>OY787617.1:1949712-4429712 GCA_963678935.1 Umbilicus rupestris
ATGAATAGTGGTGGTTGTGATGAATAGTGGCGGTGATGAATAGTGATGGTGGTGGTGATGATGGTGATGAATAGTGGTGGTGGTGGTAATGAAAGACATGCAGGAATGTGCTTAACTTAACTTAACTTAACTTAAGTGTACTTAACTTAACTTAAGTACTTAAAATTTAAGGTCAAAAGAACAGGGCCTTAAGCTCAAGTCTCCACAGAAACCAAACTAGGAATTAGGGAAGGGAGGATGAGATGGGGCGTGGAAGTAAATCTCTTACGATAATTTAGTATTTACAGACCCTTAACTTATCAAGATGTCTAATCAACTCCCCTAATGTATGAAAATTTGATTGCGTTGCTGATTTCAAGTTACAGCTCTGCTGTAACACTCTTTGTATCTTTCTGCGAAAATTATTCTTCTGACGAATAAGAAAAACAATGATAATTTGTTTTCGGCAACTTGCCTACGTCAGGGGAGGATCACACTCCAATCCTCAAGATTTCACTATTACGGTTAAAGTATAGAGGGCTCTAACCTCTACTTCTCAGCTAGTCGAAATCTTTTGCTCAGTCTAACCCTCTAGATAGCTAGCAGTCTGATCACACAGACTCTCTTCGTGCTACCTACACACTTCCAGTAAAGAATAGCTACAGACCTGACACTCAGACTTAGTCTACCCTATTACAATGTGCAGTACACGGAATGCTTCAGCACACTCTATATCAGAGTTGCTGTAACTTCTGTAACAGCTTGTCTAGCACACACGACCACACCGTCAAACTCTCTCTCTGAATTCTTACAACTTAGATGTTGCTCCCCTTGATCAATGCCCACCTGACAATATCAAGGAGAGACGCTCGGCTCTCCAACAGCCTGTGACAGCTATGTTCGTAGCTGTTCTCCGAAGCTTCTATCTTGATCCTTCAACGAGCCACGCTCCATTTGAATTTTGTGGATCAATCTTTG
The DNA here is from genome assembly GCA_963678935.1 of Umbilicus rupestris. Classification (NCBI taxonomy): domain Eukaryota; kingdom Viridiplantae; phylum Streptophyta; class Magnoliopsida; order Saxifragales; family Crassulaceae; genus Umbilicus; species Umbilicus rupestris. The sequence goes on from OY787617.1 coordinate 1,950,670, forward strand.
ATCAAACTCAGCTGGTTCAGATCTATTCTGTGCACCCCACAACTCTCTCAGCCTTCTGCTATAAACTCTAGTTATATGTGAAATTCACAGCGTCTCAGTTAGGCAGATTTGTGAACAAGCAGTTGCTGCAGCACACTCTTGTTCACTCAGAAATTGTCTCAGCAAACAATGAACAAGACAGAAGTTTGTTCACCCAGTTCGGCCAACTGCCTACGTCTGGGGAGGACTATTCTCCAGTCCTCAATCCACTAAACACGAAGGTCTCCAAATACACTCGGTTACAACTCCACGCAACCTATGCTACTCAACCTTTATGTGGATCACTTGACACAATCAGAACAGGCTCTGACTTGTGTCTGCACACCCTCTACAAATGTCAATCTAGAATAGCTACAGACTTCTCAAGACTTAGCCTATTCTAAACTACACTCACTCAGCAGGGTTGCTTAGCAACTGCTGTAACACACAGCTGAAGCACAATTGTCCGCGTCGCTCCAAAGCCTTCTGCCGAGCCGTTCGAACGATTCCACGAGCGCTGCATACTCTGGAATACTCCCCCCCACTCAGTGACCACCTGCCACTAGCGAGAACCACCGCTTAGACACTCGACCGAGCCACACACCCGTCAGTTCTTCCGCGGCTGCCCTTGATCAACCAACAAGCACACCTGCTCTGAATTGGCTTCCAGATCAAGCTCGAATCAGACTCTGCAAGTCCTGATTCCCTTCTGCTTCTGTCACCACAGCTCTGCGCTCACGCTCTGCTCTCGGGTGATGATCGAAGAATTCGTCCATCACACACCAAAATTGCTCTCTCTGAATTCTATGTATGCAGTCGTGTATCCCTCAGCTTCGATCAACCCTTCTGCTCTAAACACCTTCTTCTTAAATAGCAGCACCAGCTTTAAGAAATGTCCAGGTTTAGGCAATGTCCCAAAAAGAACAATTATCTCCTAAAATCTAGGAGATTAGATTAGATTTTTATCTTTAATGCAAAACTCCTTCTCTGACTAGGAAACCTCACTGGAATATACTCCACAACATTTTAGAAATTCTTCAGATGATCTCCGTAGAGTTCCCAGCCCTTCTAGACAAGCCCAGGTTGCTGCTGCTTCTCGGACAAATGATGCAGCCACTTGAACAAGCTCCTGTTATAGCATCCCCTGCTGCAGCTGCTGCTAGTTCACTTGTGCTGGTCTGCTTGTTTACTTGAGCTGTAGCAGCTCCTTGTTCACTTGTGCTGATTTTGTCAAACACTGCCATACTACATTATCAATCTCCCCCTTGGCATTTTGACAAAACCCTAGAACATATGCACTCTCCCATGAACCAGAAAAAAAACTCTAAAAACTCTAAATAAAAAGATCCAACAATAAAGAGTAAGTAGGTGTGGCCACACTCGGCCGTAGCACAACCACGCAGGGTCAGCAAAAAACAGTTCATCAGTAGCAGCAGTAGCAGTAGCATTTTACTTCTTCTCTCCCCCTTTTTGTCACAGATGCTCAAGGGGCCTGCTCCTCATCTGCCGGGAACTCGAGGTCTCTAAGCAGACTTCTGATCTGTCCACGCCTAGCATCCCTCCTTTTGGCTTCGGCTTCAAGAATGACCAGCTCAGATCTGAGATGGCTCACAATTCTGACACGGAGGGCTGATTGAATTGTTGCAGCAGGGGGAAGAGAATCCTCCAGGGGAGCTGGAGCTGAATCACCTACCAGGAGTGGATCCTCATAAGCTATGTCCACTGCATGCTTCCTTTTGAACAACTTGTGATCAACTGTGAAGACCTGCAGCTCCTCAGATAATCCTTCAGAAATCTCACCAAGCTCCGGATGCTGTGAGACCATCATCCCATAGATGAGGGAGGGGAGCACAATGGGCTTGCTGGAGGAAGCGCTGCCGGCATGAGTAGCCAGCTGGGGAAACATCACACTGCCCAGGCTAATTCGCCTCCTCTTCCCAATGGAGTAGAGAAGGTTAGCAAAGGCTTTGCTAACCTTCCCCCTGTGAGAGCTGGGGATCCAGTTTCTAATGCCCAGATGATATAGCAAGGCATTCTTGGAGGTTAGTTCAGTAGCACTCAGATTGGGACCTCCCCAAGACAGGCACACTCCCCCTTTCAGAACCTTGGCCAGCATCTCTAGCTGAACATCAGTGGGAGCTCTGGCATTCTCATGGATCTCAAGAAATTCATCAATTTTTTCTGGGGTAATAAGAACTGTCTTACCCGTACCCAACTTCTTCCAAACTCATCCGCTCCTTCCTCACCAAACTTCTCTTCCATATTCACAATAAATTCCCTAACCAGAGCTATATTGAATCTGAATGGAAAGGTTAGGGACTTGAGAAGGTTTACCTCGGTGAGAAGCTGAATAATTGCTGTTGATCTGTACTTGTCCAGGTCCAGCCTCTTCTCTGACACAATATGCTTTCTTTCAACAGCACTCCAGGATTGAGAAGCACTCCTATTTCTGAACCAAATACCTCCCACTGTGGTTGCAGTTGTGTCTACCAATGCAGGTCCTCTCACAGACGGTTCACCAGAAGCACCTGCATTTTCTTCACTTGATTCTTCTTCTTCACTGCTGGAGACTGGGATTAGGATAGGAGCTTTTCCTTTGTCTGAGGGAGAAGGAGGATGTGCTGCAGCAGGTTCTTGTTCAAGAGACTCAGCAACTGTTTCCTCCCCTTCACCTTTTAATGCTCGGGGACATAACAAGTGATCTGCACCTTTCTTCTGCAGAACCTGCTACAGCATCCTCTGTAGCTTGTTCTTCTCCAGAGACTTCCTCAGCCACAGCCTCTTCAGATAGCACAGCGGTACTGGATACAGGTTCTCCGTCACGTACCAGGCGCCTCCTTTTCTGCGAAGTTCCTTCGTGTGGAGAGGGCTCGCTGTGCGACACAGGGAGAGGTGCTGGTTCCCACACCACCACATCCAGTCGCTGAGCAGGGGCTTCATTGCGCGACTTGGTCCTTCTTTCAGACCTTCCTTGTCGGTCTGCTGCCAGATTCTTCTTCAAACCACGAGTCTTCACCATTGTTGCAGGGTTGTAGAAGATTTGAGGAACGCACAGTGGGGATGATCAGCACTGATTTTTTGGGAAGCGCCTTCAACTTGCCTTTGCCCTAGAAATTGATTTACCCGTTATTCTCTTTTTCAATTTGAAGCTTCTGGATCACGTGCCACTCATGTGCCTTCTCCAATCTTTAGCAACCAAAACATATGAACAAGCTTATTTAGACCACGTTGCTATAGCAGACGCGAGCTAGTTCACCCATTCATTCCGGAAGACAGTTTTTGCTCGGCGGATCCTTGACAGGTTCTGATGGTGACTTCTTCACCCATATCTGAGTTTGTCGAGAGTTCCTCCTCTTCCGACCCTCAAGGCTCCTATCTCTTAGTTTGTCATGTTTGGGTTTCCACACCTGTATAACCTGTGATTTCCTCCTGTCTTTAGCAATCCAGTGCCCTGGTTCAGCAGTCCTGGAGATCCTTCTCTGTGATTCTATCCTGCAATGAACCTTTCTGGAAGCAACTGGGTGCGGAGTTTCTATGCAACATGTGTTGATTCTGGATTTTGGTCCCCCTTTTTCAACTGAGGCGGTTCTGTGCTGTTGCTTCAAGTTGAAGGTAGTCTTCTGATTCCCAATACTTGTGCAAGAACTCCTTTTATTCTGACCCTTTTTCTTTGTTTTAGAAGGATGATGTGCCAGGTGCTGCAGCATCCTCTTGTTCACCTGTCTAGTTCCAACTTTCCCTGCAGGTTTCGGGAGCTCACTTGTATTAATTTTTTCGTCTATCATGGCATCTGAGGCTTTAATGAAAACTGTTCCTCTAGAACTTTCTTCACCAGTATACCCAAGCCCCGTTCTCCCTTTTCCAAGTCTTTGATAAGACAAAATTTCATCCAAGATATTTTTCTGAGAGTCAGTTTCTTTGGCTGTTGCTGGTGAGGAACCAGTGTCAATAACTTGTCTTCCTGTGTCTTCCCTTTTCAGAATGGTTACTTGACTGTTGGATGTGAGGAGAAATTTTCTACGTTCTTCTTCCAGAACCTTGACTCTGTCAGTCAATGCTTGATTTGTCTGAAGAGCTGCCTCACACTGTTTCAGGATCTTCCCCAGATACTCAATCAGACTGTCAGATGAGCCCTCTTCATCTTCACTTTCAGATACTTCAATCCCATAGTGAAATTCATCCATCTTTAGTTGTTTGAGGTTGAAATCTGACACACTGGTTAGCACAACACAGTTTTCTTCATCACTATCCTCAGAGTCACTCCATTTTGCTGTCAGAGACTTGCTGTTCTTTTTCTCTGAATTTTTGAAGGTTTTGCTCGGACAGTCAGCATCAATATGTCTATATCCTTCACAGTTCCAGCATTGGACTCCCTTTTTCATTTCTTTCTTCTCATCTTCATCCCGAGCTGGTTCCTTCCCTTTCCTTTTATTTTCACTACCCCTTCTGAATTGTTTTCGCGAGGAAGAGCTTTTTCCGGTTCTGGATTCCATGTTCTTCAGGAGCTTTCCAAGGTTCTTAACAAGCATACTCAGCTGATCTTCTGGAACTGGCTTCTTGGATTCTGCTTCAGCTTTTAGTCCAACATCCTTGTCCTTAGCAGTGATGTTTTCTTTAACCAGCTTCATCTCAAATTGTTTGAGAGACCCCATCAACTCTTCAAGCCTCATAAATCGAACATTTTGAGCTTCTTTAATGACCGTCACTTTCATGACAAATCTTGTGGGCAGCGATCTGAGAACCTTTCTGATCAGCTTTTCTTCAGGGATGGGTTCACCAAGAGCATGGGCTTCATTTGCAAGATCACAGAGTTTAGCATTAAACTCAGTCACAGTCTCCTCTTCCAGCATTCTCAGATTTTCAATCTGTGTAGCAATGATCTGGAGTCTTGACAGCTTCACTCTATCAGTTCCTTCATGTGCAGTTTGCAAAATTTCCCACGCTTATTTGGCCATGTCACAATTCGATATCAACCTGAAATTGTTAGCATCAACTGCAGCAAAAATTGCATTCAGGGCCTTTGAATATATCAGTTGATGCAGCTCCCTCTTCAGCAGTCCATTGTTCTTCAGGCTTTATCCGTGTGACTCCCTGTTCATCCATGGTAATTGGGGGAGACCACTGGACCATTATTTCTCTCCAGGTCTTCTCATCAATGGCCTTGAGAAAGGCTTTCATCCTAGCCTTCCAATATCCATAGTTGCTTTCTTCCAACAATGGAGGTCTGCTTGTGCTCTGTCCTTCCTTCATTGTCGTGGCTACTTCAGAGACACTGTAGGATTGTTTACTCTGTGTGCCGAGCTCCCGCTCTGATACCAATTGAAATTCACAGCGTCTCAGTTAGGCAGATTTGTGAACAAGCAGTTGCTGCAGCACACTCTTGTTCACTCAGAAATTGTCTCAGCAAACAATGAACAAGACAGAAGTTTGTTCACCCAGTTCGGCCAACTGCCTACGTCTGGGGAGGACTATTCGCCAGTCCTCAATCCACTAAACACGAAGGTCTCCAAGTACACTCGGTTACAACTCCACGCAACCTATGCTACTCAACCTTTATGTGGATCACTTGACACAATCAGAACAGGCTCTGACTTGTGTCTGCACACCCTCTACAAATGTCAATCTAGAATAGCTACAGACTTCTCAAGACTCAGCCTATTCTAAACTACACTCACTCAGCAGGGTTGCTGTAGCAACTGCTGTAACACACAGCTGAAGCACAATTGTCCGCGTCGCTTCAAAGCCTTCTGTCGAGCCGTTCGAACGATTCCACGAGCGCTGCACACTCTGGAATACTCCCCCTCACTCAGTGACCACCTGCCACTAGCGAGAACCACCGCTTAGACACTCGACCGAGCCACACACCCGTCAGTTCTTCCGCGGCTGCCCTTGATCAACCAACAAGCACACCTGCTCTGAATTGGCTTCCAGATCAAGCTCGAATCAGACTCTGCAAGTCCTGATTCCCTTCTGCTTCTGTCACCACAGCTCTGCGCTCACGCTCTGCTCTCGGGTGATGATCGAAGAATTCGTCCGTCACACACCAAAATTGCTCTCTCTGAATTCTGTGTATGCACTCGTGTATCCATTAGCTTCGATCAACCCTTCTGCTCTAAACACCTTCTTCTTAAATAGCAGCACCAGCTTTAAGCAATGTCCAGGTTTAGGCAATGTCCCAAAAAGAACAATTATCTCCTAAAATCTAGAAGATTAGATTAGATTTTTATCTTCAATGCAAAACTCCTTCTCTGACTAGGAAACCTCACTGGAATATACTCCACAGCATTTTAGAAATTCTTCAGATGATCTCCGTAGAGTTCCCAGCCCTTCTAGACAAGCCTAGGTTGCTGCTGCTTCTTGGACAGATGATGCAGCCACTTGAACAAGCTCCTGCTATAGCATCCCCTGCTGCAACTGCTGCTAGTTCACTTGTGCTGATCTACTTGTTTAATTGAGCTGTAGCATGTTCACTTGTGCTGGTTTTGTCAAACACTGCCATACTACATTATCAATATGTATTCTCTGCTTCGGGTTCTTCATCTCACCTATGGCACTGCCTCTGCCTTTCCCTTATAGCTTCGTAGATCACCAGTGACAGAAACCTCGTCGCCTTAGGATTAGTAGAACAACATACCAGTATCGGAATCACTTTTTAGATTCTTGCAAGGTTATTGAAGATTCCTTTTCCTAAATTGAACTTTAAGATCCTTATCTTTTAGAGCTATTCCTCCGACCGTGTGATGACATCTCCAGGCCTCTTGATGACGTTTGTGATACACCCTGAACTTCCGCGACTCATGTAGCACCTTGCCTAAGTCACTCCGTGCATATTCAGGACACTTGCCCATTCTGCTCTAACTTCGGATCAACACGGATTGCTGAAGTAGAATCTATCTGTTAGAACCAGGCTGTTCATGTGTGGCATACTTTTTGACAAACAAGGCAAAGCAGCTGGAACACACGGTAAGACAACTTATGTTCAGACAGGATGAGCGAGCAACATTGTCAGTCATGATCCGCACTTATAATCGAACCAGCAAAGGATATATTCTGGAGATATAACAAAGGATATATTCTGAACATATACTGCAAATATACTCTCTAAGATTCTCCGCAGATTCTCCGCTATAAATATTGGATCTGCCCCGAAGTATGGAATGTATGATCAAACATGATCTCCCTTCCAAAAGAGGAGCTGGAGTGGATCTTCGATATTTATGTATCTCGGGAGATTGGAGATAATGAAGACACACGAAACATACAGAGATAGATCGGGGGAATAAAGGTGTGATCAACTCGAGAGTTGGCCGGAAACTCAACGGACTAATAGCTTGATCGCCGGAAGCCGAAGGACTTGGTTGAACAGACTGTGTTCAAGGTCTGGAATTCTCGGGAAGAGAATAACCGATCTGTGGGAGACAGATCGAGGTAGGAAGAGGAGGATCTTCGTCTGAGGGAGTCAGACGCATTCACATTACATCAATTACACAGTGGTAACTAGTGAAGATAAGTTACTTAAAGATCTGTTGTAATTGATTAAAACAATTATGAGTGATTCCCACTTAGGGTTCCGAGTAACCCCCCTGAGTAGGCTTGTTAAGCTGAACACGGTAAACATATCTTGTGTCGTTTACTGTTCTTCGTACTGTTCAGTTTCAACTATCACTCACCCGGACACAATCTGTTAAAGCTTTCTGAAACAGTTAACAAGCAATCTTGAACAGCTCAAGTAGAACAGACGTATAACTTTCAATTGGTATTAGATCGGGACACTCACTGTACAGAGTGTGATTCGGGGCTATAACAGAGCTTTCAAAATGAGTACACGAGAAGGACAGAACATATCTCGGCCTCCACTTCTTGATGGCTCAAACTACCCTTACTGGAAAACACGCATGAGAGGTTTATCAAATCGATAGATGATCGGGCATGGAGATCGATAATCTTCAAGTATGATGCGCCTATAGTTGCGGACACAGCTGGAGTAACCCACCCCAAACCGAAAAGTCAGTGGACAGCCGATGAGAATAAAGCTGCTGCTACAAATGCCAAAGCACTCAATGCAATCTTCAACGCAGTCGAACCAGACATTTTCAGACTCATTTCCACTTATGAAGCAGCAAAAGAGGCATGGGATATCCTTGAGACAGCATTCAAAGGAACTGACAAGGTGAAATAGTCTCGGTCACAGATGATAACCACCAGGTTTGAGAATCTGAAAATGAAGGAGGAAGAATCTATAACAGAGTTTAGTGCGAAGTTGATGGACATTGCTAACGAGGCACATGCACTTGGAGAGCCGATCAGTAATGAAAAGCTCGTCAGAAAAGTCTTGAGGTCACTACCACCAAGTATGCAATGAAGGTGACGGCTATTGAGGAAGCTCAGGACGTAAAGGGAATGAGGCTTGACATCCTAATGAGATCTCTTCGGACATTCGAGATGAAACTGATATCTGAAGCACTTGAAAAGAAATCTTGTGGAATATCTCTCAAAAATGAAATATCAGAATCAGTTGAAGATGAGGGAGAGATGTCTGAACAGATGGCACTACTTGCAAAAAAATTTGGCAGATTCATGAGGAAGCTGAAACAGCGACAGTTCAACAAATCTGGAACAGACATCAGAAATTGACCAGACGAGAAGTTCAGAAAAATGAGGACCACTGAAGTTCAAAAAGGAGAAAAAGGCAAAGGAATTCAATGTAGAGAATGGGAAGGGTTTGGCCATATCCAAGCTGATTGTGCTAACACTCTCAAGAAACAGAAACGGGCTCTCTTAGCTGGATGGAGTGATAGTGAAACAGAGGAGGAAGAATCAAATTATCTGGCTCTCACACCCGTGATACCAGAAAGATCAGAATCAGACAGTTGCTGTGACAGTGATAGTGACACAGAAATCACCAAAGAAACATTTGCTGAAAAATACAAGGCCTTGTATGAACAATGGGAGGAAGCTGTGAAAACTAATACCAAACTGTGCAAGCAAGTGGTAGGCTTAAAGGCTGAAAAATATGAGCTTCTGAAACAGCTAAGAGACTGCAGACAACACTCAACAAGGAGAAGCTGGAACACTCAGAAGCAGTGGCTGAACTGTCGAGAATAAGGAAGTACGTCAGTATGATGAACAATGGGACGAAGAAACTTGACTCCATTTTAGGTGCTCAGGGTACAAATCAAGGAAGTCCTGGTCTGGGGTGCGAGTTTCAAAAGACTATTGGTAAGACGGTGTTTGTTCAAGCAAATAACTTTATATGTGCTAACTTTGTTCATCCTAGCCACAGATCCAATACGCGGTGGACAAAGGACATGCGTATCTGCTATTTCTGCAACACTTGAGGGCACATCCAGAGGAAGTGTCCCAAGTTTCTGACTAAATATCGGTTGAGAAAATCAGTTCCTGTCTCAAAAATTCATGACAACCGGTGCTATGTTGCTTACAGCTCATCCACTCACAGTGGAGAAGGAACAGTGGTACTTTGACAGTGGCTGTTCAGCTATATGACAGGGGAACCTAGCTATCTGACCAACATACAAAATCTGAATGGACGAGGTGTTACATTTGGTGATGGAGGAAAAGGAAGGGTCATTGGACAAGGAACATTATCTGTTCAAGGGATGCCCAAGATTGACAAAGTACTTCTTGTGGAAGGTCTTCAGGCCAACTTACTAAGTATAAGTTAACTCTGTGATGGAAAGTTCAATGTGCAGTTCAAGGGAAGTGTGTACTGAGAGGAACCCTTTCATCAAAGAACTGTTTATCTGTTAGACTCTGACACAGAACCTGTCATAACTCACTATTTTCTGTCTAAACAGGATGAACTGATTCTGTGGCACAAGCGTCTAAGACACTTGAATCTCAAAGCCTTGAGGCAGATATCCAGACTCAGATTAGTGCGAGGAATACATGAACTGAAAGGCAAGTCTGATGCGCTCTGTGATGAATGCAAGATAGGAAAACAGACAAGAACGGCTCACTCTGGAACTAGCCAGATTCGTACTACCAGGATCCTTGAACTACTACACATGGACTTGATGGGTTCTATGCAAACAGAAAGTATTGGAGGTAAGATCTATGTTCTAGTCTATGTTGATGATTTTTCACGTTTTACCTGGACTGCATTTCTTAGACAAAAGTCAGACACTATTCAATCCGTAATTCACTTAATTCTGAGACTTCAACGCGAGAAGAGTATGACCCTGATTGCCATCCGGAGTGATCATGGTAAGGAATTTGAAAACAACGACATGGATGAATTCTGTCTCAAACAAGGGATATTCCATCAGTTTTCAGCACCCATCATGCCCCAACAAAACAGAGTGGCAGAGAGAAAAAATCGCACCCTTCAGGAAATGATGCAGGCTATGCTTCATGGTAAAGGGTTAGCTCTATCATTATGGGCAGAAGCTATGAACACGGCCTGTTACACCCTAAACATAGTTCTTGTGCAGCCTGGAACACAGAAAACTTGCTATGAAATCTGGAAAGGTACGAAATCTTCAATAAAGCATTTTTCATATTTTTGGATGTACGTGCTATGTTTATGAAGACAGGGAATACCGAAGGAAACTTGATCCCCGTAGCAATGAATGGATATTCTTGGGATACTCTACTAACAGTCGAGCATACCGTGTTTATATCAAGAAATCCAAAACGGTTGTTGAATTTGTTAATGTGGTAATTCAAGATTCTGATTTTGTTGGGGCCAGAATCATTACCAACTAGGCACTGCTGTAAGATGCTAGAAAATCGTCCCAATTAGAACATGATTTCCAACCAAATTGTCTTGAATGGAGTTCCACCCAAGATTGAATCACTCTGTCTAAACCGTGTATAAATCCAACAAATCTCAATATCTTCTAAAAATAATATATGCTACTGTGACAACGGAAAAATGAGGCAAGGTGAGATCCTTGCTCTAAATCTCAGCTTATAACCTTTGAAACTACTCCTGCCCCAACAGTTCTGCCTCCCTCTCTCAAGGCAAATCGTTGACCTGGTTGACATATAAAGAAAATTGAGTCCCTTTAAAATAAATGGTCTAATAAAAGAATTACAAGACTGTTTTTGGAATGTAGTTTATTGAGAAATTAAAGGTTCATTGAATCATTGCTTCTGGAATTGACTGACATACCTGGTTCCAGAGGAACTGGAAGAATCAGCTCGAAAGTCGCTGTTACATTGTCTCCAGGCATTACCATCTTTACTGATTCTGGCAATTCCACTTTCCCACAGATATCTGCAGTCCTCAAGTAAAACTGAGGACAATAGTTTGAGAAAAAGGCAGTGTGACGTCCACCTTCATCTTTTGTAAGGACGTATATCTCTGCTTCAAACTTCTTATATGTTTTCAAAGTATTGGGCTTTGCAATCACCTACAAGTGACACCATGTACCATACCCTTATAAGCATGTTAACATCCCTCAACTTTTCAGCTGTAGAATCAAACTCCTAGATCCATACGAACTCATGCTGAAATTCTGCATCCACCTGAAAAATGATACTTTGTAAAATGATTGTTACTTGATTTCAGTTCAGCACTCACCATTCCCCGCACAATATCCTCCCTTTTGAGCCCACGAAGCAGAAGGCCAACATTATCGCCAGCCTTTCAAAAATATAGAAAATGGCTAATAAGTAGTTAAACAAGGACATCAAATTTTTTACAAAGATCTATAGTGCTAGACTTACTTCTCCTCGATCCAGGATCTTCTTGAACATTTCAACACCAGTAACTGTACTTTTAATTGGGGCACCCTGAGGATTATAGCATCATATCATTTATGCAGTTTAACATGAGCTCTTGAGTCATGAAGGTACAAAAATCATATAGGCGACTACTGAGTAGGGTAACAAATTTGTTCAGTATTATCAAATAATTGAATTTTCAAACCACCAAGACAGACATGGATACCTATTATAATATAAGAAAATGTGATTGCACAAGTTTACCTGTGTTAGTCCCAAAATCTCAACTTCCTCTCCAACCTTGATTGTTCCATGCTCAATACGTCCAGTGGCAACAGTTCCACGTCCCTAGAATAATTTAAGATCTCAATGCAATCATTAAAAACAAATAAATCAAGCATGCATTATCGATAGTTAGAACGGTCATTGGTATAATAAATTCAAGTCTAATACCTGGATTGAGAAAACATCTTCTATCGGCATCAAGAAAGGCTTGTCAAGTTGGCGAACAGGGTCTGGAATGTACTCGTCAACAGCATCCATCAACTTCAGAATTGCCTTTCTCCCTAATTCTTCATTGGTACCTTGCAAGGCTGACAGAGCTGATCCTCGAATAATGGGGATATCATCACCAGGAAACTTGTAGAAGCTAAGAAGTTCTGCAGGTTTTATAAGCTTGTTATAATTGTTTGTACTGAAAAATGTACATAAGTATAAATATGTAAAATAAAACACACGGGGAAAATAATTTATTAATTTCGAATCCGTACCTCTTAGTTCCATTTCTACAAGTTCCAGTAATTCCAGATCATCAACAACATCAACTTTGTTCAAAAAACATACGAGGGATGGGACACCGACCTATTAGATCAGAAAATAACTATTATATTCTCTCGAGAAACATATGAAAGGAATAAAGTAACAAATTAGGAAATGAAACAATGAGGAAGTAAATATAGTAATAACCCACCTGACGAGCAAGCAGAATATGCTCCTTTGTCTGAGGCATTGGCCCATCAGGGGCAGAGACAACAAGAATTCCCCCATCCATTTGAGCAGCTCCAGTGATCATGTTCTAAAATGTGAACCACTGGCTATTACGTACATAAATAAGATACATAGGACCATCCTAAATAAACTGCCAGTAAAAGAGGATGTTGGTGAAAAAAAATGATTAGCATCTAGTGAGCAAGTTTTGTACTAGTTATTAACCAGGGAATACAAGTGAGAAGCCTCACTTTAACATAGTCAGCATGTCCTGGGCAATCAACATGGGCATAATGCCGCTTGGCAGTCTCATACTCAACATGGGCCTGCAAACAATAGTAAACTCAGCTAAAAAGGTCATTTTGGTAACTATAACTATATAAACCTACATGACATGAGAACGTTTCTTTCAAGATGTACAATAGGAAAAAAAAAACTAAACTTTGTTCGATCAAGAAAGAGAAGTTACAGTTGCTATCGTAATTCCCCTCTTTTTCTCTTCAGGTGCCTTATCAATCTCATCAAAGGCAATAGCTTTCGCCTTTCCTTCCTCAGAAAGTACCTTTAAAAATCCAATCCAAATCACTTCATAGAATAGAAAGATATAAGCACAAATCTATGGTGGAATATGAATACGCAACCTGCATTTTTAATTCTAAAAAAGGCTAATATCTATGACTATAACTGATATGTAAAGACCAAACCTTTGTGATCGCAGCAGTTAATGTAGTTTTTCCATGATCAACATGTCCAATGGTTCCCACATTAACATGAGGTTTTCTGCAACAAGTTGTCATAAAACGAATCAAAAATTAGATTGAAAAGGCATCCTCTAATCCAACTTCCATCCAAACAGTACAATTGTTTCATTCGAGTGAAGCATTTCAACAAACAGCTCCCCGGCAACAACAACAAAAGTCAAAACTCTAATTTTCCATCATAATAGCCCATTCATCCGGAACAACATAAACAAAAAACGACACCATTACAGTACAGTACTCACGTTCTGCTAAAAGTAGCCATGGATCTCCACCAGGTCCCAGCAGCTGCAGCAGCTCTTTCATTTCTGCGCGAAAGATCCCACCCGACAAGTTGTGAAGCAACATTGAGGTTGATACTTGATGAACATGTCGACACGATTCGCTTCGAATTGGGGTTCTTGAAGATCATCGAAGCCATGGCTGCTGGCTGAGGTAACAAGTGACGGCGGTTCGAGTTGGAGGGGTTTTCGCTTTTTCCTCTTTTTATTAAAATCTATTTAAATTTTTAAAAGAAATATAAATAATTTTTATTTATAAATAGAAAAATAAATAAATAATTATAATTTTTTTATATTGGAAAAAACACACATCGTTTGGTACGGGTATGTTAAGATTCAGATTTAAATAGCAAAAGTCCAACAAAAAGGCCAGCCCAGAAACGTTACGCCCCAACCTGACTGATTCCAGCCCGATTAAGGACTTAACAAAATTAATGGATCTCCAGGAAAAGCACCACATGCGCACTTCTCTCAACTTCTCACGCTTTCATTTTTTGCCCTCTTTTATCTAAAATATACTTAGGTCTATTTTTTAGAACTGAATTTATACTTAATTTAATTTAAATTAAATATCGAGGTGGTGTAGTAGTGATATGGTTGGGGTGGTGGTGTAGTATTGTTATGGTGGGATGGTGGTGTTGTGGTGGTGTTTTAGTATTATGGTTGAGGTGGTGGTAGTATAGTAGTGTGGTGGTGATGAATAATATTTATTTAATTAAATTAAATTTAACTTAATTGGACTTAAATACTGAAAATTTAAATTATAAAGAACACGCCTTAATATGCCTTTTTTTCTTCTTCTTTAAAAATGTTGTTCAGAACTATTTTTAATTAAGCAATATTTGATATTCTTAACGGTATATCTTGTCATAGCACATCAGCCTCACTTTAGTGATAACATGAAATGAGATGTTGTTATGAACAAATTTCTTAGCTTTACTTCTTTAAAAAAAATGGTCATTTCCAACTCTAAAAGGAAATATACAAGATTAATTGTATTTAGGGTTTAGGTGGTAGAGTTTGGGGTGTTGGTAGGTTCAGGGACGGCTCAATCCTTTGGGTGGCCTGAGGCAAAATCCAAAAAAGAGGCCTTTCAAACGACAATTTCAATCCAAACGACCCTTGGGCCGGCCCTCCGTAGGTTTCATTAGGTCATCTTTGGGGCTCATGGAGGGCCAAAACAGATTCCTTAAATGTATTTATTGTTAGTCAACCAAATATAAAAACTATATAAACGATCCCTTCCTTGTACACATTCAATATGATATTAGGGTTTACACTATCATCTGATGCCCTCTCTCAATCGACTATTCAAAAAGGCCAGCGTTGAAGCACTTCATATATAACACAATAATGTCTTCAAAATGAGCATTCATTCACATGCGTATGACTCGACGCTAGTGAATGCACTAAACAATTGAATATTAGGGTTAGGGTTAGCCAGCAATCAGCATGGTGTGTGATGTCAATGTGTGCAATGTCCTTGGTTATTTAACATGGTTCATGACTCACTCCCCGACCTAACCACTATCAGATTCTTCTACTTACATTAATTATATTTTCAACAACTCAGCCTGGGCATGACATGAACTAAACAACACATACAACTTTGATGTGCTGGGGGGACCTGAGCTAAGCTCAATGCCATCTTTAAGCTTCAAAACCTGGTATATTTATTGTACATTATAAAGGGTGGGTATGACTCTAGTGATCTACAAATTTTTATGAATATTTTTTTCTCTCTATGATACTTTATTACTTTACCCAACTCATCACCAGAGTATCAGTCTTCAATGGAACACTAGAAAGAAAATATCTCATGGACATCATGAACCCAAGTAAGGCTGAGGCACTATATTCATCAATAGTGCTCTGCACAAGCATAATCAGGGCTGGGAGGAATATGTCTCATTGCATTATTTAAATGGTCCATAGTAGCTTTTGATCTTGTGCCACACCAAGTTTCACATAAAGGATAAAAGCGCATATCGTACAGATATGGTACAGATACTAGAAGCCTTAGACTTGGAGTGAGTGCAGCCAAGAGCTAGCTTAGAGCATCTGCAGCGGTGAAAGCTGCTTGATGGTTTAAGGTTGGAAATCTTATAAAGGAGCTGTGAGATGTTGAAGAAGCTGCTGATTGAGCTTTAAATCATCCAGCAGGTGCTCTCACCGGTGCAGATGCTCTTAATTAGGTTCTTTGGAGCAAGCTTGATACCCAACTTTAGTTAGCTAGATATGTATACATGTGGGACTTTCAGCCATGTTGTTATATGCCATTCAACTGAGCCAATTATATTTAGATTGTGTCATGCCCACTATGATAGCTGGTCCTATTTATCTCTAGCACAAGAGAATGACAAGTTTAGAGGATCACCAGGGAATATATTTATGATCATTTAGAGAACAAATTGGTTACAAGATGTATCAAACACATCTCCCACCCCACCAGGATATGATTGGGCTCTTCTAAATAGTCAAAATGAGAGGAAACCCTACTTTGGTTGACCTTACTTCATGCCTCTCTAACATTCACAATGATGTAAATATTGTGTTGCCTATAAATCGAAAAAGGTTCTTTTGAAGGTTCCAAAGGGGAAAGGGCGGTTGAAACATGAGATGGGTTGCAATTTGTAGGGTCATTTTGATGTGGGTTAGAAGCTTTATAGAAGAGATATGTGTCATTCAATCATGGGGGCATCTCATCTGCATCGGCCTTTAGACTTTAATTCAGTGCCATTTCTATAAATGGAGAAACAATGGCACTATATTTATCTTTGTATATGGGTAGCCTTGTCTCGTGTCCTTTGGCTCAGGTCTATGATCGCCCAAAACAAAGACTAGTTTAACACACATCTGCATACATAATAATTTGAAAGAAAGATTCAAATGAAACATTTTCCAATAACCTAGACTGCAGATAATATTCAATAAACAAAGTACAGCTCAAAGATCATTAAAAACATGTTCTTATAGCTGCAATTAATGACCTTCATGATGTGTTACTGAAATGGAATCTCTTTCTTTGTGAAAGAGAAGACCAATGTGTAATTGTATATATATGCTTAATCGTCCAAGTAGCTCATGCAATGCAGGAGATCGAATATGGTGCAGTGCAGCAGGGTTGCGCCGGCCAACCTAAAAGAATTTCAATTTTTGTGTGAATATGTGAAGAAATTAATGGTGTGATCCATTTGTGAGTCAAATTTAATGATGAAGTAAACCTTCAATTAATCATACTAAATACGTTGAGATGATAGGTATAAAATAGATTAATCATATCTCAAAATTCAAGTTAAATTGATTGAGATTTTGATGCTCAAAGAGTGGTCTAAAATATTAGAAATATGAGTCCATTAAGAATGAAACATTTAACCTTGTGGAGTAGAAATGTAAGTAATGTACAAGTATTTGCTTGGAAAGTGGATATAAAAAAATTTTATATATAAACTCATTCTACATTCTTTAATAAAATGTTAACTAATGATACCTCCATTTTACATTATTTTCTACTCAAACTTTAATTTTGAATATCAAAATTGAGGTGAAGCCTCAACTCAAAGCGACATTTAAATAAACATGTCCGAAACATATAATGTATTTCTTTAAATAAATGAAACGGAAAATCTTTATTATTTTGTACAAGAATAGAATTTAGTTTATTAATATTCTAACGATCATCATTTTGGAAAATGAATTCAAATCTAAACATTAAATATTATATTAGTTTTTGTTGTACGTTTGTTACTAACTATTCAGTAATGAAATTGAATCTTTTATAAAAAAACGTACACAAAACTATTTCATTTCTTTTTTAGGATCGGAATCTCATTTCATCGATCACACCCGTATTGGGTTATTTTGGGACAGCAAAAATATTGGGTAAATTTTATTGTATCCACGTCGACATCACGTCGTAAGTTATGTGTACGTGGACGCCACGCAAGCAACAATATTTAATAACTTAGCACCTTCTGCTTACGTGGACTGCCACGTCGCCATCTTCATGTATAAATAAGGCCCCAGCCTTCGTTTTCACCAAACCCTCGTCGTCTCTCTCCCTCTGCAATTCTAAAATCCGACAAATCGAGTTGCAGACCCCGAAGCTCATTCCTTTCTCTATTCTCTCTCTAGTGAAGTTTGCACGACATTCAAGTGTGCAGAATTCAGCGGCGTGATCGATGTCTATGGTGAATCCCGATCGAGCTCCGGCCAAGGCTCCAGCACCGGAGAACTTCGCGCGCGACGCAATAATCGCTTGGTTCCGAGGGGAGTTCGCGGCGGCCAACGCCATAATTGACGCACTCTGCGGGCACATCGTGGAACTGGAGCAAAGCAACGGAGAAAAGAAGGATGGAGAGTACGATATGGCGTTTTCCGCGATCCACCGACGTCGGATGAACTGGATCCCGATACTCCAGATGCAGAAATACCACTCGATAGCGGACGTGACGATCGAGCTGAAGCGCGTGATGGACAAGAAGATGACGAAAAACGCTGAAGCGATCGAGATGGAGAATATGACGGAAACAAATAATCTGTTAGAGGATGCGAAGGAGGAATTACCGGCTGAGAATCATCTCACCGGAAATGAAGCTGCCGAGGATGAAGACTCGCCGGACAGCGAGATAACTGACGGAGGTAATTTAATTGCTTAACTAAATTGTCAGTGTTCTTCTTCAATTAATTCCTCATCGTTTTCATCAATTCACCGACCAGATGTTCATTGAAATCATCTCGGGCTCTCCATTTTTAGGGATTTGAAAAGGTCATTCGCATCTGTCATGCTGCATTTTCAGTCCGATTTTATTTCATGTATTAAATGTGTAGTACTTAGTAATCAGTTCTCACCTATGTTTCAGTCGTTTTCATGGGCATTTAATTTTTTGAGGGGGCCAAGAAAAGCGATCGATGTCGCTTTGAATGGTTTATTCTTCACCAGATTCTCTACGATTCTTCCCCAAAGTTGTTCGTACTCCAGACATGGGAACAGTCCAAAACATGTTTTAAATGAAAAAAAACATTTCCAAAAATAATTTGAAGCAGGAATTAGGTGGAGTGGAGTAATTGAAGGCGTGGAACAGAGCAGAATAGTTAGAGGGATTTTGGGAACGGTGAAGAAGAATAGGGCAATAGGCCATGGCCAGGCACATAATAAATATTATTCAAAAGTCGTTGAGTCAGAAATCCGAGCGTGATGATGATAATATAACAGGGGCGGCGTGGGAATCTCAGCCGTCCACTTGATCGTGTCATCATTATTGATCTCTCCTTGTTTTGTTCTGTTCATTATTGCGAGTGACTCGCTCCTAAGGTTGACTGTTATTGAACCAACACATGGTTCGGCTTGTTTGATCAGCAGTTTGGGTTTCGTGTGTTTGATGATGTACAGGATCGCAAGGGCATGGGAACGTTGAGATATGCTTGAATCATGAGGAGTGCGAGAAGCGTCCAGAACGGATTAAGTTGACAAAGGGGTTTATTGCCAAGGAAATTGTGAGTGGGCATAAGGTGAGATCAGAGTGTATATGTGAATTGATTTTGTATAATGCGTACTACTGAGTATGATGTTGCTGTGATGGTTGAATTTGTGACAGGTGAATGTGGTGAGAGGACTGAAGGTGTATGAGGACATATTTACTAAGAATGAGCTTGCTAAAATCAGTAACTTTGTCACCGAGCTTCGGGTTTCTGGCCAGAATGGCGAGCTTCCAGGTAGGTTTGAGCATCCATATTTTTCTTCATTTGATGCCTAAAGTCTAATGCTCATATGCCATGATGAATGCCAGGGGAGACGTTTACAATTTTCAACCAGCAAATGAAAGGAAACAAAAGGGAGCTTATTCAATTTGGAGAGCCAATCTTCAGGCTCTTGAAAGAGGAGACACCAAAGAGTAAGGCGCACAAACCCATCATAACTTTGTATGACTGCATTCCTCAAACTGAAATGTGATTGATCATTTTCCCATTCCTCAAAGTGACAATGTCATCGGTAATGATTATTATTGTTATTATTTCTTTCGAAGATCATATCGACCAAGTTCCTCAGCTTCTCGAAAATGTGATTGATCACCTTGTTCAATGGCGCCTGATACCAAGTAGAAGGCCAAACAGTTGCGTCATTAACTTCTTTGACGAGGTAAGTTTCCTTGGCTATCAGAAATTCAGAAACACGCCACAGTCTCAGATTTCTGATTATTTCATTGGACATGTAGGGAGAATACTCGCAGCCCTACCTGAAGCCACCACATGTTGGCCAACCCATCACCTCGTTGTGCCTCTCCGAATCAATTATGGCTTTTGGTTGCACTCTTGTAAGCGACAATGAAGGCAACTACAAGGCACCACAGATGCTTTCCCTTACGGAAGGGTATGCCCTGAATTCATAACAAGTACCGCCACTGCTTTATTGTAATGCTGTTAGTTATCTGGTCCCTGAAACTATGCAGGTCTCTTCTCGTCATGAGAGGAAATAGTGCCGACACAGCTGCACATGCCATGTGCCCTTCTCCAACAAAAAGAGTAGTCATTACATTTTTCCGGGTAAGGTCAGAGGCCAACCAGAATCCATCCTTAATGGCGCCCATCTCCGACACAGCTATGACGTTATGGCAACCAGGAACACAACCAAACCTGTACCAAATTCCAAATGGAGGGACCAATGGGTACATCACAATGGACAGGATGATGCCCAAATGGGGAGTTTTTCCTGCCCCTATGGTCATGTTATCTCCAGCTTCTTCCAGAATTCAGCAGGGAGGCACAGGGGTTTTTCTACCATGCAACGTGAACTCAAGAAAACACACAAAGCACCTTCCTCCCCGAGCGCAGAGGAGTCGCCTCCTGGCATTACCCACATCACCTGAAACTCGAGGAGCACCGCCCATTTCTGCTTAGGCAATTGCGTGATATGGCTGAGAAGCAAACCACAGGCTATACTGCGTTCTCTTCCCACAATCAATGTACAAACATTTCCAAGTAATTTTTAGGAGACTGTTTGTTCATTAATTGTTTCTGGTTTAATTTTCAAAGATAGGCTTTGGTAGTAAATTGTTTTCTCAACCTTGTTCTTCTCATAATCGAAGAAGCCGGGGAGTTTTTGTTCACATGAGTTAATGTCCTTGATGTTTTTTAAGGAAGATATGCAGCAGCATCCATATTTCTACATGTTCTATCTATCTACCTTAGCATTTTATTACACTGTTCAAAAATAAGAATAAAAAACCAAAGGCAAATATGAAGGTTGAACTCTCTTTGCAAAAGATCTCTACAGCTCAAGAGTATATGTATCCTTGCACAGAAAGTGAATAGAGCAACATGATACATCATGTAAATACATAGTTGAACATATAACAAGGACCACTCTCAACATTAATCCGCATCTATATGAAATGTCTATAAAAGAGACACCATCTCTTTAGAGCAAAACTATGTACGCATTGAAAGACGCAGTGCTCCATACAGCCTCATCATCATCAACTTCTTCTCTAACTCCTCATCTTCAACAGCACTGCTCAGCCGCTTCTCAAGCTCACTTCCTCGTCCTTAATCTCATCCCGCTCGAGGTCCTCCTCTCCACTTTTGGTTTCAATGCAGATTCATCACTCTTAACTTCCTTCTCCAATTGTACATTTAACAGCCACATTATCACCAACCTTCATCACTCTTAACTTGTCAAAATCATTTTTCAAATGCTCCATTTGTTTTTGAATTTGGTCTTGTTAATACCGAACCTGCAACAGTTGCTAAAGTTTGGTCTTGCCAAGAAAGTATCCCAATCAATGGAAAATATGTGAGAACGATGAATTAAGACCAATAGAATTAAATAACTTCATTAACATAATTGAAAGGTTCCATTCTGATCGCATGAATTGTTAATTACAAGCATGAGATCCCTAGAATTCCCGAATAAGACGACTATTCACTAATCATGGTGATAAAACCAGAATACATGTATAACAGAGAATTAAAAAAGAAGAAACTGAAGGTAGAGAAGAAACATTCTATACGAAGTCAGTCTCCAATCTTTAATCTTCTTGGAGTCTTGAGCCGTCTTTTGTCTCTTCAAAATTTAGGTCAAATCTTACACAACTCCATAATCCTTTTTCCTAGATTTTTAAGTCCTTATTTATACCAACATCAATTGGGCCGATTTTAGAAATCATTTCGAACCGATTGAATGTAAAACCGCCTCAATCGGATAAGAATTGTGTGCTCGGCAAGCCTTTAACGACGAACAAGTCAATTTGTGAACCGGCGGGTCTGTGACCGAACCGCCGGCTTGCTTGATGAACCTCTGGTTCGGCCTTGAACCGGGCTAGCTTAGTAGGTCACGAAGTTTTGGCCGGTTTGACTTGAACCGGCGATTCATTGTCCAAACCGACGGTTCAAATTATGAACCGACGGTTCGGTCTTGAACCGGGCATTGTTCACTCTGCGCGACGAATCAGTTTACACTGGTTGAAGGCCTTGATTACACCGACACCTTCGTCATGATGGTTAAGACGACGACAGTGCATTGCTTGCTTGCTATTGCAGCGGCCAAACATTGGCCTTTGCACCAACTTGGCGTTAATAATGCTTTCTTACATGGTGATCTCCTTGAAGAGAAGCTCCCTCCTGGGTTCTGTACTGCACCTCGCGCCTAAGGGAAAGTGTGTCGCCTTCATAAGAGCCTGGGTTCTACACTGCAGCGATGCCCTTCTTGCTTACGACTTTCTCCAGAGCCTTCATGATTATTTGTTGTTTACATACAACAAGGACTCTGAGTTTATTGTCCTCCCAGTGTACGTCGATGATGTATTTCTTATGGAACCTATCCCGATCGAATTGCTTTCTATCAAGCAGTTCGTGCACTCCAAGTTCCAGATTAAAGACCTTGGTCCTTTGAAGTTCTTTCTCGGCCTAGAGGTCGTTCGATCTAGCTGTGGCATCTTCCTTAATCAGCGTACGTATGCTCTTGAGCTTCTCACCGATCACCGTCTTACTGATTGCAAGCCTGCTTGCTCACCATGCACTTTAAGCATAATCTTAGTGTCGTAAAAACTACCCTAACACAGGCTCCTCTAAATCTGCCGAAATTAATTAAGAACATACAAATCCCAAAATTGATCAACACAACGCAGCAAGAACACCAAACAATAAAAGAAACCTAAACCTAGCAGTTCAAGCACATCAATAAATTAAAGAAAACAAATGGAACGAGACATCTGAATTTTCCTGTGGTACATTAAAGAGGTGCTACATCCACGTTGAACTTAGGGCTTGCTCGATCTGCACTATCTCTTCAAATCGTTCGCTTACAACCCGGCTACCAGCACCTCCAACAACACACTCGTTGTTCAACACCAAACCTCTTCAAATTTTCCTCTCTTTCACTCAGCTACCCAAGGTCACAAACGGACGCAGCCCCGATCTAGCCTATTACACAACAGTGAAAGGAGACGGAAGCAGCAAGAGCAGCGGGATCTTGGAGCACGCGGACCACAGCTTCTTCTCTCGGCTCTCTCTTTTGCTCTAAGGAACCCTAGAATTTTCTATCTTTTCTTTCTTTTTTTCTCCTGTGAGAACAAAAGTTTTTATATGGATTCATGTAGAGCCCATCCAGCCGTCCAATAGCTACGACATTCAACGGTCCACAAGTCATTTCAAGAACCAATTGACCCACGTCTTTATTAATTGAACTAGGCGAATCAGCCGGGTCAGGACAATCAAACCATTTCAAAACAGCAATTCTCCAGCTTTTCAATTGGACAGCAGCAGCAAAAATAATAGTGCAGTTCAAAACCAGCCCTTCATCACTCATAAACTACGAAACAAAGATCAACCAACAAACAACAAATTCAAACAATGCTTGAACTTGGCGTTAGTAACAACTTTTGTGCCAACATCCGCAGTATCATTTTTAATCAATTTCAAAACATCCATATTCAGCAAATCTCTGATATAATGAAATTTCACATCAATATGTTTTGTTCGCTCATGATATACATGATTTCTATGTAAGTGAATTGCTGATTGACTATCATAACAAATAGTTGGCTTTTCAGAGCTCAACCCAGCTTCATTTAACAAAATCAAACAGCCACACAGCCTCTTTAAAGCATCACAAATAGCAGCATACTCAAATTCAATAGTAGATAATGCTACAAGAGGTTGCAAGTTTGATTTCCAAGTCACACAATTTCTATTCAAAGTAAAACAATAGCAAGTAGTGGATTTTCTAGAATCTCTATCAGCATCAAAATCAACATCAACATATCCAATTATTTGTACAGTTGGCATTCTCTTCATATAACAAAGACTAACATCAACAGTGCTATTAACGTAAGCAATTACCCATTTATGAGCACACCAATGTTCATGACCAAGATTTGACATAAAACACTAAGCATAAAAACTTTATAAAGGCTAAATCAGGTCTTGTACTAATCATGACATACATAAGAGATCTTAAAGCACTAGCATACGGCACATGTTCCATGCTCAGCATTTCAGATTTAGATTTAGATTGAGGACATTGGGACTTACTCAACATAAAATGAGCAGCAATAGGAACAGATTCATGCTTCCATTCAGAATTGCCAAATTTAGACACATTATGATTCTTGGGTTTTTGGACCAAAATCCAAGTATTATTCACCCTCAAAGAATCCATTTCCTCATTCATGGTATTCTGCCACTTCACTTTATTCTTGGAGCTCACAGCCTCCAAGAAAGACTCAGGCTCGGTGTCATTCAATTCATGTGCAACAATCAAAGCAGTAAACACCAAATAAGCATATGCATACCTAGGAGAGGGCCTAACCTCCCTCCTAACTCTATCCCTAGTCAACTGATAATCACTTAGCTCCTCCTGAGTTGAGGGGGCAATCAACTCACTCTGATCAGCCAAGTCAGGCTGATCACTAGTGCTGTCACTAGGAGCCTGCTCTGTATCAAGCTCAGGAGAAGGTTGTGAGGGGCCAGGAGCACTATCAATGGTGGGAAGAGGTGCAGGCTCCACCTAAATATAAGTACCGCTAGGGACGAGGTCAGATTGGGTAACACTAGGCTACTAAGGCTGTCACTATTGGTCTTTTAAGCAAAACTACCTTCGTGATAACATAAGAATATGCACTTCAGGGACCTAGGGTCAAGCTTACTCTCTCTACAATGGGCATAAGCGGCACAACCGAAAATCCTAAGATATCCTAGGCTTGGTTTCTCTACCAGACCAAATTTCTAAGGGGTATTTCAACCCTAAGTTCATACTGGGGCTTCTATTGATAAAGTGAGCAGCAATACTAAGGGCTTCTCCCCAAAAAGCCTTAGACAAACCAGAAGTAAACAACAAGGCCCTGGTTTTTTTCTAAGAGTGTCCTATTCATCCTCTCAACACCATTTTGTTGAGGAATAGTCCTAACTGTTCTATGTCTACGAATTCCTGCCTCCTTATAATAAGTATCAAACTCATAATTGCATAACTCTAGCCCATTGTCCGTTCTAAGAACCTTAATTGACTTACCAGTCTGATTTTCTTCTAAGGTACGCCACTCTTTAAACTTAAGAAAAGCTTCATCCTTAGACTTAAGCAGAAAAGTCCAGACCATCCTAGAGTAATCATCTACTATGCCTAAAAAATATTTACTACACCCGTGGGTCTCAAAACTCTCAGCCCCCCATAAATCTGCATGTATGTACTCTAAGACATCCTTAGATCAATGAGTTCTCAGTGGAAAACTCATTCTATGTTGTTCTGCTAACACACATTGCTCATAAAAAGGCAAATCAGGTATTTTATCCCTACCAAACACATTCTGTTTGCTAAGGACAGCCAAACCATTTTGACTAATGTGTCCAAGCCTTAAGTGCCACTTAACAGTGTCACTTAAGGCTGCTTGACACAACAATATTAATAGTTATCACACACAAACATGCACCATTTAAAAAATACAATCCAAATTGTTTACTGCCGGAAAAAATCAAAGAATCATTTTTATACACATTCAGGCATCCATCACTCACAGAATATGTACAACCAATGTCATCAAAAGCACCCAAAGAAATCATTTTTTTTCTTCAAACCAGGCACTAACCTAACATTAGTTAAATCAATCATTTTGTCATTCAACAGCCTAATTCTAACAGTACCACAATCAACTACTTCACAAAAATTATTATAAGCCATATAGACCTTCTCATGCTTCACATCAGACAAATTCAGGAAATAGTCCCTATTGGGACACATGTGAAAAGAGCAGGTAGTATTTAAAATCCACTGATTCATCTTAGAACAAGAAGTCACATTCAAAACCTCAGGTACATTTTCCCCAAGGTTAGAGGCAGTGACAACATTAGTTTCCGAAATATTTGACCCTTTATTCTAGCTAGCCATTTAAAACAGCTTTTCCTTAAGTGACCACTCTTACCACAATAAAAACATTTTCTAATTTCAGTCTGACTTTTATTAAATTTCTTCCTATCAGTTTTAGGCTTATTGTCATGCATGGAGGGCCTAGGCTCGCTATTCTGGTTGGGGCCTTGTTTAGACATAGCAAACAAATTAGCATTAGATTTTTGCTTATAATTTTTCAGCTCTAGTGCTCTAGTTTCATGGCACCACACAACGTATCAAATGCAAACACAGTGCCAGAATACTGGAAGGCATCTTTAACTACTTGATAACTATCATGCATGACATTCATTAAGATCATCACAGTACTATTTCTATCTAAAGCATGTTCATTATTCCTAAGCAACAAATTCAGCTTCAAGAATTCATCAAGATTTTCATCAACAGATTTACTAGCACTCTTTTTGAAAGAAAACAAAGAAGCTTTCACATAAGCCAAGTTTGGGGCAGTAGGATCAGCATATAATTTTTTCTAACATATCCCATAATTCAATAGGTGAGTTTATAATACTGAACTTCCTCGGAACCGAGTCTGAGATATTAAAGACCAGAAAATTATATGCCTCTTCAGTAATTTCTCCCCTTACCTTCATAGCCGCCTCGAACCATTTTTCCTCCATTGGCTTCAAGGCAATCATCACCTTATGATGCGATAACAATGCCTTCGTCTTCATTGCCCAAATGGCAAAGTCCAGCTTCCCATCAAAAGCGGTGATATCCACCATTGACGTCATCAAGTACCTCGCAACAAAGAAAACAATTCAGTGCAGATTCTATCCAGAAATTCACACAGGTTAATTATCACAAAAAAATAATGTGATCCTAACACTCTTCTTGCTTTCGGCAGAATCAAAACTAGACTCTTAATACTACTATCGTAAAACTACCCTTACATAGGCTCCTCTAAATCTGTCGAAATCAATTAAGAACATACAAATCCCGAAATTGATCAACACAACGCAACAAGAACATCAAATAGTAATAGAAACCTAAACCTAGCAGTTCAAGCACATCAATAAATCAAAGAAAACAAATGGAACGAGACATCTGATTTTTCCCGTGGTTCACACCAAAAGTGGTGCTACATCCACGTTGAGCTTGAGGCTTGCTCGATCTGCACCATCTCTTCAAAATGTTCGGTTACAACCCGGCTTCCAGCACCTCCAACAGCACACTCGTTGTTCAACACCGAACCTCTCAAGTTTTCCTCTCTTTCACTTGGCTACCCAAGGTCACAAAAACAGTGAACCTTGCTACAGCTCACATCGGAGAAAATAAAAAAAGAAGCAGCCCCGATCTAGCCTATTACACAACAGTGAAAGAAGACGATAGGAGCAAGAGCAGCGGGATCTTGGAGCATGCGGACTCACAGCTTCTTCTCTTGGCTCTCTCTTTTGCTCTCGGGAACCCTAGAATTTCTCTCTCTTTTCTTTCTTGTTTTCTCCCATGAGAACATAAGGCTTTTATATGGATTCATCTAGAGCCCATCCAGCCGTCCAATAGCTACGCCATCCAATGGTCCAGAAGCCATTTCAAGAACCAATTGACCCAAGTCTTTATTAATTGAACCAAGCAAAACAGCCGGGTCAGGACAATCGAACCAATCAAAAACAGCGCTCAGTTTATCAAGTGCTCCTCTGGCGGAGCCTCTGTTGTATCGTCATCTCATAAGAGCCTCATATACAACACTATCACACGATTTGACATGGCACACCCTGTGCACATCCTTAGCCAATACAAGCAGGCTCTGTCGAAGGATCACATACAGGCTGCCCCTCGGATCCTGCGCTATGTCAAGCGAGCTCCTAATCAAGGTCTCTTCTTTCCAGTTAATTCTCCCCTCACACTCGTTGGTTTTTGTGATGCCGACTCGGCATCTTGCACCGTGACTCAGAAGATTTGTTGCAGGCTACTGCGTCTGCATTGGCACCAATCTCATCTCCTGGAGTGCGAAGAAGCAGCCCGTTGTCTCCCGTTCCTTTGCCGAATTGGAATATAGAGCAATGACAGCCGCCTGCTCCGAGTCGAACAAGATATCATCTGATTAATTGGATAGTCCCATTAATTTTTCGAATAAGTCACACTACCCTAATCGTCTGACTAATCATACGCATCATAATTTCACTATGGAATCGTTAAATTGCGCGGGATGCGTAGTCAAAATGTCATGCCCCACAGGTTGAACCGTTCTAATCTAACGGTTCAATATGTCACCGGTCGAACCGAGATTAAAAGTTATGATTTATTTAAGCAGATAATAAAATCCAACTTATATTTTAATAAGAAAAAAAATAGAGACTGGAGAAAAATTAATAAATTATTCACAAAAGAAGAAAAAGAGATTAATTTGAAATTCCAAAATAGCCCCCCAAACGTCTCCAACATTCACAAAAACTTTCCAAACTGTTCCGATCTCTCGCAATTAAGTCCATCAGCCCCTTCTTAGAGATCGTAAGGCGCCCAAAGATGATGATCCACCGAGCAGGGCTCCCTCGCAACCACGGCTTCCCCTTCCCGCTCCAATGAAGCAAACTTATCTCCACCCAATCCATGCTGGTTCCACCTGTGATCAACCGCTTTGATGTTCCCAGCTAGCACCAGCAAAAACGGCGGCAGCGAGCCCAGATGGTATACCGCCATCCACTCCTCCACTCTAGCCGTTATCTCCGCGTTGCGCCATTTCTCAACGTTTACCCCTGTGTTGAATCGGCCTTGGAATGTTCTGGAGAGGTTGGCGTCGTTCCAGAAGGTGTCGGTGAAGTAGGTTGTGAAGTTTGGACGGCAGTATTGCTACGAACTTTTCTTCCAAGTCCACTTCCCAGAGCTTGGCAATGTCGTCAACTAGAAAAAGGTCCGAGTCAAGTATATGACTCTCTTGACGTGGCTCGGAGAAGATTTCAGGGTCGTAGCGGGACCAGAGGAAGTGAAACTCGACGTTTTGCGGGCAGGTTGAGTGCTGGAGGATTGATAGGACGGCCGCCATTGTGCCGCGGAGATAGTTGGCGTCTAAGTGGATTTTATCAGTCTCTGAAGAGCCGCATCTCTCGCCATTGAGAAAGGCTGGAGCTTCGTGGAAGTAGGGTAGGCGCGTTGATTCTGAGGTGGTGACTGCAGCTGAACATTGGGTTAGAGCCAGTAGGAGGGAGATTGTTAAGGTTGTGATTCTGACATCATCGTCGATGTTGAGGCAGCTTTTTCTTCTTCTGCAACAGGAAGCGGCCATGACTGGCGCGGTCCTTCCTGTTGGAGAGGGAGAAAAAGCAGGCGAGAGACCCACAAGGAAGAGATCAGTTGAAAGGAGGAAAAAGGATCTCAGGCGCCGGCCATTGATGTGGGAAATTGGAGTTGATGGAGAATGATGGAAAAAAATTTAGAAACAACCGCAAAAGTTAATTCAGTTTTAGCTTTTGCCGTGGTTGCATGTTTCATTTCAAATCTACCGTATTTTTTATACGGCCAGCCTTGCTAAAACCGACCTTTTAAAAAAATTGTGTGGCCGCCTATGCTAAAACCGGCCAGTTAGAAAACCCAACTGGCCGGTTTTAGCATAAGCGGCCAGTTGGAAATTTTATCGAACCGAAACCGGATGACCGGGTATTTTAAATGGCCGGTTTTATGTGAACCGGCCATGTGTTGTGGCCGGTCATGCTAAAACCGGCCACATGTCGTTTACAAATCCGTCGTGAGGCCGCGACGCTCTCTCCTCCTTCTCGCTTCCCCCGCGGCCGATTCCCGACTCCACGCACTGCCGACCTCCCAGCGCGACCTCCTCTACTTCCCAGCGACCCCCACGTTGTTCAGGTATGTCCATTTTATGTCTGATTCCGTTTGGCAGGTTAGGGTTAGGGTTGGTTAAATTTGATAAAGTTGAATTGTGTTGATTAGTATTTTTGGAATTGTGTTGATTAGTATTTTTGGAATTGTGTTGATAAATTTGGAATTGTGTAGGAAAATTTGGTGGGGTAGTGTTGTTGGAGAAATTGGAATATTAATTGATTGTTGTTGGAATTGTTACTGATTTGTATTTGGAATTGTTATTGGATTGTGATGGATTGTTTGGAAGTGTAGGATGAAATGTGGGAGAAATATGATTGTTGTTGAAGTGTTCCGTCGATTCAATAGTATGTTGTTTTTTTAAGATTATTGTTTTTGTTACACTTTTATTGTAATGTTGGAGATTTGAGATGGAGAAGTTGGATGGATTAAAAAAAATTGATGATTCTTTCATGTACATGGTGACTGTCATTGGATTGTGAAATGTTTATATAATTTTGTCTTTGTTATATTGTGTAGATGGATATTGATCGGATTGATGAGCCTGGGCCCGTTGACGACTCACTATTGAGCCAGCAACAAACACATCGGTCGCAACAAGTTTGGAATGATCCGGTTAGTAAATAGTGACAAAGTATTTTTAAATTATTATACCGTATATTAATTTCATTATTTCACATTCTCTAATGTTGTATTGCAGGATGATGTGCAAGTTCTGAAGGTGGTCCATCGTCGATGTGTCGGATGTGGGACATCGACGATCGGATCCTTCCATATATTGTTCGAGCTGGCTTTTATCCGTGGACCCAACTCCAAAATACAGAAGTGGATTGGGCTTTGATGACAGCTCTAGTTGAGCGCTGGAGGCAAGAGACCCACACTTTCCATTTGAGGACCGGGGAGGCCACTATCACATTACAAGATGCGGGCCTTCTTACCGGTTTACCCACAGAGGGTCATGTCGTAACCGGTAAGTAGGAGGACGAGTGGGTCACGACATGCACCAGACTGTTGGGTGCTTACCCCGATTGCCCGACACGGCCGGCACTAGCAAAGAGGAGATGGTTCGTGAATAATATGCAGATTGTACCCGAGGACGCTACTGAAGAAGTATTGGAGAGATTTGCGCGGGCGTACATATTGTGTATGATTGGTTCCTCCCTGATGCCAGATTTGTCCGGGGATAGGATCCCACTGCACTACCTCCCATTGCTGGTGGATCTCGACGCTGCGAGGTCATATAGTTGGGGTAGTGCAGTGCTTGGATATTTGTACAGGCAGTTGTGCAGCTCATCACGCGGTGGACACAAAGTGATGGGTGGATGCATAATTTTGCTGCAGTTATGGAGTTGGGAGAGGATACCCATCGGCCGGCCACAAGGGTTTAGCAGGACACTCCAGGCCATTGATGAAGAGATGGATCCCTTGTTTAGAGGAGCCTGGTCGTACACGTAAGTTTATGCCTGATTCGTAGTTTAAATAATGTCACTTGTATTATTTTACTTCTGATTTACGTTTTATATCGCAGTAAATGGTACGGGCCGAAGTCCCACACGATGACACCTCATGGATCGTTGACATTTTACCGTGATCAGCTAGACCGCATGGTCGATGGTGACTTCGAGTGGACACCATATGATGAGCAGGTCCTCCCTTTGCTTAATCCTGCATGTACTGACGGGGCTACGAGTTGGTGCGCCGATGTGCCATTACTGTGCTACAACATTGTGGAGTGGCATCATCCGGCCAGGGTGATGTGACAGTTTGGCCTGGTACAGCGTGTTCCACCTCCACCCGTGGCGTCATCCGACCCAAAGCATATGATGACACGAAAAGGACGTAAGGATTGGTCCGTGGAGCTTAAGTACTACATAGATCTCTGGGCAGACAGGTTGGCTTCTGTTGTGGTCGGAGAGCCCGTTCCAGTACATGACGAAGGTAATCCGGATTATGCAAATTGGTACACGAATAGAACCCGTCGATTCATCCAGCCCCGCGCTGATCACGCTCAA
Source organism: Umbilicus rupestris (assembly GCA_963678935.1). Lineage (NCBI taxonomy): Eukaryota > Viridiplantae > Streptophyta > Magnoliopsida > Saxifragales > Crassulaceae > Umbilicus > Umbilicus rupestris. The sequence goes on from OY787617.1 coordinate 1,982,582, forward strand.
CCATACCGACCAAACGCACCCGAGAGGAGAAGAATCGTAAGTGTTGTTGGTTTGTGACTCATATAAAATAGTAGAATTATTTATAATTCATTATTTTGTATCAGGTACGCACCTTGGTGATGCATGCACGCCGCGCGGCAGAGTTGTTCCAAGACCCCCTCCTACATTACTCGCTTAAGGATGCGCCGTATAGCATATTTCATTCATCGTATGCGGAGCTGGAACAGCTAGGAGAGGCGGATGCAATTGGTGTGGATCCAGCTGCAATTGAGTTTGGCATAGGTAAAGATTAAATCTGGATTAATTCAGTAGTCTCTCTTCACTTCACAAATATAACCGGATGTGTGTACGCGTAGGACCTGACGACCTCGATCAGCAATTCCATTCGTCCTATGATGTGACTGACCTTCATACCCAGCACCAGGCCGGGCCTAGTGCACCCAGCCCATACGAGGCCGGTCCAAGTGGAGAAAGCCAGGACCAGGCGGGTCCCAGTGATCCGATCCATGCACTTGATGATCTCAGACGATGTGACAGGTATAGGAGACCCCCACAGCGTCTCACTTTCAGTAATCCCCGTCGACGATGAATGTTTTTGTATTGAATGTTTTTGTTGACACTATGCAGTTTTATTGAATGTTTTTGTTTTTGAACTCTTCGATACAATATTACTTTGACAAACCACACCAACCTACATTGCTTTGACAAACCACACCAACCTACATTGCTTTGACAAACCGCAATAAATATTACATTGACCAACAAATACAGTACTAAATGCCATGTCTATTTGGACACGATCTTCTGTTGTGTCCTGTGTTGTGACACAAACCACATTTCCTTGCCCGTGTTGCTCCTTGTGAACTTGATTCACCCCAATCCATTTCGTTACGTCTCCGCACAGAAGGTTGAGGACCCAACTTGGTTCTCTTAAATCCGGGTGCCGGAACGTGTCTGAGTCCTTCGTACGGCCTCCAACGTGATTCGTCTCCAATGACAAAAAATCTGTAGCTCCATGTCTCACGGAACGTATCCAGTGTGTAATAACTGCTGAAAAACTTAGTGTACGGAATATTCTGCGTTTTGCACACAGCCATAACGTGAGAACACGGATAGTGGAAGGCAACCCATTTACCACAGGTGCATGTACCGTCTTCGAGTCGCACTTCATGGATGTGATGCTTCCGGGTGGTTAGCACTTGGAACACACCGTGTTCAACGTCAAATACAGTAACCCGATGAAACATGCACTTGTCTCTTATATCCCGTAAAATCAAGTCTATTCGGGGGGCGAGGATTGAAGCAGAGTTCTCGTATAACACGCGGCGCTTGCAGAAGTATTCGTTGCACTGATGAAATGTAAACAAAACCAAAGCACATATCGGCAGGTCCCGGCCACCGCGTAGAATGTTATTGAAACATTCGCTAGCATTCGTTGTCATTGATCCCCATCGGCAACCACCTTCATCATATGCCAAAGACCACATGGACCAAGGAATACTATCTAGCCATTCTATTATCCGAGGCCTGTCTCTCAGCAATGTCATCAGCTCCACATATTCCTTGTCAAACTTAACTTGCTGTCTTTGATGTGCTAGGTGCCCAAGTTTCTGCTTCAGTGTAGAATCCTTGACTTTCACATTGAAATTGCTCTGCAAGTGCCTGATACACACCCTGTGATAAGCGCGAGGAGGGGACCAATCCGGCTCCTGCATTGCTGCTATTATTCCTTTATGTCTGTCAGAAATAACGCAGATTCCATCTCGGTTTGTAACGCTTTCCCGAATGCATTGCATGAACCATTTCCAACTGGAGTTATTCTCACTCTCAACCAAGGCGAATGCAACAGGCAGAATATGGTTGTTTGCATCCAGAGAAACTGCAACAAGTAGCTTCCCCTCGTACTTCCCATACATATGGGTTCCATCTACACAAAGCACGGGACGACAATGTGTGAAAGCTCTTATTGATGGTCCGAATGCCCAGAACACCCGGTGGACAACCATCACATCACCCTCATCATCTCTGTATCGGACCCATCTGACGACCGTCTCATCGTTAGTGTCCTGTATCGCTTGCATAAGTAAGGGAAGTCTACCAAACGATTCATCCCAATCCCCAAACAAATTCTTTAGTGCCTGTTGCCTCGCCTGCCATGCCTTCAAATACTTAATTTCGCATCCGTAGTCTTTGAAGATTCTCGCTCTTATTTCCCCGACGCCTAGTCGCAACCTTTCACTGATAATATCGCCGATCTCCTTTGCTATGAAATATCGATTGAGGTGCACGTTTTCATTTGTAATCTTGTCGGCACCGCATATGAGATCCCCTTTGTACTTTCTAACCTCCCAGTAGCTTGCATTTTTCTTCATTGCAATCCTTATGCGCCACGGACAGTTTTCCACCCCTTCTCGACATTGAAGAACCAACAAACGCGGTTCTGATTCAGTCGTTATGTACTCAACCCGGTTCAGAATTAAATACTTTTGTACAGCGTAAATGGCTTCTGCCTTGCTGCTAAATCTCGATCCCACGGCAAGTGTAGAAACCCGTCTACTGCTACCATCGAAATAGTCTTGCATAGGATTATTCACATCCCACGCCGACACATCATGGAATGCAGGAATATCCCATACACGTTCGGGTTCTGGAACACGGAATTCACCTTCATCTTCTAATTCCTCGATCCATTCCATTTCCTCTCTATCGTAGTCATCCATCACCGACATCTCAAGTGTGTCAAATGTCGACATAATCATAGGGTCAGATTCACTGTTATCCATTGCTTGATGTATTCCCTGACAAAAAACCTCCACATATAAGTTCATTTTCCACCACGTAATTAAATATCATACAAAAAGTAAATCAAATACATAACTATACAATTACCACTTCAATCTTCTCCAAAAGGGTCAAGTCGACCAGAACAGGGGAGGGGATGGGGGTTAGAAAAGAGAAGAGGGAATGAATGAATTGGTGAGAGATGATGAAAAACATGAGAAATGAAGTGGTTTATAAAGGACTTATTGCCGGTCTAACAGAAGCCGGCCACAAGGTGATGGCCGGTTTTTGTAAGACCGGCCAGAGTACCGTTACAACTACCAACCACATTTTAGTAGTTGTAGCGACCACAATTTCGCTATATTGTGGTAAGTAAAATGTGTGGCCGGTTTTTGCAAGACCGGCCACATTAAACCTACAACTACCAACTACATTTTAGTAGTTGCAGCGACCATAATTGTGGTAGGTAAAACGTGTGGCCGGCCTTGCCAAGGCCGGCCACATTAAACCTACAACTACCCAACCAGCCGGTCGCAGTATAAAATATCGAGATGGCCGCCTATGCTAAAACCGGCCAGTTGGGTTTTCTAACTGGCCGGTTTTAGCATAGGCGGCCACACAATTTTTTTTAAAAGGCCAGGTTTAGCAAGGCCGGCCGTATAAAAAACACAATAGATTTGAAATGAAACATGCAACCACGGCAAAAGCTAAAATTGAATTAGCTTTTGCCGTGGTTCTAAATTTTTTTTCAGAATGATGGGGTTTGAAGAGAATGGGAGGAGAAGAGAGGTTGGTGGGATTTTGTGAGGAAGTGAAGAATCCTCGGAGATGTTGATGTTTTGTTTTCTTCATTAGGGATACGAAGTGGTACACTTGTTGTGGGAGTCAATTGGAGATTCCTAGTCCAATGCTAAATTTGGTATATATTTTCAGGTTTTGAAACTATTTTTAGTAATGTTGAATTGTGATCAACTGGGACCCATGTGGGTCCCACATGAAAGAAAAATCAGCCTTTTACCGTCTTCATTTACGGCTGGACGGTAGGTGAAATTAGTGGTGGGTCCCACGCCAAGAAATTAAACTTCCACCTACCGCTCCTTCTTCCTCTTCACTCGGCTATAAAAGGAGAGGCCATCCGAGAAGCAAAAGCATCCCTCATCCCCTCAGCCTTCTCTCTATCTTATAGTATTATTTGAATGTTTTTCGATATAGTTCAGTTTGAACTATTTTCCTAGGTTTGTTTGTACGAGTGTTTCCAGTTCAATTTATAACGAGTGTGTTTTTCTTCCACCACAATTAGTGAGAGTTAGTGTTCGACAGTTATCTTATCCTGGGCAATTAAGGCTTGTTCCTACATTTGGTATCAGAGCTAGCGTTATACACAAAATATCAGGAGCGATATTTTTTGTATTTCGGGTCAGTCATGTCTAACACAATTCCACTGCAGATACCGAAATTCAACGGGCGGAATTTCAAAAATTGGTCTATCCAATTAAAGGCGTTCTTCCGTTCCCAAGATTTGTGGAGCTTAGTCGAAACGGGGTACACCGAAGCAGCCGGCGAAGCTTTCGACGAGCTGAAAAAGGAAGAAAAAGATTTTCTGATGGAAACTCGTAAAAAAGATCAGAAAGCATTATTTGCGATCTTTCAAGCTATGGAGGAACCGATATTTGAAAAAATATCAGAGGCGGAAACATCACACGCTGCGTGGACTATTCTGGAAAAGGCATACAAAGGCGATGAGCGAGTTATGCGGATGCGCCTGCAGACACTGAGGGGGGATTTCGAGTCATTACGAATGACTGACTCGGAAGGTGTATCGACATACTGTGACCGGGTCCAGACAGTCGTTAACAACATGAGAGTTAACGGAGAGACGCTGGAGGAACAACGAGTCGTGGAAAAGGTATTGCGCTCGTTACCCGCTAAATTTGAATATGTTGTGGCAGCCATTGAAGAGGGACGCAACATAGCAGAAATGTCGATGGAACAACTCATGAGTTCGCTGTGTTCACACGAGAAAAGGATGAACCAGAAGGTGAACGGCTCAAGCCAAGAGCAGGCGTTGGAAAGCCGAGTCGAAGTAAGGAATCTTGGAGGTTATCATGGAAGCCGAGGTCGTGGACAAGGCCGAGGTGGAGGCCGAAATTATACCGCTGGACGAGGCGAAGCCAGCAGTAGTACATTTCAGAGAGGCCGAGGCGGACACACCGGAGGACGTGACAAGTCCAAGATTCAATGTTACGGATGCAAGAAGTTCGGACACTACAAATCCGAGTGTCGAGCAAATGTTGAGAAGGAGCGGGTGGAGCAAGCTTACCCTTCCGACGCACACCAAGATATGGTTCTGGCATGCAAGACGAATGAGACTTGCAAAGACTACACAGATATGTGGTACCTCGATTCAGGATGCAGCAACCATATGAGTGGGAGAAAGGAGTTATTCTCTCGCTTGGACGAATCCACTCGTGGCGAAGTCAGTTTCGGAAACAAATCACAGATACAAGTCATGGGCAAAGGCGATATCCGAATCCAGGCCAATGACGGTACATTTGCAACTATTGCTAATGTGTATTATGTACCAGGACTTTGCTGGAACTTACTCAGCATGGGTCAACTTTCGGAAAAAGGACATTGCATTTCAATCCGAGACGGAGTTTGCACTATTGAAGGCAAAGATCGGAGAATCGTTGCCAAAGTCCCGATGACAAAGAACCGGATGTTCCCGTGGATTCTTCAAAAGGGAGTTGAGATGAACTTCCAGACGATGGTGAGAGACAGCAGTTGGTTGTGGCATCTCAGGTTTGGCCATTTAAATTTTCAAGGATTGAAATTATTGGCTGCAAAAAGAATGGTGACAGGACTACCGGCGATCCAAGTTCCTAGTCAACCATGTGACGCGTTCTTGCTGGGAAAGCAGCACAGACAGCCGTTTCCAGTCAGAAAGGCGAGACGAGCAAACCAACCATTGGAGTTAGTTCACACTGATCTCTGTGGTCCCATAGAGGTGGAATCTCTTGGCGGAAAGAGATACATGACGGCGTTGGTGGACGATTATTCGAGAAAGACTTGGGTCTATTTCTTGAAGGAAAAGTCAGAGGCATTCCGGACATTCAAGGAGTTTAGAGCTTTTATTGAAAAGCAAAGTGGATATACTCTGAAGACGCTTAGATCAGATCGAGGAGGAGAATTCACTTCTAATGAGTTCTTTGACTATTGCAGAACCGCAGGAATCAGACGGCAGTTGACTACAAGTTACACACCTCAGCAAAATGGCATAGCTGAGAGGAAGAACCGGACGATCTTCGAGATGGCAAGGAGCATGTTGAAGGCTAAGCAGCTACCGAAGCCATTTCAGGCAGAAGCTGTTGCTTGTGCAGTATTCCTACTGAACAGATGCCCGACGAAGGCAGTTCAAGGAAAGACACCACATGAAGCTTGGAGCGGTGTGAAGCCAGATGTATCTTGTCTACGAGTATTTGGATGCATAGCATATCACCATATACCCGAGCAGCAGAGGAGAAAGCTGGACGACAAGAGCAGGCGATGTATCTCATTGGATATAGTGCTGATACGAAGGGTTACAAGTTGTACGATCCTAACACTAGAGAGGTGATTATCAGCCGTGATGTGCAGTTTGCCGAAGATGAGGCTTGGGATTGGTCTCCGAAGGATACTACACAGCCTAGCGTCAGTATTGAGGAGGAGTCTGTAGAAGACAGACATGTACCAGATGCTTCACCAGAGAAGACATTTGATCCACACTCTAGGACACGTGGAGCACGTAGAAGAGTGCCACCAGTCCGTCTTCAGGATTATGTGGTCTACAGAGACGACGAGAGTGATGATGCTGATGAGACTATGGTTAACTTTTGTTTGTTTACAGATTGCGATCCCATAACTTTTGAGGATGCATCAAAAGACAAAAGTTGGATCCAAGCTATGGATTCAGAGATAGCCTCTATCGAGAAGAATGATACATGGGAGCTGACACCTTTACCAGTTGGTAAGAAGGAGATTGGAGTGAAATGGGTGTACAAGACGAAGTACAGTCCCAACGGTCAGGTGGACCGTTTGAAAGCAAGGCTAGTGGTCAAAGGATACAGGCAGAAGCCTGGCATCGACTACTTTGAGGTATTCGCACCAGTAGCAAGAATGGATACTATTCGGATGATCATTGCAGTTGCAGCCCAGAACAGGTGGAAGACACCAAATGGACGTGAAGTCAGCATTCTTGAACGGAGTTCTTGAGGAGGAGGTGTACGTTGACCAGCCACCAGGGTATGTGCAAAGAGGGAGAGAGAAATTTGTGTACAAGCTGAAGAAAGCACTATACGGACTGAAGCAAGCCCCGCGAGCATGGTACGCGAGGATCGATACGTATATGCTGGAGAATGGATTTCAAAAGTGTCCGTATGAGCACACACTATACATCAAGACAAATACTGATGGAGATATGTTGATAGTGTGCTTGTATGTGGATGATCTGATATTCACAGGAAGTTCTGAGACAATGATCGTCGAGTTTCGAGAAGCGATGACTCGACAGTTTGAGATGACTGACATGGGATTGATGTCATATTTTCTAGGCATCGAGGTTGAGCAAGCTGATGGAGGAATCTTTATTTCTCAAAAGAAATACGCAAAGGATATCCTCAAGAGGTTCAAATTGGAGGGAATGAAGGCGGTTCGAACACCTGTTGCAGAGAGGATGGAGATAATGAAAGAAGGTACTGGAGAGCTAGTAAATCCCACTTACTTCAAGAGCATAGTTGGAAGTCTTCGCTACTTGACTTCAACTAGACCAGATATCGTATATGGAGTTGGACTTATCAGTCGGTTCAGAAGCAGCCGCAACAGTCACATTTGCTAGCAGCAAAGCGTATACTCCGATATATCAGTGGCACAAGTAATTTTGGGATTAGGTATTCTCACACAGAGGAGTTTTGTCTGACAGGATATTCAGACAGCGACTGGGCCGGTGATGTTGAAACTCGAAAGAGTACATCGGGTTATGCTTTCTATCTTGGAGATGGAGTGATTTCATGGTCTTCAAAGAAGCAACAGGTTGTTGCTCTTTCTACAGCTGAAGCGGAGTACATCGCAGTAACTACCGCAGCTTGTCAAGTTGTTTGGCTTAGACGGATATTGGAAGACCTGAAACATAAGCAGGAAGGCTCTACAGTGATTATGTGTGACAATAAATCGGCTATCGCATTAGCCAAGAATCCAGTATTTCATGGAAGGAGCAAGCATATTGGAATCCGATATCATTACATTCGAGAGTTGGTAAAAGATGGTGAAATTGAATTAGAATTTTGCAGAACTGAAGAACAAGTTGCAGACATCTTTACCAAGGGACTCTCAAGTGATAAGTTTGAATACTTTCGGAAAATGCTTGGAGTTTCAAGATTGTTGATCAAGGAGGAGTGTTGAATTGTGATCAACTGGGACCCATGTGGGTCCCACATGAAAGAAAAATCAGCCTTTTACAGTCTTCATTTACGGCTGGACGGTAGGTGAAATTAGTGGTGGGTCCCACGCCAAGAAATTAAACTTCCACCTACCGCTCCTTCTTCCTCTTCACTCGGCTATAAAAAGGAGAGGCCATCCGAGAAGCAAAAGCATCCCTCATCCCCTCAGCCTTCTCTCTATCTTATAGTATTATTTGAATGTTTTTCGATATAGTTCAGTTTGAACTATTTTCCTAGGTTTGTTTGTACGAGTGTTTCCAGTTCAATTTATAACGAGTGTGTTTTTCTTCCACCACAATTAGTGAGAGTTAGTGTTCGACAGTTATCTTATACTGGGCAATTAAGGCTTGTTCCTACAAGTAAAAGTAAGCAATCCTGTAAAGTTGCTTATATCCACTGGAGAGCAGACATAGAACAATACAAGTAGAACCTTCCACGAACATCGCACAAAATTACTGCTGCAGTTCATCGTTTCCTAGCCCAAAATCAGAACATGGGGAATGTGGCTGACACAATTCCAGATTCCAATAAAATGAAAAAACACACAATTTCCCAGATTATGAATTGATGGGCATCACGCGTTTATAATGTAAAAAGTTGCAGACGTCATGGGCGTGATAAAATCAAAACAGGGCTTGAGCATGTATGATCAGGGTAAACCAACTTGAAATTAGGCCTTCCATATTGAGTTAAGAATACCTAATTAGTCCAACTCTAAATAGAAGCCAAGAGGATGATCCAACGATATGTTCCAAGAGAGATAAGAAAAAATGATGAAATAATCTAGAGAATTGTAGAGAATGATCGATAGGTATGGATAAAGGTGTTGAGTGGAATTTTCTATACTAGCTAAGTGTGACCATTAGACCAAAATGATCTAAGCCCTTCATTTGGAAAGAGTTGTACCGTAAATAAGAGTGAGTTTTAGGATTTTCCATCTTACATAGCACCAAAATATAGATTCGTTCACGAAGTATGAACCGATTATCCTGTATGAATCTGAGATACAAATAGAATCAAGCCGGTCAACGTCAAATATTTTATAAATTTAAAATCAACTGAAAATGAAATATTAAAATAATACACTCACACTTTTAAGTGTAGGATGAAATATGATAACGAACACTTATAGATGATACTCATTACTCGTTTGAGTTCCATACCTCACTAGCCACAATTAAGAATATTTCCCATCATTTCCACTGACTTTTTAACTATGGGATGCTAATTTTGATTATTATCACTATCGAGTAAACTGAGATAAAATTGAGCGAGTGCTCCAGATAATGTATCAAGTAATGTTGAATATAATCAACCTTCAAGTTTATTACCCATTTATAAGAATGTTGAAAGCAAAAAAATTATATTCATTTTTTGTCCAAATTAATTATGAATCGGTTCACCTCAATCTATGTAGTGACACTTTCTTTTGCGTGCACAAAAACTTGGCGAACTTCTTCACAAAGTAAAAGTGTGCGTGATCCTGGAGCATACGTATGCAATCATACCTCAACCTGAACAAATCTATTATTACTCATTTGCAAATGGGTTTCATTCCATAGTTCTTGTGTCTGCTCAATCATGTTATTCTATATCTCTCGTGTCTGCTCGCTTATATTCCTCATTCCTGCATCAAATACAAATAACTTCACAAATCTGAAACAGAAATCACAAACCCTCCCAATATCAAATTTTCTGTTCACAAAAAAAATTGGAGCTTTCAGATCAGAAAAACTCCATTACTTCACCAAAATCTGATCATCATGAAATTGGATGAATTGACCAAAGATGGGTTGATCCATGGCCCACGGTGGTGAAGAAACTGGCACCCATCCAAGACGGCATTTAAATCCAAAAGCACTGTTTGTTAAACCCTAACCGTATATAATCTGAACTGCAGTATCAAATTAACAGCTGAAGCACAAACTACTATATGTCGAATAATCATGAACTACAGAGAACTGTTTCTGACTTTGAGTTTGGAAGAGCGTTAAAATTTGGCCCTGAATTGGATATAAGGAAACTATCACAACAATTTATACGGCTGGTAACTTTTTCCTAAAGCTCATCTTTTACCGATTCTTCCAGCAAGCACTCTTCATCCCAGTAGTATGGAAATTTAAGTCTAGCAGCAGAGTGAGGCATGAACCAGTCCTCATAGAGGAATCTGAAACAAGAATGCACTGATCATGAATACAGTCCATGGCCAAGGCACTATTCAAATCCTCAGAGATGAATCAATCATCTTAGACGAATCTATTATATAAAGCTGATCAAAGGGCTAGTACAAGTTCAGATTTTTACATCATAAAATTTGTGATGAGAGTATGATGCCCCAATATTTCATATTCTTTGTGATGATGGCTCAACCTCTAATACTATTTGTAATGACGTCAATTGTCGATTAAAAGAACAGAAACATAATACAAATAGATGACAAGGGGAGCAAGCAAAGGTTACCCACACTTTAACAGGAGGACGGGATATGACAACTAGCAATTGCAGATCTTCATATTCATTTGTGTTCCAAATCTGAGTAAGAAAGTTCAATTTTATTAGGTAAAATAAAACAGAAGTAATGAATGACACATATAATAATACCGCGTGCAACAAACTGGGTTTGTGATCAGGGCAAAACCATCGAGAGCATATAGTTAGTCTTATAAAGTATAGCACTGAATCTTCAGCACTTTAAAGGCAAACTTACAAGTAAAACAAATGATATAAAAGAGTGATTGACTATGTTACCGGCTCAAACTACTGGCAGGACTGCCCAACACCCTTAATCGTGATTTCTCATTATTCTATACTAATATTTTGCAGCAGAGAAGACAAAAATGGCCAAAACTACAGAGTACATTCATAAATAGCTGCTGAGAAATAATGTTCAAGCTATCCTAGGAAGAACTTTCAAAGCATCTCTCATCACTCATTTAATATGCAAAACTTAACAAGAGAAAGCTTTATTTGTTTATCCTAGATGACCAGATCCCATTTTAAAAACTAAATAGTCGAATAATACCTGGTGAGCATCATTAACCGGAATACGGAAGGTACTGTTTGAAAAAATATGTAACTCTTCTGGCTTCCCAGGGTACTTGTGAATGGAATCAGAGGCAACATACGCAGTGCCACTCCCCTTTAAGACAACAAAAACTTCCTCACACGAGTGCCTGTGAATCGGCGTGTGTGACCCCGGAGCAAATGTTTGCAGCCATATCTCAATCTTCAAATAAACCCATAAAAATATGCACACTCAGCAAGATAACTAACTTACAGAAACCTAAGAAATAACTAGACTCAACCATGGCTTTTCATGTCATTGTCACCCTATATAGGATCCAACTTTACCTCTTTCATCCCATGCAAGGCAGAACCAGCAACAGTAATGTGGGAAAGCCCCGGCCTTCCATAGCTATCTTGCTGCAGCTCACTAATATTCCTCACTAAAGGTATTCCTACATCACAAACCCTATACTTCATCTCTGAACTAGAAAACTTCAACAGAATAGCCAGCATCGTAATAAAAATAAATAAAACCCTAAACTGGAATCAAAAGCCCAAATTGCATCAAGAAACTAAAATGACACCGGCCGATCAAACCTTGCATATCCATTTTCATCGTACGACCAAAATCAGACAAATCGATATTTCACGTTCGTACAATTTCGACTAATAAAAACGCTGAAAAAGAAGAAAAATTCACCAGTGATGGAGCAACGAGATGCTTCAGTAGCAGTAACCAGAACGAGAAAGCTGAGAGAAAAGATTGAACAAAGCTTCTTCATCCCCATCGTCTTGCTCCACCCGAACCAGCAGTAGTTTCCAGAGTTTCATCAACTCTGGTTCATCCAAAACGGCACAGTTTTATACAGAAAGCGCATTGGCGTTGGAGAAGCCGGCCCATCAATCAGCCACCGGAAAATATAAAATAAATTATCCAATTCGTCCATTTTTCATTTCTAACTTTTTAATGAATATTTGGGTACGCGACGGCCGTCTCCAGTGAGCTTCGACTTGAGCTTCTCTCCGAACGGTAATGGAGCTGTCCTCATCTTATGGTGATGGTTATTTTTGGAACTTTGATTTTTGATGTGTTCTTCAGTAAATTGTATTAGGTTTTGGGCGTTGAGCGAGGCAATTGGATGTTGTTTAGACATTGAAGCTTTTGGAAACTAATTGAGCTGCAGAAATCGGTTTTTTCGATTACTGGAATTGGGGTGAAAGTTATGTGTTAGTGTTATATATTTTTGGGTGAAATGATGAGTGCCATGTGTTTGAAGAAATGTCAGTGTTCATCTTTGAGCTTTGGTCTGCTGCATTGAGATTGTTTTTTGATTTTTCAGCTGAATAAGTTGTTGAATAGCTTAGCGGATTGTAAGATTCGTCTACCTAGTATTTTTTTTCTTTATTTATGGTTCTTTTTCATATGTTTCATTCGCTGTGGGAAAAATAGGGCTCATTTGTAGGTGTCTGTAATTTGTTTGAATTGCAGGTGTGGTAAGATTTTTTGGAAAATGAAGTTGGGAAGCTATGCTGGGATTAGAAAGCCCAACTGTCTGCTGGTGCATTCACAGTTACCTGGACTGTCTTCTCTAAAGCCTCAGTTGGTTACTCCATCGACTCTTGGTGCATGTAGAAACCATGGAAGGAGATTCGGATTATTGGTATGTAAAAACCATTACACTAGTACTAGCCGAATAAATGCATCAGCCCCAGCAGGAACGTCCACATCCAAGACAGAAACTGTGCGTATGGGGCGACGACAAGCACGCTCTTCATCTTTGTATAGTCGTCCCAGTTTGTTGGATATGAAAAATGACAGATTGGAGAACCGTGCACGGGTTTATGATTTCTTGAGGGGGATTGGTATTGTCCCTGACGAGCTGGATGGTTTGGAGCTTCCTGTGACAGTCGAGGTCATGCAAGAGCGTGTGGATTTTCTTCATACATTAGGGCTGACCGTCGAAGACATTAACAACTATCCTCTGGTGCTTGGTTGCAGTGTGAAGAAGAATATGATCCCCGTGCTTGATTATTTAGGTAAATTGGGTGTCAGGAAATCCACGTTTACGGAGTTTATGAGGAGATATCCTCAGGTTCTCCATGCAAGTGTTGTGGTAGACCTTCAGCCTGTGGTTAATTACCTTCAAGGGATGGATATTAAGCCCAACAATATACCTCTTGTTCTTGAGAAATACCCGGAGCTGTTAGGATTCAAGCTCGAGGGGACGATGAGCACCTCTGTGGCTTACTTAGTTGGAATTGGAGTAGCGAGAAGAGAAATTGGAAACGTTCTGACGAGATATCCAGAGATACTAGGGATGAGAGTTGGCCGCATGATAAAGCCCTTTGTAGAGTATCTCGAAAGCTTGGGCATCCCAAGGTTGGCTGTGGCTAGATTGATAGAAAAGCGACCTCAAATCATTGGATTTGGCTTGGAGCAAAAAGTGAAACCAAATGTTGATTCCCTCTTGAAGTACAACATCAGAGAGTCGTCTCTTGCCTCTGTGGTTGCACAGTATCCTGAGATAATAGGCCTTGATCTGAAGCTAAAGCTTGCCAATCAGCTAAACTTCTTAAATTCAACACTAGAATTGGGTCCTGAAGAATTTGGCCGAGTTGTTGAGAAAATGCCTCAGATTGTTAGTCTTAGCAATAAGCCTACTCAGAGACACATAGATTTCTTCAAGGATTGTGGGTTTTCGAATGAACAAGTTAGGCAAATGGTTGTCGGTTGTCCACAAATTCTTGCATTGAACATTGATATCATGAATGTCAGCTTCGGCTACTTCCAAGCAGAAATGAAGAGGACTATAGAGGACCTGGTCACCTTCCCAGCTTTCTTTACTTATGGTCTCGAGTCTACTATTAAGCCTAGGAATCGTCATGTTACAAAAAGAGGTTTGAAGTGTTCCCTCGCTTGGTTACTGAACTGTTCGGATGAAAAATTCGAGGAACGAATGAATTATGACTTCATTGACACGGAGGAGATGGAAGATGATTCATCTTTTGACATGAACAGCCTAATGCAAACCAGGGATGAGGATTCGTCATCAGACTACGATGATGACAGTGATGATGAGTGAGCTTCACATAATGTCGCTAGACAATAACAAGAGGGATTGGGTACATTCTATCAACTCTTAAATGACTGTGCCTTCATGATCGGCATCAGCAGAGGAATGATGAAATGCATACTGAGACTTTGGCAAGCATCATAATGCTGACTTAAGCAGGCAGGTGTCATCTGTATGAAGGAAATCATCAATGTGTATGGTTCCAACTTTTTTTGGTTTTGCATAATGATTGCAAAACATGTGAAAGCTCCATGGATCTATTATGTATAACTTTCTTGGCATTGTGTTGTAAAATATAGAATCATTTGCTTCAAAATTTCTATACTGTGTCCGCCCACCATAATGACCTCAGTCTTCAAGGACACCAATAGGAACTGCACTATTCATCACCAATAATCTCCACAAGAACAGTCACCATCTTCAAACCTGTGAAACCGATTATTATCTCTTACAACAATGACCCTGGATGTGCACTTTGATATAAATTTGATGGCTGTGTGGCAGTCCCCACAGATTCTCAGATTCTTCATGACGCGAATTGGTCGTTCAGGAGGGAAGCTGATGAGAGCAAATGCAATGGCCAGTCTCTCGCTATGGTACCTAATCACCCTATTCTTCTCCTCACTTTCCACCTCTCTCAGCACAAATGTAGTGTCTGCAACGTAACCAGCCCGTTCCATATCCTCACCCAGCTCGTCCAGCTTGAGGTAAATTTCGTTAGTTTTAGGGTGTAATCGATCTCCTGAAGTGAACTTGTGAATCTTGTTTCCTTCCTCAACCCAACTCAACCCTGCCTCCTTTTTAACCCCCTTGTCTCTCATTAACTTCCTCGCCTTGGCTGCATCGTCGTAGCGACCAGCAGCGGCATAGGCGTTAGAGAGCATCACATGCAGTCCAGGACTAGCAGCTCCCAACTCAAAGACTCTGTCAGCTGCATACGCTGCTAGTTCGGTGTTACCATGTAACCGACAACCAGTCATGAAAGCTCCCCAGACGGATTCAGATGGCTCCATAGGCATGCTCCTTATAACATCAAGAGCATCTGCAAGTGCCCCACCACGGCCTAGCAAGTCCACTAGAGTCGCATAATGCTGATCTCCTGGCTCAATCCCACACCTTTTCATAAGCTCAAAGTAATACTTGCCCTGTTCAACTAGCCCTGCATGGCTGCACGCATACAACAAAGACAAGAATGTTATGAAATTTGGTTTAATCCCTTCACTCTTCATCTCACGAAACAGATTAAATGTCTTGCTCGTATGAGCATGCTGGGCACATGCTATCATCATCGAATTCCACACGCCCAAATTCCTAAATGGTACCTCATCGAAAATAAGATAGGCTCCTTCAATGCTCCCGCATTTTGAATATAATGAAACTAACGAGCTGCCGACGAACCTAGATAAATCATACCCAGTTTTTAAGCATAGTCCCTGAGTCTGCTTACCCATCTCAAACAGTGTTGAGTTTGCACACACCCTGAGCACACTCGTGAATGTAAAATCATTGACATCCAATCCTTCCCATAACGCCTCTTTAAACAACCCCAACGCCTCCTCATCCTCACCCATCTGCGCATACCCATAAATCATCCCAGTCCAAGAAACCACATTTCTCTCAGGCATTTCATCGAACACCTTCCGCGCATCACCAATCACTCCACACTTGGCATACATATCGACGAGAGAACTTCCGACGAACACATCCCCACCATACCCACATTTCATCACATGCGAATGCACGCCCTGTCCCAGATCCCCACGCGACAGAATCCCGCAAGCTTTCATCGCGCTCGGATAAATATGATCATCCGGTCTCGACCCGCTACAACACATCAGCCTAAAATGCTCTAAAGCCATCGAAGGCAGCTCATTTTGCGCAAATGTGGATATAATCGAGCTCCATGTCGTTGATGACTTCACTGGAGCCTCGTTGAAAACCACGAGAGACGAAAATGGGAGCTGTAACTTGGAGTAGAAATTGATGAGGTGGTGGTAGATCAAAGGAATTGTTTGAAAGGATGATTTGACAATTAGGGCATGGAGTTGTAGGCCTTTGCAGAGAGATCTTGAGCGTGTGAGTGCAAGGAGGTGATCGCATACTGCTCTGTAGCTTTGTTGGAAGCTTTGTTGATTGAATAGATTTGCAGGTTTCATGTATCTGGGATTTGTGATCTTGAAATTAAATCTTGAGGTTTATATAGTGCCCGTACGCACTTTGTTTTTCATTTTTTATGTCGTTTTCTGTATCAGGCGGCTTAGGTTGTAGGAAGAAGCTTTAATTGTCCACCATCAATATAAATTGATGGTACTAATTTGATGGAGCTAAATGGAAAAAAGCGTACTAATTTATTATCTAAATTGGAATAATACTCATAATCATAAGCTGGAAATAACTAAAGAGATAAACTCTCGCACTGAAATAAAAAAACACACTACTGAAGGAATAAGGAACTGAAGAGAGAAGATGAAACGAGGGATGGTTTTTTTTTCTTTGTCGAGCTCTCCTTTTATAGCTAAAATCATCCGCTCCAGATCCACAATTCATGCAATGTCGTGTTATCCTGACAATGTCGTATACCAATAGATAAACTTCTTTCAGTACATTTCAGGGAATGACTTTGTGAGCGAAAGAAAAGTTGGGCTAGTGGGCCCCGCCTATCTTGTATCACACCAGTTAACACTCCTTGATACAAGATCCTAAAACTCCAAGCATTTGTCGAAAGTGTTCGAACTTGTCACTGATAGACCCTTGGTAAAGATGTCTGCAATTTGCTTGTCAGTTCGGTAGAATTTCAATTCAATTTCTCAATCTTTGACCAACTCTCGAATGAAGTGATATCGAATCTCAATATACTTGCTCCTTCCATGAAATACTGGATTCTTGGCTAAACGATAGCCGACTTGTTGTCACACATAATCACTTTAGGGCCTTCCTGCTTATGTTTCAAGTCTTCCAATACCCGTCGAAGTCAAACTGCTTGACATGCCGCGTGCGATGTACTCCGCTTCATCTGTAGAAAAAGCAACAATCTGTTGCTTCTTTAATGACCATGAAATCACTCCATCTCCAAGATAGAAATCATAGCTCGATGTACTCTTTCGAGTTTCCACATCACCGGCTCAGTCGCTGTCTGAATATCATGTCAGACAAAACTAATATGTTTGAGAATATATAATCCCAAAATCACTCGTGTCACAGATATATCGGAGTATACGCTTTGCTGCTAGCAAATGTGACTGTTGCGGCTGCTCCATGAACCGACTGATAAGTCCAACTCCGTACACAATATCTGGTCTAATTGAAGTCAAGTAGCGAAGACTTCCAACTACGCTTTTGAAATAAGTGGGATTTATAGCTCTCCAGTACCTTCTTTCATCATCTCCATCCTCTATGCGACAGGTGTTCGAACCGCCTTCATTCCCTCAAATTTGAACTTCTTGAAGATATCTTTGCATATTTCTTTTGCGAAATAAAGACTCCTCCATCAGCTTGCTCAACCTCGATGCCTAGAAAATAGGACATCAGTCCCATGTCAGTCATCTCAAACTGTCGAGTCATCGCTTCTCGAAACTCGACGAACATTGTTTCAGAACTCCCTGTGAATATCAGATCATCCACATACAAACACACTATCAACATATCTCCATCAGTATTTGTCTTGATGTATAATGTGTGCTCATACGGACACTTCTGAAATCCATTCTCCAGCATATACGTATCGGTCCTCGCGTACCATGCTCGCGGGACTTGCTTTTAACCGTACAATGTTTTTTTCAGCTTGTAGACATTGTTCTTATATTCTCTTTGCACGTATCCATGTGGTTGATCAACATACACCTCCTCTTCCAAAACTCCGTTCAAGAATGTTGACTTCACGTCCATCTGGTGTATCTTCCACTTATTCTGGGCTGCAAATACAATTATCATCCGAATGGTATCCATTCTAACTGCGAATACCTCAAAATAGTCGATGCATGGCTTCTACCTGTATCCATTGATAACTAGTTTTACCTTCAAACGGTCCACCTGATCGTCGGGATTGTACTTCGTCTTGTATACCCACTTTACTTCAATCGCCTTCTTACCAACTAGTAAAGGTGTTAACTCCCATGTATCATTCTTCCCAATGGAGGCTATCTCCGAATCTATAGCATGAATCCATCCTTTGTCTTTTGATACATCCTCGAATGTCACAGGATCACAATCTGCAAACAGACAAAAGTTCACCATAATTTCATCAGTAGTGTCAATCTCATCATCTCGAGTGATAACATAATCTTGAAATCGAACTGGTGGCAATCTGTCGTGCTTGATGAATACTGGACTTCGGTTCGGCTGATTTGTCGAGTGAATCTGCTGGTGCGTGTCTGTTATCCACAGACTCCTCCTCAATCACGACACTAGGCTGTTTAGTATCCTTTTGAGACGAATCCTAGGCCTTGTCTTCAACAAACTGCACATCACGGCTGATAATCAATTTATTGGTGTCCGGGTAATACAGCTTGTAACCCTTCATATCGTCACTATATCCAATGAAGATACATCATCTGCTCTTGTCATCTAGCTTCCTTCGCTGCTGATCCGGTATATGAGGATATACGACACATCTAAATACTTTTAGGCATGATACATCTAGCTTCACAACAAAGCTCTTGAACTCTCTGAATGTCCGGAAAGCCTCCGACTTTTCTTTCAAGAAATAGACCCATGTCTTTCTCCAAAAATCATCCACCAATGCCATCATGTATCTCTTTCCGCCAAGAAATTCGACCTCTAATGGACCACATAAATCTGTATGAACCAGATCCAATCTCTGTGTTGCTTTCCCAGCAAGCACGCCTCACATGGTTGACTAGGAACTTTGATCGTCGGTAGTCCTATCAGCATTCTTTTAGCATCCAATGATTTCAATCCTTGAAAATTTAAATGGCCAAACCTGAGATGCCACAGCCAGCTGATGTCTCTCACCATCGTCTGAAAGTTCATCTCAACCCTTTTTTGAACAATTCAAGGAAACATCCGGTTTTTTATCATCGGGACTCTGGCAACGATTCTCCGATCTTTGCCTTCAATAGTGCAAACTCCGTATCGGATATAAATGAAATGCCCTCTCTCCGAAAGTTGCCACATGCTTAGCAAGTTCCAACAGAGTCCTGGTACAAAGTACGCATCAACAATAGTTGCATATGTACTTGTATTCGTCTCAATTTCAGATATCGCCGCCCTTTCCCATCACTTGTATCTGCAATTTGTTTCTAAAACTGACTTTGCCACGAGCAGATTCGTCCAAGCGAGAGAATGACTCATTTCTTTCACTCATATGGTTGCCGCATCTGGAGTCAATGTACCACATGTCTGTGTATTCTCCGCAAGTCTCTTTTATCTTACATGCTAGAACCATATCTCGGTGTGTCTTGGAAGCGTAAGCTTGCTCCACTCGTTCATTTACAACATGTGCTTGACATTCACTTTTGTAGTGTCCAAACTTCTGACACTGGTAACACTGAACCCTCGACTTGTCTCGTCCTCCAGTATGACCACCTCGAGCCCTCTGAAATGTACTGCTGCTGGCTTCACCTCGTCTAGCGGTGTAATTTCGGTCTCTTCCTCCACGATAACTTCCATGATTCCTCACTTCGACTCGGCTTTGCAAAGCCTGCTGTTGGCTTTAGCCATTCACCTTCTGGTTCATCCTTTGCTCGTGTGAACACAGCGAACTCATGGGTTGTTCCATCGACATCTTTGATATGTTGTGTCCCTCTTCAATGGCTACCACAACATATTCAAACTTAGCGGGTAACTAGCGTAATGCCTTTTCCATGACTCATTATTTCTCTAGCGTCTCTCCATTAACTCTCATGTTGTTAACGACTGTCTGGACCCGGTCACAGTATGTCGAAATACTTTTTGAGTCAGTCATTTGTAATGACTCGAAATCTCCCATCAGTGTCTGCAGGCGCATCAGCATAACTCGTTCATCGCCTTTGTACGCGTTTTCCAAGATGGTCCATGCATCGTGTGATGTTTCCGCCTCCGATATTTTTTTAAATATCGGTTTCTTCATAGCTTGAAAGATCGCAAATAATGCTTTCTGATCTTTCTTACGAATTTCCATCAATAAATCTTTTTTTTTCTTTTTTAGCTCGTCTAAAGCTCCGCCAGCTACTTCGGTGTAGCCCGTCTCGACCAAACTCCACAAATCTTGAGACCGAAAGAACGCCTTTAATTGGATAGACCAATTTTTGAAATTTTCGCCGGTTGAATTTCGGTATCTGCAAAGGAATTTCTTTAGACATAATTGATCTGAAATAACGCTAGCTCTGAGGCCAAATGTAGGAACAAGCCTTGATTGCCCTGGATTAATATAAATAGACAACACTAATTTGATGGAGTTTGGTGGAAGAAAGCACACTGATTTATTATCTAAAATGAAAAAACACTCGTAATCAAAAGCTGGAAATAATAGAGAGATAAACTCTCGTACTCAAATAAAAAACACACGACTGAAGGACTGAGGAACTGAAGAGAGAAGATGACCTGAGGGATGATTTTTTTTCTTCGTTGAGCTATGCTTTTATTGCTAAAATCACCCGCCCAAGATCCACAATTCGTGCAATGCCGTGTTATCCTGGCAATGTCGTGTACCAGTAGCTAAACTTCTTTCAGTACATTTCAGGGAATGGCTTTGTGCAGCGAAAGAAAAGGTGGGCTGGTGGCCCTGCCTGTCTTGTATCACACTAGTCAAAGTATGGGATACGGGTGTGCGTTCGACCACTTTGGTTTGTCTTCTGATCACTTATTTGAACCCTAATTCAGTCCTAAATATTTAGCGTATTCATTTAAGTTAATCATAATCCGAACTTAAACTTGAAAAATCATATAATTATTAATACATATAGAATAATTTTACATCTTTCAATCAATAATACACCCAACACTCCAATAGTATTTATCAAAACTTAAATACTTTCAAAATTCCACTAAATAAACATTCAAAATGTGTTGGTCATTTCCTTTTCACTTTAAGAAAGAACCTAGGCAACAACAGCTGCAAAAAGAAATAAATTTACTTCATAAAATGTAAATTCATAATAAGAGTATTTAAGAAATAAATAAATTAGTAGACTCACTATCGATAATCTTATCAGTGTTATCAAATTAATCAAAATCTTTATCATCAAATTTGAGGCCGGTAGGGTTCAATCAATTTTGAGTGCAAATGAAAGCTTCAACCTCAGCGATAAACTACGAAATACATCAAACACACGTCTGCTGATGCTAAAGCAAGATTCTGAAGCTAGAAACTGGGACATCAAGTACATCACGAGAGCCATAAAAGATTTTGTAATTTACCTTTCACCAATTTAAAATATCAAAATCATGATTATCAATGTCATCAACCTATTTTCTTCCATATATCTCTCAAGATCAGATTTGTCAAAAATTATTCTCTCAATTTTTTCTTTTCCATCTTTGCTTCCTGATATCAGAAATAATTTGGCATTGATTGACCTTTTAAAAAATTCATTTGTAGTTACACTCTTGTAAGTATTAACGACATATTCCCTTTCTTGTTTTTAGAAATTCGATGTGCATGGAATTTAATTTCATAGTAACACATATTTTTATTAATTAGTTTATCGATATCGATTGAGCTTAGTCCATAGCCGATCGGACCGAGTCAAATTATCGGCCGGGCCGGATCTTCCGGCCCCTAATCTAGGACGATCTGAATGATTATGGGCAGGGCTACAAACGAGCCAAGTATCAAAGTGTTCAAGTTTTGCTTGTTAATTTTTTTACGAATTCGAGCTCGACCCGAATATCACGAGCTTAAAAAACATATGTTTGAGCTTGACTCGTTTAATTTCCATGAGTCGAGCCGAACTCGAGCTTTAAACGAGTAGTTTACTTCATTATAGTTGAAGTGTATTTTTCTAGCAACGAACTTTAAAATTGGACAATGACTAGGAGATGAATGACCCGTTTTTGGCATCAGCTTCAACCTTCGGCATCATAGCAACAAAAATGAATAGGATGACTAAAAGACATTCTTCAACTTAGAACTTAATTGGATGACTAATCGTATGTAAATGAATAAATAAACGGACACATACGAGCTTTCGTTGAGTTTATAAACGGGCTTTAATCGACCAAATAAACGAGCGTTCGCGAGTCCAAACGAGCCGAGTACCACTTTGTTCAAGCTTGGCTCGTTTAATAAACGAGCATAAGTATCATGTTCATACTAGCTCGTTTAAAATCGAATCAAATTTTGATCGAATTTTGACCGAGTTTATTTGCGAATTGTTCGCGAATGTGTCGCCTCTGGGGATTTGTCAAAAAACAACAAAATTAATTAATAAACAAAACCCAAATCTGGTTTAATTTTTATTGAAAAATATGACAAATTTTAATTAATAAAATAAGTAGTAATCAATATTAATGAAGGGAAGAGTGGTCGTGCCTTGTGCGAATGTTTCGGAAGAGTATAGTTATCATTTTGGTGAAAATAATGAATTGGAATAATAAGATGCTTTAGACTTGTTATCATCACCGCCAAAGCTGAGGCTGGGGAAATCCACGTAGGCTCGGACAACCGTTTGAAACTCCAGACCTGCAACTATCCCAATAAACAACATAACAAAACCCGTATCATTTATTGTGTCCCATTATCCAATAAATACAAAAACCATGTAAAATAACAAAACAATAACACAGTAAAACAAAGCAAGAAATAAGAAAGAAGCTCTAACATAAAGCTTCAACATCACCTGATTCTGCAGAAACCCACAACAAAACAAAAAACCTGAACACTTCAAGTCGCACTCCGCCACCACCACCATCGCCTTCAACGACTCTCTCTTCTTCGTCTTCCCACGGCTCACTCTGTGTTCACGTTTTCATATTCCATTGCAAAGCTTGAATCTTTTTTGTTCTCTGATTATGGCTGAATGTTTCGTTTTGTTTAACAAGCTCAGATGTAGAAATAACTTGGCTGCTTTTTGTGTTCTTGCAGTAGTTCGAAGCTTGGTGCTTTCATCAATGGCGATAATGGACCCAGTTGACTTCCTGGCACTACAATCCATTCGCAACTCCTTAACCGACCGTCCCGGCTCAGACTTCTTCTCTTCCTGGGACTTCACCGCCGAGCCCTGCAACTTTGCCGGTGTTGTCTGCGACGGAGAAAAGGTGATAGCGTTGAACTTGGGCGACCCTCGCGCTGGCTCTCCTGGCCTCTCCGGCCGCCTACATCCGGCTGTCGGCCAACTCTCTTCCCTCGTCGAGCTCACACTCGTCCCTGGACGCGTCATGGGCTCTCTCCCAGCAACGATTTCCAACTGTCAAAATCTCAGATTTCTGGCCGTCAGTAGAAATTTCTTCTCCGGAGCTGTCCCGCCGAGCTTCGGCGAGCTGAAGAGCTTGCAGACTCTGGATTTGAGCTTCAATGCGCTGACTGGTGAGATCCCGGCTTCGCTCGGGGCCATTCCGACGTTGACGAACCTCATCCTCTGCCACAACCGGTTGTCCGGATCAGTCCCTGTTTTCACCTCCCAAGCTCTGAGTCGGTTCAATCTCAACCACAACAACCTCAACGGCACAATCTCGCCCTACTCTCTTCCTTCGTCAGTCCAGTACCTCTCGCTCTCCTGGAACCGATTCTCAGGCCAAGTGGACGCCCTCCTCAACAGACTGGACCAGCTTAACTACCTTGACTTAAGCATGAACCTCTTCACCGGCTTGATTCCGGCCGAGATCTTCACTTTCCCGATCTCCAACCTCCAACTCCAGCGCAATGCCTTCTCCTGCCAAATCCTCCCCGAAGCCCAAGTAGCCATCTCCACCGTCGACCTCAGCTACAACCGCTTCTACGGCCAGATTTCTCCCATGTTCTCCACCGTCCCGAATCTGTACCTCAACAACAACAAATTCTCCGGCCGCGTCCCGGGCAACTTCGTGCAGGGGCTGCTCGCTTCGAGTATACAGACACTCTACCTGCAGCACAATTACCTAACTGGGATCGAGATCAATCCGACGGCGGAGATTCCGACGAGCAGCTCGCTGTGCCTGCAGTACAACTGCATGGTGCCTCCGGTGCAGACGTCGTGTCCGACCAAGGCTGGGAAGCAGAATACGCGGCCGACCACGCAGTGCATCGAATGGCAGAAAAAGCTCACTTTGGGAATTCCCGAATCGGACGAGGGCAATTCCGGCAATCCGTAAACGCTTAGTCTTTCATTGCTTTATTTAATATAGATTCCATTAATTCTGATTTTATTTTTACTCATTGTTACCAGATTTAATTTATGTGATTAATAATAGCACAATGGTTTATCCGTGGGGAGCTCAACCATTTTTTGTAAACTTAAATAATTAATATATTCATTTAAATTAATTTGTTGAATTTGGTATCGGGAGAATTGTTTTTCCTGCGACAAATTAGATATATATCAGTTGTAATTGTCTCTCTTTGAGTTATACGAAATAATATATAATCTTTTGGCTTGTTACTTCATTTTTTGAAATAATTTTCGGTATCACTTTTTTTAAAAGCGTGGATGTGGTCCGCCATATGATATTTATCAGACGACATAGGTGAACAAATTATGAACAAAATTCTTCTTTTACATAATAAACGGCGGACAACATTTATGACTTTTTTTATTTTCAAACTCAAATTCTAGAAAATTGTTTGAATAATGTGTGATTAATGCAAAAAAAAAAATGCTGGTCCGATGTCATTTTGTGAGTTGATATTCAAAGCGGAGAGTTTGGATTGAAATGAACTAATCATAATTAACCACATAAATATGAGAGGTATACGATTAATTATTCATAAGTCAAAATCCAAGTTAAATGA
Source organism: Umbilicus rupestris (assembly GCA_963678935.1). Classification (NCBI taxonomy): domain Eukaryota; kingdom Viridiplantae; phylum Streptophyta; class Magnoliopsida; order Saxifragales; family Crassulaceae; genus Umbilicus; species Umbilicus rupestris. Next base: position 2,007,781 of record OY787617.1, read on the forward strand.
AAGAGAAAAGAGTGATCTAAAATAATGAAAATGTGAATCCATTAAATATAGAATGCTCAATCTTGTGGAGTAAAAATACAAGCATTGTGCAAATGTTTCACACTGTTTGGAAATTAACTAGAATGTAAATTTATATATAAACTCATTCTACATACTTGAATGACCATTAATTATATTTAATATCATTTAAGATCGAGAGAAGTTTTCTCTTCATTTTGACATAAACGAAAAAACACAACAACACATACTCATCTCCAGCAGTCCTCCCTGAAGAGTTTGTCGGTAATTTTTTGAGTTTTTTATTTTGAGTTTTCAAGTCATTGTGAAAGGGAAAGATAAAGTTAGTTCGCCCTAGCAAGTTCTGTGGTGTAAGAAGAGTTCCTCAAGATTCGTTGTATCCTGGAAAGCGATTGACCAAGTTTCCTAGCACCGAAGAAAGGTCAGTAACGCATTAAGAAGATCGTCTGACAAGCCCCGACTCCTCTTTATTCTGATTTTATTTTATTTCAATATTCAATTTCTTTTACATTGCACAAATATTGTTGCACTTTCTTGCAACAAAAATAACTTAGGCCTTGTTCTTTTTATAATTAAAAATAAATAAAGTTAAGTATATAAATCCATCATCGCCGAACTACCCCGTCACCATCACCCTTCATCGACCCCGGCCGCCACCATCACACGCCAACCACGAATCACCCCCAAAAAAAAAAAAATCGATACTCATAGCTCTCTTTGTAAAGTAACATTATAACAATCAATGTGGTTCGTTTAGAACCATCTAGTTAATAATAAGGGTGTATTTTTTTGAACTAAACTAAACTCATATTATTTAAATTGAATTGGTCTGAACTAATATAAATGTTAATTTTAACTGAAAATAAAATTGAACTGTTTGAACTAAACTATATAAATATAATTTTAAATTTAAAAGAACATGTTTTTAAAGTTATATTAACTTTCCAATCCTCTTCTCTACCAACTAAGTAGAATCACATGTTGTTTAAATTAGAATTGGTAAATAAAGAAAGACGGGAATGAAAAACTATGAAAAGTGGATATTCTTAAAGCAAAATTTGACCAAAAAGAGTATTGTTGAAAAGATGAATGTGAAGAAGATTGAACATGATTAATAATTTAAATATAAATTATGATATAAGTTGAGGCCGATCTAATAAAGGGTTGGACTTGTAATAAAGGGTTTAGAATAATAGTTATAGAGTGTTAAAGGGACTTGAGTTCAGGTACATAATTTAATTGAAAATGAAAGTAATGTGTGCAAAAGTTGACAACTTGAGAGAAGTTGGGTCAGAAATTTCACTGTAACCAAACAATCCAGTTCTATAGATCCGGCGAAGGTTAGTGGAGATCTGCGTCCAAACACCACCCTTCATCTTCAGTTTTGACTTTTCGCTCTCTTCGCCGCTGCAACTGAAACCCTTAACCTCAATGGCGGTTCGTCGGAGAAGAGGTCAATAAGCTGCTCCATAAACTCTTAAGGAAATAAAAAGATAATGAAATACCCAAAACCCTAAATCGGGTACATCAGCACTTACGCTCCACGTTCGAGCTCTGAGCTGTGCCGCTCAATCAGTTGTCTTCTAAGCCTGTCTTCGCCTTGGAGGTAGCTGTAATTTGCAGTGCATTTTTTCTTTCTTTCTGGAAGCTCATTTGTGTACTGCTAGCTGCGTTCATTCCATGACGCTCCAGTGAAAATTGAAATTTTTTTTAGATCTGTCACACAAGGAAGATTGTTTTAGAAAACAAAATCCTTCCAACTTTTTTTTTAAAAATGTATAAATAATTTCAAAATTTGTCTAGCGTTCATAGGAAAAGGGGCCTTCGATTTATTTGAAGTCAGGGGTTTAAAATCGGATGAATATTTGGTCGAATCAAAAGCCGACATCCTCAAAGGCGGTTATTATTGAAAACTGTCTTTAGAAAAAAAGACTTTCGATAAACTACATGTATTTGTTAAGAATGGATGAGTAAGGTACTCAAATTGGAATACATGCTTCACAAATGTTACGGAATTTGAAATAGTAGATTTGAAATAATTGAAGTCGAATTCAAAAGTCTTCACAAAGGGCATAGATACAATATACTATCTGAATCACAGTTTATCAGGTCTCGTCATCATACACATGCTCTTCCTGTGCACGATTCCAGGTTGAGTGTGAACTTAAGTAATCTGGGAAGTCTGATTTAGACAATCATCGTCGTGTGCACTGTCTTCCATTTCTTCATCGGCAGGTCCTGCGTTAAAATAAATAGATTACCGTAAATTATAAGCAGAAAAGATTAAATTTTGTTATCGCCATGCAAAGTAGAAAATTGAATAAGTGACGGATCAATGGTCAAGACACTTTCCTCTCCTAATTCACGTAGATCACTTAATGATGCATGAAATAAATCATGCGCTAGCTGTTCCGGTGAGTACGTCGTCTCATGCAAAAAATATATTAGCTGCCGTCTGACTGAACGCACTAAAAGAACAAACCTGAAAAAGGTCAGAACACATAAATCGTTTGTTAAACTAACGTAAATTAAGACTTGTGAGTATTTGTACGTAAAAGTGCTTACAAAGGAGGTGCGCTCGGGTGCATTATGACGATATGGTGTAGACTCATTGGTGCGAGGTTGAATGTATCTACGAGTGACAGAATTATACCAAATATAATACTCCGTAATGTATTCGTCACCATCAGAACTGTCGCTCACAATAATCCTCTCATGTCGGTCATCCCATAAGGTGATGAAGGTCCTCAACTCAGTTGTTGTCCAAATCCTCTTCTTCTTCCTTGTGAAACCGTGCTATTCATTGTGGTTCGATCGCGAAGCGGTTGGGATGGGTTGTTTGCACCCAAACTGTCTAAGCACCCTTGAAGGATAGAATGTTGTCATATGAGTGGCACTTCAGATGTCCGCATAGATTGGCCCTCAAGACATATCTGGTTTAGAAGTTGAAGTACATCATATGTGTATGCTATCCAAATAAGGTCATTCTGGGTCTGGCGGTCAAACTGGTCATGGTAGAAGCACAATGCATGATGAGGCGACTCTGTATATATTCTCGGACCGTCCCATTTCCTTAAAAAATAAATTAGAACAATTATGTTAATTAATTAAACAAACATAAACATTGAAAGAGTACAACTTACTTGTAGCCCAGCTCTACGTAGTGGATCGACATCTGAACCAGCTGGTGGTGAAGGTATTGTCAACATTCTGGGGCGCCCAACATACATTCCCTCCCAAGCCCACAACTGCAGTAGAACAGTGTGTTAGTCATAATCTTTGCAGCGGAATCCCAAGAACACAATCCCAGTTGAGATAATTAGGCAATTGATAACTAAAGATACAACATCATACCTGAATCCATTGTGTACTGAGATCGAAAGAGTTGTCTTCCAATTTATCCGTATGAACTTTTGAGAGAGAAAGAATCTGATTTTCGAATACGGTAAACCGGGGGTCCTACCCTCAATATATACATGAATGAACAATCATGTATGGATAATCACGGCTACTCCTCTCAAGGGGTATGTATTATCCAACCGATATTTACACGTATAATTTATCACCCCATGATCTTCTAAATATATATAAAACCCTAAAGTCGATAATATAAATTAGATCACTTTAATTTGACTTACACATTTATTATTTACAATATGACCCTCATAATTAGATTAAAATAATTAATCTAACACAATGCAACCTGCTAACTGCTGATGCACAACCTCGCATGAATGGCATAATTGGCGATACAAAAAGCTAACACAGTGCTCCCACAACTATATCCTCTAACCGCATCTAAATCCAACAACAGTGGGAGATAATGGAGAGAAACGTCGCTCCCTGATACGTCCGGCATTAATGTGGAGCCCAACATGCACAATAAGTATGCCTGTGCATATCTCTTTGTCAGATGTCGTTTGGAATTACCCTCATCTCTCTTTTGAACTATGTACAACGAACTAAAGTGCGTCTCTTACCACACATCAGTATGCGACTCAACGTCATGCACAACTCATCCCAATTTGTATCATCTTCGAGACTAGTGACCGCGAGATCATCAATTGGTAGTTTTGTAATAATGCCCACATCTTGTCAGTCACGGTCATTTCTCCATGTCAGAAATGGAAGGTGTGGGTCTCAGATCTCCACCTCTCAACTAGGGATGTCAACAAGCTCCAGTCCACATTTATGTTTTGGATTCGAGTTCACACGTAAAAATCGGCACATGCAATATATGGTTTTGTGCGCTCATCCACATAACACGATGTCTCACCATTAGCGGCTCTACAATCCGAACCACATGAAACATAACATTTTTAAATAACAATCATAGGTACACAATATGTAACACGAAATACAATATCAGTTGAACTTACAAGATCAACTCAATTCTGCGATGACCGATGAGAAGGCTGTCTGACAAGTAAGATGGCGTCAATAGAACCCGGATCCGAATAGTCAGAATAATCAAAGTAAGGAGCTAATGACTACATATCTAGATAATATTTCATAGACAAACAAACAAAATATGGGTTACAGTGCGAAGTTTAGCCCATTACACATACAAATGATAATCATTCTAAATCAACCAAATTACTAAATGTGACACAACACACATGTCTTCTTATTGTGGTCTACGTCGCGACACCTCGAGCACGTTACCACTCTCGTTGTGTTTGAAACATGCCCTCATTGGCTCTAGTATCCAACATAGGTAGCTTGATCGTCGGTCACGCACTAGAACTTCCAAAGTTTATTTTATTTTGCCTCCGTCGGGTTGGATTTCTTCTCGTCTTAGTGTCTCTCAAGTGTTTATTGGCACATGTCGAGAACCATAAAAAACCTGCCAATACGCCTTGTCAGGCAACGGACTAAAGGTGTATTGCCATGTCTTATAATAGGCAATCATAGAATACTCGACAGCAACAAGTTCAGAGTAGTTGATTCGCTCCATAATGCAAACCGCTACACATGAGAGCACGGAAAGTAAAATATTTCACACTTACCACACGTTCATGTGCGGCCTTGAAGATCAAATATATGAACATTAAGCTTGCTCGCAGTAATGATACTTTACGCCTGTGAAACATTTTCACCTTGTGTCGTATGACTTTCTCGCATTGCAGTCAACTTTGTGTGATTCTTCGGGACAAATAATGATATATTACCTTGATATTGATCATGTATTTTGCAGAAATATCCATTTGCTTGTTTAAATGTGAAGTGCACGAGTGCACAAATTGGTAAATCACGGCCTCCTCTGAGTATATTGTTGAAACATTCTGAAGCATTTGTAGTCATTGAACCCCATCTTCTACCACCGACATCATGTGCTAAGATCCACTTCTCTAGACTTGGGTCATCCAACCACTTCAACACTGGAATATTATCTTTCAACGAGTCTCTCAAATCATTAAAGAGCGTTGTGAATTTTTTCTTCTAACTTTCATGAGCAGCTTTTGCAAGAAGCTTCTTCTTAGTGTTGTTCTTCACCTTTGTATTGAAATTGCTAGCAAAGTGTCTGATGCAAATGCGGTGATATGCTTTGGAGGCCTCCATTCCTCTTCCCTCATTGCATGAATAATTCCAACATGTATGTCCGAAATAATACAAAGATTCTCAATTTTTGTAACACTGCATCGGATACATGTCATGAACCACTTCCAGCTATCTTTATTTTCACTTTCCATCAAATCGTAAGCAAGAAGAAGGCTTTGGTTATTTGCATCTAAGCTCACCGCAACTATTAAAGTCCCACAGTATTTGCAATATAAGCGCGTCCCATCGACGAAAATCATAGAACGACAATGACGAAATACCACGATTGCAGAACCAAATTATACACGATCCACACTCACCGCTTCTCATCCACTGCAGACTTATTCCAGAACACAACCTTCCCCGGATTAAACACTTCCAACGCGTTCATATTGGTCGGTAGGTCCTCAAATGACTTGTCCTACTCTCCAAATAGCAATTTCAAAGCCTGTTGTCGTGCTAACCACGCTTTTAAGTATGAAATTTCATATCCATAATTTTGCTACACAATTTGTTTGATAGGACCGGAGAAAGTCTAAGCCCTTGAATTATATCAATAACTTCCATGGCTATGAAATCTTTGTTGAAATAAGCATCACTCTTCAAAATAACATCGGACATACATGTATGCCTCTTGCAACCCTTGTAATTTTCCACAGAAGGGTCTTACTTTTCTTCATCCCTCGAATATGCCACAGGCAATTATCCTTGCCTTCTTTACAATGTAGAATCAATCGTTTTAAATCCGACTTGAAAGTGTAATATTCAACTCGATTAACAACTGAAAATCTTTGACAAGCATATATCAACGCTTCTTTGCTTCTAAAGATGGTCCCTTTACCAAAAGAATTCATATCACACTGCGAATTGAGTAGCATATATTCATTAATGTCATCATCTTTCTTCCACGCAAAAGTATCATTAAACGCCGGATAATCCCATAGAGGAGGATGATCATCAATGTTCTATTCCTCAACCTCATCTAACATTTCGAGTTCCTCTCGATTGTATTTATCTATTACAGGGTTGTCAAACGCTTCCAATATCGACATATTTATCTTGTCTAATACATGAATATCTGATGGAGCGTATTTATACCATCTATCGAGTGTTTATTCCCATTGTTTAATTGCATTTTGTGTGTGAAAGATTACTTCTTGGTAGTGTTTTGCATCGCAGGTGCATCAAGACGCTTTGGAACTTTATTACGCATTTGGACGAATATAGACCAAAGTTGAGCAGATTGACATGTTTGTAGTCGAAAGCTTGCCGAGCGCATGATTCTTATCCGATTGAGGCGTGCTATATCTTGTTGGAAAGATAATTCAAAGGGTGGGCTACAACATCTTAGTTTACAGCCAGATGTGATTCGAAGGTTTGAGGGGTCAAACGAGCAAGATTATAACACTGCAGAAGTGATACGCTCAAGCAGTGGGCGAATCAGAAGTGATCCGTCCAGCTCTGGAGGCCACTGAGTATTTGATTCGCTCAAGCTTTGGTCGAATCACTTTGGAGCCAGCCCGATTCACTATTGATTCGCCCAGCTTATGAAGACATTTTGATCCGACCAAGACTGCACGAGTCACCTTGGAGCTTGCCCGAATCAAACTTGATTCGTGGAGTAGGGGAGAGGCACTAACCATTTGATTCGCCTAGCCTTGGGCGAGTGACTCGTCCAAGCCTTACACGAATCAATTTTGATTTGTGCAAGAGAAAGTTGGCCTGACCCAATTTTAAAAAAATAAAAAGAAAGAGAAGGGTGAAAAACCCCAAGCAGCTTTACAGTTTTTTCTACAATTTTTGGCCGCCATTCTTGGAGATGAGAGGAACGCAACAACTTCGCAAAAGTTTTAGTATTTTTCTTTACTCTATTTTTCATTGTTATTAGATGGATAGTCGTAGCTAAATTCTAATTCAATTTGGGGATTTGTGACAACGAACAGTTTGAGATATTTATGTTTTCATAATTCAATTTAGTAAATTCTTGTTCTTGAACTTAATGACATGCTTGTATGTTTGATTGGAGGAATTTAGCGGTGATCTAGTTAGACTAGCAGTGCATGATATTCGATTAGTCCAACATTAGCGTAAGCCTAGCGGTGGAACTAGTACTAGTAACTAAGAGGCTAAATATTACATCTATTTGAAAACTTAGCGCTTAATAGTAGATTGAACATTGAAGTCGACATTACTTTAGCAGGATTGTTAGACTATGAACAATAGTTTTACTAATTGATGCATGTTTCAATCAATGATTACCAGTTGCAATGTATATCCCTGAAATGATTCTTCTTTAAATTGAACAACGACATTCTTCCTGACAACTCCCCTTTTTGTGTGACAATTGTTAGTGAAACTTTATAACTGATTGCTCTCTTTGGGTTCGACCCCGCTTACTGCTTGCTAGTATAGTAGGAAATTATAAATTTAATTTTGGCGCACACTTACGACGTGCTGTCAATATCCATCATAAGTTGATATTGATCTATTTTAGCACAAAAACTCTAATTAATCATTAAATAACAAAATATGTGGGATTTTCCCTACACCCTACAAACTAACATCAACCCTCAACCAATACATCAATGTCAATGTCAAATTAAATCTATATGCACATTGAAACCAAAATTTCATAAACCAAATCAATCCTATTTCAAAACCTATAAACACTAACATCAACCATACACATAAATCAATCTCCTCAACCATACATCAATGTCAAATTAAAGCTATTTGCACATTGAAACCCAAAATTTCCTAAACTAAATCAATTCAATCTCAAGACCCTAAGAACTAACATCATTCATAAACATAAATCACTCTCCTCAACCCTATATCAATGTCAACTTAAAGCTATTTGCACAATGAAATCAATATTTCTTAAACCATTTTCAAAATCCTAAAAACTAACATCAACCATAAACAGTACCGGCCAACCATGAGGCCCTGAGTCAGCCGCCTCAGACCTTCCGATTGAGAAGGCCACAATTTTTTTTTTTTCTTTTCTACTCCCCAGTCGACTGTCGAAGCTTCGGGGTTTGGAACTGAGTGACCGGCATTTAAAGCGAAATCAGATTAGGCGGTGCCACTTCCCCTTTCTCATTTGATGCCTTCAGATTGGTGGCATTTCAGAAGCTTCAAGGTTGGAAAGATCTGGTTCTAACTTTGGTTCTTCCCATTACTTGCTCACTGGGGTACATTTTCTATCACTCTCTCTCCTCTTGCTTGTGCTGTCTAGAGTGAGAGATACAAAATTTCTCCTTCAAGTCCCACCTTTGTGTTTTTGTTTTTCTTATGAAACAAAGCTAATGATTCTGGATCATGGGTGTGTGGGCGGTTAAAATTACAAGTTTTTGGATATGGGGTTTGTGAATTTGGGATTTTCAGATAAATATTTGACCACTCTTTTCTGTTCGTTATGAGAATTGCTTTTAATTTGGATTTATGGGTTTGGAGGAGCACCATTGCCAAGAGGGATTAAATTATTTGGTTACTTCTTGTATCTTCTTATATTGAGATTGGTTAGATGGATGAGGTTTATGTTTTATGCTTATATCACTATGTCATTGTCTTGTTCTAGATCAGCTTACAGAGAGTTTCGAACTGGCATGTAGTTTTTGCTCAAAAATTCAAAATACTAATTAGATTTTTCCGTAAAAGTTTGATTATATTGAGTTGTTTAAATTTTCTTTTCAATATGCTAAGCATCACTACTCTCTTTTCTACTATCATCTAGGAGTAATTTGGTTTTTTGTTCTTGGGAAAATAAATGGGGAAGAAAGGAAGCTGGTTTCCAAAGTAAAGAAAGCTCTTAGCAGGGAGCCCAAAGAAAGGTGATTATTTGACTTCTGTACAATACTTGTTGTATTTTGTTCTATTTGTTATGCTATATGAGGTGAGTTCTCTAATTTGGCTTGCACGTCTGAATGGGGGCGTTGTTTACGTGAACAATATGTAGTTATGAAAGGAAAGTGAGGAAAAGATGAAGGTAGCTGCTGCGAATTTGCAGGAGAGAAGCCGTGAAGCTGCTCGAGCATTTTTCTCTCAGAGTGAATTCATGGATAGATGAAAATTCTATAGAGGGTAGTGAAAGTGATGAATGTGAAGCGTACAAGTTCTTGACAAAGTTGTTTGATTGTCAAGTCGAGGCATCAAACTTTCTGAGTAGTTTTCTCGCCAGGACCAAATCTTTCAAATGATTGAAGTCGTCAGTTAAAAGGCTTCTTTTTATGTTTCGCCTCAGGCCATCAAAAGTGTTGAGCCGCCCCTGACCATAAACCTTAATCATATATCAATCTGATACGAATTGATAAACAATGTGAACTTACCTGGGATTGGAAGGAAGCTGGCCAACCAAGCTTGGGTCGCCGGACAGTGGAGATGGTAGGCGGGGGAGAGGAGTTCGCCGCCGATCGGAGCTCCAAACAGCTGGGTGTGCATGGAGAGAGGAAGAAGAAGAAAGCCCCTCACTTCAAATAATCTGAAAGTCAGCTCTTAGGAAAATCATTTTTGAAGAAAGCCGCTTTTCCCATGAGCGACTTTCGATTTAATCCGACATCAGCGCCATGTAGGCATTCACATCGGTGCTGACTGGACAAATTTCGAATTTTTTTGGAAAGCCACTTTTGCCAAAATTACATTTCTAAAAAGATGGCATTTCCTAAACAGAACTTGGAAGGATGATGTTTTTTAAAACCAGTCTTGGTTGTTGTGTGACAGTTATAAAAAAATTTCAATTTCCTTTGTTTAATCCCAGAAACCACTTTTGAAGTTGTGGGTTTATTTCCAAGTAGGTATTTAGTTGGAGAAGGAGGGGCGCTGCCATGTGCATGAGGCTGAAGGATTTGGTCAAGGCTGGTAGAATTAAGAGCTGTGATGTGCAGGTTTTTTTCTTCTGAAGCTGTTGATGAAAAGATTGTATGTATAATGTTTTGATGGGCGATATTAGAGCCTAAAATTATCAGCTAGGCCTTCTGAATTGCACCCTCACTGCTGTATATAGCAACATGACGCATTTAGATGAAATGGAGAACTGGAGATGCCTTTATCTCTCACTCACAACATAGAAATGGCAGGCTTTGGATATGGAATCCTGCACTTTCTGTGATAGGATAAATGATTTGATCATGCTTTGTGGTTATGCACACATTCTGGTAATATTCGAAAGGTTGTTTCGTATTTGTCAAGATTAAATTTTTAAGCATTGGCTGCAAGCCGCATACTTATGTCATAATCTTCTTCTCTTGCATACCAAAACTTTTCCCCATTCTCCCACGCTCTCAATTTATATGAACAATCTTACATGTGGAAAGTGCTAAGCATTTCATCAGGAGAGTGGAAATTTACATAGAAGGAAGTCTTCATCAGGGGACGCGTTGCAGACAGCTCAATGTTGATTTCTTGTCCAAATCGTGTCATCGATTTGAGAATTTCTAAAAATAAATTCTGATCGATCAGAATTCCGACCGATTCTTGCCTTCGTTTCTTAATTGATTTTGTCGGTTTTCGAATACTGTTGATTATTATAACTCATCTCTTTCCTATTTCGGGACCCATTTAGCTCCGATATCATAGACGATCAAGCCCAGGAGAAAATGTGTGCGAAAGCATAAACAGTGGCCAGAATTTTAATAAATTCCGTTGAGGTCGCATTAGTCGTACCGAGCAGTACGACCAAGCGCGAAGAGTCCAATTCTAATGAGGTCGGTCCAGTCATACTAACCGGACAACACAAGCAGTACGACCGAGCCCGAAGAGTCCAATTCAACTGAGGTCGGACCGGTCGTACCGACAGAGCGCTACGAGCAGTACGACCGGTATGGGCGAATCTCCCTAAAATGTAAAAATCGGGACTATAAATAGGAAAGGGGGTATTTTCTAGAGGGGGTCTCAATATTAGTTTTTCTAACCTAGTTTGAGAGAAAAGAGGAAGTTCACACTAGTTTAAAATAGAAGAAAGGAAGGGAGCATAAAGGGAAGTGAAGATTCAACACACATAGAGAAGTTTCATCATTACTCTATTCTTTTGTATTTTCTAGCTTTATCTTCTATGATATATGTTATGTCCAATAGCTTGATGTGTGAGTAGCGACCCTTGTTATAGGGTCTTACGGATCCTACTTGTACTCAATTATGATTATGCTATGAATATACATGTTTGATGTCATATTCAATATGAGTACATGTTTTAGTTTATGCATATAATGTGTTTGATGAAACGTCTTAAAGCATGAACACATAAGTTTAATAATAATAAACGGAGAGGATGAGATAGAAAATTCGACTAACGATTGAATAAATTAAGTAGTAGTGTCAACGACGGTGGCGTATAATCTTATTGAAAAAGTTGGCATTTTAGCTTGGATGACTATGACTTATTGAATTTTATCTCGGTTAATCGCGCAACGATAGTTGGTGACTAAACGAGCTATAAATAATCGAATATAAGCCTTCACAGAGTGGACTCATATTTAAAGTGTATGTTTGAAGGGTAGAGGCGCAACGGCAGTCGGTATTTACTCAGATATATACACGATCTATGCCAATCTTTTATTAGACATTGCATGTACGCTTCATTCATTATTTACTTAAGTGGTACATATCGATATAGGTGAAGTTGTGACCTTGAAATATTATCTTGAATTGGTAAGAAAATACTATAAAGTTTCGGATCATATTAGTTTTTAGATTCCACATATTATTATTCAAATTAGAATTACTAATAGAAACATCGTCTTACTATTACACATACTTATATATAATTTTTTTTTTTTACTACATTCATCCTTACACTTAACAGAATAAAAGGTTAAAATTAAACCTGTCAAATTCTACAATGGGTCCTACTGTGACAAGCTTGGTCTTGGTAAATGTGTTATTTGTGCCCAGTTGTTTAGTTTCTAACTTGCTGCTAAAACGTTGTGGTATGAACACACACAATGATAGCTCGTAGTGAGACTACACAATTCAAGCAGTATTATTGATTGGTGAGCTTGGTGTGTTTCATGGTGGTTGCACTTATTATCCTTTTCTTGTATCCTACATTCATATGCATACAGAGTCTAAATCTGTCTCATTGTTTGTGCTCAACCTCTCCCTCCTTGTGCAGTATAAGCTTGCACTCCATGTGAGGTTGTTGACTGTTTTGGAGCTTGGGACTTGGCATCTCACTTCTCTTCAATCTATGCACCCACCCACCATCTTCAAATGGTATAAAATCAAGGCCAGGTGGCTATGCGAGGGTGGCCAAACAGGTAATGTCTTTCATCTCACTTTTAAAGAAAAACAAGCCCCATTGAAGACAGCTGACAATAACACAGCTCCTTTTGTCCTATTAGTCAGCAAAAGTAACAGTGCAGCATCTTGTGTTCCACTCTTTAACTCTGTCGCAAGAAATCATAAGCATACAAGCAAGCATTTAAGCTCTGAGCAGAAGAGATTTAAGTCAAGATTGTTAAACAAGAAACTTTGGTTTGTAGTTTTTTGTCCACTAGCTGAGCTGTTGTTCCTGTTTTGCTGTTTTGTAGCTTATAGTGGACAGTGAATGATTCAGAAAAGCAAACATAATCACAAGAAAACAGGAAGAAGAAAACCCATCACAAAACAAGAGAAGGGTTTATATTCATGAGTGGGGATTTTCACAAGGACAGGCCTAATAAACTTCCAAAAGATCCCCAACCACTATACCATTGGTTCCTTTCCTTCAATACAAAACCCCATTATGTGCTCACTCATCCCCCCATTTTGGAGCCTTGCCAAGAGCCAAACAAGCTATCTTGATACAAGGGTATTAAAGTTTGGTGACTGGCAGTAATCAAGACAGGTTAAAGAAAGTTAGAGAAATCAGCAAGGATGGTCTTTCTGGTGTCCTATGTGGTGGAAGGTTTTGGGGCATCAGCCATTGAGAATATGACTTTTGGAACACACAAGAAGTAACGTTCTAACATCTTTTTTAGTGTTTGGTTTTATCTAAAGACATGTGAATGAGGAGGAGAGCCTCTACTCCATGGTGGGTTGAAAGAAAAGATAATGGAAACTGGAAAGTGTAGGTGGACTTCAAGATGCTTGAAGCTACTGAAGTTAGGAACCTTGCACCCACTTGGATTGATGAATCTTTGTCTCTTGTCATAAACCTAGTGCAGTTTTTGATGGTTTCTCAAAACCATGCCATTTTTCAAAGCTGAAAGGTGCAGCTTGAATGTGAGAAAAACTGCAAATACCATTTCCATATCAAAATATATGATACAAGTGCAGCACAAAGTGAACTAATATGAGAGGACTCCACATCTTACAATTAGTACAACTTACACTAAGATCACACATATGTTGGAAGTTTGAACAATTTGATCTGCCACAGCCAACATTTGGCACACCCACATCCCATTTCTTCATGGCCGTAAGCGGTAACAAGTCCTTCAAAGCTCCAGCAGTGGCTCAAAGACAAGTAGCATATGGTAAGGGAATGAGCAGATACTAACACAAATCTTACAAAAGCTATAAAATAGAGAACCGAGTGAGGAATGTCCGCTCTGTCAGGCTTATGGATTCCTATAGGGGCTTGAGATGACTATGAGCAATTTAATTCACAAAGCTGTTGATCTCATCCATGAGGGTGTAAAAGTGTTCGTTATTTGGTAAGAAGTAGAAGCCAATGGTTGCTTCCTTGAGGAAAATAAGCTTCACATCATGCCCTTCGTTCTGAAGTCCGCTGACATACGCTAGTTGCCAATCTTGAGCAAGATCAAAACCAGCCACCACAACAAGACTTTTGGTGAATGCTAGATTCCTTAGGCTTTTCCCATTCGGACCAAATGGGTTGCAGGACAGATGATCCCTATCAGCCCCTTCGGGTAAATAAGCCCTCCAGTACCAATCCCGGTCTTGGAGTGTCACAAAGTATTTTCCATCTAGTTTTTTCTCCGACTCTTTTCTAGCTTCTCCACCAAACATTGGATGGAGTAGTATGTTGCCTAAAACTTCGACCCCCTCTTCAGCCGCCCTAACTGCAACATGATGTGCTATATTCCCACCTGAGCTATCACCGGCCAGATAAACATGAGCTTTCAAGTCTTCGCCACTTCTTAACCAGGGTTTAGACACAACCCACTTTAGGGCACTCCATCCATCATCATAAGCACATGGGTACCTATGCTCAGGCGATCTTCTATAATTAACTGATACAACCACCGCCTTGCAAAATCCTGCAACCCGGCGACAAAATGTGTCATATATTGCACTGTTGGCCGAGGAATGTGTGAAGCTCCCACCATGAAAAAATATAATCACTGGGACTATCTCAGTTGTACTCAACGGCTTCTCCAGCTCCAACAATCCCACACGAGCCTCACTATCTGGTCCAGGCGCAGGTCGGTATATCCTGTTAAATAGATTAGTGGCTCTGTCCACAACATCAAATGAGTACACGCCGTCAACTGGGATCGGATTGGCAGTGACTTTACGGTCTAGAAACTCAGCTAGGACCCGGTTGAATGTCCCATCTGGGCGACGCAGGAGATTGTATGCAAGCTTAAAGTTTGAAATGAGAATCCATGTGTTCAATGGCACCACCCTCTGCACTCAACAAATCAGATTTCAAGGATTATAATCAAATTTCCTCCAAAAACTGGAACACAAACAGATCATGACCTACCCACCATTCAGATCAAACTCCTATGGTTTGATCAGTAAACAAATACTGAATTTCTGTATGAACTTAAGCAGTGAATCGCACCAAAATTTGAGAAGGAAAAAAGTGCTACAAATTCCCTGAAAAGCAGCATATCAGTTGCTTCTTCTTTTTTACCAAAACAATACGCAAAACAAAATTTGAGCTGCTGGAAGAAAACCCACCAGGAAAATTCCTGACACCAACAAAAATGGATGAAACACAACCAAGCAGCAACCACAAAAACAGAGAAAAGAACAAAACAAAAACACATCAAGATTTCTGATACAAAAAAGCATCTCTCACAAAGTAGACCCTTCATCATATATTCTCCAAGGACAGCTCAAAAAGAAACAATAAACTTGCTGATGATCTGTAGTAGAAGAAGAAGTACCTTAGCTTCATTCTGATTAACTTCATTACTACCCGCCATGACAAACTGCTCCTCCCTCCGTCTGCCGAGTGTTGTTTCAGAAAGCCATGAATGAATGAAAGGGAGTGATTTGACTTTCAGATTCCTGAGGTTGTGATGAGCAGGAAAAGACAGATCCTTTTAGCAAGGAAGAAAAACATTATATAAAGGGCGAGACCGAGAAGAAGATGAAACAGATCGAAAAAGGGAATGAAATGGTTTGTGAAGAAATTGAAATGAAAAGGAAAGAATGGAAGGAGGAGATGAGCAGAGAGGATAGGATAGGAGAGGAGCGCAGAGTCGGCGCGTGGAGACATGTCAATATGTTTGAGACGTCCAATACGACAAAATTGGACGGCCGACATTTTAAGAGTTTTTTCTTTTCAAATCGAATATTATAATATTTATTTCCTCCATTTTTATTCGAAGAAAAATTTATGTATTTTCATATGAACAAAATTTTAAATATTATAACTCATTCAAAATCTCATTCTCGTAGGCACATAAAATACATATAAAAATCATGTGAATTAAATAAAATTTGTTAATTAATAAAATTGAGGAAAATATCTTATAAATGGTTGGAGATAGTCAAAAGTTCCCCTGACAACACTTCAAAAATTTCACCACTAAAAGACAAACCTCAATTAGCACTAAACAGCAAATAAAGACAAACTAGAGACCCGTTATTGTAATTTCCTATTCTTTTCCGCGTGCAGTCGACGCTGGGCCACGTGGCCACAACTAGTCCAGTCAACATGTAATGCCGATTTGACTTTACTGCCCTTCTATTTGTACTTAATTACTACAAATGCCACCGACGGGGTGATTTCTTATTAGTTTAATTGGGTTTTTTTTGTCGATATTTATTGATTGAGAACACGTGGCGAGCGAGGAGCGATAGGGTGCCAACCTGGCTATGGGGATTTCATTAGGGCATCCGCACCCGTGCAGATCTGGTGCGGATTGTAGAAGCTGCGGGAGGAGAAGAAGAGGCACCGGTGACGATCTGCAGGAGCTGGCGTGCTGGAGGAGAAGCTTAGAAGGAGGAGCTGCAACCAGGAGAGCTGGAGGAGCTGCTGAGAGGGAAGCTGCGACAGGAGGAGCTGCGTGACGAGAACGAGGGTTTGCTGGAGAGAAGGAGGGTTGCTGGAGGAGCTGCTCCTCCAAGCCCAATGTCCAAACCCTAAAGCCCAATCAGCCCAATCAGCCCAAATGTAACCAACGGACATATTGTAACGGCTACATTAATCTGGTCCGTAGGATCAGATCTAGATCTGATCCTACGGACCAGATTAATTTCCAACGGAAATTTTTTTAAAAAATTTAAAAAAATCTTAAAAAATATTTTTGAACTTCTACAATTTTTTGCTATAAATAGACCTCTCATTTCACCTTCAATGTATCCCAATCTTCATTTGTTCTCTCTTACTTTATTAGCAATATTTCTCTTCATTTCCATATCATTTTTTGTTCAAAAAATGACTTCCACTACAAATTGGTCCATGTCCGAAGATGTACAATTATGTATATCTTATTGTCGCCAATCAGTCGATCCCATATCCGGCAACAAGCAAAAGATTGATAGGTTGTGGGAAAAAATCCATGCTGATTTTCGAGCAAATTGGGTGATGAGCGCCGATGAAATAATTGTAATGGAGGCTAGGTCTCAAATTGCGCTTTCATCTCGATTTGGAAAGCTAAAGAAAAATTTGGTTTTGTGGGGGGCTTGTATTGCCTACGCAAAGAGGAATCCGAAATCGGGTGCTAATATACAAGATGAGGTATATAATTGTATTAAATTATTTCATATTGTGTATTTATATTTATTCATTTGAAAATGATTTGTTTTAATTATTAATTTATAGATGCGCAAAGCTCAAACCATGTATGTTGCGCAACGAAAAAAGACTTTCATACATTTTGAATGTTGGGAACAAGTCCAGACACATCAAACATTTGCACCCGTTGCACCCCCCATTGTTCCACCGGCTAACACATACGAGCATAGTCCCGCTAGTGAGCAAGTGCACGCAAGTAACGTCCCTATTAATTCCTCATTTGAGGATGGGGGATTTTGCACACCCGAAAGTTATCCGGGAGGTTCATCTAATCCGGTAAGACCTCCAGGAGTAAAAGCGGCAAAAGAAGCGAGGAGAAAAGGTAAGAATATAGCCACTTCATCTAACATAGCCCGAGATGAAGCTTTACAATCAATAGCAGAAACTCAAAAAAATCAACTCGCACTAGCTAGGGAGCAAATGGAGCACAATCATAAAATGCAAGAACAGGCCATGAATTTAAAGAAATTAGAGGATGAAGCAAAAGTTATGCAAATGAATACCGATATAATGACACCAAAGTCTAAGAGGTACTTCTCAAAGAGGAAAGCTGCTATTTTGCGTCGATATGAGGAAGAAGAAGGTAATAATGATGGTGGGAACAATTCAGAGGACTATTCAGATTATTACCGTCCATCTCACTACGATGGGTAATCTCTTTAGTATTTTTATTTTTATTTATCGTTATTTAACCTTTATGTAATTTCAATTTTAAGTGATTCGTGTTGTTCAATTATTTCACATATTATGTGTATTTAAATTGTTCATACTCTCGAATTTGATTTAAAATATAAAACTTAATTATTCTCATAAAATTAAATTTCAAATCAAACTAAAATTCATATGAAAAAAAACTCGCAAAGGAATTACAACATTGGTGCATTGGTGTTTTTTAAATAGTGTTTAAAAAAATAGTGTTTTTTAATCGTGAATAGTAATAGAAGCTTCTCCTGGAGGTTGCATTGGTGTAGAAAATGTTCAAAATGCTATTACTGTTTGGTGAATAATAATAGGAGCTGCTGATTGAGGAGCTGCTCAGCGAGATTGAGAAGCTCCGTCGGGTGCGGATGCCCTTATAGAGTTATAAGTTGAATGTAGATTATTAAGTTGAGTCGAAGATTAAATAAAGTAGAAAAATATGATGCTCCTGACAATAAGAGCATATGTACCGGTCATTTTTTCTACACCAATCAACAAGTGAATTGTTTTATTTTTGTACATAATGGTGAATGTTTGACGAGAAAAAATATTGGAGGAGGAAAAAATTTCTCGTATGAATGCTCCTTAAGCACGTGAAGGAGAAATTGATATTTGAGATTTGTAAGTAATTGCTGAGAATTACTCGTTCAGAAACTGAGAAGGAAAAAATTACTGATCGAAAATTTTTTAGACGAACAAACCGCTGCATATACCCTACGAAATAAAGTTTGATGAATGGGAGTCGGAAGAAATCAAGGTGGACAAACAAGTGACAGAGATGCAAATGTATGGTTAAGGGCGGAGATGCAAACAAGTGAGCCACCAAGCTTAATTGAGAGTAACATTTGCCGACTGTTGGTGGCCGGAGAATAAGAGATGTGAATAGTCAATCGCTACACATGAAGGAGAGACTGGTCTCCAAGAAATGAAAATTCAATAAAGAAACAGGAATCTCAGCATTCGCTGAAGAAAAATTGAAAAGCAAGTACAACATATCTCTTCCCAGGCCAGGAGGACAAAGACTCGAGTAAAGGTTAACATTCAAAGTGAGCAGCATAACAAAGGATCGGCGGTGGTAAGTGGTAACTTCCGAACTCCCCAAATTATAAGCCTACTGAAAACTAAGGTTAAAGGCAGAAGCAATTAGAGTATAACAATTGCCTGGCAGGGGACATGGTAGGGAGGTCCTTGCACTCTGAGATTTCATATTGATATGATGGTTTTACAGGAAATCAGTTGCCGATTAACATTATTCTCGTAGGTCTTCTCAGAGGAGTCTATTAAAAAACTAGCGGAAGGTTGCCATGGCCGGCGATGGGTGATTTTAAGGACTACTGGCACATTTATTTATGCCCGAAGAAGTTAAGACAATGGAACAAAAAAGTCTTCCAAAATGTGCAAAATACAATAAAATCGGCGACTGAGAAACTACATAAATTGAAGAAAGATTCGAGATCCAAAGAAACTGTGAAA
Organism: Umbilicus rupestris; assembly: GCA_963678935.1. Taxonomy (NCBI): domain Eukaryota; kingdom Viridiplantae; phylum Streptophyta; class Magnoliopsida; order Saxifragales; family Crassulaceae; genus Umbilicus; species Umbilicus rupestris. The sequence continues at coordinate 2,027,429 of OY787617.1, forward strand.
AAAGAGATAGAATTATCCAATGAATTAGATGAATGGTTAGCAAGAGAGGAGATTTTACGGAGACAAAGATCAAGGGCATAGTGCCTAAGTGAAGGTGATCAAACCACACATTTCTTTTATGTGACGGCTACTCGAAAGAAAAAGTATAAATATGATTAACACATTGATAAACAAGGATGGTATGCAGCTGAAGTGCATCGTCTTACGCGTCAAATTAGTTTAATTCTTACTCCGATATTATTGCAGTGGTAAACAGGATCAATCCATGGGGAACTCATTCTTGTTAAGTTATTCCTACAACAATAATGAGGGTGTTGTGAGTGCTTTTTGGACACAAAAATAAGAAGAATTCTAATTATGAGAAGTATCAAATCCAGAACAATCACTTGTGACTATCATTCATCACATGTACTAAAATATCATATGTCATAAATCACGTAGTCTATTCCGACAAAGTTAATATACTGATTAATATATTCCGATAAAAGTGATATATTTTAGTTCTCATAGTCAGACATATCTCCACAAAGGTAATAATTAACCTAGTAGTTACTACTTACATTTACGAAAAAATTTCCAGTATATGTTAGCTAAGATTTAAACAAGTAGAAAAGGTTTACGAAAAAATTTCTACTTAGGCCCTGGTCTTTGGACCTTAAATTTTCAGCAATTAAGTTAAGTTCAGTTAAATTAAATTAAATTCAGTTAAATTAAATTAAATTCAGTTAAATACATTAAATTATTATTTTTCTTAGTGGTGTGTTGTTTTTTTTTAGTAGTTGAATGTTGTGGTTTTGGAAGTGGGGGAAGTAATGTAGTGGCGTGGTGGTAATAGTATTGTGGTGGTGGTGGGTAGTTGTGGTGGTGGTGTCGTGGTAGTGGTGTCGTGATTGTGGTTGTGTGGTGGTGGTGGATTGATGTTGTGGTAATGGATTTTTGTGGTGGTGGTGGTGGATTGTTGTGGTGGTGAGGTGGTGGGGTAGTGTAGTAGTGGCGTGGTGGTGTGTGGTGGTGGTATGGTGAGCGGTGGTAGTGGCTTGTTGTGGTGGTAGTGGTGTCGTGGTGGTGGTTGTGTGGTGGTGGATTGTTGTGGTGGTGGTGGTGGAGGTGGTGGATTGTTGTGGTGATGGTGGTGGATTGTTGTGGTGGGGTGGTTATGGTGGTGGTAGATTGTTGTTTTTGTGGTAGTGTTGTGGTGGTGTGGTAGTGGTGTGGTGATGTGGATGTGTTGTTGTGGGGTGGTGGTATGGTGTTGTGGTGGTGGTGGTGGGTTATTATGGTGGTGGGTTGGTGGGTTGTGGTGGTGGTGGTGAATTGTTGTGGTGGGGTGGTTGTGGTGGTGTATTGTTGTGGTGGTGGTAGATTGTTGTTTTGGTGGTGGTGTGGATGTATTGTTATAGGGTGGTGGTATGGTGTTGTGGTGGTGGTTGTATGGTGGTGGTAATTTAAGTACTTAAGTTATGTTAAGTTAAGTTATGTTAAGTTCAGTTAAGTTAAGTTAAAATTAGTTAAATATAAGTCAGTTCTAAATATCAGACCCTTAGTCTACCAATTTAGTTCATAAAAATAAACATAAAGAACTAGTAACAGAAAAAATAACATATGCATTAAGAATATGCCTCAAAACGTGATGTTTCAAGTTCATGCTCTGAATTGAAATAAGAAGTTAGCTGCTCATAGCTGAAGACATCATTAATAAAAGAAAGGAGTAGTAGATGAAAGTTGAAGTCGTTGGAAGCACGCCAAGACTTCTCTTCTCAGCCCCTCTAGGCAGTCGGCCTTGGGACTAGGCTTTCATCCCTTGATTTCTTGATGATTCCATTATGTCATAAAAGGTCTTTTTATATAGTATACAAGCTTGCCAATCCTAATCCTTGTAGGAATCATCTTCTAAATTTGAGCGTATTTTATTCTTTAAGTAACTCAATAGACAATCTTTATGCATTGACAACTTGTATCTTTATCAAAATAGAAACGAAAAATTTGGATATAAGAAAATACGGCTCGTTGATGAAGTCATCTCACTGGACGCCGCTCTCTATGTACAAATTAGCGCCACTCGCCACTCGCAATGTGCAAATTAACTATTTGCCAGCGGATTTTATTTCCTCTTTGCTCGCGATACTCGTTGAGTTCTGAATTTGAGCATTGATTTTACCTTTCTAACCTTCGAATTTTCTCTCAGTGTTAACTGTAGAATGGTAGATCTTCAAGTCAGCTTTCTAACCATATATGGCTCGCTTTCATCGGATGATCTATTTCTTCCCAGCCAGCCCTTCGAAGTAGAAAAGGTTAATTCTCTCCTTGTGACAAAATCACAAATAAATGACTTTTTTAGCATTGTTTCTCTCTTATAATTTCAAATGCACATGTGATACAAGACTACACTAAACAAGTGATGTTCGATACACAAGTATATTAAAATGCGTAAGTTAAGACAACTAATTGAACATATAAATACAACCCATAAGCGGCTGACCTCAGAAGAGTGGAGTAGCATTTTAAGAACCTTTACAAAACGAACGGGAATAGTGAAATAATCAACTGGGAAGAGGATCTTGAGGCAATCCCCAAGATTGTAAGAATGACATTAATAGAAATGTAAGTGAATCTTTCACAGTAGAAGAGGTCAAAACTGCTCTTTTCCAGTTACACTCTACCAAGGCTCCTGCCTGGACTTGATGGTTTTTCAGCCATCTTCCTTTCAGAAAAATTAGGAGACTGTAAAGCACGAATTTTTGAATTACTGACTGCTTAAATGAAGTTCACAATGCTACTAAAATTGGAAGGTTAAAAATCCAAGGAAGCTGGAGGACTTTAGACCCATAAGCTTATGAATGTGCTGATGAAAAGCCTTGGCCAACAGGCTCAAAGAAGTCCTCCCAGAAGTAGTTTCTAAGTGCTTTGACTTATTACTTATAAACAAATGGGATTTTCATCTCTAAAACTGGATATGAGCAAAGCTTTTGACAGAATGGAATGATATTTCTTAGAAAAAATCTTATTGCAAATGAAAGAGACAACCTTATTTATTCATTTTAAAGGAAGATTTGCAAATGGCATATACATTTAAAGAATTAATTATAGCAAATCATACATCATCTGTTTTAGCAGAAATGTCGATGATTGTATTAAAAAGATATTTGTAGAGCTCTGGGAATAAAGGCAGTCGAAATATGTGACAACATTCATAAATCATAAGGAATGGAGGAAAAAGTAAAAGCAAAAAATATTTAAGTTATTGTCCAGAGCTGTCATGCGCAAGACGCTATATCTTGCTGTAGACTACCGAAAGAACTGATTAAATGTTGCCATTTTAGAATTTTGGTGGTCTAATAAAACGAAGGCATGTGGGTAGAAAAGAATACAGTATAAATTAGGAGGAATTGGCTTTAAATATTTTGATCAGCTGAGTGAGGCATCCATAATGAAACAAGCATGCAATTTAACTCTTTACTGAACAGGCGACTGTACTACAATGCTTTGCCTGATTAGAGAGGATATAAATGGGAGACATCACGTCATTTGATTAAAGATTGTTGGTGGTCAAAAGTTGTTTCGCAGAAATAGATGTTAAGTATTCCGTGGAGTTCAACATCATGCATACTTGTCTGCATTGGGCTATTAGCTTCTCTTTATATTTGCTTTGCTTTTGCTGGAAGGCATGAAAATAGCAAATGATACATAGTCCAATTTTTGCTAGGAAACTTTTTCTGAAATCTTTATAGGTCCTTCCATTACTTCAGACAGCTCTAAACCAATGCAGGAAGCAGAATGGATATTCCAAGACATCTAAACACACTATGGCCGGTTACTTTTTCAAAAACCGAGACTGGAGAAATGGGACTGGAAGAGGCATCAAGGTGCTGGTCCAACTGATTGATTTCCGGAGTTTCAACTATTTTATTACTTTGTTGTATCCAATCTGAACTCCCAGTTTTCTAACTTTTGTAACAGTTTCTTTCAATACAAAAATAGTTCTACCCCTTACATCATGGGTGGGAAAATGCGTGAATGGGTAGATAGGATGGCTTCTGGGGCATATTTTTCCTTGTTGTTAGGATCAGGGATCCACTTCATCTCGCTCATATTGGGCGTCTCCACAAAAAGCATGGTGAACTCTCCAACCTTCTCAGCCTTGCCTCTCTTCCCTGATCGAAGTATGAGATTGCTCCTGTGAAACGAGAATATTCCATTGCTCAAACGAATGATGTCCCCGCACTCCCAAGCCTCACACTCCTCTCCCCATAACAAGAAGTGGACTGCAGCTGTCTCGTCCGCTACCAGAGCCAGGCATGTCTTGTTCCGGCCTTCTAGTGCAGGACTTGCTTTCTCCAGTATAATGAATTTGGTGTTGATGTTGTTCTGTGCTGCTGGAACTATATCTTTTAGCTGCAACATCCTCGCCATTTGAAAATTCATTTAAATGAAATCTCTCAACGCTTTAAATTCTCTGCAAAAAATCTCGACGACAGAGAAAGGGAAAATGGAGAGAAACGAAGAGTCGGAATACTCTGAGACGACGCGTCTAGTGTCGGACGCGGCAACAACGCCTCCGTCGCCGTCTCTCAAGCTCTTCTATCTCTTCATACTGCCGCTGGTTTTAGTATCCGTCTGCGTTTTCAGTCTGGGGCCCAAGGTTTTGGTTTGGGATTTCAAATCTTCGTTGCTTCCTGGGAGATCGTCGACCTTGGAACAAGGCGGAGGCGGAAATCGTGTCGCTCCAGCTCCGGGTCCTTCAGCTGGCTTCGTGAGTGTAAGTGTGCGTTTCTCAGTTTCTGATGTCGTGTCTTTTTGGATTGAAAAAAATAAGCCGTTGATTTGGAGTTGAAATTTTGGTGTGATCTGATCTGGTTGGAAGACGAATGTGTACTGCTTGAAATCCAGCTAAACTGTATTGTTTATTTTGTTTTTGTGAAAATCAGCAAGTGGAGAAGGGTGCGTTCATTAATGTGTCCACGAATGCTTCAAGTTCAAGCCCAATCCTAGCCTCCATAGCTGAATCTAGAGGTAGGGATAGGGTGCCAACCTGGCTATGGGGATTTCATTATAGAGTTATAAGTTGAATGTAGATTATTAAGTTGAGTCGAAGATTAAATAAAGTAGAAAAATATGATGCTCCTGACAATAAGAGCATATGCACCGGTCATTTTTTCCTACAGCAATCAGCAAGCGAATTATTTTATTTTTGTGTATAACAGTGAATGTTTGACGAGAAGAAATACTGGAGGAGGAAAAAATTTCTCGTACGAATGCTCCTCGAGCACGCGGAGGAGAAATTGATATTTGAGATTTGTAATAATTACTGAGAAGGAAAAAATTACTGGTCGAAAACTTTTTAGACGAACACACCGCTGCATATGTTGTAAGAAATAAAGTTTGATAAATGGGAGTCGGAAGAAATCAAGGTGGACAAACAAGTGATAGAGACGCAAATGTATGGTTAAGGGCGGAGATGCAAACAAGTGAGCCACCAAGCTTAATTGATAGTAACATTTTGCCGGCTATTGGTGGCCGGGGAATAAGAGATGTGAATAGTCAATCGCTACACATGAAGGAGAGACTGGTCTCCAAGAAATGAAAATTCAATAAAGAAACAGGAATCTCAGCATTCGCTGAAGAAAAATTGAAAAGCAAGTACAACATGTCTCTTCTCAGGCCAGGAGGACAAAGACTCGAGTAAAGGTTAACATTCAAAGTGAGCAGCATAATAGAGGATCGGCGGTGGTAAGTGGTAACTTCCGAATCCCCAAATTATAAGCCTACTGAAAACTAAAATTTTTTTTAAACTGCCATTTCTCCAGAACTTTATTCCTAATCTGCCACACTTCTGAAGTTAGTTCCCAAAATGCCATCTTTTTCACAAACCGCTACTGCTACTAGTAGTAGCGGTTTGTTGAATTTTATAAATCGAAACCATGACTGGACGATGAGTTGCGCTGATATGTACCTAACATAACAAACCGCTACTGCGAGTAGCGGTTTGACCTAAATATTCGATCAAACCGCTACTACGAGTAGCGGTTTGACCGAATATTTAGGTCAAATCGCTACTCGCATAGCGGTTTGTCTGTTATTAAAAACCCGCAGCGACCTTTCTCCTCAAAGCCGCAACGAGCTTCTTCTCACTTCTCTGTCGCCCAGCAGTCGCGCCGTCGTCCAGCCGTCCCAAGTGTCGTTGCTTTCGTCCCCACACTTCGAGTTTAAGGTAAGTTGGGTCATATGCTTCGAATTTGTGATGAATTTAGGTTGATGGTGAATGGGTGTTAGGATTAGGGTTTGAAAAATTAGTCCGTGGATCTGAATTTGGGATTCGAATTTCAGAATGATTGGTTGTTGTAGTTAAATTTTGGTTGCCTTACAATCCCTATGTGTTGAATTGCTTCGATTGAAAGACAATGTTGATTAGGGTTCATGGTTTAGTTACATATGCATATTAGTAGTTGTATTAGGTGTATTTAGGAGATTAGTTTTATTGTGAATAATTTGGTGTGCAATAATATTAGTTGATGATCATTTACGTTGATTGTGCACGAAGGTAAAATACGAGCAAGTTTTGGTAAAATGGATAATGAAGAAATTGATGGAATGGTTATGTCGACTTTGGAGACGTTTGATGTACTTATGTCCGAGGAATACAATAGAGAAAATCTTGAATTGTTAGATGCGGTGGGAGAAGATATTACACAATCATGGACATCGGCTGAAGTTGAGGATGATAATAGAGTGTTTAACAATACATTGTGGGATTTTCCCGCGTTTGTTGATGTATCACATTGGATGGATAATATGGACGTCGACGAGCATATGATGGGAAATAGCGAATTTTCTATGAACTCACTATGTAAGGATATGTTGTTTGCATCAAAGGAGGATGTCATATATGGATCTCAGAAATATTCAATCTTGAATAGGGTTGAATATTACACGTACAAGTCAGATGTGTCCAGCCTTATACTTTATTGTAGAGAGGGAGCTAGTAAATGTGCGTGGCACGTTCAAGCAGTTAAAAAATCCAAAGCCGCTATGTGGGAGATTACGAGAACGGAGAAGCACACTCGTGCGAGAAGGACATCATTCCTAAGGACAACACACATTTCAACAAGTCATTCATTGCTAGTGAAATAAATGAGATTATTCGAGAGAAATTAAGGCTTACCCCTAGAGCAATAAAGCAATTGATGTTCAAGAAGTTTGGGTACGACATCCCATACGTGAAGGCGTGGAAAGCACGACAGAAGGCTCTTGAAGTTTGGGTACGACATCCCAAAGTGCGGTGTGGTTGGGCATAACAAGAAGTCGTGTGACGCGCCAACGCAGTAGTTGTCATTTTAGACATGAAACTTGTTATTGTATTGTATGACAGTTGAACATTATTGTAATTTTGTTTGATGCTTGTAATTTTGTTTGAAGCTTGTAATTTTGGACACATGAACATTTGCATATCATAGACTAGTTGATGTTACAAGTGTAATTTTGCATTTTTATATCAGGTATGGATTCCCAGTATGACGATTTATCCGAACTCGTCAGCCCAGGCCCCATAGATGGTTCGCTGTTGACTTGGCAAGATAACCACATATCTAGGGACTGTTGGACTAATGGAGTACGAAATGTATATGAATTACATGCATATTATGTTTATTATTAATCTTTTTCTGACATGTCTATTATTTACGTTGCTTGCAGGATTCCATTGTGTTAGAAGTGCGCCGACATAGTATGTGGGACTTGGATCCCAGGATTCTAGATATAGTTACCCGGGCGGGGTTCTACCCATGGACACTAGTGCAGAACATGAAAGTAGATCATGGGTTCCTAACTGCATTGGTGGAAAGATGGAGACCTGAGACGCATACGTTCCATTTGAGACCTGGGGAGATGACTATGACCTTACAGGACGTCGTTGTGATAACTGCGTTACTCCTGGATGGCAGGCCTGTGACCGGTAGTGAAGACGTGGTCAACTGGGATCAGTTATGCATGACCACGCTTGGCACAATTCCACCACGTGGGAAGTCACGCACGAGTGTCCATCGTACTTGGTTCAAGAATAATATGAGTGTAGTGCCACTGGGAGCGTCTGAGGAGGATTTACAGAGATACGCTCGGGCATACATGTTATGCATGCTCGGTACGTCACTCATGCCAGACGGCTCGGGCAGTGATATCTCGCTCCACTACTTACAATGTTTAGCTGATCTGGACGCCGTCTGCAATTATAGTTGGGGCAGTGCGGTTTTGGCTTTCCTGTATAGGCAGCTGTCTGTTGCGTGCAGGATAGGGCACAGACATTTGACTGGTTGCACCATACTGCTCCAGCTATGGGCGTGGGAGCATATGTCTGTACGACGACCGAGACAGATAAGAGCGATTTCACGCTAGCTACGCTGATCTAGCGGAGCTTGGAGAGGAGGGAGCAATGGGAATTACACCGGACCTTGTTCAATTTCATCATGGTAGGAGCAATTTCTTGTTCTTTTTCCACATTTCTAGTATTGTTAGCTAATACTGGAGAGGCATTTTTTTGCAGATACTGCTGCGGGCCCATCTCACGGACCGGTATCCGGAGATCCAACTTTCGCTGACCAAGGCCCTTCTCAAATTACTCAAGAACAAATTCAAGAGGATGATCAGCAACGACTTCGGAGGAGCGAAAGGATAAAAAACCCAGTACTAAAGTCGATAGGACCGGTTATTCGTTAGATTGACGTCATCAAACTGCATTACACTTTAGAATTATTTCAGAATTTTTCCAAATAATTTTCTAGTTACAGTAATCTGAATCTTAACATTAAACATTCAAGAATTATTTATATAAAAGTTAGGTTCTGTAAAAAATTATACTGCGTCAAACGTTTGATGTTGTTTTCATACTCAGAGCCACTGAGTTTGAGACAACATCAAACCGCTACTGAGAGTAGCGGTTTGTTATGTTAGGTACACATCAGCGCCAACTCATCGTCCAGTCATGGTTTCGATTTATAAAATTCAACAAACCGCTACTGCTAGTAGCGGTTTGTGAAAAAGATGGCATTTTGGGAACTAACTTCAGAAGTGTGGCAGATTAGGAATAAAGTTCTGGAGAAATGACAGTTTAAAATTTTTTTCTTGAAAACTAAGGTTAAAGGCAGAAGCAATTAGGGTATAACAATTGCCTAGCAGGGGACATGGTAGGAAGGTCCTTGCACTCTGAGATTTCATATTGATATGATGGTTTTACAGGAAATCTGTTGCCGATTAACATTATTCTCGTAGGTCATCTCAGAGGACTCTATTAAAAAACTAGCGGAAGGTTGCCATGGCCGGCGATGGGTGATTTTAAGGACTACTGGCACGATTCACATTTATTTATGCCCGAAGAAGTTAAGACAATGGAACAAAAAAGTCTTCCAAAACGTGCAAAATACAATAAAATCGGCGACTGAGAAACTACAGAAATTGAAGCAAGATTCAAGATCCAAAGAAACTGTGAAAAAAGAGATAGAATTATCCAATGAATTAAATGAATGGTTAGCAAGAGAGGAGATTTTACGGAGACAAAGATCAAGGGCACAGTGCCTAAGTGAAGGTGATCAAACCACACATTTCTTTTATGTGACGGCTACTCAAAAGAAAAAGTATAAATATGATTGACACATTGATAAACAAGGATGGTATGCAGCTGAAGTGCATCGTCGTACGCGTCAAATTAGTTTAATTCTTACTCTGATATTAGTACAGTGGTAAACAGGATCAATCCATGGGGAACTCATTCTTGTTAAGTAATTTCTATAACAATAATGAGGGTGTTGTGAGTGCTTTTTGGACACAAATATAAGAAGAATTTTAATTATGAGAAGTATCAAATCCTCAACAATCACTTGTGACTATCATTTATCACATGTACTAAAATATCACGCGTAGTCTACTCCGACAAAGTTAATATACTGATTAATATATTCCGATAAAATTGATATATTTTAGTTCTCCTAGTCAGAAATATCTCCACAAAGGTAATAATTAACCTAGTAGTTATTACTTACATTTACGAAAAAATTTCCAGTATATGTTAGATAAGATTTAAACAAATAGAAAAGGTTTACGAAAAAATTTCTACTTAGGCCCTGTTCTTTGGACCTTAAATTTTCAGCACTTAAGTTAAGTTAAATTAAATTAAATTAAATTAAATTCAGTTAAATTAAATTAAGTTAAGTTAAGTACATTAAATTATTACTTTTATTAGTGGTGTGTTGTTTTTTTTAGTAGTTGAATGTTGTGGTTTTGGAAGTGAGAGAAGTAATGTAGTGGCGTGGTGGTAATAGTATTGTGGTGGTGGTGGTGTCGTGGTGGTGGTGGTGTCGTGGTAGTGGTGTAGTGGTGTCGTGGTGGTGGTTGATGTTGTGGTAATGGATTGTTGTGGTGGTGGTGGATTGTTGTGGTGGTGAGGTGGTGGGGTAGTGTAGTAGTGGCGTGGTGGTGTGTGGTGGTGGTATGGTGAGTGGTGGTAGTGGTGTCGTGGTGGTGGTTGTGTGGTGGTGGTGGTGGATTGTTGTGGTGGGGTGGTTGTGGTGGTGGTAGATTGTTGTTTTTGTGGTAGTGTTGTGGTGGTGTGGTAATGGGATGGTAGTGGTGTGGTGGTGTGGTGGTGTGGATGTGTTGTTGTGGGGTGGTGGTATGGTGTTGTGGTGGTGGTGGTGAGTTGTTGTGGTGGTGGGTTATTATGGTGGTGGGGTGGTGCGTTGTGGTGGTGGTGGTGAATTGTTGTGGTGGGGTGGTTGTTGTGGTGTATTGTTGTTGTGTTGGTAGATTGTTGTTTTGGTGGTGGTGTGGATGTATTGTTATGGGGTGGTGGTATGGTGTTGTGGTGGTGGTTGTATGGTGGTGGTAATTTAAGTACTTAAGTTATGTTAAGTTAAGTTAAGTTAAATAAGTTAAGTTAAGTTAAATTCAGTTAAGTTAAAATTAGTTAAGTATAAGTTCAGCTCTAAAGAACAGACCCTTAGTCTACCAATTTAGTTCATAAAAATAAACATAAAGAACTAGTAACAGAAAAATGACACATGCATAAAAAATATGCCTCAAAACGTGATGTCTCAAGTTCATGCTCTGAATTGAAATAAGAAGTTAGCTGCTCATAGCTGAAGACATCATTAATAAAAGAAAGGAGTAGTAGATGAAAGTTGAAGTCGTTGGAAGCACGCCAAGACTTCTCTTCTCAGCCCCTCTAGGCAGTCAGCCTTGGGACTAGGCTTTCATCCCTTGATTTCTTGATGATTCCATTATGTCATAAAATGTCTTTTTATATAGTATACAAGCTTGCCAATCCTAATCCTTCTAGGAATCATCTTCTAAATTTGAGCATATTTTATTCTTTAAGTAACTCAATAGACAATCTTTATGCATTGACAACTTGTATCTTTATCAAAATAGAAACGAAAAATTTGGAAATAAGAAAATACGGCTCGTTGATGAAGTCATGTCACTGGATGCCGCTCTCTATGTACAAATTAGCGCCATTCCCCACTCGTAATGTGCAAATTAACTATTTGCCAGCCCTTCGAAGTAGAAAAGGTTAGTTCTCTCCTTGTGACAAAATCACAAATAAATGACTTTTTTAGCATTATTTCTCTCTTAGAATTTCAAATGCACAAGTGATACAAGACTACACCAAACAAGTGATGTTCGATACACAAATATATTAAAATGCATAAGTTAAGACAACTAATGGAACATATAAATACAACCCATGAGTAGCTGACCTCGGAAGAGTGGAGTAGCATTTTAAGAACCTTTACAAAACGAACAAGAATAGTGAAATAATCAACTGGGAAGAGGATCTTGAGGCAATCTCCAAGATTGTAAGAATGACATTAATAGAAATGTAAGTGAATCTTTCACAGTAGAAGAGGTCAAAACTGCTCCTTTCCAGTTACACCCTACCAAGGCTCCTGCCTGCACTTGATGGTTTTTCAGCCATCTTCCTTTCAGAAAAATTAGGAGACGGAGGTTTCTTATGAGGTACTAAATTTTTGAATACTGACTGCTTAAAAGAAGTTCACAATGCTACTAAAATTCGAAGGTTAAAAATCCAAGGAAGCTGGAGGACTTTAGACCCATAAGCTTATGAATGTGCTGATGAAAAGCCTTGGCCAGCAGGCTCCAAGAAGGCGTCCCAGAAGTAGTTTCTATAAATCAAAGTGCTTTGACTTATTACTTATAAACAAATGGGATTTTCATCTCTAAAACTGGATATGAGCAAAGCTTTTGACAGAATGGAATGATATTTCTTAGAAAAAATCTTATTGCAAATGAAAGAGACAATCTTATTTATTTATTTTAAAGGAAGATTTGCAAATGGCATATACATTTACAGAATTAATTATAGCAAATCATACATCATCTGTTTTAGCAGAAATGTCGATGATTGTATTAAAAAGATATTTGTAGAGCTCTGGGAATAAAGGCAGTCGAAATATGTGACAACATTCATAAATCATAAGGAATGGAGGAAAAAGTAAAAGCAAAAAATATTTAAGTTATTGTCCAGAGCTGTCATGCGCAAGACGCTATATCTTGCTGTAGACTACCGAAAGAACTGATTAAATGTTGCCATTTTAGAATTTTGGTGGTCTAATAAAACGAGGGCATGTGGGTAGAAAAGAATACAGTATAAATTAGGAGGAATTGGCTTTAAATATTTTGATCAGCTGAGTGAGGCATCCATAATGAAACAAGCATGCAATTTAACTCTTTACTGAACAGGCGACTGTACTACAATTCTTTGCCTGATTAGAGAGGATATAAATGGGAGACATCACGTCATTTGATTAAAGATTGTTGGTGGTCAAAAGTTGTTTCCCAGAAATAAATGTTAAGTATTCCGTGGAGTTCAACATCATGCATACCTGTCTGCATTTGGCTATTAGCTTCTCTTTATATTTGCTTTGCTTTGCTGGAAGGAATGAAAATAGCAAATGATACACTTTTTCTGAAATCTTTATAGGTCCTTCCATTACTTCAGACAGCTCTAAACCAATGCAGGAACCTTATGAGCAGAATGGATATTCCAAGACATCTAAACACACTATGGCCGGTTACTTTTTCAAAAACCGAGACTGGAGAAATGGGACTGGAAGAGGCATCAAGGTGCTGGTCCAACTGATTGATTTCTGGAGTTTCAACTATTTTATTACTTTGTTGTATCCAATCTGAACTCCCAGTTTTCTAGCTTTTGTAACAGTTTCTTTCAATACAAAAATAGTTCTACCGCTTACATCATGGGTGGGAAAATGCGTGAATGGGTGGATAGGATGGCTTCTGGGGCATATTTTTCCTTGTTGTTAGGATCAGGGATCCACTTCATCTCGCTCATATTGGGCGTCTCCACAAAAAGCATGGTGAACTCTCCAACCTTCTCAGCCTTGCCTCTCTTCCCTGACCGAAGTACGAGATTGCTCCTGTGAAACGAGAATATTCCATTGCTCAAACGAATGATGTCCCCACACTCGCAAGCCTCACACTCCTCTCCCCATAATAAGAAGTGGACTGCAGCTGTCTCGTCCGCTACCAAAGCCAGGCATGTCTTGTTCCGGCCTTCTAGTGCAGGACTTGCTTTCTCCAGTATAATGAATTTGGTGTTGATGTTGTTCTGTGCTGCTGGAACTATGTCTTTTAGCTGCAACATCCTCGCCATTCTTCATCAAATTATGATCTAACAACAGATCATCAAAAACACAAGTTAAACTCATATATAGGATATACCATTACATCAACAAAGAAACATCTTTTAATATTTGGTTCGAAGCTCTTTCAGACATTTTGTCAAACAGTTGGTGATCAAATTGCTCACGTTCATCACAGAGATTTAGGGATAAAGAGAAATATCGAGCAGCAGCTCAAAATAAAAGCAGGTTCTAACCCCTAGCAGCAATGCCTGCTTTGAATACAAATTTGCCACTTACCTCAAAACCAGAAGATGAACCAAGAACAGGTGGTGGCAAATACGAAAAGTGCAGAAGAAAGGGCAACACAAAATCTGAACCAGTCTTTTCTAAACCTAAATAATATCAAAGAAAGACAACACAATATAATCCTGAAAACGGTTGGCATTTGAGGTTGGGAATTTACAATTGAATGAGGCTGCGTTCCCGAGAGTGGCTCCCTGGCTTTTACAAACCTAAATCTTCGAGTCGAGCAAAAAGAAAGATACGTTGATTGATATCCGTGGAACCCGCAAACCACGCTCGCTGGTTGATTTAGGTTAGGAAACCAGAATGTTTGCAACAGATTTGAGGAGAAGAAGACGAGGTATGTAAGATCAGAAGATGAGTTGTTGAAAAACAAGAAGAAGTTAGGGTTAGGGATTTCGATAGGAGAAAACTTTAAAGTTGTTTTCATTGGTCGGTGAATATCCATTACAATTTGTACTTTTATAATAGTAGTTTTTATGATAAAATCATATTATTATTGAACCCCTAATTTCTTAACATATTATCATTGCATATCAGGCTCGTTGGCTTTTACAAATCTAAATCTTCGAATCAAGCAAGAATGAAACAAGATCCAAGTTAATACAAATTCCTCACCAAGATATCGAGCGTTAGGTAAATCCAAACCAGAAGAAGATTTGCAATAGAAGATTCTTCAAGATTCTTCTTCGAGGTCGATTGATTTGGTTAACAGAAAGGATACAGTCCAAGGGCGGCTCAACACTTTTGGTGGCTTGAGGCGAAACACAAAAAGAGACCTTTTAGATGATGACTTCAATCATAAGAGCTAGATTTCCGAAAGTGTATTGCTTCGCTATTTATCATACAAAGCTGCCATATCTATGAACAAATTGGTTATCAAAGCAAACGATTGCATCTCAAGTCTCAACTATGCTGTTCTTTATATCTTCAATATTTGAGTATGATGGCAAGGCCTGCGTTGTTTAAAACACGGAATTTCCAACAGAGAAACATTTTTTTCAGAGATGATTGTGAGACTATCTAGCAAATATCATGAACAGGCAGAAGCTAGGATAATCAGTTTAGAAAGAAAAGCATTTCAAATTCGATCAAAGATGGTGACTAGGTACTTCACAACCCCAAAAACGTCATAAAGTGCAAACTCAAGGTTAAACAAATTTCATTGCTAAACATCATTATGTCATGGACACTGAGAATCCGATGAATGTGATATCCACTTTCTGTGTGAGCTCAACATTTAAAAACACGGAGGGCCACTCCCCACCGCATAAAAAAAAATGCTAGCTCCAGTGCGTGTTTAGCAAATACTCGTATCATATCACAAGAACAAGGAAAAAGAAAAAGCTGTATGACTATGAACTCCATCTTTCTCAACCTTCAACGTTTTTGTTTGAACTGGGTTTAGGGTTCAGCTAAATGACTCACGAAGTCGGTAAAGCAGAAACAAGATAATTACAGAAATCAAAACTGATTCACATTGCAGCCAAAGACTGAAGAAAACAGATGATTTGTTGGTAAGAACAAGAACAGTCTGCTGTTTAAGGAATGCAAGGTTCATTGTTTATTTTTTCTGGGTAAAAGAGATCATTCCCCAGTCAGCACCCAACTTAGACAAATAGATCAGTTCCAAAACCCCCTTTGACTAAAACACTCTATCCAGATCAACCAACAAAATCAAGAATCAAACTTTACAGCCTCATTTCAGAGCTGACACTAGCCAAATTCCATCCTAAATTTCTCCAAAGAAAAAAAGATTGAAATCAAGCCTTGTACCTTTCTGTAAGTAGTTCCATCTTCTTCAACAATCCAGCCAATTTCATCACACAAGGCTTTCAAGTTTCAACACCTCGTTGTTGTCACAGTGCTTACTTCTTAGGCAGCTTGCAGTTCCCGAACATCCTCAGACCGGTGAGATCTTGGCAGCGATCACTCTCCAGCCTCAGATCAGCAGCAGCTAAACCCCATCATCACAGGTATGTTACCGTGCTCGACGGATCCGGAGCTGCCCGTATAATTTACTGTCTGGTTTCCAACGGTGAAGCCGTTACCTTGAAGCGTTGTCTGCGTTGAAGGTTTGAAGCGGAAGTCGAAGAGAAACGGAAGAGAGAGAAGCAAAATTTTCTTTGTGGCCTTTTCAACCGTGAGGCCGGAGGCGGGTGGGCCGGCCCTATACAGAAACTCAGATTTGGAAGAAAATCAAATTTTCATTAACTTTGAACCAGGTGACTTTGCACTAGGGGTCGTTTGTTTACATAACCATTTGATTTACAAATTAAAAACATTATTGGACCAACAATCATCATAATACATTACTCCCCAGTTGAAATCGTCATTATCCTCAAGGATGAAAGTGTGGATGCTTGCTGATAAAGTCTGCGTAAAGCTCTCAGGTGGCCTGCTCAGCCAAAAGTCCCTTCCACTGAACCAGTACTTTTGTCACTGTACAGTTTTAACGCTTAGCCATCTTGCGAGCAAGTATTGACTCAGATTCCTTGCATTCACCCACATCCATTAAATATTGTGGCAGAACAGGAGGATACCAGGAGGATTGGGGCAGAATTTCAGCTGGCTCACGTGGAACACATTGTAAATAGCAGATTCGGAAGGAAGCTCCAGTTTGTATGCCTCTACACCAACACGATCCGGAATGGGCCATAAAAGCGAGGAGATAACTTGTGCAGAGCTTTGGTTTTCAGTGAGTGTTGTCTATATGGATAGAGCTTCAAGTAGACGTAATCTCCGATCTAAAAATCTCGAGGGGAGCGATGAGAATCAGCACTCTGCTTCATTTAATTTTGGGCGCGCAGGAGATGAAAGTTCAACATATTAATGATATCCTCTCGCTTTTGAAGACTGTGATCAACGGTGGTGCAAGAACTCTCTCCGAGTAGATAAGGCAGATGCACTGGAGGTGGCTGTCCGTAGATAACCTCATATGGAGTGCACTGGATAGCTGGATGAAAGGTGGTGTTTAAGGTAATTTGATTTCCTCACCGGTCAGCACTGAGCTGGCTCTTATGTGACAATTAATTTGAAAGCCGCTCATGTCAAACGCGGTTTTCAGTTTATCAGAATTCAGTGGCCTATGAGTTGAGTTTTTATGAAAGCCGCTCATCCCAAAGACGGTTTTCAGCGAAAGCCACCTTTGGCATGAGCGGCTTTCAGATTAATTGACATATTTAATTGATTTTGTGGCATTTGTATTTTGGAATTGAAAGTTACAAAGACAAATTTCTAATTTTGGATTCGAAAGTTGCAACTTTATCAAATGAAGACATAAAATTTTAAGCAGTAATAATTTAGGAGAACACCATATTAAACATGTGATAATTATACATATAAGCATGTTATAGAACATACCATCTTAACGAGAATTTATCCGTCATCTTTCTTTGGCGTCTGCTCTTTTTCGGCGCAACCTCAGGTTGAGTCGCAGCCTGAGTAAGCTGAGAAGGCTGGTGTGAATCGTCATAGACGTTTTGGCAGGAGCGTCTTTCGTTGAAAACCGCCTTTGGGGTCAGTGGCTTTCATAAAAACTCAACTCAGAGACCACTGGTTCCGATCAATGGAAAGCCGCTCATGCAAAAGGCGGTTTTCAGCGAAAGCCTCGTTTGGCCTGAGCGGCTTTCAGATTAATTGCCAGTAAGAGCCAGCTCAACGATGACTGGTCGAGAAATCAAATTTTTCCGAAAGCGACTCTTGCTAATAGTAATTTTCGAAAAAAGTGGCATATGGCAAAAAAAATTGAAGTTGTGACATTTTGCCAATCCAAACTTCGTTTGGTGGCTTCACAATTTACTTTTTAACATTTTGAATTTTAAGAGAATTACTGATGAATTATTGGGCATTTGTAAGATGAATTATTTGGGCATTTGTAAGATGAGTTATTTGGGCTTTGAGCAAACTCTTTTAGCCTGTTTGATGAATTGGACATGAGTTTAGGCCTCATTTAAATCGAGAGATTCATCGAATTTAATTCATATAATTGACAAAGCTAAGTAACCCTAGTACAGCGAGCTGATAACTAGTTTGAACATGGTAATTGACCACCGGGTGGCATGGTAGTGCTCTCCCTGGAATACACAATCCCCATAATTTAAGGTTCTGTAAACCCAGATTGGCATAGAGAAGACTTCCTTACAAAACCTTGTGTGGTAGTTTTTTCGGGCTTCAGGTCCCTGGGTAATCTTCTGAAGAAGTCTTCAAGATGCATTTGATAATGACTCGATTATTAGCTGGTACCCTTCCGGAATAGGTTTTTGCTGGAGCACATACTCCGTTATGGTGGGGACATCATTGTTTATATCAAAGTACTTGGCTATTAAGAGCAGTAGGTGAAAATCAGAAATGCGATTCACGAAGGGCACATTCCTGGTGCGGTCCAGATGATTCTTCAGCGCCCTCAGAGTAACGGAAGTGATTCTGTTCTCAACAGGAAACGAAGATGACAGGGGACCCTGTCAAATTTAATGCAAAAGCTTGTAAGCGATCTGATACAGCTTCATGGCTGGAAAAGAATATGCAACGTACAACAAGCAACAAATATATTTCTGTATAGAATCACCTTCTTTTCAAAAACGTTATCCATCCAAAGAAATCAACTATATTTCTTAGGTTTAAGTATCATAATAAGAGCACATCGATGTAGCGACATGTCAACCACAACGTATGATGGTTCATCTTAAAACTTGAAAGCCAAATACAAAGTAAAACTTAAAACAGAATCCCGTCTCAGCCAATTATGAACCCAATCATCTGCCACTCAGCATGTCAAACAATGCTACTTAGAAGTCTGAAGGAATACATACTGCCTTTGACAACAAAACAATTGGCAGTAATATAATGTTCCATTCATGAAAATATCACGCTGCATAATTGCGAATCAACCACAGAGCACATGAATACTGAGATTCATAAAACTCAGACTAATACTGAAGAATTTCTAACTCCTCGGAGAATGCTCTTATCTACACAGTAACAATAGGCAGTGAAGAAAATCAATGAATTTTGGAGCCAATCAAAAGACAGCATTCACCGCCCCATAAAACAAAGTTTGTATCTTGCATGTAAATCCATGGACACAACTATCTCCATGACCACCTACTATTCAAACTCTAAAAAAATAATCTAATGAATCATGTTAAACTAGAAAAGCTACTTCAGATGTTTTGCCTAAAATTTCACCGTCTATATACAAACATCAAAGAATCATTCAATTACACTAGAAAATACACAAATAAGAATATGTATAAGAAGAAAATAGCGACATACCTGATGATCGACAATCTTCACCACAACCAAGAAGAAATCATTGTCCACCTCCTTAGTATCCTTAACACCGACAACCACATCCTTCTTCATCTTTGACAGCTTAGGATCATCATCCTCGGCAATCTCCGTCTCAAACCACCCTTCCTTGAACAACTTAACACAAGTATCACTGATCTGAAACGCCTCAAAATGCACATCAGCTCCACCATCTTCACTCACCTCCAACTTCACGAGAGCAGTCACCCACTCCTTGATTCCACCTTCTGCGTGCAACCCGGCAGCCTGCAACACCTCCCTATTTGACAATGTATAATCTTTCTTATCCTGACTCACAGTCTGAGTAAATATAAACCCCACTCTCCTCATCCCCAACCCCATTGCAATTGCATCCACCAGCTTCTCCTCTTCCTGATCCCTCAACAGCGTCAACACCTCTTCGCTCCCCTCCTGCGGTGGCTCGTAGATAAAATTAACCTCAACCTTGCCCTCTTCAGTCACAACTCCATACATAAACCCACCTCTCTTAATTGCAAAAGCTAGAGTTTCATTCACATATTGCTGAAAGGCATTAGCAGCATCTCTATCAAAAGACACCAACTCACAATTCGGCTGCTCTTGCCTACAAACCCTCATTTGGTTCGCGATCAGATCATCCATCGTCATCTTCTTACCGAATGAGCCTGCGGGAGTGAACACGGCGGGTCTTCCGGGCACGTTACGCTCCCCCTCGTACGCCAAGTAGACGATGGAGCCGTGGGCGAGGTTGAGGGACGCGAGGTTGGCGTGTGGATTCAACATGTCGGTGAAGCGAGCGGCATCCGATGGGGTTTTGGCCAGGAGAAGATTTTGATTGGTGGATAGGGTTTGGGACTGAATTGGGACTCGGAGTTGCGAGTCGATAGCGGAATTGAGGTCGGAGAGTGTGGCGGCTTCGGGGTTGTCGATCGTAACTCGCTCCAGCCCATCTCTGCTGCGGATTCTGAGCAACATCGAATCAATCATCCAGAAACTTGAACTCCAAAGGGTAATCAGTTTTGCAGCTTCGATGAAATATGAGATTCAGTGATTTATATATGAGTCCAATGATATGACGACACGTAATTGGAAGTTTTATTAATTGGGCCCAATTTCTAATTTTCTCAGCCCAATAATGGTCGGTGTGGGCCAAAACTACAAAACAGTTGTACTATTTATATTGATGCAATAAATAAGAAGACAAATATTATTGAGTTACAGTAGCAAACTTGTTGGTAGAGAGATATTTCAGAAGTAAAATGGAGTGTCCGTGTTGCAAAAGGATGAAACATTTATAATGGAAACAAATGTAACTTGATAAAATGTTGCAAAACGAGTTTCAAAAAGATTCTCACCCGCCTCTCTAATCCTTACGCATATGAGGAGGACGGACCTTTAACTCTACCTCAAACCAACTAACTGATGCCTGCATACAGATGAAATATCAGACAATGCCGAAATGAGGGAAATATGTCACATAGATACATAAAAACTGATTAACCTTTGGAGTTCCAGTTTCTGGATGACAATGCCGTTCAATAGAAGTTCTGCATGATATACTGGGATTCCTGCACAGATCGACCATTCATAAATGGTATCTTGAGATACTGAAAGTTTCAAATTTTGCATAAATAATCAACTGATTTTATTTAAGATGACCTTTCTCAAGGAATGGCTTGCATAAGGTGTAATCTTCTTCACATGAGAGAGCAATAACATCTTCTGGTAACTGATAGTTCTTTTTAATCTCCACAACCTGCAGATTATACCAACGTTACAATTGCTCCGCCTTTGGTTTGAAAAGAATTTATTCATTATGGCTATCTTCAAAAACAAAAACATCCATATATTCATTCATTTACTACTACTGGAGCAGCAATGAAACGCCTGATCAAAAGCCAAAACAATTACCTCGCCCTGAACCATCTTCACCAAGCCGATCAGCATGCCCTTGTCTGGTTTTATGTTTGGGGTAATGAAAACTTTACAATCCTGTCAATCAGATTTTATATAAAATATCAGCCGCACGGCCACCAGGCATATGAAGTTTGATAAAAGCATCAATCATAATGCAGGGTCCAAGATCACCTTCAATAGTGGATACCGGGCAGCTTTAGCCAATGAAGCAGACAGGCTGAAACCAATCTCCTTTTCCTTTTTAGCATCTTGCAAAATGTAACTCTTCTCATCAACTAAACAGCCGGCTTGTGCACAGCTCTCCAGCCATAACTCGGTCACTATTGGAATACCCAAGGCTATGGCCTCTAACATATTTTTTGTGCGCGAGAAAGTGTTTGTTACAAAGTGTGTTGCATCTGAAGCACTGGTTGCAATGGATATGCCAAGCCGGGCCAAAACCTGTTTAAGAAAATGTGATTATAATTGTGTAGAACTGTAGAAACAACTATGATATGAAGAGCAAGTAGTGAAATAAACCAACCTTTTTCTGCTGCATGATAGTATCATTATCCAAGTGCTGACTCAATAATACCCTAACATTCGCTAAATGCTTCCTTCTTCTCAAATTTTTACAAGAAGAATCAAGTGGTACGTCTGAGAACTCTAATTGAATGAGTTCTCTAATGAGCGAAGACTTGGGCATCTTTTTTGGGTATGACTTTTTACAATGGTAAGAATTCAAGCTACTGACTGATGGTACTATGTTGCCGTTACTGCTGACAGATGTAAGGGAATTAGAGTCATAGAATGTACTGCTGTCGTCATTTTTTCCTCCATCGCCAGCACATGACCTGGACTTATTATAGTCTGAACTAAACCTCTTAGCGGCTTTGGCTTTACATGAATTCATACCCTTTCCCTGTCTATTACAGGCTGCAGATGTTCTCCTCTTCCTTGAAAATTTTAACCAAGCAGGTTCCGCACAATGGTTAGCTGGTTTATATCTTTTGGCCAAAGGACATTTGACTTCTTTTTCAGTATCAGCTTCAGACCTGGCATCACCAATGATATCTAAATGTCTCAAGTTGCTTGCTCCACGACTTGTTCTTTGGCCTTTGGGGAAGATCAATGTGTTTAAGTCAATACATCTGAAAGGGGTCACATTTGATACATCTTTAGGCTCCTTTCTACTTTTAATGTTACTCTTAACTGCTGCCAAATCAAAATTTTCATTAGGACTTCTGTTTTCCTTCCTTACCATAGCAGATCGTCTTCTTTTGTATGTGTAGACCGAATCCTTTGCACCATATTTTGTTTTCTGCTCTGATGACTGTTGTGCCTTTGACATCCATCTCAGTGGACTGAGTGCAGTTGAAAACTTAGCATCAAGACCACTCTTTGACAAACTACTGCATGCTTTGGAGTCCAATGATATTACGTGTGGTTCTTCGTAAACCTCTTTGATGCATTCACTTGCTGCCTCGTTTCCCTTTTTCTCCACAACAGTCTTCCAAAATGACTTCTCTGGAACATTTTTTTCATTGCAAGGTTTGTTCTCCTTTCTAGAAGAATAATGAGGATCCACACATCTCCATTTCTTGACATCATTCTCATGAAAGGCCGATGCATCTGAACCTGCCTCGCCGTTAGTTCTTTTCTTATGCTTAAATCTATCACCGTTCCGTCTTAAACCTGCACAACGTCCACTTTGCAGTGATGGAGAACCTAACTTGGCTTCCTTTTCCCTGAAGTCTTCTGGATAATTGGTGATGATAGTTAGAAAACTCTTGGAATGAATGTGGGTATTGATCTTCTTAGGAGGTTCAAATGACAAGGTTTCTATAACCGCAGCGGCCATTTGAGTGTTGAAAACATCATCATCATTTCCACCTTCATCAGTCCCTGCGTCCCGTTGCTTTGAGCGGGTTTCTTCATATGAATCCTTGTCAATGTTTCCCGTGATTGATTGGGGCGCTTTGGCCAAAATTTCTACCTCTTCTGATCCAGTATTCAAAGTTTTACCTGTTTGAACTTCACCATCAGTTTCATTGGAGAGATTTGCATCTTCTTGATTTTCATGCTGATTACTTGGAAGACTACAGAGATTCCCTTCATTAGACTTCACTGTGGCTATCACTGGCTTGTTAATTGCACATCTCTTCCTCTGTCTGCTGTAAAAAATCATATCACACCTGTTCACAATCCCGCTTTGTTTATTTAATTCCTTATCAATCCAATTGTAGGAACTGAAACCTACTGCTGTGGATCTACTACTCATTTTCTGAGCCAATACTTTTACACCGTTTGAGCACGATTTTGGAGGGGATGTTTGTTTCACATTTGTTTTGGATTTACCTTCTGACGACAAGTCAAAATCTTCGCACTTCAAGAAGTGATCAATAAATTTAAGAGCATCTGCTTGGGACAACTCTCCTAGTTGTTGGGATCCATTCAAGCTTTCTGAGCTTTTCTTACCGAAGATATCACTATTATTGATGAATCCATCATGCTCATTCAGAACCCTTCCTTTGCCTGTCATGATAGGATGTTTCAGTAAATCAACGTCCAAACCATCATTTGCAGGAAATTCCAAGGCCACTAGCATTGGAATATACCATTAATCAAATCTTAATGCAGTCACACAAAGACATATTTGGTGACCATTAGCATAACAAGCAAAACTCTTCAACAAAAGTATTACCTTCATCAGATTCTTCTTCAGAATCCGCCACTGTTCCATGCTCTTCATCTTCAGCATCCAAACCATTGACAGTAGGCCCTTGATTCTCTAATTTAATTGATTCCCTACCCACCACATTATCAATCTGTAATCTACTGATCGATATTACCCGTCCTTCAATCACCACCTCTTGCCTCCCCATCTCTTCATCATCGCTATCAGGCACAATTTCATTACAGTCACTTGCTAACTCAATTATGCCTTCTCTGATGCAATCTAAACCACTCAAGTCTCCAGCCTTGACAGCACCAGGCACAGCAGTAACACCAAATAACATAGCATCAGGCGGTTGTTGACAATTCTTACTCCCATCACAATCTAATCCATCTCCTGAAATTATAAGTCGTAGTCAACCATAGAGCTTCAAAGACCAATTTCACAAACATCCAACAAATAAATACCAGCGATCTTTTTCAAGCACTGGCAAAAAAACAAGCTTCAACCTTTTGCTAACCACTATTCGAAGCTCATAAAACCAAGCACCAGTATAAACCCTAACACGGAATTAAATGCCCGAAAACAGATTGGCTGCGCTTCTTGCCTACCTGTTACAGACATTACGGACTCTGAACAAGCGCCGGAGTAGACGAGATTCACCATGGGAGTCCCGAGCTACTTCAGTCTGGTAGTCATCGCACATACATACAGCAATTGGTAAAATCCGAAGCGGGAGAAGTTGAGAAGATGTCAGGTTAAACAATTCATCGACTTAAATTTTTGGAGGGAGATGGAATGAGTTTCAGAAAACATAATAATTTATAATTTAAACTGACGCTCAGACTCCGGGCATTTACGGAACGAGACTTCGATTCTCGAAATTCCCGAGACTTTCATATATATATATATGACATCTTTTTTCTATTTTTAGCAACTTTTTTTTTTAAATTTTGATTTTCTCATCTAATCAGTACTTAACGGATTCATAGGTGGCAATTTCAGTAAAAGCTATTTTTTCCAAATATAGTTTTTACCGAAAATCATATTTGGTAAGAGTGGTAATGGAAGAAACACAACTCAGTGGGGTCTTTTTCTGTTTTTAGCAACATTTTTTTTAAAAAAAAAAATTTGATTTTCTCATCCAATCAGTACTTAAAGGACGCATAGGTGGCAATTTCGGTAAAAGCCATTTTTACCAAATACAGTTTTTACCGAAAATCGTAATTGGTAAGAGTGGTAATGGAAGAAACACAACTCAGTGGTCGATTTTGGGCTTTTGTTTGAACACATCAGTCGCTTCTTCTTCTTCTTCTTCTTCTTCTTCTTCTTCTTCTTCTTCTCTCTCTCTTCTCCCCTTTCGGCCGCCAGGCCGCGCTCCTCCGCCCCAACAAGCTATCTTGAGAGTCTTCCTTCATCCGAAATCATCCTTTATTCAGGTGAGTTCGACGTACTTTCGGTAGTAAAATTTGGAATTGGGTTTATATGAACATGTGTTGAATTTAGATATTTGAGGTTTGTGAAAATTGAAATTGTTTGTGGATAAGGGTTTGAGCGTGTATATACAATTGGCATTATGATTGAGTACAAATTGATTTGATGATGCAAATATGGTAAATTGAATCGATGCAAATTTGGTCTACATTTAATTATTTGTTAATTTGATGAAATTGCTAATTTAAAATTTAATTAGTTGATTACATTGTGAATGATCATAGTATTTTTTTCTTAAGTTGATCAGTTTTGAAACATCCAAGTGGATGGAAAATCATGATATAATGTCAACGATGGACACATTTGACATTCCTATAATTGGCGAATACAACAGAGACAAACATGAAATGTTTGAAGAGATTGAGGAAGACAATGTAAATGGAGAAGCACATATGGATGCGGAGGATAATGATGTTGAACCAACTCTTCTATAGGATTTTCCGGCATTTAATGATGGTTTTGATTGGATGAATATGACGTCATTCATGAATATAAGGTAGATAATTCTAAATTTCATATGAATTCAATTGCTATTGGGATGATGTTTAGGAGTAAAGAAGCGATACATGCATGTCAAAGATACTCAATTTAGTCGGGTTGAATATCAAAGTCAGATACCAAACGTTTGCTACTACATTTTAGAGATGGAAAAGATAAATGTCCATGGTATGTGCGAGCAATGATGAATTACTAGATGTGGGGATTCATACACATGTGTCTCTGATGTTATTATGAAGGATAAAGTTCATTTCAGTTAGACTTACTAGCCACGGAGGTTATCGATGTTATTCAAAAAAACTTAGACTTTCTCTGGGTGTTAGCAAAGATATTTGAGGCCAAAAGTATGGATACGTTATTTCATATTATAAAGCATGGTTGACACATCAACATGCAATGAAAATTCTATTTGAAGATTGGACGATTCATCTAAGCAGTTACCGACTTATATGTTGGCTTTAAAAAAGACTGTAATTGAAGAATAGAAGATGACTGTTGATCATGTGTTTTGGGCATTTGATCCAGCGATACAGACTTTCATTCATTGTCGTCCCGTGATTTGTGTTGATGGGACGCATTCAATGAGACTTTATTGATTGATGTGGGCTTAGATGGAAATAATCATATCATACTTCTTGTGTACGCTTTGGTAGAGAGTGAAAATAAAGATAGTTGGAAGTGGTTCATAATATGCATCCGTCGAGGTGTTACTAGCTATGATGGACTCTGTATTATTTCAGATAGGCATGTTGGAATTATAAGCGCGATGAAGGAGGTCGAATGGAGACCTTTGAGAGCATATCACTGGGCATGGGCAAGGCATTTGGCAAGCAATTTCAATACCAGGGTGAAGAACAATAACATGAAAAAAAATCCCTTGGCCGTGCCGCTCATGCAAATCAAAAGAAATTTTTTACAATGATGTATAAAGATTTAAAGGACTCGTTGAAAGACAATCTAACTGTTTTGAATTGGTTGGATGACCTTAGTCTAGAAAAATGAACATTATCTCACGATGTTGGTGGTAGAAGATGGAGTTCAATGACAATAAATGCTTCAGAGTGTTTCAATAACATACTTAGAGGAGGGCATGATATGCCTATATGCGCTCTTGTGCAATTCACATTCAAGCAAGGAAATGCGCATTTTTGCAAGAGACGTGATCAATATCAAAGTAAAAAATCATTATTTATCCCAAAGATTGACCATAAATTGAATGCATTGCAAGAGAAGGCCATAAGACACCGAGTTGAAATGTTTGGTAGAGGCAAATGAATTACACAGGTTACGACTACAGGAAAGTGAAATGTCCACATAACTGATCTCTGAAATCGGACTTGTTCGTGTGGTAAGTGGGAAGCCTATCACTATCCTTGCTCACATGTCTTGTCGGTTTCCATTAAGGAGCGGCTTACCTATAAGGAATTTTGTGCCATAGATTATTCTATGATGGCATATAAGAACACTTGGCAGTACACATTTAGACCTATGCCCGATAAGGCATATTGGCCAGATTTTGATGGGCCGTTATATATACCGAATGATAATTTTAGACGCACTAAAAATTAAAGGAATCCCACAAGTCGGAGACATAATGAGATGGACTTTGAAAGTTCTCGCATGTTTATTGGGAGTCAAGATGAGCATGCTACATCAGGTCAAGGAGGCATTGCCCCAACTAGAGCAAGAGTGGTCAGGTGCACTGTGTGTCACACCATGGGGTATAACAAGACGATTTGTCTAGTGGAGAAAAATAGATAATTTGTATTGTGTCATTTTCAGACTTGGGATATAACTTTCATTTGTATTATGCCTATCTTACAACTTTTATGCCATGTTACTCATATGTTGTCTATCTATTACATTTTTAGTGAGTTTACAAATATGTCAAGACGGGACATACCTTGTTCTTCTGCATCAGTGTCTGCTTTTGATGGAGACGGGGGTTTGCATCTACTCAATATATGGAACCGGGTCCGATTGATGATGTATTACTTACTAGACAGGCTATTCACTGATCATCTCAGATATGGCATTACCCTGTATGTATCATTACTTCATGTACCTCAATTTAATTAACCCAAACTATTATCACTTATCATTACATTTTGGTGTGCAGAGTGTCCAACCATCATTCCATGTCGGACATGGATGATCGCATCATGGTGTACATAATTAGAGCAGGCTTCTACGCATGGACTCAAATTCAAAATATAAATGTTGATTGGAGCTTACTCACAACATTAGTTGAGAGGTGGAGGTTAGAGGCACATACAATTCACTTTAGGCATGGAGAGATGACCATCACATTAGAAGATGATGGTATTTTGACCGGACTTCCAATTGAGGGTGTAGCTATTACCGTTACAGATAATGTGGCTAATTGGGATGATATGTGTATGAGAACACTTGGGCCGCATGCCGAAGCACGGAAAGACCCCCACATTAGTACACTACATGTGGTTCAAGCGAGAGATGAGAGTAATTCCAAACGACACTTTCAAAGAGGGCATACAAAGGTATGCACAATACTCTGCATACTTGGATTAACGCTCATGCCAGACTTATCGGGTAGTGACATATCTCTTCATTACTTGCCCTTCTTGGTTGATTTGGATGCGGTGAGAGGTTACAGTTGGGGCAGCATCGTGCTAGCATTCCTATACATATAGTTGTGTCACTATTGTGAAGTCGAACATACACAATTGGCTGGATGTACTATCTTACTACAGTTCTGGGCATGGGAGAGGATGTACATTTACCGTCTCACACCATTGACCATGCCTCCACCATCACCTAGATCAAATGAGGATCCATTAAGCAGACTAGCATGGGGATATAAGTACGTTGTTGAAATGTTGAATTTCATATTATATTCAATATCATGCTAAGTTTGCATTTCGTATTATATTCAATATAATACTAATTTTGAATCTTTGTATTAGGAGATGAGGCGGTCCGAGGACTTACATAGAGACACCTCATCAAGCATTGCATTTCTATTGCGTTTGATCGTAAAACACATGATAATGTTATTTGAGTACCTTACAAGGATGTGAGGCGGTCCGAGGATTTACATAGAGACACCTCATCAAACATTGCATTTCTATTGCGATCAGTTTGATCGTAAAACACATGATAATATTATTTGGGTCCTTGACCAGCTTAATCTGATATGTCTCGAGGGTTGGGGGGTTTGGAACGTGGAAGTGCCACTCATATGTTTCAATATCATTGAGTGGCATTATCCTTCAAGGATACTTTAGAAATTTGGTTACAAGCAACCAATGCCAGCAACTCAGTGACCAAACCACAATGAGTTGCATGGTGTAACAAGGAAAAGGAAGAAAAATTTAACGTCCGAGCTGATGACATATGTGATTGTGTGGGATGAAAGAGTTGAGAGGATCATTATGAGGAGAACCTCCAGATGATGATGGATATCTTGCATAGTATTATACATGGTTCGATTATGTTACTCGGAGGTACATCCAGCCTCGTGCTGATCATTCACGCTCATTTCGTCCTAATGCACCTGACCGCACCGCCTATGTAAGTACTTACTGATTGATTTGTTCTTCATTTATAAGTTTTATATTAACATTAATATGTCATATCAACAAACTTTGCACGTACATTCTTTATTGCGTTCAACTCATATAAAGGCGAAAATATTCTTGAAAGACCAAATTTATTTGCCGGAACAACTAGCTCATAATTTATTTCATGCTTATTTAAATGAAGTGTAAGAGTTAGGGGAGGAGGGTGCATTGAATATTGATGTGACACTTATTCGATTCTCTACCGGTAAGTTCCTAAGCATGAAGCCTAAATCACTTCAGTTATTACATTATGTGGCCATCAATTTTTTATTATAATGCAGGACCGGCTGACGTACAAATGGATGCCAATATTGATGACGATTCTCATCAGCCTTCTCGAGTTACCTCTTTCGCTTGCCCAAAACTGGTAGTTCTGCGCAATCTTGTCGATCACATTGTAGGCATCGTCAAGGTCTAAGTCTATCATAGCTCCACCAACGGCCTGGTCCAGAGCTGTCCTTATAGCTTGGTCCACTCCTAGGTAGAAAGTATAGATCACTAACCACTCTGGAGTCCATGGTGAGGGCAGATCCTCAAGGGCTCATTGTACTGCTCCCAGGCTTCATATAAAGATTTGCTTTCATATTGTGAGAGTGATGAAATCTGGTTGCGGTAGTGAGCTATCTTTACAGGAGGAAACTATTGGTTCAGGAAAGCTACTGCGAGGTCTTCCCAAGTGGTGAAAGATCTTGTCTATTGGCTGCTCATCCAAGTCTTTGCTCTATCTCTCAATGAGAAGGGAAACAATCGCATGTAGAAGGCGTCACTAGAAACTCTATTAGCTTTAACTATGTCATATATCTCTAGGAATGTCAAAATGTGTAGGTTAGAATCCTTATTCATTCCTCCTGCGAATTGATTATTCTGTACAACATGAGTCCTGTATTGATCTCAAAGTTATTTCTTCGACATTCATTCCTCTTTGCGCCATCAGTGCCATGCCATGGCCTTGCCCTCCAAACATAGTGCCGTAACACTAAACTTCTCAGTGAGGTACTGCAGAAGAAAAAACTATAAAATCCGATCCAATTTATCGTAATCGATTAGTTAACATATTAATTAACCGTATTCGGAAACACGGAAAAAAATATTGGTTTATCAAATTATCTATCAAGGCATGAAAAAGATTCAACAAAAGACAGAAATAAATCCACTAGCTGTTTTAGGTCAAGCAATATGCGGAGTAACTCCCGATATAGCAGTAAAAGCAAGACGTGTAGGCGGATCGACTCATCAAGTTCCCATTGAAATAGGATCCACACAAGGAAAAGCACTTGCCATTCGTTGATTATTATGGGCATCCCAAAAACGTCCTGGTCGAAATATGGCTTTCAAATTAAGTTCTG
Source organism: Umbilicus rupestris (assembly GCA_963678935.1). Lineage (NCBI taxonomy): Eukaryota > Viridiplantae > Streptophyta > Magnoliopsida > Saxifragales > Crassulaceae > Umbilicus > Umbilicus rupestris. The sequence goes on from OY787617.1 coordinate 2,058,180, forward strand.
AATTAGTGGATGCTTCCAAAGGGAGTGGCTACGCCATACGAAAAAAAGAAGAGACTCATACAATGGCAGAGGCTTAGGCCATTGACCATGAAGTATCTCTCCACCATATAAACCTAGCCACCAGCATCCTCCCCTTCAAATATATGCATTTCCAGCTTCCTTACTCGAGAGTCCCAAGCTCTTGCTGCCTTTGGCCTCGATAACTGGCCATAAGGCCTTCCTGTACTCTGCTGGTTCTGGCTAATACTTCGGGTGATACCCCCTAGTTTCCTCGTGTTAGTCCCACTCCAAACGCAACTGACCTCGATAAAAATCATTGTATGACGGCTCTCCACCACCAAAAATGAACAGCTACCCTGTTTGGCCCATGTCGCATGGAAAGGCCGGGCTATGCCGATTCCTTCATTCTCCCCCTCATTCTCCCATGCTTACGAGGCCTTGTACCAGGGCTGGTGGAGCCACAAAAGGTTTTGCAGCCTCGCCCATTATCTCCTTACCCCGTCTACACTCATTGGCAAGACATTAGGTCTTACCTTATCTTCATTCCCTTTGGTGACTCGCTCGGGATGAGTTTGTTCATCTTCTCTGTCAACTTCACTATTATATCCCTCAAACCCAACAAATTTTCATCTATGGACGTGAACCTTGCCTCATTTGATGCCTTCATTGCCTCCGCGCTGGCCCTTAATATAACGACCTCTCCTTCGATGGTAGTCATCCTTTCTTCCAACTCCATTACTTTCGTTGCCATCTCCAGAATCGATCCAGCTGATACCAAAATGATAGGAATCCGAAAATAAGATTGGATGAAAGGTTTGTTATTTGAGTAAGAGCGCCAAAGCCAGAAGCATCATGGACTAAGCATGAGAAGAAACTGTTCCAAGGGAATAGTCAAGCTTTGTATGCTATTATAGCTGCCTTAGATAAGCAGAACTATAAGTTGATAGCTGGTGTTGAGATAGCAAAGGTCGCGTGGACCATTCTGGAAACAAATTCTGAAGGAGATGCTAAGGTAAAGAAGACCAGAATGCAGATGCTGAGGCTCAGCTATGAGCAGCTGATGATGAAGGATGATGAGACCATAGTTGACTTCACAACCGTATGATGGATATAGTGAATGAAATGGGCATACTTGGGAAGCATGTGTAAGAGACTGAGCTGGTTGAAAAGGTTCTCAGATCACTTCCACAGGAGTTTGATTTAAAGGTGACAACCATTGAGGAAACTGCTGATATGGAGAATATGAAGATGAACTCTCTCATGGCATCACTCAGAGTCTATGAGATGAAGATCAATAGCAGAAAGGCAGCAGAGAAGAAGACTAGAGGAATTGCACCGAAGTCTGCTGTAACAAACGCTGACTCGGAGTTGGATGATGAGATGGAGGATGGTCCAGTAGCTATGATGGCCAAACAGTTTGGGAGGTTCATGAAAAGGATGGATAAGAGAAGATCAAATTACAAAGCTCATGGTGATCGTGGATACCAAGGGAAGAAGGAGGAGCGTAGTGACAAAAGATATCCTATGAGGAAAGACGACAGATTTCAAAAAAACAAGCGTAGGGAGAATGATCAAAATCTAGATGGAGAGATTCAATGCAGAGCTTGTCATGGATACAGTCACATACAAAGGCGCTGTGCTAACACATTGATGAAGAAGAAAGCCATTATAGCCACATACAATGATGATGAGTCTGAGAGTTGTGATTCTGGAGAAGATCAGTAACTTTTTTGCACTAACAACTATAGGAAATAATTACCCTGATGCTAAGGATGTCACAGATCTTGTCGTACTATCTACTAAGGAAGGAACCGAGGAAACAGACCTTGACAATGACACTGGCTCTAGTGATGGTGAGGAGATCAATGAGGAGACTCTGAGGAAAAACCTGAGAGATATGTACGCCAAGTGGAAGCTGGTGGTGAAGATGAATGGAAAACTCAGTGTTACTATCACGCAGTTAAAGGAGCAGAAGAAAGGTTTGGATGAGAAGCTTGCTGTAACAAAGACCAGACTTAATAAGGAAATTCGTGATCATGGTGAGACAAAGCAGGAGCTGGCTAATCTGAGAAAGATTTGAATGAGATCCTTGGTGCTCAGAGGTATGGTGCAGGTCGGGCTGGTATTGGGAACACATTTGGAAGTAGCAAAGGCAAGACACAGTTTGTCAAAGGAGAAACGTCACGGAGATGCTCCAGCTTTATCTATAGCAGTCGCTATAACACTCCCTGGACTAGAGATACCAGGATCTGCCATTGTTGCCACACTCAAGGACACATAAAGAGGAAGTGCTGGAAGTTCCTAGCTGAGTATGGAAGTACTGAGACACGCATGATGCAAGAATGGAGACAAAAGAGACATGGAAAGGAGGTATGCCTTGTTGCTTATAATTCAACTGACAACTTGAACAAAGATATGTGGTACTTTGATAGCGATTGTTTAGCACATATGATAGGAAATTCCGCCTTTCTTAAGCATCTAACACCACTGGATGGAAGATCAGTGACTTCAGGAGATGGTGGAAAAGGAAAATTTGTTGGAGCAGGTGTCTTGGAACTACCTGGATTATCCAGTCTGAGAAACGCACTCTACATTGGGGGTCTACATCTCATCAGTATTAGCCAGATATGTGATGATTTTTGTGACGTAAAGTTTACCAGAAATTCGTGCAGAGTTCTCAATGCTGATGGTGATTGTGTGATGCGTGGTAGTCGTTGTGCTAACAACTGCTATCTGTTAGATGTTGCAGGAGCTGTATCTATGCAAACTGTCTACTTACTAAGACAAATTAGATGAATCTGAGGCACAAGAGATTGGGGCACTTAAATTTGAAAGCTCTGGAGAAGTTGTCAAACAAGAAGCTGGTGAAAGGACTTCCTGTTATCAAAGGAGAAGTGAACAGAGTGTGTACAGGATGTCAGATTGGGAAGTAGACTAGAGCCAGTCACTCAGCAACCACTAAGATAAACATGAAGCGTATCTTTGAGCTTCTCTACGTGGATCTCGTTGGACCATTCCAAGTAGAGGGGATTGGTGGAAAAAGGTATGCTTAGTAAGTGTTGATGATTTTTCTAGATATGATTGGGTTGATTTTCTTAGAGAAAAATCAGAGTCTGCTGAGCATCTTATTGAGCTGATTAGCAGATTACAACATAAGAAAGGAGTACCCCTTGTATTTATCTGAAGTGATCATGGTACAAAATTTCAGAATCAGTCATTTGCGGAGTTCTGCAAGAAGGAAGACATTGCACATCAGTTCTCCTCACCACTGACCCCGCAACAGAATGGAGTAGTTGAAAGGAAAAATAGATCAACTGTGGAAATGGGAAGGACGATATTAGGGGCCAAAGATGTAGCATTGCACTTCTGGCTAGAGGCTCTTAGCACTGCTTGTCACATACTGCGGGGGAGCACTGACAATACGTGCTACGAGATCTGGAACAGTAAGAAAGCCACTGTCAAAGAGAGGAATTGAGGTCGATAAAGCCAAGATCGACGTTATTGAAAGGTACCACCACCGAGAGATGCGAAAGGAATAAGGAGTTTTCTCGGGCACGCTGGATTTTATAGGAGGTTCATCAAGGATTTCTCGAAAATTGCTAAACCTCTTACAAATATGCTATGTAATGAGGTAGAGTTCAATTTCGATGAACCGTGCCATCAAGCGTTTTTTCAAACGCTAAAGAAAGCTTTGGCGTCCGCCCCGATAATTCAACCACCGAATTGGGAGATTCCATTTGAGCTCATGTGTGACGCTAGTGATAACGCTATTAGAGCGGTATTAGGTCAAAGGGTCGACAAGCATTTACACGTGATTTATTATGTGAATAAGGCCCTTGACTCCACACAAGAGAATTACTCAACCACTGAGAAAGAATTGCTTGCTATCGTTTATGCCTTCGAGAAATTCAGTTAATACTTGATCGGGTCCAAAACAGTTGTCTACACGGACCATGCAACGATCAAATAGCTTATGGCTAAGAAGGAGGTGAAGCCTAGACTAATCCGCTGGATTCTCCTTTTACAAGAGTTTGACATGGAAATTAAAGATAAGAAAGGAGTGGAAATGCGGTCGCGGATCACCTATCAAGGCTTGAGCAAATAAGTGGATGTGGTGAGAGGAATGTGCCAATTAAAGACTCTTTCATTGGCGATTATTCGCTAAGCATTGAGACTACGCAGGCTCCCTGGTATGCCGATTTTGTGAACTTTCTTGCTTGTGAATTTTACCAGAAGAGGAGATCACAATCAAAGGAAGAAATTCCTCCATGAAGCAAATCATTATTATTGGGATGAGCCATTTCTCTATAGGCTATGCGCTGATGGATTATATCGGTCATGTATTGCGGAGGATGATCAGAAAGGGATTCTACGAAGCTGCCACTCTTCCCCATATGGTGGACATGGTTCGAGCTCCAAAACAGCCGCAAAGGTTCTAGAATGCGGATTTTATTAGCCTACGTTGTCTAAGGATGCGTATGAATTTGTGACGCTTGCCAACGAAAGGGAAATATATCAAAGCGTGATGAGATGCCGCAGAAGGAAATTCTTGAGTTGAAATTTTTGATATTTGGGGTATAGATTTCGTGGGACCGTGACAATCGTATTTTTAACCCTTTATAAATGTCAGATATAAGTTTCAGGGGTCAAATTGTAGTCAAAAACAATTTATAGACCTTGGTAAGCCAAGGGTCGATCCTAGGAACAGGCGCGTGTATATACTAGTTAGCAAACAATATGTTCAGCTACTCCTGATGAAAATTTTGAGTTTGTTCTAATTATCCTAATTAATATAACTAACGGTTGATTCTATCAAAGAAAGCAATTCCAAGATCGAACTTCACCCATGCTCGCAACACAATTCATGCAATCAGTCACACCATATAGTCATGCAAAATAGATTTGGAAATAACCTAAATTGACATCAGATGAGCCGCCCATTCACGTATCATCACCTGAATTAATCTATACTATTGAACGCCGCCCAATCACGGATTATCAACAGTTTCGATTTATTTGACACAAAGGTTTCTGGACAAAATATGTCAACTCTCCTATCGATTCATGTACTAACAATATAATTACCATGTCTCAACATCGATCCTATTTGTTCCAGTTAACTGCCTCAGACCCATTCATCTTTTTGGCATCTAACCTAGTATCGTTCTAACATGCAGTCATCTCAATCAATGATCAACAATGGTAAAACGATAGAATGAAGCATAATAGAATTGAAAACATAAACTTGCATTAGACTAAAATTGATGTTTGTACAAATCACATGAAATCAGGTTACAGGCATGGGATCCGTAGGATCCCAGAACTAAATAAACTACTCGCTACTCATCGGGATTACTACCAATACAAGAATGAAGAGAATAAAGAACGAAGAACCCGTGACGACGATCTTCACTCCCAGCTATCCTCTTCTCTCTTGCGTTCGTTCTCAAAAATCGTCCAACCCCCTCCGAACGAGCCCTCGATTTCTATTTATATGAAAATCAATTGGGCTGATTTTCAAAATTGATTTGCGGTCCGGTTTGGTGCCAAACCGGAGGTTTCAATGTTCAAACCGCCGGTTTAACTTATAAACCGTCGGTTCTACGTTGAACCGGCCCCTTTCAGAGAAAACTAAAATTTTGCCTTTGGGGCCGGTTTGACCAGTGAACCGGCGGTTCTTACTTGAACCGAGCTACTGTTCACTCAGCACTGTAAATCTGGCTTGTCTTGCGTTTTTGACCATCTAAATCTTCGAATTACGTCTTGCTGTAAACTACAATGTTGTAGGCCTTCAAGTTAGCTTTCCAATAAGATATAGCACGCCTGAATCGGATAAGAATCATGTTCTTTGCAAGCCTTTGATGACGAATAGGTCAATCTGCCCAGATTTGGTCTATATTCGTTTGAATCTTTGTGTTTTGCCTTATTTTGCTCCAAACGAACTACAAATCCTCAATTTAATATAAATTGACCTGAAATGAGAGTATAGTGGTGAAAACACAATGAAAAGTTTGGGAGAGGAGCAAAATTCATCATCGAATGAAGCGAATAATCGGTGAGAAATCAACCGATCAGACCGTTCCCATCATCGCACGGGAACAAATATATTTTGGTCGCCGTCGATTATGTCTCCAAATGGGTGGAGGCCGTCGCCAGTCCTTGCGATGCACATGTGGTAAGGAAACTTTTCACCAAGGTAATATTTCCAAGGTTGTGTGCGCCAAGACCAGTAATCAGCGATAATGGATCGCATTTTAAAGAAAAACAGCTTGAGGCATTGCTCCAAAAATATGGTGTCTACCACAAGATAGCCATGGCATATCACCATCAGACCAACGGCCAAGTTAAGGTATCTAATCGGGAGATCAAAGCAATATTGGAGAAGACGGTTAGTAGTTCTCGCAAGGATTAGTCAACAAAACTCGATGAAGCGTTATGGGCTTACCGACGGCGTTTAAGACAGCAATCGGTATGTCCCCTTACAGACTTGTGTACGGAAACCTTCCATCTCCCTGTGGAACTCGAATATAAAGCAATGTGGGCTGTAAAGAAGCTGAATTTCGACTTGAAATCAGCAGGGGAGAAGAGACTACTCCAGCTTCCCGAGCTCGATGAGATCAGACTTGACTCGTATGAAAGCGCCAGAATTTATAAGGAGAAAACCAAACTGTGGCATGACAAGAAAATTCAGAGAAGGACTTTCTCGAAGGGAGATAGCGTTTTACTTTTAAATTCCCAACTTAGACTATTTCCAGGAAAGCTAAAATCAAGGTGGTCGGGGCCCTTCAAAATTGAAAGAGGGTACGAGGAGGGCCATTTGGAAATGGTAAACAAAGATGGTGACACCTTCAAAGTGAATGGCCACTGAATCAAAGCGTACCGTGGAGACGAGCAGAGTTTAGAGCTTGAGGAGTTCAAGCTCGACGATTCCACGTAATTCCCACAATCGACGCATGCCACTTGAGAAGGGATCCTCTCATAGGACTTCTCGAGTGTGTTTCTTGTAAAGGGAATCGGCTACGTCTTAGCCAAGACGTTAAACTAGGCTGAAGTACTTGCGCTTTTATTTCTACTTGTTTGTAGTATGGAATCGTGTTGGATTTTGTGATACGCCGTGCACCGAACTTCTAGCTAGTGGTTTTAGGAATTTTGTGTTTGAGTGCACTCGAATTACCCTTTTGGTTTGGTTCTCTATGTATAGGAACTTTTAAATGTGAGGTAATTCATTTTATATCTCCCGACACCGAACCCTAACCCGACCGTCCGTCGCCAACGTCCGTTTGTCACCGACTGTAGCCAGCACTCGTTCAGCCGACCGCACCGCACACTTTCCCACGTTCGTCTGACCTAGCTGATTCTTCCGTCCCGTTTCGCCCGAATCACTCTCCAGTGCCCGAATCATTTCTGATTCGGCCGAATCACTTTTGGCTCCCCGAATCAGTTTAGCCTCTTTGCCTATTTTCCACCAATGGTTCGCACTAATCTGAACTCGGCCGGGAAACCGAGACAGCCACCGACTCAAAAACTTTCCGCAGCTCAGAAGGGTAAAGGAGTAGCTAAACCTAAAGCCAAACCCAAACCGAGACCGAGGCGCGCTGCTGCCGGCATTGTTATTCGATCGTCTCCTCCGCTGTCTCCAGTCAGCGAGACATCATCATCATCTTCCTCCGAAGAAGCCAGGCCAGTGGGGGAGTCCTCTCGCGCGCAAACCAGCTTAGCTATAGTCCCGCACGCGAGGGCGGAAAGGGCATGAGGAGATTCTAGTTGTCGACGCTCATATGAAGACTCTGTTGGCGCAGCACAGTGGATATGAGGTACTCGCACCCACTTATCAGGATCATGCCGCACTGCGTGATCATAATGTTATGGATAGAATTTCTGATTATCTGCGTGCAAGTGATCTCAACTATATTTTGATGGATGATCCGGGTACTTACCCGAGGCTGGTAAAGGAATTCATGGCCTCGTTTTCTGCGACATAGGAAGATGTCGGCGGTAATTATATGTATAAAGACAAGAGGGAGCTTTATGTACGCTTTTGGAATTTCCGCTAAGGCGGGCAGGTCTTTCACATACGTTCCAGCGATATCAGAACAGCATTCGGGTGAACTAAGGATGGTGAGTACCCAAAATTTAGACCAAGCGATCGGTACAAGTTCTGGGCGAAACTCACCATGCAATATATTTTCTTCACGTCCCCTCCCGGAAGAGATGACTGATTCCCCAGTTTGGCGTCTGATTCATCGTATTATTGCGACGTCCATTCATATCCGCAAGGATGGTGGCCGGTATGTTAATACCTCGGATTTGGACTTAATGCTTCTAATACATTTCAGGAGACCGGTCTGCGTTGTCAATGTTTTAAACGCTCCAGTTTGAGTCCTCTCAGAAACCAGAGTACAAAGTGCGTGCTTTAGGTGGCGGAACATTTATTACACTTCTCGCGAAAGGATGCGGGTTTCACTTTGGGGCGCGGCACGCCTCTGCCCAAGAAGGTACTTAACCTGAGGTTGATGAGCGCGCGTTTGGATTCCCTTTCAGATTCTCACACGGCGCTCATCCGCTCACACGAGGTACTATCCACCCTTGTCCACAACTTTATCGCATGGCAAGGAGGTGTCATGGCGCGTATGGCAGCTCATTTGGGTATTGTAGAAATCCTACCTCCGCCAGCACCATTTGCTCAGCCTCCAACTCAGCCGACTATGCCATCCTCGGACACGAGCGATGACTCCATTTCTGCAATGGTCGAAGAAGGGGCTGGTGCCACCATTGCCTCGATAGAAACCGGTGGCAGCAGTGATGATTCTGGGGAGGACGTCTCAACCGAGGAGTACCCACTTCCACGAGACCCGCACAAAAGAATGATGTCTAGGTTGTTTCTTTGTATGTCATGACTCATGTTAATATTATGGTATGTAATGTGCTTGACTAGTCCATTTGTATTTTGACGCTCTTCGCCGTGATATTTTTTGCATGACAGATGTTTTTGAACTTGTATGGTTTTTATTCGGCAGATTTTTCCTTAGAACAATGATTTGAACTACACTTAGTGTTTGATTCGGACTCACTGGCCGAGTCACAATTTCTGCCTTGCCCGAATCACTTTTGATTCGGGTAAGCTCAAGCTATCCAAACTAGTTTGACTCACAAACTCTGGCCGAATCAATACTTTTGCCTTGTCCGAATCACTTTTGATTCGGGGCACCTCATGCTATCCGAGGTACACTGATTCGACCACCCAGCCCGAATCACTTTCTTTTGCCTTACCCGAATCAATTTTGATTCGGGTAAGCTCATGTTATCCGAACTGCTTTGATTTGACTAGGGTGTGGTTGGATCACTTTATATGTACCCCGAATCAATTCTGATTCGGGCAATTTTGAGCAGCACTGTTTTCAGTTACCTTTGGAAAATTTTGTAACTTTACTAGCATTTGTTCGAAACTTTTTTTCCAAGCACTATAATACACTAGTTCATGACTTTAGATTTCCACAATCATATCTAAGTAAACTCATCGTTTCAATCGTTGCGCATTGTTTTCCAATCTTATGCCTAGCTATATGTTTCGCATCGGTATACATGTAATAGCTAGCTGTTTACATTTGTGAATTCCACTGTTGCGCTACCTTTTTCTTGAGTTTCAGACTTATCGCAACCGATTAAAGCATCATTCAAGGACATTAGCAGATGCGCATTTGGCTACCTCCACACGAGAGAAGTTCCTTCTAAACTTTCTCTTTAATTCTTTTATTTTATATTGCTTAGGGACTAGCAAATTCTTGAGTGTGGGGTGTTTTGCGTTTTCACTTTTATTTTCTTAACAACATGATTCTATGCTACATATTTATTTCATGCGCATCATACTCGCATGATTGCTTTCATCCTAGCTTTAAAAATTGATCGCACAAAGTAATGTTTGCTAAGCAATTAAGTAGTATCATTCACAAAATTTTGGAATGAGTTGTGCTTTGAATTCATGAATCGTATCTTTAAGTCGATTGACATTCTTTGTGATGATTTTATTCACATGATTCGGTGTTTTGACTAGGTTAGTTTGATTTTTCCATGCATGAAAAATGAAGTTAAGTTTAGCAAACACAAAAATAAAATAAAACCAGTTTTCATATAAAAAGCTCGTACTTTCTCTTGTTTGCTTTTAGGTGACTTTGGTATTCCTATTTAGCCTTTGCAATTGTTTAGCCCACACTTTATGATCCGTTTTATCTCACTTAGGCACATTGTCAAGTATTAAGTTTGGGGTCAAATAAAGTGATTACGAAAAGAAAAAAAGAAGTGCATTTTTTCTTCTTTTCCTTTTATTTCTTTTTCTTTCTTTCCCCTTTAAAGATTTACAGATGCCGAGGGTTAGGACGGTAAGTTCCCCCTTGAAAGCATTTGTATGAAATTCGAAGAAAAGTTTTACAAATGCCAAGGGTTAGAAAGGTAAGTTCCCCCTTGAAAGCATTTGTATAAACACAAAGAAAAAAAGAGAAGAGTAAACATAGTTAATTCTTGACTTTGCGCCTTTTTCCGCAAGTTCTTTTTCACATGTGTGTGAATAAGGCATTCACATTTCTCTTTTAAGAAATGTCTAAGGTATGACCTCGTAATTTATTACTTAAGCATCAAGACTTGTACGAGTGAATTTTAAAATTTTTAATGTCGAAACTCCTCCTCCTCTTATGGATTATGGCGTATAGTCTAAAACTTGGGAATGAGTTTGCTGTCATGAGCTTATGGACTTGCCTTTAGCAAGCATATGTGATTAACTCGACAAAATTTTTGTGTAAGCAACACTTTTCTTCATACTACTTGCATTAGAGATTGAGCAGTAATATGAAATTTGACAAATGCTAGTTTTGATATCGAACCTATATATATTTGTTATCACAATGAAGTGATTGATCCTTAGGGTTTACGTGAAATGAATGATTTGCACAACTCTAAAATTATATGGGCTGATAAAAACTACTTGCTTAGCAAACTTATTTGGATTTTAAACTCTTATGGATGAATGCGAGTAAGATTTGTGAGTATTCCTATTCTGAAAACTCTCACGAGACTATAACTCGTCCACTAGGGCAGCCTAGGGGTTTAAAGGCTTGATGCATATGCTAAATGCATCTGTGGTTCCTACGACAGTGAGTTAGGAGTAGATTTATGTTCTTCGTTTAGGTACTTTTATGTTATACTATATGAGTAAAGGATGGATGCGTTTTATGTGCGTAAGATTTGCTACGTGCTTTGGTATTGTCATATATGATCTAGCATCTTACTCTTCGCTTGACTTGTGCATATACTTGTTCGGGACGAACAAGACTTTAAGTATGGGGTGTTTTGATGAGCGGGCAAATGACCTTATATTTGTCCGCATTTTCACTTTACTTCTTGTTTGTTCCATTATTTTATAAAGTCATTTGATGCTTTCCTTGTCCATTTCAGGGGAAAATGTGTATTACACGACATGAAGGGGCCCGAAGAAAATCTGAATGAATTCCTATCGATCGAGTGCAAAATCGAGGAAAATTAAGTAAAAGGCAAAAGTGATTCCCCCAAGGCAGATTTGATTCACTCAGGAAGTGGCCGAATCACATATGATTCAACCAGCCTTGGCCGAATCATCCTCCAGCTGCACGGATCAAATCTGATTCGAGGAGAATTTGACCGAATCAAATAGACTAGACCGAATCAAAAGTGATTCGCCCAAGGAGGAAGCGTGTTGCCCGAATTAGCTTGGCTCCATAAGGATTTTGACCGAATCGATTGAAGGGCTTGACCGACTCAAATGTGATTAGCCCAGGAAAAAATGATTGGCCGAGTTTTATTATAGCACTGAGATAGTGATTCAACTGAATAAACTAGAGCGTGTCCGAATCACTTTTGATTCGGGCACTACAGGACAAAATTGGAAATTTCCGAAACAGTATAAATAGAAAGAGATGGGAAATTAGAAGGGTTGGCTCTTTCCAGAAAAAACCCTAGACGATGTCTCTTGGAGCGCTTGAAGAATTGTCTAGGATTAGAAGAAGACATCGACAATTGGCTATTCTACATCATCCCTCTACTCACACTCTACTACTCTGTATTCAATTGGTGAACAATTTCAATTAAAAAATTATGTCTTGTCACCATGAGTGAGTAGTCTCATAGTAGTTGGGATCCTTTGGGATCCCTTAGGTTAGATTGTAATGCAAAACATGTTCTTTTATCTATATAAATGAAGTTTGATTGAAAATTCTTATACTTGTTCTTCATGTTAATTCTATGCACACCAAGTGTTTGATGAAACACATGAATGAGTATGAATTGATAAAACATCAAGGGATGGAATGAAAATTGAACTTAGGATGTTTAGAATCAAGCATGGTTATTTTAGATAGCGTTTGTGCGCGAGAGTGGCAATCGCCTTCTATTAGACAAAGTATAGAGCGGACTTTAGTTAACTATCAATAGACCGAGTGGTTGAAACTAGGAGACTTTTGTTCTACACGGAGAGTTTGAGAATTGTGTCACTTATGTATCATTCCCATTCTAGAGAAGGAGCGAGAGTTGAATTTATAATGCTTGATACTTTAGCCTATAATTATCAATCAAACTACCTTATGCATAAATTGTTGTTTTGTGTTGCTAATGGCATGACCTAGGGGTGAAGTAGGATTCCGACTACGTTTTCTCTATTGCTTTACTTCTTCACAAATTCAAACTTGTCTTTAGTGTTTACTAGAGATACCTCGCCTAGAGGATAACCACCCACCCCCTTGTTCTTATTTAGTAGACTCGCATTAGGCATTACTAGCTAGCTTTAGACTAATCTAGGCTTTTCTCTTGTGTTCGACCCGAGGTCACTTGAATTATAAATATTGTTTGCATACCGTGATTGGACTAGTAGTTTTACTACCACAATTTCGACAACGTTCATAAGCATAGAGCGGAGTTGAGTTAACTATCAATAAATTGAGAGGTTGAGATTAGGAGACTTTTATTCTACGTGGTTCAATAGAGCGAGAGTTTGAGAACCATGTCATTTAGATATCATTCCCATTCTAGAGAGGGAGCGAGAGTTGAATCTAGAGTGCTCGATACTTTAGCTTAGAACTATCAATCGAATTACCTTATGCATGTGTTATTGCTTTGCGTTGCTAATCGAATGACCTAGGGGTGAAATAGGATTCCGACTACGTTTTCTCTATTTCTTTACTTCTTCACAAATTCAAACTTGTATTTAGTGTTTACTAGAGATACCTCGCCTAGAGGAAAAATCACAACTTTTATTTAGTAGACTCGCATCGGGCATTACTAGCTAGCTTTAGACTAATCTAGACTTTTCTCTTGGGTTCGACCCGAGGTCACTCTGATTATAAATATTGTTTTTGTACCGTGATTGGACTAGTATTCTTACTACCACAATTTCGACACCGTTCAATCCACATGGAGAAGCTCAAAGATATGCTTCGTGTTTATCTGTGGTTGCTGAGTGACTGGCTCTAGTCTGTTTCCCAATCTGACATCCTCTACAAACTCTGTTCTCCTCTCCTTTGATAACAGGAAGCCCTTTCACCAGCTTCTTGCTTGACAACTTCTTCAGAGCTTTTTGATTCAAGTGCCCCAATCTCATGTGCCACAGATTCATCTCAACTGTCTTAGTCAGTAGACAGTTTGCATTAGAAACAACTCCTACAACATCTAACAGATAACAGTTGTTAGTAGAACGAGTACCACGCATCACACAAATCACCATCAGCATTGAGAACTCTACACGAATTTCTTAAACTTTACGTCACAAAAATCAACACATATTTGGCTAATACTGATGAGATTTGCATGCAGAACCTCAACGCAGAGTATGTTTGTCAGACTGGGTAATCCAGGTAGTTCCAGGACATCTGCTGCAACAACTTTTCCTTTGCCACCATCTCCAAATGCCACTGATCTCCCATTCAGTGGTATTAGATGCTTAAGAAAGTCTGAATTTCCTGTCATATGTGCTAAGCAACCGCTATCAAAGTACCACATATCTTTGTTCAAGTTGTTAGTTGAACTATTGGCAATAAAGCATACCTCCTTTTTATGTTTCTTTGATCTCCATTCTTCCATCATGTGTGTCTTAGTGCGTCCATACTCAGCTAGGAACTTCCTGCACATCCTTTGTATGTGTCCTTGAGTATGGCAATAATGACATATCCTGGTATCTCTAGTCCAAGGAGTGTTATAGCGATTCTTATAGATAAAGCTGGAGCTTCTCCGTGACGTCTCTCCTTTGGCAAACTGTATCTTGCCTTTGATACTTCTAGATCTGCTTCCAAAACCAGCCCGTCTTGCACCATACCTATGAGCACCAAGGATGTCATTCAAATCTTTTGTTCCAGAATTCATCAATCTTATTCTCTTTCTTAGATTAGCCAGCTCCTGCTTTGTCTCATCATGATCACGAATTTCCTTATTGATTCTGATCTTTGTCACAACAAGCTCCTCATCCACACCTTTCTTCTGGTCCTTTAACTGCATGATAGTGCCACTGAGTTTTCCATTCGCCTTTACCACCAGCTTCCACTTGGCGTACATATCTCTCAAGTTTCTCCTCTGAGTCTCCTCAGTGATCTTCTCATTATCACTAGAGTCAGTGTCGCTGTCAAGGTTTGTTTCCTCAGTTCCTTCCTTAGCAGTTAGTACGACAATATCTATGACATCCTCAGCATCAGGGTAAGCGTTTTCTACAATTGTTCAACAAAGTTACTCTGATCTTCTCCAAAATCACTGTATGTGGCTACCATGGCTTTCTTCTTAATCAATGTGTTAACACAGTGCCTTTGTTTGGATCGTATCCATGACAAGCTCTGCATTAAATCTCTTCATCTGGATTTTGATCATTCTTCCTATGCTTGTTTTTTTGAAATCTATCATCTTTCCTCATAGGGTATCTATGGTCACTACGCTCCCCTTCCTTCCCTCGGTATCCGATCACCACGAGTTTTTTAATTTGATCTTCTCTTATCCATCTTTTTCATGAACCTCCCAAACTGTTTGGCCATCATAGCTACTTGACCATCCTCTATCTCATCATCCGATTCTGAGTCAGCGTTTGTTATAACAAACTTCAGTGCAATTCCTTTAGTCTTCTTCTCTGCTGCCTTTCTGCTATTCATCTTCATCTCATATACTCTGAGTGATCCCATGAGAGAGTCCATCTTCATATTCTCCAGATCAGTAGTTTCCTCAATTGCTGTCACCTTTACATCAAACTTATGGGGAGTGATCTGAGAACTTTTTCAACCTGCTCAGCCTCTGACACATGCTTCCCAAGTATGCCCATTTCATATATCCATCAGTCGGTTATTGAAGTCAACTATGGTCTCATCATCCTTCATCATCAGCTGCTCATAACTAAGCCTCAACATCTGCATTCTGGTCTTCTTTACCGTAGCATCTCCTTCAAAATTTGTTTCTAGAATGGTTCATGCGACCTTTGTTATCTCAACACCAGCTATCAACTTATAATTCAATTTATCCATAGCAGCAATAATAGCATACAAAGCTTGGCTATTCCCTTGGAACGGTTTCTTCTAGTTCTCAGTCCATTCTGCTTCTTGCTTTGGCACTTTTACTCCAATAGCATTTGCAGCACCTAATGGTGTAGCCCAACATTCAGCAACAGCCTTCCACGCATACTCATTCACCGATCTGATGTACGCTTTCACTTTTGACTTCCAGTAGCCAAACTCATCTTCCTCCAAACTGGGATGTCTCCCCATATCTCTTCCACTCATTCTGATTTTCCTCCGATCTCACCCTGTGTGTCGGATGTCTGCTCTAATACCACTTGTAGTTCTAGTACGGATGGTAGAACTCGTTTCAATAGTTGTTAAGACAACTTTTGAGGAAACACGTTTGGAATGTTTTGACTGTTTCGAGTGAAAGAAAATACTGAAAAGTAAATGCGAGACACAGAGATTTAGTAACCCACTTCGGGACAATGTGTCTGTGAAGGTATGTGGCATCATTGACAAACTCCTACAAAGTGAACTAGAGCTTGCTACAGCAAGTATGGAAAGAAAACAGCTGATGAAGAGCATTCCAGAGTGAGCAAACTCAGTAAGTGGCGCTCCAGATGAAGACATTAAGTAGCGCTCCAGATGAAGACATTAAGTGGCTAATGTCTTCACGAGGCGCGCGACTTAATGTTGCCTTGGGGCGCTCGCAAAATCTGAAAGAGATCATGAAGACATCAGCTTGTGCAATCTGGGCAGAGTGTCTATCTCAGTACTCAAGTGGAGTAAGCAAGTGCAATAGCAACCTCTGGAGCAGAAGTTCAGCAGCAGAAGTATTGCACACCTTCAGACAGCTTGTGCTACAGCAGATGCTGCAGCACAAATGCTGTAGCAGAAATTTAGCTTTCTCGTAGATTGCATTCAAACAACAAATCAGTGGACCGAAGGGCTTCCGGAAAGATCTGAATATTCAGGAGAATATTTCTGGAGTGTCTCTCAAGAACAAGGGCAGATTTGTTGAAGTGAAGATATGATCTTGTAGAGATCTTGGAGGATCTTCCTTAGAATTGATGGGATTGGTTCCTGATGCATTTAGGAAATTCCAGCAGCAGCAAACAGCTACAACACAAGTGAACAAGGAGTTGTTGCAGCTCAAACAATCAAGCTGGCAGCAGAGGTGAACTAGCAGCAGATGCAGCAGGGGATGCTGCAGCAGGTGCTGGTTCAAGTGCTGGTTCAACTGTCCGAGTAGCAGTTTTGTGCTGGGTGAGTTTTGAAGGTTTGGCAGCTTTGTGAAAGTGCTTAGAAGATTTTCTAATATGCTGCTGAGCATATTTCAGCAAGGATTACTAGTCAGAGAAGGAGATTTGCATTGAAGATATTAATCAAATCTAATCTCCTAGATTTTAGGAGATAATTGATCTTGTGGGACTATGGCCTAAACCTGGAAATTGCTTAAAGTGGTGAGGGTATTTAAGCAGAAGGTTCGAGGGCTGTAGAGGGTGATCGAAGCTGAGTGATACACGAGAGTAGACACAGAATTCAGAGTGAGGATTTTTCTGGGTGTGCTACGAGAGTTGTTCTTCGATCAACACACACGGGCAGAGCGTTGAGCGCAGAGCTGTGGTGCGTATTGCAGAAGAGAATCAGGTCTTGCAGAGACTGATTCGTGCTTTGATCTGGAAGCCAATTTAGAGCTGTGGAGCTTGTTGGTTGATCAAAGGCAGCCGCGGGAGAACTGACGGGTGGAAGGCTCGGTCGAGGTTCGTGCGGAAGAACTCACTAGTGGCAGGTGGTCACTGAGTGAGGGGGAGTTACTCAGAGTGTGCAGCGCTCTTGGAGTGGTTCGATCGGCTCGGCAGAAGGCCTTGGAGCGACGCGGACAGTGTGCTTCAGCTGTGTGTTACAGCTGTTGCTGCAGCAACCCTGCTGAGTAGTGTAGTATAGAATAGGCTGAGTTCTTTGAGAGAATTGTAGCTATTCTAGACTGACATATTGTAGAGGGTGTGCTGGCACAAATCAGAGCTTGTTCTGATTGTGTTGAGTAGTCCACACGGGGTCAAAGTAGCATAGGTTGCGTGCGTTGTAACCGAGTGTGCTTTGAACCTTTGGTTGAGTGGATTGAGGACTGGAGAATAGTCCTCCCCAGACGTAGGCAGATTGGCCGAACTGGGTGAACAAATCTGTGTCCTATTCATTGTCTGCTGTGCCTACATTTAAGTGAACAAGAGTGTGCTGCAGCAACTACTAGTTCACAAATCTGCATAAGTAGAGACACTTGAAATTTCAATTGGTATCAGAGCGGGAACTCGACACACAGAGTTAAAAGATCCTACAGTGTCTCTGAAGAAGCCAAGACAATGAAGGAAGGACAGAGCACAAGCAGACCTCCATTGTTGGAAGATAGCAACTATGGATGTTGGAAGGCGGGAATGAAGGTCTTCCTAAAGACGATGGATGAGAAGGCTTGGAGAGCAGTAGTGTCTGAATGGTCACAGCCTCTTATCATCGACGACAAAGGAGTTGCACTGGAGAAACCAGAGGAGTTATGGACAGCTGAAGAGAAAGGTGTAGCAACCAGTAACTCAAGAGCCTTGAACGCGATATTTGCCGCTGTTGACGCAAATAATTTCAGGCTGATCTCTGAATGTGAAGTTGCCAAGCAAGCATGGGAGATTCTTCAGATGGCTCATGAAAAGAACAAGATCGTTGCTGCAAATTGGAGAGACGAAGACAGTGAGGAAAAATCTGACCAAATTAGCAATGTTGCTTTGATGATTGAAATTGATATGAAGAGCACCGTTTCAACAAAGCCAGAAATTGTTCATGGTATTGAGGAGTCAGTCAGTAGTGATGATGAGGAAATCACTGAGGAGTCCATTGCCAAAAACTTTACCCTGTTGCACGAAGAGTGTCTGCGAGTCATGGAGATCAACAAAGGATTGACTGCCAAAGTTTCAGACCTGCAAGAAAAACAAGAGGAGCTGCTGAAGATGATCACTTCTCTTACGGATCAGGTTGCCCAGCAAGAAGAGAAGTTTGCTGCAGAGAAGGAAGAGCTCAACCTCTACCGGAAGACTACAAAGATGCTTAATAGTGGAACAAGCACTCTTGAAGATATTCTAGCACGCCAAAGATATGGAGGAGGCTACTCTGGTCTTGGATACACTGGAGAAGCAGGTGCTGAAAGTACTGTATTCATCAAAGCTACAGAGCTAGAAGATGCTGAGATTGCAGTGGAGAAACCGGTCCTGTCCCAGAAACCAGTTCAGAAGAAGGTGCATAGAAGGGTGAACAAGAAGCTGCTACAGCAACCGTTGTATCAACAACCTGTAGCAGAAAAGAAACCCAGGTGCAAAAGTCGCAGATGTTATTTCTGTAATCGAGAGGGACACATTCAGAGAAGATGCCCG
Source organism: Umbilicus rupestris (assembly GCA_963678935.1). Taxonomy (NCBI): domain Eukaryota; kingdom Viridiplantae; phylum Streptophyta; class Magnoliopsida; order Saxifragales; family Crassulaceae; genus Umbilicus; species Umbilicus rupestris. The sequence goes on from OY787617.1 coordinate 2,077,081, forward strand.
ATCCTAAACAAGTATAGGAGAACTCAGAGACCTCCCACAGACGGACATCGTCGGATGAAGCCAAGGATTAGACGTTGCACCCTCAGCTCATCAAATCCAATGAAGGAACAACACTATCCGATTGTGCATAGAAATTGCAGGTGCACTGGAGGGACAATGAGCTGGAGAATGAGGATCGAGAAGGATGCTGGCACGGAGAGGATGAGACACCGAAACAATGCCGGAAGGAAAGGAAGAGTTGCTGGTCACAACAAATCTAGGAAGGAGCATGTTCGAAAACCAGTAAAAGTATGGGTGGAGAAGCAGCCACCTGATTTTCCCCCAAAGCCAACCAAAGAAGCACATGGTGACACATTGGAATGCCCTCTCCTGTGGATGGAGAAGAGGCGTTGGCATACTCGCTAAGTTTAGCTGGTATCCCCCTTTATCATTTGTGACAAAAAGGGGGAGAAGAGGAGAAGAGGAGAAGGGGAGAAGAAGAGAAGAGTTGCTCTGATAGATGATGCTCAGGTTTTGTCAAAAATGCCAAGGGGGAGATTGTTAAAGTATGTGGCATCCTTGACAAAACAAGCACAAGAAGTTGCTACAACATCCCCTGAAGATTGAAGCTGAAGAAGCTGCAAAAGAAGGAGTTCAAAGATGAGAAGAGGATTGCCTAAGATTAGAAGGGTTCTTGGATTTTGTCAAAATGCCAAGGGGGAGATTGTGAAGGTATGTGGCATCATTGACAAACTCCTACAAAGTGAACTAGAGCTTGCTACAGCAAGTATGGAAAGAAAACAGCTGATGAAGAGCATTCCAGAGTGAGCAAACTCAGTAAGTGGCGCTCCAGATGAAGACATTAAGTAGCGCTCCAGATGAAGACATTAAGTGGATAATGTCTTCACGAGGCGCGCGACTTAATGTTGCCTTGGGGCGCTCGAAAATCTGAAAGAGATCATGAAGACATCAGCTTGTGCAATCTAGGCAGAGTGTCTATCTCAGTACTCAAGTGGAGTAAGCAAGTGCAATAGCAACCTCTGGAGCAGAAGTTCAGCAGCAGAAGTATTGCACACCTTCAGACAGCTTGTGCTACAGCAGATGCTGCAGCACAAATGCTGTAGCAGAAATTTAGCTTTCTCGTAGATTGCATTCAAACAACAAATCAGTGGACCGAAGGGCTTCCGGAAAGATCTGAATATTCAGGAGAATACTTCTGGAGTGTCTCTCAAGAACAAGGGCAGATTTGTTGAAGTGAAGATATGATCTTGTAGAGATCTTGGAGGATCTTCCTTAGAATTGATGGGATTGGTTCCTAATGCATTTAGGAAATTCCAGCAGCAGCAAACAGCTACAACACAAGTGAACAAGGAGTTGTTGCAGCTCAAACAATCAAGCTGGCAGCAGAGGTGAACTAGCAGCAGATGCAGCAGGGGATGCTGCAGCAGGTGCTGGTTCAAGTGCTGGTTCAACTGTCCGAGTAGCAGTTTTGTGCTGGGTGAGTTTTGAAGGTTTGGCAGCTTTGTGAAAGTGCTTAGAAGATTTTCTAATATGCTGCTGAGCATATTTCAGCAAGGATTACTAGTCAGAGAAGGAGATTTGCATTGAAGATATTAATCAAATCTAATCTCCTAGATTTTAGGAGATAATTGATCTTGTGGGACTATGGCCTAAACCTGGAAATTGCTTAAAGTGGTGAGGGTATGTAAGCAGAAGGTTCGAGGGCTGTAGAGGGTGATCGAAGCTGAGTGATACACGAGAGTAGACACAGAATTCAGAGTGAGGATTTTTCTGGGTGTGCTACGAGAGTTGTTCTTCGATCAACACACACGGGCAGAGCGTTGAGCGCAGAGCTGTGGTGCGTATTGCAGAAGAGAATCAGGTCTTGCAGAGACTGATTCGTGCTTTGATCTGGAAGCCAATTTAGAGCTGTGGAGCTTGTTGGTTGATCAAAGGCAGCCGCGGGAGAACTGACGGGTGGAAGGCTCGGTCGAGGTTCGTGCGGAAGAACTCACTAGTGGCAGGTGGTCACTGAGTGAGGGGGAGTTACTCAGAGTGTGCAGCGCTCTTGGAGTGGTTCGATCGGCTCGGCAGAAGGCCTTGGAGCGACGCGGACAGTGTGCTTCAGCTGCAGCAACCCTGCTGAGTAGTGTAGTATAGAATAGGCTGAGTTCTTTGAGAGAATTGTAGCTATTCTAGACTGACATATTGTAGAGGGTGTGCTGGCACAAATCAGAGCTTGTTCTGATTGTGTTGAGTAGTCCACACGGGGTCAAAGTAGCATAGGTTGCGTGCGTTGTAACCGAGTGTGCTTTGAACCTTTGGTTGAGTGGATTGAGGACTGGAGAATAGTCCTCCCCAGACGTAGGCAGATTGGCCGAACTGGGTGAACAAATCTGTGTCCTATTCATTGTCTGCTGTGCCTACATTTAAGTGAACAGGAGTGTGCTGCAGCAACTGCTAGTTCACAAATCTGCATAAGTAGAGACACTTGAAATTTCAGTGTCCGTAATGTGGGGGGGGGGGGGGGGGTTCTCCCAACCCAACCGAGCAGCAATCCACTAATAACGATCAAATAATGAAGTACAAACTTGCAAGACTCTCTCTTCAAGTCCTTCTACCACTGACTCGTCTGGATGCGCACTGAGCTCCCCTCGGTGTAGAGATCCCTCTCTATGGCTCGACACAACAGCTTAGTTCTCTCGAACAGCTGCTCGTCCACTCAACGTCTTCCCGGATCTCTAGCCTTTTCCCGGATAGCTGGACAGATCTGTTTTTGCAACAGGTGGAACATATATCTTCAGCAGATACTCCTGGTTCTCGTGCTTGAGTGCTAACTTTGCTCCGATCTCCAATGGGTGCACTTAATCACTTAACCATGAATTCTCTTGTATATTTCCATAACTCAAGAGAGATGCATGAACGTGCTAATCTTTAACTTCGTTTGACCTTCTTTTATAGCACACGCCAATCTCCAAAAATATCTCAACAAATATTCAAAAAAATATATTTGAATATTTGTTTATTTTATCTTTTTCATGTTGTCAAATCAAGAGATTGCGTTTCCAAATTATAGTTGAAGATATTCTCGGTCTTTATCCGGCTAAGACACCAATAATCTCGAAGATGTGCCCTGGGCCCTTGATTCTCGAGATTTGCTGATTATCGAGAATATTTACCTTTGGTTTACAGTCAGCGCGTACTCCTGCACTTGCTATAACATCTTTTGTTGCATCTCCTGACTTTAGTTGCAGTTTTAACATCGAACTATTTTACGCATATCTCTAACTTACTTGAACAACTCTTTGCACAAAAACATGCCATACATAATCATGGGACTAACATCTTTCAATTAGCTTTGCAACGATATATTGCTTGTTCCAATTAGATATTTTATGTGCGCTCGGCAGGCCTCTGAATGCAAGAAGGTCAGCCTGCCCTTATTTTTTTGCACAAATCTTTGCATATTGCATTGTGTTACTTGAAACGAACTGCAAAGCCTCTATTTGATGATATTTGACCTGAAACAATAGAAAATAGGTAAAAATGATAATGAAAAGTTGAGAAGATGAATTAAATTCTATTAAGAATGAAGTGAATAATTGATCGATAATTCGACCTATCACTGGCCTGGAAAAGTGTGGTGTTGCTCGATAACTGCAATAGAATGAGGCGTCACCTGGTTAGTAAGGCAACGCCCAAAAATCTTCCTAAATAGTCAGGCATCGCATGGATAGTGAGGGGACGTCCGAAATGTCCTCAACAGCATGAGGCGACGCCTGGGATTATGCAGGCTCATTTTCAGCTCTCTTTGGTCTCTTTTTGCTTTGTTTGTGCATCTCCTCCTCAAGATCCTTCTTGATGTGCATGTCTTGAAAAGCGAGCAAATAAGCATTAAACCAACATACGTCATTTTGAAACGAGTCGAAATCACTAAGAAATGGAGTCCAAAATGTGTGACAATTTTTTTCACTCCTTATTTAAAAAGTAACTCCCGTATGAGGGTAAGCAATTTTTAATGATTCTGAGAATTCGGATGTTGAGATTCCGATAAGTAATGCGAGAATACTTGAAATAAAGAATCACACATGTGAGAAAGAAGTGAGGCCGCTTGAGCAGAATTAATGGAGCTTAAATCTTTAAACACTCTCACAGAATCAGGCAGGGATTTTATGTTCAGAAAATAACCTAACCATGAGAACTGAACTTGTGTCAGATATATATATGTGGGAGATATATGTTTCGTTTACATTTATGATGAACAATTCAAGGATATTGTGTTTACTGAATAGTCAGTAAAGAAGATATGCCTTTCCGAGTGAAGGTTCAAAGGCTTTTCCCACCTATCCTATACAAATATTGACCGAAGAACTATCGTCATATCCAATTGAGTATTGATTTTTAGTCGCACCACTTGATTTTCTTCATGTGGGAGATTGTTGAAATTTTTTTGAATCTAAGTGTAAAGAAAATGTGGTGTGAACATATTTTATAATAGAAATTGAGTATGTTATATATCTCAATATGAAAGTATTTAATTGGATTTAAATTCATTTTAACGAAAGGAACAAAATGAATTATTTACATTGAAATTCAACTGAGTTGCTGATGTAGAGTTACAGCTTCTGTTGTAGCACTCTCTGTATCTTTCTGCGGAATTTATTCTACTTGTTGAATACGAAAGACGCAAATAATTTGTTCATCCAGTTCGGAAACTTGCCTACGTCTGGGGAGGATCACACTCCGATCCTCAAGATTTCACTATCACGGTTTCAAAGTACAAAGGACTCTAACCCCTACTGCTCACCTAGTCAAAATCTCTACTCGCAATCTGATCTCACAGATTCGCTTCGTGCTGCCTACACACTCTCAGTAACAAATAGCTACAGACCTGACTCTTGAGACTTAGCCTATTCTATTACAATGTGTAGCACACGGAATGCTTCAGCACACTTTTCACCAAAGTTGTTGTATGTTCTGTCAACAACTATTCTAACACCTCTGCCAAAAAGTCGGACAATCTAAGTTCTGCAAGCTCAATCTGTTCTCCCCCTCAATCATTGACCTTCTATCACTATCGAGTAGCAACGATCCGTGCTTCCTCAACCTACAACAATCTCTGTCCGTAGTGTTGAGGTTTGGCATCCTTGACAAATTTTCTCAAGAGAGTGCTGAAGCACTCCCTGAAGATTGATGGCTGGAGCACAATCTGAAGATGGACACAACATCAACAAATAACAGCAATAAAGACATAGAGTCTGCTTCACCGCTCCCTGATAATCCAGAGCTAGAGCAGAATACCCAATCCCCCGGTGTTACACGGAGACTCTCCGGCACGGTGCAGCTGGCATCGTGGAAACCCAGGGAGCTATGCAGACGTCATCAATTGCTCAACAACCGTCAGCACATCATCAGGGAAGAACAAAGAAGATAGAGTTTATAAATTCTAAATTAGGAAACAGAATCTTCAACAAACTCCGCTACAATCAAGGAAAAGATTCTACAGATGCAGTGTTGCCCGGGGATTGAGCAAGAAAACTCAACTTGATTGGCGTCATACAAAAGGAGTGCAGAGGCAGGTCCTTGGAGTGAGATACAAGATAGAGAGATCAATACACGCAGATCAACAAAAAGATCAACCAATGGTAGCAAGGTATACACATTGAGTGGAAGACTTGTGTTGTGCACAGAGGTGATCAGAAACTCGTGGAGTTTGATCCAGCATTGATCCGAGATTCAACTGAAGCGCTGCTCGTTGATAGATCATTTGGAGCTTCTGAGATCAGCTGCGGAGAGGCCTAGAGCATTGATCATTGCTACCTGATATTGAAAGTGAGTCATTGATCGAGGGGGAGAAAAGACTGAGTGTGCAGAACTCAGATTGTCCGACTATTTGGCAGAGAAGCTAGAATAGTTGTTGATAGAAGATACAGCAACTCTGGTGAAGAGTGTGCTTAAGCGTTCCGTGTGCTACACATTGTAATAGAATAGGCTAAGTCTGAGAGTCAAATCTATAGCTATTTATTACTGAGAGTGTGTAGGTAGCATGAAGCGAATTTGTGTGATCAGATTGCGAGTACAGATTTCGACTACGTGAGAAGTAGAGGTTAGAGACCTTTGTATTTTGAAACCGTGATGTGAGATCTTGAGGATCGGAGTGTGATCCTCCCCAGACGTAGGCAAGTTGCCGACTTGGGTGAACAAATTTACCGTTTCTTTCTTATTCTGTCAATAGGATAAATTTTGCAGAAAGATACAGAGTGTACAACAGTAGAAGCTGTAACTTCAGAGGCTCTAACTCGACATCAGCAACTCGGGCAAAATTTCACGCAGCTGTTCTCCGAAGCTCTGAATGATCCTTCAACAAGCAGCGCTCCAGTTGAATTCTCGGATCAATGGAGGATCAAACTGCACGAGTTGTGACCTCCTCTGCGCACAACACAAGTCTTCAACTCTGTGTATATACCCATTGCACATGCGCCAAATGCTGCCACGGTGCTCCTTTTTATACGATCATTGAGCAGTTGCGTTCTCATCCAGAATCCTCGGGCTGCACAGCACCTGTATAATCTTCTCCTGGATTCTTGCGGAGTTTGTTGAAGATTCTGTTTCCTAAATTGATATTTAGAACCTCTATCTTTGGTGAAAGCTTTTGTCCGCGTGCTAACGTTTGTTGAGCTTTTGATGACTGTAGACGAATTATTTTGCAAAGCACAAAATAACAGAACAAATGATTTTATAGCTCTTCAGAAAGTTTATGTGTACAATCTCTAGAATCCCTCTAATTCTACTACGTAACAGTTCTGATTTGAGTTGCGTAAGCAAGGGTCGCGATGACTTGATCTCACTTGATGCTTGACACTTCTTGAAGAAAGTTCGGCAAACGGTACAATTTGCGTACTTGTTGTTTGCAATGTTGCTTTCCTCAGAGAAGTCTTCTTATCTAGGGTTTCTGCCTTTTCAAATGAATCATGAACTCTCTATTTAAAGAGAATTTACTGGGCTTGAATACTGGGCCTCCATTGTGGGCTTTTAGTAAGTTTCGGCCCATTAGTCACTTATGACCCAAATAATTACTTAATCTGTCGGGTCAGGCCCATACTTCATTTAAAATAACTAAATTGAATTAAAAAATTATATTAATTCAAAATAATCATTTTAAACTAATTTTAAGCATTTTAATAAATTTTAATGCCTACAAATTGCCCCCTCAGAACCAGGTGGCGCGCGCCATTTGAATGTATGCTTTCGCATGGTGTGGTTCTGATTCATTGTGGGTTGATTTGGAAGTCAGCGAGCATCGAACTTATCGTATGAATACTCGATTTCATTTGAGTCAACCTGTTGTTATCCAACTTGTCGGTTGCCTCAGAGTTATGAGAGTGTTAAATTTGTCATAAGAACTCTACATGATTTATCTTTTAAGTCACCTGTCGTTATCGAACTTAGCGGTTGACTTGAATTTGTGTGAGCATTCGCTAGTTATGGGATAACCCACATCATTTTTTTTGAGTCAGCCTATCCATAACCGATTTGGCGGTTGACTTGAAATTATTTGAACTGAGAGTTGCCAAACCTGTTGTAACAACACTTGTTTCTTTTGAGTCATCATCTCGTTATCCGATTTGACGAATGACAGTTTGTTCCCGATATATATATATTAGAAAAATCTGGTAACTTTCTTTGAACTGCATGTTTTGATTATCCACTTATTTAGAATGAGGTAAATTGTACTAGCTGATTCAAACCATTTTTCAGTCTCGAGCTTAGTACTTTAATTCAACTTTACTTGTTACCACAAGCTTTTGCACAATACTTGGTTCATTTCATGTCCACGTATCACCTCTTCTAAATCCTTTCACGCCGAAACCCTTTTACGCACATACAACAACTTCAAATTCATCTCACTTGGTTCCATCCCTTCCAACCTCGACTTCGTTTTTCGATCGGGATCGTGAAGTGCAAGCCGAGAGGTTGGGTTTGGATGCGTTTTGTGGCTGATGAACTCGGCTAGTGGCGATCAGATTCGGAATCAATTGAAGGCGATGGGGTTGACAGAAGTGTTGGTCGAGTTCACTTCTGTCGTCGACGAATTCGTCGACCTGTTGATCGACTTTGACCTTCGATTTCGCTTCAGAACTCTATCGGCTACAACATGTACGGGCTCTTCTTTTCCACTAATCAGAACATGTGCTATCTCGTGCTCAATGGGCAGCTCTCCACAGCGACTCATTCTTCTACTTTGGTTTGATTTCAATTTTTTGAATTGATTTCCTTGTTTCTTTGTCAACCCGTTTTAATTTTTGATAATAACCACAGATTTAGGTATCTCCTGATTTGATTATATCTTTTCGATTTTGAATATTTCAGTCGAACTAGGAAACCTCAACTCATATAAATAGTTGGACTTGCGCTAGGGTTTTCCATTCGATATTCTAGTCTGCTCATACGAAGACCGCTTATTCCTTGTGAGTCTACGTAGTCTTTGGTTTGTCTTGTTTGCTGCCCTGCTGCGTTTTTTTTTGTTTATGTTTTTTTTAAGACTATCTCTGTGAATGCAGGCTCTGCCGCTTTGTCACAGCGTATCGACCTTCCTTCGTTCGCTGCGATTTTGTGTTCAGGTTAATTCTCTTCAAGTTATTTTCTTCTTCAAAACTTGATTATCTTGGAATTGTTCAAAACCCCCTGCCTACCCAGTTTGCTAGTTCAGCTCCATCTATATTCTCTTTTGTGGATTCTTAAAAACTGAATTGTAAAGAGCTTCTTAATACCCCTTAAACGCAGCTGATTTTTTTTTTTTTTTTTAAGTTTGCCTTTTCTAAATATGCAGTCAGGCATCAAGTTTCATTGCTGCGAGAGTCTTTGTTGCAATCTAGAAACACTCACTATTACCGTTTAACAAGTTTGTGTGACAAGCCTCTTGATTTGTCAATTTCGCCATACCTGATGTTGTTGGTCAAGTCTCCTTAAAAATAATATCAGAGGCATATACTTAGCCCTATTATTTGCTCTGACTTGCGCAGGTTATTCTTTCATTAATATTTTCTTCTTGTTGCAGCCTGGAATTGGTTGACATCATCGTTCAGTAGCTCATTTAGCTCTTTAATTGTATGTGTGATCACCTTTATGATAAATATTATGTTTGTATCGGTATGCTTTGCTTTTGTTTGTGTTGGGCAGGAAGGTGATCTTGAAGCAGCGACAATCACACTGGGACGGTTGGGAACCCAGCTGCTGTTATAGCGGCGGTAATCCCAACAGTAGTTTCAGTGTTGGTTATCGTCCGATGATAACCATACTTGGACGGTTCGGAACCCAGTTGCTTTTACAGCGACGATAATCCCAACGGTAGTCTGAGTGGAGATTGTTGTCCAAACCTGATGATGGCAAAATGGTGACAATCACACTTGGATGGTTCGGAACCCAGTTGCTTTTACAGCGGCGGTAATCCCAACAGTAATCTGAGTGGAGATTGTTGTCCAAACCTGATGATGCCAAGATTATGACAATCACACTCCCTTTTTTTTTAGTGGGTATGCCTGTACCTTCTTATATATTATATTATTTGTTTTCTCAGGTGCAAACGATGGTGTACTTTAAAGACTTTCCGGAAGATGGAAATTGGTATCTTTGTGTCATGGATACCCCTACAGGTAGAACATCTAAGGAGAGTCTATAAGAAGTGGATACCCCTATAGTTAAACCCAGTTACGTCATCTCACTTCGCACGCCTTTCCTTTCGCTACGTCGCGGCAATTCCTTTGTCTTGGAACCCTATAGTTCGACTCGCTTTAGCAGGCAGTTTGATTATTTTCAGACAGTTCGAGGTGTGTTCAAGCATGATATAGAGGGTACTGCATGATACTCTGTGGCTCTGTTTTATCTTAGAATGCTTTTATTTGAGGGTAGTCATAGTGAGGTGATTGTACCGGGTTATTCGTCGAGTTGGGAAGCCTTGACTACCAATGAGTTCAAAGAATGGTGGAGCAGAGCGAATGTGAGTGATTTAAGAAGGGAAGTCCAGCTCCTTGTATCGGGTGTTGAGTGCACGAAAAAGGATAAAGCTACCATCCGAGAAGGTGTGAGTGATCCACAAACTGTGGATATTGGAACCCCAGTTCCTCTTGTGACGCAAGTGATGGAAGCACATGTACTTCCGGCTAACAAACGAACTGTCGATGAGCTCAATCGTGATGACGCTAGTGAGACTAACTTCAAGCATCTTCGTGGAGGGAAGAAGAAGAAAACACTTGTGACGCCTACTATGCTTGACAGTTTGCGCACTGCCTCCGATGCCCCTGCTACGCGTGCCGCCTTGGTATTTCACTTTCCCCATTTATTTTAATAATTTCTATTTCAGTGACTCATGTTTGATTCTAATATATATAGATACATTTTTTCAAGAGGGTCTTGATTTAGCAACAGAAGTTCCAAACCTTATTAATGAACCTCTACTTGAAGCCATACAAAAAACATTTCATGGGAAAGGAAAGCCTCTTCCACCGAAACCACAACAGGTTCCGCAAGTTTCTGATTCGTCATCTTCCACTGGTGAACATTTGGCAAGAAATTTGCATGCTTCTAGCCCTCATGACAGCTCTTCCCGTATTAGTGGACGGATGGATGCTCGCCCTACATCCTCCTTTTCTACATTTCAACCTGCTCGTATGAGCAGTAATATTACAGATGAGGCCGTGTTAATCATGAAGAGACGTTTGCTCCAACTCTTAAAGACGCTCTGTTTTGAAAAAGTCCAGAATGTCGTAGCAGGTGCCGTTTAATGTTTGTGAGAGCATTCAAAAGTTGGATGGGGATCCTTCTGACGTTCAGGCCGTGGTTGACGGATACTCAAGAGATGTTGAAGCATTTCTTATGGTGAAGCAGGTCACTACTGAAGATACTCGTGATAAACAGCTCGCGAGTGACGTGTCTAATGTTACGGTGAACCTCGAATCAGCTAAAATGACTCTTGAGGAAGTGTTACGGGTTGGAGATAGTCAAGAGGTGGAGATGTCTATAATAGCCCAGGAGAAAGCTGCTTTAGAGGCTAGAAAAATAAATTTAAGAGAGCAACATCGTCAGCAGCTTGAAATAATTTCAGCGGCCAAATCAGAAGTCGAGTCACTTCAGCTGAAGTTAGAGAATTTGATTTCTGTGCAGAGTACTTCTCAGGAGGAGATTGCCAGTCTGAAAAGGATGGAGGACATGCTCGAAGAGAGGAGAGAGAGTCTCGATGTCGCGATACGTTAAATTCCACATATGCTTTTATTTGTGACTTCATTCGATAATTTTTTTTTGAAATTTTATTTATTTTATTTTAGCCGTTCACAGTTTAAATTCTTGCGGGCCAGGAGTTTTTTGGTTGTGGCTGCACTTGTTTCATTTTCAAGTTGCCTACGTACTTGCATTACATTTTGCAAGATCAAGCCCACGTAGTTCCTTATTACGCAATTTATACTCTTGCTTAGGAGTTGCTTTTATATTGTGTAGATTCAGGCATAGTACTGCTTCAAAAACTTTCCGTTGATCGGGCCAATACACAATCCATCTTGATCTACAATCTTGTAGGCACCGTTTGTGTAGACTTCTTTCACTACATATGGACCATCCCATTTTGACTTGAATTTACTTCCTGTCTTGTGCGAGGTGATGATTGGTCTTCTGACTGCCAAAACTAAGTCACCTACTTGAAAAGAGCGAGGACGCACTTTTTTGTTAAACGCGCGAGAGAGTCTTGCTTGATAACATTGTAAACTTTGTTGTGCTTGTAGTCTTTTTTCGTCAAGAGCTTCCAACTCTACTAACCGTAGCTGGTCATTTTCATCATAGGTCAGTCCTTCTTGAATAGCGATGCGCATGGATGGAATTTGAAGCTCCAAGGGCAACACAGCTTCTACTTCGTACACCAAAGCATACGGGGTTGCTTGAGTAGGTGTCTTGTACGTTGTTCGGTATGCCCATAGTGCTTCACCAATTTTTTCGTGCCAATCACGTTTTGACTTTGTCACTACTTTTCTCAACAGGTTGCACAATGTCTTGTTAAAAGCTTCAGCCAAACCATTTGCGGGCGCGTTATACATTGATGATTTGTACTGTTTAAATGTGAACTTTTCGCATAAACTTGTCACTAGCTTGTTGAAGAAAGGTTTTCCATTATCTGTTATGATTCGTTGTGGCACGCCATACCGCTAGATGATTTGTGTCCGGATAAAGTCAGCGACATTTTCTTTCTTAACTTCGCGTAGTGTAATTGCTTCTACCCATTTAGAGAAGTAGTCTGTAGCAGCAAGGATGTATGCATGTCCATTAGAGGCTCTTGGAGTAATTGGTCCTACCACATCAAGTCCCCATGCTTCGAAAGGCCATGATGAAATTGTAGGGTGTAATGGCTCTGGTGGTTGGTGTATGAAGGCCATGCGTCACATTTCTTCGCAAAGTCCATGCAATCTTGCACCATGCTAGGCCAGTAGTATCCCATTCTTTTTATGCGATCATAAAGCTTTGGACCTGATTGATGAGCACCACAGACTCCAGCGTGAGCTTCCTGCATAGCTTCCATCGCCTCTTCTTCTCCTAGGCACCTTAGCCATTGTCCAAGAAAAGACCGTCTATAGAGTGTTTCTTTGTAATGTATAAACTTGGGAGCGCGTCGACGTATCTCTATCTTATGTTTTGGATCATCGGGCAATATCTGGTTATCCAAGAAGTTAATAATAGGTTGGCGCCAATCATCTTTGTTTACTTCATAAACACAAACCATATTAGTCGTCTCCTCTGCCCTCAGTGCCAAGTTGGCTGCAAGATTTGCGAGCGCGTCGGCCAACTTATTGGCACTCCTCTGAACATGTCCTAAGTTGATTGAATCGAACATGTTAAGCATCCGGGTCGCATTTTTGTGAAAAGGGATTAAGTCTTCCTTTTTTACTTCGTAGTCGTTGAGAATTTGATTAATCACGAGTTGTGAGTCCCCATAGATATCCATGTCTTTGATGCCTATCTCACGTACCTTTTGGAGTCCCAATAAGAGAGCTTGATATTCTGCCGCATTATTTGAACGCAACTGAGTTAGTGTAAATGAGTATGGGAGAAGATGATTTCCTGGAGATATGAAAACAACTCCCGCTCTTGCTCCATCACGTCTCGCAGCCCCATCAAAATACATTTGCCATGGTGGTAGAATATCAATGTAGAACACTTGATAGAGCCTATTTATACACATTATTTAGATCCTACCCTATGTACAAGATTACTGGTTTCCAGTGTTTTTGTATTTCAGGGCAAAACGAGGGCCTAAGCCGGATACACGCAAACAGGCAGCGTTTAGGACGCGCATCACACAAGCCAGCGGAGCTAGCCGCACAAACAGAAGAATTGGCAGAGTCGACCACGGTGCGCTAACCGTTTGCGCTAACCAAGATGCCGTGCGCCATGCGCAGATGGTGGTGTTTCCAAATCCTGACACCACCAGATTTGGAAGTTGCCAAGGATGAGCCTCTGAGCAGTATATAAAGAAGAGAAGAAGGCTAGGGTTTGATCATCATACAATCGAGAGGACCTGCGCTAGCCGACTGCGCCAGCCAAGACTGCAACCTGCACGCACTGTTTGCTATTATTTTCTTGGATACTCTAGTTATTATTTACTGTTTCTATGATGTTTACCACTAGCATGTCTAGCTAAACGCTTGGTATTGGTTGGGCATGAATCTATGAGTATTTCCTTTGAGACTTGCGCTTAATGCATAGCTTGTTTGCTTATATTAATTCTGTGCACAATGTTGGCAGCTAGTTGCATGAGTAGGGGAAGCCTTGAACCGCAATCTTACTCTTGTTGCTCGTTGTTGTATGTTAAACTAGTTGAATAGCCTGACGGTGCCAACTAGGAGTAACGCGCTAGGATAAGCAATTGCTACCTTGATCGGATTCGTAGTTGTTTAGTCTAGTTCAAGAATTAATAGCACATGAACTTTGATCGGAACATGCGCACATGTTAGGAAGCCTTGATCGGACACTAACTTAAGTGAAATCAAACTATAGACGTTTAAAGTCAATGATAAGGAATGCACTCATAGAGGATTGTCTGCCCAATACTTCTCATAGTCATAGTATTTAATCTCTACTGCCTGCGCACGTCTGGTGCAAGTTCTGCGTTAGCCACTATTTTCTCGCGCATCGCGCAAACCCAATCACTCACACCCCCTAAATTTTTGTAAGTGTAGGTCACTGGTTAAAACTGAACTGCTTGCTCCCTGTGGAGATCGACCCTGACTTAACCGCTGTACTAGTGGAAGAGGAAGGATTAATTTGACGCGTACAACGACGCACGATCAAATTTTGGCGTCGTTGCCGGGGAGCAACACAGCTAAGTTTTAGCTAGTTTACGTTTTTCCCTTTTTAGTAACTAGTTATTTCAGTTTGTTTTGTTTTCTCGTTGTTGTTTCTGACAGCGCGCAATCAACATCAGCCTGCGCAACCTTGAAACAGTTGCGCTGCGCAGATTCTAGTTGTGCACTGACAGACGCAACAGCTTTGTTATCTTTTAATTTCGTTTTCTTTGAGATTTAGAACAGGTCATGGAGGATAACAGTGTCGTTGGGGACAACTTAGGGGACAGAACCCCGGAAGAAGCAAGAGCACACAACCGCGCAGCCCTGTTCAGAGAGGAAGTGCAGCGCGAGGTTGAAGCACGGATGGCCGCTGAATTGTATAATGCGCCACCCGCGCGACAAGCTGCGCGACGCAGAACAGTGCGCGAGATGTCAGCCCCAATCACAGTTAACCAACCATGGTGCATCGTGCTTCCGCCAGACGGCCATTTTGAACTAAGGAGCTCGCTCATCCATCACATGCCCAAGTTCCACGGGATGAACAACGAAAATCCAGTCAAGCATGTGCGAGAGTTCCTAGTCATCTGTGAGAACATGAAGACCGAAGGGGAGAGCGATGAGGCACTGAAGATGAAGGCATTCCCATTTTCACTGTGTGATACAGCCAGACATTGGTTGATGAACTTACCCGCAGGATCAATTCACACATGGGAGCAGCTGCAGAAGAAGTTCCTGGACAAATTCTATCCCGCAGCAAAGATCGCGCTACTCAGGAGAGAACTGGCCGCGCCAAGGCAGAGCGCAGGAGAGTCACTGTCAGAGTATTACGAGCGTTTCAGGGAGCTGGAGGCCAACTGCTACAATCACGGCCTGCCCCAAAATGTGCTGATAGAGAACTTTCTGAATGGATTGCTACCCATGGAGCTGAGGTTATTGAACGCATGCGCAGGAGGCGACATTTGCAACATGTATCCAGAAGACGCGTGGCAGCTGATAGAAGACTCTGCTGGGCAGGTAAGACATCAGCTAACACTTGAAAATAGTCGTACTCGTTCTGTGCATCAGGTAGAAAAAAGCGCCGAGATCAAGGAAATGAAGGCCATGCTGCAGAAGTTGATGAGTGCGCAAAGCGCACAACCAGCTACGCCAAAGACATGCAAATTCTGCAGGTCCACCGAGCACAAAACTGATGAATGTCCCACACTTTTCGAGGAATCAGGAGATGTCAATGCTCTTGGAGGATGGGATAACAGAGGACCACAGAGGCAGAATCAGCCGCGCTTTGGACTTGCTGCAAATGGGTTTAGATGGAAGGAGGAAAATAATTTCCAGAGGCAGTCCACGGATCAGCGTGCGCCACAGCATACGCAACAAGCTGCGCCCTACAATCCACCGCATCGCAGTACTGACGCACCAGCGCATAACAACCAGCAACCGAGGCGATCTTTAGAAGATATCGTGGGGCAGCTCGCAGACACAGTGCGCAAAAATGACGAGAAGTATGACAAGCGGTTCGAGTCCATTGAAAAGCAGCTATCACAGATCGCTACCACAGTTTATGAGCTAAAGAAGAGCGATGGCAACCTGCCTTCGCGAGTGATTCAGAACCCCAAAGGAGGAGTCAATGCTGTGACACTGAGGACTGGGCGCACAATAGGAACAGAGCAGACTACGAAGGCGCCCGCGCAACCAGTTGCGCAAGTCCCGGATCTAGCAGAGCAGAATGCGCAACCAGAGCCAGACGCGCAACCAGAAGTGCCAGCCACAAACCAGCAGGGCGAAGCGCCAGGTATCACACAATTAAAAGACAAGGGCACGAATCGTACTAATATACCTGCACCTTTCCCTGTGCAGGCACCCTTGGCTAGAAAGGAAGCGCTGGACAAGGAGCTATACGAGTTATTCAGTAAGGTGGAAATAAACATTCCCCTTATTGAAGCAGTTCGGCAGATCCCTAGGTATGCCAAGTTTTTGAAGGAGCTGTGCACAAACAAACGAAGGAAAGGCGAGTGCGCACAGGTAATGCTAAATGCGCAGGCCTCAGCGATCGTGCAACATAAGGTACCACCTAAGTGCCGAGATCCAGGTACGTTCACTATCCCATGCACTCTAGGTAAGACCACAGTGAGCAATTGCATGATTGATTTAGGCGCATCCATAAATTTGCTACCCTATTCCCTATATGCGACATTGCGCCTTGGACCACTAAAGCCTGCAGGTCTCACCATTCAGCTAGCAGATCGGTCGTGCAAACAACCTGCAGGCATGATAGAGGATGTTCTTGTGCGAGTAGGAGAGCTGGTATTCCCCGCAAATTTCTATGTGCTAGAAATGGAGGGTGAATCGAGCACCAGCAGTGCGCAAATCTTACTGGGCAGACCATTTCTGATGACCGCGCGCACAAAGATAGACGTGTGGAGGGGCACACTCTCTATGGAGGTTGATGGCAAAGAAATCCACTTCACATATTTAAAGGGATGCGGGACCCACATGAGGACGCCACAGTGCACGCAATGGACAGCATTGATGATTTAGTCACTGATGCTTAATGTGCGAGCGCAACGGTAGGACCAGAGCCACTAGCACAGGCAGAGTTGGAGGAGCAGGAAGACGAGCTGAGCAGTGCTGAACCAGAACTCAAACAGGTACACGATATAGTTCATATCTGCACTGCTAATAAAATCTTGCCCTCTATTGAACAGGCACCCAAGATCGAGCTGAAGCAACTTCCAGAGCACCTCAAATACATTTTCTTAGGAAACGAAGACACCCTGCCAGTGATCATAAAGAAAGGATTAGAAGAGGAGCAGGAAGCGCGCTTACAGCAGGTGCTGCGCAAGAACCAGCGCGCCATAGGATGGACACTTGCTGACCTACGCGGAGTGAGCCCAGACGTATGCATGCATAGAATTCTATTGGAGGATGGTGCCAAACCGTCCAGGGAGGCTCAGCGCAGATTAAACCCGAATATGATGGAGGTAGTGCAGAAGGAGATCCTTAAGCTACTCGACGCAGGAGTCATTTACCCGATCTCAGACAGCAAATGGGTCAGTCCAGTGCACGTTGTGCCAAAGAAAAGAGGAATTACCGTAGAGGAGAATGCGCAGGGCGAGCTAGTTCCCAAGCGCATACAAACTGGATGGCGCATGTGCATCGACTACAGGAAGCTTAACGCAGTCATGCGCAATGACCATTTCCCGCTACCCTTCATAGACCAAATGCTGGACAGATTAGCAGGAAAGCCCTATTTTTGTTTCTTGGACGGATATTCAGGGTACAAACAGATACCCATAGCTGCGGAGGATCAAGAGAAGACCACGTTCACCTGCCCGTTCGGTACATTTGCGTTTCGGCGCATGTCATTTGGGCTGTGTAACGTGCCAGGTACGTTCCAACGCCTTGTCATGAGCATTTTTTCTGATATGATTGTTATATGCATAGAAGTGTTCATGGATGATTTTACTGTGTATGGAGGTACCTTTGATGCATGCTTAACACATCTTGATAAGGTCTTAGCGCGCTGCATTTCTAAGAACCTAGTGCTCAATTATGAAAAATGTCATTTCATGGTATCGCATGGTGTAGTACTAGGACATATCATCTCAGAGGAGGGGATCAAGGTAGATAAAGCTAAGATAGATCTTATTTCTAATCTGCCTTATTCCACTAACGTACACGACGTGAAGTCATTCCTTGGGCATGCCGGGTTTTACAGGCATTTTATAAAAGACTTCTCTAAAATTTATATACCCCTGTCTAACCTCTTGCAAAAGGATGTGTGCTTCGACTTTACTGATGAGTGCAGGGCCGCGTTTAATAAGCTGAAGGAGGCACTGACAAGTGCGCCAGTGTTGCGCGCGCCAGACTGGAGCCTACCATTCGAACTAATGTGCGACGCAAGTGATTACGTAGTAGAAGCAGTCCTGGGACAGCGCGTGGATAAGAAACCGCACGCCATTTATTATGCATCGCGCACACTGAACTCTGCGCAGAGGAATTACACCACCACGGAGAAGGAGCTTCTGGCAATCGTTTTTGCACTAGAGAAGTTCCGCGCATATGTTCTAGGCGCCAGAGTCGTCATCTACACAGACCACGCAGCCATTCGCTACCTACTGTCCAAGAAGGAGACTAAGCCGCGCTTGATGCGCTAGGTGCTCCTACTTCAGGAATTTGACTTGGAAATTAAGGATAAGAAGGGCACGGAGAATACAGTTGCTGACCATCTGAGCCGGATCGTGAAAGAGAAGGAGCCAGGGCAGATCACGGAGACATTCCCTGACGAGCATCTGATGGCGCTGACAGGTAAGGTACCATGGTATGCGCACATTGCGAATTACCTGGTCACAGGTACGTTTCCTCCACATTTCAATAAAACCCAGTGCATGAGACTAAAGCATGAGTCCAAGCATTACATTTGGGATGATCCATATATGCTCAGAATAGGACCTGATCAGATATTGAGGCGCTGCGTGTCTGACCATGAAATTAACTCTGTTTTGAAGTTTTGTCATGCGCACGCATGTGGAGGACACTTTGGTCCCAAGCGCACGAGCAGGAAGATCCTGGACTGCGGATTTTATTGGCCGCACCTGTTTAGAGATGCATATAACTACTGCAGGAATTGTGACAGGTGCCAGCGCACAGGAGGCATATCAGCGCGCAACGAGATGCCGCAGACGCCGATTCTAGTGGATGAAGTGTTTGATATTTGGGGTATTGACTTCATGGGGCCATTCTCTCCATCTGCCGGATACGAGTACATGTTGGTCGCAGTGGATTATGTCTCCAAATGGGTCGAAGCTAAGGCCACAAGAAAGGATGATGGTAAGACAGTCGCTGATTTTTTGAGAACTAACATCTTTTGCAAGTACGGGGTGCCTAAGGCAATCATCAGCGACCAGGGGACGCATTTCTGCAACAGAGTTGTGGCGCAAGTTTTCAAGCACTATGGAGTGCGCCACAAGACGTCCACCGCTTACCACCCTCAGACAAATGGACAGGCCAAGGTTTCCAACCGAGAGATCAAGCGCATCCTGGAAAAAACCGTAAGACCATCGCGGAAGGATTGGAGCCAGCGCCTAGACGATGCGCTGTGGGCATACCGGACCGCGCATAAGACACCAATCGGGACTTCACCGTTTCGGTTGGTCTATGGAAAGGCGTGCCATCTGCCAGTAGAATTGGAGCACAAGGCATACTGGGCAATGCGCATATGCAACCTAAACTTGGATGAGGCTGGCAAGGAGCGCGGGTTTGAGCTGAGCGAATTAAAAGAGCTGCGCCTGGATGCCTATGAGGGACTGCGCGATTACAAAGCACGCACCAAGGCATTTCACGACAAGAATATTCTTAGACGCACTTTTGAGCCAGGAGACCAGGTACTGTTGTTCTCCTCGCGCCTAAAGCTCATGCCAGGGAAGCTGCGCAGTAAATGGACAGGACCGTACATAGTCACCAAGGTTTTCCCCTACGGAACAATCGAGTTAGAAAACGAGCACCAGCATCATTTTCAGGTCAATGGGCAGAGAGTCAAGAAATACTTAGGAGAACCTTGGGATGGTACAGCGCGCGACATTGAGTTGGCAGAACCTGAGATAGCAGATGCGCAGGTTGCTGCGCCAGAATCATCACCAGACGCGTCAGAGGGAGAAAAGGGGACTATTGCTCATATATCTTCTCCCTCTTTACCTTCCCTCGTTGCTTGTAATTTATCACATACTATTAACCATGCTGACCACCCGCCCGACCCTTTGCGCAGGATCAAAAAGAATACAACACATGCACAAGCGCAGAGTCACTCAGGAGCAAGTGTGGGGGAGGTCGCTGGCACACATTTGGGCACGTAACGAGGTACAGTCGAGCCACCGACGTTAAACAAAGGCACTTGTCGGGAGGTAACCCGACTCGTTTTATTTTTTACATGTTTTTTCCTCTTTTAGTGTTTCTAGTGTCTTTTAGCTAGTTTAGGACTTGTAGTTTTTAGTCGAGCAGCAGTGCGCAGGACAGCTGCGCCAGTCAGGGGGTATATAAGAGCAGTACTTAGAAAATTTCAGTATTTTTTCACTCGACCGTTGCAAGTACAACTCCCGCCCTCACACCTCCGCTCACCGTCCGGCGCTCAAACCAGCTTCCGTCTAGAGAGATTTGAGGAGCATTCCGTCGACCACCCTCCAGGTAACCTTTCCCCCATATTTGAGCAAATTCCAGTAGGGTTTGTGCGGTAGAGGAGTGCTCTAGGGTTTTGAAATCGCACCAGGCTAGAGTGCACCGATTGGAGTATTGGTTAGAGGGTTTTGTAGGCAAGGAGTAGGCGCCCAGTTGGTGAAAGTTTCAAGGCATTTGGAGGAGTTTTGATTTTCTGAGCTTTAGAAGGTGTTGACCGGCGTTGACCAGAGAGACCCAGCCACGATGCAGCCTGCCGAGGACCAAGAAACCCCAGCTGTTTTTGCCAGCAAGTATGCCGCATTTCTAAGCTGTTTTTGGAACTCAACAGCGCATCAGACAAGGAGGACACCTGCGAGTTCCTGGCGTCGTTCGAACCAGGTGAGATGGAGATAAGGTACCGGCACCGAGGGGTGTGGTACATTGCCTCGGCTAAGAGGCTGAAGCGCACACTGAGGTGCGCTAAGGTGGGAGAAGCTGACATGGACGCGCACACGAATCAAGAGGCGTGGCGCGAGATGGCGACCGGGCCAGTGTTTGCCGCGGGGCGCAGCAAAGGACGAGAGCTGCGTGACCCGTGGGTGTTCTACTTGTGGCGCCTGGTCGCCTATGCGATCATTGGGCGTTTTAATGGTGCGCCGAAGATCAGCCTACTGGATATGGAGATCTTGAAGGGGTTTTATTATGGGAAGAGGGTGCTTTTTGTCCTGAATATGGTACACCACTGGAGCCGAGTCAGCACCAAGGGGCCGCTGACTTGCGGAGGAATTATTACGCACCTGCCGCGGGCGTTACACGGAGAGCCTGAGGTACCTGAGCACACCATGGTGCCGGCTGTTCCTCTGGACCGCGCCCACATGCTGCAAATAAGGGCGGTAGCCGTGAGGGAGGATAGCACATTGGAGTGGTGCTATCGCCTGCAGCCGGCCAGAGTGCAGCGGCCACGAGCGGAGAGCAGCGCGCAAGCAGCAGAGGGTGCGCAGGAGATGGAGGAGGACGAGGCCCCAGAGCCAGTTGTGCCTCCAGTCAGGCGCGCAAGGACCCGCGCGCAGACTGGAGCGCATCGGAGGGCCGTGCGCCGCAGGGGGAGCCAGTTACCATTTCCATCGAGGATTCTCCCCCGCGTGCACAAAGGAAGCGCCCGAGGACCGAGGCTGAGGAGGCGCCTGAGGAAGTATCAGCAGAGCAGCGCATGATGTTCAACGTCATGCGCGTGCTCGAGTATTTAGCGCCAGAAGGGGCGGACTTAAGCATGAGCCCACCATCAGGGTGGAGATTTGGAGACGCGATTCCCCCTCTCCTCAGCCTGCGGCGGCCACCTCCCGGTTCCCCCAGCGAACCGCGCCAGCCAGCCAGCCCTCTTACTCAGCCCCCAGTGCATCCAGCAGAACCCTCTCCTTCCCCAGCCCCAGCACCAGAGCCAGCCCCAGCAGCCCCAGAAACAGAGCCCACCCCCGAACCAGCACAAGTACCAGTACCTGCACCATCCCCTGTCCAGCCATCCATTCCGAGGTCCCCGTCTCAGAGGACGACTTCGTGGCGCAGCCTGTCGCCCTTTCTATTGTCCCGCCTTCCTCCAGCACCGATTATGCGACGGATTCTTCAGAGGAGGAGGCGCATGGTTCAGCGGCTGCGTCCAGCTCAGAGGACATATAGAGCTGTAGGGGGGGCGCATTATTCCTTTCGGGTGGTGTCTTTTTCTTTTATTTGCTGAACATTATTCGATATTATGTTGCTATTGTGTGCTGAACTCTTGTGCTACATATTTTGTGTCCCTATGCTATATTGCGCTGCTTTGACTATATGTTCTTCATTTTTATGTTTTTTATTTTGCTTGCATGCATGTGCGCGTTCTCCGTGCGCTTAAGCTTGAGTCGTGGGGACACGTCTCTGTTTAAGTGTGGGGGGGGGGGGGAGCGTTACATTTATATTTCACGTATTTTTGAGCTTTATAGTGTAGCTTAGTTTAATTGAAGAAAACAGTAGCAGTAGTGCGCTTGTGTGCGGGTTGCGCATACTGTCAGCTTGTTTTGCGCTATCCATATTGCGTGCGCTGCTACCAACTGTTTTAGTATATTTTTTTCGTTTTTCTGCTCCTGTTAGTTGGGATATACAGGGGATGTGGAGTTGACAGAAACGCTCTAGAGAGGCGGTTAGTCGTTCGAGCTTCGGAGGTGAGGTATATGGTCGAGAGCGCTAGTGGAGGCCTGTGCTTCGCGACCTTCGGAACAAGAGAGCGCGCTCAGTCACACAAATGCCGAAGGCGAATTACCCAAAGCATGGCGAGGTGGGAAAACAGACCACCTTTCCTCTGGAAGTCGAGCTCAGGAAGGCGGGCGCGGGTGTAAACGCGTGCGCCGACCTGCGCAGATAGACCACGGAGGGAGAGCGGGGCAGTGTTCCATAGCTGTTATCCGGAGGCCGAGACTGGAACCGTTCTGGGAAAGATAGGAACCATAGACAAAGCTGTACAAAAGAAAAATACCAGCAGATGATATGCGCTACAAAAGAATCAGCATGCGCACAAATAAGCACCAGCGTGCGCAAGGTCCACAAAGAAAATCATCAAAAGGCTCAGGTTCCCAGGAAGTGCGCGGAAGAATCACGCACGGGAAGAAGCTGCGCTGTTAACCATATACCCATCCTCGGAGTGAGAGCTGACAACCTGGAGCCTATGAAGAGCTATCTCCCAGCCATCCGAAATGATCTTCATCCCAGCTGAGAGGTAATGAATTGCGAAATCATTATATTAGAACTGTTGAAAGCAGATGCGCGCAGGTGGTAGAGCAGCGCAGGGTGATCAGTAGTGCAGATCGCGCCAGAGTGCAAGACTGTGCGCTAGACTCCAGAGAGGTAATGGTATCCGTGCTTGAGTGCTTGTTCGAGGACGAACAAGGGGCAAGTGTGGGGGGTTTGATAGAGCCTATTTATACACATTATTTAGATCCTACCCTATGCTTGTTTGCATTATTTTATGTACAAGATTACTGGTTTCCAGTGTTTTTGTATTTCAGGGCAAAACGAGGGCCTAAGCCGGATACGCGCAAACAGGCAGCGTTTAGGACGCGCATCACACAAGCCAGCGGAGCTAGCCGCGCAAACAGAAGAATTGGCAGAGTCGACACGGTGCGCTAACCGTTTGCGCTAACCAAGATGCCGTGCGCCATGCGCAGATGGTGGTGTTTCCAAATCCTGACACCACCAGATTTGGAAGTTGCCAAGGATGAGCCTCTGAGCAGTATATAAAGAAGAGAAGAAGGCTAGGGTTTGATCATCATACAATCGAGAGGACCTGCGCTAGCCGACTGCGCCAGCCAAGACTGCAACCTGCACGCACTGTTTGCTATTGTTTTCTTGGATACTCTAGTTATTATTTACTGTTTCTATGATGTTTACCACTAGCATGTCTAGCTAAACGCTTGGTATTGGTTGGGCATGAATCTATGAGTATTTCCTTTGAGACTTGCGCTTAATGCATAGCTTGTTTGCTTATATTAATTCTGTGCACAATGTTGGCAGCTAGTTGCATGAGTAGGGGAAGCCTTGAACCGCAATCTTACTCTTGTTGCTCGTTGTTGTATGTTAAACTAGTTGAATAGCCTGACGGTGCCAACTAGGAGTAACGCGCTAGGATAAGCAATTGCTACCTTGATCGGATTCGTAGTTGTTTAGTCTAGTTCAAGAATTAATAGCACATGAACTTTGATCGGAACATGCGCACATGTTAGGAAGCCTTGATCGGACACTAACTTAAGTGAAATCAAACTATAGACGTTTAGAGTCAATGATAAGGAATGCACTCATAGAGGATTGTCTGCCCAATACTTCTCATAGTCATAGTATTTAATCTCTACTGCCTGCGCACGTCTGGTGCAAGTTCTGCGTTAGCCACTATTTTCTTGCGCATCGCGCAAACCCAATCACTCACACCCCCTAAATTTTTGTAAGTGTAGGTCACTGGTTAAAACTGAACTGCTTGCTCCCTGTGGAGATCGACCCTGACTTAACCGCTGTACTAGTGGAAGAGGAAGGATTAATTTGACGCGTACAACGACGCGCGATCAACACTCCTTCACCAGGAAGGTCAACGGAGAGCTCCCATTCAGCTGGAACAGGATGATCGGCAAAGAAATCTGCTATTGCTTGGCCTTTGGTTGCTTTTTGAGGAACAAATATTAAATCATACTGCTTGAGGAGCATTGCCCATTTTGCCAATTGACCGGAGAGGACAAGCTTCGAAAGTATGTATTTAATTGGGTCAGCCCTAGAAACCACGTGTACGGTATGTGCTTGCATGTAGTGTCTCAACTTCTGAACAACAAATACTAGCGCAAGACATATCTTTTCAATAGGGGAATAATTCAGCTCAGCTCCAATTAGAGTTCGACTCAAATAATACAAAGCCGTTTCTTTACGCTCGGCATTCTCTTGAGCACACATTGCCCCCAATGATCGCTCTTGTGCAGCGACATAAAGAATTAGAGGTTTTCCCGGAATTGGTGCCCCCAACACTGGTGCAGATGACAAGTACTTCTTTATGCTATCAAAAGCCTTGCGACACTTATCATCCCAATGAAATGGAACATCTTTTTTCATTAAGTGACTAAAGGGTTGACAACGTCCTGCGAGGTTAGAGATGAACCTTCGAATGTAAGCAAGACGCCCTTGTAAGCCACGCAGTTCTTTTAAATTTTTTGGTGCGGGCATTTCTTGGATGGCTTTAATTTTTGTTTGGTCGATTTCAATGCCTCTGTGTGTAACCACAAATCCTAAGAATTTTCCGGAAGTTACGCCAAATGCACATTTAAGTGGATTCATCTTGAGTCGATATTTTCGGAGTCTTTCGAACACTAGACGAAGGTCCCCAATGTGATCTTTTCTTTCTTTTGATTTAACGACCACATCATCAACGTAACACTCTATCGTCTTGTGCATCATATCTTCGAACATTCTTTGCATTGCACGTTGATATGTGGCACCAACATTTTTTAATCCAAAAGGCATAACTTTATAATAAAAGATCCCTTTTGGAGTGCGGAAAGCAGTTGCTTCTTGATCTTCAGGTGCCATGGTATTTGGTTGTATCCTACCGTACAATCCATGAAAGAAAGTGCTTCATGTCCGGTTGTGGCATCAATCATGAGTTCTGTGACAGGTAATGGGAAATCATCCTTTGGACATGCTTCATTGAGATCTCGAAAGTCAACACATACACGCAATTGTCCGTTCTTCTTTTTGACGGGGACAATGTTTGCGATCCATGTTGGATATTTAACTTCACGAATAAAACCAGCATCAATGAGTTTGTTGACTTCCTTTTCAATTTCAGGAACTAACTCTGGCCTGAATCGTCGTTGAGATTATTTCTTAGGATTAGTGCCCTTCTTAATCGCTAGCCGATGGACTGCTACATTCGGATTAAGCCCCGGCATCTCTGTGTAGTTCCAAGCAAACACATCTTTATACTCAGCTAGTAGCGCGTGATATTCGTGTTCTTCCTGCTCAGTAAGCAAGGCACTCACGTAGATGGGTCGTGGATCTTCTGAAGTTCCAAGATTTAACTCTTTCAGGTCATCTACTGTGGACTGCCCCTCGTCTTCAAGTTTGTTCGGAGCTTGATCAACCTCTATTTCTTTATTGTCATCATCTACTTCTTCAACTGTAATGTGATAGATTGTTACTACTTCACCTTCATCACTATCTTGTTTTTCGGCCCATTCTTCTGGCGTTCTCAAGCGATTGAATACCGAACTCGTGGAGCTACGTAATCGTTTAAAAACTGTCCGCTCGTGATCCTGAAGAGCATCAGATGGGTCGCTATTGGTTCCTGTACTCTGCTCACCCAATATGTTGAAAACGGAAGCGTGATTTCTTATAAGAGTATCTTGTTGACTTCTTCTGCGATCTGGTGTATTCATTCTGTCAAAAACAGAAGGTCATGCTCTGGTGACAGGTGGCCTTATTCTATCAAAGACAGAACTCGCATGTGGTCGCAAGTTGGTTTCCTCGTTCTCCTCAATTTCTTCTGTCGTAATGTACAGAGCTGAAGATGTGCGTTTCCCGCGACGAGCAGAAATCTTCACGGGCGGTAGAAGTTCGTACCCCAGACCGACTTGTTTAGGAGTTGTTCCTTGTATTTGACCGATTGTGTAAGTATGAGGTTTGATCATGTTTCCAAGTGGAGACGGATTTTTGAAATCGTATCTGGACTTCTCCATTAACTTGTATGCGTTGGAATCAAATCTACCTTCCAACTCTTGCTCTCTTTCCAATGATCTGTTAGATGACAAAACACATCCTGTCGGCGGAGGGTTTACAAATTGTGCTCGACCTGAGTTGGGTAAAGGGATCACAACTTTTTCCACCCACTCCTGCTTCACATTCTTGCTAATTTTTTTATCCTCCACGGGCTTGGTTGTAGAATTTTGGCATTCGGCAAAAGGACTCTCTCCTTTCTTACGTCGAGATTGCAGAATGTAACGCAAGACTGGAGGTGTAATCTTGGGCATTAAATCTTGTTTGTTAACAACTGTTGAGGGATCTAGCTTTCGGGTTGTCTCGGGTTGATCTATTTGTACCACTTTTAGCTGTGCGTCGACTGTAGACGTATTAGGTTTGAAGACACTCTCCTTCTTTTTATTCCCTTTTCCGGTCGAAGAGATAATAGAGGGTAACAATTCACTTGAAGTTCCCTCTTCTTCAAAGAATTTGGCATCTGCATAGAATGAATCGGCTTTAGTGAATGGTTTGACATCTCCATTTATTTTTCTCACACCTCCGCGATAGTACTTCAAACACTGGTGCAAGGTTGAAGCAACAATTCCGTTTTCATGCATCCATGGGCGACCGAGTAACAATTTGAATGATGTTCTTGATTCTATGACATGAAACAAAGTATTCGAAGATAGTTCATCCATAGTGAGGTTCACGCGGATCATACCAATCGCGCGCTCGCCATTCAGGTTGAAGCCATGAATCACCGTGCAACTATTTGAGAGTTCATCAGTTGTGATTCCCAATTCATTCATTGTTGCTTTTTGCATAAGATTTACACCAGAGCCTCCATCTACAAGGATTCTGCTTATCCTTTGTTCTCTGATGTAACCAGATACGTATAAAGGTCTATTATGGGGTTTAGACCCAAGGAAAAGATCTTCATCAGAGAATGTCAAAGCAGTATGACATGAAATGCATTTGATCAAATTCTCCACTGATTCCTCTCCATCTTTGATCTTATCCTCACATCCTTTGGAGTTTTGGCTCGTATCCACCTGTTGTTGTGTCTTGTCAGGTAGTTGGAGGATTTGTTCACCGAGGTTAGATTTTGGTGGTATCATGGTGGTTGAAGTCTGACTCTCCCGTACTTCATTTTCCTTGTCACCTCCATCGGTTGTCATAGAAGTAGTGTTGGCGATAACTTTTTCTAAGTAACCTTCTGGAAAGAAATCTTTCAAAGTAATAGGAGTTGGTGGATCTTGCTTCAGAAGATCCGTCGGTAGGATATCTTGTCTTACTACTTTCTTTGGTTTCTTCTTTCCTTTTTGGTGATACAACCTCTTTCTGGTATTCTGCTTTCTTTTACGGGGATCAGGTTGCGACTGAATGTTTACCCACTTCTTTGATTTTTTTTGCATTACAACGGTCCACCCTTCGTCATCCTTGTTTGTGCTTTGCACATTTTGCGGTGCATTATCACAAACCTTCTTTTCTGATTCTGACAACATTGGCTGCCTTTGAATCCATACTTCTGTTGGTTTGAAGCTTCCAAACCGAATGTTGTTTATACCAAAACTGTGATTCCTGAAGAGGCTTTTTGCATGTAGTCACTGTTGTATGATTTGTTTCCACAGCTTCATCGACATCTAGCAGTATTTTCCCTTCCTTAGCTAGCCTCATTATCAACTCTTTCAGTGTTATGCAATTTTCGATATTGTGACTTACCAATCTGTGATAACGGCAATACTTAGGATTATTAGTTTGGTTTGCTTCATCAGGCCGCTTTGGTTCAGGCAACTGAATCACATTATTCGCTAGCAGATCATCTAGCATTCCTGACAAGTCCGAATCAGGAAAGGGGTATTTCTTAGCCTACAACTCTTTTAGTGTCGGCTTGTCGCGCCTAAGGTCATTTGTAGCAAATTTCTTCTTATCTTCTTTAGGTTTCCCTGATATCTTTATCGGAGCGTTGCTACTGTTGATAGCCATGGCCTCTTTAGAAGTGCTTTTAACAGTCTTGTCCATCTTCTTAAATTCCTTCTTTTCGACAGGCGGCTTAGAATAGGATGCACGACTCTTTCTGTGTCCTTTCACTGTAATTTCCATGTCATGGGCTCGTGTAGCTAGCTCTTGGGAACTTCTGGGTTTGATGCCTTTAAGAATGTACAGAAGCTCCCAACTCATCCCATCTATACACATCTCCACAGCGGAAGTTTCACTTATGCGATCTTTGCATTCAAGACTCAACCCGCGCCAACGGTTGATATAGTCCACCACATATTCATCTTCCCACTGCTTAGTGTTCGTCAGCTCACTCATGCTGACGACCCGTCTGGTACTGTAGAAACGATTTAAGAATTCATCTTCCATATGATCCCAGCTATCAATGGATTCTCCCTGTAGATCAGTATACCAATCAAAGGCAACACTCTTTAGAGAACGGACAAATTGTTTCACGAACAAGTCTCCTTCTGTACCAGCATTGCTGCAAGTTTCTACGAAATGAGCTATATGCTGTTTTGGGTTACCCTTCCCATCAAATTGGTGGAACTTAGGAGGTTGATAACCAAGTGGCATTCGCAGCGCATCAATCCTTCTGGTATACGGTTTGCTATAGCGCGAACTACCGGAAGATTCTCCGCCCATTTGACACTTCACTACATTCGTTATCAGCATTTGTAGTTGTTTTCTCATTGAAAATGACACCTTTGTTCTTAACAGTGTCGTCCACCACAATCATACCGGCATTACTGTTATCCAATACGACATCCGGTTCGACTTCTTTGGGTTTCTCCTTTTCAATTAGTCCATTCACCTCTTTCTGAAGTTCTGCTATTTTTCGGTTCTTTTCTTCATTGTCTTTCAAGACTTGTTGGAGCATGTCCTTCATTTCAGCCATTTGTTCCTCTACAGATTTAGCTTCGATTATCATGACAGTAGCCACATCAAGTTTGCAGACTTCAGCATTCTTTTGCACAACCACCTTCATGTTTGGTGAAGATGTAGTGTTAACTTTGTCGCCTTCCCTCTTCTTTTGATGTGGAGAGTGAGAGGCAATTATCGCTTTAGCTGCAGCAGCAATAGAGGCAGCAGTGTACGTACGCTCACGTGTTGGAACATTTACAGCACGTAAGCTGGCAGCAGTTGCGTTGACAGCAATCTTTCTTGCCATGCTTCTGGTGCAGACACCAACATGTTGCATGTTTGCAGGAGGAGAGTTGTTGAGGAGAGCTGCAGCGTAAGTCTGACCTGGAGTGCGTGGACTTGTTGGTTGAGCAGACATTGCAGCAGTGGACTTATTTGGTTACGATGTAGAGATGAGAGGTAGAGATGTTTCACGTCGGGTTCACCAAAAATTTGTAGACGAATTATTTTGCAAGGCACAAAATAACAGAACAAATGATTTTATTGCTCTTCAGAGAGTTTATGTGTACAATCTCTAGAATCCCTCTGATTCTACTACGTAACAGTTCTGATTTGAGTTGCGTAAGCAAGGGTCGCGATGACTTGATCTCACTTGATGCTTGACACTTCTTGAAGAAAGTTCGGCAAACGGTACAATTTGCGTACTTGTTGTTTGCAATGTTGCTTTCCTCAGAGAAGTCTTCTTATCTAGAGTTTCTGCCTTTTCAAATGAATCATGAACTCTCTATTTATAGAGAATTTACTGGGCTTGAATACTGGGCCTCCATTGTGGGCTTTTAGTAAGTTTCGGCCCATTAGTTACTTAAGACCCAAATAATTACTTAATCTGCCGGGTCAGGCCCATACTTCATTTAAAATAACTAAATTGAATTAAAAAATTACATTAATTCAAAATAATCATTTTAAACTAGTTTTAAGCATTTTAATAAATTTTTAATGCCTACAATGACGTTTGCACAGCTCCCTGAGTCTCCGCAATGCCTGTCGCACCTTGCCGGAGTCTCTTCGTGCATCTCGAAGTTGATCGGATATTTTGTTCTAGCTCTAGATCATCACGGATTGCTGAAACAGAATCTGACCTCTGACCGTTGCCCAGTTTGTGTATACAAATTGATTACAAGTTGATTTTAACAATTGATATTATATAATCAATGTGTTCAATAGACATTTGATTAATTACTTCATTTATTTTTGTATTGAATTAATGTAATAACTGGTTCAATATAATCATTATGATGCTTATCTAATCTGCTTCATTAAAAACACACCATTGAATATAGTATAATTCTATTTACAAAATTGTGTTTACATATTCCATTAGTACTAGTATTGAAATAAAATTTTATTTTCATAAAAATGAGCTCGAATGCTACTCCTATTATAGGAGAGCATTGTCTTCTCAAAAAAGCTATAGGAATTAAGACTAATTTTTAGTTTGTCTTCTACCAAGGACAAACCCTGATTGTTTCCTACATGTCATGGAAACTCACCCAAGGTCCTTAAGGTGTTAATTGGTATATCTAATGTGTCATCAAATCTCAAATATTTTATTTCAATAAATTCACATTTTACGATGCTCATTACATTGAGATACTTAATACCTTCAAATTTATATGGTAAATGAGGATTCATCATCATTTTCTTCACCAATTAATATATATTCTAGAGCTAAGAAGAACTCCGTTATTTTATGACAAAGTCAGATGTGAAGTGTATGTTCTTAGAGCTCTACTAAATCACCAACCGAAGTTAAAAGTCACCTCTGCCCATGACAAATTCATCTAGTATATATGTTATTCTTACCATTATTGTATCTCAGTGTAGCTAGGCAAAATTTCTATTATCTATCTCTATGTATACAAATTTCAGGCAGTATATCACTTTTATTAGCCTTTGTTTTGCGGGCAGCAGTCTCAACTCGTGCCATTGATCCACTCTCATCCAGCTCATACTTGTTATTTAAGTAGAGGAGACGAGACTTGGAGCTGAAGAATTGGTGCTGAGATTCATAGCTTTCTGGGTCTACATTTTGATATCAATTACAGTGATAAACCTACAAGGTTTCAAATGGATAGCAAATACTCTCAATTTTGGTTGATTTTATGTATCCATGGAGTTTTTGTGCAAATCGTTTTAGTTTTAATTTTTTTTGTTTCCTTATTTAAAATGCCCCTCAGTTTCTATTGTTGCATTTTTGTATGGATTGGGTTCCAGCGACAACAAGTATAACCTGGTGAACCAAGCACATTAATGAACACAAAATTGAATGGTTAGTTAGCGATACCCAACTGGGAATGACCATGTGCATAGTTAACTTTTATACTATGATCATACTCGTCAACTGATTGATGCCTTGGTTCCGGAATCTAGAGGATTGAGATCGGTATTGATTAGGAATGTATCAATGTGTCGTCGTATTCAAGGTAAATTTTGGAACCTCTCTGAAAAAGGAAAAAAACAGTTTTATAGAGTTTACATGGTGCCACGCCAGTCTTCTTGTCACAGATACGCGTTTTGGTTGGGGACCGTATCTTTTGTCCTCCCCACTGCAATCATACCACAACACCCCATGGATGAAGAAGCTGTCACTTCACCATCAACATACCCTTGCCTGTCAGATCCTAAAACCCAACATGAATTCTTGTTTCTTGAGAAATTTAAGTCTAAAAAAGTGGTGATGTGTTATTCTGATAAAGGAAGAGGGGAGGGATAAGAGTCAATGCAGTAGAGTAGTTGGGTTCGGCACATGGGTTGCTGGTAGACGATCAATAATGCAAAACATAACATTCACAACCTCATCCTGTTTATGTGCCTCGATTCAGACATGATCATGGAAGACAGTAGTAGTGTGTACAGATGTCTAATTATTGAACGTTTACGCCTCTGCGGCTGGCTGCTATATGATGGATGACAAACAAATTACATATCTAATTGGGTCGACCACAGAGCAAGATTGGTGTGGAGTAGTAATGAACGCCGGGGAAATGTGACCTAAATAAACACATACAGTAACAAGAATGGATTAGATAAGGAGTTTTTCTCTCTCTATGCATCTGTCTGTACCTGTTAATGCAGCAATAACAGCATCCTTCACAAGTTCTTCCAGCAACTTCTCTTCTATTTCCTTCCCTACTTCATCCATTTCAACGCGCATATATTCGCCCAATCCTTTCCCAACCATTTCATTCTTCACTACCATCTCCACTAACAGGCTGGTGTTGCAATCACCATCATTCCCCACAATGCATTTGGCATCATAAGCTATCCATTCTTTTACTCTGGTCCACACATCATCAGCTAATGGTACCGGACTGTGACCCTCACATGATACACCATCAAGTACTTTCACTCTATTCTTCGCTTCCGGCATCCGGTAATGCGAAATGTCAACCAATGCTGCATTAACACAATCATATATCAGCTTGCGACTTGATCTCCATTGCCTGCGGTTAGCTTCGTATGCTAGGGATTTATTGTTTAGGTTAATGTATTTTTCCCGCAGTATCGGGTCTAGTGGGCTGTCTGGCGAATGCCATAGGGTATTGAATGCATCTGATTGTACATCATCATTGAAGCAGGAGTCGGCGAGTAAAGTTTGAATCGTAAGAAACCAATCTTCCTCAGACTCGGGGTCCAAAGGAGTCACTGAAGGTGTAACTGGAAACATAGTGGCTGTGTCTGAACATGAGTCCTTCCATGATATTGTCCGTGAAATTGATCCGATTGGTGGAGATTTGTCTATTAAACTCGACTTCAATTGGTGAGCAAGTTCTTGGCACCCTATTTACACCAAAAGAATTCATTTATAAGCCATTGTTCCAGACCAGCACAAAATATATAGCAAGCGAAATGGCTTCAAATGGAATAAAACCTTGATCTTGTTTAATGCTGCTTGCAAACTCCAAAGCAGAAGTGTCATCCTCTCCAAACGGCATCTCCAAGACTGAGACTGGGCTCGGTTGATCCTCATTGTCATTAGATTTTGCAGGCCTCCAAGCAGACAATCCTACCTAAGGGAAGATAGCTTGGAAGGCTTAGACAATGATGAAAACCAGTTCAAATGTATAACAAAGTTGAATAACAAGCACTGTTAACAAGATTACCTCGCTTGAAG
The DNA here is from genome assembly GCA_963678935.1 of Umbilicus rupestris. NCBI lineage: Eukaryota > Viridiplantae > Streptophyta > Magnoliopsida > Saxifragales > Crassulaceae > Umbilicus > Umbilicus rupestris. The sequence goes on from OY787617.1 coordinate 2,110,804, forward strand.
CAATGGCTTCATTCTGCCCCTGAAGACCATGGTGTATGCGTTCTTCAGAAAACCCGCAAGTTTTACCACTACTTTTTCCAGTAGAGAGCTGTGACGTGCCAGGGGTATTAACAGGAGACAAGTTTCCAGCTTCAGATGTATTAGTTGCTGCTTTCTTGACCTTTTTGTTCTTTGAGAAGAATAAGCTGGAAACCTTCCCTTTAAAAGATGTTTTGGTGTTTTTAGGCTTCGCCTCCTCTCTAGATTCATCTGCTTTGCCGACCGCAGTGCCTGAAAGTTCAATATTGAGCCGATCACCATACACAGATGATGCCACTGGAACAGACTTCGATCTCAGAAGACTTCTTGGAAAGTCCAGCAAACTGTCATCCTTGGGCAAATCACGAGTAATACATGATGTCGAACCCCTATCTTCTTTGTTACTAGCCTCTTCACAAGTCAGCGACTTCTTTGTCTCTGACAGAGCAAGCATCTCACCTAGTGTGCTAGAGTTTCTCCTAACATGTCTTTGTTCTGGAGGATTTCCATGCAATGCCACCATGGCCCATCTTTCAGAGAGACGCTTCTTTGCTTCCCGAAAAACTGATGATTCTGGAGAGCATGATGCACGGCTGAAGGATGACGAGGAAAAAGGACTACTGAACCGATTGATATAATCCCAAGAATGCTTTGAAGTTGGCGACATGACTTCAGAATCAATTTCGCCGTCATACTCATTATCTGATTTGTTCATGGAACTCCCATTGCCAGTATATCCATTTGAAAACACTGAAGACGGCAAAATGTGGTCACTTTGCCGACCCAGTAGTTTCTCACGCATCTGCCTGGTGATTTCTTTAGCCACCTCTGTAGACTCAAGTGCATCACACACATGAGTCTCAGTGAAGTAATCTTCGCCTTCTACAGTTATGAAAGATGAAGAATCCAGAGGGCCCATAGTCCCAATTTCATGAACATTGCCAATGCTAGGTTTTAATACTACGATTCGAGTTGGTAAATGATCATCTGCATTCCAATAAGAAAATGTAGAGGAGCGTTCGTCATGACTTTTGCTCCGCCCATGGGCCAGAGCAATATGCACTGGTTTCTTAGCCTGTTTCTCATTCTTATTTTTTGACAATGAAAGTTTTTCATCCTCTTCAATCTTGGAAGGTTTGAGAACAGTGATACGTCTTGTCTCCAGGGTTGCAGGAAAGGCATACTTTTCATACAATTGTTGAGTAAATGGTGAATTTGGCTCTTGAAGACACTTTAGAAGTAAATCCCGATTAGAACTAAGAACTTCTAGCGCATCTTGGAATGCTTTAGAGTGGCGTAATTTTTCATCTGTTACTAAACGCTTCGCTTCAACAAACTTCTGGCGAACAAGAGCCATCTTTTTCTCATCTATATCCATCGCATGCCTACTCTTTTGTGGGTATATATCCTTGACAAACTTGTCCCCGTGAGCCTGCTTAAAGATTTCAGATATATCTTTATATTTTTTCTGCTCTAGATAGTTAGCTTCAGGTTTCCACCGCTTATCTAAAACATCACTATCTGTGTGCAAGTATCCCAATGGTTTTTTGGAATGCATTGTACCACTTGTTCCATGGATACTACGTTGTCCAACTAGAGCATTCTGTTGTCTTGGGAGAGCATCTAGGCCCATTAATTTAGCAACTAAATTAGGTGGGTTCTGCTTAGGCTCCACTTCTTTTGACATTTCATGGTCTATGAGCATCTTCATCGGTGTTCTGTTCGAGGCATTTCTTCTTAACTCTGATACAATCTGCATGATGTCGATTTAAGAGAGTTACAAATATGGCAACTTCATAGATTCATCGGTAGGCATTTTCACTTACCAATTTATCCTCCAACGGATCTTCAATAGAGCTCCATGATCTGGCCACATCCGATCTACTCCTTGATAGTGAAGATCCTGTAGCACATGTCACAGATTAGCAACATCTAGTTTCATGGGGATAGAAAATTATAAATAATGCAAGGAACTGAAAACCTCAATTTTTGTTTCAAGCTACAGATAGTCAAGGAGTAAGCCACATGTGGAATGACAAAAAAAAGGACCCATGCAAGTTCAGCCGAAATGAAATCTTCCAAATATGTTTCAATAAAATGAAAGATTGACAAAAATATAGCATTAAAAAGACAGCAGTACTCAACATGATTAGTTTTGGAACCGACCCGCCCAAAACGTGCAACTTGGCCAGTTCCTTAATCTATTTCATTGGATTCTTCTAACAGGAGACATATTCGTTTCTTCGGTAAATGCATTAATCAACCCACTCAAATGTTTGCAAATAACAACAAATGTCTACATAGCCACATGACCATCACAGAGTAAGTCAAGAAAGTAGTATCAATAAAATGCAATCCAAGCATTGAAACAAGCCTTAAAAAGAATATTTTCACCATCATAGTGAGGTTTGTCCATAAGTCGCTTGTTTGCCGTCGTGCCTGGGTTCATATCAAAAATATTAACCATCCTTCCCAAGCATCCAGGAATAGGCCTATTAGAATTGTGAACTTTCCTGTTCTTCGTGCTGTTCATTTCCTCAACACCTGAAATTACTCTCAAAATTAGAACTGTGACTCTCAAAATTGCTCATCAATAAATAAGTTAATGAATCTGCAACTAGAATAATAAAAGATGAACACACCAAATTCACAAAAAGGTACGAAGCCCGAAAATCTGAAATTTCGCTGCTGGATGTTGTTCATAATGAATCGTACAACGAATTTTTACAGCAGCTTAAAGGTCAAATTGAACAGGAATCATCCATCAGTATTCACACCTAAGTAACCAGTTTCAAAAGTTGAACAAGATACACGTACGTATACACAAAGCGAGGGCACGGGAGCAGAATCGTGTAGGGATTCGGAAGTAGCGAGATCGGAACAGAGAAAGCAGAAAGGCGTTTCCAGAACGTAACAAGAGAGACTAAGGCGAAATATAGATATGATTCCACTCGGAATAATATAAGCGCCGGTGGCGGAGTAGCACGACAATAAGCATTCCAGTCGGAATACGGCCGGCGGTGAAGCTCAATTGTCGGTATCCGATAGAGAAAATGACGCACCGACAGTGGGGAGAAGCGTGCGACCCGCTCGGAGGTGGGGCTTGGGTCGTGAATTACAGGAGAGAATGGACAAGCGGTGATGAAGAGAGAGAAAGCTCCATGAGCAAGAGAGAGAAATGGAGAAGAGTGAATGGGGCGAGTGAAAGATGAAGGAGAAGAAGATAATTCTGAAACCCAGAAGTAATTTAATTAATTTACAAAACAGTCCTCATACTTTCTTAAAATCACTGATAGGCCCAACAGATTGTTTTTCGCAAAATTATTACCATTTATATTAATAAAAATAAATCATTTTGCTAAACAAAATTTACAAAAAAAGTTGACAATGGAGTTCATAAATTAGACCCATTAAATTGATGTGATTGTTTTATATAAATGTGACATTGAATAAATGGTTAAGCTATTATTGTAGGTAGCATCACCATCCATTTAAAGCAAATAATAAGAGGCTGTAACATAGGGATGTTAAATGGAAAGTGTGGTCCATCTCAGAAGGTGAGTATTCTATTAAGCTTAACTGTTAATTTTAAGTAATTGGGTTGAACTATTATTATTTTTTATAATTTAATAAGAGATAATTATAAATAAAAATTATTATATTTAATGACAATTAGAATAAAATAAAAAGTTTATGATGATAATTATTGATGAAAAGGTAGTTTTCAAAGAAGCTCATATATAAGTTTAAAATCCAAGATTTGGAGCGGAAGTCGTCGACCGGACGGGTGTATTTTTCGCACTTGGTGATAAATGAAAAAGAAAAAGAAATAGTAAGTTTCGTCCTACTTTCCTCCTTATTGTTTTTTAACGGAGACTTTCGAGACAAGAAGCAGATTATGCGGATTACACCCTCTCCTCCGTCTGCCTTACTTAACTTCCCATAATTTCCTCGTGGAATCTTCCTCTCATCAATTTATTGTTATTTTTTAAAATCTGATTGTAGGCTAGGTAGAATAAGATGATTTGGATTTTGAAATACGAAATTATGTATGATATTAAATTTATAATAATCTTGCACTTGTATTTGGTTGTGTATTCATTAATCAACATGCCTTATATGTTTAGAACAACCTAAAATTTAGGATAGATTGGGTGTCACTATCACAAACTCCTATTTTTACTCATTCTAATTGACTCATGTGCAACATACTTTAACATTCTTCTTTAAACGGAATGTGCTAATATTCAGTTTATACTATGATTCGTGGTTTTCGATATTTCATGGCTAGATTGCTCAATTGTTTCTTATTGATTGGTTCTTTATAACCAAACACTCCCTAGTTTCTTTTGGGGACTCTTAAAGCCGCTCCTATCACATCGTCACTCCCTTAATACTATAATGTATATCATCTTATAAACAAGTGAGAGTACTGTTCTTTTCCATAACTTGTTGATGCTAGGAAACTGAAGTCTACTTCATTCGTAGACTTAACTTAACATACTACATAAATTACCTAGTTTCTCATAGGTTTTCAAATCAAAGAGTTTCCCTTGAGCACATTTCAAATCACATACCCTTCACGTTTAGAGTCACCAACAGCCTCACTTTCCCGATCACCGAATCCACCATAATTGGAATCGACTCCAACCACCTTAAGTACTTTCCATTTCCGAAAGTGTCGTGGCCCCAGAACACTCGGCTTCGTACATCGCTTCTCCTCGCTTCACTCCACTCCGGAGATCTCTTCCCCTTCAAACTTGGATGAACCCATACCATATAAATGGCAAATTTGATCACCAACATTGGCCTCCATCACTAAACACTAGAATCCACCAGATAGAAATCCATCACTGCACACCTTCCTAAATCAATTTATTCTGGACTATGTGCAAAAGTGCTTGCACCAATAGGACCTTCATCTCCCCATTACTGATCGCTTTCTTCAGTTGCTCTCCATTTGGCTGCTGAAATGGAGATGTTCTACTAGCAGAGGGCTGGGATGAGGATCTCTTCCTTTACCCAACTTTACCTGAGAAGAAACCTTCTTCTAATGTCTTCAACCTCGGTTGCAACTTTTCTTTAAATTGTGCTTCAGCTTTGTTCACTCTCTCTCCGATACAATCAATTTATCTCTCAGACGTTTGACAACGCGTATTTTAACCCCTTGTAGTTGTCAAAGTTATGTTTTGGGGTCAAAGTGTAGTCAAAAGAATTTATAACATTGGTAAATCCAAGGGTCCATCCAATGATCAAACGCGTGTATATAATAGGTAAGATGATGATTCTGATGCAAGAACAATATAATGTAAATAAAAGTAATAATTCAGAATCAAACTTCACATGTGCGCACCATTCAATTCATGAAACAAAATATATAATCACTCATATCATACGATGAATGGTTACAAACCTTGTGCGCTCTAAGTAAGTCAGACACTCCTGGATCATTACTTTTCGCGACACGTCTTGTACTTCGAGTCCCTTCAGCGAGTCATACACTCGATTGTTCCTAACCATTAATATCCAATAAACATTGGTAACTACTAGTTACGTAGGCAATACATTAAAAACACTTTTTTCAAACAAGTGTATGTTAGCTCCCCTACCAAATCATATACTACCAAACATCTATATGATTAGATATCAATTCTACATAACTCCGATGAATTACCTTAACTATGGTGATATTGGTTCTTAACTTAACTGTTAAGGTTATGACAAACAACCTCAAGAAGTTGCTACAACATCCCGTAAAACAGAGGCTGGAGTAAGGTTCTGGAGTTAACAAAACAATCCGTAAGAAAATGTTATAGCAATCCTTTGCAACAGAAGCTGGAGAAAGTATCAAAAGATGCCAACTGACCGCTAGAAGTTGCTAAAGCATACCATGGAGACTCTAAGCTAGAGCAAAGTAGTCGTTCAACATGGAGCAGCACGGAGAGCCTCCGGAGGGTTCCTGAAGGCATCGAAACGAGTTAGGGAGTCTCCAAGTCAATTACAGTCGATCCGAAGTCTTCATTAAGCTATCTGAATCGATTGAAGAAGATAAGGTTCCAATTTGATTTTAGGAAATCAATTCCCAATAACTTGCAAGAATCTAGGAAAGATCTGATGCAAACAAGGATGTCCAGCTTAATAGGGATGGGCGACAGAAGATTCATTCTTCTAGATATCTTGATCATGACTTTATTACTAATAATAACACTAGAGGAAGGGCAAAAGACAATGGTGTGAGATAAGTGAAGGCAGGCAAGTGAATGGACAAGAATGAATGCAAGCGTTGGGGTAGCATACAAAGCGCTTAGTAGTGTTTGTTATATATTTGCATGAATGCTTTTCTAAGGGAGGGAATTAACAATCTTATATATTCCTTACTCGTCTTCTTTTTATCTACTTTATCCCCACTTTCCATCCTTATCTTCTTCTTCCTTCCGATGCTTTCATTGAAAGTCATGCCGGAAACTCGTAGGAAGCTATTGCCGCCCTTACAAAGGAAATGAACGAGCTTGGTCAGAAACAGAATGAGGAATCGATACATCATAAAGAAACACTAGCTGCAGTTCTAGAGACGATGGGAAAGATGAGGAGTGATATGTTGAATGAGATGCGCAATGAAATACAAGAGTTAAAAGCTATTGGTTTTAGCGCCAAATACCAATCTATTGATAACACTTCAACCTCTCAAGATTCACCACTACTACCTACACCCCAAGGATTCCAGGTAATGGTTAATAAGGGAGTTCATGCACATCAACCTTGGCAACCAGTGCCACGACCAATGGTTATACCATCTGAATTGGCACCCATCGGAAACCCAATACCTCCCAGGATAGACGTTCCGATATTTAGCGGTGACGCGGTGGAAAGATGGTTGTTTCAAATGGAGCGCTATGTTGAGTTTTATCAGGTGCATCCAAATCAACAATTACCTATGTCAACTTTCTTCATGAATGGGGAAGCACTCAAATGGTACCAATGGCTCCACACAACTCACCAGCTCAAAGATTGGGGTAAATTTTCTCAAGATGCCATGGAGAGGTTTGGACCCCTAACTTATTGGAGCGCTGAAGTTATGATAAATAAGCTACACCAAACTACCACAATAGCATCATATATAGCTGAGTTTGAGTTAATATCTACTAGTACACCCAAGTTTAGTTCAGAAAACTTGTTGAGTCACTTTTTAGCGGGATTGAAGGATGAAATTCATTGTGAAATTGTGTTGTTCAATCCATACCTTGCAAATTGCAATGGGATTAGCTAGAGTCGCGAAGCAAAAGGTTAATAGCTTCCGAAGTTAGAAATCACGCAACTTCCCTATTCGATCAACAACTAATGTTCCTGACAACTCCATTAATGTTCGGCTGACATCCAACAATTCCAGTTCTCGCTTACCCTTCAAGCGTTTGACCCTCGCTGAAACAACCACACGCCGAGAAAAGGGTTTGTGTTTTTATTGTGATGAAAATTTCTCGCCAGGTCACCGATGCAAATCGAGATTCCAATGCCTCCTCATTGATGAAATGGAGTGCCATGATGTTATATATGATCCTGAACCTAAACCAATAATTGATACCTTTATTAATAATGAAGTAGCTGAGCTTGAATCGGTCCATTCAATATCCTTTAATGCACTCCACGGGAGGATCACACCTAGTACACTGCGTATAGAAGGCCAGTTAAAGGGTATAAAAACGTTGCTATTGATCGAGAGCGGATCAACTCATAATTTTTTTAACTCATGTGGCTTGTCTTACCTATAGAGCCTTCTCGACACATGAACGTGCCCATTGGGAACGAAGATGAACTCCAATGCGAGGGTTTATGCTGGCAAGTTCCACTATGTTTCGGTGAGTCTAAATTTGATATTGATTTTCATTTATTACCTATCTACGGTGCAGTGCAAGGAGCTCAATGGTTGGCTGACATCGGTCCAACTCTATTTGATTTCAAGAAGCTTTGTATGAGCTTTAATCACTATGGCGAAACTATTCAATTGCATGGCCAAAGACCAGATGCACAACTTACATTGAGCAAGCTTCAAAAAGCTCAGAAAACTGATGCCATTGCATCCTTTTACCAATTAACAGCGGTAGACAAATTTACGAAAGATCTCACAACTATCTTACCAACACTACCAGATCATCTTAGCAATATTCAGACTAAGGAACTAGCGCAAGTGCTGCAGGAATATCACGAGATTTTCAAGAAACCTAAAGGGCTTCCTCCAACTCGGCCGGTTGATCACAAAATTCCTCTCATACATGGAACAACTCCGGTAAATGTACTGCCTTATCGATACCCAAAATATCAAAAATTGGAAATTGAGAAACTAGTTCAGGAGATGCTAAATGAGGGTATAATTCAGCCTAGTTATTCACCTTTTTCTTCTCCAGATTTGTTGGTAAAGAAAAAAGATGGTACATGGCGTTTTTGTGTTGATTATAGAGCTCTCAATTTTGCCACGGTTCGAGATCGTTTTCCTATACTTACCGCTGATGAATTATTTGATGAACTTCACGGAGCGAGCGTGTTTTCGAAACTTGATTTGAAGGCCGGATATCACCGAATTCGCATGGCAGAGGATGATGTTTCTAAACCCGCTTTTCGCACTCATGACGGCCACTTTGAATTTCTCTTCATGTCGTTTGGTTTAAGCAATGTGTCGTCCACGTTTTAGGCAACCATGAACAATATATTAAGACCTTATTTACGCAAATACGTTCTTATTTTCTTCGACGTCATACACATATATAACAAATCTTGGCGTGATCATCTGCTTCATCTTCGAGAGGTACTCAAATTTTAGCTCAACGTTGTTATTTTGCTAAAGGTGTTAAGTGTGATGTTGCCAGAAACAGGATCCAATGTTTGGGTCACATTATTTCCCAACAAGGACTCGGCGTTGATCCAGAAAAAATTAAAGTTATCAGAGATTGACCAATACCTATCTCACTGAAACAATTGAGGAGTTTTGTTGGGTTTGGCAGGATATTACAGACGATTTATAAGAAATTCTGCACACATCACACAAACATTGTCACATTTATTAAAAAAGATTCTTTTTTATAGACACAACAAGCTTCTGAAGTATTTGAACAAGTGAAGATTGCCCTAAGCTTTGGCTCTCCCTAACTTTGGTAAGATCTTTGAGATTTATACTGATGCCTCGGGGCATGGCATGGGGGCAGTTTTAATTCAAGAAAATCAGCCAATTGCTTATTTTAGTAAACAATTTACAACAAATATGCAACAAGCTTCTACTTATCATTGTTAGCTTTGTGCACTTGTAACTGATTTCCAAAAATGGAGACACTATTTATTAGGAGGTCTTATGTACACAGACCATCAACCCTTACGCACCATGCTTTCTCAAGTGATCCACACTCCAGAGCAACAAAAATGACTAGCTAAATTAATGGGGGTATGATTTTCAGATCTTATATAAACCTGGTAACAGTAACAGAGCCGCTAATGCATTGTCTAGATCATGAAACTACACTAAGCTCAATGCAAGGACAAACCAGACCGGAACTAAGTCTCTTGAGGACCCTTAGACAAGCCCTCCAAAAAGATCCCCATATAAAAAAGATGTTGCATGAGATACAAGCTAACCCAAGTAATTTTCCTAATTACCAAATTCATGAGGGCCTTATTTTATACAAAGATCGTCTTGTGGTACCCGAGGACCCAATTCTCCTAATCTCTTACTTCATAAATATCACGATACACCTATTGGTGGTCATGCGGAAATTCAAAGATCATATGCATGAATCAGTAACCATTTTGTTAAAGTATGTGGCATTGTTGACAAACTCAGTTGAAGATGATCTACCAAGATGCTATAGCATTCCGTTGCAGCAAGCTGGAGCAAGTTTTCTGATGACAATCTATAGAAGATGCTATAACATACTATGAAGACTTGGAGCAGCCAGCAGCACGCCGATCAACTTGGAGCAGGCCAAAGAACGTACAGAGGGTTGCTGCCAGCATCACAACAGGTCGATAGAGTATCGTGAAGATTGAAAGCAAGATAATACATCTGCTCGTGTGAAGACAACAGCTGGTGCAAAACCAACCAGAGTGAACAAGCAGTTGCTACAGCAAGAGCTATAGCAGCGGTATTGGTGCGAAGAACAATCTGGCCAGATATGAAGCTGCAGAGCAACGGGAGAATTCCAGAGCATCTGTCAGAATATTCTCAGTGGAGATTGCAGCCTACAAGTCAGCTTGCAGATATGGATCTTTTGGAAAGTAAATGTCCTTATCAAGAGTCCTACAAAGAGGAGAAGATCTACAACAACATGTAGAGATGGCAGCTGAAGCACAGTGAAGAGCCGACAAGGTGAACAAGCCAGTTACACAAGCGGATGCTATAACATCCTGTGAAGATAGGAGCTGGAGCATCCTATCTGCCAGCACCTGCGCGAGTTGAGAAATTACAGATTCAAAGAATTAGCACGTGGGATTGTTTCCGAATGGACTTACGAAATTCCAGCAACAACAAACAACTCAGCAAACTTAAGGTAAAGATAAGATTTTTAAAATTGGTTTTAGGAAATTAAATCTCACTTGCAAGAATCTAGGAGAGCATTTTGGAAGGCTTCCTAAATTTGATATTGAAGGAGCATGGAGTTCTTATTTAAAGGAGGCTGGGCAGAGCAGCAAAGTATCTATCCATTCAACAATTGAAGAGCAGAGCAATATACTGAGAGATATTTTCAGAGTGATAGAGCGGAGAGATTTGGATCACCATCGTGAGCAGAGTGTGAGCACAGAGCAGAGTGGTTGGAGAAAAGGCTGATTGAAGACTTGTAGAGTCTGATCAGTGCTTGATCTGAGAAGGCCAATTCAGAGCAAGACGTGCTTGTTGGCTGATCAAGGAACGCGGCAGGAGAGTTGTCGAGTGGAGGAACTCGGGCAATCTGCAGAAGGCTAGTGATAGGCGGTCACTGAGTGAGGAGGAGCATCCCGGAGTGTGGATCCCTATAGATTTCAAGTGGCTCGGCGGAAGGCTTTGGAGCGAAGCGGACAGAACCTGCACAAGCTAGTTGCACAAGGGTGTGGTATAGCAAACCTACTGAGACATTGTGTTAATTAGAATAGGCTGAGTCTGTGGGATCAGAGGAGTAGCTATTCTGAATTAACTCGACTGTGTAGGTGTGTGTGATACGAGTCAGAGAGTGTTCTGATCGTGTGAGCTGCTAGTTGAAGTCGGGTAGCATAGATTGTCGGAGTCAAGTCTGTCTTGTACGGAGTACTTTGAGACTGGTGGAATGAGGACTGGAGTATAGTCCTCCCCAGATGTAGGCAGTTGGCCGAAATGGGTGACCAAATCACTGTTCATTTTTTTTACCTTGCTGCACAACATCAGACTATACAAGAGGTTGCTATAGCAACTGCTTGTACACCCTTAGTAACTCAGAGTTGCTGCAAATTTCAATTGGTATCAGAGCAGGAACTCGACACACAAAGTGAAGATCCTGAGCGCCTTGCTGAGTTCATCAAGCGAAGATGAAAGAGAGACAAAGCACAAGTCGGTCGCCCCTACTTGAAGAATGAAATTATAGTTGTTGGAAGGCAAGAATGAAGGCCTTTCTAAAGGCGATGGATGAGAAGAATTAGAGAGCAGTAGTCTCAGGGTGGTCACACTCACTGACCATCGACGACAAGGAGTTACACGGGAGAAACCTGAGGAGACATGGACAGCTGTAGAGGAAGCTGTAGCAACGAGTAGCTCCAATGCCTTGAACGCGATATTTTCCATTGTTGACGCAAATAATTTCAGGCTGATCTCCAACTGTGAAGTTGCCAAGCAAGCATGGTTTATCCTCCAGATGGTTCATGAAAGGAACAAGACTCCTACTGCAAACTGAGAGAAGAAGACTATGAAGAAGACTCTGAACAAACGAGCAATGTTTCTCTGATGACTGAAACTAATCTAAAGAACACCGTTCCAATAAAGTCGGAAATTGTTTATGGTTTGAGGAGTCAGACGGTAGTGATGATGAGGAAATCAGCGAGGAGTCCATTGCAAGAAACTTTGCCCTATTGCATGAAGAGTGGTTGTAAGTCATCGAGATCAACAAAGGATTGACTGCCAAAGTATCGGGCTTGGAGGAAGAGTGAGAGGAGCTGCTGAAGACGATCACTTCTCTTACGGATCAGGCTGCCCAGCAAGAAGAGAAGTTTCCTACAAAGAAGGAAGAGCTAAATCTCTTCAGGAACACCGCAAAGATGCTTAACAGTGGCTCAAGTACTCTTGAAGATATTCTAGCATGCCAAAGATATGAAGGAGGCTAATCTGGTCTTTGATACACGGATGAAGAAAATACTGGAATAATGATATTTGTCAAAGCTACGAGCAGAAGATGCTGGGTATGCGTGGAGAAATTGGTCCTGTCCCAGAAACCAGTTTAGAAGAAGGTGTCTAGAAGGATGAACAAGAGGATGCTACAATAACTTGTAGCTGAGAAGAAGCCCAGAAGCGATGGCGACACATGCTATTTTTGTGATCAGAAGGGACACATTGAGAGGAGATGCCCGATCCTGAACAAGTATTGGAGACCTCAGAGACCACCCACAGGACAACGCAGGATGAAGCCAAGGATCAGACGTGGCACGCAAGTGACTTTCAGCTCATCAAAGCTGATGAAGGAACATCATTGTCCTATTGTGCATAGAAATCTGAGATGCACTAAAGGGACAACGAGCTGGAGAATGAGGATCGTGAAGGATGCTGGTGCAGAATGGGTGAGACAACGAAACAATGCCAGAAGGATAGAAAGAGTTGCTGAAAGCTACAGAACTCGAAAGCATATGATTTCAGAAGCTAGAGCTTGTTTCAAAGGTGAAGCAGCCACCAAATTGCTGAAACTTGATCTGGTTCAGCGTCTGATACATGTGCAACATCCTGAATTACTGGTACAGACCTTGAAACACATATCTGTTCCACCTGAGACGGTTTGCTGGTTCCTATATTAGTACAGGAAACATCATCTTCATTTATGCTGATCGAATAATCTGAGTCTTGAATTACCACGTTTATTGACACCACATCAGTTTTTGATTTCTTGATATAGACACGGTACGCTCGACTATTGGTAGAGTATCCTAAAAATATTCCTTCACTGCTGCGAGGGTCAAGCTTCCTTTTATATTCTCGATCCTCATAAACATAGCATGTACTTCCAAGAATATGGAAGTGCTTCACCGACGGCGTCTTTCCTTTACAAATTTCATAGCAGGTTTTCTGGGTTCCAAGGCAAACCAGGACTCTGTTTAGGGTGTAATAGGCAGTGTTGATTACTTCAGCCCAGAAGGTTAGAGCCAAGTCCTTTCCATGAAGCACGACACACATCATTTCTTGAAGGGTACAATTCTTTCTTTCAGCAATTCCATTTTGTTGGGGCGTTATGGTGCTGGAACTGATGAAGTATGCCCTGTTTAAGACAGAATCTTTCATGTCATTGTTCTCGAATTCCTTACCATGATCACTCCTGATTGCAATCAAAGATGTGTCTTTTTCACGTTGCAATCTCAGAATTAGGTGAATCACGGCTTGAACAGTGTCTAATTTATGTATGAGAAACAAAGTCCAAGTGAAACGGGAAAGATCATCAATGCAAACTAGAACATAGATCTTACCACCAATGCTTTCGGACTGCATGGGACCCATTAGGTCCATTTGTAGCAGTTTAAGAATTCTGGTTGTACGGATATGATTAGTCCCAGGGTGAGCTGACCTTGTCTGCTTTGCTATCTTGCATTCACCACACATAACATCAGTCTTTCCTTTTAGTTCGGGTATTCCTCGCACCAATCCATGTTTAGATATCTACCTTAGAGTCTTGAGATCCAAGTGTCCCAGTCGCTTATGCCACGGAATCAGTTCATCCTGTTTAGACAAAAAATAGTGAGCTGTAACAGGCTCTGTGTTAGAACTTAGTAGATAATAGTTATTTGATGAACAATCTCCTCTCATAACACACTTCCCTTCATTGTTGATGACTTGACATGAATTCTTAGTGAGTTGGACATTCAGCTTTCCATCACATAGTTGCCTTATGCTTAATAGATTAGCTTGAAGGCCTTCCACAAGGGGTACCTTTTTTATCACAGGCATCCCATGAACTGATAATGTACCTTGACCAATGACCTTTCCTTTTGTTCCATCTACAAATGTGACATATCTCCCATCCAGATTTTGTACATTGATCAAATGGCTGGCGTCTCCGGTCATGTGGGCTGAATAGCTACTGTCAAAGTACCACCGGTCTTTCTTATGGTGAGTAGAGGAACTGTATGCTACATAGCAATGGTTGTTGTAAGTTTTTGAGAGAGGAGATACGCTACATAGCAATGGTTTCTTATAGTGTTGCAAAAATGGCAGATACGCTTGTCTTTTGTCCAACACATATTTGTGACTGGGATGAACATTGTTAGCATAATTAAGGTTTTTAGCTAACAATGTCTTAACAAACATAGTCTTACCATAAGTCTTCTGATGCTCATAACCCAAACCAAGACTTCCACGATTAGTACGTGAGCAGCCAAGATAGAGTCAAGTTTCTTTGTTCCATTATTCATCACACAAACACACTTTCTTACTCTCAGCAGTTCTGACACAGCCTCTGAGTGTTCTGATTTCTCTTTTTCAAGTTATGTCTGCATTCGTTTAACTGATTCTGACAGTTAGTATTTCTCAGCTTTAAGGCTCACAACTTGCTTGCTTAGTTTGGAATTTGCCTTAACTGCCTCCCCCAGTGTTCGTACAGAGCCTTGTATTTCTCAGCTATTGTTTCTTCGGTGATTTCTGTGTCACTATCACTTTCACTGTAGTTATATGAGTCTGAGTTCTTCGATTTTGTGCTGGTAGCTTCTGTCACAACAGTGAGAGCCAGGTAATTAGAGTCTTCACCTTCTGTTTCAGTCTCCTCCGTTTCACTATCGCTCCATCTAGCTATGAGTACCCGTTTCTGTTTCTTAAAAGTGTTTGCGCATTCTACTTGAATGTGTCCAAAGCCTCACATTCTCGACATTGAATACCTTTACCTTTTTCTCCCTTTAGATTTTCAGTGGTTCTTGTTTTTTTGAACTTTCTATCTTGTCGATTTCTAATGTCTGTTCCAGATTTTTTTTTTCTGTTCAGACTGACACTGGTTCAGTTTCCTCATGAATTTTCCAAAATTCTTTGCCAGTAAGACCATTTGCTCGGACATTTCTTCCTCATCTTCAGTTGATTCTGATGTTTCACTTTTGAGTGCTATTCCTCGGATTTCTTTTCGGGTGCATCAGATTTCAACTTCATTTCAAATGTCCTAAGAGATCCCAACAGTATGTCAAGCCTCATTATCTTTATGTCTTGAGCTTCCTCAATGGCAGTTACTTTCATTGCATAATTCCGTGGAAGAGCTAGCAAGACTTTTCTGACAAGTTTTTCATTATTGGTTGGCTCTCCAAGGGCATGAGCTTCGGTGGCAATGTCCATCAATTTGGCGTTGAATTCAGTTGTTGATTCTTCATCCTTGATCTTCAAATTTTCAAATCTGGTAGTGATCATCTGCAACCGAGACTGTTTACCTTGTAAGTTCCTTCGAAGGCAGTTTCAAGAATATCCCATTCATTTTTTGATGCTTCACAGGTTAAGATCAATCTGAAAATGCCTGGTTCAACAGCATTGAAGATTGCATTAAGTGCGTTGGCGTTTGTTGTAGCAGCTCGATCATCATCCACCATCCATTGATTTTCAGGTTTAGGATAGGCCATACATCAGTATTCATGACCAATGGTGCATCATATTTGGAGATCACGGATTTCCATGCTCGATCATCGATAGACTTGATGAATTCCCTCATGCGTGTTTTCTAGTAAGGGTAGTCCGAACCGTCGAGGAGTGGAGGCCGGGAGATATTTTGTCCTTCTTTCATACTCATTTTGAACAGTTTTGTTATGGCCCTGAATCACACTCTGTACAGCGAGTGTCCCGCTCTGATACCAATTGAAAGTTGTACGTCTGTTCAATTCTGACTGTTTCAGACCACTTTGACAATTGTTTCACAATGCTTAGACAGAGAGGTTTGACAAATGTTAGTCACATCATAAATGATACGATAAGATGCAAGTGACAGAGGATGTGTTTACCCTAATCAGCTCACCGAGCCTACTCGGGGGGGGGGGGGGGAGAGATTTCTCTGAACCCCAAGTGGAAAGCACTCCACTATATGTATGATCAATTACAATAGATCTCAAGTAACACAATTTCCTTGTTACCGCAATATAGTTGAGTCATCGTGAGTGCGTCTGACTCCCTCTGACTGAGATCCTTCTCTTTCCACCTCAATCTACCTACAGTAGATCGGTAATTCTCTTCCCGAAAATATCAACTCTGTAAGATAGTCTGTTCAACGTTTATCTTGAGCACTATGCGATCAGATTCTAGCGCTCTCAATTTCTATCAATCTCTGAAGATGATCGCAATTCTGCTGGCTCCTTCTGTTTTGTTCTCAGATCAGGTTATTCAATTGTTATCCTGCCTTTTCTCAATCCCCATCATCTATATAGATTAGATTACATTTGCATCTTTTAGGAAACTAGAGTAGTGTTTAATCATGCTTTCCTAATTCAGAATCAGAATCTAATCTTTTGGAGCCGCAATATCTTGAAGAATATTGTCACCAGAATATCTCCCAGAATATTTCTTTGTTGACGCAATAATTTCGCCGATCTTGATTGATCCTATTGCACGTGCCTGTCTGAACTGACATTGTCTCACCCTCTATTACAACCTTGTTAGTTTGTACCGTTTGTCAAAAATATGCCATTCAAATATCCATGGATTACCAGGATCTAACATTTACGACTGTTTGTCTTACCTCCCCTTGTTCGGACCATTGTTGCTGATTTTCAGAGGACGAGATTTGCTAGAGGTGGATGGTGTCGGAGAAGTTACAAGCCCTAGGTCAAAAGCTGTTAACTCAAAAACTTCCCCCTTCTTTCCTTTTTCTTTTTTGAAAAAATCTGGACACGTGTCGACTCTTCAGTGTATGAGCAAATTTTTCAAGTAACAACCTCAAGTTACTAGAGAGTGATGTAGCACTCTGCTCAGCTCCTCGTCTCGTTCCAGAGTGGACTTTCGGCATAAGTCTGGCTCTCGTCTTGTGCTTCCGTGAGAATGTCGGGCGGCTGCTTATCCACAGATGTGTCCTTTGTCACTTGTACCCAGCTCATTTGACAATTGCATTTTTCTGGTACTTTTCTCCTTTTTCTGGCTGTGGATGAGCAGTTCGCAGTTCTATGTTTTGTAAATTTTCCTCTAATACTGCTGAAGATTTCCTGCACAGTAAAACGATATCCTTTGTACATGGGCCTCTGCATGCTGTAGACTTCATAGATGGTCAATGGGACTTGACTGGCTTTTGTTGCTCTTCGAGGTTTCCAGTACTTGGTCAGGATAGGACAGTGTCTCTGGTGGTGTCTTGCCCGATCACATAAGTAGCATCTCCCTTTCTTTGTTATGGGCTTTTGAGCAGGAGAATTATCCTGGGGTTGCTGCAGCATTATCTTATTCTTTTTCTTTGGCACCTTCTTCTGAACATGTTAAGCAACTGTGACTGGGCTTTCATGGACACTAGTTTCTCTTCCAGTTTGTTCGGGATCCATGCCTTTGACAAATGTAGTCATGCCAAGACGTTCAGTCCCGCCCTCCATGTCTTTGGTAAGCCAGAATCTCATCCAGAATGGATGCTTCTTTTGAGTTGTCCCTGGTGCAACTCTTTGTTGACAGCCCTACCCTGTAATCTCAGCATCATTTGATTGTTGTCCTCTGGTCAATGAGGTAATGATATTTTGAAGCTTGTCTCGTTCACCTTCCAATCCGTATATTTTTGACAGCAGTTCTTTGTTAACTTCGATGGCTTCGAGGCATTTCACTTGTATTAGTTTGAACTGACCAAAAATTGACTCTTTTGAGATGTTTTCCTCATCACTATTGTCAGACTCAACAATCCCATAAGCAAAATTTGAATTTATTGAATCTGAAATCTTATACTCAGTTACCAAAGTTAGGGCTAAATTCCCTTTGTGGTCAATATCTTCCTCACTGTCTTCATCGCTCCAATTGGTAGTTGGGGACTTGTTGTTTTTATTTAGGTAGCTCGGGCATTCAGTCTATCTGTGACCATATCCTTCGCACTCCCAGCATTGAATCCCTTTCTGTTTGTCTTCGCTTTCTTCATTACTTTGGTCAGCATCCTTATTTCTTCTTTGGGAATTTTCTCTTCTATTTCTCTGCCTAGATGACTGACCTGCATACAAAGTTTTCTGATCCATCCTCTTCATGAACTTGCCGAAGTTTTTGACTAACAGGGATAGTCGTTGCCCTGCATCTTCTGGGACAGTCTCCTTCTCCTTTGTATCAATTCAGCCCAAGGTTTTTCCTAGAGAGTGGTGTAGCATCCTCTGTAACTTGCATTTAAAACTATATAAGCGAGTCAATCAGTGCCTCCAGCCTCATGTTTTAACCATCTTGAGCTTCTTCTATTGAAATCACCTTCATATCAAACTTTCAGGTGAGAGATCTAAGGACTTTCCTCACCAGCTTCTCCTCCTGAATTTGTTCTCCAAGTTGAGTATAGAGACTAATGTTTGGTCAAGCCCAAGCCCAATTGAGATTAGGGTTTACACATGTTTCTCTATATAAACATGTTCATCCTATTCTAATTGTACATCATCAAAAATAGTGAAACACATCCCTGGCTTGGTAGTGCCCCCAGACATAGTCACATTTTGTGACGAACTGGGTAACAAATTCTCGTGTCCTTTTGTTTACTTTTTCATTCATTACTGCTTGCTGATCCTAACAACTGATACCAGAGCCTGGTTATATTAGCGATAATGGATGGAAACACCTTGTTGCGAAGTTCGATGGATCGAATTTTGGTTTCTGGAAGATGCAGATTGAAGATTGCCTGTACAGTAAAGATTTGTTTCTACCAGCGGTGGGGGAAAAACTGAAGGATATGAAGGATGAAGAGTGGAAACTGCTGGATAGAAAGGCGATGAGCGCGGTTCGTTTGTCATTATCCAGAGAGGTTGCACACCATACAGTGAAGTCAAAGTCCACGAAAGAGATACTTGACACGCTATCGGGATTGTATGAGAAGCCATCTGTAGTGAACAAGGTTCATTTGATTCGGAGGTTGTTCAATTTACGAATGACTGAAAATACAGTGGTGGTGAAGCATCTCAGTGAGTTCAACATGATTATTGCACAATTGAGTTCAGTGGAAATTGACTTTAATGATGAGATATAGGTACTGATTTTGTTGTCATCATTGCCTGATAGTTGGAACGGGACAGTTACTGTCATTAGTGCTTCGACAAGAAAGGCAAAGTTAAAGCTAGATAAAGTTAGAGACTTGATTGTCATTGATGAGGTTCGCAGAAATAAATCATGGGTCAGCTTTGAACGCTGGAAGTAGGGGTAGATCAGTGATGTAGCGTGATTGCGTGGGTGGGTGGATAGGTGGATCAAGACCCGTTGATTCCGAAGAATATCGGGAGATGAAGGGTCAGTACTCTTTGATTTCAGAGGAATGCCGAGGAAAGACGAAAAGGAAGGAAACCTTTGATATTTTATTAATCAACTGAACTGTCTTTAAAAGGCGTATAAAGCATGTTTAAATAGAAAAAGAAACAGACAAAAAAGGAAACTCAAACCCTAGAAAAATAAAGAAACTGAAATCCCAAAAAATAATAATTCGAAAACAATTAGGAAACGAACTCAGACTGCATTGCCAGCCTGCATCTTATTCGGGCGACGCCATTTGCTCCGCATCATTCTCTCTAGGACAGAGAAGAGACACCAGCAAAAAAATGATGCAGCAATATCACCAGTGTCCGGCACGAAATCAATATAATACGAAATATTACGGAGATGCGGTATATCGGATTTTTCCATAGCTGGTTGAAAAGGATATCGAGACAACAGTGAAGACTGCGGGCAGTAGTAACCGATGAGGCCCCCCGAGGTTTGGGGTGTGTCTCAGTAGGGAGCCCCAATGTCATAATCGCAACTTCCGCCTCATCACCATAATTTTCAAAAATAGGAGGACCAACGATGAAAACAAAATCAACCTCAGGTACATCGCTCAAAAAGAGTCCATGGCAATCAGATGTCGGCATTGCATAGGACCGGTTGGATACTGATACCAATCTGATGCATCGTGCGTGGGTGGGTGAATAGGTGGATCAAGACTCGTTGATTCCAGAGGAATGCCGAGGAAAGACGAAAAGGAAGGAAACCTTTGATATTTTATTAATCAACTGAACTGCCTTCAAAAGGCGTACATAGCATGTTTAAATAGGAAATGAAACAGACAATTCGAAAATAATTAGGAAACAAAGTCAGATGGCCTAAAAGCCCGCGTGAGATTCATCTGTGGCCTCTGCTTAAAAAAATATATTATAATGGTCCATCTGACTCAGGCAGCCTAAAACCTGCTAGCTTGCACTGCCAGCCTGCGTCTTATTCGGGTGACGCCATATGGTCCGCATCAATCAGTGTCCAAATCCAGAGTACAACATAGCAGGTCAAAGTCCAGAGGGAGAGACAAATTAGTTAGGGACAAGAGTAAGAACGAAATGTGATGCAGATTTGTGGCATTGTCGCCTTGGTCATATGAGTGAAAAAGGCATGAAAGTGCTTTGCACAAGGGGTCTACTACCCGGTCTTAAATTCGTTGAAGTCGGAGTTTGTGAAGACTGTATATTTGGAAAGCAGAATAGAGTCAATTTCTCAAACCGTGGCAGAGCTTTGAGGAAGCAGAAGCTTGAGCTGGTACATATGGATTTATAGGGGCTAGCACCGGTTTCATTACTTGGTGGAGCATTGTATTATATGACCTTTATTGATGACGCCACAAGGAAGGTATGGGTTTATTTTCTGAAACGTAAATCTGATGCGTTTGTTACTTTCACGAAGTGAAAAGCTCTGATAGAGACTGACGGGTCTCAAGGTGAAGTGTCTAAGGTCTGACAATGGTGGAGAGTATGAACTGCATAAGTTCAAAGAATATTGTGCTGTGAATGGGGTTCGTATGGAAAAGACCCTGAAAGGAACTCCTCAGAAGAATGGTGTGGCAGAGCATATGAATAGAACTCTAAATGAACTTGCTAGAAGTATGAGGCTGAAATGTGGACTTCTAAAAATGTTTTAGGCAGAAGCAGTTAACACTGCAGCTTTTCTAATTAACCGAGGGCCATCAAGTGTGTTGGATAATGGGATTCCAAAAGAAGCTTGGAGTGGTAAGGAACTCAATCTATATTTTCTGCGTATTTTTGAATGTGATGCGTATATTCAAATTGTTGATGCTGAGAGAAGAAAGTTGGATGCAAAGTCTGTCAAATATGTATTCATTGGATATGGTGGTGATGACTTCGGATATCGTTTTTGGGATGATAAAAACAGGAAGACTATTCGTAGTCGAGATGTTGTGTTCAATGAGCAGGTATTATGTAAGGATTTGACAAGTGCATCAGAATCAGGCAACTCAGACACTAAGGTAATGGAGTTAGATGTTTCTAACTCGGGTGGGAGTGTAGTAATTTCAAATGATCACGAGGTTGAAGAAGAGGAACAACCATGCACACTAGAACCACAGTTGCAGAGATCTAGCAGAGACATTGTTCAACCAGTCAGATATTCACTGTCCAATTATTATTTGTTGTTGACTGATTGTGGTGAGCCAGAGTGTTATGCAGAGGCATCTCATGGCGAACATGCAAGCAAGTAGAGACTTGCAATGGATGATGAGATGGAGTAGTTAATGGCCAATGAGACTTGGCATTGCATAACAAAAGGATTTACAGAATCAAAGAAGAAGCAGATCGAAGTAAATAATTCAAGGCAAGGTTGGTTGTGAAAGGATTTCGGCAAAAATACGGTATCAAATATACTGATGTTTTCCCTCCTGTTGTTAAGATGACTACTATACGTCTTGTGTTGAGTATGGTTGCAGTGAAAAATCTTGAGTTACATAGTTAAACGTAAAAATAGCATTTCTCCATGGAGATTTGGAGGAGGAAATCTATATGAAGCAACTAGAAGGCTATGTGTCAGAGGGTAGCAGAACACTAGTCTTCTTTCGGTTTTCTCTTCGAGGCCTCAAGGAACTGCCTTTGCCTTCCTCTTATAGTTTTTTCAATCATTAGTGACGGAAACCTCCTTGCCTTAGGATTTATAGTGCAGCACAGCATATTTTGGATCTTCTCCTAGATTCTTGCAAAGTTATTGAGATAAGGTTGCCTTATTTTCTGCATCTCTTGCGGCCGTGTGATGACAACTGCAGACCACTTGATGACGTTTATGGGGCACCCTGAGCCTCTTAGATACTGGCAGCACCTCTCTGAACATTCTCCGTGCATCTTCAGAACACTCGCCCATTCTGCTCTAGCTTCAGATCAACACGGGTTGCTATAGCAGAATCTATCACTTATTCGTTCTCTAGTTTATCTCAGCTATCGTGGTCCACAGAGTGCTGTAGCAGATCCTGGTACTTGGTAGGTATCTTGTTGTTGTTTTTTCAGACTTTAGATTGTGCTCCATCTTCAAACTTTCAGGGAGTGTTGTAGTAAAATCTTGTGATGTTTTGTCAAGGATTCCATACCTCAACAATCTCCCCTTTGGCATTTTGACAAAAAAACAACAACACTAATAATAACTAGCTATTTCTGCTAGGCTACTGCAACTACTTCTAAATATTACATTTGAGTTTAGAGTACCTCAACAAGGCTTAACATCAAAAGTAAACAGTTCTAGCAGCAGGTTGGAGTTAATGTAAATGCTTACAATCTTCTCCCCCTTTTTGGCACAAATGCCGAGGGCTTCATTTAGTCATGGCTGGGCAAGGGCACAACTGCTTGCATCTGGATACTCCAGGTCATGGAGGAGGCTATTGATCTCCGTTCGCCGCATGTAATTCTTCTTCGCCTCTGCAGTTAGGTGTGCGCGCTCTGATTTTTGAGATGTCTGATCATTCTTTCATGCAGAGCGGCATCCACGGCCTGAGCATGAGTATTAGGAGGTTCTTTAGCATCCACAATGTGCTTATCGTTAAACCTTCTGAGACAGTTTCCAACTCTTTGTGCTGGCTGATCATGATCTGGTATATCAAGGAGGGAAATCCAATGCTCAAGTTGGATTTCAGGTTGTTGGCATGAGCTGCAATTTGATTGAAGATAATCTAGCCCAGATTGACTTCTTTCCTTTCCCCAGTGCTGAACAGTAGCAACCCATGGCTCTACTCACCTTGCCTTTGTGCGAGTTAGGCATCTAGTTCCTCACCGTATAGGAGTAGAGAATGGAGTATTTCGTTGCCAAATCTGCAGCTCCCAAATTGTGTGCCACCCAACCTTTGCACATGCCACCAATGAGCTTTGCCGCTAGGGTGTCAGGACTCACTTCGGCTGGAGGATTTGCTTCCTCCCTGATTCCCTAATTCTTGTTGATCACAGATGGAGTGATCATAACCCTCAGCCTTCTTACCATGCTAACCCCATATACCAAGCAGTCTACTCTCCCAAACTCGCTAAGTATATTTGCTAGGAACTCGTTTACCAAATGTAAACTATACCTCTTAGCAGCGCAGTTAAGGAGTTCAGTAAAATTACCTCTCGCAGAAGAGTGATCACCTTTTGGGAACTCGGAACCTTCCAATCTCGAGCATCTTCTCTAGGACAACTGTCCTGCAATTTATCACTTCCCATTCTCCGACAACTTTCTTGTTCCTGAACAATATGCCTTCATGGTCAAACCCTGACTTGCTCGGTTTGATTGGTGGAGGAGGTGCAGATCTTGTCGTGGATGGCTCTGGACGGGGAATTGGTGAAACTCTGAAGTCATCAGACTCTATTTCGTCTGATTCATCTCCTTCTCCATAACTAGAAGAGTCAACAACTAAAGGATCCTTCCCTTTGCTCACTGATTCTTTGGAGGGAGCTTGTTCAACTTCTTCAACCGTCTCTTCTTCGCTGCTGCCGGCAGCTGATGCCTCTCTTTCTGAATGAGTGGGAACCACTGCAACCTGCCTATCCAAGGCCTTCTTGGTTCTTAGCTCGTGTGAATTTTCTTCTGAGTTTGAGCTAGAACCAGCAGCTGCTGAAGCATTCTCTTGGGAACTCGGGCTGTGACTCTTGCTGGCCGACAAGTAAGCCTCACCTCCTTCTGCAAGTACATTGTCAGTTCTTGTGGTGACTGAAGAACCTGCGTCTAACAGATCGGTTTTTGGGACCCAGGTCAGACGGGAAATCTCCTCCAGTTCTCTGGTGTGAGGCGCGGAGCTCCTCTCGGTAGCTAGGGGTTTGCTCAGTGGCACTTTCAAATGCCTCTCCTGCAATTGTCCATCTTGCCATCTCTTGTTCTAACCATTATAGCTGTTCTTTGGAGGACAAAATTTATTGGAGGTTGACGGCGCCAGAGATATTACGAGCCCTAGTTCAGCAAAACCGTTAACTCGGAAACTTCCCCTTTCTTTCCTTTATCTTTTCCTCCTTGATAAAGTAATGGCATTCAAATTGACAAAACTGCTAGAGTGTACAAGAAGGGTGCACAAGGGGTTGCTATAGTAACTTGTGTAGCAGAAGAGCTGTAGCAACCTATGCAACAGTTTTTTGATGAAGATCACGATGTTCCAGATTTGCGTAGAAAATCAAAGGAATATTTCTAAATGAAGTTGAAGAATATTCCAGAGCCGCCGCAACAAGGCAGCCAGAAGATATTGACTCTTTTTGAAGGTAAGAATCCTTATCTAGATTGCGACAAAATATGAGAATAAGATGCTTTCCAAATTGTGATATTGATCAACTTAGAAGATCAAAAAGATGAGGAGGCAGAGCAGAAGGTGGGTGAGGTGACTGTGAAATACACAGAATACTCAAAGAGAAATACACAGTGTCAAGCAACGATTTCAATCAACACCGAGAGCAGAGCGGGAGCGCAGAGCCGTGTGATTTAAGCAGAGACTGATCGAAGACTCAAAGTCTTATCAGAGTGTGGTCGGAGAAAGTCGATTGAAGCAGTGGGCTTATCGGCTGATCACAACGAGTCAAGAGAGTGTGAGTGAGTGGGTGGAACTCATCGATGGCAGAAGACTCAGTCCCGTCAGTGACAGGTTGTCACGGAGTGAGGGGGGAGTATTCTGGAGTGAGCAGCGCTTGCGGAATAGTTCGATCGGCTCAGCGGAGTAGCTTGGAGTGACGAGGACAGAACCAGCACAAGCTAGTTGCACAAGGGTGTTCTATAGCACTCTACAATGACATTATCTTAATTAGAATAGGCTGAATCTGGGTGATCAGAGTTGTAGCTATTATGAATTAATTCAAGTGTGTAGGTTTGTGACAGTAATCTGAGCCTGTTCAACTGAGTAAGGAATCTGCTAGTTAGGGTTGGGTAGCATTGATTGTCACGGATTAGAGTCTGTGTTGTACGGAGAACCTTGGACATTAGTGGATTGAGGACTAGAGTACAGTCCCCCCAGAGGTAGGCACATTGGCCGAACTGGGTGAACAAATTTGGTGTTCACTGTTTTTATTCACTGTATAAGCTCATCAAGTACAAGAGGTTGTTATAGCAACTACTTGTACACCCTCAGCAATCGGAGGCGCTAGAATTTCACTCCTTTTTTTATAAACCGACACGTGTCGACTCCTGTGTGCACTCTCATCTTTGGCGACAACGTCCAAAAGTTATATCTTCAAGTTACCAGGGAGTGCTTCAACACTCTGTTCAGCTCTCTTTTTTGGAAAAATAATCTTTGGCGCATGACTTTGTTCCTCGGCTCCTGCTTCAGTGGGGACATTGAGGGGCTTTTTGTCCACATCAGGGTCGTTTTTCATCTCCACCCAGCGCTTTTGACACTTGCTTTTCTCTGGTGTTTTACCCCTTCTTGCGATTGTGGATTAGCAGCCAGTGCCCCTTCTGTTTGTCTTTGCTTTCCTCATTATTTTGATCAGCATCTTTGTTTCTTCTCTGAAACTTTCCTCCTCTTCTATTTCTCCCCCAGGATGACTGGCCTGCATAAGAAGGTTTGTGGTCCATTCTCTTCATGAACTTTCCAAAGTTTTTGACTGGCAGGGACAGTTGTTGGCTCACATATCTGGTACAGTCTCCTTCTCTTTTGTCTCAGCTTTCAATCCAAGGTCTTTCCTAGAGAGTGGTGTAGCATTCTCTGTAACTTTCATCTCAAACTATCTTAATGAACTAATCAGTGCCTCTAGCCTCATGTTCTTCACATCTAAAGCTTCTTCTATGGCAGACATCTTCATATCAAACTTTAAGGTGAGAGATCTGAGAATTTTTCTTACCAGCTTCTCCTCCTGAATTGGTTCTCTAAGAGCATGGGCCTTGTTTGATATATCACACAGTCTGATATTGAACTCAGAGAGCGCCTTTTCTTTCAACATCTTCAGGCTTTCAAATCTTGAGATGATCATCTGCATTCTTCACTTTTCCCATTCCCTCATGAGCTATTTTACGGCACGTCATTGTGTGCGCCAAATTTATATTTACAAAGACCTACTACACTAGCAAGCGGTAAGTAGGGTTGAACCGAAAGAGAGCAATTAGTGCCTAGAGTTATACTAATAATAAACGGGGGTTTGTTCTCAGAAAGAATGTTATTTATCAATTTTAGAAATAATCAGTTCAGGGATATGCATTGCAACTAGTAATCAACGATCGAACATGCATTAACTAGTAAAATTACTGTTCTAGTCTAACAATCCTGCTAAGGTAATGTCGAATCCAATGTTCTACCTACTCTTAGCGGCTAAGTTCTCGAATAGGTTAACGATTACTTGACTAACAATACTAATTAGGTTCTACCGCTAGGTTTCACTAATAGGGCAGTCCAGTATCACACAATAGATATACATTCTGTTTCACTGCTAGACTATGCTAACTTGATGATCAAGGCATGCAATTCATACGAAGAACAATAATTCACTAAATTGAATATGAAACATAGGGTCTCAAACCAAACGGTGCAATACAAAATCCCCAAACTGAGTTTAGAGTTTAGCTGCTAATACAACCTGAAATTTCACAGTGTCTTAGTTCGACAGATTTGTGAACAAGCAGGTGCTGCAGCACACTCTTGTTCACTAGGAAATCGTCTCAGCAAGCAATGAACAAGACAAAGTTTATTCACCCAGTTCGGCCAACTGCCTACGTCTGGGGAGGACTATTCTCCAGTCCTCAATCCACTAACTCGAAGGTTCCCACGTACACACGGTTACAACTCACGCAACCTATGCTACTCAACCTTGTGTGGATCACTTGACACAATCAGAACAAGCTCTGACTTGTACCTGCACACCCTCTACAATATGTCAATCTAGAATAGCTACTGTCTCCTCAAAACTCAGCCTATTCTAAACTACAACTACTCAGCAGGGTTGCTGTAGCAACTGCTGTAACACACAGCTGAAGCACAAATGTCCGCGTCGCTCCAAAGCCTTCTGCCGATTCCACGAGTGCTGCACACTCTGGAATACTCCCCCTCACTCAGTGACCACCTGCCACTAGTGAGTACTGCCGCACGACACTTGACCAAGCCAACAACTCGTCAGTTCTTCCGCGGCTGCCCTTGATCAACCAACAAGCTCCGCAGCTCTGAATTGGCTTCCAGATCAAGCTCGAATCAGACTCTACAAGTCCTGATTCCCTTCTGCTACAATCACCACAGCTCTTCGCTCACGCTCTGCTCTCAGGTGATGATCGAAGAATTCGTCCGTCGCACACCAAAGATTGTTCTCTCTGAAATCTGTGTATGCACTCGTGTATCCATCAGCTTCGATCAACCTCTCAGCTCTGAACCCCTCTCGCTTAAATAGCAGCACCAGCTTTAAGCAATGTCCAGGTTTAGGCAATGTCCCAAAAGGAACAATTATCTCCTAAAATCTAGGAGATTAGATTTGATATTTATCTTCATTGCAAATCTCCTTCTCTGACTAGTAAACCTTACTGGAATATACTCCACAGCATATTAGAAATTCTTCAGATGCTATCCATAGTGTTCCCAGTCCTTCTGGACAAGCCCAGGAAGCTGCTGCTACTCGGACATATGATGCAGCCAGTTGAACAAGCTCCTGCTATAGCATCCCCTGCTGCAGCTGCTGCTAGTTCACATCTGCTGCCTGCTTGATTATTTGAGCTGCAGCAACTCCTTGTTCATTTGTGCTGGTTTTGTCAAACACTGCCATACACATTCTCACAATCCATCTAAAAAATAATGAAAATACTGAGTTCAGAGAGTACGAAAACTGCCTTACTGTTCACTAGCCCAAAAGTTACAGCTCCAAGTTACCCAGGGAGTGCTTCAGCAGTCTGTTCAGCTGTATTTTTGGAAAAAATAATCTTTGGCGCATGATTTTGTTCCTTGGCTCTTGCTTCAGTGGGGACATCGAGGGGCTGTTTGTCCACAACAGGGTTCTTTTTCACCTCCACCCAGCGCTTTTGACACTTGCTCTTCTCTGGTGTTTTGCCCCTTCTTGCGGTTGTGGATGAGCAGCCAGTGCTTCTTTTCTTTCTATGCCTCCTTCTCTGATTGGTGACACTCTAATATGACTGAATATTTCCTACACAGTAACATGATATCCTCTGCTCAACGGCATCTGCGTGCTGTAGTACTCATACGAGATCGGAGAGTTCCTTGTTCTGACTTGTCTGGTGTTTGGTGCCCTTCTAGGCTTCCAGCACTTATCCAGATTTGGACACTATCTCTGAAGATGTCCTGCCTGTTCACACAAGTAACATCTCATCTTCTTTGTTCTAGGTTTTCTTTCAGGAGTTTGATCAAGAGGTTGCTGCAGCATTCTCTTGTTCTTTTTTTTAGGCACCTTTTTCTAAACATGCTGAACTCTTGCGACTGAGCTCTTCTGGACACTTCTTTCAGTTTGTTCGGGATTCGCGTCTTTGAAAAATGTGGTCACACCTGAGGTTGCTTTGCCTGTGTACCCAAGTCTTTTAGTCCCACCTTCATACCATTGGTAGGCCAAAATTTCATCCAAAATGAATGTCTCTATGTTGGCATAGCTTTTTGTTGACAGTCCTCTTCAACTCTCTCAGCATCATCTGATTATTGTTCCTTAGACAGTGAAGTAATGATGTTCTGGAGCTTATCTCTTTCTTCTTCCAATCCAGAGATCTTTGACCACAGGTCTTTGTTGACTTCAATCACTTCCAGACACTTTTCTTGTATCAGTTTGAATTGATCAGCAATTGACTCTTCTGATATCTCTTCGTCATTGTTGCTGTCAAATTATCCCATACGTAATGAAATACAGTAGTTAGGGCATGATCTCACGGATACTTTGGATTGATGTACTTGATTCTCACCCCAGCAATCAGGTTTCTAAATCTGCATTGATCCAAATATCAATCGGATATCCTTTGTTTAAAATAAGGAAAGCAAATCAAGTTTGTTTCCTTATTTAAACGAAGAGATGATCCTTGAGATCTAATATATATCCCATAATATATATTAGACGCATTCAAATACCCCTAAAAGATATTCAAATATTTGATAGATTCTGTCTTTAATGATTTCGTTTCTGGGCTGCTTGCCCAGTTCGCCCACTCTGTCTTCACCAACATCGTGTTCCCCATGAGTTCCCTCTTGACTTCCCTAGAGCGGAAATCATTTGCTCACCCTGTGTTTTTTTCTGCACACTCATTATCCTCTATTAGTTGAGTATTTGTTATCATCAAAGTTCAAATCTTATTTTAATAATTTATTCATTCTACCATTTTTATTACAACCGCTACTTGTTTAATCCGCTATGTGTTGGTCAAAGTCAAACCGCTATTCGCTATAGCGGTTTATTATTTTGAAATTATATGAACGTTACTCTAAGCTTAATAATCAATTGAAAAAAAAGAGCTTAATAATCAATTGCCTCCATAGTTCAGCCACTGCTGTGCCCTTGGCTGAACTATGGAGGCAACACGCAGAGCCCCAGAGAGGCTCTCAGGTCTTCGAACCGGACTGCGTCCAAAGCTTTTATGAAGATATCAGCAAGTTATTTGGCAGACACAACATGTTGGAGAGCAATGATCTTCTTTTCAACAAGCTCACGGATGAAGTGATGACGAATGTCAATGTGCTTGGTTATACTGTGCTGTACTGGATTCTTAGATATGCTGATGGCACTCATATTGTCACAGTAGAGAGTCATTTCATCCTGATGAAGACCATACTCACTTAGCATTTGCTTCATCCACAGCATTTGAGCACAGCAGCTCCCAGCAGCAATGTATTCAGCCTCAGCAGTGGATAGAGAAATGCTGTTTTGCTTCCTGCTGAACCAGGACACCAGATTATTTCCTAAAAAGAAGCATCCTCCTGAAGTGCTCTTCCTGTCCTCCGAGCATCCAGCCCAGTCCGCATCACTGTATCCTACCAGATTAGCATTTGTGTCCTTAGTATACCAAAGGCCATAGTTCACGGTTCCTCCCACATACCGAATGATTCGCTTGACCAACTGCAGGTGACTGTCTTTGGGAGAGGCTTGAAATCTGGCACAGACTCCTACTGCGAAGGAAATGTCAGGACGGCTGGCAGTCAGGTACAATAGGCTTCCAATCATGCTTCTGTAGATTGTCTGACTCACAGCCACGCCATGTTCATCTTTGATTGCCTTGACATGAGTGGCAGCAGGGGTTCGTTTGTGACTAGCCTTGTCGAGCTGGAATTTCTGCACAAGATTCTTGCTGTATTTGCTTTGAGCAATAAAAATGCCATCTTCTTTCTGGGTAATCTCCAGTCCAAGGAAATATGACAGCTTTCCAACCATACTCATTTGAAATTCCTGCTGCATTTGATTCACAAACTGCTTCACCAGGTGCTGAGACTTGGAACCAAACACAATATCATCCACATAGATTTGTGCTATGACCACATCTGACTTGGTTCTCTTGACAAAAAAAGTTTTGTCAGCTCCCCCTCGTTTGTAGCCATGTTTTTCCAAGAGCACTGTCAACCTCTCATACCATGCCCGAGGAGCCTATTTCAGTCCGTATAGGGCTTTCTTCAACTTGTAAACATGCTCTGGGAAGTGAGGATCTTCAAAACCTTTTGGCTGAGAGACATAAACTTCTTCAGACAGGTCTCCGTTCAGGAACGCACTCTTAACATCCATTTGATACAGTTTAAACTCAAGAAAGCATGACATGGCTAGAAGAAGTCTAATGGCCTCGAGGCGAGCAACTGGAGCAAATGTTTCTTCAAAATCCAGACCCTCAATCTGAGTAAATCCCTGAGCAACCAGACGGGCCTTATTTCTTGTGATGTTTCCCTTCTCATCAGTTTTGTTTTTGAAGATCCACTTTGTGCCTATGATATTCACTCCATTAGGTCTGTCCATCAGATCCCAGACATCGTGTCTTTCGAACTCTGCCAATTCCTCTTGCATAGCCATCATCCAGAATTCATCGCTCATGGCTTCCTTAAAATTCTTGGGTTCAATGCTAGACATAAAACATGTATTGAGGTAGGCATGACTTATGGTTCTTCTTCTGTCTGCGGGATCCCCAATCACATTTGTCAGGGGATGATTCCTCTGAATCTTCTTTGGGGGCTGCCTTGAAGGTGGATCAGGAGCCTCAGTGTGCAGATCATCAGACAGGCTTTCCAATTGATCATCTGGAATTTCTGCTTCAGCACTTGCTGTAGCATCTTCTGGAACCGCAGCTTGTTCACTTCTGGTCTGTCTGTCAGACACTTCTTCAAGATCAGAGTCTTCTTCACCAGTGTCAGTATCAGGGGTAGACTCTTCTTCTGCATCATTGACAACAACATTTATGGATTCCATGACTGTATTTGTTCGCTGGTTATAAACTCGATAGGCCCTGCTGTTTGTTGAATATCCCAAGAACAATCCAGGATCACTCTTAGGGTCGAGTTTCTTTCTATACTCCCGATCTCTCAGAATGAAACACTCACTTCCAAAGATGTGGAAGTATTTAACAGTGGGCTTTTTCTGATTCCAGAGCTCATAGCAGGTCTGATTGGTTCCTCTCCGTAAGGTGACTCTGTTGATGATATAACATGCGGTGTTCATGGCTTCTGCCCAAAATCTCAGGGGAACTCTCTTAGCATGAATCATGACTCTGGTCATTTCTTGAATTGTTCGATTCTTTCGTTCCACTACACCATTCTGCTATGGAGTGATGGGAGAGGAGTACTGATGAGAAATACCCCTTTGACGACAGAAATCATCCATAGCTTCGTTTTCAAATTCCCTACCATGATCACTGCGGATGCTGCTGATTCTGAGGTCTTTCTCTTGCTCTAGGCGAGACACGAGAGACACTATAACTTTCACAGTATCTGATTTTTCTCTGATAAAATCAATCCAAGTGAATCTAGAGTAGTCATCAACACAAACAAAAGCATACCTCTTTCTGCCCAGACTTTCAACCTCCATTGGACCCATTAGATCCATGTGAATCAACTGTAACGGTCTGGTAGTGCCTACATCTTTGACTCTTGGATGTGTTGCCTTCTTTTGTTTTCCAATCTGACAATCTCCGCAGATGGAAATTGTCTCCCCTTTAAGCTGTGGAATTCCTCTGACTAGCCCTTCTGCTGCAATTCTCTTCAGAGTTCTTAGGTTAACATGCCCCATTCTTCTGTGCCATAGAGTCATTTCCTCGGCCTTAGTCAGCATACATTTCTGAATTGATGGGTTTGAACTCACATTGAGAAGATAACAGTTGCTCTTTGATCTGGCACCTTCCATTAAACATTTTCCAGATTTGTCGAGGACTTTGCAAGAGTCTTTCGTAAATTTTACCTGTTTAGTCCCATCACACAGCTGACTGATGCTTATGAGATTAGCCTTTAGCCCTTCCACTAGAAGAACATTGCTCAGACTCGGCATTCCTTCCACTGCCAAAGTTCCTCTTCCCAGAACTCTTCCTTTTAGCCCGTTACCAAACTTCACACGTTGTTCCAAACAGGGTGTAATGTTCTTCAAGAAGGATCTTTCTCATGTCATGTGTCCTGAACAGCCACTGTCAAAGTACCAGCTTATCTTGTCCGAGGAACTAGCTGTGCTGACAAGAGCTAGAAGCTGAGTCTGCGCACGCTTCTCCCTGACAGATTCCCTGACAGAAGCTATTTCAGCATGAGCTGAGGAACAGTTTCTTTTTAAGTGACCTTTCCGACCGCAGCTGTAACATTTTTTATACTTTGACGCTCTCTTGTAACGGTGATACAGACGTTGCTGTAGCAGGTCCTGGTTCAATCTTCCTCGGATTTTTCTGCCTCTTATGAACGACCTGTATCTGGCCAAGTTGCACTCATCTTCACTCAGCTCTTTCTCATCTTCACTTCCACTGGCAGAGAGAGCCCTCTTTTTCATCGGTTTGCTAGTGTAGTTAATTTGTCGATGACCGTAGCCTGCACAGTTCCAACATTGGACTCCCTTCTTTAATTCTTTCTTTTCCTCTTCAATCTGATCTGGTTCCTTCCCTTTCCTTTTACTTTCACCGCCCCTTATGAATTGTCTTCGCGAGGAAGAGCTTCTCCCGGTTCTGGATTCCATGTTCTTCAGAAGCTTCCCAAGGTTCTTAACAAGCATGCTCATCTGATCATCTGGAACTGTCTGCTTGGTTTCTGCTTCAGCTTTCAATCCAACATTCTTGTCCTTGGGAGTGGTGTCTCCTTTAACCAGCTTCATCTCAAATTGTTTGAGAGACCCCATCAACTCTTCCAACTTCATGAATCTGACATTTTGAGCTTCTTCAATGGCCGTCACTTTCATGTCAAATTTTGTGGGCAGCGATCTGAGAACCTTTCTGATAAGCTTTTCTTCAGGGATGGGTTCACCAAGGGCATGAGCTTCATTTGCAAGATCAAAGAGTTTAGCATTAAACTCAGTGACTGTTTCCTCATCCAGCATTCTCAGATTCTCAAATTGTGTGGCAATGATCTGGAGTCTTGACAGCTTCACTCTATCAGTTCCTTCATGTGCAGTTTACAGAATTTCCCACGCTTGTTTAGCCATGTCGCAGTTTGATATCAACCTGAAGTTGTTAGCATCCACTGCAGCAAAAATTGCATTCAGAGCCTTTGAATTACCAGTTGCTGCAGCACCTTCTTCAGCAGTCCATTGCTCTTCAGGTTTTATCCTTGTCACTCCTTGCTCATCCATGGTGATTGGGGGAGACCACTGGACCACGACAGCTCTCTATGTCCTCTCATCAATAGCCTTGAGAAAGGCTTTCATTCTAGCTTTCCAATATCCATAGTTGCTCTCTTCCAACAATGGAGGTCTGCTTGTGCTCTGTCCTTCCTTCATAGTCTTGGCTTCTTCAGAGACACTGTAGGATCTTTAACTCTGTGTGTTGAGCTCCCGCTCTGATACCAATTGAAATTTCACAGTGTCTTAGTTCGACAGATTTGTGAACAAGCAGGTGCTGCAACACACTCTTGTTCACTAGGAAATCGTCTCAGCAAGCAATGAACAAGACAAAGTTTGTTCACCCAGTTCGGCCAACTGCCTACGTCTGGGGAGGACTATTCTCCAGTCCTCAATCCACTAACTCGAAGGTTCCCACGTACACACGGTTACAACTCACGCAACCTATGCTACTCAACCTTGTGTGGATCACTTGACACAATCAGAACAAGCTCTGACTTGTGCCTGCACACCCTCAACAATATGTCAATCTAGAATAGCTACTGTCTCCTCGAAACTAAGCCTATTCTAAACTACAACTACTCAGCAGGGTTGCTGTAGCAACTGCTGTAACACACAGCTGAAGCACAAATGTCCGCGTCGCTCCAAAGCCTTCTGCCGATTCCACGAGTGCTGCACACTCTGGAATACTCCCCCTCACTCAGTGACCACCTGCCACTAGTGAGTACTGCCGCACGACACTTGACCAAGCCAACAACTCGTCAGTTCTTCCGCGGCTGCCCTTGATCAACCAACAAGCTCCGCAGCTCTGAATTGGCTTCCAGATCAAGCTCGAATCAGACTCTACAAGTCCTGATTCCCTTCTGCTACAATCACCACAGCTCTGCGCTCACGCTCTGCTCTCAGGTGATGATCGAAGAATTCGTCCGTCGCACACCAAAGATTGTTCTCTCTGAAATCTGTGTATGCACTCGTGTATCCATCAGCTTCGATCAACCTCTCAGCTCTGAACCCCTCTCGCTTAAATAGCAGCACCAGCTTTAAGCAATGTCCAGGTTTAGGCAATGTCCCAAAAGGAACAATTATCTCCTAAAATCTAGGAGATTAGATTTGATATTTATCTTCAATGCAAATCTCCTTCTCTGACTAGTAAACCTTACTGGAATATACTCCACAGCATATTAGAAATTCTTCAGATGCTATCCATAGTGTTCCCAGTCCTTCTGGACAAGCCCAGGAAGCTGCTGCTACTCGGACATATGATGCAGCCAGTTGAACAAGCTCCTGCTATAGCATCCCCTGCTGCAGCTGCTGCTAGTTCACATCTGCTGCCTGCTTGATTATTTGAGTTGCAGCAACTCCTTGTTCATTTGTGCTGGTTTTGTCAAACACTGCCATACACATTCTCACAATCCATCTAAAAAAATAATGAAAATACTGAGTTCAGAGAGTACGAAAACTGCCTTACTGTTCACTAGCCCAAAAGTTACAGCTCCAAGTTACCCAGGGAGTGCTTCAGCAGTCTGTTCAGCTGTATTTTTGGAAAAAATAATCTTTGGCGCATGATTTTGTTCCTTGGCTCTTGCTTCAGTGGGGACATCGAGGGGCTGTTTGTCCACAACAGGGTTCTTTTTCACCTCCACCCAGCGCTTTTGACACTTGCTCTTCTCTGGTGTTTTGCCCCTTCTTGCGGTTGTGGATGAGCAGCCAGTGCTTCTTTTCTTTCTATGCCTCCTTCTCTGATTGGTGACACTCTAATATGACTGAATATTTCCTACACAGTAACATGATATCCTCTGCTCAACGGCATCTGCGTGCTGTAGTACTCATACGAGATCGGAGAGTTCCTTGTTCTGACTTGTCTGGTGTTTGGTGCCCTTCTAGGCTTCCAGCACTTATCCAGATTTGGACACTATCTCTGAAGATGTCCTGCCTGTTCACACAAGTAACATCTCATCTTCTTTGTTCTAGGTTTTCTTTCAGGAGTTTGATCAAGAGGTTGCTGCAGCATTCTCTTGTTCTTTTTTTTTAGGCACCTTTTTCTAAACATGCTGAACTCTTGCGACTGAGCTCTTCTGGACACTTCTTTCAGTTTGTTCGGGATTCGCGTCTTTGAAATATGTGGTCACACCTGAGGTTGCTTTGCCTGTGTACCCAAGTCTTTTAGTCCCACCTTCATACCATTGGTAGGCCAAAATTTCATCCAAAATGAATGTCTCTATGTTGGCATAGCTTTTTGTTGACAGTCCTCTTCAACTCTCTCAGCATCATCTGATTATTGTTCCTTAGACAGTGAAGTAATGATGTTCTGGAGCTTATCTCTTTCTTCTTCCAATCCAGAGATCTTTGACCACAGGTCTTTGTTGACTTCAATCACTTCCAGACACTTTTCTTGTATCAGTTTGAATTGATCAGCAATTGACTCTTCTGATATCTCTTCGTCATTGTTGCTGTCAAATTATCCCATAAGTAATGAAATACAGTAGTTAGGGCATGATCTCACGGATACTTTGGATTGATGTACTTGATTCTCACCCCAGCAATCAGGTTTCTAAATCTGCATTGATCCAAATATCAATCGGATATCCTTTGTTTAAAATAAGGAAAGCAAATCAAGTTTGTTTCCTTATTTAAACGAAGAGATGATCCTTGAGATCTAATATATATCCCATAATATATATTAGACGCATTCAAATACCCCTAAAAGATATTCAAATATTTGATAGATTCTGTCTTTAATGATTTCGTTTCTGGGCTGCTTGCCCAGTTCGCCCACTCTGTCTTCACCAACATCGTGTTCCCCATGAGTTCCCTCTTGCCTTCCCTAAAGCGGAAATCATTTGCTCACCCTGTGTTTTTTTTCTGCACACTCATTATCCTCTATTAGTTGAGTGTTTGTTATCATCAAAGTTCAAATCTTATTTTAATAATTTATTCATTCTACCATTTTTATGACAACCGCTACTTGTTTAATCCGCTATGTGTTGGTCAAAGTCAAACCGCTATTCGCTATAGCGGTTTATTATTTTGAAATTATATGAACGTTACTCTAAGCTTAATAATCAATTGAAAAAAAAAAATTGCTAACGAAATAGCGTTTTGTCAAAAATGATAGAATGAGTAAAATAAAAATACAGTACTTTTGAAATAAAGTTTAAAATTATAGGAACATGAATTTATATGGTTAATGAATTATTCATAAAAGGCTCAATCCTCATGTGAAAACTTGATTTATATCTCAACTAATCAAAGAAGGAACAATTTTCAACTTCGCCACAATCTTAAAGTTTATTTCATAAACTGCTGTTATTTTTCTAAAAGTTACCCGAGATGCTATTTTTTGACCATACCACTATTATGAATAGTAGTTGGTTTGTGATTTTCGTTTAAATAACAACTAGGAGATGACTTGTAGCTTACATGGATAAGAATCATCAAACCTTGACTGAGAGACACGTTCGACATGAAATTCGCAGCGTCTCTGAGTTGTAGATTGTGTACAAACAGTTGCTATAGCACACTCTTGTACTAACGGATTTTTTACAGCAAGCTAAAACAATGAACAGCTATTTCTTCGCCCAGTTCGGCCAAGTGTCTACCTCTGGGAAAGACTGAATCTCAGACTTTCAATTCACTAGTCTCAAAGTCTGTGGTACAGCATGGTTCGACTCCATGCAACTTATGCTACTCAACCTTAGCTAGTCGATCACACACAATCAGAGCACCCTCTGACTTGTGTCTCACACACCTACACACTTGGATTAATTCAGAATAGATATTCTACTGATTTCACAGACTCAGCCTATTCTAATTAAAACAATGCTACCGTAGGTCTGCTATAGCACCCGCAGTAGCAACTAGCTGGTGCAGGTTCTGTTCGCGTCGCTCCAAAGCTTTCTGCCGAGCCGATCGAACTCTTCCACGAGCGCCTCACACTCTGGAATACTCCCCCTCACTCAGTGTCCGTCTGTCACTAGTGACACCTGGCCTTCTGTAGATTGTCCGAGTTCCTCCACTCGACAATCCCCTTGCGGCCCGTGTTGATCAACCAACATGCTCGTCCTGCTCTGAATTAGTTCTATGATTAAGCTCTGACCAAACTCTGCAACTCTCGATCAGCCTCTGCTTCAGTCACTCAGCTCTGCGCGAACGCTCTGCTCTTCGTGACTCCCCGACTCTCGTTGCGGTATGTAGACTCTCTGAGTATGTGCTCTCAAGCTTTCTGTACTCTTTGCACAAGCTTTTCTCCACTGACCTTGCCCTCCTTAAGTACTCAACTAATCAGCAACCGAAT
The DNA here is from genome assembly GCA_963678935.1 of Umbilicus rupestris. NCBI lineage: Eukaryota > Viridiplantae > Streptophyta > Magnoliopsida > Saxifragales > Crassulaceae > Umbilicus > Umbilicus rupestris. The sequence goes on from OY787617.1 coordinate 2,149,322, forward strand.
TACACTTTTGGATGTTCCTTGAAGCAACAATATCTCCTTATTTATAGGAGATTAGATTTGATTGAAGAAATAAATCTTTCACAACCAAATCTTCACCTGGATACGGGAATCTCGACTGGAATATTATCTCCGAATAATTAGAAGCTCCCCGTCACTCTGCTGCTCCTTATACATCCTTTGAAAGATCTTCGAGAAGAATGCTGATCTGCTGCTACAGCTCCTGCTACAGCACCTGCTATAGCAGCTGCTATAGCAGCTGCTTGAGCACTGGGCTTGTTCACTTGTGCTGGTTTTGTCGATCGAATGCCATACAACATCATCAATCTCCTCCTTGAAATTTTTGACAAAACCCTTTATATCTTCTGTTCGAGAGGTGATGCAGGCCCACCTCTCATTATCTCCCCCTTTTTATTACAAATGGACAAAGGGGGAAAACTATATCCGCCTAGGAGGACAAGATGCAGAGACCCAGAGAGGATCTCAAAGCTTCGAATCTGGCTGCGTCCAGAGGTTTGGTGAAGATGTCAGCAAGCTGTTTTTCTGTCCCTATATGCTGGAGGGCGATGCTTTTCTTTTCAACAAGATCTCGGATGAATTGATGCCTTATATCAATGTGTTTGGTCCTTGAGTGTTGCATTGGATTCTTGGAAATGCTGATGGCACTCATGTTGTCACAGTACAGAACCATTTCACTTTGAGTCATCCCATACTCAGTTAGCATCTGTTTCATCCAGAGCATCTGAGCACAACAGCTTCCTGCTGCAATATATTATGCCTCCGCCGTGGAAAGTGAAATGCTGTCCTGCTTTCTGCTAAACCAAGATACGAGATTATTCCCCAAACCAGAGGTGCTCTTTCAATCTTCAATGCACCCAGCCCAGTCTGCATCGATGTAGCCTACCATATTTGCATTTGTATCTTTGGTGTACCATAGGCCATAATTCACAGTTCCCCCAGTATACCGGATGATTCCTTTTACTTGTTGCATGTGGCTCTCCTTTGGACAGCCTTGGAATCTTGCACAGACTCCCTAGCAGTGAGATACACTAGGCTTCCAATCATGCTTCTATAGGTAGCCTGATTAATTTCAACCCCAACTTCGTCTTTGACCACTTTGACATGTGTTGCAGCTGGTGTGCGTTTGTGGCTAGCTTTATCGAGCTGGAACCTCTTTACCAGGTTCTGGCTATATTTGCTTTGGGATATGAATATCCCTTCATCCTTCTGAGATACTTCCAGCCCCAGAAAATATGAGAGTTCACCCACCATGCTCATTTTGAATTCATTCTTCATGTGGTCCACGAATTGCTTTACCAACCGCTGTGACCTGGACCCAAACACAATGTCATCGACAAAAAATTTGAGCTATGATAAGATCTGACCTGGTTTTTATCACAAAGAGAGTTTTGTCAGCTCCCCCTCTTCCGTATCCATGTTTCTCCAGAAAGACGGTCAATCGCTCGTACCAAGCTCTGGGAGCCTGCGAGCGCTTTCTTCAGTTTGTACACATGCTCTGGATAATGAGGGTCTTCAAAACCTTTGGGCTGAGCTACATACACTTTCTCATAGAGTTCCCCATTCAAGAATGCGCTCTTGACATCATTTGGTAGAGTTTGAACCCGAGGTGGCAGGACAAGGCCAGAAGAAGTCTGAAGGCTTCCAAGCGAGCATTTGGTGCAAATGTTTCTTCAAAGTCCGCTCCCTCAATCTGAGTGTACCCTTGTGCAACAAGTCTGGCCTTATTCCTTGTGATATTCCCTTTTTCATCAGTTTTGTTTTTGAAGATCCACTTGGTTCCAATGATGTTTATCCCTTATGGTCAGGCAACAAGATCCCACATATTATGTCTTTCGAATTCTGCTAATTCTTCCTGCATTGCCAGCAGCCAATATTCATCACTCATTGCTCCTTGAAGTTCCTTGGCTCTGCACTAGATAGAAAGCAAGAATTGTATATCGGTTCGCAAGAGCTGAAATGTGATGTACTTCTTGTTCGTCTCCCTTCAGTAGGATTTCCAATTGCGTTAGTTAATGAATGATTCCTTTGGATCTTCTGTGGAGGTTGTCTGGATGTTGTGGGAGGATGCTCGTCATTTTGTTCAGTGATAGAATTGTCTATTGGTTGATCCAGGCTTACTGCTTCAGAATCTGTTGTAGCATCTTCTTGCACCACTTCTTGTTCACTCTTGTTGTGGTTACTGGGACCACCTTCTATGTTTGAATCTTCATCCTCTGAACTGGTGGGAATTTCTTTTTCAACCTCATTAATGACAACATTGATGGATTCCATCACAGTTTTGGTTCTTTTGTTGTAGACGCAATATGCACGGCTGTTGACAGAATAACCTAAGAATATTCCATGGTCACTTTTGGGGTCGAGCTTCTTTCTGTATTTTCAATCTCTCAGAATGTAACAGTCACTTCCAAATATATGGAAGTATTTCACCGTGGGCTTCTTCTGATTCCAGAGTTCGTAGCAAGTCTGGTTGGTATATTTCCGTATGGTGACCCTATTGATGATGTAGCATGCTGTATTCATTGCTTCAGCCCAAAAACTCAACGGAACTTTCTTGGCATGAATCATGACTCGGGCCATTTCTTGAATTGTTCGATTCTTTCGCTCCACAACACCATTTTGCTGAGGGGTGATTGGTGAGGAGTATTGATGCGTGATCCCCCGATGGTTACAGAACTTGTCCACTGTTTCATTCTCAAATTCCCTTCCGTGATCACTTCTTATAGCTGAGATTCTGAGATTCTTCTCTGGTTCTAGTCGAGATATCAGATTTGCTATAACTCTTCCAGCGTCTGATTTTTCCCTGATAAAGTCAATCCAAGTGAATCTTGAATAATCATCCACATAAACAAATGCGTACTTCTTCTTTCCAAGGCTCTCTACTTTCATCGTTCCCATCAGGTCCATGTGTAACAATTGTAGAGGTCTGACAGTGTTGATGTTGGTAGTTTTGGGGTGAGAGGCCTTTTTCTGCTTGCCTCTCTAACATTCTCCAAAAATCGAGCTTACTTCTCCTTTGATTTCTGGAACTCCCCTGACCAAGCCTTCTGCAGCAATCTTCTTCAAAGTCCTTAGGTTAATGTGACCCAACCTCCTGTGCCACAGAGTCATTTCTTCTATATTGGATAGCATGCATGCTGGTGAAGAGTTTGCTGCATCAGTTTTAAGAAGATAGCAATTGTTCTTTGATCTGGTTTCCTGCATTATGCACTCTCCCACATTGTTGTAAACCTGACAGGAGTTTTAAGTGAACTTTACCTGGTGTGTCCCATCACAGAGCTGACTGATGCTTATGAGATTTGCCTTTAATCCGTCCACAAGCATTACATTTTTCAGTGTAGGTAGACCTTTTACAGCCAAGGTCCCCTTTCTCAGAACTCTACCTTTTAGCCCCTTTCTAAATTTAACGTGGTGTTCTGAGCAGGGAATAACATTTTTTTATGAAGGTTCTCTCTCCAGTCATATGTCCCGAGCATACACTGTCAAAGTACCATCTTTCTTCATGTGTGGTTCTAGCTGTGCTGACCACGGCAATATGCATGGTTCTGCCTCTTCTCTGTTGCCCAGCGGTTTTAGGAAGATTTAGCCAAGTTGAAGCAGACAAGTAGTTCTTCTTAATGTGCCCCCTATGATCACAGATATAACATCTTCTGCTTCTGTGTGTAGGCCATTTCTCCACAGTCTGAAGTTGATACATGGGTTACTGTAGCAAATTCTTGTTCACATACCTCATTTTCCCAGAGTGACTGCCCAGTCGTGTGAAGGGTTTGGATCTAACAATGTGACATTCATCTCCGCTGTGGTCGGTATCATCTTCACTCCTGTTTGTTGACAGAGTTGTTGCTTCTTTGCTCGGTGCTCTTCATTGGTTTGCTGGTGCAGTCAGCTTCTCGGTGTCCATATCCTTCACAGTTCCAGCATTGAATCCCCTTTCTTTTCTCTTTCCTCTCGTCTTCATCCTGAGTTGGTTCCTTCCCTCTTCTCTGATTTCCTCCACCCCTTCTGGATTTCCTTCGAGTGGATGAGGTCTGGCTAGATTTTGTTTCCATGTTTTCAAGAGCTTACCAAGGTTTTTCACCAGCAGACTCAGTTGATCATCAGATGAAAGCTTCTTCTCTTCTGTTTCTGCTTCAATCCAACACTCTTGCTTTTGGGAGATGTGTCTTCCTTGACCAGCTTCATCTCAAACTGTTTGAGGGATCCAATCAGCTCCTCTAGTCTCATATGCTTGACATTCTGAGCTTCTTCAATGGCTGTCACCTTCATGTCAAATCTGTTGGGCAGTGATCTAAGCACTTTCTTTATCAGCTTTTCTTCGAAAATTGGTTCTCCAAGAGCATGAGCTCCATTTGACAAGTCACACAGCTTGGCATTGAACTCAGTGGTGGATTCCTCTTCTTGAATCTGTAGGCTTTCAAACTGAGAAGTAATGATCTGCATCCTGGATGTCTTTAATTTGTCAATTCCTTCATTTTTGCAATGTCGCAGTTGGAGATCGACCTGAAATTTTTAGCATCTACTACAGCAAAAATAGCATTCAGTGCTTTTGAGTTACCAGTTACTGAAGCCTCCTCTTCAGTAGTCCATTGTTCTTCAGGCTTCTTTCGAGTAATTCCCCTCTCATCCATTTTCATGAGAGGAGACCATTCAACCACAACAGCTCTCCAGGTTCTTTCACCAATTGCTTTGAGGAACGCTTTCATTCTAGCCTTCCAATAACCATAGTTACTTTCTTCCAACAATGGTGGACGGCTTGTACTCTGACCTTCCTTCATTGTTTCTCGCTTTCTCCAGCAGACGCTCAGGATCTTTACTCTATGTGTTGAGCTCCGGCTCTGATACCAATTGAAATTCGCAGCGTCTCTGAGTTGCAGATTGTGTACAAGTAGTTACTATAACACACTCTTGTACCAACAGATTATTTGCAGCAAGCTAAAACAATGAACAACTATTTGTTCACCCAATTCGGCCAAGTAACTACCTATGGGAAAGACTCCTCAGTCTTTCAATTCACTAGTCTCAAGGTCTGTTGTACAACACGGTTTGACTCCACGCAACCTATGCTACTCAACTTTATCTAGTTGATCACAACAATCAGAGCACCCTCTAACTTGTATCTCACACACCTACACAATTGGATTAATTCAGAATAGCTATTCTACTGATCCCACAGACTCAACCTATTCTAATTAAAACAATGCTAACGTAGGTCTGCTATAGCACCCGCTGTAGCAACTAGCTGATGCAGGTTCTGTTCGCGTCTCTCCAAAGCTTTACGCCGAGCCGATCAAACTCTTCCACGAGCGCCGCACACTTTGGAATACTCCCCTTCACTCAGTGAACGTCTGTCACCAGCGAGACCTGGCCTTCTGCAGATTGTCCGAGTTCCTCCACTTGACAATCCCTTTGCAGCCCGTGTTGATCAACCAACAAGCTCGTCCTGCTCTGATTGGTTCTATATGATCAAGCTCTGACCAGACTCTGCAACTCTCGATCAGCCTCTGCTTCAATCACTCAGCTCTACGCTTACGCTCTGCTCTTCCTGACTCTCCGACTCCCGTTGCGGTATGTGGACTCTCTGTATATGTGCTCTCAAGCTTTCTCTACTCTTTGCACGAGCTTTTCTCCACTGACCTTGCCCTCCTTAAGTACTCAACTAATCAGCAACTGAATTACACTTTTGGAAGTTCCTTAAAGCAACAATATCTCCTAATTTATAGGAGATTATATTTGATTGAAGAAATAAATCTTCCACAACCAAATCTTCACCTGGATACGGAAATCTCCACTGAGATATTCTCTCTAAATAATTAGAAGCTCCCCGCCACTCTGCTACTCCTTGTACATCCTTTGAAAGCTCTCCAAGAAGAATGCTGATCTGCTGCTACAGCACCTGCTATAGCAGCTGCTTGAGCACTGAGCTTGTTCGAATGCCATACTGCATTATCAGACTAAAACAGATAACAGTGCTACTCCTGTTCATAATTTGATGAGATTTGTTCCATCTACTCTCTATCTGCACTTTTACCTCTCTCGGGTGCCTTGGCCGCATCCATTTTTTCATTCTTCAAACCGTGCATCACTCTCAAAGTGCTACTTACATTAGACATCTCATCCTGCTAAACGAAAGTTTCAAATACGCCATGCTCGTCAAATTCCCAACCGCCATCGGCATCCGTCATTTCCTTTCTAGATAAATTCAAACTCATAACTTCCCCAACCAAATCGCAACCGACGTTGTTCCATTTACAGATATTCCAAACACTGCCGTCAACAGAATGGAATTCAGGTCGCTGGACGGCATTTTGATAGACCTTCTACCAGAAAAAGCGATTGGCAGATTCATAAGGGATTGATTTTCGATTCCCAAACTGTAGGTCAATTAAGGCATGATTCAGTGATAAAGAAACGTCAAACATTTCAACGACTAGATTTAATTCGTGATTAATCAAGAGTAGAAACTATGGTGGGGCGGGAATAAATAAATAAAAAATATTAAAACGGAAGTTTTTTAATTTTCGAATATCAAATCATGAGTATGAGCACCGTCTATCTGTTTTTGATTAAATCGATACTCACAGTTTGATGATATATATCCATGTCAGCACCCACTTATTGGTTAGTCATCAAAGAGGTTCGTAAACAAGAATAAAACCAGATACATTTCAACGAAAATGGATAGAGAGCATTCAGAAACCCTAATCTTAAATTGCTCTTGCGACTCATGACGAGCATCATCGTCATTGTGCTTCTGAACCGCCATGCCTCTCTGCTTCGGCATTCTTGGCACTAGTCCGTAATGTTGTAACTAGGCTTCTGCGTCATGATTTCTGTTTCAGCAGCCTTTCCTGATCAATCAAAGGGATGGACGTCGATTGAGTAATCAGCTCGTGGGGAGCCGAAGCGAGATGGAATGGAAGTATGAGACGGTCGGTCGGAAAATTAGCTAGTAGATAAAACTTTGATGTTGAACTCCAGCTATTTTCATTCATGCTTGGTACGTATAAAACATTTTGATTCATATCTAGCAGGCTTTAAGAAAGCCAACTGTTACATTACAACAAATCATCTGTTGCATCACCCAGTCCCCATCAAAGTGCTTTTATTGAATTATTGTTCACTCCCTGAACTCAGCATTTTTTTTTCAATGGGGCACCACACAGACCTTCGTTTCCCTCAAAAGAAGCCTCGGTGAAATTTCGGAACTGTTTACCCTTTGGGATCATCCCCACTAATTGATTGTTGGACACATTCAAGAAAGAAAGGAGCTTCAAGCTGCCGAGTTGCTTTGGGATTGTCCCACTCAGCTGGTTCTTAGCCAAGTCTAATGATTCCAGTGTCGTCAGGTTTCCCAAAGATGTTGGTATAGGACCATTGAGTTTGTTGTGTGACGCATTTAGAGCCTGGAGAGATTGAAAGTATCCCAACTCATATGGAATGGTCTTTTCAAGCTTGTTGTTTGATAAGTCTAATATTTTCAGTCCTGTGCAATTCCTCAACGACTTTGGAATACTCCCCAGCAAACTGTTGCCGCTGAGATCTATTATTTCCAAAGCACATGTTGCTGCAAGTGTATCCGAAATGCCACTGAGATTGTTGTTCCTCAAGTTAAGAGTATGAATATTCTCAATATTTGGCAGGCACTCAGGTATTGCACCACTCAAGAAATTCTCTGACAGGTCGAGAAAATAGTATGTATTTTTGCACACCGTCTCCGGAATGTTACCATAGATGTTGCTTTTTGAGATGTCAAGGAAACTCAAGGCAAGACCTAATCTGTCCATCAAAGATAACATGGTGGAGTTAAAGTGATTACTCGATAAATTTAGCGACTTCGCTATAGGGAGGTACGGCAGTTCTCCATGCAGCAAATTAACACTAAGGTCCATTGTTTCAATCCCCGGGCTGGAATTTGTTTTTTCTAACGTCTCCAGATGATTGTGAGAAAGACTTAGTGCAGTAAGAGTATCAATATCCCATAACCAACTTGGTATCTGACCTGGAATCTGATTTTCGGAAAGATCCAAATTCTCAATGACACTATGGTTCCTTAGAAAGCTTGGTATCACTTTCAACCCGCAGGAAGCAAGTCCTAGCGAGTCAAGGCGAGGAAATGAAGTGATATCTGTACCCATTTCAACTACTAAGTTGCTGTGTGAGAGGTACAAACTAGAAAGATTCTTCAACAAACCCAGAGAAGTCAAATGAAACGTGCCACCGAAATTGTTGAAAGAAAGGTCAAGCTCTTCGAGGCCTTGCAACCCAAAAATGAAAGATGGGATTTTCCCTTGTAATTTATTGAGGCTTATATAAAGTTGCCGCAACTGAGAAGAGGGACTAACAGAGGCCTTGGTAAATCCTGTGAAATGGTTGTCTGACAAGGATGCCTGCTGCAGTGAGGGAATTCCAAACAAGGATGTCGGTATGCTTCCACTCAGAAAGTTGCCCCGGAGCAAAATAGTTTCCAAGTGTGTAAGTTGCTTCCAATCAGTAGACAGGAGGGAACCGCTTAACTCGTTGTTTCTAAGATCCAACTCTCTTAGATACTTGGCCTGAGAAAATGATGGAACAGAGCCATTCAAGCTGTTGGATGCCATGTCCACAGAAACCAGGTTGGTAAGCTGGGATATGGATTTCGGAATTTGTCCAACCAAATGAGATTGAGAAACGTCTAACCTGGACAGCATCTTTAGCTGACCTATCGAATCCGGGATTGTCTTCCAAAACATTGTGGATCTAAGCACAAGAGTCTCAAGGGAACTATCTTTGACCGTGCTTGGAAAATTGCCCTGCAGCTGATAATTTTCCGAAACATCAAGAAATCGTAAGGTCGGCACTTGGAATATCTTCTCTGAAACTTTTCCAACAACACTATCAGCTAGATTCAAATAAGTAAGATTTCTTAAATTCGAGAAGAAATTAGGAAACGGCTCACTAAACCCATTCTCGCTCAAATCAATGATGGATAGGGACTTGAGATTCTGAAGGGAAGGGTCAATAGGGCCTGATAATCCTGAACTGGACAAGTCCAAGTCTTGCAGATGAGGCAACGAAGATGACAGAACTTGGCACCAATCACTTGACTGTTCTGATAAGTCTACACTTTCCAAATGAAGATACACCAGGTTTGACAGGTTCCCGACCAGCGTGTGTAAGTTGGGGTTGACGACCTTGAGGCCGAAAAAGGACTGCGATGTAATATCAAGAGTTACCAACCTTGTTAACTTTGATATCTCAATAGGAATTTGTCCTTGGAATCCTGCACCAGACAGGTTCAGATGTATCAAATTCCCTAGCTTAGCAAAAGCAGGTGGGATTGTTGCATCAAACAAATTTTCAGCTAGACTGAGGCTGGTGAGATTTTGGAGCTCAAATAAAGCACTTGTGTCATTAAGCCCGGCATCTATTCCTTCTCCGCTAAGATCCAGGTCTGTTACATATCCGCTGGTGCAGGTCACACCCGGCCACGCGCAGCAATCTTTGCTAGGATCCCAGCTCTTAATCTTATTTCCCCAGTAAGTGACGTTGAAGTCATGCTTCAGCTGGAGAAGTAGTGTTCTCTGGCTCTCAAAACACTGGCCTTGAACCGAATAGAAACAGCAGAGAGAAATGCACAAGAGCCATGGAAAACATGAAGATGATAATATCATTGAGGAATCGACAACCTGTTTGTGGTAGTCAGAAGAAATAGGATTCTTATATGGATGATATGTTGGACGGTCTTGCTTGTTTTTTTCAGGGTGATGGTGATGAGCATAGTAGTGTAGGGAGCTGTCTGTAATAGAGAGATTTAGATTGGTCAAGAAAAGCAGCATGTGAATGCGTTGACTAATAGTCTTCACACTCACCAGCTTTGTTAATGCAATTAAAATAGATATCCAACTGGCAGGGAGATGCTGAAATGCTGTAATCGGAATCGTGGTTATTCTATCTAGATCTCACCCAAAGATGGAAGGTAGAAAATCTAGATCAGAGAGCTGCAGGCTGTAGAGTTCCTCCCAGATTTTACTCGATTTGTATAACGAAATGGAGAGAGAATGAAAGATAAGATGAAATTTTCATGTTATTAAAATGAAGTGCTGAACAACTTCTTACATAGCTGGAGAAAATATTACTAAATCAAAAACGGTTCTTACATGTCTAGACCGAACTAAGACACCGAATCAAAACATATTTATTTGTCACAATACTTCCTCGTTCAGAACATCCTTGTCCTCAAGGATGAAAATCTGGATACTTTGAGATAAAATTTTGATAGAATTCCCATGTGGCTTGATTTGGTGGGAGATTTTTCTATTGAATGAGGCCTTTTGTTGCGGCTGTGTTACGACGCTTCACAACTTTTCTTGCAAGTACAGCTTCGGGCTCTTTAAGATTGTTACTCTCAAATTTGCAACAGATTGAGTGTAGTGGATGGAGGGACAGGACATAGCTTTAATTGACTCACATGAAAAACATTGTGTATAGAAGCTCCTCGGGGTAGATCCAGTTTGTAAGCAACTAAGCCAACTCTATCCAAAATTCGGAAAGGTCCATAGAAATAGGGTGAGAGTTTGTGCGGAATTTTGGCCTTCGATGAATGTGGCGATATAGCTGAAGCTTGAGATACACATTATCGCCTACTTTAAATTCTTGATCAGACCTATGTGCGTCAGCATTCTGCTTCATTCTATTTTGCGCCCTTAGTAGATGGAACTTAAGCATAGAAATTGTTTCTTCTCTTTATTGAAGCTTCTGTCAATAATAACACAAGAGCTTTTGCCAGGCAGGTAAGGAAGATGAATTGGAGGTGGCTGTCCGTATATAATCTCATATGGCGTACTCTTGATGGCAGTGTGAAAGGTAGTGTTGTACCACCATTCGCTAAAAGGAGCACTTTGCCCATGTGTGAGGAGCATCCGATGACATACATCAAAAGTATGTTTCAAGTGTCCTGTTAGTAATCTCAGTTTGGCCGTCTGTTTGGGGATGATACGGTGTTAAGTAATTAAGATCTACACCATGAGTGCGGAATAATTCTTTCCAGACCTGGCTGAGAAACAAGGGATCTCAATCGTTGATATTTGTTTGTGGCATTCCGTGTAACTTGAAAACATTATGTATGTATGTTTGGGCGACCTCCAGAGCTGTATAGGGGTGCGAAAGCGCTAAAAAGTGGGTATTCTTACTCATACGATAGATAACCACCAGCATGCAATGCTTGCTAAAAGATGGGGGTAAACCCTCAATGAAATCCATGCTGACAGATTGCCAAATACCATCCGAAATCGGAAGAGGTTGCAATAAACCAGGTTTAGCAGATAAGTTGTATTTGTTTCTCAAGTGTTACAATTTTGAACATATTTTGAACCTCTGTGTTCATTCGCGGCCAGTAAATGAGTGATTTGATTTGGTGGGGTGTCGAGTCCCTCCCTGAATGACCGACCACCTATGGATGAATCATGCAACCATATAAAAACAAGAAGCTTGATATCCGAACTGTTCCCAATAACTAATTTACCATTGCTTCTGAGTTCAACATCCTTATATGTAAACTTTGGGTGTGAGGCAGGGTCAACTTGCAAATCAGAAATAATTTTGCGTATAGGGGAATTTGTTTGCCACAAGAGTTTGATAGAATCATAAAAATTATGATGTGCTTGTGCAAGTATGATGTGTAGAAGTTGAGATCCTGTGATGCGGGAAAGAGCATCAGCTGCATAATTCTCTTTCCCCTTCTTGTAATGTATTTCAAACGAATATCCCATGAGCTTGGATAACCACATATGCTAGAACGGAGTGGTGACCTTTTGTTCAAGGAGGTATTTTAAACTTTTCTGATCTGTGCGGATAATAAACGGTCTGTGGGTAAGATATGAACTCCATGTCTGTACATCATATACTACTACTATTAATTCTTTCTCGTAAACTGAAAGTGACCGGTGACGAGGACCAAGAGTGCGACTCATATAACAAATGGGATGATGGTCTTGCATAAGGACTGCCCCTATCCTAATATTAGAGGCATCAGTTTCAACTATAAATTTTTCGAAGTTTAGCAGTGCTAATACCGGTGATGATGACAATGTAGATTTAATGTTTTTGAATGCCTCAATCTCAAAAGTGGGGAATGCAATAAAGAAGTAATCTATCACAGGCAAAATGCAATCAAACAATGTGAATAAACAATTTGATGGATCGTGGAAATACTATAAAAAATTAATCTATCACACGCGAAGTGAAATACTACAATAAAGTAATCCAAATATGCAATAAAGCTCAAAAGTGGTCTTGATACACCTGCGAAGTGAAACACTATAAAGAAGTAATCTATCACACGCAAAATGCAATTAAACAATGTGAATAAACAACTTGATGGATCATGAAAATACGCTCCATAAACTTCTCAACAGAATGGAGTAGTTGAGCTCCAGAACATGACAATTCAGGAGATGGCTCGAGTGATGATCCATGCAAACATGGTCCCATTGAGATTTTGGGCTGAGGCCACGAATACAACTTGCTGCATCATCAACCGAGTGTCCATCGGGACAAGTAGTAACAAGACTTGCTAGGAGCTATGGAGAGAAAAGAAGCGGGATGAAGTATTTCCATATCCTTGGAAGCGAATGCTACATCCTAAGGGATCGCGAGTATCAGAAGAAGCTTGATCCAAAGAGTGATATTGGAATCTTCCTTGGATACTAGACAAATAGATGTGCCTACAGAGTATACAACAATCGGACAAGGATAGTGATTGAGTCCATCAATGTGATAATAAAGGATGCGGAGGAAAGGCCACTTGATCATGATGATAAAGATGATGATGCACTTGGAGAAGCTGAGCAGTCTAGAGTGAACGAACAAATTAAGTTGATCAAGAAGATGCTTCAGAGGTTGCTAAAGAAGAACCACTTGATCAGACAGTAAAAGAAGTGGAACCCGATCTGGATGCTGAAGGCATAACTGAAGAACCTCCGTGTACACCGATCCCTACGCTGCCTTAAAGGAAAGTACAAAGGAATCATCCTCTGACGAATGTAATGCCATGCAAGAGGAACTTGGCGAGTTTGAAAGAAATGATGTGTGGGATCTGGTACGTTGACCAAAAGTAGTCAACATCATTGGAACCAAATGGATCTTCTAGAACAAGTCTGATGAGGAAGGAAACATCACTAGGAACAAAGCTCGACTGGTTGCTCAAGGTTACTCTCAGATTGAAGGTGTTAAATTCGATTAGATGTTTGCTCTAGTAGCTAGAGTGGAGGCTATCTTACTGCTTCTAGCTCTGGTATGTCATCTAAAGTTCAAGCTATATCAGATTTTCCTAAATGGAATATTGTCTAAAGAATTATACGTGGCGCAACCGAAGGGATATCCCCACTATACTAATCACGTGTACAAGCTGAAGAAGGCCTTGTATGGTTTAAAACAAGCACTTAGAGCCTGGTATGATCGGCTGACCGTTTTCCTAATGGAGCATGGTAATGATCTAGAGGGAGTAGACAAGAGTCTCTTTGTCAAAAGAACAGGTCAGATTTTGTAGTTGCTCAGATATATGTGGACGACATAGTCTTTGGCTTCAGCTAGCAAAGGATGGTAGAGAAATTTGTTGCTCAAATGCAAAAAGAGTTCATAGTGAGCATGATCGGTGAACTACCATGATGCTGACTAGGCAGGAAGTACATAAGATAGGAAGAGTGCATCCAGAGGATGCTTTCTGGGCAACAACCTGCTCTCCTGGTTTAGTAAGAAGCAAGATAACATCTCATTATCAACTATAGAGGCAGAATATATCGCTGCTAGCAGCTGCTGTGCTCAGATGATCTAGATGAAGCAAATGTTGCATGAGTATGGAGTGCCACAAGATGCTATGACTCTTTACTGCGAGAACATGAGTGTCATCAATATCTCCAAGAATCTAGTTCAGCATTCAAGGATCAGGGACATTGATAAAAGGCACCACTTCATTCAAGACCTAGTGGAGAAGAAGATCATAGTATTGAAGCATGTAGTTGTTGAGAGGCAGCTGGTAGACATCTTCACAAAGCCTTTGGATGTAACACACTTCGAAGCACTAAGGTGAGCCTTAGGTCTTTGTGTGATTCGCAACTAGGTTACTATAGCAACCTGTATCAGCATAAGCAATGAAGAGCCGTGGTTAAGAGTTAGGCAGTTTCTTTTTTAATTGATTAAATCGACTGTCCTTGTGTTTCCTCGCCTATCAGCAACCATGGCAGGGCATGAATCAATTGCTAGACATCTGACGGTATCAAGGGGCTAAGGTCTGATGGGCAGTAAGATGACAGTCAAAAGATTAGCTGTGAAGCAGCTCTGAGTTGTACGAAAGAGGAAAGTTACCCTAAGAGAAATCTGGAAGATATGGAAAGTGACAATGATGCTGAGGATCACCAGAAGAGTGATGCAGGAATTTAAAATTGTACAACGTTGCTGATGCGGAGTTATAGCTTCTGCTTAAGCATTCTCTCGATCTTTCTACGGAATTACTCTACTGCCAGACTAAAAAAGACATAATGTTTGTTCACCAAGTTCGGAAACTTGCCTACGTCTGGGGAGGATACTCCGATCCTCAAGATTCCATTATCTCAGTTCGAAGTACAAAGACTCACACCTCTAATTCTCACCTAGCCAAAATCTATCGCTCAGTCTAATCACCTAGACTAGCTAGCAGTCTGATCCCACAGACCCTCTTCGTGCAACCTACACACTCTTAATAATAAATAGCTACAGCTCTGACTCTCAGACTTAGCATATTCTATTACAATATGTAGCTCACGGAATGCTTAAGCACACTCTTCACCAAAGTTGTTGTATCTTCAGTCAACGACTCTTCAAGCTCTCCCGCCAAGAAGTCGGACACTCTGAGTTCTTCAAACTCAGCCTCAGCTTCCCCTCAAGCAATGACTCACTCCGTTACTATTGGGTAGCTTCAATCACTGCCTCGCAGCTTGCGACAATGCCTGTCTGCGGCTGATTACCGAGCTCCGATTCTCCCTTTAATGAGCAGCGCTTCAGTTGAACTCCGGATCAATCCTGAATCAAACTCCACGAGTTATGATTCCTCTGCGGAACACAGGTCTTCAACTCAGTGTGTAAAACCCTGCTACCGTAAGTTGATCTCTCTGTATTTTCTCTCGCCCTCTCTATCTGCCCTGTTCTGTGTCATCCTCTCAGTAGCTGCCCTCAGCCTGCCTTTTGCAGCTCTCAGAATCTCCAGGGGCAGAAACCTCGTTTCCATCAAAATCTCCTCCTAGATTCTAAAAAGGTAGTTGAGAAGATTTTGTGGCCAAATTTGGATATTTGAAGCTTTGTATCTTTCGGAAGCTTCTGCCCATTGCTGACGTTCTGGTGACATGGAGGCGCACCGAGCCGAGCCTCTCTGTGCGCCTCCATGTTGATCGACATTCTGCTCTAGCTCTGGGTTATTAGGAAATGCTGAAGCAGACTCTGTCTCTTCATAGCTGTCTCTCGCCCATTCTTCAGATAGTGTCTCAGCTTCAAATCTTCAGGGATTGCTGAAGCAGACTCTGGTTCTTTGTTGTTGTTGTTTTGTCAGTCTTCAGATTGTGCTCCAGCCACCAATCTTCAGGCTGCTTCAGCAGTCTCTTGAGCAGTTTTGTCAAGAATGCCATAAACTCAACAATCTCCTCTTTGGCATTTTGACAAAACTAAACCACAACTACAAAATTAATGATAACTGACACAAATCTACCTATATTAGTTAAGTGCTCTACCTATTACACTCCTCTCCCTCTTTTTGTCACAAATGACAGGGGCTGCTGTCAGCTCATTTAGATACTACACACAAACCCAAGGCTGCCTTGAGCTCCTCGACCTGAGCTCCATCCAAAGGCTTTGTGAAAATGTCAGCTAGCTGCTTCTTTGTAGCTAAATGTTTGAGGACGATTGTCTGATTCTCTACCAGGTCTCTGAAGAAATGGTGTCTGATGTCAATGTGTTTAGTCCCAGAGTGTTGCACTGGATTCTTGCTAATATTGATAGCACTCATGTTGTCACAGTAAATGTTCATAGTCCCTTGTTTAATTTCATATTCTCCCAACATTTGCTTCATTCATAATAGTTGTGCACAGCAGCTTCCAGCAGCAATATACTCAGCTTCTGCAGTTGATAGAGAAATGTTGTTTTGCTTCTTGCTGAATCAGGAAACCAGGTTGTTTTCAAGGAAGAAACATCCTTCAGATGTACTCTTCCTGTCTTCTGCACAGCCTGCCAAGTCAATATCACAATATCCTACCAGTTCTGCACTTGTGTCCCTTGTGTACCATAGGCCATAGGTGGCGATGCCGCTAAAATATCTGATTATTCTTTTTACAAGCTGCATGTGACTCTCCTTTAGGCAGGACTAATATCTGGCCTACTAATAGTGAGATACAGAAGGCTCCCAATCATGCTTCTGTATAAGGTCTGATCAACCGCAATTCTAGCTTCATCTTTGATGGTTTTAGTATACGTTGCTGCAGGAGAGCGTTTATGACTGGCCGAGTCCATCCTAAATTTCTTTACGTTTTTTCCATACTTGCTTTGAGAGATGAAAATTCCTTCTTCTTTTTGTGAGATTTGCAGACCCAGAAAGTAGGTCAATTCCCCCACCATACTCATCTGGAACTCATTTAGCATGTGTTCTACAAACTGCTTCACCATTCTCTGTGAACTGGAGCCAAACATAATATCATCCACATACATCTGAGCAATAATAAAATCTGACCTTTTTCTGTGCACGAAAAGAGACTTGTCCACTCCTCCTCAATCATATTCATGCTTGGTCAAAAATTCAATCAACTTTCATAATAAGCCCTTGGGGCTTGCTTTAAACCATAAAGACTTATTTAGCTTGTAGACATGGTTTGGATGATGAGGATCCTCGAATTCCTTAGGTTGAGCAACATAGACTTCTTCATTTAGAATTTCATTGAGAAAGGCACTTTTGACATCCATTTGATACAACTTGATCTTTAGGTGATAGGCCAGTGCTAGGAGGAGCCTGATTGCTTTCAGGCAAACAACAGGGGCGAAGGTTTCATCAAAGTCTATTCCGTCAATCTGAGTGTACCCTTGAGCTACTATTCTGGCTTTGTTTTTTGTGATATTTCTCTTTTCATCTGACTTGTTCTTGTAAATTCATTTGGTACCAATCACATTCACGTTTTCCAGACGAGTGACTAAGTCCTATACCTTATTTCTTTCGAACTCACCAAATTCTTCTTGCATTGCAGCTATCCACTGCCCATCTCCTGGGGCCTCTTTGATGTTCTTTGGCTTAGTGCTGGACAGGAAACACAAGTTAATAATGATATCACAAAGATTAATGTTGGAAGTACCTTGAGTTCGTCTTTCTACGGTCAAGCTTCCAATAATGTTAGTGGTTGGATGATCCTTCTGGATTTTTCTAGGGGGAGTCTAGCTGTGCCTGGTGTAGTTGGTCAACGCGTTAATGTATGAACCCGGCGTGCGACTAATGTTTTCGTCCGGCGCAGTAATTCTGCAGATTCAAACGCGCGACAGCTATGAACCCTAATCCATATCAATCCCCAAAACTCAAAATTAACACCCTAAATCGAAACCCTAGCACGCCAGAATATGTATAATTAACCTGCAACCAATAGAAACATCCAATTTTGCCCAAAATTACAGATCAAGCATAAACCATAAAACTCCCAAACTCCACATATGGTTGAATATAGCATGAATTGAGTAAGGGGTAGAGTGAAGAAGTACTTGGGATGTGTAAGCAGGTGGAAACGTCGTAAGAATGGAGTGAAAAATAAAATTTTGAACCTGGGATGTTGGCTAGCGTGGGAGTGAGAGAGTTGGGGTTATGAGGCGCGCCCCAACTCCTATAGGGTTGAAACGCGGCCTGCTAAATACGAGCCGCGCCCCGCGCCAACATTATTCGCGCGCCGTCTTCAAACATTACAATGAATAATGTGTACTACTGGCGCGGTTGGTAATGTCTTAAGATGGCGCTCGATGTCTGGAAATCGAGGCGCGCTCCAAGCTTTATAGGGCTGAAACGCGGCGTGCTGAACATGACGCATGCCCGATGGATACATAAGTCGCGCGCCACCTGTAGACATTACGTAAGATAATGTATGTTTCGGGCGCGGTTATTGAGATACGCCCCAAATTCGCCTCCAAACAATTCAATCCCTAACGACATTCTAATAGGGGAGATTCTATGAAATACTAAGTAGACACACACTAAGAATTAAAATGGAAAGAAGAAAAAAACAACGGGTTGCCTCCCGCAAAGCGCCTTTGTTTTACGTCGTTGGCTTGACGGTACCTCAACTTAGTTATCACCGTGGGGATCAGCTAGCTCGCATTCATGAGCATCTGGCTGCGGTCCACCGTAGTAATGCTTCACGCGCTGTCCATTCACCTTAAACCGGTTGCCATCCCTTGGGTTCTCCAGCTCCACTGCCCCGTGATTGAAAATCCGCACCACCATGTGATGGACCTGTCCATCTAGAATGCAACTTGCCAGGCATTAGTCGTAATCGTGATGAAAATAAAAGTACTTGCTGGCCAATCTCAAATGTCCGTCGCAGGATGTCATGATAGAGCTTAACCGCGCTTTGTAGTCTGATTGGCTCTCATAAGCCTCTAGGCGCAACTCCTCTAGTTCACTCAATTGTAGCTTGCGTTCCATCGCAGCCTTTGCCGAATCCAAGTTGCACTGATTAAGTGCCCAGTAAGCCATGTGCTCCAATTCTACCGGTAAATGACAAGCCTTGCCATACACTAAACGATAAGGAGAGGTTCCGATACGCATCTTATATGCAGTCCTATATGCCCACAATGCATCATTTAAGCGTAGACTCCAGTCCTTCCGTGTAGGCTTGACCATCTTCTCTAGGATTCCCTTAATTTCCCGGTTAGAAATTTCAGCTTGGCCATTTGTCTACGGATGATAAGCTGTGGATGTACGGCGATGAACGTGATATTATTTGAGCGTGGCAGCCATCATTCTATTACAGAAATGTGTCCCCTGATCACTGAATATAGCCTTAGGCACTCCATGTCTGCAAAATATATTAGTGCGAAGAAAATCCACTACTGTTTTAGCATCATCACACCGAGTAGCCTTAGCTTCTAGCCACTTAGACACATAATCTACAGCCACTAAAATGTATAAATAACCATGTGATGCAGGAAATAGACCCATAAAATCAATGCCCCATATATCAAACACTTCATCAACGACAATAGGCATCTGAGGCATCTCATTTTTAGCGGATATGTTTCATACTCTTTGACATCTATCACACAGTTTGCAATGCTCAAATGAATCTTTAAAAGTATGCGGCCAGTAAAAAAATCCACTGTCTAATTTTTCCTAGCTGTTCTTTTAGGGCCAAAATGACCACCACATGCATGCTCATGACAGAAACTAAGCACAGAAGAAATCTCATCATCAGGGATGCATCTCCTAAGTATTTGGTCTACGCCTATTTTCCACAAAAACGGATCATCCCATATATAGTATCTAGCATCATGCTTAAGTTTCAAACATTGAGCTTTAGAGAAAAGAGGCGGGCATTTACCTCCGACCAGGTAGTTCAATATGTGAGCGTACCATGGTATTTTACCTGTGATGGCATAGAGGTGCTCGTCTGGAAATATCTCAGTAATCTGTCCAGCTTCTTCCTCCCTCACTAATCGACTCAGATGATCAGCAACTGTGTTCTCAACTCCCTTCTTGTCCTTGATTTCGAGGTCCAATTCTTGCAGTAGCAAAATCCAACGAATCAGCCGCGGTTTAGCCTACTTCTTCGTCATCAAGTACCTAATAGCAGCATGATCAGAGAACATAATTACTTTAGTACCCAATAAATAAGGTCTGAATTTTTCTAAAGCAAAGACAACGGCTAGTAATTCTTTCTTAGTGGTGGAATAATTTCTCTGAATTGCGTCAAAGGTACGCGAAGCATAGTAAATGACAACTGGCTTCCCGTCTGCTCTCTGTCCGAGCACTGCTCCCATGCATAGTTGCTGGCATCGCACATAATCTCGAATGGTTGGCTCCAATCCGATGCTCGAATAATGGGCGCGCTGGTTAGTGCAATTTTCAGCTCGTCGAATGCCTCCCTGCACTTACTTGTAAACTCAAACGGCACATCTTTCTGCAATAGGTTAGATAAAGGTAGGGTTTCTTGGAAAAATCCTTAATAAAACGACGGTAAAAACCAGCATGCCCAAGAAACGACTTAATGTCACGCACAGTAGAAGGGTACGGAAGACTAGAAATCAAATCTATTTTCGCTTTATCAACCTGAATCCCCTCACGCGAGACTATATGCCCTAAGACCACACCATGTGTAACCATGAAATGACACTTTTCATAATTCAACAATAAATTCATAGACACACACCGTTTAAGTACTCTACTTAAGTTTTCTAGGCATGCATCAAAAGTGTCACCATGCACAGTGAAATCATCCATAAAGACCTCAATGAAACTACCAATCATGTCAGAGAATATGCTAGTAACCAACCTTTGAAAGGTTCCAAGCGCATTACACAATCCAAAAGTCATACGTCTAAATGCAAATGTGCCAAATGGACATGTGAAAGTAGTTTTCTCTTGGTTCTCAGGTGCGATAGGGAGTTGGTTATAGCCCGAAAAACCATCAAGGAGAGCTTACCTACCAGCTTGTCCAACATCTGATCAATAAATGGAAGAGGAAAATGATCCTTACGCGTCGCTGCATTCAGTTTTCTGTAGTCAATGCACATACGTCATCCATTCTTGACACGTGTAGTCACCATCTCGCCGGCTTCATTTTTCTCAACTGTGATGCCCGTCTTTTTCTCAACTGAAATAGGGTAGATAACATCAGCATCTAAAAGTTTTTGTACCTCTTTGCATACTACCTCCATCATCACTGGGTTCAAGCGACGCTGCGGCTCTCTCGAAGGCTTAGCCCCAACTTCTAGCAGAATTCTATGCATGCACACCACCGGGCTTATCCCTCATATGTCCCCAAGCGTCCAACCTATAGCCAATTTGTTAATCTTTACCTCTATGAGCTTCTGTTCTTGCTCATTCTCAAGTCCACTCTTAATGATCACTGGAAGAGTGTCATTTTCGCCCAAAAATGCGTACTTCAAATGCTCAGGAAGAGGTTTTAGTTCTACAACCGGTGCCTGCACAGAAGAAGGCAAAGAAGAGTTAGTTTTAAACAATTGAATTTGATTAACCTCATACCTGGGCGTTAGGGGACGAGAGAGGTCGAGTTGTGCGAGTACGGCCCGTATATCCTCGTAGAGAGCGTAAGAATCCTCCTATGTAAAAATGGCGCTCTCCAGTGATATCCTCAATAGGTCTTCGCCGCTGACGCTTTGTGTCTCTTGTACTACATCGTCCAATGCATCTAACACATTCACCGTTGCGTGCTCAGGCTGGTGTTGTATAGCCTTGAATAGGTCAAATTTTATCGTCTCGTCTTCCACCTCCATGGTCAGCACCCCAGAGTCGCAATCAACCTTCATCTTTGACGTTTTCAAGAAGGGGCGACCAAGTAAAATAGGTGGATGATCGGCCGGGTCATTACCATCCATTCTGAGCCCGTAGAAGTCAGTTGGAAAGATCAAGTCACCAACCTGCACTAAAATATCTTCTATGATACCTTCAGGTCACTTAAAAGATCTATCTGCCAATTAAATCATTAGTCCAGGCGGCTTCAAAGGTCTAATACATAATCTCGAGTACAAAGAATAAGGCAAAACATTTATGGATGCACCTAGATCGAGCATGCAGTTTTCGATTCTAATGTTGCCAATAACACAAGGAATGGTAAACATACCTGGGTCTCCGCATTTAGGAGGTATTTTTCGCTGAATAACTACAGAGACGTTAGCGTTAAACATTACCTGCTCTGATTGAGTTGAACGTCGGTGGTTGGTACACAACTCCTTGAGAAATTTGGCATAGCGTGGAATCTGCTTAATCGCCTCGAGTAGGGGAATATTGATTTCAACCCTTTTGAAGAGATCCCACACTTCCTTGTCGATCAATTGCTTCCTAGGAGCCTTAACCTGCAATGGAAAGGGTAAAGTCAGGGAGTACCGCACCTGGAGAAGACGTTATGTCGCCGCGCGGAGAGTTAATGTTCTCCTCCGGCGCGGGAATAATATTCTCATGTGGCGCGGTCTTTGTGTTGACCGCGTCGCCTTCATGCATTAATTGCGCTCCAGGAGAAGACATTACCGCGTCGCGCCTCTGGCTAATGTTCTCATCCGGCGCTGAACTCACTGTATCTGTTCCCCTATGACCCTTGAGCATCTTCCCTCGCCTAAAAGTCATAACACTAACATTTCCCTTCGGGTTGGGGACCGTTTGAGATGGTAATTTGCCCTGGTCATTCTTCAACTCATTAACGATCGTGATCAACTGCCCCATTTGCTTTGATAATTCCGCAATAGCACCATCCGTCTTCGCTTGGAATTGTTGAAGATTCACTGCCAAATTATTAACGGTTAGCGGGTTATTCTGACCTGGCTGATTATAGTTCTTCCTTTGTTGGTACTGATCAGCGCTGTTGTGACCCTCTTGTTGCTGACGAAATGGTGGCCTGTAATACTGGGTCTGCTATTGAGAAGCGGCTTGCTCCCTAGGAAATCCACCCTCGTTCTTCCAACTATATCCATTTGCAGCTAATCCAAATTTCCTCTGAGGTGGTCTGTTGTTGAAATTCTGATATCCTCCTAAAGCGTTCACCTCTGCTGAATTGTCTTCGTACAAGGATGGACACGAATCAGTCTTGTGGCTAACAGCACCGCAGAATTCACAAGGCTTCACTACATTAGTTTGTCCCACCATCATCTTCTGTATCATGTCCTTCAACTCTTTGATTTCTGTAGCCATCTGATTGTTGGACGAGTCTGCCTGTGATACATTCCTTGTTCTGCTTGTATCCTCTCGCTTACTGGTTTTTTCTCTGAACCTGGCACTCTCAGCAGTTTCTCTAATCAGTTCTCGAACCTCTCGGGAGTCAAATTCATAATTGTGCCGCCAGCTGCAGCATCCAACATCATCCTCTCCAAGGGTCTGAGTCCATCCAGCAAATACTCCAATATCATCCCTTTAGGCACCTCAAGATTGCAGCAACTCTGTTCCAATGAATTATAAGTGCTCCAAGTAGTCGTACATCTACTCACTGGGTCCTTGTTTGATCGTAGAGAGCTCTTTGCGCACTTGTGTTGCCTTTGCTGGCGGGTAGTATTTGTCCAGAAACTTTCTCTGCATTTGATCCCATGTTTCGATACTACTTGAGGGAAGAGACAAAAACCACGATTTTGCTAAGTCAGTTAAACTCAATGGAAATACTCTTAGCTGAAACCTGTCCTCCGAAGCTGCGTATGGTTTTGGCAGATTTCGGTGAACTCTTGTAAATGCCTCGTCGCGACCTCTCCTGGCAATCCTCCAAATTTGGGTAAGTGATGCACCATAGCAGTCTTTATCTCAAAATCGTCCTCTTCTGGGCCAGTATTGATGCACCATGGCTGCTCATTGAAGTTCGGTGCAGACAGCTCTCTCATTGTTGGTTTCGGTCTATAGGCACGCTTATATGGCTGATGCCCATAAGGCTGTTGCTGCTCATATCGCTGAGTGGAGGCGGTGGGTTAGGCTCATTGAAACCCTCTGCTCGTGCCCCTGGATCCCTAGCCATAAGTTCTCTTTCACGAAGTTCCCTCTGGCGTGCTCTAAACACGCGTTCAGGCTCTTCGTAGAATTGTGGAATTTGTTCATCCTGATTTCCTAGTGGAGGTAATTGACGGTTATTGTTGTTGACCTGATTTTGTTCGTTATTTTGGCGGCCATCACCGTTAACACTACCTGCGTGCGACATGCTGGAAAGAGCAATTTACCGCAACACAGAAAAATAATCGAAAACTAAATATAAAAAGAAAAGGAAAAGAAATTCTTCACTGTAGCAGCTCCCCGATAACGATGCCAAAATTTGACGCGCGTCGTTGTGTACGCCAAATTTATATTTATATCTCCAAGCTTTTAGCTAGTGTAGCGGAAAGCAAGGGTCGAACCCAAGAGAACTGACTGTGAAGCGATTTCCTGTAAATACTGAACTAAAGGGGGTTTTGAGCAAGTAGATTGCGGGAAAGAAAGTAAAAAGTGTGAATATCAATTAAGAGAAGTATTCAGTCCAGGGAATTCAATAGTGACTGTTATCATCGACTTCTAAAGATTGTGATTCTAATCAAACATGTGGTCATTCTGACAAAGGTAATAACCTAGAGTATCCCGACAAAGGTGATATTAAGCCTAGATTCTATTACTTGTTTTCACGACAAAGCTTCGACAAGAGTTAATAATCAGAATTGATGCTCTAACTACTACTAATGCATGCTGATTAGGGTAAAAGTGTTGATACATAATACTAACTCCCCCACCCCCACACTTTTGAAACAAACCGTGTCCTCATGGTACAATTAGATCTTCGGGAAGGGTAGTCATGCAAGATCCAAAATAAAAGAAACAAATAACAAAAAGAAACATATAAGTAATTCTAACTACGCTCGGGCTGCCTCCCGAGGAGCGCACTTGTTTAACGTCGTTGGCTCGACGATACCTCTCATCACCAACATCAATCGTCTACCGACTCAGCCAGCTTGTACTCCTTGTCCTGTGGGACATCCTCTCCAAAAGGGACATCGTTATGCAGCAGTTGAGAAACTGGCAACGCTCCAAATGAAAGGTCTTTGAACCTGCGATAAAATCTCACAAATTTGTGATAAATCCAGCATACTCTAGGCAAGTCATGTTACCTTGCTGGTCTGTACAAAAAAGCAATCTACGAAGCAAATCAGTTTTTCTTTTGTGAGGTTGGATGCCATCTTCATGTTGTAGTATTCCTGCAATGTTAGGTGGGTGTTGCATAGATTTATACATGTTAAAATGTACTTCCCCTTCTACCTCAATGGAGAGATCGCCCGTGAATGTATCGATCTTCGTCTTCGCAGTCACCATGAAGGGTCTCCCTAGTAAGACGGGTGAAGTGTCTGTCGCATCACCCTCCGTTTTCATGACGTAAAAATCTGCAAGGAACACAAGCTTCCCTATATGCACTAACACATCAACAACAATACCCTCTGGCTTACTATATGATTTATCTGCTAATTGAATAATCAAGTCAGTGGGTTTCAGAGGATTAGTACGCAATGTTTGATATAAGAGTAAGACAACACATTAACCGATGAACCCAAATCCAACCTACAATTACCAATTTTGATTTCACCAATGATGCATGAAATTGTAAATGTACCTGGATCCTCACATTTGGGTGCCACCTTGCATTGGTTTACCTGCTCATATTTCAGTTCTCCTCTTCGGGTAGTGCATAATTTGTTAAGGGCCTTAGCATATTTTGGGATCCGCTTTATTACGTCAAGAAGTGGAATTGTGATCCAAACTCTGTTGAACAACTCCAATAAAATTTGATACGCTACTGGATCCTCATTAGGTCTCGATATCTGCATAGGAAAAGGCAAAGGGGGGTCAGTACGACGAATTCCCAAATCTGAGGCAGATTGTAGCGCTCCAGAAGAGGACATTACGGGCGCGCCCGAAGAAGACATTATGGGCACGTCCAAAGAAGACATTAATGCATCTGTCATGATCTCTTCGGGCGCTTGATCTGCTGATTTCGTTTCCTTTGTTGCTTCTTCTGCAAGCTTCTTGCCACTGACCACACTTATTGCACTAATATTTCCTTTTGGGTGTTGAATGGTTTGCGAAGGTAGCTTGCCCTAGTCACTCTTCATTTCATAAACCGCGTAGGCTAGCTGCGACATTTGCTTTGTAAGCTCGGCTATGGCTCCATCAGTTTTGGCTTGAATCCTTTGAATGGTGCTCTCCAAGTCTTTGAGCGACTCTTCCCATGACTTACCAGTGCTCGGAGCATCTTGATTCAAGTTCTTCCTCGGGTACTGATTATTTTGATTGTTGTACCTCTCTTGTTATTGAAATGGAGGGCAGTAAGGCTGTCCTTGATTCTGATTTTGTGGTGGCCCTTGATTACCTTGAAATCCGCCCTCGTTTCTCCAACTAAAACCATTTGCTACCAGTCCGAACTGCCTCTGCTGCGGTGGCCTGTTGCTGTTGTTGAAATTTTGATAATTCCCCACTGCATTGACATCCATTACTTCATCTTCTTGGAGTGTAGGGCACTCATCCATCTTGCAGTTTGCAGCGCCACAAAACTCACAAACTTTCACCGTGCTGGCTCGGCTAGCTGACATTCTTTGGATCGTCTCCTTCAACTCTTTGATCTCCTTCACTAGCTGGCTGTCATTTGCCTCCACTTGAGAAACATTTTTTGTTCTGCTGGAGTCATCCCTTCGACTGGTCTCTTCCTTGAAACGAGCACTTTCTGCGGTCTCATTAATCAAATCACGTACCTCAGACGGTGTCAGGTTCAGCACGGTGCCATCAGCTGCGGCATCTAATAGCATTCTCTCCAAGGGTCTCAATCCATCCAACAGATACTCTACCAACATCCTTTCTGGGACCCCTAAGTTGCAGCAGCTTTGCTCCAATGAGTTGAATCTCTTCATGTAGTCATACATTGACTCACTTGGTCCTTGTTTGATCGTTGACAGCTCTCTTCTGACTTGCGTTGCTCTAGCCGGAGGGTAGTACTTATCCAGGAACGTCCATTGCATTTGGTCCCATGTCCTTATATTTCCTGAAGGCAAAGACAAAAAGCACGATTTTGCTAAGTTAGTTAAAATCAAAGGAAATACTCTTAGCTTAAACATGTCCTCCGAAGCTGCATAGGGTCTCAATGTTTGGCAGATTCCGGTGAACTCTTGTAAATGCCTCATCGCGACCTCTCCCGGGAATCCTCCAAACTTAGGCAGATGGTGCACCACCGAGGTTTTGATCTCAAAGTTATCTTTTTCCGGGTCAATATGGATACACCACGGCTGATTCTGGAATGTCGGGGCTGAAAGCTCTCTCATAGTCGGCTCATGACGGGCTGGCTGCCTATATAATTGTTGAAATGGTGGCTGCCCATGTTGTTAACGTGCACATGGTTGAGGTGGGGCATAATCATCATACTCATCCATTCTTCCACCTCTGTCATTGTATCCTCTCTGGAACTCCATCCTTTGACGAGCTTTCTTTGCCTTTGATTGAACACTCTTTCTGGCTCGTCATAGAATGCTGGTATGACCTGTGGGGGAACTTCATCATGGACCTGATCATGGTTCTGGCTCTGGCGGCCATCGCCATTGACACTCCCTGCATTCGACATACAGAAGAAAACACAGAAAAATACAAATAAATGAAAATAAAATAGAAAACGAACTCCGATTGACGAAAAACAAATTACGTCACGAGACAACTCGAATTCCTCCTACCTGCGCCGCAAAAACACGAAAACAAGCAAAAACAAACAAAATAAACGTTAGAACTCTATACTGAGTTGTTGCTCTCCCGGCAACAGCGCCAAAATTTGACGGCACATCGTTGTGTGCGCAAAATTTATATTTATAATCTCCTTTTAACATTATTTAGCAAGCGGTAAGCAGGGTCGAACCCGAAAGAAAGCAAACATCTATAAAGTTCTACTAATAATTGTCTCGATATCTGCATAGGAAAAGGCAAAGGGGGGTCAGTACGACGAATTCCCAAATCTGAGGCAGATTGTAGCGCTACGGAAGAGGACATTACGGGCGCGCCCGAAGAAGACATTATGGGCGCGTCCAAAGAAGACATTAATGCATCTGTAATGTTCTCTTCGGGCGCTTGGTCCGCTGATCCTGTTTCCTTTGTTGCTTCTTCTGCAAGCTTCTTGCCACTGACCACACTTATTACACTAACATTTCCTTTTGGCTTTGAATGGTTTGCAAAGGCAGCTTGCCGCCGACTTTTCTTTCCAAGCTCTCTGCGACCTTCTCTTCTCTTTTCTAATTCTGCTTGTGTTCTTAGGTCTACTCTGTGAGTCTCTATTTATATATAAATCATGTGGGCTTCTAAATTTGATCTCGGGCCGGGGCCCAATGCTGATGTCATCACGTGCTGGCCGCTCCGGATGAAGGCATTAGCAGCGCTCCCGCAGAAGACATTAGCAGCGCGCCCGAAAGAGACATTAATCACACTAAAGTGTTCTTCCGGCGCGGCATTTGCTGAGTTGCACACTTTACTTCCCAAAAATGTCATTTTAAGCCATGAGTCTTCTTTTATGTATTCCGAACACCTGAAATGTAAATAACACTAAGAAGTAATTGTTCACGTACAAAAATGCCTAAAACGTTGGGCTTAAACGGTTCGATGGGCCGTATAAATACACCTCATCATAGGGTGTTTCCGAACCGGGAGTTGAAGTCGCTGCACAATTGTCTTTGAAATAATGTTTTCACTGCTGCCGATGTCAATGATGACATCAAAAATCAATTGTGAAATACGACATTTAGTACGAAAAATATTATGACGTTCTCTGGTATCTTTAGGGGTAGGTGTGGACAACATAACGCGTTGAATGACTCCAGCAAAGTGTGTACTTTCACTCAAATTGTCTTCGTCAGCCACCACATCGTCCGGGCTAATAAAAACTTTTTAACTTCAGTTTCAGAAGTAGTCGCATGATCTACAATGCTTGCTAGCTTTCTCGAGGGACAAACGTTGGATAGATGACCTTGCTCTCCGCATCTATTACATTTTCCACCGAAACTTCTTGTGTAGGGGTTATGAGACGGATTCCCAACTTTCGATGCAGCTTAATGTGAACGGAATGAAGTATCATGGTGATTTAAGGATCCAGTGTCATGATCACGGCGCGATGGGAGATTGGGCTCAATGAGTTTGTGTGTGGAACCTGGCCCGTTTTTTGTTGTCGAGCAAGCTGGGCTTCCACTTTTGTGGCAAGTCAGAAAGCCTCATCTAATGTCCAGATAGTTTGCAATAATCGATCCTGAATGTTGAGTCTTAATCCATTGACGTAGCGAGCAACAAGCTGATCCTGAGTTTCTCGTAGAGAACAACGAGAAGAAAGTCGATAAAATTCTTATGTATATTCAGAAACTGACTTTGAGCCTTGTCGGCAGTTATGATAGCACTGGTAGAGTGTTTGCTCGTAATCCGGAGAAAGGAAGCGAGCAAAGAAGTTGTCGCATCTTACGCCAAGATTGAACAGGTTGTTTACCCTCACGGCAGCGAGCGCACTTGTTGGAGTATATCCACTCCATGTTTTTGATGAGACAAACACCCCACTAATGAGTTTACTTGAGTGTGCAGGGAACGATTCCTGGAATGAACATCAGAAGAACACAAAAACAGGTGGCAAATATGAATCTCTGAGATTACGATCTCTATCAAGATTCTCGGAGCAAAATAAGGACCAAGATAGAGAAGATTTGGTCAAAGATTGTCAAGATTATTATGGGATAATCCTTGACAATCTAAAAGATTCAAATTCCAATTTTGAAAGGAGAATCTAGGATTTGTTGTCCAACAAATCTGGGAATTGCGGTTGAGCAAATCCAGGATTTGCGGTTAAGCAAATCTAGGGTTTTTCCAAGAGGATAAATAGAAAATGCAGAGGCTGCGGAGATGCTGCTGGCGAACTGGAAAGAATCCTTGACACCCATAGGCGTAATTGCTCAGGCTCGAAAGACTACACTGCTGAAAAGACGAAGAAGCAGTAGTTCGTTACTCCGAAGGGAACTGAAGACAGCGCTGTAGTCTGTGTCAGAAGGATAGTGCTACTTGTGGTGCGGCTAACCTGTGGAATGTACTCTAGCAGACAGTGAACTGGAATGTCTGGTTGTTAGAGGTACAATTTCAATTGTAACCGATAAACACACCTTAATACAAGAGTACTTCCAAATCCTTCTAGCAAGCTAGAAGGTAGTGATTTTTCTCTCAGGTACTAGTTAAAGTACCGGAGTTTCCACTTTAAGTTACTGTGCAAGTTCATTTACTTTCTGCATTATTACTTCCGCTGTTATCTTACCTGGCAAGGAACAATACCCTTTGTTACTTGCTAAGGAACATTACTTACGATCCAACAATTGGTATCAGAGCCTTGTCTCTAGATTTTTGAACTAAAATTGCAGGAAGAATGACGACTCAAAATGACTCCTTCTGGAAACCTCCCGTACTGAAACCTGGTGAGTACGACTGGTGAGCGGAACAGTTCGAAGCTCACACATGCTCCCTAGATGGACAGCTTTGGAGAATCATAGAAAAGGGACCGATACCCATAGTGGACAAAAAGGATACCACCAAGGTCAAGGACAGGGAAGATTATGATGATGCTGATTATAAGGTACTTGAGAAGAACAGCAGGGCCAAAAAGGTGCTCCACATGGCCTTAGGACCAGGAGATTTGAAGAAAATGCTTCGGTACAAAACAGCCAAGGATATATGGGATGCCCTCAAGCGATTGTATTCTGGAAATGAGGATGTCAAAAGGAACCGCATCCTCGCTGCCATGAAGGATTATGACAACGCCATTCAAAGCAAAAATGAATCACTTGCTGACTTTCACTCACGATTTCAGGGGTACATTGAACAAATGGAGTTTCTCGGGGAAGAGATCCCTGAGTGGAAAATCGCTCATCACTTCCTTCGAGCCCTAAACTCGAGATGGGACGCGGTGACACTGGCACTTCAAGCTCAAAAGGATATCAAAGAAATCACTCTCGAGGAACTCGTTGCACGACTCCAGAGCAATGGTGGGATACAACAACGCAAGATTGCAAGACGTGAACCTGATAAGACCCAATCTATTGCCCTGAAAGTGGAGAAGGCATTTGAGCTGGCTCAAACTGATGACCAAGAAGAGCATGAGGATGAGACAGTGGCCCTACTGACCAGGGCTCTCAAAATGGCTGGGAACGCAAACTTTCGTTCCCTCAAGAATAAGCAATCGAATAGAGACCTCATCTGCTACCACTGTCAGAAGAAAGGACACATGGCCAAGGCCTGCTTCAGCAAAAAGGCAGGAGAGCCACCTGCTCAGAAAGATAAAAAGGCAATGATGGTTGCTTGGGGAGAATCAGAAGAGGAAAGTCAAGAAGAAGAACATTCTAAAGAGTTATGCATAATGGCGAAAGGCGATACCCCTACTGATGAGGTAACTAACCCTGATCCTCTTTCATACTTGATTGGTAAGACTAATCCTCAATTAATGGCAATTGTCAAAAAGTTAGCACAAAAGAATGTCGATCTCAGTGAAACCATAGAAGAGCAGGAGGAGCTCATATCAGGTATATCAGAGAATAGTGAGCTATGGTCCGCCAAAGCCATGAGATTGGAGGAAGAGAAACAAACATATGATCATAAAGAAGATGAACTGAAAGGAAAGATTCAGTTACTGGAAAAGGAAGTCGCTTGCCTCAAGTCCTAAAATGTCGAACTAAGAAAGAGAAATGAGATGCTCCAAACAGGTGATGAAAACAAAAAAGGATTTGGTTGAGGGAACACACTAGCACCAAGATCGATGAGGTAAGAAAGGACTTCGTAGCCCGCTTTGTATCAAGACCTGGATTAGGATACTCGGAGGAAACCTATGACAATTCAACCAGAAGCCACAACAAGCCTGAAAGATTGGACCAGACACAGAACAGTACCAGGAGGGAACAGAACACTTCTAAGCCGAGGAGTAACACTTGCTCGAATGACAGCACAGTTCCGTGGAACGGAGGAAAGGTGATAGAGCCTATTTATACACACTATTTAGATCCTAACCCTATGCTTGTTTGCATTATTTTGTGTACAAGATTACTGGTTTCCAGTATTTTTGTATTTCAGGGCGAAACGAGGGCCTAAGTCGGATACGCGCTAACAGGCAGCGTTTAAGACGCCCACACAGCCTGCGGAGCTAGCAGCGCAAACAGAATAGGAAGTGGCAGAGTCGACTACGGTGCGGA
This sequence comes from Umbilicus rupestris, assembly GCA_963678935.1. Classification (NCBI taxonomy): domain Eukaryota; kingdom Viridiplantae; phylum Streptophyta; class Magnoliopsida; order Saxifragales; family Crassulaceae; genus Umbilicus; species Umbilicus rupestris. The sequence goes on from OY787617.1 coordinate 2,181,257, forward strand.
GACCGATTGCGCTAACCAAGGTGCAGTGCGCCATGCGCAGAATAGTGGTGTTTCCAAATCTTGACACCACCAGATTTGGAAGTTGCCAAGGTTGGGCCTCATGAGCAGTATATAAAGAGAGGAAGGCTAGGGTTTGTGAGAGCATCAATAGCACCAAGAGAGGACCACAGCACACGAGAGAGCGGCAGAACAGAAAAACACACGAGCTGCTGAGAGGACCTGCGCTAGCCGACTGCGCTAGCCGAGACACTGCAACCTGCACGCACCTGCTTATTACTGTTTTCTTGGATACTTTAGATATTATTTACTGTTTCTATGATGTTTACTACTAGCATGTCTAGCTAAACGCTTTGTATCGGTTGGGCATGATTCTATGAGTATTTCCTTTGAGACTAGTGCTTAATGCATAGTTTGTTTGCTTATATTAATTCTGTGCACACGGTTGACAGCTAGTTGCATGAGTAGGGGAAGCCTTGAATCGCAATCTTACTCTTGCTACTTGTTGTTATATGTTAAACTAGTTGAATAGCTTGACGGTGACAACTAGGAGTAACGCGCTAGGATAATCAGTTGCTACTGTGACAGGATTCGTAGCTGCTTAGACTAGTCTTGAGAATTAATAGCTCATGAACTTTGATCGGAACATGCGCACATGTTAGGAAGCCTTGATCGGACACTAACATCAGTAAACCAAACTATAGACGTTTAGAGTCGATGATAAGGAATACGTTCATAGAGGATTGTCTGCGCCGATACTTTTCATAGTCATAGTACTTAATCTCTACTGCCTGTACTTAATCTCTACTGCCTGCGCACGTCTAGTGCAATTCCTGCGTTTACTACTATTTACTCGCGCACTTGCGCAACCCAATCACTCACACCCCCAGTTTTCGTAAGTGCAGGTTACTAGTTAAAGCTAATCTACTTGCTCCCTGTGGATTCGACCCTGACTTAGCCGATGTACTAAGTGGAGAAGGAAGGAATAAATTTGACGCGCACAATGACGCGCTATCAAAAGGCATACGCCATGTGGCTTAAACAAGCAAATAGCAAGAAGGTCTCCCACATAGATTTCCACTCAAGAATAGCTAACAAGCCCATATGGGCGGGACAAAGCAAGTACGTGGACCTCAAGTGTCACAAGATATGCTGGTACTGTGGGCAAGCAGGACATTACAGAAACGAGTGTTCCCACCAAAGGATCCTAACAGGAAAAATGAAGGCAAAACGTGCTTCACACTCAGGAAACTCAAAAACTGTCATCAACAAAAGCGGATTTTACCCATATCACTATACTAATCAACCCAATCTTATTTGGGTTCGTAAAAACTAACCTCCTTGTGTGCAGGTCGGAGGAAGAAACTGTTCCTGGTACATCGACAGCGCCTGCTCAGGACACATGACAGGAAACAAAGAATGGTTCTCCTCTCTCCGACAACACTCCGGAGGATCCATCACCTTTGGGAACAAAAACATAGGAGAAGTCTTCGGGTTGGGTAAAGTGAATCTAACTCAACACATCCATATAGATAACGTAAATCTGGTGGACAGTTTAAAATTTGATCTTCTCAGTGTTTCACAGCTATGTCAAAATGGTAGGAACAAAGTCATATTTACATCTAACGATTGTTGTGTCAAGGATATAAGTACAGGGAAAACCCTCTTGAGAGGAAAGTGTGAAAACAGGGTCTACAAGGTGGACATCTCTTTTGTTCCTGAGGAGGAACTCTGTCTCTCAACAATGAACACAGACTCTACCCTCTGGCATAAGCGCTTTGGACATGCCAGCCTCCCTCTCATTGCCAAACTTCACAATCAGGAGCTGGTGAGCGGACTTCCGAGGATAGAAAGCAGCAGGACTGACATTTGCAATGCCTGCACAAGAGGGAAGCAAGTAAGATCATCCTTTAAAGCAAAGACCGAGGTAAGTACCTCTCGACCTTTGGAACTCATACATATGGACCTTTGTGGACCTATGAGAGTACAAAGTCGAGGAGGAAACAGGTACATTTTTGTAATTGTTGACGATTACTCAAGGTATACCTGGACCATATTCCTGACAACTAAAGGCGATGCCTTTGAAAATTTCACAATATGGTTGAAGGCTGTGGAAAAGCAACTGGATTGTTCCTTACGTAGTATACGTACGGACCACGGAACAGAATTTGAAAACTCACAGTTTCTTCTGTTGTGCAGGGACAAAGGCATAAGTCACAACTTCTCTGCACCCAGGACACCACAGTAGAACGGAGTTGTGGAAAGGAAAAATAGAACGCTTGAGAACATGACGAGGACACAACTTTTGGCCAGCGGTCTTCCCAGGAACTTCTGGGGTGAAGTAATAAACTTCTGGGGTGAAATAATGAACGCGTCCTACTAAAAACTCCGTATGAGTTGCTGAAGGGAAGAAAACCAAACGTATCCCACCTCAAAGTCATTGGATGCAGATGCTATATACATAACAACGGGAAGGACAATCTGGGAAAATTTGACCCTAGAAGTGATGAGGGAACCTTTGTCGGATACTCTCTCCACAGTAAAGCATACAAGGTATACAACAAGAGACTGAAAAAAATAGAGGAGAGCATTCATGTGGTGTTCGATGAAGATGTGATGGCCAGAGAACTGATCAAGGATGAAAGTGCTCCACCCATCACACAAGAGGATGACTTCGCTATGTTTGAGATAGTGGGTCCAGAAGAGCAAGAACCCTTGATTTCTGATCCATCGAACCACGGCTCCCCCACACATGACTCAGGGGGAACACAGATAGAAGAACCAGAGGAACAGACACTTGACTTTCCCTAGACGGAACAAACAGCTGTAGAAGAAGAGACCACAACGAGTATCAGACATGGGAACAGGAATCGCATACCACCCTCATGGTTACAAGATTACGCCTGCTACACGTCAGATTCAACAAACAATGAGAATCAGGTCCTCGAAACTCAAGTCTCTTTAATTAACAATCACGCTTTTTCTGCTTTTGTGTCTTTGATGGAACCTAGGAATATAGAAGAGGCACTGAAGGTCACCAAATGGGTTAGAGCCATGCAAGAGGAGCTACATCAGTTCGAGAGGAACAAAGTATGGAGGTTGGTTCCCAGACTAGAGAACAGAACGATAATCGGAACCAAGTGGGTGTTCAGGAACAAACTGGATGATAAAGGACAAGTAATCAGAAACAAAGCCAGACTGGTGGTCAAAGGATATAATCAACAGGAGGGGATTGACTATGATGAAACATTTGCCCCAGTTGCAAGGATGAAAGCAATTCGGCTACTCATTGCCTTCTCAGTATATCGTGGGTTCAAACTTCAACAGATGGATGTAAAAACAGCCTTCTTGAATGGGAATCTCAATGAAGAGGTCTACGTATCACAAACCCCCGGGTTCGAAGATACTACACATTCGGACTATGTGTACATCCTAGACAAAGCGCTATATGGATTGAAGCAGGCTCCCCGCGCATGGTACGAAAGATTATCTTAAATTTCTGTTATCTCACGGATTTGTTCATGGACAGGCAGACAAGACTCTGTTCCTTCTGAGGGAAGGATGTCGCACACTGGTGGTACAAGTCTATGTCGACGACATCATATTTGGATCCACCTGCTCAGCCCTGACTGAGAAATTCACAAAGCTCATGGAAAGTGAGTTTGAGATGAGCAACTCAGGTTCTTCCTAGGGCTTCAAGTAATGCAAGACAAGGATGGGACCAGAATACATCAACAGAAGTATATCAGAGAGATTATCAAAAAGTTCAAGATGGAGAACTCCAAAGGACATGCTACTCCAATCTCACCAAATGACTATCTAGGCAAGGATGAAAATTCGGCGAAAGTAGACCAATCACTCTACAGGGGAATGATAGGTACACTACTATATCTTACTGCAAGTAGGCCTGATATTATGTATGCTGTGTGCTTGTGTGCCAGGTTTCAGGCTTACCCCCGTGAGACTCACATTAAAGCTGTCAAGCGAATCCTTCGATACCTGAAGGGAACAGAGAAGTTGTGCCTATGGTACCCAAGAAATGGTGACTTTCGATTAACAGGATACACAGATGCTGACTTCGCAGGGAACAAAGTAGATCGAAAGTCCACATCTGGGATGGCTCAATTTCTGGGTACATGCCTCATCTCGTGGGGATCTAAGAAGCAGAACTCGGTAGCGCTCTCAACAGCGGAGGCAGAATACACCGCAGCCGCTGCCTGTTGTGCACAACTCCTATGGCTCAAACAACAGCTAAGTGATTATGGTATCTCATTTGCTTCTGTTCCTATTCTGTGTGATAACACTAGTGCCGTAAATATTTCAAAGAATCTTGTACATCATTCTAGGACAAAACACATCGAGATCAAACATCACTTCCTTCGTGACTGTGTAGAAAAGGGATTGGTTAGCATGGATTTCTGTGGGACTAAGGAACAAATCGCTGACATATTCACCAAGGCCCTCAACAGGGAACCCTTTGAAAAGCTGCGACTCAAGCTAGGTATGATCTCCTTGGATTGAATATGTGACATCTCATGATTTTTTTTCTGGATGGCTGAAACTTGCTGACGTAGGTATCGGTAACTTGATATCATAGAATGTCTATACATATGAAATTGTGTTTTCGAAAACTTCTCGGGCCTAATCTGCCTAGGACAAGTTGCGGTCACTAACAAATTACCTATCAAGTATTGTTACCTGTCATGATAGAGACAATTATTCCTTCGGCCCAAAAGATCCTTCCTGATGTTTTGCACCCTCACTACAAGCCCAAATGATGGAAGGAATCTAAGACTACCCAAGCCATCTCATGAGTAGACGATCCTATGACCCCTTTGATACATTTCGGGATATTGTTCCTCATGAGGTAAACCTACACTCAGTTTGAATATATTTTTTGGTTCATATGGTGCCCACCTAGTACCATTCGGGTAAATTCTCCGCACCATATCAGTTTCTGAAAGTCACAGATGGTCCTCAAGGGAAGTTTGGAACAGAAGGAACCAAATCAGGAAAATCAAGAAAATCACGGAAGACATATTTCCATAATCTTCGGAGGCAACAAAAAGTTATAAGGGATAATTCTTTCTTGGAAACCTAAATATATGGGGGGAAGATATTTATAAAAGAAAGAAAAGAGGGGGATCCGTGCCTTGGGTTATTTAAGAAAGAGGAATTCTCAAATCAAGGCTCCAAAACCCTAAATCCAAGAAAGTGTGTTGAAGAAGCCACCGTACACATCAATGGAGAATCACTCATCCTCTTCGACCATCGATCCCCTCACCTCCATCATCCCGTATCAGGCCCCCTCCTCACCAGTCGCTCAGCAAAGTCCTCAGATGGAGCCCATCCAGATCTAGTCGGAAGGGGAGGACAAGGTGTCCCAGCCCCCGACTGCTCAACCAACTGCCACACTTAGAAAACGCACACGGTCGCAACTAAAGGGCTCCGGGGCAAAAGGTTCCCTACCTGCAAGGGAGACAACCCCTCGTATGAAGCGTGCTCACCCACCTTAGTCCCAGAAGCGGGAGATCTCACCCCGTAGCATTGTTCGCGAACTCGTGGTCGACCACGCCTTCTTCCTCAACTCTGACCTGGAAGAAGTCACTGCCTCACTATATGCTCAGGGTTGGGGGAACCTGTTCATTGCTCCAGATCAAGTAAGTCAGTCCCTTGTTCGTGAATTTTATTCATCCTTTACTCTGGAAAAAAGGCCACATGCTCTCGTTGGGAGATTTGAGTTAAATGGGGACACACAGTACTTTTCCAGTATCGAGTTAAGCCTCATTCTAGGTGTCCCTCACACTGGATTCGAGGGATACGCAAAGGGTCAATGGCCTCCAGAGGTGAACCCAACTGAACTGATGAAACAAGTAAGTGAAGAAGAGGATCCACCAGCCAGCAATGTCAAAACAAATCAGATGGGGATAACTGGCCGTCTTTTCCACACCCTTCTCGTCTGCAACGTCACTCCAAGGGAGCAGAAGCGCAACACAATCCTTATTCAAGATTGCCTCTTACTGGCCAAGCTCAAAGCCAAGGAGCCGATTAATTTGCCCAAGATTATGATGCAGCATATGGACCACATCAGTCAGAGTGATGCCCATGCGCTCCCTTATCCCAGCATTATCAAAAAGATTCTTACCTATCATATGTTGTATGGGGAACGCAACGATGAGGTACTCTGTACTCGGTCTCTGGATGAGAGTAACTTGAAGAAAATGAAGTTTATCAGACAGGAAGGAGAAGGATGGGTTCGCTTGCCACCTCCTGTGGAGCAATATCCAGAGCCAGAGGAAAGTGAGCCAATGGACACTGCTCGAGGGAACTCAAGGACGGGTACCTTTAACCGTCGCCTGAGCCAAATTGAAGAATCCCTTGGCCAGCTTGTCTCTCAGCAAATGCAGCTCACGGCAGAACTGCAGAGTATCAAGAAGTCTTGCTTCGCCTGGAAGCTCTTATTCAGCAGTCGTCAAGTGTTCCTCTGGTTCCCAATGCAACAGACAACCCTTGAAGGCCATCTAGTGATCCCTCCTTTTTGCTCCCTGCCACATCTACCCCGTTTCATTTACATTTCTCTTTTGTGACTCCCTCTTGACTGTGGTAACCTGCTGACCGATATCCTGTGAACTGATCGTTTCTTTCCTATGCCTGTGTTAGGATCATGACTATTTTGAAGCTTTTTTTATGTCTATGCATCTATTATTCATGCTTACCGTCTTGTGACTGTTTTGATGATGCCAAAAGGGGGAAGAATTTAGGGATGGCGCATGTTCTGAAAGAGGAAATCGTATCTACTGAAATGTCCATGCTTCTTTGAAGGGGAACTGTTCTGAGGGGGAACACTAGAAATAAGTGGGGGGAACAAATATTTTGGGGGAACAATAGTTGGGTGATGACACGATTAAATGATTTGTGTGTTATTGTTTCAGGGTGTTTGTCATCATCAGAAAGGGGGAAACTGTTGGAGTATATCCACTCCATGTTTTTGATGAGACAAACACCCCATTAATGAGTTTACTTGAGTGTGCAGGGAACGATCTCTGGAATGAACATCAGAAGAACACAAAAACAGGTGGCAAATATGAATCTCTGAGATTACGATCTCTATCAAGATTCTCGGAGCAAAATAAGGACCAAGATAGAGAGGATTTGGTCAAAGATTGTCAAGATTATTATGGGATAATCCTTGACAATCTAAAAGATTCAAATTCCAATTTTGGAAGGAGAATCTAGGATTTGTTGTCCAACAAATCTGGGAATTGCGGTTGAGCATATCCAGGATTTGCGGTTAAGCAAATCTAGGGTTTTTCCAAGAGGATAAATAGAAGATGCAGAGGCTGCGGAGATGCTGCTGGCGAACTGGAAAGAATCCTTGACACCCGTAGGCGTAATTGCTCAGGCTCGGAAGACTACACCGCTGAAAAGACGAAGAAGGAGTAGTTCGTTACTCCGAAAGGAACTGAAGACAGCGCTGTAGTCTGTGTCAGAAGGATAGTGCTACTTGTGGTGCGGCTAACTTGTGGAAGGTACTCTACCAGACAGTGAACTGGAATGTCTGGTTGTTAGAGGTACAATTTCAAGTCTAACCGATAAACACACCTTAATACAAGAGTAATTCCAAATCGTTCTAGCTTACTAGAAGGTAGTGGTTTTTCTCTCAGGTACTAGTTACAGTACCGGAGTTTCCACTTTAAGTTACTGTACAAGTTCATTTACTTTCTGCATTATTACTTCCGCTGTTATCTTACCTGACAAGGAACAATACAATTTGTTACTTGCTAAGGAACATTACTTACGATCCAACAGCAAGCTGATCCCACCATGCCGATGCACCTCCTTTTAATTTATAAGCAACATGTTTTACCTGCATAGTCTCGTGTATGTTAAGTGATTTAAAGAATTTTTCAACTTCTCAGATCCAATCTAAGAAATCTTCAATATGTAGGTTTCCAAGGAACGAAGGTAAATCGGCAAGAATTTGAGCTTGATGGAAATGATTATGTAGGAATTCCTCTTGAACCGACGGAGGCTCTTCATCATCTGATGAACCCAGCAAGCCATCAAGTTGTTGATTTTGTGGCGGTGCAGCAAGTTGTTCATTATTTCGAGGTCTATTTAGCTCCTGATTAGAGAGCGTTGGTGCGGCAAGAGTAGCTGGAGTGATTTGGACATTTCGAATCTCAGCGAGTAGCTGCTCAAAACTGGCAGTGGTGTGTTGTTGCTGTTCTAGTCGCTCAGTAAGTTGTTCGAGAACAACACTGATATCGCTTTGCGATTTGTTATTTGCTGCCATGGTACAGGAGGGATGACTTTTGATACCAATTGACGAAGCGGAAGCTTTGAAACAAGCGTTTAAAGACTCAACTCACTTCTAACTGTAGCTAGAAGGTAAGCACAGGATGAATAACAAGCTGAAAGAGAAGGTAAACTTTTTTTATTGCCATACATGTGCATATGTGTTCCTTTTATACTAGAAGGATGGTCTAAATATAAGAAAACAAAAATAGAAAAATAATAATTGTGGTGTCCTCTGATCCTGTGTCATTTGGATTCGTGAGCTACATAATTTTTGAGAGCAATGGATGAGGACGGACGCACTTCTCCAGCCTCTCCGATTCAAGTATTCATTTGCTAAATTTGGACTTGCGTAGCTCAAGGTATGTCATTTGGATCCTGTAACTACATCAGTAAGCGATTTAAACTAATACAATAGCAGGCCAGCATCAGTTGTAGCTATTCAATGTTTACTCCACCCGTTGCTCCCAAGTGACCCGTATGAGCGAGCTCAGGCGCGGTTCCTGACCAAGTTTGGCGAAGAAGATAAGTAGCATCTTGGTCTGCCACAAGTATGTAATGGTTTGTATTTCAGTTTAAATCAACAACTGCTCAATCAATCAAATGATGTTCAAAATCCTTCAATACAATTCTCAATTGCAAAAAAGAAAATGTTAGTCTTCTAGCATGATTTATATTCAAAACTTGATATCATATTCATTCTTATCATTATCTAGTTTTAATTAGCTTTTAATTGATCTTAGCCAAAATGATGTTACATATATGCCATTTAGATGAATGAAAAAAGCAGACCGGAAATTATTCCAATTCTCCTCTTTGCTTCTCTTATCTTTTTCATGGTTTCAGAGCAAAAGATCCTGGAATTTAGCCCTAACCACATCTCAATCTTGTTCACATGTCAAGATCAACAAATACAAGTGATGTTATCTCCCTTTCATCTCCTTATTATCTTCATCCTTCAGATCATCCCGGCCTTTCTATATATCAAATAATTTTAGAAGGTGATAACTATGATAAATGTGAAATTCGCAGCGCCTCTGATACACAGATTTGTGAACAAGCAGTTGCTACAGCACACTCTTGTTCACCAGTAAACTGTTTCAGCAAGAATGAACAAGGACAAAGGTTTGTTCACCCAGTTCGGCCAACTGCCTACGTCTGGGGAGGACTGAACTTCAGTCCTCAATCCACTAATCACAAAGGTCTCCAAGTACACACGGTTACAACTCACGCAACCTATGCTACTCAACCACAAGTGGATCCTCGATCACAATCAGAACAGGCTCTGACTTGTGTCTGCACACCCTCTACTGATATCAATCTAGAATAGCTACTGTCTCCTCGAAACTCAGCCTATTCTACACAATACTCAGATTCTGCAGGGTTGCTATAGCATCTGCTATAGCACACAACTGATGCACAAACTGTCCGCGTCGCTCCAAGCCTTCCGCTGAGCCGTTCGAACGATTCCACGAGCGCTCCACACTCTGGAATACTCCCCCTCACTCAGTGACCTCCTGTCACTAGAGAGCACTGCCGTCTAGACACTCGACCGAGTTACTCACCCGTCATTTCTTCCGCGGCTGCCCTTGATCAACCAACAAGCACTCTCTGCTCTGAATTGGCTTCCAGATCAAGCTTGGATCAGATTACGCAAGTCCTGATCACCCTCTGCTTCTGTCACCACAGCTCTGCGCTCACGCTCTGCTCTCGGTGAAGATCAAAGATTTCCTCGCACACCACAATTCACTCTCTTGGAATTCTGTGTATATATTCGTTCACGCTCACTTCTTCGATCAACCTTCATTGCTCTGAAGGGTCTCCCTTATATCGCGCCCACTTCCGTCATTGTCAGGATTTAGCAATTCCCCTAGCAATATCAATATCTCCTAATTTTTAGGAGATTTGATTTGATTTGAATCTCCCACAATCAAATCTCCTACTTCAGCTAGGAATCTCCACTGGAATATTCTCTGCAGCAACTTAGAAACTCCTCTGATGCTCTTAGAAGGACTGCCACGCCCTCTTTCGAAAGGCCCAGATAGCTGCTACTCGGACAGACGCTACAGCCCGTCTGAACAAGCTCCTGCTATAGCTTTCTCCTGCTACAGCTGCTCCTTGTTCACTGGTCTTGTTCACAAATGCTGAACTTTGGCTGTAGCAGCATCTTGTTCACTTGCTTGTTCACTTATGCTGGTTTTGTCAAACACTGCCATACTGCCACATCAGAATGGGTTGTTGCAATGCGTAATTCTTTTCGTGCAAACAGAAAGCTCGGATTCGTTAATGGATCCATAGCTCGTTCCGCTGCTGCAGCTACAACTCCTCCTACACTTGATGATTGGTACATGGTGAATTCTATGTTAATAGGTTGGGTCGTGCAATCTATTGATCCTTCTCTTCGTTCTTCCATTACTTATTTTGACAATGTTAAAGACCTTTGGGATGATTTATACCAACGTTTCAGCATTGGTAACGGTCCTCGTAAGTTGCAGTTGCGATCCGAAGTATCTCGTTGTCGTCAAACTGGCCAAAGTGTGGCAGCATACTATAGCACTTTGAAGAAATTGTGGGAAGAACTTCCTACATATGTGCTTACCCAAAACTGTACGTGCGGAAAATGTGAGTGCAATCTGAATTCTCTTTGGTCAAAAGAGGGAGAAGAAGAAATTGTGCGTCAGTTTCTTATCGGTCTTGATGATGTTATTTGTGAGACTCTTCATTCAAATATTATGACGCAAGATCCTTTACCACCTATGAATAATTTTTATTCTTTGGTGGTTCAAGAAGAGCGCTTAAAGGCTGTTGTTATATCAAAAGAGTCTCCGACTCATTCGCTGGCTTTCTCCGCTTGTCACTCTCCGCAGCAAACTAACTCTTCACAACCTTTGTCACCACAATTTATCTATGTTGAATGCTCATACTGTGGAAAAAGGCCATGACAAATCTTCTTGTTATTAACTCATTGGCTTCCTAGATTGGCTTTAAAAAAAAATTTAATGCTCGTAAACAAGCATAAAAATCAAGTACAAATCGTACTTTTTGTCAAAAGAGAAGCCAACAACATATGCAAATGCAATTAACAACTCAGGAGGTGCAGCTACATCATCTTTGACGACTTTAGATCATAATGCTTTTGGTTCTACATTATATGATGAACAATGGATAGCCATGATGTATATGTTTCGTTCGATGCAGTCTGTTACGGAAAAATCCGGTATGTCTTCTTCTTGGATTCTTGACACCGGCGCCTCTTATCATATGACTTGTGATGCAACATTACTCAAGAATATTACAAATATCACACCTCTTTCGATCACTATACCTGATGGCAGAGTCTATTATGCTACGAAGAAAGGCTGCCTTTACATGAATAATTTTTTGTATCTCTAATGTTTTATTGGTTTCACATTTGAGCTGCAACCTATTATCATTTGCTCAGCTCACACATGATCTACATTTATTAGTGCTTCTCAGTAATAGATTTGTTGTCCTCCAGGAAGTAAGTACAAGGGCGGTGATTGGTATGGGTAAGCAGCACAGGGTGTTTATTAGCTTCAACAATTGTGCTCTACAGCCTCAGTTATGTCTATGCAATTAAAAAGGGGGTTTTTCCTCTAAGCGGGGTATCTCCAGTGAATACTAAAGACAAGTTCAAAATTGGTGTGAAGTAAAGTAATAGAGAAAACGTAGTCGGAATCCTACTTCACCCCTAGATCATGCGATTAGCAATGCAAAACAGAAATATGTCCATGAGTTAATTTGATTGACAATTCTAGGCTAAAGTACCACGCATTCTAAATTCAACTCTCGTTCCTTCTCTAGAGTGGGAATGATACCTAAGTGACACAATTCTCAAACTCTCGCTCTATTGAATCGTGTAGAACGAAAGTCTCCTAATCTCAACCTCTCGGTCTATTGATAGTTAACTAAAGTCCGCTCTATGCTTAGCCTAAACGCTATCTAAAATAACCATGCTTGATCTTCCAAACAACCTAAGTTCAATTCAGATTCCATCCCTAGGTGTTTTATCAATTCTAGCTCATTCATGCGTTTCGTCAAACACTTGGTGTGCATAAAATTAATATGAAGATAAAGCATGGAAATTTCCAATCAAACTTCACTCATAAAGATAAAGGAACATGTTTTGCATTACAATCCAACCTAAGGGATCCATAAGGATCCCAACTACAATGAGACTACTCACTCATGTGTCACTCATGGTGAGTTTGAAACAAGACATAATGAAATAGTTCAACAAGAAAAAGTAAAGAAAGTAAAGTAGTATGGAAGTGGAGAATGAGTAAAGGGATGTTGTAGAATCTTCAATTGCGTGTTGTCTTCTCCCAATCCTTTCCAAGTCTTCAATTAGGGTTTTGTTCCGAGGGAGGAACCCTAGGCGCCGGGGGCACCCCAAGGCACAATCTGATTTTTCTCCTCTTCTTCTATTTATACTGTTTCCGGAAATTACCAAATCACCCGCAGTGCCGGATCAAAATGTGATTCGGTCAAGCCTTGAGTTGATTCGGCCGAATCAATACCTCGGTGCTGTAATGAACAGTATCATGGCTGGGCGAATCACTTTTTGATTCGGGCGAATCAACTTTGCAGTGCTAGAATCTTACCTTTTTTATCCTTTAAACATTCGAATTACGTCTTGATGTAAACTATAAAGTTGTAGACGTTTACATTATCTTTCCAACAAGCTATAGCATGCCTCAATCGGAAAAGAATCACGCGCTCGGCAAGCCTTTGAAGATGAACAGGTCATTCTGCTCAGATTTGGTCTCGGACGAATCATTTCTGATTCGGGCAGCATGGAGGTTGATTCGGCCAAGGGTGGCCAAATCAAATGTGATTCGTGCACTCCCTGGGGGAATCAAATCTGCCTTGGCCGAATCACTTTTGCTCAATTTTGCTCATTTTTTCTCTCGATCGACCCAAATTCATCCAGATTTTCTTCGAGCCACTTCATATCGTCTAACACACATTTTAAACCTGAAATGGACAAAGAAAGCATCAAATGACTCTATAAAATAATGGAAAAAACAAGAAAGTAAAGTGAAAATACGGACAAATATAAGGTCATTTATCCGCTCATCAAAACAGCCCACACTTAAGTCTTGTTCGTCCCGAACAAGTATATGCACAAGTCAAGCGGAGAGTAAGATGCTAAATCATATATAACAGTATCAAAGCACGTAGCAAATCTTACGCACATAAAGTACATCCATCCCCTACTCATAAAAATAACTAAACAAATAAGATTAATCTACTCCTAACTCACTCTCGTAGGAATCACGGATGCATTTAACATATGCATCAAGCCTTTAAACTCCTAGGCTACACTAGTGGACGAGTTACAGTCTCATGAGAGTTTTCAGAATAGGAATACTCACAAATCATATTTGAAATCATCCATTAGAGTTAAAAATCCAAATATAGTTTGCTAAGCAAGTAGTTCTTTTATCAACCATCATAATAATAAAGTTGTGCAAATCATTCACTTCACGCAAACTCTAAGGATCATTCATTTCATTGTGATAACAAATATTCATAGAATCAATACAAAACTAACATTCATCAAATTCAAATTACCGCTCAATTTCCTATGCAAGTAGTATGAAGAAAAGCGTCGCCTACACAAAAATCATGTCGAGTTAATAACATATGCTTGCAAGTCCATAAGCTCATGACAACAAACTCATTCTCAAGTTTTAGACTATACGTCATAATCCGTAAGAGAAGAGTTTTGACATTGAAAATTTTAAAATTCATTCGTACAAATCTTGATGCTTAAGTAATAAATTACGAGGATCATACCTTAGACATTTCCTAAAAAGTGAAATGAAAATGCCTTACTCACACACATGCGAAAGAACTTGCGGAAACGGCATAAAGTCAAGAACTAAGTGTGTTTAATATTTTTGCGTTTATACAAATGCTTTCAATGGGGAACTTACCTTCCTAACCCTTGACATGTGTAAAACTTTTCATTGACCCGAAAAAATAAAAAAGTACATATTTGCGTTTATACGAATGCTTTCAAGGGGGAACTTACCTTCCTAACCCTCGGCATTTGTAAAACCTTAAAAATATATATTTTTTTCTTTTCGCAAATAATTTATTTGACCCCACACTTAATACTTGACAATGTGCCTAAGTGAAGTATAATGGAGCACGAAGTGTGAGCTCAATAAATGCAAGTGCTAAATAGGAATGCTAAAGTCGTCTAAAAGCAAACAAGAGCAAGTACAAGGTTTTTATATGAAAACTAGTTTTATTTTATTTTTGTGCTCGCTAAACTTAACTTAATTCTTCACGCGCGGAAAGAGCCCAAAAATAAATTGAACAAAGCTAGTCAAAACATCGAATATGTGAATAAAATCATCACAAAGAATGTCAATCAACTTAAAGATACGATTCATGAATTCAAAGCATAATTCATTCCAATTTTTTTTAAATGATATTACTTAATTGCTTAGCAAACTATACTTCGCGTGATAAATACTTAAAGCTAGGATGAAAACAATCATGTGAGTATAATGCGCAAAGTAAATATGTAGCATAGAATCATGTTGTTAAGCAAATAAAAGCATAAGCGCAAAACACCCCACACTTAAAAATTTGCTTAGTCCCTAAGCAATAGAAGTAAAAGAAGTAAAGAGTATGTTGCGAAGGAACTTCTCTCGTATGGAGGTAGCCAAATGCGCATCTGCCCATGTCCGTGAATGATGCTCAAGTTAGTCGCAGTATATCTGAAACTCAAGAAAAATATTAGCGCAACACCTGAACTCACAAAATGAAATAGCTAGATGTTACATATAAATCAATGCGAAACATATAATTAGGCATAAGATTGGAAAAGGAATGCGCGACGATTCAAACGATGAGTTTACTTAGATATGCTCATGGAAATCTAAAATCATGAACTAGTGTATTATAGTGTTTGAAAAGGTTTCGAACAAATGCGAGTAAAGTTGCAAATTTTTCCAAAGTTAAGTGAAAACAGTGCTGCTGAAAACTGCCCGAATCAAAAATTGATTCGGAGTGCTCAAAATGTGATTCGACCACACCCTGGTCGAATCAAAACAGTTCGTATATGTGAGCTTGTCCGAATCAAAAGTGATTCGGGTAAGGCAAAAATATTGATTCGGTCAGAGTGTCCAAGTCAATCTAGTTTGGATAGCTTGAGCTTCCGCGAATCAAAAGTGATTCGGGGAGGCCAAAAGTGATTCGTGCGAATCAAACACTCAGTGCTGAATGAACAGTATCAAACTGCACTGATGATGCAGTATGGCATTCAATTGACAAAATCAGCACACGTGAACAAGCCGATGTACAAGCTGCTGCTATAGCAGTTCCTGGAGCGGGGACCTGTAGCAGAAGATCAGCTCCCATTCGGAGATTGCTTTCAACGGTCCATCATGAAGAGCAGAGCTTACCGGGAGCTTCTAAATATTCAGCAGAGAATATCCTAGTGTAGATTTCGTCCTAAGGTGAAGATTAGTTTGTGGAAGATTAGATTTTCAAATCAAATCTAATCTCCTACAAATTAGGAGTTATTATTGATTGGGGGAAATTCCTAAAAACTGATATTGATGGAACTTGGGGTTCCTATTTAAAGGAGGTTGGGCAGAGCGTCAAAGGTATCGAAGCTGAGAGAGTGAAAACACCGAGAGCATACACAGAATACCACGGAGGGAGATTGTGTGTGAGCCGTGCTTCGATCATCAGCAAGAGCAGAGCGTGAGCACAGAGCTGAGGTGATTAAAGCTGAGTGTGATCGAGACTTACAGAGTCTGATCAGTGCTTGATCTGGGAAGCCAATTCAGAGCAGCGATTGCTTGTTGGTTGATCAAGGGAGGCCGCGGAGTAATTTTCGAGTGGAGGTACTCGCGCAATTGGTAGAAGGCCAGATCTCGCTAGTGACAGGCGGTCACTTGAGTGAGGGGGAGCATTCCAGAGTGTGCAGCGCTCGTGGAGATGTTCGATCGGCTCAGCGGATGGCTTGGAGCGACGCGGACAGATTCGGCACAAGCTAGTGGCACAAAGGTGTGCTATAGCAATCTACGGTAACATTGCTTTAATTAGAATAGGCTGAGTCTGTGAAAACAGTGGTGTAGCTATTCTGAATTAAATCAAGTGTGTAGGTGTGTGATACACAAGTCAGAGCTTGTTCTGATTGTGGTACTAGTAAAGGTCGAGTAGCATAGGTTGCGTGTGTTGTACCGTGTTGTACTCGGGACCTTTGAGACTAGTGGATTAAGGGATGAAGTTCAGTCCTTCCCAGACGTAGGCAGCTGGCCGAACTGGGTGAACAAATTGTTTGTTCATTGTTCTTGCTGCACAAGATCCATCGGTACAAGAGTTAGCTATAGCAACTGCTTGTACACAATCTACATCTCAGCAACGCTGCGAAATTTCATGCACAAATCAAATATGATTCGGGGAACCCAAAAGTGATTCAGGCGAATCAACTGCTTGATAACCAAACCGAAGAGGTAATTCAAGTGCACAAAACGAATTACCCCACACTTAAGACTGCTAGATTACCAAACCGAAGAGGTAATTCAAGTGCACTCAAACACAAAATCCCTAAAACCACTAATCAAACATTTGGTGCACACAAAATCCTTAAAACCACTAATCAAACATTTGGTGCACGACGCATCACAAATCCCAAAACAATTCTATACTACCAACAAGTATAAATAAAGGCACGAATACTCACCAGCCTAGTTTAACGTCGTGGCTAAGACATAACCGATTCCCTTCTTCATAAGAAACACACTTGAGAAGTCCTGTGCGAGGATCCCTTCTCAAGTGGCATGCATTGATAGCGTGGGAATTCAACCGGTCTCTCATCTTCCTCTTGCGGAAGAGTGGCATTTTCTTCCCTCCTCGGGTTCAGTTGATCATAATTTCTGTTGGTGGTTGATCAACACAAACTTGAGGTGAAGGAGTATCAAAATCTGGCGTTGATAAACTCTCAACTGGCGTTGATGTGGAGGCTTGTTCTTGCACCTTTTTCGTGCGTCCTCTGGTTTGCATTCAAACACCTACAAAGCAATAGAAGAAAGCGTCAATAAGTATGAACTTAAATCAAAGTAGGCAAGAATAGCACGCAATCACGATCAACAAAAAAAAAAGAAAAAAATAAAGTAGACAAACTTAAAACAATACTACAAAGAAACTAGTATAATGGGTAATCCCCGGCAACGGCGCCATTTTGAACGTTGTCGAAATTGTGGTAGTAAAAATACTAGTCCAATCACGGTACGCAAATAATATTTATAATTCGAGTGACCTCGAGTCGAACCCAAGAGAAAACCCTAGATTAGTCTAAAGCTAGCTAGTAATGCCTAATATAAGTCTACTAAATAAAAAGGGGTTTTTCCTCTAAGCGAGGTATCTCCAGTGAATACTAAAGACAAGTTCAAAATTGGTGTGAAGTAGAGTAATAGAGAAAACGTAGTCGGAATCCTACTTCACCCCTAGATCATGCGATTAGCAATGCAAAATAGAAATATGTCCATGAGTTAATTTGATTGACAATTCTAGGCAAAAGTACCACGCATTCTAAATTCAACTCTCGTTCCTTCTTTAGGGGGGGAATGATACCTAAGTGACACAATTCTCAAACTCTCGTTCTATTGAATCGTGTAGAACGAAAGTCTCCTAATTTCAACCTCTCGGTCTATTGATAGTTAGCTAAAGTCCGCTCTATGCTTAGCCTAATTAGAATGAGAATGTCACTCTCACGCACAAACGCTATTTAAAATAATCATGCTTGATCTTCCAAACAACCAAAGTTCAATTATCATTCCATCCCTAGGTGTTTTATCCATTCTAGCTCATTCATGCGTTTCGTGAAATACTTGGTGTGGATAAAATTAACATGAAGATAAAGCATGGAAATTTCCAATCAAACTTCACTCATAAAGATAAAGAAACATGTTTTGCATTACAATCCAACCTAAGGGATCCATAAGGATCCCAACTACAATGAGACTACTCACTCATGTGTCACTCATGGTGAGTTTTGAAATAAGACATAATAAAATAGTTTAACAAGGAAAAGTAAGAAAGTAAAGTAGTAGGGGAGTAGAGAATGAGTAAAGGGAAGTTGTAGAATCTTCAATTGCGTGTTGTCTTCTCCCAATCCTTTCCAAGTCTTCAATTAGGGTTTTGTTCCGAGGGAGGAACCCTAGGCGCCGGAGGCACCCCAAGGCACAATCTGATTTTTCTCCTCTTCTTCTAGTTATACTGTTTCCGTAAATTACCAAATCACCCGCAGTGCTCGAATCAAAATGTGATTCGGTCAAGCCTTGAGTTGATTCGGCCGAATCAATACCTTGGTGCTGTAATGAACAGTATCATGGCTGGGCGAATCACTTTTCCTGACCGAATCACTTTTTGATTCGGGAAATCAACTTTGCAGTGCTAGAATCTTGCCTTTTTGACCCTTTAAACATTTGAATTACGTCTTGATGTAAACTACAAAGTTGTATCCCTTTAAATTAGATTTCCAACAAGCCATATCACGCCTCAATCGGATAAGAATCACGCACTCGACAAGCCTTTGTAGATGAACAGGTCATTCTGCCCAGATTTGGTCTCGGACGAATCATTTCTGATTCGGGCAGCATGGAGGTTGATTCGGCCAAGGGTGGCCGAATCAAATGTGATTCGTTCATCCCCTGGCCGAATCAAATTTGCCTTGGCCGAATCACTTTTGCCTTTTGCTCATTTTTGCTCTCGATCGACCCGAATTCATCCAGATTTTCTTCGGGCCACTTCATATCGTGTTGCACAATTTAAACCTGAAATGGACAAAGAAAGCATCAAATGACTCTATAAAATAATGGAACAAACAAGAAATAAAGTGAAAATACGGACAAATATAAGGTCATTTATCCGCTCATCAGTAAGCAGCACGGGGGTGTTTATTGGCTTCAACAATTGTGCTCTACAGCCTCAGTTATGTCTATCCATTCGTCTATCAATTCAGCTATGTTATGGCATCTTCGTCTCGGTCACCCATCATCAAATGTTTTATCATCTATTACAGAACTTAAGTTGGACAAGGAGTCTTTAGCAAGTGTTACGCCTTGCGAGTCTTGTTTTAAAGCTAAACAGACTGGACACTGTTTTCCGCTTAGTTTAAATAAAGCAGATAATTTGTTTCAATTAGTTCAGTGTGATGTTCGGGGACCATATAGCACTCCTTCTTTTGGTGATGCTTCTTATTTTCTAACAATTTTGAATGACTATTCCCAAGCAGTTTGGGTATTTTTTGCGCTGCCAAATCAGAGGTTGCATTGATATTTAATAATTTTTGTGCATTTGTTGATACACAATACCGGAAAATAATTCAACGAGTTTATGCAGACAATGGGACAGATTTCTTACCTCTACGTCCTTTTCTTGATGTTAAAGGAATTATTTTTGAAACTTCTTGTGTTGCAACACCCCAACAGAATGGAAGAGTGAAGTGAAAACATCGTCATCTACTTAATGTTGCTTGTGATTTACCCTTTCAAGCACACCTACCATTACAATTTTGGGCGGAGTGCGTTTCAGCAGTTGCTTTCCTTATAAACCGAACACAATCCCCTAATTTAGAGAATCGCACTCCCTATGAGCTTTTACATAATCGGGCGCCAACTTACAACTCTTTTCGAGTCTTTAGATGTCTCTGTTTTGCTTCTCGATTCCAAGAAGTTGAGATAAATTTGCACAACGAAGTCGTAAATGTATTTTTATTGGCTATCCATTTGGCAAGCGTGGGTGGCATTTATATGACTTAGAGAGAAAAGATATTTTCATTAGTAGGGATGTTGATTTTTTTGAGATAATATTCCCATTTGCTACACCTCCAATGGAGCATCCCACTGCTCAAGACTCAGTTACACCCCATCAAAATATGATGAGCATGTATGTGATCCACATGACTATAATGAGCATCCCACTGCTCAAGACTTGGTCACACCATCAGCTCCTTCGGAAGTAAGGGAGAGTTTGTCTTCAAAACAAATGGAGAGCCCTTTGCTTTTCTCTTCACATGCTTCTGAGTTGGTGGATTCATTTGATGTTAAGCGTAGTAATCGACACAAATAATCAAATGTGCGGTTGCAAGATTATATATGCAATACGGTTCAGCTTGTCAACCTCTTGCCACTTGAACCTTACTTATGTCAAAGTCACAAATCTTAGGTATACTTTATCCTATAGTTGCATATGTCTCATGCACTAAATTTTCAGATTTCCATGTCAGATTTCTTGTTGCCATAACAGCGGGTGTTGAACCCTTTTCATTCAAAGAAGCAATTCAACATAATGTTTGGCGGGAGGCAATGAATTCTAAGCTAGAGGCACTACACCAAAATAATACATGGATACTCACTCCATTTCCTTCTGACAAGAAATCTATTGTTTGTAAATGGGTTTGTCGTATAAAATACAAGTCTAATGGCCATATTGAGAGACACAAGGCGCGTTTAGTTATCCTTGGAAATCGTCAGGTTGAAGGTGATGAGTACATTGAAACCTTTGCACCGGTTGCAAAGATGAACAGTATGTGTATTTCTTTCGATTGTTGCTATCCGTGGGTGGGAGCTTCATCAAATGGATGTCCATAATGCCTTTTTGCATGGCAATCTTGATGAAGAGGTGTATATGATACCTCCTCCTGGTTTGGTTGGAGTTCCACCTGGGCATGTTTGTCGTTTACAAAAATCTATTTACGGACTCAAGCAAGCTCCGCGGAACTGGTTCGCAAAACTCTCTACTACTTTATGCTCTTTCGGTTTTACTCAAATCAAGGCTGATTATTCTCTTTTCTCATATAAAAAGAATAACATATTGATGCATGTTTTGATGTATGTCGATGACTTAATTATTGCTGGGGATCCATCTATATTTATTGCCTAGTTCAAAGCTTATCTTGGATCATGTTTTCATATGAAATATCTTGCCTTTCTGAAATATTTTCTTGGGATTGAGATATCGCGTCTTCCGTCCGGCCTTTTTCTATCTCAACGAAAATATACATTAGATATATTATCTAAAACCGAATTACTTGTAGCAAAGCCTTGTGATTTTCCGATGGAACAACATCATCAACTAGTGTGTCCACAAGCCCTTCTTTTTTAGATCCTGAGAAGTATCGTCGTGTAGTTGGTCGACTCATCTATCTCACTATTACACGTCCTGGGTTATCCTATTGTGTACATACTTTAGCTCAATTCATGCAAAATCCCAAATCCGATCACTGGCACGCTTCTCTTCGAGTTCTTCGCTATTTGAAAGGGCATTTGGCACAAGGTTTATTACTATCTAATGAAAGTTCTCTCCAACTTACAGCTTTTTGTGACTCGGATTGGGCTTCATGTCCTATAACTCGACGCTCTATCTCGGGTTATTTTATTATGTTTGGCAAGTCTCCCATCTCTTGGAAAACTAAGAAGCAAAATATCATCTCTTGTTCATCTGCTGAAGCAAAATACAGGTCTATAGCTTCAACTTGTTGTGAGCTAGTATGGTTAAAATCGTTATTATTCTTTTGGAGTTGGTCACAATTCTTCTATGCGTCTTTACTGCGACAGTCAAGCTGCCTTACATATCGCCGCTAATCCAGTGTCCCACGAACGGACGAATCATATTGAAATTGACTGTCACCTCATACGAGATCATATCCAATCAAGCACTATCATCACATGCCATATATCAACAACTCAGCAACCGGCAGATTTATTTACTAAAGCTCTTGGAATGGTCCAGTTCCAACGTCTTTTAGGCAAGTTGGGCATTATTGATCCTCATGCTCCAACTTGAGGGAGAGTATTGAAATATTAATTAGATATCAAACTTTACATATTCATTCTTATCATTATCTAGTTTTAATTGATCTTAGCTAAAATGATGTTACATACATGCCATTTAGATAAATGAAAAAACAGATTGAAAATTATTCCAATTCTCCTCTTTGCTTCTCTTATCTTTTTCATGATTTCTTTCTCTTTAAGGCAGAATCGAACATTTGCACCTTCCTTACTACCACTAGCCAAAAACAGGAGAAGGCAAGGCCGCGGAGGAAGCCAGAAAGGCACTGACCCTTCTGGAAAAGCAGAGACTTCTGGAAGGTAATGAAGTTGGAATGACATATTTGGAGTTTGGATGGCTGGTTTTTTAGCTTCAAGATAATGAGCCAATGGCATGCAGATTTTCTTCCTCGTCTGTAAAGATGGATTGAAAAGTTTAAGAACCTCGACATCGTTAAGCAAACTGTTTGTATACTTCGAGAGATATATTCCTTCGAAGTCCTCAGCCTACCATTCATAACTCATAAGGACAACAGTCTTGGGACTGTGATTCCCAGCTTATCACAAATGAGCCATGGTTGTCCAATATGAGCTAAATCATGTATTTAAAATTTGCAGGTACTAACTTTTGTTGTCTCTAAATTCTTAGTAATGGCAATGCGGACAAAATCCTACTTTGAACTTTCTTCGTCAAATTAGTAACTTACCTTGTCACCCAAGCCTGACTTTTCTAAAGGCCATCATATTCATTCACCATTTGTCACTATTCAATCAAGCTTCCCTTAACAGTTTAAGAACTCAATTTGATTCACTCAACTCTCAACTTAACCTATTAAAGCTAAATCGAAAAAAAACTTGAGCGTAATCCGTAAGAATTTGTACCTTGGTACAGCTAAACTTTGACCTAGAACAAGAGTAGCGTGTTAAAATGACAATAAAAAATTCAGAAAATGAATAGAAATCAATTATAAACAAGTGAATATTTAGTCAATAAATTGACCGATCATGTACCCTACACTGCTATCTTAGCTACGTTATTCTGCAAGTGTCGTAAGAGATTGTTATAGCTACTAGACTGATCAAGACACCAGCAACAGGTCAATTTCAATACTAAAGCCTCCTCTTTACTTACTTTCTAGAGGAACTAATGCTATCAACACCTTGTGGTGTGATAGCAATGCCTTCATTTTTCAAGGTCCAGATTTGAAATTCTGGCTTCTCATCATATGG
The DNA here is from genome assembly GCA_963678935.1 of Umbilicus rupestris. NCBI lineage: Eukaryota > Viridiplantae > Streptophyta > Magnoliopsida > Saxifragales > Crassulaceae > Umbilicus > Umbilicus rupestris. Next base: position 2,204,608 of record OY787617.1, read on the forward strand.
TACAATTGTGTTGACCCTTGCAACCACCATAGTTCCTTGCAGAAACAAACCACAAAGGATTATGTAAGAACCAATTTGGCACCAAAAAATTAAACAAAGAAAGTTACAATCGGCTCTAATACCATTGTCGCAATTCAATTAAGCTTCCCTTGACAGTTTATGCGCTCAATTTGATTCACTCAACTCTCAACTCAACCTTATCAAAGCTAAATCGGAAAAAACTTGAACACAATGCACAAGAACTTTTACCGTGATTTGGCTTGAAAGCTTATATCCACGTTGAGCTTCGGACCTGAGCTCTAATCCACTAGAAAGATTGAGAGGTTACAGAGTTATTTGGAAAGACCAGGCGCAGCTGGACTCTTCCCTTCTCGCCAGTACAACCCACTGATACGAGACCCTACCAGTGCTAATCCTAATGCTGCTACTTGCACTCAACACCGGAGCAAGCTGCGACGCCCGAACCCTCTGCCAATTTCACCTCTTCTTGGATGAATCGACGAACTCACCAGGAGAGAAGTCTTGCGCCGAACTGAGCCCTAAGTTGCCCCACCCAGATTATTCGTGAGCCATCTAATCGGATCAATGAGATGAAAAAATTTTAGAACTGCCCCACCCAAAAGTTCGTTTTAAGAAATGTCCTATCTGAAAATAACATTTCAGATTTGTCCTATTTTTTTAGATTAAGATCCATCTATTGTGTTTTTCAATTAGACCGGACTTGTGCTGTGTTTTCTAATTAGACCGGACTTGACAAGCCCGGTCTGCTTAGAAAGCAGATGTGGCATGATTCCGCCTTGCCTTGCACGAATTGGGCCGACTTGTCTTGCACGAAACAAAGTTGATTCGTGCTGCTCAGAAGTTGATTCAATGGTCTAATCAAAGTATGTGAAGGGTTTTGCGTTGGTGGAATCACTTTTGTTTGGTCGAATCAATTTTGATTCGTCGAGTCCCTTGGTCGAATCACTTTTCTTGGTTGAATCGATTTTGATTCGCCCAATTCCTTGGTCGAATCACTTTTTCTTGGTCGAATCAATTCAGCCCCTTGGTCGAATCACTTTTGCTTGGTCGTGTCACATCATCTGCTTTCTAAGCAGACCGGACTTAAAAAAATACAGGAGATCGGTCTCATAAAAAATAGAATAAATTTGAAATATTATGTTCAGATAGGACATTTCTTAAAACGAACTTTCCCTATATGGCAGTTAATTTTCCAATCACAGCCACTCGGTCTCATTTAAATGAGATCCTTTCCCATCCAAACTCTTGGCTTTTAGCAACTACAGCCTCCAGCAATCAACGACCTTCAATACCTAGCGACGACTCTCAAAAAAACTAGCTGCTTTCCAACCTTCACCATTAAACAAACTTCTAACATCCTAGCCCGACTTTTCCAAGCAGCAGTAAACTCTTGAGCACCAAGAAACCCAAATCATATAAACTGACAATCCATTCACAGTTGCCTTGGTATGCTAGAATGGCTTCCAATGAAGATCTGAAGCTTTTCGGGACCTTTGCAAGTCCATATGTGTATAGGATCAAATGGGCTCTGAAACTCAAGGGTTTGGAGTTCGAGTATATTGAAGAAGACATGTGTAACAAGAGTGATGCGTTTCTGAAATACAATCCTGTTCACAAAAAGGTTCCTGTGCTGGTCCATGGAGGGCGACCGATAGCCGAGTCGGTTGTTATTCTTGAATATATTGAAGAGATGTGGCCTGGAGTCCACCCGCTGCTCCCGAGTGACCCCTATGAGCGAGCTCAGGCTCGGTTCTGGACCAAGTTTGGCGAAGACCAGGTTTGCGTGTGCATGATTATTATTGGTGCAAACTTATTTGGAACTGTTAGATTATAGAGTTGAAGTTTGTTGATTTATGTAGAATGGAACGTATTTGACTTTGTTTCTTGCCACCGGGGCGGAACAAGCGAAGGCAGTGGAAGAGGCAAGGGAGGCGCTGGGCATTTTGGAGAAGGGGGGACTCGGTGATAAAAAATATTTTGGAGGAAATGAAGTTGGAATGGTGGATTTGGAGTTTGGGTGGCTAGCTTGTTGGCTACAACTGTTGGAACAAGCTTCAGGTGTCAAAGTCATGCGCGAGTCAAATGATGATTTCCCGTGTCTGAAAGCATGGTGTCGCCAGTTTAAGAACTTGGATATTGTTAAAGAGACGGTTCCAGACGAAGAGAAAATGTTGGCCCACTTCATGCGTAGAAGACGAGTGTCTGTTTCATCCGGTCATGAAATGTATCTGTATATCACTTAAATGATAAGAAATAATCCTTGTCTTTTAAAAGTCGCATCTTTCACAAGATTAACATAACAGCCTCTTGAGTCGCACAGCTCAGATCGAGCTGCCCCTTTCTTTAGACATAAACCTTGCATCAGAACCCATTAGCGAATTTGATAGCCAATCAACCAATTGTGAAAAAGTAGTCTATCCCTCTATCGGTAAGACCACCTTAATCTCACGGCCAGCACCAATCTTAGGGATCAACGAATAGTATGCATTGAAAGTGTCACCTTCCCACTCAAATACCAAGTCGGCACATTTATTGGAAGCTCCACCAATATGCCTACCTGAAGTGGGTGGAGTGATTATACAACCCAATTTTGAATATTAAATGGCTTTAGCAAACTTTCAAATTTTGTATATTTGACAATATAACGAATTGACAGCCAAGGGTCCATAGCTCAGTGGTAGAGCAATTGACTGCAGATCAATAGGTCACCGGTTCGAACCCGGTTGGGCCCTTTATTTTTAATTTTGAGTCCTTAAACAAATACCATTATTCAAAAACATGCAAGATGTGTCCTCTAAGTATGTGCATCTCATCCTTGGGAGAAGCGATGCCATTTTGGCCTTATACAGTTTCAAAGGAGTAAGCGACTCCTGAGGGCCTCTTTGATTCCTTACTCTACGCTACATGCATGGTCAAACTACATGAAACCATAACTTTGCAGTGACAACATCCCATCATGGGTTTTGGTTAGCTTCTTCATCCTCGGCCTAATCTCAGTATTTTCAATTTTTAGTTGATTTAGGGTCCAAGCTCAAATGAGTATGCATACAGTTTGTCCCTTGAATTGATTATGTTTGATATGGCCATTCAATGACTGGTTGAATTTTGACTGTGGACTAGAATTTAATTGACAAAATATTGCATACAACATAAATCAATTGAATAGATATTTATTCTGACAAACCTAAAAGATAGAAAGAAGCCTCGTCAATTTACAAACCCTCAAAAAACTCAGGGCTTGCAAAGAGGGCATATCCTTGTGCTAGGTGTTTTGTACTTGTACAAAAGTGAAGTTTGCTTCCAGTGTTTCTTCTATATGATTGAAGTTGATTAGAAGGTTGAGATGCAGCGTCTGTGGCGCGCAACGGTCTTCTTGATCTGCCTTGTTTCTTGCTTCCAGACCTTGCCAACGTCTGATGCAATGCTGATCGCGTCTGATGAGGCACCTGACAGACCTCTCCTTGTGAACCCAACTGCGTATAGCCCACTCTTACCCTTCCACGCGTGTGGGAACGGTGCATTCGGCATCCCATTTTCAGCGAAAAATTCCTTTTCCTGCAAATCATTTCATTAGGACATTGTTCCTTAACATACTTGATTTTGGTGTTTCAAGTGCTCTTTCTTTTTTTTTCTCACCTTGAGCCAGTAAGGGACATTGCTTTTGTACCCGGTAGCCAGAACAACCGAGTCAAGCTCGAGGTATTCGCCGTTCGCAAGCTCAACGCCGCCCCGTGAGAATTTCTTGATCCCCGGGACCACATTGATCCCTCCGGACCTCATCTTTCCAAGTGCACCAATGTCCAAAACAGGCGTTTTCCCAGCCTTGTTCTTTAGCTCCAACGGACCCATTGATGGCCGGCTTATTCCAACTTTCTCGAGACTTCCGAGTGTTAGCCAGGCCATGATCAGCAGCAACTTGTCAACTAGCCACAGCGGCAACCATGCCATCATCAGCATAGCCACTTCAAATATTGACTTGCCAAGAAACTCTCTAGGCAAAATATGAACCTGGAAACAGAACATGTTAAATCCTAAAACATGTTTACAAGTATTGTGTACTTTATTTGTGTTGGTGGTTTATATTGTTGGCTTACCGAGCTCCGGACAACCATAGATGGAAGAGCCTTGTGGTTGCAGAGGTCTAGTGAAACCTCCATGCCTGAATTTCCGCAACCAACGACAAGAACTCGCTTTCCTCTGTAGTCCTCACCAGACTTGTATTCACAAGCATGCACCACTTTGCCATCAAAGCTAGCAAGGCCATCAATTTCAGGCACAACAGCCTCCGCATTCTCACCGGTGGCCACGACCAGCCAACGGCAAATATACTCAACCTCAGAGGCGGTTGAGGAAGAAATGGTCCTGACCCTCCACAGCCCACAAGTCTCATCATACTTAGCTGACTGAACACACTCATTAAACTGAGGCCTTATGCCAAAATGGCAAGCATAAGTCTCCAAGTAGTCGATGAATTGGTTCTTGGTCGGGTACTCAGGGAAGTCTGCCGGAAATGGGAGTTTGGGGAGTTGGCAAAATTGCTTTGGGAGATGGAGCTTGAGACGATCATAGGTTCTCTTCTGCCAGAGTGAAGCAATGCAGTCAGCTCTTTCCAGGACTACAAATGGGACACCCTCCTCTTTCAAGCAGGCCCCAACAGCCAGACCAGAAGGGCCTGCTCCGACGATAACCGGACCGTTCACCCAGACGCATCTGCGTGATAAGATGTCCTCATGGTCAGAGATAGGGAACAAGTTCTCCATTTTTGGAAGACTGCCAAATTCTCAGGAACAGCCAAGGTTGTTGGAAATGATGAGTGATGGTGTTGAGAGAAGAAGGAGATGGATGGCAGTGAAGATGTTGTTTGTTTTATGATTTTGAGGATGAGGAAGATGGTGTTTAAATAGGAGAGCTTGCATGTGATGAGGGGCATTATGAAACTATATGGTTAGCTTTTCAATACTAATATATATTTCTAGGCTTGCTTTGCTTATGAGCTTGATTATTATTATTCTATTTAAATTGTATGCTCAGTGAGATTTGAAGATATTTATTGTGTAAATGTGTTTTCCGAGTTAAATAACTTGTTAAATTTTATGCATCATATGATGAAGGCATCAAATACCAAGAGACTTTGGCCAACTTCCACGCTGGCTTTGAACAGATTGAATTGAAGGGTCAGCTTCTGGGCTTATGAACTTGAGCATTTATCATTATCTTAATTTCCATTCTAACTTTTGTTCTGGCCACCAGGCAAATCAAGCAAAAAGGCTACCAAGTATGATAAATTAATGGGCATTCAAATAATTTGGGAGTGATAGCTTAATAATATATATAATGGATTTAAAAATTATATACTTTTTCTAACTTGAGAATCATCTATTTTTATTTTAAAACTACGTATATTATCTGAATGCGTTGCACTTTTCGTTTAATTTTAGTTCAACAATTTGATTAAAGTTTGTCAATTTGGATTGAACTTAATTTTAACGAAGATATCACTTACTTATAACCATTAATTATAAATAAATCAAGAATGATTTTTATGTTCTAAAAAATAAGAAATTCTTTTTTCTTGAAATATGTTCCATGTGAATTGAGAACTGCTGCAGCATAACAAAATATAAATAATTATAATGTGATTTGCTTTGTGTTTAAGGTTCATAAGACAACATTGTTTTATTTTTTTCACTTAAATTATGTCGTTTCAAAATCAAAATTAAATTATTTTAATATTGATATATTTGGCTTGAACATGAATCCGGTCTATACATGAGACATATTAATCGGAACTAATATAAATGGATAGCTAGCTGGGGCATAATCAATGATTTGATCATCAACACAGCCGCCAGCTTCTTCTTCTTCTTCTTCAAAAATGGAATATTCTAATGATGTGTTCAGCAGTTAATTAGTTGAGCAAAACAAATGAAGTATTTGGTGATGGAGAGAGGAGAGGGGATGCTGATTAAGAAAATTAAAAACAATATTGTTTTTTTATATCCCATGTTGGCGCCTCACTACTCATGATTCTTGTTAATTATAATGATGGTGAAGTATGATTTAAAATTACATCTTTTTCGATTGGCCAATCACTAGCTATGAATAGACCCAGTATAATACTGGTAGAAAAAAGTTTCAATAATTGTTAGCTGGGGTTCTCTCTCTCTATATATATATATATAATCATTATTGGATTTGATCTTCTTCATAATTTGTCATAGGATATGCTAGAAAGCTCTCTAGACTATACAAAATATTGAGAAGATGTCAATCATTACATGTATTAAATAGGAATTTTCAAAAATGTGTAATAAAAATATTATTCTTTTTAAAAAAACTTATTTATTTCCGTCATAAATCATAAAGAGAATGAATTATAAATGACTCTCACCAAACAAAAACCCTACACAACAACGTGGCTACAAATCAATAAAAATATAGTCAGACCAGATATAAAAGAATCTATGCATGTAATTTCAAAATTAATGTGAATTTTGTGACTGATAATTCAATAGTTTCGGTATTCTAGTTTTCTTACCCAAAACAAAAGTTTACATCATAAATTCTTCATTACATGTTTTTGTTACATGGTACACTACATAGCATTATTATTACTAATCAGAATTAGCTCAAAACATTAGACAACTATAACCAAAATATTCCTAAAAAAGCATTTGATAAAATCTAAACAATAAAGAAATGATAAATTTTGAAACTTAATCTGTTCCTTGCTAAGAGAACTTCTTTGCACCTAAAATATCAACAACAATTCCTACTAAATGATGTATAAGAATTTGAATTTGGAGGACCTAATGACCTCATGTGATCCAAATCTCAACGCAAGACCTCTTGCTAATTTGGGTTATTCAGATATAATAATGGCTTTTTTTATTCAAACTAGGGTTTATAATTAGATATGATGACCCAGGTCCAAATTGACCTAGAGAGAGAAAGAAAAAAGAATGCACTTGGCAAACCCTAATCTTGCTTCCACCTGGTAAGTATAAAAACATCTCTTGATTAAACAAGAACACTTTCTTTTAAGAATAAAAAAAAAAGTTTTTGATTTAGTTTTGCAATCACCACTAACATGTTTCATTTTGGTATTCTCATTTTTTACAGCCCAAAGTCTCACTATCCAAGGTACCGCCCCTTTATCCCTCTGGCACACAGATTTGTTATATATTAATGACATTCTAGCTAGGTAGCTCTCTCTCTCTCTCTCTTAACATGTTCTTTTGATCCTATTCTAATGCATGCCACAAGCAAGAGACGGTTTATATATTTTCAACTGCAACTTGATGAATATTTGAATTCAAATGCGCATTTCTATGCAGTAAGATACATGCATACCCTAGAATGTATGCCAAAGATCGATGCTTCACACTCATTTATCGTTTTGTCAAATACTAATTTAAACACTATATTATTCTTGAGTTATGTTTAAGCTTAAAACAAATAGGGAATTTTTTTAATAAAAAAATAGAGATATCAACCGCCATGCGTTATTTAATACGCTTACACCGCCCATAATGAAACTCGGTGCTTTGACCACCAACCTCTTCCAGATATCAATATCCATGTGACCCTGTCCTATTTATTTTATTTAAAATATAATAGCTTTTATCATTAATCTCTCTCTCTCTCTCTCTCTTAAAAGTATATCCTTATAAACTAACAATTAGACTAAAGAGAGACTTCACAGTAATATGATCCATAGAGTTTCAACATAATAATTTACGATTATAAACTTAATTAGCCACTACTCAGTTTGACTACACATTGAATAATATATATGATAACTGCATGCCAGATTCCACCAATATACGTAATTTTATCTTTAAAAAATAAATATAAAAATGCTAGCTTGTGACCAACTGATTAACTCCCTAACTATAATAACTGCTGACATAACATTAGAAAAATACACATGTTATAACATTGTAACCAATTAAGGCGATCACCATATCTTGAGCAAACTCTAGATACTTGTAAGCATATAGAAGAACATGGTTTAAGGTCTAAACACATGACACCACATGCAACTAGTTTTGGTAACAACCATTAATGAATCAAAACTATAAGACTATTTTGAGCCACACAGAATGATGACGATGATGATTAACATCAAGTCAAACTATGGCGGATTCATACACTATTTAGCTGATTATAAAAGTGTACGAAAAAAAATATAATTAAGTGTGAAATAAATAGTGATGAGTTTGAGTTTCTATTTGGTGGCCAAAATTTGAATGTGTTCCACATCAAAATTAATGAGTTTATTTAGATTCATATTTCTCATATTGAGAAAATCAGAGTTAAGGTGAATGAAAAATTAATGCGCAAGAAGTGTTAAGGAGCATGAAAAGCTTAAAAGGAAAGATGAAGTCTTATGTCCCATGAGGAATCCATTGTATAATCACCTTATAGATTTCTTATCGAGTCCAATTTCTTCCAAGAATTCACTAGCTTTTTGTTGAACCCTTGTGTTTTGGTGATGACAAACACTCAACTAACAAAGAATAATGAACGTGCAGAGAAAAAATAAAATGGGCGATTGAGTTCCGCCTCGGGGAAGGCTAGAGGGAACTCATGAGGGAACATGATGATGGCAAATACAACATGGTCCTGGAAACAAGGCAAGACACGAATCAGGAAAGAATCTAGCAAATATTTGAATATCTTTCAGAGATATTTGAATGCATCTAATATATATTATGAGACATATATTAGATCTCCAAGATTATCTCTTCATTTAAATAAGGAAACAACTTGATTCGCTTTTCTTATCTTAAACAAGGGATATCTGATTGAGATTTGGATTGAGGCAGATTTGGAAACTTGAATGTTGGCGTGCAAATCAAGTGCATCAATCTAGAGTATCCGGGAGATCACACGCTTCTCTTTTAAGCAACCAAGCTAGAGGTCGCGGAAAGTAATTCTTGGGTGAACAAGAACGGAGCGAGCACCAAGAAAGAAAGACGTGAACTCTGAGATCTTGAACGGTCAAGTTCAAGAGTGGAAGAAGCATTGTCCGAGAGTTAGATTGAGTCAAGGAGAGACAAAAGAATAGTTTAGGCGTTGGAGGCGATAAGTTGTTCATTTTGTACATGACATGAGATCTAAATAAAGCGACGATCCGTCTTTCACAAATCCTTCAAGCGGATACTGAAAGGTAGTGGTTTTACTTAATGCTCAATTAGCATTGAGGTTTCCACTCTAAATCGTGAGTATTCGTATTTCTTATAATTTTATTATTCTTAATTCCACTGTTGTTATTCAGTTACTCGCTGCATTACCTCTCGGGTAACTCGATCTGAACTTTCACTGCAATACCTCTCGGGTAACCAAAAACTGAGTTACTCAAGAGGGAACACTGACTAACAATCCAACAATTGGTATCAGAGCCAGACGCTCTAGATTTTGAACTTAGCTTTGCAGGAAAATGGCCTCGAGGAATTCAATTCGTGATTTCTTCTGGAAACCTCCTATGTTGAACCTTGGAGAATATGATTGGTGGACTCAACAGATCGAAGCACATATTTGCTCACTGGATGCACAGTTATGGAGGGTAACTGAGCGAGGACCAATACCCATCAAGGATGCCACAGATCCAACCAAGGACAAAAAGAAAGAAAACTACAAAGATGAGGACTACAAGGCCTTGGATAAAAACAATCGCGCTAAGATGGTGCTTTATGCTGCTCTCTCTCCCGGAGATTTCACGAAAGTCATGAAATATAAGACAGCCAAGGAGATATGGGATGGATTGTGCAGATTGTACGAAGGAAATGAGGATATCAAGAGAAACAGAATATTGGCTGCATCCAAGGACTATGAGAACGCCCTGCAAGGGAAGGCAGAATCTCTTGAAGATTTCCACATCCGCTTCCAAACTTAGTAGGGCAGATGAAGTTTCTGGAAGAGGAAATACCTGAGTGGAAAGTCACACACCAATTCCTCCAAGCACTGAACCCCAAGTTGGATGACGTTACCCTAGCCCTGCAGGCGCAAAGCAACATAAAGAGGATTACCCTTGAGGAACTGGTGGCTAAACTACAGAGCCACGCTGGAATAATTGAAAGGAAAATGGCTAGGCGTGAACCCAACCTCTCAAAATCCATTGCACGCAAGACAGAGAGGGCATTTGACATCTCTCAAAATGACCAACCAGATGAGGATGATGAGGATGATGAGGATGAAGAATCTACTCTCATGACCAGAGCTTTCAGAATGGCTACCCTCAGAGGGAACATAGATCCTTCTAAGCTTAAACCCGATCAGAAGCGTGGAAGATCTGAAGATAAGGACTTGGTATGCTATCACTGCCAGAAGAAAGGACATCGCTCCTTAGATTACAACAGTAAGAAGAGAGGAGAACCTCCAGTGTATAAGACCAGACAAGAAATCCTTATCTCATGGGGATAGTCGGATCCAGAAAGCGATGAAGAAACACCTGTGAGGGAAGGCTGCTTAATGGCTGGGCCAGGCACCTCTGAGGTGAACCATTTTGATAACTGTGATGATTCATAATACTCTAACTCTGATTATGTAGAAGTAATAAGAGGATTGCTAAAGACCACTGAAAAGCTGAAAAAGATCATCGCAAAGAAAGATGAGAAAATAGCTGAGGAACAAAAATTCAAGAGTGCGTTGAACAGGTTGCGGAGCTGGAAGAAAGGACTCCACACAAGCATCAGTGTGTCATCTGTGAGGAAAGCATCAGCGAAGCAATAACTCTTCGGGATAAAGTGGCTCAACTGAAATCCGACAATGGTGAGTTACTTCACTCTTTGCAAAATGCTAGAGCTAGCGAGGAAGAGATAAGAGAAAGGCTCATCAAAGAAGAAGCTGCTCTTAAGTTGGAGGAGGAAAGCAAGAACTTTGCAAAAAAGTTTATCAGATCTGGAGTAGCATACACCGATGAAGGAGACACACTAGGCGCTTCAATTAAGTCAGCAAGAACCAAACCTGGAAAGGAACCCTGTACTGATGCAGACCAAAACTCTCATGCATAGGTGAAGAATCGGAGATTGGACTATCCTACTGAGCAGTCTGTTCCTTTTGATGCAAAGAAAGCATATCAAATCTGGAGGAGACAGAGTATGAACCAACACTTTCCCAAGATAGATCTCTTGGCCCGTAAGAACAATAAGTCAATTCCCGCTGGCAGAAGCAAATTTGTGGGTCTGAAATGTCATCGAGTATGTTGGCACTGTGGAATGGAAGGACACTACAAAAGGGACTGTCCCAAATTGAAAGGGATAGAAGAAAAGATCCAACGAACTTATGGTAAAAGTGCTCCAAAGAAAGCCAGAACTTCCCCTGAAGGAACTCGAAGAAGGACAAAATGTGTACCCTCAAGGGAACCTAGCATAAGTATACTCAACCTCGACACCACTCAAACTCAGGGATGGGCAAACCATGAAATACCCCAAAGAGTAAAATTAACTTGTCTGATACTTGTTATATTCGTACTATTCCTTCTAACACCAACAAACCCAAGTTTGTCTGGGTTCGAAAAAACTAACGTTTCCCTTGCAGGTAAGAGCAATAACTGAGCCTTGTTTCATAGATAGTGCATGCTCAAGACATATGACAAAAAACCAAGCATGGTTCATCACTCTTCAAGAAGGTTCCGGAGGGCACATATTCTTCGGGAACAAGGGAAAAGGAAAGGTAGTCGGTTAAGGGAGAAGGAAAATATCATTATGCGTGGAGTAAGGCAAAATGAACTCTATATAGTGGACCCGGACTTCATACCTGACGAGGAAGTCTGTCTGTCAACCATTCAAGATGACACCCTGCTGTGGCACAGAAGAGTCGGACATGTCTGCCTAAAATTGACATCCAAACTCTACAAAAATTGTTTAGTAGACGGTCTAACCAAAGTGGGGTGCGACACAGACGGAGTCTGCGATGCATGCGTTAGAGGAAAACAAACAAGAGTATCCTTCAAATCTAAGCAGATAGTGAGCACAGCTGCCCCTCTCGAGACGATCCATATGGATCTCTGTGGCTCCGTGAATGTTCTAAGTAGAGGAGGTGATCTTATAAAGAAACTGAGTCCAGAATTCCTTCTAGAGGAAGACGAACTTCAACTGACTTGGAGAAACGATCAATGACTACACTCCCGAAGGAACGCGCGAGGAAGCACTCGAAGTCAACCCTACGGAGGAAGCCACCGACCCAACTCCCCAAGAAGAAGAGGCTGGAGATGTACGATCTGAGGAGGAACAATCCGATCTCCTTCACAAGGAAGGACGAGCAGAGACAACCCAATAATCTCTAAGTCCAGAACCAAGGGTCATTAGAAGTGGAAGACATGTTCATCAACCCACTCGACTATTGGACTATGAATGCTACTCTTCACATGAGCTGGTACACAATACTCCCTCAGATGTTTCACTAATAAATAAATGTGTTGTTTTTGTGTATATTGCAGAGCCTAAAACCGTGAAGAAAGCACTAAAGTACCCCGACTGGGTGATTGCCATGTAAGACGATTTACACCAATTTGAACGAAATAAGGTTTCAGAGTGACTCAAGGGAAACACTCGTCAAGACAGTGAAAAGGATACCGAGACACCCAAAAGGGGCAGACAATCTATGTCTTTGGTATCCTAGAGGAGGAGACTTGAAACTCATAGGATATATGGACGCAAATTATGCCAGATGTAGGTTGGACCTAATATCCCCATCGGGGATGGCTCAGTTTCTCGGACCATGCCTCACATCATGGGGTTCGAAGAAATAGAATTATGTTGCCCTTTCCACTTTTGAAGCGGAGTAAGTTGCTGGTGCGGCATGTTGTGCTCAACTCCTATGGTTAATGCAACAGTCAAGTGATTTTGGTGTTTTAATGAATCATTCTGTTATATTATGTGATAACACCTTCGCTATTAGTATTTTGTAAGGATCCTGTGCAGTTTTCACATACTTAACATATTGAGATTCGTTATCATTTTCTACGTGACTGTGTTGAGAAAGGGTTGATCAGAATGGACTACTGCTCTACGAATAATTAGGTGGCTGACATATTCACGAAGGCACTGCACAGGGAACCTTTTGAAAAACAGCGCTTGGAACTAGGTACAATTTTCCTTGACTGATATGTGTGTTACCTGTCATACTCCTTCAATGACTGTCTATGAAGAGCATATGTAAGTTCTAGATCACACTCAATTATGAAATGCTGTTTTTTTTTTCACTTCTAGGTAGCTGTTGCATTGTAGCATCCTAAGCATGTAGATATCATAATTTTATCTAACTTTGATTCAAGAAGACATGACGAGCTTCTTTCCAGACCTATTGAGTCTTCCAGAAAATTGATCCCTCTCTACAAGCCACAGAAGATCTCAAAGCCACCTTTAGCTGCTCAGGATTTGACCCCCCTTTGAGCCCATTGTCATATTACAAGCTGGGGTGATCAATCTTGAGGTACACATATAGTTTCTCATATATTATTTCTTGTTTGTATGGTGCCTCTCTTGTACCACTTGGGTAACTCAGCCACATCATCCCCTCCTTGATTGAACCATAAGAACCGAGTATCTGTGCTGAATAGAAAGTTTCGAGCGGGAGTTTTCATGCAAAAACAATCGGAGGGAAAACAAGGAAATCAAGAAAGAAAATTTTGACAACAAAGCAATGGACATACTAAAGAGGGTGCATATCCATCTTTCCAGTCATGATGCACCATATGGCATGTTTTCACACCATGGATGAGGAGATCCGTTCGTGGAAAGGGTTCATGAATGATAACTGCAATAAATTGAGCCATACATTCACCTATGAGGTCGGTTGAGTAAAAGAAGCTCCAAAATCCGAAGCTGTCAAGGTGGTGTTCCCTTTGGGGGAATGTAGAGTGCTGCTCGTTCAGATGTCCCTAAGGGGGATGCCAGCCCTGTTATGGAAGGCAGTCAAAGGCTGGAGGGTATTCCCTGTGGGGGACTGCAGAGTGCTGCTCGTTCAGATGTCTCTAAGGGGGATGTCAGCCCTGTTATGGAAGGCAATCAAAGGCTGGAGGGTAGAGATACGTCCTGGGTATAGTGGATGATTATGATGGAGGAGTTAATTGATTCCACCGTCGGGAATTGTTACTTTGAGAAGCTGCTCGCGCAACTGCAAGAAGCTATCTGTGAGGTTCAATTATCGGTTCATGTTCTTAATGGTTCATCCCCTCCTTATTTCCATGCCTCATTATACCCGTTCCTTGCTATTTTTTGTTCCTCATGATGCGCTACCTTTTATCTATGTTAGTTTATAATTATGCTTCCTCTTTTGCGGTTGGTGCCTCTTTGTATGGCATCCGGTATGATTGATAAACAGAGTTTCTAAATTGATGTGATCCTTAACTTGTTGCTAACGATTTTCTTTTCGATGATGTCAAAAGGGGGAAGAGCGATAAGGGACTGCATAACTTGAGGGGGAAGTTATTACTTAAATTCTATTCCGCTGTCTATCTTAGGGGGAACTGTGTAACTGTCTTACCAGGAAAGGAAGTCACCACATACAGTGTATTTGTCAGATTACATTAGGAGGAACGATGCTTAGCTTTTCTTGGGGGAACAGTACTTAGCTTTAGTCAGTCTGAATCACATGACAAAGAATACTGATACCCGGTACATTACCCATGCATGTGATTTTCTGCCCTTATCGAATGAGTGTTTGTCATCATCAAAAAGGGGGAATATTGTTGAACTCTTGTGTTTTGGTGATGACAAACACTCAACTAACAAAGAATAATGAGCCTGCAGAAAAAAGAAACAAAGTGGGCGATTGAGTTCCGACTCGAGGAAGGCTAGAGGGAACTCATAAGGGAACATGATTACGGTAAAGACAACATCGTCCTGGAAACAAGGCAAGACACGAATCAGGAAAGAATCTAGCAAATATTTGAATATCTTTCAGGGATATTTGAATTCATCTAATATATATTATGGGATATATATTAGACCTTCAAGATTATCTCTTCATTTAAATAAGGAAACAACTTGATTTGCTGTCCTCATCTTAAATAAGGCATATCTGATTGAGATTTGGATTGAGGCAGATTTGGAAACCTGAATGCTGGCGTGCAAATCAAGTGCATCAATCCAGAATATCCGGGAGATCACGCGCTGCTCTTTTAAGCAACCAAGCTAGAGGTCGCGGAAAGTAATTCTTGAACTAAAAAAGAAAGACGTGAACTCCGAGATCTTGAACGGTCAAGTTCAAGAGTGGAAGAAGAATTGTTCGAGAGTTAGATTGAGTCAACGAGAGACAAAAGAATAGTTTAGGCGTTGGAGGCGATAAGTTGCTCGTTTTGTACTTGACAAGACATCTAAATAAAACGACGATCCGTCTTTCACAAATCCTTCAAGCGGATACTGGAAGGTAGTGGTTTTACTCAGTGCTTAATTACCATTGAGGATTCTACTCTAAATCGTGAGTATTCGTATTTCTTATAATTTTATTATTCTTAATTCCACTGCTGTTATTGAGTTACCTGCTGCATTACCTCTCGGGTAATTCGATCTGAACTTTCACTGCAATACCTCTCGGGTAACCCAAAATTGAGTTACTCAAGAGGGAACGCTGACTAACGATCCAACACTTTTCAACCTAAGCTACAACATCTAAGTATCCTCACAATAAATTACCAAACTCCTTAATGGCAATTCATCTATCTACATTTGAGTCTCCCATGCAAGGTTTGTTCAAATACACTCTTGGACATCGCGCATATCAACCAAGCCATTACAACATCATTGACCCACACTTCCATTGTGCGAACATTATAGTATCAATAGATTTAGCGTATTCTTCCTTGATGAACCTTAGTTTACACAATACAATCTCCATATCCTTCTTCCACAAGACAAATTATATCTCTTTGCCAAGACTTTACAACAATCGAGTTATCGACTATCTTGAATATTATGGACATTATTGATTTTTAGTAAAACAAAGCAACCAATATTTGAATGTAGTGATTTACTTCTTTGAATTCAAAAGGGCTTTATGTAGCCTTGGTAGTTAGAGTCAGCCAATGACCCGTCTGGCAGAAAAGCCAGCAGGGCGGCCCGTTGGATAATTATCCCGAGGCCGGCTCGGCCTTATCTAAGCTCGAGCAAATTGATTGATATGAGTATTAACGGTCATGGTTAATTCGTTTCTGTTGCTTATCTTTCTTTGTACTGACAAGTGGTCATTTTATTCCAACAACTTGCTGATTAGACAGTATTTGCATACTTCCGTCGTATTTGTCAAAGTTAATTCCTTTCCAAAGTTTTCAATGTTGTGTCAAACTTTGTGTTCTTGTGATGAGATAATGATCCTCTTATGTTACATGATCTTGTAATTTTTTTGTGTGCTCATTATTCATTCTTTATAGGGATGACAGATTCGTCATGTCCCATTGGTCATTAATATGGCAAGACTCTTCTCTTCAATTATGCTTATATATTCATCAATTCGTAAGCATCACAAATAGTGTGAATAGTTCCTAACTTGAATTTGATATTATCTCATCCTATAGCTTTCATCCAAGTTTTATTGTCTAATCTAACCGTGGTCTCAAAGCTATATTCAATTTTTGGGAACCAATCATGATTTCCACTTATGTGATTTAAGCAACCAGAGTCGAGAAACTTTACAACCTCTTTGTTGTCAGTGGCTTCTGCATCTGCCGACAACAACATATGTGGCTACATTAGTATGGCATGTCGACAAAATATACAACAGATTGTCCAAGACTTTGTCCAAGCAACCTGTGCAATACAAGTATGAGCATATCTAGAAAATCTAGCAGTATGGAAAAATAGGATATTCAAACCAGAAGATACAGCTGCAGAATTATAGAAGATTACAAAAGTAAACAAAGTCAAGTGCCATATGGAAACAGGTAAGTTTTGCTGCAAATGCCAAGGGGGAGATTGTGGCTGCACATTGGCATGTTGAACAAAACTGTACCACGCGGATGTACAAGGTATTGTACAAGTGACCATGTTGTACAACCTCGAAAGAAGGATATACCACTGCTGTACAATCTCAACGGAAGGATATATCATGACCACAAAATCCTTGCTAAGATCTGAAGATTGTGTCTTCAGAATATAACTGGAATATTCCAAGATACGGAGGATCGTGATCATTAAGGCAAACAAGATCAAGAGATCTTCATTACAACAATACACTTGGAATAGAGAATCATCCTGATAGAGCCTAGTTATATGCGCTATTTAGATCTTAACACTGTGCTTGTTTGCATTATTTTGTGTACAAGATTACTGGTTTTCAGTATTTTTGTATTTCAGGATTAAAGGGCGCAATGCACGACCTGCGGAGCTAGCAGCGCAAAAGGAGATAGGAGATAGCTGATTCAGACTGCAGTGCGCAAACCAACTGCGCAAAGCGAGTAGCGCAATCAACGTGCGCAGCGAGCCATGCGTAGGATAGCAGAGTTTCTAAATTTTGATCATCATTATCCCTACAAAATCTCCTAGATTTGGGAAGTAGCTAAGATTCTCACGGGCCAAATCTAAGCATTCCTTGGGCTTCAAGACCAGTATATAAAAAGGAGGAAGCTAGGATTTGGAGATATAGATAGAGAGAGAGACATATAGCAGCAGAGACACACGAGCTCCAGGAATTCTGCCGCCAAGATTCTGCGCGAACCACCTGCGCCAGCCGAAAACAGCAACCTGCAATTGCGCCGACTTGTTACTTTTCCTTGGCTGCTTTAGTTTACTTATTATTTCTATGATGTTTGCTTCTAGCATGTCTAGCTAAACACCTTGTATCGGTTGGGCATGATTCTATGAAATATTTCCTTTGAGACTTGTGTTTAATGCTTAGTTCGTCTACATATATTAATTCTGTGCACATGGGTGATAATTAGTTGTGCGAATAAGAGAAGCCTTGAACCACAATCTTATTCTAATTGCTCGTTATTGTATGTTAAACTGGTTGATAACTTGACGGTGACAACTAGGAGTAACACACTAGGATAATCGGCTACTACTGTGATAGGATTCGTAGTTGCTTAGACTAATTTCAAGAATTAATAGCTCATGGACTTTGATCGGAACATGCGCGCACGTTAGGAAGCCTTGAACGGACACTGACTTAAGTAGAACTGCACTATAGATGTTTGGAATCAATGATAAGAGATACGTTCATAGAGGATTGTCTTTACCGATACTTTTCATAGTTATAGTGCTTAATATCTACTGGCCGCGCAAGTATAGTGCAATTCTGCTTTCACTACTGTTCATTCGCGCACCTGCGCAACCCAATCACTCACAACCCCCAATTTCGTAAGTTATAGGTTACTAGCGAAAACGAGTCTGCACGCTCCTTGTGGGATCGACCCTGACTTAGCCGCTGTACTAAGTGGAGAAGGAAGGATTAATTTGACGCGTACAACGACGCGCAATCAAATTTTGGCGCCGTTGCCGGGGAGCAACACAGATAAGTTTTAACTAGTTCAAGTTTTCTTTTACAGTAGTTAGTTATTTCTTTTATTTTTCGTTGGTGTTTCTGACAATACGCAATCAACACTAGCCTGCGCAACCTTGAAACGGTTGCGCTGCGCAGATTATAGTTGCGCACCGACAGGGGCGACAACCTAGTTGTCTTTTAATTTCGTTTTCTTTAAGTTTAGAACAGGGCATGGAGAATAATAGTGTCATCGGCGATAACTTAGGGGATAGAACCCCAGAGGGACCTAACAATGCAAGGGCAGATAACCGCGCAGCTCGGTTCAGAGAGGAAGTACAGCGCGAAGTTGATGCTCGGATGGCCGCTGAAGCAGTGTATAATGCGCAACCCGCGCAACAGATCGTGCGACGCAGAACAGTGCGCGAAATATCGGCTCCAATCACAGTCAACCAACCTTGGTGCATAGTACTTCCACCCGATGGGCATTTTGAACTACGGAGCTCATTCATTCATCATATGCCTAAGTTTCATGGGATGAACAACGAGAACCCGGTCAAGCATGTGCGTGAATTCTTAGTTATCTGCGAGAACATGAAGACCGATGGGGAGAGTGAAGAAGCGCTGAAGCTGAAGGCGTTCCCTTTTTCATTATGTGATACAGCCAGGCATTGGCTGATGAGCTTACCAGCAGGATCTATTCGCACATGGGAGCAGCTCCAGAAGAAGTTCTTGGATAAGTTCTACCCCGCAGCTAAGATCGCGCTACTCAGAAGGGAATTGGCCGCACCTAGGCAGGGCGTAGGAGAGTCACTATCAGAGTACTATGAGCGTTTCAGGGAGCTGGAAGCCAACTGCTATAATCATGGCCTGCCCCAAAATGTGCTGATAGAGAATTTCCTGAACGGGCTACAACCGATGGAACTTAGATTATTGAATGCATGCGTAGGCGGTGACATATGCAACATGTACCCGGAGGATGTATGGCAGATGATAGAGGATTCTGCTGGACAGGTGAGGCATCAATTGACGCTCGAGAACAGTCGTGCGCGCGCTGTGCACCAGGTGGATTCCAGTGCTGAAATAAAGGAGATGAAAGCCATGCTACAGAAGCTGATGAGTGCGCAAGGCACG
Organism: Umbilicus rupestris; assembly: GCA_963678935.1. Taxonomy (NCBI): domain Eukaryota; kingdom Viridiplantae; phylum Streptophyta; class Magnoliopsida; order Saxifragales; family Crassulaceae; genus Umbilicus; species Umbilicus rupestris. The sequence continues at coordinate 2,224,186 of OY787617.1, forward strand.
CAACCAGTTGCGCCGAAGGCATGCGAGTTCTGTACGTCCACTGAGCACAAAACCGACGCATGTCCCACACTTTTCGAGGAATCAGGAGATGTAAATGCTCTAGGAGGATGGGACAATAGAGGACCGCAGAGGCAGAATCAGCCGCGCTTTGGACTAGCCGCAAATGGATTCAGATGGAAGGAAGACAGCAATCTCCAAAGGCAGCCCGCAGAATATCGCACACCACAGCAAGCGCAGCAAGTATACAACCCACCGCACCGCCGCAATGACGCACCAGCACAGAATAACCAGCAACCGCGGCGCTCCTTAGAAGACATAGTGGGTCAGTTAGCAAATACTGTGCGTAAGAATGATGAAAAGTATGACAAGAGGTTCGAGTCAATTGAGAAGCAGTTGTCGCAGATTGCTACCACGGTTTATGAGCTGAAAAAGAGCGATGGCAACCTACCTTCGCAAGTGATTCAAAACCCTAAGGGAGGAGTTAACGCCGTAACGTTGAGGACTGGGCGCACAGTTGGGACAGCTCCGACCGCGAAGGTGCCCGCGCAGCCAGTTGCGCAACCTCCATAGCCAGCACAGCCGGATGCGCAACCGGCCGCGCAAGCTACAAACTAACAGGGGGTGGCGCCAGGTATGATACAATCAGAACAAAAGAGTATAAATCGAACTAACGCACCTGCACCTTTTCCTGTACAGGCACCTTTAGCAAGGAAGGAGGCGCTAGACAAGGAGCTGTATGAATTATTCAGTAAGGTGGAAATAAATTCTTGAAGGAGCTGTGCACAAACAAGAGGAGGAAAGGCGAGTGCACACAAGTAATGCTTAACGCGCGTGCATCAACAATTGTACAACACAAGGTACCACCTAAATGCCGGGATCCAGGTACGTTCACCATACCGTGCACCTTAGGTAAGACTAGGGTAAGCAACTGCATGATCAATCTCGGTGCATCTATAAATGTGCTTCCTTACTCTTTGTATGTGTCATTGCACCTTGGTCTACTAAAGCCCGCAGGTCTCACCATCCAATTAGCAGATCGGTCGTGCAAACAAACGACGGGCATGATAGAGGCCGTTCTCGTCCAAGTGGGAGAGCTGGTGTTCCCAGCAGATTTCTACGTCTTGGAGATGGAGGGTGAGCCGAGCAAGGGAAGCGCGCAAATCCTACTGGGCAGACCATTTCTGATGACAACGCGCACAAAGATAGACGTGTGGAAAGGTACGCTCTCAATGGAGGTAGATGGCGAGGAGATTCACTTTAACATTTTTAAAGGGATGCGGCATCCTCATGAGGACGCCACAGTGCACACGTTGGATAGTATGGACGACTTGGTTGCGCATGCTCAACGGGGGAGCCTGCGCCACTGACACAGACAGAGATGGAGGCGCATGATGATGAGCTGAGCGGCACAGAACCAGTGTCCAGGCAGGTATATGATCTGGTTAATGTTTGCACTACTAATAAAATGCTACCTTCTATTGAATAGGCACCCAAAGTTGAGCTGAAGCAATTGCCCGAGCACTTAAAGTACATCTTCCTGGGCAATAAGGACACCCTGCCTGTCATTATAAAGAAAGGATTAGAGGAGGAGCAGGAGGCGCGATTAGAGGAGGTGTTGCGCAAGAAACAGCGCGCTATAGGATGGACATTAGCTGACCTGCGCGGAGTAAGCCCTGATGTGTGTATGCACAGAATTCTGCTGGAAAATGGTGCCAAACCATGCAGGGAACCTCAGCACAGACTGAATCCAATTATGATGGAGGTAGTGCAGAAGGAGATCCTGAAGCTGCTTGACGCAGGAGTAATGTACCCGATCTCAGACAGTAAGTGGGTAAGTCCAATGCACGTTGTGCCCAAGAAAGGAGGCATCACAGTAGAGGAAAATGCGCAGGGCGAGCTAGTTGCCAAGCGCATACAGACTGGATGGCGCATGTGTATTGACTATAGGAAGCTAAACGCAGTCACGCGCAAGGATCACTTCCCGCTACCGTTCATGGACCAGATGCTCGACCGTTTGGCAGGGAAACCGCACTTTTGCTTCCTGGACGGTTACTCAGGGTACAATCAGATACCTATAGCTGCGGAGGATCAGGAGAAGACAACCTTTACCTGCCCATTCGGTACCTTTGCATTCCGGTGCATGTCTTTTGGGCTGTGTAATGCGCCAGGTACGTTCCAACGCTTAGTCATGAGCATTTTCTCTGATATGATTGGTTTATGTATAGAGGTGTTCATGGATGACGTCACTGTGCATGGTGAGACTTTTGATGCATGTTTGGATAATCTTGATAGGGTCTTAGCGCGCTGCATTACCAAGAACCTAGTTCTCAATTATGAAAACTGTCACTTTATGGTATCACATGGAGTAGTACTAGGACATATTATCTCACAGGAAGGAGTTAAGGTTGATAAAACAAAAATAGATCTTATCTTAAATCTGCCTTATTCCACTAATGTGCGCGACGTTAAGTCGTTTCTTGGGCATGCAGGGTTCTACAGGCGTTTTATAAAAGATTTTTCTAAAATATGTATTCCATTGTCTAACCTCCTTCAAAAGGATGTGTGCTTTAAGTTCACTGATGAGTGCAGGAATGCTTTTGATAAGTTGAAGGATGTGCTAACCAGTGCGCCAGTGATGCGCGCACCAGACTGGAACTTACCCTTTGAGCTGATGTGTGATGCAAGTGACTACGCTGTAGGCGCAGTATTGGGTCAGCCCGTGGATAAGAGGCCGCTTGCTATCTATTATGCGTCGCGCACAGTGGACACTGCGCAGAGGAACTACACCACGACTGAGAAGGAACTTCTAGCAATCGTATTTGCGCTGGAGAAGTTCCGCGCATATGTTCTGGGTGCTAGAGTCATTGTCTAAACTGACCACGCCGCTATCCGTTACCTGATGTCCAAGAAAGAGACTAAGCCGCGCTTGATGCGCTGGTTGCTTCTGCTCCAAGAGTTTGATTTAGAGATCAAGGATAAGAAGGGAACGGAAAACACTGTTGCTGATCACCTAAGCAGGATAGTTAAAGAAGAGGAGCCAGGGCAGATCACGGAGACTTTCCCTGACGAGCACCTGATGGCTGATCGCGCGTCGTTGTACGCGTCAAATTAATCCTTCCTCTTCCACTAGTACAGCGGTTAAGTCAGGGTCGATCTCCACAGGGAGCAAGCAGTTCAGTTTTAACCAGTGACCTACACTTACGAAAGCTGGGGGTGTGAGTGATTGGGGTTGCGCAATGCGCGAGTAAACAGTCGTAAACGCAGGAATTGCACTAGATGTGCGCAGGCAGTAGAGATTAAGTACTATGACTATGAGAAGTATCGGCGCAGACAATCCTCTATGAGTGTATTCCTTATCATCGACTCTAAATGTCTATAGTTTGGTTTGCTAATGTTAGTGTCCGATCAAGGCTTCCTAACATGTGTGCATGTTCCGATCAAAGTTCATGAGCTATTAATTCTTGCACTAGACTAAACAACTACGAATCCGATCAAAGTAGTAATTGCTTATCCTAGCGCGTTACTCCTAGTTGGCACCGTCAGGCTATTCAACTAGTTTAACATACAACAACAAGCAACAAGAGTAAGATTGCGGTTCAAGGCTTCCCCTACTCATGTAACAAGCTGCCAACAATGTGCACAGAATTAATATAAGCAAGCAAGCTATGCATTAAGCGCAAGTCTCAAAGGAAATACTCATAGATTCATGCCCAACCGATACTAAGCATTTAGCTAGACATGCTAGTGGTAAACATCATAGAAACAGTAAATAATAACTAAGGTGTCCAAGAAAACAATAGCAAACAGTGCGTGCAGGTTGCAGTCTTGGCTGGCGCAGTCGGCTAGCGCAGGTCCTCTCAGCAAGCTCGTGTGTTTTCCAGTTTTGCCGCTCTCTCGCTGAATTATGATGTGATGATCCTCTGATGTGTCGTTATATGATGCTCTTCAAACCCTAGACCTTCCTCTCCTTTATATGCTGCTCAAGAGGCCCATTCTTGGCAACTTCCAAATCTGGTTGTGTCAGGATTTGGAAACACCATCATCTACGCATGGCGCACGGCATCTGCTTAGCGCAATCGGTTAGCGCACCGTGGTCGACTCTGCCAATTCTTCTGTTTGCGCCGCTAGCTCCGCAGGCTGTGTGATGCGCGTCCTAAACGCTGCTTGTTAGCGCGTATCCGACTTAGGCCCTCGTTTTGCCCTGAAATACAAAAACACTGGAAACCAGTAATCTTGTACATAAAATAATGCAAACAAGCATAGGGTTAGGATCTAAATAATGCGTATAAATAGGCTCTATCAATGGCGCTGAACGGTAAGGTACTATGGTATGCGCATATTGCAAATTACCTGGTCACAGGTGCATTTCCCCCTCAGTTCACTAAAGCTCAATGCATGAGGTTAAAACATGAGTCTAAATATTACGTTTGGGATGATCCGTACATGCTTAGAATAGGCCATGATCAGATCTTGAGGCGATGTGTGCCTGATTATCAGATGAGCTCTGTTTTGGGGTTTTGTCATGCGCACGCGTGCGGAGGACACTTTGGTCCAAAGCGCACGAGCAGGAAAATCTTAGATTGCGGTTTTTATTGGCCGCACTTATTTCGTGACTCATATAATCACTACAGGGCTTGTGACAGGTGTCAGCGCATAGGAAATATATCACCGCGCAACAAGATGCCACACACGCCAATATTGGTAGACGAAGTGTTCGACTTGTGGGGGATTGACTTCATGGGGCCGTTTCCTCCATCTTTTGGATACAAGTACATACTAGTTGCGGTGGATTATGTCTCGAAGTGGGTCGAAGCTAAGGCCACGCGCAAGGATGAAGGTAAAATGGTTGTTGAGTTTTTAAGGACTAACATTTTCTGCAGGTACAGAGTGCCTAAGGCAATAATCAGCGACCAGGGGATGCACTTCTGTAATAGAATAGTGGCACAGGTACTAAAGCATTATGGAGTGCGCCACAAGACGTCCACTGCATACCATCCTCAAACGAATGGCCAGGCTGAGGTTTCCAACAGAGAGATTAAGCGCATTTTGGAGAAAACCGTGAGACCTACGCGCAAAGACTGGAGCTAGCGGCTGGATGATGCACTTTGGGCATATAGGACTGCGCACAAGACACCGATTGGGACTTCACCATTTCGGTTGGTGTATGGAAAAGCATGCCACCTACCGGTTGAGTTGGAACACAAGGCATACTGAGCCTTGCGCACTTGCAATCTGAACCTCGACGAGGCTGGTAAGGAGCGCGCATTTGAATTGAGCGAGCTAGAGGAGCTGCGCCTGGATGCATATGAGGGGCTGCGCGACTACAAAGAGCGCACGAAAGCATTTCACGATAAGTACATCCTCAGACGCACCTTCGAGCCAGGAGACCGGGTGCTTTTGTTCTCCTCGCGCTTAAAGCTAATGCCCGGGAAGCTGCGCAGCAAGTGGACGGGACCATACACAGTCACAAAGGTTTTCCCATATGGAACAATCGAGTTAGAGAACGAACGCAAGCATCGATTTCAGGTTAATGGGCAAAGAGTAAAGAAATACTTGGGAGAACCTTGGGATGAGGCCACGAGCGAAGTTGATTTGGCGGAGCCAGAGATAGAAGATGCGCAGGTTGCTGCGCCAGAGATACAACCTGATGCACCTGAGGGAGAACTGGGAGCTACTGCTTATATATCTTCTCCCTTATTGATTAACCTCGTTACTTATGATGTGTCACATGATTTTGACCACGCTGACCACCTATCTATTCCTTTGCGCAGGACTAAGGAAGACATAGCACGCGCGGATGCACAGGGACGCTGATAGCGCGTCGTTGTGCGCGTCAAATTTATTCCTTCCTTCTCCACTCAGTATAGCGGTTAAGTCAGGGTCGATTCCACAGGGAGCAAGTACATTAGCTCTAACTAGTAACCTGCACTTACGAAAACTGGGGGGTGTGAGTGATTGGGTTGCGCAAGTGCGCGAGTAAACAGTAGTAAACGCAGGGATTGCACTAGACGTGCGCAGGCAGTAGAGATTAAGTACTATGACTATGAAAAGTATCGGCGCAGACAATCCTCTATGAGTGTATTCCTTATCATCGACTCTAAACGTCTATAGTTTGGTTTACTGATGTTAGTGTCCGATCAAGGCTTCCTAACATGTGCGCATGTTCCGATCAAAGTTCATGAGCTATTAATTCTTAAGACTAGTCTAAGCAGTTACGAATCCTGTCACAGTAGTAACTGATTATCCTAGCGCGTTACTCCTAGTCGTCACCGTCAAGCTATTCAACTAGTTTAACATATAACAACAAGTAGCAAGAGTAAGATTGTGGTTCAAGGCTTCCCCTACTCATGCAACTAGTTGTCAACCGTGTGCACAGAATTAATATAAGCAAACAAACTATGCATTAAGCACTAGTCTCAAAGGAAATACTCATAGAATCATGCCCAACCGATACCAAGCGTTTAGCTAGACATGCTAGTAGTAAACATCATAGAAACAGTAAATAATATCTAAAGTATCCAAGAAAACAGCAACGAGCAAGTGCGTGCGGTTGCAGAGTCTCGGCTGGCGCAGTCGGCTAGCGCAGGTCCTCACAGTAGGCTCGTGTGTTTTTCTGTTCTGCCGCTCTCTCGTGTGCTGTGGTCCTCTCTTGGTGCTAGTGATGCTCTCTCTGATGATGATGATCATCAACAAACCCTAGCCTTCCTCTCTTTATATACTGCTCATGAGGCCCAACCTTGGCAACTTCCAAATCTGGTGGTGTCAAGATTTGGAAACACCACTATTCTGCGCATGGCGCACGGCATCTTGGTTAGCGCAATCGGTCTGCGCACCGTGGTCGACTCTGCCACTATCTGTTTGCGCTGCTAACTCCGCAGGCTGTGTAATGCGCATCTTAAACGCTGCTTGTTAGCGCGTATCCGACTTAGGCCCTCGTTTCGCCCTGAAATACAAAAACACTGGAAACCAGTAATCTTGTACACAAAATAAAGCAAACAAGCATAGGGTAGGATCTAAATAGTGTGTATAAATAGGCTCTATCAAACCCCCCACACTAGCCCCTTGTTCGTCCCGAACAAGCACTCAAGCACGGATACAATTACCTCTCTGGAGTCTAGCGCACAGTCTTGCACTCTAGCGCGATTTGCACTACTATTCACCTTGCGCTGCTCTATCTCTTCAACAGTTTAATATAATAATTTTCGAATTTCGTTACCTCTCAACTGGGATGAAAATCATTTCGGATGGCTGGGAGATAGCTCTTCATAGGCTCCTGGTTGTCAGCTTTCACTCCGAGGATGGGTATATGGTTAACAGCGCAAGCTTCTTCCGATGCATGATTCTTCCGCGCACTTCCTGGGAACTCAAGCCTTCTTGATGATTTTCTTGTGAACTTTGCACAAGCTGGTACGTATTTGTGCGCATGTTGCTTCTTTTGTAGCGCATATCATCTGCTGGTGTCTTTCTTTTTTGTACAGCTTTATCTATTGTTCCTATGTTCGCAGAACGGTTCCAGTCTCGGCCTCCGGATAGCAGCTATGGAACAACGCTCCGCTCTCCCTCCTTGGTCTATCTGCGCCGGTCAGCGCACTCGTTTACACCCGCGCACGCCTTCCCTCGCTCGACTTCCAGAGGAAAGGTGGTCTGTTTTCCCACCTCGCCACGCTATGGGTATTCGCCTTCGGCATCTGCGTGACTGAGCGCGTTCTCTTGTTCCGAAGGTCGCGAAGCACCGGCCTCCACTAGCGCTCTCGACCATATACCTCACCTTCGAAGCTCAAACGACTAACCGCCTTTCTAGAGCGTTTCTGTCAACTCCACATCCCCTGTATATCCCAACTAACAGGAGCAGAAAAAATGAAAAAAATATACTAAAACAGTTGCTAGTAGCGCATGCAATATGAATAGAGCAATACAAGCTGAACAGTGTGCGCAACCCGCACACAAGCGCACCACTGCTACTATTTCCTTCAACTAAACTAAGCTACACTACAAAGCTCAAAAAAACGTGAAATGTAAATGTAACGCTCCCCCCCCACACTTAAACAGAGACGTGTCCCCACGACTCAAGCTCAAGCGCACACATGCATGCAAGCAAAACAAAGAATATAAGAACGAAAAAAAAAATAGTCTGCGCAGCAACAATATAGGAAGGGGTCACAAAATATTCAGCAAAACATATAGCAACAGTTTTCAAAAAGATAAGAAAAGAAACCACCCGAAAGAAATGCGCGCCCCACTGCAGCCCTAGATGTCCTCGGAGCTAGACTCAGCCGCTGATCCGTGCGCCTCCTCATCTGAGGAATCAGTCACATACTCGGTGCTGGAGGCTGGCGACACTACAGAAATGGCGGCGGGCTGAGCCACGAGGTCGTCCTCTGAGATAGGGTCCCATAGTGAATCTGAGCTGGAACTTATGATGGGATCGGCTTCAGGGGACCTCTGAGTAGAAGGCTGTGCAGGGGGAACTGCAGGTGCGGGTACTGGATCTGCTGCTGGGGTGGGCTCTGCTGCTGGGGCTGGCGCTGCTGGATGGACCGGGGACTGGGTAGGAGGGCTGGCTGGCTGCCGCGGCTCGCTGGGGGATCCTGGGGTCGGCCTGCGCAGACTGAGGAGAGGGGGAATAACATCTCCAAATCTCCACCCTGATGGTGGGCTCATGCTCAAATCTGCCCCCTCGGGCGCTAAATATTCGAGCACGCGCATGATGTTGAACATCATGCGCTGCTCCTCTGGTACCTCCTCAGGCGCCTCCTCTGCCTCCGTCCTGGGGCGCTTTCCTTGGGCATGCGGGGGAGAATCCTCAATGGAAATGGTAACTGGCTCCCCCTGCGGTGCACTTGCCCTTCGGCGTGCTCCAGTCTGCGCACGAGTCCTCATGCGCCTGACTGGAGGCGCAACTGGCTCTGGGGCCTCGTCCATCTCCATTTCCTCCGCAGCCTCCTCTGCTTGTGCGCTGCTCTCTGCTCGCTGCCTCGGCGCTCTGGCCGGCTGCAGCCGGTAGCACCATTCCAATGTACCATCCTCCATGGCTACCGCTCTTATCTGCAGCATATGGGCGCGGTCCAAGGGAACAGCCGGTACCACTGTGTGCTCGGGCACCTCTGGCTCTCCATGCAATGCACGCAGCAGGTGCGTGATCATCCCTCCACAAGTCAGCGGCCCCCTCGTGCTGACCCGACTCCAATGGATCACCATGTTCAAGACAAACAACACCTTCTTCCCATAGTAAAAACCCTTCAAAATCTCCATGTCCAGTAAGCTGATCTTGGGCGCACCATTGAAGCGCCCGATGATGGCATAGGCGACCATGCGCCATAGGTAGAACATCCACGGGTCGCGCAGCTCGCGCCCTCGGCTGCGCCCCGCGGCAAAAACTGGGCCGGTCGCCATCTCGCGCCACGCCTCTTGATTCGTGTGCGTGTCTATGTCCGCTTCACGCACCTTTGCGCACCTCAGCGTGCGCTTCAGCCTCTTAGCCGAGGAAATGTACCAGACTCCTCTGTGCCGGTACCTTATCTCCAGATCAGCCGGCTCTAGCGACGCCAAAAACTCGCAGGTATCCTCCTTATCCGCTGCGCTGTTGATGTCCAACAGCGCCTCCCAGCCCGCCAGCGCGAGCTTCTCCATGATGAGGTCCTCCATCCCGACCTCTTGCAGGAACTCCCTGCTGATGTACGGAGTCCCGTACATCTCCAGCCTCATGAAGGCTTCATACTTGCTGGCGAAAGAAGCTGGGGTCGCTTGATCCTCGGCAGGCTGCATTGTGCGCTAGGGTTCTTCCGGTCAACTACGGTCAACACTCATAAATGTTCACAAAAACCAAACTCCGCCAAATGCCCTGAAACCTTCACCGATTGATCGCCTACTGCCCGCCTACAAAACCCTCTAACCAAAACTCCAAATGGTGCAGGCTAGCTAAGTGCGATTTCAGACCTAGGGCACTCCTCTTCTCGCACAAACCCTAACTTAATCAACTCAAATCTGAGGGGAAGGGTTACCTGATGAGTGTGCGACTGAATGCTCCTCAAATCTCTCTAAACGGAAGCTGGGTTGAGTGCCGGACGGTGAGCGGTTGCTGAGGGCGGGAGCTTCTTGCAACGGTCGAGTGTGAAAAGTGCTGAAATTTTTCTAAGTACTGCTCTTATATACCTCCCGTGTCTGGCGCATCTGTCCTGCGCACTGAATTTGCGCACTGACCTGCGCGCTGCTGCTCGACTAAAAAAAACTGCAAGTCCTAAACTAGCTAAAAGACACTAGAAAAACTAAAAGAAAAACATGTAAAAGTAAATCGTGTCGGGTTACCTCCCGACAAGTGCCTTTGTTTAACGTCGTTGGCTCGACTGTACCTCGTTACTTGCATTAAAGTGTACCAGCGACCTCCCCCACTCTTGCTCCTGAGTGACCCCACGCTCGTGCGTGTGTTGCGTTCTTCTTGTTCCTGCGCAAAGGATCGGAAGGGTGATCAGCAAGGTTAAAAGTATGTGATAAATCATAAGTAACGAGGTTAGGTAAAGAGGAAGAAGAAATATGAGCAATAGTTCCAAGTTCTTCCTCTGGTGCATCTGGTGGTGACTCTGGCGCAGCAACCTGCGCATCTGCTATCTCTGGCTCTGCCAATTCAACTTCGCGCGCTGTGCCATCCCAAGGTTCTCCTAAATACTTTTTGACTCTCTGCCCATTGACCTGAAAACGATGCCGGTGCTCGTTTTCTAACTCGATTGTTCCGTAGGGGAAAACCTTGGTAACCGTGTATGGTCCCGTCCATTTGCTGCGCAACTTCCCGGGCATGAGCTTTAGGCGCGAGGAGAATAATAGTACCTGGTCTCCTGGCTCAAAAGTGCGTCTGAGGATATTTTTGTCATGAAATGCCTTTGTGTGCGCCTTGTAATCGCGCAGTCCCTCATATGCATCCAGGCGCAGCTCTTCTAATTCGCTTAGCTCAAATGCGCGCTCCTTACCAGCCTCGTCTAGGTTCAGGTTGCAAATGCGCAATGCCCAGTATGCTTTGTGCTCTAACTCCACTGGCAGGTGGCACGCTTTTTCATAAACCAACCGAAACGGCGAAGTCCCAATTGGGGTCTTATGTGCAGTTCTGTATGCCCACAGCGCATCATCAAGGCGCTGGCTCCAATCTTTGCGCGACGGTCTCACAGTTTTTTCCAGGATACGCTTGATCTCTCGGTTGGAAACCTCAGCCTGGCCATACGTCTGAGGGTGGTAAGCGGTGGACGTCTTGTGGCGCACTCCATAATGCTTGAACACCCGCGCCACAATCCTATTGCAAAAATGCGTCCCCTGGTCGCTTATGATTGCCTTAGGCACCCCGTACCTGCAAAAAATGTTAGTCCTCAAAAATTCAACGACCGTCTTACCATCATCCTTCCGGGTAGCCTTGGCCTCAACCCATTTGGAGACATAATCTACCGCGACCAATATATACTCCTATCCGGAAGATGGAGGAAATGGCCCCATGAAGTCAATTCCCCAAATATCGAATACTTCATCCACTAGAATCGGCGTCTGCGGCATCTCATTGCGCGCTGATATGCCTCCTGTGCGCTGGCACCTGTCACAGTTCCTGCAGTAGTTATACGAGTCACTAAACAGATGCGGCCAATAGAATCCGCAATCCAGGATCTTTCTGCTCGTGCGCTTTGGACCAAAGTGTCCTCCACATGCGTGCGCATGACAAAACATCAAAACAGAGTTAATTTCATGGTCAGGCACGCAGCGCCTCAAAATCTGATCAGGTCCTATTCTGAACATATACAGATCATCCCAAATGTAATGCTTGGACTCATGCTTTAATCTCATGCATTGGGTTTTAGTAAAATGAGGAGGAAACGTACCTGTGACCAGGTAATTCGCAATGTGCGCATAGCATGGTACCTTATCTGTCAGCGCCATCAGATGCTCGTCAGGGAATGTCTCCGTGATTCGCCCTGGCTCCTCTGCTTTCACGATCCTGCTCAGGTGGTCCGCGACTGTGTTCTCCATGCCTTTCTTATCTTTGATTTCCAAGTCGAATTCCTGAAGTAGGAGCACCCAGCGCATCAGGCACGACTTAGTCTCCTTCTTGGACATTAGGTAACGGATTGCTGTGTGGTCTGTGTAGTCGAATTTCTTTTAATTTCGTTTTCTTTGAGATTTAGAACAGATCATGGAGGATAACAGTGTCGTTGGAGATAATTTAGGGGACAGAACTCCAGAGGAAGCGAGGGCACATAACCACGCAGCCCTGTTCAGAGAGGAAGTGCAGCGCGAGGTTGAAGCAAGGATGGCCGCTAAAGTGTATAATGCGCCACCCGCGCGACAGGCCGCGCGACGCAGAATAGTGCGCGAGATGTCAGCCCCACTCATGGTTAACCAGCCATGGTGCATAGTGCTTCCACCAGACGGTCATTTTGAACTAAGGAGCTCGCTCATCCATCACATGCCCAAGTTCCACGGGATGAACAACGAGAATCCAGTCAAGCATGTGCGAGAATTCCTAGTCATTTGCGAGAACATGAAGGCCGAAGGGGAGAGCAATGAAGCGCTGAAGATGAAAGCGTTCCCATTTTCACTGTGTGACACAGCCAGGCATTGGCTGATGAACTTACCAGCAGGATCAATTCACACATGGGAGCAGCTGCAGAAGAAGTTCCTGGACAAATTCTATCCCGCAGCAAAGATCGCGCTACTCAGAAGGGAGCTGGCCGCACCTAGGCAGAGCGCAGGAGAATCGCTGTCAGAGTATTACGAGCGTTTCAGGGAGTTGGAGGCCAACTGCTACAACCACGGCCTACCCCAGAATGTGCTGATAGAGAATTTCCTGAATGGATTGCTACCCATGGAGCTGAGATTATTAAATGCATGCGCAGGAGGCGACATTTGTAACATTGACCCAGAAGACGCGTGGCAGCTGATAGAAGACTCTGCTGGGCAGGTAAGACATCAGCTAACACTTGAAAATAGTCGTGCTCGTTCTGTGCATCAGGTAGAAACAAGCGCTGAAATAAAGGAAATGAAGGCCATGCTGCAGAAGTGGATGAGTGCGCAAGGCGCACAACCAGTTGCGCCAAAGGCGTGTGAGTTCTGCGCATCCACAGAGCACAAAACCGACGCATGTCCCACGCTGTTTGAAGAGTCAGGAAATGTCAATGCTCTTGGAGGATGGGATAACAGAGGGCCACAGAGGCAGAATCAGCCGCGTTTTGGACTAGCCGCAAATGGGTTTAGATGGAAGGAGGAAAACAATTTCCAGATGCAGTCCACGGATCAGCCCGCGCCACAGCAGAAGCAACAAGCTGCGCCCTACAATCCACCGCATCGCCGCACTGACGCACCAGCGCAGAACAACCAGCAGCCGAGGCGATCCTTAGAAGATATTGTGGGGCAGCTAGCAGACACAGTGCGCAAAAATGATGAGAAGTATGACAAGAGGTTTGAGTCCATTGAGAAGCAGCTATCACATATTGCTACCACGGTGTATGAGCTGAAAAAGAGCGATGGCAACCTGCCTTCGCAAATGATCCAGAATCCTAAGGGAGGAGTCAACGCCGTGACACTGAGGACTGGGCGCACGATAGGAACAGAGCAGACCGCGAAGGCCCCCGCGCCACCAGTTGCGCAAGTCCCAGATCCGACAGAGCAGAATGCGCAACCGGAGCAAGACGAGCAACCAGAAGCGCCAGCCACAAGCCAGCAGGGCGAAGCGCCAGGTATCACACAATTAAAAGACAAGAGCACGAATCGTACTAACATACCTGCACCTTTCCCTGTACAGGCACCATCGGCCAGGAAGGAAGCGCTCGATAAGGAACTCTACGAGTTATTCAGTAAGGTGGAAATAAACATTCCCCTTATTGAAGCAGTTCGGCAAATCCCTAGGTACGCCAAATTTTTAAAGGAGCTGTGCACAAACAAGAGAAGGAAAGGCGAATGCGCACAGGTAATGCTAAATGCGCAGGCCTCAGCGATCGTGCAACATAAGGTACCACCTAAATGCCAAGACCCAGGTACGTTTTTTGACGTTGGCGTTTTAGGCAAGCAAAATGAAGTGCTATTCTAGTCACGCAAATATCAAACAATATTTATAACCGAGTGACCTCGGGTCGAACCCAAGAGAAAAGCTTAGACTAATTTACAACTAATTAATGCTATTATTGAAAGTCTACGGATTTGGGGGGGATATGTCCTCCTATAGAGGTATCTCTAGCAAGCACTAGAGATAAATGATATTTTTGGTATTTTTGGTTGATGAAACAAAAGGGTGACTAGGGATTCAACTTCTCTCCTAAGATATGAGGAAAATGAAATAACTTACTAACACATGCATGAACTCCATTTGGTTGATAAAAGCAAGGCTAATGCATCGTCCACTCTAGGTTCAACTCTCGCTCCTTCCCTAGAGTGGAGAGGATACACAAAGGACATGGTTCTCAAACTCTCGCTCTATTGAACCGTGTAGAACTTGAGTCCCATAACCGCACCCTCTCGGTCTATTGGCCGATTACTCAAATCCGCTTAAAACTTAGCCTAATGTCAAGAGTGCATGTCGCTCTCGCGCACAAACACTCCATCTATGATCATACAATAACTATGAGACATCCTAAGTTCAACTCTCGCTCCTTCCTTAGGGGTTTTAACCAAGCATACTCACTTAAGCATTTCGTCAAACACTTGGTGTGCATACAATGAATACATAGCTAGGGCACAATATAATCAAACCAAACTTCATTCAATGCAATAAATTAGAGTTCTACATCATATCCAATCCTAGGGGATCCATTTAATCCCCAACCACAAGAACAACTACTCACTCATAATGAGTGTGCACAAAAACATGACAACTAAGGGAAGCATGAATGTAAATACAAAGGGTAAAGGGTTTAAGAGAGGTTGATGTAGAATCTTCAATCCAAGCTTGGGTCTTCACCCAAGCTTGGTCTTCTCCGAGCTCCAGTCGCCTAGGGTTGAGAAAATGTGGAAGCTCCTTTCTAGGGTTGAGAGAAAAGCAAGCCTCCTTACTTCACTTCCATCTCATTCTATTTATACTCTTTGAAGTTTCCCACAAAATGACCGAAGTGACCGAATCACTTGATTCGGTCAATGTCCATGTGATTCGCTCGAACCTTTTGTTCAGTGCAGTTTTGAGTTTGGGCGAATCAATTATCCTGGCCGAATCACTTTTGATTCGGTCAAATGTCTTTGTTTTGATACGGTCAAACGCCTTGTGGAGCTAAACTGATTCGGGCACCTCTGGGCGAATCAACTCTGATTCGGCCGAATCATCTGTTCAGTAGCTTCTTGACTGGGCGAATCACTTCTCTTGGCCGAATCACCATTGATTCGGTCACACCCATTATGTGATTCGGTCAAACCTTCAGGACTTCCCCGGATCAGGTCAATTCGTGCAGCTGAGGGTGATTCGGTCAAGCTGGTGGGCGAATCACTAGTGATTCGGCCGAATCACTTATGCAGTTTGCTCAGCTTTTCTTCTTTTGATCTCCATTGACCAGAATTCGCCTAGATTTTCTTCGGTCCACTTCGCATTGCGAGATACGTAATTTTAACTTGAAATGGACGAAGAAATCATCAAATGACTTTATAAAATAGCGGAACAAATAAGAAGTAAGGGGAAAATATGGACAAATATAAGGTCATTTGTCCGCTCATCATTTACCATTCCATGCACTTTAGGTAAGACCACAGTGAGCAATTGCATGATTGACTTAGGCGCGTCTATAAATGTGCTACCCTATTCCCTATATGCGTCATTGCGCCTTGGACCACTAAAGCCTGCAGGTCTCACCATTCAGCTAGCAGATCGGTCGTGCAAGCAACCTACGGGCATGATAGAGGATGTCCTTGTCCGAGTAGGAGAGCTGGTGTTCCCAGCAGACTTCTATGTCCTAGAAATGGAGGGAGAGTCAAGCACCAGCAGTGCGCAGATCCTACTGGGCAGACCATTTCTGATGACCGCGCGCACAAAGATAGATGTGTGGAGGGGTACGCTCTCTATGGAGGTTGATGGCGAGGAAATTCATTTCAACATATTCAAAGGGATGCAGCACCCTCATGAAGACGCCACAGTACACGCAATGGACAGCATAGACGACTTAGTTGCAGATGCGCAATGTGCAAGCGCCGCAGAAGATCCTATAACACTGGCACATGCAGAGTTGGAGGCGCAAGAGGAGGAGCTGAGCAGTGCTGAACCAGAACCCAGACAGGTACAAGACATAGTTAATGTTTGCACTGCTAATAAAATCTTGCCCTCTATTGAACAGGCACCCAAGGTCGAGCTAAAGCAACTCCCAGAACACCTCAAGTACATATTCTTGGGAAATGAAGACACCCTGCCAGTGATCATAAAGAAGGGATTAGAAGAGGAGCAGGAGGCGCGATTACAGCAGGTGCTTCGCAAGAACCAGCGCGCTATAGGATGGACACTTGCTGATCTGCGCGGAGTGAGCCCCGACGTATGCATGCACATGATTCTGTTGGAAGATGGTGCCAAACCATCCAGGGAGGCTCAGCGCAGATTGAACCCGAATATGATGGAGGTGGTGCAGAAGGAGATTCTGAAGTTGCTTGACGCAGGAGTCATTTACCCTATTTCGGACAACAAATGGGTAAGTCCAGTGCACGTTGTACCGAAGAAAGGAGGAATCACAGTAGAGGAGAATGCGCAGGGCGAGCTAGTTCCAAAGCGCATACAAACTGGATGGCGCATGTGCATCGACTACAGGAAGCTTAACGCAGTCACGCGCAAGGATCATTTCCCGCTACCCTTTATGGATCAAATGCTAGATCGATTAGCAGGGAAGCCCTACTTTTGTTTCTTGGACGGATACTCAGGGTACAATCAGATACCCATAGCTGCGGAAGATCAAGAGAAGACCACATTTACCTGCCCATTCGGTACGTTTGCGTTTCGGCGCATGTCATTTGGGCTGTGTAACGCGCCAGGTACGTTCCAACGACTAGTCATGAGCATTTTTTCTGATATGATTGGTATATGCATAGAAGGGTTCATGGATGATTTTACTGTATACGGAGGTACCTTTGACGCATGCTTAACTCATCTTGATAAGGTCTTAGCGCGCTGCATTTCAAAGAACCTAGTGCTCAATTATGAAAAATGTCATTTCATGGTATCACATGGCGTAGTACTAGGACATATTATCTCGCAGGAGGGGATCAAGGTAGATAAAGCTAAAATTGATCTTATTTCCAATCTACCTTATGCCACTAGCGTGCGCGATGTGAAATCATTCCTTGGGCATGCCGGGTTTTACAGGCGCTTCATAAAAGATTTTTCTAAGATTTGTATACCCCTGTCTAACCTCTTGCAAAAGGATGTGTGTTTCGAATTTAATTATGAGTGCAGGGCCGCATTTGACAAGTTGAAAGAGGCGCTGACAAGTGCACCAGTGATGCGCGCGCCAGACTGGAACCTACCATTTGAACTGATGTGCGACGCAAGCGACTATGCAGTAGGTGCAGTCTTGGGACAGCGGGTGGACAAGAAGCCGCACGCCATTTATTATGCATCGCGCACACTGGACGCCGCGCAGAGGAACTACACCACCACGGAAAAGGAGCTTCTGGCAATTGTGTTTGCGCTAGAGAAGTTCCGCGCATATGTTCTTGGCGCCAGAGTCATCGTCTACAAAGACCACGTAGCAATCCGTTACCTAATGTCCAAGAAGGAAACTAAGCCGCGCCTGATGCGCTGGGTGCTCCTACTTCAGGAATTCGACTTGGAAATCAAGGATAAGAAGGGCACGGAAAACACAGTCGCGGACCACTTGAGCAGGATCGTGAAAGCAGAGGAGCCAGGGCAAATCACGGAGACGTTCCCTGACGAGCATCTGATGGCGCTGACAGGTAAGGTGCCATGGTATGCGCACATTGCGAATTACCTAGTCACAGATACGTTTCCTCCTCATTTCACTAAAACCCAATGCATGAGATTAAAGCATGAGTCCAAACATTACATTTGGGACGATCCGTATATGCTCAGAATATGACCTGATCAGATTTTAAGGTGCTGCGTGCCTGACCATGAAATTAACTCTGTTTTGATGTTTTGTCATACGCACGCATGTGGAGGACACTTTGGTCCAAAGCGCACCAGCAGAAAGATCCTGGACTGCGGATTTTACTGGCCGCGCTTGTTCAGTGACTCATATAACTACTACAGGAACTGTGACAGGTGCCAGCGCACAAGAGGCATATCAGCGCGCAATGAGATGCCGCAGACGCCGATTCTAGTGGATGAAGTATTCGATATTTGGGGGATTGACTTCATGGGGCCATTTCCTCCATCTTCCGGATACGAGTATATTTTGGTCGCGGTAGATTATGTCTCCAAATGGGTTGAGGCCAAGGCTACCCGGAAGGATGATGGTAAGACGGTCGCTGACTTTTTAAGGACTAACATATTTTGCAGGTACGGAGTGCCTAAGGCGATCATTAGCGACCAGGGGACGCACTTTTGCAACAGGATTGTGGAGCAGGTATTCAAGCATTATGGAGTGCGCCACAAGACGTCCACCGCTTATCACCCTCAGACGAATGGACAGGCCGAGGTTTCCAACAGAGAGATCAAGCGCATCCTGGAGAAAACTGTGAGACCATCGCGCAAAGACTGGAGAGCGGGGCGGTGTTCCATAGCTGTTATCCGGAGGCAAAGACTGGACCCGTTATGGGAAAGATAACAACCATAGACAAAGCTGTACAAAAGAAAAATACCAGCAGATGATATGCGCTAAAGAAGCTAGTCTGCGCACTACTCAGTACCAGCGTGCGCAAAGTCCACAAAGAAAATCATCGAAAGACTTGAGTTCCTAGGAAGTGCGCGGAAGAATCACGCACCGGAAGAAGCTTGCGCTGTTAACCATATACCCATCCTCGGAGTAAGAGCAGACAACCTGGCGCCTATGAAGAGCTATCTCCCAGCCATCCGAAATGATCTTCATCCCAGCTGAGGGGTAATGAATTGCGAAATCATTATATTAGAACTGTTGAAAGTAGTTGCGCGCAGGTGGTAGAGCAGCGCAGGGTGTTCAGTGGTGCAGATCACGCCAGAGTGCAAGACTGTGCGCTAGACTCCAGAGAGGTAATAGTATCCGTGCTTGAGTGCTTGTTCGAGGACGAACAAGGGGCAAGTGTGGGGGGGGGGGTTTGATAGAGCCTATTTATACGCATTATTTAGATCATAACCCTATGCTTGTTTGCATTATTTTATGTACAAGATTACTGGTTTCCAGTGTTTTTGTATTTCAGGGCAAAACGAGGGCCTAAGTCGGATACGCGCTAACAGGCAGCGTTTAGGACGCGCATCACACAGCCTGCGGAGCTAGCGGCGCAAACAGAAGAATTGGCAGAGTCGACCACGGTGCGCTAACCGATTGCGCTAAGCAGATGCCGTGCGCCATGCGCAGATGATGGTGTTTCCAAATCCTGACACAACCAGATTTGGAAGTTGCCAAGAATGGGCCTCTTGAGCAGTATATAAAGTAGAGGAAGGTCTAGGGTTTGAAGAGAATCATATAACGACACATCAGAGGATCATCACATCATAATTCAGCGAGAGAGCGGCAAAACTGGAAAACACATGAGCTTGCTGAGAGGACCTGCGCTAGCCGACTGCGCCAGCCAAGACTGCAACCTGCACGCACTGTTTGCTATTGTTTTCTTGGACACCTTAGTTATTCTTTACTGTTTCTATGATGTTTACCACTAGCATGTCTAGCTAAACGCTTAGTATCGGTTGGGCATGAATCTATTAGTATTTCCTTTGAGACTTGCGCTTAATGCATAGCTTGCTTGCTTATATTAATTCTGTGCACATTGTTGGCAGCTTGTTACATGAGTAGGGGAAGCCTTGAACCGCAATCTTACTCTTGTTGCTTGTTGTTGTATGTTAAACTAGTTGAATAGCCTGACGGTGCCAACTAGGAGTAACGCGCTAGGATAAGCAATTACTACTTTGATCGGATTCGTAGTTGTTTAGTCTAGTGCAAGAATTAATAGCTCATGAACTTTGATCGGAACATGCGCACATGTTAGGAAGCCTTGATCGGACACTAACATTAGCAAACCAAACTATAGACATTTAGAGTCGATGATAAGGAATACACTCATAGAAGATTGTCTGCGCCGATACTTCTCATAGTCATAGTACTTAATCTCTACTGCCTGCGCACGTCTAGTGCAATTCCTGCGTTTACGACTGTTTACTCGCGCATTGCGCAACCCCAATCACTCACCCCCCAGCTTTCGTAAGTGTAGGTCACTGGTTAAAACTGAACTGCTTGCTCCCTGTGGAGATCGACCCTGACTTAACCGCTGTACTAGTGGAAGAGGAAGGATTAATTTGACGCGTACAACAACGCGCGATCACTCATAGTTTATCACAAACTATTAACCATGCTAACCATCCCTCCGATCCTTTGCGCAGGACCAAGAAGAACGCAGCACACGCACGAGCGCGGGGTCACTCAGGAACAAGAGTGGGGGAGGTCGCTGGCACACTTTCACGCAAGTAACGAGGTACAGTCGAGCTAACGACGTTAAACAAAGGCACTTGTCGGGAGGTAACACGACACGTTTTACTTTTACATGTTTTTCTTTTAGTTTTTCTAGTATCTTTTAGCTAGTTTAGGACTTGTAGTTTTTCTCTCTTATGTTCTTTGTTTTGCATGTGTGTGCGTTCTCCGTGCGCTTGAGCATGAGTCGTGGGGACACGCCTCTGTTTAAGTGTGGGGGGGAGCGTTATATTTACATTTCACGTTTTTTTGAGCTTTATAGTATAGCTTAGTTTAGTTGAAGGAAACAGTAGCAGTGGTGCGCTTGTGTGCGGGTTGCGCACACTGTTCAGCTTGTTTTGTGCTATCCATATTGCATGCGCTGCTATCAACGGTTTTAGTATATTTTTTTTTCGTTTTTTCTGCTCCTGTTAGTTGGGATATACAGGGGATGTGGAGTTGACAGAAACGCTCTAGAGAGGCGGTTAGTCGTTCGAGCTTCGGAGGTGAGGTATATGGTCGAGAGCGCTAGTGGAGGCCAGTGCTTCGCAACCTTCGGAACAAGAGAGCGCGCTCAGTCACGCAGATGCCGAAGGCGAATACCCAAAGCGTGGCGAGGTGGGAAAACAGACCACCTTCCCTCTAGAAGTCGAGCTAAGGAAGGCGGGCGCGGGTGTAAACGCGTGCGCTGACCTGCGCAAGTAGACCAAGGAGGGAGAGTGGAGCGTTGTTCCATAGCTGTTATCTG
Source organism: Umbilicus rupestris (assembly GCA_963678935.1). NCBI lineage: Eukaryota > Viridiplantae > Streptophyta > Magnoliopsida > Saxifragales > Crassulaceae > Umbilicus > Umbilicus rupestris. Next base: position 2,245,459 of record OY787617.1, read on the forward strand.
GAGGCCGAGACTGGAACCGTTCTGGGAAACATAGGAACCGTAGACAAAGCTGTACAAAAAGAAAAATACCAGCAGATGATATGCGCTACAAAAGAATCAGCATGCGCACAAACACGTACCAGCGTGCGCAAAGTCCACAAGAAAATCATCAAAGGCTTGAGTTCCCAGAAAGTGCGCGGATAAATCATGCACCGGAAGAAGCTGCGCGGTTAACCATATACCCGTCCTCGAAGTGAGAGCTGACAACCCGGAGCCTATGAAGAGCTATCTCCCAACCATCCAAAGTAATCTTCATCCCAGCTGAGAGGTAACGAAATTCGAAATTATTATATTAGAACTGTTGAAGGCAGATGCGCGCAGGTGATAGAGCAGCGCAAGGTGAATAGTAGTGCAGATCGCGCCAGAGTGCAAGACTGTGCGCTAGACTCCAGAGAGGTAATTGTATCCGTGCTTGAGTGCTTGTTCGGGACGAACAAGAGGCAAGTGTGGGGGGTTTGATAGAGCCTATTTATACACACTATTTAGATCCTAACCCTATGCTTGTTTGCATTATTTTGTGTACAAGATTACTGGTTTCCAGTGTTTTTGTATTTCAGGGCAAAACGAGGGCCTAAGTCGGATACGCGCTAACAGGCAGCTTTTAAGGAGCGCATCACACAGCCTGCGGAGCTAGCAGCACAAACAGAGGAGTTGGCAGAATCAGCTACGGTGCGCTAACCGATTGCGCTACCGAGGTGCTGTGCGCCATGCGCAGATAGTGGTGTTTCCAAATCCTGACACCACCAGATTTGGAAGTTACCAAGGATGAGCCTCTTGAGCAGTATATAAAGAGGAGAAGGCTAGGGTTTGAAAAACATATACAGAGACTCACGACACAATTGATATCATCCAGACACACCACAGCACACGGAAGAGCAGCAGAACAGAAAACACACGAGCTTACTGAGAGGACCTTACTGAGAGGACCTGCGCTAGCCGACTGCGCCAGCCGAGACACTGCAACCTGCACGCACCTGCTTGTTGCTATTTTCTGTGATACTTTAGATATTATTTATTGTTTCTATGATGTTTACTACTAGCATGTCTAGCTAAACGCTTAGTATCGGTTGGGCATGAATCTATGAGTATTTCCTTTGAGACTTGCGCTTAATGCATAGCTTGTTTGCTTATATTAATTTTGTGCACACTGTTGACAGCTAGTTGCATGAGCAGGGGAAGCCTTGAACTGCAATCTTACTCTTGTTACTCGTTTGTTATATGTTAAACTAGTTGAATAGCCTGACGGTGACGACTAGGAGTAACGCGCTAGGATAATCAGTTGCTACTGTGACAGGATTCGTAGCTGCTTAGACTAGTCTTAAGAATTAATAGCTCATGAACTTTGATCGGAACATGCGCACATGTTAGGAAGCCTTGATCGGACACTAACATAAGTAAACCAAACTATAGACGTTTAGAGTCGATGATAAGGAATACGCTCATAGAGTATTGTCTGTGCCGATACTTCTCATAGTCATAGTACTTAATCTCTACTGCCTGCGCACGTCTAGTGCAATTCCTGCATTTTACTACTGTTTACTCGCGCATTGCGCAACCCAATCACTCACACCCCCAGTTTTCGTAAGTGCAGGATTCTAGTTAAAGCTAATCTACTTGCTCCCTGTGGATTCGACCCCGACTTAACCGCTGTACTAAGTGGAAGAGGAAGGAATTAATTTGAACGCGCACAACGACGCGCGCTATCAGCGCCTCCTGCTCTTCTTCCAATCCTTTCTTTATGATTACTGGCAGGGTGTCCTCATTTCCCAAGAATATGTACTTGAGGTGCTCAGGGAGTTGCTTCAGCTCGACCTTGGGTGCCTGTTCAATAGAGGGCAAGATTTTATTAGCAGTGCAGACATTAACTATATCATGTACTTGTCTGGATGCTGGTTCAGCACTGCTCAGCTCTTCCTCTTGCGCCTCCAACTCTGCCTGTGCCAGTGTTTCAGGCTCTTCTGCTACGCTTGCACATTGCGCATCTGCAACCAAGTCATCTATGCTGTCCATTGCGTGCACTCTGGCGTCCTCATGAGGGTGCTGCATCCCTTTGAATATATTAAAATGAATTTTCTCGCCATCGACCTCCATAGAGAGCGTACCCCTCCACACGTCTATCTTGGTGCGCGCTGTCATCAGAAATGGTCTGCCCAGTAGGATCTGCGCACTGCCTTTGCTCGACTCACCCTCCATTTCTAGGACATAGAAATCTGCTGGGAACACCAGCTCTCCTACTCGGACTAGAACATCCTCTATCATGCCCGTAGGTTGATTGCACGACCGATCTGCTAGCTGAATGGTGAGACCTGTAGGCTTTAGTGGTCTAAGGCGCAATGACGCATATAGAGAATAAGGTAGCACATTTATCGATGCGCCTAAGTCAATCATGCAATTGCTCACTATGGTCTTACCTAAAGTGCAAGGGATGGTAAACGTACCTGGATCTCGGCATTTAGGTGGTACCTTATGCTACACGATCGCTGAGGCCTGCGCATTTAACATTACCTGTGCGCACTCGCCTTTCCTTCTCTTATTTGTGCACAGCTCCTTTAGAAACTTGGCGTACCTAGGGATTTGCCAAACTGCTTCATTAAGGGGAATGTTTATTTCCACCTTACTGAATAACTCGTAGAGCTCCTTATCAAGCGCTTCCTTCTTAGCCGATGGTACTTGTACAGGGAAAGGTGCAGGTATGTTAGTACGATTCATGCCTTTGTCTTTTGATTGTGTCATACCTGGCGCCTCGCCCTGCTGGTTTTTGGCTGGCGCTTCTGATTGCGCATCTTGCTCTGGTTGCGCATTCTGCTCTGTTGGATTTGGGACTTGCGCAACTGGTTGCGCGGGCACCTTTGCGGTCTGCTCTATTCCTACTGTGCGCCCAGTCCTCAGTGTCACGGCGTTGACTCCTCCCTTGGGGTTCTGGATCACTTGCGAAGGCAGGTTGCCATCGCTCTTTTTCAGCTCATACACCGTGGTAGCGATCTGTGATAGCTGCTTCTCAATGGACTCGAACCTCTTGTCATACTTCTCATCATTTTTGCGCACAGTGTCTGCTAGCTGCCCCACGATATCTTCTAAGGATCGCCTCGGTTGCTGGTTGTTCTACGCTGGTGCGTCAGTGCAGCGATGCGGTGGATTGTAGGGCGCAGCTTGTTGCGTCTGCTGCGGTGCGCGCTGGTCCGCGGACTGCCTCTGGAAATTGTTTTCCTCCTTCCATCTGAACCCATTTGCGGCTAGTCCAAAACGCGGTTGATTCTGCCTCTGTGGCCCTCTGTTATCCCATCCTCAAAGAGCATTGACATCTCCTGATTCCTCGAAAAGTGTGGGACATGCGTCAGTTTTGTGCTCAGGGGATGTGCAGAACTCGCATACCTTTGGCGCAGCTGGTTGCGCTCCCTGCGCATGCATCAACTTCTGCAGCATGGCCTTCATTTCCTTTATCTCAGCGCTTATTTCTACCTGATGCACAGAACGAGCACGACTATTTTCAAGTGTTAGCTAATGTCTTACCTGCCCAGCAGAGTCTTCTATCAGCTGCCACGCGTCCTCTGGGTACATGTTGCAAATGTCGCCTCCTGCGCATGCATTCAATAATCTCAGCTCCATGGGCAGCAATCCATTCAGGAAATTCTCTATCAGCACATTCTGGGGCAAGCCGTGATTGTAGCAGTTGGCCTCCAGCTCCCTGAAACGCTCGTAATACTCTGACAGCGACTCTCTTGCGCTCTGCCTAGGTGCGGCCAGCTCCCTCCTGAGTAGCGCGATCTTTGCTGCGGGATAGAATTTGTCCAGGAACTTCTTCTGCAGCTGCTCCCATGTGTGAATTGATCCCGCTGGTAAGTTCATCAGCCAATGCCTGGCCGTGTCACACAACTAAAATGGTAACGCTTTCATCTTCAGCGCTTCGTCGCTCTCCCCTTCGGCCTTCATGTTCTCCCAAATGACTAGGAATTCTCGCACATGCTTGACTGGGTTCTCATTGTTCATCCCGTGGAACTTGGGCATGTGATGAATGAGCGAGCTCCTGAGTTCAAAATGACCGTCTGGTGGAAGCACTATGCACCATGGCTGGTTAACCGTGATTGGGGCTGACATCTCGCGCACTGTTCTGCGTCGCGCGGCCTGTCGCGCTGGTGGCGCATTATACACTTTAGCGGCCATCCTTGCTTCAACCTCGCGCTGCACTTCCTCTCTGAACAGGGCTGCGCGGTTATGTGCCCTCGCCTCCTCTAGGGTTCTGTCCCTTAAGTTATCTCCAACGACACTGTTATCCTCCATAACCTGTTCTGAATCTCAAAGAAAACGAAATTAAAAGAAAACCAAGTTGTTGCGTCTGTCAGTGCGTAACTAGAATCTGCGCAGCGTAACTGTTTCAAGGTTGCGCAGGCTGATGTTGATGGCGCGCTGTCAGAAACAACAACGAAAATAAAGCAAACAGAAATAAAATAACTATTGTAAAAGAAAACTTAAGCTGGTTAAAGCTTATCTGCGTTGCTCCCCGGCAACGGCGCCAAAATTTGATAGCGCGTCGTTGTGCGCGTCAAATTTATTCCTTCCTTCTCCACTTAGTATAGCGGTTAAGTCAGGGTCGATTCCACAGGGAGCAAGTAGATTAGCTCTAACTAGTAACCTGCACTTACGAAAACTGGGGGGTGTGAGTGATTGGGTTGCGCAAGTGCGCGAGTAAACAGTACTAAACGCAGGGATTGCACTAGACGTGCGCAGGCAGTAGAGATTAAGTACTATGACTATGAAAAGTATCGGCGCAGACAATCCTCTATGAGTGTATTCCTTATCATCGACTCTAAACGTCTATAGTTTGGTTTACTGATGTTAGTGTCCGATCAAGGCTTCCTAACATGTGCGCATGTTCCGATCAAAGTTCAGGAGCTACTAATTCTTAAGACTAGTCTAAGCAGTTACGAATCCTGTCACAGTAGCAATTGATTATCCTAGCGCGTTACTCCTAGTCGTCACCGTCAAGCTATTCAACTAGTAGCAAGAGTAAGATTGCGGTTCAAGGCTTCCCCTACTCATGCAACTAGCTGTCAACCGTGTGCACAGAATTAATATAAGCAAACAAACTATGCATTAAGCACTAGTCTCAAAGGAAATACTCATAGATTCATGCCCAACCGATACCAAGCGTGTAGCTAGACATGCTAGTTGTAAACATCATAGAAATAGTAAATAATATCTAAAGTATCCAAGAAAACAGCAACGAGCAGGTGCGTGCGGTTGCAGAGTCTCGGCTGGCGTAGTCGGCTAGCGCAGGTCCTCGCAGTAGGCTCATGTGTTTTTCTGGTCTGCCGCTCTCTCGTGTGCTGTGGTCCTCTCTTGGTGCTAGTGATGCTCTCTCTGATGATGATGATCATCAATAAACCCTAGCCTTCCTCTCTTTATTTACTGCTCATGAGGCCCAACCTTGGCAACTTCCAAATCTGGTGGTGTCAAGATTTGGAAACACCACTATTCTGCGCATGGCGCACGGCATCTTGGTTAGCGCAATCGGTCTGCGCACCGTGGTCGACTCTGCCACTATCTGTTTGCGCTGCTAGCTCCGCAGGCTGTGTAATGCGCGTCTTAAACGCTGCCTGTTAGCGCGTATCCGACTTAGGCCCTCGTTTCGCCCTGAAATACAAAAACACTGGAAATCAGTAATCTTGTACACAAAATAAAGAAAACAAGCATAGGGTTAGGATCTAAATAGTGTGTATAAATAGGCTCTATCAGACGCGCAGGAGCAAGTGTGGGGTGGTCACGTGCGCAAACTTGAGCAAGTAACGAGGTACTGTCGAGCCAACGACGTTAAACAAAGGCACTTGTCGGGAGGTAACCCGACACGTTTTTATTTTTACACGTTTGTTTTTTAGGATTTGAATTTTTAGCTAGTTTAGGACATGAGTGCGCTCTCCGTTGCGCTGACCTGCGGAAGTAGACCAAGGAGGGAGAGCGGGGCGTTGTTCCATAGCTGCTATCCGAAGGCCGAGACTGGAACCATTCTGGGAATATAAGAAGAGTGGACAAAGCTGAATAAAAGGAACTAAACCAGCGTGCGCACACAACTCCATATTAGCGCATGCGCAGGTCCAAAAGTAAAAAAAATCGTCAAGGACGAAAGGCTTGAGTTCCCAAGAAGCGCGCGAATGAATCACGCACCTGAAGAAGCTTGCGCGATTATCCATGTACCAAAAATCGGAGTAGAGACCGACAACCAGGAGCCTATGGAGAGCTATCTCCCAATCATCCAAATTAAATTGCATCCTGGCTGAGAGGTAACAAATTTCGAAGTTATTATATTAAGATTGTTGAGGGTATGTGCGCGAAGGTGATAGAGCAATGCAGGGTGAACCGATGTGCAAATCGCGCATGAGTGTAAGGCTGTGCGCTAGACTTCAGAGAGGTAATTGTGTCTGTGCTTACGTACTTGTTCGGGACGAACAAGGGCAAGTGTGGGAGATTTGATAGAGCCTAGTTATATGCGCTATTTAGATCTTAACACTGTGCTTGTTTGCATTATTTTGTGTACAAGATTACTGGTTTTCGGTATTTTTGTATTTCAGGATAAAACAGGAGCATAAGTCAGATGTACGCTAACAGGCGCTTTTAAAGGGCGCAATGCACAACCTGCGGAGCTAGCAGCGCGAAAGGAGATAGGAGATAGCTGATTCGGACTGCAGTTCGCAAACCAACTGCGCAAAGCGAGTAGCGTAATCAACGTGCGCAGCCAGCCATTCGCAGGATAGCAGAGTTTCTAAATTTTGATCATCATTATCCCTACAAAATCTCCTAGATTTGGAAAGTAGCTAAGATTCTCACGGGCCAAATCTAAGCACTCCTTGGGCTTCAAGACCAGTATATAAAGAGGAGGGAAGCTAGGGTTTGGAGATATAGATAGAGAGAGAGACATATAGCAGCAGAGACACACGAGCTCCAGGAATTCTGCCGCCAAGATTCTGCGCGAACCACCTGCGCCAGCAGAAAACAGCAACCTGCGATTGCGCCGACTTGCTACTTTTCCTTGGCTGCTTTAGTTTACTTATTATTTCTATGATGTTTGCTTCTAGCATGTCTAGCTAAACACCTTGTATCGGTTGGGCATGATTCTATGAAGTATTTCCTTTGAGACTTGTGTTTAATGCTTAATTCGTCTACTTATATTAATTCTATGCACATGGGTGATAATTAATTGTGCAAATAAGAGAAGCCTTGAACCGCAATCTTATTCTAACTGCTCGTTACTGTATGTTAAACTGGTTGATAACTTGACGGTGACAACTCGGAGTAACACACTAGGATAATCGGCTACTAATGTGATAGGATTCGTAGTTGCTTAGACTAGTTTCAAGAATTAATAGCTCATGGACTTTGATCGGAACATGCGCGCACGTTAGGAAGCCTTGAACGGATACTGACTTAAGTAGAACTGCACTATAGATGTTTAGAATCGATGATAAGGGATACGTTCATAGAGGATTAGTCTTTACCGATACTTTTCACAGTTATAGTACTTAATATCTACTGTCCGCGCATGTATAGTGCAATTCTGCTTTCACTACTGTTCATTCGCGCACCTGCGCAACCCAATCACTCACAACCCCCAATTTCGTAAGTTATAGGTTACTAGCGAAAACGAGTCTGCACTCTTCTTGTGGGATCGACCCTGACTTAGCCACTGTACTAAGTGGAGAAGGAAGGATTAATTTGACTCGTACAACGACGCGCGATCACATCCCCATCTAACACTCTGGAATAAAAGATCTCAACAAATCATGGGGATATGATCAACATCTCAGGCTGCAGCTCACTATAAGTATGAGGGATTCACAGCCTATGAAGACATGTCTTATAAGAAGAAAACCGTGAGTTGATCTTAAGTTGCACGAGCATTGAAGACAATCTGGAAAGAATCCAATCTTGAGCTTTCAATAACACTCAGGGGGAGCCTGATACGCAGTGGAAAGAGACGGGAGGTCTCACATTCAGGGGGAGCCTGAGTGCCAATCACTGTAGGTGAGTAAAGGTTAGAATAGAGAGGGAGTCTGCTGTTCTGTAACGCCCTTGTACTCGATCTCGAAATAATGAATTGGTTCCCACGGGCTTGGGATAAGCCCCCCAGATGTAGGCTGGTTTATAGCCAAACTGGGTAATCTGTCTTGTGCACTTAGTACGTAGGATCGATTACTATCTGCCATCTTAACATTCTGCACAGCTTGTTCAAGAAGTTGTTCCACAAGCGAGTTGGACAAGCTACTGCCATCCAGCCTTCAGCATTTTCAATTGGTATCAGATCAGTGTGCTCAACAAACAGAGTGAAAGATCTTGGTGTAAAGGCTGAAGAACGATGAGTATGAGAGAAGGGCAGAGTATAACACGACCTCCTTTGTTGGATGAAGACAATTATGGCTAATGGAAAGCCAGAATGAAGGCATACATTCAAACCGTCGATGATCGAGCATGAAGAGCTATTCTAAAATCATGGAGGACACCAAAGGCAAAAGACAAAGATGGAAACGAGATTGACAAACCTGAAGAAAAATGGACAAAGGATGAAAAATGGGCCCGAACCAGTAATGCTAAAGCCTTGAATGCCATCTTCTCCGGAGTAGATGAGAAGATTTTCAAGCTCATCTCAAAATGCGAAGTAGCTAAAGAAGCTTGGGACATACTGGCGACTCATTATGAAAGAACCGACAAAGTAAAGCTGTCCCGTATGCAAATGATCAACACACAATTTGAGGAGCTAAAGATGAATGAAGCCGAGACCATAAGAGAGTTCTTCGCGAAGCTGGGAGACCTGTCCAATCAAGCCTTCAACCTAGGAGAACCCATGCCTGAAGAGAAGCTGGTTCGAAAGGCATTGCGATCATTACCTGCCAGATTTGAAATGAAAGTGACCATGATCGAGGAAGCTCAAGATGTCAAAAGCATGCGACTCGATGACCTCCTAGGATCACTCATGACCTATGAAATGAGGATAGATAGCAACCAACCTGCACTCAAAGACAAGACTATTGGATTAAAAGCTGAGGCAACAGATTATGGTAGTGGAGAAGAAATCTCAGAAGCAATGGATCTCTTGAGTAAGAAGTTTGAAAAGTTCATGAACGAGTTGAATAAGAAAGTGGTGGGACTGTCCGTTCAACACAATGGGCAGTACAGATCCAGATGGAATTCTCAAACCAGAGGCAGACATCTCGACTCAAATGAATAAAGTAGACCGAGTCATCCCAAGGGAATTCAATGCAGAGAGTGCGAAGGATACGGACACATTCAGGCAGAGTGTGCAAATACTCGCAAAAGAAACAACAAGTCCTTGACAACTACATGGAGTGATTCTGAAGAGGATGTGCCTAAGGAGAACAACAAAAATATTGTGACCCTGACTTCTACAATTTCAAAAATCTGTACCAGCATTTTTTCTAGTGAAGAGTCGGACATTGAAAACAGTGAAGATGATGAACCCAGCAAAGAACGCATCATCGAAAAATTCACCCTCCTGCACACAAAGTGGACTAAAGTCGTCAGCATCAACACAAGGCTCAATAGCACGATCAGCAACTTGAAAGAAAAGAATGCCTATCTACAAGAGCAGAACAACATCTTGGACAAAGGAAAGGCTGAAGACTACATAACCATCAATCGACTGCAACAGGACCTATATGAAATTACAAAGGAGCTGAGCTCTCTCAAGAAGTTTCAAAGAATTCTCAACTCTGAAACCGAGAAGCTGGACTCTATCCTATCCATACAAAGACCAAATAGAGACATGAAATGCATTGGATTCACTGGATCCAAGACAACTAACAAGATGGTGTTTGTCAGGGAAGCAGAGAAGACCTCTCCAGTCACATTCAGACCAGCATAAAAATCAGTAGCATGGAAGGAGAAGAGGAGATGCTATTATTGCCACAGATCTGGGCACATCAGAAGAAATTGCCACATTAGAAGGATGAACTCTAGCATTGGACGCAATAATAAGTGGATCTGGAGAGCAAAGGAGAGGAGAGACACATCCCTCGTTGCCTACAACATGACCAAAGAAAAGGAGGAGGAGTCAACAGAGGAAGAGACTCAGAATGTACAAGAAACTGTTCGAACAGACTATCCAGTACAGATGGAAGAAATGACCGAGGAGGAAGAACAATCAGAATAAGGTAACCCAGAGCCAAGCTCCAAATCAACAACTGGTTTATTGGGCGCCACATCAATAAGCTCCAAGGGTTACTAAAGATGTCCCGGAAGATGTTCTAGCAGCTGCATTACAAGGACAAGATGCCATCTAGGCTAGGGGAATTCACCAGCTGGAGACTACAGCCAACTTTCTTACTATGGAGATTAAACGACTCACGTTATAGGGGGGCAGAGACTACCAATCTCATCAAGCATATGAAGTACCCAGCGCAGCCTCCTCCAGACACCCAAAGGCCTATGGCATTTACACCCAAAAAAAAGGGAGAGAAAAGGTATCTTCGTTTCTCTTGGACAGTTGCAACTATTGGGGAAGTAGGATAGTATATGGCAGGTTATTGCATTGATAATGAAGTGTCCAAGACGGAGCAAGTGGCCGCATGGGAGCATGGTAGAACAACATCTGAGATAACCTATTGGCCTGGTCATGAACCAGAAGTATCCGATCCGCACAGAATCTGGTGAATGCCACCCCTTGGATTTGTGACAAAAAGGGGGAGAAGAAGTGACATGACTGATATGCTTATGAGAAGAAGATGATATGGCGGGGATGAGCATATCATGTTGCTAATGAATCTGTTGCTAATTTTGTCACAAATGCCAAGGGGGAGATTGTGGCTACATTAGTATGGCATGTCGACAAAATATACAACAGATTGTCCAAGACTTTGTCCAAGCAACCTGTGCAGTACAAGTATGAGCATATCTGGAAAATCTGGCAGTATGGAAAAATAGGATATTCAAACCAGAAGATAAAGCTGCAGAATCATAGGAGATTACAACAGTAAACAAACTCAAGTGCCATATGGAAACAGGTAAGTTTTGCTACAAATGCCAAGGGGGGGTGATAGCGCGTCGATTGCGCGCTGTCAGAAACAACAACGAGAATAAAGCAAACAGAAATAAAATAACTAACTTTTGTAAAAGGAAATTTAAGCTGATTAAAGCTTATCTGTGTTGCTCCCCGGCAACAGCGCCAAAATTTGATAGTGCGTCGTTGTGCGCGTCAAATTAATTTCTTCCTTCTCTCCACTTAGTATAGCGGTTAAGTCAGGGTCGATTCCACAGGGAGCAAGTAGATTAGCTTTAACTAGTAACCTGCACTTACGAAAACTAGGGGGTGTGAGTGATTGGGTTGCGCAAGTGCGCGAATGAACAATTTTAACGCAGGAATTGCACTAGACGTGCGCAGGCAGTAGAGATTAAGTACTATGACTATGAAAAGTATCGGCGCAGATAATCCTCTATGAGTGTATTCCTTATCATCGACTCTAAACGTCTATAGTTTGGTTTACTGATGTTAGTGTCCGATCAAGGCTTCCTAACATGTGCGCATGTTCCGATCAAAGTTCATGAGCTATTAATTCTTAAGACTAGTCTAAGCAGCTACGAATCCTGTCACAGTAGCAACTGATTATCCTAGCGCGTTACTCCTAGTTGTCACCGTCAAGCTATTCAACTAGTTTAACATATAACAAACAAGTAACACGAGTAAGATTGCGGTTCAAGGCTTCCCCTACTCATGCAACTAGCTGTCAACAGCGTGCACAGAATTAATACAAGCAAACAAACTATGCATTAAGCACAAGTCTCAAAGGAAATACTCATAGAATCATGCCCAACCGATACTAAGCGTTTAGCTAGACATGCTAGTACTAAACATCATAGAAACAGTAAATAATATCTAAAGTATCTAAGAAAACAGCAACGAGCAGGTGCGTGCAGGTTGCAGTGTCTCGGCTGGCGCAGTCGGCTAGCGCAGGTCCTCGCAGCAGGCTCGTGTGTTTTTCTGTTCTGCCGCTCTCTCGTGTGATGTGGTGTCGTCTCTGGGTGCTATTGATGCGTGTCTCTCAAACCCTAGCCTTCCTCTCTTTATATACTGCTCAAGAGGCCCAACCTTGGCAACTTCTAAATCTAATGGTGTCAAGATTTGGAAACACCAATATCCTGCGCATGGCGCACTGCACACTGGTTAGCGCAATCGGTCTGCGCACCGTAGTCGACTCTGCCACTTCCTATCCTGTTTGCGCTGCTAGCTCCGCAGGCTGTGTGTTGCGCTCCTTAAACGCTGCCTGTTAGCGCGTATCCGACTTAGGCCCTCGTCTCGCCCTGAAATACAAAAACACTGGAAATCAGTAATCTTGTACACAAAATAATGCAAACAAGCATAGGGTTAGGATCTAAATAGTGTGTATAAATCGGCTCTATCAAACCCCCCACACTTGCCCCTTGTTCTTCCTGAACAAGCACTCAAGCACGGATACAATTACCTCTCTGGAGTCTAGCGCACAGTCTTGCACTCTGGCGCGATCTGCACTACTATTCACCTTGCGCTGCTCTATCTCCTGCGCGCATCTGCCTTCAACAGTTTAATATAACAATTTCGAATTTCGTTACCTCTCAGCTGGGATGAAGATCATTTCGGATGGCTAGGAGATAGCTCTTCATAGGCTCCTGGTTGTCAGCTTTCACTCCTGTTTCAAGGTTGCGCAGGCTGATGGTGACTGCGCGCTATCAGAAACAACAACGAGAAAACAAAACAAACTGAAAATAACTAGTTACTAAAAAAGGAAAAAAAATGTAAACTAGCTAGAACTTAGCTGTGTTGCTCCCCGGCAACGGCGCCAAAATTTGATCGCGCGTCGTTGTACGCATCAAATATAATCCTTCCTCTTCCACTAGTACAGCGGTTAAGTAAGGGTCGATCTCCACAGGGAGCAAGTAGTTCAGTTTTAGCCAGTAACCTACACTTACGAAGATTGGGGGTGAGTGATTGGTTTGCGCGATGCGCAAGTAAACAGTGGTATCGTAACGCAGGAAATTGCACTAGACGTGCGCAGGCAATAGAGATTAAGTACTATGACTATGAGAAGTATCGGCGCAGACAATCCTCTATGAGTGTATTCCTTATCATCGACTCTAAATGTCTATAGTTTGGTTTGCTAATGTTAGTGTCCGATCAAGGCTTCCTAACATGTGCGCATGTTCCGATCAAAGTTCATGTGCTATTAATTCTTACACTAGACTAAACAACTACGAATCCTATCAAGGTAGTAATTGCCTAACCTAGCGCGTTACTCCTAGTTGGCACCGTCAGGCTATTCAACTAGTTTAACAAACAACAACAAGCAACAAGAGTAAGATTGCGGTTCAAGGCTTCCCCTACTCATGTAACAAGCTGCCAGTAATGTGCACAGAATTAATATAAGCAAGCAAGCTATGCATTAAGCGCAAGTCTCAAAAGGAAATACTCATAGATTCATGTCCAACCGATACTAAGCGTTTAGCTAGACATGCTAGTGATAAACATCATAGAAACAGTAAATAATAACTAAAGTGTCCAAGAGAACAATAGCAAACAGTGCGTGCAGGTTGCAGTCTTGGCTGGCGCAGATCCTCTCAACAAGCTCATGTGTTTTCCAGTCCTGCTGCGCAGTGCCTCCTTGGTGTACGAATTGTGAATCCTCCGAATCGTCTGTGTGTCTCCTAACCCTAGCCTCCTTCTCTTCTTTATATACTGCTCAGAGGCTCACTCTTGGCAACTTCCAAATCTGGTCGTGTCAGGATTTGGAAACACCAACATCTGCGCCTGGCGCACGGCATCTACTTAGCGCAATCGGTTAGCGCACCGAGGTCGACTCTGCCAATTTCTTCTGTTTGCGCCGCTAGCTCCGCAGGCTGTGTGATGCGCGTCCTAAACGCTGCCTGTTAGCGCGTATCCCACTTAGGCCCTCGTTTTGCCCTGAAATACAAAAATAAATACTGGAAACCAGTAATCTTGTACACAAAATAATGCAAATAAGCACAGGGTTATGATCTAAATAATGCGTATTAATAGGCTCTATCAAACCCCCCCACACTTGCCCCTTGTTCGTCCTCGAACAAGCACCCAAGCACGGATACCATTACCTCTCTGGAGTCTAGCGTACAGTCTTGCACTCTGGCGCGATCTGTACTACTGAACACCTTGCGCTGCTCTACCACCTGCGCACACTTGCTGTCAACAGTTTAAGTATAGGGATTTCGCAATTCATTACCTCTCAGCTAGGATGAAAATCATTTCGGATGGCTGGGAGATAGCTCTTTATAGGCGCCAGGCTGTCAGCTCTTACTCCGAGGATGGGTATATGGTTAACAGCGCCAGCTTCTTCCCGTGCGTGATTATTCCGTGCACTTCCTGGGAACTCAAGCCTTTTGATGATTTTCTGTGGATTTTGCGCTCGCTGGTACTTGTGCGCATGCTGATTCTTTTGTAGCGCATATCATCTGCTGGTATTTTTTCCTTTTGTACAGCTTTGTCTATGATTTCTCATATTCCCAGAACGGTTCCAGTCTCGGCCTCCGGATAACAGCTATGGAACACCGCCCCGCTCTCCCTCCTTAGTCTATCTACGCAGGTCGGCGCACGCGTTTACACCCGCGCCCGCCTTCCTTGGCTCAACTTTCAGAGGGAAGGTGGTCTGTTTTCCCACCTCGCCACGCTTTTGGGTATTTGCCTTCGACATCTGCGTGACTGAGCGCGCTCTCTTGTTCCGAAGGTCGCGAAGCACAGGCCTCCACTCGCGCTCTCGACCATATACCTCTCCTCTGAAGCGCGAGCGACTAACCGCCTCTTTAGAGCGTTTCTGTCAACTCCACATCCCCTGTATATCCCAACTAACAGGAGCAGAAAAACGAAAAATATACTGAACGCCTCTCTTAGTTGATGGCGCACGGCGCAAAATGGGTAGCGCAAACAAGCTGAACAGTGCGCGCAGCCCGCACTCAAGCGCACTACTGCTACTGTTTCCTTCAATTAAACTAAGCTACACTAAAAATGCTAAAAAAAACGTGAAATGTACATGTAACGCTCCCCCCCCCCTCACACTTAAACAGAGACGTGTCCCCACGACTCAAGCTCAAGCGCACGGAGAACGCGCACATGCAAAACAGATGCATGCAAGCAAAATAAAGAACATAAAAACTAAGAACATAAAGTTAAAGTAGCGCAAATATAGCATAGGGGCACAAAATATGTATCACAGAAGTTTAGCACACAAATATAGCAACAGAATATCAAATAAAGTTCAGCATATAAAGGAAAATAGACACCACCCGAAAGAAATAATGCGCTCCCCCCCCCCCCCCCCCGCAGCTCTAGAGGTCATCTGAGCTGGACGCAGCCGCTGAACTATGCGCCTCCTCCTCTGAAGAATCCGTCATATATTCGGAACTGGAGGAAGGCGGTACAACTGATAGGGCGACAGGCTGCGCCTCGTCGTCATCCTCTGGAATGGGTTCCCATAGCGAGTCTGAGCTGGTGCTAATAATGGGTTCGGCTATAGGGGACCTTGGAATGGACGGCTGGGCAGGGGAAGGTGCGGGTGCGGGTACTTGTTCTGGTTCGGGGGTGGGTTCTGCTGGTGCTGGTGCTGGGAAGGGCTCTGCTGGATGCACTGGGGGCTGAGTAAGAGGGCTGGCTGGCTGATGCGGCTCGCTGGGAGACCCTGGAGGTGGTCGGCGCAGGCTGAGGAGAGGGGGAATTGCGTCTCCAGTAAGCTGATCTTGGGCGCACCATTGAAGCGCCCGATGATGGCATAGGCGACCATGCGCCATAGGTAGAACATCCACGGGTCGCGCAGCTCGCGTCCTCGGCTGCGCCCCGCGGCAAAAACTGGGCTGGTCGCCATCTCGCGCCACGCCTCCTGATTTGTGTGCGTGTCTATGTCCGCTTCACGCACCTTAGCGCACCTCAGTGTGCGCATCAGCCTCTTAGCCGAGGCAATGTACCAGACTCCTCTGTGCCGGTACCTTATCTCCAGATCAGCCGTCTCCAGTGACGCCAAAAACTCACAGGTATCCTCTTTGTCTGCTGCGCTGTTGATCTCCAACAGCGCCTCCCAGCCCGCCAGCGTGAGCCTCGCCATAATGAGGTCCTCCATCCCGACCTCTCGCAGGAATTCCCTGCTGATGTACGGAGTCCCGTACATCTCCAGCCTCAGAAAGGTGTCATACTTGCTGGCGAAAGAAGCTAGGGTCGCTTGATCCTCGGCAGACTGCATTGTGCGCTAGGGTTCCTCCAGTCAACTAAGGTCAACGCTCACAAATGCTTAAAAATTCAAAACTCCGCCAAATGCCCTGAAATTCTCACCAAATGATCGCCTACTGTCCGCTTACAAAACCCCCTAACCAAAACTCCAAATGGTGCACGCTAGCTAGGTACGATTTCAGACCTAGGGCACTCCTCTTATCGCACAAACCCTAACTCAATCGGCTCAAATCTGAGGGGAAGGGTTACCTGGTGAGTGTGCGACTGTATGCTTCTCAAATCTCTCTAAACGGAAGCTGTGTTGAGTGCCGGACGGTGAGCGGATGCTGAGGGCGGGAGCTTCTTGCAACGGTCGAGTGTGAAAAGTATTGAAATTTTTCTAAGTACTGCCCTTATATACCCCCCTGACTGGCGCAGCTGTCCTGCGCACTGAATTGCGCACTGATCTGCGCACTGCTGCGCGACTAAAAAAAACTACAAGTCCTAAACTAGCTAAAAGATACTAGAAAACTAAAAGAAAAACATGTAAAAGTAAAACGTGTCGGGTTACCTCCCGACAAGTGCCTTTGTTTAACGTCGTTGGCTCGACTGTACCTCGTTACTTGCATGAAAGTGTGCCAGCGACCTCCCCGACTCTTTCTCCTGAGTGACCCCGCGCTCGTGCGTGTGTTGCGTTCTTCTTGTTCCTGCGCAAAGGATCGGAAGGGTGATCAGCATGGTTAAAAGTATGTGATAAATCATAAGTAACGAGGTTAGGTAAAGAGGAAGAAGAAATATGAGCAATAGTTTCCGGTTCTCCCTCTGGTGCATCTGGTGGTGACTCTGGCGCAGCAACCTGCGCATCTGCTATCTCTGGCTCTGCCAATTCAACTTCGCGCGCTGTGCCATCCCAAGGTTCTCCTAAATACTTTTTGACTCTCTGCCCATTGACCTGAAAACGATGCCGGTGCTCGTTTTCTAACTCGATTGTTCCGTAGGGGAAAACCTTGGTAACCGTGTATGGTCCCGTCCATGTGCTGCGCAGCTTCCCAGGCATGAGCTTTAGGCGCGAGGAGAACAATAGTACCTGGTCTTCTGGCTCAAAGGTGCGTCTGAGGATATTTTTGTCATGAAATGCCTTTGTGCGCGCCTTGTAATCGCGCAGTCCCTCATATGCATCCAGGCGCAGCTCTTCTAATTCGCTTAGCTCAAATGCGCGCTCCTTACCAGCCTCGTCTAGGTTCAGGTTGCAAACGCGCAATGCCCAGTATGCTTTGTGCTCTAACTCCACTGGTAGTCTGGCACGCTTTTCCATAAACCAACCGAAACGGCGAAGTCCCAAATGGTGTCTTATGTGCGGTTCGGTATGCCCACAGCGCATCATCAAGGCGCTGGCTCCAGTCTTTGCGCGACGGTCTCACAGTTTTCTCCAGGATACGCTTGATCTCTCTGTTGGAAACCTCGGCCTGTCCATTCGTCTTAGGGTGGTAAGCGGTGGACGTCTTGTGGCGCACTCCATAATGCTTGAATACCTGCGCCACTATCCTATTGCAAAAATGCGTCCCTTGGTCACTTATGACTGCCTTAGGCACTCCGTACCTACAGAAAATGTTAGTTCTCAAAAAATCAGCGACCGACTTACCATCATCCTTCCTGGTAGCCTTGGCCTCAACCCATTTGGAGACATAATCTACCGCGACCAATATATACTCATATCTGGAAGATGGAGGAAATGGCCCCATGAAGTCAATCCCCCAAATGTCGAATACTTCATCCACTAGAATTGGCGTCTGCGGCATCTCATTGCGTGCTGATATGCCCCCTGTGCGCTGGCACCTGTCACAGTTCCTGCAGTGGTTATACGAGTCACTAAACAAGTGCGGCCAATAAAATCCGCAATCCAGGATCTTTCTGCTCGTGCGCTTTGGACCAAAGTGTCCTCCACATGCGTGCGCATGACAAAACAGAGTTAATTTCATGGTCAGGCACGCATCGCCTCAAAATCTGATCAGGTCCAATTCTGAGCATGTACGGATCGTCCCAAATGTAATGCTTGGACTCATGTTTTAATCTCATGCATTGGGTTTTAGTGAAATGAGGAGGAAACGTACCTGTGACCAGGTAATTCGCAATGTACGCATACCATGGTACCTTACCTGTCAGCGCCATTAGATGCTCGTCAGGGAATGTCTCCGTGATCCACCCTGGCTCCTCTACTTTCACGATCCTGCTCAGGTGGTCCACGACTGTGTTCTCTGTGCCCTTCTTATCTTTGATTTCCAAGTCAAATTCTTGAAGTAGGAGCACCCAGCGCATCAGGCGCGGCTTAGTCTCCTTCTTGGACATTAGGTAACGGATTGCTGCGTGGTCTGTGTAGACGATGACTCTGGCACCAAGAACATATGCGCGGAACTTCTCCAGTGCAAACACGATTGCCAGAAGTTATTTTTCCGTGGTGGTGTAGTTCCTCTGCGCAGCGTCCAGTGTGCGCGATGCATAATAAATGGCGTGCGGCTTCTTGTCCACTCGCTGTCCCAGGACTGCACCTACTGCATAGTCGCTTGCGTCGCACATCAGTTCAAATGGCAGGTTCCAGTCTGGCGCGCGCATCACTGGCGCACTGGTCAGCGCCTCCTTCAGCTTGTCAAATGCGGCCCTGCACTCATCAGTAAATTCGAAACACACATCCTTTTGCAAGAGGTTAGACAGGGGTATACAAATCTTAGAAAAATCTTTTATGAAGCGCCTGTAAAACCCTGGCGCGTTACACAGCCCGAATGACATGCGCTGAAACGCAAACGTACCGAATGGGCAGGTAAACGTGGTCTTCTCTTGATCTTCCGCAGCTATGGGTATCTGATTGTACCCTGAATATCCGTCCAAGAAGCAAAAGTAGGGCCTCCCCGCTAATCGATCTAGCATCTGGTCCATGAAGGGTAGCGGGAAATGGTCCTTGCGCGTGACTGCGTTAAGCTTCCTGTAGTCGATGCACATGCGCAATCCAGTTTGCATGCGCTTGGGAACTAGCTCGCCCTGCGCATTCTCCTCTACTGTGATTCCTCCTTTCTTCGGCACAACGTGCACTGGACTTACCCATTTGCTGTCCGAAATTGGGTAAATGACTCCTGCATCAAGCAGCTTCAGGATCTCTTTCTGCACCACCCCTATCATGTTCGGGTTCAATCTGCGCTGAGGCTCCCTGGATGGTTTGGCACCATCTTCCAATAGGATCCTATGCATGCATACGTCCGGGCTCACTCCGCGCAGGTCAGCAAGTGTCCATCCTATAGCGCGCTGGTTCTTGCGCAGCACTTGCTGTAATCGCGCCTCCTGCTCCTCTTCTAATCCTTTCTTTATGATTACTGGCAGGGTGTCCTCATTTCCCAAGAATATGTATTTGAGGTGCTCTGGGAGTTGCTTCAGCTCGACCTTGGGTGCCTGTTCAATAGAGGGCAAGATTTTATTAGCAGTGCAGACATTAACTATATCGTGTACCTGTCTGGATGCTGGTTCAGCACTGCTCAGCTCATCCTCTTGCGCCTCCAACTCTGCCTGTGCCAGTGTCTCAGGTTCTTCTACTGCGCTTGCACATTGCGCATCTGCAACCAAGTCATCTATGATGTCCATCGCGTGCACTGTGGCGTCCTCATGAGGGTGCTACATCCCTTTGAATATATTAAAATGAATTTCCTCGCCATCGACCTCCATTGAGAGCGTACCCCTCCACACGTCTATCTTTGTGCGCGCTGTCATCAGAAATGGTCTGCCCAGTAGGATCTGTGCACTGCCTTTGCTCGTCTCACCCTCCATTTCTAGGACATAGAAATCTGCTGGGAAAACCAGTTCTCCTACTCGGACTAGGACGTCCTCGATCATGCCCGTCGGTTGCTTGCACGACCGATCTGCTAGCTGAATGGTGAGACCTGCAGGCTTTAGTGGTCCAAGGCGCAATGACGCAAATAGGGAATAGGGTAGCACATTTATAGATGCACCTAAGTCAATCATGCAATTGCTTACTGTGGTCTTACCTAAAGTGCAGAGGATGGTGAAGTACCTGGATCTCGGCATTTAGGTGGTACCTTATGCTGCACCATCGCTGAGGCCTGCGCATTTAGCATTACCTGTGCGCACTCGCCTTTCCTCCTCTTGTTTGTGCATAGCTCCTTTAAAAACTTGGCGTACCTAGGAATCTGCCGAACTGCTTCAATAAGAGGAATGTTTATTTCCACCTTACTGAATAACTCGTAGAGCTCCTTATCAAGCGCTTCCTTCCTAGCCGATGGTGCCTGTACAGGGAAAGGTGCAGGTATGTTAGTACGATTCATGCCTTTGTCTTTTGACTGCGCCATACCTGGCGCCTCGCCCTGCTGGCTTGTCGCTGGTGCTTCTGGTTGCGCATCTTGCTCTGTTGGATCTGGGACTTGCGCAACTGGTTGCGTTGGCGCCTTTGCTGTCTGCTCTGTTCCTACCGTGCGCCCAGTCCTCAGTGTCACTGCATTGACTCCTCCCTTGGGATTCTGGATTACTTGCGAAGGCAGGTTGCCATCGCTCTTTTTCAGCTCATACACCGTGGTAGCGATCTGTGATAGCTGCTTCTCAATGGATTCGAACCTCTTGTCATATTTCTCATCGTTCTTGCGCACTGTGTCTGCTAGCTACCCCACGATACCTTCTAAGGATCGCCTCGGCTGCTGGTTGTTCTGCGCTGGTGCGTCAGTGCGGCGATGCGGTGGATTGTAGGGCGCAGCTTGTTGCGTCTGCTGTGGTGCGCGCTGGTCCGCGGACTGCCTCTGGAAATTATTTTCCTCCTTCCATCTGAACCCATTTGCGGCTAGTCCAAAATGCGGCTGATTCTGCCTCTGTGGCCCTCTATTATCCCATCCTCCTAGAGCATTGACATCTCCTGATTCCTCGAAAAGTGTGGGACACGCATCGGTTTTGTGCTCAGTGGACGTGCAGAACTCGCATACCTTTGGCGCAGCTGGTTGCGCTCCCTGCGCATGTATCAACTTCTGTAGCATGGCCTTCATTTCCTTTATCTCAGCGCTTGTTTCTACCTGATGCACAGAACGAGCACGACTATTTTCAAGTGTTAGCTGATGTCTTACCTGTCCAGCAGAGTCTTCTATCAGCTGCCACGGGTCCTCTGGGTACATGTTGCAAATGTCGCCTCCTGCGCATGCATTCAATAATCTCAGCTCCATGGGCAGCAATCCATTCAGGAAATTCTCTATCAACACATTTTGAGGTAGGCCGTGATTGTAGCAGTTCGCCTCCAGCTCCCTGAAACGCTCATAATACTCTGATAGTGATTCTCCTGCGCCCTGCCTAGGTGCGGCCAGCTCCCTCCTGAGTAGCGATCTTTGCTGCGGGATAGAACTTGTCTAAAAACTTCTTCTGCAGCTGCTCCCATGTGTGAATTGATCCTGCTGGTAAGCTCATCAGCCAATGACTGGCCGTGTCACACAGTGAAAATGGGAACGCTTTCATCTTTAGCGCTTCGTCGCTCTCCCCTTCGGCCTTCATGTTCTCGCAAATGACTAGGAATTCTCGCACATGCTTGACTTGGTTCTCGTTGTTCATCCCGCGGAACTTGGGCATGTGATGAATGAGCGAGCTCCTGAGTTCAAAATGACCGTCTGGTGGAAGCACTATGCACCATGGCTGGTTAACCGTGATTGGGGCTGACATCTCGCGCACTGTTCTGCGTCGCGCGGCTTGTCGCGCGGGTGGCGTATTATACACTTCAGCGGCCATCCTTGCTTCAACTTCGCGTTGCACTTCCTCTCTGAACAGGGCTGCGCGGTTATGTGCCCTCGCATCCTCTGGGGTTATGTCCGCTAAGTTATCTCCAACGACACTGTTATCCTCCATAACCTGTTCTAAATCTCAAAGAAAACGAAATTAAAAGAAAACTAATTTGTTGCGTCTGTCAGTGCGCAACTAGAATCTGCGCAGCGCAACTGTTTCAAGGTTGCGCAGGCTGATGTTGATTGCGCGCTGTCAGAAACAACAACGAGAATAAAGCAAATAGAAATAAAATAACTAACTATTGTAAAAGGAAATTTAAGCTGATTAAAGCTTATCTGTGTTGCTCCCCGGCAACGGCGCCAAAATTTGATAGTGCGTCGTTGTGCGCGTCAAATTAATTCCTTCCTTCTCCACTTAGTATAGCGGTTAAGTCAGGGTGGATTCCACAGGGAGCAAGTAGATTAGCTTTAACTAGTAACCTGCACTTAGGAAAACTGGGTAGTGTGAGTGATTGGGTTGCGCAAGTGCGCGAATGAACAATAGTTAACGCAGGAATTGCACTAGACGTGCGCAGGCAGTAGAGATTAAGTACTATGACTATGAAAAGTATCGGCGCAGACAATCCTCTATGAGTGTATTCCTTATCATCGACTCTAAACGTCTATAGTTTGGTTTACTGATGTTAGTGTCCAATCAAGGCTTCCTAACATGTGCGCATGTTCCGATCAAAGTTCATGAGCTATTAATTCTTAAGACTAGTCTAAGCAGCTACGAATCCTGTCACAGTAGCAACTGATTATCCTAGCGCGTTACTCCTAGTTGTCACCGTCAAGCTATTCAACTAGTTTAACATATAACAAACAAGTAACACGAGTAAGATTGCGGTTCAAGGCTTCCCCTACTCATGCAACTAGCTGTCAACAGTGTGCACAGAATTAATACAAGCAAACAAACTATGCATTAAGCACAAGTCTCAAAGGAAATACTCATAGAATCATGCCCAACCGATACTAAGCATTTAGCTAGACATGCTAGTAGTAAACATCATAGAAACAGTAAATAATATCTAAAGTATCTAAGAAAATAGCAACGAGCAGGTGCGTGCAGGTTGCAGTGTCTCGGCTGGCGCAGTCGGCTAGCGCAGGTCCTCGCAGCAGGCTCGTGTGTTTTTCTGTTCTGCCGCTCTCTCGTGTGCTGTGGTGTCGTCTATGGGTGCTATTGATGCGTGTCTCTCAAACCCTAGCCTTCCTCTCTTTATATACTGCTCAAGAGGCCCAACCTTGGCAACTTCCAAATCTAATGGTGTCAAGATTTGGAAACACCAATATCCTGCGCATGGCGCACTGCACACTGGTTAGCGCAATCGGTCTGCGCACCGTAGTCGACTCTGCCACTTCCTATCCTGTTTGCGCTGCTAGCTCCGCAGGCTGTGTGTTGCGCTCCTTAAACGCTGCCTGTTAGCGCGTATCCGACTTAGGCCCTCGTCTCGCCCTGAAATACAAAAACACTGGAAACCAGTAATCTTGTACACAAAATAATGCAAACAAGCATAGGGTTAGGATCTAAATAGTGTGTATAAATAGGCTCTATCAGGGAGATTGTGGATGCACATTGGCATGTTGAACAAAGCTGTACCACGCGGATGTTCAAGGTGTTTTACAAGTGACCATGTTGTACAAAATCTGTACTAAATCCGTACAAGTGACCATGCTGTACAAACTCGAAAGAAGGATATACCACTGCTGTACAAAATCCGTGCTAAGATCTGAAGATTGCGTCTTCAGAATATAACTGGAATATTCCAAGATACGGAGGATCGTGATCATTAAGGTAAAAAAGATCAAGAGATCTTCATTATAACAATACACTTGGAATAGAGAATCATCCTCATCTAACACTTTGGAATAAAAGATCTCAACAAATCATGGGGATATGATCAACATCTCAGGCTGCAGCTCACTATAAGTATGAAGGACTCACAGCCTATGAAGACATGCCTTCTAAGAAGAAAAGCGTGAGTTGATCTTAAGTTGCACTTGCATTGAAGACAATCTGGAAAGCATCCAATCTTGAGCTTTCAATAACACTCAGGGGAAGCCTGAGTACGCGGTGGGAAGAGACGAGAGGTCTCACATTCAGGGGGAGCCTGAGTGCCAATCACTGTAGGTGAGTAAAGGTTAGAATAGAGAGGGATTCTGTTGTTCTGTAACGCCCTTGTACTCGATCTCAAAATAGTGAATTGGTTCCCACGGGCTTGGGATAAGCCCCCCGGATGTAGGCTGGTTTATAGCCGAACTGGGTAATCTGTCTTGTGCACTTAGTACGTAGAATCGATTACTATCTGCCATCTTAACATTCTGCACAGCTTGTTCAAGAAGTTGTTCCACAAGCGAGTTGGACAAGCTACTGCCATCCAGCCTCCAGCATTTTCAACATGTCTTTCTCTTCATCAATGGTAGCATAAATAGATTCTCTAATCCATTGAGGATGTGGATGCTATGTCATGCTTGCACAAAACTGTACAAGATGTTGTACAGGCGACCAATGTGGTACAACCTAAAAAGAAGATCATATCAAAACACATGCGAAATATCAGCATGTATGATCTTAAAGATAAGGTCGAGAAACAACAAAATTGTAACAAACTTATCAAGAAGGTCAACGAACAATCTCAAAGGGATCAACTCCAACAAACTTTCAAAGGATATTCAAAGGAAAATATCTCAACAAACTTCGTGCTTGTGTCAACATCTCAGGCTGCAACTGAGTACAAATACAAGCAGCACACAGCCCATGGAGGCATGCTTTTGAGAAGAAAATAGTGAGCTGATATTGAGAGATTACTTAAGCATCAAAGACACCTGGATAGCATTCGATTTTAAGCTATTAACAACACCAGACGGAGGAGAGTCTTTTCGGGAGAAAGACTATAACAGTGGGTGGAGACGCGAGGTCTCACATTCAGGGGGAGCCTGAGTGCAAATCATTATTAGATGAGTAGAGGTTAGAATAGAGAGGGAGTCTGCTGTTCTGTAATGTCCTTGTACTCTATCTTGATTTAGTGGATTGGTTCCCACGGGATTGGGATAAGCCCCCCAGACGTAGACTGGTTTATAGCCAAACTGGGTAATCCGTCTTGTGTACTTAGCAAGTAGGATCGATTATTATCTGTCATCTCATCATACTACGCAGCTTGTCCAAGAAGTTCTACTACCGATAAGTTGGACAAGTTCCTGGCATCCAGAATTCAGCATTTTCAGAGGACACTCGAAGCAAAGTGTCCAAGCTTTTGACACTTGAAGCATTCAATAATGGTCCTTGCATATGTTTGTCGACTTGTACCTTGGAATGAAAATCTTCCTCTGCCTCGGCCTGCTAGTCTATCATTAGAGGAAACCTACAAGACATGTTCTTCATCCTCATCTCGATCATGCTGTTCATGGACAAGAAGAGAACTCTGAAGTGCATCCAGTGAGAGTTGATCAATATCTTTAGCCTCGTCAATTGAACAAACAATATAATTATATTTGTCTCTTAAAGTCCTCAAGATCTTCTCCACAATATTAACATCCTCCAACTTCACAATAATTTCTCATACCATTTGCGATCACCATTATTACCATACAAAAATAATTAGTGTCTGACTCGCCATTCTTCATCATCAATACCTAAAATGATCTTCTTAATGTATTAGGTTGAGCTATCTAAACTCATGTATTTCCTTGATATTTCAATTTCAAGGAATCCCGTAATTACTTTGTACTTTCCTTCGTCGTGACTGCCTTCGAAATTATCTTATATAAGAATGAGAATAAATAATTATTAGCCTTCGAGTCTTTTAGCTTTAGCTTCTCAATGGTCTTCTTTTGTGCTTCGGTTAGGGTGTCGTCATCAATTAGAATTCCAATCTCGACCACACCTCAAAATTCCTTAGAGCGTAACAAGTTTTTCATTAAGAGGCTTCGATGATCGTAGTCCCCAATGAAGGGAATACTAGGTTGTGCATAGTCAGGGTCTATTTTTTGTGCTAAATTTATTTACCGAAATACTTAATTGAAGGTAACCTAAGTACATAACTAAAACGGACCGCCGCGGAAAACCACCTACCTGGCCGGACCACGGCGGTAGTTGGACCGCCGTTGGACCACCATCAAACACTGTTGACGACGACCAAACCACCGGCGGCGGTGTGGTGGCGACTGATGGTGGTCTATTCGTGTACTTAAATGTACTTAACTTATTTACTAAAAATTTAAGTACAAAGAAAGGATCTTAGTACATTTTGAACTCATCTCGTCCACTAAAGTATTTTACTCACACTTTACTTTTCTCTCTTTAGCTAGCGTCTCACTCACACTCAACCACACCAATGGTTAAAGTCAACCCCTATAGAAAGCTTGCTCTTGATACGAAAATGTTGAACTACAGTAACACAAAAGCAAGAAATATTTGAATTTACTTCTTATTCAATTCAAAAGGGAATTATATAGCCATGACATTACAACGTGCACAAATAAAATTCTACCTGATTAACCTTAACTAACTCTTGAAATGACTCCGCTAAAAGACTAGATACTTATTTGATTGTTTACAAAGTACAAAATACGACCGAGTAAACAATAATCTACACACATAATATATTATTCATATTCCTAGAACTTCGGTCGTTAAGTTTGTTGACGAATCAATTTTACAAACGAATAGAAGCAAGAAACGAATAAGAAACACATTAACTCCAACAATGAGTAAGGATGGGCCCAGAACGCGATCCAGCTCTGATACCATGAAAATCGAACATGCAAGAACGTCAAATGGCGACTGAATGGTTCATAGAGGCTTGAGAACGATATAAAATATTTGAGAAATATTTTTTGGAATTTTTTATTGTTATGTATGCTATTTATAGCATTTAACCCTCTTCTTTTGCACTTAAATTTTAGGCAAATAAATTAAATTAAATTAAATTAAGTTAAGTATAGTAATTATTATTTTTATTGGTTGTGTGTTTTTTTGTGATGATGTATTGTTGTGATTTTGGATGTATTGAGGTAATGGTGGTGGTAGTGGTGTTGTTTTGTGTTGGTGGGTTGTTGTTGTCTTGTGGTGGTGGTGGTAGTGTTTTTGTGATGGTGGGTTGTTGTGGTGGTGGTAATGTTGTGGTAATGGTGGTATTGGTAATGGTTGTGGTGGGATATTATTGTGTTGTGGTGGTGTGGTGGTAGGTTGTTGTTGTGTTGTGGTGGTGAGTTGTTGTTGTAGTGGTGGTGATGGTGATATTGTGGTTGTGATGTTAAGGTAGTGGGGTGGTGATGGTAGTGAAGTGGTGGTGTGAATGTGTTGTGGTTGTGATGTTCAGGTAGTGAGGTGGTGGTGGTGGTGGTGGTAGTGGAGTGGTGGTGGTGGTGTGAATGTGTTGTGGTGGTGGTGGTGTGGTAATTGGATGGTAGTGGTGTGGTGGTATTGTGGATGTGTTACTGTGGGGGTGGTGGTATGGTGTTGTGGTGGAGGTGGGTTGTTGAGGTGGTGGTGGTAGTGATATTGTGATGTTAAGGTAGTGGGGTGGTGGTGGTGATAGTGGAGTGGTGGTGGTGAGGTGTTGTTGTGGTGATGAATAATAATTTAAATACTTAAGTACTAAGTTAAGTTAAATTAAATTAAGTACTTAAGTAAATAATTTAAAGTCAAAAGAACAGGCTGTAGCACATGCCAAAAGAATGATAGATGAAACGATGTCATACTATATCTTGTACTAGCTATGCTACATCATTTTTTTTTAAAATTATATTTCCCTCCAACTAAACTGATTAGCATAGCAACTGAAAGCAATAAAATGAACTCCGATAATAAGGTCTGTTCTTTAGAGCTGAACTTATACTTAACTAAATTTAACTTAACTTAAGTACTTAAGTTAAATACTATAATTTTGTGATAGTCGAGTAGTGGTATGGTTGGATTCAGTGGCGGAGGCATGGCTTGGGGAGGGGGGGCGGCCGCCCCGGTCATTTTTCAAATTTTACTATATATTACGTATGATTAGCTTGAATTTTTTTAGGTTTATAACAAATTGCCCCGGTAATTTTAAATCTATGCCCCCCATTATTTCAAGATGAGTACAAACTCAAATTAATAGAGTAAAGATTATTCATTTTTTTCTTATTTTAAATACAAATAAACAATGACTTAGTATAATTAGTTCAAATATGTATATAAAAATATTATACTATAGTCAGAGAAGAAAAATAAAATAGTATAATATGTTGAAAGGATGACAGGCCTATTGTTTAATGTTTTGGCCCAACATCCAACAAAAACAGACTAATGCTCCTATACGATTAAAAATTCAATTGCCGACAAACAAAGGCATACACACAATTGCACAAGGCAAGCTATCGGAAGCTCAAGGCGTAGCCGGCTAGCCGCGTGGACGCGTGGAGCCTTTGGGCCTTGAGGGTGGTCGGTTAGTGCCAGCGCCCAACTATGATTGTGAAGGTGTTGTTTTTTATAAAGATTAGTTTTTCTAAATTAACATTAGGGTTTGATTATATCAATTTAGATCATTTGTAACTTGTATTTAGTGTTTAGGTGCTAGTGGATTTAGATTAAGTTTATTGGGTGAATTAGTTTAAATTTTATTTTACAGGAACGTTCACAAGGCGACAATATTTCTCAGGTTCATTTAAATGAACTGCGTATATAACTCAACATGCTCCATAAGTTTGTATACAAATTTTTATTTTTTGTCTATCTTTTATTTTGTGTCTATAATTATGGACATGTTGATTTATATATGCAATTCACTTTTACTTACGAATTTTTATATTGACAGAATCAAAGATATACTTCCTCTTAAAACGAAAGAATCCAAATATGGATGGCGGTGGTAGCTGCTCAAATACAAATGCATCAAAAGACAGGGTTATGATGGAGCAAGTAATATGAGGGGTGAGTTTCATGGATTAAGAGCTTTAATTTCACAAGAAAATAGCTCAACTTATTACGTGCATTGCTTTGCTCATCAGCTGCAACTAGTTGTTGTAGCAATTTCGAAGAAACATTTTGAAGTTGGTGACTTTTTGAACAAATATCTCTATTGGTGAGTGTGGTTGGAGCATCATGCAAAAGAAAGGATATTATGCTAGAACTCAATAGAGAACAAGTGAAAAAAGTCATATGTAATCATGAAATCAAAACAGAAAGTGGATTAAATCAAGAAATCACTTTGTCGAGGCCGGGAAATACACTTTGGGTTCTCATTACTGGATGCTTTTGCGTTTGTTGGAGATATTTCCTGTGATTCTGAAAGTGCTCGAGTATATTAAGGAACAAGGGTCAGACGGCGGGAAAAGGCGCCAGGCATATGGTCTTCTCAGATATTTGCAATCATTTAATTTTGCATTTTATTTGCAACTCATGCTTCTTATTTTGGGCCTCACAGAATCTTTATCAGAGGTCCTTCAAAGAAAAGATCAAGACATTTTGAATGCCATGTCGATGGTAACATCAACGAAACAACAATTACAATCAATTAGAGATGTGGATTGGAATTCTCTTCTGTTGAAGGTATCATCATTTTGCAAGGACCATGACCTTCCAAATTTAAATATGGAGGATGAGTTTGTTGATCCATGCCGGCCTAGATAAAAATCTAATATCACTAACCTTCAACATCTTCAAGTGAATTATTTCTATACAGTGGTGGATTGTGTGATGCAAGAGTTCAATGATCGCTTTAATGAGGTTAATTCTAAACTTCTTATTTGTATGGCTTCACTGAGTCCAACAGAATCATTTCGGTATTTTGATCATTCAAAGTTGATGAGATTGGCCACACTTTATCCGAATGACTTTGATTTTTGGGATCGAATGACTCTTGAGCATCAGTTGCGCATCTATATAGATAATGTTCGAGAAGATGTGAGATTTTCTAACTTGAAGGATCTTGATGTTTTGAGTAGATTGATGGTTGAAACTGGAAAACACCTTGCATTTCTTTAATATATCGATTTTTGAGGCTAGCTTTGACATTGCCGGTCGCCACTGCAACCGTTGAGAGATGTTTTCAGCAATGAAGATTGTGAAGACAGATTTGCACAACCGTATGGGAGATTCTTTTTTGAGCAAGTCACTTATTTGTTACATTGAAAAGATATTTTTTGTACCATTCGTAATGATGATGTGATTGAGCATTTCATAAAAATGAAAACTCGCAAGGAACAATTGTAACGCATTTACATTATTATTATTTTGAGAAAAAAATTTGCCCCCTGTCAAAAGAAATCTGGCTTCGCCACTGGTTGGGGTGGTGGTGGTGGTGGTTTGAGTGGTGGTGGTGGTGTGGTGGTATAGTAGTATTATGGTTGGGGTGGTGGTGTAGTAGTGTGGTGGTGGTGTGGTGATGTAGTAGTATTATGGTTGGGGTGGTGGTGTTGGAGTGGTGTAATAGTGTTATGGTTGTGGTGGTGGTATAGTAGTGTGGTGTGGTGATGTAGTAGTGTTATGGTTGGGGTGGTGATGTTGTAATGGTGTAGTATTGTGGTGGTGGTGTGGTGATGCAGTAGTATTATGGTTGTGGTGGTGGTGGTGGTGGTGTGTGGATGCAAAAAATGATGAATAGTATTGGTGATGATGAATTACTTAATTTAACTTAACTTAAGTAACAACTTAATTTAACTTTAAGTATTGAAAATTTAAATGATAAAGAATAGACCTTTAAGTAGAAGTTAACTAAAATAAGTAGAAGCAATATTTTATTTTGGTTTAATATTCTCTCTTGATAAGTGTATTAATTCTCATAACTAAATACGATGACAATTACAAACGGGAGAGCACAATACAATACAACAAATGAAAATGATAAAAGTCATACATCTCAACCGTACACCAGCAACAACTGCTAATTACAATCATTTATAAATAGAATATGACAAAAATTAACTTCCGCTCCGGATAGAAAATGTTGGAGGTGGTTCCCGATTCGACACTTTTGTGATATTTTGGAACTTTTGAAAACACATCTGTATTGTGAAAAGTGAAAAATGTGAACGTGAAACGACGTCGTATATGGTCGATCAGGCTTCAAACTCAGTTCATGGTTGAACGGCTGAACTAAACCAACCATCTTCCATGGCTGAAATCCTCGATCATCATCGAAAAAATCTATTTTTCATTTAAGAGGTTTTGTTTATTTTGATTATGCTTGAAGGCAAGTAATTAGTTTGAGATTATATGCTGTGAACTGGACTGGTAGAAAGGTCCTGAATTGATCGTTTTTGCAGGAGTTGTTAGATGTTGAAAGGAAATGCTTTCAACTGGAAAGTTTCGATTTTTATGGAGTAGGGTGTATGATTTAGATAGAAGAAATTCATGGAGTTGCTTTAGGAATTGTGTTAGTAGACAACTGGGTATCCGATTAGTGTCGCAAAGGCGGCTCACTTTTTGTCGAATGGTGGGTAGTTGCAGTCTGCCTAAGATATCGAGCAGCAGGCGAGATGATACGGTTGATGAGAATGTGTCAGAAGGGAACTGGTTGCTGAGTAAGTTGAGCAGAGAGAAGAGGATTGGAGAAGCGTGCAAGGCGTTTGATAGAATGCCTGTGAGGGATGTGGTGACTTGGTCGATTTTGATTTCGGGGTATACAAAGTGTGGGATGATTGAGGAGGCGAGGAGGCTCTTTGAGAGAGTTGATGCGAAGAAGAATGTTGTGACTTGGACTGCATTGATTAATGGGTATGTCAGCCTTAACCAGATTAGGGAGGCTGAGAGGTTATTTGATGAAATGCCCGAGAAGAATGTGATTTCTTGGAATACTATGATTGATGGATATGCGAGAAATGGGAGGGTTGATGAAGCGTTGTCCTTGTTTGAGAAAATGCCCGAGAGAAATGTAGTTTCATGGAATACCGTTATCACTGCACTTTCACAATGTGGAAGGGTTGATGAAGCACGGAGGCTTTTTGATCGGATGCCTTTTAGAGATGTCATTTCGTGGACCACTATGATCACTGGTCTGTCCAGAAGTGGGAGAGTTGATGAAGCTAGAGAGGCCTTTGATAATATGCCCAATCGAAATGTGGTTTCTTGGAATGCAATTGTAACGGGCTATGCACAGAATTTGAGATTAGACGAAGCTATTGAATTGTTTGAGAAAATGCCAGAAAAAAATGTGCGGTCATGGAATACTATGATTACAGGTTTTATTCAGAATGGGGATGTAGCGGCGGCAAGAAACCTTTTTAATAGAATGAACTTGAGAAATGTTGTGTCGTGGACGACAATGATCACAGGATATGTGCAAGACAAGCAAAGTGAGGAAGCTTTACTTCTATTCACAGAAATGTTAACAGATGGTGAGGCCAAGCCTAATGAGGCAACATTCTTGAGTACTTTGAGCGCTTGCAGCGACTTGGCAGGTTTCAGTGAGGGTCAGCAAGTCCATCAGCTTATTATCAAAACAGTCTACCAAAATACAAGGTTTGTAGTGTCGGCTTTGATTAATATGTATTCAAAATGTGGAGAGTTGGGGATTGCTAGGAAAATGTTCTATGATGGGCTGACAAGACAGAGGGATTTAATCTCATGGAACTGCATGATTGCCGCATATGCTCATCACGGATATGGGACGGAAGCAATAAAGCTGTTCGAGGAAATGCAGGGTGTGGGATTGAAACCCAGTGATGTTACTTATGTTGCATTACTGGCTGCATGCAGTCACTCGGGATTGGTGGAGGAGGGGCTCAAATTCTTTGAGGAATTAGTCGGAGATAAATCAATTCAACTCAGAGAAGACCATGTTACATGCTTAGTGGATCTATGTGGTCGGTCAGGTAGATTGAATTCTGCTTATGATTTCATTAACCAGCTTGACATTAAATCATCATCTCTTTGGGGGGCACTTCTTGCTGGATGTAACGTCCATGGGAATGCTGAGATCGGAAAGCTAGCTGCGAAGAAGCTATTGGAGGTGGAACCGGGTAATGTGGGTGCGTACTTGACTTTATCCAACACATATGCGTCATCTGGGAAATGGAAAGAAGCTGCAGAGATGAGGTCAAAGATGAAGGATACAGGGATAAAAAAGCAGCCTGGTTGCAGTTGGATTGAGATGGACAATAGGTTTCATGTGTTTATAGTTGGCGAGAAATCTCATTCTCAGTTTAACCTCATCAACCGCTTACTAAGGAATCTTCATCTGAAAATGAAGAAAGCTGGTGGGTATGTTCCAGATATGCTATTTGACAGTTTGGTTACCTAAAAGTTGTTGAATCACCCAAATTCCTTGATGCAACTAAATATGTTCAAAAGCTATTTAACTATTACAAATGTTGGATTGTTTGTACTGAATGATGTGTTAAGAGGTGTTGGTTGAAAGAGATGAATATTTTGGGGATATTTTTCTACTTAAATGGACATACTCAATTGATATAAATATTCATTTGTCGTGATTAAAAAATGTCATATGATATTGACATAATTGAAAATATGTACCATTATTTTTCCAACGGGGCCTACCATCTCAGTTTTGCTGGTCATCAGGCCATGGTCGTTGTTGATGGCCAAATCCCTAAACATACCTTCTCCTCACGGTGGGTAATGCCAAATTTTACACCCATTGAACTCCGCCGCCCATTTACCGTATCCTTCCACCTTCAACTCTACGGTGCACATTTCGTTACTACCAGTGGCGGATTCAGAGCTTGGACAGAGGGGTCACAACAAAAATATATCATATTTAATTAAATATTAATTACAATTTAAATAAAAATATTTTTTTATCAAATTTAGGGGGGCCAGGACCCTGGATCCGCCACTGGTTATTACAGAGCCGTATGACTCTCTTTCGAGTATGACGGCCACCCCATCAAACTTTTTCCCCGCCGTCCGACTTCCCTTGCCCAACTCTCTCTAGGCCACTTCCAACGGGTGCTTCAAGCACAGAGCTCAGCTTCACTCTTCGTGCTCGCTGGTACCGACGCCCTCTTCGACACCTTCCACCTCATTCCCCACCGTCACACTGGATAAGATTTTTGGATTGAATATTCAATCCATTTATTTATTTTTTGAATTTTTTATTTTATCACGTTATTCTTGGTTTATTTCAAATCGTTTGGAGTAAAACAAGGCAATATGTAAAGATTTGGACGAAAACATATCGAAAATTTGGGCGAAAACATACCAAAAATTAGGGCAGACTAAGCTTCTTATTTAGAGACCTGTCGAGCGCACATAGAATGTTCGATGGGAACGAGCTACATATCATTGCAAGATTAGTTCAAAGATTTACAACTCTTCACTGTACACTAAAACTAAATTTGGAGGTTAAGATGTTCAAATCAACAATCAAAACTGTTGTGTTAACAATATTCATACCGCGTACTAGTACAGGGTACCGACGATCATTACGATTTGAAAACAAATAGTAAATTTGTAGCCCGTAGTCATTAAGTGATATGGTCGTACCACCAATCGGCACGACCATATCACCAAAAATTAGTACGACCGTATCACCAAAAATCAGTACTAGCATGTGGTACGGCCATACTGGGCCGATACGGGCTTGAGACTCTGAAGCCCGGATCTGCTTCTATAAATAGAAATCAAAAGACCTAAAATCATGGTTCTAGATTCGAACAAGATTAAGCCTAATTCTTGAAGAGAGGAAAGATGGCTCAAAACTATAAGAGACTGAAGATCGATTTCGTAGTGAATGATTCTTCATTTAATTTCTATTTTTCTTCATTAATTCTCTTTTATACATGTATTCTGATTTTATCACCGTGATTAGTAAGTATTCGTCTTCTTCCGAGATTTTATGGATCTCGTGTTGTATCAATTCTTTCAATGTGATTTCACTATAAACTTTACTTTGAATTATACTTATATGTTTGATCTTACGTCGCTTGATGTCATGTTCTATGTGAAATTATCGTAAGGATAATTAGGCTAAAACCAATATTACCAAATTTGAGGTAATTAACAAGAATTACATAGAATTTATTAATCATAGTAGCTATGTTGGTAATATGTGATTTGGTATGAAAGTTAACATCACTTGTTTGAAAAACATATTGTTAACCTATTCCTACCGTAAATAATAGTATCAATGTTGATTTGATATTAATGACATTCAGCTCACAATCAGCCATGATCAGGTTGTTACTAATGCCCGGATTCGCACAACAGTTCTTGTGACGGATTCCAATAATATTTATTCTTTGTTGTGGTACTGAAACTTTCCTTTGGAATTGCCAAATTCTTTCGTATGACTACTAATACTAAATGGGTTCCTATAAGAATTCGTTCTTTGGGTTGTTCTTTTGATGATAATTTGAACATTTTCTAAACTATTAGAGTTCCTATGAGCTTTTTGAAGTTTTTGTTTTTTTTTTCTCTTTTGGTACTCAAGTTTTCCATGATAGCAAGTAGTTATTGGAAATTGAAATAGTTTTGAGTTCA
Organism: Umbilicus rupestris; assembly: GCA_963678935.1. Classification (NCBI taxonomy): domain Eukaryota; kingdom Viridiplantae; phylum Streptophyta; class Magnoliopsida; order Saxifragales; family Crassulaceae; genus Umbilicus; species Umbilicus rupestris. Next base: position 2,280,899 of record OY787617.1, read on the forward strand.
TTTTTCTAGATATTTGTTTTATATTGATCATGATTTTCTGCAGTTGGAACACGGTGACTGCCTTGTTGTTCAATCCTGGTTGGTTGGAGAAGATAGTATGTCATGTTCCTTGGTTGCTGTTGCTGCATTAGGATATGATATCCCATTGTTTTCAGTAATCAAATGTAGGATACACTTCCCTCCTAGTTTAATATGTTGATGGGATGTAACAGTAGCATTTGCTCGAGGTATTACTTGAAGAACTGTGTATTAGTCTGCTCGAGTGTTATGAATAAAAAGCTATGATTTTGCAGCTGTTAGCAAAGGCCTGGTCCTTTCTAGAATCTAGCTCTTATGTGTGCTTTCCACTCTGTGTTTCAAGGGATGCATCTCTAGTACTATAATTATATATTTGCTACAGTGCTTTTTAGGCGTAACAACCTGAACATTCGATGAGTTCTGCGTTTCCTAATTTCATCGCCCTGTCCCTTTCCCCATGCAATATCCAGTGATCAAATGAAAGAAGAATACCCTTCCAGCTCTCGGTGTTGTCGCCAACTTCACGACTACGCGCATGCAAGCTAGAACTCGCCCAATCCAACCTTAACCTTAACAATCAAGTACTGAAAAGAAATGACAAATTTTTTTACTATGATTCACATTCAATCAAACTAGAAGCTACATCCTCATTGAGCGACCGCACACGCTCGATCTGTACTATAAACATCTGAATCGACCAGAAAGAGTGGTTACTGTTGGGAAAAGCCTTAATTGTCCAGGATCAATATAATTAGACAACACTAATTTGATGAAGCTTAGTGGAAGAAAGCACACTGATTTATTATCAAAACTGGAAAACACTCGTAATCATAAGCTGAAAATAACTAGAGAGATAAACTCTCGTACTGAAATAAAACACATGACTGAATGAATGACTGAGAAACTGAAGAGAGAAGATGAACTGAGGGATGATTTTTTTTCTTTGTCGAGCTCTTTTTTTATAACTACAATGTCGTGTACTTCTTTCAAAACATTAATGCTTTGTGTAGCCAAAGAAAAGGTGGGATGCGCACCGGAAGAAAAGGTCGGCTGATGGGCCCCACCTGTCTTGTATCACATCAGTCAACACTCCTCCTTGATACAAGATCGTAAAACTCCAAGCATTTGTCGAAAGTGTTCGAACTTGTCACTTGAGAGACCTTTGGTAAAGATGTCTGCAACTTGCTCTTCAGTTCTACAGAATTCCAATTCAATTTCTCCATCTTTGACAAACTCTCGAATGTAGTGATATCAAATCCCAATATGCTTGCTCCTTCCATGAAATACTGGATTCTTGGCTAAAGCGATAGCCGACTTGTTGTCACACATAATCACTAGAGGGCCTTCTTGCTTATGTTTCATGTCTTCCAATATCCATCAAAGCCAAACTGCTTGACAAGCCGCGGTAGTTACTGCGATGTACTCCGCTTCAGCTGTAGAAAGAGCAACAACCTGCTGCTTCTTTGATGACCATGAAATCTCTCCATCTCCAAGGTAGAAAGCATAACCCGATGTACTCTTTCGAGTTTCCACATCACCGGCCCAGTCGCTGTCTGAATATCCTATCAGACAAAACTTCTCCGTGTGAGAATACCTAATCCCAAAATCACTATTGCGGCTGCTCCATGAACCGACTAATAAGTCCAACTTCGTACACAATATCTGATCTAGTTGAAGTCAAGTAGCGAAGAGTTCTAACTATGCTTATGAAAAAATTGGGATTCACTAACTCTCTAGTACCTTCTTTCATCATCTCCATCCTCTCTGCGACAGGTGTTCGGACCGCCTTCATTCCCTCAAATTTAAACTTCTTGAGGATATCCTTTGCATAATTTTTTTTTTGTTTTTGTAAAGACTCCTCCATCATCTTGCTAAACCTTGATGCCTAGAAAATATGACATCAATCCCATGTCAGTCATCTCAAACTGTCGAACCATCGCTTCTCGAAACTCGACGAACATTGTCTCAGAACTCCTTTTGAATATCAGATCATCCACATACAAGCACACTATCAACATATCTCCATCAGTATGTGTCTTGATGTATAATGTGTGCTCATACGGACACTTCTGAAATCCATTCTCCAGCATATACGTATCGATCCTCGCGTACCATGCTCGCGGGGCCTGCTTCAAACCATACAATGCTTTCTTCAGCTTGTAGACATTATTCTTATTTCCTCTTTGCACGTATCAAGGTGGCTGATCAACATACACCTCCTCTTCCAGAGCTCCGTTCAAGAATGCTGACTTCACGTCCATCTGGTGTATCTTCCACCTATTCTGGGCTGCAAGTGCAATTATCATCTGAAAGGTATCCGTTCTAGCAACAGGTGTGGATACCTCAAAATAGTCGATGCCTGGCTTCTGCCTGTATCTTTTGACGACTAGTCTTGCCTTCAAACGGTCCACCTGACCGTCGAGATTGTACTTCGTCATGTACACCCACTTTACTCGAATCACCTTCTTACCAACTGGTAACGGTGTCAGCTCCCATGTATCATTCTTGTCGATTGAGGCTATCTCTGAATCCATAGCATGAATCCATCCTTTGCGTTTTGCTGCATCCTCGAACGTCACAGGATCAGACAAAAATTCATCATTGTTTCATCAGTAGTGTCAATCTCATCATCTCGAGTGACAACATAATCTTGAAATCGAATTGGTGACAATCCGGGTCATACAGTTTGTAACCCTTCGTATCAGTATTATATCTAATGAAGATACAGTCTGCTCCTGTCATCCAGCTTCCTTCGCTACTGATCTGGTATATGAGAATATGCGTGTTATGGATCCGCATTTGGACCTTCAAAGTCCTTGTCTAAATGAAGGTCCTTGCGGAATTGAAGCTAAGTCCTTAGAAGAAATCTGCCCACTTATGCTACACTATCCCGGAGAGGACCAAAATGCCGAGTATCAAGGGGAGCCACCAAGGGAGCTAAACGCAGCAGCTCAAGGCCAAAACTCAGCCGTGTCACATGCTACCATTGCTGCCCAAAACGCAGTAGCTGAAGGGGGAACATTGGCTGCTCAAAACGCCAAGTTTAGAGGGCTACAAACAAAGGAGTCAATACTAGCATTCAATGAAGCCCAAGGGCCATAACTTCCATGGAACATGCACCAATGGCCAGCACTTATATTAAGCAAATGCTTAATGCTTCCCATGCATCACATGGAGCACACGGATCCCACACGGATCCAGCAAGCATTGATGAAGGAGCCATGCACCCGGCCAGCCAAGAGGAGCAACCGGAGGAGTTAAAGCAAGGAGTAAATAAAGTCCCAACATCCTATATTAAGCATAGGAGTTATGTTACCCACAAATTCCATGAAGATTCTCCTAGCAATCATGAGGGAGCAATGCATTCAGCCGGCTGGGAGGAAAACAAGGATGCCAAGAATAGAAGGCCACATGTGGAGAGGAGCCGGAGTAATGACGGAGCAATAATGGCCAAGGTGACCCCTCGGCTGGCCTTGCCCTATAAAAGCCAGCCCTCTCCTCATTTGCTAATCATCAAGAATATTTACAAACAAAGCCAAAGAGCCAAAGCATATCTCTTGATCAAGTAGCATAGGATAGGAGTTAGCATTTGAGTTACTTGTGTTACAAGAGTTATTATCATTGTAATACTCCTTTTGCAGCCGGTTTTAGTAATAAAGCTTGCTGATTTTTGAGTACTTGTTTGTTCTTGTACTTACAAAATCCGACCATCACCATCTCCATCTCCATCTCAACCTTCACCCATCTACATCCCACCATCATCAAATCCATCTCATCACAATCCACCACCTTCCCGATCTACATCCACTTTTCCATCCAACATCAACACCATCACAAGATCCACACAACACCACTTCCATTCCATCTCTTTTCCTTTTCAAATCCACCATCTTCCGCTCATCTCAGCCAGACCCGCGCCCCACCCATACATTAGCTACCGCGCCGCGGACAGCTAAAGTACATCCGAGGAGCGCAACTCACTGACCCTTGTCCCAACATTTTCCCGCACATCTTCACGCTTCGGCAAGCGAATCCGAGTGAACCTGCCCCAAGGTTCATATCAATGCGACACGTCCAAATACTCGTAGACATGATATATCGGACTTCACACCATTCCAAGCTTCATGTGGTGTCTTTACATGTACTGCCTTTGTGGGACACCGGTTCAATAAGAAAACTGCGCACGCTACTGCTTCTGCCCAGTATGGCTTTGGTAGCTCCTTGGCCATCAACATGCTTCTAGCCATCTCATTTATTGTCCGATTCTTCCTCTCAGCTATGCCATTCTGTTGAGGTGTGTAGCTTGCAGTCAACTGCCGTCTAATTCCTTCGGCTATGTAATATTTGGAGAATTCATTAGAAGTGAATTCTCCTCCTCTATCTGATTGCAACGTCTTCAGTGTGTAACCACTTTATTTCTCAACAAAGCTCTTGAACTCCCTGAATGTCCGGAAAGCCTCCGACTTTTCTTTCAAGAAATAAACCCATGTCTTTCTCAAAATCATTCACCAATGTCATCATGTATCTTTTTCCACTAAGAGATTCGACCTCCACTGGACTACATAAATCTGTATGAACTAGCTCCAATGGTTGGTTTGCTCGTCTCGCCTTTCCTACTGGAAACGGCTGTCTGTGCTGCTTTCCTAACAAGCACGCCTCACATGGTTGACTATGAACTTTGATCGTCGGTAGTCCTGTAACCATTCTTTTAGCAACCAATAATTTCAATCCTTGCAAATTTCAATGGCCAAACCTGAGATGCCACAACCAACTGATGTCTCTCACAATCGTCTGGAAGTTCATCCCAACCCTCTTTTGAAGAATCCACTGGAACATCCGGCTCTTTGTCATCGGGACTTTGGCAACGATCCTCCGATCTTTTCCTTCAATAGTGCAAACTCCGTCTCGGATAGAAATGAAATGCCCTCTCTTCGAAAGTTGCCCCATGCTAAGCAAGTTCCAACAGAGTCCTGGTACATAGCACACATCAATAATAGTTGCATATGTACCTGCATTCGTTTGTATTTGGATATCTCCCTTTCCCATCACATGTATCTGCGATTTGTTTCCGAAACTGACTTCGCCTCGAGTGGATTCGTCCAAGCGAGAGAATAACTTCTTTCTCCCACTCATATGGTTGTTGCATCCGGATTCAATATATCACACGTCTGTGTATTCTCCGCAAGTCTCTTTTTTCTTACATGCTAGAACCATATCTCGGTGTGCCTCGGAAGCGTAAGCTTGCTCCACTCGTTCATTTTCAACATGTGCTCGACATTCGCTTTTGTAGTGTCCAAACTTTTGACAACAGTAACACTAAAATCCTGGACTTATCTCGTCCTCCAGTATCACCACCTCGAGCTCTCTGAAATGTACTACTGCTGGCTTCACCTCGTCCAGCGGTGTAATTTTGGCCCCCACCTCGGCCTTGTCCACGGCCTCAGCCTCCACGATAACTTCCATTCACGTTCTGTTTCATCCTTTGCTCGTGTCCCAGCGAACTCATGAGTTGTTCCATCGACATCTTTGATATGTTGCATCCCTCTTTAATGGCTGCCACAACATATTCAAATTTAATGAGCGCAAAATCTTTTCCAAGACTCGTTGTTCCTCCAGCGTCTCTCCATTAACTCTCATATTGTTAACGACTGTCTGGACCCGTTCATAGTATGTCGAAAATTTTCAGAGTCAGTCATTTGCAATTGAAATTTCACAGCGCCTCTGAGTTGCAGATTGTGTACAAGCAGTTGCTATAGCAGACTCTTGTACACTCGGATCTTGTGCAGCAAGATAAAACTATGAACAACGATTTGTTCACCCAGTTCGGCCAACTGCCTACGTCTGGGGAGGACTGTACTCCATTCCTCAATCCACTAGTCTCAAAGGTCTCTCGTACAACACGGTTCGACTCAACGCAACCTATGCTACTCAACCTTAGCTAGTCAATCACACAATCAGAATAGGCTCTGACTTGTGTCTCACACACCTACACACTCGAATTAATTCAAAATAGCTACTCCTCTAATCTCACAGACTTAGCCTATTCTAATTAAATCAAAGTCTCCATAGGATTGCGATAGCACCTGCTGTAGCACACAGCTGGTGCACGTTCTGTCCGCGTCGTTCCAAAGCCTTCCGCTGAGCCGATCGAACTCTTCCACGAGCACTGCACACTCTGAATGCTCCCCCTCACTCAATGACCTCCTGTCACTAGCGAGACCTAGCCTCCTGCAGATTGTCCGAGTTCCTCCACTCGACAACTCTGCCGCCGCCTGCCTTGATCAACGAACAAGCACGTCCTACTCTGAATTGGTCTTCTCTGATCAAGCTCTGATCAGACTGTGCAAAGTCCTCGATCAGCCTTTGCTCTAACCACTCAGCTATGCGCTCATGCTCTGCTCTCGGTGGTGATCCACTCTCTCCGCTCTAGCAATCTGAATATATCTCTCGGTATATTACTTTTTCTTTTTGCTTGGATTCTATCTTGGATGGATACTTTGCTGCTCTGCCCAGTCTCCTTTAAATAGGAACTCCATGCTCCAACAATATCAAATTTAGGAAGCCTTCCAAAAAGCTCTCCAGATTCTTGCAAGTTTGTTGAGATTTGATTTCTTAAAAACCAACTTTAGAAATCTTATCTCTATCTTGGGCTTGCCGAGTTGTTTGTTGCTGCTGGAATTTCCTAAGTTCATTAGGAAACCTTCCAAAACTCCATGCTCCATCAATATCAAATTTAGGAAGATTCCTTAAAGATCTCAACAAGATCTTATCTCCTAATTCTTAGGAGATTAGATTTGTTTGGAGAAACAAATCTTTCCATAATCAAATCTTCTCCTGGATACGGGAATCTCCACTGGGATAATCTCTCTTAATATTTAGAAGCTCCTCCAAGATCTCAACAAGTTCATATCTGGGCAGATTGTTATTTGCGCCAATACTGCTGCTACAGCTCCTGCTGTAGCTACTGCTATTCACTGAGCTTGTTCACTCTGGCTGGATTTGCACAAGCTGTGCTGTCTTCACACGGCCAGCTGCATCATCTTGCTCTCTATCTTCACGATACTCTACCAACATGTTGCGATGCTGGCAGCAACCCTCCGTACGTTCTTTGGGATGCTCCAAGTTGATTGGCATGTTGCTGACTCTGGGAATCTGCTAAATTGCATTTAAAAACCTTCTGTTGCTCTTCTCTTCAATTCTGGGCAGTTTGTTCTTCACACGGAAATCTGCTATTTAGGATGCTACAACTCTCTGCTACACAGGTTGCTATAGCAACGCCTTATGCACTCTGTTTGTTCACTGTGGAACGCTCTACACCAGCTGCTGTCTTCACATGCTTGTTGTAACTGACTCTTGTGCACCTTGTAGGAGTTTGTCAATGATGCCACAAACCTTAACAATCTCTCCCTTGACATGTTTGACAAAATCCAAGGACTCTTTTGATCTTAGGCAATCCTTTTCAGACTCCTTCTCTAGCAGCTTCCTTTGCTTCTTTAGGATTTATCTCAATTCAAGGACTCTGCCGATCTCAAGCTATCCCTAGCTTATCTTCTGGCTTCTTCTCAAGTGGTATCTTCACATAGCTTCTGCTGTCATCGGATGGTGTGCCAGCTTGTGACTTTGTGGCTAGTTTGTCAGTCTATGGAAGAAGCTCTAGCTTCAATCTTCACGGGATGCTGTAGCAACTTCTTGCTCTGGTTTTGTCAAGGATGTCATTACCTTAACAATCTCCCCCTTGGCATTTTTGACAAAACCTGAGCATCTTCTGCAGGGGCTCCTCTTCTCCCTCTGGGGTCGACTGGCAAAACCTGCCACATAAAACAAATAGCAGAACACATCTCCTCCACCTTTTTGCCACAAATGATAAGGGGGGAGCCTCAAGCTAAACTCAGCAAATAGGTCAACGCCTCTTCTCCATCCACCGAAGAAGGGGAACTCTTGGTGTCTCAGCATGTGTCTCTTCTGATGATTTTGGGGGACTATCTGGTGGTTGCTTCTCCATCACTGCCTGCTCCAGCTTCCGTATCCAATGCTTCCGAGCTCTGTTGTGTCCGGTAACTCTTTCTTTCCTTCCGGCATTGTTTCGATATCTCACCCGATCTGTGCCAGTGTCCTTTGCAATCCTCATTCTCCAGTTCGTTGTCCTTCCAACGTATCTGATGTTTTCTTGCACAACTGGACAGTGACAGTCCTTCTCGGCTTTGATGAGCTGAAGGTCACCTGCATGCCACGTCTAATCCTTGGCTGCATCTGGCGTTGTCCATCTGTGGGCGATCTCTGAAGTCTCCAATACTTGTTCCGGATTGGGCATCTCCGCTGAATGTGTCCCTTCTGATCACAGAAATAGCATCTGCGGCCATCACTTCTAGCCTTCTTTTCAGCTACAGGTTGTCGACACTGAGGTTGCTGTACTTGTTCATCCTTCGAGGCACATTCTTCTGAACAGGTTTCTGGGACAGGATCGGTTTCTCCATGGCATTCCCAGCATCTTTTAGCTCCGTAGCTTTCACGAATATAGTTCTTTCAGCACCTCTTCTCCATTGTATCCAAGACCGGAGTAGCCTCTTCCATATCTTTGGCATGCTAGAGTATCTTCAAGAGTGCTCGAGCCACTATTAAGCATCTTTGCGTTCTTCCTGTAGAGGTTGAGCTCTTCCTTCTCTGCAGCAAACTTCTCTTCTTGCTGAAAAGCCTGATCCATAAGAGAAGTGATCGTCTTCAGCAGCTCCTCTCGTTCTTCTTCCAGGTCTGTTACTTTGCCAGTCAATCCTTTGTTGATCTCGATGACTTTCAGCTACTCTTCGTGCAACAGGGCAAAGTTTCTTGCAATGAACTCCAAAATGATTTCATCATTGTCACTACTTTTTGACTCTTCAACATCATGAACAATTTCTGACTTTGTTGAAATGGTGTTCTTCATATTAGTTGCACTTATCAGAGCAACCTTGCTCGTTTCTTCAGAGTCTTCTTCACAGTCTTCGTCTCTCCAGTTTGCAGCAGGAGTCTTGTTCCTTTCATGAGCCGTCTGGAGGATCTCCCATGCTTGCTTGGCAATTTCACAGTCAAAGATCAGCCTGAAATTATTTGCGTCAACAGCGACAAATATCACGTTCAAGGCTTTGGAATTACTGGTTGCTACAGCTTCTTCTTCAGCTGTCCATGTCTCCTCTGGTTTCTCCCGTGTAACTCCTTTGTCGTCGATGGTCAGTGAGTGTGATCACCTAGACACTACTGCTCTTCAAGTCTTCTCAGCCATCGCCTTTAGAAAGGCCTTCATTCTCTCATTTCCAACAATTATAATTTCCTTCTTCCAGTAGAGGTGGCCGACTTGTGCTTTGCCTCTTTTTCATCTTCGCTCGATGAACTCAGCAAGGCGCTCAGGATCTTCACTCTGTGTGTCGAGTTCTAGCTCTGATACCAATTGAAATTTCACAGCGCCTCTGAGTTGCAGATTGTGTACAAGCAGCTGCTATAGCAGACTCTTGTACAGTCGGATCTTGTGCAGCAAGATGAAACAATGAACAATGATTTTCACCCAGTTCGGCCAATTGCCTACGTCTGGGGAGGACTGTACTCCAGTCCTCAATCCACTAGTCTCAAAGGTCTCTGGTACAACACGGTTCGACTCAACGCAACCCATGCTACTCAACCTTAGCTAGTCAATCACACAATCAGAACAGGCTCTGACTTGTGTCTCACACACCTACACACTTAAATTAATTCACAATAGCTACTCCTCTAATCTCACAGACTCAGCCTATTCTAATTCAAAGAAAGTCCCCGTAGGCTTGCAATAGCACCAGCTGTAGCACACAGCTGGTGCACGTTCTGTCCGAGTCGTTCCAAAGCCTTCCGCTGAGCCGATCGAACTCTTCCACGACCGCTGCACACTCTGAACGCTCCCCCTCACTGACCTCCTGTCACTAGCGAGACCTAGCCTCTTGCAGATTGTCCGAGTTCCTTCACTCGACAACTCTGCCGTCACCTGCCTTGATCAACGAACAAGCACGTCCTGCTCTGAATTGGTCTTCTCTGATCAATCTTTGATCAGACTCTGCAAGTCCTCGATCAGCGTTTGCTCCAACCACTCAGCTATGTGCTCACGCTCTGCTCTCAGTGGTGATCCACTCTCTTTGCTCTAGCAATCTGAATATATCTCTCGGTATATTACTTTTTCTTTTTTCTTGGATTCTATCTTGGATGGATACTTTGCTGCTCTGCCCAGCCTCTTTTAAATATGAAATTTACAACGTCTCAATTAGGCAGATTTGTGAACAAGCAGTTGCTGCAGCACACTCTTGTTCAATCGGAAATTGTCTCAGCAAACAATGAATAAGACAGCAGTTTGTTCACCCAGTTCGGCCAACTGCCTACGTCTGGGGAGGACTATTCTCCAGTCCTCAATCCACTAATCACAGAGGTCTCCAAGTACACTCGGTTACAACTCCACGCAACCTATGCTACTCAACCTTGTGTGGATCACTTGACACGGTCAGAACAGGCTCTGACTTGTGTCTGCACACCCTCTACAAATGTCAATCTAGAATAGCTACAGACTTCTCAAGACTCAGCCTATTCTAAACTACACTCACTCAGCAGGGTTGCTGTAGCAACTGCTGTAACACACAGCTGAAGCACAATTGTCCGCGTCGCTCCAAAGCCTTCTGCCGAGCCGTTCGAACGATTCCACGAGCGCTGCACACTCTGGAATACTCCCCCTCACTCAGTGACCACCTGCCACTAGCGAGAACCACCGCTTAGACACTTGACCGAGCCACACACCCGTCAGTTCTTCCGCGGCTGCCCTTGATCAACCAACAAGCACACCTGCTATGAATTGGCTTCCAGATCAAGCTCGAATCAGACTCTTCAAGTCCTGATTCCCTTCTGCTTCTGTCACCACAGCTCTGCGCTCACGCTCTGCTCTCGAGTGATGATCGAAGAATTCGTCCGTCACACACAAAAATTCCTCTCTCTGAATTCTGTGTATGCACTCATATGTCCCTCAGCTTCGATCAACCCTTCTGCTCTAAATCCCTTCTTCTTAAATAGCAGCACCAGCTTTAAGCAATGTCCAGGTTTAGGCAATGTCCCAAAAAGAACAATTATCTCCTAAAATCTAGGAGATTAGATTTGATTATTATCTACAATGCAAATCTCCTTCTCTGACTAGGAAACCTCACTGGAATATACTCCACAGCATTTTAGAAATTCTTCAGATGCTCTCCGTAGAGTTTCCAGCCCTTCTAGACAAGCCCAGGTTGCTGCTGCTTCTCGGACAGATGATGCAGCCACTTGAACAAGCTCCTGCTATAGCATCTCCTGCTGCAGCTTCTGCTAGTTCACTTGTGCTGGTCTGCTTGTTCACTTGTACTGTAGCAGCTCCTTGTTCACTTGTGCTAGTTTTGTCAAACACTGCCATACTACATTATCAAAATAGGAACTCCATGCCCTAACAATATCAAATTTAGGAAGCCTTCCAAAAAGCTCTGCTAGATTCTTACAAGTTTGTTGAGATTTGATTTGTTAAAAACCAACTTTAGAAATCTTATCTCTACCTTGGGCTTGCTGAGTTGTTTGTTGCTGCTGGACTTTCCTAAGTCCATTAGGAAACCTTCCAAAACTCCATGCTCCATCAATATCAAATTTAGGAAGATTCCTTAAAGATCTCAACAAGTTCTTATCTTCTAATTCGTAGGAGATTAGATTTGTTTGGAGAAACAAATCTTTCCACAATCAAATCTTCTTCTGGATACGGGAATCTCCACTGAGATATTCTTTCTGAATATTTAGAAGCTCCTCCAAGATCTCAACAATACCATATCTGGGCAGATTGTTATTTGCGCCACTTTTGCTGCTACAGCTCTTGTTGTAGCATCTGCTGTTCACTGAGCTTGTTCACTCTTGCTGGATTTGCACAAGCTGCTGTCTTCACACTGCTAGCTGCATCATCTTGCTCTCTATCTTCACGATACTCTACCAACCTATTGCGATGCTGGCAGCAACCCTCCGTACGTTCTTTGGGCTGCTCCAAGTTGATCGGCATGCAGCTGACTCTGGGAATCTGCTAAATTGCATTTAGAAAGCTTCTGTTACTTTTCTCTTCAATTCTGGGCAGCTTGTTCTTCACACAAAAATCTACTATTTAGGATGCTACAGCTCTCTGCTACACAGGTTGTTGTAGCAACGCCTTGTGCACTCTGCTTGTTCACTTTGGAATGCTCTACACCAGCTGCTGTCTTCACATGCTTGATGTAGCAGACTCTTGTGCACCTTGTAGAAGTTTGTCAATGATGCCACATACCTTAACAGCAATGACTCAAAATCGCCCCTTAGTGTCTGTAGACGCAACCGCATAACTCGCTCATCGCCTTTGTACGCCTTTTCAAGGATAGTCCACGCATCGTGTGATGTTTCCGCCTCTGATATTTTTTCAAATATCAGTTGCTCCATAGCTTGAAAGATCGTAAATAATGCTTTTTGATCTTTCTTACTGGTTTCCTTCAATAAATCATTTTTTCTTTTTTTTAGCTCGTCAAAAGCTCTGCCAGCTACTTCGGTGTAGCCCATCTCGACCAAACACCACAAATCTTGAGGCCGGAAGAACGCCTTTAATTGGATAGACCAATTTTTGAAATTTCGCCCGTTGAATTTCGGTATCTCAAGTGAAATTGTTTTAGACATGATTGATTCGTAATAACGCTAGCTCTGAGGCCGAATGTTGGAAAAAGCCTTAGTTTCCCAGGATCAATATAATTAGACAACACTAATTTGATGGAGCTGATGGAAGAAAGCACACTGATTTATTATCTAAACTGGAAAACACTCGTAATCATAAGCTGAAAATAACTAGAGACATAAACTCTTGTACTGAAATAAAACATACGACTGAATGAATGACTGAAGAACTGAAGAGAGAAGATGAACTGAGGGATGATTTTTTTTCTTTGTCGAGCTCTCCTTTTATAGGTACAATGCCGTTTACTTCTTTCAAAACATTAATGGCTTTGTGCAGCGGAAGAAAAGGTGGGCTGCTGATGGAGCGTATTAATACAATCCATCGAGTTATTTATTCTCATTGTTTAATTACATTTTGCGTGTAAAAGATTACTTCTTGTTAGTGTTTCACATCGCAGGTGTATCAAGACCGCTTGGGAGTTTATTGCGCATTTGGATGGATATAGAACAAACCTAGGCAGATTAACCTGTTCGTAGTCGACGGCTTTCCTAGCATAGGATTCTTATCTGATTGAGGTGTGTCATAGCTTGTTGGAAAGATAATTAAAGGGGCTACAACTTCTTAGTTTACATCAAGACAAGATTCCAAGGTTTAAAGGGTCAAACAAGCGAGATTCTAACACTGCAAATATGCTCCCTCCAAGCAGTGGGCGAACCACATTTGACTCGCCCAAGCCAAGAGTGATCCACCCAGCTCCATTGCACGCTGAGTATTTGACTCGTCCGAATCACTTTGAAGGCAGCCCGAATCAAAATTGATTCGGCCAAGCTTATGCACATACTTTGACTCGCCCGAATCAACTTGGAAGCTTGCCCGGATCACTTGACTCGCACAGCAGGGGATGAGCTCTGAGTGTTTGATTCGGAAAGCTTGCCCTAATCAATTGTCAAAGCGTGCACGAGCCAAGTGATTCGTGCAAGAGAAAGCCGGCCCAAAAGGATGAAAATAAAGAGAAGAAAAGGAAAAAAGAAACCCTAATTTTCGAAAGGAAGGAAGAATTGAAAGAGTTTTTGGACAGAGTTCTTCGCCGGAGCGACTGAGAGGAGTTTGAGCAGAATCAAGGGGAGAAAGATGGAATTATTGTTCACGCTGGATTACTGTTCATCACGCACTGTTCATCGTTCATGTTCACGCCGGAGTTACTGTTCACAGTTTTAGTATTTTTCTGAACTCAGTTTATTTTCAGTATTGCTTTAAATGGATTGTAGTAGCCAAACCTTAATTTCAGTTTGTAGATTTTGTTTTGCGACACACGGTTTGAGATACTTATGTTTCGTCATTCAATTTAGTGAATTCCTGTTCTTCGTTTGAATTGCATGCTTCGATCATCAAGTTAGCATAGCCTAGCGGTGAAACTGAATTGATATCTATTGCGTGATACTTGGTTGACTTCTCTATTAGCTAAGCCTAGCGGTATAACCTAATCGGTGTTGTTAATCGAGTAATTGTTAAACCTATTCGAGAACTTAGCGGTGAGAGTAGGTAGAACACTAGAGTCGGCACTACCTTAACAGGATTGTTAGACTAGGAACATAAATTTTACTAATTGATACATGTTTCAATCGATGATTACCAGTTGCAATGCATATCCCTGAGCTGATTTTTCTCTGAATTTGATAACACAAATATTCTTCCTAAAAACCTCCCTTTTAATGTGACAATTATTTGTAGAACTTCAACACTGATTGCTCTCTCGTGGGTTCGGCCCTACTTACTGCTTGCTAGTTATTAGGAGATTATAAATATAAATTTGGCGCATACAACGACGTGCCGTCAAATTTTGCAACACTCAGTATAGAGTTAAGCGTTTCTTTTTCTTATTTTCCGTTGTTTTGCTTGTTTTTCTTTTCGGCATGTCGAATGCAGGAAGCGTCAATGGCGATGGTCGCCAGAATCAAGAACATGATAACATTCACGACGAAATGCCCCCACAGGAAATACCACCATTCTATGACGAGCCGGAACGGGTATTTAACCAAAGGCAAAGAGAAGCTCGTCAGAGGATGGAGCTCCAGGGAGGACACAATGGTAGAGGTGGAAGAATGGATGAGTATGATGAGTATGCCCCACCTCGCCACAACCTCAACCATACCCAATTCAGCAACAATACAGACAACAACCACCGCTTCAGCAGCAACAAAATAGACAGCCAGCCCGACATGAGCCAACTATGAGGGAGCTCTCGGCCCCCACATTCCAGAACCAGCCATGGTGCATCAACGCTGACCTGGAAGAAGACAACTTTGAAATCAAAACCACAGTGGTGCACCATCTGTCCAAGTTTGGAGGATTATCGGGAGCAGTTGCGACGGGGTATTTACAAGAGTTCACCGGAATCTGCCAAACATTGAGACCATACGTAGGTTCGGAAGACAGGTTCAAATTGAAAGTATTTCCATTGAGTTTAACTGACCTCGCAAAATCTTGGTTTCTTTCTTTGCCTTCAGGTAGCATTCGCGATCAAATGCAAAGAAAGTTCCTCGACAAATATTACCCTCCTGCTAAAGCGACTCAGGTCAGAAGAGAGTCATCGATGATCATGCAAGGATCCAATGAGTCTATGTATGATTACATGGAGAGGTTCAACTCTTTAGAACAAAGCTGCTGCAATTTGGATGTTCCGGAAAAGATGTTGATAGAGTATTTATTGGATGGATTGAGACCTCTCTAGCATATGTTATTGGATGCCGCATCTGGTGGAACGGTGCTCAACTTGACATCCGGACAAGTACGTGATTTGATCACCGAGACCGCAGAGAGCGCAAGGTTCCGAGAGAAGACGAGTCGTAGGGATGAGAGAACAAGGAACGTGTCGCAAGTTGTGACAAATGACAGCCAGCTGGTGAAGGGGATTAAAGAGTTAAAGGAAACCATCCAAAGGATGTCAGTGAGCCAAGCCAGCACTGTGAAGGTTTATGAATTTTGCAGCACTGCAAGCCAAAAGACAGATGAGTGCCCTACACTCCAAGAGGATGAGGTAATGGACGTTAACGCAGTGGGGAACTTTCAGAATTTCAATAACAACAATAGACCGCAGCAGCAGAGGTAGTTTGGACTGGCAGCAAATGATTTCAATTGGAAAAACGAGGGAGGATTTCAGCAGCAGCATCAAGGGCAGAACCAAGGGCCGCCTCAAAATCAGAATCAAGGACAACCTTACCACCCTCCATTTCAACAACAAGAGAGGTACAACAATCAGAATAATCAGTACCCAAGGAAGAATTTCAACCAAGCAGGCCCGAGCACTGGTAAATCATGGGAAGAGTCGCTCAAGGACTTGGAGAGTACCATGCAAAGAAACCAAGCATAAACTGATGGAGCCATAGCCGAGCTCACAAAGCAAATGTCGCAACTAGCCTCCACAGTTTATGAAATGAAGAGTGACAAGGGCAAGCTTCCTTCGCAGACAATTCAGAACCCGAAGGGGAATGTGAGCGCAATGACCCTAAGGCACGGGAAGGTGATCCAGCAGGCAGCAGCTGCTGAGGAGGAAGCACCAGCAATTCAAGTCGAGCCTAATGAGGACTCAGCAACCCCTTTGAGCTCGGTACAATCTGAATCTAAAATTCATGTGCAGCGCGTTAATCCAGCTCTACCGTTCCCTGTGCAGTTTAAAACCCCGAAGAGGCAAGTGATCGATCAAGAAGTATGGGACTTGTTCAGCAAAGTGGAAATCAACATCCTGCTTCTGGAGCAATCAAACTTATACCGCGCTATGTTAAGTTCCTCAAAGAATTGTGCACTAACCGGCGTCGGTCATCACAACTGAAAAGGAAAGCCTTAATGCCAATGTAGCCGATGTTATTCAAAGATCATTACCTAGAAAATGCAGAGACCCAGGTATGTTTTATATTCCTTGCACAATTGGTAGCATTCGCATTAATAATTGTATGCTGGACTTAGGAGCTTCTATCAATGTATTACCACACTCTATTTACTCGTGCTTGCGTATTGGACCTTTTATCACCTGGACTAACTATTCAGCTGGCAGATAGATTGCGTAAGCAACATAAGGGTATTATCGAAGATGTATTAGTGTAGGTAGGGGAACTCGTATTTCCAGCGGACTTTTATGTCTTGAAAATGGATGGTGGAGACCTAGCCGACAATCCACCAATACTTAGGACGACCCTTTTTGAAGACCTCAAGGATGAAGATTGATTGTGATACGGGCATGTTGACCATGCGAATCGAGGACGAGGTAGTTGAGTTTGACATCTTCAAAGCAATGAAGCACCCACCGGAGCACAACACAGTAAACGCGATTGATGTCGTGGATGACATTGTGAGTTAAGTGAACCCGTTCTATGGGGATTATGGACTCGAGATTGTGCTAGAAAAATCTGTGTTCAAACCGGATGAATCCTACGAGCTTAAGGAGTTAGTCCAGGCAGCTCTTGGGCAATTGGAAGTGTCACGCCCGCTGATGCCCAGGTATGAAATCAATGAAATCAGTTTGTTTAAGACTAATACCTTGCTGTTTTCTTTTGTGCAGGCCCCAATCATCAAGATGAAACCATTACTGGAGCACTTAAAGTACGCCTTGTTAGGAAAGGATGACACATTACCGGTGATTATCAGAAGGGGGCTGGAGCTGGAGCAAGAGCACAAGCTCATCAAGGTTTTGAAAGACAACAAGCAAGCAATTGGATGGACACTTAGCGACATTAGAGGGATTAGTCCAATAGTTTGCATGCATAGAATCTTGCTGAAAGAGTGAGCTAAACCATCGAGAGAACCACAACGTCGACTCAACCCAATAATGATGGAAGTGGCAAGAAAAGAAATTCAGAAATTATTAGATGCTAACGTCATTTATCCTATTTTAGATAGCCAATGGGTGAGTCCAGTACATGTTGTTCCGAAGAAGACCGGCATAACAGTGGAAGAGAATGAAGCCGGTGAGATGGTAACTAACGAATTCAGAATGAATGGAGGATGTGTATCGACTATAGAAAGTTGAATGCTGTCACTCGTGAGGATCACTTTCCCCTTCCTTTCATTGATTAGATGTTGGATAGGCTGGCAGGTAAGACATTTTTTTGCTTTCTTGATGGTTTCTCGGGATATAATCAGATCCCTATAGCTTCTGAAGATCAAGAGAAAACTACATTTACATGTCCTTTTGGTACATTTGCATTTAGGCGAATGTCTTTTGGTTTATGCAATGCACCCGAAACCTTTCAAAGGTTAGCCACTAGTATTTTTCTGACATGTTAGGTAGTTTCATTGAGGTATTCATGGATGATTTTACGGTGCATGGTGACACATTTGATGAATGTTTAGAGAAATTGAACAAGGTGCTAGAGAGATGTGTGTCGATGAACCTTGTATTGAATTATGAAAAGTGTCATTTCATGGTCACGCATGGTGTGGTGCTTGGACATGTAGTGTCACAAGAAGGGATTAAGGTAGATAAGGCGAAAATCGACTTGATTCTTAGTCTTCCTTACCCTTTGAATGTGCGTGATGTTAAGTCTTTTTTTGCGCATGCTGGCTTCTATCGTCATTTTATTAAGGATTTTTCTAAGATGGCGCTGCCCTTGACTAACCTCTTGCAAAAAGATGTTTCTTTTGAGTTTTCAGATAAATGCAAGGAGGCGTTCGATGAGCTTACACACGCGCTGACTAGTGCACCCATCATCCAAGCACCCGATTGGACGCAACCCTTTGAAATCATCTGTGATGCAAGCGACTACGCCGTAGGCACTGTCCTCGGACAAAGGAAGGAGCAAAAACCAGTGGTGATTCAATACGCGTCAAGGACCTTAGACGTGGCTCAAAAGAATTACTCCACTACGGAGAAAGAGCTCCTAGCCGTAGTATTTGCATTAGAGAAGTTTAGTCATTGTATTTTCTGATCATGCAGCAATTAGGTACCTAATGTCGAAGAAGGACTCCAAATCTCGCTTGATAAGATGGATCTTACTATTCCGGAGTTCGACGTGGAAATAAAAGACAAGAAGGGGACGGAGAACACGTTTGCTGACCACTTGAGTAGGATTGTCACGAAGGAGGAGCCGATAGCCATCACAGAGATATTCCCGGACGAGCATCTCTACGCCGTGCAGAACAAAGTGCCATGGTACGCTCACATAGTGAAGTACCTGGTAGGAGGTAAGTTTCCCCCTTCCTTCTCTAAACATCAATGATTGAAACTCAAGCATGATTCTCGATTTTATATATAGGATGATCCCTTCTTGTGGAAGATTGGAGCTGATCAAATGCTTAGGAGATGTGTCCCGAATGATGATATACATTCTGTGCTTAGTTTCTGCCATGAGCATGCTTGTGGAGGCCATTTTGGACCTCGTATAGTGGATTCTTTTCGCCTCATGTGTTTAAGGATGCATATAATCATTGTAAACATTGTCATAGATGCCAGCGTGTAGGAAATATATCTGCTAGGAATGAGATGCCACAAATGCCGATAATTGTTGATGAAGTGTTTGATATTTGAGGCATAGAATTTATGGGACCTTTCCCTTCATCCAATGGGTATAAATACATCTTGCTTGCTGTTGATTATGCATCTAAAAGGGTAAAAGCGCAGGCCACGCGAAAGGATGATGGCAAAACAGTTGTGGATTTCTTGCGTACTAACATCTTTTGTGTTATGGGGTTCCGAAGGCCGTGATAAGCGATCATGGATCTCACTTCTGTAACAAGTCCGTGGCTGCGTTTTCAAACACTTTGGAGTACATCACCGAGTTTCTACCGCTTACCATCCACACACTAATGGGCAGGAAAAGATTTCTAACTAAGAGATCAAGTTGGTTTTGGAGAAGATGGTTAAGCCATCTAGGAAAGAATGGTCCACGCGATTAGATGAGGCATTGTGGGCGTATCGCACGGCCTACAAAACGCCTACCAGGACCTCTCCATTCAGACTTGTCTATGGCAAGGCGTGCCATCTGCCGGTGGAGATAGAACATAAAGCATTT
The DNA here is from genome assembly GCA_963678935.1 of Umbilicus rupestris. NCBI lineage: Eukaryota > Viridiplantae > Streptophyta > Magnoliopsida > Saxifragales > Crassulaceae > Umbilicus > Umbilicus rupestris. The sequence goes on from OY787617.1 coordinate 2,300,600, forward strand.
TGGGTCATTAAACAATGTAATTTCGAACTAACTTTTGCACGAAAGGAGAAGATGCTTCAACTGAACGAACTTGAGGAGCTGCGCCTAGAGGCTTACGAGAGCCAAACAAGGCGCAGACAAAAGATGTATCATGACAAATTCATTTTGCGTCGTTCATTTGAAGAAGGACAAAAGGTACTACTTTATTCCTCACGATTAAAACTAATATCTGGGAAGTTGCGTTATACGAAGCACGGGGGAGAAATTCATGGTGAATGGACAGAGGGTGAAACACTACCACGGGGAGATAATACCACCCGATGAGGAGCTCGAGTTGGATGAGTCGGTAAACGAGTAATGATGAGAGGTAACGTCGAGCCAACGACGTTAAAAAAGTGTGCTCCTCGGGAGGCAGCCCGAGCGTAGTTAGGATTTCTTATATGTTTTTTTTTATTATTTCTCTCTTTTAAATTGGGATCTTGCATAACTACCCTTCCCGGCAATCTAATTGTACCGTGAGGACACAGTTTGTTTCAAAAGTGTGGGGTGGTGGAGTTAGTAGTATGTGTCAGCATGTTTACCTTTATTAGCATGCATTAGTAGTAGTTAGAGCACGTTTTATTTTAAATTTTTTTGGTGCTGCGATGCTGCTGATTTCGTGCGATTATATGCTGCTGATTTTATGAGATGATGTTTGATGCTATGAGGTTCTGAAGTGTATGCTTTGCATGATTTCTATAATTTTGTGATGCTAGTGACTTGATGTTATATGTTCCTTTGAGTTGAGATATTATAGGATGTGGAGTTGATAGAAAATGTCCTAAAGGGGCTTGACAAACATTCGAAGGCTCAAGGGATTAGTCGCGTAGTGCGTTGAGTTTGTGGAGGTTGGCATTCCGAGTTATGAGGATTGAGACTTTCACTCCATCATTGCAGCGTTTATGCAATGGTGGGACGGAAAAACAAACCGTCCTATCTCTAGTCCTAGTAACCGGGAATGGGTGGGTAACCCATATCCTGCCTCACGCTGAAAGGATAATGATGAGAAAGAGAGGGACGTGCTCCAAATACTGTTATTCGAAGACGATGATTGGAACGGTTCAAAGACAAAAAAAAAAAAGGACAAGCAATTCACATTGGAGAGCAAAGCTCAAAAAGAAAAATTCAAACAGATGTGAAAGAAAAAAAATCCAGAAAAGCAATTGAGTTGAGTGAAGTCTTCGGACCAAACAAAACAAGAAAGTTCAAAAGCTGTCCTCCAAAAGAAGAAGAATGAAAAAGTTGAGTTCCTCATGGCTTGGATTTCTCACGTGCCAGAGAAAGCAAACTCAGCGTATGCGCGTGACTATGATCTTGAGCTGAAGAGTGGAGTCAGGAGTCTAAAGAGGACTAGCTCCCAGTCATCCATTGTCATTCCATCTTGGTCTCTCAGGTAACATGTATCATTGCAGTTTCTTGCTAATCTTTATTGAAGAGTGAATGTGATTATATGTTGATGAACTAATTAGTGAGGACATCTCGAGTAAATTCAGTTTAGTCATTGCATGAAAAAAGTGATTTGAGTTTCGATTCTTGATTTTGTTCTTGTTCGGGGACGAACAAAGCTAAGTGTGGGCTAGTTTGATGGAGCGTATCTATACGATCCATCGAGTTATTTATTCTCATTGTTTAATTACATTTTGTGTGTGAAAGATTACTTCTTGTTAGTGTTTCGCATCGCAGGTGTATCAAGACCGCTTGGGACTTTATTGCGCATTTGGATGAATATAGAACAAACCTGGGCAGACTGACCTATTCGTAGTCGAAGGCTTGCCTAGCATAAGATTCTTATCCGATTGAGGTGTGTCATAGCTTGTTGGAAAGCTAACTAAAGGGGCTACAACTTCTTAGTTTACATCAAAATGAGATTCGAAGGTTTATATGGTCAAACGAGCGAGATTGTAACACTGCAGAAGCGATCCACCCAAGCAATGGGCGAACCACATTTGACTCGCCCAAGCCAAGAGTGATCCGCCCAGTGACAATCGTATTTTTAACCCTTTATAGTTGTCAGATATAAGTTTCAGGGATCAAATTGTAGTCAAAAACAATTTATAGACCTAGGAACAGGCGCGTGTATATACTAGCTAGCAATCAATGTGTCCAACTACTCCTAATAGAAATTTTGGATTTATTCTAATTATCCTAATTGTCCTAATTAATATAACTAACGGTTGATTCGATCAGAGAAAGTAATTCCAAGATCGAACTTCACCCATGCTCGCAACACTATTCATGCAATCAATCACACCATATAATTATGCAAAATAGCTTTGGAAATAACCTAAACTGACATCAGATGAGCCGCCCATTCACGGATCATCACCTGAATTAATCTACACTATTAAACGCCGCTCCATCATGGATTATCAACAGTTTCAATTTATTAGACACAAAGGTTTCCAGACAAAATATGTCAACTCTCCTATCGATTCATGTACTAACAATATAGCTACCATGTCTCGACATCAATCCTATTTGTTCCAGTTAACTGCATCAGGCCCATTCATCTTTTTGGCATCTAACCTAGTTTCGTTCTAATATGCAGTCATCCCAATCAATGATCAACAATGGTAAAACAATAGATTGAAGCATAATAGAATTGAAAATATAAACTTGCATTAGACTAAAACTGATGTTTGTACAAAAATCACATGAAATCAGGTTACAGGCATGGGATCCTTAGGATCCTAGAGCTAAATAAACTACTCGCTACTCATCGGGATTACTATCAATACAAGAATGAAGAGAATAAAGAACGAAGAACTCATGACGACGATCTTCACTCCAAGCTATCCTCTTCTCTCTTGCTTTCGTTCTCCAAAATCGTCCCACCCCTGAACGAGCCCTCGATTCCTATTTATACTGAAAGTCAATTGGGCTGATTTTCACAATTGTTTTTGCGGCCCGGTTTGGTTATAAACCGGCGGTTCAATTGCGAGAACCGCCGGTTCAACTTACAAAATCGTCGGTTTCCTTTGGAACCGGCCCCTTTTAGAGAATCTCGATATTTTGCCTTGGGGGCCGGTTCTGAGACCAAACTGCCGGTTTGACCAATGAACCGGCGGTTTGACTAGTGAACCGGTAGTTCTTCTTAGAACCGGGATACTGTTCACTCAACACTGTGATTCTGACATTTCTTGCGATTTTGACCATCTAAACCTTCGAATTACGTCTTTCTGTAAACTACAATGTTGTAGCCTTCAAGTTAGCTTTCCAACAAGATATAGCACGCCTCCATCGGATAAGAATCATGTTCTCGGCAAGCTTTTGATGACGAATAAGTCAATCTGCCCAGATTTGGTCTGTATTCGTTTGAATCTTTGTGTTTTGCCTTATTTTGCTCCAAACGAACTACAAATCCTCAATTTAATATAACTTGACCTGAAATGAGAGTAGAGTGGTGAAAACACAATGAAAAGTTTGGGAGAGGAGCGAAATTCATCATCGAATGAAGTGAATAATCGGTAAGAAATCAACCGAAACAATTGACTCGTGCAGCATGGGATGAGCTCTGAGTGTTTGATTCGGATAGCTTGCCAGAATCAATTGTCAAAGCGTGCACTAATCAAGTGATTCGTGCAAGAGAAGGCCGGCCCAAAAGGATGAAAATAAAGAGAAGAAAAGGGAAAAAGAAACCCTAATTTTTGAAAGGAAGGAAGAATTGAAGGAGTTTTTGGACAAAGTTCTTCGCCGGAGCGATTGAGAGGAGTTTGAGCGGAATCAAGGGGAGAAAAACGGAATATTGTTCACGCTGGATACTGTTCATTGTTACTGTTCACACCGGAAACACTGTTCACGCCGGAGTTACTATTCACAGTTTTAGTATTTTTCTGAACTCAGTTTATTTTCATTACTGCTTTAAATGGATTGTAATAGCTAAACCTTAATTTCAATTTGGGAATTTTGTATTGCGACACACGGTTTGAAATACTTATGTTTCGTCATTCAATTTAGTGAATTCCTGTTCTTCGTTTGAATTGCATGGTTCGATCATCAAGTTAGTTTAGCCTAGTGATGAAATTGAATTGATATCTATTGCGTGATACTTGGTTGACTTCCCTATTAGCTAAGCCTAGCGGTATAACCTAATCGGTGTTGTTAATCGAGTAATTGTTAAACTTATTCGAGAACTTAGTGGTTGAGAGTAGGTAGAACACTAGAGTCGACACTACCTTAGCAGGATTGTTAGACTAGGAACATGAATTTTACTAATTGATATATGTTTCAATCGATGATTACCAGTTATAATGCATATCTCTGAGCTGATTTTTCTCTAAATTTGACAACACAAACATTCTTCCTGAAAACCCCCTTTTAGTGTGACAATTATTCGTAGAACTTCATCACTGATTGCTCTCTCGTGGGTTCGACCCTGCTTACTGCTTGCTAGTTAATAGGAGATTATAAATATAAATTTGGCGCACACAACAACGTGCCGTCAGTTGCGCAGCAGTAGAAAAGGTAGGCTGATGGACCCCGCCTGTCTTGTATCACATTAGTCAACAGTTACAACACTCACGCTCTCTGGTCAATCGCTCTCACTATCTATGGCATATACCGCTCTCATAGAGCAAATATCTACTCTAAAGCTATTATACAGTCACGCATGACTCAAATCAAACAGAACAAGCCTTTACAACTCTCAAACCTTCGCTCAACCCAGAAGGAGTAGAAGACATATCCCAAAAATCGCCCCAAATCCACCCCAAACATTTGTGGAAAATTTTCACTTTTGTCACTTATCTAAAACTTACTATTTTTTTGAACAAACTGTTACTGTTGGCGGTTTGACTTGTATATTTGATCAAACCGCTACTCGTAGTAGCGATTTGACATACTGAAAATTGACGAATCAATTCCCACATTCGTGATGAGCTGACCAGGTCAACCTCGTTGCCGATTTTGGAGACTCGGTCGTCTCTTGGGTTCTGGAAGAGAGCGGGGTCATTTTTTTCTAGAAGCGATAAAAGGAAAGTTGAGCCAACGATGAAGAAAATGGACGGTGGAGATGAAGGGGGTTGTGTGTGTTGATGGGATTATGAAGTAGCATTGAGAGTAAGGCTCGAGTGTTTATTGTAAGCCGGAATGATCACTTATGTGTGTTCAAGGTGGAAGAGGAAGCTTGCTATCTGATCGACTCATTTGGGGCAGGGGCGGCTCAACACATTTAGTGGCCTGAGGCAAAACACAAAAAGAGGTCTTTTGGATGACGACTTCAATCATTCTAGAGATGATAATACCTACAATTTAAAGTAAAAAATACATCATAACTTGGTAGTTCAAAAGAAAAAACCAAACATATTTTATAAGATATCCAAAAGTAAAATCTGATGACATCCATACCTTGCCTTCATCCTTCAATTGGCAAAAGACTTGAAGAACCATCATAGGCAATAAATAACTATACAAATTTTATTTTTCTAGCTTTTTGCGAAGCAAAGTTACTTATTAGATCTTCGCAGTCAATTTCTTGAAGCATCTTATTTTCAATAGAAAGAAAAGCCAATACATTCAATCTTTGTTGAGTCATGATGGATCTCAAATAAGACTTTATTAATTTTAATTTTGAAAAACTTCTTTCCCCCAAAGCAACCGTGATTGGCACCGTTAGCATTATTCTATAAGCAATGAAAACATTTGGAAAAGAATCCTTTCTTTTTATTTGATCAAGTATACAAATAGGAGTATTGTTCTTCACTTGTATAATTTCTCTTAGAATCTTTAACTCTACAAATAAATCTAAACCATCTATGTTTAAACTATTGTCATATTTTAAAAAAGTTTCAAGATTAAGACAATTTTATTTTAATTCATCATTTTTTAGTGATTTTAATTTCTCTACGCTAAAAAGAAAATCAAAAATTTCATCATATAATCTAAATTGCTCAAACCTACTTTGAAGTGAAAGAGTTGTTTGATCAACAATATATAGAAAATACTCATTTCGAAATGACTCTTGTGGAGACATAATTGTTTCATTATCAACATGCTCATCAAATATTTTATTCCTACGAATAGTACGTTTTTTTTCTAAACTTAGGTTGTACATCCATCTCTTTGGCAATTTTTTTAGCATAATTCATGGCATCCTCAAATCTATTTTCTCTATATTTCTCTAAAAATTAAATAAGACATTGTAATTGATTTATAGCGACATCCATACATATATCTCTAGATTCTAAATTCTTACTAATTGCATTAAAAGCAAATAATATGTTAAACAATCCTATCACAAAATCACCAAAAATAAAGTCAACACACAAATAGGTCAATATGATAAATGAAACAAAAGAGCATGATGGGCTACCGATCAGGGCTGATTGGCGATTGCGCTGCCGCCGCTGCGCTGGTGTTAGTCACTGGCAAATTCAACCAGACGGAATCGTCGCCGCCCTGTCGTGGACTCGGATTGGGGAGATGATCTGAGATGGAGTGCCTGTCTGATCTGAGCTTGAGTAGATGACGCCTGACTAGTTGAGACCGTGATTCCGTGAGACGTTGAGTGCCGTTGGAGACTTGGAGTTTGAGGCTGGAGCGTTGGCAACGAGAGTTGAGCTCTGGATTCGGGAGAGTCGGATAGAACACGAGAATGAAAGAGAGATGCAGATATATATTTTATTTTGTGCCTTCTCAGCCATGAACTTCATGGGCCTCATGGTTGGGCCGGCCTTGATTGGGGGAGAGGCTCATAGAAGGGTGCAATAAGGCACCCTGAACTTCCTTCGCCGCAATGTTTGTATAGCCCGTAAGCGGGTTTGAAGGTCAAGCGGTTAAGAGTAGCCGCTTCTTATTTTTGCTTAACTTATGGTAAATATGAAATATTTTAAAAAAGAATGATAGAAAAGATAGTGATGAGTGGCAAAAATGAAAGTGAACGCTATGGCATAGTTGGATCAATTTTGGCATGGACGGCCACCAAGCTCCTGAACCATGTGCACCGACCCCATTACTGGCTCAGCAACCTTCGCTCGGATTGCCACGCTGGCATGCCTCAGTGGGATTATCTTGCAGCCACAGCACGAGAGAGACGGACCGGCGACCGCGTTGACTCCAAGCTTCAACCTTGATCTTCCATTTGGTTGTGGTTTTTTTTTCTTTCTATGCGACAAAACAAATAATTGTCGTGTTGCAAGACTGAAAAGATAAAGAGAGATATTAATGAAATGTCCTTTTAAGCGGTTGGAGTTTCGGAAAACTTCAAGGTTCATGTGATCTTAAGTTTTATATGAAATAGAATATTATATATAGCTGACATAAATGTCTGCTTCGGCAGTTGGGAGATTGCTAAGGAGAGATGGTCAACAAAAAAAAGCAACTGGATTTCAACTTTCCTCTTGTATTTAGTAGCTAGTTATTGGGAACTTTTGTCTGACAGTTTGGATTCTGGCTTCGGGTTGAGCAGTCTTGCAGGCAAAGCTGAAACAACTGGCTCCAACCGGAATTTTTATTTCAAGGGTTTCCTTATGTCTAGGCTGTTTTTTGGCTACCAGAAGCTTCTAAACTTGGCACATATTATAGCAATTGTCTGTCTTTAAACAAGAGAAATTGGTTTGATTTAAACCAAGAAATACATAACAGCAAAAGGAACATTTTGAATGTCATTCATATTTTTGTCTAATCAAACCTCTGCAACTCCTCATACGCCAGCCCATCCTCACACCTTCACCATCGGAAACTCGCCCTTGCCCTTCAGCTCATCATCTTCATCATTATAAGCATAAGCAAACCCTCCATGACTTGTGAGGTCCATACCAGCCATCTCCTCCTCCTCCGGAATCCTCAACAGCTGCAACTTATGCAAAATAAAGAACAAGGTCCCCATGGTCACACTCACCCATCCAGCAACTGTCAAGATCTGAACCCCATGAGCAGCCAACAGCCTCCACCCACCACCCATGAACAGACCATAAGGCCTGTTGGGGAGACCAGGATACACCTCATTCACATAAGCCTGTTTCGCGAATAGTCCCGTGAAGATAATTCCCCAGGCTCCGCAGCCAGCATGCAGCTGAGCGGCCTCCAATGGGTCATCATACTTGCAAACCTCAGCCACCTTGTTGAACCCAATCAGCACAAAAGCAGCCACACATCCACATATGACGGCAGCCCACGGGTCAACCACAGCGCACCCGCCGGTAATGGCGGCAAACCCGCCCAGCAGCCCGTTGCACACGTCCATGACGGTCCAGTGACCCGTCTGGAGCTTCTTGGCGAACAATGTGGTCAATGCTGCAGTGCAGCCAGCCAAAGTGGTGGTCACAGCGGTCCTGCCCACAGCACTCCACTGCCCGTAATACGACCCGCTTTCCCCGTAGGCTTTCAAGATGGTCACAAACGAACCCGGGTTAAACCCGTACCATCCGAACCAGAGAAGGAATGTCCCCAACACGACCAAAGTCGCGCTGTGTCCCCGCAGAGTCAATCGCCTACCCGGATTGCTGTCGAACCGACCCATCCGAGGACCCTCGATCACTGCACCCCACAAACCCGCAATGCCTCCAACCATGTGGACTACTCCAGAACCGGCGAAATCCATCACACCCGATCCGAATAGCAGACCTTCGGTTCGAGCCGGGCTGGCCCACCCGTCGGAGGACCAGAACCAGTGAGACACAATCGGGTAAACCAGACCTGTCAAGAAAGCAGAGTAGATCAGGTAGGCAACGAACTGGGTTCGCTCCGCAATGGACCCGCTCGTGATCCCAGCAGCAGCGATGGCAAAAGCCCACTGAAACAGAAAGTAGCCGTAATCAAATCCGGGCTGGGGAATTGTCGTCAATCCGAAAAAGTGCTGCCCGATGAACCCATTGGACGGCGTCCCGAAGGCCAGAGCAAATCCGAAGAGGTAGTAGAACAAGCCGCCGGCTGCGGCGTCGAGGACGTTGGTCAACATGATGTTCATGGTGTTCTTGGCGCGGACGGAGCCGGCGCAGAGCATGGCGAAGCCAAGCTGCATTGCGAAGACGAGGTAGGCAGAGAAGAGGAGATATGTGGAGTCGACGGCGTAACTGGTGTCGATGAATCTGTTGGAGATGGCATCGAAACGGTCGCAAAGAAAGCCGGCGAGTAGGGTGGCGTTGGCCGCTGTTCCGCCCAGAAGCGGCTGGAGGTCGGCCGCTGAGCAGGTAAGAGCAGCCGCCATGGGATCGGAGGAGAGAAAAACAGAGCGCTGTTGAGGTTTCAGGCTGTGTTAGTGTTATAATATATTTCGGATGCGATTTGGAGAATTGAGGTGAGGAGAGATTCTAGAGAGAGAGATTGAGGATTCTTGGGATTTGTGTGAGTGGTGGAGATTCTATTGGAAGTTTCCGTAATACGAGGATGACGTTCCGGATTCAAATTTGTGAAGGAGAGAATTCCGGAATAGGTATAAAAGTAATTAATTAAACTTTCTGTTTTTCTCAAATTAATATAATAAATTTATCGATTCTATAAAATTCTCAAATTAAAGTGCAGCCAGCAACAACTACCTCTTTTGAGAGAAAACTGTTATCGTGTGATTTATGAAGGCTCCCAGTTTTAAACGCATGCAAGCATAACATCAATTGGCCTGGCCTGGCGCACAAATGCCTTGACCAAACCCGACTTGACTTGTGTTGGTCGCACCAGGAACTGCACATCCAAACTCCTAACTGAAAACTACATATCCTCTCCTATCGACAAGGCACCAACGTCCAACAACATTCTCTTCTTCACAGGCAGCCTGAGGCTCAGCATCTGTCACCTTCCTCCCACTGCTATTACAAATTCCAACGGAAAAGAAAGAAAACCATAAGCCACAAATGATGGCTCTGAAATGACCAATCTGCAAGACTCGGCCTTCTCCAGCTCAATGATTTCCTGCATCATACCATACAAGTATCCAAGGACTATACATTACAACTGCTCTAAAACATGTTTGACAATGGGTCTGTACCATTTTCTTTTTCTTTCTTATTGCATAATAATGCATTTCATCTACATATCTGCTATGCTAGCCATGGGATTCCACTCATCATCATAAAGCAGAACCGAGTCTATGTGTGCATCATCTGGTGATAAAATGTTCTGCTCATTAAAGAATGCGGGTTCACTCGGAGCAGGTTGGTTCTCTATCAGCCAGTCCTCAAATTCAAAATGAAGGTTCTCCAGTTCAGGGACTGCTGAGGTCTGATTATCTGACCCTGGTGTTAAAGATGACTCTTTTCCTGAATGTTCATCAGGTGGATAGTAATTAGATGCACCCTGATATCCCAAAGCTTCAGGCTGCAGAGGCTGCTTCAATTGACTAGAGTTTGAGTCGTCTACCCAAGGAATAGATGCATTTGGAATTGAACCAACAACAGTCTGCGAAAGCTGATCCCATTGTCTGGAATTTGTCTTATCAGCCCAGGGAGCAGAGACATGAGGGCGGGGTGCACATTCACCCTGCAATGGCAGAGGCCACTGCCTTGAAATTGAATTGGTGTCGTCTACCCAAGGAACAGAGATGTCAGAGAGGGAACCTGACATGTCGGAAGGATACGTCACTTGCTGGTTTAAATGCTGGGTACCCATAGTCTCAGTCATCAGTTGATTTGTGACATACTGATAAGCTGCTGAAGGATGTAGCGTGTTCACATAATGTTGTTGGGGCAAAGGATTATGAACTGTTCCCATATTCATATTAGAACCCGAATTTATCCACTGGTGAGTATGGTAATCTCTTTTAGTTGATTCTCCACGTAGTGGTTGATTCCGAGGCGTAGATGGTGCACAAGAATGAATGGAAGTATGCGGTTGGCCATACCCAGAGTGATAAGCTGGTCGATAAGTCACACTAGTCTTCGTTTTTTTGAACCCTGCAGGTTGAGCACCCAAGCTTGGAGCATTCTGGGATCTAGCCTTTTGACTGATGTACTTGGTGTATCCACCAGGCGATTGTTGTGAGATTGAACTTTGAGGTAACCTGTTAGATCCTGACCTTGGGTTTATTATATTTGAGACACCTAAATTGGGTGCTGAAGGCACGGGCCGAACTGCAGGAAGAGAAGGCACAGGACGAACTGCAGGAAGAGAAGGCAAAGGACGAACTGCAGGAGCAGAAGGCACAGGACGAAATGCAGTCACTAAAGGCATAGAACGCAAATAATCATGGTTATTTGGCATTGTGTTGGACCTAGTCAGATGATGAAGTTGGTTAGGTATCTGGGTCGGCACTGGAGAAGGAACCAAAGAAGAAGTGCTCTCAGACATTTTGATAACCGGTAGAGAGGAACATCTCTTTAACTTAAAGTTTTTCCTCTCAGTCTTCCAAATTTCTTGTTTGTCAGTAGCATGACAATGGTCCACGATGGACATGCCAGTGCCCCAAAGGTTACATGGAGCAACTGTGTCACATACATAACAATGACACTGCATTTGAAATGTAAATATCAGGATGCAACGTGACTAAAAGTCCAATAATGAGCAGTCATAATATAGAAACTTACTTGCTCGCAATGAAATTTGTGAAGGGTAGAACTGAAAGGGTATTTGACACAAAGATGCCTTGGGTGAGGATAGTCTCGGCAAGCTACCTGCGGTCAGGTTAAGGGACAAACTTACTTTCTATTTGATAAACTTCTGTAAGAAACAAATTCAAATAAAATCCATTCTTTGGATACCAAGCGAATAGACAACTCTAACGGCTAATGCAATAAACATTTTCAGATAAATCACGAGCAAACCAACAAACGAACTTTGAGAAAGTTAAAGTTATAATGGTTAAGTTGAAATTATTTTTCTTTACTCAGCATAATTACTAAAGTCAACTTTCCTTGTAATTTGCTTATCAAATATCAAAACATGTGTGTTCCTTTACAATGCTGGTAAGTATTTGGTCATTAAGAAAATCTACCGCATGATGCATGCATACCAATCAATGTACTTTCATAAAATATAATACTTCACAAAAGTTCAGAGTATTTCTAAAGCATTTAATAATAACACCACCAAAATAATATTCAGACCTTTTATATACTATTTTTCTCGAGGTTGAAACTAATGTGTAAAGAGAGAGAAAGAGAGACGTGAAAATAAGGCATAAAAAACCCTAGACCAATAACACAGACAAACAAAAGAACGATCTCTATTCAGCTCAATTAGAATACAGCAACGCATCAATGACTATGATAACTGCCAAAGTATGAACACCGCCAACCCTTTTGGAGTGGCTACCCCAGGTGATTATTGAAAGAAAATAATTTCTTATTTCAACCAAGTGAATCAGGCCCTTGGCAATCCTGTAGCTGATTCAATAATATTTTGTACAGTACTCGTGACTAAGAGGTTTATGACCTTTGAGCGAAAACGATGCTTCTCATCATGAAGAAAATAATCTAAACCGTCTTATGTTGGTGCAGAAAATCGTGAAATCCATAACTATAATCCCAAAATTGAAAACCTCAATGAAAACAACAACAAAATTGTATTATCCATTCATTTAAACATTGGTTTATAGTGCAACGAAATTTCCAAAAAATCAGCTGATGAACTGAAAAGGATATTACCTGTCCCTTTTCTCCCACCACAACCAATTCATCTGACCCATCTTCTTGATTCTCCTCGACGGACACCATCTTATCAGGATCACCTTCCAAAACCACACAGTCATCATCATCTTCATCCTCTTCTTGAACCTTTTTCTCATCAGCATTAATTGCAGCTACATAACTATTCAAGCACTTCTTACTACCCTGCTTAGGGTTCAACACTTCGCGAACAACCACTACATCATCAGAATCATCGACATCTTGGAAAAGCTGGTCACACAACCATTCAAGATTCATCTGCTGACTGTTCCCATCAGGCTCCTCATCCGAGCTTATATCAAGCACGCCGTAGTCAGGATTCATCACGAGCAATCAGAAGCCAGAAACCCTAGCTCTCAAACCACATCTTTTAATTCCAAGGCGCCGACGCAAACGCGACTTCTCTTCGGCAATTCACACCAAATTGAAAATTGAACAAGCGAACCCAAAAATTCAGACAAACTCAACCGATTAACAGTCGATCCGCTAGGAAGGGTAAGGAAATGAACGCAATTGTACTGGACCACCTCTGAGCCGGCAAGAAAAATCCCCAAATTGAAATTCTCCAAAGCGTAATGAACACTGGATCACAAAAATCCGATGAAACCGAAATCGAAGATGACGGTGCTGGTTGAAATTGGTGTGAGATGCTACCAGTACTTTAGCTGAGGTGAGAAGATCGAGGCAACGTCATTGACGAGAGGAGAGAACAGAGCGAAGCAAATGACATATACTTGTTCCTGGATTGAAATCAGAAACCCTAGCTAGTTCGGAAGCGGTCCAAGGCAAAGTTGTAATAAACAACAAGTATGGGGTTGTATTACCAACCAAGGATTCAAAGTAGATGAGAGATTCAATATAGATTACAGACATCATTTTATACTCTGAATTTATAATAATCGTTTGAATATTAAAATTATTTTAATATTGCAGTATAAGCTTCGTTTCATCGAATTCGAATCCAAATGACACAGTTCCCTGAATGTATGTAGCTCGCCATAGTCGATGGTTGGTCTAATGGATCTCTTCATTTGGAAAAAATTTAAGACTAGTAGTAGCAATTTTATATCACTGTGTTGAGTTGTATGTTTGACTTTTAAATTCTGTTCTTTTGTATTTAAATTTTAAGTATTTAATAAGTTAAATTAAGTACTTAAGTTAAATACATTCCTGCATCTGTACATAACGTCTTTCGTTACCACCACCACCACTATTCGTCACCACCACCACCAGTATTCATCACCACTATCACTATTCATCACAACCATTATTCACCATCACCACCACTATTCATAACCACCGTCACTATTCATCATCACCACCACTATTCACTAAGAGGTTGTGGTGGTGGTGGTGGTGGCGGTGGTGGTGGGTTGTGGTGGTGATGGTGGTGGTGGTGGTGGTGGGTTGTTGTGGTGATGGTGGGTTGTGGTGGTGGTGGTGGTGGTGGGTTGTTGTTGTGATGGTGGTGATATTGAGTTGTGGTGGTGGTGGTGGTGATGGTGGTGGTGGGTTGTGATGGTGGTGGTGATGATGGATTGTGGTGGTGGTAGTGATGGGTTGCGGTGGGTGGTGGTGGGTTGTCGTGGTGGCGGTGGTGGGTTATGTGGTGGTGGCGATGGTGGATTATGTGGTGGTGAGTTGTGATGGTGGTAGTGGTGATGGGTTGTGGTGATGATGGTGGTGGTGGTGGTCGGTTAATGTGGTGGTGGTAGTGGGTGGTGGTTGTGATGGTGGTGGTGGATTTTTGTGGTGGTGGGTTGTGGTGATGAATAGTAATTTAAGTACTTAACTTAAGTACTTAAGTTAAGTTAAATTAAATTAAGTTAATATCATTTAAGTTAAGTTAAGTATTTAAATAACTGAATCAAGTCAAAAGAACAGACCCTAAATTTTAGTTTGTACTTTTTAAGGTTCTGATGGGTTTTAATTGTTGAGAAATGAGTTTTTATGAGTTTTAATTTGTTTTGTTTAAAATATATTGAATTTATGAATTTTTGTTGCTGAGAAATGTGTTTTGACTTTTGATTGGTTTATGCATTTTGATTTGTGATGTTTATGTACACTGATATTTATAAGTTTTGATTCCTCATATGTTGATTTATTTAGGATTTTATGGATTTTGTGTTTTATTTAAAATACATTTGATTTTATTGGTTTTCATTTGTGGTGTTTAAGCGTTGTAATTTATGAATTTTGATGGTTTTATAAATTTTGATTTATTTTGTTTATCCATTTATAGTCGGCTGGACTGTTTAATTGATCGTATTTTTCGGCAGTTTATGCGATGTGTCATGGAGTTGGGATGATAACATTTACGACAGAGTTACGACGCGCACGCTTTTAATAGTAAATACAGGTTATGATAACTATCGTCGCAAAGCCATCGTATATTATGATATAAGTTGTTTCCCCATAAATATTACAATGTGACATAATGAATTCTTCGGTATAAATGCCGCATGTCCGCGGGATTTGTCTATTATTTTTAATATATCTTTTATCTCCGGTTATTTTCTACACTATATAACATTTTCTTTACTTCACACAACCTATGGAATTTTGGATTCAGCCACTGTTGTTTTGCACTTAAATTTTCAGTAAAAAAAAATTAAATTAAGTAAAGTTAAATTAAAGTTAAGCTAAGTACATTATTATTATTGTGGTGGTGAAATTAGTGTGGTGTTGTAGTGGTGGTGGTTGTGTTGTGATTGGGGTGCGGTGTTGTAATGATGGTGGTGTTGGTGTAGTGTTGTGGTATGGTGGTGGTGGTGGTGGTGGTGTGGTGAAAGGAAAGAGATGATGAATAGTAACTTAAATACTTAAGTTAAGTTAAGTAAATTAAATTAACTTAAGTAAATAAGTTTAGTTCAAAAGAATATACCCTTAGTAACTAATCAAGTATTATACTTCAAACTTATTATTTGTTGAACCCCTATATAGATTATGTGGGTTTAGTTGTTGCGTTTCTAACTTATTTGAGGAACAAGAGTTATTGCAGATATGTCTAATATGTTTTCCATGGAAGAGTTGATTCGTTAACATTTTGAATGTACAAACAACGTAATCATGGTGAAGCGTATAATAATGATATATTTATGGATGTGTCGGGAGGTTTCTTGAATCGATCTTTGCAAATGGGCAAGTATTTGTTGGAAACAACATGTGTTGTCCATGTAGTAAATGTAATAATAGGTTATTTTGTGAGGTTGGGTTACTGGAAATCATCGGTTTACCTATATAATCATCAATGATTATTATAATTGGACTCTTCATGGAGAGGCAGTAAGAGAAGTGACATATACTTGATACGTTAAAGAACATAGTTTTAATGATCCTTATGAAGCGCATGTACGACTATCTTTTGATGTAATTGATAGCAGATTTCGGATTATGATAAAGCGATACAACAGGCCCGCACAGTGGTTCATATCAATTGTATAATTTAATGTCAGTTTCGACGGTGATACCAAAGTGCACGAAGATTTTGTCGTATCATCGTCGAAAAACCATCGCTTCAATTCGTCGAAACACCGTTGTAATAATTTGTCTTATATGTTTACGACGATGGTATTTTGGCGTAAAACATCGTAATTATCGTCATATTTCCATCTTATTTTGGTAGAATAATTTATTCGGTTTTTAGTTTTACAATAATGTATTTATCTTCGAAAAACTGCCAAATGTTTTAGTTATTCGATGCTTATGCGGCTGAATTTAACAGCCGAATAAAATATAAAAATGTAGTGATATGACGCATGTGGATCAGATGGAAAGACAGAGAGAAAGAATGTTATCGGGTGTTTAAATACTAAGTTGCACTTTTTGCACTATTTCAAATATGACACATGCGGTTCAAATGTAAATAATGAAAGAGAGAATGTTAGCGGGTGTTTAAATATTATGGGTCTATTTTTTTTAAGTTGAACCTATTTACAGAAGTATTTAACTTAAATTGATTGTTTCAGAACCACCATCAGCTGCCGCCTGACCAACGTATTTTCTTAGCCATGAACAACGACGACTGGTGGTGGTGGGTTTATGTACTTAAATATATTTAACGAAACTATATTATTTACTAAAAATTAAGTACAAAAAATATGGTCTAATGATTGTGGTAGCACTTTTTTAATTTTTTAAATTTGAGAAAATTAGTTTATTACATGAAAAAAATTTGGTTGTTTGATCTTTTGATCAGTGACTAGAAAAGAGACTCATATATTTTCTGAATCGATGGGATTCATTTGAGTGCTCATCTGTCCTTTTAAAATAAGTAGTTTCAAGTTGTTTTGAAATTAAAAATTCTTCAAGTTAAACTACGTAAAGTTATGTAAAATTAAATTAAGTACATAGAATAACTTAAAAAATTTAATCATACTACAGCAAAAAAAAAAAAAAAACATCCACCCACTTTAATTTTAAGAATATCAAATTTATCATTTTCATTGAGGTGTGATAAATGTGTTTGAATTGCATGCCCTGAATTGCATGCCTCCCCTCTAAGCCAGACTCCCTCGTCCTTCCCTGACGCCGTTCTCGTAGGATCCGCACCACTACGGAGCACAGTCCTCAACCAAAAAAGGACAAAAAAGGACGCTCCTTCCTCTAACACTAAAAAAGCACTCGCATTCCCAAACGGAAGGAGGCAGTGCCGGACCCAGACGAAGGTCTTCCCGAGCCAGTCCTGGGATATCTGGACATGTCTATGAGATCCATCATCTCTGAGTTGACTATTGACAGGGACTTTCTTCTCGATCATATGCTTGGCGAGGTGCTCGAAATCTTCAATGCACAGGGCTGGGTATCTCTATTTAAGGAAGAGGTCTCAGTAGATACAACGCTGATGAAGGATTTCGACGGTAGTTACTGCCTAGAAGACAGACCCCGCCTCCTCATCGGAACCTTCACCATGGGAGGAGAACTCTACACATTCACCGGTCGGGAACTGACCCATTGGCTCGGTGTACCTCATCTAGGGCACGGATTGTATTCGAAAAGCAGATTCCCCCAGGCTATTATCCCTCAAGAACTCATCCTACGAGTCAGCGAAGACCCTCTTGCTACGCTTGGGACCGGATCCACAAACGCCATGGGAATCCTAAATATTCCGAATCGATCACTGACCTGAACACTCAACTCCAGGACTTTATCAAGAGGGCCAGTAATCAGTTCTCTGTCATATGGTTCAGCATCCCCTCAAACCCCTTACCTCATTTTCCCCTGCTTATTGAACAATTCCTTGCTTTTCATCATCATTTGCTTTCAGTAATGTAGTCTGAACCTTCTAATCTATCTTGTTATTTATTGCTACCATGTTTGCCACCAGTTTATGTTCATTGGACCCGATCACTAAACGTTGCCAAAATTGTGGTAGTAAAGGCACTAGTCTAATCACGGTACGCGAACAATATTCATAATCCGAGAGGCCTCGAGTCGAACCCAAGAAAAAGGCCTAGATTAGTCTAAAACTAGCTAGTAATGCCTAACACAAGTCTACTAAATAAAACTGGGGTTTTTCCTCTAAGCGAGGTATCTTTAGTGAATACTAAAGACAAGATTGAATTTGGTTTGAAGGAAAGCAATTAAAGAAGCGTAGTCGGAATCTTACTTCACCCTTAGGTCATGCGATTAGTAACACTAAACAAAAATATATGCATGAGTTAATTTGATTGATAATTCTAGGCTAAAGTATCACGCATTCTGAATTCAACTCTCACTCCTTCTCTAGAATGGGTGTGATACCTAAGTGACACAATTCTCAAACTCTCGCTCTATGAATCGTGTGGAACAACAAAAGTCTCCTTGAAATTCACAGCACCACTGAGTTGCAGATGGTGAACAAGCAGCCGCTACAGCACACTCTTGCACACCCAAATCTGATGCAGCAAGATAGAACAAGGAACAAAGGTTTGTTCACCAAGTTCGGCCAATCTGCCTACGTCTGGGAAGGGCTGAATTCCAACCCTTAATCCACTAGTTTCTCAAGTCCACGGTACTCGGTTCGACGCACGACACCTATGCTACCTGACTTATACTAGTCACACAATCAGAACAAGCTTTGACTTGTGTATTCCACACCTACAACTCTGATCCTACAGACTCAGCCTATTCTAATTAATTCAATGCTATCTGCAGGTTGCTATAGCACTTGCTGTAGCACACAGCTGTTACCAAAACAGTCTGCGTCGCTCCAAGCCTTCTGCTGAGCAGATCGAACCTCTCCACGAGCGCTGCACACTCTGAGCACTCCCTCTCACTCAGTGACCACCTGTCACTAGAGAGTTTAGCGGACCAGTCACTTGACCGAGTTCGTCCACTCGTCAATACCTCCGCGGCCTCCCTTGATCAATCAACATGCAACCGCTGCTCTGAATTGGCTTCCTGATCAAGCTGTGATCAGACTCTGGAAGCCCTGATCACACTCTGCTTCAATCACCTCAGCTCTGCGCTCACGCTCTGCCCTCGGTGATGATCGAAGATCCTCGCACTTGAATTCTTTCCTCTCGGTATTCTGTGAACGCTCTCGTGTTTTCTCTCTTCACTTCGATGCCTTCACCGCTCTGATCAGTGAACGCTGTCGAAATTACGGTAGTAAAAATACTAGTCCAATCATGGTGTTCAAAATAATATTTATATCCGAGTGACCTCGAGTCGAACCCAAGAGAAAAGCGTAGATTAGTCTAAAGCTAGCTAGTAATGCCTAATGCAAGTCTATTAAATAAAGGGGGGGGGGGGTTTCCTCTAGGTGAGGTATCTCTAGTGAATACTAAAGACAAGATGAAATATGGTCTAAGAGAAAATAATAGAGAAAGCGTAGGCGGAATCCTACTTCACCCCTAGGTTATGCGATTAGCAACACAAAACTTGTCTAAATCACGAGTAAATTCGAATGATGGTTCTAGGCTAAGGTATCACACACTCTAAATTCAACTCTCGCTCCTTCTCTAGAATGGGAATGATACCTAAATAGTACGGTTCTCAAACTCTCGCTCTATTGAACCGTGTAGAACTAAAGTCTCCTAATCTCAACCTCTCGGTCTATTGATAGTTAACTAAAGTCGCTCGATACTTAGCCTAGTGTAATGCGTATGTCACTCTCGCGCACACACGCAAACTAAAATAATCATGCTCGATCTTCTAAACAACTGATAGAGCCTATTTATACGCATTATTTAGATCACAACCCTATGCTTGTTTGCGATATTTTATGTACAAGATTACTGGTTTCCAGTGTTTTTGTAGGGGGGGGGGGGGGTTTTCCTCTAGGTGAGGTATCTCTAGTGAATACTAAAGACAAGATGAAATATGGTCTAAGAGAAAATAATAGAGAAAGCGTAGGCGGAATCCTACTTCACCCCTAGGTTATGCGATTAGCAACACAAAACTTGTCTAAATCACGAGTAAATTCGAATGATGGTTCTAGGCTAAGGTATCACACACTCTAAATTCAACTCTCGCTCCTTCTCTAGAATGGGAATGATACCTAAATAGTACGGTTCTCAAACTCTCGCTCTATTGAACCGTGTAGAACTAAAGTCTCCTAATCTCAACCTCTCGGTCTATTGATAGTTAACTAAAGTCGCTCGATACTTAGCCTAGTGTAATGCGTATGTCACTCTCGCGCACACACGCAAACTAAAATAATCATGCTCGATCTTCTAAACAACTGATAGAGCCTATTTATACGCATTATTTAGATCACAACCCTATGCTTGTTTGCGATATTTTATGTACAAGATTACTGGTTTCCAGTGTTTTTGTATTTCAGGGCAAAACGAAGGCCTAAGTCGGATACGCGCTAACAGGCAGCGTTTAGGACGCGCATCACACAGCCTGCGGAGCTAGCGGCGCAAACAGAAGAATCGGAAGAGTCGACAACGGTGCGCTAACCAATTGCGCTAAGCAGATGCCGTGCGCCAGGCGCAGATGATGGTATTTCCAAATCCTGACATGACCAGATTAGGAAGTTGCCAAGGATGAGCCGCTGAGCAGTATATAAAGAAGAAGAAGGCTAGGGTTTGAATATTCATTCATTAATCGATATTACACCATCCATCTTCGTCAGATCAGAGGAGAAAGCGGCAGAACTGGAAAACACACGAGCTTGTTGAGAGGACATGCGTTAGCCGACCGCGCCAGCCAAGACTGCAACCTGCACGCACTGTTTGCTATTGTTTTCACACAAATAAACGACAAGGGCACGAATCGTACTAATATACCTGCACCTTTTCCTGTGCAGGCACCATCGGCTAGAAAGGAAGCGCTGGACAAAGAGCTGTACGAGTTATTCAGCAAGGTGGATGATAGAGCCTATTTATACGCATTATTTAGATCACAACCCTATGCTTGTTTGCATTATTTTATGTACAAGATTACTGGTTTCCAGTGTTTTTGTGTTTCAGGGCAAAACGAAGGCCTAAGTCGGATACGCGCTAACAGGCAGCGTTTAGGACGCGCATCACACAGCCTGCGGAGCTAGCGGCGCAAACAGAAGAATTGGCAGAGTCAACAACGGTGCGCTAACCAATTGCGCTAAGCAGATGCCGTGCGCCAGGCGCAGATGGTAGTGTTTCCAAATCCTGACACGACCAGATTTGGAAGTTGCCAAGGATGAGCCCCTGAGTAGTATATAAAGAAGAGAGGGAGGCTAGGGTTGAGAGAGGATTCTCAGGATTCACAATTCGTACACCCAGGAGGCACTGCGCAGCAGGACTGGAAAACACACGAGCTTGTTGAGAGGATCTGCGCCAGCCGACTGCGCCAGCCAAGACTGCAACCTGCATGCACTGTTTGCTATTGTTTTCCTGGACACTTTAGTTATTATTTTCTATTTCTATGATGTTTATCACTAGCAAGTCTAGCTAAACGCTTAGTATCGGTTGGACATGAATCTATGAGTATTTCCCTTTGAGACTTGCGCTTAATGCATAGCTTGTTTTGCTTATATTAATTCTGTGCACATTACTGGCAGCTTGTTACATGAGTAGGGGAAGCCTTGAACCGCAATCTTACTCTTGTTGCTTGTTGTTGCTTGTTAAACTAGTTGAATAGCCTGACGGTGCCAACTAGAAGTAACGCGCTAGGATAGGCAATTACTACCTTGATCGGATTCGTAGTTGTTTAGTCTAGTGTAAGAATTAATAGCACATGAACTTTGATCGGAACATGCGCACATGTTAGGAAGCCTTGATCGGACACTAACATTAGCAAATCGAGCTATAGACATTTAGAGTCGATGATAAGGAATACACTCATAGAGGATTGTCTGTGCCGATACTTCTCATAGTCATAGTACTTAATCTCTATTGCCTGCGCACGTCTAGTGCAATTTCCTGCGTTACGATACCACTGTTACTTGCGCATCGCGCAAACCAATCACTCACCCCCAATCTTCGTAAGTGTAGGTCACTGGCTAAAACCGAACTACTTGCTCCCTGTGGAGATCGACTCTTACTTAACCGCTGTACTAGTGGAAGAGGAAGGATTATATTTGACGCGTACAACGACGCGCGATCAATTTTTGGCGCCGTTGTCGGGGAGCAACACAGCTAAGTTTTAGCTAGTTTACGTTTTTTCCTTTTTTAAGTAACTTGTTATTTTCAGTTTGTTTTGTTTTTTCGTTGTTGTTTCTGACCGCGCGCAATCACCATCAACCTGCGCAACCTTGAAACAGTTGCGCTGCGTAGATTCTAGTTGCGCACTGACAGACGCAGCAGCATTAGTTATCTTTTAATTTCGTTTTCTTTGAGATTTAGAACAGGTCATGGAGGATAACAGTGTCGTTGGGGATAACTTAGGGGACAGAACCCTAGAGGAAGCAAGAGCACACAACCGCACAGCCCTGTTCAGAGAGGAAGTGCAGCGCGAGGTTGAAGCAAGGAGGGCCGCTGAAGTGTATCATGCGCCACCCGTGCAACAGGCTGCGCGACGCAGAACAGTGCGCGAGATGTCAGCCCCACTCACAATTAACCAGCCATGGTGCATCGTGCTTCCGCCAGGCGGTCATTTTGAACTAAGAAGCTCGCTCATTCATCACATGCCCAAGTTCCACGGGATGAACAATGAAAATCCAGTCAAGCATGTGCGAGAGTTCCTAGTCATATGCGAGAACATGAAGACCGAAGGGGAGAGCGATGAGGCGCTGAAGATGAAGGCATTCCCATTTTCACTGTGTGACACGGCCAGACATTGGTTGATGAACTTACCCGCAGGATCAATTCACACATGGGAGCAGCTGCAGAAGAAGTTCCTGGACAAATTCTATCCAGCAGCAAAGATCGCGCTACTCAGGAGAGAACTGGCCGCGCCGAGGCAGAGCGCAGGAGAGTCACTGTCAGAGTATTACGAGCGTTTCAGGAAGCTAGAGGCCAACTGCTACAATCATGGCCTGCCCCAGAATGTGCTGATAGAGAACTTCCTGAATGGACTACTGTCCATAGAGCTGAGGTTATTGAACGCATGCGCAGGAGGCGACATTTGCAACATGTATCCAGAAGACGCGGTAAGACATCAGCTAACACTTGAAAATAGTCGTACTCGTTCTGTGCATCAGGTAGAAACAAGCGCTGAGATCAATGAAATGAAGGCCATGCTGCAGAAGTTGATGAGTGCGCAAAGCGCACAACCAGTTGCGCCAAAGGTATGCGAATTCTACAAGTCAACCGAACACAAGACTGATGAATGTCCCACACTTTTTGAGGAATCTGGAGATGTCAATGCTCTTGGAGGATGGGATAACAGAGGGCCACAGAGGCAGAATCAGCCGCGCTTTGGACTTGCTGCAAATGGGTTTAGATGGAAGGAGGAAAATAATTTCCAGAGGCAGTCCACAGATCAGCGCGCACCACAGCAGACGCAACAAGCTGCGCCCTACAATCCGTCGCATCGCCGCACTGACGCACCAGCGCATAACAACTAGCAACCGAGGCGATCTTTGGAAGATATCGTGGGGCAGCTAGCAGACACAGTGCGCAAAAATGACGAGAAGTATGACAAGCGGTTCGAGTCCATTGAAAAGCAGCTATCACAGATCGCTACCACGGTATATGAGCTAAAGAAGAGCGATGGCAACCTGCCTTCTCAAATGATTCAGAACCCCAAAGGAGGAGTCAATGCAGTAACACTGAGGACTGGGCGCACAATAGGAGTAGAGCAGACCACGAAGGCGCCCGCGCAACCAGCTGCGCAAGTCAGGGATCCAGCAGAACAGAATGCGCAACCAGAGCAAGATGCGCAACCAGAAGTGCCAGCCACAAGCCAGCAGGGCGAGGCGCCAGGTATAACACAAATAAACGACAAGGGCACGAATCGTACTAATATACCTGCACCTTTTCCTGTGCAGGCACCATCGGCTAGAAAGGAAGCGCTGGACAAGGAGCTATACGAGTTATTCAGCAAGGTGGAAATCAACATTCCCCTTATCGAAGCAGTTCGGCAGATCCCCAGGTACGCCAAGTTTTTAAAGGAGTTGTGCACAAATAAGAGGAGGAAAGGCGAATGCGCACAGGTAATGCTAAATGCGCAGGCCTCAGCGATCGTGCAACATAAGGTACCACCTAAGTGCCGAGACCCAGGTACGTTCACTATCCCATGCACTCTAGGTAAAACCACAGTGAGCAACTGCATGATTGATTTAGGGGCATCCATCAATTTGTTACCTTATTCCCTATATGCGACATTGCGCCTTGGACCACTAAAGCTTGCAGGTCTCACTATTCAGCTAGCAGATCGGTCTTGCAAACAACCTGCAGGCATGATAGAGGATGTTCTCGTGCGAGTAGGAGAGCTGGTGTTCCCAGCAGATTTTTATGTGCTAGAAATGGAGGGTGAATCAAGCACCAGCAGTGCGTAGATTCTACTGGGCAGACCTTTCCTGATGACCGCGCGCACGAAGATAGACGTGTGGAGGGGCACACTCTCCATGGAGGTTGACGGCGAAGAGATCCATTTCAACATATTCAAGGGGATGCAGCATCCACATGAGGACGCCACAGTGCACGCAATGGATGGCTTAGATGATTTAGTCACAGATGCGCAACGCGCAAGCGCAACGGTAGGACCAGAGCCACTGGCACAGACAGAGTTGGAGGAGCAGGACGAGGAGCTGAGCAGTGCTGAACCAGAACTCAAACAGGTACACGACATAGTTCATATTTGCACTGCTAATAAAATCTTGCCCTCTATTGAACAGGCACCCAAGGTCGAGCTGAAGCAACTTCTAGAGCACCTCAAATACATTTTCCTGGGAAATGAAGACACCCTGCCAGTGATCATAAAGAAAGGATTAGAAGAGGAGCAGGAAGTGCGTTTACAGCAGGTGCTGCGCAGGAACCAGCACGCTATAGGATGGACACTGGCAGATCTGCGTGGAGTGAGCCCAGACGTATGCATGCATAGAATTCTGTTGGAAGATGGTGCCAAACCATCCAGAGAGGCTCAGCGCAGATTGAACCCAAATATGATGGAGGTAGTGCAGAAGGAAATTCTAAAGTTGCTTGACGCAGGAGTCATCTACCCCATCTCGGACAGCAAATGGGTCAGTCCAGTGCACGTTGTGCCTAAGAAGGGAGGAATCACAGTGGAAGAGAATGCGCAGGGCGAGCTAGTTCCTAAGCGCATTCAGACTGGATGGCGCATGTGCAACGATTACAGGAAGCTTAACGCAGTAACGCGCAAGGACCATTTCCCGCTACCCTTTATGGATCAGATGCTGGACAGATTAGCAAGTAAGCCTTATTTTTGTTTCTTGGACGGATATTCAGGGTACAACCAGATACCCATAGCTACGGAGGATCAGGAGAAGACCACGTTCATCTGCCCGTTCGGAACGTTTGCGTTTCGGCGCATGTCATTTGGGCTGTGTAACGCGCCAGGTACGTTCCAACGCCTTGTCATGAGCATTTTCTCTGATATGATTGGTATATGCATAGAAGTGTTCATGGATGATTTTACTGTATATGGAGGTACCTTTGATGCGTGCTTAACTCATCTAGATAAGGTCTTAGCGCGCTGCATTTCTAAGAACCTAGTGCTTAATTATGAAAAATGCCATTTCATGGTAACGCATGGTGTAGTGCTAGGACACATCATCTCAGAGGAGGGGATCAAGGTAGACAAAGCTAAGATAGACCTTATTTCTAATCTACCTTATGCCACTAGCGTGCGCGATGTGAAGTCATTTCCCGGGCACGCTGGGTTTTACAGGCGCTTCATAAAGGATTTTTCTAAAATTTGTATACCCCTGTCTAACCTCTTGCAAAAGGATGTGTGCTTCGATTTTTCTGATGAGTGCAGGACCGCGTTTGATAAGCTGAAGGAAGCGCTGACCAGTGCGCCAGTGATGCGCGCACCAGACTGGAACCTGCCATTTGAACTGATGTGTGACGCAAGCGACTATCCAGTTGGTGCAGTTCTGGGGCAGCGAGTGGACAAGAAACCGCACGCCATCTATTATGCATCGCGCACACTGGACGCGGCGCAGAGGAACTACACCACCACGGAGAAGGAGCTTCTGGCAAATTGTGTTTGCACTGGAGAAGTTCCGTGCATATGTTCTAGGCGCTAGGGTCATCATATACACAGACCACGCAGCCATCCGCTACCTAATGTCCAAGAAAGAAACTAAGCCGCGCCTGATGCGCTGGGTGCTCCTACTGCAGGAATTCGACTTGGAGATCAAGGATAAGAAGGGCACGGAGAACACAGTTGCGGACCACCTGAGCAGGATCGTGAAGGAGGAGGAGCCAGGGCAGATCACTGAGACTTTTCCTGACGAGCATCTGATGGCGCTGACAGGTAAGGTACCATGGTATGCGCACATTGCGAATTACCTGGTCACAGGTACGTTTCCTCCGCATTTCAATAAAACCCAGTGCATGAGATTGAAACATGAGTCCAAGCATTATATTTGGGATGATCCTTATATGCTTAGAATAGGACCAGATCAGATATTGAGGCGCTGCGTGCCTGACCATGAATTTAACTCTGTTTTGATGTTTTGTCATGCGCACGCATGTGGAGGACACTTTGGTCCCAAGCGCACCAGCAGGAAGGTCCTGGACTGCGGATTTTATTGGCCGCACCTGTTTAGAGACGCATATGACTATTGCAGGAATTGTGACAGGTGCCAGCGCACAGGAGGCATATCAGCGCGCAACGAGATGCCGCAGACGCCAATTCTAGTGGATGAAGTGTTTGATATATGGGGAATTGACTTCATGGGGCCATTTCCTCCGTCTGCAGGATACGAGTACATATTGGTCGCGGTGGACTATGTCTCCAAATGGGTCGAAGCTAAGGCCACACGGAAGGATGATGGTAAGACGGTCGCTGAGTTTCTGAAAACTAACATCTTTTGCAGGTACGGGGTGCCTAAGGCAATCATCAGCGACCAGGGGACGCACTTTTGCAACAGGATCGTGGCGCAAGTTTTCAAGCATTATGGGGTGCGCCACAAGACGTCCACTGCTTATCATCCTCAGACAAATGGACAGGCCGAGGTCTCCAACAGAGAGATCAAGCGCATCCTGGAGAAGACTGTGAGACCATCGCGCAAGGATTGGAGCCAGCGCCTGGACGATGCGCTGTGGGCATACCGCACTGCGCGTAAGACACCAATCGGGACTTCACCGTTTCGGTTGGTCTACGGAAAAGCATGCCACCTGCCAGTAGAGCTAGAACACAAAGCATATTGGGCCCTACGCATTTGCAACCTGAACCTAGACGAGGCTGGAAAGGAGCGCGCGTTTGAGCTGAGCGAATTAGAAGAGCTGCGCCTGGATGCCTATGAGGGACTGCGCGATTACAAGGAGCGGACAAAGGCGTTTCATGACAAGCATATCCTCAGACGCACTTTTGAGCCAGGAGACCAGGTATTATTATTCTCATCACGCCTGAAGCTCATGCCTGGAAAGCTGCGCAGCAAATGGACTGGACCGTACACAGTCACCAAGGTTTTCCCCTATGGAACAATCGAGTTAGAAAACGAGCACCGGCATCGTTTTCAGGTCAATGGGCAGAGAGTCAAACGGTATCTAGGAGAACCTTGGGACGACACAGTGCGCGACATTGACTTGGCAGAACATGAGATAGTAGATGCGCCAGCTGCTGCGCCAGAGGCACCACCAGATGCACCAGAGGGAGAACTGGAAACTATTGCTCACATTTCTTCTTCCTCTTCATCCACCCTCATTACTGCAGACTTCTCACATATTATCCATGTTGACTACCCTTCTCACCCTTTGCGCAGGACCAAGCAGACCACAGCACATGCACAAGCGCAGGGTCACTCAGGAGCAAGAGTGGGGGAGGTCGCTGGCACGCATTTGGGCACGTAACGAGGTACAGTCGAGCCAACGACGTTAAACAAAGGCACTTGTCGGGAGGTAACCCGACTCGTTTTACTTTTTTATGTCTTTCTTTTAGTCTTTCTAGTGTCTTTTAGTTAGTCTAGGTCTCGTAGTTTTTTTTAGTCGAGCAGCAGTGCGCAGGTCCGTGCGCACTTCAGTGCGCAGGACCGCTGCGCCAGTCAGGGGGGTATATAAGGGCAGGACTTGGAAAATTTCAGCACTTTTCACACTCGACCGTTACCAGCAGCTCCCGCCTTCACACCTCCGCCCGCTGTCCGGCGCCCAACCCAACTCCAGTTTAGAGAGATTTGCAGAGCACACAGCCGCACTCCCCTCAGGTAACCTTTCCCCCAGATTTGAGGAGATTTTAGTAGGGTTTGTGCGTTGGAGGAGTGTTCTAGGGTTTTGAAATCGCACCAGGCTAGAGTGCGTCGATTGGAGTACTATTTAGGGGGTTTTGTAGGCGAGCAGTAGGCGCTCCATTGGTGAGAGTTTCAGGGCATTCAGAGGAGTTTGGATTTTTGGAGTGTTTGTGGAGTGTTGACCAGAGTTGACCAGAGACATGCAGCCTGCCGAGGACCAAGCTACCCCAGCTCGCTTCGCCAGCATGTACGCGGCCTTCCTGAGGCTCGAGATGTACGGGACTCCGTGCATCAGTCGGAAGTTCCTGCGGGAAGTCGGTTTGGAGGACTTCATTTTGGAGAGGCTCGCGCTGGCGAGCTGGGAGGCGCTGTTGGAACTCAACAGCGCCGCAGACAGGGAGGACACTTGCGAGTTCCTGGCGTCATTAGAGCCAGGAGAGATGGAGATAAGGTACCGGCACCGAGGGGTGTGGTACATCGCCTCGGCCAAGAGGCTGAAGCGCACATTGAGGTGCGCTAGGGTGCGAGAAGCTGACATAGACGCGCACACCAACCAAGAAGCGTGGCGCGAGATGGCAACCGGGCCAGTGTTTGCCGCGGGGCGCAGCAGGGGACGAGAGCTGCGTGACCCGTGGATGTTCTACTTGTGGCGCCTGGTCGCCTATGCCATCATTGGGCGTTTTAATGGTGCGCCGAAGATCAGTTTGCTGGATATGGAGATCTTAAAGGGGTTTTATTATGGGAAGACGGTGCTCTTTATTCTGAACATGGTGCACCACTTGAGCCGAGTCAGCACCAAGGGGCCGCTGACTTGCGGAGGTATTATTACGCACCTGCTGCGGGCGTTACATGGAGAGCCCGAGGTGCCAGAGCACACATTGGTGCCGGCCGTCCCTCTGGACCGAGCCCACATGCTGCAGATCAAGGCGGTAGCCGTGAAGGAAGATGGCACATTGGAGTGGTGCTACCGCCAGCAGCCGGCCAGAGTGCCGCAGCCAAGAGCAGAAAGCAGTGCGCAAGCAGCAGAGGCCGCGCAGGAGATGGAGGAGGATGAAGTCCCAGAACAAGTTGTGCCTCCAGTCAGGCGCGCAAGGACCCGCGGGTAGACTGGAGCGCACCGGAGGGCCCGCGCACCACAGGGGGAGCCAGTCACCATTTCCATCGAGGATTCTCCCCCGCGTGCCCAAGGGAAGCGCCCAAGGACTGAGGCTGAGGTGGCGCCTGAGGAAGCATCAGCAGAGCAGCGCATGATGTTCAACGTCATGCGCGTGCTCGAATATTTAGCGCCAGAGGGGGCGGACTTAAGCATGAGCCCACTGATCGCGCGTCGTTGTACGCGTCAAATATAATCTTTCCTCTTCCACTAGTACAGCGGTTAAGTAAGGGTCGATCTCCACAGGGAGCAAGTAGTTCAGTTTTAGCCAGTAACCTACACTTATGAAATTGGGGGGTGAGTGATTGGTTTGCGCGATGCGCGAGTAACAGTAATGAATGCAGGGATTGCACTAGACGTGCGCAGGCAATAGAGATTAAGTACTATGACTATGAGAAGTATCGGCGCAGACAATCCTCTATGAGTGTATTCCTTATCATCGACTCTAAATGTCTATAGCTCGGGTTGCTAATGTTAGTGTCCGATCAAGGCTTCCTAACATGTGCGCATGTTCCGATCAAAGTTCATGTGCTATTAATTCTTACACTAGACTAAACAACTACGAATCCGATCAAGGTAGTAATTGCCTAACCTAGCGCGTTACTCCTAGTTGGCACCGTCAGGCTATTCAACTAGTTTAACAAACAACAACAAGCAATAAGAGTAAGATTGCAGTTCAAGGCTTCCCCTACTCATGTAACAAGCTGCCAGTAATGTGCACAGAATTAATATAAGCAAAACAAGCTATGCATTAAGCCCAAGTCTCAAAGGGAAATACTCATAGATTCATGTCCAACCGATACTAAGCGTTTAGCTAGACATGCTAGTGATAAACATCATAGAAACAGTAAATAATAACTAAAGTGTCCGAGAAAACAATAACAAACAGTGCGTGCAGGTTGCTGTCTTGGCTGGCGCAGATCCTCTCAACAAGCTCGTGTGTTTCCCAGTCCTGCTGCGCAGTGCCTCCTGGGTGTACGAATTGTGAATCCTAAGAATCTTCTCTTAACCCTAGCCTCCCTCTCTTCTTTATATACTGCTCAGGGGCTCATCCTTGGCAACTTCCAAATCTGGTCGTGTCAGGATTTGGAAACACCACCATCTGCGCCTGGCGCACGGCATTGGTTAGCGCACCGTTGTCGACTCTGCCAATTCTTCTGTTTGCGCCTCTAGCTCCGCAGGCTGTGTGATGCGCGTCCTAAACGCTGCCTGTTAGCGCGTATCCGACTTAGGCCTTCGTTTTGCCCTGAAATACAAAAACACTGGAAACCAGTAATCTTGTACATAAAATAATGCAAACAAGCATAGGGTTGTGATCTAAATAATGCGTATAAATAGGCTCTATCACCCACCATCAGGGTGGAGATTTGCACCGACCACCTCCAGGGTCTCCCAGTACGCCGCACCAACCAGCCAGCCCTCTTACTCAGCCCCCAGTGCATCCAGCAGAGCCCTTCCCAACACCAGCAGCACCAGCACCAGCAGAACCCACCCCCGAACCAGAACAAGTACCCGCACCTGCACCTTCCCCTGCCCAGCCGTCCATTCCAAGGTCCCCTATAGCCGAACCCATCATTAGCACCAGCTCAGACTCGCTATGGGACCCCGTTCCAGAGGATGACGACGAGTCGCAGCCTGTCGCCCTATCAGTTGTACCGCCTTCCTCCAGCTCTGAATATATGACGGATTCTTCAGAGGAGGAGGCGCATAGTTCAGCGGCTGCGTCCAGCTCAGATGACCTCTAGAGCTGTGGGAGGGGGGAGCGCATTATTTCTTTCGGGTGGTGTCTATTTTCCTTTATATGCTGAACTTTATTTGATATTCTGTTGCTATATTTGTGTGCTAAACTCCTGTGATACATATTTTGTGCCCCTATGCTTTATTGCGCTGCTTTGACTTTTTGTTCTTAGTTTGTATGTTCTTTATTTTGCTTGCATGCATATGTTTTGCATGTGCGCGTTCTCCGTGCGCTTGAGCTTGAGTCGTGGGGACACATCTCTGTTTAAGTGTGGGGGGGAGCGTTACATTTACATTTCACGTTTTTTTTAGCATTTTTAGTGTAGCTTAGTTTAATTGAAGGAAGCAGTAGCAGTAGTGCGCTTGAGTGCGGGTTGCGCGCACTGTTCAGCTTGTTTGCGCTATCCATATTGCGTCGTGCGCTATCAACTATTTTTAGTATATTTTTTCGTTTTTCTGCTCCTGTTAGTTGGGATATACAGGGGATGTGGAGTTGACAGAAACGCTCTAGAGAGGCGGTTAGTCGTTCGAGCTTCAGAGGAGAGGTATATGGTCGAGAGCGCGAGTGGAGGCCTGTGCTTCGCGACCTTCGGAACAAGAGAGTGCGCTCAGTCACGCAGATGTCGAAGGCAAATACCCAAAAGCGTGGCGAGGTGGGAAAACAGACCACCTTCCCTCTGGAAGTTGAGCCAAGGAAGGCGGGCGCGGGTGTAAATGCGTGCGCCGACCTGCGCAGACAGACCAAGGAGGGAGAGCGGGGCGGTGTTCCATAGCTGTTATCCGGAGGCCGAGACTGGAACGTTCTGGGAAAGATAGGAATCATAGACAAAGGTGTACAAAAGAAAAAATACCAGCAGATGATATGCGCTACAAAAGAATCAGCGTGCGCACAAGTACCAGCGGGCGCAAAATCCACAGAAAATCGTCAAAAGGCTTGAGTTCCCAGGAAGTGCGCGGAAGAATCACGCGCGGGAAGAAGCTTGCGCTGTTAACCATATACCCATCCTCGGAGTTAGAGCCGACAACCTGGCGCCTATAAAGAGCTATCTCCCAGCCATCCGAAATGATCTTCATCCCAGCTGAGAGGTAATGAATTTCGAAATCACTATACTTAAACTGTTGACAGCAGTTGTGCGCAGGTGGTAGAGCAGCGCAAGATGATAAGTAGTGCAGATCGCGCCAGAGTGCAAGACTGTGCGCTAGACTCCAGAGAGGTAGTAGTATCCGTGCTTGAGTGCTTGTTCGAGGACGAACAAAGGGTAAGTGTGGGGGGTTTGATAGAGCCTATTTATACGCATTATTTAGATCAGAACCCTATGCTTGTTTGCGATATTTTATGTACAAGATTACTGGTTTCCAGTGTTTTTGTATTTCAGGGCAAAACGAAGGCCTAAGTCGGATACGCGCTAACAGGCAGCGTTTAGGACGCGTATCACACAGCCTGCGGAGCTAGCGGCGCAAACAGAAGAATCGGCAGAGTCGACAACGGTGCGCTAAGCAGATGCCTTGCGCCAGGCGCAGATGATGGTATTTCCAAATCCTGACATGACCAGATTAGGAAGTTGCTAAGGATGAGCCGCTGAGCAGTATATAAAGAAGAAGAAGGCTAGGGTTTGAATATTCATTCATTAATCGATATTACACCATCCATCTTCGTCAGATCAGAGGAGAAAGCGGCAGAACTGGAAAACACACGAGCTTGTTGAGAGGACCTGCGTTAGCCGACCGCGCCAGCCAAGACTGCAACCTGCACGCACTGTTTGCTATTGTTTTCTTGGACACTTTAGTTATTATTTACTATTTCTATGATGTTTATCACTAGCATGTCTAGCTAAACGCTTAGTATCGGTTGGGCATGAATCTATGAGTATTTCCCTTTGAGACTTGCGCTTAATGCATAGCTTGCTTGCTTATATTAATTCTGTGCACATCACTGGTAGCTTGTTACATGAGTAGGGGAAGCCTTGAACCGCAATCTTACTCTTGTTACTTGTTGTTGTTTGTTAAACTAGTTGAATAGCCTGACGGTGCAAACTAGGAGTAACGCGCTAGGTTAGGCAATTACTACCTTGATCGGATTCGTAATTGTTTAGTCTAGTGTAAGAATTAATAGCACATGAACTTTGATCGGAACATGCGCACATGTTAGGAAGCCTTGATCGGACACTAACATTAGCAAATCGAGCTATAGACATTTAGAGTCGATGATAAGGAATACACTCATAGAGGATTGTCTGCGCCGATACTTCTCATAAGTCATAGTACTTAATCTCTATTGCCTGCGCACGTCTAGTGCAATTCCTGCGTTACGATACCACTGTTACTTGCGCATCGCGCAAACCAATCACTCACCCCCCAATCTTTGTAAGTGTAGGTCACTGGCTAAAACTGAACTACTTGCTCCCTGTGGAGATCGACCCTTACTTAACCGCTGTACTAGTGGAAGAGGAAGGATTATATTTGACGCGTACAACGACGCGCGATCAACAACCTAGGTTCAACTCTCATTCCATCCCTAGGTGTTTTATCAATTCATACTCACTTAGGTATTTCGTCAAACATTTGGTGTCCACAAAATTGATATGAAGAACAAGCAAGAGTATTTTCAACCAAACTTCATTCATATAGATAAAAAGACAAAGTCTTGCATTACAATCAAACCTAAGGGATCCATAAGAATCCCAACTACTAAACAACTACTCACTCATGTGTCGCTCATGGTGAGTTTGAAACAAAACTTAGCGAAATAGTTCAACAAGGGAAAGTAAAGAAGTAGAGAAGTAGGGTTTAGAGAATGAGTAAAGGGTTGATGTAGAGTCTTCAATTGGTGATGTCTTCTCCGAATTCTTGACAATTCTTCATGTTCTCCAATTAGGGTTTCGTCCCATGAGAGGAACCCTAGGCACCTGAAGGCTCAAATCTGATTTTTCCCATATTTTTCTATTTATATTGACCCGCAGTGCCCGAATCAAAAGTGATTCGGGCAAGGCTTAATGAGTTGATTTGGACAGAGTGTCCGAATCAAACACTCAGTGCAGTTTTGGATCTGCCCGAATCACGTTTCCTGGCCGAATCACTTTTTGATTTAGTCAACCCTCTATTTGATTCGGTCAAACCTTGGTCCATGAGATGAAATCCTTCTCCTTGGCCGAATCACTTTTGATTCGCCCACTGCTTGGGCGAATCACTTCTGCAGCGTTAGAAACTCGCTCGTTTGACCCTTTAAACCTTCGAATCACATCTTGATGTAAACTAATAAGTTGTATATCTTTGAATTAGCTTTCCAACAAGCTATGACACGCCTCAATCGAATAAGAATCGCGCGCTCGGAAAGCCTTCAATGATGAACAGGTCATTCTGCCAAGATTTGATCTTCAGGCGAACTGTCCCCGAATCAAGTGATTCGGGCAGGCCTTGAGTTGATTCGGCCGAATCAATACCTCAGTGCTGTTCATGGCTGGCCAAATCACTTTGTCCTTTCCGAATCACTTTTAATTTGGTCAAACCTTCAATTGATTCGGTCAAACCCTTGTAGAGCCAAACTGATCCGGGCGAATCGCTTTTGTAGTGCTAGAATCTCGCCTTTTTGACCCTCTAAACATTAGAATTACGTCTTGATGTAAACTACAAAGTTGTAGCCCTTTGAAGTAGCTTTCCAACAAGCTATAGAACGCCTCGATCGGATAAGCATCACGTGCTCG
The DNA here is from genome assembly GCA_963678935.1 of Umbilicus rupestris. NCBI lineage: Eukaryota > Viridiplantae > Streptophyta > Magnoliopsida > Saxifragales > Crassulaceae > Umbilicus > Umbilicus rupestris. Next base: position 2,335,451 of record OY787617.1, read on the forward strand.
GAAAGCATTTGAAGAGAAACATGTCATTCTGCCAAGGGTGGCCGACTCACTTTTGCATTTTGCTCAATTTTGCTCGTTTTTGCTCTCGATCGATCGGAATTCAACCAGATTTTCTTCGGATCACTTCATATCATGTAATACACATTTTAAACCTGAAATAGACAAAGAAAGCATCAAACGACTTTATAAAATAATGGAACAAACAAGAAGTAAAGGGAAAATACGGACAAATGTAAGGTCATTTATCCGCTTATCAAGCAGCCTCCCTTAAATAGTATTACCAAGTTTCACCATTCACACTTTTAGCAATTTCTTCCAAACAACAATACCTCCTAATTTGTAGGAGATTAGATTTGATCTGCAAATCTAATCTTCTACAAACAAATCTTTTCTGCCAACTGAGAATCTCTACTGGAATATTCTCCCTGAGAATTTAGGAACTCCCTTGATGCTAATGGATGGACTGCCAAGCGCCTTCCAAGAAGATCGAGCTGCTGCTGATGAAAAGATGTTGTAGCTTCCTGAACCAGCTTCTGCTATAACAGCAGCTTGTTCAGCCGCTTGTTCAATCGTGCTGGTTTTGTCAAAGCCTGCCATTCTGCATCATCAATCTTCCCCTTGGCATTTTGACAAAATCCTCGGCCACAAATGAATTCGTCCACGACAAATAAATATAAAACTACTTAATAACAGTTTCAAAGTAAACATAAGATGTGGCCACAGTCGGCCTTAGTATGGCCACGTAGGGCAACAAATAAAAAACATCAAGAGTTCAGTTCATCTAGCCTTCATTTACTTCCTCCCCCTTTTGACACAAATGCTCACGTCCCTAGGGCAGACCCTTGCTCCTCCGGGTATTCCAAGTCCTTGTGCAGGCTTCTAATTTTAGCACGTCTGGCATCCCTTCGTTTGGCTTCAGTGTCCAACATGTACAGCTCAGTCTTCAGGTGGTTCACGATCCTTGCATGGAGAGCTGCTTGAATTGCAGGGGCAGAGGGAAGAGCTTCCTCATTAGAGGGTGAATCAGAAGGGGCAACCAGAAGAGGGTCTTCTTGGGCAATGTCTACTGCGTGCTTCCCTTTGAATAGCTTGTGGTCTACTGTAAAAACTTGTAGCTCTTGGGATAGTCCTTCAGTAATCTCTCCCAACTCTGGATGCTGAGCGACCATCATTCCATAAATGAGGGATGGCAACACAATGTGTTTGTTGGAGGATGCACTGCCAGCATGAGCAGCAAGCTGGGGAAACATCACACTACCCAAGCTGATTCTTCTCCTTTTCCCAATCGAGTGTAAAAGGTTAGCAAAGGGTCTGCTAACCTTTCCCCTATGAGGGCTGGGGATCCAGTTCCTAATGCCCAAGTTATACAACAGGGCATTTTTGGAGGTGAGTTCCGCGGCACTGAGATTTGGTCCACCCCAAGACATGCACACTCCTCTCGTGAGAACCTTCGCCAACACCACTTGCTTGACATTTGTAAGTTCTCTGGCATCACTGTCTATTTCAATAAATTCATCTATCTTCTCAAGGGTAATTACTATCATCTTGCCCCGCACCAACTTTTCCCAAAATCATCTCCTTCTCCCTCACCAAATTTTTCTTCCATGTTGACTATAAATTCCCTAACTAGTGATATATTGAATCTGTAGGGGTAAGTCATGGACTTGAGTAGGTTTACCTCAGATAGGAGCTGGATGATAGCTACAGATTTGTATTTGTCCAGGTCCATTCTCTTCTCTGAAACAATGTGCTTCCTCTCTACAGAGTTCCATGATTGAGAGGCATGCCTGTTTCTGAACCATACTCCCCCTATAGTGACTGCAGCAGTGTCAGCCAGAACAGGTCTTCTCTCGGAAGGTTCACCTACGGCATCCTCACTGGACTCCTCTTCTTCACTGCTGGTATCCGGGATGACGATTGGTGCTTTTCCTTTGTCAGAAGATGGAGGAGGATGTGCTGCAGTAGTTTCTTGTTCAGGAAGATCTGCTTCAATCTCCTCACCTTCTCCTTCGATGCCAAGGGACGTGACAAGGGTTCTGCTTGAGCCTTCATCGAGCACTGTCTCTTCAGTCACAACTGCTGCGCTGGTTACAGGCTCCCCGTCAAGGACCAGTCGCCTCATTTTCTGTGGAGTTCATCCTTGTGGAGAAGGAGCATTATGCGACACAGGGAGAGGTGCGGGCTCCCAGACCACCAAGTCTAGTCGTTGAGAAGGCGCTTCATTGCGAGACTTAGACCTCCTTTCAGTCCTGCCTTGTCGTGCTACTGCCAGGCTCTTCTTCAGTCCGCGAGTCTTCACCATTGTTAGTAGTTTGCAGAAGGAGTTCGAGCAGGGAAGGATTTGATCTGCGTGCGATTTGGGAAATGCTTTAACCAAATGAGCCCTAGAATTTGATTTACCCGTTGAATTTCTTTCTTTTCCAGAAGCACGTGCTCAGCATGTGACCTCTTTTGTCTTTAGCAACCAAATATTTTGAACAAGCTTCTTCAGGCTCTGGTTGCTATAGCATCACGGGACTGGATCACTTAATTGTTGATGCTACCTCCATTTTCTGGTGATTCCTTGTCAGAGTCAGCTGGTTGTTTCTTCATCCATACTTGAGTCGGTCTCTGTTTCCACAGCTTCTGACAGTCAGTTCCCTTGTTTTTCAGTTTGTCACCTTTAGGTCTCCACACCTGCGTTTCCTGTGACACTCCTTTGCTCGCTCCATTCTAGTGTGCTGGTTTCTCCATTATTCTGACTCTCCATTGCAATTCTGATTGTTGACGAAGATTACCAGGATAAGCCGAGATGAAGGACATCTGATAGTGGTTGTTGAACTTTGATTTCCTTTTCCTGACATCGTCTCTGCTAATCCTTCTGCATATCTGAGAGTTCTTCAGAATAAAATGTTTTCTTTGAGACCCTTTCCCTTTTTCCCAGGACTGTGGATTACTTCTTCTTCTACGAGGACTTGCATTTGATACAGAGGGTTGATACAGCGGTTGCTAAAGCACCTCCTGGTTCAGGTTGACAGTCAATTCTTCCTTCATCAGCTTCTGACTGAGCTTATCTTTCTCTTCACAAACCTCGATATTCTCTATTTCATTAGGCTTAACAAAGACTGTTCTACCAGTGGTTTCCTCACCTGTATACCCCAGGCCCATTCTTCCTCCTCCAAATCTTTGATAAGAAAAGATTTCATCCAGTATATTTTTCCGAGAGTCAGTTGTGAGAGGAGTGCTAACAGCAGTGTCTTTGGTAGCAGCATCTTCTTTCTTCGGTAAGTTGACTGGTCTACTGAGTGATGATAGTTTTTCAAGCAGCACCTCTCGCTCTTCTTCCAGTTGATTGACTCTGTCTTTTAATTCTTGATTTACCTTCAAGGCCTCCTCACATTATTGATGGATGTCTCCCAGACTTTCTAATATGTTGTGTGTAGAGTCATCCTCATCTTCACTATCGGACACATCAATCCCATAATTGAACTCATTCTTTGTTGCTTCTTCAGAATCATAAGAGGATACACTAGCTAACAAAATAAAATTTTCTTCATCACTTTCCTCAGAGTCACTCCATTTTGCAGTTAGTGACTTATTGTCTTTCTTGTCAGAACCCTTGATCTTCTTGCTGGGACACTCTGCTTCTCTGTGTCCATATCCTTCACAGTTCCAGCATTGAATGCCTTTCATTCATTCATTCTTTATTTTCTTCTTCCTCTTCGACTGGTTCTTTGGCTTTTCTCTGATTTCCTCCACCTCTTCTGGATTGTCGTCGAGAGGTTGAGGTCTGACCAGACCTTGATTCCATGTTTTTCAAGAACTTCCCCAGATTTTTTACCAGTAAACCTAGTTGATCATCAGCAGAGGGCTTCTTCTCTTCTGTTTCAGCTTTCAATCCAACATTTTTTCTTTTGGGGGAAGCATCTTCTTTGACTACCTTCATCTCAAACTGCTTGAGAGATCCAATTAATTCTTCCAGCCTCATGTCCCGGACATTCTGAGCTTCTTCAATGGCTGTTACTTTCATGTCAAATCTGGATGGCAATGATCTGAGGACCTTCCTAATTAGCTTTTCTTCAGGGATAGGTTCTCCAAGACCATGGGCTTCATTTGACAGGTCACACAGCTTGGCATTGAATTCTGTGATGGTTTCCTCCTCCTGCATTTTCAGACCTTCAAACTGTGAAGTAATCATCTGCATTCTGGATCTTCACTTTGTCAGTCCCCTCATGAGCAACTTCCAAGATCTCCCAAGCTTGTTTTGCAATGTCACAATTGGAGAATAATCTGAAGTTGTTGGCATCCATAGCAGCAAAGATTGCATTCAGGGCTTTTGAATTGCCATTTGCTGCAGCATTCTCTTCTGCAGTCCACTGCTCTTCAGGTTTCTTCTAAGTGGCTCCTTTATCATCAGTGGTTTTGGGAGGAGCCCACTCTGTCACCACAGCTTTCCACACGTTCTCATCAATAGCTTTGAGAAACGCCTTCATCCTAGCCTTCCAGTAGCCATAGTTGCTTTCTTCTAGCAGTGGAGGGCGGCTTGTGCTTTGTCCTTCCTTCATTGTCTTGCTCTTCTCAGCTAGGTGCACAGGATCTTAACTCTGTATGTTGAGCTCCGGCTCTGATACCAATTGAAATTCACAGCACCACTGAGTTGCATATGGTGAACAAGCAGTTGCTACAGCACACTCTTGAACACCCAAATCTGATGCAGCAAGATAGAACAAGGGACAAAGGTTTGTTCACCCAGTTCGGCCAATCTGTCTACGTCTGGGAAGGGCTGAATTCTAACCCTTAATCCACTAGCTTCTCAGGTCCACGGTACTACATGGTTCGACGCACGACACCTATGCTACCTGATCTATACTAGTCACACAATCAGAACAAACTCTGACTTGTGTATTCCACACCTACAGACTTGAAATAATTCAGAATAGCTACAACTCTAATCCCACAGACTCAGCCTATTCTAATGAATTCAATGCTATTTGCAGGTTGTTATAGCACCTGCTGTAGCACATAGCTGGTACCAAAACAGTCCGCGTCGCTCCAAGCCTTCTGCTGAGCTGATCGAACCTCTCCACGAGCGCTGCACACTCGTGAGCACTCCCCCTCACTCAGTGACCACCTGTCACTAGAGAGTTTAGCCAACCAGTCACTTGACTGAGTTCGTCCACTCGTCAATACCTCCGCGGCCTCCCTTGATCAACCAACAAGCAACTGCTGCTCTGAATTGGCTTCTTGATCAAGTTGTGATCAAACTCTACAAGCCCTGATCACACTCTGCTTCAATCACCTCAGCTCTGCTCACGCTCTGCTCTCGATGATAATCGTAGATCCTCGCACTTGAATTCTTTCCTCTCGGTATTTTGTGAACGCTCTCGTGTTTGCTCTCTTCACTTCGATGCCTTCAACGCTCTGAGCAGCCTCCCTTAAATAGGATTACAAAGTTTCACCATTCACACTTTTAGCAATTTTCTCCAAACAACAATACCTCCTATTTTGTAGGAGATTAAATTTGATTTGCAAATCTAATCTGCTACAAACAAATCTTTTCGGCCAACTGAGAATCTCCACTGGATTATTCTCCCTGAGAATTTAGGAACTCCCTTGATGCTAATGGATGCACTGCCAAGCACCTTCCAAGAAGATCCGAGCTGCTGCTGACGAACAGATGCTGTAGCTTCCTGAACCAGCTCCTGCTATAGCAGCAGCTTGTTCAGCTGCTTGTTCACTCGTGCTGGTTTTGTCAAAGCCTACAATTCAGCATGATCAATCTCCCCCCTTGGCATTTTGACACTCCTAATCTCAACCTCTCGGTCTACTGATAGTTAACTAAAGTCCACTTTACACTTAGCCTAATAGATTGCCAATGTCACTCTCGCGGACAAAGGCTATCTAAATTTAACATGCTTGATCGATCTTCTAAACACCCTACGTTCCATTCTCATTCCATCCTTAGGAGTTTTATTAATTTATACTCATTCATGTGTTTCGTCAAACACTTGGTATGCATAAAATTGACATGAAGATAAAGCATGAGAATTTTCAATCAAACTTCAATCATATAGATAAAGAAACATGTTTTGCATTACAATCTAACCTAAGGGAAGGATCCCTACTACTAAATGACTACTCACTCATGGTGAGTTTGATACAAGACATAAAGAAATTGAATAACAAGGAAAAGTAAAGTAGTAGGGAAGTAGGGAATGAGTAAATGGATGTTGTGAAATCTTCAATTGTTGATGTCTTCTCCGAATTCTTGACAATTTTCCAAGTTGGCGATTTAGGATTTTTTTCCAAGAGAGGAAACCTAGGCGCCGGAGGCACCTCAAGGCACCATCTAATTTTTCCCATCTTTTATCTATTTATATTTATCCACCATGGCGAATCAAAAAGTGATTCGGGGTAGCCTTATTAGTTGACTCGGACAGAGTGTCCGAATCAAACTCGCAGTGTTGTTCCGGAGCTGGGCGAATCACTTTCTCTTGGCCGAATCACTTTTGATTCGGTCAACCCTTGGGCGGATCACTTCTGCAGAGTTAGAATTTCGCTCATTTGACCCTTTAAACCTTCGAATCACGTCTTGATGTAAACTAAGAAGTTGTAGCTCTTTGAATTAACTTTCCAACAAGCTATGGCACGACTCAATCGGATAGGAATAATGTGCTCGGCAAGCCTTTTATAATGGACAGGTCAGCCAGCCAGGATTTGGTCTCGGGCGAATTCTCCTCGAGTCATTTCCGATCCGGGCAGCATGGAGGTTGATTCGCTAAAGGGTGGTCGAATCACATGTGATTCGTGCACCCTCTGGTCGAATCAACTCAACCTTGGGCGAATCATTTTGGCCTTTTACTTAATTTTGCTCGTTTTTGCTCTCGATCGACCTGAATCCATCCGGATTTTCTTCGGGCCACTTCATATCGTATAATACACATTTTTAACCTGAAATGGACAAAGAAAGCATCAAACGACTTTATAAAATAACGGAACAAACAAGAAGTAAAGTGAAAATACGGACAAATATAAGGTTATTTGTCCGCTCATCAATTACATACCTTCTGATGTTTTTACTTATTGCTTAACCGTTATTTTAGATAATGCCAAAAGGGGAAAGTTACAACAGGGATGCAGAGTCTGAGGGGTAAACACATATCTTAATCCAAACTCATGCTTTTCTAAGGGGGAACTTAGTGCTTTACTTGATAGGGAAAGATCAAACATGCTTTACCTGGCAGTGAAAGATCAAGCATGCTATACCAGACAAGGAACACTGATGAAAACATTGCATATCTCATAATATCTTTCCGCTACTTCATGTTTTCTTTTCTGCCTAACGAAGAAGTGTTTGTCATCATCAAAAAGAGGGAATTTGTTGGATTCCATGGTTTTGATGATTACAAATACTTAACTAATGATTGAATTTAATGCGCTGGAAAGTAGCACTAAATGCACTGAATAGAAAATATCCTTTTGCAAAGATACTCAGGTGGATTGACAATAACTGAAGAAGATCCAGAGAATTATTGATAATTATGGGAAGATATTATCAAACCAGAATATATTATGGAATATATTCTGGATGACAACAAATATGATTCTTTATAAAGTTGGAAACAAATCTATCTTTGATTGATTAGCTTGCCAATTTTAAGATGAAATTCGTAGTGTCTTAATTCGACAGATTCTGTGAACAAGCAGTTGCTGCAGCACACTCTTGTTCACTTAAATATTGTCACAGCAAGCAATGAACAAGGCACAGGTTTGTTCACCCAGTTCGGCCAATCTGCCTACGTCTGGGGAGGACTATTCTCCAGTCCTCAATCCACTCAACCAAAGGTTCCAAGTACACTCGGTTACAACTCACGCAACCTATGCTACTCAACCTTGTGTGGACCACTCAACACAATCAGAACAAGCTCTGATTTGTGTCTGCACACCCTCTACAATATGTCAATCTAGAATAGCTACAATCCTCTCAAAGAACTCAGCCTATTCTAAATTACACTACTCAGCAGGGTTGCTGCAGCAACAGCTGTAACACACAGCTGAAGCACAATGTCCGCGTCGCTCCAAGGCCTTCTGCCGAGCCGATCGAACCTCTCCAAGAGCGCTGCACACTCTGGACAACTCCCCCTCACTCAATGACCACCTGCCACTAGTGAGTACTCCCGCACGACACTCGACCGAGCCTTCCACCCGTCAGTTCTTCCGCGGCTGCCCTTGATCAACCAACAAGCTCCCCAGCTCTGAATTGGCTTCCAGATCAAGCACGAATCAGACTCTGCAAGTCTTGATTCTCTTCTGCAATACTCACCACAGCTCTGCGCTCAACGCTCTGCTCACGGGTGATGATCGAAGAAAACTCCCGTCACACACCAAGGATCCTCACTCTGAAGTCTGTGTGTGCTCTCGTGTATCCCTCAGCTTCGATCAACCTCTTCAGCCCTGAACACCTTCTGCTTAAATAGCCGCACCCCTTTAAGCAATTTCCAGGTTTAGGCAATTGACCCACAAGATAAATTATCTCCTAAAATCTAGGAGATTAGATTTGATTATTCTCTCCAATGCAAATCTCCTTCTCTGACTAGTAAACCTAGCTGGAAAAAACTCCATAGCATTTTAGAAATTCTCCAGATGCTCTGCATAAGGTTTCCAGCCCTTCCGAACAAGCCCAGACAGCCGCTACTTCTTGGACAGTTGAAACAGCCTGTTGAACAAGCTCCTGCTGCAGCATCCCCTGCTGTAGCTGCTGCTAGTTCACTTCTGCTTGGCTTGCTTGTTCGTTTGAGCTGTAGCAGCTCCTTGTTCACTTATGCTGGTTTTGTCAAACACTGCCATACTTGCATTATCATAAGAGATATCAAATTATAGTCGGAATTATTTGATTAGGAGTAAGGAAATCAAATCAGAATTGATCTTGACATTCATGACACGATGACGGCTGAAACCATTAAGTGACATTTAAATAGAAAGCCAAAAAAGAGTTTTGACGACAATTTTGAGAAGAGCGTAAAAGCGTGTGCCAAACAAAGAGCTTCTACATGAGAACAAGTGCACTCTAACCGTCGAGCTCGAAGGTGAAAAGAGTAGTGTTCAAGGGTTGGATTGAGTTAGAAGATTCAAAGGATAAGTAAGAACTGTGTACGGAGGTACTAGTTAGTTACTTAGGCCCTTTGTAACCGACAAGCAAATTATAAATACAGAACATCTCATTTCACAAATCCTTTCACTGGATACTGGAAGGTAGTGGTTTTAGTTAGTCACCAGTTGGTACTAAGGTTTCCACTTTACACAACTAGTAACCCATTTAATTCCCAATACATTTCATTTCGCTGCTGGTTTACCTCACAGGGAACACACGTCTCCTTTACCTGTGAGGGAAAGCTAACCTAACGATCCAACATCGTTTTTCTTTAGCTTGAATTCGTCTATGCTCAGATTCAATGCAAATCTTTCAAAAACGGTAGTAAACAATCCTAAAGCTAAAGACTCAAGATATGTTTACTCAGTTCAGATCGAATAATCAATCCTACATCTGGGGAGCCTCTGTCGAGAATGCTCAGCCTCAATGATCCATTAAACAACATCAAGCGGAATTAGAACAACAATAGACAGTTCAATCAGCAAACAACAGTGTCTTCTCCAAGGATTAAGCCCTAGAGCTCAATCCTGGCTTTCCTCAGCGCCTCCGAAGCACATAGTCCGTCGCAGTCTCCCAACTCCAATTCTGCTACAATCTCTGCTGCAGAATGGCTACTTGCAGACCATCGCTCCTCGAGTTAAAGATCGAAGTTCTTCCACCTTCGAACGACAAAAAAATGCCTCGTTCTCTTTTTCTTCTTCTTCTCTAAGTTCGTGGCTCGAATGCGCGCTTTTGGTTCCCTTTTAAATAAGGCTTGAAAACGCAACGCGCCGTTGCAATGCGACGTCGTTTTAGCCAACAATAAGGGAGCCAAAAAATAAAATTACCTTAAAACATTGTTCCTCAAAAAAAAACCTGCATAAGTCTTTTTCCCAAAAGCTATAATATGAACTAGATTAATTAAATCATAACTATCACATGCACATGTGTATTCTTGAAACTTCATGCACTAATTATATATGGACTAAAAGTATCAGCTCACAAAATTTCATGCAGAACGGATTAGGTTAGCATGGTTTTCAATTCACAAATGCCAAACAGTACAAATGGAGAATATAAATTCTACGAATGCCATCCTAGTCCTATTTGCCAAGAACGATACGGATGAATATGATGGATCATAAGCAGGCCATGAACCTAGCATCACAAACTCAAATTCAAGACTTAACCAACCCCTTCTATGTGAAGAAACTTCCTCCAGAACACAAACTTACCCTTTTGCACAATGGGAGTATAAAGCCTACCCTCAGTTTCCCCTAATGATCCCTTTAATCATGTAGCTTCCTTTGAGGCTTTAGTGGTAGCAATGTATTCTGCTTCAATGGAGGAGAGAGTCGTTATAGACTAAAGTTGGGACTTCCAAGATGTTGAACATCCCTTGACAAAACAGCACAAGATTCTGCTACAACAATCCCTGAAGATTTGGAATTAGAGCACAATCTGGATACTGACAAAATAGCAACAAAGTTTGGCGACAAAGAACCAGAATCTGTTGTAGCACTCTGCGGAACACAAAAGCTGAGGCAAACTAGGCAACAGACATAGGACAGAATCTGCTACAGCAAACCGTGTTGATTTAAAAGTAAAGCAGAATGACAGATCATCTTGAAGCCGCACGGAGAGACTTCGACGAGGTGTTGCAGGCGTCGTGGAAGTTTAGGGTGCGCCGCAAACGTCATAAATTGGTCTGCAGTCATCCTCACGCGGTCGGAGGAACTCAAAAAGATAAGGATTCAAAATTCTGATTTAGAAAACAGAATCTTCAACAACTTCGCAAGAATCCAGGAAAAGATTCCTGTCGTCCAAGGATTGGATTTTTAAAAAGCTGTGATTTTGATAAATCTATAAGAAGAGAATATAGGCAGATCAACTAGAGGTGAACACGAACGGGAGAAATCAATCAAGCAAGAGACCGGAAGCATAGAATACACAGAATTGTGTAGTGCGCAGAGGAGATCAGAACTCATGGAGTTTGATCTAGCATTGATCCACAAATTTCAACTGGGGCAGCTCGTTGAGGGATCAATCAGTGTTTCGAGAACAACTACGGACAGGTGCTGTCGCAGGGTGTGAAGAGTTGATCATTGCTACCCGATAGTGACAGACGGTCATTGATCGAGGGGAGCAAAGTCTGAGTTTGCAGAACTCAGTATTGACAGACTGTTTGACCGAGCGTGCTAGAATAGTTATCAACCAAAGTTACAACAACTCTGATATAGAGTGTGCAATAGCATTCTGTCTACTACACATTGTAATAAAATAGGCTAAGTCTATGAGTCAGGTCTGTAACTATTTGTTACTAAAAGTGTGTAGGTAGCACGAAGCGAATCTGTGTGATCAGATTGCGAATAGAGGTTTAAGCTAGGTGAGAAGTAAAGGTTAGAGTCATTTGTACTTTAAACTGTGATAGTGAAATCTTGAAAATAGGAGTGTGACCCTCCCCAGACGTAGGCAAGTGGCCGAACTGGGTGAACAAATTATTTGTGTCTTTCTTATTCGGCACCGAACAAATTCCGTAGAAAGATACAGTAAGTGTTACATCAGAAGCTGTAACTTCAGAAGTTGTAACTCGTCGTCAGCAGCACAGTCAAATTTTACAAGAAATACAATTTTCAGCCCAAGTGAAATAAAAAAGTAGTAGACTTCCTATTATCCTTGTTGCTGGCATAATCTGAGTCAACATATCCTTTTAGCTCTAAGTGTTTCTCATGAACCCCATATATTAGACCTAGATTTTTGGAGCCAGAAATGTACCTTAAAAGGTATTTCATGGCATGTCAGTACTTATGACCAGGATTTGACATAAATCTATTCAAAACACTAATGGAAAAAGCCAAATAAGGTCTAGTACACAACATGACATACATTATGGACCCAACAACAATATCATAGGGGATTCTAGACATTTCCCCTTTTTCTCAGACAATTATTGAGCAATCGTTCTTGGATAATTCCAAGTGCCCTCTTAATGGAATAGGGAAGACTTACAATTTTTTACACTGAACCTATCAAGGATTTTTTTTCAATTTAATTTGTCTCAGACAAATACATGGACATCCTTGACCTATCCCTTATTATTTTGACCCCTAAAATTTTTTGGGCACACCGTAGATCTTTCGTATCAAAGTGCCCCTCCTTTACATCACCCTTAATGACATTCTTACTTTTGCATATCAATAATATCATCCACATATAATATAACAAACAAAAGGAACTGAGTTTTAACATTCTTCATATATAAGCAAGTGTCTTGTCATATTTGCTTCTTATAAAACCTAAGGATAGCATAAAAGAGTCAAACTTTTTATTTCATTGCCTAAGAGATTGTTTTTAGTCATAAATTGATTTTCTCAACAGGCAAATATACTCATGGCAATTTTTGGACACATATCCTTTTGGTTATTTCATATGAATTGTTTCTATTAAGTTTTCATGCAAGAAGGCAGTTTTAACGTCCATTTGTTCTAATTCTCAGTTAAAAATAGTGGTCATGGCAAGCAAGAGTCTCATTATTGAATATTTTACAGCAGGAGCAAAAATTTCAGAAAATCCCCTCTTTTTGGGAAAAACCTTTGGCAACAAGACTAGCTTTGAACCTTGGAGGTTCACTAGGATTGCTGCCCTCTTAAATTTTAAAAATCCATTTGCAATCAATGACACTAACATTTTGAGGCCTTGGAACTAATTTCCAAGTGTCATTATCATGCATAGATTTAATTTCCTCATTCATAGCATTTTTCCATTCTATATACAACTTACTTTTGATAGCTGCATCATAGGTCTCAGGACACTCGTGTTTTAAATTTTCAGCAGTGAGCAGTGCAAACTCAACAATACTAGGATTAGTTTCAAGTAAATTTGCATGGTATTTTCTATTGGGAAATTTTGTCATAGGTTGTCTATCTCTTATCAGTTGATAGTCAATGACACTAGTATTTGCAATAAGAATCATAGAGCTTTCAATGCTATCAACAACTGTGAGGGGATTACTTATCTCAGTGCTTACCTCTGCCACTCCTGATTGGTGAGTTTGCAACTTTTATCATGATCATGAGCGTCATTTGATAGATCCCTAGCTTCATCATATCCCTGATAAGAGTTGGCAGCCATGCTCTGAGGTCCATCTTCACTGTTTCCATTGTTGTCAACATCATTTTCAGAGTCATCTTGATGCTGAATGCCATGTCCTTCAAGTATGAAGCTCTCTTATCATCTAGAGTTCCTGCATTCTCAGAGTGAGGTGAGGATTTTATTTTGAAATGAAATTCATCTTCATTAAATGTAACAGATCTTGACACAATTACTTTGTATCCCCCTGGTTGAATTAATAACAATTTATAGCCTTTGTTTCCTTTAAGATATCCAAGCATAACAGCCTTCAAGGCTCTTGGTTGAAACTTACCCTGGGAAATTTAGGCAAAAGTTGTACAACCGGAAGGTTTAGTACCAGCCCACAGCTCTTGAGGTGTCTTACAATTAATGCAAAAGATGGTGATCTGTTAATAAAATAAGAAGTTGTCATAATAGCTTCTCCTTACATGGAACTCTGCATGCCAGAGTTGAATAACATGCCCATGGCTCTTTCTAAAATTGTTCTGTTCATCCTCTCAGCAATGTCACTCTGTTGAGGGCTTCCTGGAATAGTCCTATGCCTTTTAATTCCTCTCTCCTCACAGAATTCATTAAATTTCTTGTTGCAGAATTCCAGACTGTTATCAGTCCTTAGGCATTTTATTTTGCGACCAGAATGACTTTCTACCATTATTTTCCAGGACTTGAAGCTTTAAAAGGCTTCATTTTTGGACTTAAGCATGTAATCCAAACTTTCCTGAAAAAATTGATCAACTTAGGAAAGAAAATAATTCCTTCTTAAAGTGGTGGAAACCTGAGCTGGTCTCCAGATGTCAGAGTGAATATATTCTAAGGGTTTTGAGAGTTTTTTTGCCCAAGACACAAGTTTCATAGAATTTCAGGTTAACAGGTTTGTTGTTACTTATCCCTGACTTGTGCAAACTATGTAAGCCCTTGAAACCTATGTTGTCCCAGTCTTGCGTGCCATTTCTTGGTGTCTTTTAGTTTTTGCTCTGAGCCTTGTATTAAATTCACTTCAGGGGTAATACAAACATGGTACAAACCACCTTTGTTTATTGCCTTGATTATAACCATGTTATTTCTGATAACCTGCGTAACACCCTGAAAAGTAACAAATTGACAGCCTAAGCTATCAAACACAAACTAGCAAGTCCCTCCTTAAACTAGGAACCCACCTAATATTTTGCAAAATTCTAACAATTTCATCATGCATTTTTAAAGGAACTGAGTCAATCCTTTTAATTTTCAAAGATGTATTATCGCCAAGACTTACCTCTCCACCATCACAAACAGTTAAATGAGTAAACAAACTTTTGTGAGGCGTGACATGCATTGTGCACTCTGAATCTAAAATCCAAGAATCAAAATTGTTAGTGGAAGAACACATTAACAGTTCTTCTTTATATTGGGGAGAAGTCTCAAGGACATTAGAATGGTTTTCTTTTAGAAACTTAATTTTTCCTTTGTCTTGCTTTTTCCTTTATAGCAGTCTTTAGCATAATGTCCCATTTTTTTCTCAATAAAAGCATTTCACATCGGCCTTACTCTTTTTAGGCAATTGTACACTCACATTGGTCTATTAATTTGCTAACTTTATTCTTTGATTTGCCCTTGAAAATCATCACTTCATTTGAATAACCAACAACTTAATTTAAAGACTTTCAGACTTTCATTCTTTTGAATAAAAACTTCAATGATTTTACTAAGGGTCAAGTCATCCCTACCATATTTTATTACATCTTTAATAGTATCAAATTATGATGGCATGGCATTTAGCATTAGAATAGCTTGGTGAGTTTCTTTTATAGCCTCATCACACCTTGCTAAATCTTGTGTCATTTTTAAGAATATATCTAAATTATCTTGTATGGTAATGACACATCCATCTTAAAATTGAACAGCCTACACATGAGATATATTTTACTAAGCAGTGACTTCGTCAAGAAAATAATTTCAAGAGCAGTCCAAGAGTTTTAGGATTAGAGTGATGAATTACATGCCTTATGACATCATCACTTAACCTTACCATAATTTCCAAGTGAGCTTGTTGTTGCATTTTTTTCTTTCTATCAACAAAAGTCTCTGCAAGCCACTCCTCGATCATTGCTCTATAACATTTTTTCTTGATCAGTATGGCTTCATTTTAACCCTCTACATTGTGAAGTAGTGGTCATAGGGCTTTAATCTGACATAATCAGACATAGTACCACAAACTTTTCAGTGCAAGGCTAGTCAATCTCAGTGTTACACCACTGGGTCAGTGCAAGAAACCAATAAGGATTCAACAATACAATCAAACAAGAATGTGATCAGTGCCCGCAATAGTTCTGGACAACTATGAAGTTGGATCAGCAGGGCACCCGATGCTATTGAAGAACAATAACACTCAAGACTCAGTCAAGATTCAATTATAACTGAATAAACGACTCTGATACCTCGTTGTAAAACAAGTTAAAGCTCGTTTTGATTTAGCGTGAATTCGTATATGCTCATATTCAATGCAAATCTTTCAAGAATAGCAATAAACAATCCTAAAGCTAAAGGCTCAAGATATGTTTACGCATTTCAGATCTAATAATCGATCCTACATCTGGAGCCTCTGCCCGGAATTCTCAGGCCTCAATGATCCACTAAAATCAGCCAAATTATTCTCTAGTACAATCTACGACAATTGAGCTCACTAGTAAACTCAACAGAACAATCCTAGGCGTAAACAACAGCAAGCGGAATTAGAACATGAATAGGCAATTCAATCACCAAACAACACTAAGGGAGAAGGCTTCTCCAAGAATTGAGCCCTAGAGCTCAATTCTGGCTTTCCTCGGAGCCGTCGCTGTTCCACCTTGGAATGACTCCGTCTCCGTCTTCTCTGAGTTCTTAGCGTCTAATGCGCGCTTCTGGTTCCCTTTTTGAAAAACGCCGCGCGCCGTTTTACCCAGCAATAAGGGAGCCAAAAAACAAAACAGCTTGTTCCGAAATCCATTATATGAAGTAGATTGATTAAATAATTACTATCACATGCCTAGTCCTAAAATCATGAAACTTGGTGAATTTATTATATATTATCAGCTCACAAAATTTCATGCAATACGGATTAGGTTAGCATGGTTTTCATTTCACAAATGGATCCTACACAACCATAAGTATAAGATAATACCCACTCCTGCAGCACCGAATTTGAAGCTTAAAGAAGAGGAGCCATGGTGGTCAAGAGAAGATCGTGAAATAGACCTTATAAATGCACTTCAGGCATTTACTATCCACTGTCCTAAATAAAACCAGTAGTTTGCACTCAGACAGCTCGTATTTAAGACTTGCGTCTTACACTATCTCTTGACAGCAAATCCAACAATTGCATCCATCTTTTTTTTCACTCTTGAGTTGGGAATGCATGAAAATTTAAATACCCTGAGCCAAGTGCATCAGCTCCTCTCCTTCCATGGCAGAAGGATCCTCGTGAAGAAGAGCTCTCTCATCTCAGTACAAAAATGCCTCTCCCACTCCTTCAAATACCCCCATCAGTTCTTCCCATGGAATGAATCATAGAGAAATTAACACTTCCCATAAATGGAGTTCAAAAGAATCCACCTTTCCGTCTTTGTGTTATTCTTGTACTTGGATTCTCTACGTGCTCACACTCTGCGAACATATATCGTCCAGCTGCATCCACAAGGAGCCAAAAGCCCAGCTAAAATCTTCAAGAAGAATTGGCATGTCTCATTGCTTAAACAGGTCGTGTCATCTGAGGATGACCCTTCTTCTCGTCTTATTTACTCGTATAATTCAGCCATGGAGGGGTTTGCAGCCACCTTATCTGAGGCTGAGGTACACTTGTTGCAGAAAGTGTCGGAAGTGATGACAACCAGACCTGATCGGAGGCTAGAGGTTCACACAACTTATTCTTACAAGTTCTTGGGGCTGAACACTGATGAAGAACATGGCGCCTGGCGTGAGTCTAACTTTGGCCGCGGAACTATCATTGGGTTGCTTGATACTGGAGCTTGGCCAGAGAGTCCAAGCTTTAATGACACCGGTATGCCTAGTATACCGAAGAAATGGCGAGGGATTTGCCAAAACGGGCAGGAGTTCCATTCAAAGAACTGTAACAGAAAACTCATTGGAGCAAGGTTCTTTTATAAAGGCCATAGAGTATCAGCCAAGTCATTTTCACCGAGCATGGTGACGGAATACGTGTCGCCACGTGACTCACATGGCCATGGGACTCACACTGCATCCACTGCTGCCGGAGTATCAGTCCACATGGCTAGTGTGCTTGGAAACGGAGCTGGCGTGGCTCGTGGAATGGCCCCAGGAGCGCACATTGCTATCTACAAAGTATGCTGGTACAGTGGGTGCTACAGCTCCGATATACTAGCAGCTATGGATGTTGCGATTCGAGATGGGGTAGACATCCTGTCTTTATCTCTGGGAGGCTTCCCTATACCTCTCTACGACGATAGCATAGCCATTGGGAGCTTCCGAGCCATGCAACATGGGATTTCAGTAATCTGTGCAGCAGGTAACAATGGTCCGATTCAGAGCTCAGTGGCCAATGAAGCACCATGGATTACCACTGTTGGTGCCAGTACTCTAGATCGAACATTTCCAGCTTTGGTTAAGATGGGCAACGGCGATGTGCTATACGGAGAATCTCTGTACCCAGGTAAGCACGATCCAAGAGCTGGAAAAGAGCTCGAGGTGGTTTATCTTACTGGTGGCGACGGAGGAAGTCAATACTGCTTCAGAGGTTCTCTATCTGAATCTAAAGTACGAGGCAAAATGGTTGTCTGTGATCGTGGAGCCAGCGGACGAGCTGAAAAGGGTCAGACAATCAAGGAAGCAGGCGGAGCAGCCATGATCTTAGCCAACATGGAAATAAATCAAGAAGATGATTCTGTCGATGTGCATGTTCTTCCTGCAACATTGCTGGGCTACAAAGAAGCTTTGAGCTTAAAGAGATACATCAACGCTACAAGGCGACCTGTGGCCAGAATAGTCTTTGGAGGAACTGTAACAGGAAAGTCTTCGGCACCAGCAGTTGCACAATTCTCATCTAGAGGACCAAGCTTAACCGAGCCCTCAATTCTCAAGCCAGACATCATAGCTCCAGGTGTGAATATCATAGCAGCCTGGCCTCAAAACTTGGGTCCTACTGGCCTTCAGGAAGATACTAGAAGAGTTAACTTCACAGTTATGTCAGGGACTTCCATGTCCTGTCCCCATGTCAGTGGAATTGCGGCACTTATTCATACAGCCTACCCCAAATGGAGCCCAGCAGTCATTAGGTCAGCCCTCATGACCACAGCTGATATTAACAATCACTTGGACGAACCAATCATGGATGGAGAAAAACTAGCTGATCCCTTCGCCATTGGAGCTGGGCAAGTGAATCCAAAGAAAGCCGTGAAGCCAGGACTGGTGTATGATATCACGCCAAGTGACTACATCATCCATTTATGTACTCTGGGATATGCAGCATCAGACATTTATATAATAACTCACACCAACGTGAGTTGCCCTGAAGTGTTGCAGAAAAACAAGGGTTTTTGCCTTAACTACCCTTCGATCTCTGTCAGCTTCAGCCATAAAAAGACCACCAAGATGATAAGAAGACGGTTGACAAATGTAGGCGATCCTAATACCACCTACACAGCAGAAATTGTGGCACCTGAGGGAATCAAAGTCAGGATCAAACCACGAAAGCTAATATTTAAACGCCGGAATCAGAATTTGGGTTACAGAGCGTGGTTCATATCCAGGAAGAAGACAGCTGCAGATAATACCACTTTCGCACAAGGGCACCTGATCTGGACGCATAAAGAAAGCAATGTAAGGGTTAGAAGCACCATATCAGTTACTTGGGCATCTAAGTAACAGCAAACACGGAATTCGGCTTTTCCCAACACTAGTTGTAGGACACTTTTTTTCACCTATTTCGGCTACCAGGTCTAGAAAAATTAGGATTCTTGAGAATTTCATATTCATCGAGATTGTATTAGATCCCTTTGGTCAGCATATTAATTTCTATATATGCCTTACTCCTAAGGACAATTCAATGAATCAAGGCAACAACAATAACAAGCACATGCGTACAAAATGTTACACAATGCTAGGAAAACGATTCAGATAAGACATGATGATGTATATGTTTGCCTTGTATTACAGGAAGAACCATATAAATCGATAGAGACATCGGCAAAAAGTTATATGTTAAGTAGAATAAGAACCCACAAGCCTCAAGGTGATTTCAATATCACGAAGTGTATTTAAACTATTAAACGAGTATAGGAATACAGGAATAACAATAAATTTACAATAGTTAAACATGGTACCTGTATACATGTCAATAGACTATGCAGTTGGCAACGAAGAGGATCGAAGGTTGCTTCCTTTTCTTAATGAACTCCAGGCCGTTAGCCTCAGATTAGCTCCATGAATCTCCTGAACCGATCCCAATCCTTGGGTGTGCGCATCACTCACATATTTGGCCTCCACCCCCGCAGGTTTTCAATCGACAAATATATAGCACTAAAATCAACATATTGAAGAATACCCTCTTCATCAATCAAATGATATTCTCCAACTTCACTAGATGAGTTAACACCAGATGGCTGATCAAACCTAAATATGGACATCCCATTTGTGCCATCTCTTGACTAGGCTAATTTCATATCTGGAATTGTTTGTTCCTCCATTCCTTGGATGAACTGGATTTTCAGCTTAGATATCAATTATCATCATGATGAGTCTTGAATTTTGTGCATGACGAGTAGTTAAGGTGCATTTTAGCAAGGAACTTGCGAAAGAGTGGCCGGAAAATGAGAATGAGCAATCTGATGAACATCAGAGACAGCACCTGTGCCATAAACAAAACCCAATCAATCAAAGACAAATTCAGGGACAGTAAAATTAGGAACTTCGCTAAAGCAAAACAACCACATTTTCATCATGTCTCAATGGCTGTTTGCTCTCTACGACTAGAAATTGACATCAAATGGACCTTAAAAGTATGAAAATTTCCACAAATTTGTCTCAGAAATAACAAAATTGAGATGACCCATTTAAACTAAAATGTTGGTGCATTAATGAATCATCTACTAACCTACTGTTTCCTGGCAAACAAGCATAAAGGGAAAGAAAGGACACCCGATAGAGAGCGTGGCTGCTGAGTGGAGGGCAGAAGGGAAGAGAGCGGTAGCCATCGACAATGGTGAGAAGCAGCTATGGAAGTTCAACAGATAAAGAATTGTGCAGATAGTTGTCAGTATTGGCTGAAGCTGAGTTGAGGCTTGATTGGGCCTCCTTATGTTATGGGCTTAGGTTGGGTTTACCACTTCTTGAGGAAAAAATAAGTAAAATAAAAGGTTGATGAAAAAATAGTTTTCTTCAATTTAAATTTTGTATAGTAAACAAAACATCCAACTCATTCTTCAATTTGTCTACGGTTGCACTCACAAATGTTTCTTATTTTATTTGTTTATATTTTATTGAGTGTAAGTACTTGAGAAATTTATCTCAGGTCGACTGATAAATAGAAGAAATGCTAGTATATTTTCGGTTACACCACCATGATTCATGAACCAAGGCTTTTGAGTCATATAGAAGTGTAAATCGAAATATGTAGCTATTTCTACATGGTATCAGAGTCACGGCATGCAGTCCGGACTAGTTCGCGATTGTGGGACACGCCTCTAAACGTCAGGTGCATGACGAGACGCCCATTTGACGGCAGCGTGGGTTTACCCATAGGTGGGAGTCGCGTGTTGCGCACCTACGCTGATCCATTGTATAGGTAAAGATCTGTATGAAGGGCAGTCGCGTTGAGCGCACCTACTAATTGCCGTTACGATGAGTTAGCGAGCTTTGCGAAACACGTCCAACTTCCCAAGTGAGGGGGAGTGTTGAGTATAAGCACTTGGAAATTTGTCCCACATAGACTGATAAATTGATGAAATGCTAGTATATCTTAAGTTACACCATCATGACTCATGAGCCAAGGCTTTTGAGTCATATAGAAGTCGGAATATCTTTGTTATTTCCACATGGTATCAGAGCCGGCTTTATGATCTGTGAGTCATTTGTTAATTAGAATGAGAACATAGTTGCTTCTCTTGTTTCACAACCTTTGATTGGTGCTGAAAATTACAATTCATGGAGAAAGTCTATGAAAATGGTTCTAGCCTTCAAGAACAAATTAGGCTTCGTTAATGGACGTGTTCCTAAACCTGATGATGAAAATCAGTTAATGAGATGGGAGAGATGTAGCAAGGTTGTGCAGTCAAGGATAATAAGTTCTGTGTCTAAGGAAATAAGATCATCTTTAATTCATGCCACTGATTGTATTCAGGCTTGGTTTGAACTTGAGTCTATGTTTGTTACGTCGAATGACCCTAGAATATATGTACTGCGTGAAGAGATAGTTAATCTGAAATAGGGGGAGTTAATTGTTGAAAAGTATTATGCAAAGTTAAAACATCTATGGGGAGATGAAGAAGTTTTATCTGACTATCAGCTATGTGACTTAGGCAAGGCCTGTAAGTCCACAAAATGCTTGAATGCCAAGAAGGCTCTTGATAGGGTCATGAAGTTCCTCATGGGACTTAATGAAGCACACTTCCAGATCAGGTCACAGATTTTAGAAAAATTTTCAATAGTGCCACAAAGCCAAAAGTTTGTTCTAAATATGCCACTCTTCCGAAGATACTTCCCAAAATGCCATCTTTTTGACAAACCGCTATTCCCAATAGCTGTTTGTCAATTTTTCTAACCTGAAATGCTGACTGGGCGATGAGTTGGGGTTGATGTCTCTATAAATAACAAATCGCTACTCCCAGTAGCGGTTTGTTCTTAATTTACAGCGCTTCAATTAAATGGTGCAATGCAGTTTGACCAGTGGTACTGATGTGTGATATTTGACCTTTCTTATTAAATGGTTTTTGAATAGGTAAAATATGAACAAAGGATCAGACTAATGTAACGTAGGATGAAATTATATTGAAAAATTTAGAAATAATTCATAAAGTGCAATGCAGTTTGACGAGTGCAGTCTAACGTTTAACCGGACCTATCGACTTGCGTACTGGTTTTTTTACCCTGGTGCTCCTCCGAAGTCCTTGTTGATCGTCATCCTGAATACTTACTTGAGTGATTTGAGACGGACCTTGATCAGCAAAAGTTGCATCTTCGGATACTGGTTCATGAGAGGGGCCGGCAGTATCTGCAAAAATGCATCAAAGTTATTAGCTAACAATACTGAAAATGTGCAAAAAGAACGAAAAAATGCATTTAGCACGATGAAATTGAACAAAGTCCGGAGTAATTCCCATTGCTCCCTCCGCTCCAAGTTCCGTTAGGTCAGCGTAGCTAGCGTGGAATAAATCGTACGTTAGCATCTTAGATTTCTCGGGAACGTCATCTGAAAATATTTCAGCCGCCATACGACCAGATCTGACCAATGAAAGTACCTACAAAAGCGAGTCACAAGTATGTCAGTCAAAAAAATATGTGAATCATAGAATAGTATTTTGCATTTTTAGGAAATTTACATGTGCAGAGTTCTCGTGTGAAGTCGGTCGGTAAGGAATTGGCTTATCCTTGGGTTTGGGTGGCTGAATAAATCTAATGGTAACCGAGTTATACCATGCATAGTACTCCTTCAAGTACCCAACGTCCCCACCAATCTCAACTTCCCCGGTGACCACACTCTGCACCCTATTATCCCACATCGTCACATAAGCTTGCAATTCTGTACTCCAATCTTTCTTTGTCTTCTTCTTTGTTATCGCATGCAACTCTCTGTGACTAGGATGTGGCATATGTGGGATAGGTTGGCGCCATCCAAATTGTCGTAGTACTCTGGAGGGATAATGCCATGCTGCAATATTGAAGCATAATAATGGTGTTTCCGCCATCCAAATGTGGCGTCTCGGGCGTCCTATAGACATATGCTCCCATGCCCATAGCTGGAGCAATACCGTCCAGCCAGTCAAATGTCTATGACCAATCATGCATGCAACGGAAAGCTGCATGTACAGATATGCCAAAACCGCACTGCCCCAACTATAACCGCTGACGGCGTCAATATCAGCCAAACACTGTAGGTAGTGTAGCGAGACATCACTGCTCGAGCCGTGGCATGAGTGACGTACCGAGCATGCACACCATATATGCCCGAGCATATCTTTATAAATCCTCCTCAGACGCATCCGGTGGCACAACACTCATATTATTCTTAAACCAAGTACGATGGACACTAGTACGTGACTTCCCACGTTGTGGCACTGTCCTAGGAGGAAGCCTCAATTTCTCGCGAATAATCCCATTGATTTCGTTAGCAATGAATGACTTGTTGAAATGTGTGTTGTCCTTAGGAATGATGTCTTTCTCACACGAGTGTGCTTCTCCATGTCCCGTAATCTCCCACATCGCGGATTTGGATTTTTTAACTGCTCTAACGTGCCACACACATTTACTAGCTCCATCTCTACATTGTAGTATAAGTCTACATACATTTGACTTATATGTGCAATACTCAACCCTATTTAGAATAGAATATTTCTGACATGCATAAATGACATCCTCCTTCGATGCAAACAACATCCCCTTACATAGTGAGTGCATAGAAAATTCACTATTTCCAATCAAATCATTAACATCCATATTACCCATACAATGTGATACATCATTAAAACCGGGAAAATCCCACGACGTATTGTTGAAAACTCTATTCTCATTCTCAACTTGAGCCGAAGTCTATGATTGTGGAATATTATTGTCTTCCACCGCATCTAACATTTCAAGATTTTCTCTAGTGTATTCATCAGGCATAGTTATATCAAAGGTCTCCAAAGTGGACATAACCATTCCATCAAGCTCTTCATTATCCATTTTACCAACACTTGATAGTATTTTACCTTCATACACAATCATCATAAATTATAATCAAATAGTATTATTGCACATCCCACTTTTCACAGTGAAACTAAACTCAATTCAACTAAACAACATCAATATAGCATAATGTCACTAAACTATATTAAAAAACCAAATCGAAACCTTCAATCAAAGCAATTCACCACAAATGGACTATAAGGGAACAAATATGTAACTGCAATACCCAAATTCTAGAACCCTAAAAAAAATTTTAAATCCACAACCCCAATTTTTCGAAAACCCTAACCCTAAAACCCAATCACCACAAATCTGAAATCCACCACAAAATCGATGGCATAAACATCAACTTACCTTCAAATCGAATGCAAAGAACGAAAGGAAGAGCTCCGGCTGAGGAGTCGACGCAGGCGCGAGGGGCGGCGATGAGAGGAGAGATGAGCAGCGGGCCAAAATGCCAGGAGGAAGCCCGCTGCGGAACTGTAAATTAAGAACAAACCGCTACTGGGAGTAACGGTTTGTTTGTGTTCCAAATTCAGAGGCTCTGAGTTTGCAAACAATGACAAACCGCTACTGGGACAAACCGCTACTCCCAGTAGCGGTTTGTTATTTTATGTACACATCAGCCTCAACTCATCGCCCAGTCAGCATTTCGGTTTAGAAAAATTGACAAACCGCTACTGGGAGTAGCGGTTTGTCAAAAAGATGGCATTTTGTGAAGTAACTTCGGAAGAGTGGCATATTTGGAACAAACTTTTGGCTTTGTGGCACTATTGAAATTTTTTCCAGATTTTACGTATGGATCCTTTTCCATCCATTGAAAGAGTTTATGCCATGGTAATTCAAGATGCGACACAAAGAGGTATTAATAGAACTCCTTCCACAAAAATGTCAGCTATGTTTACTTCCAATGTCAGTCAGTTTCCTACCAACAGCCAGTCCAATGCAAAAAATAAGCAAGGGAACAAAAATGATATAATGGATGGCAAAAGGGAGAAGAACCTGTACTGCACTTATTGCCAGGGGACAAATCATACGAGGGAGAAATGCTACAAATTCAATGGATATCCTCCATGGCACACGATGTACAAAGCTCCAACAAATGGTAAAGAAAATAAAAATTTTGTGAAAAATGTCATCTGTGAATCGTCAAGTGCAGGCAGGAATCAGCAGATGGCATGAATTTTAAAGAAGCTGTCCAGCTGAGCTCCATTCAGATGAATTCAGAGCAGCTTGACAGGCTTATGGAATTTCTTAATGGAGGTGATGTTGGTGGCACGTATCATATGCCTCTCATCTATTAAAATGAAAGAATGCATTTGGATTATAGATAACGGTGCAACAGACCATATAACTCCTTATCCTCATATCCTAAAGGATTTGGAAACTCTGAAAGCTCTTTATAGTATTCTTATGCCTGATGGTAATAAAGCGACAGTTACTCATTTTGGAACTTGTCAGCTTAAAGATACCACCAATTTATATGGAATTCAATTTATTTGAACTTGTCAGCTTAATGACTCAAAAGCCTTGACTCATGAGTCAAATGGGCATCTCGTCATGCACTTGGCGTTTAGAGGCATGTCCCACAATCGCGAACTGGTCCGAACTGCATGCCGTGACTCTGATACCATGTGAAAATAGCTAGATATTCCGATTTACACTTCTATATGACTCAAAAGCCTTGGCTCATGAGCTTGTTTGGCTTGGCTCATGCCGTGACTCTGATACCATGTGAAAATAGCTTGTTTGGCTTGGCTTGGCTCTGACTAAAACAGAATATCGATCCATGGCTTTGGCTTGCTGTGAGCTTGTTTGGCTTCACAGGTTTCTTGGTGATTTTCAGGTCTCATCACCTTTGCCCATTTCTCTCCATTGTGATAATGTTGCAGCTATACATATTGCCCGCAATCCTGTTTTCCATGAGCGTAGCAAACACGTGGAATTAGATTGTCACCTGGTTCACCATCATTTCTGTTCTGGCTTCATCACTCCCTCCTTTGTTCCTTCCATTGAACAACTTGTTGATATGTTCACCAAAGCTTTGGCTTCTGATCATCTTACTCACTTATGTGCCAAGCTCAACGTTTCCAACACTCTCCATGCACTGAGCTTGCAGGGAGGCATTGAGCGAGCGCCTAATTGAAACTTCTGGAGCGAGCTAGACTGTTTTTAATTATTTTTAAGGGTCTTGTTTGTATTGCTGAATTAGTGCAAGGACTGGTTTGTAATTCCCACAAAATGGGAAACCCCTGTATATCTTCTCTGCGCGCTCCTTTTGAAATCAAATAAGTTTTTCCCCATTAATTTCTGCTCTCTTCGTTTTGGATTGCTCCGGTCGGTTTCATTTCGCTTCGGATCAGGCCTCCGGGTGCTTTCGACACATTTTCTAAAATTACATAATTCTTTCACATAACCTCTTAGTTTACAAGACAGAACTTTTACCAGCTTATACATTTCTACACACCAACATTCACATATTCTCTACAGCCAGGCCAGAGCCAGCTGCTTCAAGCTTTTTCGTCGCCAAGCCAGTTGTTCTTCTCCTTGGGTCCGGTCGGGCCTTTTTCCCCATACAGCTCGAGGGGAAGCTTGTTGAAAATGCTCTCCAATGAACTCCGCATTTTAACTGGCAACAAGTTGAATATCTTGTCCAGCTCAGTTTTGGAGCCATACACGATCGTTGGACCCCATTCTCTCATGTACTGCAGCCAAAGCGGCTCACTCACAACCCCATTGCCAAGGTGCTCAGCTGCAATGACTTGGTACTTCTTGCTTGAGTCTATGAACAGACCGCTCGCCGCTGCATCGTTTCTTATCCCTACTCCCAGAGCTGATGAGCCTTGGATGAAGGTTCCTGAGCGGGGGAAGCTGGCATGGCTGTTTTTTGATGAGTACACTATGGCTTTGTTTCCTTCATTGAACTCTAGATTGTAAGCCTCAATCCATTCTCCTCCACTGTGTTGGGAGAAGTATATGCTCCAAAGCTCTCCGCTGAAATTGCTTATCCGGAGAGTGAAGTGCTCCCAATCTCCTACGTGCTGGCCTATCTTGCTGAGACCAATGTTCATGAGTCCGATTTTTAATGTTCCCGGTCCGTTGAATGGGCAGAACACCCACATGACTATATCTGTGAAAGTCCCGCCCAATGCTGGCTTCACATGGACGTATAGCTCGGCACTTTCCAAGTTCCCGTACTTTATCTTACCATTCACATCGTCTCTGGGTAAATCTAGCCAGTACTTTCCATCATTTGATCCGCCACCGGGTAAATTGGCTCCAGCTGGATCGACAGGTTCAGCGTATGACTCTCCTCGCTCGAACAACATTGCTCCGTTTCTAAAAAACCATGGAACTGAAGATGGCAAGTACACCTCATCCGGGTGCAAGTAAAGAGTTGGCCCATAGTGACTGATCAAGCCATGAATCTGATCTATATTTGGCATCCCATGAAGCGAAGAGTTCAAATTCTTCAAACAAGCAATATCCAGTTCTTCCCCGTAGCTCCAATATCCGCTACAGAAAAACGAACCTGTGGCAACGCCCACACCCTCCAAACCTCTGTGACATGGTCTTGTGCTCCAAACCCGAAAGGGAAACTTGGGAAACTTAGAAGTCGTATTGAACAGTAGCTTAAATGTTTCACATGTGTCAGTCAGGTCAGCTCGAACACATCTCACTTCTTCCAAATCAGGCTTTTTCTGGTTATTGGTCACTACATATCCCACTGCTTTGTAGCCCTCGGGCGGCTGAGGTAACCAGATGTAACCACTTGTATCATAAATTTCATCGCTCTCGTCATCTGGTTTCCAAACTAATGTATAATCTAGAGGTTTGCAAAGAGCTGGTGCTATAAAGGTACCATCATCGCCATGTTCGGCAGAAACAGCATCCCTGGCTGCAATAACATATCCTCTCAAAGGCCAACTGTTGCCCTGGCAGTAGTATCCAAGACAGCAAAATCCATCCAGTATTCCAACAGGCCGGTAAAATGAGACGCCGTTTCTTTTGTCTTTCGTCAAACTGCAAAGCCAAACAAACTCGAACTTGGTGATCATGGTGATTTCCAAGTCACCTAAATTAATACTTCCAGTCGCAAATCCTTGACCTGAGATTAAGAATCAGCAACATTAGCGAGGTCCGTTTCTAAACAACTACGCAAAGTGGAATGTTCAAAACCTGAAGACAATGGCTGAAATCAAAGACATCGAATAGTTGGCCCTAACACTGCAAAAGTGAGATATACTGCGGAGAGACTTTTCTTATCTCTCCATCGAATCAGCATAAAACCCCGGACTCAACGAACCCTAAAATCCATAAATCACCGCACAATCAAACCTCAGCAAAATCAAACCCTAGTTATCTAACATCAGAGATTGCAGCGCATATAGATCCGCAAGTCGACAAAAACACTGTCATACCTGGAGGCCATTGGGGGATGGGAGCCGGCAACGAGAACGGCCGAGGAACCTCCGGCGGATGGTCATCCATCAATCTGTTCCAATATAAACATTGGCATCCAAACATCTTTTCAATCACGCCAAGGATCACAAAATTCCCAAAATCAAGCCCTCAAAAGGAACGCTTTAATCCTTATTTGAAATCCCAGTATTTATAGCCTACTTGAATCGATCAAACATTTTTGAGAGAGCAAAAACAAATCAGTTCGATTCTGATGACCGAAAGACGTCGCTGTGGATTGCTGAAGCGTGTCACGAATCATAAATGCTATTGCGTTAATGTGTGGGGCTCGACATTGCTGCGTTGCCTGAACTTAGAGGTCCATAGAGCTCTGCGTTGGAATGTTGGATAATGCGCATTGATTTTCCAGTTTCAGCTTCCGACGTTGATGTTTGCTTTGGATTATTTAATTTCTCATTTAACTTTATTAATTTATCACAGGCCAAAATAACTTAAGAAGTGACACGTGTACGGTTCTGGACAATCATACTTAATCGGACGGCGGATATTTTTCCACGTAAGAAGAGGTTTGAAATTCCCGCGTATCTCGTTGCAGTGACCACTTAATTTGCTTTGAGTCTGCATTTTCTTGAACAAGCTGATGATTTGCTCTACAAAAACGGCTACGATTTCGCACTTCGATCTTCAGTTGCCAGTTCAAGATTGTTCAGAATTGGCTGGTGTATTGTCAGTTGCCCATTTTTATTTTGCGTCCACTGAGTTGCATGTTTACAATGGTATATCGTCTGTTGTATCCCTTCCTCGTCTGCTTCTTGATTTTTGATTGAATTGAATGATATTCGGTGGTGGGTATGTTACTGAGGCGATCGAGATTGAAATTCTGACTATTTATGCAGTTTACTATGTTTGTGCTGATGAGTCTGTCAACTGTTTGATGAAATGACACTGAGAAAAAGGCCACTGTTGTTTCAGCAGTCGGAGAATTGTATCCAGGAGTTGTGTTTCGTTCCTCAACTTTAATTTACCTGTTTGTTGTGTTTGAGTTATTGTGTAGAACAAAGACTAGTCTTTTCTTGATGCTGAAAGTTGGCTGTTTGATGAAAACATGTACTCTTTTGTTGTATTCCTGAAGCTGTATCTTTATATGTAATTGTTAGCAGTTGTGAAGAGGGAGAGGAAGTCAGACTTGGTGCCTGAGAAATTTGTTGAAAGTGACGACAATGTTGTTAAGAAGCACTTTGAATCTGTCTTTTGGATCTCTTCTTGGGACTCACTTAGAGAGGTCAAGAAATCATTGTGCCCTGAGGCACCCTGTTGCAGTTATGCACCGCTGTCATTGCAAGTCCTTGTTGAGTAACACTGGAATTTACAATCTGGTCTCAGTATCCTGCGGTAGCTCTCCTGTATTTTGGAGGGTTTGTCATAATTCAAAGAGATGCGTATGTCAAGTGCAATCTGAAGCTCAAGTGAAGTTGCTGTCAACTGGGTCTCATATCAGCTGGAATGGACTATACAGCTCCGACAAGAGTCCCAAGCATCAGAGAGGACTTGATGGCTCGGCGTTACAAAGAATGCCACTTGCTTTGCCTAGCGTAACATATGAAGATGAGGAAAGCAGTGCAGAAGAAGAAATGTTAGAGAACTATCAGATGCTGGGACAAACAGACAGGGATGAAGACATTCATATGTTGATGGCAGAGGACAACTTTAATTGGGAACCTAAGAGCACTGTGGTGGTTGATCTAACAGAAAGACCTGCAAATGAGGTTATGAGCACTGGTCCCTTCAATCGGAGACTGTATGTTGCAGATAGACTTAATGGTCTTGGGCATCATGGCGGTTCCAATGGAAAGATTAACTGTTCTATTTTCCGGGGTGACGGCATTGATAAGGAGAAGTACTATGAGAGAATGATTGGCCAGGATCCATACAATCCACTGCTCTTGAGGAACTACGGGCATTACTTATATCAGGTTAGTAATCTGTTACTTTTTGAAAAATCGCCGTCTGTGAGAATCGAACCCTGACAACACGGGCGTTCTACCAGCTGAGCTAAGACGGCTCATACTTACATCAGCATCAGACAGCTCTAGTGTATTTTTTGATCAGTGCAGAGCTGTTTTGCACTAGATATCTGATTGTTTCTTGATCCTTTCACAGTACAAGGGAAATCTGGAAGGTGCAGAAAAATGTTACTTGTTTGCCATGTCGTTGGGTCCAGAGGACGGTCAACTTTTGGCAGAATATGCTGCAGTAACGTGGGAGCTATACCACAATAAAGCTATGACCACGCGGTACTTCGAACAAGCAGTTAAAGCATCGCCAGAAGACTCGTATGAATCATTCCTTTCATTCAAGTTTTTACTTGACAGTTTCTATATGAATAAAGTATGGCTAACTGGCAGTTCGAATTGAAATGTATTTGCAGCATCGTACATGCAGCATATGCACACTTCCTCTATCAAATAGGTGATGAGTAAGGATTAACTGCTGGTGGGTGTGGGCGAGATTCACTGCAGGGCATGCTCAGATGGAGATAGGTCGACAGTGTACCTATTTCTATACAAGCTATCTTTAGCAGGGAAAAACAAAAATAAGTGAGGTTCAAAATTGAACTTGTGAGCTTAGACGTTCATTTTTCATGCTCAGCATTGTTGAATCCAAATTAATTAGTTACTCAGGAAGATGCCATTTTCATGGTTTGAGACCAGCAGGATTAAGTAACTGAACAGGTCAGAGAAGTGCGGGAAATGCATTTAGAACCCTATTGCAAGAAAATCCTTCTTTCCAGCGTGACATCAGGAGAGAGTAGAAACCAGCTTACAGAACAGGCATGAAACAAATAGATGCAAAATTTTGACCTCTTGGGTTGCTGGACTGAAAAAAAACAAGTCGAGAGGAAACCCAAATTCAAAATTCGACATGGTAAAGAGGTAAGCAACACAGACAGCAGGGAATGCGAAATATGAGGTTTCCTCGCCCAGTTGAAACTTGACACGTTAGTAGTCCTGGCGCACATGATGGGGCTCCCAGGCAGCCTTTTCAACCACACTAGTAAAATCCGTTGCCTCTTTGCCTGCCATATTCATTGTCTTGGTAGCTTCCTCTTCCAAGACCTCGACCACCAAAGCGCCCTCTTGGAGCATCACTATGGTATGTCGTTCTGCCCCTTCCGCCTCTCCCTGAAACAGAATAAGTAAAAAAGCAAATAATTTCTTTTTCTTATTTTTGTCACTGGGATATATACTGACAAAGCATGCAAAACAATTTAACATTTTAGTGAGTTGGTTACTATTTCAGTGACGTCTCAGCATTAAGAACTTAAAATAAACTGTAAAAGGGAATCAAGAGATAAATTGAGGCACATACTTCCCCGAGCTATGCTAGCAGGATTTGCTCTTCGTTCCTCGATGTAAACTTTATTCCCGCCAAACTGTATCGGTGATGCCTAACCCACATGATGAACAAATTAATCAGATGTCATAAATAAATTTACAATGTGAATCCCAATAGAAATTTAGCGAATGCTTAAAGCCATGAGTAATTAACAGGAGTTCAAACCTGAATAGCGTTCTGAACACTACTAAGGTCTTCAAACTCAACAAATGCGTAGCAAACCCCAGTTTCCTGCATCCAAATTGCAAGTTACGAACCATTTCACAACTATCAAAAACATCAGTATTTTACGTGTTTGTATGAATAAGATCATGACTAACCGGCCGGCTTCTGATGAAGATGCCATCTGGTTTAATTCTGCCAAAGTTCTGAAACTCTTGTTCAAGATCCGAAGAAGTTACAGAAAAAGGTAAGTTCCTAACGTAGACAGACTTGAATTCAACTGCAAATACACAAATATAAATGAGCCGATTTTCTATAAAATATAAAACCATAAAATATGCAAATAACCTTATAGCAGTCTTATAATGAAACGGTTAATTAAATTCTAAGAATAGTTGTTAAGGATTCAATATGCACTTGCAATTCAATGTGTAATAATTAAATCAATATCCCATTAATGAGTGCATCATAAAATGCAAGAAAGAGCATCGATCATGTCACCAACCGTCATCTTCCACGGTTGAAACCTCCTCTATTGCTGCTGGTTCAGCAGGTTTCGAGACATATGTCGAATCAGAAACAGGAGGCTGTGGCATGTAGTCCCACTCCGAAGCAGAAGGAACACTTTGGTTACTGGAAGGCTGTGCTGCTACCAATGACTTCTGCTGTGCTTGTGCTTTGGCTAGTCTTAACTACAATAATTTAACAATGAAGCAGAAGAGATATTAGTGATGCAGATAGCAACTCCAATAACCCGGTGTGCATAATTAACAGATCGGGAAATTTTACATATGGAAAGCATTAAGATCCACATTTATCGAGATAGAACAGTCTTGTTCTTATTCTGTCTGAAGAAGGAACTTTACAGTTGAGACTACTATGGAGGGAGTAAAAGCTGCATCCAATATTAGACCTTAGATGGTATGACACGGTTCCAATTTCATAGAGGCGGATATTTTACGATTATATGAATTTAGTTTCATGTAGAGAGCACTGAGTCACATACGATGGAAGCATATGTCTTCTTTTGAGGCTCCTCAGCAGGTTCCTCAAAAGAAGCAACATTGTGATCCTGAGTCTCGTTTACAGCTTGGTGAAACGGAGCAGCGGATTCCTCTATAGGCGCTTCATACACCTCATGAGCAGGCTCTGGATCATTCCATTGTTGATCCGGGACATAATACTGACCAAGAGAATCATCATTTATGTTGATGGATTCCACATACTCCGTTGCTACCTCCTCACCGACATACTCGGTTACTGATCAAGGAAAATCACATATTCTCAAGATTATTACCTCCTCGCCAGTATACTGACCAAGAAGAAGCAATTGCAAGAAAATTGAATACCTGGAGCCTCCTGAGGAGCACTGAATACATGAAGATCAGCATCAAATTTGTTTTCAGAAGGTACAGTAGCTGGATCATGTTGATCCAACTTCTCCCCTACGAACTGGAAGATGTCATTGAGAACAAAGTAACCCTTATCCTGAGGAGCAAGGAAAAATGATTGGGCAAACTTCCGCTTCCCACTAAACTCCCTTGTTTTCACCAGTCCCGTCACCATAACCACAAGCCCTCCATTCCAAGAATCTAGAGAATTTATAGTATTTATCTCGATTCCAGTGAAGTCTAGTGACATGATAATGGAGTGGATATCCTGCAAGTGAAAAGATACATAAGTGATAAATTCAATCAATCATACTTGTGACTACTAACAACGCATATAAGAGAAAGATTTGAATACAATACTTCCATTATAGGCTTCAAAACTAGTCCAGAAATAGTAAAAGGTACTACAATCATTATATTGAACTGCATGGACACCACGCATAGAATAAAAAGATTGAAACTTTCAATCACGATCCTCATCCCACAACAGTTAAAATTCCAAAACATATCTAAATTTTTTTTGAGAGATGAAGACAATCAAAGCATCCTTGTACACATCTTGGATTTTGACACTCTCAATTCAACCTATAACATTCATCACACATTGAACATAAAAAGAAGCCTGATCCATAGATACGCAATAAAATATCAAACATACAAACCTGAACAGCACAAAAATATGCTCAAGAAATAGCATTATTTCATCATTTCACCTACCAGTATCGTCGAAGCTACTTCAGACGAATCTCCATCAACACGAATCATCGAGCTTGGCTGATTATAAAACTGATGCACCAGCTCAGGCTGGCCCTGAAGAACCTGATAATACTGCCCCACGAAGTACGAACCAACCTGAAATCCAAGAGCACCACTGCCACAACTTCAGTACAAAACAAAACACTTCTACAAATCCACAAAAAAATAAACTTTTGAAGTCAGTCCACAAAACCTGAAAAGCACTAATTTGACCGGACGCCATCGCTGCTCAAATCTAACCTCTCGATTACGCGCCTTCTCTGCACCCACATGCAGAAATGAGGACGACCCAAAATCATTACAATCCGCATAACCCTCCAAATTTAGACTCGAAAAAAATATTCAAAATAAGTTCGAATTGCATCAATGAATTCGACAAGATTTGCAGAGAGTAAGTCCGGAGACGAGAGAAACCTGAGAGTGCGATCCCGAAATACGAAACTCAATTCTACAGAGCCGAATCCAAACGAGGACCAGAAGACGACAGCCCTTAGATCTGCCGAGTACAAACCTCCGTTTTACTTCTTCACTGCAAAGAAGAAGGTGAAGCAACTGTGTATTATTCCGCATCCCACAACAGTCGATCCTACCCGTTGGATTTCCAAACGGGATCCTATCCGTTGATCGATCATCGATCAACGGATGAGATTTCATCAGGCGAATCGAGAATCGAGGATGCTAAAATGAGCTGAAGTGCTGCGCACGGTAGTACAGGGTATATATAGCTCTCTTTCTCCATCTTCGTGCCTGATAAACCCTAGCACAGATCTTTCTCCGAATCTCTATCGAGCGATTTCCAATGGCGTCGCGCAAAGGAGGAATTTCGCTGCCAGACAAGAAGCGGGCGATCAAAGGGAAGGACGAGGGAGTGGTTGCAAGGATCACGAGCTCGATTTCGGAGTCGGCGATTGTGGACAAAGCGAAGCAAGTAGTTTCCGAGGCGACGGATGTGGTGAAGAAGCTGAGTAAGAGTACTGGGAAGGCTATGTGGATTTCGGGGACGTATCTTCTGATTCTGGCGGTGCCGTTGATCATCGAGATGGATAGAGAGCAACAGCTTAATGAGTTGGAGCTTCAGCAGGCGAGCTTGCTCGGGACGCCGGCTGTTGGTTTAAAGTAATTAAATGTTTGGGGTATGGTATCAGTAGGTATGAGTAACTCGTTTGCTGGAGAACGTTTTGAATTTGTTCTGATGATATTACTTGTACTGAATAAGCTCGCATTAATATGGTTGAATGGGATTGACATATGGAGCTTAATTGTTGGATTCCAAGTATGGAGATTGCATATGTTGAGCTAGGCTCGCTCGCTCTTGTTGGATAATTTGCTTATTGATTGATTGGTTTTGCATATGAAGTATGAACATTGTTTGTTTTCATCCATTGCTTGGAACCTTGATGTTGTTCTTGGTGTGTCTTAGATGTTGTCCCAAATGACATCTAGATTAATGGATATATCCTGACTGTTTGGAAAGGTGCTAATACTGTCTGTTTAAATGACTTCTGTTGATACCTCTTGTGTTAGAAAGCTAGAAGGAACATGTGATCTCCGTGACTTCTGTTGAGTTCTCATCGCGACGGACCTTACTAGGATTTGGGTGGGTTTAGTTTGTTGAATTCCTACAAGTTGATGTTAACTTTGTAACTCAATGCATTGATCATACAGCAGAGCCTTGAGAAGGTCCTCATCTGGTTCTTGATTTCACAGCTTGAGGCTATTTTTTTTGTAGAAGACTAAAAAGCCTTATAAATAGACAAGTAGCTTGTTTCCCCTAACTCATCATTTCTGTGCATTCATGTCTCTGAGTTTTGAAGCATCATCTTCTCTCATTTCTTGCTTTTTTCCAGTTCTTTCGTATAACTAGTTAATCTGGGTAGCCCAATCAGAGTTTTTTTAATATTTTTCTGTCTTTGATTTTATTCATTTAGGTTGTTGTGATTTATCAACTTTAAGTGACTTCTATTACTTATTCTTATTCTGATTATGTTCATTCCATGTAGTATTTATCGTACTATAGTTATATTCGATTTAACTTCAACTGAGAAGAATACACCCTGCTGGTTACAAAAAAGTTCTTGGCTGTTTCAATGAATCCTGAAAGTGTGAAACTAGCTTAGGTTATATCTTCTTTCTCATTCATGCTTATTCCAAATCTCTGGTGAGTGCTTTATTTAATGTTTTTCTCTTCATTATGATATTTGAGCTGCCTGCTTGATAGGATCACTTGGACATAAACTACTACCACTAGTATTATGATGGTTGAAATTTTGTGTTGTTGCCTAGTAAAATAATCATAATGCATGGACGAAATGAGGAGTCGTTAAAAGACACTCTGTGGTGCTATTATGATGGATTTTTTCCTGTATTGCTACTAAAATAAGCAATGCTTGTTAGATGAAGCCATCTGCTTGGTTCTTGCTTAATCTACTCATATAGTATAAACAAGTTCTCTAAGCTGTTGAGTTGTGAATGCAAACAAATGTGAACCTTGAAAAGCATACTATATAGACATCCTATTATTTGCCGAACTTGGTAGATACTGGTATTACTGTTATCTCCTCCCTCCATGGTTCTTTTGAACTCTGATTTGAGAAATGGCAACCAAGCAGTTACAAGTCCTAGAACTGACAAACCTCCATGGCCCCTGTTCTCCGCGTTCCTCCTCCAGACAACTCAGTAGCAACTTTGTCAACCATACAAAATGCCCAAAGCCTATCAAGTGATGAATGTGGCAGCAGATTCTATTTGGATCAACTGATGAGCTCGAGTTTTCAGCCGCCCGCTCTATTAGCTTAGCCTCTGTTGTATTGATGGCATTTTGATGAAGAAAGTGAGGATTGTTGAATATACAAGTGCTTCCCAATTCAATCAAGTGGTAATGGTTGAGGTTATTATTCACTATCAAATGCTTCCTTCTATAACCTTATAGAGAGAACAACTGCAATACAATACAGCTATTGAGGAAGATGATGATGCTGTTTAGTTTCCAGTAAAATTCAAATTTGGATTGGAATGTAAGAATTCTTTAGTACTAACATAAGGTTCCGCAAGTGTAGATGGTTTTATCTTATTATGTCATATATAAGTCTTTAACTTTATTCGTATGCAATTTGAATCGATATCAAAAGTGTGGCATATAAATTTTTACAAAAATGGCATTTTGGCAACAACAAAAAATTTGCTTTTATGAGTTGACAGAATTTTATCCAAAACCCAACTTGAATGGGTAAATGCTCTCTTCTTTAATTTTTTATGAAAATTTGTTCAACTCCATATGTTCAACTGATTCAAAATTATAATTCAGCACAAATTTAGATTAAATAGCAAGAAAAATATAAATAAATAACTTTTAATAAACTAATCAAACACTTCAAGCTTCTCGCAGTGCCCTACTACCGAATCCCGTCCTCGAAATCCCTCGCGGTTTCCGGTAGTCCCTTACTCGAATTGACGCCGTTTCAGACGTTTTTTCCGATCGACTGCCGGTGAACTACATTGCTTCTCTTCTCTCGCGGTCGGCTCCATTTTCAATCGATTTCAGTTCCGCCTCGCTTTTTGTTTTGTTTTCTTTACCGAGAGAAACCTGTACACTGTATTTTAGATGACGATTCTTTCTCTGTTTCTTGTCGCTGATTTTTATATCGTTTTAGTTTTGTTGTAGATTTTATTCCGGTTATGCGTGCCTTGTTAGGTTGCGGTGTGCGCAGCTCTTATCTTGCATGCGGCATTGTTGGGACATCAATTTAAAAGGGATTAGGAATTGTATGCTTAGTTGGGTTTGGTTGTGTTGGAGAATTGATAGTATTGGTGTTTGCTGGTTTCTTGATTTGTATTTAGTACGTTTGGTGCGAGCTATTTTTGAACACGGAGACATTAGAAACAACAATTATTAGGGCATGCTTTAAACCAAAGACATTTTACAAAAGATTCAATCATATAGTGGTAGGAGCTCAATATGTGAAAGTGTTCATGTAGACTTGCACATAATTCAGTGGCTACAAGGCTGGAGCCTCAGAACTTAAAAACAAAAATTGCAGTGAAAAGCTTTATTTCCATCTGTCTTGCTGTCTTTCACTGTAAATTTAGTGTTTAGAAGGTTACTGTGCATTGAACTTTGTTTTGGTTTTACAATGAGGGTTGTTCATGCTGTTCTACCAAAGATTTTGTATGCAATTTCTGTTCACTCATCAGATTGAGATTTCACCATTCATTGTTTCATTTAACTATATTTTGGTCGTATGAGGATGAATAAATCCTTTTTAACTTTAAACTGCTGACTTGTTAGTTTTAAAGATGTAGGTGTGCTCAATAGTTGTATTTGAAGACCATAAAGGTTCAACTGATATATAATGGCACCAAATCCACGGGTAATAAAAGCCTTTAACGCAATGAAGGCATTAGGGATCAATGAGGATATTGTAAAGCCTGTCCTTAAACAATTATTGAGGGTTTTTGAAAGGAACTGGGAACCCATCGAAGAGGAAAACTACAGAGCTCTGGCTGATGCTGTATTTGAGTACCAGGAAACTAACGTATTTCTTAAGCCCGATATCTATTTTTATTTGCGATAATTGGTACAGTCAAAATCATATGCGCTGACAATATTGATCTAATGTTCCAGGCAACTATGCAAAAGAGGAAACCAAATAACTCTAACGTATGTGATTTTTCATTTAAGCATATGCTTTACAATTGACGATGACATGCCAGCGAGCCCTTTTTCTTATTTACCTCTGATTGGAAGATGGTAATTTTATCTTGAATAGGAAGAAGAGGAGGAAGCCCAGATGAATGATGAACCTGAGCGCCCATTAAAGCGAACACGCAGACCACAAGTAGGCCAGGGCACATCTTCTAATGGCAATTATGACACTGTTGCTAGTGGTAGTTCTTTGCGAACTGAATCAGAACCTGGTGGAGCTCCAGAAAATTCTTGCTTAGAACACCATGACAGAAAAGGCACATCATCACTCAATGCTAATAGTCCTGAGAACGAGTCTCGCTCTGTAAGAGCTGCCAAGGTCTCTGGCCATGTGGAGCATCAATCCAGTTCGCTTACTCCTTCAGCAAAACGGGAGAAGAATATTGCATCTCATCCAGTTATTGACAATGGGGCTCAGATGTATGCTAATGCCATTAAGGCAAATCCCAACTCTTCAACATTTCATAAAGAAAAGGGAGAAAGGATTGTCTGCGAAGTTCCACTCAAAGAGAGATTACCTATTAATGAAAGACCATCTCAAGCTATATGCCTCAAAGAGCCAAAAGTTGAGCCTGGAATAACTTCCAGTCCCAAAACCAGTGCCCCGAAAGCTCTTGCACTGATCCGGCCTAAAGAAGAGCCATTTGTTGATTGTGCTACAAATTTCGCCCATTCTAAAGTTCCCAGTCCAACAGCTCATCCAAGTAAGCATCCGCTTTATACAATTTTTTCCACTTAGTCGCAGATGCTCAATTCCTTTTTTTTTTAATTTTTGTTTATAGTTGAACTTCCACTCACTGAATGTTTTAGTGGTAACTTATACAGCATCACCACGAGTGGTACAATCTTCAAGTGGTGATTGTTCT
Source organism: Umbilicus rupestris (assembly GCA_963678935.1). Lineage (NCBI taxonomy): Eukaryota > Viridiplantae > Streptophyta > Magnoliopsida > Saxifragales > Crassulaceae > Umbilicus > Umbilicus rupestris. The sequence continues at coordinate 2,375,258 of OY787617.1, forward strand.
GCACGCAATAATGGTAACTTGAGGACTACTGCATCTCCATGTCTTGATGGGGAAAACAACGAGCTTGGCTGTCTGAACAATTCTTCAAGTGGTGATTGTTCTGCACGCAATAAAGGTAACTTGGGGACTGCAGCGTCTCCATGTCTTGATGGGGAAAACAACGACCCTGGCTGTCCGACCAATTCTGACAAGAGAACTCTCTCTGGACATGCAGACACACAAAAGGTATCATCATTCGATTTAGAGTCTGCTTTGTCACCCTTAGGAGAGGTCAGAATATACTTGAGCTGCACGCTTCCTTGTCAAACTGACTTCCGCATGCCCAGTGTAGATGCAGTTCTAAAATTGGCAGAGGAAAAGTGTGTCAAAACATACAATATCAACACTAATTTCTCGGTGAAACAGGTAATCAGAGATGTGTGTGATTCATTTTTAGAATTAGGATCTAAACCAAAGGAGTCTCAGGTACCCAATCCGATGCATAATCCTTCATGCACTAGTGATCACTCAAATGCTAAATGCAATCCTGTGAATTCTGAGTTTGTCCCAAGTCAATCAGCTGAAACTATTAAATTTAAGGTGGTAGCGCCTGAAGTCCATAAAACTCCACCATGCATGGGAGCTGTGAACAACCACGAACATGCTGCTGATAATCTTTCAGTGAACAGAAGTGTAGAAACTGGTAAAGGAGTGGAATTGAATGGCCATGATAATGACTCTGTGCATAATATGGCACTGGTAGTTGCAGAAGGATTCTTGTCGATCTACCTTGCTGATGTAACTGACGGGGAAGAAGGAGTGGAGATTTCACTTGTAAACGAGATCAACAGTATATGCCTGCCTTCTTTTAAATATATGTCTCACAATGTTGTCTTTGAAAATGCTTGCCTGGACATTAGTCTTGCTCGAATTGGGGATGGAGATTGTTGTAAGGCGTGTATTGGTGACTGCCTGACTGCAAAGAATCCATGTGCATGTGCGTTGCGAACTGAATCAGAACCTGGTAACTTTGCGTACACATTGGATGGACTCTTAAGTGAAGTCTTCTTGGAAGAGTCCGAGTGCATATATCGCGACAACCTAAAACACTTGCAATTTTGTTCCAATAATTGTCCACTTGTAAGATCTTGCAGTGATGAGCTACCAGTACCTTGCAAAGGTCATCCAGCTAGAAAATTCATCAAAGAATGCTGGAGAAAATGTGGGTGCAATAAAATGTGTGGCAATCGACTAATTCAAAGAGGCATTACTCGCAATCTGCAGGTTAGTATTTTTTTTCCTTCAGAAAGTGATAACTTGGAAATTGTCAGTTATGTTGAAGTTTCGAACACTAACTACAATTCTGAGGTTACCGAGTAACTCTTAAAAATTGTATGATAAGGTATTCATGACGTCAAATGGAAAGGGATGGGGTCTTAGAACTCTTGAAGACTTGCCAAAAGGTGCATTTGTTTGCGAATATGCTGGGGAAATATTAACACTCAAGGAGCTGCACAATCGATACACCCACAATATCAACAGTGCGGCATACCCTGCACTCCTTGATGCAATTTGGGGTTCAGAGAAAACGCTGAAGGATGAAAGAACTATTTGTTTAGATGGGACAGATTATGGGAACATTGCCAGATTCATCAATCATAGGTTGGTAGTCGTACAACACACAGCTAAGTGATTTTATTTTGGTGTGCATTTATTTGATCTGCAGCTATACGTAAGAAATGACAGATAAGTATTTGTGTGATCATATTATGATAGATACATTTTTGTTAGAGTATATGTATCTATATGAACCCTTGTCTTTCTGCCAGATGTTCAGATTCAAATTTAATTGATATTCCAGTTGAAGTAGAGAGTCCAGATCACCATTATTATCATGTGAGTGAAACCTTATCAGATGTTTTTCATGGTGTTCTTATTTCTTATCTTTTGCTGACTAACCAATCTTCAAGTCGTCTGTCTTATAAATATCTTTTGTATATTTGTTGTAGATTGCTCTCTTCACAAGGAGAAAAGTAAATGCCTTGGAAGAACTAACCTGGGTGAGTATGTCTTACTTTAACCAGCTCGTCAATTATTCTCAATGCAAATTGAGTAAACTGTCTCGCATACTAGAAGTAGGTCGGGAAGCACTTGAAAGATTTGCCGGGAAAGATTAAATTTGGAAGCATCTTCATTTGATAACATCTTGTAGGCAGTAGAATTAGATTGCAAAGTACATGATAGTTTTGCTTGCAAAATTGTGCCTGCGAGTATTTTTTTTTTGTCAGCGTCTTTAGTTCGACATACTGCAGATTCGCAAAGCACATGTTAGTCTTGAATGGATGCAGTTTATTGATTCAAAATGGATTGTGTTTCTTTTGGATATTCGCCTCCGAATTTTAATGTTAGGAAAGAACAATAAAATTTGACTGCATATATCTATGTTTCTTTTGGATATTCCTCTGAACTTTAATGTTAGGAAAGAACAAAGGCTTACACCGTATCATTAGGTGTTGCATGCATGACTGACTGCATCCTTATATTAGTCTGTGCATCTTTGAAATCTCCAAATGTCACCTTTTATGATGTTCTACAGGATTATGGGATTGACTTTGAAAAGAATTGCAACCCTGTGAAAGCATTCGAGTGCCGGTGTGGGAGTAAATATTGCAGGGACACTAAAATGTTGTAATGGTAAGCATTCTATTAACCTGTCAACTGCCAAAATATATCAAAGTTTCAAGATTTTAGTATTGCCATCTTTTTTTCCCTGTAGCTAATGCTCAGATATTGTCATCTCTTATCAAAGCTGCCAGGGCAATTCATAGGTTTGATTGTGGTTCGAGTCCAGACTAACACATGGAAATGTATGCAATTTAGGATCAGCAACTGACAACAGATGATGATGAGTGCCCTTTCCTCATGAAGACACAGCTGCTAGGCTTGGATACACATTAAGTTGATGCAGTCAATTTTTGTAGTCTCTGATTGAGAAAAATACTAGTTTTTAGTGTCATTTTGGTGACTTTATGACAACGAAGTCAGAGATTTCTTGGATGGCGCAGTGCTGAAAAACGGCGTGAAGAACAATATAGATAAGCCTTGTCGTTTTCGGATTTTGTGTATATACAAAATTGTTCCGAGTGGGAATCTAGATAAGCTTCTACTCCATTGTCATCTCACAAGGCAAGTAAAAATGCGACCAATAATGTTGAAGTCGAGCTTTAGAACTTAATTGTTTGTTGTGAAGGTCTTGAGTTTGAGCAAAGGCATCACTTTACAAGTTCATTCTATTTGAACTTCCCGCATTTGATTGAAAGGATGCATTACATTCACCTGTCTTTTGTCATTTAGATTTGTTATTTGATACGATGCAAAATCTTCTTCACGAAAGATAAATTAGTTATATCTTATTGTGAGGATGAATCATAATCGGAATTTTTCTTCGTAACATATAAATCACATAACTCAAATAAAGCATAATAAATTTGTGGTTAATACAAGTAATATTTTTATTTAAACCAAGTTCTACAAATACTTGTTCAACAATATATTATATACCTCACGTTAAGTTTAGGATTAGAACAAGAGGGTAAGCAACCTTTTAGGGAATATTCTCCAAATGTTTTTAAAAAATTTCTTCCATGAGATAACAAATATTAACATAAAATTTGAATTCCTATGATTTTGAAAACATGTAGACATAGTACATGATTGATGTAATAAAAAGTCGAAAGTGGGAAAATAATGCCACCTAAATGGTTAGTAGCAATATAAAAAACATATAAATATGAAAGGATTACTTTGGCCTTATGCTAATCTTCTTTCATTAATTGAATTTTGAAAGTTTGTTTCATTTCTCGAGTCGATTTCATCTAGTGATCTCTAGGAAAAAAATATTCATACCGCAAGTTAGGATCTTAAATTCTTGCTTATGATCTTAAGTGCACCTCTAATTTTCCATATTGTGACTTAGTAATTTCTAAGCCGGATTACACACATAAATTAATAATATGACATGCACATATAATATGAAATACGTCACCACCAAGAATTAGTTTGAGGCGGGTGATTAAATGTGTGCGACAACAGTATCATTAGTTGCATTGTCAAATGATATTGAAAAAACATTTATGGCTTATCCAAACTCATTTACACTATTTTCAATCGTATGTGCTATGACAAGTTTCGTATGTAGATGCTTCATAAGTTTAAACATAAGAGCTTTTTTTGCATCACCCGATCATTATCAATTCAATGTTACATTAGATAAATATATATGCGGTAGAGAAATCATACATTTCATACTAAAAAACATATTAATTATTGTTTGTTTTAAGATTAAAAAACGAAAATCATCTTCTTGAATAGTTTTTCTGGAAACTCATTAATTTTAAAAGTTTTAAATAAAAGTAATAAATTTCGGATCATCGCCCATTGAAAAAAGTTGTTCGACCTCTGTTATATATTTAGCTAAACCAATTTGAGCTTTAACTTTTAAGTAACATTATGTTGGTCTCGATTGTTCACAAGATTGTACACTATCAGTTCCACGCGGACTCATCGAGTAAAAAAATTGATTGAAATCAATAACCCAATCCAGATAATGTTTTAACAATATGCCTCAAAAATGTACGCGTATCCCCTCCCTCCCATTAAAAGTTTATTCTCTTGTCCACATTTTTGGATTTGGACATTCTACATTATTCTTTCAAATAATTTTAAAAAAAAACTTAAATAGAAGATTTATACTTGTGTTCTTCTTAGAGGTAGAAGTGGATGATGGTGTACAGTGAGTTTAAATTTGTTTCTATCCTTGAAACATTATCCGTACGTTCACTGTTTTCCACCTCATTTTCATCGTTAGAAAAATATATTCGAAATTATATAAATTAAAACTTTGCATATTCAATTAATACAACAAATACAACATAATTAATAAGCAATTGATAAAACAAAATATACCGAAATGGAGATTTGAACTTGAAGATTTGATTTCACCGTACCAATTTCAAAGAAGGATTTAAGCACTTGAGAATAAGAGAGGTTTTCAAATAATTGTTGGTGAAAAAATAACATATAAGAATGACGTAATTATAAGATTTAGAAGTGATTCCAAATTTATATTTTTTTGGTATTTTGAACTTCCAATGAGTATATTTTTGAAATTTGACTCGTGGAATGGGTCGGTGGTTTGTTAATTTTTGAATTTCAAATACTTATATTTTTAATTTTCAGCCCACAAATCAAGCGAGTTGGGACCGGTGGAACTCGGACCGACTCTAACCTTATATCACCATACTTGACTCACGGGTCGAATTGGATGGGACCAACCCAAAACCAACGGACCGAGCCCCAAAATCGGAGAACCACTTCCATTTCTAATCCTGACACTTCACCACTCTGTTCTTTTTTACTTAAACTCGCACTAAAATTCTCCAACATGAGTAGAACACCAGTTTAGCAAATCCTGTATTTACAAAAGGGGCCTTGTAAATTTAAATAACTCCAATCTGACCCTGTTCGAACCACGGATAGGATACGACTATCTTGGTAGCCAAACACCAGCAAACATCTCCCAAAACCCTAGCAGCTCCAAAACTCACTCGTCGTCTCCACCTATAAAAATCTCATCACGAGGCTGTACATCACAACTCCACAGCAGCCGATCGAAAATGTCGAAACGAGGTAAACGCACAATCTCCATCGCCGTATCGCGTTCTTCATCTGATTATTTCTTTTTATCTCGAACTTTGTAACTAATGGTATGTTTTCGGTGCTTTGTATAGGTCGCGGAGGATCCGCCGGTAACAAGTTCCGTATGTCGCTTGGTCTGCCGGTGGCAGCTACAGTGAACTGTGCTGACAACACCGGGGCTAAGAACCTGTACATCATCTCCGTTAAGGGAATCAAGGGTCGTCTTAACCGATTGCCATCTGCTTGCGTTGGAGACATGGTCATGGCCACTGTGAAGAAGGGAAAGCCTGATCTGAGGAAGAAGGTCATGCCGGCCGTAATCGTTCGCCAGCGCAAGCCCTGGCGCCGAAAGGATGGCGTCTTTATGTACTTCGAAGGTATTGCTTCTAGGAAAAAAACGTATTGCAGTCTCTCTGACATTGCATGTATAAAATTAGTGTTTGCTTGGATCATTGATGCTGCAGTTTTTTTCATTGATGGTTGTCTGATTCTGCTAGTGATGTTTAGTTGTTCAGTTGAATGCCTAAAGTTTGATCTACCTGAAATAAGTTACTAGCAGGCAGCATATGGTTACTATATTTCTTGTCTTTGATGAACCTGACCGAATTTATTATCTGATGTTTCATGGATGCAGACAATGCTGGTGTTATAGTGAATCCCAAGGGAGAAATGAAAGGTATTACCACTTGCAATTTATTTCATGTCATTTATGAACACTTATAGGTTGATCAAAACAATAGGAGCAACAAGTTCACTTAGTAGTATGCGGTTGTTCCAGTAACTTGTTTATGTATTGGGGGTCGCCATAGTTGCTTAAATCCTGGAGTGTTCGATATTCTGGAATTTCTTGCACCCTCCTAATATCACAACAGGAGTTTAATGCTTGGGCTCCTGCTTAATGGGGCTATCGAGTTTGGCTCTTCTGATACATGTCCCAAATTATTCAATAACTGTGTAGTTCCTAATGTGGCATTTTGTTTTTTTTCTTATCTGACCTTACCTAACTCACAATGTACAAACTTGAAGGAAAGTGTCTACTACATACTGAAACCAGTATAAAACAACTATACTAATTTGCTTAAAAGGAGTATGGAATTGTTGTTTTTATTATTTTCTAATTCTAGTTCGGGATTTATTACTTCCTGATTTATATTTGGACTCTTAACTCTATGGGTCCTGCAAGTTGGGCTCTTCTGATACAATTTGTGCCACACAGCAGTCTTGTTGGATTTCACTCACCCATGATTTAAGTAACTTGAGCTCCCTTATTGTTGATAGCATATTTGGAATAACTATTCCTAATAATGGTGATATTGCAGGATCCGCTATCACTGGTCCTATTGGAAAGGAGTGTGCTGATTTGTGGCCAAGAATTGCCAGCGCGGCTAACGCCATTGTTTAAATTGCTTTTTTGTTTGAGAAACATCACTTTGCTTGGGATATTGGAGATGTAGTTGGGAAATTCTGTTACCCTAGTTTTGGTTTAAGTTTTTCTTTGAAACTAAAATTTTGGTTTACTAATCCTTAGACTGTCTAATCAATCTCTACATGATGATCAGCAAATATTTGCTAAAATATATATAGATGACTAAATTTATGAAACATTTTATTTCCTCTCCATCATGCGTTCCTCTATTGTCTGTCGCCCAAGTTGGATCGCAGGAGGTGCTCCGTGATAATAGTACAGGAGGGAAAAGTTGTTTTCTTATTATTAATGAAAGAAGAAGAATGCCAGAAGCTTTTATACAAGCATTGATTAGAAGGGAAACGACAACGTTGCTATGTATACAATTTAACTAAACGTTGTCGTTGACAAAACCCTTCAACTCAATCTATGCACCGGATATGCCAAATCTGCGCGAGTGATGCAGAGATGGATCACCCCAACTAGCCGACGATGTGGAAGTGGATTAGAGAGGAGGGCGGCAGTGGAAAGACTCGGTCTATGCTTGCATTTCATAGGTGTTTTAATAGGTTTGCACTCCGAGAACTAATGGTCATCATGAAGTTCAGAAGCATATTTGGGCTGATGAAGAAAGATGCCGGTGTTCGATTGAGCCACTTCTAAGCCAAGAAAATACTTGAGTCGGAGGTCTTTGATTTGGAACTTCTCATCAATGTATGCCTTAACCTCTCAAATCAATATGCTGCATGTCCCAGAGATTACATATACTAGAAGGATGATAATCTGGGATCCTTTTGCAAGTGTAAAGAGAGTAGTCATTCAAGCTTTGGAGTGTATCCAAAACTAAGTAAGGCCTCTGTGAATTTCACAAACCATTGTCTCCATGCGTGCTTTAGTCCGTACAGACTTTTCAACAATCGACACACCTTCCCTTGTTTGTGTTCTTCATGAAAGAAGCCCGATGGGAGATGCATATACACCTCTTCATCCAAAGTGCCATGAAGGAAGGCGTTGTTGACATCAAGCTGGTAGATAGGCCAACCCAAGCAGCGAGGGCTAGCAAACATCGGATAATAGTCATCTTTACGATTGGAGCAAATGTATCGTGATAATCTATGCCCTCAACTTGGGTGAAGCCTTTTGCGACCAATCTGACTTTGTAGCGTTCTATGCTGCCATTGAATGGAACTTCACTTTATATACCCATTTACAATCCACAATGGTCTTTCCATGAGGTAACTCAGCAATGAGCCAAGTCTTATTCATTTCAAGTGCTGTGATCTCTTTGTGCATTGCCTCCAACCACTGAAGATACTTGCGTGCCTCAATGAAACTAGTAGGTTCTTCGATGGCACTAATTTGTGCAGCAAACTGGAAATGTACATGGGAACACTTCTTATAAGAAACACATTTGGAGATCGGGTGAGGAGAAGTGATGGACACATTGTTGTTTTGGACAATAAAGTCCTTCATCCAAGTTGGTTGTTGTTTTGCTCTGGCTAAGCGACGAGGCCCCTGAGCATCACTTGAAATGTAGGTAGGTAGATTATCTTGTTAGTGAGTGTCAGGATAACCTCACATTAATTAGACAACATTAATTTAGTTATTTAGTGTTTAGTCTCTTACCCTTCACTTTCCCTGTATTTGATGTATATATATTGACAGATCGTGTAATGAGCTTTTCAAGCAATAAAATATTCTTTCCTATCATGGTATCAGCCTAATCACGGTTGAGAAACCCTTTTTATCATTTCCATGGCCGACTCTACCTCCGTTTTTGATTCATCCCTCTCCCTTCATGCCATGACTCACCTGGTAACTATCAAGCTTAAATCCACCAATTACTTGATGTGGCATGGCCAAATTTATCCTCTCCTTGTCACACAAAAATTTCTTCCATTTATAGATAGCTCTTCCCCTCCACCACCATCAACAATCACAAAAGATGGTTCCAGCAACCCTGATTTCCTGGCATGGAATAATAAAGATCAAATTATCAAAGTTTTTCTTCTTTCCACACTCACGGAGGAAGCTATGGCAGTTGTTGTTGGATTTAAGCATCTATTTGGTCCGCTTTGGCTTCGTCCTTCAATCAATCATCTAAAGCGCGTGAATTGCGTCTTAAAGATGAATTGCAATTTATTAAGAAAGGGGACAGATCTGTTTCAGAGTATGGTGCACATTTTAAAAATCTGTGTGATCAATTGCTTGCATTGGGTTGTTCACTTGATGAGACAGACAAATCTCATTGGTTTCTGCGGGGCCTTGGTGCTGACTTTCATGGTTTTTCCACTTCTCAAATCAATCTAACTCCCATGCCATCTTTTATTGAGCTTCTGTCCAAAGCGGAGTCCCATGACATGTTCACAAAGTCACTGGATGTTACTTCTTCTACCAATCAGTCTCCTGCATTTTTAGCACAACAAAGCCAATCTAAGCACGGATCTCGCTCCGGCCAGCAACCATCTGCCCGTGATAATTCTAGCCAACATACCAATCGTGGTGGTCGCTATCCTCATGGTCGAGGTAACTTCAAATATGGCGGACGCGGTCGTGGTCGATATACTCCGCGCTGTCAAGTATGTCAAACACATGGTCATTATGCTACTATTTGTCCAGAACGTTACTCTTCTATACCTCCATCACCACATGCAAACTTAATGCAAGCTTTCCAGTCGAATTGTTCCTTGAACCCATCAGTGAGCTCAGATTGGTATATTGATACGGGCGCTTCTGCTCACATGACAAATTCCTTAAGTGATTTGGAATCTGTGTCGGCTTATTCTGGTTCTGACAAAGTTATCGTGGGAAACGGTAATACTCTATCAATCTCTCACACTGGAAGTCGTGCAATTTCGACTGATTTGTCTCTTTTAAATGTGTTGGTTGTTCCTCATATTTCTAAAAATTTACTATCTGTTAGCAAGCTCACCAATGACTACCCAGTGAATGTTATATTTTCTGACAAGTATTTTGAAATTCAGAAAAGAGCAACAGGCACACCATTGGCAAGGGGTAGACTGGAAAATGGGTTATACGTCTTGGAGCAGGCTCATTCAGCCTTTGTTGCAGCATCACGAAATCGTCGACTACGTGCATCTTTTGAGGTCTGGCATGATCGTTTGGGTCACGTAAATTTTGATTCAATAAAAATATTGGATAAACTTGGATATTTGTCCTTGACATCCGTTTTGCCAAAACCAAGTGTATGCTCTTCTTGTCAATTAGCTAAAAGCAAGAGACTTCCATTTTCAAATAATGAAAGACGTGCCTTACAGCTTTTAGATATCATTCATTGTGATTTCTGGGGTCCAGCTCCTGTTAAATCGTGTGATGGGTATCGATATTATGCCATTTTTATTGATGATTTTTCTCGATTTTCTTGGTTTTATCCCTTACGAGTAAAGTCGGATTTCTATGATATTTTTCTACACTTTAAGAATATGGTAGAAAATCAATTCTCTCGCCGAATCAAGCAATTTCAATCCGACGGAGGCACTGAATTCACTAACCATAAGATACAGAATGTATTTAGAGAAAATGGGATCATCCACACTATGTCCTGCCCATATACTCCAGCTCAAAACGGCAGAGCTGAAAGGAAACACCGTCACATAACAGAAACTGGTTTAGCGATATTGTTTCATTCATCCGTCCCTATGAAATATTGGGTTGAGGCTTTTGGTACAGCAGTTTATATTATTAATCGACTACCATCATCCGTTCTTCATAACAGGACCCCATTTGAAATGGTTTTCTCAGCTCCACCTATTTACGACAATTTTCATGTGTTTGGATGTCGCATGTATCCATGTTTACGAGACTACACGACAAATAAATTCTCTCCTCGTAGCGTGCCATGTGTTTTCATGGGTTACAGCTCCAAACACAAGGGTTTTTGTTGTCTGGATCCCAAAACTTATCGAGTATATAATCTCGGCATGCTCAATTTGATGAGACATTCTTTCCTTACGCTGTACAACACCGCCTACATGTATTCAAGACTTGGAGTTTTCTGCTTTTGTAGACTCCATACCTACTGCCTGGAAATTTTCAACTCAGAAATCCCCAGCTATGTCACGTGAGCCATCTCTCTCAGATTTCTGTCCTATACGTCCCTCAAGTGTGCAGGCACCTCCAACTCACCTGCCTGCTTCACCAGCTTTGCATCCAAACCAAGACATGGTACATGCGTCGCCAACTCCCCTTCCAAATTCACCAACTTCACAACAAAATTTGCCAACCACATCATCTAGCAATGCATCTCTGCCTCTTGTGCCTTCCACGCAATCAGTTGTTGAAGTGAATTCACATCCTATGACAACTCGTAACAAAGTTGGAGTCTTCAAGACGAAATATCCATCTTCCACCTCTTTATTGGCTCACACAGCTTTACTTTCATCATTGCATGCTACAAAAGAACCGAAAGGATTCATATCAGCTTCAAAACATTCACACTGGATTGCTGCAATGAACGATGAGATCCAGGCTCTACGCGCTAACCATACTTGGGACTTGGTGCCTCGTCCCTTACATGAGAATGTAATTGGCTCCAAATGGGTTTTCCGTACAAAATATTTGGCAGATGGCTCGATTGATCGACATAAAGCAAGACTCGTCGCTCAAGGGTTTTCTCAACTCCCTGGGTTCGACTACGATCACACTTTCAGTCCCGTAATTAAAGCTTCAACAGTTCGATTTATTTTATCTATTGCCGTCATCAACGATTGGCCTCTGCATCAGTTGGACGTCAATAATGCTTTTCTTCACGGTGTTCTCCCGAAACCGGTATTTATGGAACAATCTCCAGGATATGTTGACTTGATGCAACCTACTTATGTTTGTCGTCTCAATAAGGCTATTTATGGACTTCGACAAGCTCCTCGAGCATGGTTTCAACGATTTTGTGATTTTGTGGTCAATTTGGGCTTTGTTGAGAGTAAAGCTGACACATCTCTTTTCATATTTCGCAGTGGCCGCACTGTTTTATATCTACTAGTTTATGTTGATGATACAATTCTCACCGGAAGTGACACTACTCTTATTAAACGTCTCATTCGGCGCATTCGACAAAAATTTGCGATTAAAGATTTAGGACGTCTAAATTTTTTCTTGGGACTTGAAGTCACATATACCGAGTCTGGTCTTTTCTTGGGGCAGTCTAAATATGCTCGTGATATACTTCAACGAGCAAACATGCTAGAAGCTAAACCGGTTTCCACACCTTTAGCCGCATCCGAAGTTCTTCGCGTTGACGGTGATACATTTTCTGACCCTACATTGTATCGTTCTCTTGTGGGTGCCTTGCAATACTTGACAATTACTAGGCCAGACTTATCATTTGCAGTGAACACCGTGAGTCAGTTTCAATCTAATCCGACAAATGATCATTTTCAGGCGGTTAAGCGTATTCTTCGTTATGTCAAGGGCACTCTTGATTATGGTCTTATATTTACCAGTGGAGGTCATTATTTGGTAGGTTACTCGGATGCCGATTGGGCTCGTTGTTTAGACACTCGTCGCTTTACGTATGGCTACTCAATTTTTCTGGGTCCAAATCTTGTGTCATGGAGTGGAAGCAACCAACAGTTTCTCGATCAAGTTGTGAATCTGAATATAGAGCCATGGCTAAGGCAGCTGAAGAAATTATTTGGATCACTCATCTGTTAAAAGAACTTCATGTCATGCCGTCTTCAAAGCCATTGTTGCTTTGCGATAACAAAAGTTCCTTATTTATTAATCAAAATCCCATTGCTCACAAGCGTGCAAAACATATTGATATTGACTGCCATTACGTTCGGGAACTTGTTTCTTTGGGAAAACTTTCCACGCAATATGTGCCATCTCATCTTCAGCTTGCAGATATATTCACCAAAGGCCTGCCTCGTCCGTTGTTTGAATTTTTCCGTTCCAAGCTACGCGTTGGTCCCCATCCGCTTCGCTTGAGGGGGGTGTCAGGATAACCTCAAATTAATTAGACAACATTAATTTAGTTATTTAGTGTTTAGTCTCTTACCCTTCACTTTCCCTGTATTTGATGTATATATATTGACAGATCGTGTAATGAGCTTTTCAAGCAATATAATATTCTTTCCTATCAGTGAGCCGTGCCAGTTGAACTGTTAAGTCTCTGAGAATCAGTTGAACTAGGGACAAGAGAGCTGACTGCATCAGGAGAGGCGACTGTCATGGGGTTCATAGGATAGTGATCATGGTCATTAAAGAATGCATCTGTATCTGATGACATAATAGGTAAAACACATTTCTCAACTAGGGTGTCCTTGAAGAAGGAGTGACTGATAAGGGAGATCACGAAATTGAACATGCATGCTCACAATTATCTGGTGAGACTTCAGACAGTAAGTCTTGGAACCCTTCTTCCCCATTGGATATCCCAAAAAAACATATTCCGATACTCTTGGATCGAATTTGTCATTACTGTGAAGTGAGACACTGACGTAGCATAAGCAACCAAATATACGCATATGATCAAGCTGAGGTGCCTTGTTGAATAACAATTCAAATGGGGTCTTGTGGTTATCCAGAACTGATATGGTAATCTATTTGCAATGTATGTGGTTGTTAGAACACAATCACCCCAAAACGTCTTGGGAATGCCAGACTGGAACATTAATGAGCGGGCAATTTCCACTATATGTCCGTGCTTCCTTTCAACAATACTATTCTGTTGCGGATTGTATGGGCAGCTACTCTGATGAATACAACTTTTTTGCCGCAGAAAGTTAATCAACTTATTAGAAAAGAACTCGCCACCATCGTCGGTTTGAAGCACTTTGATATTTATAGAAAACTGAGTGTAAATCATTGCAAAGACATCTAAAAGAATATCCGTAACATCAGATTTTTGCTTCATTAAAAAAGTCCAGTTCGCTCGAGAGTAATCATCAACCAATGTTAGGAAATAACGGGCTTCGGACATGGTTAAGGTAGAAAGTGGTCCCCATACATCCCCATAGACAAGATCAAAGGAAGCTTTAGAAATATTGATGCTGGAAGAAAATGACAACTTTGTCTGTTTAGCAAGTGGACATACAGAACATTCATACTTGAGACTTTTACAAGTCCGCGAAGAAACATCTTTTGGAAACAACTGACTGATTTTCTCAAAAGAAGCGTGCCCAAGTCTCTTATGCCATAAGGTCATAGAGTCTGTTCTGTGTGTTGCTGCTGCCCAAGCTCTTGTAGTCTTGTTACTGCTTATATGTGATGGCAAGGTGAATAAGTTATTTGCAGAGTTACCAATCTTCAGAATTATCTTGGACAAATGATCATGTATGACACAAGATTGATCAGAAAATGTGACCTTGCACTTAGAATCGGACACCAACTTGTTCACAGAAATGAGATTCACTCGGAACTCTGGAACAAAAAATACGTCATCCAAGATCAACTCATTTGCAATATTACAAGTGCCAACATTGTCCATTGAAATAATGTGCCCATTAGGTAGAAAACGTTGCATGCGAAATTCAGTTTATGAACCTCAGTGATTAAGTTAATATTGCACGTAAAATGATATGTTGCACCACTGTCAATGACCCAATAATCTTCACTTATTACTGTGGCGTTAAGACAATTGAGACCTGTAATATGTGTTTGATCTTTTTCTTTTCTTGCTCCTCCAGTATTGATCAATGCAAATAGCTGGGATACCTGGTTATTAGTGAACTGAACAGATGAATTGTTTGCTGCATTTTCAGTGATTTTCCAACTACAACATTGCTAACAAACTTACTCCCCTTATGAAGCTTATGACCCGGTGGGCATCCAATCAATTTGTAGCATTTTTTCCTTCAAGTGTCCACTCATCTGACAATGCGTGCAAAATGGTCTCATTTTGTTTTTGTTGGTGGAAACATTTCTTCCAATACTGGATTGTTTGTTAGAATCACTTTGTATATTTTGTCCATGTAAAGCTGAAACCTCTACACATACTCCTTTGGTAGCATTTCTTTGAGTTTCATCTTGCGACACAATGTCATACACCACATTTATATCTGGTACGTCTCACAATACCAAGACATGAGTTCTAGTATACGCATGAGATTCATTGAGTCCCATTAAGAACTGGATTACACGATCCTCCTATCTTTCCTCAGCAAAAGCTTTGCAGCAAAAACAATTATCGAGAACAGCACAACCATTGATTTTCTTAATGGACTCAAGCTCTTCCCAGTAATTCACAAGTTTCTCAAAATAAGAAGCAACATCCAATTCTCCCTGAACAAAATTGGCTTACTCTTTCTGCAAAGTACATTTTCTTACAAGATTAGAACCTGTGTACTGAGCATGAAGATTTTTCTAGGCAGTCATCACATCCTTGGCATGGAGAATTTGCCCTACAACTTTCTTTGAAACTAAAAATATCAACCACGACATGACTACACGTTGCATCTCTACCATCTTGCTAGCATCATATGGTCAATTGGCTTAGGATATTCCCCCCCTCATGAATCCCAATTTCGCTCTAGCCGGTAAAGCAATTACAATGGAGTTCTTCCACGGAATAAAATTTTCGCATCCAATTAGCACATCACTAACAATGGAGCTACAGGGAATTTCATTATTACTTACAGTGTATGGATCATTGGCCATATTTGCGTTCCCAAAACCATTATTGCTAGGGTTTACTGAGGAACTAGTTTCATTCCCGTCTGCCATATCAAGAACGCGATCAAGAAGCAAGAAAAGGTTCAAGAGCGACCAACCAGAAGCTTGTCATGGCTCTGATACCATGAGAACGTCTATCGCCCAAGTTGAATCTATCGTCGGGATCGGATCGCAGGAGGAGCTCGTAATTGACCGTGTTAAGAGTCAAACCGCTACTAGGAGTAACGGTTTGTGTGAAACTCGACACATTGGTGCTGATGTATCGCACGATATGTACAACGAAGAACAAACCGCTACTGCCAGTAGCGGTTTGTTAAAGTTGTGACATTTTGAAAACAAACTTGAGAAATATGACAATAAAGAAAGTTTAAAAAAAGTGGCATTCAACAAAATTTTCCTTCAACACAATCTATGCTATCCCGTGTGACAAGTTGTCGAACAAGCTTAGAACTTCTACTTTGCTTTGACTTAGTTCAGCTGCTTCATCATCCTCTACCAGAGATATGATTTCTCCCATTCAAATTCAGAAATCCTTTGTCATCCGTACGATCAGATTCCCCAGAAGCTGCTGCATACAGTAAGGTTGAATCTACTCTTTGCAGCATTCAGTTTTCGATACTTGCTTTAGCAGCTTCGAGTCTCTTTCCTTAAATGGCAATTGACAGCTTCAGCCTTTGCGGGCTTCTAGGTGAGCCCGAGCAGTCTCAAGCTGAACCGTCTCCAACTGAACAAACCACTCAACAGTCGGAGGACTCTTCTCAGCCTCCGACTGCATGCAACTCGGCCTTTTCAGATTCAAGATTTGGGTCTGGTGGTTTCCATAGTTGTAGCATTTCACCTTTCAATTCGGCATGATGAACTGGGTGTCAGCTCCTTGTTCAACAGCTTGAAGTTGGCTCCAAAGAATCTATCTTTCAAAGACAGGGATGGGCCTGACCTTGCCCCTTGGGATAAACTTCTACTGGTTTTGATGATGCATTCAGGTACAAGGAAGAGGCAGACCTTGAATCAACTCTTGTGCATTTCACAACACAACACTGCCCACCTGACAAAAGAGACTGGTCCATGTCGAGGAAATGCACAAGTTCTCGGGCATGCCACAAAAGTGAGGTTTATTGAAAGGTCTTAAGTGGCAACGAGCAATGCATATGCCATAACATGATAGATAGACCCGGTGTTACACAATAATCTAGATTTTCTGACTGGCGATCATCATGCAGAATTAATGTCGAAAAACTGGTGATTATTTTCGAGATGCAAGCATTGCTGCTCTTGAAGAAATCTCAAAGGGAGTGGAGAGAAATCCTTCAGCTTTAGAGGGCTCTACATTAGCGGGAGTTTGGGGAAGTCAATGGTTCAGATAGCTGAGAATTGACAAGGTGAACGACAGGTGACTGGGGCTGCTTTCACAGAATAGCGCAAATCACAGTCAATTCCAAAACTGGCAATGTAGTTCAGAACATCATGTAAAATGGAAGTAGTTCAGATAGAATTCAAGAGCATCCCCCTAATTCCGCACTTCATCAGCCAAAAGCTTCCATGGAGCAGCTACAACAATCCAACAAAGCCTTGAGCATGGCAGAGATTATGCATCTTCTCAAATAAGCAGCTTCTCTATTGCATCCTGTTTATGGATTTCAGAAATTAAGTAAGAAGAGGGCTCACAAGCAGTACGATGCCATGACAGGATACTTGATGGATAACATAACATCAAAAGTACCTTGAGTGTTTGTATTTGAGACTTCAGTTGGCTTCCTTCATTGCTCGTCACTGAACACGCAATGACTGGCCGTGTGACACCACAGGCCCGTCCTAGTGCTTGCTTTGAAGGAATAAATACGTAGGGAACATTCTGTAAACAGTAAAAATGATAAATCGCCAATAGTTTAACTAACAAAATTCATAATCATGATAACAGGCTATCCATGATGTTATGAAACTACCCAATATTTACTCTGAAACACCATGAAACTCTCTTCTATGTTAACATTTAAAAGCAAAATAATTCAATGTATCTAAAGTTCATGCTTGAGGCAAATGAGCAACGAGAATATGCTATAGCATCAAATGACAGAAGCTGTCATATTTGATACACGTAAAATCATGTAAAGGTTAGACGAACCATGAGATGAACCTTGTGTAAAAATTGGAATTCGTTTCCAACTCATTGTACGCAATTCTTTGATGAACAAACATGTAAAGGTCACCCACATGTGCATCTTTGATACTTATGAACAATTCAATGCCTTCCAAAGTACAAGTTACCAAAGACTACAAAGTATGCAAAAGAGTCTTATAGTCCAAAAATCAAAAATCTTTTTAAAAGGTATGGTAAGTTGGCCCGAGAGGGAGGGAGGCCAAATCACACGCAGGTCATATGTTTCTAAACTATATACTTAACTGTAACTGTGTTAACAACAAATTCTTGGAACTCCAACCAGAACCCATCATCACAACATCTTTATATTAAAAAGAAATAATTATTCAAGTACCTTGTCCTCCGCAAGAAGAGGAAGATGGAGAAGGATCTCCAATGGCTCAGTGTCTGCAGCCATAACCACAAACTCAGAAATTCCTCTATTCAGCGTCTTAGTTGCTGCATAAAAAAAATCAACTCTTTAATCAACAACTGAGCAAATACGAAAGAAGAAATCATGAATTCAGGCAAAAAAAGAAGAAGAAACCTTCATTTGCGCCCTTCTTGAGCTGCTTATAATTGGCCGCCTGCTGAACCAAATCAAGAATGGTAATAGTGAGCTGCGCATCGGCGAGCGGGTAAGCTTTAGGGTTCACGGCTTCTGCAGTCTGTTGAATAGATGTCAAGAAACGATTAGTTAACTAAAACTCAATCAACGACGGAAATTAAAGAAGAGAGTACCATTTTTGCGGATTGGGGACGAGAGCGAGGCTAGGGTTTTTGAGAGAAGAAAATAGTAGGTTTAGCAAGCGAGGCTTAATCAGTGTCTGTTTGTTTATCGTTTTTTGAGAATTGGGCTCGGGCTTGACCCGGCTTCGGAAAGAGGCAGACTCAGTATATTCAAGTAAGTTTCGGATGTTTTTAAATGTCCCCTTTTAAAAATTTATTTCCTAATGTGTGGTGACTTTAAATTTTATTTACGAAATGTCACTTTTTTATTAAATCGTCACTGGGAGTAGCGGTTTGTGAGTTTTTTAAAATTAAAATGCTGATTGAATAATGATTTGATAATAAGATGTATATCTCATCACAAACCCCCTGCTACGAATAGCGCTCTCTCTTTCACCACCTTCAAGTCTGAATTCTACGAAAAAAGCGAAGCCCATCCGCTGGAAAATCGCTACTGCGAAATTATTCAACTACTACACGGAAAATTTCAAAGTCGGCCCACCGCCTGTCCTAAAAATGTCCCAAACTTTTTTTTTTTTTTTTTTTTTTACAGTTTTTCATACTCTAACAAACTAGGGTTGTTTTGGTTGCTTAGTTGATGGTTCCGGTGGTGGCTGAAAGAATGTCGGAAATGCTCGACAGATGGTCGATCAACTAGGACAATTTTTGGCAGCATCTACGAAGATAGTAAAGCAATTTTCAAATTACAGAACCAACAAATGATTCTTGCATCAGACGTTTTTCATAAAATCTTCATTCCGGTCTACCAGTAACCAATTTCCTCCGATCAAACTTTGATTAGAGATGGTGAAAAAGGAATGAGCAGTGGACAAACATACATTGAATTCATATTTTAGAGAGAGGGGTGGAGTGGATGGAGGACATGCTGCAGCAGGAACTGGAACAAGAACTCATTGAGTGTTTAATTAGGACCAAATCGCTACTACGAGTAGCGGTTTGACCTAAATTAAGTCAAACAACTACTCTGCGATTTGTGGTGAGATAGACCCTTCATTGCCAAATCATCTTCCAGTCAACATTGTAATTTTAAAAAACCTAAAAATCGCTACTCCCAATGACAATTTGATAAAAAAGTGGCATTTCGAGAATAAACCTATAAGTCATGGCACATTAGGAAATAAGTTTTTAAAAGATGGCAGTTTAAAATTTTTCTCTAAGTTTATGTGATGGAGAATGTGGAAAAGATGAAAAAATGGTGGTATAATGGCTAGATAATTAGTAATAACCTCTTGTATCGAAGGATTATTGATGCCCCAGGGCAAATGCCCAACTACTACATTGCTTTAGACAACTCTTTTTAGAATAGTTATCGATGTCTAACAATGTTGCTCAGGTTTCCTTTTTATAGTAGCTTGTTCAGCCCTTTGCCTCGAGTAATGGTCGCACTTTAATGACCCTCCTTAAGGGAACCTTGAAAGCCTTGTCTCTCGACTCTCCTTGAATAACAGTTTAATGTTGATGGATTGCATTTCATTCTACGGAAACAGCTAGAAGGAATCTCATGCTGGTCAAGATGCTTCACTATGCTTTTGAGGGCATTCAAGCTCACTTTCACTTGATCCATGAATTGAACCAATGGCTGGTTCGATCTGCCCCTCATTTGCACCAGAATACTTGTTGGTCATAACATGAGCTATGACGAAAGAAGTTCCATCATTACCGCCCTCCTAAAAAGCGACCTTGTCCTCGAAGGCGGGAAATAGTCCGTCGATGTCCTCCATGGATTCCCTTTTGAAGTGAGTTCCTCCCAATCTGCCTTATGTCCATCCAACAAGATGACTTACAAGGTTACCGGCTTGCATTTATGTCAGAAATGAATCTCTCGTGACATTTGTAGCATTGGCTCTTGACCTTTCTCTTGGGTAGGTTCCTTTGGTCTAACGCGCGCCCCACGATAATTAAGAGAGGACTTTTCTTGTCCCCCGAACAGTCCCCATTGTAGCAGCCCCGCACTCCTGCTGGCCTTCTCAGCCGCCTTCTGATTTTCTACGAACTGGGCTAGTAACATTGCATCCTCTAATCCCCTGGGTTGAACGACTCTAACCCCTTCTCGGATAACCAGCTTTAGACCCTTCATTAAATTGCTCATAAGCGTGTCATCGGTCATTCCTCCTAGTCTCCCGGATAAGGCTTCAAAACGGTCGGGGTAGACAACCACTGTAGTCTCTTCGATGAGGGCGAAGCACTCGTGTACTCTCCCTTCAAGTTGGCCTTGGAACCTTTCTAGCAAGCCTTTGCGGAGCTCAGCCCAATAGTAAAAGCGTCGCTGAGTTTTGCGCCAATCAAATCGTACCAAGGCTTTGCCGTCCAAACACATTATAGCGGCACTCAGCTTCTCGGGTCGGTCAGTCCATTCACCATGAAGTAGTGCTCTCCTCGGTGCATCCAACCTCGGATATTGTCGCCTTCAAAGATGGGGTCGTCGAGTAGGCTTCTGGCAGTTCAAAAGCTCTTGGTTCAGCCTTCATAGGCTTCTCGCCGAGCTAGGTTTGAAAATCCCCTCTCGGATCGTCGAGTCTTGGCTTATAGCCTTCATTGTAGTGGCTGGGGTCCCGTCAAACTCTATGCGCTGACCCGTATAAGGGTCACCTTACGATGACCTTCCAAGCATTGAATCCCTCCTAGGATACCCTTGGCTTTTCCCGCTCCCATGACCATGCTCTTGCAGTAAGGTCACCCTGAATTGGTTCTTTCTCTCGTACACCGTCACATGTGTGAAGGTTGGCATTGGGCCTGAGGCGATCCCATGGAACCCTGATTTATCTCCCATGATATCTTTCCCTCGATTAAGAACTTGGGTAAGGGAAGAATCCGTCGATTTTACCTCTTTGGTGTTCTCAATTTTGGCTGGCTCACTCAAAGTTACTTTGTCGGATTTGGCCACCAATTGCGCCAGACTGGCTTCCATGGAAGCCTTCACCTACTTCATGTCGCACTCAGTGTTCCCAACTCTATCCTCAAGGGCTGCCAGACATTCTTTCAATGCTTCTATTCTTGTTGTCACCATTTTAACACTATAATCGAACTACTCTGATACCAATATGATAGAGACCCAATAAACTCAAGTAAGTTTATTTGATGAAAAATGTAGGCGGAAGTGTAAGTATGTGGAAAAGATGAAGAAATAGTCGTATAATGGCTAGATAATGCCTAATAACCCCATTGTTCCAAAGGATCATTAAGGCCCCAAGGAAAATGCTCAAATACTACACTACTAAGACCAAGACATACTCTTTTTAGATGAATTTTTGATGTCTAACAATGCTGCTCATGTTTCCTTTTTATAGTAGCTTGCTCAACCTTTGCTTGAGTAATAGTCGCACTTTAATGATCCTCCTTGAAATTATGATCGCTGCTGGTGACTTGTATCAACAGGTTAGTCACTTTGTGAAATTTCTGTACTTAGGCTTAACCTTGACTAACACACAAGCTTTGGTTACCCAGTTCGGCAACATCCTACGTCTCGGGAGGACTTCTCTTGAGTTATCAAGATTCCACTAAGCACAGTTTCTAGTACAAGATATCAGAACTCAGCCTACGCTAGTCCAACCTTTACTTCTAACCTAGCTCGAATCTATGCTCAGTTTGATCACACTGACTAGCTTACACTCTCTACACATTCCAGTAAAAGATAGCTACAGATCTGATCACACAGACTTAGCATATACTAATACAATGTGTAACAGGAAGAGGCTATAGCAACTTACTCGTCAGGTTGTTGTAGCTTCTATCCACGACTCTCCACGCACTCTCTGCTGAGTAGTCGGACTTCCACGAGTGCTCCAGACTCTGGCGATGCTCTCCCTCGATCAATGACCTTCTATCAATATCTGGGAACTCTGCTTTGAACTCTGCCATTCCGCGACAACTCCTCTTCGCGACTATGCTCCAATGAAAGTAATTGATCTTTCAACGAGACAATGCTCCAATTGAAGTTTGTAGGTCAAGCTTATATCAGACACCTCTGGTCGTGATCTTCTCACAGCTCACCCAAAACTCCGTGCTCTAGCCGTTGGCTTTCACTCTTTGCTTATGTGTATATCTCTTTTGTTGTGTGTATGTGTTGATGTGCTGCACTCTCTTATATAGTCTCAACAATCGAACAAACATGAGAATCCTAATTCTTTTAGGATTCGCAGAACTTTCCAACCAACTTGACACATTGGATCTTCTCATAGATTATTGCAAGTTAGTTGAGAATTGATTTCCTAAAATCAATTTGAAAGCGTATCTTCTTCAGACCACTTGGTGAAGGCTTCTGATCAACTAGGACTGTCCGGACGACTCCTTGACGAGCCGCGATGCTGACAGCAGCCCACCGGACGCTCTCCGTGTTGCTTCATGTTGAACGGCTACTTTGTTCTAGATTTGAGTCTTCCCGATATGCTATATCATCTTCTAGCGATTGACTGCTGACTTCAGACAACTTGCTCCAGCTTCTAGCGCGACAGGATGCTATATCATCTTCTTGCGGTTGTTTTGTCAATTCCAGAACATGCTTCAGCTTTTAACTCCGCAGGATGCTGTAGCATCTTATTGCGATTGATTTGTTTTGTCAAGAGGGATATAATTACCTTAACACTCCTCAAGGGAGACCTTGAAAGTCTTGGTCCCTTGACTGCCCTTGAGTAACACTCCCACTTTAATGTGTGTTTTAAGTGCTTGTGGACTGCATTTCATCCTATGGCAGTAGTTAGAAGGAATCTCATGTTGGTCAAGATGCTTCATTATGCTTTAGAAGGTCATTGTTTCAAGTCCACTTTCACTTGATTCATGGATTGCACTAATGGCTGGCCCGACTTGCCCCTCATTTGCACCAGAATACTTACTGATCATAACATGGGTTATGATAGACAAAGTTCCATCAGACGCGGAAGGAATTGTATGGTGGAGAAATAGATGATTGAGTAGCTTCATTTTTTTAGGGATCAAAGCTGTACTACCTACTACTGATTTGTCTCTTAATGCCTTTTTGTGTAGTTTTATTTATTTATTGTTAATGTGGAGTTTTGAATGTGAGATGTTCCGATGGCACCGTCCCCTTTTTATTTAGTTTAGATGCTCACTTTTGGGCAAGCTTACGATTCCCTTCAATTAAACGAAAGCGAGAGAGGAATGCCTAATCTCTTCTTTACGCTCATATTTCTTAAATATATCTGACATTACTTTCTATTATCCTTTTGTTGCAAATCTAACCAATCATTCAAGTATGTGATCGGTCAAATTTTTTATCCTATTTTTACTTCAATTTTATAGCAAATTTTGTTAATTTCCAAATAATATTGTCATTTAACCTTTTTTTTTTAATGTCTTAGGTTGACTTGAGCTCAAACTGACCAAAAACCAATATGACCCGATGAAATTCTCTTACATTCTGGATCAATTGCATATATCGGTTTGCTTGTTTTGGCTAAAATCAACACGATGTAACACGACCACCTAAGACCCAATTAATTATACAATAAAATGAAATCTAGGGAAGAAAAAAAGGAGGTTTATAGGGTCTCACACTAGTCCTAAGTATAAAAAATGATGAAAAAATTAAGGGAAGTAAAGGTTCGATACAAAGAGAAGTTTTATCATTTCTCTAGTTGTTTTGTATTTTCTGAATTTTTTGATTTGATTTGTATGATGTATGTCATATCTAATATCGTGATGTGTGAATAATGATCCTTATTCTGGTGTTCACGGATCATTCTTATATTCAAATTTCTTATTATGAAGTAAATTTATATTTAAGATGTTCAAATTAATATTATTTAGAGTGTTGTTCTACATGAAACATCAATTCTTAATTTATTCCTATGAGGTGTTTGTTAGTGTATTACTTTAGAAAGGAAGTTAATCAAACTTGAGTTTGAAAGACTTGTGAGAATGGAGGATTAAAAGAGTTAGATTTGACTGAATCGAGAATGATTCAAAGTATTGTTAAAAAGTCCAGGTGTAATAGTCAACCTTTTCTGAGACTTGTACATGGTCTATTCCCCTTTATTTGAAACAGTGCTAGCATGATGTTGTTTATTGCACCACTCCAGTGAGTGCCTTCAAATATTCTTCCATAATATTCTTATACCACAAACTCTAATATGTTGATGAGTATATTTTAATTTTCTTGAAATTGTTTTTATTATTATTTATACTTACTTCAATTTGTTTCATTTAATTTCAATTGAAAAGAACCCATCATGCATCAATATGCTTATATGGTCAATGCATCATAGATTGATAAAATAAACATATGTGAAGTAAACATGGTTCATACTAATATTACTTGTGGGGTGAAGTTGCTGCTGGCTGTAAAGGTAAAGGAAGTGTTTCATGAGATTAAAGAATCTTCCACCAAATGATACTGAAAACTCAACAAATCCGACTTGCCCAGGTACCCCAAATAATTACTGATTACAAAAAAACTTCCCACATCAAAATTGAGTTAGAAATGAAGGATAGCATGTTGGAATCAGACACCTCTTTTCAAGAATCCAAGCACAGAAATTCTACAGAGGAATATTTGATGATATGTTGATCTTTGAATCAGCACCGCCGCTGACAATGCTGTTACCCTTCCACCAGTCCACACACAGTACCTGCAAATCAGATAATTAGAATAAATACCAAGTGTATGTCATCAATAGATTATCTTACTGAATTGTGAACCATCAACAGATTATCATTCTTTCAGGAATTACCTTGTCCTGGTGTGAGTCGATAACAGCCAACGGCCACTGCAATATGGAGTACCCATGGATAAGTGAATAAAGGACATGCTAAAAAACTGATACCATGATGTTGAAATAATATACCGCTGTTCGCAGATCCCACAGCATGACCTTGCCATCATAAGACGCAGTAACTAAATGAAACGTGGATTTATTGTGCCACTTGCAAGCTGATATCCATGAGCTGTGAGAGGAAAAGGAGTAGATGGGTGCAGAAGTCCCTGCAGAACATCAAACATTTAATCAGATTGGGAGACAGTGAAGTAGGAGAAAAATGCACAAATTCTAAGGACGGGGGAGGGGAGGGGAAGGGAAGAGTACCTGGTTTTCGAGGATCCCAGATCTTGAGAATAGGGTCTGAACCTCCAGCAGCAATTAGTGCATGACTTTCACCACCAACGTCTAAACAATTAAGGACTTTTCCACAAAACTGCGTGATCATATGCAAAATGTAAACTAAAAGTCAAATAACTAGGCACAAGGAAATCTTCCCTAACACGAATTACAAAAAAGTTCTCTATCGTGAATTATGCATATATGACGCCCATCACAAAACCTTTACACAGGACAGCACAAAGCTGGGGACAGAAGGAGAGTAAGAAAGTGGACTGCAAATTATATCATGGTTTTAAATCTCTTAGTATACAATGAAAAGAAGTATTAGGTTAAACAAATGGTACCATATCCCATGTATCTTTGCCAGTTTCAACATCCCATCTTCTAACGGAGTGGTCCCACGAAGCAGAATATATCGTCTCTGGTTGTTTCCAAACCACAGAAGAAACACACTGTGTGTGACCCACTAGTGTTGATGCAGCTCCCTCCTGATCAAACATTTAGAAGAACAAAAAGAACAGTAAATAATCAGTAACCTGGAAAAGGGAACGATTTCAGAATAAATAGCATATAATATGAGGGAGAAACTACTCCTAGGACATGATTTGAATAGAAATGCAGTACCTCCAACTGAGATTCGTCTACTTTACTATTCACTTTCCTTTTCTTAATTGATACTGCATCACCGCCTGACTCAATCTCATTAGTTTCCCATAGATTAATTGTGCAATCCCAGGAACCTGAACATACCTAATCATCAGAGTATAAGTAACAATGATTTGTGGGGTAGTCTCACAGATCTGCATGATTAAGTTTCTTTTAAATTTTAACTAGAAATACCATATCTCCTGAAGGCTTTGTAGCAATGCTTTGCACGGAACCTCTATGCCCGCGCAAAATTTTGAAAGCTCTGATCAGAGTGCACTGACCTTCATCCTCTTCTGTAACAATCTGGCAATAATACTGGTTAAGATAGGAATTATGAAACACGTAGTTCATACTAATACAGCAAGTGGATTACCTTCCATAGCCGCAATGTTCTGTCTTTTGAACCAGTGGCAACCGTAACAGTTCCCTCACCTAAGCATGTGTCACAGCTCAATCAGATTGACATAATGATTGGAAAATCAGTTTTCTAAAATTATATTAGACAATATAGAAATGAAAGGATTGACGGTAAAGCACCGATGGTTTGCCACCTGAAGTAAATAGCAGTGAGAGTAGACAAGTTGATTTATATGGGCATTGATCTTGAAAAAATATCAGATTGTAGAACAAGTGAACAGTCACTCAACAAATATCTCAAAAGAGACAAGTCAAATATGTTTCCCAACCATGGAATGGAGAGGTATATCAACAAATAGCAGTATGAAGAGTCATGTACATAGTGGATTCAAGAAATTTAACCTTTTCGGTTGACGATACAAACTGAAGTAAGTGCATCGCTGTGCCCTTCTAAAACATGTGAGCACTGAGCAGCTTTCCATAGTCTGAGGAGACAAAAAAAAATCGAACATAATCGAAGACACATCCATACCTGGAACTAGATGAGATCAAGATCATATCAGACAGATTGCAGTGTACAAAAAAATGTCTTTTACCTTCCAAAGCCATCATAGCAGCCTGTCAATATGAACCTGCCAAAATAACACTTAGTTCAGTGGTTCGACAGTACCCATGTCCATATTTCCATTCATACTGATAAAGCCCAGAAGTATTTACAAGGTTCAGAAAACTCCAGTAGTATTTTAAGTTTTGTGTTAATATGTAAACATTTGATTGTTGGAATTCATAGCAACTGGTGAATTGCCAAAGACTACGTTATCAAACTGCATACATAATGGATGATTGTTCTAGCGATGAAGATAGAAGATAAAAGATAAAGCAAGTACACGAATGTTAGACGGATATAAGATAAGTGGCGGCACATCAGCACAAACAACAAGTTTATGTTCTTACTCAGGACGACTAGCATCAACAGCGCTAACCCAATCATCATGCAAGAGAGGATCTTCTTGTTTTCTTGGCACAACAGCCTTAATGTATTCAATTTCAAGTACCTTTTCCTGTAATAAGGAAATGTAATAGGGTTATCAGTCTATCACATACTCTTTAACCGGACCAAATCAATATATTACCCTGACAGTTTGAAAAGAATCCGCACACAAGCAGATGTACAAACCTTTTTATAGTATTTTTAATATCGAAAATCAAAAAAAAAAGTAGGCAGAATGAGATGGACCACTTCAAACTTACAGCAGATATATTCTTAGCAAGAAGAAACTCTTCGAGCGCCAGTCGAACCAGCTCTCCATCAATTAAGAAATCAAAGGGTTCTGCCACCCAATCAGAGTCCTCTGATCATGAAATACAAGAAAGTTATCATTTAAACCAAACATCATTAGCAATCATATTCAATCATCGAAGAACTGAGACATGAAGAAAAAAAGAGAGGAATGGGAGCAATAAGATAATGTAGCTGTTCGTGAAACAAATGTAGCATGACTCTACAAAAATATTCACTGACAGTCACATATGTTCTCGGTATGCATCATCGTTAACTGTAACACACAAAAACAATTTCTGAGCCATTTTCCCTTCCATCAGGTTCCCAGAGGAACTTTAAGTATTCAGTTTACTCCGATAATGTTTCTGAAGTACTTTGATGCAGCTGGAAAACACCAAATATGCCCGCTGAATACAAAGCAGACCCATTTCCACATATTCCTGTCAATTGAACTGGATCCCCATACTAACAAAAATCCTCCCACTTTGTTAATTACCAAATATTTAGACTCATATTACCATCTTGACGACTTACCTACAACTACAAACTTCACAATATGACGACAAACCAAAACAGAAAAAAGAAGCTCTTCAAAGGGTCAGCCATCAGGGGTTTGCAGTGAGAGCTTACTGGACTTAAGAAGGTCGTTGACGACGATGGATAGGCCTCTTCGGGTTAGACTACCAGGAATGGCAATGGAAGCATTTGGAGCCTTATATGGAGGCTTAAGCTTTGTTATGAAGCGAACCTGAACGAGCCGAGATGCGTCGTCACCGTCTCTGCCGTCGACGTCCATCGTCCGCCACCAAAGCAAATCCGAGAAAAAAAGGAAGACAGTTTCAGAGCAAGTAGGACTTTGCTAGGGTTTAGACACGCCTGTTTTTGCTCACCTTACGCCTTACTGTTCTTAATAAATTAATTTTATGTTATTTAATAGTATTTTTTTAGTTTAAGATTACGCTAATATTTTAAAAAATATTAATTTGATTCAATTAGAAATTGAGCTTGAATAACATATACTATTCTTGATAAATTTCTTAACACAAAATGAATAAATATGTCTGTAGTTTTTTCCACACCAGTGTTATTTACAATGTATGCGCAAAATGAAATGTTCAAGCTTTAAATTGTGAAGAGTTTGCAACTTTGTGAGTGCCAAAAAAATTGAAAAAGTTGTTTTATAATTTTCATTAAATCCAAAAATTTTCCCATTTTGTCCCATACACAAATCGCCCTGAAATTTATAATATATATTTATGCTAATAGGTAACAATTCCACAAACCCAAAATTAGCACGGAAACCGCAATTTAAAAATGGAGAATGAAGAGGTGGAAAAGTAACATCTATTGATGAGGGTGAAATATTCGCATTATTGACCTCCTTAAGTACAGCAATTCGTGAACAATCGCTTTCCAGGATATAATAACTCTTCAGCTAAACAATGCATCAAGTTATGAAGCTCCGACGAACTAGATTATGCCTTTGACTACCACCAAGACTTTAAACTCGAAATAAAACTCAAAGAAAACATCCAACCAATAGAGAGGACGACTTTCTGAGGGGTTTTATCTCAAATGAAAAGAAATGTTTCTCCTTTTATAGTAGGCGTAATAGTTAGATGTCGCCTCAACTTTGAAGCTCAACAGTTTGACTAAAAAAGTGCTATCAACATGCTACTAAATCGGTTCACTATTCGCATCTCGTACATCACGGACGCACCCATAAACCTCTACTTTGAACCCGAATTTACACCATTGCATTACCGAGCATAGATATAGGCTCCTTTGTTAACATCTTACATTTCATCCACTTTTCAAGCAATGTGAGACACTTGCCCGTTGCTTATCTTCTATTCCATAATTTTGAGTGTTCTATTTTTTTTTTGTACACACATGTACAATATTTTAGACCACTCTTTGATCATCAAATTTCCGTTCATATAACTTGGATTTTGGCTCATGAATAATCAATCATATACCTCTCATCTCATGATATTTAATTACGATTATTTTAATTCAGTTCGAGGCGTATTCCATCCTCAAATTGGACTCACAAATAGGGTCATTGATCAGTCAAATTATCGACTAAATACTCACTCATTTACAATGGATTTTTGCTTCCCGGACTTTTTATTATCATTTTACCACGTTACTCTTGTTTTAAGTCAAAGTATATTAAATTGAATCTTTTTAGTTCGTTTGGAGAATATAAGGTGTTAAGGTAATGGCATCCTTGACAAAACCTGAGCAAGAAGTTGCTACAGCATCCCGAGAAGAATGAAGCTGGAGCATCTTCCAAAGACTGACAAAACAATAAAGAGCAAGAAGTTGGTACATCATCAGATGACAGCAGAAGCTATCTGAAGACGCCACTTGAGAAGAAGTCAGAAGACAAGTTGGGGATAGCTTGAGATAGCAGAGTCCGTGACTTGAGAAGACTTGAGAAGGAGTCTGAAGACGAGATGAGGATTGCCTAAAATCAGAAGGGTCTTTGGATTTTGTCAAAATGCCAAGGGGGAGATTGTTAATGTATATGGCATCATTGACAAACTCCTACAAGGTGCACAAGAGTCTGCTACAGCAAGCGTATGAAGACAGCAGCTGATGTAGAGGGTTCCAGAGTGACCAAGCAGAGTGCACAAGGCGTTGCTACAGCAACCTGTGTAGCAGAGAGCTGTGGCATCCTAAATAGCAGATTTCCGCGTGGAGAACAAGCTGCCCAGAGTTGAAGAGAAGAGCAACGGAAGCTTTCTAAATGCAATTCGCAGAATCAGCAGCTTGCCGGTTAACTTGGAGCATCGCAACAGGTTGGTAGAGTATCGTGAAGATAGAGAGCAAGATGAAGCAGCTGCCCGTGTGACGACAGCAGCTTGTGCAAATCCAGCCAGAGTGAACAAGCTCAGTGAACAAGCAGTTGCTACAGCAGAAGCTGTAGCAGCTTGGCAGCAGTATTTGACCGAAGAGGAATCTTCTCAGATATGATGTAGCAGCGAATCGGGAGGCTTCCAAATATTCTCAGAATATCCCCAGTGAAGATTCTGTACCAAAGCTTGAAGATTTGATTAGGAAATCAAATCTTCTACTAATTAGAAGATATGTTCTTATTGAGATTTAGAGAGGAGCTTCTAAATATTCTCAGAGAATATTCCCAGTGGAGATTCCCGTATCCAGGAGAAGATTTGTTTGTAGAAGATTAGATTTGCAAATCAAATCTAATCTTTTACAAATTAGGAGATAAGATCTTGTTGAGATCTTTAAAGGAATTTCCAAATACTGATATTGATGGAACTGGTAGTTCCTATTTAAAGGAAGCTGGGCAGAGGTTCAAGGGCATCGAATCAGAGAGCAAATACTGAGAACACACGCAGAATACCGAGAGAGAGATTCAAGTGCGTGCGAAGATTCGATAACCACCATGAGCAGAGCGTGAGAGCAGAGCTGAGAGGTTAAGTGCAGAGACTGATTGCAGACTAGCAGTGTCTGGTTAGTGGTTGATCAGGAGGTCCAATTCAGAGCAAGGCATGCTTGTTGGTTGATCAAGGGAGGCCGCGGAGGTACTGACAAGTGGACGAACTCGGTCCAGTGACTAGACGGCTGTGACTCGCTAGTGGCAGGTGGTCACTGAGCAAGGGGGAGTATTCCAGAGTGTGCAGCGCTCGTGGAATCGGTCGATCGGCTCGGCAGAAGGCCTTGGAGCGACGCAGACAATTGTGCATCAGCTGTGTGCTACAGCAGATGCTGCAGCAACCCTGCAGAATTGAGTGTAGTTTAGAATAGGCTGAGTTTCGAGGAGACAGTAGCTATTCTAGATTGACATTTGTAGAGGGTGTGCAGACACAAGTCAGAGCCTGTTCTGACTGTGTCAAGTGATCCACACAAGGTTGAGTAGCATAGGTTGCGTGGAGTTGTAACCGAGTGTACTTGGAGACCTTTGTGTTTAGTGGATTGAGGACTGGAGAATAGTCCTCTCCAGACATAGGCAGTTGGCCAAACTGGGTGAACAAACTTCTGTCTTGTTCATTGTTTGCTAAGACAATTTCCGAGTGAACAAGAGTGTGTTGCAGCAACTGCTTGTTCACAAATCTGTCTGTCAAGAGGCGCTGCGAATTTCATAAGGCACTACACGAAGCTTTTCACTAAATCAACCCAATAAGTTGATTTCAAAAATAGGCCCAATCGATTTTGATATAAATGAAGATCTAAAATACAGAGTTCAACATCTTGATTTTGAAAGAGATTATGACCTAGATCTGAAGGCACAACGGGAGAATTCGAAGACTAAAGATTCGGCATTCGTAGATGAAATTTGCAGCGCCTCTAAGTTACTGATTGTGTACAAGCAATTGCTATAGCAACTTCTTGTACAATCGGATCATGTGCAGCAAGGTATAAACAATGAACATTGATTTGTTCACCCAGTTCGGCCAACTGCCTACGTTTGGGGAGGACTATACTCCAGTCCTCAATCCACTAGTCTCCAAGGTGCTTCGTACAACACAAATTCGACATACGGCCAACCTATGCTATCCAGCCTCAACTAGTAGTTCACACACAATCAGAACACCCTCTGATTTGTGTCTCACACACCTACACAATTGATTTAACTCAGAATAGCTACAACTCTGCTCTCCAGACTTAGCCTATTCTAATTAATGTCACCGTAAGTTGCTATAGCACACGCTTGTGCAGGTTTTGTCCGCGTCGCTCCAAGGCCTTCTGCCGAGCCGTTCGAATTCTATCATGGGCGATCCTCAGTCCGGGATGCTCCCCCTCACTTGGTGACCACCTGTCACTCGCGAGAACAGGCCTTCTGCAGATTGTCCGAGTTCCTCCACTGGACAACTCTCTTGCCGCCTACCTTGATCAACCAACAAGCAAGTCTTGCTATGAATTGGCCTTCTCCAATCAAGCTCTTATTAGAATCTACAAGTCTTCGATCAGCCCATGCTTTAACCACTCTGCTCTGCCCTCACGCTCTGCTCACGGTGGTGATCCAATTCTCCGCACGACTCTCTAATTCTCTCTTAGTCTTTTCTCGATATCTTGGTGCTTGGATTCTCTCTTAGATCGCCCTCTCTACTGCTCTACCCAGCCTCCTTTCAATAAGAACTCCATGCTCCATCAATATCAAATTTAGGAAGTTCCTAAAAGATCTCCACAAGATCCTTATCTCCTGATTTGATTTCCCAATCAAAACTTCAAGCTGTTGCACGTAATCTTCTCTGGGGATATGCTGAGAATATTTGAAAGCCTCCGTTGCACAACTACTTCATATATGAACAGATTTCTCTTTGCGTTTAAGCTGCTGCTCTGCTGCTACAACTCCTGCTGTAGCAACTGCTTGTTCACTGACCTTATACACTCTGGCAGGTTTTGTCAACTGAATGCCATTTGCATTATCAATCTCCCCCTTGTCATTTTTGACAAAACCTGATGTCCACTGATGCCTTGAGCTGGATATCCCGTGGTGGCAGGCTCTCCCTAGTCTCCACCTTCTCTCCCCCTTTTTGTTATAAATGGCTGAGGGGGAGTGCTTGATCTGGCTAGGTAGATAAAACACAGAGACCCAGAGAGGATCTCAGAGCTTCGAATCTTGTTGCATCCAGAGGTTTGATGAAGATGTCGGCTAGTTGCTTGTTAGTTATAATATGCTCAAGGACGATGATCTTCTTCTCTACCAGTTCCCTGATGAAGTGGTGCCTTATGTCAATGTGTTTGGTTCTTGAGTGTTGCACTGGATTCTTGGAAATGCTGATAGCACTTATGTTGTCACAGTAGAGAACCATTTCATTTTGATTCATCCCATATTCAGTCAACATCTGCTTCATCCATACCATCTGAGCACAGCAACTCTGATAGAGCCTATTTATACACACTATTTAGATCCTAACCCTATGCTTGTTTGCATTATTTTGCGTACAAGATTACTGGTTTCCGGTGTTTTTGTATTTCAGGGCAAAACGAGGGCCTAAGTCGGATATGCGCTAACAGGCAGCTTTTAAGGAGCGCATCACACAGCCTGCGGAGCTAGCAGCGCAAACAGAGGAATTGGCAGAGTCAGCTACGGTGCGCTAACCGAATGCGCTAACCAAGGTGCCGTGCGCCATGCGCAGATAGTGGTGTTTCCAAATCCTGACACCACCAGATTTGGAAGGTGCCAAGGATGGGCCTCATGAGCAGTATATAAAGAAAGGAAGGCTAGGGTTTGAGAGAGCATCAATAGCACCAAGAAAGGGATCCAGAGCATCAACACACCACAGCACACGAGAGAGCGGCAGAACTGAAAAACACACGAGCCTATTGAGAGGACCTGCGCTAGCCGACTGCGCCAGCCGAGACATTGCAACCTGCACGCACCTGCTAGTTGCTGTTTTCTTGGATACCTTAGATATTATTTACTGTTTCTATGATGTTTACCACTAGCATGTCTAGCTAAACGCTTGGTATCTGTTGGGCATGATTCTATGAGTATTTCCTTTGAGACTTGTGCTTAATGCATAGTTTGTTTGCTTATATTAATTCTGTGCACACTGTTGACAGCTAGTTGCATGAGTAGGGGAAGCCTTGAACCGCAATCTTACCCTTGTTACTTGTTTGTTATATGTTAAACTAGTTGAATAGCCTGACGGTGACAACTAGGAGTAACGTGCTAGGATAATCAGTTGCTACTGTGACAGGATTCGTAGCTGTT
Organism: Umbilicus rupestris; assembly: GCA_963678935.1. Lineage (NCBI taxonomy): Eukaryota > Viridiplantae > Streptophyta > Magnoliopsida > Saxifragales > Crassulaceae > Umbilicus > Umbilicus rupestris. Next base: position 2,409,887 of record OY787617.1, read on the forward strand.
TAGACTAGTCTTAAGAATTAATAGCTCATGAACTTTGATCAGAACATGCGCACAAGTTAGGAAGCCTTGACCGGACACTAACTTCAGTAAATCAAACTATAGACGTTTAGAGTCGATGATAAAGAATACACTCATAGAGGATTGTCTGCGCCGATACTTTTCATAGTCATAGTACTTGATCTCTACTGCCTGCGCAAGTCTAGTGCAATTCCTGCGTTTACTACTGTTTACTCGCGCATTGCGCAACCCAATCACTCACACCCCCAGTTTTCGTAAGTGCAGGATACTAGTTAAAGCTAATCTACTTGCTCCCTGTGGATTCGACCCTGACTTAACCGCTGTACTAAGTGGAAGAGGAAGGAATTAATTTGATACACGCACAACGACGCGTGCACATCAAACTCCCTACTGCAATATACTCTGCCTCGGCTATGGAAAGGGAGATGTTGTTCTGCTTTTTGCTAAACCATGATACCAGGTTATTTCTCAGGAAGAAACAACCTCCAAATGTTTCTTTTCTGTCTTCTGTGCATTCTGCAGTCTGCATCACTTAATCCCACCAGGTTTGCATTTGTGTCCTTGGTGTACCATAGGCCGTTCAGAGTCCCTCCAACATACCTAATGATTCTCTTGACCATCTGCATGTGACTCTCCTTCGGACAGGCTTGGAACCTTGCACAGACTTCTATTGAATAGGAGATATCAGGACGACTGGCTGTAAGGTACAACAGGCTTCCAATCATGCTTCGGTATGTAGCTTGATTCACTTCAACTTCAGCTTCATCTTAGACAATTTTGATATGGGTGGCAGCTGGTGTACGTTTGTGGCTTGCTTTATCTAACTGGAACTTCTTTGGCAGATTCTGGCTATATTTGCTTTGTGAAATAAAGATTCCATCATTCTTTTGGAATACTTCCAGTCCTAGGAAGTAGGTTAGTTCTCCCACCATGCTCATCTTGAATTCATTCTTCATGTGGTCCACGAACTGCTTTACCAACTGCTGAGATCTGGAGCCAAATACAATGTCATCAACATAAATCTGTGCTATGATCAGATCTGACCTAGTTCTTTTCACAAAAAGTGTCTTGTAAGCTCCTCCTCTTTCATATCAGTGCTTCTCCAGAAAAACAGTCAGCCGCTCATATCATACAGAGCCTTCTTAAGCTTGTACACATGCTCCGGATGGTGAGGATCTTCAAAATCTTTGAGCTGCACCACATATACCTCCTATGATAGTTCACCATTCAAGAATGCACTTTTGCCGTCCATCTGGTAGAGTTTGAATTCGAGGTAGCAGGACAAAGCCAGGAGAAGTCTGATGGCTTCCAATCGGGCTATTGGTGCAAATGTTTCATCAAAGTCCAAGCCTACAATTTGGGTGTACCCTTGTGCAACTAGTCTGACCTTATACCTTGTGATATTTCTTTTCTCATCAATGTTGTTCTTGAAGATCCACTTGGTTCCTATGATGTTCACTCCATCTAGTCTGGCAACCAGATCCCATACATCATGTCTTTCGAATTCTGGTAATTCTTCCTACATTTGCAGTATTCAATATTCGCCGCCCATAGCCTCCTTGAAGTTCTTTGGCTCTACACAGGACAAAAAATAGGAATTGCAGATAGACTCGAAGGTGCTGAAGTGTGATAAACTTCGGGTTCGTTCCTTCTGTGGGATCTCCAAGCACATTTGACAACGGATGGTTTCTCTGAATCTTCTTGAGAGGTTGCCTTAATGTTGTATGAGAGCCCTCATTGCTCTGTACTGCACCAGTGTTGTCAATGTGTTGATCCAGCGGCTCTGCTTCAGCGTCTGCTATAACATCCTCTTGTACCACTTCTTGTTCACTTCTGCTCTGCTTTGGAAGGCCGACTTCCGTGTCTGAATCTTCATCTTCGTAGCTGGTGGAGGCCTCTTCTTCAACATCATTAATGCGTACATTAATAGATTCCCTCACCGTTTCCGTTCGCTCGTTATAGACACGATATGCTCGGCTATTAACTGAGTAACCCAAACATATCCTAGCGTCACTCTTCTGATCAAGCTTCTTTCTGTACTCCCGATCCCTCAGAATGAACAGTCACTCCCAAATATGTGGAAATATTTGACCATGGGCTTCTTCTGGTTCCAAAGCTCATAGCATGTCTGATTTGTTCCTTTTCGTATGGAGACTCTGTTGATGATATAGCAGGCTGTGTTCATTGCTCCAGCCCAAAACTTCAAGGGAACTTTCTTGGCATGGATCATGACTCGAGCCATTTCTTGAATTGTTCGATTCTTTCCTCCACCACACCATTTTGTTGAAGAGTAATTGGAGAAGAATACTAATGAGTGATTCCATGTTTGCTGCAGAAGCTGTCCACAGCTTCATTCTCGAATTCCCTTCCATGATCGCTTCTGATGGCAGCGATTTTGAGGTTCTTCTCTTGTTCTAACCGAGATACCAGAGTAACTATCACTCTCACAGTGTCTGACTTTTCCCTGATGAAGTCAACCCATGCATATCCAGTATAATCATCAACACACACAAATGCGTACCTCTTCCTTCCACAGCTTTCTACTTCCATTGGTTCCATCAGGTCCATGTGTAACAATTGAAGAGGTCTGATTGTGTTGATGTTGCCAATTCTGGGGTGTGAGGCCTTTTTCTGCTTACATATCTGGGATTCACCACAAATGGTGCTCAACTCACCTTTGATCATAGGAACTCCTCTGACTAAACCTTCAGCTGCAATCTTCTTCAGAGTTCTTAAGTTGATGTGGCCCATTCTTCTGTGACAGAGATTCATTTCTTCCGTGTTGGTCAACATGCACGTTGGTGAAGGGGTTGTTGTACAAACCTTGAGTAAGTATCAGTTGTTCTTTGATCTGGTTCCCCGCATTATACACACTCCAGTCTCGTTAAAAACCTAACAAGAGCCTTGAGTGAATTTTACTTGATGTGTACCATCATAGAGCTGGCCGATGCTTATGAGATTTGCTTTCAATCCATCTACTAGCATCACATTATTTAACTTGGGTAGCCCTTTGACTGCTAGAGTTCCTTTTCTCAGAACTCTTCCCTTCAACCCGTTTTCGAACTTTACCCGTTGTTCTGAGAAGGGTGTTACATTCTTCAGAAACGATCTTTCTCCAGTCATATGTCCTGAGCAACCGCTATCAAAATAGCAGCTTTCTTTGCTTGATGACCTTGAGGTGCTGACAAGTGCATAGTGCATAACTCTTTCTCGTCTCTGCTGTTCGGGTACTGTAGCTGGTTTCAGGTATCCGACTATAGACGGGTAAACTCGCTTTAATGTGTCCCTTGTTTCCACAAGCATAACATCTTCGATTTCTATTTTTCAGACTTTTTCCAGTACTCTGCTGTAGCAACTTCTTGTTCAACTTCCTGAGCACTCCTTTCCCAGTGTGATTGGCCAATTTTCTGATAGGTCTAGATCTGACAATGTTGCATTCGTCATCGTTGTTGTCAGTATCATCATCACTCCAATTGACTGAGAAGGATTTGGTCTTCGCTTTTTGTTTATCCGGGACAGTTCACCTTTTGATGACCATATTCTCCACAGCTCCGGCACTGTAGCCCTTTCCTCCTCATCTTCTTCTCATCATCTTCTAGGGCAGGTTCCTTTTCTTTCCTTTGACTGCCTCTGCCTCTTCTAAGTTGATTTGATGAATCAGGTCCAAAGTTCATTTTCTTCAGAAATCTGTCAAGATTTTTGATAGCAAGCCAATCTGATCCTCCCTTGAGATCTTCTATCCTTCTATCTCATCATTTAGTCTAACATTTTTGGCCTTTGCTGGAGTGTCATTCTTGCTTAGTTTCATTTCAAATTGCTTGAGAGATCCTATCAGCTCTTCCAGTCTCATAATCTCCATATTCTGAGATTCTTCAATGGCTGTCACCTTCATGTCAAATCTGGTGGGTAATGATCTGAGAACTTTCCTTATCAACTTCTCTTCTGAAATTGGTTCTCCAAATACATGAGCTTCATTTGACAAATCACACAGTTTAGCATTGAATTCAGTGATGGACTCCTCCTCTTGCATCTTTAAGCTCTCAAACTGAGAAGTAATAATCTGCATCCTGGATGTCTTTACTCTATCAGTGCCTTCATGATCTGTCTGCAAAATCTTTCAGGCTTGTTTTGCAATGACGCCGTTGGAGATCAACCTGAAATTGTTAGCATCCACAGCAGCAAAGATAGCATTTAGAGCCTTTGAGTTACCAGTTATTGTAGCTTCCTCTTTATCAGTCCATTCCTCCTCGGTTTTCTTCCTAGTGACTCCCATCTCATCAATCGTCAAGGGAAGAGACCATTCAGCAACAACATCTTTCCAAACCTTCTCATCAATAGCCTTCAGGAATGCTTTCATTCTAGCCTTCCAATACCCATAGTTGCTCTCTTCCAACAAAGGTGGCCGGCTCGTATTCTGACCTTCATTCATTGTTTCTTGCTTTTCTCAGCTTGGCGCTCAGGATCTTCACTATGTGTGTCAAGTTCCCGCTCTGATACCAATTGAAATTTACAGCGCCTCTGAGTCACCGATTGTGTACAAGCAGTTGCTATAGTCGGATTTTGTGCAACAAGGTAAAAATAATGAACAATGATTTGTTCAACCAGTTCAGCCAACTGCCTATATCTGGGAAGGAATATACTCTAGTCCTCAATCCATTAGTCTCCAAAGTGCTCCGTACAACACAGTTTCGACACACGGCCAACCTATGCTACCCAACCTCAACTAGTAGTTCACACACAATCAGAACACCCTGTGATTTGTGTCTCACACACCTACAATTGATTTAACTCATAATAGCTACAACTCTGCTCTCAAGACTTAGCCTATTCTAATTAAACAATGTCACCGTAAGTTGCTATAGCACACGCTTGTGCAGGTTCTGTCTGCTCCAAGGCCTTCCGTCGAGTCGTTCGAACTCTATCGTGGGTGATCCTCACTCCGGGATGCTCACCTCAATTAGTGACCACCTGTCACTAGCGAGAACAATTCTTCTGCAGATTGTCCGAGTTTCTCCACTCGACAACTCTCCTGCTGCCTACCTTGATCAACCAACAAGGAAGTCCTGCTCTGAATTGGCCTTCTCCGATCAAGCTCTGATTAGAATCTATAAGTCTTCGATCAACCTATGCTTTATACGAGCATCCCATCCAAACATCCTTGCTCTTAGCTCAGGGTCATGTTGCCCGAGAACTCTATTAAACCAAGATTTGTCTTTAAGAGCAATTTTCGCAAAGTCTCTTTTCTCGGTTGTGGCGTAGGATAAGAATTCGGTTCATCCACAAAGAGATGCCTATCATTGCTCCAAAGTAGAGTATACTGAGGTGCTAAAGAGTGTTGCTCGTTCCATGATCTTTCTCCACTCGTCTACATGCCTTGTTGATTGTATGAATGCTTCCTCGCAATTCAAGATAAATAGGTGATTAGTGAAGGATAAACTTATACAAATATAAGGAAAAATATAAGAATAGTCTAGACTCTAGCACACTCTAAATTAATAACACACTAATCCATTGCTCCCCATGTGACAAATATATTTTTAACCCTCTATATTGCCAATTTATGTTTTAGGATAAAATTGCAGTCAAACACAATTTATAACATTGCTAAGTCCAAGGGTCGATCCAAGGAGCAAATGTGTGTATACTATGCAAGATAGTGCATTTGTTTAGCTATTTTAGTAAAGAAAAAGTTGTAATTACATAACTAAGTTCAAGAACAAGATTATGCAAATAAAATCAATGTTCCAGAATCAAACTTCACCCGTGCACACCACTCAATTCATGAAACAAAACATATAGTTACTCATATAATACGATGAATGGGAATAAACCATGTGTGCTATCAGTAAGCCACACTCTTGGATCATTACTTTTTGCGACACATCTTGTAGTTTTAGTCCCTCCAGCGAGGCATACACTTGATTGTTCCTAACCATTAATATCTAATCAATATTGGTAACTATTAATTACCTTGAGAACACATTAAGAACTTGCTTTTCAAACCGGCGATGTTAACTTCTCTACCAAATCATATACTATGAACATCGCTAGTATGATCAGATATCAATCTCACATAATTCCGGTTAATTACCCCAACTATGGTGATATTGGTTCTTAACCTAAATATCTTTACGATAAATTTGCATAGATCATAGCATCAAGCAATGTAGGATCAAACACATACGTATAATTCAAAGTAAAGTTTATATTAAATCGCATGAAAAGAGTTGATATGACAAGGGATCAATAAGATCGCATAACAAGACCACTACTCACTAATCATTGTGATAAAATCAGAATACGTTTATAAAAGAGAATTAAAGAAGAGGAAACGGAAAGTAAAGAAGATCTTTATATTTAGCCTTATTTTGCTCCAAATGGACAAAACTTCAATTTAGTAGAACTTGACCTAAAAAAAGAATAACGTGGTGAAATGACAACAAAAATTCGGAAAATGAACAGAAATTTCTTGTAAATGAGTGAATATTTAGTCGATAAATTGATTGATCAAGAGTATATCGAGCGCCCAATGAGAGGGGTAAATACAGACCAGCAAGTTCAAGCAAATTTATTCCCATAGTCATTGATATAGATGCGCAAGATGACCTTCAAGTCGCTTGCAAAGAAGGGCCACAATGCACCAAAGGAGCCGGGACACAAGCGCTGCTCGGGGGAGGCCAAAACGCAAAGCATCATGGGGCACGACCTAGGCACCAAAACGCACCAGCTCCAGGCCCAAACGCTGAGCTTCAAGGGGACTCAAACACTGCTGCTCCTACCCAAAACGCTGCAGCATCAACACACAAGAAGGCTGCCCAAAACGCTGGGCATAAGGGAGTGCATCCGGAGGAGTCAAAGCATGGAGTTAATGAAGTCCCAAGGCCCTTAAACCCAAAGGAGCATGTGTTTCATGCTCCACACGCTCCCCACACGGTCCAACCTAGCATTTATGGTCATCCATTGCACCCACACGGCCAGGAGAGGAGCAAGAGCAAGGAGATGCATGGATTGCCTATGGAGGAGAGCCGGAGTAAAGGCCAAGAGGGGGGAGCCAGATCTGGCCGTTGCCCTCCCCCAGCCCTATAAAACGGCCATTGCTCCTCATTTGCTAATCATCAAGCATATCTATCCAAGCCAAAGAGCCAAAGTATACTTGATCATTTTAGCATAGGAGTTAGCATAATTGTTCACCTTGAGTTACAAGGGGTGGACATCTCATTGTCTTTGTAGCCTCATTTTGCTGCTTGTTTTAGCAATAAAACAGTCAGATTTTGGAGTACTTTGTTATTTATTGTGCTTACAAAACTCATCACTCTCCATCTCCACCTTATCTCAATCCACCTTCCATCAAATCCACCCCATAAACCCACCATTTCCATCACAATCCAATCTGCCGCAAGCAACTCTACTTGCTGCAGATTGTATACATTCATCCCCACCATCCACAAATCCATCACACTTCATTTCCACCATCTTCCGCATTCATTTGAGGAATTCTGCAAGTGTCCTGCCGAGATCCGCTGAGTTCCCGCAGAGGCCCGCACGAGTCCCGGTCCTCCTTCCAGAAGTCCCGCAGCCGAAGCCCGCAAGAAGCCCAGGCCACGACCGGACCTCGCCCAACACTTCCCGCATTTCCCAGTGAGTCAAGCGCCCCAACCACACTTTAGCTGCCGCGCCGCGCGCTGCTAAAGTCCGCTCAAGGCGCGCGCCCCACTGTCCCGCACATTTCCGCACGCTTCCGCAATCATTTCCCGAGTGGACCGGCCAAGGTTCATATCAGTCATGGTCACCGCTGTTGTAGTAGACCAAGATTCAATTCTCATGGAGAGTATACCTTTGATGGTAAGATTGGTATCTTCCCATTCACTCATCAAGAGGTCATCTAAAAATAGAGATAAGGGAACGATAATTAGTAAGATTGTTGAATTAATCAAATAATGTCATTTGAGACTTAGCTGCATGAAGGAGCAGTAGAATCATCATGAACTTAGAAGCCTCGCGATACGGATATTTAGAGCAAGAATACGAAGCAGAACTCAACGTATCTGCGGTTGGTTTTTTAGGGTTGAGATGATGGAAATGGAAAGAGCCCCTATAAAAGAAGAGTTGAATAAATTGGGTGGGAGATGTATGAATTTAGATAAAATGTACTTATGGTAAGTTGGGATACCCTAAAAAGAAAACATGAACTATATAAAAAATAAAAAAAAGTGGGAAATTACGGCTTCAAACAAATTAAAAATAGAGTCAAAATAAAATAAGATAACTTATTACCATTAAAAATCATTTATTGAATGCGACATCAGACATGCATTAGGATTCCTAACATATTATTTCATTTCAAAATGGAATTTCATTCTACCTTTCCCTATGAGATATATTGTCGAAATGGAATTTGAATAGTAGCAGCTAAACATAATATGGATATGGAGTATATAATAGCTCACAGCACATTTTCAGATCCTACCAAAACAAGGCATGACATCAGCCAGTTGTCCTATAATCCTTTGTTTGGCCAACAAGGTAACAAAAACAGAATCCATAGTTACTAAACTTGGAGAACCTGGCAATGTATAATGTGACTTTTAAGACGATTTCGTCCAGCAATGCTGGACAAGAAATTGGTGACCATAGTCTTGAACTGCCCCTTTCCTGCTATAGTTTCCCATAAATGCTCCGCTGTGCAGTTTTTTGCATCTTCTGATTTTGATACGTCAACTAATGTGATGCTCATGTCGTTTCGAATGATGCATAGTTTACCATTGAGCTGGATGATAGCTGCAGCTTCTAAAGCACGAGAATTACCCAAGTGCATCTTACTATCAATAACTTTGTTCCAGGAATCGGTGGCACTGTTGTAGACACGGAGTTTGCAGCCATCCTTGCAGTTCAAGGTGTACAGCGTACCATTTAAGGAAGTGCTAGGACTTCTCCAGCCTGAGACCATGCCATTGTCGGCAGGTTGCCAGGTATTTGTTTCTGGTTGGTACATCTGGCTGATGACCTGCCTATGAGGACCGAGTCCCTTCAAGAACCATTTACCGTCATAAACAACTCCAACAAACGGTATCATGACCATGCTCATGTCTGAAATGAGGACCCATTTGTTTTTGTTGGGGTCATAGCATTCAGCTGACCTTAGAGCTCGACTGGGTCCCTCATTCTCTCCACCGGCAACATAAAGGCGGTTGTTTATAACACAAGAACCAAAAAAATGTCGCCTGCGATGCATGTCCGGAGCACGGTGCCACTTATTAGTCCTGGCACTGTAATAAATAACACGTCTCATTGGTCCTTTAAGTGGGTCTTTACCGCCAAATAAGTAGAGATGGCAGCCACTAAGCACGGCCGATCCAAACCCAAGAGCTTGAGAGTACTCGTTAGGGACAGGAGGAAGTGATTGCCATACCTGATTTGCAGGTTCGAAAGCTTGCCATGAGATTCTTTTATCCTTATCTCTCTTGATAGCATAAATCCATTCTTCTGTAATTCCAATATTCCTCCTGAGGGAATAATAGAAATTTCCAGCTAAAAGACGATACCATCTTTTACAAACTAACCGAAGTTTGCAGTGCTCGGCACGAGGGACTCGAATTAGGCAGGCAATGGCAAGATCATCAGGTAGACCTGGAAGCAAAGGAGACTGGTTTCTGGTGCGGTCACCCCTTGATGGCTTGTATCTGGCTGGGTGAACGGAAGGTTTGATGTCTGGCTGAAGACACAATTTTGTCCCTGGAACATATCTCTTAGCCCCAACAACTGTTTTAAGTCCTGCATCAACTCTGCATAAGCATGTCGAATCAACCTGCAACGAAAAGTGGTACTGATTAATTCAGTCCCCTGGACTCAAACAAGAACTACACATTCTTTCTGAAGAAATAGAAAATAATTTAACATCATCCAGCTTCAATCTCAACTTCCTAGAATCAAACAAAAAACTTTTGCCATACTCATTTATCATATAGATTTAGAGAAAAGGAAAGAAAAAGGATAAACGGATCTAGATCAAAAGGATACAGAAAGTAACACAAGATAAGTAAATCAGAATCACAATAAGGAATTACCAGGGGAGGTTGAATGATTCTATTTCGCTCCATGTTAACTCATTCGTAATCAAAAACCATCAATCACAAGCACCTGCACAACCACACTAAGCATTCAATGCACAACTCAACACCGCATCACTCAATCTACAATTATAATAGCACAGAAACTTCCTCAAAAAATCTAACTTTGATAGTTAAGCACAAGACCTTTTCTCCCTCACTGTTTCATCACCACATTTTTCAATTCGGATGAATTCCAAACGACAACCTTAAAACGACAAAACCAGCTCGGCGATCGAGTCCCCCGGCAAACAACTTCTTCAGATCCGAAACCCAATTTCCGAAATCAAAAACCCACCTCGAAAACCCCAAAAAGGTTCAATCTTACGATCATAGTTGCTCAGAAACTCAACGGGTGCTGAAATGGGGACGAGTAGGGTTCGTGAACGCAGGAAACGAGGACTCAAATGTCAGGCCACCGAATTTGAAGAGCCCGTAGTTGAGACTTGATGAGTGGAGACGAGGGCCCGGCGACGCTAACGCCACGACCTAACGAGCAGAGAGGAGTGATTCAGAAGAGACTTAGAAATGCAGAAACATGATGGACGGGGCAAGGCAGCAAGACAATGAGCGGTCGACTGTATTTTCTCCCTCAAGTAAACCGAGTGTTTATGATCAAACCTCAAGAACCAATTCGTAATTATGAGAGCTTTTCAGGGGTCAAGTAGGCCTAGTTTATGAGTAGATTTCGTACTAAATTAAACTCGAGGGCCTTAAACTAAATTATCTGGAACATTGAGGGCCGAATGAAACAGAGCAGAACGTGGTGGGTCCCGCGACCAGCTCAACTTCCACCTAGTATTTAATTTAATTTTGTGTGAACGAGGGATATCTACTCCACTAAAGGATAATAAGGTCATTTAAGGCCAAATCCAGCAGAGTTGGGGATTGGGAATGGGAAAGCAAGTCTTCGGTCGATTGGTAATAAATACGAGTTGAATGGGTCGGCTCTCTTCTTTTGCATGCTGTCTGAAACAATCAATGTCTTGAAAGGGACGAGCCAGCTCAGTGTTTGTGAATTCTTGTTTCCTGTCAATGATGCCCATTTCATCAAAAAAAAAAAAAAAGGAGCTTCTTCATCTGAACAGTGAGGTAGCAAGCTAACACAACATACAATAGTGATGATAGAGGAGCTTCATCATCTCAGTGTTCTGCTAAGTGAGGTTAGGGTGGCCCAGGAACTGCACAATGCGTTTGGAGTTCACATATCCTTCTAAAATCAGCTACCCCAGTTTCGAGCTCTGAAATTTACCATTTTCCAGGTTCTTCACTTCGGCAACACACGCATTCACACAAAATGAGTCACCAATCTGTTGACCATCCATGTCTGAGTCATTAACTGCATATTCTTGGTCAGAGTTGTCATAAATATCTGTCTTCAGGCTGCTACAATCTAACAAGCTTTAATCTGTGCGGAGCATATCTTGCGGTCTGAATGAACCCATCATCATGCAAGGAGCTATAACCACAAGAGCCATGAACAATGTGAACTGCAGCGATGCAAGCTTGCTGAAGTTAGAGATGAATATTTCCTGAATTTGCATTATTTCAAACCAAAACCAAGATATTCTATGAGAGTTACTACCAGAAGAGGGATAGACAAGAAGCTCCAAATTGGCCAAAGAGCAAAGGCAAATCTGCAAGACGAAGCTTGTTAAGATAATTATTGAAAAGCTCAATTCATAAACTTGTAAACAGTTCATAAAGTTGGTGATTCATCTTACAAACAAAATGAAATGACCCCAAGTAGGGTTACTAGCGGCAGAGCTGATGGATTGAGCAACTCCACTTTCTCACTGGCCTTGAAACTCCAGACTAAAACACTTGTATAAAAGAATACAGCGGCATTCACTAAAACGGCTACCATTCCAAGGTATAAGGGTAGTCTGCAAGAGATATGAAGTCAAAGATATAAGTACTGTCAACTCAAATATTCTGAAGTCAGTAAGGCTTCTCAGGGAGAAGGCATCAGAAACAAACATTTGTCTACATTTAGTTAAGCTCCCATAAAAATAATTGCATTTTGTCAGTTCTAGCTGAGAGCCTGAGGCTAATTTTGTATTAGATGAAGAAAAACCAAACAGAAGGGAAAAACAAACATTGCAAACTAGCCAAGCTTAGAAAGAACCATGTGGGGGTTGTGCTGACATCTGAGCTCATCGACTTTGAAACCATGAATATTCTGAAATGAGTCGATGAATGTTTAGTGCCCATAAAGTACGTATCATGCTGATTGGTGCCAACAAACAATTAAGTACCAAATTGGTTCCTATGAACTTTTTCGTCTCATATATAATATGCACCTCTAAATAAGCCAATTATTAAGGGAAAACCTAACTAATTAGAGGACACATGCATGGCCTGGTTGTAGCGAAAAGAATGAGAAGACATCTAAAATTTAAACTCGCAATACCAAAGCATGCTACTACAGGTTTGAGCGATAAGTTACAGGCTCCAAACTCTTATAATCATATCTGACTATTCCCAACGTGGAATCGAAGTAAGCATGTTAGTCAATAACAACATAGGAATAATTAGGCAATCAAACAATCACTGCAATTTTGTGTGTCCAGAAAACACTTCCATTCTAATATACCCCCTTGACGATTAAGAGGTGAACCTTTTTTTAAAAATAATTATTATAATATGCGCACCCAATCCAACCCATCAAATGCACCTTTTAATCACAAGAAAACCCCTAAAACTGCAAGACTGATATCCTTCCTCCAGAGAGACTCCATTATACCAAAGCATGACTGATCATAAAGCTAAAAATAAATTGCCAATATGCCTTCCATGTAGGGGAAAAAAAAAAGAAAGCACATAGCTTTCCAAGCGAGAAATTGAACCAGAACATACAAGTTGGTGGTAAATAGTTTTGCGTTGCGTATTCTTACAAATCAATTTATCCCCACATGCAGATTACACATTCTTATTCATGAATCCTTTACACGGGCTTCCTTCACTTCCATGAATTTTATATAAAAAATTAGCAACATGTCCTCATGTGGCTTGAGTGTAAATTCTCTATACCTGTTGAATAAAAGTCTGTCTTGCTCTACTTATATTGTAACAAATTATACACATCTTATCACGCGAACAGCTAATTTGAACCAACGAAACTGTCTGCCAGAACCAATCCAGTTATACCAATCTACAAATTCTATTGTTTTTTAGCCTAAATAGCTAAACTGTATCTGAACAACAGTTAGCAATGACCGTTGCAATTCAATAATGAACTCACCTTCTGATCCTGTCGTCATGCCACAAAATATATATGAAATTTGAATGTCTATCTCCATAGTAAAAGATAAAAGCAGCTGAAGCAATCCAAAGAATGTTCTCCAAAACCTCAACCCAAGTTCGCTGCTTTTGCGCTGGAGCAAAAAAAGTAGCAGCATGTCTGGAACACGCATCATCCTCCAGATCATCACCACTAGATGCATAGCCCTGGCTATGTCTCTGTCTCATAAGTCCACCCGCCACCGGAGTCCCACCAGACATTTTCACCAGATCAACAAAACAGCACTATCCGAGAATGGACATGCGAAATTGCCCCTAATCAACGAAACCCCTCTTCAGAATTTCGATCTCTAGAATTCCAATCACCAACAAATGCAGAAATTTTTTGATATTTATAAAATCGTTAAGCTGGCATCAAAGCTGCTTGAAAACCCTAATTCACTTCATCCGAAACCAATAATACCTAATTTCGAAAGGAGATCAGAGAATTAACTGCTAGAATCGCACGCCAACGCCCTTCATTGCCACAAATATGAAATCCACGTGTAGATCATTTCACAGAATCCGGTATCACAAATTCAGGAAGCAATACCGGAGATCCGCACCGAGGCGATCGGAATTCGAAATTAAAAATCTCCAATTTTTGCAGCCGATTTACAAACCCCACAAGCTATCCCGAAGGCAGCATTGAGAGCCCAGAATCGGGGGCACCGGTCAGATCTCGCGGAATGGAGCCAGTTTGAAACGCCGAAAGAGATTCTGCGGTGCGAGATTGGAGATAGGGGTTGAATTGGTGGGGGAAGTGGGCGGTTAAAAGGTGGGATGAGGTAAGAAGAAGAAGAAGAAGAAGAAGAAAGGGATTGAAATTGGAGGAAGCGTGCGTCGCTGGTTTCGTGGTCCTCTGCGGGATTTGAAGTTGGAAGAATCTCTTGTGCACCAAATTATCGTTATTCTCCTTAATTTTCCATTTTAGGCATTCACATAATTTTTGCTGTCATCTCTAAAATTAAATTTATATTCATAATATTTACATTTTATTTTCCATATTTGACGAAATTAAAAGAAATTTATTTCATAATATTTACATTTTCTTTTCCATATTTGACGAAATTAAAAGAAATTTATTTAAAATTAAATATTGAAAAAGTTTTAAGGAAAAATTCTATATCGTTAATTTACTTGTTACAATTTTTTCATGCTTAAATGAACTCATAAATGAATTGAATTTCATGTAAACTAAATGCAGACCAAAAATTAGTCCGACAAAACATAATTCATTTTGTATAAGACCGGACTAGAGTCCAATCAATTTAGTGCAGTCCGAATAAAATTTATTGCGTTTGGTCCGGCCCGGCCCACTAAGCCCGGCCCGGCCCACTAAGCCCGGCCCACTACACCATTGAAAAAAAATAAAACTAACGTAAAGTTCAAAAAAACTCTAACAGCTAACATTACTAGTTCAAGTGCAGCCCCCCACTTCTCTCTCTCTCATACGCTCCTTCTCTCCTAAATCAAACTCCCTCCTCCTCTCCAGCCGTCCTCCTCCTCCCACCACACAGCCGATTTATATGTTAACAAAATAGAGCGTTTTAACGCTCCTGTATTTTAAATTAGCTACACCAGATCAATATTCGATTGTATTCATTTCTTATTTTCTTACATGCTCGTAATGAGGTATAACAAATGCAGAATATATGTTACCAACCCCATCTCCAGAAAAAAAAAAAAAAAATTGAACATCTCAGTCCTTGGAATGATAGGCAAGATGATGATCAAGTGCAGAAAGGCACTTTGGATGATTTTTTAGACGTCTGTCTATACTTTCACCTAAATAAGAGTCTTCATTTTCCATGTGGAGAGTGTTTCCAATTTGAATCATTTTGTACCATTGATGAATTATTGTCTTGTGACTCAAAAAATGTAAATAAGAGTTCAGGCTTATCTGGACCGAGGAGATCGGCCCAAACGTTGGTAAGTTTCTTTGTCAAAGCTACTGTTCTAGAAGAGATTGGCATGTTATTTTGAACTGAAGTTATTTACTTAATTACTGAATGTGACTTAACTTTATTTAACTTAAATACTTAAATTATTATTCATCACCAAATAACACCATCACCATCACACAACACAACACCACACCACACCACCACCACAACACATTCACACCACCACTTCACTACATTAACATCACAATGACAATATCACCACCACCACCACAAAAACACTACCACCACCACAACACAACAATATCCCACCACCACAAAAACACCACCACAACCCACCACCACTTCACTACCACTACTACCACCACCCACTACCTTAACATCACAACCACATTATCACTACCACCACCCCCACAACAACACATCCACACCACCACCACAACAACCCACCAGCACAAAAACACTGCCACCACCACAACAATCCACAACCACCACAATAACATATCACCACCTCCACAACAACACATCCACACCACTACAATACCATCACATCACTACCACCTCATTACCAAAACATATCCACACAACAACCACCAACAACACCACCACTCCACTACCACCACCATCACCACCACCCCACTACCTTAACATCACAACCACAATATCACCACTACGACAATCCACCACCACAAAAACACTACCACCCAGGGACGGAGCCAGGAATGATCAGTTCCTAGGACTGAATTTTTTTTTGACAGTTAGAGCCAAACGCTTAGGATTTCTTTCATCCGTCTTGTCGGTAATACACCTATAATAATATGTCAAAGAAGATGATAAGAACTTTCAAATACCAAGCACCAAATATGTCTTCAATAAAGTAACGGAATCATCTTGATATCATCAGCATAGAGCAAATAAAGACTCCAAGGCAGGGTATAAGTATGCTCTAATCTCTACTCATGAAAGTAATTTGAAAGAACACCGAACAATGAGCAGCAACAATTTGAAAGATTAGCAATAATGTTTGGAAACGAATCAAACAACAAACTCAGAGAGATGCGTAAATAATCGAAAAGTATATCAAAAATTGACATCAAAGCAAACGTATCCTACCCTTACTTCCAATTTAGCCCAACCCGAACTCAGTGATGAAACTTCAACAAAAAAAAACCCTAATTGGCAATAAGATTGAGCCTAAATAGTGCCCATTTTTTTATCATAGAAGATGCGCAAATAACAACCTAAAGAAAAAAATTTTAAACTGCCATTTTTGGACAACTTTATTCCCAATCTGCCACACTTCTGAAGTTTGTTCCGGAAATGCCATCTTTTTCTAGTAGCGGTTTGCTGAATTTTTTAAATCGAAATCATGACTGGACGATGAGTTGGCGCTGAGGTGAACCAAACATGACAAATCGCTACTGGGAGTAGCGGTTTGATGTTGTCTCAAACTCAAAGGCCCTGAGTTTTAAAACACAGACAAACTGCTACTGCGAGTAGCGGTTTGTCTGTGTTTTAAAATCCCGCAGCGACCTTTCTCCTCAGAATCGCAGCGAGCTTCTTCTCCCTTCTCCGTCGCCCAGCAGTCACGCCGTCGTCCAGCCGTCCCAAGTGTCGTTGCTTTCGTCCCCACACTTCGATTTGAAGGTATGTTGGGTTATATGCTTCGAATTTGTGATGAATTTAGGTTGAGGGTGAATTGGGGTTAGGATTATGGTTTGAAAATTTGGTCCGTGGATCTGAATTTGGGATTCGAATTTCATCATGATTGGTTGTTGTTGTTAAATTTTGGTTGCATTACAATCCCTATGTGTTGAATTGCTTTGATTGAAAGACAATGTTGATTAGGGTTCATGGTTTGGTTACATATGCATATTAGTAGTTGTATTAGGTGTATTTAGGAGATTAATTTTACTGTGAATAATTTGGTGTGCAATAATATTAGTTGATGATCATTTACGTTGATTGTGGACGAAGGTAAAATACGAGCAAGTTTTGGTAAAATGGATAATAAAGAAATTGATGGAATGGTTATGTCGACTTTGGAGACGTTTGATGTACCTATGTCTGAGGAATACAATAGAGAAAATCTTGAATTGTTAGATGCGGTGGGAGAAGATATTACACAATCATGGACATCGGCTGAAGTTGAGGATGATAATAGAGTGCTTAACAATACCTTGTGGGATTTTTCTGCGTTTAATGATGTATCACATTGGGTGGATAATATGGACGTCGACGAGCATATGATGGGGAATAGCGAATTTTCTATGAACTCACTATGTAAGGGTATGTTGTTTGCATCAAAGGAGGATGTCATATATGGATGTCAGAAATATTCAATCTTGAATAGGGTTGAATATTACACGTACAAGTCAGATGCGTCCAGACTTATACTTTATTGTAGAGAGGGAGCAAGTAAATGTGCGTGCCACGTTCGAGCAGTTAAAAAATCCAAAGCCGCTATGTGGGAGATTACGAGATACGGAGAAGCACACTCGTGTGAGAAGGACATCATTCCTAAGGACAACACACATTTCAACAAGTCATTCATTGCTAGTGAAATAAATGGGATTATTCGAGAAAAATTAAGGCTTACCCCTAGAGCAATAAAGCAATTGATGTTCAAGAAGTTTGGGTACGACATCCGATATGTCAAGGCGTGGAAAGCACGACAGAAGGCTCTTGAATATTTATTCGGGGATTGGAAGACCTCATTTGCACAATTGCCTAAATTTATGAATATATTGCAACATACAAATCCCGGCAGTGCTGTATTTTGGAAAACTAGCCCATTACCATGTGGTAACGTTAGTGTGGATAGGGTGTTCTGGGCATTTTCCCCCGCTATTGAAGCCTTTGTACATTGTCGACCCGTTCTTTGTATTGATGGGACTCATCTCTACGGCAAATACAAAGGGGTGCTATTAGTGGCTGTGGGCTTAGATGCAAACAACCATATTCTTCCACTTGCTTACGCTTTGGTTGAAAGTGAAAATATTGATAGCTGGGGTTGGTTCATGGCTTGTATAAGGGCTGGAGTAACAAAACGGCACGAGCTTTGTGTTATTTCAGATCGGCATATTGGAATCATAAATGCAATGAAGGATCCGGATTGGACGCCTCCAAGGGCATATCATCGTGTGTGTTCAAGACATCTTGTAAGTAATTTCAATATGCGGGTGAAGAACAAACAATTAAAAGATTTTCTCGCACGTATAGCACATCAAAATCAGAAGAAAAAATTCATTAAGCTTTTCTCGGATTTAAGGGAAAAATTGAGAGACAATGTTGAATCATTGAGATGGCTCGATGATTTGGTAACCGAAAAGTGGGCATTGGCATATGATGAAAAAGGGAGGAGGTGGGTGTCCATGACTACAAATGCATCAGAATGTTTCAACAACATTTTAAAAGGAGGGCGCGACTTGCCAATTACGGCGCTTGTACATTACACCTTCAAACAAGCAAATGAATATTTTTCGAGGAGACGGGACCAATACCAACGAACGAAGACCATTTATGCTCCAACTATTGAGAGAAAAATTGCCCATCTCAGGTGGAAGTGCACAGGACATGGAGTGGAAATGTATGATCGAACGGATGGGGTAGCTTCTGTCACGACTGCCAGTAAACAGAATGTTCAGGTTGTCAATATGAAAGCCGGTACTTGTACTTGTGGGAAATGGGAGGCTTTTCACTATCCATGCAGCCATGTGTTGGCAGTATGCATGCAAGAGCATTTGAGTGTAAGTGCATGTGTCGCACCAGAATTTTTCATAGACGCATATAATGGAACATGGTATCCGAAGTTCAATCCCATTCCAGATCAGGCATATTGGCAACCATTTGATGGGCCAGAGCATCTGCCGAATATGCACTTCAAACGAACTAAGAGAGGTCGTGAACCAACAAGAAGAAGGCGCAATGAAATGGACTGGGGATCAGCCGGTGGAGCCAGCTCTTCGGGAGCATCCAAAGCAAGGAGATCAATGCGGTGTTCAAAGTGTGGTGTGGTTGGGCATAACAAGAAGTCGTGTGACGCGCCAACGCAGTAGTTGTCATTTGAGCAATGAAACTTGATGCTTGTAATTTATTTTGAAGCTTGTAATTTGGGACACATGAACATTTGCATTTCATAGACTACTTGATGCTTGTAATTTATTTTGAAGCTTGTAATTTGGGACACATGAACATTTGCATTTCATAGACTACTTGATGTTATAAGTATAATTTGCATTTTTATGACAGGTATGGATTCCCAGTATGACGATTTATCCGATCTCGTCAGCCCAGGCCCCATAGATGGTTCGCTGTTGACTTGGCAAGATAACTATATATCTAGGGACTGTTGGCATAGTGTGGTACGAAATGTATATGAATTACATGCATATTATGTTTATTACTAATCTTCTTCTGACATGTCTTTTATTTACGCGCATGCAGGATTCCATTGTGTTAGAAGTGCGCCGACATAATATGTGGGACTTGGATCCCAGGATTCTAGAGATAGTTACCCGGGCGGGGTTCTTCCCATGGACACTAGTGCAGAACATGAAAGTTGATCATGGGTTCCTAACTGCATTGGTGGAAAGATGGAGACTTGAGACGCATACGTTCCATTTGAGACCTGGGGAGATGACTGTGACCTTGCAGGACGTCGGTGTGATAACTGCGTTACCCCTGGATGGCAGGCCTGTGACCGGTAGTGAGGACGTGGTCAACTGGGATCAGTTATGCATGACCACGCTTGGCACAATTCCACCACGTGGGAAGTCACGCACGAGTGTCCATCGTACTTGGTTCAAGAATAATATGAGTGTTGTGCCACCGGGAGCGGCTGAGGAGGATTTACAGAGATACGCTCGGGCATACATTTTATGCATGATTGGTACGTCACTCATGCCAGACGGCTCGGGCAGTGATGTCTCGCTACACTACTTACAGTGTTTAGCTGATCTGGACGTCGTCCGCAGTTATAGTTGGGGCAGTGCGGTTTTGGCTTTCCTGTATAGGCAGCTGTCTGTTGCGTGCAGGATAGGGCACAGCCATTTGACTGGTTGCACCATACTGCTCCAGCTATGGGCGTGGGAGCATATGTCTATAGGAAGACCGAGACAGATCAGGCGACCTCCGGTAGTGGGTATTGCGGCTTTGGGATATAGCAAATGGGACGGCCCCAAGACATATCGCGAGACTCCACAGCACGTGCTCCTGTTGTACCGCGACCAGCTCGATCGGCAAAAGATTATTGACGTGGAATGGATGCCATATACTGATGATATTCTTGCATCCCTAGATCCGATGTGTCTTCAGGGACAGCATATTTGGATGGCTGAGGTACCATTAATATGTTTTAATATTGCAGCATGGCATTATCCTTCCAGAGTGCTACGACAATTCGGGTTCCGTCAACCTATCCCGCATATGCCACATCCCAGTCACAGAGAGTTGCATTTAATAACAAGGAAGACGGCAAAGAAAGATTGGAGTAAAGAGTTGCAAGCTTATGTGACGATGTGGGATGATAGGATCCGGAGGGCCGTCACCGGGGAATTTGACATTGGTGAGGACGGCAGGTATTTGGAGGAGTACTATGCATGGTACAACTCGGTTATCATTAGATTTATTTAGCCACCCAAGCCCAAGGATAAGCCAATTCCATACCGACCGACTTCACACGAGAAGACGTCACATGTAACTTTTACTTAACCTCCAAAATACCATTCTATGATTCACATATTTTTTTGACTGACATACTCTTCTGTCGCTTGTAGGTACGTTCGTTGGTCAGATCTGGTCGTATGGCCGCTGAGATATTTGCAGATCATGTTCCCGAGAAATCTAAAAAGCTAGCGTACGATTTATTCCACGCTAGCTACGCTGATCTAGCGGAGCTTGGAGAGGAGGGAGCAATGGGAATTACACCGGACCGTGTTCAATTTCATCATGGTAGGAGCAATTTTTTTGTTCTTTTTCCACATTTCTAGTATTGTTAGCTAATACTGGAGATGCATTTTTTTGCAGATACTGCTGCGGGCCCATCTCACGGACCGGTATTCGGAGATCCAACTTTAGCTGACCAAGGCCCTTCTCAAATTACTCAAGCACAAATTGAAGAGGATGATCAGCTACGACTTAGGAGGAGCCAAAGGATAAAAAAACCAGTACGAAGGTCGATAGGACCGGTTATTCCTTAGATTGACATCATCAAACTGCATTACACTTTAAGAATTATTTCAGAATTTTTCCAGATAATTTTCTAATTACAGAAATCTAAATCTTAACAGTAAAACAGTCAAGAATCATTTATATAAAAGTCAGATTAAAATTATAGTGCGGCATGACCTTAAAACACAGACAAACTGCTACTCGCAGTAGCGGTTTGTGTGTGTTTTAAAACTCAGAGCCTCTGAGTTTGAGACAACATCAAACCGCTACTGGGAGTAGCGGTTTGTCATGTTTGGTACACCTCAGCGCCAACTCATCGTCCAGTCATGATTTCGATTTAAAAAATTCAGCAAACCGCTACTGCTAGTAGCGGTTTGTGAAAAAGATGGCATTTCCGGAACAAACTTCAGAAGTGTGGCAGATTGGGAATAAAGTTGTCCAAAAATGGCAGTTTAAAAATTTTTTCCAACCTAAATCCCAACTTGGGAAATCAACTGTTTCAAACCTCAAGCAATCATCAAAACACGGCAACACCCATCATAGATATCATTCCAAAAACCAAAATCCAGTTCCTAAAACTCAAATGGGTACCCAAAATAAACAACCAACCATTCAAAATCAAACATTGAACTAACCCCCATCAACCCAAAAGCACAAAACCCCTCACGGCCTCACCAAAGGTGTGACCGTACGAACACACCATGAAAAGAGAGAATAGATAACACATACATGCAAGGGAGCGGGAAAAAAGAGCAGAGCGGCTGTGATGGATCTAGCAAGGGAGAGCACTGCGGCTGCGATGGATCTGGGTCTGTGAAAAGGAGCGGGACTGCGGTCTTCAGATCAGGAAGAATCTCGAAAAAAAAAAAATTTCTTAGAACTACTTGGGCTATAGCCCAAGTAGCCTAAGCTTGGCTCCGTCCCTGCTACCACCACCACAACACAATAACAATCCACCACCACAAAAACATCACACCACCACACATGGGCGGATGCACATGAATTGGGAGTGGAGCCCGGCCTTCAATGAAATTTTTTAATTTAAAAGCGTTTAGTGTGTAATTTTTAAAATTTTCTATATAAATATAAATTGATATAGGTGCCTAAATAACCCTTGTTGTTGCTGTTGCTGCTGCTGTCCTTTCTAGATACAAGAAGGTAAAAGAAATTTCAAAATTGAATTCATATTCGTTTCCCAATTTATTTTGCATATATTTGTAACTAAATTTTTCCTATTAAATTGACGAGTTGAGTTATGATTTTTCTCCTTCTTGATGTTTTATATATTTTGAATTCAATTAGGGTTTACGAGCTTTTCGACTCCTATATTATTGGGTTTTGAAATCTAGTCTCAATTTGATGTCGCACACTAATGCGTATCTTGAAATAAGATGTCATGTAAATTATATACAATTTTTTACACTTGTGGTTTTTTATTCATAGCTTTTGAATTGTGATAAATTTTTATGTATTTTTTTAATTAATTGTCTTTACAGAACGAAGGTTGACAATTTTTTGAAAAGAAAAAATCCATCTTTGGATAGTGACACTGGTGGATCAAGTACAAATCCATCGAACTCTACTCAACAAGATACTTTCTCTACTTCTCAATATGTTGATTTGAATGATCTTTCTTCCGACCCTGCGGAGAGAAAAAGAATTACTGAGTATCATCCCAATTAACAAGATGAAATTCAAAGAAAATATTTGACGAGAGGACCTTGTCAACCTCGTGGTCATAATTTTCCGAGAAAAATGGTAGGAAAAAAGTACATATAGTTTCAGCCTAACTGGTTTGATCAATATCCAAATTGGTTAGACTACAACATAAAAGAGGATAAAACATTTTGTATGTGTTGCTACTTATTTAGAGATAATATTGAAAATCAAGCTGAGAATGATGCTTTTGTGATACAAGGATGAATCTAGTTGGAACAAGACGAAAAGACTAGCTTCACATGTGCGAGACATTAATAGTTTTCACTGTAAAGCACTCAAAAGATGTGATGATCTGATGAATCAAGTTCATTCAATTGTTGTTGCTCTTCATACTTAGCCTAATTATGACCCAAAC
Source organism: Umbilicus rupestris (assembly GCA_963678935.1). Lineage (NCBI taxonomy): Eukaryota > Viridiplantae > Streptophyta > Magnoliopsida > Saxifragales > Crassulaceae > Umbilicus > Umbilicus rupestris. The sequence continues at coordinate 2,433,442 of OY787617.1, forward strand.
GTACATATGGCATGAACCAGCGACGAATCCAGTATTTCAATCAATAACCATTGAAGATGTAATAAGAAGTTTTATGAAAATGAAGACTCGTGGAGAGCAATTATAATAATATTTTTTTCTTAAATATTTTTATACTGCCCCCAATAAAGAAAAATCTTGGAACCGCCACTGCCACCCACAACACAACAACTATTGGAAAAATTGAATGAAGTTTCAATTCTATGAGTGATGGATAAAGTTTTGTGAGTATATTATATTTAATGAAGTGTTTCTAGTTATGAAAACAAAGACATGCATCATGATTGTGATATTGAATAAAATGTTACATAATTCAATATAAAATAAGCGAGGTAACTAAATTAATTCAATTCAATTTATTTAATACAATCAAATCAATTTACTACAAATTAGATTGAAGATTATAAATCGAATGATTAAATTGATAACCAAATAAATAAATAACTTAAAGTAAGAATGGAATAAAGATACAAGCAAACTATAATGAGTTGAGGTCGTTAGACGATTTCCTTAAAAGCTTTTATTGTCTCCCACCGGGTGCAAGGAAATGGAAAGAGCTTCCCAGGATACAACAACTTGTGAGTATATACCTCTTTACACCATAAGATAATACTCCGGCGAACCAAACTTGTGCAAGCAACTATCACCAAGGAAATAATCAAAAGAGTATGTAGACTTAAAGAAAAAAATCAGTCGGTTATCAAGGGAAGAGATGTTGGAAATAAGGATGTTGTTGTGTGACTTGTTATCTTTCAAACCCTCATTTGCACCTCCTTTTATAGGGGAGGATGAGGCAGCCCACCATAATGGCATCGTGGGTGCCAAAAGTCCTGTTGAAGACACCAAAATGAATGTTCCAAAGGAACTATTGGTCTCATAATGAAATCCATTCATTTCACAAGACCAAAACTGATTTTCAATGCTCTTGAAAAGATGAATAGGTCTCTCATTAGTGCATAGTCATTATCAAGGCTAGCTAATCAAGTTTTCTATGCTATTGAAAAACTAATGTTCACAAGTATTATGACAATGTCATAATCAAGATAATCATTTATGTTTTATAAGAAAAATAAATAAGGCTTTTCACTTGACCTATGTGAAATTTAAATGTTCTTCATAACTTTGAGCATTTTATTTCATTTATTTTGACTTCAATTTAGACATGTAAATAATTGATTTTGTTCCTTTCACTAAAAGGAGTTTAAATCCAATTAAATACTTTCATTTATAAATATGATCACACCACATTTTCTTCACACTTAATTCACCAAATTTTTCAACAACCCACCACCACCACAACACCACTACTATGGCCATTACCACAACACCATACCACCACCACACCACTATTACCACAATACTTTCAAAACCATAACAACCAACAAAAATAACACACCAATACTAAAAAATAATAATTAATATACTTAATATTATTTACTGAAAATTTAAATATAAAAGAACAAGGCTCTTGCCACGAGCATAATGTTAAGTGGTTATACAAGAGTGGAAATGTGTAGTGTTATCCTTATGATGAACTTCAATGTGAGTTTGAATATTTGCTAAGGTCTCATGGTCCTAGTAGCTAACTTTAGGGTTTAAAGTAGCTAAATTATTGCTCAGTTTGGAGCTTGGCTCATATGGTTTTGTGGCTATAACTTAATTATCTTTCGGGTTTTCTTTTGAGGTTGAGTCTCGATGTGGCTTCTTGCCTCCTTACGAGGTATGTTATGATGCTAATAGTTTGCCAAGATTGTAAGGCTTAAATGGGATTGTTGGTACTGCATATGAAGAAGCTTTTCTCGGATCCATTCGTCTTCATTGATTTGTAGGTCCGCTTAAATGGAACGTACAAGTTTTATTTTGGATAATGTTTGGGTCTTGACTTATATTTCAACTTCCAAGAGCAGAGATGAAGAGGTGAGAATGAGGCCACCAAGGTGTTGTCGGGGAGGGTGACTCGAGCCCAACAACTTCCGCTCGTGTAAGTTTATTATGACCCATTAAATAATATATATATCTATAACTATAATATAATAAAAGATATGCTGATTTATTATTTGGCCATATGATGTGTCTTTTAGTTTAAATTATAAGATTGTGACTTTTCATTTGAAGGATAATGATACGTTTTCATATGTTTTGATGGAACACTATATAAGAACTTTAAAGAGACTTTTTCTCCTTTATTCGAGTAATTTCTTAAAAACTCTCCATCAAGTTAGACTCAAATTAATGGATTAGAAGGGAGAAAACAAAATCTGTATTTAGCAATCACATTATTCATCAAGCATGGATCAAGGTATGTCTTCCACCTCTTATTAATTCGTTCTTGTGATCAATTGTTCTAAACTTTTGTGGCTATGTTTATTTGCTGCATGAAAAATCTCAATCTATAGATGCACTAGAGGTATTTATAGATGAGGTTGAAAGACAATTAGAAAGAAAAGTGAAAATTATAAGATTTGATAAAGATGGTGAATATTATGGAAAATATATCCAGAAAATGGACAGTGTCCTGGCCCATTTGCTCAATACACAATGTCGGGTAATGGTGTAGTAGAAAGGCGTAATCGTACTTTGATAGAAATGGTTAGGAGTATTATGAGTTACTCTTCTCTGCCTTTATCATTATGGACTTACGCCTTAAGAATGCCGTTTATTTATTGAACATCGTTTCTAGTAAGGCAGTTCCAAAGACCCCTTTTGAACTGTGAACATGAAGGAAACCTAATTAAGACATCTTCATGTTTGGGGATATCCGGCTAAAGTACGTGCATATAATCCAGATGAAAAGAATTTGGATTCAAGAACCATTAGTGAATGTTTTATTGGTTATCTAGAAAAATCTAAAGGATATAAATTTGTGTGTCCTAATCATAGTAAGAGAATTATAGAAACTCGAAATGCAAAGTTTATTGAGAATGATTACATAAATGAGAGTATTGAACCACAGATAGTCGAGCTGAAAGAGGCTACGATGCAGTTTCTTCTTCACCGATACCTTCTTCTCAAATTGTTCATCCTGTAAGTCAAGTCACTTTACCAATAATGACAAGAACTTTTCGTCATACGACGGTTGGACGATATAATGACTTACCTGAACAAAAAATAATGATCATGACTTACCGGAACAACAAAATAATAATCAAATACTCCATGAAGAGGTTATCAATGAATACATAAATGACGTGCTTGAAGAAATACCATTAAGAAGATTTCAGAGGGAAAGGAGTATCTGCTATTGTTAATGATTTTATAGTGTATCTTCATGAATTAGATTTTGACATCTGAATTAATGAAGATCCAGTTTCATTTTCACAAGCCATAAACGATCCTGATTCTTCTAAATGGATCAAAGCCATGGAAGATGAGTTATAATCAATGGATGTAAATGGGTTTTTAATTGTCCAAAGGTTGTAAACGAGTTGGGTGTAAATGGGTTTTTAAGATAAAACACAACTCAAATGGCAATATGGAAAGATACAAGGCCAAACTTGTTGCTTGGTTTTACTCAAAATGATGGTATCGATTATAATGAAACATTTTCACATGTTTCAAAGAAAGATTCATTTAGAATAATTATGACATTAGTAGCGTATTATGATTTAGAGCTACAAATGGATGTGAAAACAGTCTTTTCGATGGAAATTTAGAAGTTGTATTTATGAGCCAACCGGAGGCTTTTCATTTAAAGGAAAGGAACACATGGTGTGTAAACTTAACAGATAGATATATGGACTTAAACAAGCCTCACAAAAATGGTATTTAAAGTTTAATGATAATGTTACATCCTTCGGATTGAAAAAAAACATTAATGATCAATGTATACACCTTGAGGTTAGTGGTAGTAAGTTTATATTTTTGATTCTATATGTCGATGATTTCTTGATTACTACTAATGATCTTAGATTATTACATGAAACCAAAAAATTTCTCTCTAATTATTTTGAAATGAAGGATATAGGAGAAGCATCTTGTGTTATTGTGATAGAAATATTCCGTGATATATCACAAGGATTATTGGGACTATCTCAAAAATTATATATTAATAAAGTTTTAGAGAGATTTGGAATGGATAAGTGTTCTGCATCTGTAGCTCCAATTCAGAAGGGAGATAAGTTTAGTCTTATGCAATGTCCTAGGAATGAATTGGAGGGAAGAGAAATGTAAAATATTCCGTATGCATCAGTTGTTGGAAGTTTGATGTATGCTCAAACTTGTACCCGACCAAACATTAGTTTTACCGTTGGGATGCTCGGTAGATATCAAAGTACATGGTATGGATCATTTGAAAGCTGCAAAGAAGATATTGAGATACTTGCAAGGAAAAAAGAATCACTTGCTCACTTACAGAAGATCAGATCATCTTGAAGTGATTGGATATACAGATTCAGATTTCCGAATGTGCGGATACTAAAAAAATCTACGTATGGGTATTTATTCCTTCTGGCTGGTGGAGCTATCTCTTGGAAGAGTGCAAAGCAGTCTGTCATTGCTGCATCCACCACGGAGGCTGAATTTGTAACATGTTTTATGGCTACAAATCATGGTTCATGGCTGCAGAATTTTCTTTCGGAACTTGAAGTCGTCGACACTATTGCCAAGCCGCAACAGTCTTCTTCTCTAAGAACGACAAGTATACAAGTGGTGCTAAACATATTGATTTGAAGTATCTTGCTTTAAAGAAGATGTCCAAAAATAAAAAGTATCAATTGAACACATCAGCACTAAACTAATGATTGCAGACCCATTGACTAAAAGATTCACGCCTAAGACATTTAATGAACATGTCGAGGATGGGTATAATCGAAAGATTTTAACAGTATGTAATATGTTCTTGATATACTGATACTTCAAGCTCCATGTAATTTCATTTATTATACTTCCTATTTAACATTAAATGTGCATATACATAAATGTTTATATAAATAGAAACAGGATTTGTCTTGGATAAAGACATAATTGTTACACCATTAGGCCACTATGCAAGGACTTGTTGAGTTAAGAAAAAGATTAATAATCTAGAAGAAGATGATAAGCTGAAAAATATTTTAGCTAAAGTTTTACTAAATTCAGAAAGTTCTGAATCAGATTATAGTACTGATGATAGTACTGAATCTTTAGTTAGTAAAGATTTGATTGTCTTAAATGATGAAGATATGTCTTCTGAGTCAGACAATGTATGTGAACCTTGTATCTTAGGTCAACCATGCCCTAAGAAAGATAAAAATAGGAATTCTGATGAAGAACAATTATATAGAATTCAATCACAATTCCAAGAACAATTATATAGAATTCAATCACAATTCCAAGATTTGGAGATTAATGTTTTAGATGGTAAAACCACTCTTCCAAGATTTGGAGATTAATGTTTTAGATGGTAAAACCACTCTAGAACTTCTTAAGATTATTAAAGACCCTATACTAAGGTCCCAAATTATAGATCAGATTGAAGATATGAGAGAGACTGACCATAGTCAACAAGTCAATAAGGTCCCTGACTTTATAAAACCTTCAGAACCATACTTAATGTCTGAAGTTTATAAAAGAATTAAAGATAAAAGGATTATTGAGAGTCCTACTACAAGTTATGACTTGACTATTGAAATTGAAAATCTTAAAAACGAAATTCAGGATCTTAAGATTCAGAATAGTAGACTTGATCAGAGAATCTAATATAGAGAAAGGGAAACACATTGTTACATATGATCCCCACCTAGAAATTGATGTTATTGATGCGGAAGAAAGTTTTCTGTCTACATTAGAACTATATATGACACAGAAATGTCATGTAAAAATTACATTGTTAATTGATAATTATTATTCCAAGGAATTCACTGCTCTTATTGACAGTGGAGCAGACTTAAATGTTATACAAAAAGGTTTGATTCCTACGAGGTATTTTCATAAAACTACTCATACTCTTTCTCATGCTGGAGGAGATAAGCTTAATATCGAGTATAAGCTACCTAAAGCTAAGATCTGTCTAGATAAAGTCTGTATTGAGACTAGTTTTTTATTAGCTAAAAATATTGTAAACTCATCAGAATTAATAATTAAATTGCTTGAAGAAGTAGATATATTTTCTTATAGAAAAGAGTAATACATTGGTGGCAATTCTATGGCACCAGGGAAGAAATTCTTCCTAAAGAATATCAAGAGCAATATGCTCTATGGGAAGAAATATCTCCCAAAGCAAAAGAAATCCTTAATAAGGAATCTGAGGCAAAATGCCCAAGGGAATTATATTCCTTAACCTTCTTTATGGAATTTTCTATCCCATGGATATGGAAATGGGAGCCAATATTTGGCTATACGCAAGAATGCTTACCTTGCCTTAAGCAGATCGCTTATACAAAATTTTGGGACAAGATGACCAAAATGGATCAAGAGACGAAGAAGCCATATGGTGATGATACAATGTGCCAGATTAAGGAGCAGATCGAGGCCTATCAAAAACAGACCAAGAAGGGAAAAGCTCATAGCAATTTTGGACTGGAGGCCCAAAACAAAGCCCACAACCTCACTAAAGAGGAGATGATTGATGCTTATTTGGAATCTCTAAAGAAAGATATCTTCAACATTGATGACAATAAGTCGGACGAATCAATGAAGTCGATAAGACTGGGAGATGACCATTCCCAGACAAGTGGCCATAAAGAGGAGCTGGATTCCTTTTTTGAAGATATTTGCTTCACACTCTTGGACAAATTGTGGAAGGTTGATGATAAAGGAATTAGGGGAACTTTTCAAGGAAAAAATCTTTTCCTTAGGTTTATAACAGAACCTATTACAAAGGTCTTGCATGAAATTTATAATTCAATTTCAGCTACGGAGAATCAATTGAATTTTCTTAGACAAGAACTGCATATGATAACAATTGAAGATAAATTAAAAAATCCTAAGTTACAAGATAAAATTGAAATTATTAAAAATGAATTTGTTGCAGAAATTTGTAATGATCTCCCTAATGCTTTCTGGGAAAGAAAGAAACACATTGTTTCTCTTTCTTATGAAGATGGTTTTACTGAGGATAAAATTCCTACTAAAGCTAGACCTTGTCAAATGAATAAAGAATATCTCGATCTTTGTAAACAGGAAATAAATGATCTTGTTAATAAAGGCCTCATAAGACCCTCGAAATCCCCGTGGTCTTGTACTGCTTTCTATGTTAATAAACATAGTGAACAAGAAAGAGGTCGACCCAGATTAATGATAAATTATAAACCTCTTAGTAAGGCTTTAAAATGGATTAGATATCCAATTCCTAATAAGAAAAACCTTTTAGATAGATTGTTTGATGCAGTAATATTTTCCAAGTTTGATTTAAAATCTGGATATTGGCAAATTCAAATTGATCAAAAAGATGTTTATAAAACAGCCTTTAATGTACCATTTGGTCAATATGAATGGAATGTTATACCGTTTGGGTTAAAGAATGCGCCTTCTGAATTTTAGAAGATTATGAATGATATTTTAATCCTTATAGCGATTTTATGATTGTTTATATTGATGATATTTTGGTATTTTCTAAAACAATTGAGCTACATTTTAGACATTTGAAAATATTTAAGCAGGTTGTTATAAGAAATGGTTTGGTAATATCTAAACCTAAAATGTTATTATTTCAGACTTCTGTAAGATTTTTAGGACATAATATTGACAAAGGAAAGATAATTCCTATAAACCGATGTATTGAATTTGCAAGTAAATTTCCTGATGTTATTACTGATAAAACTCAGCTACAAAGATTTTTAGGTAGTCTGAATTATATCTCAGCATACTATAAGAATTTAGCAGAAGATGCTGCACCCTTATATGATAGGCTTAAAAAGAACCCTAAGCCCTGGACTGATAGTCATACTAATGTTGTTAAGAAAATTAAAGACAAGGTGAAAGTTTTGCCTTGTTTAATGCTTAGTAATCCAAATTGGGATAAAATTATTGAAACGAATGCCTCTGATATTGGTTATGGAGGAATTCTAAAACAGGTATGTCCTGACAGTAAACAAGAATATCTTGTTAGGTTCCATTCAGGTAAGTGGAACAATGCTCAGCAAAATTATGCTACAATTGCAAAAGAAATTCTTGCTATGGTTAAATGTATTTTGAAATTCCAGGATGATCTTTATAATCAGAAATTTATTGTTAGAACTGATTGTAGTGCAGCTAAGTTTATGTTCCAGAAAGATTTTAAGCATGATGTTTCTAAGCAAATGTTTGCTAGATGGCAAGCTTATTTGGCGCCTTTTGATTTTGAAATTATTTATAAAAAGGGAGAAGAAAATAGTTTTCCAGATTTTCTTACTAGAGAATATATACAGGACTAATATGGAATTATTTGATCCTGCAGAAATGTCTTGGCAATCTGTGCCTTCCTCTTATAGAGGAAGTCGGTATTCCTCCACTTATAGAGGAGGTGGACGTGGTCGTGGAAGGCAGCCAGATAATATCTTGGCTCAACAAGGACAAAGAAGGCTTACAACCGCTGATCTGTCAAATGACAGAGAGTACCAAGAATTCTTGGCTTTTAAAAGACAACAACGAGGAGAATCTTCCTCTTCGAGGCAAATTGCTCCTTCTTATGCCAATATTGTTGGCAATGATGAAGCTGAATCCAGTAATACTGGATTTATTGCGAGTCATATTCAGAGAATTATAATTCTCTTGGAAGAAAAAGATTATTTATGGCTTGATGAGCCTTGGCGGATTATATCCAAATACCTTGAGGAAGAATCTTTCCCAAGTAGGACTTATAAGTCCAGAAAATTTTATGAGCATATTCTCATAAATAATGGCTGCGATATACAACACTTTTCTACTGGACAGACTGAAGTTTATAACTTCAGCAAAATTATTATTAAGAGAGTTATACCTCTCAGTGATTGAGGATTCTCACCACAAAAGACCAAAGAATTTTCCTTTGGGCCAGGTAACTATTTGATATAACTTCATTTGATTCTTCTATTAAGAAATCAGCAGGAGTTGGCCGAGGGTAATAATATTTACCAGATATAGGTCTATCTGCCCATTTATGGAGTTTATTAATTTGATCATTATATACCTGTCTATAATCAGGATTCTCAATTAATTCATCCCTTAGTTTATTAGATAGGAAAAATGAATGTGAAGGAGAAACTATTCATATTATGTTTTATTAAATTTATATGATTATTTATGGGTCAAGTGGGAGAATGTAAGATATGTCTTTATTATGACCCATTAAATAATTATACCTATGATTATAATATGATGATTTATTATTTAGTCATATGATAATATTAAGTGGCGTCTTTTAGTTTAAATTGAAAGGTTGTCTTTTTTTTTGAAAGATGATGAGACATTTTCATATGTTTTGATGAAACACTATATAAAGACTTTACAGAGACTTTTCTCCTTTATTCGAGTAATTTCCTAAAAACTTTCCATCAAGTTTTAGACTCAAGTTAACGGATTAGAGGAGAGAAAATAAAATCTGTATTTAACAAACGCATTATTCATCAAGCATGGATTAATGTATGTCTTCCACCTCTTATTAACCCGTTCTTGTGAAAATTAATTATTCTAAACATTCTGATTTGGTGTTATGGATCAAGTCTTACGGCTCCAAGGCAGCTCCCGATAAGCCGTAGTTAAGACATGCAATTGTTTAAAATTCCTCAATTTTTTTTGTCACAACTGCCTGGACACAACATCTGCTCAGATGCTTGTTGGAATCGAAAACACCATCGCACAGCTGCACGCTTTGACCGCGCCTGAAACATCCGCTCAAGTCCTCCATCTTGGACGACGGATATATATGCCCTTAGTTGGGTTTAGGTTGAAGTTGATGGTTGCACTGCATATCGTATAGCAACATTCAATTAACATTGTTTTGGTCGGCCAATTATGAAACCCTACAAGCATCGAATGTTGAATCAAGTAAATTCTGATTTTATGAGGTGTACATGACTGGCAGGTGTTGGTAAGATGAGGTCCTCAAATTTCTTCTTTATTCAGTCGGAAGAATAAGGAACACAACTGATGGATGCTCAAGTCTGGGTCTGTTCTTTTGAACTTAAGTTATTTATTTAAAAACTGAATTTAATTTAATTTAATATAACTTTACTTAACTTAAGTACTTAAATTACTATTCAACACCACAACAACATCACACCACCACCACAACACATTCACACTCCCACCACCACAACACACTCTACTGCCACCACCATCTCACTACCTTAACATCACAATCACAATATTAACACAACAATCCACCACCACAAAAACACTTCCATCACCACAACACAACAACCTACCACCACAAAAATACCACACCATCACCCAATGGCGGAGCCAGAAATTTTTTTGACATAGGGGTCAAAAAATTTATAAAATAAAACAAACTCATATTACAATTGTTCTTTGCGAATTTTCATTTTCATAAAGAGTTCAATGATATCATCGTTAATCATGAGTGGAAATTTTTTCATCAAAAAAGATATGTTTGGGTACAGAAGTTAGTATTTTAAATAATTTTAAATTTTTATTTGGATATGATTTTAAAAAAGATGAGTATAGATTTATTTACAAAATCAAACGGGGTCAAATATAAAAAAATATGGGGGGTCAATAGAGTAATTTTATACGTATTGATGAGTATTTATTATAATATAATGGGTGCAATTGACCCCATTATGTTACACATGGCTCCGCCCCTGACATCACCACTCCACTACCGCTACCACTACCACCACCACCTCACTACCTTAACATCACAACCACCACACAATCATATTATCACCACCACTACCACAACACTATCACCACCTCCACAACACAACAACAACCCACCACAAAAACATCATATCACCACCACAATACAACACCACTACCAAACAATAATAATTAATGTACTTGTCTTAATTTAACTTTACTTGACTTAAAATTTAGTGCAAAAGAACATAGTCTTATTCACTATACGAGTCAAACAAATGTCAAAACCCCCTCACCTTATATATTCCAAAATCCATTATAATATTGTCTTGAGTTCGACATCATTAAGGTTATGTTCTTTTATATTTATAAAGTACTTATATAAGTACATATAAGTAAATATAACTAGTCATCACCAACACCACCATAACAACACAACCACCATCACTATTCATCATCTCTTTAATCCACACAACGCCACCACTATTCATCATCTCTTTCATCAACACACCACCACCATCATAACTACACCACAACCACTATTTATCATCTCTTTCATCAACACACCCACCACCATTATTCATCACCACCACCACTATTCATCATCTCTTTCGTTATTTTAAGTTATGTTAAGTTTAGTTGAATTAAATTAAGTTAAATTATTATTTTTTATTGATTGTGTGTTGTTTTTGTGGTGGTGGGTTGTTGTAGTTTTGGAGCTGTGATAGTAATGATGGTGGTAGTGGTGTGGTGGTAATGATATTATGGTGGTGGTAGTATGATATTATGGTGATGGTGGTAGTGTTGTGGTAATGGTGGTGGTAGTGGTATTGTGATGATTGTGGTAGTGTTGTGTTGTGATAATGGTTGTGAAGTTAAATCAAGTTAAATTAAATTAAATTATTATTTTTTATTGGTGGTGTGTTATTTTTGTGGTGGTGGTGATGGAAATCACATATAAATAAATATAAATAAAATAATAAATTTAAGTACAAAATATAAATAAAAAAACGCACCCTAAAATAAGCTTCCTTCATTTTTAATTCGGAAAGAACAAGAATATTAAGAAAGACGAAATGACTGCTAAGCAAGGGATTCTCTTAGCTTTAAAAAACTAATAAATTCATAACAAAACTACGTCCATTTTCAGCTCCTCCTTCTCTCTCAATTTCAATTCCATATAATCTTCATCACCAAACCAACCACATCACCTCAAATCAGTCAGTCAATATGGAGGCTGGCGGCTTACAAAGATCCGAAATCTCCTTCCGCCGAACCGGCTCCTCCGGCCTGGTCTGGGACGACAAGTTCCTGGGCCAGCTAGCCAAGATCAAGCCCGCTTCACAAGAAGCCACCGACGCCGAACCGCGTCGCGCATCCTCTGCCGCCGCGGCATCCGATTCCACCACGCTGCTGCGGAGCAGATCCGAGGGAAGGCAGAGGTTCAAGACGATGAAAGTGCCGTCTCCGTTGCTGGATCCGCCGTCGCCTAAGGTGTCGGGATGCGGCGGGATTTGCAGCATATTTGGCGGCGGGCATCCGGCGCGAAATAAGAGAGCGAAAGTGGGGAAGCGGAGAGCATGAGCGCCCTTGTGACGTCATGTCGACCGTCTCTTAGTGTTTGGCTTGATTAGGTTAGTTATCATCCTCGCATGGTCCCTCCCTCCTGTTATTTTCCTTCCTTGTTACATAATAATAATAATATTATGTATTTGTTTGTTTTTGTAAATGTATGTTTTCCGACTTGTATATTAAGAATATCATTTTTTTTTATTTCAAATTTCCTTGAGATGTATTTAGGTCCTGTTTCTTTTTTAAAAAATATTATCGCCGAATGAATAAAATAAAATAAATAAATTTAGCTAAAAAGTATTATAGTAGAGTTGATGCATTTAGAAAAAGTAATTTCGGGTTTTTCAGAGTATTTGGACGAAAATGGGGTTGTTAGGATGAGGTGGGGGTGATGATATTTGAAGACAAGTTGTGATCCTCGTCCAATCTATTTGTACCATTTCTTTTATACATTTTCTTTATTTATGAGTAAACTTTTAAATTTTTATTTAGATAGAAATAGTTTTTAGAACCTTCAATCCATTGGGTTGGTCCTTAAAGCTACAAATAAAAATTATCACGTTTTGGGAGATTTAGGTTTATGCTTTTGAGGATGTAATTGGATGCAAAGGAGGATCAAATGCACAAGGCATAATATTTTATACGGGCGTTTAGTGGATTTGGTAGGATAAACTTGAATGATTTTTTAAATTTCTATAGATAAAAGGGAATAATATAATTAATTTTTATTTCCTTTTTCATTTATTACATTAATTTATAGATACACTTTGATAATTCGATCAAATGGATATGATTGTTAATAAAATTGGGCCCATGCTAGAAATTTTTGGGCTCTTATCGAATTATAAAGATATAGAAATTAGATTTGATAATAAAATTTGGGTATAAATGGACTGATAATAATGTAAGATTAATGTAATTTAATTAGGACCAAACATGTAATTTAAATAATTATATATGTTGTCATTGTGATAAACTTAAATAATGTGATATAATCTTTTAAGAAACTTACCAAGTATAATTTACCCGTAGAATATATTTGATAGATACCGAAGAGATAATTATGAAATTTTTTAAGACACGGAATTCATAATTGTCTCGATTATATCTTATCTTGTACTATATATAAATATGTATTATGATCTCTGCTCTACCTTATCGTTCTCCATTATCCTTACTCTCAAAGGAGCATGACTACTGAGACATACGACCAGATAAGCTTTTCGATTACACAATTTCTTTCAGGTTATTTCTCAAAGATGGATTTAGGTATGTTTTAATTACAGTAAAATGTATGCTTGATTGTTCTGATATGGGTTAATGATATTGTAGTTCTTCCATTGCATGATTTTGCTTTAACAAGTGGTATCGGTCGCCTCCCATATTCGGTTTATTGAGCATAATTCGAATCTGAATTTTTCAGTGAAAACTAAAAGTACATGGCAGTGGCGGAGCCATAAATTTTTTATATAGTGGTCAAAAAAATTTATAAAATAAAACAAACTCATATTACAATTGTTCTTTGCGAGTTTTCGTTTTCATAAAGAGTTCAATGATATCATCGTTAACCATGAGTGGAAATTTTTTCATCAAAAAAAATATGTTTGGGTACAAAAGTTAGTATTTTAAATAATTTAAAATTTTTATTTGGATACGATTTTAAAAAAAGATGAGTATAAATTTATTTACAAAACCAAACAGGGTCAAATATCAAAAAATATGGGGTCAATAAAATAATTTTATACGTATTGATGAGTATTTATTATAATATAATGGACGCAATTGACCCCATTATGTTACACATGGCTCCGCCCATGGTACATGGTTAAGTTTTTCGTTCAGTTTGTTAATTCTACAACATAATTTTGATCTTGTATATTCTTTGCTTTTTTGTCGTATATGAACCATATAAAAAGTATGTACTTTATCTAATTTTTCTAGCATAACTGTTTACAAATGATTCAAATCAGATCATAATAGGTAAAACAATTTCTCTCTCTGATTTGGTTTTGGGCCCAAATCAATTTCGTTCGGTTCAATTTTGTTCGATTCATACATTTTTTTAATCGTTTCAGTTAGTTCAATCAGCGTTCTGATTGATTTTATGATTTAATCTTTTAACCATAATCTTTGAGATCCAACATTATTAAATATTTAATTGCAAGATTGAAATTTAATTTTGAGCCAGAACTTTAAATACGCTATTTGAAACGGAAATATACGGTCACCATAGTGACATATCTGCGTAGGTTGATAGATTTGGGTTGTTAAAATGGATATATGTAGTTTACATGAATATTCAGTTAGCCCACACGTAAATTAATAATCAATGTGACTGCATATATAGCTATGGTGGTAAACATGTGACGATTCATTAGTATTTTGGTATGAGGAATAAATATATTCATAAATGGTTTGTTATTTGACATATCTCATCGTCAATGTTTGATCACTATAACAAAATATTCACTTCCACTTAATACCACTGTTCTTAGACTTGATATTTATGTTGTGACATGTATCTTGCAATTTCATTATCTACCTTTAAATATTTGTGTTATATATTTTGTGAGCTTATACATATTCAAATTCTTTTTATTCTTATTGAGCTTACATGTCAATGTCTTCCATAACTGCCAACACCAATAGCAATGGGGGCAAACTTTGAGGATTGCAAAAGAGATTATAATGATTCTCATTGGCTGCATGGATCAAGACTTAGTATTCTCACAGATGAGAGTACTCAAGGCGATATTCTTTATTTTGAGAATTGGGACCATTTGAAAAAGCTAAGTCTGATGATTAGGAAGCGACATTCCACTGGCCTTTAGAGCAATGGCTTATGCCTTCTTTACTGCAGTGAGTTTCTTGCCGAGATTGAGAAGCATGATACAACTGATACAAACACGCTTTTAGCTGAAGTTAGTTTGATTTCAATGAAGTACAATGACAAGAGGAATATTTTGGAGTACATATGGAGATGTTGCATCTTACTTCAAAACTTAAGGCACTAAAGCTTGAGTTATTAGATAATTTACTCGTGCATTTGGTTTAGATATCTCATCATGCACAATTCAGTCACTTCAAGGTCAGTAACAACTGTTAGAAGAATTAATTCACTCTTAACGAAGTCATTTCTTATTGTGTGCAAGAGCAAGAGAGGCTGAAACATGACAGGCATGAGAGTGCTCACTTGGTGAACGTTGGCGAAATTGTGATAGTAAAGTTACTAGTCCAATCACGGTACGAAAATAATATTTATAATCAGAGTGACCTCGGGTCGAAGTCAAGAGAAAAGCCTAGATTAATCTAAAGCTAGCTAGTAATGTCTAATGTGGGTCTACTAAATAAAAACAAGGGTTTTTCTTCTAGACGAGGTATCTCTAGTGAATACTAAAAACAAGATTGAATTTGGTTTGAAAGAAAGAAATAGAGAAAACGTAGTTGGAATTCTATGTCACCCCTAGGTCATGCGATTAGCAACACAAAAGCAATTAATGCATAAGGTAATTTGATTGATAAATCTAGGCTAAAGTATCACGCATTCTAAATTCAACTCTCGCTCCTTCTCTAGAATGAGAATGATACCTAAGTGACACACTTCTCAAACTCTCTTTCTATTGAACCGTGTAGAACATAAGTCTCCTAATCTCACCTTCTCGATCTATCGATCAATAACTTAAGTCTGCTATATTCTTAGCCTAATAGAATCCGAATGTCACTCTCGCGCACAAACGCTATCTAAAATAAACTATGTTTGATCTTCTAAACAACCTAAGTTCAATTCTCATTCTATCATTAGAAGTTTTATTAATTCATACCCATTCATGCGTTTCGTCAAATACATGGTGTGCATAAAATTAACATGAAGATAAAGCATGAAAATTTTCAATCAAAAACCTCATTCATAATAACAATTTGCATGTTTTGCGTTACGATCTAACCTAAGGGATTCATAAGGATCCTAACTACTATGGAACTACTCACTCATGATGAGTTCAATACAAAACATAATGAAATTGTTCAACAAGGAAAAGTAAAGAAAGTAGAGTAGTAGAGAAGTAGGAAATGATAAAGGGATGTTGTGGAATCTTCAATTGTGATGTCTTCTCCGAATTCTTGACAATTCTCTAAGTTGGCGATTTAGGGTTTTTTCCGAGAGAGGAACCTTAGGCGCCGGAGGCATCCCAAGGCACACCCTAATTGTTCCCATCTTTATTTCTATTTATATTTACCCGCCGTGCCCGAATCAAAAGTGATTTGGGGAAGCTTTAATTAGTTGACTCGGGCAGAGTGTCCGAATCAAAGTCTCAGTTTCATGGCTAGGCGAATCACTTCTTCTTAGGCAAATCACTTTTGATTCGCCGAGGCTTGAATTCCTCTTCGGCGAATCACTTTTGCAGTGCTCAAATATCGCCTTTTTGAACCTTTAAACCTTCGAATTACATCTTGATGTAAACTAATAAGTTGTAGCTCTTTGAATTAGCTTTCCAACAAGCTATGACATGCTTTAATCGGATAAGAAGTGCGCTCGGCAAGCCTTCGACGATGAACAGGTCAATTTGCCCAGATTTGGTCTCGGGCGAATTCTCCTCGAGTCATTTCTGATCCGGGCAACTGGGAGGTTGATTCAACCAAGGTTGCATGAATCACATGTGATTCGTTCACCCCCTGGGCGAATCAAATCTACCTTGGGCGAATCACTTTTGCCTTTTGCTTAATTTTGCTCGTTTTTGCTCTCAATCGACCAGAATTCATCCAGATTTTATTCGGGCCATTTCATATCATGTAATACATCTTTTCAACCTGAAATGGACAAAGAAAACATCAAACGACTTTATAAATAATGGAACAAACAAGAAGTAAAGGAAAAATACGGACAAATATAAGGTCATTTGTCCGCTCATCACTTGGCTTGCATATCTATTGGAAAAGGCAAAGCTAAGGTAAAGGATATGAATGCTGCTATACCTCCCACGTTTCCACTCTTTTAAGAGACAAAAATCTAATTAAACCTGTCACTGCAATACGTCATGACACTTTAGGAGGGATTCGCCAAGTGGCGTGCTAGGAAGGGTAAGTTTCTCAATTTGATATATTCTAAAGTTAATTTACTTTTGATACCTAAAAACACATTATGGATAGAATCTAGTGCTACAACTCATATATTTGCTTCGATGCAAGGTTGCATGAGCCACCAGAAGCCAAATGATGCTGAAAGACGCATTTATGTTGGAAATGACAAGTCGTTGCATATTGAGGCAAGTGGTCACTTTAGATTACTACTGACATCTGGTCAATTCTTATATTTAATAGATACTTTTGTAGTACCATCCTGTATTCGGAACTTAATTTCAGTTCATGTATTGGAAAATTTTGGTTATTACTTTTCATTTAAAATAATCAATTTGAGCTATCCATTAATTGTAGAATTATGGGAACTGGTTCATTGAATGTCTTTGATAATCTTTATTCGTTGGATGTTGTTTCATCATATTTTGAGACCCTGCACATGAAAACACATGGTACAAAGCGTAAATTGATTGATTCGGCTTCGTTAAGGCACAAGCGTCTGTTTACATCTTGAGATCTTGGATTTAGCATTTTGTGTATGATGGCATTTTGGATTGATTCGACTTTTCTAATCTTGATACTTGCATCGAGCACATCAAGGGGAATCATACCAAGGTTAAGAAATTAGGTTTCAATATAAGTTATGACATCTTGATACTAATTCATACCAATATTGGTGGGCCATTCCCGACTGCTTCTTGGAATGGTCAACGATACTTTCTCGGTTTCATAAATGATTCCTCACGATTTGGCTAACTATTTCTTATACATGAGAAATCAAAGTCTCTAGATGTATTCAAAGCCTTAAGGCTGAGGTTGAGTTACAACTCAACTAGAAAATTGAGAAAATCATATCAGACCCTGGCTGTGAGTATTATGGTCGATATGATGGCTCATGAGCACAACGTCCAAGATCATTTTCTCTATACCTAGAGGAATGTGAGATCATCCCTCAGTACATCATGTCAGATTCGCATAACATAAATGGTGTAGCTGAGAGACGAAATCAGACACTTAAAGATACGGTAAAAGTGTGATCAGTCATTCTTCTTTATGAGAAAGTATTGGGTGGAGCACTTGAGACAACATCATATATCCTTAACCGAGTGTTACCTAAAACGACCGCTAAGATACCTTTTGATTTTTGGAATGGGCGAAAAACCTAGCCCTAAAGCATTTGCATAATTGGGGATGTTTGACACGCATCATCGTACGCGATAAATTAGTTTAATTCCAACTTCGACACTAGTGGTGGTGGGCAGGGTAGATCCCACGAGAAACTAATTCTTGTAAAGTTATTCCTACATAGGAGTGGTGAGTAATTTTTAGACACAAGAAACAAGAGGAAGAATTCCACTTACCAGAAGTATCAATCAAGAACATAAATCATGTAGTCTACTCCGACAAAGTTAGTATACATTAATACATCCCGACAAATGTGGTATATTCTAGTTCTTCTAGGCTGACATATGCCGATAAAGGTGATAATTAACCTATTAATGACTGCTTACCTTTACGATAAAGTATCTAGTAAGTTAATAATATGAATTAAATAAGTAGAAAACTTTACGACACAGTTTCCACTTAGGGTCTATTCTTTAGAGCTGAACTTACACTTAACTTAACTGAACTTAACTTAACTTAAGTGAATTTAACTTAACTTACCTGAAATGAACCTAACTTAATTAAACTTAACTTAAGTACTTTCACAAACATATTTTTACCTTTAAGTATCTGGGAATTAAACAAGTATATGGTGGTTGGGGTGGTGGTGGTGATGTGGTTAGGGTGGTGGTTGTGGGTTGAGGTGGTGGTGGTGGTGTGGTTGGGGTGGTGGTGGTGTGGTTGGGGTGGTGGGTTGGAGTTGTGGTGGTGGTATGGTTGGGGTGGTGGTGGTGGTGGGTTGGGGTAGTGGTGGTGGTGGTGGTGTGGTTGGGGTGGTGGGTTCGGGTTGTGGTGATGATATGGTTGGGGTGGTGGTGGTGGTATGGTTGGGGTGGTGGCGGTGGTGGTGTGGTTGGGGTGGTGATGCTGTGGTTGGGGTGGTGGTGGTTGAGGTGGTGGTGGTGATGGTGTGGTTGGGGTGGTGGTTGATGTGGTGGTGGTGATGTGGTTAGGGTGGTGGTTGTGGGTTGGGGGGGGGGGGTGGTGGTAGTTTGGTTTGAGTAGTGGTGGTGGGTTGGGGTTGTGGTGGTGGTGGTGTGGTTAGGGTGGTGGGTTGGAGTTGTGGTGGTGGTATGGTTGGGGTGGTGGTGGTGGGAGAGCTATTAGGTATAGCACATAGACAGACACTAAACATAATATCAGGTCTACTAGCTATTAGGTATAATAAAGAGTATATCATTCCCCGGTATAGAGTTGAGTCGACAGTGGGAGAGCTCTCATCTTTCTCTAGGGACTCGTTCGGTGACATGGGAGTGTTGTATGGTTTGGCGTTATTCATGTCAAATTTGGTGAGTATCTCCCTGAGATACTTCTGCTGATGTATCCATGTGCCGTCCGGTCCCTGTGATACTTGCAACCCAAGGAAGAATTTAAGTTCCCCTACCATGGTCATTTCGAATTCACTAGACATGAGCATGGTGAATTTCCGAGTTTATCATTAGTGGATCCAAAGATAATATCATCTATGTATACCTGTACCTCACTGGGATTGATTTGAATTCTTCCTCTTGTCCCTGAGAGGTATAGCACTGACAGTCACTCAGTCTAAACGGAGGCTGGATTGTTCTTCCACTGTGTGTTGTTCTGGGTTCAATCTGTTGTGTACCCTGGACACGTTATCTTGAGACTGTTTCTCACTGGGGACTGGTTCTTTCCCTTGAGGTAATCCATCCTCGATTTCCTCGCTTGTCTCTGGTACGGCGCTTCCTGGATCAGGGGAGTTTTCAAGATGTATTTATGTGGAAATAGTCTCTTCTTCATGGTGGATCTGAGATGTGATCTGAAGGTCTTCCTCCCTTAGTAGGGGTGAGGACTCCGATTCATGTACCTGTGCACCGGTCATTAGGTTTTCGTCAAAGATCACATGGATGCTTTCCTCTACTTTTTTCAGACTCTTGTTGTAGACCTTGTAAGCTTTACTGTGATTGGAGTATCCGACTAATGTGCCTTCATCACTTCTGGGGTCGAACTTCCCGAGATTATCCTTTCCATTATTGTGAATGTAGCATTTGCAACCAAACACTTTTAGGTGCGATATCTTCGGCCTAAAGGAGGTTGGGCAGAGCAGCAAAGTATCCAAAAAAAGATAGAATCCAAGCAAAAAGAAAAAGCAATATACCGAGAGATATATTCAGATTGCTAGACCCGAGAGAGTGGATCACCACGGAGAGCAGAGCGTGAGCGCATAGCTGAGTGGTTGGAGCAAAGGCTGATCGAGGACTTGCAGAGTCTGATCAGAGCTGAGAAGACCAATTCAGTGTAGGACGTGCTTCTTGGTTGATCAAGGCAGGCGGCGGCAGAGTTGTCGAGTGGAGGAACTAGGACAATCTGCAGGAGGCTAGGTCTCGCTAGTGACAGGAGGTCATTAAGTGAGGGGGAGCGTTCCAGAGTGTGCAGCGCTCGTGGAAGAGTTCGATCGGCTCAGCGGAAGGCTTTGAAGCGACGCGGACAGAACGTGTACCAGCTATGTGCTATAGCAAGCCTATGGGGATTTTAATTTAATTAGAATTGGCTGATTCTGTGAGATCAGAGGAGCAGCTATTCTGAATTAATTCGAGTGTGTAGGTGTGTGTGACACAAGTCAGAGTCTATTCTGTTTGTGTGATTGACTAGCTAAGATTGAGTAGCATAGGTTGCGTTAAGTCAAACCGTGTAGTACGAGAGACCTTTGAGACTAGTGGATTGAGGACTGGAGTACAGTCCTCCCCAGACTTAGGCAGTTGGCCGAACTGGGTGAACAAATCGTTGTTCATTGTTTCATCTTGCTGCACAAGATCCGAGTGTACAAGAGTCTGCTATAGCAACTGCTTGTACACAATCTGTAACTCAGAGGCGCTGCGAAATTTCACATATCTTAGGACATTACTTTAGTTAGTATAAATAACATGAACTCGAGTGATACTTGCCTTAAGTTGCTCGGCTATTCATTGTGAATTTTATATTTTTTCGGACGAACAAATTTTAAGTGTGGAGTGTTTTGATCAGTTGATTTTCTTATCGATTATTCGTCCACTCGATGATGCATTTCGCTTCTCTCCCAAGCTTTTCATTGTGTTTTTACGACTTTACTCTCGTTTTAGGTCAAATCATAGTAAACTAAACCTTTGTAGCCCATTTAGTGCAAAACAAAGAAAATCACAAGATTCGGACGAACACATATTAAATAATGTGTAGATTGATCTCTTCATCATCAAAAGCTTTCCGAGTACATGATTGTTGTTGGATTGAGGCGTGCCGTATCTTGTTGGAATGCTAACTCAAAGGGCTACAACTTTCTAGTTTACACAAAGACCAAATTCAAAGGTTTAAAGGGTCAAACAAGCGGCCAAATGCATAATCACTGTGTTGAGTAATCAGTGGCCCGGTTCGAGACTAAACAATAGGTACATAAACAGAACCGTTGGTTCGATCTTGAACCGTGCAAAAGTATGATTTTTTGAAAGTCTCTGAGTTGGGCCTATTCGGAGACCAACCGGCAGTTAACCAAGTGAACCGGCAGTTGGACAAGTCAACCGCAGGTTTGAGGCTGGACAAGACCAGGCGAGATTTCCTAATTTGACCGAGCTGATTTTATTATAAATAGAAACCCAAAACCTATAATGGGAAGACCTAGATCTGGAGTAAAAGAGCAGAAGTGGAGAATTGAAGATTGAAGAGCATTAATCGACAATACGGTTTCCTCATTCTCTCTTTTCTCCAAATGTATATGTGGAAATCACCATGAGTAGCGACTAGTAACTTAATTCTGGGATCCTACGGATCCCATGCCTGTACTCAACAATTCATGTGATCTTAATAAAACCTTTCGATTATGTAATTGGAGTTCTTTAATTTTATTGTTTTTAATTCACCGTTCTTGCATGTTTGCCATTGATTGGGATGCCTTATTGTTAGAACGAAATTAAGTTAGGAACCAAAAACATTGCTGGGTCTGCGGTAGTTAACCATATTAAATAGAATTGATATCGAAGCATGGTAGCTATATTGCTAGTGTATGAATTGATAGAGAAGTTAACATCGTTAGTCTGAAACCCTAGACTTAATAAATTGAAATTACTGATAATTCTTGATTGGGCTTCGTTCTGCAGTTTAGATTAATTCGGAAATGATCCGTGAAATTTGTCTACACTGCTGACATTGAGTTACAACTTCTGTTGTAGCACTCACTGTATTTTTCTGCAGAATTTGTTCTTTTGTGCTAAATAAGACAGACATAAATAATTTGTTCACCCATTTCGACAACTTGCCTACGTCTGGGGAGGATCACACTCTAATCCTCAAGATTTCACTACCACGGTTTAAAGTACAAAGGACTCTAACATCTACTTCTCACCTAGCTGAAATCTCTATTCGCAATCTAATCATACAGATTCTAGTAACAAATAGCTACAGATCTGACTCACAGACTTAGCCTATTCTATTACAATGTGTAGTAGACGAAATGTTATAGCACACTCTGCACCTGAGTTGTTGTAACTTTGGTTGAAACTATTCTAGCACGTTCTGCAAACTGTCGGTCTCTCACTGAGTGCTTCCAACTCAGATTTTGCTGCCCCTCGATCAATGACCGTCTGTCACTATCGGGTAGAAACAATCAGCTCTTCACAGCCTGCGGCAGCACCTGTCTTCAGCCGTTCTCCGAAGCACTGATTGATCCCTCAACGAGCTGCGATCCAGATGAATATGTGGATCAATGCTAGATCACACTCCACGAGTTTTGATCTCCTCTGCGCACTACACAGTTCGGTGTATTCTCTGCTTCGATTGATGTATATCCCTCAAAGGACTGCCTCTGCACTTCTTTTTATAGTTTCACGGAAACCTGGTTGCCTTAGAATTCATAGAGCAACACATCATTATCTGAATCTTCTCCTAGATTCTTGAGAAGTTGTTGAGAGAAGGTTGTCTAAATCAAAATTTAGAAACCTTATCAATTTGCATCTCTTCCCGCCGCGTGATGACAGCTACAGATCAATTGATGACGTTTTCAGTGCACCCTGAACTTCCGCGATGCCTTCAGTACCTCACTGAGGTCTCTCCGTTCGACTTCAAGTTGATCTGTCATTTGTTCTAGCTTCAAAACAACACGGTTTGCTATAGCAGATTCTGTCTTCTGAATGTTGTTCAGACTGCCTTAGCTTTTGTGGTCCAAAGAGTGCTACAACAGAATCTGGTTCTTTGTAGCTGTTTTCTCACTCTCCAGATTGTGCTCCAGCTCCAAATCTTCAGAGATTGCTGTAGCATAATCTTGTGCACTTTGTCAAGGGATGCCATACCTCAACATTCCGTGATTGGGCGGCTTGCGTGATATTATTAGGTTATTTTCACCACTCCATAATATAATTGAATTATTAGATTTATTGCATGATTTGTGTGTTAGGCATGGGTAAAGTTTGATCTTGGAACTCTTTTCTCTGATTAAATCAACTTTTAACGTCATTAGGATAAATAGTATAACTTTTCCCAATTTCTGTTAGGAGTAGCTAAACACGTTGTTTGGTAGCTAGTATATACACACGCCTGTTCTCAAGATCGACCCTTGGCTTACCAAGGTTTATAAATTACTTTTTACTGCAATTTGACCCCTAAAATATATATTTGACAACTATAAAGGATTAAATATACGTTTGTCATATGGTTTGAGGAAAATTTGATGGATGAGTATGTGCATCACAAGTTTATTGGGAGAAGGTACATTTTCTTGGTTTTATATGTCAATAACATACTGCTGGCCACTAATTATATGAGGACTTTATGCGACACCATGGAATTTCTACCAAAACATTTTGAGATGAAAACCTTGGTGATGCATCCTTTGTTCTTGGAATCCATATACACCGAGACCATTCAAGAGGTATCTTAGTATTGACACGAAGGAGTTATATTAACAAAATTCTCATAAAATTCGGCAGGCAGGACTGTAAACCATTAGACACCTTTGTCGCTAAAGGAGACAAATTTAGTCTCGATCAGTGCCTTAAGAGTGCTTTGGAAGTTTAGGAGATGCATAAGCTTTCTTATGCTTCAGCTGTAGGAAGTCTTATCTATGCTCAGGTATGTAAGCGTCCTGATATCCCTTACATTATTGGCACGTAGGGAAGGTATCTGCATAATCCGGGAGTGGATCATTAGAAAGCAGTCAAGCGGATTAAGAGGTATTTGCTGGGAACAAAAGAGTGTAGGCTCACATATCAGAGATCGGATCATTTTGAGATCATTGGGTACTCTGAGTTTGATTTTGTTGGATGCCAAGATAGTAGACGTTCCGCGCTCTATCTATCTGCTAGCTGCAGGAGCCATTTCCTGGAGGTCTACCAAATAGGCACTCGTTGCACCATCTACTATGGCAACATAATTTGTAGCTTGCTTTGAGGCTTCACATCATGGCGTATGGCTGCGAAACTTTAACACTGGACTGCGTCTAATGAATGATATTGAAAAACTACTAAAGTTATACAATGTCGATAAATTAGTAGTGTTGTACGCCAACAACAGTAGGAGCCCTACGAAATCAAAGCATGTTGATATCAAATTTCTGGTTGTGAAAGAGAAGATATAGAGTGGACAGAGATCCATAGAGCATATTGAGACAAATAAACCTTTTGGCACTTCCATGACATGAGCGCTGGGTTGGTCTTCCTCCTACCTATGCTAAGGACATTGCGACTGAGATTTGTAATTTTTATAATAATGAGGAAGAGCAGATTATAAAAATAAGAAGTGAGTAGGAGCGGTCTCGGTCCTATTCATTTGTAGGCCCTGGGCGAAAATTTATTTTGGGCTCTCTTTCTGAGTAAAACTTAAACTTTATTGATACTAATCAAAGCAAAAAATCCGCTTCGTGTCTTAGAAAAGTAAGTATGTATCACCTACAACATATATGAAAACAAATAAAAGTTACGTTAGAATTTTTCGTCGAGCATTTCTAGATGCAAAATCACTAATAATGGCCTCAAATTCTACTTTTTCTAGCATATCTCTCTCAATACATAAGAGAGTAAATCATTCAATCTCCAGTGACATAGAATATCTCAAATAATATTTTAATAACTTTAACTTAGAGAAACTTCTTTCTGCTGATGCAACAGTTACGAGAATAGTTAATAGAATTCGATACGCAATAGAAATATTTGGATAACAACCAACTATTTTTATGAACTCAAGAACTTCAAATGGAGACATAGACACATCATCTGGTAAAGTCATTCGCAACACTTTTGTTAAGGTAATGGCATCCTTGACAAAACAAGCGCAAGAAGTTGCTACAACATCCCCTGAAGATTGAAGCTGAGGAAGCTGCAAAAGAAGGAGTTCAAAGATGAGAGGAGGATTGCCTAAGATTAGAAGGGTTCTTGGATTTTGTCAAAATACCAAGGGGGAGATTGTTAAGATATGTGGCATCATTGACAAACTCCTACAAAGTGCACTAGAGCCAGCTACAGCAAGTATGGAAAGAAAATAGCTGATGAAGAGCATTCCAGAGTGAGCAAACTCAGTAAATGGCGCTCCAGATGAAGACATTAAGTGGCGCTCCAGATGAAGACATTAAGTGGCGCTTGAGCTTAATGTCTTCACCAGGCGCGCCACCTAATGTTGCCTTGGGGCACTCAGAAATCTGGAAGAGATCATGAAGACATCAGCTTATGCAATCTGGGCAGAGTGACTATCTCAGTTCTCAAGCAGTGGAGTAAGCATGTGCTACAGCAATCTCTGGAGCAGAAGTTCAGTAGCAGAAGATCAGCTCTCCTTCAGAAATCCAGTGCAAGTATACAAGGCAGAAAAGCTGCAAGTGCTTCAGCAGACGCTGGTGCCAGAAGGATCTTCCTTAAAATTGATGGGATTGTTTCCTAATGCATTTAGGAAATTCCAGCAGCAGCAAACAACTCCTGAACAAGTGAACAAGGAGCAGCTACAGCAGGGGATGCTATAGCAAGAGCTTGTTCAAGTTGCTGCAGCATCTGTCCGAGTAGCAGCAGCAACCAGGGCCTTTGGCAAGAAGGCCTGGCAGCCCTGTTGAGAGCCTCAGAAGAATTTCTAAGTTGCTGCCAAGAATATTCCAGTGGGGATTTCCTAGCTAGAGAAGGAGATTTGTTTTGGGGATCAAATCTAATCTAATCTCTTAGTTTTTAGGAGATAATTGTTCTTTTTGGAACATTGCTTAAAGCTGGTCTTGCTTAAAGCTGGTATTGCTATTTAAGGGAGAGGAGTTCAGAGCTGAGAGAGGGATCGAAGCTGAGGGATACACGAGTGCATATACAAAATTCAGAGAGAGTAATTCTTGGTGTGCGACGGACGAAATCTTCGATCATCACCCGAGAGCAGAGCGTGAGCGCAGAGCTGTGGTGATAGAAGCAGTGGGAGGTCAGGACTTGCAGAGTCTGATCCAAGCTTGATCTGGAAGCCAATTCAAAGCAGTGGTGCTTGTTGGTTGATCAAGGGCAGCCGCGGACGAACTGACGGGTGGTTGGCTCGTTCAAGTGTCGTGCGGTAGTACTCGCTAGTGGCAGGTGGTCACTGAGTGAGGGGGAGTATTCCAGAGTGTGCAGCGCTCGTGGAATCGTTCGATCGGCTCGGTGGAAGGCCTTGGAGCGACGCGGACATTTGTGCTTCAGCTGTGTGTTACAGCAGTTGCTACAGCAACCCTGCTGAGTAGGTGTAGTTTAGAATAGGCTGAGTTCTTTGAGAAGACTGTAGCTATTCTAGATTGACATATTTTAGAGGGTGTGCAGACACAAATCAGAGCTTGTTCTGATTGTGCCGAGTGATCCACACAAGGTTGAGTAGCATAGGTTGCGTGAGTTGTAACCGAGTGTACTTGGAGAACTTTGGTTTGAGTGGATTGAGGACTGGAGAATAGTCCTCCCCAGACGTAGGCAGTTGGCCGAACTGGGTGAACAAACTTTGTCTTGTTCATTGTTTGCTGAGACAATTTCCGAGTGAACAAGAGTTTGCTGCAGCAACTGCTTCTTCACGAACCTGTCGAACTGAGACACTGCGAATTTCAACTTTTAATTCATAAATAAAATCATCCAAATCAACATTTGACTCTTCGTCATGAGAAAAAGTAGCATGAAATTTCTTACAACATTCTCTTCATTCATTTTCATCAAATGACTTCAATTTTTAAATCAAATAAAATTCCAAAAATACTTTCAAACATTTGCA
Organism: Umbilicus rupestris; assembly: GCA_963678935.1. NCBI lineage: Eukaryota > Viridiplantae > Streptophyta > Magnoliopsida > Saxifragales > Crassulaceae > Umbilicus > Umbilicus rupestris. Next base: position 2,461,132 of record OY787617.1, read on the forward strand.
ATTTTTTAAAACTACTTTTCAATGATGAAATAGCGATATCCAAAATCACTAAGAAGTAATTAACTCTAAAAAATTCTTCAGCAGACTGTATTTCTTCTACATGATCACTTTTATCAAATTGTTTTTTCTTTACTCTATGTCGTTTTTTTTTTTTTTTTGAAAACTCTTGTTCTTTGTCCATATCACATGCAATATTTAAACTTGAAATAAATCTTTCATTTCTGTAATTTTCAAAAAAACACATCACGCCTCTAACTGTTGTATAAATGTTCATTGATCTTGACTGCAACTTCTTACTCACCATGTTTATAGCAAGCAAAATATCATGCCAAGTAAAAACTCAAACTTTCAAGTGAATTAACTAAACTTTCCGCTTCAATTTCGACTTGGCATCATCACAAACATTGTCTAATTCTAACAAAGCCAACATTATTTGAGGAGTTTGAAATCTAATAGCTTTAACACTTTTGAGGCGACTCTTCCTTCGAGTATTAGATAACGATTTCACACACAAGCCCGATACATTAGAAATTAAAACATTCCATCTTTTAGGAGAACTAGAAAATAATACATATATTCTTTGTATCACACCAAAAAATATGACCGCTTTAACACAAGAATGAGCCATATCACAAAGAGTTAGATTAAGACTATGACAAGCTCATGACATAAATAAAGCTCTTCGAATTTATTTCGAGAATGCGTTTTTGAACTCCTTGGTGTTTTCCTTTCATGTTAGACCCATTATCATATCCTTGACCCCTCACATTAACAACATCAAGTTCAAGAGATTTCAAAGCATTAAGTAATTCTATGAAAAGTCATAATCCTGGTGAATCATCTACCTTTAAAAATGCAAAAAAAAATTCTCTAATTTTGATTTGATCACTAGAAATATTTACACATCGTACTAATAAAGCCATTTGTTCTTGATGACTCATATCAGGGGTACATTCTAAAATTATAGAGAAATATTTTGCCTTCTTAATGACGTTTATAATAGACATTGTCTGCAAGCAAGGAAATCAATTCATTTTGAATTTTATGACCAAGATAGTGATGATGAATTTCATGATTTTGTATCCGCCTAACATGATCTTGCATTATGATATCAAAATCGGCAATCATCCAACCAATCCAAAAAAAATTTACCATTACTATCTTGATAAAGTTTCTCATTAGACCCTCTAAAAGCCAAATTATTTTTAACAAGACATTTGACAATAGAAACAATTCTTATTAAAACTTGTCTCCAACGCTCTTTTTCCTTATTAATTTCATTTTGAAAATTTATATCAAGTGTTTGATTATTATCTAATCTTGATTTAAATTCTTTCCATTGATCCATATTAGTCAAATGTTCAACATTTCTTTCATGTTCTTTAAGTCTTATTTCAAGGTGCTTCAAATCATTAAATCCACTATTTGCTAAAAAAAAGTATTATTGTTTCTTGATTTAAACAACTTGCAGCAAAAATAATATACTTTATCTACACACTTTGAATAAATTAACCAATTTCTATCAATTTTCTCACTATTTTTCATGCCCCTAGAATAATAACTATATGCAAAATGTCTAGAAGAATCATCTAAAGGAAACACAAGATTCAATTCTCTAATTGGTCTATTTTCAACTATTAGTTCTATAGTTTTTCTATCAAGATTATGTCAATTCCTAGAGTCATATATATCTATAAAAGTATTTGTTTCATCATCATCTATTAAATTGTTAACATTATCATGTTCACTTAAATTAGTAGCATCTTGGATTAATATATTTTCATCATTCAAATTATCTACCATTCCCTTACGCATATCAACTTGTTCTATATTTCTAGAAGAGCTTACTTTCTTCATAAATTTATCAAACGCACCTCTTTGAGATTCCACAAATTTTTCATCTTGTTTTCGTTTTTTTCTTTTCTCACTTCTCGACAGTTACTTTTTAGGTAACATCTTACACAAAAATATAGATGTGGTAAGGAACAATTGCACCTGAGAATACGAATGATGGAGGATGAACGATCCAATAAGCTTTGCCAAACTCAGATGGAGAAGAGGACGACTAACTGATTGCGAAAAGGGAGGCAGGGAGCTAGCGAGCTGCTGAGCCGCGGACAATATAACGTAATCAAAACAAACAAAAAAAATTATTTTATCCTAAATAGCTTAAGCGAATGGGCCATCTTTGAGAATGGGCCCTGGACTGATGCCCTCATTTCCCACCCCTGGCCTGAGTAGGAGAAGAAAGTGAAGATGACATGTTGTTGTTGATGAGCACCAACTATAACGAAAGAATTTAAAGAATTATTTTTTATAAGCGGTTTGCAGAAGTCGTCGGGTCAATTGGCGTTGACTAAACAAAATTAATAATAAATTGTCTTATTGAAAGACTATTTGTGCTCAACATATCAAATTCAAAATACATTTAAAAAAATATGACATTTGACATTTACAAATAAAAAAAATTCCATTTATTTGCGAATTTATTTTTGTCAGAGCTTGAAATTGATTTTCTGTAATATTAACTTGTAGATTATGATCTATTTTGTTTATATAAATAGATTATAGAAATGCTTAGGTTTTGCTTGATAAAAATGGCACGTGGCATGCTTGTAATAAACCTCAATAATTGGATTGAATTAATGTAGAGGATAATTATAAACATTGTAGCATGTGACATGCCACATGCGGTAGTAGTAGTAGTTGGGTCATTCAAAATAGGAGGAGACAAATTCCACCGCTCCATCTTACGTGTCTTTTCTATTTATTGCCGGACCAGATGTTATTTAAGCAAAGTGGAACGAGGTCCTTGAAAAATGACACGTGGAAGGCAAGGTGTCAGAGACTGACCGGAGGCATAAAATGGTTGATTTGTGCTACTTGCTTTCAAATCAACATTGTCAAATTGCTTTGTGAATTCTCCCACCACAATCAATCATCAATGAGAATACTCTATTTTTATGTGCTCATCCTCATCGTCCACCTCATCATGCCCTTAATCGTTACCCAAATGATCCTAAATATAGACAGACTACGAGCGTAATTCGAAATCACAATCACCTCCTATTTTTAAGATAAAAATTCAATTGTGTGCATGTCCAAATAAATATACTAATTCAACGGGTCTAAAAGCATTTGCATTGGAGGAGGTACTGGCATTGAAAGTTACTGAAGACTGATAATTTAACCTTAAATTATCTAGCAGTTACCAACTAAACTATATAGGAATGGGTTAGGGTGGGCTAAACACGAGTGCATAGGTGGATCTTGTGGCAAGCAAGCTTATGAGTCATTCTCAACACTTGCTCTGATTCAAGAAGAAACATGTGGAGAAGAAACTAGTGTTGTATGCCGGTTGGTTGTAGTATCATCAACCTTTATTTAGTACCTCACGGAGCCATTTTTGTCCCTTAGCCTGCCTGCTGCCATCACTGTCCTTCCTATTCCCAACAACAGCAATCCTCCTCCTGCGCATACGTCCATGTCTCCTTCACTAATCAGATCCAAAGGTGAACTGTCATCGCCTCAATCTCTAATTTTACCCCACTCCCTACTAATTTGATCAAGACACGGCAAGTCGTTAGCTTCTTCAAATAAATAGTCACTTTTCGCTAATTCAACAACTTTATTTAGGCCTCACAATCTAACTTTGTAATAAGCCAGTTGGTTCAGACCAAGCAGGAGTTCCGGGTACTTGTAATTTCAAAGTAGGAGAAATATGGAAGAGGTTCTGAAAATAGACACTAGTAGTATTGAATTCATGATCAATAGGCATGAGATTGGATTGGTGTGATTTGATATTGTCTAATGGATGGGGCTAGAGTAGCAAGGCCTGAGCTCCTGCTGCAGCTGATGCGGCTGCAGAGCTTGAGATTGAGCAGTGAGATTGGCCCTTGGGCAGGACCTAATGCCCTGATCAGCTGGCAGCGGCACCACTGGGAGGTTATTGCAATTGCAGATCTCGATCATCATGCCATCCGGGTCGTGGAAGAAGAGCTGATCAACGTACACTCCTCCTTCCTCCACTCTGCTCCGGACGTATTCAATCCCCATCTCCTCCAGCTTCTTCTCCACACTCGCCATGCTCTCGCACTGCATCAAATGAAAAGAAATTAAGTGCTGTGATTCATTCAAACCCGCAACACAGGAAGAAGAAAAAAACTCTCAACTTGGAAAGAAATGTGATTGTCCTTGGGGTTGATCTTGTTGATTTTGGGCATCTGCTCCGGACCCTCCGATTGCAAGAGGTGAATCCCAATTCCATAGTTGAACAGCCTGTGCAGATCCACCACAATCGAATCACAACACTTGTTATAACATGCATCGAGAAGCAAGCAATCAATCAATCATATATACCATGCACCATCGAAATCGAAGGAGCCAGGCCTGCGGATGGGGAAGAAGCCAAGAACATTCTGGTAGAAACAAAGAGTCTCATCAACGGAGCGGCAGACGAGTGAGATGTGATTCAAGGAAGTGAGACGAAGAGGATTTGGTGGTGCAGAGCCATTGTCCTTCATTTTGTTGTGTGTTTCTGGCAAAAGAGAAACAAAACTCTCCTTCAAATTCTTCATCTCATTTATAGTGGTGGCCATGGGTCATGTCACAAATTGTTTCGCACAAGTTATCTTCTGTTTGTTGGCACCTTTATCTACAAATTTAAGCGTTAAAAGAAAATTAGATGAAACATAAAAGGATAGATACGGTGTTCTTCAGTTCCTAATTTGTTACAAATAAAATAAGAAGTGGATGGAAGGAAGGAATATTAAAGGAAGATCTTTTTTTTTTATCTTTTTTTTCTTCCCCTCTTTCTTTTAAACTTAAACAAATGATAAATTACAAAATAATGCTAAGTAGCGTTACGGATATGGTTCAATCAGGATAAAGATTGGATGCAATCAAACAAAATTAAGTATAAATATTGTTCTTCCTTGTTCATCCATTTCAATAAAATTCACGCACGTGATGTTAATTAGCTTGCGATAAGTTATTATTATTATATAATGAATTTTTAAATTAAAAAAATCTTATTATTAGTAGTGGTTGAGGCTCATTTGGTGGTGCATCTATCGTCTACTTAATTAATAAGTCCAATATGAGTTGCTTTAAATATTAAAATTTGTAGCATACGTCCAGTCCACAATTTGATAAGAACATGATCCAAATTTCAAATTTATTAAAAGAGTTAACTATTCTAGTTCATGTCGATTAGAGTGGGATATTGAAGCCTATGGAAGCTTCGACAGGTGTGAATGGAGGTGAGGAAAGGAATAGAGTAGAAGAGGGATTGTGAGAAGAGAGTAGAAGAGGTTGTTATCACAAATAGCTTGTTTATTTCATACGATCCCAACTCTATTTATAACTGCATAGAGTGATCACTGCATTGCAATTCTGTTATAACAAACCCACTGACCTCTCAAATGATGTTAAAGGATAGCGCGTAGTCGCCCGTTTCTTGCGGAAGCCTCTCCCTCCTTGCTGGTTTGTTACATTGCTCCCCCCGATGAGTAAGATCTCGGCCTCGAGATCAAAGTCAGGATAATCCTCCTTTAATTTTGTGCAATCTATCCATTCAGCATCTTCCACTTTCTGTCCTTCCCATATCACCAGAACCTGAGGCACCTCAATTTCACCCCTTTTAAGAACTCTGTAATTAAGCAACTCGGTAGGTTTAATGCTAGGGTGAGTATGCACAAAGCAAACTGGCCAATTAACTTGAAAAGGAGGTGACCCTTTGCAGCGCTTTAGATTAGATACATGGAACACCGGGTGAATCCGGGACTCCTCCGGCAGTGCCAATCGATAAGCAACTGGCCCATACTTAGCCGTGATTAGAAAAGGTCCATAGTAACGTTTCGCCAATTTGTTTGAATGCCTAAGTTTCAAGGAAGTTTGTCGATATGGCTGCAGTTTTACGAACACATAATCTCCCACCTCATAACTCACGTCCTTGCGATGTTTGTTCGCCTGTGCTGACATTCGCTGTTGAGCCCTCAAAAAATTCGCCTTCAGCATACGTATCAGGACTGTTCGGTCTGACAGAGTCTTATCTACAGCCTCAACATTTGATGTGCCAGTAACATAATCAAGCAATGCTGGAGGCGGCCGGCCATAAACAGCTTCAAACGGAGTGGAACGCAGTCCGGAATGAAGCGAGGTGTTATAATGAAGTTCCGCCCAAGGCAGGTAGGTCATCCATTGCGACTGGCGCTCGGACACAAAGCACCGGAGGTAGTCTTCCAACAATCTGTTCATAATTTCAGTCTGCCCATCCGATTGAGGATGATAGGCTGTACTGAATGAAAGCATAGTCCCCTGCAGCCGAAAGAGCTCCTTCCAAAAAGAACTCAAAAATTTAGCGTCACGGTCTGAGACAATCCCGGTCGGGAAACCATGAAGACGACAGATATCCTTCATAAACACCCCTGCCACATCCTCCGCCGATGCACCACCTTTAAGAGGACAAAAGTGCGCATATTTAGAAAGGCGGTCGACCACCACCATAATGGATGACTTCCCCTGAGACACCGGCAGCTCAACAATGAAATCCATTGAAATTTCATCCCACACGCGTTCTGGTATAGGAAGAGGTTGCAGTAAACCTGGAGAGGCCGAATTCAAAGGTTTCACTTGCTGACATATCTCGCATTGATTCACATAAGCCCGGACATCTTTCCGGAGACCTTTCCACGCAAAGTTCGCCTGTATACGCGCAGTGGTTCGATCAATGCCGGCATGACCTCCCACCGGAGTGTCATGGTACTCCTGCAGAATCAGATGTTTAACCGCAACATTATCCCCAACGAAGATGCGATTCTTAAACAATAACAAGCCATCATGAACCTTGAAATCCTTGTGGAGTTCTGGGTTCCGCACCACACTCTCCAATAATGACTTAGATTCTTCGCTAGTCGTATACATAGCTCTAAGTGCGCGTAGCAAACCAAAAACTGGTTTAGTATGCCCCTGCAATGCCAAACATGACGCATGTCCAGCCCTCGACAAAGCATCAGCTGGGACATTGTCCTTTCCAGGGCGATAAACGACATCAAAATCATAACCAATAAGCTTACTCACCCAGCGCTGTTGTTCCGGCGTATGTATAGTCTGAGTAAGAATTACCCGGAGAGGCTGATGATCTGTTTCAATAAGGAAGTGGCCACCGAGCAAGTAATGTCTCCATTTTTGAACTGCCATTACTACTGCCGCAAGCTCTCTATTGTAGGCCGAGCTACGCTGCACCGAAGCTGGGAACTGACAACTATGATATGCGATAGGATGACCCTGCTGGGACAGAACAGCACCCATACCTAATCCGGAGGCATCAGTATGGACAGTAAATGGTATCTTAAAATCAGGAAGACGCAGGATTGGGGCTTGCACCAGAATATTCTTCAAACTTAAGAAGGCCGCAGTAGCATCCTCATCCCATACAAACGCATCTTTCCTCAAGAGTTTTGTTAATGGTGCTGCAATCTTTGCATAGTTGGCAACAAAGCGTCGATAATAACCTGTAATACCAAGAAATCCACGCAATTGTTTTAAAGTTGTAGGTAAAGACCATTGGATGATAGCTTGTACCTTCTCTGGATCAACTTCCATTCCACAGGTGGAGATAATATGTCCCAAATAGTGAACTCTAGATAAGGCAATAGAACACTTCGAGGCTTTAGCAAAATAGGAATGGTGGAGCAGTAATGTGAAAACCTCATGAAGATGCCGCAGATGTTCCTCCCAACTTTGACTATAGATGAGAATATCATCCATGAATACCAGCACATATTTGCGTAACAAAGGGCGGAAAAGCTCATTCATGGCTGCCTGAAAAGTAGATGGCGCATTGGTGAGTCCGAATGGCATAACAAGAAACTCAAAGTGCCCATCATGTGTCCGGAAAGCAGTCTTGTGCACATCCTCACTCGCCATTAAAATCTGATGATAGCCGGAGCGAAGGTCGAGTTTGGAGAAGGTGTTGGCACCATGAAGCTCATCAAAAAGCTCATCCACTGTCGGCATTGGAAAGCGGTCTTTGACAGTGATTGAGTTAAGGGCCCGAAAGTCGACACAAAACCTCCAAGTGCCGTCTTTCTTCTTTACCAAAAGCACCGGGGATGAAAAAGGGCTATGACTTGATCGGATAATACCCTCTGCCAGCATCTCCTTCACAAGCTTCTCTATCTCAATCTTTTGAAAATGTGGGTATCTATACGGCCGGACATTAACAGGTGCAGCACCCGATCGTAATGGTATGTGATGATCTTGTGATCTAGATGGTGGTAGGCCTTTAGGAGCAGAGAAAACTGCTTTGAATTCTGTCAACAAAGCAAGCAGTGAAGCCTGATTTTCTGCATTCATTTCTTTTGGTAACTCAGGAAGTAAGCTCTCCACCCCGTCTCCTTTCATATCTAACAACGTCATCTGATATAAGGACATAACAACATCTCCACGATGAGCCTTCTTAAACTGACCCAATGACATAGCACTATACTGCATATTGCTATTCATACCCTGCAATCTCAGACACTTTCCTTGATGCATAACTTGCACCCACAATTCCTTGTAATCAAATGTAGTCGGTCGAACCTTTGCCAACCACTGAGCCCCCAGCACCGCATCCGCCCCATAAATAGGCAACAAATAGAAATCCACCTCAAAATAGACACCGGCCAACCAGATTGGAACTGCCCGACATAGTCCCTCACAACGCAATTGTTCACCATTCCCCACTGTGACCCCTAACTCCTTTGTGGATTCCACAGCCAATCCCGCGTGCTTGGCAATTCGAGTTTGCAAGAAATTGTGCGTAGAGCCACCATCCACCAGAATTATAACATGCTCATTTTGCAGTGTGCCGGACAGCCGGATCGTGCTTGGAATATTACAGCCTTGCATTGCATTGAACGAAATCGTTGGTTCACCTTCAAATACAGTCTCAGCGTTCACTTCTGTCACCAACAGGTCAGGATCTGGGTTCTCATCCTCTTCCAAAGTCATACACTGAAATTTCGGTTTACATAAATGGCCCGGGAAGAAACGTTCATCACAAGTAAAGCAAAGACCCTTTTCTTTACGCGCTGCAATCTCAGCTGGGGTCAGTTTCCGAATCGGGAGGTTAGGAGTCATCGCCGGAGGGCGGGGACTGCTGGCTTTGAACCCCGTATTGGGTGAAGCAAATTGGCGAACACCTGGTGGACGAGAACCAACCCACCGACTAGCTGCTAACTTCTGTTCGGCTATACGTGCCATACCCATCGCCGCCTGCAAAGTACTGGGAGACAACAACACAATCTCATGATGAACTTCATCCTTGAGACCTGCTAGAAACCGATTTAACAGATTTTCCGGTGAAAGTCCTGGAGTTCGAACGGAGAGTTCTTCAAACTCCTTAATATAGGCTGAGACTGATGACGTTTGCTGCAATTTATTCAGCGCAACCTCTGCATTCCAGAACAAAGAGGGACCAAATCGTGAGACCACATCGATTTTAAAGGAGTTCCAATCGCGTACCTGATGCGTTCCAGATAACCACTGGAACCATTTTAGTGGCTCGCCAGCCAAGAAAAAGGTCGCAACGGTCATTTTTTGGTCCATCGGGATTCGATTTATTTCAAAATAGCGTTCCATCTGGAAAAGCCATCCTTCTACACCTTCACCCGAGAACGTCGGCACCTCAATCCTGAATGGTTTCGCAGATTGGAGAAGAGGTTCACCACCCGAGTTTGAAGGGCCTGCAACAACTGCCGTCTGTTGTCTCGGGCTGTTGTTTGGGGAAGCGAACATGGGTGGGGTTTCCAACAGAGGGGGTAGCCGAGGTGAATCCGTTCGAATCTTCTCCTTACCTTTGTCCGGACCTCCACCAGCTTGCAGGGTCTCCAACAGTTCCATCATCCGATCATAGCGTGCCGTATTCAGAGCAGCCTCCTCCGCCCGTTGCTGCTCTGCCGCTTGGTGCTTCATATTGAGGTCCGTAACTGCCTGAGAAAGCGCAGTAACCATCTCCACAGTCGCCGATGAACTTCTGGTCTCAGGCATGATCAATGAAAGCACCAAATGAAGCCTATGGAAGCTTCGACAGGTGTGAATGGAGGTGAGGAAAGGAATAGAGTAGAAGAGGGATTGTGAGAAGAGAGTAGAAGAGGTTGTTATCACAAATAGCTTGTTTATTTCATACGATCCCAACTCTATTTATAACTGCATAGAGTGATCACTGCATTGCAATTCTGTTATAACAAACCCACTGACCTCTCAAATGATGTTAAAGGATAGCGCGTAGTCGCCCGTTTCTTGCGGAAGCCTCTCCCTCCTTGCTGGTTTGTTACAGATATATAGCGACAAAAGCGATGTCAAACATTTCACCGACTGAATTCGTTTCGTGATGACAACAAAACAGGAGTTCTGATGGGGTTGGGGTATAATAAAAATAAAAAACTTATTCTAATTCATAATATTTTCTTTTACAAAATGGTTTCTGAAAATGCTGAATGCTAGATGACAGGAACTTGTCCAACTTGTCCGTAGTACAACTTGTTGAACAAGTTACGCAGTATGATGAAACGACAGAAAGTAATCAATCCTACTTGCTAAGTTCACAAGACAGATTACCCAATTCGGCTGTAAACTAGCCTGCGTATGGGGGTCTTATCCCAAGCCCGTGGGAACCAATTTACTATATCAAGATCGAGTACAAGGACATTACAGAATAGCAAACCCCCTCTCTATTCTACCTTCACTCACCCAAAGCGATCAGCACTCAGGCTCCCCCTGAATGTGAGACCTCCCGTCTCTTCCCACTGTTAGAGTTCTTCTCTTGAATAGACTCCCTTCCGTCTGGTGTTGCTGATAGCTCAAGATCGGATGCTTTCCAGATTGCCTTTAATGCTTGTGCAATTATCAATCTCTCAAGATCAGCTCATGGTTCTCTCCACAAAACATGCCTTCATAGGCTGTGTGTTGCTCATACTTATACTGATTTATAACCCCCGAATCTACAAAGTTTGTTGAGATATTATCCTTTGAAAAGTTTGTTGGAGTTGATCCTTTGAGAATGTTTGTTGACCCCTTTGAAAAGTTTGTTGTGATTTGTTTCTCAGAATAATATCAACGTTGTCTTTAAAATCATATATGTTGATTTTGCTTGCATATTTTGCGCTCATGTTTTGACAGAGTTTCCTTTCAAGGTTGTACCGTATTAGTCGTTTTGTACAACATCTTGTACAGTTTTGTGCATCGTGCCACTGTGTAGCCACAATCTCCCCCTTGGCATTTGCAGCAAAATTTTACCTATTTCCAAGCGACTGCGACCACTTGCTCCGTCTTGGACATACCATTATTAAAGCAACAATATAACGCCATATACTATCCTACTTCCGCAAATGTTCGGAGCCACATATATATGGCATCATCATAGTCAAAATACAAATGTCCAAGAGAAACAACACGAAGATACCCGTCTCCCCCTTTTGTTGGAAATGCCATAGGCCGTCAAGCGTCTGGAGGAGGCTACGCTGGGTACTTCATATCCCTGATGAAATTGCTAATTTGTGCCCGCTGCAACGTGAGTCGTTTAATCTCCGCAGTAAGAAAGTTGGTTGTAGTCTCCAGCTGGTGAATTGCCCTGGCTCAGATGGCCCCTTGACCTAGTATTACAGCTGCTGGAACATCATCTGGGACATCTTCAGTAATCATAATTGTCTCCTTCCAATAATGGTGGTCGCGCTGTGCTCTGCCCTTCTCTCATACTCATCTTCCTTAAGCCTTTTTACCAAGATCTTTTACTTTGTTTGTTGAGCACGCCGCTCTGATACCAATTGAAAATGCAGAATGTTGGATGGTAGGAACTTGTCCAACTTGTCAGTAGTACAACTTATTGAACAAGCTACACAATATGATGAAAACGACAGAAGTAATCAATCCTACTTGCTAAATGCACAAGACAAATTATCTAGTTCGGCTGTAAAATAGTCTATGTCTGGGGGGCTTATTCCAAGCTCGTGGGAACCAATTCACTATATCAAGATCGAGTACAAGGACATTACAGAATATCAGACTCCCTCTCTATTCTACCTTCACTCACCCAAAGTGATCAGCACTAGCTCTCCCTGAATGTGAGACCTCCCGTCTCTTCCCACTGTTAGAGTCCTTCTCTCGAATAGACTCTCTTCCGTCTAGTGTTGTTGATAGCTCAAGATCGGATGCTTTCCAGATTGTCTTTGATGCTTGTGCAATTATCAATCTCTCAAGATCAGCTCACGGTTCTCTCCACAAAGCATGCCTTCATAGGTTGTGTGTTGCTCATACTTATACTGATTTGTAACCCCCTGAATCTATAAAGTTTGTTAAGATATTATCCTTTGAATAGTTTGTTGGAGTTGATCCTTTCAGATTGTTTGTTGACCTATTTGAAAAGTTTGTTGCGATTTGTTTCTCATAATATTATCACTCGTTATTTTTAAAATCATATCTGCTGATTTTGCTTGCGTATTTTGTGCTGGTGTTTTGACAGAGTCTCCTATCAAGGTTGTACGGTATTAGTCGCTTTGTACAACATCTTGTACAATTTTTTGTAGCATGGCAATGTGCATCCACCCTTTCAACCTAGTTTAACTTATTCATCATTTCTCCAAAAATAAATATACATTTTAGATGTTTATATAGTACATTATAATGTATTACAAATATATATAACAAAAAATATTCAAAAAATTAGAACTTGTCTAGAATGCATAAGATTATTTTCGCAAATCTCTATAAAAAGAGCCCTATATATTTATATTTTCTGAAAAAAATTTAACTATACCTTCTTTGCACTTGCATAGTTAATATTTTTCTACAATGAAAACTTTGTGTGTGTTTTGTGAACAAATGTAACTTAACTCTTTTTCCCAAGCTGCCGTACATTAAAGTTCAGTATTGTAATATACAATAGATATTACCTATGTAAGGCCATTCATACTCATCCGGACAATTCCGGTGCGTCTGTCATTCCCCGGCTTCACGGTTTGTTTGAAACTTTTATTCAACTTCAAAAATCGTTCTTTATTCCCTTTCATGTGTTTACACACCTCCTCTATTGATGCTCCCTTCTCCTCACTGTATGTCATAGGTAGCAATTCTTCATTATCCATTTTGGCAAAGTTGACCCTTCTATCTGATCAATTGAATTATAAATCGATTATTCACCTCATTCATATCAGAGTTTCGCTTGTTCTTCGTATTTCTAGTTATTATTTTATCTTTTGTTTATTGTTTCAAATTGATATCATTAAATAGCGGCTTTGAGGTTCATCCGAAGCAAGACGGTGTTGTGTGTGTTTGAACCAAAATAGGAAATGAATCAAAGCAGATTTGACCTTCTCGCCTTTGGAGGCTTGCCGAGCGCAAATGAAATGTTTGATTGAAACAATAAATATATAGTTGCCACTCAAAGTGTTGGATTAAATTATTATTAACCCAATGTGACCGAACGTGATTCAAATATTTATATGTGCTATCATTAAAGATAATCCCAAATAAAGTACTTTGTAATTTAGTATGCTTATCAAATATAATTTAGTCGTGGAATATATTGTGTAAATACCAAAGAGATAATCATGATATTCTTTGAAGACATCTGTGATATCTATTAAATCTTTTCATTTACGTTTCTGATATTCTTGTTTTGTCGCAACAAATTCTAACAAGTGGTATCAGAGCAAATTCTAAGGCTAAGATGATCAAATCAACAATGGAAGATCGTTGTGGGAACAACATCCTTACCGATGATAAGTACGGCCTTATTAAGGACCAGTTCGGACTGAAAACAAATAGTGAGTTCCTTGCCCATATTAATTATTCGATACAATCGTATCACTAGTCAGTACGATCATATCACCTATAAATAGGAAGCAGGATTTCTTGTGAAAGGGGTCCAAAAACTAAAGGATCCTTAACCTAATTCTAAGAGGAAGAAGGTCACGATTCAAGCAACTTTTAATAAGCCTTTAATTTATCAAAGAAATCTAAATGGTATACTTAGATTTTTCTATAACAACACTAGATAGTTGATATTTTTTCTATAAAAATTAGGAAATTTTCCACTATTTGCGAGTCTTACAACACTTGTCTACTATTACATATGTTTTTTTTGCAACTACAATAATTTTATTAAAGTAGTGACAACTAGTTCGCCTTCCTTAATTTCTAGAACCTCAAATTCGATTCCAAGAGCTTGTAAATGTACAATGCGCCTGCTGTATTTTCTTTTTTCCCTAATATTTTTCCTTATGAACCCCGAAAGTTGACCAGTCGATCCAGCCATATCCTGTATAGAATTGTCTTCAAGATGTTCTTGTCAATAGTCGAAAACACACAATTTTTTACTTTCAGATCTTCAAGTTGATTTGATTTCTTGTTGCCTTTTTTTCCTTGTCCTCCTTTACTCATGGCTCGAGCTTGACATACCTTGGCTCTATAAGGTGACACCGTTCTTTTGAATGAAGTAATTTCGCCATTACCATTTTCTCTTGAATTTGGAAATACTTCGTAGCAGGGGAGGACGTAGTTAGTGGGCTGCTCGGGCTGTAGCCGGGCAAGAATCAGGGAAGTTTTTTAATTTAAAATAAAAATATAAAAAAAACTAAAACAGCTCATCGCCTCATCCGCTCCAGCCGCATCCCTCATCCACATCCAGCCTCCACATCCTGTAATCTCCAGGCTCCAGCTTCATCTCTAGCCTAAAACAACTTCAACTCTAGCCTTCGGCATCCAAATCCGCTCATCGCCTCATCCGTATCTCAAAAATAGCTCTAGCCACCTTGCGGTTGCGGCCTCACACATCGAACCGTTCCACCAAACAGGTCTGCAGCAGGCAATAGCTTGCAGCCAGTTGCATGTCTCTGATCTTCTTCTCGGTCTTCCATTCATGTTCGATTAGGGTTAGGGCTCGAAAATTGAGCGTCTAGCACTTAAACCATCGTTTTCAGAGTTCAGAGGCATTATTGGCCATTGGCATCTGTAACTCTGTAAGGCATTGGCAATTGAGAGTTCAACCTTGTGTCCAGGTACATAATTGTTTTGTAGATGTATTTGATTGAATCTTGCAATTTTTTTTTGACTAATTGGATGTTGATAGACATAGGTGATTGGTTTATTAGCTGAACAATTGTGCGCACTTCTGGTGTTGTTTGAGATTTTGAATGTATACGAGCTCTGAAGTAGCAGCTCAATGTTGCAATTGCAAGATGTAGTAGGCATTGGTTTGGGGGGTTTTTAATCAAAATTTATGGGAAAGTCAGATTGTGTTTGTGTAGTTTTCATAATATTTACTTCATTTGATTAATTTATTACATGTTTATTTGTGCTGTTATTGATGATATTTCTATTGTATTAATAAAAATAATGGCTGAAAATAGAAATCCGAAACGTTTGAAGAATTTATTATCATGGTGGAAAAGTGATCCCCTCAAGTGGAAAGATTACGAAGTTTCTTTCTCAAGCTTTTCAAAAGAAAGACATAAACATTTTGAATGCTGTGGATTTTCTTTCAATAACAAAAGAAAAACTTCAAGTTATGAGAAATGATGGATGGAGACAATTTGATTATGAAGGTTGAAGCATTTTGTTATGAGCATGCTATTATTATGCCGGATAAAGGCGTTATTGACTATCAGTTGACAGAACTTGATACTAGATTTGCGGATAGTTCAATGGAGCTTCTTGCTCTTAGTGCATCATTTCATCCACGCAATGATTTTCTTTAAAGCAGAAAATGTGTGTAAACTTGCTTCGAAGTTTTATCCTTCAAATTTTTCAGGATATAATATGGTTGCTCTTGATAAGGAGTGTGGATTCTTTCTAGCAAGGATTCATAAGGATTCAACATTTACAAATTTGGCTTTTATCGGATTTGTACTAGCGGTTGGTTGAATTAGAAAAGTCGACATTTTATCCTATGATCTAGAGATTGATCTGCCTTATTTTAACTCTTCCAATATCTATAGCAACAGAAAGAGCATTTTCATCTATGAACATTATTAAGAATAAACTTAGAAATAAGATGAATGATGAGTTTCTTGATGATCTCATGGTCATTTATGTTGAAAGGAGTTTTGCAGATTATATCAGTAATGATGATGTTATTACTGAGTTTGAGATTGGCGGACCTCATAGGGTAAAATTTAGCTAGTTATGTATTTTGTATAATTTTAGATGATTCTGATTTTTTCCCCTTTGTAATACATTTTGTATTTTACATTAATGAAACAAATGTGGGGATTAGTCTCCCCCATTTGTTCGTATAGCAAAATTTGTTTTACCCCTACAAGATTTGGATTCCTAGCTCCGCCCTTGCTTGGTAGTATTTGTCCTCCACTTGACATATCTACTTCTAAATTTTCTCTCAAGAAGCTCTCACTATCTAGCCGTGATACCAATTTTAGAAAACAATAGATGAATAAAATGGTCTTCTTATTCGACTTGGAGAAGAACTAGGCTTTTAAATAGTCCTCGCCAAATGAAAGGGTAACATAATTTAATTAGTATTTCGAATGGCCTTTGTGGCTGCACATTGGCATGCTACACAAAACTGTACAAGATGTTGTACAAAGCAACCTAACAATATAACCTCGACAGGAGAGCAAAACACGAGCGCAAAATGTGAGAGCAAAATCAGCAGATATGTTTATAAAGATAACGTTGACTAAATTATGAGAAACAAATCACAACTAACTTTTCAAAGGGGTCAACAAACAATATCAACTCCAACAAACTATACGAAGGATAATATTTCAACAAACCGTGTGGATTCATGGGTTACAACTAAATATAAGTATGAGCTACACACAGCCTATGAAAGTATGTCTTTTTTGAGAAGAAATACTGCGAGCTAATCTTGAGAGATTGAGAATTACACAAGCATCAAAGACAATCTGGAAGGCATCTGATCTTGATCTATCAACAACAACAGATGGAAGAGAGTCTGTTCGAGAGAAGGACTCCAACAGTGGAAAGAGACGGGAGATCTCACATTCAGAGGGAGCCTGAGTGCCAATCACTGTGTATGAGTACGTTGAGGGTTGAATAGAGAGGGAGTCTGCTATTTTGTAAGTGTCCATGTACTCTATCTGGAAGTAGTGAATTGGTTCCCATGGCTTGGGATAAGTCCCCTAGATGTAGGATTGATTTCTTTCTGTCATCTCATCATACTACGTAGCTTGCTCAAGAAATTGTTTTACCAACGTGTTGGACAAGTTCCTGTCATCCAGCATTCAACAATTTCAGCCTTCAAAACTATACTTTTAACTCTTGAATAATGTTCACAATAAAAATGGTAAATACTGTGGAAATGCAAAACAACGGTGATCGGAAACTCTCACTTGGTCGGAGAAGAAGGATTTCCAGGGAGATAGCTTTGGGGGACATTTATTTTTATTTTTGTTATTTGAATCCACAGCTCAGTAGGCCAAAAGGAAACAAACACACGCCAAAAGCTCAATACGGGTGTGTTCTTTTGTAGTTAAACTTATTACTTTACTTATATTTACTTATATGTACTTATATTTACATATACTTTTCCTATATGTACTATTCATCACCAACACAACAACCCACCACCAGCGCCACCACCACCACCACAAAAACAACACACCACCAATAAAAAATAATAATTTAATTTAACTTGACTTGACTTAACTTAACTTAACTTGACTTAACTTAATTTAACTTAACTTAACTTAACTCCACCAACAATACCACCACTCCACTACCACCACTACCATCACAACACAACACCACCACCACCATCACAACACCACTACCACCACCATTACCACAACACTACCACCACCACTACCAATAAAAAAATAATTTAACTTAATTTAGCTTAACTTAACTTAATTTAACTTAATAACTTAACTTAACTTAACTCCACCAACAACACCACCACTCCACTACCACCACCATTACCACAACACAACACCACCACCACCACCACCACCACCACTACTACCATCACAACACCACTACCACCACCATTACCACAACACTACCACCACCAATAAAAATAAAAATTTAACTTAACGTAACTTAACAAACTAACCTACATCTGAGGAGCTTATCCCAAGCCCGTGGGAACCAATTCACTACTTCAAGATCAAGTACAAGGTCATTACAGAATATCAGAATCCCTCTCTACCCTCAATGTACTCACCCAATGTGATCAGCACTCAGTCTCCCCCTGAATGTGAGACCTCCCGTCTCTTTCCACTGTTAGAGTCCTTCTCACGAATAGACTCTCTTCATCCTGGTGTTGATGATAGCTCAAGATCGGATGCTTTCTAGATTGTCTTTGATGCTTGTGTAATGATCAATCTCTCAAGATCAGCTCATGGTTTTTTTTTTCTCAAAAGCATAATGATGAGGCGTATTTAAATGACTCGCTAAACCGTTTAAACCCAACTATTTTGGCATGTTTTTATGTGAACAATTACTTCTTAGTGTTGTTTGCATTTCAGGTGTTTGGAATACATGAAAAGAGATTCGCGACTTAAAATGGTGTTTTTAGAGAGCCGAATGCGAAAATCGACGTTGAAGGAATGGAGTGTACATCTCAGTGAGTTCGGCGCCCGAAGAAGACTTTAGTGTCGCGCGACAGAAGCTTAATGTCTTCATTGGGCGCGCGACTTAATGTCAGCGTGCGGCGCAGAATGGTGATGATGTCAGCAACCGGCCCGCGGCCCGAAATCAAATTTTGAAGCCTAATCTCAATTAGGGTTTCACAATCAAAAAGATCAGACAGCTACGTGAATAGTGTTTTCCTACATTTAACAGTGATCGCTGCGGTGAACAGTGCTCGTGAACACTTTTTTCCATCCCTATTAATTTAATGTGTATTTCAGTCTTGACTATGAGTAGCTAAATTTCAGTTTCAGTTTAGGGTTTTCAGTTAGTGACATACATGTTTGACACTCGAATTTAATGTCCATCTCTATTCAATCCTAGTTCTGGATCTTAAATTGCATGAATTGTATTTTGTGGTTACCGTATACTTTGTCGTGAAACTAATCCAATCATTAATTCTAATTATTAACTCTTGTCGAAGCTTTGTCGTGGAAGCAAGTAGTTAAATCCAGGTTTAGTATCACTTTTGTCGGGGTACTCTAGGTTACCTTTATCGGAATGACCACGCGCTTGATTAAAATCGCAACCGTTAGAAGTCAATGATAACAGTCACCATTGAATTCCCTGGACTGAATACTTCTCTTAATTGATATTCACGTTTTCTTACTTTCTTTCTTGCAATCAACTTACTTAAACTCCCTTTAGTTTAATATTCACAGGAAATCACTTAACAGTCAGTTCTTTTGGGTTCGACGCTTGCTTGCCGCTACACTAGCTAGAGCTTGGAATTATAAATATAAATTTGGCACACACAACGACGCGTGTCAAATTTTGGCGCCGTTGCCGAGGAACTGCTACAATGAAGAGTTTATTTTCCTTTTCTTTTTATATTTAGTTTTCGATTATTTTTGTGTTATTCATTTGTGTTGCGGTAAATTTCTCTTTCCAGCATGTCGCACGCAGGTAGTGTTAACAGTGATGGCCGCCAAAATAACGAATAAAATCAGGTCAACAACAACCGTCTTTTACTTCCACCAGGGGATCAGAATGTGCAAGTTCAGCAAGTTCCACCACCATTCTACGAAGAGCTTGAACGAGTGTTTAGAGCACGCCATAGGGAACTTCGTGAAAGAGAATTTATGGCTAGGGATCCAGGGGCACGAGAAGAAGGTTTCAATGAGCCTAACCCACAGCCTCCGCCTCAGCAATATGAGCAGCAGCAGCCTTACAGACAGCAACCATACAGGCGTGCCCACAGACCGGAACCAACAATGAGAGAGTTATCTGCACCAAACTTCAATGACCAACCATGGTGCATCAATACTGATCTAGAAGAGGACGACTTTGAGATAAAGACTGCTTTGGTGCATCACTTACTTAAATTCGGAGGATTACCAGGAGAAATGGCCACAAGACATCTACAGGAATTCAATGGGATTTGCCAGACACTAAGGCCATATGCAGCTCCAGAGAATCGATTTGAATTGACTGATCTCGCTAAATCGTGGTTTTTGTGTCTTCCCTTAGGTAGTATCCGAACATGGGATCAAATGCAGAGAAAGTTTCTGGACAAATACTACCCGCCAGCAAAGGCAACACAAGTGCACAGAGAGCTCTCTATGATCAAATAAGAACCCAGTGAGTCCATGTATGACTATTTAGAGCGCTTTAATTCATTGGAACAGAGTTGCTGCAATCTTGGGGTGCCTAGAAAGATGGTAGTGGAGTATTTGCTGGATGGACTCAGACCCTTAGAGAGGATGATGTTAGATGCTACAGCTGGCGGCACAATTATGAATTTGAATCTCGGAGAGGTTCGAGAACTGATCGCAGAAACTGCCGAGAGTGCAAGGTTCAGAGAGGAAACCAGTAAGCGAGAGGGTACGAGCAGAACAAGAAATGTATCGCAGGCCGACTCGTCCAACAAGCAGATGGCTGCAGAAATTAAAGAGCAGAAGAACATGATACAGAAAATGATGGTGAGACAAGCTAATATAGTGAAGCCTTGTGAATTTTGTGGTGCTGTTAGCCATAAGACTGATTCGTGTCCATCTTTGTACGAAGAAAATTCATGAGAGGTAAACGCTCTAGGAGGATACCAGAATTTCAACAACAAACCACCTCGGAGGAAAATTGGATTAGCTGCGAATGGGTATAGTTAGGCGAATGGATTTCCTAGAGAGCAAGCCGCGCCTCAACAGCAGACCCAGTATTATCGACCACCATTTTGTCAGCAACAAGATGGTTATGACAGTGGTGATCAGTATCAACAGAGGAAGAATTATAATCAGCTAGGTCAGAGCAACCTGAGCGGTAGGAAATCCACGGAAGAAATCGTTAATGATTTTGCACTGAATCTTCAACAATTCCAAGCGAAGACGGACGGTGCTATTGCTGAATTCTCAAAGCAAATGTCACAGTTGATCACGGTCTTAATGAGTTGAAGAATGACCAGGGCAAATTACCATCTCAAACGGTCCCCAACCTGAAGGGAAATGTTAGTGCTATGACTTTGAAGCAAGGGAAGGTGTTCAAGGATGCAAACGAGGCAATTAAGAAAACGGAGTCGAGGGATACGGCGCCAGATGAGGACATTACTCTGGCTCGCGAGGAATTAAAGTCTTCTCCAGGCGCGCCAACAACGTATGAAGAGGACGCGCTCAATACAACGACCGAGCCCCAAACGGACAATAGCAGCGCGCCAGAGGAGAACATTAACCTTCCTCGTGCCGACATAAAGTCTTCCTCCGGCGCGATAAAGCCTGCTGAAAATTTTGAACTTCGCCGTACTGGCCCCCCTTTGCCCTTTCCATTACAGGTTAAGGCTCCTAGGAAGAAAGTGATCAATAAAGAAGTGTGGGATCTCTTCAGAAGGGTTGAAATCAATATCCCGCTACTCGAGGCAATTAAGCAGATTCCACGCTACGCTAAATTTCTCAAGGAGTTGTGTACCAACCGTCGACGTTTAACTCAACCTGAGCAGGTCATGTTTAACGCTAACGTCTCTACAGTTATTCAGCAAAAAATACCTCTTAAATGCGGAGACCCAGATATGTTTACCATTCCTCGTGTTATTGGCAACAATAGAATCGAAAACTGCATGCTTGATCTCAGTGCATCTATAAATGTTGTGTCTCATTCTTTGTATTCGAGATTATGTATTGGACCTTTGAAGCCACCTGGACTAACGATTCAATTGGCAGATAGATCTTGTAAGCGACCTGAAGGTATCATAGAAGATGTTTTAGTGTAGGTTGGTGACTTGATCTTTCCAGCTGACTTCTACGTGCTCAGAATGGATGGTAGTGACCCGGCCGATCATCCACCTATTTTACTTGGTCGCCCCTTCTTGAAAATGTCAAAGATGAAGGTTGATTGCGACTCTGGGGTGCTGACCATGGAGGTGGAAGACGAGACGATAAAATTTGATCTATTCAAGGCTATGAAACACCCACCTGAGCACGCAAAGGTGAATGCAATAGATGCATTGGACGATATCGTGCAAGAGGCACAAAGAGCCGGTGACGAAGACCTATTGAGGACAGCACTGGAGAGCACCATTTTCATACAGGAGGATTCTTACGCTCTCTACGACGATATACGTGCCATACTCGCACAACTCGACCTTTCTCGTCCTCTAACGCCAAGGTATGAGATTAATCAAATTCAGTTGTTTAAAACTAACTCTTCTTTGCCTTCTTCTGTGCAGGCACCAATTGTAGAACTGAAACCAATTCCTGACCATTTGAAATACGCACCCTATTCTACCTTCACTCACTCAAAGTGATCAGCACTCAAGCTCCCCCTGAATGTGAGACCTCCCGTCTCTTCCCACTGTTAGAGTCCTTCTCCCGAATAGACTCTCTTCCGCCTGGTGTTGATGATAGCTCAAGATCGAATGCTTTCCAGATTATCTTTAATGCTTGTGCAATGATCACTCTCTCAAGATCAGCTCATGGTTTTTTTCTCAAAAGCATACCTTCATAGACTGTGTGTTGCTCATACTTATACTGAGTTGCATCCCATGAATCCACACAGTTTGTTCAGATTTATTCCTTTGAATATCCTTTGAATACTTTGTATCCTTTGAGATTGTTCGTTGACCCCTTTGATTATCCTTTGAATATTTTGTTGCGATTGTTGTTTATAAAGTATTTGGCTATGTTCTTTTGAACTTATAAAGTACTTATATAAGTATATATAAGTAAATATAACTATTCATCATCTCTTTCATCAACATACCACCACCATTATTCATCATCTCTTTCATCAACACACCACCACCACTATTCACTACCACCATAACAACACCACCACCACCACTATTCATCTTCTCTTTAAACAACATACCACCACCACTATTCTTCATCACCACCACCATAACAATACCACCACTATTCACCGTCTCTTTCATCAACACACCATCACCACCACCATAACAACACCACCTCTATTCAACATCTCTTTCATCATTTTAAGTTAAGTTAAATTATTATTTTTTATTGGTGATGTGTTGTTTTTTGGTGGTGAGTTGTTGTGGTTTTGAAAGGGTGATGGTAATGGTGGTGGTAGTGGTGTGGCGGTAATGATATTGTGGTGGTGGTGGGTTGTTGTGGTGGTGGTGGTGTTATGTTGTGGTAATGGTGGTGGGAGTGGAGTGGTGGTGTTGTTGGTGGAGTTAAGTTATTAAATTAAGTTAAATTATTATTTTTTATTGGTGGTGTGTTGTTTTTTTGGTGGTGAGTTGTTATGGTTTTGGAAGTGTGATGGTAATGGTGGTGGTAGTGGAGTGGTAGTGTTGTTGGTGGAGTTAAGTTAAGTTAAATTATTATTATTTTTATTGGTGGTGTGTTGTTTTTCTGATGGTGGTGGTGGTGGTGGTTTGTTGTGGTGGTGATAAATAGTACATATAAGCATATATAAGTACATATAAGTAATAAGTTTAAGTACAAAATATAAGTTCAAAAGACCATACCCTATTAGTTGGCGTTATCTTTAACTCATATCTGCTGATTTTGCGCACGTGTTTTGACGGAGTCTCCCTTCGAGGTTGTATAGCATTGGTTGCACCTTGAACATCCGGTTTGTACAGTTTTGTTTAACATGTCAATGTGCAGTCATAGAAAAACACGATGCCTATCTTGCAAATTATCGATGGTGGGTCATTGTGTGAATTGACTCAGAACATGAACCGGGTAAGAAAAGTCAAAGTATCCCATAAGATGACGATAAGGTAATGGATCCTCGAGCAACAGTGGAGTCGTGGTACTTAGATTTTGTTTAGCTTCCATGTGAGTGGATGCAGGCTTGCACTCAATGAAGCCCGCATCAACCAAAATGTACAGCGTATATTTTTTTTAGTTGAGAAAAATCTCACACAAAGATCTCGCAACCTCAAGACCTCTAGAAAAACTTCAAGTGACCCAAGTCTTTAATATGAAACTGATCATGAATAATATGTTTGACGCTAGCAATGAGATTGCTTGAGGTCCAATGATGATAATATCTGAAATTCTGTTGCGTTGTTGGTCCGGAGTTATAGCCTCTGAAGTTATAATTTCTATTTAAGCGCTCTCTGTATCTTTCTGCAAAATTACTCTACTGACAGAATAAGAAAGACACAGTGTTTGTTCACCCTATTCGGCAACTTGCCTACGTCTGAGGAGGATACACCAATCCTCAAATTCCACTATCTCAGTTCGAAGTACAAAGGACTCACACCTCTACTTCTCACCTAGCCGAAATCTAATGCTCAGTCTAATCTCCTAGACTACCTAGCAGTCTGATCACACAGAGTCTCTTCGCGCTACCTGCACACTTCCAGTAACAAATAGCTACGGAGCCTATTCTATTATAATGTGTGATACACGGAATGCTTAAACACACTCTTCACCAGAGTTACTGTATCTTCAGTCAGCAACTCTCCTAGCTCTCCCGCCAATAAGTCAGACACCCTGAGTTCTCCAAACTCAGTCTCTGCTCCCCCTCAATCAATGACACACTCTGTCACTAATGGGTAGCCTCGATTAATGCTCCGCAGCCCGCAACACTGCCTGTCCGCGGCTGATCACCGAGCTCCGATTATCCCTTCGACGAGCAGCGCTCCAATTGAGCTCCGGACCAATTCTGAATCAAACTCCACGAGTTCTGATTCCTTCTACACATAACACCAGTCTTCAACAAAATGTATAAACCCTACTACCGTGGTTGATCTCTGTGTTTTTGCTCTTTGCTCTCGGTGTTTGCTCTCTGATCGTGTGTGTATGTGTTGCGTCTCCGCCTTCCTTTTCAAGCGCACCAGCACACCAAAAACACCAAGGATCATTATCAGAATCTTCTCCTAGATTCTAACAAGTTTGTTGAAGATTTCGTTGCCAAATTTGGAATCTTGGATCTTTATCTTCTTTGACCACTTGCTGGCGTTTGCTGAGCTTTTGATGACATACCTCTCTGAGCTTCCCCGATGCCATCAGGATCATGCCGGAGCCTCACCGTGCAATGCTAGGTTGATCGTGCATTTGCCTTGTCCGTGGAGTGGTGTTAATGCAAGTTTAACCATTACTTCTAACCTAGCTCCGCCTTAGTTCAATCTGATCACACAGATTAGCTCGCAGTCTTATCCCACAGACTGGCTTCGTACTACCTACACACTTTCAGTAAAGAACACCTACACACCTAACACACAGACTTAGCCTATCCTATTACAATGTGTAGTAGACGGTATGCTATAGCAATCTCTATATCGAAATTGTTGTAACTTCTATCGACAGCTTCTCTAGCACCCTCTGCCAAGCAGATGGACTCTCTCTGAGTTCTTCCAACTCAGATATCTCTCCCCCTTGATCAATGCCCACTGGTTACTATCAAGGAGAGACGTTCAGCTCTCCAACAGCCTCCAACACCTCCTGCCCGCAACCGTTCTCCGAAGCAACTGATTGATCCTTTAATGAGTCGTGCTCCAGTTGAGTTTTGTGGATCAATACTAGATCAAACTCTACGAGTTCTGATCTCATCTACGCTCAACACAACTCTGTTACTTCAGCCTTCTGCTTTTAACTCTCGTTGTGTGTATTCTCTGCTTCGAATTTTTATTCATTCTTTTGCCTCTGCATCGCTCTTATAGCTTCATCAATGATCAGTGAGGGAAACCTTAGTTGCCTTTGAATTCTTAGTGCAGCACAACATCTTTTGAATCTTCTCCTAGATTCTTGCGGAATTGTTGAGATTTCGGATCAAGTAATAGTGGGCTTCAAGAGTTAGTGGCCGACATAGACAAAAAGGAGCATCTTTACCAACCTTGGATGTTTCCTACCTGACCAATAGACATGAATGGCTGCCAAGAAGGGTATAATATGCACTATGAAGAGATCTGTTACTTGGGGCAAGCCAAGGGTCCAAAGCAATGAAAGGCCTTCTTGAAGAAGGCAATTAAGGCGTCGGTTACTCAAAGCAAAGGGGCTGGATAGCTACTATATAAAGGGGACTTCGGCAGCATTGTTGAACATCAAGAATTCATCTAAAAAGAGTCTATCTTGATCTTAGTAGTGTAGTAGTTGGGCATTTGCCTTGGGGCCTCAATAATCTTTTAGTACATGGGGGTTATTAGGCATTATCTATCCATTGTACCACCATATCTTCATCTTTTCCACACACGCTTCGACCTACATTATCCATCAAATAAACTTACTTGAATTTATTGGGTCTCTATCAGTAAGCTAAGTATGAAATCATATTGCATTAAAGCATCGCTAAACCAAGCAAACCATTTCTTAGACGCTTGCTTGAGGCCATTCAAGCTCTTCAGAAACTTGCATAGTTTGCCTGCCATTTATCGGAATCATATAAATCAGATGGGAGCTTCATGTAAACCTCTTCATCGAGAGTGCCATGCCTTGATAATAGCCATAGTAAGGATCAATCGAATGGTAGTCATCTTAGTTGTCAAAGCAAAATTTTTATTATAATTCAGTCCCTCTATTTGAGTGAACTCCTTTGCCGCTAAACACGTTTTGGAGTTGGGAAAGAATAGCTATTGGGCGACCCAGAGGATTTAGTAGGACTCGTACTTGAGAGGAGCTTGGTTCTACACTTAAGTGATTCTCACATTTAATATGTATAAGTTCTTGTTAGAAGGGTGTAGACGAATTATTTTGCAAAGCACAAAATAACGAAACAAATGATTTTATTGCTCTTCAGAAAGTTTATGTGTACAATCTCTAGAGTCCCTCTGATTCTACTACGTAACAGTTCTGATTTGAGTTGCGTAAGCAAGGGTCGCGATGACTTGATCTCACTTGAGGCTTGACACTTCTTGAAGAAAGTTCGGCAAACGGTACAATTTGCGTACTTGTTGTTTGCAATGTTGCTTTTCTCAGAGAAGTCTTCTTATCTATTTATAGAGAATTTACTGGACTTGAATACCGGGCCTCCTTTGTGGGCTTTTAGTAAGTTTTGGCCCATTAGTCACTTATGATCCAAAAAATTTGTCGGGTCCGGCCCATATTTCATTTAAAATAACTAAATTGAATAAAAAAATTATATTAATTCAAAATAATCATTTTAAACTAGTTTAAAGCATTTTAATAAATTTTAATGCCTACAAATTGCCCCCCTCAGGACCAAGTCACGCGCACCATTTGAATGAGTGCTTTCGCGTGGTGTGGTTCTGAGTCATTGTGGGTTGATTTGGAAGTCAGCGAGCATCGAACTTGTCGTATGAATACTCGATTTCATTTGAGTCAACCTGTTATTATCCAACTTGTCGTATGGTTTGTCCTTTAAGTCACATGTCGTTATCCAACTTGGCGGTTGACTTGAATTTGTATGAGCATTCGCTAGTTACGGGATCGCCCACATCATTCTTTTTTTTTGTTGAGTCAGCCTGTCGTTAACCGATTTGGCGGTTGACCTGAAATTATTTGAACTGAGAGTTGCCAAACTTGTTGTAACAACACTTGTTATATATATTTGATAATAATCACAGATTTAAGTATCTCCTGATTTGATTATATTTTTTCGATTTTGAATATTTTAATCAAACTAGGAAACCTCAACTCATATAAATAGTTGGGCTTGCGCCAGGGTTCCCAAGTTGATATATCTCCCGAGCAATGCGTGTATCCCAGAAGTCCAGCTTTTCATCTGGGAATTACAGCAGCCTTGGCCTTTGAAATTCGATCACAGAGGACTGAGACAACACTTGCCGTTGAAGCGAAGAACACGAGCGCACGAGCAGACGAGTTTTGATCGGTAAAGTTTTCAACTTGTTGTGATTGGGTTGCTTGAATTCATCTGAGTCTCCTGCTGCATTGAATTTTTGTTTCTTAAATTCATTCCTTGCGTTTGTTTGAGCTCAGTTGAGGTTTGATTGGTACTGAGGTAACATGTTTTAGTGGCATCTTCAACAATGTTAATTGAAACGTCTTCTTCATGCTCTTCTTCTTCGGATACTAAATTTAGTGGAATTTTTTGCCTGAGAAAAACCCAAACATCTCCATCATCCTTCAGCCCATCCTCGGTAGTGAATTTGAATCCACGAATGATGTAAACGTGCATCTTCCAACTTGAAAAACGGTACTCTCACCCTTTCAAGAAACGTGTCTGTGGCTCTATAAGCTTCTGCTTGTTCATCCTTGCTTTCTGCCAAAGCCTCTCAGTAGGTATAAAAATCCAATCCCGGGAACGAGTCCTACACTTCTGTTGACTCAAAAATATACTTATTTTCTTCACGCTCATCACCGGTCAATTCTAGAGGATCTTTGCCGAAGAGGTTGAAGACATCTTTAATGTAGTAATTAGGTAACCGCTTGATCAAAACCGTGGGGACATGAAAGTTAATCACAAGCTGATCTTCGGTACAGAAGAATTGGAATCAGACGCGAGACCGCGCTCGTTGTTCCTCAATGCTGCTCTCCCTCGCGTCCATCTTCGTCACGGGAGTTTGAATATTGATTTAGGGTTTCGCTGCGATTTTGTGTTCAGGTTAATTCTCTTCATGTTATTTTCTTCTTCGAACTTTGATTATCTTGGAATTGTTCAAAACCTCCTGCCTACCCAGTTTGCTAGTCCAGCTCCATCTATATTCTCTTTTGTGGATTCTTAAAAACTGAATTGTAAAGAGCTTCTTAATACCCCTTAAGCGCAGCTGAAATTTTTTTTTTTTTAATATGCAGTCAGGCATCAAGTTTCATCGCTGCGAGAGTCTTTGTTGCAATCTAGAAACACTCACTGTTACCGTTTAACAGGTTTATGTGACAAGCCTCTTGATTTGTCAATTTCGCCATACCTGATGTTGTTGGTCAAGTCTCCTTAAAAATATGAGAGGCATATACTTAGCTCTATTATTTGCTCTGACTTGCGCAGGTTATTCTTTCATTAATGTTTCCTTCTTGTTGCAGCTTGCAATTGGTTGACATCATCGTTCAGTAGCTCATTTAGTTCTTTAATTGTATGTGTGATCACCTTTATGATAAATATTATGTTTGTATCGGTATGCTTTGCTTTTGTTTGTGTTGGGCAGGAAGGTGATCTTGAAGCAGCGACAATCACACTGAGACGGTTGGGAACCCAGCTGCTCGACGGTAATCCCAACAGTAGTTTCAGTGTTGGTTATCGTCCGATGATAACCATACTTGGACGGTTCGGAACCCAGTTGCTTTTACAGCGTCGGTAATCCCAACAGTAGTCTCAGTGTTGGTTATCGTCCGATGATAATCATACTGGGACGGTTGGGAACCCAGCTGCTGTTACAGCGGCGGTAATCCCAACAGTAGTTTCAGTATTGGTTATCGTCCGATGATAACCATATTTGGACGGTTCGGAACCCAGTTGCTTTTACAGCGGCGGTAATCCCAACAGTAGTCTGAGTGGAGTTTGTTGTCCAAACCTGATGATGCCAAGATTATGACAATCACACTCTCATTTTTTTTTCTTATAGTGGGTATGCTTGTACCTTCTTATATGTTATATTATTTGTTTTCTCAGGTGCAAACGATGGTGTACTTGAAAGACTTTCCGGAATATGGAAATTGGTATCTTTGCGTCATGGATACCCCTACAGGTAGAACATCTAAGGCTAGACATAAGTTTCCTATACGCAGATCAATGCTATGTCCAGAGACTCCGCTGGATTTAACTGAGATGACCCGAAGGTTTCATGCGAGGATGACAGTACGCCACACTATCAAAAGGGGTGAGGAGGACACATATGTCCTTAGGAGTCTTTCAGAGGAAGATGATCCTGTAGACCATCAATTTCCTATGCTTGGACGTAGAATCGTTTATAACTCCTCAAAGTGGGGTAGTAGTTATCTGAAGATCCCTGGTGCATTCTCTTACATACCGTTATACTGGGAATGGGTAGAAGATGTCATTGCTCGTTATGCCTCTGAGCTGGATACTTGCCGCATTTTAGCTGCCGTTTACGCTTCTCTATATTCGTATGACCATGATAACAACATTTTACGTGCTTTTTGTGAGAGTTGGTGTCCGGAAACCAATACTCTACATACCCAAACAGGCGAGTGGTCAATTTCTCTTTGGGATCTTTTTAAGCTCGGCGGGTTGCCCGTGGTAGGTCATATCTATGACGAAGCAGTTCCCAGTTATAGTGCTATGGAAGCATGCGGACCAGATGGCAAGAGGCTGATCTCTCGGGCATGTGGGCACTTGTTTAGCACGTATTGTCCTCTCGACGATCAACCTGAAGTTAAAAATAAACTTCGTGCCACCCAATGGATAAATTTCTGGTGTAAACGGAAGCTTCATTATGAAAAGCCGCGCAAGAAACGAGTTCGTGAATCAGAGGCTCGTCCGAAACATACGTTTAATCCTAGTGGGGAAGTTCCTGCTAAATCTTCTTCTTGGGCTCCCAAGGAATTAGAGATATTTTCTGTACTCGGCATCGTTGACGAAGAAGAGAGAAAGACGACCTATCTGGCAGCCTTCATATCATGTTGGTTATGTGTATTCGTGCTACCTCATCACGTGGATAGGTTAATTAGGCCAGGTACGTTTGAGGTGGCTACTCAGATGGCAAGCGGTGCCCGTTTTAGTTTAGCAGCACCGGTACTGGCTAACATCTATCATGGTCTGAATGCAATGATTGTTGCCGCGAAACCTGCTTTGTCTAACTCCTTTTTTCCGGCTCATTACTTGTACGGGTGGTTGGCTCATTATTTTCGCACTCACTTTAAATCTGATCGCCCTCCCCCGGGTCCCTTAATGGTTCTTTACGGAGGTCACCAATGTGCTAGGAGTTATACGAGTGCTATTGCTGCTCGTGAGTTGATCCATGAGGGTCATTCCTTCAAAGCTTTGAGGCTCAAGTTTTCAAACAATAAAGTGAGTCTATTCTTGACAATAATGCACTCGACGTCAATAGAATGAGTTACGTCATCTCACTTCGCACGACTTTCCTTTCGCTACGTCGCGGCAATTCCTTTGTCTTGGAACCCTACAGTCCGACTCGCTTTAGCAGGCAGTTTGGTTATTTTCAGACAGTTCGGGGTGTGTTCAAGCGTGATATAGAGGGTACTGCACGATACTCTGTGGCTCTGTTTTATCTTAGAATGCTTTTATTTGAGGGTAGTCATAGTGAAGTGATTGTACCGGGTTATTCGTCTAGTTGGGAAGCCTTGACTACCAATGAGTTCAAAGAATGGTGGAGCAGAGCGAATGTGAGTGATTTAAGAAGGGAAGTCCAGCTCCTTGTATCGGGTGTTGAGTGCACGAAAAAGGATAAAGCTACCATCCGAGAAGGTGTGAGTGATCCACAAACTGTGGATATTGGAACCCCCAGCTCCTCTTGTGACACAAGTGATGGAAGCACATGTACTTCCGGCTAACAAACGAACTGTCGATGAGCTTAGCAGTGATGACGCTAGTGAGACTAACTTCAAGCATCCTTCAAGCATCGGAAGGAAGAAGAAGAAAACACTTGTGACGCCTACTATGCTTGACAGTTTGCGCACTGCCTCCGATGCCCCTGCTACGTGTGCCGCCTTGGTATTTCCCCATTTATTTTAATAATTTTTATTTCAGTGACTCCTGTTTGATTCTAATATATATAGATACATTTTTTTAGGAGGGTCTTGATTTAGCAACAGGGGTTCCAAACCTTATTAATGAACCTCTACTTGGAGCCGTACGAAAAACATTTCATGGGAAAGGAAAGCCACCTCCACCGAAACCACAACAGGTTTCGCAGGTTTCTGATTCGCCATCTTCCACTGGTGAACATTTGGCAAGAAATTTACATGCTTCTAGCCCTCATGACGGCTCTTCCCGTATTAGTGGACGGATGGATGCTCGCCCTACATCCTCCTTTTCTACATTTCAACCTGCTCGTATGAGCAGTAATATTACAGATGAGGCCGTGTTAATCATGAAGAGACGTTTGCTCCAACTCTTGAAGACGGTCAGTTTTGAAAAAGTCCAGAATGTCGTAGCAGGTGCCGTTAATGTTTATGAGAGCATTCGAAAGTTGGATGGTGATCCTTCTGACGTTCAGGCCGTGGTTGACGGATACTCAAGGGATGTTGAAGCATTTCTTATGGTGAAGCAGGTCACTACTGAAGATACTCGTGATAAACAGCTCGCGAGCGACGTCTCTAATGTTACGGTGAACCTCGAATCAGCTAAAATGACTCTTGAGGAAGTGTTACGGGTTGGAGATAGTCAAGAGGTGGATATGTCTATAATAGCCCGCGAGAAAGCTGCTTTAGAGGCTAGAGAAATAAATTTAAGAGAGCAACATCGTCAGCAGCTTGAAGTAATTTCAGCGGCCAAATCAGAAGTCGAGTCACTTCAGCTGAAGTTAGAGAATTTGATTTTTGTGCAGAGTACTTCTCAAGAGGAGATTGCCAGTCTGAAAAGGATGGAGGACATGCTCGAAGAGAGGAGAGAGAGTCTCGATGTCGCGATACGTTAAATTCCACATATGCTTTTATTTGTGACTTCATTCGATAAAAATTTTTTTTGAAATTTTTTTTATTTTATTTTAGCCGTTCACAGTTTAAACTCTTGCGGGCCAGGAGTTACAATTTATTTTTGTTGTTGTTGTGGCTGTACTTGTTTCATTTCCAAGCTGCCTACGTACTTGCATTACATTTTGCAAGATCAAGCCAACGTAGTTCCTTATTACGCAGTTTATACTCTTGCTTAGGACTTACAATTTTTGTGTGTGTGTAGATTCAGGCATAGTACCGCTTCAAAAACTTTCCGTTGATCGGGCCAATACACAATCCATCTTGATCTACAATCTTGTAGGCACCGTTTGTGTAGACTTCTTTCACTACATATGGACCATCCCATTTTGACTTGAATTTACTTCCTGTCTTATGCGAGGTGATGATTGGTCTTCTGACTGCCAAAACTAAGTCACCTACTTGAAAAGAGCGAGGATGCACTTTTTTGTTAAACGCGCGTGAGAGTCTTGCTTGATAACATTGTAAACTTTGTTGTGCTTGTAGTCTTTTTTTCGTCAAGAGCTTCCAACTCTGCTAACCGTAGCTGGTCATTTTCATCACAGGTCAATCCTTCTTGAATAGCGATGCGCATGGATGGAATTTGAAGCTCCAAGGGCAACACAGCTTCTACTCCGTACACCAAAGCATACGGGGTTGCTTGAGTAGGTGTCTTGTAGGTTGTTTGGTATGCCCATAGCGCTTCTCCAATTTTTTTGTGCCAATCACGTTTTGACTTTGTCACTACTTTTCTCAACAGGTTGCACAATCTCTTGTTAAAAGCTTCAGCCAAACCATTTGCGGGCGCGTTATACATTGATGATTTGTACTGTTTAAATGTGAACTTTTCGCATAAACTTGTCACTAGCTTGTTGAAGAAAGGTTTTCCATTGTCTGTTATGATTCGTTGTGGCACGCCATACCGGTAGATGATTTGTGTCCGGATAAAGTCAGCGACATTTTCTTTCTTAACTTCGCGTAGTGTAATTGCTTCTGCCCATTTAGAGAAGTAGTCTGTAGCAGCAAGGATGTATGCATGTCCATTAGAGGCTTTTGGAGTAATTGGTCCTACCACATCAAGTCCCCATGCTTCGAATGGCCATGATGAAATTGTAGGGTGTAATGGCTTTGGTGGTTGGTGTATGAAGTTCGCATTAAATTGACATGCATCACATTTCTTCGCAAAGTCCATGCAATCTTGTACCATGCTAGGCCAGTAGTATCCCATTCTTTTTATGCGATCATAAAGTTTTGGACCAGATTTAAGAGCGCCGCAAACTCCAGCGTGGGCTTCTTGCATAGCCTCCGTCGCCTCTTCTTCTCCTAGGCACCTTAGCCATTGTCCAAGAAAAGACCATCTGTAGAGCGTTTCTTTGTAAGGTATAAACTTGGGAGCGCGTCTGATTATCCAAGAAGTTAATAATAGGTTGGCGCCAATCGTCTTTGTTTACTTCATAAGCACAGACCATATTAGTCGTCTCTAAATCGTCGCACTCTTTGAATGGTGGTACGACCCAACGATTGCAAACTGGAATGGACATGGTCTCTTCTGCCCCTAGTGCCAAGTTGGCTGCAAGATTTGCAAGCGCGTCGGTCAACTTATTGGCACTCCTCTAAACATGTTCTAAGTTGATTGAATCGAACATGTTAAGCATCTGGGTCGCATTTTTGTAAAAAGGGATTAAGTCTTCCTTTTTTACTTCGTAGTCGTTGAGAATTTGATTAATCACGAGTTGTGAGTCCCCATAGATATCCATGTCTTTGATGCCTATCTCACGTGCCATTTGGAGTCCCAATAGGAGAGCTTGATATTCCGCCGCATTATTTGAACACAACTGAGTCAGTGTAAATGAGTATGGGAGAAGATGATTTCCTGGAGATATAAAAACAACTCCTGCTCCATCACGTCTCGCAGCCCCATCAAAATACATTTGCCATGGTGGTAGAATATCAATGTAGAACACTCCTTCACCAGGAAGGTCAACGGAGAGCTCCCATTCAGCTGGAACAGGATGATCGGCAAAGAAATCTGCTATTGCTTGGCCTTTGGTTGCTTTTTGAGGAACAAATATTAAATCATGCTGCTTGAGGAGCATTGCCCATTTTGCCAATCAGCCGGAGAGGACAGGCTTCGAAAGTATGTATTTAATTGGGTCAGCCCTAGAAACCACGTGTACGGTATGTGCTTGCATGTAGTGTCTCAACTTTTGAACAGCAAATACTAGCGCAAGACATATCTTTTCAATGGGGGAATAATTCAGCTCAGGTCCGATTAGAGTTCGACTCAAATAATACAAAGCCGTTTCTTTACGCTCGACATTCTCTTGAGCACACATTGCCCCCAACGATCGTTCTTGTGCAGCGATATTAAAGAATTAGAGGTTTTCCCGGAATTGGTGCCCCCAGTACTGGTGCAGATGACAAGTACTTCTTTATGCTATCAAAAGCCTTGCGACACTTATCATCCCAATGAAATGGAGCATCCTTTTTCATTAAGTGACTAAAGGGTTGACAACGTCATGCGAAGTTAGAGATGAACCTTCGAATGTAAGCAAGACGCCCTTGCAAGCCGCGATGTTCTTTCAAATTTTTTGGTGCGGGCATTTCTTGGATGGCTTTGATTTTTGTTTGGTCGATTTCAATGCCTCTGTGTGTAACCACAAATTCTAAGAATTTTCTGGAAGTTACGCCAAATGCACATTTAAGTGGATTCATCTTTAGTTGATATTTTCGGAGTCTTTCGAACACTAAACGAAGGTCCCCAATGTGATTTTTCCTTTCTTTTGATTTAACGACCACATCATCAACGTAACACTCTATCGTCTTGTGCATCATATCTTCGAACATTCTTTGCATTGCACGTTGATATGTGGCACCAGCATTTTTTAATCCAAAAGGCATAACTTTATAGCAAAAGATCCCTTTTGGAGTGCGGAAAGCAGTTGCTTCTTGATCTTCAAGCGCCATGTGTATTTGGTTGTATCCTGCCGTACAATCCATGAAAGAAAGTGCTTCATGTCCGGTTGTGGCATCAATCATGAGTTTTGTGACAGGTAATGGGAAATCATCCTTTGGACATGCGTCATTGAGATCTCGAAAGTCAACACATACACGCAATTGTCCGTTCTTCTTTCTGACAGGGACAATGTTTGCAATCCATTTTGGATATTTAACTTCACGAATAAAACCAGCATCAATGAGTTTGTTGACTTCCTTTTCAATTTCAGGAACTAACTCTGGCCGGAATCGTCGTTGAGATTGTTTCTTAGGATTAGTGCCCTTCTTAATCGCTAGCCGATGGACTGCTACATTCGGATTAAGCCCCGGCATCTCTGTGTAGTTCCAAGCAAACACATCTTTTTACTCAGCTAGTAGCGCGTGATATTCGTGTTCTTCCTGCTCAGTAAGCAAGGCACTCACGTAGATGGGTCGTGGATCTTCTGAAGTTCCAAGATCTAACTCTTTCAGGTCATCTACTGTGGACTGTCCCCCGTCTTCAAGTGTGTTCGGAGCTTGATCAGCCTCTATTTCCTTATTGTCATCATCTACTTCTTCAACTGTAATGTGATAGATTGTTACTACTTCACCTTCATCACTATCTTGTTTTTCGGCCATTCTTTTGGCGTTCTCAAGCGGTTGAATACCGAACTCGTGGAGCTACGTAATCGTTTAAAAACTGTCTGCTCGTGATCATGAAGAGCATCAGATGGGTCGCTATTGGTTCTTGTACTCTGCTCACCTAATCTGTTGAAAACGGAAGAGCGATTTCTTATGAGAGTATCTTGTCGACTTCTTCTGCGATCTGGTGTATTCATTCTGTCAAAAACAGAAGGTCGTGCTCTGGTGACAGGTGGCCTTATTCTATCAAAGACAGAACTTGCCTGTGGTCGCAAGTTAGTTTCCTCGTTCTCCTCAATTTCTTCTGTCGTAATGTACAGAGTTGAAGATGTGCCTTTCCCGCGACGAGCAGAAATCTTCACGGGCGGTGGACGTTCGTACCCCAGACCGGCTTTTTTAGGAGTTGTTCTTTGTATTTGACCGATTGTGTAAGTATGAGGTTTGATCATGTTTCCAAGTGGAGACGGATTTTTGAAATCGTACCCGGACTTCTCCATTAACTTGTATGTGTTGGAATCAAATCTACCTTCCAACTCTTGCTCTCTTTCCAATGATTCGTTAGATGAAAAAACACATCCTGTCGGCGGAGGATTTACAAATTGTGCTCGACCTGAGCTGGGTAAAGGGATCACAACTTTTTCCACCCACTCCTGCTTCACATTCTTGTTAATTTTTTTATCCTCCCCGGGCTTAGTTGTAGAACTTTGGCATTCCGCGAAAGGACTCTCTCCTTTCTTACGTTGAGATTGCGGAATCTAACGCAAGACTGGAGGTGTAGTCTTGGGCATTAAATCTTGTTTGTTAACAACTGTTGAGGGATCTAGCTTTCAGGTTGTCTCTGGTTGATCTGTTTGTACCACTTTTAGCTGTGCGTCGGCTGTAGACGTATTAGGTTTGAAGACACTCTCCTTCTTTTTATTCCCTTTTCCGGTCGAAGAGATAATAGAGGGTAACAACTCACTTGAAGTTCCCTCTTCTTCAAAGAATTTGGCTTCTACATAGAATGAATCGGCTTTAGTGAATGGTTTGACATCTCCATTTATTTTTCTCACACCTCCGCGATAGTACTTCAAACACTGGTGCAAGGTTGAAGCAAAAATTCCGTTTTCATGCATCCATGGGCGACCGAGTAACAATTTGAATGATGTTCTTGATTCTATGACATGAAACAAAGTATTCGAAGATAGTTCGTCCATCGTGAGGTTCACGCGGATCATACCAATCGCGCGCTCGCCATTCAGGTTGAAGCCATGAATCACCATGCGACTATTCGAGAGTTCATCAGTTGTGATTCCCAATTCATTCATTGTTGCTTTTGACATAAGATTTACACCAGAGCCTCCATCTACAAGGATTCTGCTTATCCTTTGTTTTTTGATGTAACCAGATACGTATAAAGGTCTGTTATGGGGTTTAGACCCAAGGAAAAGATCTTCATCAGAGAATGTCAAAGCAGTATGACATGAAATGCATTTGATCAAATTCTCCACTGATTCCTCTCCGTCTTTGACCTTATCCTCACATCCTTTGGAGTTTTGGCTTGTATCCACCTGTTGTTGTGTCTTGTCAGATAGTTGGAGGATTTGTTCACCGAGGTTAGGTTGTGGTGGTATCATGGTGGTTGGAGTCTGACTCTCCCGTACTTCATTTTCCTTGTCACCTCCATCGGTTGTCATAGAAATAGTGTTGACGATAACTTTCTCTAAGTAACCTTCTGGAAAGAAATCTTTCAAAGTAATAAGGATTGGTGGATTTTGCTTCAGAAGATCCGTCGGTAAGATATCTTGCCTTACTACTTTCTTTGGTTTCTTCTTTCCTTTTTGGTGATACAACCTCTTTCTGGTATTCTGCTTTCTTTTACAGAGATCAGGTTGCGACTAAATGTTTACCTGCCTTTTTGATTTTTTTCGCATTACAACGGTCCATCCATCGTCATCCTCGTTTTTCGCATTACAACGGTCCATCCATCGCATTATCACAAACCTTCTTTTCTGATTCTGACAACATTGGCTGCCTTTGAATCCATACTTCTGTTGGTTTGAAGCTTTCAAATTGAATGTTGCTTTTATACCAAAACTGTGATTCCTGAAGAGGCTTTTTGCATGTAGTCACTGATGTATGATTTGTTTCCACAGCTTCATCGACATCCAGCAGTATTTTCCCTTCCTTAGCTAGCCTCATTATCAACTCTTTCAGTGTTATGCAATTTTCGATATTGTGACTTACCAATCTGTGATAACGGCAATACTTAGGATTATTAGTTTGGTTTGCTTCATCAGGCCGCTTTGGTTCAGGCAACTGGATCACATTATTCACTAGCAGATCATCTAACATTCCTGACAAGTCTGAATCAGGAAAGGAGTATTTCTTAGCCTGCAACTCTTTTAGTGTCGGCTTGTCGCGCCTAAGGTCATTTGTAGCAAATCTCTTCTTATCTTCTTTAGGTTTCCCTGATATCTTTATTGGAGTGTTGCTACTGTTGATAGCCATGGCCTCTTTAGAAGTGCTTTTCACAGTCTTGTCCATCTTCTTAAATTCCTTCTTTTCGACAGGCGGCTTAGAATAGGATGCACGACTCTTTCTGTGTCCTTTCACTGTAATTTCCATGTCATGGGCTCGTGTAGCTAGCTCTTGGAAACTTCTGGGTTTGATGCCTTTAAGAATGTACAGAAGCTCCCAACTCATCCCATCTATACACATCTCCACAGCGGAAGTTTCACTTATGCGATCTTTGCATTCAAGACTCAACCCGCGCCAACGGTTGATATAGTCCACCACAGGTTCATCTTCCCACTGCTTAGTGTTCGTCAGCTCACTCATGCTGACGACCCGTCTGGTACTGTAGAAACGATTTAAGAATTCATCTTCCATATGATCCCAGCTATCAATGGATTCTGCCTGTAGATCAGTATACCAATCAAAGGCAAGACTCTTTAGCGAACGGACAAATTGTTTCACCAACAAGTCTCCTTCTGTACCAGCATTGCTGCAAGTTTCAATGAAATGAGCTATATGCTGTTTTGGGTTACCCTTCCCATCAAATTGTTGGAACTTAGGAGGTTGATAACCACCAAGTGGCATCCGCAACGCATCAATCCTTCTGGTATACGGTTTGCTATAGCGCGAACTACCGGAAGATTCTCCGCCCATTTGACACTTCACTACATTCGTTATCAACGTTTGTAGTTGTTTCTCATTGAAAATGACACCTTCGTTCTTAATAATGTCGTCCACCACAATCATGCCGGCATTACTGTTATCCAATACGACATCCGATTCGACTTCTTTGGGTTTCTCCTTTTCAATCAGTCAATTCACCTCTTTCTGAAGTTCTGCTATTTTTCGGTTCTTTTCTTCATTGTCTTTCAAGACTTGTTGGAGCATCTCCTTCAGTTCAGCCATTTGTTCCTCTACAGATTTAGCTTCGATTGTCATGACAGTAGCCACATCAAGTTTGCAGACTTCAGCATTCTTTTGCACAACCACCTTCATGTTTGGTGAAGATGTAGTGTTAACTTTGTCGCTTTCCCTCTTCTTTTGATGTGGAGAGTGAGAGGCAATTATCGCTTTAGCTGCAGCAGCAATAGAGGTAGCAGTGTACGTACGCTCACGTGTTGGAACATTTGCAGCACGTAAGCTGGCAGCAGCTGCGTTGATAGCAATCTTTCTTGCCATGCCTCTGGTGCAGACACCAACATGTTGCATGTTTGCAGGAGGAGAGTTGTTGAGGAGAGCTGCAGCGTAAGTCTGACCTGGAGTGCGTGGACTTGTTGGTTGAGCAGACATTGCAGCAGTGGACTTATTTGATTACGATGTAGAGATGAGAGGTAGAGATGTTTCACGTCGGGTTCACCAAAAATTTGTAGACGAATTATTTCGCAAAGCACAAAATAACGGAACAAATGATTTTATTGCTCTTCAGAAAGTTTATGTGTACAATCTCTAGAGTCCCTCTGATTCTACTACGTAACAGTTCTGATTTCAGTTGCGTAAGCAAGGGTCGCGATGACTTGATCTCACTAGAGGCTTGACACTTCTTGAAGAAAGTTCGGCAAACGGTACAATTTGCGTACTTGTTGTTTGCAATGTTGCTTTTCTCAGAGAAGTCTTCTTATCTAGGGTTTCTGGCCTTTCAAATGAATCATGAACTCTCTATTTATAGAGAATTTACTGGACTTGAATACCGAGCCTCCTTTGTGGGCTTTTAGTAAGTTTTGGCCCATTAGTCACTTATGACCCAAAAAATTTGTCGGGTCCGGCCCATATTTCATTTAAAATAACTAAATTGAATTAAAAAAATTATATTAATTCAAAATAATCATTTTAAACTAGTTTTAAGCATTTTAATAAATTTTTAATGCCTACAAAGGGTTACTAATAATATTTATGTGTTGCGCAGAAACAGACCCAAGTCATGCATGGAAACACCACATGGTTCCTTGCTGCTCTATCGAGATCAATTTGATCGCATGGGACAGGGGGATTTCATTTTGAGGCCATACAAGGAAGATGTATTCCCTTTGTTGAACCCAACATGTCTAGAAGAGTAAATGAGTTAGTGATTGGAGGTGCGATTGATGTGGTTCAACATTATTGAATGGTATCATCCTTCGAGAGTGTTGAGACAATTCGGTTGCAAACAAAATATTTCCTCGGCACCACGCAGTTTTACTGACCCTAAACATGGACTAACGAGGAAGAAACGAGTGGATTGGTCAGTAGCTTGTGAGAGTCTATCGATACGTGGAGAGGACGCGCCGACCGAATGGTGGAGGCCGAGTTAGAAGACGATGTGGTTGCTCCCACACCCGATTACCACCATTGATGCCGCAACACAACACGTCGCTTCATAAGCTTTGATTTGATGAGTCTCAGCCTTATCGGCCCACTACACCTGAGCACTACAGTGTTGTGAGTATCTTTAGATTACTACGTAAATATTGGTGTACATTTTCACATTCCACCCATGTTACTGATGCAATTGTTTTGAAACCTTCGTGCATCATACTTGTACAACCGCGGAGATGTTTTTCAACATCGACGATCATTCCATTCGGGTTGGTGCTCATAGTATTTTTCATTCATCCGTGGAGAAGTTGTAGAGGCTTGGAGAGTTGGATATGTGGGTGTAGACCTTCGCTTGTTCAGTTTGACGCTGGTAAT
Organism: Umbilicus rupestris; assembly: GCA_963678935.1. Classification (NCBI taxonomy): domain Eukaryota; kingdom Viridiplantae; phylum Streptophyta; class Magnoliopsida; order Saxifragales; family Crassulaceae; genus Umbilicus; species Umbilicus rupestris. Next base: position 2,502,474 of record OY787617.1, read on the forward strand.
CCTAAGGCCCATTATGTTTATTCCAAATGATATGTCCACGCGAGATTCATTATTTAATGAAACATATATTGTAGGTGCCAACAACGAAGGTGAAGAAGAGATGAGAATATCCATTATAAAGTGAGAAACCTTCAGTCTCAAGTTGATCAAGGCCCAAGCGAGGCAGGTCCGTCACAACTCTAGAAAGGAGATCGCAGCGAGATAAAAGAGCTCCCAGACATTTTTCATTTGATGCATTTCGTCAACATTGAACACATGCTATAAAGATACAAAAAACATAGGATTTAAATGTTTGCATATCGTAACAACAAAATACATCAAACCAATTACATTTAGTTAGATGTTGGTTTGAACATGCGCGTGTATTGTGCCCTGCACCATGGCACAAACCACATCTCCTTACACGTGCTTGTCCCTAACTACTTGATTCTCCGCGGTCCATCTCGTTGTGTGTACGCCTAGAGGGATGCCTTTCCACCTTTGATCGCCTGAATCTAGGGTCGGTACATGATGCAAGGGCTGGATTTCCACAAAGCAAAGGCTCGAGTTCAAATGTGTGATTATATGGGCTTTTTAGAAGCGGAACGGGCTAACGAGCAAAACTCATCGCTTTGCCATGACCTGAGGGGTTTTAAGCCCATCCGGGCCCGTTTACTCTTCTATTTTATTTTCCTATTTGAACCAATTTCTAGTTTAGGTCAGACACATTATTTTTCAATCTAAACCCTATCCATTTCAGTATTTTCCTGGTGGATTCTAGTTTTTTAGTAGAGATCATCGCTTGTGGTCTTCTGTTTTATTTCATTACGTTTCGCTGCGCCAAGTGGTAATCAGAGCAGGTCTTCTCATGTTCCGTTGACTTAATCAGATATGGCAGACAATCAAGCAGTACTGAGGATTGATTTTCAGCAGGGTATGGCAAGGATTACCGCTGTCCTAAATGACATAACTGCGAGCCTTCAGAGATTGGATGCAAGAGTTGGGATGTTGGAAGCAGGAGGAGATAATAACCAACCGGGTGGCTGTAGAGAGCAACCTGCAAGGGTTCTGAGAGGTAGGGCTAAAAGAGCTACGGCAGATTCGAGCTCGGAGAAAGATATCCTTGCGGATGAATATGGAGAGGACAGAGATGGGCAGAATGATTATGAAGTAAAGGCTGATGTCCCTTTGTTCTATGGATCAATGAGTGTGGAGGACTTTTCTGGATAGGAAAATCGATGTGGATCGCTTTTTTGAAGTGATGGATGTTCCCCAAAGCAAGCAGGTGAAGATGGTGGCCATTCGGCTAAAAGGCATGGCTGCTGTGTGGTGGGACAAGCTTGTTGTCCAGAGACGGAAGCAGGGAAAGAATCCCATCAGGACTTGGAGGAGAATGAAACAATTGTTGATGGAACGGTTCATACCTAAGGATTATGAGCAGGTACTATATCGACTGTACATTGACTATGTGCACAGACGGAAGTCGGTGTCTGAGTACATAGGAGAGTTTGTGCGTTTAGCTGAACGCAATGACTGGAGAGAAACGGAGAGCCGAAAGGTGACTAGATATGTGAGTGGATTGAAACCCTCGCTACAAGAGAAGATGGGTATGCAGACGGTGTGGACAGTGGGAGAGGCTTCCACGTTAGCATCGAAGGCTGAGGCATTGGAGAAAAATCTGCGTGGGTTTCAACAGTTTTGGAGACCTGCACCTCAAGGTGGTGGCCAAGATACTGCAATAGAAAGAGCCAGAGGGACAGATGTGAAAGATGTAGACACAGGTGGTAAGGAAAATGGTGATGTACCAGCAAGAGCTAGCAGGGGGGCACCACAACGACAAGAGAACTCGTATGCAAGACCTGCCGGAGATAAGTGCTACAGTTGCGGAGGAGCGGTGCACCAATCCAATGTATGCCCTAGTCATAGGATCGTGGCATTGATGGAATATGAGGGAGACAACCAGAGTGAGGCCGATAAATATGATAGTGCTGAGGTTGCTGAGAAGGAAGCGACAGAGGCAATGAACATTGTACTTCAACGTATATTATTGTCGACAAAGGAAGACGGGCAGTTAAAGTATCTATTCAAGACGCACTGTTCCGTTCAGAATAAGCTATGCAATCCGATCGTAGACAATGACAGTATGGAGAACTTAGTGTCGCAGAAGCTGGTAGAGTATTTGATGCTGCCTACGGAATCTCACTAGAGACCGTATGCGCTGGGATGGGTAAGCCAGAGTTCCCAAGTCAAGGTGACTAGAACATGCAAAGTTCCCCTTTCGATTGGAAAATACTATTGGGAAGAGGTACTTTGTGACATTCTTGATATGGATGTTTGTCATATTTTACTTGGTCTTCCTTGGTAGTTTGATACAGATGTAACGTACAAAGGCCACGATAATGTGTTGTTATTCACTTGGAACGGACACAAAATAGTCATGATGCCAGTTTTACAGTTTAATCGAAGTTCCAGCAACGGGAATGGTTCTAATTTCCTGGTGATGACACAAAATGAAGGGGAGCTAGACAAGGCAGTTAGAGAGGCCTCCTATTTCTGCCCAGTTGTTGTTAAGAGGTTATTGAGTGCTCTCGGGGAGGAAACTGTACCTGATGTGGTTTGGGATATTTTGAAGGATCTGCCTCCTACGTGATATTCAGCATCACGTTGATCTTGTTCCTGGCGCTACTCTCCCAAGCTTACCCCATTAAAGGATGAGCCCGAAAGAGAATGAGATCGTGCGAGAGCAGATTGAGGATTTGTTGCGAAAGGGTTTCATTCGAGAAAGTATGAGTTCTTGTGCAGTACCGGTCCTTCTAGTGCCCAAGAAAGGGAACCAGTGGAGAATGTGTGTTGATAGTCGAGCCATTAACAAGATAACCATCAAATGCAGGTTTACTATCCCTCGTTTGGAATATATGTTGGATGAGCTGTCTAGTTCAAGAGTGTTCTCAAAGATTGATCTACGCAACGGGTACCATCAGATCAGAATCAGACCTGGAGACAAGTGGAAGATAGCTTTTAAGAGCAAGGATGGATTATATGAGTGGCTGGTATTGCCGTTTGGACTATCCAACACTCCCAACACCTTTATGAGGTTGATGAACTAGGTATTGTGTCCGTTTATCGGTTCATTTGTGGTGGTTTACTTTGATGACATCCTTATTTATAGTAAGATCACTGATGAGCATTTGGAGCTTCTGAGGAAAGTGTTGCAGGTTCTACAAGAGAACAAGCTTTACATTAATTTGAAGAAGTGTATCTTCTGCACAAACAAGTTACTTGTTCTAGGTTTTATCATGGGTGAAGAGGGAATTTAGGTGGATGAGGAGAAGTCTGAGCCATTCGTTAATGGCCTACTCCTAAGTCGGTCATAGAGGTGTGGAGTTTTCATGGTCTTGCGAAGATTTGTGCAGGATTTCAGTACTATCACAGCCCCAATCACCGAGTGTCTGAAGAAGGACAACTTTCAATGGGGCATAGAGCAGGAGCAGAGTTTTGCAGCAATCAAAGAGATTCTTTGTGCATCCCCAGGGCTTTGCCTGACTTTAACAAAATATTTCAGGTGGAGTGAATCGGCGCAATTTTATCGGCAGAGGAAAATGCCCATAGCTTTCTTCAACGAAAAATTGAGTAAGGCACGCTAGAAATTGAGTATTTATGATCATGAGTTCTATGCTGTTTTTCGAGCTTTGAAGCAGTGGGAACACTATCTGATCCAGGGGGAATTCATCTTGTTCACTGACCAGTAGGCTTTAAAGTTTCTGCACAATCAAAAGGTGATCAACAATATGCATGCATGTTGGTCAGTTTTCTATAAAAAAATTCCCATTTATTATCCAGCGAAAGTCAGAAGCGCACAATACAGTAGCTGATGCGCTGAGTCGACACGCAACATTGCTTCTGACTTTGTCACAAGAGGTAGTTAGGTTTTCTCGTCTGAGGAACCTCTACGCAGAGAATTCAGATTTCAGGGAGTTGTGGAAGACGTGCAATGGCAGACATCTTTTTGCAGATTTTCACATCAGTGATGAATTTCTATTCAAGGGTGACCGTTTGTGTATTTTGTGTTCGTTTCTATGGGAGAAACTGATCCGCGATCTGCACGGAGGTGGTCTGAGTGGGCACCTCTGCCGAGACAATAATGTAGCTAGTCTGGAGGAGCGCTATTACTGGCCACATTTGAGGAGAGATGTTGGGGCTATTATGAGACTGTGTTACATCTGCCAAACGGCTAAAGGTCAAGCTTCTTTACCTATCCCTGATGATATCTGGTAGAACTTGTCCATGGATTTTGTTTTAGCCCTGCCTCGCACACCGAGGAGAACCGATTCTGTATTTGTGATGGTTGATAGGTTTTCAAAGATGACGCATTTCATTTGAAGGCAAGAAGACTTCCGATGAGTCCCACATAGCCAAGCTGTTTTTCAGGGAGGTGGTGCATCTACATAGAGTTCCCAAGTCGATCGCATCTGATAGAGACACAAAGTTCCTTGGGAATTTCTGGATTATGTTGTGGAGGTTGTTTGGGACACTACTGAATCGATGCTCTACTGCTCACCCAAAGACTGATGGGAAGACAAAGGTGACTAACCGGGCGTTGGGCAATATGATACGTAGTGTATGCGGAGACAAGCCGAAGCAGTGGGAATTAGCTTTGCCTCGGGTGGAGTTTGCTTACAACAATGTAGTGCACTCAGCTACAGAGCGTTCACCATTTGCAGTGGTCTATACGTCAGTCCTAAGATATGAAATTGATCTGGTAAAGCTGCCTCGGGCCAGAACCTTCAGTTCGGTAGCTGAACACCTAGCCGAGGACGTTGTAAGGATTAAGGAGGAGGCTATTCATTCGTCAGAACTCCAATGTTGTTCGTCCCCGATGACATAAAATGTGTAGGCCCGTGTAGTATGCCTCCAACGTATAGTGGTGATTAACAAACTGGGAGTAAGGGATACTCTCACTTTTGCATACTGCTAAAACATGACTGCACGGGTAGTGAATGCAGCTCATTTATCTCATGTACATGTACCTTCTTGTAGCTTGACCGCGGACGGTGCTGACTTGGTAAACCCCTCTTGCAGCATTAAATACCTGGACACACTGTGATATTCTACGCTCTCCCTCAGCTCCCTCAGCTTAAGATCTATCTTTGGTGCGAACATTGAGATATTGTTGTGGTATGAATCACGTCGCTTGCAGAAATATGTATTGCACTGCTGGAAAGTGAATTGCACAAGAGCACATATTAGTAGGTCTCGACCACCCTTTCAAATGTTGTTGAAACATTCACTGGCATTTGTGGTGATAAATCCCCATCTCCTACCACCCTCGTCGTAGGCATATGACCACTTTGTCCAAGGAATTGCATCCAACCAATTAACGACTTGCAGTTTATCGTGTAGCATGTCAGTCAACTCCTTGTACTCTCTGTCAAATTTGAAGCACTGTCTTTGATGCGCCACATGACCCTTTTTTTTAAGAACCGAATCCTTCACTTTGACATTAAAGTTGATTTGTAGATGTCGGATCATGGTGGTGTGCAAGAGGAGCCGTCCATTCCGATTCCTGGATTGCATGTAGAAAGCCATTATGCTTGTCTGAGATAATGCATATGTCATCTCTATCGGTCACACCCTCACGGATGCGCACCTCATGAACCATTTCCAACTAGAATTGTTCTCGCTCTCAACCAAGGAAAATGCAATGGGATAATCTCCAAAGACATTTATCAACTCTTGTAGCCTGGCGTGACATGCCTTAAGGTGTCGAATTTCATAGTCATGGTCCTTCAAGATTCTAGCCCTTATTTCAGAATGGGATAATCTCAATTTCTCGCTGATTACATCCCCAATGTTCATTGCAATGAAGTGTCTAGTCAAATGAACATTTTCCTTGGCGATGAAGTCATTGTTGCATATATGGTCGCCTCGGTACTTTGTCACCTCCCAGTACAAAGAGTTTTTTTCCTGGTTACGCGAATACGCCATGGACATGTAGCCTCTCCTTCCTGACAATGGACAACCAACAACCGAGTGGCATAGTCCTTCGTGAGATTTTGAACACGATGCAATACTGAATATTTCTAGACTGCATATAATGCATCAGCTTTCCGACTGAATGTTGATCGAACACCAATTGACCCAAACTGTCTGAAGTTTCTACCCAAACATTCAACTGTTGGTTCATTATCATCTCATGCCGTGACATCACTGAAAGCTGGAATATCTCATAGATGTTTCGGTTCAGGGACCATGAAAACATCCTCGTTATCAAGTTGGTCTAAAAATTTTATCTCATCTCGGTCGAACTCATCCATTACGGGCATATCGAGTGTGTCCAGTGTCGACATAATCATCGGGTCTGAATCTATATTTTCCATCTTTGTTTAAATTTTCCTACACATTAAACATTTCACTCTAATGAACCAAATTTTACATTAAAACCATTACAAGTACTTCCATTAAAAAATTCATCAAAAATTAAAATATCAACATAAACTTATCAATCTTTCAAAATATATCGTGTAGAATTTAACAATTCACTCTAATGCACCAAGTTTAGATTTATCTGAACAACCCTATAATTCAATTTTTAAATTCATCAATCCTTACTAATCAATTGAAACTTCAACCATTGTAATCAACCACATTATTCATAACATAAAAAATATATTTTCCCAATTTTATCAACTCACCCAAATCAAATTACATATAAATCAACTAGCATTAAATTACAAACACATACGCAAATTACATTAAATTAACAAATAAAACTAACAATAGCATACCAAATTTGATCTCTAGCTTATAACATACATTCTTACCACTAAAATCTACTCCTTTCACCTTCAACAATTGCCCCAATGCCGAAATCCACTCTCAACCAAAGTTTTCTGGAGAGAAGAAGATGAGGGTGGGAGAGGATGAAGGAGAATGACAAATTTATTATATGCGCGAGTCCGATCTTAGCAAGACCGGACTCATTAAATTTACTGATTGGGTCACACGTGGGCATTCACCGGTGCAATTTTATACGAGACTAGTCTTGAGACGATCTCGTTCGATTTCTTAACATGCCGATTTTAACAAGACCAACATGTTGCAATTTTGGCAGTCCGGTCTTCACAAACTGGCATCATAAAAAAAATAGAGCATTTGAGAAACGTTTTTCACAAATATGGCATTTGAGATACTCAGTTTAAAAAACGGGACAATTCTAAAAAAAAAAATTGGGAAGAATAACAACTTTGGAATTTATGGCAAGAGTGAAAAATTTTCAAACAACTCACCAAAAGCTCAATGCATGCCAATAAATATTTTAAGGAAAGGTTAACCACCACATTTGAAAACCAAATCATTTATTTATTGAATGGAATGTCTATCAAAGCTGCTCCACAACCACAACTCTTACCCAATTCCACATTTCAAATTCTTGGTTAGTCAACTTGCTCACCAATACTCACAACTCAGAATATCAGGTGAAGGGCAACCAATGAATTTGGGATTCTCAGTCAAGAAGAGGAACATTCTCTGCTAATTATGTTTGATCACCAATAGGGCAACAACTAAACGTGATTCATCAGAGATCCAAATGCGGGAATCGTTTTCAAAACGAGAAAGAATGGCATATTAGATTATTTTCACATGTAGCCATCGTGTGATTTCTCATTTGTTTTGTTGTTTGTGGCAATGGAAAAAATATCGAAAAATCAATCTTTTATCCACCATAATTGGCAACTCATATCACTACAGCGCCAGAACACCATCTTCTTCATCCGCTTTTTCTCTCTCTCTCTCTCATTCTCTCGCCGGAGGTTGGTGGCCGTCCGAGGATCTACGGTCGATTTCTGAAGTGGGTTTGTGGAGAAACTTGAGAAAGCGCAGATCTTTGAGCTTTGTAGATAAATGGCGGCTGAGAAAACCCCCAACTCCGATGGAAGCGGTGAGGGTGCCAAGAGCAGCAGCATTGCAGAAACCCAAGTGTTGTTGAATGTATACGACTTAACGTCTGTCAACAGTTACATGTATTGGGTTGGCGTTGGGATCTTCCATTCTGGGATTCAAGGTGAGATGGTGTCTATTTGACTGCTTTTGTTGATTGGGATGGATCTGAGGATGTGGGAAGATTGGAGCCAGTAGTAAGGGAGGTGTTGAATAATGTTCTTGCCTAGACACCTTTGCGTGTTTACTTTTACTCAAAGTTATGAGTCCTTGCCTGAGTTTGAAACTTGGTCTTAGCCAGATAATATAGGAGAGCTTGCTATATGATTTCATGGTATTGTTCAGCTGATTAATATAGCGCTTTGTTCAGTTGTAATCTAAGGAAGCAGCTACTGTAGGTTCAGGACATTGCTACAATTTCCTGTGTTTTTCATGAATCTAGTTTTTTAGAATTTTACACCCCTTGAGTCAACGAATTATACAAGGATCTTAACATTCATTGCCAGAAGTGACTGTTTTATCTCATGACAAATTGTTAAATAGATCGCTCAATATAATTTCAATTACTTAGTCTAGCGGGCCTGAAGTGTTAACTGGTCATCCCAGGCAGTACGTACTGGCTGTGTTATCTCAACCTGTCTCTCACTTATACATTATATTTATAGAGTAGCTTCTAGCCTACCTTTTTCCGGAGCATCCTTCAATTCCTAGTGCTCATTTATGGTGTCAATGATCCATGTGCCCATTGGTGCTGCATCTGGAGTCCCGAGTGAAGCTACTTGTTTTAATTTTGATCATTATCGGGCTTGAATGTAGACGCTATGGGAATATTGATGCATGTGCCTTGTGTAAGGAGGAGCATTTTTATGATTTAAAATGTCCAATTTTATCTAACTTGGTATATTTTGTGTGCAAGTAGCTGAATCATTTAACTTATCTCCTCTAAATTTTATTTTTGCAACCAGTTCATGGCATGGAGTATGGCTTTGGAGCCCATGACTTTCCAGCAAGTGGAGTGTTTGAAGTCGAGCCGAAGACCTGTCCCAGTTTTATTTATAGATGTTCCATTCCTTTAGGCTGCACCAAAATGGCTCCAACCGAGTTCCGAACATTTCTTGAAAATATGGCCTCCGAGTACTATGGAGACACTTATCACCTAATCTCTAAGAATTGCAACCATTTCAGTGATGACCTCTGCTGGAGATTGACGGGCAAACATATTCCTGGTTGGGTCAATCGACTTGCTGGGCTGGGTAAGATACCTTACTTTTTTGCTGTCAAATGTTATTATGTAGAAATTGATACTCATTATAGTGTTGCTCGTTGAATTTGCAGGTGCTTTATGTAGCTGTCTACTCCCAGAAAGCCTTCAGGTAACGGCAGTGAAACAACTCCCCGAATATCATGGAGTATCTGGTGAGCTGAGTATAATATTCAGTATTTCCTTCAAGCGCGTCAGCAGTTGAATTGTGTATTTCTTTAAGAATTTTTTTCTTATTCTCTTCGTGCCTCAGAAGATGAAAATGAGTCCATGTACACTATCACGCCTCATGAACCGCCAGAAAGTAACAAAGCAGATCAGGAAAAGCACTTGCTCGCGCCAATTGGCATTACGAATTTATCATTTATCAACGAATCCCAGACCCAAACGTAAGATATCTTCAGTTTTCTTGTAGTACTCACACTTGGCCAGTTCATGGCATGGAGGGAAATATCCACAGGGTACCAATATTTGTAATGTAGTAGTGGTTTTTAACAAAATATTGCAGTTTTGTTCCTGCAGTTTGGTGTCACACTTCTACCAATCCAATTTAATACATTGCGTGTTCCGGATTGCAAGCTGATTGTTTTGTTTGATCCACAAGAAGAATTCACGTCCGGCACATCGAGCGAATTAGCAACTGAGCTGCACCAACTTTCATTGAGAAGTTGCTGCACTTTATTATTCACAAGAAGCAAAGATCACAAATCCTCATGAAGGCCCTTATTTTCTTTAAAGAAAACACTGATCACAAATACACAGTCTATGCCTATTTCCTGACCCACAAAAAAAAATATAGTGCCTGACAATATCACACCTCACTGAAATTCTGGAAGAGATTTGAAACAATTCTGATTACGATACACTCTTTCAACAGCAAATACGTAGACTCAGACCGGATCATCAACTTATCTCACACATACTCTGTCATATAATAGCCAGTATTTCTTACAACTCCAAAAAAAAAAAAAAAAAAAAAAAAAATTGTCCTGAGGCTATTATTAGTCCATTTCTGATCACGGACAAATATACATGGCCTTATGTAGAGGAATGCCCATCTCCAAGTCCTAACTTCGATGTTAGCCAGGCACAGAGGTCCTCGATCTCATTTGGCAATGTGTAGTGGCCAAGGCTGCAAAAGAAATGTGCATATCATTTTCAAAATGGGGCCTGCAAGTCTTAAATGGTTGTCATTGTAGAAAACACCCTATTCATACCCGTTATAGTCTTTGAATATCACTTCCTGAAATCGACTATTAATCAGTGCTTGAGACGATTTTTGGCCAAACTTGTACGGAACAACATCATCAGCTACACGTGGGATAAAAATCATTATTTCTTAATATACCATGTAGACTTGTACCAAATGGCTTCTATGCCACAAATTCTCAAGCGACAACTATAAAGAGTATACACAAATGAAAGGTGGATTCAGTATTATCGTTGATGCTTATTTTCTCTCCAAAAGACCATGCGTCCATAAATGAAAGTGATGCAAAACAAATAAACGCCTACATAGAGTCATGGAATGCTCTAGTGTCCAGATGTGGTAAATAAATGACTTGTATTATGACAATTGAGATGCAGAGAGGTATCCTAATTTTAAAAAACAGTTAATTTTATATGACGGCTAAAGTCATATAGTTTATTAAGGACCGCATATTTCTTAATAGCACAGGCATACAGCGAAGACCACTTGCTATGAATTAGGCAGTCCCGTTCTATATTCAACTGTGCACATCCAAGCTGTTTTTGCTGCAAGTTTCGTAAATTGAAACTAAACTGAATAAGTGATCGGAAAGTAACCACCAAGGTCATCTGTGTTCCACAACGTGATAATTACCTACTTTAATTTCTGGTGTTCAGACCAGAGTTGCTACAAAAAAGATTGGATCAAATTTCTTGCTTGAAAAGGACCAAAGTAACGTATAACCTTTTCCATGAAACAGCAAGATCGGCAAGGAGGCAGCACGACTTGCAGCATTATCCACACTTTGAATCTTCTGATTTAATATTCTGAAATAAAACAAAAAAACACCAAACTTGGTATTTGGCATAACATAATACAGCTGATAAACGAGCAGGGTCGTTATAATACACAACACAAACTTTGCACATGGAAGCCAGCCACTAAGCCCCGCGACGGCACTTAAATTTGTAGAGTACGGATTTCCATTTGAATATTTTCCTAGGGCATAACAAGTAGCAGAATAAAGAGCAGTAGCCGCCCCCATACTGAAGCCACCAACACCAAGCTTAACTGTATACAAAATATTTAACTTCAGCCAAACATAATATAATCAATAAATTAGAGAACTCTAATGCAAATACAAGAGAATTGATTACCAACACTACTGCTGAGCATTTATCTCGACGAGAAAAGATTGTGACTACATTTCTCGCCCACCATCTCAAATTACTAAACCGAAATGACACGAAGTGAGGTGAAACAACTGTACACCAGCATTACCAACACATAACGTCAATTCATTGATAATAATCTCCATTGCTAACACAAGGAAAACAAAGTTAAATTGTCCAGTATCCACTGATGTCTTGTTGCAAATTACAGAAACTGTTCAAAGGAACTGACCATCAGCAGGCTCATTTGATAAAAGATTCGCCACATGTGTGGCAGAAGCATCCAGGCCTTCCAAGTCGTCTGGGGCATCTTCTGTACGATCTCCCACATCAAACCCTGACAACCATATTACATTTTTTTTTTAGGAAAACAAAACAATACGAATTCTATCAATTATACTTGCAAGTTGCAGGGCCTACTATCGTTTTAGATATTGCAATACACATAGAACTTGCTGAATTAACAAGACAGGTTAACAGGTAGTCCGGAGACAACATTGCACCAACCACAATGACCACATCCTCCATGATTGCTTAATAAAAAATAATCATGATCCACTAGAGAAGTTGAAAGAACATATTGAAAAAGTGAATAGCTTACAAGCAGTAGAAGTGAAACCACCAAACACTGTTACAGGTTGAGTGAGAGCTGTTGGGCATATCCATTTTACCTGTGTGATTAAGAGCTTTGTAAATGTAAAAACCCATTTGATTACATTGAAATTATGAGAAAAAAAGGTTTCCTACGTTAGGAAGAGGCAGTGTCTCCAGCAGCTCCGACCAACTGACAAATGGAACATGAGCAGCTGAATCACATTATTCAAATTTGAAATTTATATGCATAATCATTACTTTATATCTGTAGTTTTCAAAGAAACAATTCAGTGTTCAGGGGAGAGCACATAACTTATTTGATGCGAATCAAGCTAAGTGAAAGACAAACTACATAAATACCGACCACAACTGCAACTAAGATTCTATATTTTATGAAAGCTAAACCATTACCTTGCACCAGTATCACCAAGACCATGGAGCCAAACTATAGTAGCCTGGTGGTTACCTTTAGGGTTGACCACATGCGTCCTTCCAAACTCAAATGCTCGTCCAGCATACCTACCACCTAAAATGGGCATGAGAATGAAAATCACTAACAGAGCACATACAAGCAAGGTCCACAAGAACAAAAGGGGATCCGATACAGAAATTATGATCCCACTAATGCTACAATATCTTAGCTTTAAAATACAAACGCATAAAACTGACCAGAACCAATAGAAGTCCCAGCCAAGCTCATACTCCTCAAATAGTAAAAACTACCCAAGGTAACAACCACAACCAGAAGAACACCTGCAGTAAACAAAAAGGCTCAGCTTTTTGAACAGTTAGCATGACAACAGGCAACAGCTATGCAATTCAAGAATCAGGGATCACAGGATCAATCAAAAATGGACATGGAAGCAGCTTCAGCCATATTCCACCACTTAACCATGGAAGCAATAATCGATAAACATTTGAAGCAAAGGACAGAGTGGATGGGAACTGAACATGGGGGATACCCAATTTGATTGAGTTTGAGATAATCATCAAAGTTGTTTTTAGGGTTTGAAAGGGGGACGTGGACTCGGTATTTGCGGCGCCGCGGAAAAGCAGGGTGGTCGACCACCTTGGCTGTCGCGTGTCTACGAGATCTTCTCATCTGTCTGTCTCACTCCTTTACCCAGCCAGCGTCGTTCTATTTCATCTTCCGATCACAAAAATTCAATTTTTTATTTTGGACATATTTACGGTTTACCAAAGACTAAACCAACAACTTAATTTAGTGCCACTTTTAAGGGCCGGTTCTTTTGAGCTATAATTTATAGTATTTAAGTTAAATTAAATTAAGTATATTTAAATTAAGTACATTTCTGCATGTCTTTCATTACCACCACCACCACTATTCATCACCATCATCACCACCACCACCACTATTCATCACCGTCACTATTCATCACAACCACCACTATTCATCATCATTACTATTCACCACCACCACCAGTATTCATCACCACCGTCACTATTCATCATAGTCACTATTCACCATCACCACCACTATTCATAACCACCACTATTCATGGTGGTGGTGGTGGGTTGTTGTTGTGATGGTGGTGGTAGTGTTGGGTTGTGGTGGTGGTGGTGAGTTATGGTGATGGCGGTGGTGTTGGATTGTGGTGGTGATGATGAGTTGTGGTGGTGGTGGTGGGATGGGTTGTGGTGGGTTGTTGTTGTGATGGTGGTGGTGTTGGGTTGTGGTGGTGGTGGTGAGTTGTTGTGATGGCGGTGGTGTTGGGTTGTGGTGGTGATGATGAGTTGTGGTGGTGGTGGTGAGTTGTTGTAGTGGGTTGTGATGGTGGTGGTGGTGATGGGTTGTGGTGGTGGTGGTGATGGGTTGTGGTGGGTTGCGGTGGATTGTTGTTGTGATGGTGGTGGTAGTGGTGTTGGGTTGTGGTGGGTTGTGGTGGTGGTGGTGATGGGTTGTGGTGGTGGTGATGGGTTGCGGTGGGTGGTGGTGAGTTGTGGCGGTGGCGATGGTAGGTTATTTGGTTGTGGGTTATGTGGTGGTGGGTTGTGGTAGTGGTGGTGATGGGTTGTGGTGGTGGGTGTGGTGATGATGGTGGTGGTGGTCGATTAATGTGGTGGTGGTGGTGTGTTTTTGTGGTGGTTGGTTGTGGTGATGAATAGTAATTTAAGTACTTAAGTTAAATTAAGTTAAGTACACTTAAGTTAAGTTAAGTACACTTAAGTAAAGTTAAATGAAGTTAAGTATTTAAGTAACTGACTTAAGCTCAAAAGAACAGACCCTAACTCTTGTAAGTTTTTAGCACCGTTAATGGGTGATTTTTTTTAAGATACTAGATTCAATTCTTTGCAAAAATTTCTTAATGAGGTTTGAAAATAAGATTGTGGCACATTTGGTTGTGGTTTTGTTGCATGGACAATCTTGATCACAATCAGATTGTTGAGTTTGAGTGGCACACATGTCACTATCCTATTGGTTCAAAATATTAGTATTTTACAAATTATGCAATAATGGTATAAAAATATGAAAAAAAATTTCAAAAATTAATCAAAATTTATGTTATTTGGGACATGTTACAAACATTATCCTTGAAGAAGAATCGCTTACCATTTGAGGAGACAATGTTACTACCGTTGACAACTTGATTTCAAAATTACAAAAGAGAGTGAAGATTTTTATTAGAGCATTTTTATTAAGTGATATTTTAAGTCAAAAGTATTGTGAGTGTTTTCAACTTAAAGTCTTTTGCAGTTTTCTTTGTACGTTTAAAATGGTTTGCTTTGAATTTGATGGTTTCATGTCAATTTGAGATATGGACCTATTTAAATGAAAGTTGACATTAGCTTTAAACTATGAAATGACATTGTAATAAAAGTTAAGTGGACGAACACATCTTCACTTTAATCAATGACACGTTCATTGTAAGAAAAAAGAGCATGACCAAACAATACAATGCTACTCAATGAAATGAAAACGATAAAAACAAAATTATGCAACTTTCCTAACCCACTTGCACTTAAATGCTGAAAATTTGCAGAGCACATGACAATACAATGCAACATGTATTGAGTGACTATTCAATGAAATGAAGACGATAAAAACAAAATTATGCAACTTTCCTAACCCACTTGCACTTGAATGCTGAAATTTGCAGAGCATGACATGACAAGACAATGCAACATGTAGTTAATACTATTATATATGACATTACATTTATTTTATAAATTTAACGTCTTCTGAGCGTAAAAAAATACTAAAAATTTTCTCAATGTCTGATTTCCATTTGAATTTTTCAAGTTCCTCCGAGTCTGATGAGGAAAGAGGATCCGAAAGAGTTATGATTGATGAAGAAATAGATGGTTTTCTTGCAAATGTTGTACAACGAAATCTTCCCATTTCTTTTCCAAGCATTGTTCCGACAACGAAACACGGAAGAAGGAGACTCCTCCCGTTCTGATCGAGGCCGAGAAGAAGGTCATAAACGATCATTTAATGATTATTTTGCTGAACATCCAGTTTACTCTACAAGATTGTTTCGACGTAGATTTCGAATGCAAAGACATATATTTATTCGCATAATGGAATCTGTTGTGTCCACCGATGATTGGTTTAAACAAAAAAGTGATGCTTGTGGACGCTTGGGTTTATCAAGCCTCCAAAAATGTACTGTTGCACTTCGGATGTTAGCATATGGGATAGCAGCTGATGTCGTTGATGAGTATGTCCGAATTAGTGAAAGTGTAGCTCACATAGCAATGATGAAGTTCACCAAAGGTGTCATCAAGCAATTTGGCTCTGAATATTTGAGACGCCCTACTCCAAATGATTTGATATGTTTGCTTCAAACGGGTGAGGAACGTGGATTTCCATGAATGATTGGAAGTATAGATTGTATGCATTGGGAGTGGAAAAATTATCCAACAATGTGGAAAGCACAATATCAAGGAAGAGCAGGTGTCTCTACTTTGGTTTTTGAAGCTGTTGCAGATCGGTATTTATGGATTTGACATTCATTTTTTGGAATTCCTAGTTCGTGCAATGATTTGAATGTGCTACACCGATCTTCTATTTTTCAAGATGTTTTAGAAGGTCGAGCACCACCTGTGAATTTTACAGTAAATGGTCATCATTATAACAAGGCATATTACCTTACTGATGGTATATATCCAAAATGGACTACATTCATTCAATCAATCACATGTCCACGGACTCGTAAAGATAAATTATTCGTTGAATATCATGAAGCGGCTAGAAAAGATGTAGAGAAAGCATTTGGGGTGCTACAGTCTCCATTTGCTATTATTCAGAAGCCATCACTTGCAT
Organism: Umbilicus rupestris; assembly: GCA_963678935.1. NCBI lineage: Eukaryota > Viridiplantae > Streptophyta > Magnoliopsida > Saxifragales > Crassulaceae > Umbilicus > Umbilicus rupestris. The sequence continues at coordinate 2,518,895 of OY787617.1, forward strand.
GGGACGAAGATATATTAAATGATATCATGCATTATAATGCACAACATGATTGTTGAAGATGAATGAGAGACATATGTTCACTATGCAGATACAACAGAGTTTACTAGACGTGCCCCGTGTGATGATGAGCCATTTCATTATTATAACGATCGAGTGGTGGATATCAACCTTTATTTGGAAAATAAAGATGAAATTGAGGATCAACTCACTCATTTATCCCTAAAAAATGACTTCGTTGCCAATATATGGAACAAGTTTGGATGTAATGCTAATTAAATATATCACAATGTTCTCTTTTTTCAATGAATTTCAACTTTTGTTTGTCGCATGAGTTAAAATTGCATCAATCAAATGAAAATTTTACTCAAAATAGATCGGGTCATCGAGATCGAAAATCGGACGAGTTTATCAAGATCACGAGATCGGGCTACTGAATTAAATAGGTTTGAGATCGGGCGATGCAGCACCTCAAGCTCTTGAGATAGTGAGAGGACAACCAAAGTCGTCATGCGAAACAATTTGCGTAAACAAATTCCAATTACATCGTTCAAATTTTTCAAAAAAAAATGTAGGTTAAGTTAAAATGAGTAGAAATAATATAAAGTAATGAATGTGAATAATGTCCATAACCTTTTTTTAAAGATCATGGTTAAGAGAGTATTTTGTATAAAGATTGTCACATAATCTTTATACACAAATGTTAGGATGAATAGTGCCATAATCTTTAAAAAACGATCATGGTAAATGGTGCTCTAGGTAACTAACCGATACAACCTCTCAAGGTTCTTTCTTAAAAATGTTTATCTGAAATTTACTTTCCAAAAAATATGACAAGTTTTAAATGTTATTGTTGAGTATGTCTACTAGAAGTGTGAGAGCCATATTTTTTTCCAAAAATATTTTAAATATAAAATCAAATTCATTTAAATTTTAGAAAATATAATTAATGTAATATTAATTTTAATAAATTATTGTCAGCAAAACAAGTCTCTTTTCTCCACACTCACACAACCAGCACCCCACTGCGTGTCCCTCGCCTCCATTCCTTTTTTTTTTTTCTATTCATGAGATTTCGTAACGAAATTAGTGTGTTTTTCTTCTAATTTTGTCATTTCTGGTTGTTTTTGGAAATTAGGGTCTGTATTGGTTTAACTTTTGAGGTGTGCCTTGCAGGAATTAGGGTTTGTTGGTTTGTATCGTTTTGACCTTGAAATAGACTAAGAACCAATTACATTAAATAATTAAACTAAGTAAATTTTGTAAGTGTACAAACTACTCATATTCAAATGAGCATATTAATGCAATAGTACTTTTTCAAACAATATTAATTTTTGTTAATGTAGTTTATTTTTGTTTGTCACTTCTATCTCAATTCATGGGTCCGTCCCTGCATGTATTGCACAATAGAGCAATACAACTGTACTAGTGGGCGGTACGTTCAATTCAGTTTAGTTCCATACTTAAGTTAAATTTGACTTATTTGAAATCAAGTACTGGACAATTAATATTTTTAATGTAGTGCCGAATTATATATTTTTAATTTCTGTAATTAATTATTAAAAAAAATCAATACAACTATATGAATGTTAAAATACACGATTAAAGTAATAAATAACAAACTGATAGAACCCCGATACGAAAGATCCGGCCCCGATGAGGAAATGCATAAGTTCTCGGGCATGATACGAGAGTTCCGACCAAATGCTTGCAAATGTCTTAATGTGGGTATCATAATAACAATATTATAAAGTACGTGTCACAAGTGCTTAACCAACTGACAAGTTGGGAAGGCCATTTAGGCACCACTCCGGTAGGGAGTTGTTCATGTTTCCTTAATAAGTCCAGTAAACATCAGATGGTGGATGAATTAGGATCCGAAATATATGACATGTCGAGACAGAAAGGGCAACCTTGAAAAAGTGCTACTTAAACAAAATGCAGAGTGGAGCTATCTAAAATATATCAAAGTGGGACGATCTACATGACCAAAAATGCCAGAGTGAGAGGCATCTAGAGTGGGCGAACGAGGGTATCGAATTTTCAATATGGCAATCATATCCTGTGATACATATGTTCAATGGCAACGATCAGTGCAATAAGGGGGATCATATGGGGGTCATTAAATCAAAAGAGAATCCGAATATCAAAGGAGAAACCTAAAATTAATAAACAAATGAGTGTCATCCAACCGAAAGAAACTTAAAAGTAATTATCCTATATCATAAGCACAACGCACCCGAGGCTATAAAGTTTGAGGGCCTTGTTTTCAACCTAAGAATAAGGTTGTTCTTTGAAAGGAGAGTAATGAAAGGTCTCTGACAAGAAAGATCATACCCTAATGCATTCTAGTGCGTTACTGGATAGTGTTGTGGTGTGTGGATAGCGTGTGGATAGCGTTATGATGTCATCGCGGTGATATTAATGAAAGAGATGATGAATAGTGGTTGTGTTGTATGGGTGGTGGTGACGAATATTTATATTTACTTATTTGTATTTATATTTATATATATTTATTTATAAGCAACTATATAAGTATTTTATAAGTATAAAAGAACATAACCATAGTACTTAAAATGAAAGTTGTGTCAAATAATTGTCATATGTAAGAAGATTGTGAAGTCCAAGCTGAAGCAGTGTACAAAGTAGTCTCTTTCCAGCCAAGTCTGAGTGAGCCGTAACCTTGGACTAGGGTATACCCATTGGCAGGAGGGAACATATTGAGGATGAATTGAGCTTGAGCCATGGACTTTCCACTAATTGGGATTTGTACAAACCCACTTTGCAAAAGCTCACTTCTCCAATCCTTGAACTTGTCCTCACCACTCCTTGCAGGCCCTCCAATCGCCATTACGTTGTTGATCTCTCTGAAGAGCAAGGAATGCTCCACCGTGTGCCGGGCCGGATCATCGGACGGAAGGTTTGAGCCTAGTGAGTCGAATAGGGCCGAGTAGTAGTGCAAGGAGCTGACAAAGCGGTCCAAGAATGAGGCGGTGTGTGATAGGTTTTGCTGGACCAGAGTGAGGATTTGGGGATTGAGGTCTTGGAGATGTCTTAGGGTTTTTGAGTCTGGCCCGGTGGCGTCGTAAAGAGAATGTTGCAGCCAGTGGACTGCTAGAGTCTCTCCACGCCGGAGCTTCAAGGTTGATGAATCTGGCAACTCTCCTATCTTTCTAGGTAGTGGTTGGAACTCGAAGGACATTCCTAGTCGATTGGCGAAAATGGAGAGATGCTTACCTGTTTCAGCAAGTAACTCACCTGAAGTTGGTCCCATTCCTGTCATGCGCACGTGCGGAGGACCTTCGTGTCTTGAGGCAAGTATATGGAACAAAGCTGGCCACTGCAAGCCCTGCATGATATCCAAGTCGATGATGTGAACCCTACTTTTGCCATGGAAGGATTCAAGTATGGCTTGGTTTGAGGTGACGTGTGCAAACTTGACAAAAGGAGAGATGCTGATGAAGACTTTGAATGATGCATGGATGGTTTTGTGATCGATCAGAGGCGAGCATAGCCCTAGCCATGAGTTGATGACTCTACTGGACATGGATCTGGCGAAGTAGGCGGCGACACGCTCGCCGCAGGAAGGTGCGTACGGTGAAGCCCATTGGCTCAGCTCAAGCAGCATCCTATGAGCCTCACCAAGATTGTCAACTGAGATAGCCACAGCAGACTCCAGAAGAAGTGTTATCAAGCTGAGTCCTTGATCAGCAAATCTCTGACCCTCCACTTCTGAACTAGTTAAACTAGTTTGAGTACTGCTCCCAAACTGATGACTCTCGCCCACATAAAACTCATCTCTCCTTGCTATCTTTCTGGGCCTCATCTCTCCCAAAGTGGAGCTGTCAAACCTAGCCGGCTCCGGCAAGTCCTCTATGAGCTGTTTGGTGGCTTGATCAACCCACTCAGAAAGATCATTCATATAAGGATATGTCTTTCCCTCCAATACTGTCTTTTGGGACATGGCATTCTGTGAGGCTTGTGGGGCAGTGTACCCTAGATTGTCACAGTACTCCCATTGCTCATGGGGCTGTAACAACTCCAAAGCTCCTTGAATCACCTCAAACCCTCCTTTCACTGCGAAAAAAGATAGCCAAAAGGGAGAAAGAGAGGGGAGGGTTTCCCAGAGATATATATGGAGCTGGTGAGAAGATGATGACATGCATGAGCTGAGACAACTGAAGAATATTCTGATCATATAAAATTGAGACTTCACAGCATGGCCGGCAGAGTGAAGACATTTAGATGAGTACAACTCAGACCCAGACAAACAATTTTTTCGTGGTATTATAAACTGCTGCCATAACGTCAGTATATCGAAACTCTTGGAGACAAGGAAATGCAGGGAAAACAAGCGGTCTGTAAACATAAAATAATCGAACAAAACAACTAACCCATCATCTGAAGTGAACTGATGCAATAGGAATAAAGAACACCAGCAAGCTCAGCTCAGCTCAGCTCCAGAGTGGTTACTCTTATAAAACTTGTTGCATGAAACCTGTGTGAATAAAAAAACAGTCAGTTGAGAGTATATGTGATAGTTGAATCAGCAATAAACCAGGGGCTCTCTGCCTGCTCATGGTTCCATGTTTAAGGGGGACCACTTGACAATGTACTAGTTTAGGATAATGGTTAATGAATCGCTGAAGTTAGATTCTAGTTTATATAGAATTTTAGGATGATGGGGTTTTCTAAATTGAATCTAGTACTAGTAACTGGCTGGCTTAATGGGAGTAATCATGCGAAATAAACAGCTCATAAGCAGCAAAATCTTCTGAGATTTAATATCTGATAACGAAAACTTTGAAGATAACATGTTATGTGAAAGAACAAGCTTTACACACCTGTTCAACAAGGACCTGCAAAGAAGGAAAGTTTACAATATTCTCTCAACTTGGTGAATCATCAGAGATTTCTAGAGATGCTCCTTTAGTTTCCTCCTTTATAGATATCTTTCCGCAGTAAGGAGTGAATGTCAGCAATCCAGGGAAGACATAATCAAAACGCAGCCCATCCAGAACCTGTAACCCTGACTGGATTTCAGCCAGCTGACAAGGGAAGATTCTTCTGCAAGAGGTAATTGAAAAATCATAACAACTGCGATAAAACGAGGCCTTGCAGAGATCGCACACGGCATTCTACTGATGTTTTTTGTGAATCATTTCATGCAGTCTAAATAGCCAGCATTTTATTGGTAATGGTTCATGTTGAGTTTGATGGTAATTGAAACAAGAAGATTCACTACCAGCAACATATATGAGAACCAGCAGTTTCTTTCACAAAAGACTTGCACATAGTATGCAGGAAAAAGAGTATAGAAAACAGTATACCTCGAGTTGGGAAAGATCTGATAAAAAATCATTGGCAGATTTCACATTTTCTTTACTCCCTTTCAAACCAGCAATGCGATTTGCAGATTTTAATTGAGTAGTGACCGGATCATTTGGTGGGGGTGGAAGAGGAGACCTCAAATTTACACCTCCACTCGGTGGAGGGGCTAGACTTGGAACCTTTGGCTTTGCAGTAGCAGAGGGCCCTCCTGATAGTCCAGCAGCTGAAAGCATTCCAGGCCCCGCTAGCAGGTTTGTTTTTGACACTTATATGAATTGTCTCACCCTCCTACAATCAAAGATAATAAAGGTAACAAGTTTTTTTCAACTATTAAACTTTTCTTTTAATTAGAATAAAAATTTACTTGAGCAGAGACCAAAATAGTGGATTAAATTAAAAGTATGCAGGAGTCCTATGTCCTATCCAGATTTATGAACAATTAGCAAACAGGGTAAGCATAACGGCCAGCGGTCATCATTAATCCCAACTGTAAACTATAAACAATTATTGTCAAGAAGAAAATTTTCCATGCCCAAAAATATTCAATTGATATTAGAGACCCTAACTGATAAATAAGAACCATCCGGACTCCTCAAAAAAATATAAATCACAGATATCTACCATATAGTTCAATATTTCTTAAAATTAAAAGGGTCAAGTCTGGCATCAATATTTATATAAGAGCTTTCGACTCATACACCCATAGCCAACGCCACAAAAATAAAAGAACAATAAAGATAGGCATGCTGGGGCCTTGTGGGGTAGATTGACTGCTAAGCATCTACATTTACATCTTGTGGTCATGGGTACAGGCGTACAGCTAGTAGGTCATAAATTACAAGATTAAATGTGTACTTTCGATAAGTGCTCACTTCTGAGCGTCTACATATTTATCTAGAGGTAATGGCCTATAAAAAAATAGCACACACGAAATGTTAGGTTTCACAACTCAGCAGGGAATGTCAAAAATAGCAGAGAAATTAAGAATATGAAAACATTGTGGGCAGAAGAATGATAAAATACATAAAATATAAAGTAAGAAACTTACCAAACTCATATAAAAGAGGCGTCAGAGGTAGAGCTTTTTAGTATTCTTAACACTAACAATTGCCTCACATAATACTGATACTGCTTAAAGATGATCCAAAAACTTTTTCCAATAGGTCAGAACACATTGATTATTAATCAGGGACGATAACTTCAACAAATTAATGATGAAAGACTTCGAGTCATAAATACCAAATACTAGTCAAACACAATATTTCATAAAGGATAATGCAACCAATATTTATCTCCAGTACTCAATCCCAGAAGGGCAGCACCCACAAAACTAAATTCCAATGTGTAGGGAAAGTATATGCTTCCGACACTTTGTTTTTAACTCTTCAACAGTCAACTCAATTTCATTTCCGAACACGTGATACTAGAACAGGTTTTCGAACCAAAACTACAACTTGTGCCTTCTGCGAAAAAACAAAATTTTCAAATACCAAACAAGCACTCAAATCCCAATTTTGGAAAATAATCAAAATACCTTCAGTTTGTGATTAACTGCTGGATGTATATCAATGTGACTATCATCCCCAGAGCTCCCTCCTTATCCTGCTCACGCCTGAAAAAAGTTTAGAAATGCCCCCTCCCCAAATTCAAATTTCACAAATACTGTCTTTTTTCAAATCGTTTCTCATATACCCCTTCTGCTATTGAGACCGGAGATGCTAACTCCGGTCTCATTGAAAATCAAGGAAACCGGAGACATCATTTCCGGTCTCTTACGATTTTCAATGAGATCGGAGATGGTGTTACCGGTCTTACTATCACTGAAGACCGGTAACACCATCTCCGGTCTCATTGAAAATCGTAAGAGACGGGAAATGATGTCTCCGGTTTCCTTGATTTTCAATGAGATCGGAATTAGCATCTCCGATCTTAATATATGAGAAACGATTTGAAAAAACACACTATTTGTGAAATTTGAGTTAGGGGAGGGGCATTTCTAAACTTTTCTCCGCAGCCTCACATACTTCTCATGATCCGACAACGCCACATTGAAATCAAACGCCTCATTCCTCTCATTAAACCCTAACCCAATAAACGACTTCTCATTTCCGTCCTCAATCTTCAACACGAAGTACCTCGACGAGTCCAGCACCGGCTCCACACAGCGAATAGCTCGGCCGAGTTCGGATCCTCCAGCCGGATGTCACAGCGATTTTTGCACGACACCATCCGCAGCCTCCCAGTCAAGATCTTATCCGTCTGTAGCCGCTCAACGCACTTGTAACCGCCGCTGGTTGACCGCGGCGGAATTTTGAATACCGCAACTTCACGAACTACGAGGAGCGTGTTCTCCAACGACTCCTCATCGTCGTCGAACGACATCGCAGCTTCGAAGTGAGATGAAAATGCGAATCGGAAGTTGCAGAGATCCGCGTCGGAGAGAATCGCGCGTTCGCCGGAACCTCTTCACTGGTGGGTCCCACTAGAGAAACGATGTCACACTTATTGGGCCGGCCCAATAACCGTCATACTCGGCCCATTAATTACTTGCTGAACCGAAACTTATTTCTCTTTCTCCGGTACTCACCTTTAGCACAAAGGCTATCAAATTCCGGGGCCTTGTTTTGAACGCGAGGATAAGATTGTTCTTAATGAAAGGTCTGTGACAAGAAAGATCATACCTAACACATATCGGCTCATTCAAATCTTCTAAATAAATTAACAATAACAGTAATTGATATGCAAGCTAATGGATTAATTTATATATGATTTCACTCTACCGGACATGATCAATCTATTCCCCTCTCTAAAAATATTTTTTAATAAATTATTAGTACAACTTGTGAAATCGAGGGTGTATGCACTCAAAAGGTCCATCTTTTCAGAATCCATCGTTTTCGGCGCTATATATAAAAATTAGAAATTTAATTTTTATAGGTTGAAAAAGTATGTTAGACATTTTATATTAATTTTTAATTTTTTTTTTGCATGTTATGATTTTAATGAATTTTAATTTTGAGAAATAAATTTTGATATTTTTATGGGTTTTGGTTATTTATTTTAATAACATTGACTTAATTGGTTTTAATTTTTTTTAAATGGTTTTAAAAATTGTGTATTTGTTTGCAAATAAAGTGCATTAATATTCATTAACAATCTCATATGAAAGTACATTAACTTTGAAGTGTTTCAAAAACTTAAAATGCATTGATAAATGTATGTTCAAAACGTTCTAAAACGCATTAATATATATATATACTTAAAGTTAAAGTGCATTGTTTAATATATAAATTTTGTTTCTTGTATATTATTGGATTGTGTTAAAAATAAATTCAAATAATGAATTGATGAAAATAATATTATGCAGAGTGTGACACATGACCCATATGACTTGAAAAGGAAATAATAAGAGACAAATAGATTTTAGAGATAAAAGTATGTGGGTAAAAGTCAAATTTACCCATTGGATCAATTTATTATCTCAAAATAAATGTTAAATGATTGACATGTGATTAGGAGCAATTTGATTATTTTAGCAAATGACTCACGAATTCTCCAAGGGGATTCATTTGAGCGCTCGTAACTACTTTATATAAAATTAAATATTTAAGTAAATAAGTTTTGCCCAAAAGAAGAGACCGTCATTCACAACCCAAATAAAAATATATTTTGTCCCTAGACTTCAAAATTCCTAGTTTTTTAAGTTGAAATTTTGTTAATTTTTATCTTTTATTATTTGATATTTTTTACTTAGGTAGTTTCTCATTTTAGAGGCTCAAATTATTGAAAGAAAAAATTACCAAAAAAAATCAATGATAACACTAATAAAACTATTAGTATGTTAAAGTAGCTTACAGAAATGAGCATTCATATGTTCCAAGTAGTTCGTCAGTTGATGCGAAGTTTTATATAAAATTATATGAGTTGAATAGAAATTAATTTTGTTCTCTTCAATTTTATTATTTTAACACACACATTACCCACCAGTAAGGGCCGATACAGTCACATTCTGATACGCCGGATGAGATTAAATTCAAATAGATAAACGGTATTTTTCTTTCTGCTAAGGATGTTTGTACTTATTGTGGATATTTTTTTAAAGAACTGGTCATATATTATTATCAAATTGATAATAACAAAAGTTATAAACATCTGACATACCTTCTAATTAAAAATTATCACTTAATATTATATTTTTATTCGCTACCTGAATTGAAAAATATTATGGTCCAAAAATTTATAATATCGTATTCTTGAATTGAAATAAGATGGTAGTCTTGAGTATATTTTTGTAATTTTTTTCTTTAAGTTAATCACTTAGTTTAAATACTTCAATTAAAGTTGATTTCTACTGTCAATAATGAAATATAATTACTAAGAAATTCTTCATAGAATATTAACATCAAATACTAATTATAATATTACGTGTATGGATATTATAATATTAAATTCGATGATCTAATATTGAATTCAAAATACATTTGAATCTTCGTTCATGTTCATTCGACTTCACGGTCAGGATTGAGTTGAAGTATATGAAACAGTATCGTGTTTTGCGTTTTGGCTTATTTGACCCTTTCGTTGGACATCGATAATCTACAAGAATATTCATGATTAACTCATGAGATATAATGAGTATCTTTAATTTATCCGCGCAACTAAAGTTGTTTAATGCACATATAGCTAAAATTATGTCCATTGGTGCAAAAATAACATATGCGACGTGATCTTTTGTGTGTTCTTTGAGACATGAAATGCTCTTTCAAAAGGCGTTCATAAATACGAATGTCCATAACTAAATTTCAATACATTTCAATCACTATTCCTAAATGATGGCGTATGGTAGCAAACTTTTTGTCTTTGTAAAGAATAATGAATATTTAAGTGTATTTTGATAATCAGAAAGACATGGATGATTAGAAAAATGACATGGATTCATGAGAAAACTATAAAAATGACATATGGTAGCAAACTATCGTGTAAAAAACTGGATTATTAGAAAAATGACATGGATTCATCATGGTGCGTAGCATGGAAATTACATGTAATGCGATCTGCACATGCCTATTTCCAACTGATCTCCTCAAAAGTGAGATCAACATAATCATACAAAGTGTACCGTGTAAACATAATTTCTGCAGAACATAATCCAAAATGTATAGATAAAAAATGTATCCATCTCATAGAGCGTCAATACAAAAATACAAACTCCCACTAATCAGGAATATCCTCAAAATAACATTACACCCATGTGAGCAGCATGCTCATGAAAGACTTTTGGTGTCAATGCTTTTGTAAGCGGATCCGCTATCATAGAGTTTGTTCCAATATGCTCTATGGATATCTGCCCACTCTGTATCTTTTCTTTCACAACCAGGAACTTGATATCAATATGCTTTGATTTCGTAGTGCTCCTGTTGTTATTGACGTACATCACTGCTGATTTATTATCACAGTATAACATTAGTGGTCTTTCAATATCACTCAAAATGCGCAGTCCAGTGACAAAGTTTCGTAGCCATACGCCATGATTTGATGCCTCAAAACAAGCTACAAATTCTGCCGCCATAGTCAATGGAGCAACGAGCGTCTGTTTGGCAGACCTCCAGGAAATGGCTCCCCCAGCTAACAGATAGATATAGCCTGACGTGGATCGTCTACTATCTTGGCATCCAGCAAAATCAGAGTCGGAGTACACAATGATCTCAACATGATTTGATCTCTTATACGTGAGCCTGTATTCTTTTGTTCCCTACAAATACCTCATAACCCGCTTGACTGCTCTCCAATGATCCACTCCCGGATTACTCAGATATCTTCCCAACATACCAACAATGTACGCGATATCCGAACGCGTACACACCTGAGCATACATCAAACTTCCTACAGCCGAAGCGTATGGAAGCTGCTGCATCTCCTGAATTTCCAGAGTAGTCTTAGGGCATGGATCGAGACTAAACTTGTTTAGCGACGGGGGTGTCCAATGGTCTACGAAGTGACACAGTCTCTTGAGGTTGTTGAGTTTGAACATCAGAACCATTGTCCTGATCCAGAACTGGGGTTTGAACAACATTGCGAGTAGGTTGATAATCGAAGTCCACTTCTTGATCAATGATGGTTAAAAGAACCTGATCATTGTCAAAACTAGTAGTTGATCTTTCTCCCTCAAACACAATGTTCCTGATCAAATTTCTCCCCCCAAGCTCAACATCCTCAAAAAAATTTGCATTTCCCGTGTCAAAAATATTTCTGAAAGTAGGATCACAAAATTTGAAACCCCACGATCGCTCCACATAGCCAATAAAGTAGATGCTAACTTGTTAACCTTGGTCTGTTTTCCCTTGATGCACTCGATGCAAGTTTCAAGATCAGAAAAGTCGAGTGAATCCAAAATGCCATCTGACACAAGACGTTGAATCCGATATCTCGAGATATGACCCAGACGCTTGTGCCATAATGACGCCGAATCAGCCAATTTACGCTTCGTACTACGTGTTTCCACGTTCAGGGTCTCAGAATACAATGGAACAATCATCTAACGAGTATAGATTATCAAAGACATTTAATGCATCTGTTCCTACAATTCTAGAGTTAATGGATAGCTGAAACTGATTGTTTCCAAATGAACAAGAATAACCAAATTTGTCCAATACAGAAACCAAAATTAAGTTTCGACTAAAATCGGTACTACAAAAGTATCGACTAAATCTACGAATTGACCAGATGTCATTAATAATCTAAAGCGACCAATTGCCTCTACTTGCACCGACTCGCCATTTCCAAGATAGATGCGTCTTTCAGCATCAATTGGCTTTCGATGGTTCAGGCAACCCTGCATAGAAACACATATATCAGTAGTAGCATCAGAGTCTATCCACCATGTGTTCTGGATACCGAAGTTAAGTTAACTTCAAAACAGATCAAGTTGAGAAACTTACCCTTCTTAGCACGCCACTTGGCGTATCGAGTACAATCCCTCTTAAAGTGTCCAGGCTTGTTGCAAAAGTGACATGTAGATTCAGATTCTGCCTCTTAAAGGCTGGACCCTTGGGAGGTTCAGCAGCCTTCATTTCTTTAACCTTATCTTTGCCTTTTTCTTTTGAGGTGCGAGCCAAGTGAGCACTCTTGGGCCTATCTTGCTTCAGCCTCTCTTCCTCTTGCACACAATAAGAAATGAGCACGTTAAGAGTCCATTTATCCTTTTGACAGTTATAACTGACCTTGAAATGACTGAACTGTGTAGGAAGAGATATCAAAACCAAATGCACAAGCAAATCATCAGATAATTCAAGCTTCAGTGCCTTAAGTTTCGAAGCAAGATGTGACATCTCCATGATGTACTCCCGAACATTTCTCTTGCCATTGTACTTCATTGAAATCAAGCTAGCTAAAAGCGTGCTTGTTTCAGACTTATCGTTTTTCATGAAACGCTGCTCACTCTCGGCAAGGAACTCACTTGCAGTAGGGACGTCATCAGTCATTGCACCTCTAAAAGTCTCTGAAATGCCACGCTTCATGATCATTAGACTTAGTCTGTTAGAACGATCTCACTTCTCTGAATAATGCACATCGCCTTCAGTACTGTCGTCAGTGAGCTCATCCGGTTTAGGCATACGAATTGCTAAGTCCAAATCCATGCAGCCAAGCGTGATCATCATATTTTCCTTCCAATCCTTAAAGTTGGTCCCATTCGACTTAGGAGTATTGCTTATGTTGGAAATAGCGGAAGACATTGACATATAAGCTGAATTAGGGAACAGAAGAATTAGTTTAGTTTCAAAGTATACATATAAATGTATACACCACAAATATTTAAAGGAAGATTCTGACATTCCAAGATACCGGTCACAACATTAATAGCAAGTCTTAGGACAACAGTATTAACTGTGAGTGAATATCTTATTATAGTGATCAAAACATTGATGAGAATATATGTCAAATAATAAACCATCTTAGGATGTATTTATTATTCACACCAATATGCCGAAAAAAGTCACATTTTTATCACCACAGATATGTATGCAGCCATATTGAATATTAATTTACCTTAGGGCTAATTAAATATTCAAATGAACTACACACATCCATCCTAACAAACTAAATAAGTCAATCTACACGGATACGCAATTTAGGTGTACGTTTATTTCCGTTTCAATTAAAATATTTTAGAGTGTTAGCTCAAGTTTAATGTCAATCTTGCAATTAAATATTTAATAATGTTGGTTCCCAAAATTATGATTAAAATTGAACCATAGACCAAATCAGAAAACTGATTGAACCAACATTCAAATTCTGACCCAAAATTAGAATTGAACCAATTCAAAATTGAACTGAACTGAACTTTAAACCGAACCGAAATGGAACGAACTAGATAATTGGACCGACTCGAATGGGTCAGCCCAAAACTGCATGGCCCAAAGGTGCAAACCCTAGGGTTTCTCCATCTTCTTCTCTCTTGCTGGCGCCGTAACTCCCTTCACCTTCTCCTTCCAGCCGAAAAACCCAACTCCTCCTTCCTCAGAGCCGAATTGCTCGCAGCAAACCCAGCCGACGCCGCCACGCAGCCAAACCGTCTTCTCTCTTCCAGCCGCGCAGCTTCTCCAACGAGGAATCTCCAGGCAGCGACGAGGACTTCCGAAACGAGGCCGAGGGCTGCGTCGATCCGCGGCTGAGGCAACGAAGAACTGTCGGATCCGGCCTAAGGGATTTCGTTTGGCCCGGATCCGACGCGACCCGGTTCCAGGCGTCTGCAACGCGATGCGCAGAGGAGGCGGACGAGCGCAGGGCAGCGCGGGCGAAGCTTAGAGTTCACTGAGTCAACTCGTGAGTTGGCTCAGCACCGAAGACCCAGTTAACTCAAACAAAAACCCAGTGAACCGAAACAGTGTACATGCATAAGTGAATTCAATGTCTTTCGTTTTAACGATATGAATTGTTTAAGAATCTGAACGAAAAATAATTAACAACAACAGAAATTAGATTCAATTATGCTCAATTAACTGTATATGGAAGGCAACTGATACTAATTGTTGGATCAAAATTATACAGCGGAAATAAATTTAATAGGATCAAATCCATATCAGAATAATTAGCATAGATGATTACTGTAAAATAAAATGTATCTGAATTCATTGTTTGAAAATACCTGCAGCATAAGGCCTGGATTGGTGCTTCCTGGGATCAGTTCTTTGAGAGTAAGAAACTAGAGAACGATATGATATACGGGGAGCATAATCCATATTTATACCTTCTACATGAAAAGATATAATTGAGATAATCATAGATTCCGTCTCTCAAAGATTTTTATAATTATCTCCCGGTATCTACACAGTATATTCCACGATTAAAATTATATATGATAAGCTTCCCAATAGATTTGATCACTTTATTTAAATTTATCATAATGATAGTACATACAATTATTTGATTACACATTCGGTTCCAATCAAATTAATCGTAATAATTTAACAGAGGCTGGCTGGAGTTGATTCGAATCACTGGCTACATCTTATCAACAAGTCCGTGTTGCTTACTTCACTGGAAGACTTTGCGTTTCATTCACTCTTCATTCTTGTCTAGTCATTTCATATTGAATTGAAATGAAGATTCTCTCCCGATGGATTGAGCCGATTTAAATTAAAAAACACACCTTAATCAATTTAAGGTGTAAAATTTAAAACCTGATACCAGTAAGAGTTAGAGTGACTTTTTCGAATTAAATTTAATAAGAAAATAGGTAAGTAATGTCAGATTTTCGAGCGAAATCAAGCAGGAGAAGTATTAGCAGGATCATTAATTCATATTAGAACAATCAACAAATCGAAGTGCTTTTCTTGCGTATTCTTGATAAACCGACGTTTATATAAGTACCTGTTTTTGGAAAGTAAGATGCCCTTTTGACGTCTCTTCAACTGCAAAGAATTCTCGATGTGAATACACAGAGACACGGGGCTGATCTTTCAATATGAAAAAGAGTGGATGTGCACGGTTCCAAATGAATTGGCTTATACAAAAAAAGCCTTGTTCTTTGGAAGATCTATCTCGTATCTGGTACTATATGGTTCCACTCTGTCTTTTACAGTAAATAAAACATAATTGAATCCCTCGGAAAGTTAAAGAAAGCCTGTAAAAGAAAAGTCTTGGGTTGGTGATTTCAATATGATCGTATATATCATAAGTAAAAGTAAAGAAAGTGGAGAACGATAAGATAGATCGGGAATCATAACCCATAATTAAGATAGTTATGACAAAAAATTTATCACTATTCACCACAATTGAAAGGAAAACTTGATATGTATGTGGTTGTGGATATACTAACAAAGTGTGATCATTTCACTATATTTTCCATTGGATTTATTATTGAGTTAGTAGCAGATGCGTTCGTCATGAAACTCTTGCGACTAATTGGGATTATTGCAAATATTGTCTTAAACTAAGTTTCAAATTTATGACTGAAAGGACTTATTTAGGATTCAAGGCGTGATGATGTACACCAGGAGTGCCTACCATCCATCAGCAAATGGATGGGCAAAAGGAAGTATCAAAACATTATTTGAGGAGTTTAAATTTAGAGTCACAAAATAATTGGACGGAACTATTGGTCTCGACAGAATAGTCCTTTAACACAGCTTGGCAGACCACAATCCAGATGATCCCATTTGAAGTCATATATAGAAGGTCACCACCGAATCTTCTGATCTAAAAATGTGGCCTTGGGGGAGATGCTCACCAAGTGCTCTCAAGTGTGGGGCGGGCTCAATGTTGCATGAAACAACTTACAACGTTGAATGATAGTATAGGATAAAAGGTTTGAATCAGTGATTACGTATACGTGAAATTGTGGCTAGTTTCGGTCACTCGACAACGTTCCAACAAGCTAACTAAGCATTTATAGGGTCCATTTAAGGTTTTTGATCGCATTAGTGAGGTAGTTTATTAGCTTGAATTGCCATCAGATAATCGAATACATAAAGTATTTCATATATCCTTACTCATGCGATATATCGGTTCTCTAGAGACCACTTTAAGTAGTTAAATAGCTTAGTAAAGTTACAACACAACTTCTAATTCGGTGAAAGGGCAGTCAGTAAGGGAAGCCACTTAGGAGGACAAGGAATACTTCACCGCAAACTTCCATCTTTTAACCTCGAGGACGAGGTGATTTAGGAAAGAAGAGTAAGAAAGAAAATATATTGTGGGAGTCAAACTGCAATGTAGTTTCTTATCAAACAATTACAAGGGTGTTTTGTGAAAGATGCATCTCTTATAAAGCTGTAGTCATAATGAATAAAAGTTAAGCTGGGGCAATTAATTTCCTCTACATTTCTCCTCCTTGTGTGTAACAATACGTGACACACAAAGTCAATTGAACTAACCCATGAGATAGTTCTTTAGTTGAAAGAGGCGGATCCCACATGAAGAAAAATAAATGAGCAGATTCTCATCTTCTTTCGCAATCTTATCATTAAACCCAAACATCAAGCTAAAAAAAGTGTTAGGATAATACAAAAGTGAGAGAATAGTGGACAGAGAACAGAAGAGTAGTTTATCCTCAGTCCGCCATTAAAAGAAAAGTGCAAATGTATCCCTTAGCAAAGTACTATCCCTCGATTTTTATTCCGTTAGGTTTATGTTAATTCAAAGCATCTTTGTCCGAATGTTTCCATTTCAATAAATAAATTAATAATTGCATATTCATATTAATCATATGAGACTAGGGTTATCGTACATCATTCTCTATTACTAGTGTTACTGTTGAACCCTTTGTTTTGATAATGATAAACACTTGACTGATGATTGATAATGAATGTGCAGGAAAAACACAGGGTAGGCCGATATCGGTAAAGACAGAGTGGGCCGAACTGGGCAAGCAGTCCAGAATCGAAGCAAAATCCTAGAACACAGAATCGAAATCATTAAAGACATAATCTAGCAAATATTTGAATATCTTTTAAGGATATTTGAATGCATCTAATATATATTATGTGATAAATATTACATCTCAAGGATCATCTCTTCGTTTAAATAAGGAAACAAACTTGATTTGCTTTCCTTATTTTAAACGAAGGATATCCAGTTGAGATTTGGATCAATGCAGATTTGGAAACCTGACTGCTGGCGTGCAAATTAAGTGCATCAATCCAAAGTATCCGCGAGATCATGTGCTGCCATATTTAAGCAACCAAGCTAGAGGTTGTAGAAAATGAGTCTTGGGTGAACAAGAAGAAAGCGAGCACTAAGAAAGCAATACGTGAACTCGGAGATCTTGAACGGTCAATTTCAAGAGTGGAAGAAGAATTGTCCGAGAGTTAGATTGAGTCAAGGAGAGAAAAAAGAATAGCTTAGGCGTTGGAGGCGATAAGTTGTTAGTTTTGTACTTGACAAGAGATCTAAAATAAAGCGACGATTCATCTTTCACAAATCCTTCCAGCGGATACTGGAAGGAAGTGGTTTTACTCAATGCTAAATTAGCATTGATGTTTCCACTATAAATCGTGAGTATTCGTATTTTTTATTATTTTTATAATTTTTAATTCCGCTGCTGTTATTGAGTTACCCGCTGCATTACCTCTCGGATAACTAGACTTAAACTTTCATTGCAATATCTCTCGGATAATCCAAAACTGAGTTACTCAAGATGGAACGTTAATTAACGATACAACAGTTACAGTTGCACATCATCAAATGATGCAACCATTACTACTGATTGTGCACAAAAAGCTTGCAACTATTTCACTGTGATAAGACACATTTTCTAACTTAACTTAACTTAAATACTCAATTCAATATTTTCATCTTCAATTTTAGTATTATCCCACTCATTTAAATAGTATAACAAATAAAATAATTATCATGATTAAATTAACTTAACTTATTACTAAAATTAAAAAAAAGAACATAATCTAAGTTGAACATGAGTCAAGACATTACTCGTAGTTATTACTTGTGTTGAGGTATGACATCCATTGACAAAATTACACAAGATTTTGCTTCAACAATCATTTGAAAATTTGAAGTTGGAGCACATCTAAAGAACTGGCGAGATACAACAACCAAGCACAAGGAATCTAGTAACTCTGTGGGCTATAAAAGCTGAGGCAAAAGGGCAAAAGACAAATTCTGCTACAGCAATCTGTGTTGATCTGAAGCTAGAGCAAACTAGGCAAGTATCCTAAGATTCACGGAGTGTCCTTGCCAAGGTGCTACATGAGTCGCGAAAGTTCAGGATGCGCCACAATCGTCATCAAGTGGCCTGCAGATGTCAACACACGGTTTGAGGAACACTTAAAAGATAAGGA
The DNA here is from genome assembly GCA_963678935.1 of Umbilicus rupestris. Taxonomy (NCBI): domain Eukaryota; kingdom Viridiplantae; phylum Streptophyta; class Magnoliopsida; order Saxifragales; family Crassulaceae; genus Umbilicus; species Umbilicus rupestris. The sequence continues at coordinate 2,537,521 of OY787617.1, forward strand.
TCCTAAAGTCCAATTTAGGAAACATAATCTTTAACAACCTTGCAAGAATCTAGAAAGAGATTCAGATATGTGCTGCCCTACAAATCAAAAGGCAACAAGGTTTCCAACGCTGGCAATCCATGAAGCTATAAGAGGACGGCAGAGGCAGTGCCATAGACATCGAATGAAGAAACCAAAGCAGAGAATACTTACAACTAGAGTTTAAAGCAGAGGGCTGAAGATGTTGTGAGGTGCACAGAAGAGATCAGAACTCGCTGAGTTTGATCAAGCCTTGATTCACAAACTTCAACTAGAGCGTGGCTCGTTGAAGGATCAAACCAGAGCTTCGGAGAACAGCTCCTGACAAACCTGTCGCAGGCTGTTGAAGACCCAAGCGTCTCTCCTTGATATTGTCTGGTGGGCATTGATCCAGGGGGAGTAGATTCTGAGTTGGTGGAACTCAGAGAGAGACAGACTGATTGGCAGAGTGTGCTGGAGAAGTCGTCTACAGAAGTTACAGCTACTTTGAGTTAGAGTGTGGTGAAGCATTCCGTGTAATGCACATTGTAATAGGGTAGGCTAAGTCTGAGTGTCAGGTTTGTAGCTATTCTTTACTGGAAGTGTGTAGGTAGCACGAAGAGAGTTTGTGTGATCAAACTGCTAGCTAGTCTAAGGGGGTTAGACTGAGTAAAAGATTTCAACTAGGTGAGAAGTAGAGGTGAGACATTTATACTGTGAACCGTGATAGTGAAGTCTTGAGGATCAGAGAGTGATCCTCCCCAGACGTAGGCAAGTTGCCAAACTGGGTGAACAAATTTTCTGTGTCTTTCTTATTCGTCAGAAGAATAAATTCCGTAGGAAGATACAGAGAGTGCTGTAGACGAATTATTTTGCAAAGCACAAAATAACGGAACAAATGATCTTATTGCTCTTCAGAAAGTTTATGTGTACAAATCTCTAGAATCCGTCTGATTCTACTACCTAATAGTTCTGATTTGAGTTGCGTAAGCAAGGGTCGCGATGACTTGGTCTCACTTGATGCTTGACACTTCTTGAAGAAAGTTCAGCAGTACAATTTGCGTACTTGTTGTTTGCAATGTTGCTTTCCTCAGAGAAGTGTTCTTATCTAGGGTTTCTCCAATCTTCAAATGAGTCATGAACTCTCTATTTATAGAGAATTTATTGGGCTTGAATACTGGGCCTCCATTGTGGGCTTTTAGTAAGTTTCGGCCCATTAGTCACTTATGACCCAAATAATTACTTAATCTGTCGGGTCAGGTCCATACTTCATTTAAAATAACTAAATTGAATTAAAAAATTACATTAATTCAAAATAATCATTTTAAACTAGTTTTAAGCATTTTAATAAATTTTTAATGCCTACAAGTGCTACAACAGAAGCTGTAACTCCATAAGCTATAATTCGAGATCAACCGTGTAGTCAAATTTCAACTTGCATTTGTTTTTGGAATATTTCTACTACTGGATTTAATGGAAGGAAGTTCTGCTAAAGATTTGATTTTGTTTTTGAACTTCAGCTCGATGTCGTTTAGTGTCGTTTCTTCGCTATTGAGTTTGGATTTTTACATACATATAAAACTTACTACATTTTCTGCCATTTTTTCCTAAAACATTCCACATTTGCCATATTTTGAACAAACCGCTACTGTCAGTAGAGGTTTGATCTACTAGATTGATAAATAGACGAGTCAGATTTTACATGACATCTGAATAGGCAAAAATAACAACCCGCTACTCTCAGTAACGAGTTGACCTAAAAATCAGGTCAAAGCGCTACTCGCAGTAGCGGTTTGTGCTCATAAAACATATGAGGGTACTGAGTTCGTTAAACATAACAAACCGCTACTGTGTAGGTTCAATTTGCATGATAACAAGTTTTGATCCACAGGTGTTCTTATATTTGTGGTGTCTATCTGCATGACCTGAGATGGTTCTTGAATGTCTTCGTCAGGTTGAACCGATCCCTGAATATCTTCTGCAGGAGTATCATCATTATTATCAGTAATGAAAAATTTTAAACTTTAATTTATTTATTTTAGAATATAACAGTTGAAATTGGACAAGGATCGGGTCAACTCCCAAGGCACTCTCCTCACCAATCTTAACCAAGTTATTCCAAAAATCGTGAAATAACTTAAAAGCTAATTTCTTTGTATTTTGATCACCTGTCTTGGCAAAGATTTCTTCCGCGACTCAGCTTGAGTGCACTAAAGACTGGACATACAAAAATAAATAAATATAGTAGTCTAGCATAATCAAAATTTAATACCACAATTTTGATATTATAAAAAACTAACATAATAAAGATTATCGTACAAGGTGGGGGGGGGGGGTAAAATATTGGGTTTTTAGTATCCTTGTGTGGTTGGATAAGTCTACGTGTTATAGACTTGTACGACACCGTGTATTCATATGTACTCATCATCATCGTCTTGTGGATCAGCCAAAACAGTTATGGCTGCTCGAGCTTCCCATATAGTTACATATATACTGCAATTCTCTAGACCAATCCTTTTTACTCCTCTTTCTTTTGTAAGCATGTAAGTGCTCGTGCCTTTGATGCGGCTTATTTGGAATCAGTTGTTTACATCGGTACTGACGTAGTACTCGGGAAGGATAACGCCACTCTACTATATTGAAACATAACAAAGAAACCTACGAGCTCCAAATGTGTCGTCCCCGCACACACAAGGGATTAGGATACGCAAGAACTCCATCAGTATATGGTGCACATATCAAGTCTGACGCTTGTTGTCTGTCTAGCTGATCTCGATATATGACGAGGACATATAGAGTGGTCTCTTTGTTTGTCTTTGGTCATTTTCTGCAACACAAAAGAAAAAAATCATACATGATTATAATAAAGCATTGAACATATGAATATAGCCCAAGGAAGACATACTGAAGGGACCGAGAGCTAAGTCTGTTGGTGGTATAGGGATAGTAAGCGGATTGGGTCTGCTAATGACATATGCTCTCATGCCCACAACTGCAATAATATTGTGCCCCCTGTCAAATTAGTGTGCCTTGTCTCACATGATGTGCACAAATGTCTGTACAAGTAAGCCAACACGGCGCTGCTCCAACTATAACTACCGATGGCATCAGAATCAACCAAAAGTTGTAGATAGTGTAATGAAATATCACTGCCTGTAGAATCTGGCATCAGGGAGGAGCCGAGCATGCATAAGATATATGCGCGTGCCTATCTCTGTAAATCCTCCTCGATCGCATAATATGAGATAACCCTCATATGATTCTTAAATCAGGTACCGTGAACCGATGTACGCGTCTTTCCATGCCGGACGTCCTCTGTCCCAATTATTGTCGTTCCATCAATCGGTAATCCTATAATAATCCCCACATCCTGTAGGGTTAACGTCATTTCCCCAGCTGTTAGATGGAATGTCTCTACCAAGGCTGTCAGTAAGTCGTGATCCACTTTCATGTTGTGAACCAATGTCCACAAGAAGTTGCTACAAAGATGTCTTCAACAAACACGATGATATGCTCTAGGAGGCGACCAATGGGGGTCTTTCGCTACATTCAATATCCCTACATGTCTATCAGAAATAATACAAATCTCATCTCTCTCTGTGACTCTAGATCTTATACAAGTCATAAATTATCCACAGCTGTCATTATTTTCACTCTCTACCAAAGCGTAAGCAAGAAGAACAAGGTGGTTGTTTCCATCTACACCAATCGCGACCATTAAGACTCCCTTATATTTTCCATATTAATTCATTCCATCAGTACACAAAATTGGCCGGGAATGGATAAAAAGTTTGATTGCAGGCGCAAAAGCCCAAAAAATACAATCAATACTTAGTTTGACATCTTCCATTGTCGATGTTTGCCAAAATACATCACTACCTGGATTAGACTTTTGCAATGCATTCATGAATGCCGATAGTTGGGCAAATGATTCCTTCCAATCTCCAAATAAATATTTCAAAGTTCTTGTCTCGCCTTCACATATGAAATATCATAACCATATTGTTTGATCATTAGTTGTTTGATGGCTCTCGGTGTAAGTCTCTGTTTCTCGCAAATAATATCATTGATTTCCATACCAATGAAAGTCTTATTGAATGAGCATTATCCTCGAGAATAATATTGCTCTCATATATATATATATATATCCGGTTAGCTCTCACATATAAACTCTTTTCTTCAACACTACTCTAATGTGCCAAACACAATTATTTATTTCATCACAACAGTGCAACATAAACCTTGTTTTATCAGACTTGCATGTGTAATACTCAACTCTATTCATTATTGAGTAACTTTGGCAAGCATGTATCACAACCTCCTTCGACCCAAACAACATTCCTTTATGAAGTTTATCCCCACCAAATTGATTGTTGTTTGTAACACTCTTCAACATTCATCTTATTCATCCATTTCGACGCACATTAAAAGCAAGAAAATTCTAAAGAGTATTATTACGCATCATGAACTCATCCTCATGTTCCGGTGGAGCCGTTCTACTTGCTTGTCCAATATCACTGTCCTACATTCATCATTTCATCCAAAATTGCAAGCTCTTTTCGATTATAATCGTCGGGAACGGAAATGTCAAATGTACCCAACGTCGACATAACCATTATGTTAACTTGATGTGTTGGACCGTTAGGTTAGCTTAAGTTTAACTTGGGTTCACTGTGGACGTGTCCCCAAGTACAGTTTGCACAGCGGAATAATGTAATGCAGAAAGATAAAGTAAAGGACTCGTACACAGAGATTTATAGTGGAAACTCTAGTACAATCGTACTTAGAGAAAAACCACTACCATTCAGATTTCACTGAAAGGATTTTGAGAAGCAGTCTTTTATTGCAGTGTACCGATATATTTTTCACAAAAGATTAGACAAGTTGAATAGCACCCGAATCTCCCATTCGCCCTAGACCCACTTTCTATCTTCTCATGAATCAACCGGACTGCTCTGCGGACGCTTCCCATTTGCGTTTATGCAGCAACTCACTGGACTGGTCTATCGGACTCTTCCTCAGATGCAGCGACGTGCAGCAGCTCGTAAACCACAGATCGACCTCACATTCTAAATTCTGAATTCTCTTCTGTACACCGACGTCTTGATTTGAGACTTTGAAGCTCTATTTATATTGCTAGAATCTCTATCTTTCTATTTGATCTTCTTGCTTCCTAATCAAGAAACTTAGAAAGATAATAACAAGACAAAAGATAAAGATATTTCTAAATATTTGAATTATTATCACGAAATATCTAAAAGAGAATCCTAACAATATTTTGAATATTATTAATTATCTTATTTCTAAATAACAAAAGATATGCATAATCTAATAGATTTAGAAATTTAATAATTAATGCAATAATATTCTGCTGATGTTTGTTCCATCAAAACCTGCCGGGTACATGTCCCCACATGTCCCAATAATTTCTCCCTTTTTGATGGTGACAAACACCCTTCCATAAGACAGGTAAATAGTTAAGCAGTACCATAGTTCTGAAGAACAGTTTTACCGTACTTCACATTGATAGTGGACTCGTTCCGCCTCAGATGACTACACAAGTAACTCGGGAACGGGTTCCCCCTCAATTAATGCTTTCCTGTCTTACCTTCCCCCTTTTGGCATCATCAAAAAGAAAATAGTAAAATATTGAAGCCAAATAAAGCACTAAACAGTTAACGCAAAATGGCTCGGCTCATATCAAAATTGAGTGCAGAGACAATAGACAGGTACACAGATTGAAATTGCAAGCATACGATTAACCAGGCTAAAAGAAAGGATGAAAAAACAGGGATTGATGTGCTAGGATGACAAAGAGAAGCTGAACCATGACAAATCTAAGGTACTGGGGGAGCAGTGGAGGGGTCCGTCCGAGAGATCAATACCCCAAAGAGCCTTTGGATTTCGGCCAGTGCCGTATTAGCCTGTCCTTGGCACTCCTCCAACTGATGGAACCTGTCCTCAGTCCTCTGTTGGCCTTCGGCCAACTTGCGAAACTCATCTTCAACCAGAGTCCTTAGATCAGTGGACCCTTCTCCAACTGCAACCCTGAGAGATGGAGTTGGCAGCTCCCTAGTCCACCCTTGTCTGGGAAAAAGAAAAATTTCTTCTTCCTTTCTTTTTTCTCTTTCTCTTTCTCTTCGCTTTTTTTTTTTTCATTTTTTTTCTTATCCGTCCATGCGTGTCACGCAAGCTTTGGAGTCTTTGCGGACTCGTTCATTGTGTGGAACGGATGCAATACACGTGTATGGTCATACCCGTCCCTTGTGCGTAGTGCAAGTAGTCCATATTACAGTTGTGTACTAGTCCACTGATGAGTTGTTTACTTATATCACTAGTCTGTCCATAGTTGTATCCGTGCTCTTTCTGTCGAGATCCCCCAACTGTCTCTCCACTGACCTTAGAGATTGTCATGGTTCTTTCAAGGGTTTTTGTATTATGCGGACGGGTGCCCAAATGGTTTTATGAAATGCATCACACACAATATTTATGAATGTATAATATAAAAGAGAGTACCTGATCGCGCGTCGTTGTGCGCGTCAAATATAATTCCTTCCTCTCCCACTAGTACAGCGGTTAAGTAAGGGTCGATCTCCACAGGGAGCAAGCAGTGAGTCTTAGCCAGTAACCTACACTTAAGAAAACGGGGGTTGCGTGAGCGATTGGGGTTTTTGCGCGATGCGCGAGTAACAGCAAATATCGTAACGCGGGAAATTGCACTAGACGTGCGCAAGCAGAAGAGATGAAGTACTATATTTATGAGAAGTATTGGGCAGACAATCCTCTATGAATGCATTCCTTATCATCGACTCTAAACGTCTACAGCTTGTGTTTTACTTGGGTTAGTGTCCGGTAAAGGCTTCCTAACACATGCGCATGTTCCGTTCAAAGTTCATGTGCTATTAATCCTTAGAACTAGGTTAAATAGCTGCGAATCCTGTCACAGTAGCAGCTGCCTACCCCAACTCGTTACTCCTAATTGTCACGGTAAGTTTGCGGTTCAAGGCTTCCCCTACGCATGCAACTAGTTTAACATGTGACAAGCGAGCTACACAGGCAAGTTTGCGGTTCAAGGCTTCCCCTACTTATGCAACTAACTGTCTCAATACGCACAGAATTAATACAAGTAAATAAACTATGCATTAAGCTCAAGTCTCAAAGGAATACATCACAGATTCATGCCCGACCAACACTAAGTGTTTAGCTAGACATGCTAGTGGTAAACATCATAAAATAGCAAGATAACATCTAATGTATCGGAGAAAACGGTAGCAAACAGAGCGTGCAGTTTGTCTTCTCGGCTGGCGCAGTCGGCTGGCGCAAATCCTCTCAACAGGTCCGTGTGTTTTCCAGTCCTGCTGCACAGTGCCTCCTTGCGTCCTCTGGTGCCTCTGGAACAGCAGTCTTTCCAACCCCTTGAAACCCTAGACTCTCTTTCTTCTTATACTACTCAGGAGGTTCATCTTTTGGCAGCTTCCAAATCTGGTCACTGGGATTTTGCGCTTGGCGCACAGCATTGGTCGGCGCAATCGGGTAGCGCACCTCTGCTGTCTTTCGCCATCTCTTCTTTTGTTTGCGCCGCTAGCTCCACAGGCTGATCTTTCACTCCTAGAACGCTGCCTGTTAGCGCGTATCCGACTCAGGGGCTCGTTCTGACCTGATATACAAAAACATTGGAAACGAGTAATCTTGCCCATAAAATATTGCAAATAAGCAAGGGGTTATGATCTAAATAACGTGTATAACTAGGCTCTATCAAACCCCCCACACTTGCCCCTTGTTCGTCCCGAACAAGTACTGAAACGCGGATACAATTACCTTTTCTGGAGACTAGCGCACAGCCTTGCATTCTGGCGCAAGATGCACAGTTGCTCAACTTGTGCTGCTCTATCACCTGCGCACAACTGCACTCAATAGTTCTAGTATAATAATTCCGAAAATTCATTACCTCTCAGCCAGGATGAAGATCTTTGGATGACTGGGAGATAGCTCTTCTTAGGCTCCTGGTCGTCAGCTCCCGCTCCGAAGATAGGTATATGGTTTCTTGCGCGAGCTTCTTCCAGTGCGTGATTCGTTCGCACACTTCCTGGGAACCTGAGCCTTTGATGATATCCTTGTGGTCTTGCGCACGCAGGTACTAAGTAGTGCGCATGCTGATTCTTTGTAACGCAAATCATCTGCTTCTGCTGGTATTTTTCTTTTGTACAGCTTCCTTTCCAATTTTTTTTCATTCCCAGAACAGTTCCAATCTCAGCCTTCGGATAGCAGCTATGGAACTCGTTCCGCTCTCCCTCCTTGGTCTGTCTGCGCCGGTCGGCGCACGCGTTTACATCCGCACCCGCTTTCCTTAGCTTGATTTCCAGAGAGAAGGTGGTCTGTTTTCCCACCTCGCCACGCTTGGGTATTTTGCCTTTTTGCATCTGCGTGACTGAGCGCGCTCTGTTGTTCCGAAGGTTGCGAAGCACCGGCCTCCACTAGCGCACTCGACCATATACCTCGCCTTCGAAGCACAAGCGACTAACCGCCTCTCTGGAGCATTTCTATCAACTCCACATCCCCTGTATATCCCAACTAACAGGAGCAGAAAAAACGAAAAAATTATGCTAAAACAGTAGATAGCAGTGCACACAATACGGATAGCGCAAAACAAGCTAGAGCGCATGCGCATCCTGCACCTTAGCGCACTACTGCTACTAATTCTCTTCAACTTAACTAAGCTATACTAAAAAATGCTCAGAAACATAAAATGTAAGAGTAACGCCCCCCCCCCCACACTTGAACAGAGACGTGTCCCCACGACTCAAGCTCAAGCGCACGGAGGCGGCGCACATGCATGCAATGCAACGACAATAAAGAACATAAGAGTAAACACGAATAGTCACACAAAATATAGCAAGGGGTTCACAGAATGTAGGGCTCAAATATTCAGCGCACAAAATAGTCACTAGACGCAGCAATTAATAAAAGACACCACCCTAAAGTAAAATCACTGCGCCTGCCCTTGGCCTTAGAAGTCCTCCGAGCTAGAGGCAGCCTCTGAATCCTGCGCTACAGCCTCTGAAGAATCAGTCGTGGAGGCGGTGCTGGAGGATGGGGGTACAATGGTGAGGGGGTCAGGCTGCTCGTCCTCGGAGAGTGACTCCCATAAGGAATCGGAGTTGACGCTGGGAAAGTTAATTGGGGACTCCGGAACAGAAGGCCGGGCAGGGGAAACTACTGGTGAAGGTATCGGTGCCGGTGCAGGTGCAGGTGCAGGTGCAGGTGCAGGGGTGGGCTCTGCTGGGGCTGGGGTTGGAGCCGGTGCTGGAGCTGGAGAGGGTGCTGGAGCTGGAGAGGCTGAAGTTTCTGGGGTTCGGGTAGGAGGTGGATGGTGCAGGCTGAGGAGAGGGGGAATTGCGTCTCCGAATTTCCACCCGGATGGTGGACTCATACTTAAATCCGCCCCCTCTGGCGCTAAGTATTCGAGCACGCGCATGACGTTGAACAGCATGCGCTGCTCGGCAGTGGCTTCCTCAGGCGCCGCCTCAGTCTCAGTCCTTGGGCGCTTGGCAGGGGCACGCGGGGGAGAGTCCTCTATGGAAATGGTCACTGGCTCCCCCAATGGTGCGCGGGCCCTCTGTTGCGCTCCAGTCTGCGCCCGAGTCCTTGGGCGCCTGACTAGAGGCACCTCTGGTTCTAGGGCCTCCTCCATCTCTTCGTCTGCTGCTGCGGCTGCTGCAGCTGCTGCTGCGCCTGCAGCTGCGCCCTGCGCACTGCTCTCCGCCCTGGCCCGCGCACTGCTCTCTACTCTGGCCCGCGGTGGTCTGGCTGGCTGCAGATGGTAGCACCACTCTAGTGTGCCATCGTCCCGAACGGCTACCGCCCTGATTTGCAGCATGTGAGCGCGGTCCAGAGGTATAGGCTGCACCAAGGTGTGCTCGGGCACCTCGGGCTCTCCATGTAAGCTCCGCAGCAAGTGCGTGATAAGCCCTCCACACGTCAGCGGCCCTCTCATGCTGACTCGGCTCCAATGGTGCACCATGTTCAGGATGAACAACACCTTCCGCTCATAGTAAAGCCCCGTCAAAATCTCCATATCCAGGAGGCTGATCTTTGGTGCGCCATTGAAACGGCCAATGATTGCGTAGGCCACGATGCGCCATAAGTAGAACAGCCACGGGTCGCGCAGCTCTCGGCCCCTGCTGCGCCCCGCGGCGAACGCTGGCCCTGTTGCCATGTCCCTCCAAGCCTCCTGGTTAGAGTGCGTGTCTAACTCTTCCTCACGCACCTTGGCGCACCCAAATGCGCGCCTCAGCCTCCTTTCCGAGGCTATGAACCAGACACCCCTGTGTCTATATCTAATCTCCCTGTCCCCCGCCTCCATAGATGCCAGGAACTCACACGTGTCCTCCTGGTCTGATGCGCTGCGGAGGTCCATTAGCGCCTCCCAGCCGGCAATCGCTAGCCTCTGCGCCACGAGGTCCTCTAACCCTACCTCGCGCAGGAAATCTCGACAGATGTACGGTGTCCCGTACATGTCCAAGCTAATGAATGCGGCGTACTTGTTAGCGAAAGCCGCTGGGGTTACCTGGTCTGCGGCGGGTCTCATCGTGCGCTGGCTCCGGTCAATCGTGGTCAATGCTCCCCAAAACCCTAAAAATCGAAACTGCTCAGAATCCTCCGAAATTTGCACCGAACGAGCGCCTACTGGTCGCCTACACAACGCACAAAACAGCACTCCAAGCCGCGCACTCTAGCCTGGTGCGATTTCAAAACCCTAAAAACTGTCTTCTCCGCGCAAACCCTAACAGAAGCGGCTCAAAACGGGATCGGGGGTTACCTGGGTGCTGTGCGGTCGTGTTGTCCTTGAATCTCTCTAGACGGACGGTGGGATGGGCGCTGATCGACGGCAGAGGTCTGAGGGCGGGAGCTTGTGTGTAACGGTCGAGTGAAAAAGTGCTGGGAATTTTTCTAAGTCTGGCCTTATATACCCCCTATGGCTGGCGCAACTGACCTGCGCATTGAGAGGCGCACGGTCCTGCGCACTTGTGTGACTAAAAACTACCAAACCCTAAACTAAGCTAAAAACACTCAAAAAAAACAAAACAAGCAGAATAAAATGTGCCAAAATAAAATGTGTCGGGTTACCTCCCGACAAGTGCCTTTGTTTAACGTCGTTGGCTCGACGGTACCTCGTTACGTGCCAAGTAGTGCGTCTGCAGCCTCCCCCACTCTTGCTCCTGAGTGTCCCTGCGCCAGTGCGCGTGTTACGATCTCTGTGGTCCTGCGCAAAGGATAAAAGGGGAGGTCAGCATGTGATACATTATTCGTAAGGAGGGCAGATGCAGAGGAAGAGGAGATATAGGCGATGGGTGCTAGTTCTCCCTCTGAAACATCTGGTGGTGCGTCTGGCGCAGCAGCTTGCTCGTCTACTATCTCTGGCTCGGCCAAGTCAATGTTGCGTGCTGCGCCATCCCAAGGTTCGCCCAAGTACCGTTTGACTCTCTGCCCGTTAACCTGAAAACGATGTTGGTGCCCGTCTTCTAATTCAATTGTGCCGTAGGGGAAAACCTTGGTGACGGTGTATGGTCCCGTCCACTTGCTGCGCAGCTTCCCAGGCATGAGCTTCAGGCGTGATGAAAATAATAATACCCGATCGCCTGGTTCAAATGTGCGCCGGAGGATGTGCTTGTCATGAAACGCCTTGGTGCGCGCTTTGTAATCGCGCAGTCCCTCATAGGCGTCCAGGCGCAGCTCTTCTAGTTCGCTCAGCTCAAATGCGCGTTCTTGGCCTGCCTCTTCCAAGTTCAAGTTGCAAATACGTAAGGCCCAATATGCCTTGTGCTCGAGCTCCACTGGCAGGTGGCATGCCTTCCCATAGACCAGCCGGAATGGTGAGGTTCCAATGGGTGTCTTGTGTGCCGTGCGGTATGCCCATAGCGCATCATCCAGGCGCTGGCTCCAATCCTTGCGCGACGGCCTCACAGTCTTTTCCAAGATGCGCTTTATCTCTCTGTTAGAAACTTCGGCCTGTCCATTCGTCTGCGGATGGTAAGCGGTGGACGTCTTGTGGCGCACCCCATAGTGCTTGAAGACTTGCGCCACAACTCTGTTGCAGAAGTGCGTCCCCTGGTCGCTGATAACTGCCTTAGGCACTCCGTACCTGCAAAATATGTTAGTTCTGAGAAAATCAGCGACAGTCTTACCATCATCCTTGCGCGTGGCCTTAGCTTCGACCCATTTGGATACGTAATCCACGGCCACCAGTATGTACTCGTACCCGGCAGATGGGGGAAATGGACCCATGAAGTCGATTCCCCAAACATCGAACACTTCATCCACCAGAATCGGGGTCTGCGGCATCTCGTTGCGCGCGGAGATTCCTCCAGTGCGCTGGCACCTGTCACACTTCCTGCAGTGGTTATAGGCATCTCTGAATAGGTGCGGCCAGTAGAATCCACAGTCCAAGATCTTCCTGCTCGTGCGCTTGGGACCGAAATGTCCTCCACAGGCGTGCGCATGACAAAACATCAATACAGAGTTAATCTCATGGTCAGGCACGCAACGTCTTAATATCCGATCTGGACCTATTCTAAGCATGTAAGGATCATCCCAAAGGTAATGCTTGGACTCATGTTTCAATCGCATGCACTGAGTTTTATTGAAATGAGGAGGGAACGCACCTGTGACCAGGTAATTTGCGATATGCGCATACCATGGTACCTTACCTGTTAGCGCCATTAGGTGCTCGTCAGGGAACGTCTCCTTGATCTGCCCCGGCTCCTCATCCTTTACGATCCTGCTCAGGTGATCCGCGACGGTATTTTCCGTGCCCTTCTTATCTTTGATCTCCAAATCGAATTCCTGAAGCAAAAGTACCCAGCGCATCAGGCGCGGCTTGGTCTCTTTCTTGGATATGAGGTAGCGGATAGCTGCGTGGTCCGTGTAGATGATGACTCTGGCGCCTAGAACGTATGCTCGGAACTTCTCCAGCGCAAATACAATTGCCAGAAGCTCCTTCTCCGTGGTGGTGTAGTTCTTCTGCGCGGAGTCTAGTGTGCGCGATGCATAGTAGATGGCATGCGGCTTCTTGTCCTCGCGCTGCCCCAAGACTGCTCCCACTGCGTAGTCACTTGCGTCACACATCAGCTCAAATGGCAGGTTCCAGTCTGGTGCGCGCATCACTGGCGCACTGGTCAGCGCTTCTTTCAGCTTATCGAACGCCGCCCTGCACTCATCAGTAAAATCGAAGCACACGTCTTTTTGCAACAGGTTAGACAGGGGTATGCAAATCTTAGAGAAATCCTTAATAAAACGCCTGTAAAACCCAGCATGCCCTAAGAACGATTTCACGTCGCGCACGTTGGTGGCATAAGGCAGATTAGAAATAATATCTATCTTAGCTTTGTCTACCTTAATACCCTCCTCTGAAATGATATGACCTAGTACTACTCCGTGCGTTACCATGAAATGACACTTCTCGTAGTTTAGCACTAAGTTCTTAGAGATGCAGCGCGCTAAGACTTTATCTAGATGTATTAAGCATGCATCAAAGGTACTCCCATATACAGTGAAATCATCCATGAACACTTCTATACATATACCAATCATATCAGAGAAAATGCTCATGACGAGGCGTTGGAACGTACCTGGCGCGTTGCACAGCCCAAAAGACATACGCCGAAACGCAAAAGTTCCGAAGGGGCATGTGAACGTGGTCTTCTCTTGATCCTCCGCAGCTATGGGTATCTGATTGTAACCTGAATATCCGTCCAAAAAACAAAAGTAGGGCTTACCTGCCAAGCGATCCAGCATTTGGTCCATGAAGGGTAGCGGGAAGTGGTCCTTGCGCGTTACAGCGTTCAGCTTCCTGTAGTCGATGCACATGCGCCAGCCAGTCTGTATGCGCTTGGGAACTAGCTCGCCCTGCGCATTCTCCTCCACCGTGATTCCCCCTTTCTTTGGCACAACGTGCACCGGGCTGACCCATCTGCTGTCTGAGATTGGGTAAATGACCCCTGCGTCAAGCAACTTCAGAACTTCCTTTTGCACGACCTCCATCATATTTGGGTTTAACCTGCGCTGAGCCTCCCTGGATGGTTTGGCGCCATCTTCCAACAGAATTCGGTGCATGCACACGTCTGGGCTCACTCCGCGCAGATCAGCAAGAGTCCATCCAATGGCGCGCTGGTTCCTGCGCAGCACCTGTTGTAAGCGCGCCTCCTGCCCTTCTTCCAATCCCCTCTTGATGATCACTGGCAGGGTGTCCTCATCTCCCAAGAAAATGTACTTGAGATGCTCCGGGAGTTGCTTCAGTTCGATCTTGGGTGCCTGCTCAACAGAGGGCAAGATTTTGTTAGCAGTGCAAATATGAACTATATCACGTACCTGTGTGGATGCTGGTTCGGCACTGCTTAGCTCCTTCTCTTGCTCCTCCAGTTCTGCCTGTGTCAGTAGCTCTGGTCCTATGGTCGCGCTTGCACACTGCGCTTCCGTGACTAAATCGTCAAAGCTGTCCATTGCGTGCACGGTAGCGTCCTCATGTGGGTGCTGCATCCCTTCGAAGATGTTGAAATGGATTTCTTCGCCATCTACCTCCATGGAGAGCGTGCCCCTCCACACGTCTATCTTCGTGCGCGCAGTCATCAGAAACGGTCTGCCTAGGAGGATCTGCGCACCGCTGGCGCTTGATTCACCCTCCATTTCGAGCACATAAAAGTCTGCTGGGAACACCAGCTCTCCTACTCGAACTAGGACATCTTCTATCATGCCTGCAGGTTGTTTGCACGATCTATCTGCTAGCTGAATTGTGAGACCTGCAGGTTTTAGTGGTCCAAGGCGCAGGGTCGCATAGAGAGAATATGGTAATAAATTGATTGATGCACCTAAATCGATCATGCAGTTGCTCACCGTGGTTTTACCTAAGGTGCAAGGGATAGTGAATGTACCTGGATCTCGGCACTTAGGTGGTACCTTTTGCTGCACGATTGCTGAGGCTTGCGCATTTAGCATTACTTGTGCGCATTCGCCTGTCCTTCTTTTATTCGTGCACAGCTCTTTTAAAAACTTCGCATACCTGGGAATCTGTCGAATAGCTTCTATGAGAGGTATGTTGATTTCCACCTTGCTGAACAGCTCATACAGTTCCTTGTCCAGTGCTTCTTTTCTCGCCAGTGGTGCCTGCACAGGGAAAGGAGCAGGTATGTTAGTACAATTTTTGTCCTTGTTTTTCGAGTGAGACATACCTGGCGCATTGCCCTGCTGGTTCGTGGTTGGCGCTTCTGATTGCGCCTCTGGCTCTGGTTGCGCACTCTGAGCTGCTGGATCTGGGACTTGCGCAACTGGTTGCGCAGGCGCCTGCGCGGTCTGCTCTGTTCCCACTGTGCGCCCAGTCCTCAGTGTTACTGCATTAACTCCTCCCTTAGGGTTCTGAATCACTTGCGAAGGCAGGTTGCCATCGCTCTTTTTCAGCTCATACACCGTGGTTGCAATTTGTGATAGATGCTTTTCTATGGATTCGAACCTCTTGTCATACTTTTCGTCATTCTTGCGCACTGTGTCTGCTAGCTGCCCCATGATATCTTCCAAGGATCGCTTTGGTTGCTGATGGTTCTGCGCTGGTGCGTCTGTGCGGCGATGCGGTGGATTGTAGGGTGCAGCTTGTTGCGTCTGCTGTGGTGCGCGCTGATCAATGGGCTGCCTCTGGAAATTGTTCTCTTCTCTCCATCTGAAACCATTTGCAGCAAGCCCAAAGCGCGGCTGATTCTGCCTCTGCGGTCCTCTGTTGTCCCATCCTCCTAGGGCATTCACATCTCCAGTTTCTTCAAAAAGTGTTGGGCACTCGTCTGTCTTGTGCTCAGTGGACCTGCAGAATTCACATACCTTTGGCGCAACTGGTTGTGCGCTCTGCGCACTCATCAGCTTCTGTAGCATGGCCTTCATTTCTTTGATCTCAGCGCTTGCCTCTACCTGATGCACAGAACGATTACGACTACTTTCAAGTGTTAATTGATGTCTTACCTGCCCAGCAGAATCTTCTATCAGCTGCCATGCATCCTCCGGGTACATGTTGCAAATGTCCCCTCCTGCGCACGCATTCAGTAGTCGCAGCTCCATGGGCAGCAGTCCATTCAGAAAGTTCTCTATCAGCACATTCTGGGGAAGCCCGTGATTGTAGCAGTTGGCTTCTAGCTCCCTGAAACGCTCGTAGTATTCTGACAGAGACTCCCCTGCGCCTTGCCTTGGCGCGGCCAATTCCCTTCTGAGCAGCGCAATCTTTGCTGCTGGATAAAATTTGTCTAAGAATTTCTTCTGCAGCTGCTCCCATGTGTGAATAGATCCTGCAGGTAAATTCATTAGCCAGTGTCTAGCTGTATCATTTAGTGAGAATGGAAATGCCTTCATTTTTAGCGCTTCATCGCTTTCCCCTTCGGTCTTCATGTTTTCGCAAATGACCAGGAACTCCCGCACATGCTTGACTGGATTTTCATTGTTCATTCCGTGGAACTTGGGCATGTGATGGATGAGTGAGCTCCTTAGCTCGAAGTGACCGCCAGGTGGAAGCACGATGCACCATGGCTGGTTAACAGTGATAGGGGCCGACATCTCGCGCACTGTTCTGCGTCGCGCGACTTGTGGCACGGGCGGCGCATGATACACTTCAGCGGCCCTCCTTGCCTCAACCTCGCGCTGCACTTCCTCTCTGAATAGGGCTGCGCGGTTATGCGCCCTTGCTTCCTCTGGGGTTCTGTCTCCCAGGTTATCTCCAACCACACTGTTATCCTCCATGTCCTGATCCAAACTCAAGAAACGAAATTAAATGGCAACGAAGTTGTTGCGTCTGTCAGTGCGCAACTAGAATCTGCGCAGCGCAACTGTTTCAAGGTTGCGCAGGCTGATGTAATTGTGCGCTGTCAGAAACAACAACGAGAAAACAAAACAAAATGAAATAGCTAGTTACTAAAATGAGAAATGTAAGCTAGCTAACACTTAGCTGTGTTGCTCCCCGGCAACGGCGCCAAAATTTGATCGCGCGTCGTTGTGCGCGTCAAATATAATTCCTTCCTCTCCCACTAGTACAGCGGTTAAGTAAGGGTCGATCTCCACAGGGAGCAAGCAGTGAGTCTTAGCCAGTAACCTACACTTAAGAAAACGGGGGTTGCGTGAGCGATTGGGGTTTTTGCGCGATGCGCGAGTAACAGCAAATATCGTAACGCGGGAAATTGCACTAGACGTGCGCAAGCAGAAGAGATGAAGTACTATATTTATGAGAAGTATTGGGCAGACAATCCTCTATGAATGCATTCCTTATCATCGACTCTAAACGTCTACAGCTTGTGTTTTACTTGGGTTAGTGTCCGGTAAAGGCTTCCTAACACATGCGCATGTTCCGTTCAAAGTTCATGTGCTATTAATCCTTAGAACTAGGTTAAATAGCTGCGAATCCTGTCACAGTAGCAGCTGCCTACCCCAACTCGTTACTCCTAATTGTCACGGTAAGTTTGCGGTTCAAGGCTTCCCCTACGCATGCAACTAGTTTAACATGTGACAAGCGAGCTACACAGGCAAGTTTGCGGTTCAAGGCTTCCCCTACTTATGCAACTAACTGTCTCAATACGCACAGAATTAATACAAGTAAATAAACTATGCATTAAGCTCAAGTCTCAAAGGAATACATCACAGATTCATGCCCGACCAACACTAAGTGTTTAGCTAGACATGCTAGTGGTAAACATCATAAAATAGCAAGATAACATCTAATGTATCGGAGAAAACGGTAGCAAACAGAGCGTGCAGTTTGTCTTCTCGGCTGGCGCAGTCGGCTGGCGCAAATCCTCTCAACAGGTCCGTGTGTTTTCCAGTCCTGCTGCACAGTGCCTCCTTGCGTCCTCTGGTGCCTCTGGAACAGCAGTCTTTCCAACCCCTTGAAACCCTAGACTCTCTTTCTTCTTATACTACTCAGGAGGTTCATCTTTTGGCAGCTTCCAAATCTGGTCACTGGGATTTTGCGCTTGGCGCACAGCATTGGTCGGCGCAATCGGGTAGCGCACCTCTGCTGTCTTTCGCCATCTCTTCTTTTGTTTGCGCCGCTAGCTCCACAGGCTGATCTTTCACTCCTAGAACGCTGCCTGTTAGCGCGTATCCGACTCAGGGGCTCGTTCTGACCTGATATACAAAAACATTGGAAACGAGTAATCTTGCCCATAAAATATTGCAAATAAGCAAGGGGTTATGATCTAAATAACGTGTATAACTAGGCTCTATCAGTACCTCATAGCTAGTAGTCCAGAGGAGTATTCAAGGGGTTCATAGGACCACTGCTTGCTATGGGTAGGCTAAGGATGGTTGTGGACCCGTTCCTTCATGTTAGGCTTGTAATGAGGGTGCAAATATCCGGAAGGGTCCTTTGGGCTAGAAAGAACATGCCTTAAGTAATCATGTGCGATGCATTACCAACGAGCGTTTCCCATGCATGCCATATACACACAGCTTATAATGAGCATAAGACATAGTGAGTTAAATCCTTAGTGTCCTATGGCTAAAATATATAACACTTTCATTTCATAGCCAGTCATTGAGGTAGGGACGGACAGTCAATTAATTTGAAAAGGAAACCATACCTAGTTCCATCCGTAGCTTCTCGAAGGGCTCACCACTCAATGCCTTAGTGAAGATGTCCGCAACCTATTCTTAAGTTCTACAGAACTCCATGGACACCAGTCCCTACACAATCTCTTAGAAAGTGATGTTTGATCTCTATATGCTTAGTGCGTGAGTGTTGTATGGGATTTTTAGAAACATTTATAGCACTAGTATTATCACACAAGATAGGGATATGAGATACAGAGATACCGTAGTTGCTTAGTCTAGGGACCAGTCTCCAGACCTTGTTCCTTTCAAATTGATGCAACTCCTCTTGCATTGCGTTTACCCAATCTGGATCTTTGAGGGCTTCCGAGACCTTCTTAGGTTCTGAAAGAGCACAAAAGCATTAGATGTGCATACCTGTTCGATCTGTCCGTACATGTATGCTGACTCCTTGTCTTGAGATGTAGTGTCTGTGGATGGGTTCTGAACTTGAGAGCAGAACACCTCGTAGCCTTCGAGTCGTCTGGACGGTATCCTATCACGTTCACTCCTTCGAGGACCCACTATTTCCTGAATGTCTTCAGTGGACGTGTCCTCAGCTTCTTCATTGGGTATCGATCCGTGCTCTGAAGTCTGATCTTGCTCAGGGACTAGTTCCTTTCCACAGTTTCCAACTGTTCAGTTCCCCCTGAGGACATGCCCGTTGCCTCCGGTGGATCCATATCAGGAACTTCATGGTACCTGTCCACAGGTACTGTCTCCGTGAGTGAGAACTCTTGCTGGAACTATAGAGGAATATGTTTCCCGTCCTTTACAAGGTTCCCTCCCGTGGTTTGCTCATCGAAGACGAAGTGTATGCTTTCCTCCACCTTACGTAAGCGTAAATTATACACTTTGTAGGCTCTACTGTGGAGGGAGTAGCCCACAAATGTTCCTTCATCACCTCTAGGATCAAACTTCCCTAAGTTGTCCTTTCCATGTTGTGGACGTATACCTTGCAGCCAAAAACACTTAGATGGGACACGTTGGGCTTCCGTCCCCTGAGTAACTCATATGGTGTCTTGTCCAGACCCTTCCGCAGATAAGCTCGGTTCAATACGTAGCATGCTGAGCTTAGTGCTTCTGCCCAGAAGCTCTTAGGAAGTCCACTATCGATCAGAAGGGTTCTAGTCATGTTCTCCAACGTTTTATTCCTTCTTTCTACGACACCATTCTGTTAAGGAGTGCGCGGAGCTGAGAAGTTGTGAGAGATATCATTTTCCCTGCTAAAATTAGAAACTGAGAGTTTTCAAACTCAGTTCCATGGTTAGTGCGGACTGATTCTAGGGACGTATCCAGTAGGTTTTCTGTAGTTAGTAGCCATGTCTCAAATTCTGCAAACACTTCATCCTTGGATGGCAAAAAGTAAGTCCAAGTGTATCTAGAATAATCATCAACAATAACTAATACATATCTGTTACCTCCCCGGCTTTTAGTGCGGACGGGTCCGCACATATCCATGTGGATCAACTCCAGGGGTCTGGTGGTGCTTACCATTCTCTTGGATTTGAATGAGGACCTAGCTTGCTTCCCCAATGTACATGAGCTGCATATGGTACGGAGGCTATCATCCACTTTTGGCATCCCTCTAACCAAGTCCTTTTTGAAGAGTGTGGACAAGAGTTGTAGACTTGCATGTCCAAATCTTTGGTGCCATAGAGCCATCTCCTCTGTGATTGATGACAAGCAGATTTCCCAATCTGGTACAAAGGAAGGGTCCACTTTGTAGACTTTGTTCTGACATATTCCCTTCAAAATCACCCTTCCTATGCTCATACACTCAACCACACAATCATTAGCAGTAAATGTGACTTTGTATCCCTTTTGGCATAATTGGGAGAAGCTTAGCAAATCAAATTTCAGATTGTCCACAAGACTTACATTGTCAATTTCAACATTATCTGAATTACGTACCTTTCCCAAGCCAAATATCTTACCAAATATTTTGTTACCGAAGGACACGTTTCCTCCGGTATGTTGCTGAAGTGAGGTGAACCAGTCCATACTTCCTGTCATATGTCCTGAGCATGCGCTGTCTATGTACCAGGGACCGTTCCTCACTTCCTCCTGCAAAAGTAAAGTTAGTTTTTACGAACCCAGACAAGCTTGGGATTACTGATTTTCAAAATAGAAGTAGAAGTAGCAACAATATAAGTGGTATGGGAAAGGTTGGTTAGATCAATCTTCTTCCTAGGAGTCGTCCTGGGTCTGCCTATAGGTGCACGGACTCCTCTGAGGGAAAGGGTGTTCGAGGTGGACTTAGGTACAGGAGCTGATGTGTTCTTGTGGCGGGGTTCCCTAGTCCTGTTCCAGTGAACGGGTTCCTGACCCCTGTTCCTGTTCTGACTTCTTCCTTTGTCAGATCTGACATAGCTCTTGATCTTTTCAATCAGTCTTTTTTTCTCAGGACATGATGAGAGAACGTGTCCTACCTTTACACAGCGCCAGCACACAGCAAGCGTACATACTTGCTCCGTCCAGGGGGAATGGACCTGTTCTCTATCCTTGCTTGAAAGTCAATGGAAGGTGGTTCTTTGTTGCTGGCTTGCTTCTTCCACATCTTGTAGGTAGGTTCATTGTCTCTTGTGAACGGGTGTGACTGCGCTGAAGGAGCTTCTTTCTTTGATTTTTTCTCGTCCTTCACTGTTGTGGACGGGTTCGTGGCAGCAGTGATTCCGTTCAATCCTAACCTTGGGTGTAACCGGTCCTTGAAGTCCGTTTCAAGGATTTTGACTTTGTTTTCCATCAGCCATTTAGATTTCTTTATCTCCTCTTCGGCTTTGAGGATCATTATCTCCTTCAAGGACTCCAGATTGTGTACCTGTCCTCTGAGTGCCTCGATCTGCTTCTCTTGCTCCTTCCGTTCGGTTATCAGCTTTCCATTCTCGTTTCTCAGGAGCTGGATTTCTTTGGTGTGATCTTTGCAGGTACTGAGTGTCTTGTTCAGTTCGTTTTCGAGCTCCTCAGCCTTTGCGGACAGGTTCTCAGAGTGAGCCATCATGCACAACCCTTCCTCAGAAGGTTCCTCCTCGCTTTCTTCATTTGATGCTCGCCACGCGGCAATCATAGCTTGTCTGTTCTGGTGGAGTTTGATGACGTCCTTCAGCTTCACATGATAGTCCTTTGCCTTGTGTTCTTTCTTTCCGCATCGGAAGCATTTAAAGTTTGAAGTTTGGATTCTTTGGCGCTTGCTTTATTCTTTGGTTTGAAGCTGACCATCTTGAATGCTCTCGTCATTTGGGCGATGTCAGGGTCGTCCTCCTCTGGGGGCTCATTGGATTGGGTAGTTCAAACGCTCTTTCAATTTTCAGTGCAATGGACCTGTCCTTACTAGGTTCTCTACGCTCAACCTTCCGTTGATGAATTCCAGCATTGCTTTGTAAGCGGGCGACCAACTCTTATAGAGTGATGGTTTTGATGTCGCTTTGAGCTTGGAAGGCAATAGACATGGCATCCCACTTCGAGTTCAGTGCTCCTAGGAACTGGTGTGTAACCTTCCAGTCAGGGATCTGTTCTCCAAGAAACAGCAGCTAGCCTACGTATCCTTTAAATCTTGAGAAGAATTCTTCAAGGGACTCGTCCCTTCCCTGGACAGCCTTCTCGTAGTCCTTTGAGGCCGCTAGTATCCTGTTCCTTTGAACGTCTACATTGCCTGAGTACAAGTTCCCCAGTGCCGTCCACATATCCTTTGCGGTTTTGTGAGTGATTGCGATTTTCCTATCTCCATTGGATAGAGTTTGAAGGATCACTTTAATAGCTCTGTTGTTCTTTTCTAGGGCCTTGTAGTCAGCATCGTCAAAATTTTTTCTATCTTTTTCTTTGGTTGAATCGGACTTGTCCATGATCATATATGGTCCTTGTCAATGACCCTCCAGACCTGTCCATCCAGCGAACAGACATGAGCTTCCATCTCCCGTACCCACCAATCGTACTGGCCGACCTTCAGCATGGGCGGCTTCCAGAATGAGTCTCCGTTTGATCCCATCTTCCTGCAAAGCTAACAAAAATCTAGAGTACAAGGCTCTGATACCACTTGTTGGACCGTTAGGTTAGCTTAAGTTTCACTTGGGTTCACTGTGGACGTGTCCCCAAGTACAGTTTGCACAACGGATAAATAATGTCATGCAGAAAGATAAAGTAAGAGACTCGTACACAGAGATTTATAGTGGAAACTCTAGTACAACCGTACTTAGAGAAAAACCACTACCTTTCAGATTTCACTGAAAGGATTTTGAGAAGCAGTCTTTTATTGCAGTGTACCGATATATTTTTCACAAAAGACTAGACAAGTTGAATAGCACCCGAATCTCCAATACGCCCTAGACCCACTTTCTATCTTCTCATGAATCAACCGGACTGCTCTGCGGACGCTTCACCTTTGCGTTTATGCAGCAACTCACTGGACTGGTCTATCGGACCCTTCTTCAGACGTAGCGACGTGCAGCAGCTCGTAAACCACAGATCGACCTCACATTCTAAATTCTGAATTCTCTTCTGTAGACCGACGTCTTGATTTGAAACTTTGAAGCTCTATTTATATTGCTATGATCTCTATCTTTTTATTGGATCTTCTTGCTTCCTAATCAAGAAACTTAGAAAGATAATAACAATATTTGAATTATGATCACGAAATATCTAAAAGATAAAGATATTTCTAAATATTTGAATTATGATCACGAAATATCTAAAAGAGAATCCTAACAATATTTTGAATATTCTTAATTATCTTATTTCTAAACAACAAAAGATATGCATATAATCAATATAGATTTAGAATGTAATATTCAAAGATATGCATAATCTAATAGATTTAGAAATTTAATAATTAATGTAATAATATTCTGCTGATGTTTGTTTCGTCAAAACCTGCTGGGTACATGTCCCCACATGTCCCAACATGATGATTTTCCATTTAAATTGAACTCCTAGTCAATAATCCTAGATAACATATATCAACAAAAAAAACATAATTATCCTAAAATCATTTCGAGTTTCTTACACCACAATCATAATAAAAAATTGCAACTTACGCAATAATTGCAATACACACATTGGAAGTAAATATAATCAACAGCAAATGAATTTTTGTCAAATTAAACTCTAGATTTTCATATTTGGGGGTTTGTAGTTGGATTTCAAATGAATTTGCTTCTCAAAGTAGCGGTTTCACAAATTTAAGCACAACACTACACTTTTGAGATTAGATACTTTCGGAGCGTCATCGCCTAAAGAGAAGTGTTGAGCCGCGGTGAGAGGAAAAGAGGAGGAGGAGAATAGCTCGGCTACGATTTTAATTCAATCACAGTAGCGATTTGCTTAACTATTAAATCAAGCCGTTATTGGTAGTAGTGGTTTGCTTTACCTTTGAATCAAGCCGCTACTGACTACTGTCAGTAGCGGTTTGTTATGTTTAACAAACTCGGTACCACCTGATATTTTAAGAGAACAAACCGCTACTACGAGTACCATTTTGACCCGGTATTTAGGTCAAACTGTTGTTATTTTTATCTCTTCAGATGTCAGGTAGTATCTCTATTAATCGATCTGGTAGATCAAACTAATATTAACAGTAACGATTTATTTAAAAAACGATAAATATAGAACGTTTTCGAAAAAAGTGACCGAAAAATCACTAACATTTATAAATATGGCAAAATTGAAAAAAAAAAATAATAATTAGGGCCCATTCATTCATCAATATGGGCTTTGATATTTAACTGGGGACTAGCACGTGTCCAACCTTATCCACTTGGCCCCTTTATCCTCGCTTTTTCTAGATAAGTGACCGTTGCGGGTCTATTGCTGACTAGACCCACCACGACCTAAAACCAGGTCTGATCTCTATAAATTCGAAGCCCTAATTTCTCTACAACAACCCAGAAGCTAAAAAAAAATCCCCAAACCCAGAAAGCCGCCACCGCAATGTCGACAAATTTTATTACTTTCCATCCTGCCACCCTCTCTGGCGTAGCCGGCGCTCGCCGCAAACCCGACCACGACTCCAATAACCGCAAGCCCTCCTCCACCAGCTGGTTCTCTCCGCTCTTCGGCTGGCCCAACACCCCAGACTACATCGACTCGGTTGCAGATCCGGAGACGGTGGCAGATCCAGAGCCGAAGGCGGTGACTAGGTCGAGATTCGTAGCCAGTGGATTCACGGACGAGAAGGCGAAGCAGCTCCGGATGATGACGACAGGGAAGGACGCGTTCCATGATGTGATGTACCACTCGGCGATCGCTTCGAGGATGGCTTCTGACTTTTCGACCAAGTCGGATTCTTGAGATCCGGTGATGCCTGTGTGGTCCCACGTTGGAGTTTGTTGATGATGTTGCTGCGTATGATTAGGGCTAAGTTTTAGAGGCGTTTAGTGTACGCGGTGTCAATGTTTCAGTTTCTTTAATAATGCTGCTGCTGCATTGTGTTGTGTTGTGGATATAACTATGAAGTGAAGTTAGAGTTGTGATCTTGATTTGGAAGGAAACCCAGTTTCCGATTAAAGTATTTGGATCTGAATGTTTCATGTCTTCTTGCCCTTTGGTGATTTTTCTGAATTATTGGAGGCTAGGTGGAGATGATGTGAATGCAAGCAGATGAGGATTACAACTTGGTTTGGTTTTGTGCAAGGGCAGTAAAGTGGGCGTCATTGGCGACTTGGTGATTTGGAAAAGTTGGGTTTGTGTTTGAGTGAAGTTGATGTGTTGGACGGTAGTGTGTGATGATGAAGGCATATTTGGATGTTGAGTGTTGATTCTGGGACTTGGTCTTGAATATGCTGCTGTGATGTCACATATATGCCCTTTGGCAATGTAGAATGGAAAATGATAGAAGATATTTTTATTGAGCAACCCCGTTGAATAACACTTCCGGAGGATGTCTTCTGTATGAACAAGATTCAATATGCAACTGTCAGTTGATAACATAGACAGAATGAAATTTTATGCTGAATACACTGGTTAATTCGAATTGTGGGAATTCTTGATAAAAAAACACACCCCAAGTTGGATGGGGCTAAGGCAAGATGAAAAGGCTTCGGCAGAATTGCGCAGAATCTGCCTAGAATTTGTTGGGACTCTAACTGAATGAAAAGATGATAAATTCTTATTGAAAACTAAGGGAAAACTTGTTTGCAAGACAATATAAATGAGGGGATTTCGTCCTACTTTTATAGGCAGCCGCAACGAGGGAGACATGAACTTTGATTAGTATTGAATGTTATATATGCCCTAAATATAAACTGATATGACCTATGTTATCTAGACTTTCGCTAAAATAATTTTATTCATATAGTAAGGTCTTCATGCGGGCCTATGTTGCCTTGGTCACTCATCTCGGACAGTCGTGACCCCTCAGAAGTGACCTTTGCTGGATCAAGTCTAGAGCTGAAGTTGAGCTAGGGAGAATGCTTGGTTGAGCTGGCTGAGTCTTTTAGGATGACCTTCAGTTGCGAGTCTAGCTGATTTAGCTCGATGGGCACTTGGCTGACTGACTCAAGCCCTTGCGGCTTTTGCTCAAGTCCTTGAGCTGACTTTCGCATTTTTTGGCATGAGCTGCCTATTCTTTTGCTGCCTTTTTTTTGGTGTGGGGTTCTTGAGCTGAAATTCTTTGGTGTGAGAGCTGGATCACGGGCTTGTTGAGCTGGTTTCTCCGCTCGTTGAGCTAGATCAAGAGTTATCTGTAATAGGAATATAGCTTTAGTGTTTTTCGGGTCAAGTTTTTATAATTTGGTGTGAATTAACCCGACTGTACAAACGGGTAAGAGACTTTGTGTAAAACAGGCATGTGTGACCTGTGAAAACCTAATCTGAAAAATTACTTCTTACCTAAAATCTACACTCTCTTCCTTGTTCGTTATACGGATCTCAGTACCTTCGGGAAGATTATTCTTGCAGCAGACCTTCCTCTAGGCTGGATTCCCCTCTTCTAATCTCTTGGTGAGAGCTGGATTGGGACCTGGTGTTGGTATTCAGAAATCCTGTTACACTGGTATCAGATTCATCTCTTGGTGACCTGAATCCATGGCTGAAGCAACCCGCACTCAGACTGCTATTACAGCGATAAACAGACAGCTTGAGGAGGTCCGTAAACAAGCTGATGAACGAACACAAGCCTTCCAAAATGAGCTGTCCGGAATAAAAGAACTCCAAACTTTCATAGCGCAGCAGCAGCAACCGCAGCGTATTGATGCTTCTCATCTGTCGGACCCCAGCAGCTCCAACCATGGTGTTTACATCAACACAGATCGGCCAGCCGACTCTCCCGCTGACCCAGACCATATAAACAACTATCGCCAGCAACCTAACCCACAACATCCTCCCCTTTTACCGGGTGGACTTGCAACCCGTATGTCAAAGGTAGAATTTCCTAAGTTTCATGGTTCTATGCTCAAAGAATGGATCTACAAATGCGAGCAGTTCTTTAACCTTGATAGCACTGCCCCGGAACTTAAGGTTCGATTGGCATCCCTTCATCTGGAAAGTAAAGCTCTTCAATGGCACCATAACTATATGAGAGATAGATTCTACCAATATCCCTCATGGCCTGAATATATTGTCGACATATCTACCCGCTTTGGCAGGTTGTTTGATGATCCCCTTGCAGATTTGGTGAGCCTTAAACAAGTCAATGAAACTGTGGAAGAATACCTAGACAAATTTGAATGCGCCCTAACCAAGATGTCGTTGTCTGTGCCTCACTCTTTGAGTATTTTTCTGACTAACATGAATCAGCACCTTGCTCTTCATGTTCGTCAGTTTAATCCTTCAAATGTGGCTGCAGCAGCTCGCATAGCTCGCCTACACGAGTCATCCTTGCACCAAGCACCACCAAAACCCAATAGAGCCTCCTTCAATCCTTACCAAAAATCTCTCAGCCCTTTCACCCCATACAAAACCTCCCGGACACCCCTACTACCCTCCCCCACCAACCTGAATCCCTCCCAACCTCATACCCAAACTAACCTACACAATGCTCCGAGGATATCTTTTGACAAACCAGTTCGCAGATATACTTATGAAGAGATGCGAGAGAGGAGACAAAAAGGATTGTGTATGTTTTGCGATGAACCCTACTCTCAAGAACATCACCTAAAACACAAGAGATCCCAGATTTACATTATGGAATGTAACGACGATGAACCACCAGATGATGATGTAGTCCCTCCTATAGAAGATGCTAATGTGGATTCCACAGATGAGTCTCCAGTGATATCAGTAAATGCTTTGAATGGAACATCTACCTTCAACTGTATGAGAGTAGTCGGACAATTTGGTAAGCGTCGGTTATATATACTTATTGATCCTGGTAGTACTCACAATTTTATCGATGTGGCAGTGGCAAAGGAAATTGGTTGCTTACTTGTACCGGTTCCTCCTATGTCAGTTGGAGCAGCAAATGGTAACAAAATGTTTTCTGGTTTCATATGCCATACTTTTTCTTGGACTATGCAGGGATATAAATTTACGACCCCTATTCGAACGCTGCCACTTGATTGCTGCGATCTAGTATTGGGTGTTCAATGGTTGATAACGTTGGGCCCAATCTTGTGGGATTTCTCTAATCTCAGAATGGAATTCACCTTGGGGGGCATGAAACATGTACTGCGAGGAGTAACCAAATCTAACTGTAAGCTGATAAAAGGTAGTAGTCTTAATAAACTACTTTTACATGGTCCCCAGATTGCATTATTGCAAATCAGAGAATTGTCTGCTGAATTTGAGGACCCTCTTGTATCAGCGTTTTGTTCCTCTATTATTTCTCATGTCTCTTTGGATGACTTGGCTGCCTGTAGTGATCCAGCACTTCAGGTATTATTATCAAATTACACTGATATCTTCAGCGAACCTTCCGAGCTGCCTCCTTTTCGTGTCGGCTTTGATCATGCAATTACTTTGCTGGGAGATGCTAGTCCTATCAATCAGAGGCCTTATCGCTATTCAACACTTCAGAAAAATGTTATTGAAAAACTGATTCAGGACATGATGCAGCAAGGTGTTATTCAATATAGCTCGAGTCCCTATGCTTCTCCAGTTGTTCTAGTAAAGAAAAAAGACGGGTCTTGGCGATTATGTGTTGACTACAGGGGCTTGAACAAACAAACAGTGAAGGATAAATATCCAATTCCCTTGCTGGAAGATCTTTTAGACGAATTGGGTGGCTCAAAATTTTTTACTAAATTGGACCTTCGCTCCGGTTTTCATCAGATTCGGATGGCACCTCAAGATGTGTATAAGACAGCTTTCAAAACTCATTCTGGCCACTACGAATACTTGGTAATGCCATTCGGTTTGACTAATGCGCCGTGTACCTTTCAAGGGTTAATGAATCATGTGTTTAGGGATATTGCAAGGAAATTTCTTCTGGTGTTCTTTGATGATATTTTAATATATAGCACCACTTGGGCAGATCACCTACATCACCTTGAAGTGGTCTTCTCCATTTTGAGGAAACACAGGTTATATTTAAAGCTTTCAAAGTGTCACTTTGGGGCTTCAAGAATTGAGTATTTGGGACACTTCATTTCTGAGGAGGGTGTCAATACAGATCCTAAGAAAATCAAAGCTGTTCAAGATTGGCCTGCACCGAAATCTCAGAAGCAACTGCCTAGTTTTTTGGGATTGGCAAATTATTATCGTCGTTTTATTAAGAATTGTAGTCTTCTGGCTCGTCCGTTAACTAACCTACTAAAAAAGGAAGGTTTTCTTTGGACTCAAGAGGGTACAGATTCTTTCGTCGCTCTTAAATCTGCCCTAACAGCTGCTCCGGTTTTGGCACTGCCTAATTTTGAGAAGCAATTTATTGTCGAGACTGATGCTTCTAATATTGGTATTGGCGCTGTTTTAATGCAGGATCATCATCCCATATGTTATTTGAGCCGCACTCTCGGACCACGTCATCAGTCACTCTCGGTTTATGAAAAAGAGCTTCTCGCAGTAGTATATGCAGTTCAATCATGGAGCTCCTACCTTACTCACAGGCCTTTTATTATTAAGACCGATCAACGAAGTCTTAAATATCTTCTGGAACAAAAGGTAACAACACCGTTTCAGCATATGTGGCTCTCTAAGTTGATGGGTTATTCTTTTGAAATACAATATAAACAAGGGAAAGAAAATTTTGCGGCATATGCATTGTCCAGAATTAATGATTCACAACTTTTACACATTGTTTTGTCCCAAGCTCACCAGGGATTTTATGACTCCCTAAAACTTTTGTGGCAATCAGATTCTCAGCTTAGTAAGCTTATTTTGGAGATTCAGAATAATCCTACATCTCATCCTAAGTATACCTTTGTTAACGATGAATTGCGTTACAAAGGAAAATTGGTTGTAGGGAATGATCCAGACATCAAGCTTCAAATTTTTCGTTGGTTACATGACTCTACCATCGGTGGTCACTCAGGGCGTGACGCAACTCTTCATCGTATTAAATCACTCTTTTATTGGCCCAAAATGAGTACAGAAGTTCAGAACTATGTTCGGAATTGCACAATTTGTCAAAAGAATAAGTACGATCTCTCGACTAAACCTGGCTTGCTGCAGCCCTTACCTATACCAGATGGTGTTTGGCAATCTGTTAGTTTGGATTTCATTGAAGGACTTCCCAAATCTTTCGGAAAGCATTGTATGTTGGTTGTTGTTGACAGGTTTAGTAAGAACGCTCATTTTATCTCTCTTTCACACCCTTATACAGCAATTGAAGTTGCTCAGGCATATCTGGATAATGTATTTAAGCTCCATGGCATGCCACAATCCATTATCAGCGATCGAGACCCAACCTTTCTAAGCAAAGTCTGGATGGATCTATTTCGCGTTCATGGGGTTGAACTAAAATTTTCTACAGCATATCACCCCCAAACTGATGGCCAGACTGAAGCTACCAATAAAACACTTGAGACATACCTCCGATGTATGACTTCTGACCTTCCGCATACATGGAGCAAATGGCTTGCACTTGCTGAATGGTGGTATAATACCACCTATCACACAGCCACAAGGAGCACTCCTTATGAAATCGTTTACGGACAACCACCACCATTGCATCTCCCTTATCTTCCAGGCGAGAGTTCTTGTGCTATTGTTGATCGCAATCTGCAGAAACGAGAAGAACTCATATCTGTATTGAAGTTTCATTTGCGACGGGCTCAGAATCGCATGAAGCAGTATGCTGATTCTCATCGTTCTTCTAGAGAGTTCAAGGTAGGAGATTATGTATACCTGAAGTTGCAACCTTACCGGCAACACTCTCTTAAATCTAGTGTCCCACACAAGCTGTCGCCTAGATTCTACGGTCCATTTCGTATCATTGATCGAATTGGTCTTGCAGCCTACAAACTTGAATTGCCGCCTGAAGCTGCCATCCATGATGTGTTCCATGTCAGCCAATTAAAGCTCTGCCCAAATCCAGCTGCTACCTTGCCTGTTTTGCCTCAGTACTTGTTAGACAAAGGCAATCAGAAAGAGCCGGAAGCAATTTTGGATAGAAAAGCAGTCAAGAGACACAACCAAGCTGCAACAAAGATTCTTGTTCAATGGAAGGGCTACCCTGTTGAACATGCTACTTGGGAATTCTATTAAGACTTCATCAACTCATATCCGAATTTTCATCCTTGAGGACAAGGATGTTGCGGACAGGGGAGTATTGTAATAGGAATATAGCTTTAGTGTTTTTCGGGTCAAGTTTTTATAATTTGGTGTGAATTAACCCGACTGTACAAACGGGTAAGAGACTTTGTGTAAAACAGGCATGTGTGACCTGTGAAAACCTAATCTGAAAAATTACTTCTTACCTAAAATCTACACTCTCTTCCTTGTTCGTTATACGGATCTCAGTACCTTCGGGAAGATTATTCTTGCAGCAGACCTTCCTCTAGGCTGGATTCCCCTCTTCTAATCTCTTGGTGAGAGCTGGATTGGGACCTGGTGTTGGTATTCAGAAATCCTGTTACATTATCCTTGGCTGGTCATCAGTTCACCACTTCACCTAAAGCCACTGTTATTATCATACCAAATTTTCAAAAACAATGATCACAGTCCGAATTGTTGCTTGACAACAATTTGTCGCTTAAGAAGAGTGGCATGAACAAGTCTCTCTAATAACATACAATGGGGATTGACATTTTTTATTAACTATGATCCATAAATTCAAGTCACTACACGTGCCTGCTGATATTTGAAAGTTGCCAGAACTTGAGAACATAACCAGATTCAAGAATGAAAAAAATAGGAGCAATGCAATCATCAGTGTTATGTGTATTCAGAACTTGAGCAAAAATGCACCAGTATAAATGAAAAAAGGAAGAATGCAATAATCAGTTTCCAAGCAGGCCAAATGTTGGAACAAATACAGAACCTGATGTGTTATCCAGAGTGTTCTGTTCCCTCGTCTCACACCAAAGAGAGGTATCGAGCACTGACGCCACAGATTCATGACAGGTCTGACATTTTTCCCTGGAAAACATTAAAAGGAAGTGTCAAAATGTTCTAAAACTACACATTCTATTCTTCCAAGGATTTTCCTCGCACAACATATATTTACTTGAACTGAAAATTTTCCTGAAAGACTGGCTGTGGTACCAAAGATGAGCAGTAATAACAAAAAGTTTAGCAGACTGAACAGGACTTCAGTAGCAGAATGATGGAATTCACAGAGCTAAAAAACACAACCAAAGTTCATAAACAGACCAGTAACTCTTCCATAAAAGATGAAACCTGCAAACTCACTGATAGAATGCCCAGAGATCAAGTTTATGAATAGCATCAGAGAATACCAGCTACAAGCGCCCTACATATTTAGATTGCCAATAGCTACAGTTACATGCCATTAGATACATTTCCTGAATGAGTAGTCAGTTTTGAAACAATCAAATAAAGAGAATAAGTACAGGGCTCTAGTCTTCTTTTTATATGGCTAATGAGCACTGGTAAGTAAGCTTTTAAGCTCCAACAAATGTTCATCACTTGAGATATTGAGAGAAAGACGAAGGTTACTTATCAATGATTGTTGTTCCCAACTGAGGGGCCCGGATGCATGCAAAGCCCTTAGTGTGCAGCGATAGCCATGCAACTCTAATTGATGAATTTGTGTCGCAGCTGCTTCTAGTGACTCGAGGATAATATGTTGTTTGTCATGGCTTGGGGCAGAAGAGGACTCAGCATCGCTAAGATCACCATTATTACCATCAGCAAGGCCATAGTGGAACTTTCTCCAGCTGTCTGTGGTGCTACAACTTCCAATGGAGCACATATCACTGTCTTCCTCATTGGAGTTGGCGCTTACAGAAGACAAGATATCAACAGAGTGATTTAACTCATTCCTTTGTGCAATAACTGGGAACCGGATTATCAGAGACGGTGGTCGTCCACGGCTTTCAATATCCATTCCACAATGAGAAGGTACGGTATATACATGTTCACCAGATGGATTTTCCATTACTCGATAAATTTGACCCTCTTTCTCCACGCGTCTGCATTTTTGTACAGCCGCTTCAGAGAATTCGCATTTGGTAGACCAATATGGTGATCTGTTTTTCAATTTGTGTGTGAAACCAGTCTGCATGTCATAGTGTTTTCCATATTCACAGTTCAAGGACTGCTGCATGCAAAGCAAAAAATTGTAGATTATTAAAGCAAATTGCATAATATTGAAATGTTGTCCAAATATGGAAAATGTAATATTCAATCAAATAAATTACAGGGAGATGAAACAGCTTGTTGGGCTCAAAACCAAAACGCTTCTCGCATGTTATGTAAAGAAATAATCAAGCACGATAATGTCACCTTCTACTTATCAGTCTACTTCCATACTTGTG
The DNA here is from genome assembly GCA_963678935.1 of Umbilicus rupestris. Classification (NCBI taxonomy): domain Eukaryota; kingdom Viridiplantae; phylum Streptophyta; class Magnoliopsida; order Saxifragales; family Crassulaceae; genus Umbilicus; species Umbilicus rupestris. The sequence continues at coordinate 2,570,931 of OY787617.1, forward strand.
GACAGTGCCCACAGTTCAAAAACACATATGCGACATATATAAAAGATAACCGAATACTGAGTTGTATATAAATAGGCACATATGGAAAATACTGAAACCATAATGCTACAAAGAAGAAGGTTATACCTTCCCCATCACGGTCCATTTGCCATCTTCCCAAGAATGTCTAACTCTGATTTCATCCATTTTTACTATAAGGTCCACCCGCAATTCATGAAGCTCAACTAGAACCTGCTTCTGTCCCAATTCTTTCCGGATTGTTCCTAATTTCCAGGAAAAGTTGTCAAACACTTCCACGATGTCACCAGAAACCCAGTTAATGACTTCCACAGGAGGACGGGGTCTAATGGCCTTCTGAGACACCCAACCTATCACCGGCTCATCTGCAAATTTGTCATATTTGACAGTGTAGTTATTCCCATTACCAGATACTATCTCTGCTGGCCGCCAAGAGCCTGTTGACACCTCTCGCTTGCTGAAAACTTCTATTTTACATCCTTTAGTGAACCTCATGATTGCACTGCTCAAACCAAACCTGAAATTTCAGCATCATAAGAAGTGTCAGCTTGTTAACGGGAACATTTTCAGGGACAAACTGCATATATGTAGTGACGTTACAAGAAGCATAAGAATGTAGTGTCATTGTCGAAGTATAAGCTCAAGTGTCACAGTGAAAAAAGTATCCGTAGAATAAATCAGTTGATCAGAAAGATCCACGTTATTCTTGCAACTTTAAAGGAAGTACATCGATCTATGGATTTTAGATAAATATTAGGACCTGTAATGGTTTTTCACACATTTTCCAAGAGCATGATCATTTTGCAAGGGAGGCATACCCCAATATATGCCTCCAGAAGCCAATACATTTGAATAGAGATAAAGCGTGAAGGTCAACCATGGCCTAGGAGTGGCTATATCTCTTCTGGAGAGATTTGTGTTCTCACTGGTACTTTGCATGTCATTTTAACTGTATTGTGTGACAGGGCACTAGCTGGCACAGGATGTAGATGTGCAATCATGAATATGGAGGAAGCTGGACCAAGCCCAAGCAACATTGGCAAATGGCTCATCCTTTTCCTTTCAGGTGATAGAGAATTTCAGATAGGACCTGATTGCTCTTCAGGCAAAGACATTAAGGGCAGCCACCTAGATGGACTAAAGTCAACGCAAGTCATATCCTGTAATTAATAACCAGGCTGCCCTAGTCCTCATTCGAGATGTTTTTCGCGAAGCAGGAACGGGCATGTAGAGTCGCAGCTAATTACTATATTTTCGACAGGATCAGGAGGATGTATTTGGCACTTCTAATCGTATTATGTAGAGTCCCTTAATACGAGTCCCAACACGTATTAAATAAACTCACACAAGACAAGTAATCCTAAATGCACATACTACACTAGACGTCATACACCATAGCAAAGAATAAAGATCACCAGGTTTATCTCGTAAAAATCCTCCCAGACCATAAATGACACTTTTTGTGAACAAAAAAAAAAAACGCCAAAATAACCCAATGAAACCTACCCAACTTACAACAAACTTACATCCGGACGAACAAAAACCAGCCAGTATCGAACCAAAAACAAAAATCGCCAGCACAGGGCATCCCTCCTTACTCAAATCTCCAGTCAAAATCAACAAATTCAAAAACTTGTTCCGCAGAATCAGGAATGGAGTAATGCAACAGAAAAACAAGCACAATCTAGGCCAGCATATACACCAAAAGAATATGACAAATTAACATTGAAAAGAATTCCAGAAAAACGCTGCAACATTCAAAAATATGAAATCTGACAGAGTGAGATCAAAGAGAAACTGACCGAATCGGTGGATTGCGAAGAAGCTTGGCCAGCGTAAAGGATTGATTTCTGGCTCGGTTTGATCGACGATGGACGGTATGTGTGTTGGGAGGTTTTTGGCTTCTAATTCTATGCTTTGTTTGTTTATCAAGTTGCTGCTAACAAACCAATAAATATAATATTATCTGGCTGTAATTATTGTGGAATTTCGGCACTTCCTTTTCTAATTCTACTGAAATGGTAAATATGTAAATAAGCGGGTTATAAATACAAATATTTTTGGAATTGAGAAACCACAAAAACTCATTTTTCAAACAGAAAAAAATTTACATTACAAGTTTGCAAGCAACTTTTTTATATATTTAATTAATTATTGAATGGACCTAATTATTGGTTTCTAAGTTTTCCTTGATAAATATTATTAATAGGTGAGATATGGTTAACAACAAAATGATAAGGGGCTTTTGTTAGGTGAAGAAGACTTGACAGCACAACCTTCCTTGCATTTAGTAAGCTTGAAATGCATGCTATGCTTTACAATGAACAATATTTGACCACTTTCTTACATGTACCGTTTCCTGTACTGAACCTTCTCTTGCCACAAGATGTAACCTCCATGATTCTTTTTTGGAGCGAATCATGGAAAATGTAACATTTACAAATGGAGGGATGTAATAGAAAGACAGAAAATGTTCTTGTTCTCACTTTCCAACTCTTTGTTTCATGAAATGGGAAACTCACACAAAAGCTAACATTTTGTACTTGTTGGAGACAGCAATCACAAGTAAATGTCAAGAATTAAAGACGTGACACAAATAGAAAAACTCCAGAATTAGCAAAACACATTATGCATGAATGAGAGTAATTGTAGCATTAAATTAGGAATTCTGTACCTTTATAAAAGGATGTAAAACCTGTTGGATCATTATCAAGAAATACAGTTTCTTTTTTGGTATCAGGCCACTCATTCTCACGATCCTTTCTTCATCCATCTTTGATATGAGTTCTTCCGTAGCGGACAAATCCGATAATGTCGATGTCATTGTGTCCCCTCCCACAGCTACGATGTATGCCTCACCCATCCCTCAACACTCCGTCCGTCTCGACGGAACGAATTTCCTCCTGTGGAAAACTCTAACTTTACCAAATCTTTCCGGGCTAAACCTCCACGGCTACTTCTACGGCTCAATCCCTGCACCCGAGAAGACATTGGTCGTAGGAGAAAGCACTGCAGCCCGTGTTATTTCCAATCCGGCGTATCACACATGGTGGCAACAAGACTAGCGTTTCTTTGGCGCTTTATTAACTTCCATGTCGCCTGAAATAGCCACCCAAATGGTCGGCCTCACTACGGCTTCCCAAGTCTGGACCGCTGTTCATGATATGTTTGCCGCTTAGAACCGTGCAACGATCCGCCACACAAGACTCCAATTGCAGACGCTTCGCAAGAGAAATTTATCGGCGGCTGAATACTTCAGGAAGATGAAATCCCTGGCCGACACGATGTCCCTGATTGGCAGTCCTTTGACTGATGATGAATTAATCAACTATATCCTTGCCGGACTTGGCCCTCAGTTTGGTCCTTTAGCAGCATTACTAACGGTTGCGAACAAATCTGTCACACTTACTGACTTTTATGCCTAGTTCTGTCATATGAATCCATGCAGGACCAGCATCAGACCAGAGATTGGTCTGTCTCCGCCAATTCCGTCTCACGAGTAACAAACCCTGACGGCCGCTCCTCTCGTCGTCCACAGTCTGTCGCGATAGGCGTCCCTCCCAAAATACATCTGGTGGACAGCCCAATCGTGATGGCGGCGTTGGGGCTGGAAACAAAAGCGGCTGATCTCGATCTCGGAATAGCAACGGTCGATATCGTCAAAAATGTCAACGAAACGTTTACTTGCCATAACAGGTTCAACGAAACCTACAACCCTGATGAAATTAGATCAGCCAATGCCATCGACCGTCGCCCTTCTTCCGATCCGAACTAGTACTTGGACACCGGGGCCACCGATCATTTAACCAGTGATCTCGAGCGCCTGACAAATCATGAACGTTACAACGGCAAAGATCATGTTCAAGTAGCGAACGGTGCAGGTATGATTATTTCACATGTTGGTAATCCTGTTTATCTGGTTCACAAAAGTCCTTACTGCTTAAAAATGTTTTACACATCCCAACTATTAACAAACATCTTGTTTCCGTTAACCGCCTTGTTTCTGATAACAATGTCTTCATTGAAATTCATCCTAACTACTTTGTGATAAAGGACAAGGATATGAAGATAATCACGCTTCGAGGTAATGCACACAATGGTCTTTACCCCATTCCACAGGCTTCGGCGCCCCACATCAAGTTTGCAGCCTCAAGTGTCAAGGTTTCACCCAACATTTGGCACCAAAGACTTGGCCACCCTTCACACAGAATTGTTCGTCATATTGTTGCAAAACATTCTCTTCCCTGTTTGTTTGACAATTCAAAAACTTCTATTTGTGATTCATGTCAATGCGCAAAAAGCTATAAATTACCATATACAAGTTCACACCGTGTTACATCTTCTCCACTTGTTTTAATTCATACAGATGTTTGGGGACCTGCACAACTTTCCTCCGGTGGCTACCGTTACTATGTTAGCTTCATTGATGATTATAGCCGATTTTGCTGGTTATATCTCATTAAATCCAAGTCCGACGTCGAGTCCGTTTTCTATTCCTTCCAAAATCATGTTGAACGGCTCTTAAACACCAAAGTTCGAGCAGTCCAATCCGACGGTGGTGGCGAATATTCACACCTTCATCAATATTTTTTACGCACAAGGATTACTCATCGGGTGTCTTATCCCTACACTTCTCCACAAAACGGCGTCACTGAACGGAAACATCGTCATCTCACCGAAACCGGGTTAGCTCTTCTTGCACACTCCTCTTTACCTACTCGTTTTTGGGACGAAGCCTTTGCCACCGTCTGCTATCTTATAAACAGGATGCCAAGCCCTGTTCTTAATAATGACACACCGTTCACTCGTCTGTTTCACACTAACCCGGACTACTCCTTTCTCCGCACTTTCGGTTGTGCTTGCTGGCCACACTTGCGCCAATACAATGCACACAAACTTGATTTCCGCTCCACAATGTGTGTATTTCTAGGCTACAGCTCTTCCCACAAAGGTTATAAATGCCTTGATAAACGTTCCAGCCGCATATATATCTCTAGAGACGTTGTATTCGTTGAGACACTGTTCCCTTTCGCTTCATCTAATCATCCATCTTCCATTCCTACTTTAAGCTCTCTTACTTCCTACCCTGACAGTGAACCAGTTATTCAGGACTCATCCATGCGTAATAATACTACTTTGTTACCTGCTTCTACTAACCAAATTTGTGAGGTTGTTGTTCGTATACAGGATGGCGTTACAATCCCTGATGCTGAGCCTAATATTGCTGCTTCCCATGGCCCAACCATTCCACTGGCGGCGGCCCAAATCTTGGAGAATCCTGCTCCGATCCAGCCTGCACCTGATATCCCTAATCCTGCTGAGCATCACCACAATGCGGAGCCACCCGGCCCAATAACACAGCCGCCCCAACTCATTCACCGCTGGCCGCTTCATCCTCAGACGCAATTCAGACCAGATCTAGAGCAGGAGTCCACCGCCGGAAATAATTTACGGATGGAACGGTTCATTACGATCCGACGAGACGTGCCTTCTTCGCCACTCCGCTCTCTTTCCACAACGCTATATCAGACCCGGCCTGGCGTACTGCTATGGGACAAGAGTACTCTGCTCTATGTCAAACGAAAACCTGGGTTTTGGTCCCGAAATCGCCAAACACAAACATTGTTGGAAGTAAATGGATATTCAAAATCAAGCATCGTCTTGACGACTGAATTGAGAAGCACAAAGCCCGATTAGTCGCTCGTGGCTTCACTCAGCAACATGGTATTAACTACGAAGAAACTTTCAGTCCCGTTGTCAAGCCAGCAACAATCCGAATAGTTCTTTCTATTGCTGTTAGCCGTGGCTGGTGTCTTCATCAGCTTGATGTCAGCAACGCTTTCTTACATGGGCACCTTACGGAAGAGGTCTACATGGTACAACCCCCGGGTTTCGAGCATCCACGCTTCCCTTCCTATGTCTGCAAACTCCAGAGATCGATATACGGACTTAAACAGTCCCCCAGAGCTTGGTACGCTCGTCTTAGCTCACGCCTTCATCAGCTCGATTTTCAATCATCTTTAGCGGATACCTCCCTGTTCATTTTCCAGCAGCGCGACATTACAGTCTACATGCTTGTTTACGTCGACGACATTATCATTGCGGGATCGGACGATAATACAATACGTCACTTGGTCGCATCCCTAGCTGCCTCCTTTCCAATTAAAGCCCTTGGGCGCTTGTCATACTTTCTTGGATTGGAGGTGTTCTACAATTGAGGGGGAGTCACTCTCTCTCAGAAAAGGTATGCGTTAGAGCTTTTACACAGATCATCTGTGGAGAATTGTAAACCCTCTTCCACTCCAATGTCCACTACTGACAAACTTGCTAAGGATAGTGGTCAGCAGCTCACAAGCCAGGATGCTTCTCGATATCGCAGTGTAGTCGGAGGACTTCAATATCTCACCCTCACGCGTCCAGACCTCTCTTTCGCGGTTAATAAAGTCTGTCAATACCTTTCTAAACCCTCAGATGCTTACTGGGAAGCAGTTAAACGAATACTGCGTTACATTAAAGGTACGACAGATTTTGGATTAAGTTTTCGAGGTTCATCTCTAACTCGCGTCAGCATCTTCACCGATGCCGATTGGGCTGGATGCCCTGACGACCGCCGTTCTACCAGTGGTTTTGCTATCTATCTAGGGCCTAACTTAATATCATGGAGTGCTAAGAAGCAACCCGCAGTGTCCAGATCAAGTACTGAAGCTGAGTACAAAGCTTTAGCCAATGGAACCGCTGAGGCTATTTGGGTACTAAAACATTTTTAAAGAGCTTGGCGTTCGATCAAATCAACCCCCGATATTGTGGTGCGACAACTTAGGAGCTACATACTTAACAGCCATTCCAGTTTTTCATGCACGTACTAAACATATCGAGACCGACTTTCACTTTGTTCGAGAAATGGTGTCAAGAGGTGCTCTGGATGTTAGATTTATAGCTTCCGATGATCAGCTAGCCGACGTATTCACAAAGCCAGTAACATGCCAATTACTCAATCGCTTTCAAAACAATCTAAACCTCATAGCATGTGGTTCCGATCGAGGGGGAGTGTTGGAGACAGCAACCAGAAGTAAATGTCAAGAATTAAAGACGTGACACAAATAAAAAAGCTCCAGAATTAGCAAAACACAGTATGCATGAATGAGAGTAATTGTAGCATTAAATTAGGAATTCTGTACCTTTATAAAAGGATGTAAAACCTGTTGGATCATTATCAAGAAATACAGTTTCTTTCTGTACTAATAAATAAAGATAACTTGTCGGCCCCATTGTGGAGCAGTTGTCAACTTAACCTCCTGTTGTACTGGGTTTTCCTCTGTTCCCTGTCAAATTAAAATAAGATACAAAGTTAGATTGATGGCATTATACACATCCATCACGGAAAGAGAGCATTAAAGACTGGTATACCTTGAATTGAACATCAAACCATCCACCAAATGCACAAAGCCTAAATTAGCGAAGCGAATGTTGATCTAACTCCAAGGATGTCTTCTACTGTGACTTTCGAACAATTAAAATTCTTTACAATGATTTGATGAGGCCCTGAGGGTGAAGATTGTTCCACAATGATGTCTCGAGGTTTCAATTAACATATTTTAGAGTGTTAGCTTAAATCGAATGTCAATCTTACAATTAATATTTAATAATGTTGGTTCCCAAAATTATGGTTAAAATTGAACCATACACCAAATCAGAAAACTGATTGAACCAACATTCAAATTCTAATCAAAAATCGGAATTGAACCGAACTGAAAAAAATGTCCAAACCGAATGGGACTGAACCGAAAATTGAACCGCAGCACAAATGGATCGAACTGAACCAGAAAATTGGGCCACCAAAAAATTGGCCAGCTTAAAAAAAAATTGGCCCAAGCAAACCCTAGCAGCTCCATCTTGTTCTCTTCTTCCAGCCGCAGCCAAAGATTTCTCTCGCAGCCAAAGCGCAGCTCCTCCTTTCCCTCCTCCTCTGAAACAGAAACCTCTACCCAGATCTCACCAAGAGGTCAAGAGCAAATTACCCAGATCCAGAAGGTGGGATGAATATGGGGAAATCACCTTCGAGGAAACACCTGGATTTGTACGAACAATAGAGATGCGCTGAGAGTTAAGGAAGAGAATAAAATCTGTTTGATAGCATTTTTCCAGCATCACTGACTCGTACAAAACATTCAGTTTTGACCCGTTTGCAAATTGGGTACATAAAACTTGACCCACAGAATTACAATTTAAATGAACTTACTTAATCCTATTACAATACTCCCCTGTTGACAACATCCTTGTCCTCAAGGATGAAATGCTGGATATTTGCGAATGAACTCAGGGTACAACTCCCATGTAGCTTGATCTGGAGGATATCCTTTCCATTGTATGAGAACCTTAGTAACAGCAGCATTGTGTCTTTTTACCATCTTTCTCTCCAAAATAGCTTCGGGTTCTTTGAACTTTCCAATATCAAACATGTACTGAGGGACTGTGGGTAGGTCAGATGGTGGAGTAGGACATAACTTCAACTGACTCACACGGAATACATTGTGTACAGAAGCTGTAGGAGGTAATTCAAGCTTATAAGCCACGGAGCCAACACGATCGATAACTCGAAAAGGGCCATAAAAACGAGGGGAGAGCTTATGGCATGCTCGAGTTTTCAGAGAATGCTGTCTATAGGGCTGGAGTTTCAGGTAGACAAAATTCCCAATCTGAAATTCTCGGACAGATCGACGAGAATCAGCATATTGCTTCATTCGATTTTGAGCGCGAAGTAGATGAAACTTAAGCATTGTAATAAGTTCCTCCCTTTTTTGCAAGCTTCGATCAATCAGGGATGAAGAGCTTTCACCAGGTAGATATGGAAGATGGATAGGAGGAGGCTGGCCATAAACAATTTCATAAGGCGTACTGCAAATAGCGGTGTGGTATGTAGTGACTCAGCCAGCGCTAACCATTTTGCTCCAAGTATGTGGAGCATCAGAACACATACAACGAAGGTATGTTTCTAGAGTTTTATTTGTAACTTCGGTCTGGCCATCAGTTTCAGGATGGTAGGCTGTTGAAAATCGCAAGTCGACACCATGTACCCGAAACAGTTCCTGCCACACTTCACTTAAGAATATCAGGTCCCTATCACTTATAACAGATTCTGGCATTCCATGAAGGTGAAATACTTGGTCCATGTATGTTTGGGCAATGTCGATAGCAGTATAAGGATGCGATAAAGCAATAAAATGTGCATACTTGCTTAATCTGTCAATAATAACCAAAATGCAGTGTTTCTTGGAGGATGGGGGCAGACCTTCAATGAAATCCATGCTGATGGATTGCCAAACTCCAGTGGGAATAGGTAAAGGTTGTAATAGGCCGGGCTTTGCTACAAGATCATACTTACTTGTTTGACAAACCGAGAAATTACGAACATAGTTTTGGACCTCAGTATTCATTCTAGGCCAATAAAAGAGAGCTTTGATTCGGTGAAGAGTTGCATCCCTGCCGGAATGTCCGCCTACTGCTGAGTCGTGCAACCATTTGAATATATGAAGCTTGAGGGCAGTGTCATTGCTAACAACTAGCTTGCCTTTGAATCTGAGTTCGTCATTAGTGTACGTATATTTAGGATGGGAGGCAGGATTAGATTGCAGCTCCAAAATGACTTTGGTAAGCGCTGGGTCAGTATGCCAAGATAACTTTAGTGCATCATAGAAGCTCTGGTGTGCGTGGGACAAAGTGATGGCCAGCAATTCTGAACCAGTAACTCTGGATAAAGCATCCGCAGCAAGGTTTTCTTTACCTTGCTTGTATTGAATTTCAAATGAATATCCCATAAGTTTAGAAAGCCACATATGTTGGAAGGGAGTTGTCACCTTCTGCTCCAATAAGTATTTTAAGCTGCGCTGATCAATTTTGATCACAAAAGGTCGATGTGTAAGGTAAGAACTCCAAGATTGGACAGCAAAGACAACTACCATGAGTTCCTTTTCATAGACAGACAAAGACTGATGACGAGGTCCCAAAGCTCTGCTGATATAACAAATGGGATGATGATCCTGCATAAGGACAGCCCCAATCCCCTTGTTGGAAGCATCAGTTTCAACTATAAAAGTTTTCTCAAAATCGGGAAGAGCCAATACCGGAGAAGTTGATAGTGCAGCCTTCAGAACAAAAAAAGCATGAGCTGCATCAGAATTCCAGGAGAAGCCATCCTTTTTCAGAAGGTTGGACAGCGGTCTCGCTAATATACTATAATGCTGGATAAAGTGACGATAATAGTTTGCTAACCCCAGAAAGCTCCGAAGCTCCTTCTGATTTGTTGGCACCGGCCATTCTTCTATAGCTTTTATTTTATGTGGATCAGTTTGCACTCCGGCAGCTGAAATAATATGTCCCAAGTACTCCACAGAGGTAGCGCCAAAAATACATTTAGAGAGTTTCAAGAACAACCTCTGTTGCTGTAAGATAGAAAAGACTTGTTGTATATGCTGGATATGAGTCTCCCAAGTGGAACTGTACACAAGGATGTCATCGAAGAAAACCAACACGAATTTACGCGACACATCCTTGAATATATGGTTCATCAAACCCTGAAAAGTACAAGGAGCATTAGTGAGACCAAATGGCATTACTAAATACTCATAATGACCTGAGTGAGTTTTGAAGGCCGTCTTATAAATATCAGGTGGAGACATGCGCAACTGATGAAAGCCTGAGCGAAGATCCAGCTTGGAAAAATATATTGAACCAACTAGTTCATTCAACAAATCCTCTAGTAATGGAATAGGATATTTATCCTTCACTGTTTGTTGATTGAGGCCGCGGTAATCAACACATAGACGCCATGAACCATCTTTTTTCTTTACCAAAACAACAGGAGATGCGTACGGACTGGAGCTATATTGGATTATTCCCTGCTGCAACATATCTTTAATAAGCTTGTCAATGACATTCTTTTGCAATGTAGAATATTATACGGTCTTTGGTTGACAGGGTCTGCTCCCTCTAACAAAGGGATCTTGTGGTCAAATCCATCTCGAAAAAGTGGTAGCTCATATGGTTCTTCGAATAAATCAGCATTAAATCCTGCAAAAGTGTATCCATATTATGATCAGAATTGGTCACATTAATATGTGAAAAAGAGACGTGATCATCTGCTACATCCCCATCAAATTCCTTAATATGTAATAATGCAATTTGAGGTTCTTGCATCATGAGTTTATTAAGGCTGCTCCTTTTAATCAATTTGCAAGTGTTTTTAGTAACCCCACGAAGAACATGCTTCTGTCCTCCAAGGTGAAACTCCATACGAAGGTTAGAAAAATCCCACCAAATGGGTCCCAAGGTTGTAAGCCACTGAACTCCCAAAACTAAGTCGCAACAGTCCAATGGTAATGTTCTAATTTCTGAGGTGAATGAATAACCTTGCAACTTCCATGTGAATTGAGAGCATTTGTAGGAAGAGGTCATCTGATTGCCATTAGCAGCTGTAACAGGCAGCGATTGAACTGCCTCCAATAAACATCCAAGCTCCCTGGCGACTCTTAGGTCAAGAAAATTATGAGTACTCCTTGGATCGATTAAGATATAAAGCCTCCGTTTGCCGTATTGTCCAACAAGTCTCATACAATTAAAAGTTGTGGAACCGTCCAAAGCATTCACTGAAACAATAGGGGTGGGATCAGAATTGTTGTCGGGGCTGTCACTGGGTTGATCAGAATCCTCACAGTCGGAATAAACCAAATCCTCAGATTCCATCATATATATTTGAGCCCTTTTATGTTTAAGGTGATGTCCAGATGAGTATTGTTCTTCACAGAACATACAAAGACCCTTAGCTCTACGCTCCTGCATTTCTTCGTAAGTAAATTTTTTTGCCTGTTTCCCAGGGAGTAAGGATGGTGTGGTATTAGGAGGGTGTGGTGGATATGATTGTTTAGATAACTTAGGTGATGGTAAAAGAGGTGGGTATGGTTTAGGTGTATATGGTGGGTCAGATTTGGTGTATGGATTGAAGGGTGCTCTAAAATATTTCTGAGGGGTCATCTGAAGGGCTGATTCATGTAACTTCGCAATTCGGGCAGCTTCCGCAACTGTGCTTACATTGAATTGTCGCACATGAAGGGCTAAATGAGGGTTAAGGTTTGTAAGGAAAATACTCAAGGCATGAGAGGCAGATAGAAACATACGAGTAAGAGCACACTCAAATTTATCCAAGTACTCTTCAACCGAATCATTAGATTGCTTCAAGCTAACCAAATCAGCAAGCGGATCGTCAAATAGCTTACCAAATCGAGTGGAAACAGCAATAACATACTCAGGCCAATTGGGAAACTGATCAAAGCGAGTGCTCATATAGTTGTGATGCCACTGTAGAGCTTTACCTTCCATGTGCAAGGATGCCAGTCGAACCTTAAGCTCAGGTGTCGTGCTGTCCAGGAGAAAAAATTGCTCACAACGATACAACCATTCTTTAAGCATAGAGCCATCAAACTTGGGAAACTCAACCTTCGAGAGACGAGTAGCGAGCCCGCAGGGAAGCAGCGGTGGCCGATGTGTCGGGTGGTTGTTTGAAGGTTGAAAGATGTACGGTCCCAGCAAAATCAGGCTCTGTGACGTGTGGGTAAAGTTGGCTTGAGCTGCCAGGGGTGGTACAATTTGGGTCTGGTGGTGGAGATTCCGAAATAGACTGTTTCTGAGAGATGAACGCCTGAAGCATCTGCTTGAGTCCGGACAACTCATCCTTCAGTTCCTGGTTGCGTTCGTCCGATTGTTTGCGAACTTCCTCCAGCTGACGATTCATTTCAATCAACGATTGAGCACGAGTTTCGGCCATGGATGACGATTAGGTCACCAGGAAGTTGAATCTGATACCAGTGAAACAGAAACCTCTACCCAGATCTCACCAAGAGGTCAAGAGCAGATTACCCAGATCCAGAAGGTGGGATGAATATGGGGAAATCACATTCGAGGAAACACCTGGATTTGTACGAACAATAGAGATGCGCTGAGAGTTAAGGAAGAGAATAAAATCTGTTTGATAGCATTTTTCCAGCATCACTGACTTGTACAAAACATTCAGTTTTGACCCGTTTGCAAATTGGGTACATAAAACTTGACCCACATAATTACAATTTAAATGAACTTACTTAATCCTATTACATCCTCCCCCTCTTTCTTCATGAAGTCAGCGAGCGCGAGGCGGCCAGAAGGTGACGAAGATCTTCCGGATTCACGCGAGACGAGAGCGCGGCAGAGCCGAGAATTGCCGAGGCGAGCAGCGATGCGAGCGATCCGTGTGCAGCAACAACGCAGCGAGAAGCATCCCGAGCAACCGAGAGCACGGCTGGCGTCAGATCCACGCGAGGGGTTCGATTCGCGGCGGAGATCCGAGGCAAGGGAGAGCGCAGCTAGGGCAGCAACGAACCGAGGCAGATCCATGCGACGCGAGCGGCCGAACGAGTGCAGGGCAGCGGGCGCAAAACCGCAGCGGGGCGAAGCGTAGGGTTCACTGAGTCAACTCGGCGAGTTGACTCAGAACCCAGTTAACTCAGTGAGCCGAAACAGTATATGTATAAATAAAAATCAATTTGATGTTCGTTTTACAGTATTAATCAGATCGAAATTGTTTAACTTTCTGAACAAATATTAATCATATTCTGTACAGTTTTTAACAGCGAAAACAATCAAGTTCTTGTTATGCTCAATTAACTGCATATGGGAGGCGATTGATACCAATTATTGGAACATAATTATACAGCGGAAATGAATTTAACAGGATCAAATTCATAACAGAATAATTAGCATATTTGGTTACTGTAAAATAAATCGTATCTGAATCCATTGATCGAAAATACCTGCAATTCTTTGAGATAAGAAATTGGAGAGTGATATGATAGAGATCGGGAATATCCCATATTTATATCTTTTACACAAAAAATAATTGAGATAATCATGAATTCCGTCTCTCAAAGATTTTCATAATTATCTCCGGTATCTACACAGTATATTCCATGACTAAAATTATACCTCCAAAAAATTTGATCACTTTATTTAAGCTTATCATAATGATAACACATACAATTATCTGATTACCATCCAATTAGATTATTGTGAATAATCTAACAATAGAAACTTCATAATGCAAGTGCGAAATAAGATGCCTTGTAATATTTGTTCCCTATACAAAATATGCATCTAATTCATAATCACCTGCAAATAGTATTTCTCGTGCTCTGCAGCATATGGACTTGTTAGAATGCTCATATCAACACCATAATCGTTTTGCATTCCATCTTTAAAATGATACCAATCATCTAAAGATCCTTCATATTCTTTTTGCTTTTTATCCCCTAGTCCAGAACGGATGGGTGGCATCCACATGCGAGCATGACTGTTAAATACGAGTATGTGAGTTCCTACTTTGGCGTGCAACGCCACTACACTCCGATAATCCTCTGATTTGGGTAGCTAACACTAGTCAAAAAAATCTCAAATGATATCCTCCATTACACAACATGAACTTAGAGCAAATCCTAATCCATCTTGTAATAGGCTCAATATATGCCCTTTTTAACCAATCTAACAAAATGCAAAAGAAGTAAACAGCTCTAAATCTAAGCCTAAAAAATACTCCTATTGGTTTTAGCCAGCGGTCACGTGCACATATCACAGAGTCAAACATGGAGTTTCCCGCAAAAGAAAACATGGAGTCACCTGCTCCGGCATCTTGGTTGCATAGCCCCTGCAAATAGCAAGCATGCCACTTCCAGTTCCAACATCCAGCACAGTATTTTCACAATAAATATATACCATTTAATTCCAAACATGAAACTTTCCAACTTGAAGTTGGAAAAAGCTGAACAAAACCGAGTTCCACAATTTAGCTCCGAAAATAGAAAACGGAACCAAATGCATAAACCCCAAGCATTCCAGAATTCAACTTCAACTCATAGCATAAAGCAGACACCGAAAGCACATACCTTTTCCAGCAAACTTGTTGTTCATAAAGGAGTTGCAATAGGCGTCCATTCGAACTCGGTCAGAGAGCATCTCCTTCTGATGATAGTAGAAAGCGCAAGTTCAGAACTCGTTGGCAACGGGGCTCGGCTGCAGGAGACGCTGTTTGGCTCAGCTTAGAAAACGCAGCGGACAGTGCTGTCTGGTTCAGGGCAACTTCGTTCGTGTAGGGTGGAATTGTGGACCCGCGAAATAGAAGGTTTAAATGAAGATCATTCAGTGCGGTGAACCCTCATTGGTCAAAGAATGGTCAACGTTTTACACTTTGTTAGTCAAAAGTTTAGTGAAGACAGAAGAGATCGGAATGTGATCAAAATTCATTAGGATCGGAAGAACAAAAGTAAGTAGCTAGCTAGCTTACAATTCTAAGAGAAGAGTGGGATATCTGTCGTAGCAAAAATACCCTATAAAACTACATTAGGCAACCCTCCAGTGGAAGTGTACAGTAGGTCATGCAGCGGGAGCATAATCATAGCCATCATCGTCGTCTCCATCGCTCTCAGATGCGATAAGAGGAGCCGGACTGTAGCTTCTATCAGCATCTTCTTCGCGGTGCTTCATGTAAGAAGTCTCTGAAATGGAAGCCATGTGTAACTAGCAGTGTATTTTAAGGAAGGTGAGAGGAGACTTGGCTTGGGGAAACTAGGATGTTGCTGAACTTGGTCTGTGGCTTGGATGGTTATATAATGGGAGTAAACTTGCATTGCTCATTTGTGGCTTGCAGCATTCTTGTGGAGATATGTGGACTGGGGATCCAAGTGTGTGCTAGTCTCGGTGAGAGAACACGTGTCATGTTTCGATTCATCCACCTAGGAAATGGAACTATGACACGTCCAACTACAGTTACAAATCTGGAAAATGCATGAGCATCTGATAGATTGGGTGGGTGGCAAGCAAAAAGGGTTGGAGAATGCTAGGCATGAAGAAGATGCTCTTTGACATCTTCTCTATTTTGGCTCAGTCCCACCAACCAACTAGCTAGCATTGATGCCAGCCAGTCAACAAAGATGCTATGAAACTAAGGAGTGTGTTGATTGTTCTCTCAACCATGTCAAGCATGGTCTTCATTGCAGCCATGTCATCTTGAATCCAAGGTGGCATTGCCACCTCTCTTCACTAAATGAACTCACCATTTACTACACACAATTCCACATGAAAGCCTCAAGAATCACAAACTACCAAAATTTACGCATGTTAGCTAGCTCCCAACTTCTTATAAAAGCTAGCTCATTGGATCAATTCAGCCATCCAACCTGCCATCTTACTACTCAAATCCTAGCATAGCCACAAATTAAATTAAGCAGAAGATATGGCTTCCATTGTTGTCATGGTTGAGGACCGTGCACCATTGTCGGTAGAGCAAAAGGGAGCACCGCCGCCAAGTGGACGAGGAAGATCAGAGCAGGGAGTGTGGGGCTGTACTTTCTATCCTACCACGGTGATGTCCGAGGGAGATGGGGATGATGATGACGGTGGCTACGATTATGCACCGGCAGCTTGAGCATCTCACATTTGCAGTAAATAAGCACATGAGTTCAGAATTCCACAGATAAACGTCTGCATTTTCACTCTAGTTCATGGTGTGGAGTTAATGAAGAGCTTTATATCATAGGGTGAATGTTCTTACAGTTAAAATTTTTTAAGCTTGATGTGTTTTAAAAGTCTTGTTCGAGTTATTGGTACACTCTTTTTCTTCAAAGGGCATCTTGTGCCTTGAAAATGTACATCTTGTTACTTGTATTAAAAATGTATCACCATTCAGGTTTTGAATAAGACCATGTCCAAAATTGAAATCTAATGATAATGGTGAAGAACATTGTATATGATTTACGCATTAAACCTCTTATTTTAGAGTCATTGAAAAACGAATGTGAAATACTTTTGTACGAAGGATGAAAAAAAATTATGATTCTCTGTAAGCAAACAATGGATGAAGTGATAAGAATCTTATACTAATATTGGTGAAGGAAATACACTTCCTGGTTATACTTGATGGAATATAGATTAGTTGAACCTAATTAATTAGATCATATTTAGTCAATCCTATTATTAACCTAGCTTAGATTAGACTAGTCGATATATAGTATATACTGAGTGTATAAATTGGCATGTTGCCATATCTGTTTAACACAGAAAAATCATTCCAAAAAAACCTTTCTTCTACCTTCATAGGATTTGTCATTTGTCAATATGGTATCAGACGCTTTACCGTCCGCTACTTCCGCAGCCGCCGGCCCTACCCCACCGTTGTCACTTGGTGCTGCTCTGCCCAACCCTGTCTCGTTTGGCCACCTTATAACCGTCAAGCTCACGCCAGAGAATTACTTATTCTAGCGTGCTCAAATTGTGTCCCTCCTTCATAGCCATCTGTTGATGGGTTATGTCGATGGTTCCCTCCTCTGTCCAAGACCAAATATCATCATATCCAAGGAAGACGGATCCCCTTCCTCCGAAGCAAATCCAGCGTTCAATACTTGGTTGCAGCAGGATCAAGCAATCCTTGCTGCCATTCTTTCATCCGACTATGGAGGTAGCAGGCATGATTGTCTTTGCCCAAACCTCTCATGATGCATGGTCGACATTAAAGAGAAGTTTTGCCTCTCAATCAGCAGCCCGTTCTACGCAGATTTGTACTCAACTTGGGGCAATGAAAAAGCTAGACTCCTCTGCCTCAGTTTACTTTCAAAAGGTTAAATCACTGTCCGATACATTAACCTCAATTGGGCAGCCTCTTCGACCGGAAGAGTTCACATCTTACTTGCTTAATGGCCTAGATGAGGAGTACGACTGACTAGTCTAAACAGTTTTGAGCCGTGAAACACCGATGCCAATCCAGGATCTATATGCGCGTCTTCTGTCAACCGAGCAGCGCATAGAAAGTCGTCGATCAATCGAGTTTAATACAAACACGCACTCAGCAAACGCAATCAGGTTTGGTGGTCGTCCATCTCGCTTTACTTCCTCACTCTCCAACAGACCCAAAACAAATTCATCTATCCCTACCAAACAAATCTCCAATGCCAAAAACTATCCTTCTGGAGGTTCACCCATTGCTACCAGTCATCCTAGTGGATCTCGTCCGGTATGCCATCTATGCAACGAGCCGGGACATGTTGCATCCCGCTGCTTTAAACGCTTTAGACAAGATTTTCTAGGAGTTGACAACGATGGCCGTTTTATCTCACGACAACTTGCTATGGCCAATCAAGTTCAACAGGGACATACTCCTTCCCTCCCCATTGATGCAAGCTGGTATATGGACACTGGTGCGACAGATCACCTCACTAATGACACGGACAAAATGCAAACCAAGGAGCCCTATCAAGGCAGAGAACAGGTTCACTCCGCGAATGGCTCAGGTATGCCTATACTACATGTTGGTAAAACAACCTTACATACACCCTCCTCTAAACAACTTCATCTTCTTAATTTGCTTCATGTCCCTACTGTTACCAAAAACTTGATATCTGTCAGAAAGTTAACCAATGATAATAATGTCTTCGTTGAGTTCCATCCTAACAGCGTCTTTTGTGAAAGATCAGACCACAGGAACAACACTTATTAGAGGTCGTTGCTGCAGTGGCTGTACACACTTGATGCACCGATATTCAAAGAAGCTCTTACAAGTTTAAAGGTGTCCTCAACTATGTGGCATGCTCGTCTCGGCCATCCGTCCTCGCAAGTGGTTCAACACATCCTTCGTCACTACCACCTCCCTTCCATTCAACACAAGCTTGATGACACATATGATTCCTGTAGACAAGGCAAGAGCCATCAGTTACCATTCCCAACTTCGGATCATACAGTGAACTCTCCCCTTGAATTGATTTTCTCGGACGTTTGGGGTCCTGCTCAAACTTCGGTAAGCGGACACAATTATTACGTAAGCTTTGTTGACGCACACAGTCGGTTTACATGGCTTTATTTGATAAAACGAAAGCGTGATGTTTTTAATGTTTTTCTCAAGTTTCAAACCCATGTTGAGCGGCTACTCAAATGTCAAATACTTCGCGTGCAAACTGATTGGGGAGGTGAATTCGTCAAACTCCATTCATTCTTTGATAGCCTCGGCATTCAACACCGAGTCTCTTGCCCCCATACACACCAACAAAATGGTGTAATTGAGCGTAAACAGCGTCATATAGTGGAAACAGGGCTCACATTACTTGCTCATGCATCCATGCCTTTATCATATTGGAGTGACGCATGCTTCCTCATCATCGTATGCCGTCTCATAACAAAGCTATGCAAACCCCACTCGAACGACTACTTGGTGAACAACCTGACTACACATTTATGAAGGTGTTTGGTTGTGCCTGCTGGCCACACCTTCGCGCCTACAACAATGCCAAACTCCAATTCCGCTCGAAGCAATGTGTGTTCCTTGGCTACAGTTCACTTCACAAGGGATATAAATGTCTTCATATACCCTCTGGTCGGGTCTATATTAGTCGGGATGTTGTTTTTGATGAAACAACATTCCCTTTCTCAAGTCACTATACACACAATAACAGACAGTCGCCTCTGCCAACTTCAGCAAGCTTTGAAAACTAGCCAGGCAATGTGGAACATACTCCCTTACTCCTTCCCATCCATGATACACTTCCCCATATTGGTGCTCATGCTGACACCATCTCTCCCACACCAAACACTCACACCCCCTTCTTTTTCCAAGTCCATGCCTCCTGCCCACATATGATGTGCACCACCTTCACCAAGTGAATCCAACCCCACCACTATAAATCATATTCCATACACCTCCTCACCTACTGAAACCTCCATATCACAAACTGCTGAACGTCCCGACTCTTCAGACAATCCAGTTCTCATTTCCTCTGACATACTAAAGGGACCCTATGAATTGTCAACGTCCGATAACTCGGTCCATGCGAGGAATCATTGTCCCCAAGAAACGTACCGATGGCACTACTGCTTGGCTCTCAACCTATGTCGCTCAGGCTATCAAAGACCCTACTGCTGAACCTCGTCACTTTCTCGCTGCCCTAGACATCCCACACTGGCGTATGGCGATGGAACAAGAGTATGATGCCCTCATCAAAAACCAAACATGGAAGCTTGTCCCACCCGTACCTGGTGCCAATATAATTGATTGCAAGTGGATTTTCAAGGTCAAACGTCATGCTAATTGAAAAATCGAACGGTATAAAGCGCGTCTCGTCGCCAAAGGTTTCAAACAAAGATACGGCCTGAATTATGAGGATACTTTCAGCCTCGTCGTCAAACCAACAACCATCCGAATCCTTCTCTCCCTTGCTGTACACAAAGGGTGGATTGTTCGCCAACTAGATATTCAAAATGCCTTCTTGAATGGAGTCCTCGAGGAAGAGGTATATATGCGCCAACCACCCGGATTTGAAGATTCGAAACACCCTGCTCACATATGTCGCTTGGCCAAAGCATTATATGGCTTGAAGCAAGCTCCTAGAGCTTGGCACAATCATCTAGGATCAGCTCTCTCCTTTCTAGACTTTCCATCCTCTAAAGCAGACTCTTCACTGTTTCTCCGCCACAATCACACCACAACAACTTACCTTCTCATCTATGTGGACGACATAATAGTCATCAGCTCATCCTCTATAGACGTGAACTCCCTGGTGCAAGATCTTTGCAAAGAATTCAAAGTTAAGGATCTCAGAGATCTTCATTACTTCTTAGGAGTTGAAGTCATACAATTTCGGAAAGGCCTCTCACTTACTCAGCGCAAATATGCGCGTGATCTTCTTGTTCGAGCCGGCATGATCAAGTGCAAACCGTCCAACACTCCACTGTCATCCACAGAACGTCTATCAGCTGACCACGGTGACCTTCTCTCCCCTGAAGACGCGACTACTTACCGAAGCATTGTTGGTGGGTTGCAGTACCTTACGATAACTCGCCCAGACCTCTCTTTTGCCGTCAACAAGGTATGTCAATACCTTTATGCCCCTCGACAACCTCACTGGTCGGCTGTCAAACGTATTTTGAGATTTGTTCAGGGCACAATCTCGCATGGCCTTATTATTAACCCCTTTGAAACTACCAACTTGTCCGCGTTCACTGACTCGGATTGGGCCGGAAATATCGACGACAGGCGATCAACGGGGGGATATGCTATCTTTTATGGCTCTAACTTGATCGCTTGGAGTGCCAAGAAACAAGCCACTGTCTCTCGGTCGAGCACCGAATCTGAGTACAAAGCTGTTGCAGATGCCACTGCTGAACTCATATGGATTGAAGGGTTACTAAAAGAACTCCATGCACAATACAACTCCCCTCGTGTTCTATGGTGTGACAATATTGGTGCAACATACTTGTCATCTAATCCAGTCTTTCATGCAAGAACGAAACACATCGAGATCGACTATCACTTTGTTCGTGAGCGAATTGCACAGAAACTACTACAAATCCGATTCATTTCTTCCAAGAATCAACTAGCTGATATCTTCACTAAACCACTACCATTACCCCTGTTTCAAGAATGCAAGCGCAATCTCAATATGCTGTCCATAGCTGAGATTGAGGGAGGCTGATGGAATATAGATTAGTTGAACCTAATTAATTAGATCATATTTAGTCAATCCTATTATTAACCTAGCTTAGATTAGACTAGTCGATATATAGTATATACTGAGTATATAAATTGGCATGTTGCCATACCTGTTTAACACAGAAAAATCATTCCAAAAAAATCTTTCTTCTACCTTCATAGGATCTGTCATTTGTCAAAAATACTTACCAGACCCTAAAAAATTATATGTTTTATGAGTACCAAAAGATACAACTTACCCAAACGAATTAATGTTGTGTTGAGGTCCCTATAAAAATTTGATTGAATGTTTTTTTTGCAAGTCCCCTTGGTACAAGATTAAGAAAAGTTCAAGAAATAATCCAAAAGACGATCCATCTAAAATTTTGTGGTATTCTCCATCAATTTCCATAGTTTAACCTTAAAGATAAAGATAATATGAGATGACATATCCAAAAAGTGTTCATATGAAAACTTTAATCTTCAACCGAATCACTAATGCTTCATCTTGGCTTTTGGTGAATTTTAGAGATGGAGAATCAAGAAATTTACATCCGCTTGTGTACTCATGGAGTGAATCTCCACAATTTTAATGAACAACTTCCCTCTTTGTTGTAAATCAAGTGCTTTAGCCAGTTAATTCACTATCCCTACGACATGTCAATTGTTTAATTTGTTTAAATCATAATTAACTTTAGAAGTGGATCTCATTTATTTCACCTTATTTTCAAAATCTCTAAAAATATTATAAAAATAAAAAACCAATATATAGGGTAAACACAAAGAGTAAACATAATTTTTTCACACTTAAAACACAATGCTACAGAATTAAAAAAAAAAATCTTATATTACTGTTGCTACACTTTAGTGCAAACAAATTAGAGGTTCTTTTAATATATATATATATATATATATATAGGGCGTTCAATAGAAGCCCCCTCAAGGTGTATCTCTAAGATATTTTGTATATCATTTGATCAAATGACTCACAAATTGTAATTTGACCCTAGACAAAAGTGATAAATTTTATCTTTTAATGAGTTGAAAAAGTATGTTAGACATTTTTTGTGTTAACTTTTGTGCTTTTATTATTTTTGATGAGTTTGATTCATTTTGTTTAAAGTGCATTGGATATTACGATTTTTGATTTTTGAAATATGAGTTTTAAAAAAAGTGCACTGGTTTGTAAATAAAAGCATTATTCATTAAAACTTGCATATGAAAGTGCATTAACCATCAAATGCTTTAAAAACATAAACTTCATTACTACATGTATGTTGAAAAACTTTAAGAATTTAAGTGCATTGGTAAACATATGTTCAAATGCTCAAATAATCTAAAGTGCATTGATACATTTATGAGTTTCGTTCTTGTATATTTAAGTGCATTGCGAATTGTGTTAAAAAAGAATTGGAGAGAGAAATGTTTATGAATAGTGAGACACATGTGGATTTGGTGAAAATAATGAGAGAGAAATAGATATGTAGATGATTGGAGAAAGAAAGAAAAAAGAAAGAATAGAAAGAGAAAACTTTATGGGGTAATGTCAAATTTACCCTTTTAACCAATTTATGATTTCAAAAGTAATGATTAATGAGTAAAATATGGCTTATTGTGAACCATTTGATCATGAGATGTACCTTATTGAGGGGCTCATTTGAGGGCTTACATATATGTATATAGGCCCTCCCTAATAAGGTACAATGATCAAATATCTCACATATTGGCAAGTGACATTGAAGAAATGAATCAAAGAGCATCTTTTTGACATCCAAGGTTAATAGAGTCATTTTGCACTTTATTTTCGATCTCTAATCAAATCTCATCAAACTTTCACCGTAGCGAAACCATTTTAGTGTTGCAAAATCCGTTTTCTGTAGCGAAACCCATTTTACTATATTGAAATATGATGTTCTAAGCACAGAAAGTGCATTGGTTAATTTATTATGAATGTAATGCACTTAAATATTAGATTTTTTTGAAAAGTATATTGTTAATATCCGCTGTGAAAGTGCATTATACATGTATGTTCAAATAACTAGAAAAGTACAAATAGTAGAAAGGGCATTGCTACATATTATGTGAAATCCTTCAAAAACCTAAAAAGCATTGTTACAAATATGCTCAAATAATTTAGAAATTTTGGACATATAGTAGCAAGAGTTCATTGCACAAATTTTCTAAAATCTACCTATTAAGTGCGTTGCCTGAAGTGCATTATGCATTGCTCAAATCTTCTAAAATCCTAAAGTGCAATGAGTGTATTGCTATAGTTGGATTGTGTTAAAATGAATTGAAATAATATTATGAATAATAAGTAACATGATATAAGAGAGAGACTAAAGAAAAATAGTGACATGTGATTGAGAAATGATGAATAAAGACTCTAATACCCTTTTCAGTTCATTTCAAATTGGAAGTTCAATTAGTAGTGGAATAATAGTTGACACATGACAATATGTGGTTTGTTGGATCTTTTAATCCAAAAGCTAGAAAAAGACATTAAGGATGTCCCTTTATTGTGGTGGCCTCATTTGTGGACATCTATATATATGTAACGACACTCAATTGAGGTTCTTTCATAAGGTACATACCTAAGGTACTTTGTGAGCCATTTGATCAAATGTCGCACATATTGTCAAGTGGCATTGAAGGAAGGAATCAAATGAGCATATTTTTGACATCAAATGGTAGTACAATCAATTTGTATTTTAATTTTCTCTCTTCAGTCAAATCTTATCAAACTTTCACTATAGCGAAACCCATTTCATTATAGCAAAACCCATTTTATTATATTAAATTTGATGTTCTAACCATAGTAAGTGCATTGAGTTTAAGTTATGAATGTACTTAAATATTAGTTTATTTGGAAAGTGCATTGTTCATGTCTATTGTTAAAATCCATTGCTACATATGTAATCAAATAAACTAACAGAGTACAAATAGTAGCAAAGTGCATTGCTAATTATGTGTTCTCCAAATATCTGAAGTGCATTATTACATATATGCTCAAATAAACTAGCAAAATGAGACATATAGTAGCAAAAGTGTATCAAGTGCATTGCCCAAATCCTCTAAACATATTAAGTGCATTGTCTAAAGTGCATTGCCTAAATATTCTAAAATTTTAAAGTGTATTGAGTTCATTGCTATAAATAAGTGGGTTGTGTTAAAGTGAATTGAAATTTGATTGAAATAATATTGTGAATAGTGAGACACATGATGACGGAGAGATTAAAGAAAAGGACATGTGAATCAAATCTTCCAAAAACTTAAAGTATATTGAGCATTGCTATAAATAATTAGGGTATGTTAAAATGAATTGAAATTTGATTGAAATAATATTGTGATCAGTGAAACACATGATGGAAGAGAGATTAAAGAAAAGGGCATGCGAATAGTCACATGTGATTATGAAAAGATGAATGAGTGAATACTCAAATGCCCTTTCCAGATTATTTCTAACTGGAAACTTAACCAATAGTGAATTGGAATTTGATTGAAATAATATTGTGAATGGTGAGACACATGATGACAGAGAGATTAAAGAAAAGAACATGTGAATCAAATCTTCCAAAAACTTAAAGTATATTGAGTGCATTGCTATAAATAATTGTGTTATGTTAAAATGAGATGAATGTGTAAAGACTTAAAGGCCCTTTCTAGATTATTTCTCATTGGAAGTTCAACCAATAGTGAGAATAGTAATAGACACATGACAATATGTGAGTTATTGGATTTTTTTAATTCAAAGGTTAGAAAAGAACTTTAAGAATGTATCTTATTGAGGTGACATCATTTGAACGCTCATATATATACATATAATGTAATATAAACTAAAATTTGACTGCGCTGCTGATATCGAGTTACAGCTTCTGGAGTTACAACTTCTACTGTAGCACTCTCTGTGTCTTCCTGCGGGATTTATTCTTCTGACGAATAAGAAAGACACAAATAGTTTGTTCGCCCAGTTGGGCAACTTGCCTCCGTCTGGAGAGGATCACACTCCGATCCTCAAGATTTCACTATCACGTTTTAAAGTACAAAAGACTTTAACCTCTACTTCTCACCTAGCTGAAATCTTTTCGCTCAGTCTAACCCCCTAGACTAGCTAGCAGTCTGATCACACAGACTCTCTTCGTGCTACCTACACACTTTCAGTAATGAATAGCTACAGACCTGACACTCAGATTTAGCCTACTCTATTACAATGTGTAGTAGACGGAATGCTTCAGCACACTCTGTATCAGAGTTGTTGTATCTTCTGTCGACAACTTATCTAGCACACCTGACAATATCAAGGAGAGATGTTGAGCCCTCCAACTCAGATGTTACTCCCCCTTGATCAATGCCCACCTGACAATATCAAGAAGAGATGTTCAGCCCTCCAACAGCGTAAGACAGGTTTGTCCGCAGCTGTTCTCCGAAGCTTCTGTTTTGATCCTTCAACAAGCCATGCTCCAATTAAATTCTTTGGTTCAAACCTTGATCAAACTCAGCGAGTCCTGATCTCTTCTGCGCACTCCACAACTCTATCAGCCTTCTGCTATAACCTCTAGTTGTGTGTATTCTCTTAATCAATTTTTTTTTTTTTGTCTTCTCTATGCCTTCCTCTTATAGCTTCATGGATGACCAGTGATGGAAACCTCGTTGCCTTCGGATTCATAGTGCATCACATCATTATTTGAATCTTCTTCTACATTCTTGCAAAGTTGTTAAGATAAAGTTGCCTAAATCTGGATTTAGAAACTTTATCAATCCGCATCTCTTCCCGCCGCGGGTTGACAATTGCAGACCACTTGATGACGTTTGCGAAGCTCCTTAAGCCTCTACGAATCTGGCAGCTCCTCTCTGGACATTCTCCGTGCATCTTCAGGACACTTGCCCATTCTGCTCTAACTTCAGATCAACACGGGTTGCTATAGCAGAATTTGTCGATTTTCCGTTGCCCAGTTTGCCTCAGCTACTGTGGTCCACAGAATGCTGTAGTAGTTTCTTGTGCTTGGTTGTTGTATCTTGTTGCTGTTTTGTCAGTCTTCATTTTATGCTTCAGCTGCAAATCTTCAGGGAGTGCTGTAGCAGATTCTTGTACAGTTTTGTCAAGAATGCTATTCCTCAAAGAAAACACTCACGCACCAAATTAGATATAACTAAGAAAGGATATAAGAGAAAACCAACAAAAAAAGAAGGCCTCTCTTATATAGGGGCGACCACTGCTATCATTATCAGATTATAGCAGTTCCCTAGCAACATCAATATCTCCTAATTTCTAGGAGATTAGATTTGATTTGAGATTCAAACCAAAACTCCTACTTCAGCTAGGAATCTCCACTCTGGAATATTATCTCCAGCAACTCTGAACCTCCTCTGATGCTCTTCGAAGGACTGCCACACCTTCTTTCCATAAACAGATTGCTGCTGCACGGACAGACGCTACAGCTCTTCTGAACAAGCTCCTGCTAAAGCTTCTTCCTGCTATAGCTGCTCCTTGTTCACTAGCTTGTTCACTTGTGCTGAACTTGACTGTAGCAGCATCTTGTTCACTTGCTTGTTCACTTGTGCTGGTTTTGTCAAACACTGCCATACTGCATCATCATCACATGGTATCAACATAATCTTGGTTGAGAAACCCTCTTCTTTTTCCTTTTTTTTTTCTTTTCAATTTCACATCTCTGCCATGGCCGGTTCTCAAACTCTGATTCCGGTTTTGATTCATCACTTTCTCTCTATGCTATGACTCATTTGGTAACCATCAAACCTAGATCTACCAATTACTTGACGTCGTATAGACAGATTTATCCTTTTCTCGTAACCCAAAAGTTTCTTCTGTTTGTTGATGCCTCCTCTCCTCCACCACCTTCTATAATCACAAAAGATGGTGTCACGTCTATCAATCCAGATTTCTCGGCATGGACTGATAAAGATCAAATCGTTAGAGTTTTTCTTCTCTCCACTCTCACTGAAGAGGCTATGGCTGTTGTTGTTGGATGTACTTCTTCTGCGTTTATTTGGTCCGTTTTGCCCTCAGCTTTCAATAAGCCATCTAAGGCACGCGAACTCGTGTAAAATATGAGTTGCGATTTATTAAAAAAGGTGTTGATCTGTTACAAAGTTTGGAGCATACTTTAAGAACTTGGTTGATCAACTACTTTCTATGGGTTGTTCAATTGATGAGACAGACAAGTCTCACTGTTTCCTTCGTGGCCTAAGCTCAGATTTTTATGGATTTTCCACTTCTCAGATTAATCTCACACCCATGCCTTCTTTTACTGAATTACTCTCCAAAGCTGAATCTCATGATTTGTTTACGAATTCTTTGGATGTCACTTCTTCAAAATCTCAATCTCTTGCATTTTTTGCTCAACAGAGTCGATCCAAGCAAGGATCTCGCTCCGGCCAGTCATCCTCTATTTGTGATACCTCTGGTCAGCACTCTTATCCTGGTGGTCGCTATAATAGTGGTCGTGGGAGCCTCAAATCTGGTGGACATGGTCATGGTTGCTACACGCTGCGATGTCAAATATGTCAAAAAAATGGTCATTTTGCAACTACCTTTCCAGAACGTTATGCCACAACTTCACCACAAGCAAATTTTACACAAGTTTTTCAATCGGCTTGTACCCTAAAATCATCAGTGAGCTCGGATTAGTATGTAGACACCAGTGCTTCAGCTCATATGACAAATTCTCTTGGTGATTTGGATTCTTCATCGGCTTATTCAGGTTTTGACAAAGTTGTCGTGGGAAATGGTAATACTTTATCGATTGTTCATATTGGAGCAGGTGTGATTTCTAATGATTTATCTCTTTTAAATGTGTTGGTCGTTCCCCATATTTCAAAAAATCTTATCGGTTAGTAAGCTCACCAGTGACTATCCGTTAATGTTATATTTTCTGAAAAATATTTTGAAATTCAGAATTGAGTAATAGGTACACCGCTGGCCAGAGGTAGACGTGAAAACGGGTTATACATTTTGGAGCGGGGTCAGTCAGCTTTTATTGCAGCCTTACAATAGCACCGTCTTCGTGCATCTTTTGAGTTATGGCATGGTCGTCTAGGTAATGTTAATTTTGACGCCATAAAATTGTTGGACAAACTTGGATTTTTATCCTTTGACTTTTGTTTTGCCAAAACCAAATGTCTGTTCCTCTTGTCAATTGACAAAGAGCAAACGACTTCCTTTTATTAATAATGACAGACGTCCTTTACATCTTCTGAATATCATTCACTGTGATCTTTGGGGACCTGCTCCAGTCAAATCTTCTGATGGTTATTTATATTATGCTATTTTTATTGATGACTATTCTCGATTCTCTTGGTTCTATCCCCTACGGTTGAAGTCAAACTTTTATGATATTTTTCTACAATTTAAGACTATGGTGGAAAATTAGTTCCTCATATGACTAAGAAGTTTCATTGAGACGGAGGCACTGAATTCACAAATCAGAAGTTGCAAGATGTTTTTAAAAATAATGGCATCATTGACATCATGTCTTGCCCTTATATTCCTGCTCAAAATGGTAGAGCTGAAAGGAAACATCATCACATCACTGAAACTGGTTTACCCATGTTATTTCATTCATCTATTCCTATGAAATACTGGATTGAAGCTTTGGTACGGCTGTTTATATCATTAATGACTGCCATCACATGTGCTTCAAAATAAGACACCATTTGAGATGGTTTTTTCGACTCCTTCTACATATCATAACCGTCATGTGTTTGGATGTCGTGTTTTCCCATGCCTAAGAGATTATGCAAATAATAAATTTTCTTCTCATAGTGTGCCTTGTGTTTTTATGGGTTATAGTTCCAGACATAAGGGATTTTGCTGTCTTGATCCAAAAACTTCTCGTTTATATGTAACTCGACATGCTCAATTTGACGAAACATTTTTTCCTTAAGCTGGTACATCAACAGCCATGCATATTCAAAATTTGGAGTTTTCAGCCTTTATGGATCCAACACCATCTACATTGATTTCCCCATTTTAAATATCAACGCAAACTGTTGAGGATATGACATCCTTGACAAAACTGCTCAAGAGACTGCAAAAGACTCCCTGAAGATCGGTGGCTGGAGCACAATCTGAAGACTGACAAAACAACAACAACAAAGAGTCAGAGTATGCCTCAGCAATCACTGAAGATCTGAAGCTGAGACACTATTTGAAGAATGAGCAAGAGACAGGTATGAAGAGACAGAGTCTGCTTCAGCACTCTGTGATGATCCAGAGCTAGAGCAGAATAGGCCGGCGTTGCACGATGAGACTCCGGCTTGATCCAGCTGGCATCGGGTAAGCTCAGCGAGGTATGCAGATGTCATCAAGAGCTCATCAATCGCCAACACGTGCTCTAAAAAAAGATAAAGATCCAAGAATCCAAATTTGGCAACGGAATCTTCAACAAACTTGCTAGAATATAGGAGAAGATTCTAATAATGATCCTTGTCATTTTTTGGTGTGCTAAAAAGCTTTGAAAAGGAGTGGAGAAGATGCAGAACAGATACACACAATCAAAGAGAAAACACAGAGCGCAAAAGAAGAGCACACGGAGAGATTAACTCTCGGTAGTAGGGTTTTATACACTGAGCTAGAGGCTTGTGTTGCGCAGAGGAATCAGAACTCGTGGAGTTTGATTCTAAACTAGTTTTGAGTTCAACTGGAGCGCTGCTCGTTGGAGGAACAGTCAGGAGCTCGGTGATCAGCCGCGGACATGTAATGTCGCGGGCTGAGGAGCAGTGATCGAGGCTACCTATTATTGACAGATTGCGTCATTGATTGAGGGGAGCTAAGGCTGAGTTTGAAGAACTCAAATGGTCCGACTACTTGGCATAAGAGCTTGGAGTATCGTGCACTAAAGATATAGCAACTCTTTGAAGAGTGTGCTTAAGCATTCCGTGAGCTATGCACTGTAATAGAATAGACTGAGCTTGAGAGGTAGAACTGTACCTATTTATTATTGAGAGTGTGTAGAGTACACGAAGAGAGTCTGTGAGATCAGATTGCTTGCTAGTCTAGGAGATTAGACTGAGCTTTAGATTTCGGCTAGGTGAGACGTAGATGTGAGTCCTTGTACTTCGAACTGTGATAGTGGAATCTTGAGGATCGGAGCATCCTCCCGAGACGTAGGGAAGTTGCCAAATTGGGTGAACAGACGTATTATGTCTTTCTTATTCTTCAGCAGAGTAGTTCCGCAGAAAGATACAGAGAGTGCTTAAGCAGAAGCTATATTTTCGCTTCAGCAACGCAGCAGAAATTTCACAAACATCTAGCGAGCCATCCACTTTGTTGGCTCATACTGCTTTACTCTCCTCTTTGCACACAGTTAAGGAACCAAAAGGCTTTAGATCAGCTGCAAAATTTTCACATTGGGTTACTGCGATGGATGGTGAAATTCGGGCTCTTCGCACCAATCAGACTTGGGAATTGGTGCCTCGTCCTTCAAATGAAAATGTCATTGACTCCAAGTGGGTTTTTCATACAAAATATTTCGCTAACGGCTCGATTGATCGGCACAAAGCAAGACTTGTTGCGTTGGGGTATTCTCAGTTTCCTGGGTTTGACTACGATCACACTTTTAGTTCCGTAGTTAAAGCTTCCACAGTTCAAAGTATCTTATCTATGACTGTTATGCAAAATTGGAATTTACACCAGTTGGACTTAAATAATGTTTTTCTTCATGGTGTCCTTACGAAATCAGTGTTTATGGAGCAACCTCCTGATTATGTTGATTCGCTTCGTCCCTCCTATGTTTGTCATCTCAATAAGGCAATCTACGAACTTAAACAAGCTCCTCGGACTTGGTTTTAACGTTTTTGTGACTTTATCGTCAGTTTGGGATTTGTTGAGAGCAAAGCTAACACATCTCTTTTCACATTTCACCGAGGTCGCACACATCTTTACTTGTTTATGTTGATGATATAATTCTCACCGTTAGTGACACCTTACTTATTCAACGTCTTATTCATCGCATTCGGAAAGAGTCTGTGATTAAGGATCTAGGACGTTTAAGCTACTTTCTGAGACTTGAAATCACTTATACCCAGAATGATCTGTTTTTGAGGCAATCTAAATATGCACATGATAATCTTGTTCGAGCAGATATGTTTGATGCTAAACCTGTGTCCACACCTCTTGCTTTTTTTTTGAGGTTCTTCGTGTTGATGGAGATGCATTTTCTGATCCAACATTATATCGATCTATTGTGGGCGCTTTACAATACTTAACCATTACTCGGCCGGACTTATCATTTGCAGTGAACACGGTTAGTCAGTTTCAGTCTAATCCGACAACAGATCGCTTTCAAGCTGTTAAGCGCATTCTTCTTTAAGTCAAGGGAACTCCTGATTGTTTTGAGTTTACTCAGTGTGTGTGTTAGGATAACTACAAATTAATTCGTTATAATTACTTTGGTTCATAATTATAGTCTTTTACACTTCATTTTCTTGTATTGAGTTGTCTCATATCCAATTCTATATATTGCAGCATTGTTCAACGAAATAAGACAGAAAAAGTGAAAAATATTTCTTTATCAATGGTGATATAACGATAACTATCTGATCCAATGATACAAAATGTATCTAAAACATGACAAGCTAATTAATAAATTTAATAAATGCAAAAGGTATAAAAGTAATTATTTACTGTATTATTGTCTCCTTATATTTTCATGTTTATCCAAACAAACCTCTAAAGAAACCTCTAAACAAAATCCACCAACCTCTAAATAAAAGTAATTATTTACTGTATTATTGTTTATCCAAACAAACCTCTAAAGAAAATCCACCAAACTCGGAATACTCGAATTAAACTAATATACTAAATTATGTAGATTTGTTTCTAAATAAATAAATAAATAAATAAATAAATTTTTATTAATAATATAATTATAACCGATCTGCACATAATAAACTTGAAAATGAATGAAGAATCCAAAATGCGTTATTGAAATAGTAATTATAATTTTAGGTTTAGAAAATTATATATCTATTTTAGGTTTATATATATAATTAAGTTTATATATATATATATATGAAGGGTAAGAGTTGTGTCAATGACACTAAACAGCACAACAAAAAACATGGTGGGCAACTCAGTGACGGAAGAGTCCTTCCCTGCGGACCGCAACGTCCCTCTAAACTTTGACAAGCTCGTCAACAACAACAACCACTTGTCTGATACCCATGTTTGGTCCTCAGGCCAGGCTACGCTCGACCAGCACCAAATGTCCGAGACAGTTCCCGTTATCAACATCTCGGAGGCCGGTGCTGGACGACTTATGCACGAGGCATGCGCAACATGGGGTGTGTTTCAGGCCGTTGGTCATGGCCTCCCAGTGTCACTCCTGAAGGAGGTGGAGGCCGAGACTAGGCGATTATTTGCGTTGCCAATGGACACAAAGTTGCTGGCGGTCAACAAACCAGGGGGATATTCAGGGTATGGCCTGCCCAAGATGTCCAAATTTTATCCGACACAGATCTGGTCCGAGGGGTTTACCATCATGGGGTCCCCTGCCGAGCAAGTTACCAAACTTTGGCCGGACGAGGCTCAGTGCAACAGATTTTGGTACGAATTTGAAACAAAAAACCTCAACAACTTTCATTTGAAAATATGTTTCTATTAGATTAGATGCTGCAATATTTAAAGAAAAACATCCAAATGAAATCCTTAAACAAAGTAAATTTAAAAGTAAAAACATGGGTCATATTATCAATTAAAAACATGGGTCACATTGGACAGGATTTTTATGAGTTTATTTTTGATGTGTAGCCATGTGATGAACGAGTACCGGAAGGAAGCGGACATGTTGTCCAAGAAAATCATATCCTTAATGCTAACCTCACTCGGGCTAACGGAGGATGAGCTCCCATGGATGAAGGCTGTGTCCAAAGAGCCTCCGCTGACGGCTCTTCGGCTCAACTCCTACCCAGGTCAGGCTACGGGCATGGCCCCTCACACGGACACATCCATGGTCACAATGCTGTACCAAGGCAGTGTAGGAGGGCTTGAGATCGAGAGGGAGGGTGGAGAGTGGGTGAAGGTCCGACCGGTGGATGGTGCATTGGTGGTTAACCTTGGTGATTTGATGCACATTTTGAGCAATGGGAAGTTGAAGAGTGTGATGCACCGCGTGGTGATGGTGAACGGGCATCATCGTATATCGGTGGGGTACTTCTATGGGCCGCCTAGAGACGTGGAGGTTGGGCCAGCAGAGAAGCTGGTGGGGAAAGGAAAGTCTCCAAATTATCGGACAGTGACGTGGGAAGAGTACATGAAGCTTAAGCACACGCATGGTCAAAAGGCCCTTCACATGATTCGTTCCTCCTAAACACACATGAACTCGCTCATATGCATTATCTTTTACAGGATTCCCTACAATTGTCTGGTTCTCTTATATTACAATTTACAACTTTTAATATAAATTTTCATACTCTATCTCTTCATTATTGAATCTTATAATAAATCTCCCATTTCCAATCACTACGCCATTTTACATCTTATGTGATAACTTTGAAATGTTGTTTATGAATGGTTTGTGTTGCATGCAGCTAATATGATAATATGTGTGTCATACATGTCACGTGGCATAAGTGTTGTCGCATAACCCATTAAGCCACATGATAGTTTTAGACATGTCGCATAGGCGTTAGTACTAAAATAACATAAGTTTGTGCGTTGCGTTAGAAGTGTCGTTTTATAATCTTTACATTTTCACAGCTAATGCCAAACGTGTCGCATAAAAACCCTGTCATCAAATTGCACAGGAGATATGAGTATTTGTCTCGAGAGCCGTCTTATGTAACTCTTGTATATGTCATTTGAGTTTGGGGGTGGATATATACAATGTGACAGTCATCACATTAGTAAGTTGTCATACAAGGTATCTTACGAGATTTTTCAAAAGTCCGGGTATAAATATCATCATAAAAGTCACAAAAAGTCTGGTAAAGATCTGGGCAGACCTCAAAGCATCAAAAGTTTAGTTTTCCAATCCAAAAAACCAAAAGATCCATTCATAATTCTAAACCGGATAAGGGTAGCTTGCACCATCGCTTGGGGACGCACCCATCGATCCATTCTTTATAAGCTGCTCTAGTGCGCGAATCCGCTCCTCAAACTCAGCAGTCTTAGCCCTTGCTTTTTCATCTTTGACAGCATTTTTTTCCTTGGCTTTCATTAGCTCTTCTCGTAATTGATTATTATCCGCAGATTGATCAGCAATAGTCCTGGATCATGGAGGCCTTTGAAATAAACTGCAAACACCATCGATTAAATGACTCAAATAAGATTTCCCTAATCACACACAATTTATGACAAATAAATAAGTCAAAACAGACACTTTAATTTTAACTTAATGGAAGAGCCGGAAACACATTTCAATGTTTATGAAAAAAACACATAAAGTACTATCAATATATTTAAAAAAACATAAAAATAAGTCAGCATGGATTGTGAGATTGTTGTCTGCAAAGGGGATGGCAGTAGGAGCTGAGGTTGTACACGAAGAGGTTGGGGGTTGGAATGTGAGAGTACTGTGGTCAGCAGAGGGGGTGGCGGAGTGAACTGAGGTTGTTGACAAGGAGCTTGGATGTTGGATTTTTGAGATTGTTGTGTACAATGGAGGTGGCGTGGGATAATTTTGAAGCACATGTAGGACTTTTATGAGGGGTCTTCCTAAATGGGGGTGCCGATGGAGTGCGAGTGATGCTAGGGAGTGGTATCTAAAGAAACTTCATTTTCTTCAAGTTTGTCCCTTGGATGTGAGCAAGTGTACTCTTCCTCTTTGGTGCCATTTTAGGGTTGAGACGAGATGTCGGAGTTGGTGAATTGGAGGTAGAGGGCCGGGTGTGTTATGGAGAAGGTGGAGGAGAGGGTTCGGGTGTTTTGTGTTTAGAGAGTGGGAGAAAGACACTTGCTGGAGAAGGTAGAGAAAAGAGTCGGGTGTGTTGGGGAGCTGGAGGCACGCGGCTATCTCAAGCTACATGTGTGGTTATTGTAAAATAACCCAGTTATGTGACAAGAATTTCATAGTATGTTGCTTAAGTGTGAATTACATTCTTGAAAAATCCCGCCTTTATCGAAAAGTTCCCTCCGAAATGTTGCACATGCTTATATGACAAACTTAGTCAAAGTATGTTGCTTAAGTATCCAGATTCAGATTAGCTCCTGAGGCAAAATACATTTCAAACATAAACATTCACTACTATTGAGTTACTACCCTGTAAACGTCAAACCTAAATTTTTAACCAACTACTTTTTGTTAAATCGTGATGCCTCATGGATATATGTATGGCATGTTTTTTTGCAAATGATACAAAACCAACAAGGCAGTAACAGTGGATCAGACAGTGCCGGTTCGGACAGGCGCGTGCAAAAGAATCAATTAAGATCGGCGGAAATATTGCATATGCAAAATAAATATTCTGGGAGATATTCTGATGGCAATATTCTTCAATATACTAAGATATTTTGGTGGCAATATTCTCTAAGATAATGCGGCTCCGAAGATTAGATTGCGTACCTGAATTAGAAAAGCATGATCAAGTAATGTCATGTTTCCTAAGAAATGCAAACATAATCTAATCTATATATGTGATGGGATCGGAAAATGAAGAGGCAACGAAAACAAACTGATCTGAGAACAAAGAAAGATGGAGCCAGCAGAACTGCGATCAACTTCAGAAATAGACAGAGATTGAAAAGTGCAAGAATCTGATCGTTGTGTGCTCAAGAAAATCGTTGAACAGACTGTTTTACAATGCTGATGTTCTCGGGAAGAGAATTATAGATCTGTGGGAGATAGATCGAGGTAGAAAGAGAAGGATCTCAGTCTGAGGGAGTCAGATGCAATCGCAGTGGTTCAACTACATAGTGGTAACAATTGGCACTATGTTACTTAAAGATCTATTGTACTTGATTGTATACATTGTGAAGTGATTTCCACTTGAGGATTCGAGAACCCCCCTCTAAAGTAAGCTCGGTGAGTTGAATAGGGTAAACATATCCTGTGTCATTTACATTCCTTCGTACTATTACGGTTGCGACTAATAATCATCGAAACGCGATCTGTTAAAGCATTGTGAAACAACTAAGAAGTGGTCTAGAACAGTCCGAGTGAAACAGACGTACAACTTTCAATTGGTATCAGAGCGGAACTCTCGCTGTACAGAGTGTGATTCAGGGTTATAACAGAATTGTTCAAAATGAGTACGAAAGAAGGACAAAACATTTCCCGGCCTCCACTCCTCGATGGTTCAAACTACCCTTACTGGAAAACACGCATGAGGGTATTCATCAAATCGATTGACGATCGAGCATGAAAATCATTGATCTCCAAGTATGATTCACCATTGAGTATGAACACAATTGGTGTGACCTACTCCGAGCCTGAAAGTCAGTGGACGCCGGATGAGGATAAAGTTGCTACAACAAAGGCTAAAGCGCTCAATGCTATCTTCAATGCAGTTGAACCAAACATTTTCAGATTGATTTCTACCTGTGAAATAGCAAAAGACACATGGGATATACTCGAGACATCATTCGAAGGAATGGAAAAAATGAAACAATCTCGGATGCAAATGATCACTACCAGATTCGAGAATCTGAAAATGAAGGAGGAAGAATCGATAACTGAGTTCAATACAAAATTGATGGACATTGCCAACGAACCGCATGCGCTTGGAGAGTCGATCAGTAATGAAAAACTTATCAGAAAAGTTTTGCGGACACTTCCACAGAAATATGCAATGAAAGTAACAGCTATTGAGGAAGCTCAGGATATAAAGGCAATGAGGATTGACATTCTGATGGGATCCCTTCGGACATTTGAAATGAAGCTAATTTCTGAAGATCCTGAAAAGAAACCTCGGGGACTAGCACTCAAAAGTGAAGCATCAAAATCAGCTGAAGATGAGGAAGAGATGTCTAACAGATGGCCCTACTGGCAAAAAACTTCGGCAGGTTTATGAGGAAGCTGAACCAGTGTCGCTGAACAGAGAAACAAATCTGGAACAGACATCAGAAGTCGACAAGATGGAAGATTCAGAAAAACAAGAACCACTGAAACTCTAAAAGGAGAAAAAGGTAAAGGGATTCAATGTCGAGAATGTGAAGGATTTGACCACATTCAAGCAGAATGCGCAAACACCCTTAAGAAATAGAAACAGGCACTCTTAGCCGGGTGGAGTGATAGTGAAACAGAACGTTGAATAATCTAATTATCTGGCTCTCACTACTGTGACAGAGGCTACCAACACAGGATCAGAAACTCAGAATCAGATAGTGACACAGTAATCACCAAAGAAATAATAGCTGAGAAATACAAGGCTTTGGACGAACAGTGGGGGGAGGTAGTCAAAGCAAATTCCAAACTGAGCAAGCAAGTTGTAAGTCTAAAGGCTGAGAAATACGAACTGTCTCAATCAGCTAAACTGGAACACCCAATGGATGTGACAGAGCTGTCAAGGATAAGAAAGTATGTATGTATGATGAACAATGGGAAAAAGAAGCTTGACTCTATCTTGGGTGCTCACCGTACGAATCGTGGGAGTCCTGGTTTGGGCTATGAGTATCCAAAGACTTATGGTAAGACAGTGTTTGTTTGAGCTAAAAATCTTAATTGTGCTAACAATGTTCATTCCACTCACATATCTAACATGTGTTGGATAATAGAGAAGTTTATCTGCCATTTTTATTCAAGGTCATATCCAGAGGAGGTGCTCCAAGTTTCCTACAAAATAACCATTGCTAAGTCGCATACAGCTATTCTTCTCACCATGAGAAGGACTGGTTGCACTTTGATAGTGGCTGTTCTGCCCACGTGACAGGAGAAGCCAGCTATCTGACCGATGTACAGAACCTGGATGAGAGTTTTGTTATATTTGGTGATGGGACAAAAGGAAAGGTCAATGGTCAAGATTATCAGTTCATGAAATGCCTCTAATCGAAAAGGTGCTACTTGTGGAAGGCCTTCAAGCTAATATGTTAAGCATAAGCCAACTATGTCATGGAAAGCTAAATGTCAGATTTACAAAGGATTCATGCCAAGTCATCAACGATGAAGGGAAGTGTGTTATGAGAGGAAATCAGTCATCAAATAACTGCTATCTGAATTCTAACACAAAGTCTATTAAAGCTCGTTGTTTTCTATCTCAGCAAGATGAACTGATTCTGTGGCACAAGTGGCTGGGACACTTGAATCTCAAGACACTGAGACAGATATCTAAACATGGTCTAGTGCGAGGAATACCAGAATTAAAAGGAAAGACTGATGTTAAGTGTGGAGAATACAACAGGAAGCTTGACCCTCACAGCAGTGAAGGAATATTTCTAGATTATTCTATCAACAGTCGAGTGTATCGCGTCTACATCAAGAAGTCACGAATTGTGGTGGAATCGACAAATGTGGCTATTCAAGACTCAGACTATTCGGTCAGAAATGATAAAGATGACTATGTCTGTACAGATGTAGGTACCGGTAGATCCACTCAGGTGGAACAGACATATGTTACAAAATCTCACCCAGTCAGTCTATCAATGATACTTTAAAATCTTGACCAGACCCTACTCCAGCTCCTCAAACCACCGTAGCGTATTCTGTAAAATCATCTGATGACGAACATTATTGGGGATCCGCAGCGGAATGAAGAAGCATATGTTGCTCAACCTAAGGGGCTTGAAGACCAATATCTCTCAGATCATGTGTATTGTCTCAAAAAGGCCTTGTACGGACTGAAACAGGCGCCCAGAGCATGGTATGAACGTCTCACGATATTTCTCGTTCAACATGGCTATGTGCGAGGGGGAGAAAATAAGAATCTATTTGTGAAGCACGTTCAGAAGGAATTCAACATTGCACATATCTATGTGGTTGACAAAGTATTTGGATCTCGATCACAGAAGTTGCTGGATCAGTTTGTCGAACAGATGCAAAGTGAATTACAGATGAGTATGCTGGGTGAGATGATATACTTGCTTGGTCTGCAAGTGTCTCAGAAATCAGATGGAATATTTGTGACACAACGCAAGTATCCTACGAACTTGGTGAAGAAGTTCGGATTGGAAAATGCCAGCCATAAGCACACTCCTGCCGTTACACATGTGAAAATCACAAAAGATGAATCTGGAGTCAGTTTGCAACAAACCGTGTACAAGAGCATGATCAACAGCCTACTCTATCTCACTGCCAGTCGACCCGACATTTGTTATGCTGTTGGAGTATGTGCTTGGTATCAGGCTGACGCCAAAGAAAGTCACTTGGCAAGTGTGAAACAGATGCTGGAAGATTATGGTCTGAAACAGGGGGAGATGAGTCTATTATGTGACACCTTGAGTGCAATCAACATTTCGAAGGACATCAAACATCACTTCATTTGTGAGTTGGTTGAATAGAAGATCATCACTCTGAAATAGGTATCCACCGATGGGTAGCTAGCAGATATTTTTACTGAAGTCATGAACAATGCTAAGTTTGAAACACTTAGACTCGCCGTGGGTCTATGTGTTGTTGACACGTAATCAGGTTCAGAAATGCTTGACCAGTTCTAGCACAATGCTTAAGGAACTGATAATTTGGTTAAGCATCTAGAGGCAGAGACTCTGATGTCTGTCTCTCATGTTGGGAGAAGCAGAGTCAGAGGCAGAGCATGCGTGGCAGGTCATGAATGACGAGGCAGATATGTGCTAGATCTTTTGGAAAGAAGAAATCAGCAAGATCCGAGAGTCTGATTGAGGTTTCTAATTCTTTGAAATATGTGTTTTTAATTTCTAATTCGCTCCTATATATTCACAGAGCATCCAGGTGAAAGCTCCAAGTGCCAAAAAGGGGTGGAGAAAAGAAGAAGCTCTCGGATAAGCCTTTAGTTCCGAAGTCTCCAACAGTTGAACCGAACCAGCATCGAAGGTGAGCCTGAATATTGATTCATCTATGATTGTGCCTGTGGAGGAAGCTGAGAAGACAAAAGGTGTTATAACAGAGAAGGAGGTTGGAGTTATTGCTGATAAGATCAAATACTGGGAAGATCCAACGGCTGCTGGTTGTGGTAGTCAGGGGAAGTTGCCTACCGAGAGGACTGAGACGAATCAGCGACATAAGGCGAAGTTGGTCAGAAGGTCTCTGACCGACAAGTTTGGAACAGACCTGTCTCAAAGAAGAAAATGTGTGAAGTTAGTCGGTCAGAAAAAGGTCAGACCTCGAGATCAGCCAAGCAGTTTGCCTAGAAGACCGAGAAGAATGTAAAGGAAGTATACTTTGGATTGACGCAAGGATCAAAGGATGCGTAGTCAGCAGAGAGTAAGGATCCGGTTGTTGAGACAGTCTCTGGAGGAGCAGACAAAGAGGCAGATGGGTGACTCTGAGACCGTTCCAAGTCACTTTTCTTCCAAAGATCACTGAACCTGAGTCAGTTGCTGAGACATATAAACAAGATAAGGAAGTGACGGAGTCCTCTGTTGCAAAACGACTGTCTAAGCAAAATGGGACAGTCGAACA
This sequence comes from Umbilicus rupestris, assembly GCA_963678935.1. NCBI lineage: Eukaryota > Viridiplantae > Streptophyta > Magnoliopsida > Saxifragales > Crassulaceae > Umbilicus > Umbilicus rupestris. Next base: position 2,611,965 of record OY787617.1, read on the forward strand.
AGGCAAAACAAGAGTGCGACCACTGAGACAAGGGGAGCAGTGTCAAGAAGAAGGATAAGATTGGTGCCAGGAGGTCCGAGAAGTGACCACCCTATCAGAAATCTAGATATACTCAAAGTAGAGAGTCTCCGACAAAGGCTGTCACAGTATCGGGAGTATGGTTCTACAACAGTGAGAATGGCAAGTGGATGATTGTTCAGGAGACAAGAATTGTTCAGGAGAGTGTTTTGAAGTCCCACAAGATTGTTAAATCGTGGTGACCCATGAATATATGTATGGCATGTTTTTTGGTAAATGGTACAAAACCAACAAGGCTGTAACAGAGGGTGAGACAATGCTAGTTCAGACAGGTGCGTGCAAAATATTCAATTAAGATCGACGGAAATATTGCGTCTGCAAAATAAATATTCTAGGAGATACTCTGGTGGCAATATTCTCTAAGATACTGAGCTATTCTGGTAGCAATATTCTCCAAGATACTGCGGCTCCGAAGATTAGATTGCATAACTGAATTAGCAAAGCATGATAAAAAAGTATCATATTTCCTAAGAGATTAAAACATAATCTAATCTATATATGTGATGGGATCGGATCGGAAAATGGGGAGGCAACGAAAATGATCTGACCTGAGAACGAAGAAAGACGGAGCCAGCAGAACTGCAATCAACTTCAGAGATAGACTGAGATTGAAAAGAGTAAAAATCTGATCGATGTGTGCTTAAGACAATCGTTAAACAGACTATGTTACAGTGCTGATATTCTCGGGAAGAGAATTACCGATTTGTGGGAGACAGATCGAGGTGGAAAGAGAAGGATCTCAGTTTGAGGGAGTCACTCGCAGTGGTTCAACTACATAGTGGTAACAATTGGCATTGTGTTACTTAAAGATCTATTGTACTTGATCGTATACATTGTGAAGTTATTTCTACTTGGGGTTCCGAGAAACCTCCCCTGAGTAGGCTCGGTGAGCTGAACAGGGTAAACATATCCTGTGTCATTTACATTCCTTCGTACTATTACTGTTGCGACTAGCAATCATCAAAACGCGATCTGTTAAAGCATTGTGAAACAACTAGTAAGTGGACTGGAATAGTCCGAGTGAAACAGACGTACACTTGCTTCAACAATTACTCCACTATTTTGTGTCTTTATTTTCTAATCTCGTCCCAAATCATAAGTTTAACACCTTTAAGATTACAACGTGAATAATAATTGTGTGTATGTTGTTGGAATACTAAATAATGAAGCAATGAAACACCATGCGGTGGCTCTTCATTTTGTAGAGTAATCATCAGTAAAATAAAATAATTATGTGTGAATAGTACACTTGTTTATGAATATAATTGAGGAGATTCCAAAGAAAATAAGGACACAAAAAGTTATTAATCATACCCAATTACAAAAATATGGATGAAAATCATTAATGCGAATGTCATCACCACTGGTAAGAAATTCTTTGTTGAATTACACTTCATGCATATCAATAAAATATCTTGCTTCTTTATAATTTTCCATCATGCACCAAGGAGCAATTACTATTTGCTTCTTACTGAGCTTTATTTTTGGAAGAAAACTTAGTGGCTTGATAATGCACAAACAACTGATATATTATATTAAATTCCACCATGTGATCCGATATCCGTTGATGTAGTGTTACCCACATATAAGCTGGAGTATGTGTGAAATGTAACTGTTCATCTATGCATCCTTCTGAATATCGCGTGTTTCTGACATACTTCTTACACTCATTTAATTGCTTGTGAAAACAAATTTGTTTGTATGCCATCAAATATATGACAATCAATAAAATAATGTTTACTTTACATACCTTTTGGATAAGAAACATCCAGCTAAAATGAATCATGAGGTGAACCATTATAGTGAAGAAAGCGGCGGAAAAATCTGCACTAACTTAATTTTTAACTTATATAATGCTGCATTGCTCTCAAAGTTGTATCAAGCACAGTTTTGTCACTACCAGCATGAATTGGAGTTTTGTCACTACCAGCACCAAATGAGAAGACCTGCTATTTTAGTTCCCTGGAATTTGAAAACAACTTCAAAGAACTTGAAAATGGAAAGTGAAGAGAGTGGTGGAATAAGCTACAAGTTTTGTTGTATGATTTGTAAAGGTTGAAGTCATAATTAGCTGGTGGAAAATTATACTATGCATTTATTTATTACTATTTGTTAATACAACATTGTGTTCAAAATCAAATATATGAATTGTACTTTTGTAACTCAAATACATGTAAAGAGCAATAAACCTATGTGGCAGCCGAAGGCAAAATTGCATTTGCAAGTTGATGGGACAAGGGCAGCTGAAGGGTGCAACATGCAGCAGGCTGGAGAGACGTGCCCAAGGACACTGCAGCATCTGCAGGGATTTGACAAGATAGAAGTCCCAACAACACGGTGAACAAGTTCTCATCATCCTGCATACATCAATTTCAATTGGTATCAGAGCAGAATACTCGACATACAGAGTAAGATCTTGGGAAAAGGCTGCAGGAAAATGAGTATGAAAGAAGGACAAACGACCTCCATTATTGGATGAAGACAATTACGGCTACTGGAAAGCCAAGATGAAGGCATACGTCCAAACCGTCGATGACCGTGCGTGGAGAGCTTTTCTGAAGCCCTGGAGTGCCGAGAAACCTAAAAAAGAGTGGACAAAGGACGAAGAATGGGCTTGGACTAGCAATGTAAAAGCCTTGAATGCCATATTCTCGGGAGTAGATGAGAAGATCAACTCATCTCAAAGTGCGAAGTAGCAAAAGAAGCGTGGGACATACTGGCAACTCATCATGAAGACACAGACAAAGTAAACTGTCCCGTATGCAAATGATCAACACACAGTTTGAGGAGCTGAAGATGATGAAAGGCGAGACCATAAGGAATTCTTCGCAAAGTTGGGAGACATGTCCAATCAAGCGTTCAATCTGGGAGAGCCCATTGCTAAGGAGAAGTTGGTTAGAAAAGCACTGCGTTCTTTACCTGCCAGATTCGAAATGAAAATGACCGCAATTGAGGAGGCTCAGGACGTGAAGAACATGAGACTTGATGATCTGATGGGATCGCTCACAACGTATGAAATGAGGATCGCCAGCAATTAGCCTGCCACCAAAGAAAGAGCTATCGGACTGAAAGCAGAAACCCAAGGATTCGACAATGCCGAAGATATGTCAGAAGAAATGGCCCCCCTAAGCAAGCAGTTCGGAAGATTCATGAGCAAGTTGAACAAGAAAGTGGTAGGATAGGGTGCTCAGAACAGCGGGCAGTACAAATCCAGAGGAAATACCCTGACCAGTGGCAGGCCGATCGATTCAAGGAAGCATAGCAGACTAACTCACCCTAAGAGAATTCAATGTAGAGAATGCGAGGGCTACAAACACATTCACGCGTAGTGCGCAAACACGATCAAGCGTAACAAGAAGTCCCTAAGCGTGACATGGAGTGATGAAGAGTCCGAGGAAGAAGGATCAGAGGTGAGCTCGGACAAGATAGTTGCACTAACCTCTGTTGCGTTAATGACAGGCTCAGATAGCGAAGATGGAGAACCAACTGACGAATGCATCATCGAGAAGTTTTCACTTTTACACTCAAAGTGGATTGAAGTTGTCAGCATCAACACAAAGCTCAACAAAACAATCAGCAGCTTGAAGGACAAGAATGTCGATCTACAGCGCCATAACAACATCTCGGACAAAGAAAAGGCGAAAGATCACAACCATCAACCGACTGCAACAAAAACTGTCTGAAGTTACAGAAGAGCTGAGCTCATTCAAAAAGTTTCAAAGGATGCTCAACACAGGAACTGGAAAGCTACATTCTATCCTATCTATGCAGAGACCGAGTCATGACACAAGAGGCATTGGATTCACCGGATCCAAAACAACCAACAAATTGGTATTTATCCGCGAAGCTGAGAAGATCACCCTATATACGTGCAGACGCGCCAATAAATCAACAACATGGAAGGAGAAACGAAGGTGTTATTACTTTCACCAGGCATATCAGAAGAAATTGTCACATTAGAAGAATGGACTCAGGCATCCGTTGGGACAACAACTGGGTCTGGAGAGCAAAGGAGAGAATAGACACATGCCTTGTTGGCTACAACGACCAAACACACCAAAGGAAGCAGATGGTATTTTGACAGCGGATGCTCCAGACACATGACCAACAATGAGGAGTATCTCATTAACATTAGACCATCTCGCAATCAACATGTGGTCTTTGGATACGGAAAGAGAGGAAGAGTCCTTGAAAGTGGAACCTTGAACGCTCATGGTCTGCCAATGCTTCGAAATGTTCTGCTAGTTGAGAGATTAACCGCCAACCTCCTTAGCATAAGCCAGCTCTGCGATGGGGAGAATCAGGTGGAATTCAACCGAGACTTGTGCAAAGTCGTGAATAAGCAAGGAGAATGCCTACTCAGAGGTCATCATTCGACAAGCAACTGTTTCTACTGGAGCACAACACAACCGAAAGATCAATCTGCCTCAAAACTAACAATGAAGAATTGCAACTATGGCATAAACGAATGGGGCATATTCATAGTAGACTACTCAAAAGACTGGCAGCAGAGTGGCTCGTTCGTGGAATACCTGCATTCACTGGGGAACTAGACCTACTATGTGTAGAATGTCAACTTGGGAAGCAAACGAGAACAGCGCATCGGAGGACAAATCAGATCAACACCTCAAAGCCACTGGACGTTCTGCACATGGATCTTATGGGTCCAATGCAAGTGGAGAGCATCAGAAGGAAGCGGTATGTTTTTGTGTGCGTAGATGATTACACCAGATACACTTGGGTCTCCTTCCTCAAGAAAAGTCAGAGACTGTCTAGATAGTTGTCCAACTCACCACTCAGCTGGAACAAGTGAGAAGGAGCCAAGGAGAATATGTGATAGCCATCCGGAGTGACCACGAACGAGAATTTGACAACGAGCAACTAATGGACTACTGCATCAATCATGGAATCAAACATCAGTTCTCCTCTCCAATTACTCCTTAATAGAACGGAGTCGTGGAAAGAAAGAACAGGACCCTCCAAGAGATGACCAGGGTGATGCTCCACTCCAAGAGCATCCCACTAAAGTTCTAAGCGGAAGCCATGAGTACAACGTGCTACACCCTGAATCGAGTGTTTATTAGGGAAGGACTGGAGAAAACTAGCTATGAACTGTGGATTGGAAACAAACCCTCAGTCAGATATTTCCATGTGTTCCGGAGCACATGCTACATACTGGCAGATTGCGAGTACAAGAAGAAACTAGACTCAAGAAGTGACGAAGGTATGTTTCTTGGATACTCCACAAACAGTAGGGCGTATAGGGTGTTCAACAGAAAGATTGGAACATTTATGGAATCTACAAATGTCGTGGTGGAAGATGATAGTATGAACCTGTCAAGACATCAAGACAAAGATGAGGAGATATTGCGAAAACAATCAGAGGCAGAAACTCTCAGTGTCGCAGAAACTGTTCGAACAGATGATCCTGTACACATGGAAGAAGCGTCAGTAGAAGAGGAGCAACCCGAGGAAGGCGAACTGGAGGCATGTCCTTAGTCGACTAGCAGAGTTCAGATAAATCATCTGATTGACAATGTCATTGGGTATCCCACTGAAGTTCGGCAAACTAGGAAGATTCCCAGAGTTAACTATCGCGACATGATCAATCACTCATGCTTTTTGCCCACAGTAGAAACAAAGAACATAAAAGAAGCAATGAAGGATGAACACTGGATACTGGCCATGCAAGAAGAGCTCGGAGAATTTGAGAGAAACAATGTTTGGGATCTCGTTCCTCGACCAAATGGAGTCAACATCATCGGCACCAAGTGGGTATACATGAATAAGACTGATGAGAGAGGGAATATCACTCGGAACAAGGCTTGGCTGGTGGCTCAAGGATACACTCAAATCGAAGGAATAGACTTTGACGAAACCTTTGCTCCCGTGGCTCGACTAGAGGCAATCCGATTACTGGTAGCTTTCTCATGTCACATGCAGTTCAAGCTCCACCAAATGGACGTGAAAAGTGTCTTCCTGAATGGAGTCCTAGCTGAAGAGGTGTACGTAGCCAGCCAAAGGGATTCGAAGACCCAGCACATCCAGATCACGTCTACCGTCTCAAAAAGGCTCTCTACGGCCTCAAGCAAGCTCCACGGGCGTGGTACGAAAGGCTAACAGAGTTCTTGATCCAGCACGGCTATTCCAGGGGAGGAGTAGACAAAACGTTATTTGTCCGAAGAATCACAAAGGCCATCATTATTGCTCAAATCTACGTAGATGACATAGTCTTTGGAACAACCTCACAAGAGTTGGTGGAACAATTTGTTGGACAAATGAAGAGTGAGTTCCAAATGAGCATGGTCGGGGAGATGTCCTACTTCCTAGGACTTCAGGTGGTGTAGAATTCAGCTGGAACCTTCATATCACAAAGCAAGTATGCCAAGAATTTAATCAAAAAGTTCGGTCTCGAGAACTCCAGCCACAAGAGGACTCCAGCAGCCACTCAAGTAAAGGTCACCAATGATGAAGCAGGAAAACCGATGGACCAGTCTTTGTCCCTAATAGTTCCCAATGAGTATGAAGCAGGAAAATCAATGCAACAACATACTGCCATATACTATTCTACTTCCCTAATAGTTCACAGCCACATATACTGGCATCATTGTCAAAACATATAATGTCATTCTTGCAGTTGTCCAAGAGAAACGAAGATACCCTTCTCCCCCTTTTTAGTGTAAATGTCACAGGCCTTTAAGCGTCTGGAGGAGGAGCGTTGGGTACTTCATATCCCTGATGAGATTGGTAATCTTTGCCCGCTGCAACGTGAGTCGTTTAATCTCCGCAGTAAGAAAGTTGCTGCAATCTTCAGCTGATGAATTGCCCTAGCCTAGATGGCCTCTTGACATGGTATTGTAGCTGCTAGAACATCATCCAGAACATCTTTAATATCTCCTTGGAGATCATTGATGTGGCGCCCAATAAACAACTTGTAATCTGCGTCGTGGTACATGGGCAGATTTGATAGTTTAAGCTCCGGGGCACGCAGTTCAGGGTACACTGTGGTGAAGATAGTGTAGAGAAGGGATGGGAACCCAATGGGGTGCTGCTCTCGAACTGAGGTGGCATGCCCTGCCAAGTTGTTGAACACTAGCTGTCCGAAGTTGACTGAGTGACCCATCCCGAGTGCATAGAGAAATCTCCCAAGGTCCTTGTTAATAGTGCCACGATGTTGGGTGGGAAACCAGTTTTGGTGGCACATATGATATAGCAGTGAATGCTTAATGGAGAGCTCGGCCGATGGGATTGTGAAATCTATCCAGCTAGTCCGTGTGCCTCTAGTAAGTGTACGGGCAATGAGATCCAGGTCTTTTACTGGGAGTTCACCTTCTTCTGAATCGATGTTAAAGTATCATTGATGCTCTCGAGAGAAATTTGGAGTGTCTTACCTCGAGCCCTTAGAGCTCCATATTTGGGACTAAAATTTCACAGCTCCTCTGAGTTGCAGATTGTGTACAAGCAGTTGCTATAGCACACTCTTGTACGGACGGATCTTGTGCAGCAAGATGAAATAATGAACAACGATTTGTTCACCCAGTTCGGCCAACTGCTTACGTCTGGGGAGGACTGTACTCCAGTCCTCAATCCACTAGTCTCAAATGTCTCTCATACAACACGGTTCGACTCCACACAACCTATGCTACTCACCCTTAGCTAGTCGATCACACACAATCAGAACACCCTCTAACTTGTGTCTCACACACCAACACACTTGAATTAATTTAGAATAGCTACTCTATTGATCCTACAGACTCAGCCTATTCTAAATAAAACAATGCTATCGTAGGTCTGCTATAGCACCCATTGTAGCAACTAGCTGGTGCAAGTTCTGTCCGCGTCGCTCCAAAGCTTTCCGCCGAGCCGATCGAACTCTTCCACGAGCGCTGCACACTCTGGAATGCTCCCCCTTACTCAGTGACCACCTGTCACTAGCGAGACCTGGCCTCCTGCCAATTGCCCGAGTACCTCTACTCGACAATTGCTCCACGGCCTCCTTTGATCAACCAACAAGCAATCCCTGCTCTGAATTGGCTTCCCAGATCAAGCACTGATCAGACTCTGAAAGTCTCGATCACACTCTGCTTTAACCACTCAGCTCTGCGCTCACACTCTGCTCTCAGTGGTGATCCAATCTCTCCGTTCTAGCACTCTGTATATATCTCTCGGTATATTGCATTATCTTTGTGCTTGGATTCTGTCTCGGATGGATACATTGCTGCTCTGCCCAGCCTCCTTTAAATAAGAACTCCTTGCTCCATCAATATCAAATTTAGGAAGCCTTCCCAAAAAGCTCTTCTAGATTCTTGCAAGTTTGTTGAGATTTGATTTCTTAAAACAAACTTTAGAAATCTTTTCTTTACCTTGAGCTTGCTGAGTTGTTTGTTACTGCTGGAATTTCCTAAGTCCATTAGGAAACCTTCCAAAACTCCATGCTCCATCAACATCAAATTTAGGAAGATTCCTTAAAGATCTCAATAAGATCTTATCTTCTAATTCGTAGGAGATTAGATTTGTTTTGAGAAACAAATCTTTCCACAATCAAATCTTCTCCTGGATCTCAACAAAATCTCAACAAAATCATATCTCCTATTTTGTAGAAGATAAGATTTCCACTAGGAATATTCACTGAGAATATTTCTCCAAGATCTCAACAAAATCATATCTCCTATTTTGTAGAAGATTTGATTTCCCAATCAAATCTTCAAGCTTTGGTACCGAATCTTCACTGGGGATATTCTGAGAATATTTGGAAGCCTCCCGTTGCACTGCTACATCATATTTGGGCAGATTGCAGTGCTTGTAGGAGTTTGTCAATGATGCCACATACCTTAATAATCTCCCCCTTTGCATTTTTGACAAAATCCAAAGACCCTTCTGATCTTAGGCAATCTTCATCTTGTCTTTAGACTCCTTCTCTAGCAGCTTCCTCAGCTTCTTCAGAATTCATCTCAATTCAAGGACTCGAGCTATCCCTAGCTTGTCTTCTACTTATTCTCAAGTGGTGTCTTCAGATAGCTTCTGCTGTCATCGGATGGGGTACCAACTACTTGCTCTTAGTTGTTTTGTCAATCTTTTGAAGAAGCTCCAGCTTCAATCTTTGTGGGATGCTGTAGCAACTTCTTGCTCTGGTTTTGTCAAGGATGCCATTACCTTAACAATCTCCCCCTTGGCATTTTTTTGACAAAACCTGAGCATCTTCTGCAGGGGCTCCTCTTCTCCCTCTAGGATCGACTGACAAAACCTGCCACATAATACAAATAGCAGAACACATCTTCTCCCCCTCTTTGTCACAAATGATAAGGGGGAGCCTCAAGCTAAACTCAGCGAATAGACCAACGCCTCTTCTCCATCCACCGAAAGAAGACAACTCTTGGTATCTCAGAATGTGTCTCTTCCAATGACTTTGGGGAACTATCTGGTGGCTGCTTCTGAAACGTTGTGGTTGTTACGGTAGTATAAATACTAGTCCAATCACGGTGTTCAAACAATATTTATAAGCTGAGTGACCTCGAGTCGAACCCAAGAGAAAAGCCTAGACTAGTCTAAAGCTATCTAGTAATACCTAATGCGAGTCTACTAAATAAAAGGGGGGTTTTTCCTCTAAGTGAGGTATCTCTAGTAAATACTAAAGACAAGATGAAATATGGTCTAAGAGAAAATAATAGAGAAAACGTAGTCGGAATCCTATTTCACCCCTAGGTCACGCGATTAGCAACACAAAACTTGTCTAAATCATGAGTAAATTTGAGTGATGGTTCTAGGCTAAGGTATCACACATTCTAAATTCAATTCTCGCTCCTTCTCTAGAATGGGAATAATACCTAAATAGTACGGTTCTCAAAATCTCGCTCTATTGAACTGCGTAGAACTAAAGTCTCCTAATCTCAACCTCTCGGTCTATTGATAGTTAACTAAAGTCGCTCAATACTTAGCCTAGTGGAATGCGTATGTCACTCTCGCGCACAAACGCAACCTAAAATTAACATACTCAATCTTCTAAACAACCTAGGTTCAACTCTTATTCCATCCCTAGGTGTTCTAGCAATTCGTACTCATTCATGCGTTTCGTCAAACACTTGATGTGCACAAATTTGATATGAAGAGAAAGCATGAAAATTTTCAACCAAACTTCATTCATATAGATAAAAAGACAAGTCTTGCATTACAATCAAACCTAAAGGATTCATAAGAATCCCAACTACTAAACAACTACTCACTCATGTGTCACTCATGGTGAGTTTGAAACAAAACTTAATGAAATAGTTCAACAAGAGAAAGTAAAGAAGTAGAGAAGTAGGGTTTATAGAATGAGTAAAGGGTTGAGGTAGAGTCTTCAATTGATGATGTCTTCTCTGAATTCTTGACAATTCTTCATGTTCTCCAATTAGGGTTTCGTCCCATGAGAGGAACCCTAGGCACCCCAAGACTCTCTTTAATCTTTCCCATCTGTTTTCTATTTATACTTACCCGCCGTGCCCGAATCAAAAGTGATTCGGGAAAGGCTTAATGAGTTGATTCGGACAGAGTGTCCGAATCACTTCTGCTGCGTTAGAATCTTGCTTTTTTGACCCTTTAAAACTTCGAATCACGCCTTGACGTAAACTACAAAGTTTTAGATCTTTGAATTAGCTTTCCAACAAGATATGGAACGCCTCAAACGGATAAGAATCGTGCGCTCAGAAATTCTTCAATGATGAACAGGTCAGTCTGCCCAGATTTGATCTACAAGCGAATTCTCCCCGAATCAAGTGATTCGGGCAGGCCTTGAGTTGATTCGGCCGAATCAATACCTCAGTGTTGTTTTATGGCTGGCCGAATCATTTTTTCCTGGCCGAATCACTTTTAATTCTGTCAAACCTTCAATTGATTCGGTCAAACCCTTGTAGAGCCAAACTGATCCGGGCGAATCGCTTTTGCAGTACTAGAATCTCGTATTGTTGACCCTCTAAACATTAGAATTACGTCTTCATGTAAACTATAAAGTTTTAGTCCTTTGAATTAGCTTTCCAACAAGCTATAGCATGCCTCAATCGGATAAGCATCACGTGCTAGGAAAGCATTTGAAGAGGAACAGGTCATTCTGCCAGGGTGGCCGACTCACTTTTGCCTTTTGCTCGTTTTTGCTCTCGATCTATCGAAATTCAACCAGATTTTCTTCGGACCACTTCATATCATGTAGTACGCATTTTCACCCTGAAATGGACAAAGAAAACATCAAATGACTTTATAAAATAACGTAACAAACAAGAAGTAAAGTGAAAATACGGACAAATGTAAGGTCATTTATCCGCTTATCACCTTCTCCACCCATACCTGTACTGGTTTTCGAATCCACTGCTTCCGATCTCTGATGTGTCAAGCTACTCTTTCTTTCCTTCCAGCATTGTTTCGATGTCTCCCCCGATCTGCACCAGTGCCTTTTGCAATCCTCATTCTCCAGTTCGTTGTCCCTCCAACATATCTGATGTTTTCGTGCACAACTAGACAGTGACAATCCTTCATCGGACTTGGTCACCTGCGTGCCACATCTAATCCTTGGCTTCATTCGGCATTGTCCATCCGTGGGTGATCTCTGAGGTCTCCAATACTTTTTCAGGATCGGACATCTCCTCCGAATGTGTCCCTTCTGATCACAAAAATAGCTTCTGCGGCCATCGCTTCTGAATTTCTTTTCTGCTATAGGTGGTTGATACAGCGGTTGCTGTAGCAGCTTCTTGTTCACCCTTCCAGGCACCTTCTTCTGAAGTGGCTTCCGGAACAGGATCGGTTTCTCCATGGCAATCCCAGCACCTTCTGGCTCCGTAGCTTTGACAATTACCATCATCCCAGTATTTTCTTCACCCGTGTATCCAAGACCAGAATAGCCACCTCCACATCTTTGGCATGCTAGTATATCTTCAAGTGTGCTTGAGCCACTGTTAAGCATCTTTGTGGTCTTCCTGTAGAGGTTGAGCTCTTCATTCTCTGCAGCAAACTTCTCTTCTTGCTGGGCAGCCTGACTCGTAAGAGAAGTGATTGTCTTCAGCAACTCCTCTCGTTCTTCTTCTAGACACGATACTTTGGCAGCCCATCCTTTGTTAATCTTGATGACTTGCAGCACTCTTCATGCAACAGGACAAAGTTTCTTGCAATGGACTCCTCAGTGATTTCCTCATCATCACTACTGCATGACTCCTCAACACCATGAATAATTTCTGGCTTTGTTGAAACGGTGTTCTTCATATTAGTTGCAGTTATCAGAGCAACATTCATCGTTTGTTCAGAGTCTTCTTCACTGTCTTCGTCTCTCCAATTTGCAGCAGGAGTCTTATTCCTTTCATGAGCCGTCTAGAGGATCTCCCACGCTTGCTTAGCAATTTCACAGTCTGAGATCAGCCTGAAATTATTTGCGTCAACAGCGGCAAATATCGCGTTCAAGGCTTTGGAGTTACTGGTTGCTACAACTTCTTCTTCAGCTGTCCATGTCTCCTCTGGTTTCAACCGGGTAACTCCTTTGTCGTCGATGATCAGTAGGTGTGACCACCCAGACACTACTGCTCTCCAAGTCTTCTCATCCATCGCCTTTAGGAAAGCCTTCATTCTTGCCTTCTAACAACTATAATTTCCTTCTTCCAGAAGAGGCGGCCGACTTGTGCTTTGTCTCTCTTTCATCTTCGTTTGATGAACTCAGCAAGCCGCTCGGGATCTTCACTCTGTGTGTCGAGTTCCCGCTCTGATACAAATTGAAATTTCGCAGCGCCTCTGAGTTGCAGATTGTGTACAAGCAGTTGCTATAACACACTCTTGTACCGACAGATATTGTGCAGCAAGATGAAACAACTGAACAACGATTTGTTCACCCAGTTCGGCCAACTGCCTACTTCTGGGGAGGACTGTACTCCAGTCCTCAATCCACTAGTCTCAAAGGTCTCTCGTACAACACGGATCGACTCCACGCAACCTATGCTACTCAACCTTAGCTAGTCGATCACACATAATCAGAACACCCTCTGACTTGTGTCTCACACACCTACACACTTGAATTAATTCAGAATAGCTACTCTACTGATCCCACAGACTCAGCCTATTCTAATTAAACAATGCTACCGTAGGTCTGTTATAACACCCGCTGTAGCAACTAGCTGGTGCAAGTTCTGTCCGAGTCGCTCCAAAGCTTTCCGCCGAGCCGATCGAACTCTTCCACGAGCGCTGCACACTCTGGAATGCTCCCCCTCACTCAGTGACCACCTGTCACTAGCGAGACCTGGCCTCCTGCCAATTGCACGAGTACCTCCACTCGACAATGGCTCCGCGGCCTCCCTTGATCAACCAACAAGCAATCGCTGCTTTGAATTGGCTTCCCAGATCAAGCACTGATCAGACTCTGCAAGTTTAGGTCACACTCAGCTTTAACCACTCAGCTCTGCGCTCACGCTCTGCTCTCGATGGTGATCCAATCTCTCCTCTCTAGCACTCTGTATATATCTCTTGGTATATTGCTCTATCTTTGTGCTTGGATTCTGTCTCGGATGGATACATTCCTACTCTGCCCAGCCTCCTTTAAATAGGAACTCCTTACTCCATCAATATCAAATTTAGGAAGCCTTCCCAAAAAGCTCTTCTAGATTCTTGCAAGTTTGTTGAGATTTGATTTCTTAAAACAAACTCTAGAAATCTTATCTTTACCTTGAGCTTGCTGAGTTGTTTGTTACTGCTGGAATTTCCTAAGTCCATTAGGAAACTTTCCAAAACTCCATGCTCCATCAACATCAAATTTAGGAATATTCCTTTAAGATCTCAATAAGATTTTATCTTCTAATTCATAGGAGATTAGATTTGTTTTGAGAAACAAATCTTTCCACTATCAACTCTTCTCTTGGATACGGGAATCTCCACTAGGAATATTCACTGAGAATATTTCTCCAAGATCTCAACATAATCATATCTCCTATTTTGTAGAAGATTTGACTTCTCAATCAAATCTTCAAGCTTTGGTACCAAATCTTCACTGGGGATATTCTGAGAATATTTAGAAGCCTCCCGTTGCACTGCTACATCATATTTGGGCACATTGTTCTTCGCGCCAATACTGCTACTACAGATCCCTCCTACAGCTCCTGCTGTAGCAACTGCTTGTTCACTCTGGCTGGATTTGCACAAGTTGCTGTATTCACACGTTTGTTGTAGCAGACTCTTGTGCACCTTGTAGGAGTTTGTCAATGATGCCACATACCTTAACAGGGACTAGTCACGTCTCCTAAGCGTTGTGGCAGATTGACCACAAGTTTGCGGACCAACGCTTCTTAAAACCTTCTGGCTCTTTTAACCGTCCCATACATTTGATTGTGGTGAAGGAGAGCGACTATGGCTGGGCTAACATGCTTGCTTGAGTTGAGCAGCTTTTCTGGAATGATCTTCCTCTTTGATACGGCATTCCATCTTTGGGAGCACTATGAATTGGCAAACCAGATGCCATATGTCTACCATTGTCTTTCGCCTTTGATTTCTTCTTTGTCTTGTTGTGCGCTGAGCTATGTGGCGACATGGGGGCTTTCATCTTGATAAGAGGGACATCCGCTGGAGTTGCCTGAGGAGGTGGGATAGTGTTCGACCTGTGTTTGTGGCTTGACCAAGACACACATCTTCTGTGATAAGCACTCCTCCCTTTCTGCCCACGTCTTCCTTCTAGGTGGCTTGGTTGGTTTAGGGAGGTTAGGAACAGCGATAGAGGGTTCTTGAATCGGGATATTGTTTTCAGCAGTTGCTGTAACTTTGTCTGGGACAACCGTGTCCATTACTACAGTGCCAAAGATGGGGCCGGGAACAAAAGTTGTTGGGGGTTCTTCTTCAGATACGACCTTGGGATCGGTTAGGTTAGGGACAGTCAGGCCAGATCCACCCTTGTCTACAGCGTCTCTGGAGAGACTGATATTCTTGAGAATGAATACATCACTATTTAAAGAGGAAGTGTCAGAAAGATTACCGTGATGAGAACCGAATCTTTCTTGAGTTTCCTGAAGCCTCGTCCGGGGTCTTCTGGAAAACAGCTGTGATATGGGAACATTGTCGTCCAGCGAAGGTGAGATCGTTTCTAGTTGTGGTGTCGCCGTTTTTTTCGTGCGCGTTGAGGCTGAGTCTTCCGCTGACGAGCCCGTCTTTCCTCCTCTCATGCGGACCATCTTGGTGTCTCAGAGTTGATTTTGGGGATTTTTCGTTGAGCTTTCTAGGGCACAATCTTGCGTTGTTTGTGTGAGAGAGAAATACAAACAATCTCGTCCTTCTTGAGTGTGGGAGCATGAATAGGACCTGGAACTGTGTACGGAGTCCATGCTTGAATAGGCCACATTATTCACTGAACTTTGTTGCTGATGTGTCACCACCCTATTCGATTGGGTGCCTTCTCTCCTGGTGATTGTTAATGTCTCTGATTTTCTGGCCCATAGTGTGTTTTTTGAATAGCTAGGGAAATTACCTTGAAGTAAACTTTTCATCAGTGTTGGAGCGCACATAGGTTCAGGGAGAACCTAAGAGCATCAAAAGAGGAGTAATCCAAGGCTTTTGTGAAGGTATCAGCTACATATTATTCAGTTGGAATGTGGGATAGGCTGATCACTTTCTGTTCGACTAGTTCATGGATGAAGTGGTGGCGAATGTCTATGTGCTTCGTCCGGGAGTGTTGTGCTGGATTCTTTGAGATGCTGATGGCGCTCATGTTGTTGTAGAAAATAGTCATAACATCTTGTTGGACACCCAGCTCGGACAACATTTGCTTCATCCATAGTAGTTGAGCGCAACAAGTCCCAGCAGCGATGTATTCAGCTTCAGCCGTGGATAGCGAAATACTATTTTGCTTCTTGCTAAATCAAGACACCAGATTGGTCCCAAGGTAGAAGCATCCTTCTGAGGTACTCTTTTGGCCTTCAGCACTTCCAGCCCAATCTGCATTGCTATACCCAATCAGGCACGCACTGGTATCTCGAGTATTCCATAGTCCAAACTCTGCAGTTCCATTAATGTATTGGATGATCCTCTTCACATGGGTTATGTGCGTCTCCTTTGGGTCAGCTTGATACCTGGCACATACTCCTACTGAGTATGCGATATCTGGTCTACTTGCGGTGAGGTATAGAAGGCTGCCAATCATGCTTCTGTAGAAGGTTTGTTCTACTGACTTGCTTGTTTCGTCTTTGGTGACTTTTGTATGAGTAGCCACTGGAGTTCTCTTGTGACTGGCTTTTTCGAGACCAAACATCTTGATCAGATTCTTGGCATACTTGCTTTGCGATATGAAGGTTCCCTCTGCCTTTTGAACCACCTAAAGTCCTAGAAAGTAAGCTATTTCCCCTACCATGCTCATTTGGAATTCGCTCTTCATCTTTCCCATAAATTATTCCACCAACTCCTATGAGGTTGATCCAAGGACTATGTCATCCACATAGATTTGGGCAATGATGAATACCTTCCTGGTGCGTCTAATGAATAGGGTTTTGTCTACACCTCCTCTGGAATATCCGTGTTGAATTAGGAATTCTGTTAACCTCTCGTATCACGCCCTTGGAGCTTGTTTCAGCCCATAGAGAGCCTTCTTGAGCCGATACACATGGTCTGAATATGCTGGGTCTTCGAATCCTTTGGGTCGAGCAACGTACACCTCGCCACAGGAGCAAAGGTCTCGTCAAAATCTACTCCTTCGATTTGGGTGTACCCTTGAGCCACCAATCTCGCCTTGTTCCAAGTGATATTCCCTTTCTCATCCGTCTTGTTTTTGTAAACCCATTTTGTTTCGATGATGATGACTCCCGTCGATATAGGAACGAAATCACATACATTGTTTCTTTCAAATTCTCCTAATTCTTCTTGCATGGCCAGAATCCAGTGTTCATCCTTCATGGCTTCCTTGATGTTCTTCTGCTCTATAGTGGATAGAAAGCATGAATGGTTGATCATGTCTCGATAATTGATTCTGGGATTGCCTCGTGTTCGTCGGTCTTTTGCTGGATTTCCTATGATGTTGGTGATCGGATGATTCATCTGAATTCTACTTGTGGATTGGGAGCTTGACTCTGGGTTGCCTTCTTCTGGTTGTTCTTCATCTTCGGTCATTTCTTCCATCTGCACTAGATCGTCTGTTCGAACAGTTTCTTGTACATCGTAAGTCTCTTCCTCTGCTGGCTCCCAAGACTCCTCCTCCTTTTCTGGGTTACTTGGGAGATTCACTTCGTCATAGTCTTTTACCACAACATTTGCAGAATCCATCACTATTCCAGTTCTTTTGTTGAATACCCGATAGGCCCTGCTGCTTGTGGAGTATCCGAGAAATATACCTTCGTCGCTTTTAGAGTCAAGTTTTTATCTGTATTCGCGGTACACCAGTATGTAGCATGTGTTCCTGAATACATGGAAATATCTGACTGAGGGCTTGTTTCCAGTCCACAGTTCATAGCTGGTCTTCTCCAGTCCTTCTCTGATGAGTACTCCAGTCCTTCTCTGTTGAGTACCCCGCTCTGATACCAATTAAAAATACTGAATGGCAGGAACTTATCCAACACGTTGGTAGAGCAACTACTTGAATAAGCGACGCAGTATGATGAGATGACTGAAAGTAACCAATTCTACGTACTAAGTCCACAAGAAAGATTACTCATTTCGGTTGTAATCTAACCTACGTCTAGGGGGCTTATCCCAAGCCCGTGGGAACCAATTCACTATTTCAAGATCAAGTACAAGGTCATTTTAGAATAGTAGACTCTCTCTCTATTCTACCTTCAATGTACTCACCCAATGTGATTAACACTCAGGCCCGCCTGAATGTGAGACCTCCCGTCTCTTTCTACTGTTAGAGTCCTTCTCCCAGATGGGATCTCTTCCGCCTAGTGTTGTTGATAGCTCAAGATCGGATGCTTTCCTGATTGTCTTTAATGCTTGTGCAATGATCAATCTCTCAAGATTAGCTCACGGTTCTCTACTCAAAGCATACCTTCATAGGCTGTGAGTTGCTAATATTTACTGAGTTGCACCCCACGAATCCACACGGTTTGTTTAGATTTATTCCTTTGAATAGTTTGTTGAGATTTATCCTTTGAGATTGTTCGTTGACTCCTTTGAATATCCTTTGAATAGTTTGTTGCGATTGTTGTTTATCTGCTGATTTTGCGCACGCGTTTTGATGAAGTCTCCCTTCGAGGTTGTACAACATTGGTCGCTTTGTACAATACCTTGAACATTCGTACAGTTTTATTCAACATGCCAGCGTGCATCCATAATAATTTTAACCATGGCTCCTCTCATTTTTTAGATGGTAGAAAACCATTACAACAATATCGTACAACCATTTTTTTGGTATCTATGCCACGTGAAATATGTAGAGTGAATCGAGGAAGGAGAGAAGATGAGAAGGGACGAGAGAAGAGAGACCAATTATGTTAATAGCCTGCTTTTTACTCATGCTTTCCTCTATTATTTATATCCTCTATAAGTCTCTATACACGCGTGCATGTAAATCATGACGCCTGCACATCATGTCTACATACATCTTCTTTAGTGCGATTCCCAACATGTGTTTTCTGCAGCACATATTCATTCACTGGGTAACGATTAAACAGTGTCTTGCGCCTTAACCCACGTCCAACCACTTCACCTGAATCATACATTACTCACCCACTTAAGAATGACTTGGGGGGGAAATTTGGTAATCTTGGTCAAAGTTCCCAAATAGAATCCTCGAATCCATGCCCATGCCATTTCACCTGAACCTGCGCGATCTCTTGAGGTCTCCTTTGCAAGACCCGTGTACCAATGATTCTCTCTGGTGTCAAGGCTGGGTGCAAAACTATCCGACCAGATCATTTGTTGGAAGGGCAGAGAAGCACGACATCGTTTGAGGGCCGAAAACACGCTACCCTCAGGAAAGACTAGACGGTAAAAAATAAATACTACCAACTCGAGCGATAAATGCTCATGAGAATTAGGCAAGCAAGTTATGAAGTCTATAGGAAATTCGTAAGTTTCAGAAAAGAAAGATAGGAAATTCGTTGAGGCGATTTAATCCTGATTGGTTTATTCAGTATGGTAAATGGATAGAGTATAGCATGAAGAAGGATAAAGCGTATTGCTTGTGTTGCTATTTATTCAGGGAGCCCGGTAATGATACGTTTGTGACAGAAGGTTTTGATTATTGGAACAAGACTGGAAGATTTTCTTTGCACGTGGGGGATGTCAATAGCTCCCATAATAAAGCACTGAAAAAATGTGATGATTTGATGCGACATGATCAGTCGATTGCAGTTGCCCTTCGTAAACAAGATGATATTATGAAGGCTGAACATCGTATTCGGTTAAATGCTTCCATTGATGCTTCTAGATTTTTATTGCATCAAGGATTGGCATTTCGTGGACATGATGAGTCTGAGAAGTCAAAGAATCAAGAAAATTTTATAGAATTGATAAAGTACACCGCTACACAAAATGAGAGCATTAACAAAGTTGTCTTGAAGAATGCTCCCGGGAATAACCAAATGAGGTCTCTAGATATTCAGAAGGACATTGTTCATTGCTTTTCTCAAGAGGTACTTTCTTCTATACTTAAAGAAATTGACGATGGTGTATTCGCTTTGTTAGTGGATGAGTCCAGTGATGTTTCTTATAAGGAGCAAATGTCGATGATTTTGTGATTTGTTGACGAATTTGGAATTATTAAAGAGAGATTAATTGGTGTTATTCATGTAAAAGATACATCAGCAGCAAGCCTCAAAAGTGCGATCGATTCACTGTTCAGTAAACTTGGGCTTAGTTTGCAAAGTATTAGAGGACAGAGTTATGATGGAGCAAGTAACATGAGGGGTGAGTTTAATGGATTAAGAGCTTTGATTTCACAAGAAAATAGCTATTACGTGCATTGCTTTGCTCATCAGCTGCAACTAGTTGTTGTAGCAATTTCGAAGAAACATTTTGAAGTTGGTGACTTTTTTGAACAAGTATCTCTATTGGTGAATGTGGTTGGGGCATCATGCAAAAGAAAGGATACTATGCTAGAACTCAATAGAGAACAAGTGAAAAAAGCCATATGTAATCATGAAATCAGAACAGAAACTGGATTAAATCAAGAAATCACTTTGTTGAGGCCGGGAAATACACGTTGGGGTTCTCACTACCGGACGCTTTTGTGTTTGATGGAGTTATTTCCTATGATTCTGAAAGTGCTCGAGTATATTGAGGAACAAGGGTCAGACGGCGGGAAAAGGCGCCAGGCATACGGTCTTCTCAAATATTTGCAATCATTTAATTTTGCATTTTATTTGCAACTCATGCTTCTTATTTTGGGCCTCACAGAATCTTTATCAGAGGTCTTTCAAAGAAAATGAAATTTCACAGTGTCTTAGTTTGACAGATTTTGTGAACAAGCAGTTGCTGCAGCACACTCTTGTTCACTCGAAAAATTGTCTCAACAAACAATGAACAAGGCACAGGTTTGTTCACCCAGTTCGGCCAATCTGCCTACGTCTGGGGAGGACTATTCTCCAGTCCTCAATCCACTAACTCGAAGGTTCCCACGTACACACGGTTACAACTCACGCAACCTATGCTACTCACCCTTGTGTGGATCACTCGACACAATCAGAACAAGCTCTGACTTGTGTCTGCACACCCTCTGCAATATGTCAATCTAGAATAGCTACAGACTTCTCAAGACTCAGCCTATTCTAAACTACAACTACTCAGCAGGGTTGCTGTAGCAACTGCTGTAACACACAACTGAAGCACAAATGTCCGCGTCGCTCCAAGGCCTTCCACCGAGCCGATCGAACGATCCCACGAGCGCTGCACACTCTGGAATACTCCCCCTCACTCAGTGACCACCTGCCACTAGTGAGTACTGCCGCACGACACTAGACCGAGCCTTCCACCCGTCAGTTCATCCGCGGCTTCCCTTGATCAACCAACAAGCTCAGCAGCTCTGAATTGGCTTCCAGATCAAGCTTGAATCAGACTCTGCAAGTCCTGATTCCCTTCTGCTATAATCACCACAGCTCTGCGCTCACGCTCTGCTCTCGGGTGATGATCGAAGAATTCGTTCGTCGCACACCAAAGATAGCACTCTCTGAAATCTGTGTATGCACTCGTGTATCCCTCAGCTTCGATCAGCCTCTCTGCCCTGAACACCTCTTGCTTAAATAGCAGCACCACTTTAAGCAATGTCCAGGTTTAGGTAATGTCCCAACAAGATCAATTATCTCCTAAAATCTAGAAGATTAGATTTGATATTTATCTTCAATGCAAATCTCCTTCTCTGACTAGTAAACCTCTCTGGAATATACTCCACAGCATATTAGAAATACTTCAGATGCTCTCCGAAGTGATTCCAGCCCTTCAAGACACGCCCAGGTTGCTGCTGCTTCTCGGACAGATGAACCAGCCAGTTGAACAAGCTCCTGCTGCAGCATCCCCTGCTGCAGCTGCTGCTAGTTCACTTCTGCTGCCTGCTTGATTATTTGAGCTGCAGCAACTCCTTGTTCATTTGTGCTGGTTTTGTCAAACACTGCCATACTTGCATCATCAGAAAAGATCAAGACATTTTGAATGCCATGTCGATGGTAACATCAACGAAACAACAATTACAATCAATTAGAGATGTGGAATGGAATTCTCTTCTGTTGAAGGTATCATCATTTTGCAAGGACCATGACCTTCTAAGTTTAAATATGGAGGATGAGTTTGTTGATCCACGCCGGCCTAGAAAAAAATCTAATATCACTAACCTTCAACATCTTCAAGTGAATTGTTTCTATACAGTGGTGGATTGTGTGATGCAAGAGTTCAATGATCGCTTTAATGAGGTTAATTCTAAACTTCTTATTTGTATGGCTTCACTGAGTCCAACGGAATCATTTTGTTATTTTGATCATTCGAAGTTGATGAGACTGGCCACACTTTATCCGAATGACTTTGATTTTGGAGATCGAATGACTCTTGAGCATCAGTTGCGCATTTATATAGACAATGTTCGAGAAGATGTGAGATTTTCTAACTTGAAGGATCTTGGTGTTTTGAGTAGATTGATGGTTGAAACTAGAAAACACCTTGCATTTCCATTAAAATATCGACTTTTGAGGCTAGCTTTGACATTGCCGGTCGCCACTGCAACCGTTGAGAGAAGTTTTTCAGCAATGAAGATTGTGAAGACAAATTTGCGCAACCGTATGGGAGATTCTTTTTTGAGTGAGTTACTTATCTGTTACATTGAAAAAGATATTTTTCGTACCATTCGTAACGATAATGTGATTGAGCGTTTCATGAAAATGAAAGCTCGCAAGGAACAATTGTAACGTATTTATATTATTATTATTATTTTGAAAAAACATTTGCCCCCCATTAAAACAATTTCTGGCTTCGCCACTGCTCTTGACCCACAACCACTTTTATAAAATCAAATTATTACGGCAACTATATTTTTGTACAGTCATTGACTATACAAATTAAAATTTAGTCGTCTGGCAAGCCGAGAGCTGACACTCGGCATGCTACACTTGGCTTGGAAATGTGACCTTTGATACCGCTCCTATTCTTCTCCTCAGCTTGTGTCGGACGAGAGGCTAGGACCCTTTGTCAAAACAGAGGTCCGGAGGCACTTCTTTCTTATTTACTTGTACCGTTCATGCACATTGCTATAAATTTTGATTTCATTTCTGACCGTTTTTTGCGACGGTTTTAAATAGTCATATAATTATGCGACGATTTTTGTTTAATTCATGTGTCCCAGAGAGATATGTAGCATGTCTTTTTGGCAAACAGAGCCTGTATCGGTCAAGCGTCTGTAAGCTGTAATATGGATGTCGAAGCAGACCAAAAAAATTCACAAGACTAAGAAAATTCAAGTTAGCTTGAAAAGAGACGCACGCAATCAGTCCTGGTTTCCTAAAATGGTACGCAATTAGTTCGGGTTTCCTAAAATGGCATCAAGGAGATCTCGAGGCGGCTAGGGTTTGGAAGAGTATCTAAACCGAAGATACCAGGATTCTATAAACAAGAGATTGAAAAGTTTTAGGAATGATGATTATCTACAATCTAAAGATAATCATTCATTGCCTAAAGAGAACATGTAACCGGTTTGTTAGAGGTATGACATCCCTTGACAAAACTGCACAAGATTCTGCTTCAGCAATCCTGAAGATTTGAAGTTGAAGCACAATCGGAAGAATTGGCGAGATACAGCAACCAAGCACAAGGATCTACTACAGTACTCTGTGGACCACAAAAGCTAAGAGAAACTGGGCAAAAGGCCAAAGACAAACTCTGCTTTAACAACCCGTGTTGATTTAAAGCTAGCACACTCTGGACAAGTATCCTGGAGATTCACGGAGTGGTCTATGAGTCGCAGAAGTTCAGGGTGCGCCACAATCATCATCAAGTGTCATGTAGATGTCATCTCTCGTTTGGAAGAAAAGCTTAAAAGATAAGGATCCTAAAAGTCCGTTTTATGCAACAGAATCTTCAACAACTTTGTAAGAATCTAAGAAGAGATTCTGATAATGATGGGATGCCCTACGAATCAAAAGGCAACAAAGTTTGCATCACTGGCGACACGCGAAGCTGTAAGAGCACGGCAGCGGCAGTGCCAGAGGAGATGGAACGAAGAAATCGAAGCAGAGAATTCTCACAACCTGAGATCAAAGCAGAGGGCTGAAGGTATTGTGAGGTGCGCTGAAGAGATCAGAACTCGTTGAGTTTCATCAACATTTGATCCACAGATTTCAACTGGAGCGTGGCTCGTCAAACAGGAGCTTCAGAGAACAGCTGCAAACGAACCTGTCGCTGGCTGTTGAAGATCCGAGTGTCTCTCCTTGATATTGTCAGGTGGGCATTGATCAAGGGGAGCAGATTCTGAGTTAGTGAAACTCAGAGAGAGACGGACTGATTGGCAGAGAGTGCTGGAGAAGTCATCTACAGAAGTTACAGCAACTCTGAGATAGAGTGTGCTGAAGCATTCTGTGTACTGTACATTGTAATAGGGTAGGCTAAGTCTGAGTGTCAGGTCTATAGCTATTCATTACTTGAAGTGTGTAGGTAGCACGAAGAGAGTCTTTGTGATCGGACTGCTAGCTAGTCTAGGGGGTTAGATTGACCGAAAGTTTTTGACTAGGTGAGAAGTAGAGGTGAGAGTCCTTTGTACTTTGAACCGTGATGGTGAAGTCTTGAGGATCGGAGAGTGATCCTCCCCAGATGTAGGCAAGTTGCCGAACTGGGTGAACAAATTTTCAGTGTCTTTCTTATTCGTCACAAGAATAATTTCCTCATAAATATACAGAGTGTGCTACAGCAGAAGCAGCACAGTTAAGTTTCCTAGTTCATATAATTGTTGGATCCCGTGGTATCTATTGATTATGCAAAAAGAAATAATCCGAAGTTAAGATCATTCTCGTGTGGAGAAATGCATCGGAGGGAGCTCGATCATTATTAGATATCGGTAGGAAGTTGAGCTCACTCGAAGTTGATCATAGGCCCATTATTGTACGAACAGACTGTGAAAGCATCTCGTTAAAGTGCTGGTGTTCTTTGAAGGAGAACTTACGATCTGTGGGAGGCAGATCGAGGTGGACTAGAGAGGGATCTTAGTCTGAGGGAGTCAGGCGCATTCACTCTGGTGCAATGACATAGTTGTAATATAGGGAGTCTTGTTACGTAAGACCTATTATACTTGACCATTGTTAGTGAAGTGCTTTCCACCCGGGGTTCAGAGATCCCCCCCCCCCCCCATTAGGCTCGTGGAGCTGAACACGGTGACCATATTCTTGTGTCCTTAACATTTCATCGTACCAGTTGGTTAGTTATTAACAACTATCCAATTGCTATCTCTTTGAGTATTGTGAATAAGCTAACACAGTACGCTAGAATAGTCACAGTGGGACAGACATACGAATTTCAGTTTTTCAGCAGTTATACGACGATTTAATCGACCATTATTGTTCGGCGGTGTATGTGTTATGCTTAGGAATGAGTTGCGATAGTACCGTTTACGAGATAAAAATCATAAATCCTCCGTATCATACGACATATTTACGATGAATGCCATTTCCGTCGCAAATGTGGTTTTTGATAGTATGGTTTATGCGATATGTTTTCGATGGTGTTACGACAGATTAATTTACTACGAACGATGTTTTGTTATAAATATTATTTATTCGGCAGTTGTGGTTGCGATTCAAATGTACGACATTATCAGTATTAGATTATTTGGGGAAATGTATCGCCGATATAACCGCGGCTTGTTCTTAGGATTTATCTCTTATTTTAGGATATCTTCTATCTCCGATTATTCTCCCTACACCAAAAAAAAAATTTCACTCGTCACGAAACCTGTGCCATTTTTGATTTTGTAACTAATCAGGTACTATACTTCTAACTTACCATTTGTCAAAGCCGTATAGAGATTATTAGGTTTCTTTATTCCGTTTGTAGCTTATTTTACGAACAAGAGTTATTGCAGATATGTCTAACACATTTTCCATGAAACAGTTAGTTCAAGGATAATTTTGGATGTACAAACACGTAATCATGTTGAATCATATAATAATGGTATGTTTATGGATGGTGTCAGAAGGTTTTTTGAAGCGGTTTCTTCGAATGGGCAAGTACTTAATGTAAACAAGATCTGTTATCCATGCACTAGGTGTAATAATATGTTATTTTGTGAAGTTTGTGTTACTAAAAATCATTTGTTTATCGAAGGGTTCATTATTATTATAATTAGACTCTTCATGGAGAGGCAATAGTAGAAATGACATATACCGGATGTGTTAACGAGCATAGTTTTGATGTCTTTATGAAAAGCACATGTACGACCACCCTTTGATTAAATTGATAGCATGTATCAGAATATGGTAAGTGATATAGCTGAGTCGAGCAGTGGTTCCCATCAGTTGTACGAAGAACAACTTGAGAAACCTAATGAAGTAGTATCTCATCTATATATTTGTTTAAACCGAACTGCAAACATGTATTTTAAGGTTACTCTACTGAGGCAGAACTATCTATTATCATGAAATTATTTCAAATCAAGGCATACCATGGATTGTCGGAAGCAGCATATGATTCAATTTGCAGGACAATAGGAAATTTGCTTGACTGCGACTATCGAGTGCCTACTACGTTTCATCGAAAAAGAAATTAGTGAGTGGACTAGAATGTGGTACATTCAAATTGATGTATGTGTAGATGGTTGTATGATGTACTATGGGTAGGACAAGAATTTATTAAATTGTCTTTTTTATGGGGAACCAAGATGCAAAGAGTCATGCAAATTGCAAGGCTCGAGCAATTACAAGAAGAATGTGAGATCTCAAATGCTCTCAAAGGTTGTATATAGCTACATTGTCTTCAAAGGTTGTATATAGCTACACACATGGAAATATTTTTTTCGAATTATGACTTCAATTCTGAATCTCACAATGTAAAACTGTGTGTTCGGATGGCTTTAGTCAGTTTGGTGTGTCGGAAAAATCATACTCATGATGGCATGTTATGTCAACGCCTTATAAAAGACCCCATGATTATGCATAAAAACGAGATATATGTGACTGACCATCTTAATTTCAGACCAAAAATTCCTAAGAAACTCATTGATATGTCCTTTGATCGATGAATTGCTCACTTTGTAGATTATTGGAGTGTATTTATTTGATGCGTGAAATAATCAAAACATCAAATTTTGTCCTAATGTGCACAATGTCTGATTTCTCTTCCTACGGTATGTTATCTGAACGTCAACTCACTGACACTTAGGCTGACCATGTTATATGGAACATATGAAGATGTTTGTGCTTCATAATGGAAGGAAAGTTTTTTATTTTGATTGTTACAAGAGGTTTTTGCCTGAAAACAATACGTACAAGCAAAATCGTCAAAGTTTCTTTTGGTGATCGTTAGAACATGATTCTGCAGTAGATATGCACAATGATCATGCAATTGTTGAAAGAATATGCCATGTGAAGACGGCATTTGAACAGGGCCAAATGAGAAACTGTCGGATTTTGGTAACTATTACCACTGGACAAAGAAAAACATATATTAGGAGTTACCTTACTGAGCGGATATGAAATAAAGACACAATCCTAATGTCATGAATATTGAGAGAAAAATGTTTTCAAAAATCACTTTAACATCATAATGAACGTCAAAGAGAAAACGAAGGATAGTGGAACTACAGACATTGCTCTTTACTGCAACCATCCAGGGTTGGAATTATAAATTCTTCGAGGTAAATTAGTCGTTGAAAATTTTTAGTACACACTTACTGCCAACCAGCAAACCAGAAATATGTCATTGGATCAAAGGACGACAATTTCCAGATGGTTACTCGGCCAAATTGGGTAACCATGTCGATCTACAACAACGTAAGTTAGTGGGGTATAAAATCACAGCACACATGTGTTCTTAGAGAGGTTACATTTCGTGGGATGCTTCTCACCACTTATGAGGACCCATATATACATTTTCCGGATATTTATGCATCATCGTTAGATATCGACCGCATGATGATCTGGAAGGCAAATATAGTTGAAACTCTATGCAAATTAGAGACATTTTTTTTTTGTCTTCCATGTTTGATTCTATGGAGCATTTACCAATTCATGTCGAAGAGGAAACTATATTCGGTGGACCAATTTAAGGAATTTATATATTGGCTAAAAACAAATTTGCAGTTGAGGCTGCTCTAGTTAATGCGCACATTCAATAAGAGACTGTATTTTTTAGATCTGATTACCTGGGCATGAATTCAAAATAATTGCTTGAAGACTAAAGCGTAATGAGAGACATATTTCTATATTCAACTATGTCGCGGAGTTCGAATTACTCAAAGAAGAATGCTATCAACCAAGGAGTTTTCACTAAGCTTACTTGAACACCTAGAAATAAGAAGATTACTTCAGGTAAAATGTGTAACCCATTTATGTTGATTATATAGTTATCCCTTTGTTATAATCTTAAAAGTTTGTTGCATTGAGAACAATTGGTATACATTAATTGCAGAATTGTTAATAGTAAATATAGTATGCATACAAATTTGTTGACTTTATTAATTAATTTGTAAAACTTAGTCTCGTTGGAGAAAGAGTTGGGGAGGAGTGCTAATTGTCGAGAAATATACGGCCGCCTGATGGATTCTACTTGGATCCACCAAGCTAGCAGACAGTGGTATGCTACATATAGTCCTTAATACAATTCAAAATGCGTAAACTACCTACTAAAATGTTTAATTTCCATTATCATACATGATCGATATGAGGCTTGGAAGCGAGGACCTGGAGATTTTTGCTGCTGAAGTGAGACTCTCCCAGAGACACAAGTTGCCCAGAGTTGTTGGTGTTGCATCTACTATGATTAGGGAGAGTCAATTCAAGGGAGATTCTAACCCGTCGAGTGTCACATCCCCACCCATTCTTACGATTATCCAGTAATCGATTGAAGAAAACATGATCATGATGTTTGCAAACTTCACAAAGTCGTTCAAAAATGACATAACCCAGAACCTCACTTTGAACATAACTCAGATCATAACCTGACGAAGGTGGTGAAACAGTGTGTTCAGGATGCCTTGCATGGCCTTGAGAGTATTGCTCCTAGGCATCCGCCATCTAGTAGAGGGGATGATGACGACGATGCCACTGAACGGACGCTTGATCATGACCTAGGCGAGGATAATGACGGGCTCTGGCTATTAGTAATGTTTCCAAGTTCTTGTTTTTTAATGATATTACTGGTCCTAAACATTTAAATTTACTTTTATTCTATTTATTTTCTATTTTAATAATATTTTTATTGATATGAAATTTCTAATATTTATTTGGTGAATATTTTATAAAACCGTCAAATAAGCATCAAAACACCGTCGCACTTTATTTTCTGGGTTTCGTCGCAAAACTGTCATATTATTGTCCTATGTCGTTACTGAATTCCGTCAAAGAACCGTCATATACTTTGTTTTGTAGTTTCGATAGTGCACGAATAATTGGATTGTGTCATATCACCGTCGAAAAAATACCATTTCGTTTCGTCTAAACACCATCATATAGTCACCTAATGTTTAGCTTCGGATTTCCGATGTGTTTATGACGATAGTGTTTTCCATCGTATTTTCGTCGAATAATTTATTCGATGGTTAATTTTACGATGGAATTTTCATTATCGAAAATTTGCCGATTATCTTGGTTATTGGACCATTGACCGATCCATATGCAACGAAAATTGACGGCCGAATAAAAACACAAAATTTGTAGTGCATGCAATGATTTAAATATGATATTTAAATGACTTTTCGTTTAAATCAATAACAGAAAATAATGATACCATTTGAAAAATGTGAATCAAAGTGTGAAGAAAATGATCATGAGATCCCATTTTGTGACCAAATACGAGAGTGTTCAGCATATCAATGTGGCTGGATTTAATCGGAATCAAAACCGTATAATATGAGGTATAAAATCAATTATTTATTTATATGCCAAAATAGAAGCTAAGACAAGTGAGATAATGATGCTCAAATAAGTGAGTTAGTGCTCACTTAAGTTGTCCTTAAGTTTGAAATTGAAGGGGTTGAATGATCATTCATTTGAGCTTCTTTAAGATTGCCTTAATTGTGAAGTTTGATAGGTTGAATGACCTTTATTTGATCTTATTTAAGCTACCCTTAAATGGAGAGTTTAACTGTCATGATATTCATTTTGGTCATGGGTATTGGCCATCTTTAAGGACATTAAGCTACCCTTTAAGCAAGAATGTTTTTTTATGGATGAAGTTACAATTCATCATTTGCTCATATCTAGAGCGATTCAAGGTATATACATGTCAAGCACAAGCTACGCATGACACCTTATCAATTAGCACATTGGCGAGAATCAAAGCGTTCACCCACGGACGGATCTTTATTATTCCACATAGGGGCGACACGACACAACGAAAACAATAAGTCTAAAGCGCACTCTTCACTTCGCCGGAGCAATGGTGAAAATATTGGCACTGTGTTGATGTTAAATGTATATAAAATCAATGAGTGTGTCAAATGTGTTTACATTACGAACACTAATGTGTTTCGATGTTTAAATATAGTTGATATGCTCATCGTTGGAAGCAATGATCGCGTGATTAAGTCTTAATCTTGATTTATCATCCACCTTCAAACTTCAAAAAAAACTTCTCAATTTTGATTTGGTCACTAAACATATTAACACATCATATTCGTAAAGTCATTTGGCGTGCATTTAAGGTTAAAGAAAAATATTGTACTTTCTTAATGATTTTCATGATAAACTTTCGAACCCTCTATATTATTAAAGAAATTAATTCATTTTGAATTTTGTGCTCAATGGAATGATGATGAATTTGAATGCATCTATTGTAATCTTACATTACAACATCAAAATTGTTAATCATCTCCATTAATCCTAACAAACTACCAACCATGACTATCTTAATAAAGTTTCTCATTAGACATCTAAAAGTCAAATTGTTTTTAACGAAACATTGCTCATTAAAACTTGTCTCTCTTTTTCTTTCATTCTCTAAATCTTTTTAGATTTAAATTCTTTCCTTTAGTCCCTATCAGTAAATATTCAATATTTTTTCATGTTACACAAGTCTTTTTCTTAATGCTTCCAATCTATTGATCTTCCATTTGCTAAAAAACTATTATTCTCCCTTGATTTAAACAACTTGCAATAAAAGCAACACACTCTATCCACTTACTTCGAATAAATCGACCAGTTTCTGTCTATCATATCTCTATTTTTATACCTCTAGATTATAAATATATTATTTTATAGAAGAATCATCTAAAGGAAATATGAGATTTAATTCCCTAATTGATCCTTTTAGATTACAAAAATATATAATTGTATAGAAGAATCATCTCAAGGAAATATATGATTTAATTCTTTAATTGATCCCTTTATTATTATTTCTTTATTTCTTCTATCAAGATTATGTCAATTCTAGAATCATATTTATGTGCAAAAATATTTGATGCTTCATGATCCACAACACTTCTAACATTAAATTTGTTTGATCTATTATCATATCCACTTAACTATTAGCATCTTCATTGATTATATTTCCATTATTAAAATGTTGATTGTCTCCTTAACAATCATCAACAAACTTCTTCAGAAAGTTTAGAACATAATATTGTGGACGAATTTTTCAAACTTTCGATTTTGCTCAAAATATTCCGTTTATTTTATCTAAATATTTAAAAATGATACTACTATATATTTAGATAACATTTTTAGAAAGGGGGTTCAACATGATAATATCTGAACTAAAGTGAAAAAAATTGTCTCATCTCAAAGGTCTCAGTAAACTGTAGATGTTTACAAAATCAAAGCTGGCCGAGTAAGACAAGAATCATTTCTCCACACAAATTCAGAGGAATGAAATGAATGATACTTCTTGCCCTGTTCTATTCATGGAGAAGTAGCACCATATGCGCAAACTCATGAAAAAACAAGCAGGAGTTCCGACTCTTCTAGACATCATTGGTGATGCATGTTTCCTCTGGCAGCCTGAAGCTTAGACAGTACATTGCCTGCATAATGAGAGTTTAGCAAGTTAATAAGTCTATTGAGCATAACCGACCCACCCTTGTCTCAGGCTAAGGAAAGATGATATTTTGGACATACCTTATTTGGTGCGACATCTCTAACCCTGTGAAGTCTTGGGTCATGGATGCGTGCTTTCAGAGCAGTTTCTGCTACCTGGATTATGTGATATGCGTTTCTTAAATCGTAGCTATTCAGGAGAAAAATAAGATAATGTGCATTCTGCCAATTATTTAGCCTTACCTGGATAATTGTTTCGTTTGTTTCCGTGGACCGCATGAAGCAGTAACAGTGAATCCAAGGCAAAGTTCCCTTCCAATAATATTTCTGAATGGCGCCTCTAAACGCATCTGATGGAGAGATGCCAACCATTAAAAAATATTACGAGTATTCTACTAATATTTTAATTACAACTTTAAGGTGAATAGCGCATAATTAAAGACAAGGAAAGCAGCACTTTTTATCAAATACATTTTGCTTTCTAACAATATAAAAACATACAAAAAGTAAATAAATTAACATACAAAAACATGTAGGGTGAGATACCCATTAGTAGAGTTCCAGATATACCAAGAAAGTGAATAGCGGATGCTGGTAAATTCATGACCACATGATCAATATGTTCCCATGTCTTGACATTAGTCCAATCTCGTTCCAATTTCCTCCTTTTGTTTGCTCCTTTTTTCTTCCCCACTATACAGAACGATGGAGATAAATATTCTTTGATCCATTGATTCAGTAACACAAATTCATTTCCAAATTGTCAAATGAAGTTACTGAATTTACACATGCATCAATTCTACTACATATGGCCCAATATAAGGCGAGAATTCCAATTGTAATGTACCTTCCTGAAGGCTTTCTGATCCTTGATTGGCATTACTAGTACCTAAAATTTTGCTTCCACACAAGCCTCCTGAGCTACCAGTTATGGTTGCTTCACTTTCTTGTGCTGTTATCCAGAGCATCAATAAGCAGCATAAAGCAACTAAAAGCAACAAATTCCTGCTGAAACCATAAAGATTTACCTTCATTTCCAGGATGTGTTTCATGGTTTCCTTTTGTCATACACGCTTCAAGGGTAGGACCACTAACTTCTGAACCATTCTCATGACTGGGTACGGCCAATAGTTGAGATATGAATTCTCTAGCATCCAGATTGTATGCACGAATATGATCATCAACCTTGTTGATGGTTGCATTGATCTTCAGATACCGTGTGCTATCTGGATTAAGGTCATTTGCGTATACCAGGCATCCTCTCTGAGCTGCTGGAATAGCAAACGGGCCAATACCGGCAAACATGTCACAAATGATTTCCCCATCCTTAAATTGGGAAACCAGCCTTTTATGCTCATGTTCTAACCTTGAATTCCAATAGACAAGGCTGTAATCGAGTTTGAAAGTTGCTCCATACTGCTTGACTTCAGTAACCATGTCATCTGTCCCCGCAAGAACCTCAAACTTTGGAACGCGAAACTCATTTGAAATTGACCCAACTTTGTTTAAAATAGTTTTGATCCTTGGATAATTTTTCTGAAAATATGACAAGGACGCCAAGTAAAACCTAACTCTTTGAGAAATCAACACACTAGTTTTCAAATACAAATAAACTATTTAAGAGTCATGCCACACTCAAAAGAGTGCATTTCCGTTCTAAACTGGGTCTTGGGAGTAGGTATTGAAGCTTGTAATTTTAAATGATATTCAATTTAATTGGATAACTAGCTTAGACACCCAAAAATTGCTCAAATGCACATTTAAGGACACTATCTTTCATATAATGCAAAGTAGCACATAAAGTTTCCTTCGACTATTTTTTTAGAGAACAAAAATCAGTGGATTCTCTTGAAGTTTGTACCCAAAAGAAACTAAGATTACAAAGCATATAATACTTACATCATAGATAACCTTAGCAATAACTTCCTTGAAAGGGAGCAGCTCTTCAGTTATGTTCAGATGGGCAATGTGGCCTGCATTAGTTTAACATAGTTGCATTAGACACAAGTATCAAGGTTCGCAAGGTCTGACACTGAGCAGGTTTAGCAAGTCAGAAAGAGAGTTTGTAAGCTTAACTATTGTTTCAAAAGAAGACGGCACCTCAACTCCAGCTGGAAGAATCTGCTTTAGTACATGGTCTGTTATCAAAAAACTAGTTATTATCAATTCCATGTTTGCGATAAAGAGTAAAAATATACAGTTTAACATGGGATCAACAAATTCATCCCTCTTCGGCACTATTTCGAGGTAATTTACTTATCAAAATAAGCTGATCAAGTAAACTCATCATGTAACATTTTAAAGGTTAAACTTAAGTTGCAGGCCTGTGGCATTCGTGCAATGAATGCCAATCTAATCCCATCAGATGATTACCTGCACCCCAGTAAGAATAGTCAAGTGTTAAGGAGTATGGAACCAGTTCAATCTTGCACTGCTCCTTCAGCTCATCGAGTTTTTGTACTGGAATAGCTGATAGATCAGCTGTGCGAGAAAGGAACAATAATGAGCAAGCACTACACAGTAGTATATAAAACCTCATCAGCTTCATTGAATATCAATCAATGAAGTAGGTCCTCTTATTTCACTGGAAGTTTGGAAAGAAAGATGATGATAACAAGAGTTTCAACCAATTGCAAACCTGTTCACTAGCTTAAACCAAGGCCCAAAGAATATCAATATCAATGTCAATATCAATATCAAAACCAGCAAACATCAAATGAAATCTGTTACCAGGAAACCTAACTCTTGCATAGAAAGAAAAAAAATCAACTAATGTATCAGCTCCATTGCCTTAACAAAAACACCATGATCTTTCATACCTGGATCCTGAACTTTTTCTGATAAAAGCATCAACCGATTCTTGGGACATGTCGGGTCTTCGGTGATAGGTTTAATCCGAGGTTTATCAAACAAGTAACTGTATAACAAATGCCACACACTTATCTCAATTACTTCACTAAATTGAAGCAGACACTCGAAGCAACATACATGGAAAGTCAGGAGATGCCCATCAAAAACTTACCCGTTAAGAATTCTAGTCGCGACCTTGCAGAGCTCACATGGGACTCGGAGCGCCCACAACTTCAAGTGCACGTCGAACTTACTAACGTTAAATTCGGCAATCATTGAACTCTACCACTGGATTTACAGTAACGAGACGAAGCTATTCCACCACTCGATTCGATGAAAAAAGTTACAAAAACAACTGAAATCGTCACAGTTCAAACTCGCTTTTCGAATGTCATCTATTTGTTGATGCAGCTGAGGCTTTAGGGTTTCGGAACATCAATGGCTGTCGGGGACCTTAGGTTTCAGATGTTCGGTACGTCGTCGTTATGAGAACATGAAACGACTGAAGTTTTGAGGATTTCGGAAACCACCCTTGTAGTTTGTTGATTATAATAATTAATCATGACATTCAGTTCAGTAATTCCTTTTGAATAACTACAATCAAGGCAGCTTAAATAAGGCCGAGGATGTATTTACCCAAACTTGGAAGAAGAACAAAAGTGTGTTTTGAGTAAAATCAGATTGATGAGGATGTAATCTAATAATGGTCGGCGATTGAGTGATTGTGCCAGCAGAGGAGCATAGAGATGCATCGCCCGAGGATGTAGAATCGAGCCCGCTGCTGCTTCGCGATGCAGACGCAGCGTTTTCTGAAGCTGGGTTTACGGCATGACTGGGAACGTTGAAAGTATGCGGCGGCGGCGTCCATCACCAAACTTTTTGTGAGAAACGAGAATCGAGGGGAGGGCTTTTTTATAAAGTGGTTTTGGTGGGCCTACTAGCTTTTCTTTTTTATATTTTATTTGTGAGCAATGATTTCATAGATGAGGTATGTGTAAACAATGTCATTTTAAATAATTTCTATAGTGATTTTGTGAGTTCATTTCTATTAATATTCAACTAATTTTATACATATTAGTAACTACTACACCTATCCCTCTCTAAAAATAAAAAAGAATAATTTCAACCACTTGTAATTTATGGGACACAACATCTTTGACTAGACTGCGCTTGTAACTTTCAAGCACGTTTTCAATTAAATCCAACTGTCTGCACATTCTAAAATCCAAAAAGAGCCAATTGTTACCGACATGGGTTAGCGCGTATGGGTATGTCTTCCATCTTATTTTTAGACCGTATAGTTTAAGAGTAAGTGAATTGAAATGAAATTTGTATATAATAAGAAACCAAATTAATCATTAATATCAATTAATAGCAGCACAAGCTTTTCGGGCCTTTGTTGGGCACAAGTTAATTCTTTGGGAATAAAATAGAGATTTATCATCTTTGTCAAACTTATTTCCTTTCTTTTGTGGTTATTATTTACATTTGTTATGTTATCCGCAAATTTTCATTGACCATGGTGCTTTGCGAGTGTTTTTGCACAATAAGGCATATGTGACGTCTATATGTCTCACTGAACATATAGCGATTGAGCTTCGCGGTACCTAGGCTCAATTGACACTAACAATAATGCTTATAATATGTCATGCTTATACTTAGTCAATACGACCGAATGAGTAACCCTCCACAAATTGTCACTAGCTATTTATAGAAAACATGACAAATGTGGAATTTTTTTTAATATTATGGACATAAAAAAGTAAATTTATCAAAGATGACAAATCTTTATATTATTCATTAAGATCAGAGTCGGTCAAGAACCACTTCTTAAAATAAAAACTACCAAGTGATGAACAATAAAAGTATCATGATGAATTTTAAGAGGAAAATCAAGATCAATGAACTTGACTATATATTGATGAAATGGTCGAAAGGAAGGAGATCCAAGACAATATAGTGTTTAATCGGCCGAAAATAATCACCAAAAATCAACAATATTTTTAATTATTTTTAGCCAATATATCATAAGGTCTTTTGGTTATAAATGGTTATTATCATAATGAGTGATTCTTATTTGATTCATTCCCTTACTCCCCTTATATGATCAAACCGGTAATGACTAATGTTTCCCCATATATTTGAATATATGAGGAAAAGAAAATGAGAAAAAAAAAAGAGGAGTCAAAATTTATTGTGAAATTCATTATTTTTATTATTAATTGTCTTCAAATTTTGAAAAAAAAAATTGTTAAGGGTGATATCTTTCTTCTTTCTTGTTCTTTTTAGAATGTGTTCTATTGAATTTAAAATTTCAGACATTTAATTCAGTACTTACTTTAAGTTGCTAGTTTGATCTCTTAGATTTAAAATGTAAGCACTCAAGTAAAGTATTTAAATTTACTATATGACTTAAATTTTTTCGTGTTCAATTCCTTCATTTAAAAATGTCAAGTGGTTAAGTCCAAATGCAGTTCAATAAATAGAAATTAAATAAGATTCAGCCGACAAACGAAGAGGATATTTTTGTCTCTTTTTCAAACGTTGTCTACCGCCCCAAATGGAAGCTTCTTCCAAGAATTTCAAGGATGGGAGGAGGGAGGAACGTAAGAGGAAACTGCTAGTGCTACTTGTTCTAGATATTTTGTACGTGATGTGCCGGCACAAAGTGAATGCATGGGATGCTTTCATTTTAGCAATTGGCCGACTTATAACATCTTCTTATCTCTTTGCCTTACATAAAAAAAAGGCATATTGGGCTCATATGAATATCATTCAATTCATATTAACAACATGGTATCAATCGCTTAGGTTACTAACCTTTTTGTTCGGTTCAGAAACTGAGTATCATGGTGAGATCCGAGCTTCGTTTGCTCTCCAAAAATCTTCAATCTGTAACTCGGCCCATCTTCAAAGCTCTCGCCTTGTGTTTTGTTTTGATCAAGCCAAGAACAGTTAAGGTTATGTCGCACCCCAACCTCGATCCAAGAATAGTTGGGGTTGTCTAGCACCCAGCCATGATCCATGAGTGGTTGGGGTTGTCTCGCAATCTAGCCTCGATCCCTTGCTTTTTGCTTTTAGGGTGTTTTATCTAGCACCTAGTCGTTGGGGTAATACTATAGTGACACTCCAGCCAGCCGCTCCCCAATCAACTGCTCACCATCATCCAATCACTTGATCTACTATTTTACTAAATCGTCGCAACAATCGCTTCAATAAGTTATTGCCTAGGGTTTGGTCTTTTTATTTACTATGTTTTTGGTTCATAGTTAAAATCAATAAATAATAAAAGTCAACTTTGCCATTTAAGCAGGTCCAACTGGGCACGCCAACTAGTCCACTAACCCACGTCATTGGGTCGACTCGGTCACGCCACAAAGTCACCTTGGCTATTGAATTCGTAGCACCTCTGAGTTGCAAATAGTGAACAAGCAGTTGCTACAGCATACTCTTGTACCGACGATTCTTTTGCAGCAAGACAAAACATTGAACAACGATTTGTTCACCCAGTTCGGCCAATCTGCCTACGTCTGGGAAGGGCTGAATTCCAACCCTTAATCCACTAGTTTCATAGGTCCACAGTACAATACGGTTCGACTCAACGCAACCTATGCTACTTGACCTAAACTAGTCACACAATCAGAACAGACTCTGACTTGTGTATAGCTCATGTACAGACTTGAAATAATTCTGAATAGCTACAACTCAGTCCCACAGACTCAGCCTATTCTAGTTAACTCAAAGTCACCTGCAGGTTGCTATAGCACCTGCTGTAGCACGTAGCTGATGCCTAATCTGTCCGCGTCGCTCCAACCCTTCTGCTGAGCCGATCGAACCTCTCCACGAGCACTGCACGCTCTGGAGCACTCCCCCTCATTCAGTGACCTCCAGCCACTAGCGAGTTTTGCCGCCCAGTCACTTGACCGAGTTCGTCCACTCATCAATACCTCCGCGGCCTCCCTTGATCAACCAACAAGCAACCGCTGCTCTGAATTGACTTCCTGATCAAGCTATGATCAACCATTTAATCACCTCAGCTCTGCACTCACGCTCTGCTCTCGGTGCTGATCGAAGATCCTCCCACTCGAATTCTATCCTCACGGTATTCTGTGTTTGCTCCCTTCACTTCGATGCCCTTGACACTCTGAGCAGCCTCCCTTAAATAGGAACACCCAGATCCACCATTCACAATTTTAGCAATTTCCTCCAAAGAGCAATATCTCCTACTTTGTAGGAGATTAGATTTGATTTGCAAATCTAATCTTCTACAAACAAATCTTCTCATCCATCTGGGAATCTCCACTGGAATATTCTCTCTGAGAATTTTAGGAACTCCCTTGATGCTTTCGGATGCACGGCCAAGGCCAAGCTTCTTCTGTGAAGATCCGAGCTGCTACAGACGAGCAGATGCTACAGCTTCCTGAACCAGCTCCGGCTATAGCAACAGATTGTTTAGCCGCTTGTTCCCTTGTGCTGGTTTTGTTAAAGACTGCCATACTGCATCATCAATCTTCCCTTGGCATTTTGACAAAACCCTTGGCCACAGATGAAGTCTTCTACGAAAAACAAATAAAACTACTTAATAACAGTTTAAAAAAAAAACGTAAGATATGGCCACACTCGGCCTTAGCTTAGTCACGCAGGGCATCAAAAAAAAAGTTCATCAGTGGCCTTGACTTGCTCTCCCCCTTATTGGTAGAAATGGACAAGGGGGAAACCCTTCAGAGCTCAGGAGGACATGACACAGAGACCCAACGAGGATCTCAGTGCTTCGAATCGGGCGGTATCCAGGGGTTTAGTGAAGATGTCTGCAAGCTGATTTTCTGTACCAATATGCTGTAGAGCAATCATTTTCTTCTCCACCAGATCACGAATGAAGTGGTGCCTGATATCAGTATGCTTGGTCCTCGAATGTTGTTCTGGGTTCTTGGAAATACTGATAGCACTCAGATTGTCACAGTACAAGACCATTTCATTTTGAGGCATCCCATACTCGGTGAGCATCTGCTTCATCCAGAGCAGTTGAGCACAGCAACTCCAGGCGGTAATGTATTCTGCCTCAGCTGTGGAGAGGGAAATACCATTCTTCTTTTGACTGAACCAGAATACAAGATTATTTTCCAAGTAGAAGCACCCTCCAAAAGCGCTCTTTCGATCTTCAATACATCCAGCCCAATCTGCATCACTGTATCCTACCAGATTTGCATTTGTATCCCTCGAGTACCACATACCATAATTCACTGTTCCTGCTACATACCGAATGATCTTCTTTACTAGTTGGAATTGGCTTTCCTTCGGACTAGCTTGGAAACGAGCACACACTCCAACTGAGAAAGATATGTCTGGACGGCTAGCAGTTAGGTACAGAAGACTTCCAATCATACTTCGGTAGGTGGACTGATTTACTTTAACCCCAGCTACGTCTTTGCCAACTTTGATGTGAGTTGCCGCAGGAGTGCGTTTGTGGCTGGCTTTATCAAGCTGAAACTTCTTCACCAGATTCCTGCTATATTTGGTCTGTGATATGAATATCCCTTCATCCTTCTGAGATACCTCTAGACCCAGAAAATAAGACAGCTCACCTACCATGCTCATTTTGAATTCTTGTTTCATCTGTTCCACAAGCTGCTTCACCAACTGCTATGACCTGGAGCCAAACACAATGTCATCCACGTAAATTTGAGCAATGATGAGATCTGACTTGGTTCTTTTTACGAAGAGAGTTTTGTCGGTTCCTCCTCGTTCATAGCCATGTTTCTCCAGGTAGATGGTTAATCGCTCATACCAGGCTCTTGGTGCTTGCTTAAGCCCGTACAGTGCTTTCTTTAGCTTGTAAACATGATGGGGATAATGAGGGTCTTCATCCTTTTGGCTGAGCCACATATACTTCTTCTGACAGATCCCCATTCAAGAAGGCATTCTTGACATCCATTTGGTAGAGTCTGAATCCAAGATGACACGATAAGGCCAGGAGAAGTCTGATGGTTTCCAATCGAGCAACAGGTGCGGATGTTTCTTCAAAATCCACTCCCTCAATCTGAGTGTACCCTTGTGCAACGAGTCTGGCCTTATTCCTTGTAATGTTTCCTTTTTCATCTGACTTATTTTTGAAGATCCACTTGGTCCCTATGATGTTTGTCCCTTCAGGTCTGGGCACAAGGTCCCACACATCATGTCTTTCGAACTCAGCCAACTCTTCCTGCATGGCCAGCAGCCAATATTCATCACTCATTGCTTCTTTGATGTTCCTTGGCTCTGTAAGGGATATGAAGCAAGAATTGCAGATCGAGTCGCAGGAGCTGAAGAGAGACGAGCTTCTGGTTCTTCTCCCTTCCGTAGGATTTCCAATTACATTATCCAGTGGATGATGTCTCTGTATCTTTTTAGGAGGTTGCCTCAATGATGGGAGAGGTTCTCTGTCATCTTGCCCAGTGACTGAGTTGTCTGTTTGTTGATCAGTACTTTCTGCTTCAGTATCTGTTGTAGCCTCTTCTGGTTCCACTTCTTGTTTACTACAGTCATGATTACTTGTGCCTCCTTCTGAGTCAGAGTCTTCATCTTTAGGACTTATGGGGATTTCTTCTTCCATATCATTAATGACAACGTTGATCGATTCCATCACCGTTCCAGTTCTTTCATTGTAAACACGATAAGCACGGCTGTTGACTGAATAACCCAAGAATATTCCACGGTCACTCTTGGGATCGAGCTTTCTTCGGTATTCCCGATCTCTCAAAATGTAGCAGTCACTTCCAAATATGTGAAAGTATTTTACCGTAGGCTTCTTCTAATTCCAGAGCTCATAGCATGTTTGCTTAGTCCCTTTTCGAATGGTGACTCGGTTGATGATGTAGCAAGCAGTATTCATTGCTTTAGCCCAAAAGCGCAGAGGAATTTTCTTGGCTGAATCATAACTCGGGCCATTTCTTGGATGGTTTCATTCTTGCGTTCCACAACACCATTTTGCTGAGGAGTGATCGGTGAGGAGTATTGATGGGTAATCCCCCGGTCATTGCAGAATTTGTCAACAGATTCATTCTCAAACTCTCTTCCATGATCACTCCTTATAGCTGAGGTTCTGAGATTCTTCTGTTGCTCAAGACGAGAGATCAGGGTTGCTATGGCTCCTCCAGTGTCTGATTTTTCCCTGATAAAATCAATCCAGGTAAATCTTGTATAATCATCCACACACACAAAAGCATACCTCTTCCTTCCAAGACTCTCTACCTCCATTGGTCCCATTAGGTCCATGTGTAGCAGCTGCAGAGGTTTGACAGTGTTGATGGTGGTTGTTTTGGGGTGAGAAGCTTTTTTCTGCTTTCCTATCCGGCACTCTTTACAAATAGTGCTGACTTCTCCTTTGATTTCTGGAATGCCCTGACCAACCCTTCTACTGCAATCTTTTTCAGGGTTCTTAGGTTGATGTGACCCATCCTCCTGTGCCACAGATTCATTTCTTCTGTGCTGGTCATCAAGCATGCTGATAAGAAGTGGGCTTCACTAACTTTGAGAAGATAGCAGTAGTTCTTTGATCTGGAACCATGCAAAATACACTCTCCCATATTGTTGTAGACTTGACGGGAATTTTGAGTGAATTTTACCTGTGAGTCCCGTCACAGAGCTGGCTGATGTTAATGAGGTTTGCCTTTAATCCTTCCACTAGCATGACATTTTCCAGAGGAGGCAGTCCTGTGACAGCCAGGGTCCCCTTGCCCAGAATTCTACCTTTCAGCCCATTTCCGAACTTAACATGTTGCTCTGAGTAGGGTTTAACATTATTGAGGAAGGTTCTCTCTCCAGTCATGTGCCCTGAGCAACCACTGTCAAAGTACCAGCTTTCTTTATGAGTTGCTCTAGCTGTGCTAACCAAGGCAATGTGTATCGTTTTGGATCTTCTCTATTGACACGAGATCTTAGGGAGATTATGACGAGTCAAGGTGAAAGGACAGTTTCTCTTAATGTGTCCACTATGACCACATTTGTAACACCTTCGATGTCTGCGAAAGGTCTCTCTTTCAGTAGTGTGGAGATGATACAGGGATTGCTGTAGTAGTTCCTTGTTCACATTTTTGTGCCTCTTTCTTACCACTTTTCGAGTGGATCTGGACCTGGCCATGTGACATTCATCTCCACTGAGATCAGTATCCTCTTCACTTCAGTTTGCTGACATGGAGTTGTTGTTTTTCTGATCTGAGTTTGACAATGGTTTGCTGGTACAATCAGCCTGTCGATGACCATATCCTTCACAATTCTAGCACTGGATGCCTTTCCTTCTTTCTTTCTTTTCTTCTTCCTCTTCAGCTGGTTGTTTGGCTTTTCTCTGATTTCCTCCACCTCTTCTGGACTGTTTTCAAGAGGTTGAGGTCTAACCAGACCTTGTTTCCATCAAGAGCTTCCTCAGATTTTTTACCAGTAAGCTTAGTTGATCATTAATATACCCACATTTAAACATCTTTCCCAAATAAATTTCCTCGTTGATTCATTGTTTATACAACTTATATAAGAATCGAAATTATTCAAATATATATCCATAAACATAAAGTAGAGATCACCAAGCCCACAAGTAGGATCTTTCTTTTTTGCCACACGATTTGATATCATTTGGGAAATGAATGTATCATCGGGGGCGAGTGGATTTAATAAAGCTGATAATAAATCGAATAGCACCTGGGGCTTTTCCTTAGCTGGTTTGAGGATCGGATCCTCATAATCCAGCTTTGGAAAAGGGGTGGAAACAGGATTCCTGAAGTAGAATCCCCTTCAGCCCTCATTTTAGGGGCCTTAAAACCCCCTAAAATTTTCTGGCTTTAGGGAAAAAAAGGGGCGTATAAACTACTTACAGGTATAGTCAGGGGGGAGCGGATATAACGCGGACCCCCCTAGCCCCCTCGGGGGGGATTTCCGGCCGGCCGGACTCTTTCTACTACTACTGCCTTTGACGCCTACGCTGCCGCTCGGCTGCTTTAGCCGCCATTGTGCGTGCTGACAAATTTCCTTCTGTAATTGCAAACATTCATTGTATAAACGCTAAGTTTCC
Organism: Umbilicus rupestris; assembly: GCA_963678935.1. Lineage (NCBI taxonomy): Eukaryota > Viridiplantae > Streptophyta > Magnoliopsida > Saxifragales > Crassulaceae > Umbilicus > Umbilicus rupestris. The sequence goes on from OY787617.1 coordinate 2,655,498, forward strand.
TTATATTCTTCGGATGCCATGAGTGCGCGCTTCGAGATCCCCCTCCGCGGGTGGGACCCGGTTAAGGTCGGGGAAGACCGTTTTCGTGAGTTCAATATCCAGGGAAATTTCCCCACCAAAAAAAAGCAGAGTAATAAGGGGCGGGATCCCGAAGCCTTTTTTTAGAGAAAGGGCCGGGACACGCTTCAAAGACAAGTACGGGCTGAACCCCAAAAGCTAAGACTGCTTTTAGCTAGTTATTTTGAACGGTTAATGCTTGGTGGGTACCATACCCTTCCTGTTCTTTATACTACTACCGCGATGAGAAAATGGCTAGTATTCAAGGCTAGTCCCAAGAAACCAAGCAAAAAGGCTACCCAGAAAAGAAGAAAAAAGGGCTAGTCGGTGTAGAATATAATCAAATCTATTGTGAGGCTTCACGATTGGAAATAACCAATAAAGCTTGCTTTACTCGATCATATGAGGGCTTCTTCTCTTCTGTTTCAGCTTTCAATCAAACATTTTTGCTTTTGAGGGGAGCATCTTCTTTGGCTAGCTTCATCTCAAACTGCTTGAGAGATCCAATTAATTCTTCCAGCCTTATGTCCCGGACATTCTGAGCTTCTTCAATGACTGTCACCTTCATGTCAAATCTGGATGGCAGTGATCTGAGGACCTTCATAATTAGCTTTTCTTTAGGGATAGGTTCTCTAAGAGCATGGGCTTTATATGACAGGCACACAGCTTGGCATTGAATTCTGTGATGGTTTCATCCTCTTGCATTTTCAGACCTTCAACTGTGAAGTTATCATCTACATTCTGGATATCTACACTTTGTCAGTCCCTTCATGAGCGACTTCCAAGATCTCCCAAGCTTGTTTTGCAATGTCACAATTGGAGATTAATCTGAAGTTGTTGGCATCCACAGCAGCAAAAGTTGCATTCAGGCTTTTGAATTGCCATTTGCTGCAGCATCCTCTTCTGCAGTCCACTGCTCTTCAGGTTTCTTCTGAGTGACTCCTTTATCATCAGTGGTTTTGGGAGGAGCCCACTCTGTTGCCACAGCTTTCCACACTTTCTCATCAATAGCCTTGAGAAACCGCCTTCATCCTAGCCTTCTAGTAGCCATAGTTGCTTTCTTCTAGTAGAGGAGGGCGGCTTGTGCTTTGTCCTTCCTTCATTGTCTTGCTCTTCTCAGCTAGGTGCACAAGATCTTGACTTTGTATGTTGAGCTCCGGCTCTGATACCAATTGAAATTTGCAGCACCTCTGAGTTGCAAATGGTGAACAAGCAGTTGCTACAGCACACTCTTGTACCGACGATTCTTTTGTAGCAAGACAAAACACTAAACAACGATTTGTTCACCCAATTCGGCCAATCTGCCTACGTCTGGGAAGGACTGAATTCCAACCCTTAATCCACTAGTTTCACAGGTCCACAGTACAATACGGTTCGACTCAAGGCAATCTACGCTACTTGACTTAAACTAGTCACACAATAAGAATAGGCTATGACTTGTGTATAGCTCACCTACAGACTTGAAATAATTTCGAAAAGCTACAACTCAGTCTGATACCTAATTAAAAGGTCGAGCCGGGCCGGCCACATTCAAAATAAATAAGTATTTGTCCCACCCGCGGCCCTAGATCTGCTGCATGGGCCGGGCTTAACAGCGCTGGCCTGAAGTTCTTCAGGGTGAGATCGGAGCAGACATCCGACACACATGATGAGATCGGAGGAAACCCAGAATGAGTGGAAGAGACATGGGGAGACCTCCCAGCTTGGAGAAAGATGACTTTGGCTACTGAAAGTAAAAAATGAAAGCATACATCAGGTCATTGAATGAGTATGCTTGGAAGGCAGTTGTTGAAGGTTGGGTTGCACCATCAGGCGCAGCAGATGCTCTTGGAGTTAAAGCACCAAAGCCAGAGAAAGACTGGACTGAAGATGAGAAGAAACTATTCCAAGGAAATAGTCAGGCTCTATATGCTATTATCACTGCAGTGGACAAATGGAGCTATAAATTGATTGCTGGTGTTGACATAGCAAAAGTAGCATGGACCATTCTGGAAACAACTTTGAAGGAGATGCCAAAGTAAATAAGACTAGAATGCAGATGCTAAAGCTTAGCTACAAACAACTAATGATGAAAGATGATGAGACTATAGTAGAATTCAACAACCGCCTGATGGATATAGTAAATGAAATGGGGATTTTTGGAAAGTATGTATCAGAAACCGAACTAGTTGAAAAAGTCCTCAGATCACTTCCTCAGAAGTTCGATGTCAAGGTAACAACCATTGAAGAAACGGCTGACTTAGAAAAAAATGAAGTTGGACTCTCTCATGGGATCTCTCAGAGTGTATGAGATGAAGATAAACAACAGGAAGTTAGCAGAGAAGAAGACTAGAGGAATTGCTTTAAAGGCTGCTGCAACAGACGCTGAAACAGAGTCTGATGGTGAAATGAATGATGATCAAATAACCATGATGGCTAAATAGTTTGGAAGGTTCACGAAAAGGATGGACAAGAAGAGAACCAATTACAAAGGTCGTGGTGATCAAGGATATCAAGGGAAGAAGGAGGAGCAGAGTGACCAAACATACCCTGGAAGGAAAGATGATAGATTTCAAAAAGGCAAACATAGAGAAAATGATCAAAATCTGAGTGAATAGATTCAGTGCAGAGCCTGTCAAGGATACGACCACATACAAAGGTATTATGCCAACACCCTGATGAAAAGGAAAGCCATGGTAGCGACTTACATCAATGATGAGTCCGAGGGCAGTGATACTGGAGAAGATCAGAGTAACTTTGTTGCACTGACTACTGTAACTGAAGATGTCACAGATCTTGTCACACTGACTGCTAAGGAAGCCGCTGAGGAGACTGACCCTCATAGTGAGTCTGACTCCAGTGATGGAGAAGAAATTGATGAGGAAACTCTAAGGAAAAATCTGAGAAATATGTATGACAAGTGGAAGTTGGTTGCAAAGGCAAATGAAAAACTCAGAGTCAATATCACACAACTGAAGGAACAGAAGAAAGGTCTGGATGAAGCCCTTGCTGCAACAAAGACCGGACTCAGTAATGAAATTTATGATCATGGTAAGACCAAGCAGGAGTTGGATATCTGAGAAAGAGAGTAAGAATGATGAACTCTGGAACGAAAAAATTGAATGAAATCCTTGGTGCTCAGAGGTATGAAACAGGAAGGTCTGGCCTTGGAAACACATCTGGAAGCAGTAAAGGCAAGACACAGTTTGTTAGAGGAAAGATGTTGCGCCAAAACTCTTAGCTTCACCTATAACAATCACTACAACACTCTCTGGACAAAAGATACAAGGATCTGTCACTACTGTCATTCTCAAGGACACATACAAAGGAAGTGCAGAAAGTTCCTAGCCAAGTATGGGCACACTGAGACACGCATCACACAAGAATGGAGACCAAAAAGACCTGCAAAGGAGGTATGTCTAGTTGCCTATAGTTCATCAGTCAACTTGAACAAAGATATGTGGTACTTTGATAGCGGTTGTTCATCTTATATGACAGGAAAAGTTTGGAGATGGTGGAAAAGGAAAAGTTGTTGGAGCAGGTGTTCTGGAACTACCTGGATTGCCCAGTATTAGCCAGATATGTGACGACTTTTGTGACGTAAAGTTCACCAGAAACTCTTGCAGAGTTCTCAATGCTGATGGGGACTACGTGATGCGTGGTAGTCGCTCCACTAACAACTGCTATCTGTTAGATGTTGCAGGAACTAGTTCGAGTACAAAATGTCTACTTACCAAAACATGTGAGATGAATCTGTGGCACAGAGGTTGAGACATCTAAATCTGAAAGCTCTGAAGAAGCTGTCAAACAAAAAACTGGTAAGAGGGCTTCCCGTTATCAAAGGAGAAGAGAACAGATTTTGCAGAGGATGTCAGATTGGTAAGCAGACCAGAGCCAGTCACCCAACAACCACCCAGATAAACACAAAGCGAATTTGTGAGCTACTTCATGTACACCTTGTTGGACCATTTCAAGTATAGGGGATTGGTGGAAAAAGGTACGCCTTGGTAAGTGTTGATGATTTTTCCAGATATGCTTGGGTTGAGTTCCTTAGAGAAAAATCAGAGACTGCTGAGCATCTTATTGAGCTAATTATCAGATTACAGCATGATAAAGATCTATCCCTTGTGTTCATCCGAAGCGATCATGGCAGAGAATTTCAGAATCAGTCATTTGAGGAATTCTGCAAAAAGGAAGGCATTACACATCAGTTCTCCTCACCATTGACCCCGCAACAGAATGGAGTTGTGGAGCGGAAGAATAAATCAATTGTGGAAATGGGAAGGATGATGTTACGGGCCAAAGAAGTAGCACTACACTTCTGGCTAGTGGTTCTTAACACGGCTTGTCACATATTTAACCGTGTGACACTGCGGGGGAGTACTGACCAAACGTACTACGAGATCTGGAATGGTAAAAAGGCTACTGTGAAATATTTTCATGTATTTGGTTCCACATGCTATATTTTAGATGACAGGGAGTATAAGCAGAAGTTGGATGCTCGAAGTGACGAAGGAATCTTCCTAGGATACTCCCGTAACAGTCGTGCCTACAAAGTCTACAATAAAAGAACAAAAACTATTATGGAGTCATCAAATGTTGTAATCGATGATGGAGAGCCTAACACTACTGACGGTGCAGAAGGTTGGATTCCTCAGACAACTGATAAAGATACAACAAGTAATGCTGAGGTCGCAATAGAAGAAGTTGTAACATAGACGGATTCACAGACACCAGTTATTGAGGAACTTACTGATGACAGTGCTGATGCAGAAGAAGAAATCGAGATGATTCCTTCTCGCCACGTTCAGAAACATCATCCTTTGACAAATGTGATTGGCAGTTGATCGCGTGTCGTTGTACGCATCAAATTAATCCTTCCTTCTCCACTTAGTATAGCGGCTAAGTCAGGGTCGATCCCACAAGGAGCGTGCAGACTCGTCTTCGCTAGCAACCTACAACTTACGAAATTGGGGGTTGTGAGTGATTGGGTTGCGCAGGTGCGCGAATGAACATTAGTGAAAGCAGAATTGCACTATACGTGCGCAGGCAGTAGATATTAAGTACTATAACTATGAAAAGTATCGGTAAAGACAATCCTCTATGAATGTATCCCTTATCATCGACTCTAAACATCTATAGTGCAGTTCTACTTAAGTTAGTGTCCGATCAAGGCTTCCTAACGTGCGCGCATGTTCCGATCAAAGTCCATGAGCTATTAATTCTTGAAACTAGTCTAAGCAACTACGAATCCTATCACACTAGTAGCTGATTATCCTAGTGTGTTACTCCTAGTTGTCACCGTCAAGTTATCAACCAGTTTAACATACAATAACAAGCAGTTAGAATAAGATTGCGGTTCAAAGATTCTCTTATTCGCACAACTAATTATCACCCATGTGCATAGAATTAATATAAGTAGACGAACTAAGCATTAAACACAAGTCTCAAAGGAAATACTTCATAGAATCATGCCCAACCGATACAAGGTGTTTAGCTAGACATGCTAGAAGCAAACATCATAGAAATAATAAGTAAAACTAAAGCAGCCAAGGAAAAGTAGCAAGGCGGTGCAATCGCAGGTTGCTGTTTTCGGCTGGCGCAGGTGGTTCGCGTGTGTGTCTTCTGTTGCTATATGTCTCTCTCTCTCTCTCTATATATATATCTAAACCCTAGCTTCCCTCCTCTTTATATACTGGTCTTGAAGCCCAAGAAATGCTTAGATTTGGCCCGTGAGAATCTTAGCTACTTCCCAAATCTAGGAGATTTTGTAGGGATAATGATGATCAAAATTTAGAAACGCTGCTATCCTGCGCATGGCTCGCTGCGCGCTACTCGCTTTACACAGTTGGTTTTCGCACTGCAGTCTGAATCAGCTATCTCCTATCTCCTTTTGCGCTGCTAGCTCCGCAGGTCGTGATTGCGCTCTTTAAAAGCGCCCGTTAGCGCGCATCTGACTTATGCTCCTATTTCATCCTGAAATACAAAAATACCGAAAACCAGTAATCTTGTACACAAAATAATGCAAACAAGCACAGTGTTAAGATCTAAATAGCGCATATAACTAGGCTCTATCAAACCCCCCACACTTGCCCTTGTTCGTCCCGAACAAGTACTTAAGCACAAATACAATTACCTCTCTGAAGTCTAGCGCACAGCCTTACACTCATGCACGATCTGCACATCGGTTCACCCTGTGTTGCTTTATCACCTTCGTGCACATACCCTCAACAATTTTAATATAATAACTTCGAAATTCGTTACCTCTCAGCTAGGATGCAATTTAATTTGGATGATTGGGAGATAGCTCTCCATAGGCTCCTGGTTGTCAGTCTCTACTCCGATTTCTGGTACATGATTAATCCCACAAGCTTCTTCAGGTGCGTGATTCATTCGCGCGCTTCTTGGGAACTCAAGCCTTTCGTCCTTGACGATTTTTTTTTTACTTTTGGACTTGCGCATGCACTAATATGGAGTTGTGTGCGCACGCTGGTTTCTTTCCTTTTATACAACTTTGTCCACTTTTCTTATATTCCCAGAATGGTTCCAGTCTCGGCCTTTGGATAGCAGCTATGGAACAACTCCCCGCTCTCCCTCCTTGGTCTACTTGCGCATGTCAGCGCACGCGTTTACACCAGCGCCCACTTTCCTACCCTCGACTTCCAGAGGAAAGGTGGTCTGTTTTCCCACCTCGCCACGCTTTGGGTATTCGCCTTTGGCATCTGCGTGGCTGAGAGCGCTCTTTTGTTCCGAAGGTCGCGAAACACCGGCCTCCACTCGCCCTTTTAGCCATGTACCTTAATCTCGAAGTAAAAACGACTAACCGCCTCTCTAGAGCTTTTTCTGTCAACTCCACATCCCCTGTATATCCCAACTAAAAAGACAAAAATCCCAACTAAATAGCGCATGTAGGATGAATAAGACAAAACAAGTCGAAAGGTGTGTGCAATTCGCACACAAGCGCACAAACGCTACTATTTCCCTTAAATAAATTAACTAAGCTAAGCTACAATGATAAATATGAAATGTAAATGTAACGCCCCCCCCCCCCCCCCCCACACTTAAACAGAGATGTGTCCCCACGACTCATGCTCAAGCGCAACGGAGAGCGCACTCATGCATGCTACCAAGACAAACGATAACGAAAAGTAAAGTGCGTTACGAAAATGAAAAACATAGTCAACGTAGCAAAAGGAATAAGGTCAGGAGTTCACAAAATATTCAACATAGGAAACGAAATAGCATCTGGTGATAGTTTTCAAAGGGAAGGGATAACCCGTAATTATGTGCGCCTAGCCATCTGTGCATCCCTAGAAATCCTCTGAGCTGGAGTCCTTCGCAGACCCTTGTGCCTCCTCGTCCACGGAATCTGTCTCATACTCAGAGCTGGAGGGTGGTTGCGCAACTGAAACTTGTGCGGGCTGGTTTGTAAGCTCCTCCTCCGAGTCAGTTTCCCATATCGAATCTAAACTTAACTCCTTGATGGGGGTGACCTCATAGGGCGATATGATCATCTGTGCAGAGGGTTGCGATGGGGGCTCTGATGGCATTTGCAGCGGATCTATGACTGGGGTGGGCACTGAGGATTGTATCGGTGACTGTGCGGGAGAATTGGCTGGCTCGTGCTGCTCTATGGGTGACCCTGGAGGTGGCCTGCGCAGACAGAGAAGAGGGGGAATGGGATCTCCAAATTTCCACCCAGATGGTGGACTGATGCTTAAATCGGCCCCCTCGGGCGCCAAGTACTCCAGCACGCGCATGACGTTAAACATCATGCGCTGCTCTACTGGCGCCTCCTTAGCGTCCTGTCTGCGCCGCTTCGCCTGTGCGCGCGGGGGAGAATCTTTGATGTCAATGGTCACAACTTCCCCTGTCTGCACACTCGCCCGCGCGCGCGCGCTCCAGTCTGTGCGTGTGTCCTCATGCGCCTAGCTGTCTGCGCGACTGGTGCCTCCACATTCTCCATCTCCTCATCATCAGCAGCTTCCTCTTGCTGCGCAGTACTCTCTGCTGGCGCTCTTCTGATTGCTGCGTGCCTCGGTGCCCTAGCAGCCTGCAGCCGGTAACACCACTCCAGTGACCCATCTTCCTTAGCAGTTACCGCTCGGTACTGCAGCATCTGTGTGAGGTCTAGAGGGACGGCTGGAACAACCGTGTGCTCGGGCACCTTTGGCTCTCCGTGCAGCCCGCGCAGCAAATGCGTGATCATACCCCCGCACGTGAGCGGGCCCTTGTTGCTGAGCTGCTCCCAGTGCACCACCATATCTGACACAAACCTCACCTTCTTCCTGTAATACAACCCCTTGAGCACGTCCATGTTGAAATTTCACAGCATCTCACTTAGACAGATTTGTGAACTAGCAGCTGCTGCAGCACACTCTTGTTCACAAGAAATAATCTCAGCAAGCAATGAACAAAGGCACAGGTTTGTTCACCCAGTTAGGCCAAACTGCCTACGTCTGGGGAGGACTATTCTTCAGTCCTCAATCCACTCAATCAAAGGTCCCAAGCACACTCGGTTACAACGCACGCAACCTATGCTACTTTAACCCCGTGTGGATCACACAACACAATCAGAACAAGCTCTGATTTATGTCAGCACACCCTCTACAGTATGTCAGTCTAGAATAGCTACAATCTTCTCAAAGAACTTAGCCTATTCTATACTACACTACTCAGCAGAGTTGCTGCAGCAACAGCTGTAACACACAGCTGAAGCACAATGTCCGCGTCGCTCCAAGGCCTTCTGCCGAGCCGATCGAACCACTCCAAGAGCGCTGCACACTCTGAGTAACTCCCCCTCACTCAGTGACCACCTGTCACTAGTGAGTTCTTCCGCACGAACCTCCACCGAGCCTTCCACCCGTCAGTTCTTCCGCGGCTGCCTTTGATCAACCAACAAGCTCCACAGCTCTGAATTGGCTTCCAGATCAATGCACAAATCAGTCTCTGCAAGACCTGATTCTCTTCTGCAATGCTCACCACAGCTCTGCGCACAACGCTCTGCCCGTGTGTGTTTGATCGAAGAACAACGTCTGTAGCACCCAGAAAGTTCCTTCTCTGAAATCTGTGTCTACTCTCGTGTATCACTCAGCTTCGATCACCCTCTTCAGCCCTAACACCTTCTGCTTAAATACCCACACCACTTTAAGCAATTTCCAGGTTTGGGCAATTGACCCACAAGATCAATTATCTCCTAAAATCTAGGAGATTAGATTTGATCAAAATCTTTAATGCAAATCTCCTTCTCTGACCAGTAAACTTTGCTGGAAAATGCTCAACAGCATTTTACAAATTCTTCTAAGAGAATGAACACAACTGCCATACCTTCAAAGCTCACCAAGTACATAACTGCTACTCGGACAGTTGATACAGCACTTGAACCAGCACCTGCTGCAGCATCTCCTGCTGTATCTGCTACTGCTTTTTTGTTTGAGCTGCAGCAGCTCCTTGTTCACATATGTTGGTTTTGTCAAACCTGCCATACTTGCATCATCAATCTCCCCCTTGGCATTTTGACAAAACCACCAGATATCAATCTTGAGAAATTCTCCTCTACTTCTTAGCCTGCTCTTTCTCCTCCCCCTTTTTGGAATAAATGACAAGGGGGGTGTGGCAGGGAGAACTTATGGGGGCAACACACAGAGCCCTAGAGAGGCTCTCAGATCTTCAAACCGGGCTGCATCCAGAGCTTTGGTGAAGATATCAGCAAGCTGTTTGGCAGTCACAACATGCTGGAGCGAGATAACTTTCTTTTCAACAAGATCACGAATGAAGTGATGACGAATGTCAATGTGCTTAGTTCTGCTGTGCTGAACTGGGTTCTTGGATATGCTGATGGCACTCATATTGTCACAGTAGAGAGTCATTTCAGTTTGAGCAAGCCCATACTCACTCAGCATTTGCTTCATCCACAACATTTGTGCACAGCAGCTACCAGCAGCAATGTACTCAGCCTCGGCAGTGGATAGGGAAATGCTATTCTGTTTTCTGCTGAACCAAGAGACCAGGTTATTCCCCAAGAAGAAACATCCTCCCGAAGTGCTCTTCCTGTCCTCTGAGCAACCTGCCCAGTCTGCATCACTGTATCCGACCAGATTTGCATTTGTGTCTTTAGTGTACCACAAGCCATAGTCCACAGTGCCACCGACATACCGAATGATGCGCTTGACCAACTGCAGATGACTGTCTCTGGGACAGGCTTGAAATCTGGCACAAACTCCTACGGCATAGGAAATGTCAGGGCGGCTGGCAGTTAGATAAAGCAAGCTCCCAATCATGCTTCTGTAGACAGTCTGACTCACTTCCAAACCATGCTCGTCTTTGATGGCTTTCACATGAGTGGCAGCAGGAGTTCGCTTGTGGCTGGCTGAATCTAGCTGGAATTTCTGCACAAGAGACTTGCTGTATTTACTTTGAGCAATGAAGATCCCATCCTTTTTCTGCGTAATCTCCAAACCAAGAAAGTATGAAAGTTCTCCTACCATGCTCATTTGAAATTCTTGCTGCATGTGATGCACAAACTGCTTCACCAGGTGCTGGGACTTTGATCCAAAGACAATATCATCCACATATATTTGAGCAATGATCACATCAGACTGAGTTCTTTTGACAAACAAGGTTTTGTCAGTTCCCCCTCGGTGGTAGCCATGTTCTTCCAGGAAAACTGTCAACCGCTCATACCATGCCCGAGGAGCCTGTTTAAGTCCATATAAGGCTTTCTTCAGTTTATACACCTGTTCTGGATGATGAGGATCTTCAAAACCTTTTGGTTGAGAGACATAAACTTCTTCAGAGAGATCTCCATTCAAGAATGCACTTTTAACATCCATTTGATATAATTTGAACCCCAGGCAGCAAGACATTGCTAGAAGCAGTCTGATAGCCTCCAGACGAGCTACTGGAGCAAATGTTTCATCAAAGTCTAGACCCTCAATCTGAGAATATCCCTGGGCAACCAGTCTGGCTTTATTTCGTGTAATGTTTCCCTTTTCATCAGTTTTGTTTTTGAACACCCATTTTGTGCCTATGATGTTTACCCCATTTGGTCTGTCTACTAGATCCCAAACATCGTGTCTTTCAAACTCTGCCAATTCCTCCTGCATAGCCTTAATCCAGAATTCATCACTCATGGCCTCCTTGAAATTCTTTGGTTCAATGCTGGACATGAAACATGTATTGAGATAGGCATGACTTCTGGTTCTTCTTCTGTCTGAGGGATTCCCAATCACATTTGTCAAGGGATGATCCTTCAGTATCTTCTTTGGGGGCTGTCTTGAAGGAGGATCAGGAGCCTCAGTGTGAAGATCATCAGACAGGCTTTCTGATTGGTCATCTGGAATTTCTGCTTCAGCACTAGCTGTAGCATCTTCTGTAGCCGCAGCTTGTTCACTTCTGGTCTGTCTACCAGGCATTTCTTCAAGATCAGAGTCAGTGTCAGAATCAGGGATAGATGCTTCTTCTGCATCATTGACAACAACATTTATGGACTCCATGACAGTTTTTGTTCGCTGGTTGAAAACACGATATGCCCTGCTGTTTGTTGAATATCCCAAGAACATTCCAGGATCACTCTTAGGATCGAGCTTCTTTCTATACTCCCGGTCTCTCAGAATGAAGCAATCACTTCCAAAGATATGAAAGTATTTAACCGTGGGCTTTTTCTGATTCCAGAGCTCATAGCAGGTCTGTTTGGTTCCCCTTCGCAAGGTGACTCTATTGATGATGTAGCATGCGGTGTTCATGGCCTCTGCCCAGAATTTCAGAGGAATCCTCTTAGCATGGATCATCACTCTTGCCATTTCTTGAATTGTTCGGTTCTTCCGTTCCACCACACCATTTTGCTGTGGGGTAATGGGAGAAGAGTACTGATGTGTTATACCCCTTTGTTGACAGAATTCATCCATGTCTTTGTTTTCAAACTCTCTGCCATGATCACTGCGAATGCTGCTGATTCTGAGATTCTTCTCTTGCTCTAATCGAGATACCAGTGACACAATGACACTCACAGTATCTGACTTTTCCCTGATAAAATCAATCCAAGTGAATCTAGAATAGTCGTCAACACAGACAAATGCATACCTTTTCTTGCCTAGGCTCTCGACTTCCATTGGTCCCATCAGATCCATGTGAATCAGCTGTAGAGGCCTGGTGGTACCAATGTCTTTCACTCGTGGATGTGAGGCCTTCTTCTGTTTCCCAATCTGACAGTCTCCACAAATGGAGTCTGTCTCTCCTTTCAGCAGTGGAATTCCCCTGACCAGCCCTTCTGAGGCAATTCTCTTTAGAGTTCTCAGGTTAACATGTCCCATCCTTTTGTGCCATAAAGTCATTTCCTCGGCCTTTGTTAACATACACTTCTGAATCCGTGAGTTTGAACTCACATTGAGAAGGTAACAGTTGCTCTTGGATCTAGCTCCTTCCATTATACACTTTCCAGATTTGTCGAGGACTTGGCATGAGTCTTTCATAAACTTAACTTGTTTAGTCCCATCACACAGCTGGCTGATGCTGATGAGATTAGCCTTTAACCCTTCCACCAAAAGGACATTGCTCAGACTTGGCATTCCTTCCACAGCCAAAGTACCTCTTCCAGAACTCTTCCTTTCAGACCATTACCAAACTTCACACGTTGTTCCAGACAGGGAGTAATATTTTTCAGAAAGGACCTTTCCCCTGTCATATGACCTGAACACCCACTATCAAAGTACCAGCTTATCTTGTCTGAGGTGCTAGCTGTGCTGACAAGGGCAAGGAGCTGAGTCTGCGCATGTTTCTGCCTGACAGATTCCCTGGGTGATGCAATTCTGGCACGAGCTGAGAAACAGTTTCTTCGAATATGACCTCTGCGACCACAGCTGTAACAATTTTTAAACTTTAAAGTTCTTTTGTTACTGTGATGTAGAGCTTGCTGCAGCAAGTCCTGGTTCACTCCTTTTTGTGTTTTTGTGCCTCTTCTTGAAGACCTGTATCTGGCCATGTTGCATTCATCTTCACTCAGGTTTTTCTCATCTTCACTTCCACTGGCAGAAAGAGCTTTCTTTTTCATCCTTTTGCTGGTGCAGTTGATTTGTCGATGACCGTAGCCTGCACAATTCCAGCATTGGACTCCCTTTTTCATCTCTTTCTTATCATCTTCATCCTGAACTGGTTCTTTCCCTTTCCCCCTTCGTTCACTGCCCCTTCTGAATTGTCTTCGCGAGGAAGAGCTTCTCTCAATTCTGGATTCCATGTTTTTCAGAAGCTTCCCAAGGTTCTTAACAAGCATGCTCATCTGATCATCTGGAACTGTCTGCTTTGATTTCTGCTTCAGCTTTCAATCCAACATTTTTGTCCTTGGAAGTGGTGTCCTCTTTGACCAGTTTCATCTCAAATTGTTTGAGAGACCCCATCAGCTCTTCCAACCTCATGAACCTGACATTTTGCGCTTCTTCAATAGCTGACACTTTCATGTCGAATTTTGTGGGCAATGATCTGAGAACCTTTCTGATAAGCTTTTCTTCAGGGATGGGCTCACCAAGAGCATGGGCTTCATTTGCAAGATCATAGAGTTTAGCATTAAACTCAGTGACTGTTTCTTCATCCAGCATCCTCAGATTCTCAAATTGTGTGGCAATTATCTGGAGTCTTGACAGCTTCACTCTATCAGTTCCTTCATGGGCAGTTTGCAGAATCTCCCATGCTTGCTTGGCCATGTCACAATTTGATATCAACCTGAAATTGTTAGCATCCACTGCAGCAAAAATTGCATTCAAAGCCTTTGAATTACCAGTTGCTGCAGCACCTTCTTCAGCAGTCCACAGCTCTTCAGGTTTTATTCTCGTCACTCCTTGCTCATCCATGGTGATTGGAGGAGACCACTGAACCACAACAGCTCTCCATGTATTCTCATCAATAGCCCTGAGAAAGGCTTTCATTCTAGCTTTCCAATATCCATAATTGCTCTCTTCCAATAATGGAGGTCTGCTTGTGCTCTGTCCTTCCTTCATTGTCTTGGCTTCTTCAGAGACACTGTAGGATCTTTTAACTCTGTGTGTCGAGTTCCTTCTCTGATACCAATTGAAATTTCACAGCGTCTCACTTAGACAGATTTGTGAACTAGCAGTTGCTGCAGCACACTCTTGTTCACAAGAAATAATCTCAGCAAGCAATGAACAAAGGCATAGGTTTGTTCACCCAGTTCGGCCAAACTGCCTACGTCTGGGGAGGACTATTCTTCAGTCCTCAATCCACTCAATCAAAGGTCCCAAGCACACTCGGTTACAACGCACGCAACCTATGCTACTTTAACCCCGTGTGGATCACACAACACAATCAGAACAAGCTCTGATTTGTGTCAGCACACCCTCTACAGTATGTCAGTCTAGAATAGCTACAATCTTCTCAAAGAACTTAGCCTATTCTATACTACACTACTCAGCAGAGTTGCTGCAGCAACAGCTGTAACACACAGCTGAAGCACAATGTCCGCGTCGCTCCAAGGCCTTCTGCCGAGCCGATCGAACCACTCCAAGAGCGCTGCACACTCTGAGTAACTCCCCCTCACTCAGTGACCACCTGTCACTAGTGAGTTCTTCAGCACGAACCTCCACCGAGCCTTCCACCCGTCAGTTCTTCCGCGCCTGCCTTTGATCAACCAACAAGCTCCACAGCTCTGAATTGGCTTCCAGATCAATGCACAAATCAGTCTCTGCAAGACCTGATTCTCTTCTGCAATGCTCACCACAGCTCTGCGCTCAACGCTCTGCCCGTGTGTGTTTGATCGAAGAACAACGTCTGCAGCACCCAGAAAGTTCCTTCTCTGAAATCTGTGTCTACTCTCGTGTATCACTCAGCTTCGATCACCCTCTTCAGCCCTAACACCTTCTGCTTAAATACCCACACCACTTTAAGCAATTTCCAGGTTTGGGCAATTGACCCACAAGATCAATTATCTCCTAAAATCTAGGAGATTAGATTTGATCAAAATCTTCAATGCAAATCTCCTTCTCTGACCAGTAAACTTTGCTGGAAAATGCTCAACAACATTTTACAAATTCTTCTAAGAGAATGAACACAACTGCCATACCTTCAAAGCTCACCAAGTACATAACTGCTACTCGGACAGTTGATACAGCACTTGAACCAGCACCTGCTGCAGCATCCCCTGCTGTATCTGCTACTACTTTTTTGTTTGAGCTGCAGCAGCTCCTTGTTCACATATGTTGGTTTTGTCAAACCTGCCATACTTGCATCATCACATGTCAAGTAGGCTGACCTTTGGCGCACCGTTGTAGCGCCCGACGACTGCGTACGCGACCATGCACCACAGATAGTACATCCAAGGGTCGCGCAGCTCACGTCCTCTGCTGCACCAGGTGGCAAATGGTTTGCCCGACGCCATCTCGCGCCATGCTTCCTGGTTGGTGTGCGTATCCACGTCCTCCTCGCGCACCTTGTCACATTGCAGGGTGCGCTTCAGCTTCTTGGCCGATGCTACGTACCACACCCCTTGGTGTTGGTAATGGATCTCTAAGTCGGCGATCTTCAGTGACGCCAGGAAATCACAAGTGTCCTCCTTGTCAGCTGTGCTATCCACTTCCATCAGCGCCTCCCAGCCGGCCTGCGCGAGCTTCTCCACGACCAAGTCTTCTAAGCCTACCTCGCGCAGGAAGTCACTGCTGATGCACGGGGTGCCGTACATCTCCAATCTCCAGAAGGCGTCATATTTCCTTGTGAAAGACGCCGGAGTGTCCTGGTTTTCTGCTGGCCTCATCTTTGCGCTGATCGACTCAAGAATCTGCGGTCAACTTTAGTCAACGCTCCACTAAGTACCCCAAAATCAGAACTCCGAATTATACCCTAAAATCTTCACCAAGTGGGTGCCTCACTCTTGCCAACAAAACCCAGCAATGAAAACACCAAACGGAGCGCGCTAACTAGGTGTGATTTTGAATCTAGGGTTACGTTCCTCAGTCGGCTTCTCTCACCAAACCCTCACTAAATCGACCGAAATGAAAATGAGAGGTTACCTAGTGCGCAGGTGATGTCGTACTCTTCAAATCTCACTAAAGGACGCCAGAATCGGTGGTCGGACAGCAAAGATTGGCTGGAAGCAGTGAGAGCTCTAACGGTCGAAATGTCAGAATTTCTGGATTTTTCTAAGTTTCTGTCCTTATATACTCTCTGACCTGCGCATCTGTCCTGCGCACTGACCCGCGCATTGCTACGTGACTCAAAAATTTGCAAGTCCTGAACTAGCTAAAAATTCAAATCCTAAAAAAACGTGTAAAAATAAAAACGTGTAAAAAATAAAACGTGTCGGGTTACCTCCCGACAAGTGCCTTTGTTTAACGTCGTTGGCTCGACAGTACCTCGTTACTTGCTCAAGTTTTCACGTGACCACCCCCCCCCCCCCCCACTTGCTCCTGCGGGTCCCTGCGCATTCGCGCGTGCTATGTCTTCCTTAGTCCTGCGCAAAGGAACAGATAGGTGGTCAGCGTGGCCAAAATCATGTGACACATCATAAGTAACGAGGTTAATCAGTGAGGGAGAAGATATATAAGCAGTAGCTCCCAATTCTCCCTCAGGTGCATCAGGTTGTATCTCTGGCGCAGCAACCTGCGCATCCTCTATCTCTGGTTTCGCCAAATCAACTTCACGCGTGGCCTCATCCTAAGGTTCTCCTAAGTATTTCTTTACTCTTTGCCCATTAACCTGAAAACGATGCTTGCGCTCGTTCTCTAACTCGATTCTTCCATATGGGAAAACATTTGTGACTGTGTATGGTCCCGTCCACTTGCTGCGCAGCTTCCGGGGCATCAGCTTTAAGTGCGATGAGAACAAAAGCACCTGGTCTCCTGGCTCGAAGGTGTGCCTGAGGATGTACTTATCGTGAAATGCTTTCGTGCGCGCTTTGTAGTCGCGCAGCCCCTCATATGCATCCAGGCGCAGCTCCTCTAGCTCGCTCAATTCAAATGCGCGCTCCTTACCAGCCTCGTCGAGGTTCAGATTGCAAGTGCGCAAGGCCTAGTATGCCTTGTGTTCCAACTCAACCGGTAGGTGGCACGCTTTTCCATACACAAACCGAAATGGTGAAGTCTCAATTGGTGTCTTGTGCGCAGTCCTATATGCCCAAAGTGCATCATCCAGCCGCTGGCTCCAGTCTTTGCGCGTAGGTCTCACAGTTTTCTCCAGAATGCGCTTAATCTCTCTGTTGGAAACCTCGGCCTGACCATTCGTTTGAGGATGGTATGCAGTGGACGTCTTGTGGCGCACTCCATAATGCTTTAGTACCTGCGCCACTATTCTATTGCAGAAGTGCCTCCCCTGGTCGCTGATTATTGCCTTAGGCACTCCGTACCTGCAGAAAATGTTAGTCCTTAAAAACTCAACAACAGTTTTACCATCATCCTTGCGCGTGGCCTTAGCTTCGATCCACTTCGAGACCTAATCCACCGCAACTAGTATGTACTCGTATCCAAAAGACGGAGCAAACGGCCCCATGAAGTCAATCCCCCACAAGTCGAACACTTCGTCTACCAATATTGGCGTCTGTGGCATCTCGTTGCGCCCTGATATATTTCCTATGCGCTGACACCTGTCACAAGCCCTGCAGTGGTTATATGAGTCACAAAATAAGTGCGGCCAATAAAAACCGCAATCTAGGATTTTCCTGCTCGTGCGCTTTGGACCAAAGTGTCCTCCGCACGCGTGCGCATGACAAAACCTCAAAACATAGCTCATCTCATGATCAGGCACACATCGCCTCAAGATCTGATCAAGGCCTATTCTAAGCATGTACGGATCATCCCAAACGTAATATTTAGACTCATGTTTTAACCTCATGCATTGAGCTTTAGTGAACTGAGGGGGAAACGCACCTGTGACCAGGTAATTTGCAATATGCGCATACCATGGTACCTTACCGTTCAGCGCCATCAGGTGCTCGTCAGGGAATGTCTCCGTGATCTGGCCTGGCTCCTCTTCTTTCACTATCCTGCTTAGGTGATCAGCAACAGTGTTTTCCATTCCCTTCTTATCCTTGATCTCTAAATCGAACTCTTAGAGCAGAAGCAACCAGCGCATCAAGCGTGGCTTAGTCTCTTTCTTGGACATCAAGTGACGGATAGCAGCGTGGTCAGTGTAGACAATGACTCTAGCGCCCAGAACATATGCGCGGAACTTCTTCAGCGCAAATACGATTGCCAGAAGTTCCTTCTCAGTCGTGGTGTAGTTCCTCTGCGCAGTGTCCAGTGTGCGCGACGCATAATAGAAAACGTGCGGCCTCTTATCCACGCGCTGACCCAATACTGCGCCTACGGCGTAGTCACTTGCATCACACATCAGCTGAAAGGGTAAGTTCCAGTCTGGTGCGCACATCACTGGCGCACTGGTCAGTGCATCCTTCAGCTTATCAAAAGCATTCTTGCACTCATCAGTGAACTCAAAGCACACATCCTTTTGAAGGATGTTAGACAAGGGAATACATATTTTAGAAAAATCTTTTATAAAACGCCTGTAGAACCCTGCATGCCCAAGAAACGACTTAACTTCGCGCACATTAGTGGAATAAGGCAGATTTGAGATAAGATCTATTTTGCTTTATCAACCTTGAAATTCGCAGCGCCTCTTGACAGAAAGATTTGTGAACAAGCAGTTGCTGCAGCACACTCTTGTTCACTCGGACATTGTCTCAGCAAACAATGAACAAGACAGAAGTTTGTTCACCCAGTTCAGCCAACTGCCTACGTCTGGGGAGGACTATTCTCCAGTCCTCAATCCACTAAACACAACGGTCTCCAAGTACACTCGGTTACAACTTCACGCAACCTATGCTACTCAACCTTGTGTGGATCACTCCGACACAATCAGAACAGGCTCTGACTTGTGTCTGCACACCATCTACAAATGTCAATCTAGAATAGCTACTATCTCCTCGAAACTCAGCCTATTCTAAACTACACTCAACTCTGCAGGGTTGCTGTAGCAACTGCTGTAGCACACAGCTGATGCACAAATGTCTGTGTCGCTCTAAAGCCTTCTGCCGAGCCGTTCGAACAATTCCACGAGCGCTGCACACTCTGGAATACTCCCCCTCACTCAGTGACCTCTTGTCACTAGCGAGAACTGCCGCTTAGACACTCGACCGAGCCACTCACTCGTCAGTTCTTCCGCGACTTCCCTTGATCAATGATAGAGCCTAGTTATACACATTATTTAGGTCATAACCCTGTGCTTGTTTGCAATATTTCATGAGCAAGATTACTCGTTTCCAATGTTTTTGTATATCAGGTCAGAACGAGTCTTTGAGTCGGATACGCGCTAACAGGCAGCATTCTAGGAGTGAAAGATCAGCCTGCGGAGCTAGCGGCGCAAACAGAAGAAGAAATGGCGAAAGACAGCAGAGGTGCGCTACCCGATTGCGCCAATCAATGCTGTGCGCCAGGCGCAAAGTCCCAGTGACCAGATTTGGAAGTTGCCAAAAGATGAACTTCCTGGGGCACTATTTAAACAAAGAAAGTCTAGGGTTTCAAGAGAGCGGAACATCATCACTCAGCGGCATTCCAGAGGCACTGCGCGGCAGAACTGGAAAACACACGGACCTGTCAAGGAGAGTTGCGCCAGCCGACTGCGCCAGCCAAGAGAAGACACTGCACGCACTATTTGCTACCGTTTTCTCTGATACAGTAGTTGTTATTTACTATTTTATGATGTTTACCACTAGCATGTCTAGCTAAACACTTAGTGTTGGTCGGGCATGAACCTATGATGTATTACCTTTGAGACTTGAGCTAATGCATAGTTTATTTACTTGTATTAATTCTGTGCGCGCTGAGACAGTTAGTTGCATGAGTAGGGGAAGCCTTGAACCGCAAACTTACTTGTGTTGCTTGCTTGTCACCTGTTAAACTAGTTGCATGCGTAGGGGAAGCCTTGAACCGCAAACTTACCGTGACAATTAGGAGTAACGAGTTAGGGTAGGCAGTTGCTACTGTGACAGGATTCGCAGCTGTTTAGTCTAGTTCTAAGGATTAATAGCACATGAACTTTGAACGGAACATGCGCACGTGTTAGGAAGCCTTTACCGGACACTAACCCAAGTAAACCACAAGCTATAGATGTTTAGAGTCGATGATAAGGAATGCATTCATAGAGGATTGTCTGCCCAATACGTCTCATAAAGATAGTACTTCATCTCTACTGCTTGCGCACGTCTAGTGCAATTCCCTGAGTTACGATATTCGCTGTTACTCGCGCATCGCGCAAAACCCCCAATCACTCACGCAACCCCTGTTTTCTTAAGTGTAGGTTACTGGCTAAGACTCACTGCTTGCTCCCTGTGGAGATCGACCCTTACTTAACCGCTGTACTAGTGGGAGAGGAAGGAATTATATTTGACGCGCACAACGACGCGCGATCAAATTTTGGCGCCGTTGCCGGGGAGCAACACAGCTAAGTTTTAGCTAGCTTACATTTCTCATTTTAGTAACTAGTTATTTCATTTTGTTTTGTTTTCTCGTTGTTGTTTCTGACAGCGCACAATCATATCAGCCTGCGCAACCTTGAAACAGTTGCGCTGCGCAGATTCTGGTTGCGCACTGACAGACGCAACAACTTCGTTGCCATTTAATTCGTTTCTTGAGTTTGGATCAGGACATGGAGGATAACAGTGTGGTTGGAGATAACCTGGGAGACAGAACCCCAGAGGAAGCAAGGGCACATAACCGCGCAGCCCTATTCAGAGAGGAAGTGCAGCGTGAGGTCAACGCACGGATGGCCGCTGAACCATACATTGCGCCACCCGTTCGTCCAGTCGCGAGGCGCAGGACAGTGCGCGAAATGTCAGCCCCACTCACTGTTAACCAGCCATGGTGCATAGTGCTTCCACCCAACGGACAGTTCGAACTGAGGAGCTCACTCATCCATCACATGCCCAAGTTTCACGGAATGAACAACGAAAATCCAGTCAAGCATGTGCGGGAGTTCCTAATCATTTGCGAGAACATGAAGACCTTGGGGGAGAACGAAGAAGCGCTGAAGATGAAGGCATTCCCATTTTCATTGAGCGATGCACCAAACACTGGCTGATGAGCCTACCCGCAGGATCAATCCACACATGGGAGCAGCTGCAGAAGAAATTCTTAGACAAATTTTATCTAGCAGCGAAGATTGCGCTGCTCAGAAGGGAATTGGCCGCGCCAAGGCAGAGCGCAGGGGAGTCTCTGTCAGAATACTACGAGCGTTTCAGGGAGCTAGAAGCCAACTGCTACAATCACGGGCTTCCTCAGAATGTGCTGATAGAGAACTTTTTGAATGGACTGCTGCCCATGGAGCTTCGACTACTGAATGCATGCGCAGGAGGGGACATTTGCAACATGTACCCGGAGGATGCATGGCAGCTGATAGAAGATTCTGCGGGGTAGGTAAGACATCAATTGACACTTGAAAGTAGTCGTAATCGTTCTGTGCATCAGGTAGAGGCAAGCGCTGAGATCAAAGAAATGAAGGCCATGCTACAGAAACTGATGAGTGCGCAGAGCGCACAACCAGTTGCGCCAAAGGTATGTGAATTCTGCAGGTCCACTGAGCACAAGACAGACGAATGCCCAATACTTTTTGAAGAAACTGGAGATGTAAATGCCCTTGGAGGATGGGACAACAGAGGACCGCAGAGGCAGAATCAGCCGCGCTTTGGGCTTGCTGCAAATGGATTCAGATGGAGAGAAGAGAACAATTTCCAGAGGCAGCCCACTGATCAGCGCGCGCCACAGCAGACGCAACAAGCTGCACCCTACAATCCACCGCATCGCCGCACAGACGCACCAGCGCAGAACAATCAGCAACCAAAGCGATCCTTGGAAGATATCATGGGGCAGCTAGCAGACACAGTGCGCAAGAATGACGAAAAGTATGACAAGAGGTTCGAATCCATAGAGAAGCATCTATCACAAATTGCAACCACGGTGTATGAGCTGAAAAAGAGCGATGGCAACCTGCCTTCGTAAGTTATTCAGAACCCTAAAGGAGGAGTTAATGCAGTAACACTGAGGACTGGGCGCACAGTGGGAACAGAGCAGACCGCACAGGCGCCCGCGCAACCAGTTGCGCAAGTCCCAGATTCAGCAGCTCAGAGTGCGCAACCAGAGCCAGAGGCGCAATCAGAAGCGCCAACCACGAACCAGCAGGGCAAAGCGCCAGGTATGTCTCACTCGACAAACAAGGACAAAAATTGTACTAACATACCTGCTCCTTTCCCTGTGCAGGCACCACTGGCGAGAAAAGAAGCACTGGACAAGGAACTATATGAGCTGTTCAGCAAGGTGGAAATCAACATACCTCTCATAGAAGCTATTCGACAGATTCCCAGGTATGCGAAGTTTTTAAAAGAGCTGTGCACAAATAAAAGAAGGACAGGCGAATGCGCACAGGTAATGCTAAATGCGCAGGCCTCAGCAATCGTGCAACAAAAGGTACCACCTAAGTGCCGAGATCCAGGTACATTCACTATCCCTTGCACCTTAGGTAAAACCACGGTAAGCAATTGCATGATCGATTTAGGCGCATCAATCAATTTATTACCATATTCTCTCTATGCGACTTTGCGCCTTGGACCACTAAAACCTGCAGGTCTCATAATTCAGCTAGCAGATAGATCGTGCAAACAACCTGCAGGCATGATAGAAGATGTCCTAGTTCGAGTGGGAGAGCTGGTGTTCCCAGCAGACTTTTATGTGCTCGAAATGGAGGGTGAATCAAGCGCCAGCGGTGCGCAGATCCTCCTAGGCAGACCGTTTCTGATGACTGCGCGCACGAAGATAGACGTGTGGAGGGGCACGCTCTCCATGGAGGTAGATGGCGAAGAAATCCATTTCAACATCTTCGAAGGGATGCAGCACCCACATGAGGACGCTACTGTGCACGCAATGGACAGCTTTGACGATTTAGTCACAGAAGCGCAGTGTGCGAGCGCAACCATAGGACCAGAGCTACTGACACAGGCAGAGCTGGAGGAGCAAGAGGAGGAGCTAAGCAGTGCTGAACCAGCACCCACACAGGTACTTGATATAGTTCATATTTGCACCGCTAACAAAATCTTGCCCTCTATTGAACAGGCACCCAAGATCGAACTGAAGCAACTCCCGGAGCACCTCAAGTACATTTTCTTGGGAGATGAGGACACCCTGCCAGTGATCATCAAGAAGGGATTGGAAAAAGAGCAGGAGGCGCGCTTACAACAGGTGCTGCGCAGGAACCAGCGCGCTATTGGATGGACTCTTGCTGATCTGCGCGGAGTGAGCCCAGACGTGTGCATGCACCGAATTCTGTTGGAAGATGGTGCCAAACCATCCAGGGAGGCTCAGCGCAGGTTAAACCCAAATATGATGGAGGTAGTGCAAAAGGAAGTTCTGAAGTTGCTTGACGCAGGGGTCATATACCCAATCTCAGACAGCAAATGGGTCAGCCCGGTGCACGTTGTGCCAAAGAAAGGAGGAATCACGGTGGAGGAGAATGCGCAGGGCGAGCTAGTTCCCAAGCGCATACAAACTGGCTGGCGCATGTGCATCGACTACAGGAAGCTGAACGCTGTAACGCGCAAGGACCACTTCCCGCTACCCTTCATGGACCAGATGCTGGATCGCTTGGCAGGTAAGCCTTACTTTTGTTTTTTGGACGGATATTCAGGTTACAATCAGATACCCATAGCTGCGGCGGATCAAGAGAAGACCACGTTCACATGCCCCTTCGGAACATTTGCGTTTCGGCGTATGTCTTTTGGGCTGTGCAACGCGCCAGGTACGTTCCAACGCCTCGTCATGAGCATTTTCTCTGATATGATTGGTATATGCATAGAAGTGTTCATGGATGATTTCACTGTATATGGGAGTACCTTTGATGCATGCTTAACACATCTAGATAAAGTCTTAGCGCGCTGCATCTCTAAGAACTTAGTGCTAAATTACGAAAAATGTCATTTCATGGTAACGCACGGAGTAGTACTAGGTCATATCATTTCAGAGGAGGGTATTAAGGTAGACAAAGCTAAGATAGATATTATTTCTAATCTGCCTTATGCCACCAACGTGCGCGACGTGAAATCGTTCTTAGGGCATGCTGGGTTTTACAGGCGTTTTATTAAGGATTTCTCTAAAATTTGCATACCCCTGTCTAACCTGTTGCAAAAAGACGTGTGCTTCGATTTTACTGATGAGTGCAGGGCGGCGTTCGATAAGCTGAAAGAGGCGCTGACCAGTGCGCCAGTGATGCGCGCACCTGACTAGAACCTGCCATTCGAGCTGATGTGTGACGCAAGTGACTACGCAGTAGGAGCAGTCTTGGGGCAGCGCGAGGACAAGAAGCCGCATGCCATCTACTATGCATCGCGCACACTGGACTCCGCGCAGAAGAACTACACCACCACGGAGAAGGAGCTTCTGGCAATTGTATTTGCGCTGGAGAAGTTCCGAGCATATGTTCTAGGCGCCAGAGTCATCATCTACACGGACCACGCAGCTATCCGCTACCTCATGTCCAAAAAAGAGACCAAGCCGCGCCTGATGCGCTGGGTACTTCTGCTTCAGGAATTCGACTTAGAGATCAAAGATAAGAAGGGCACGGAAAATACCGTCGCTGATCACCTGAGCAGGATCGTAAAGGATGAGGAGCCAGGGCAGATCAAGGAGACATTCCCTGACGAGCATCTGATGGCGCTAACAGGT
Source organism: Umbilicus rupestris (assembly GCA_963678935.1). NCBI lineage: Eukaryota > Viridiplantae > Streptophyta > Magnoliopsida > Saxifragales > Crassulaceae > Umbilicus > Umbilicus rupestris. The sequence continues at coordinate 2,680,232 of OY787617.1, forward strand.
AAGGTACCATGGTATGCGCATATCGCAAATTACCTGGTCACAGGTGCGTTCCCTCCTCATTTCAATAAAACTCAGTGCATGCGATTGAAACATGAGTCCAAGCATTACCTTTGGGATGATCCTTACATGCTTAGAATAGGTCCAGATCGGATATTAAGACGTTGCGTGCCTGACCATGAGATTAACTCCGTGTTGATGTTTTGTCATGCGCACGCCTGTGGAGGACATTTCGGTCCCAAGCGCACGAGCAGGAAGATCTTGGACTGCGGATTCTACTGGCCGCACCTATTCAGAGATGCCTATGACCACTGCAGGAAGTGTGACAGGTGCCAGCGCACTGGAGGGATCTCCGCGCGCAACGAGATGCCGCAGACCCCGATTTTGGTGGATGAAGTGTTCGATGTTTGGGGAATCGACTTCATGGGTCCATTTCCCCCATCTGCCGGCTACGAGTGCATACTGGTGGCCGTGGATTACGTATCCAAATGGGTCGAAGCTAAGGCCACGCGCAAGGATGATGGTAAGACTGTCGCTGATTTTCTCAGAACTAACATATTTTGCAGGTACGGAGTGCCTAAGGCAGTTATCAGCGACCAGGGGACGCACTTCTGCAACAGGGTTGTGGCGCAAGTTTTCAAGCACTATGGGGTGCGCCACAAGACGTCCACCGCTTACCATCCGCAGACAAATGGACAGGCCGAAGTTTCTAACAGAGAGATCAAGCGCATCTTGGAAAAGACTGTGAGGCCGTCGCGCAAGGATTGGAGCCAGCGCCTGGATGATGCGCTATGGGCATACCGCACTGCACACAAGACGCCCATTGGAACCTCACCATTCCGGCTGGTCTATGGGAAGGCATCCACCTGCCAGTAGAGCTCGAGCACAAGGCATATTGGGCCTTACGTATTTGTAACTTGAACTTGGATGAGGCAGGAAAGGAACGCGCATTTGAGCTAAGCGAACTAGAAGAACTGCGCCTGGACGCCTATGAGGGACTGCGCGATTACAAAGCGCGCACCAAAGCATTTCACTACAAGCATATCCTCCGGCGCACGTTTGAACCAGGAGATCAGGTATTATTGTTTTCATCCCGCCTGAAACTCATGCCTGGGAAGTTGCGCAGCAAGTGGACGGGACCATACACCGTCACCAAGGTTTTCCCCTACGGCACAATTGAATTAGAAGACGGGCACCAGCATCGTTTTCAGGTTAACGGGCAGAGAGTCAAACGGTACTTGGGCGAACCTTGGGATGGCGCAACACGCAACATTGACTTGGCCGAGCCAGAGATAGTGGACGCGCAAGCTGCTGCGCCAGACGCACCACCAGATGTTTCAGAGGGAGAACTAGCACCCATCGCCTATATCTCCTCTTCCTCTGCATCTACCCTCATTACGAATAATGTATCACATGCTGACCCTCCCTTGTATCCTTTGCGCGGACCAATGAGATCGTAACACAAGCTCTGGCGCAAGGACACTCAGGAGCAAGAGTGGGGGAGGCTGCAGACGCACTTCTTGCCACGTAACGAGGTACCGTCGAGCCAACGACGTTAAACAAAGGCACTTGTCGGGAGGTAACCCGACACATTTTATTTTGGCACATTTTATTCTGCTTGTTTTGCTTTTTTTTGAGTGTTTTTAGCTAGTTTAGGGTTTGGTAGTTTTTTTAGTCACACAAGTGCGCAGGACCGTGCGCCTATCAATGCGCAGGTCAGTTGCGCTAGCCAGAGGGGGGTATATAAGGCCAGACTTAGAAAAATTCCCAGCACTTTTCACTCGACCGTTGTGTGTGCTGAATATTTGTGCCCTACATTCTGTGACTCCCTTGCTATACTTTGTGTGACTATTTGTGTTCCCTTTTCTGTTCTTTATTTTCGTTGCATTGCATGCATGTGCGCAGCCTCCGTGCGCTTGAGCTTGAGTCGTGGGGACACGTCTCTGTTCAAGTGTGGGGGGGGGGGGGGGGCGTTACTCTTACTCTTACATTTCATGTTTTGAGCATTTTTAGTATAGCTTAGTTTAAGTTGAAGAGAATTAGTAGCAGTAGTGCGCTAAGGTGCAGGATGCGCATGCGCTCCAGCTTGTGTTGCGCTATCCGTATTGCGTGCGCCGTTCTCTACTGTTTTAGCATAATTTTTTCGTTTTTTTTCTGCTCCTGTCAGTTGGGATATACAGGGGATGTGGAGTTGATAGAAATGCTCCAGAGAGGCGGTTAGTCGCTTGTGCTTCGAAGGCGAGGTATATGGTCGAGTGCGCTAGTGGAGGCCGGTGCTTCGCAACCTTCGGAACAAAAGAGCGCGCTCAGTCACGCAGATGCCAAAGGCGAAATACCCAAAGCGTGGCGAGGTGGGAAAACAGACCACCTTCTCTCTGGAAGCCGAGCTAAGGAAAGCGGGCGCGGTTGCAAACGCGTGCGCCGACCGGCGCAGACGGACCAAGGAGGGAGAGCGGAACGAGTTCCATAGCTGCTATCCGAAGGCTGAGATTGGAACTGTTCTGGGAATGAAACAAATTGGAAAGGAAGCTGTACAAAAGAAAAATACCAGCAGAAGCAGATGATTTGCGTTACAAAGAATCAGCACGCGCACTACTTAGTACCTGCGTGCGCAAGACCAAAAGGATATCATCAAAGGCTCAGGTTCCCAGGAAGTGTGCGAACGAATCACGCACTGGAAGAAGCTCGCGCAAGAAACCATATACCTATCTTCGGAGCGGGAGCTGACAACCAGGAGCCTAAGAAGAGCTATCTCCCAGTCATCCAAAGATCTTCATCCCGGCTGAGAGGTAATGAAATTTCGGGATTATTATACTAGAACTGTTGAGTGCAGTTGTGCGCAGGTGATAGAGCAGCACAAGTTGAGCAACTGTGCATTTTGCGCTAGAATGCAAGGCTGTGCGCTAGTCTCCAGAAAAGGTAATTGTATCCGCGTTTCAGTACTTGTTCGGGACGAACAAGGGGCAAGTGTGGGGGGTTTGATAGAGCCTAGTTATACACATTATTTAGGTCATAACCCTGTGCTTGTTTGCAATATTTCATGAGCAAGATTACTCGTTTCCAATGTTTTTGTATATCAGGTCAGAACGAGTCCTTGAGTCGGATACGCGCTAACAGGCAGCATTCTAGGAGTGAAAGATCAGCCTGCGGAGCTAGCGGCGCAAACAGAAGAAGAAATGGCGAAAGACAGCAGAGGTGCGCTACCCGATTGCGCCAATCAATGCTGTGCGCCAGGCGCAAAGTCCCAGTGACCAGATTTGGAAGTTGCCAAAAGATGAACTTCCTGGGGCACTATTTAAACAAAGAAAGTCTAGGGTTTCAAGAGAGCGAAACATCATCACTCAGCGGCATTCCAGAGGCACTGCGCGGCAGAACTGGAAAACACACGGACCTGTCAAGGAGAGTTGCGCCAGCCAGCCAAGAGAAGACACTGCACGCACTATTTGCTACCGTTTTCTCTGATACAGTAGTTGTTATTTACTATTTTATGATGTTTACCACTAGCATGTCTAGCTAAACACTTAGTGTTGGTCGGGCATGAACCTATGATGTATTACCTTTGAGACTTGAGCTAATGCATAGTTTATTTACTTGTATTAATTCTGTGCGTGCTGAGACAGTTAGTTGCATGAGTAGGGGAAGCCTTGAACCGCAAACTTACTTGTGTTGCTTGCTTGTCACCTGTTAAACTAGTTGCATGCGTAGGGGAAGCCTTGAACCGCAAACTTACCGTGACAATTAGGAGTAACGAGTTAGGGTAGGCAGTTGCTACTGTGACAGGATTCGCAGCTGTTTAGTCTAGTTCTAAGGATTAATAGCACATGAACTTTTAACGGAACATGCGCACGTGTTAGGAAGCCTTTACCGGACACTAACCCAAGTAAACCACAAGCTATAGATGTTTAGAGTCGATGATAAGGAATGCATTCATAGAGGATTGTCTGCCCAATACTTCTCATAAAGATAGTACTTCATCTCTACTGCTTGCGCACGTCTAGTGCAATTCCCTGAGTTACGATATTCGCTGTTACTCGCGCATCGCGCAAAACCCCCAATCACTCACGCAACCCCCGTTTTCTTAAGTGTAGGTTACTGGCTAAGACTCACTGCTTGCTCCCTGTGGAGATCGACCCTTACTTAAGCGCTGTACTAGTGGGAGAGGAAGGAATTATATTTGACGCGCACAACGACGCGCGATCAATCAACCAACAAGAACCACTGCTCTGAATTGGCTTCCAGATCAAGCTCAAATCAGACTACGCAAGTCCTGATCTCCTTCTCCTTCTGTCACCACAGCTCTGCGCTCATGCTCTGCTCTCGGGTGATGATCGAAGAACTCGTTCGTCGCACACCAAAATTGCTCTCTCTGAATTTTGTGTATGCACTCGTATATCCCTCAGCTTCGATCAACCTCTCTGCTCTGAACTCCTCTCTCTTAAATAGCAGCACCAGCTTTAAGCAAGACCAGAATTTAGCAATGTCCCAAAAAGAATCTCTTTCTCTAGCTAGGAAACCCCACTGGAATATTCTCCATAGTACTTTAATATATTCTTCTGGTGTTCTCCGTAGAGCTGCCAAGCCTTCTAGCCAAGCCCAGGTCACTGCTGCTTCTCGGACAGATGTTGCAGCAACTTGAACAAGCTCCTACTATAGCATCCCCTGCTATAGCTGCTCCTTGTTCACTTGTGCTGTAGCTGCTCCTAGTTCACTTGTGCTGGTTTTGTCAAACATTGCCATACAGCATCATCAATCTCCCCCTTGGCATTTTGACAAAACCCTAAACCAGTTTCAATACAGAGAATTTTTTCTTAACCTCCCCCTTTTTGGAATAAATGACAAGGGGGTGCTCCTGGCTGCCCTAGGGAGGCAATACACAGAGCCCCAGAGAGGCTCTCAGGTCTTCGAACCGGACTGCATCCAGAGCTTTTGTAAAGATATCAGCAAGCTGTTTGGCAGACACCACATGCTGTAGCGCAATGATATTCTTGTCTACTAGATCAGGGATGAAGTGATGATGAATGTCAATGTGCTTGGTTCTGCTGTGCTGAACCGGATTCTTAGATATGCTGATGGCACTCATGTTGTCACAGTAGAGAGTCATTTCATCTTGATCAAGACCATACTCACTCAGCATTTGCTTCATCCACAACATTTGTGCACAGCAGCTATGTATTCAGCCTCGGCTGTGGATAATGAAATGCTGTTTTGCTTCCTGCTGAACCAGGACACCAGGTTATTTCCTAGAAAGAAGCATCCTCCCGAAGTGCTCTTCCTATCCTCTGAGCATCCTGCCCAGTCCGCATCACTGTATCCAACCAGATTAACATTTGTGTCCTTAGTATACCATAAGCCATAGTTCACTGTTCCTCCAACATACCGAATGATTCGCTTGACCAACTGCAAGTGACTATCTTTGGGACAGGCTTGAAATCTGGCACAGACTCCTACTGCAAAGGAAATGTCGGGGCGGCTGGCAGTCAGGTACAGCAAGCTCCCAATCATGCTTCTGTAGATTGTCTGACTCACTTCCACTCCAAGTTCATCTTTGATGGCTTTGACATGAGTGGCAGCAGGGGTTCGTTTGTGACTGGCCTTATCTAGCTGAAATTTCTGCACAAGATTCTTGCTGTATTTGCTTTGTGCAATAAAGATGCCATCTTCTTTCTGGGTAATCTCCAGAGCAAGAAAATATGACAGTTCTCCGACCATGCTCATTTGAAATTCCTGCTGCATGTGATCCACAAACTGCTTCACCAGGTGCTGAGACTTTGATCCAAAGACAATGTCATCCACATAGATTTGTGCAAAGATCACATCTAACTTGGTTCTTTTTACAAATAGAGTTTTGTCAGCTCCCCCTCGTTTGTAGCCATGATTTTACAGAAACACTGTCAACGTCTCATACCATGCCCGAGGAGCCTGTTTCAGTCCGTATAAGGCTTTCTTCAACTTGTATACATGCTCTGGGTGATCTTCAAAGCCTTTTGGCTGAGAAACATATACTTCTTCAGAGAGGTCTCCGTTCAGGAACACACTTTTGACATCCATTTGATACAGTTTAAACCCTAGGAAACAAGACATGGCAAGAAGGAGTCTGATGGCCTCCAGACGAGCAACTGGAGCAAATGTTTCTTCAAAATCTAGGCCCTCAATCTGAGAGTATCTTGGAGCAACTAGTCTGGCTTTATTCCTTGTGATGTTTCCCTTTTCATCAGTTTTGTTTTTGAAGATCCACTTGGTGCCTATAATATTCACTCCATTGGGTCTGTCCACCAGGTCCCAAACATCGTGTCTTTCAAACTCTGCCAGTTCTTCTTGCATCGCCATCATCCAGAATTCATCACTCATGGCTTCCTTGAAGCTCTTCAGTTCAATGCTGGACAAAAAACATGTATTGAGATAAGCATGGCTTCTGGTTCTTCTTCTTTCTGCCGGGTCTCCAATCACATTTGTCAAGGGATGATTCTTCTGTATCTTCTTCGGAGGCTGCCTTGAAGGTGGATCAGGAGCCTCAGTATTCCAATCTTCAGACAGGCTTTCTAATTGTTCATCTGGATTTTCTGCTTCAGCTCTTGCTGTAGCATCTTCTGGAGCAACAGCTTGTTCACTTCTGTTCTGACTGACAGGCACCTCTTCAAGGTCAGAGTCTTCATCATCAGTGGCAGTATCAGTGACAGGGACTTCTTCAGCATCATTGACTACTACATTTATGGATTCCATTACTGTATTTGTTCGCTGGTTATAGACTCGATAAGCCCTGCTGTTTATCGAATAACCCAAGAACACTCCAGGATCACTCTTTGGGTCAAGTTTCTTCCTATACTCCCAATCTCTCAGAATGAAACAGTCACTTCCAAAGATGTGGAAATATTTAACTGTGGGCTTCTTCTGATTCCAGAGCTCATAGCAGGTCTGGTTGGTTCCTCTCCGTAAGGTGACTCTGTTGATGATGTAACATGCGGTGTTCATGGCCTCTGCCCAAAATCTCAGGGGAACCCTCTTAGCATGAATCATGACTCTGGCCATTTCTTGAATTGTTAGATTCTTTCGTTCTACTACACCATTCTGCTGAGGGGTGATGGGAGAAGAATACTGGTGTGAGATACCCCTTTGACGACAGAAATCATCCACAGCTTCGTTTTCAAATTTCCTACCATGATCACTGCGAATGCTGCTGATTCTGAGATTTTTCTCTTGCTCTAGACGGGACACCAGTGACACTATAACTTTCACAGTATCTGATTTTTCTCTGATAAAGTCAATCCAGGTGAATCTGAAGTAGTCATCAACACAGACGAAAGCATACCTTTTTCTGCCCAGACTCTCAACTTCCATCGGTCCCATCAGGTCCATGTGAATCAACTGTAGAGGTCTGGTAGAACCTACATCTTTGACTCTTGGGTGTGAAGCCTTCTTTTGTTTCCGAATCTGACAATCTCCACAGATAGAGTTTGTCTCCCCTTTTATCAGCGGTATTCCTCTGACTAGCCCTTCTGATGCAATTCTCTTCAAATTCCTCAGGTTAACATGCCCCATCCTTCTGTGCCATAGAATCATTTCCTCAGCCTTTGTCAACATACATTTCGGAACCAGTGGGTTTGAACTCACGTTGAGAAGATAACAGTTGCTTTTTGATCTGGTTCCTTCCATAATACATTCTCCAGATTTGTCGAGAACTTTGCACGAGTCTTTCGTAAATTTCACCTGTTTAGTTCCATCACACAGCTGACTGATGCTTATGAGGTTTGCCTTTAGTCCTTCCACTAGCAAGACATTGCTCAGGTTCGGCATTCCTTCAACTGCTAAAGTTCCCTTTCCTAGAACTCTTCCTCTCAGGCCGTTTCCAAACTTCACCCGTTGTTCCAGGTAGGGTGTTATGTTTTTCAGGAAGGATCTTTGTCCTGTCATGTGCCCTGAACAACCACTGTCAAAATACCAGCTTATCTTGTCCGAGGTGCTTGCTGTGCTGACAAGAGCGAGAAGCTGAGTCTGCGCATGTTTCTGCTTGATTGGTTTCCTAGCTGAACCTTTTCCGGTATATGCTCAAGAACAGTTCCTTTTTATGTGACCTTTGTGCCCGCAGCTATAACATCTTTTATACTTAGAGACTCTCTTGTCACGGTGATGCAGAGGTTGCTGTAGCAGGTGCTGGTTCACTCTTCCTTGTGTTTTTCTGCCTCTACTGACGGATCTGTATCTGGCCAAGTTGCATTCATCCTCACTCAGATCTTTCTCGTCTTCACTTCCACTGGCAGATAGAACCCTCTTTTTCATCGGTTTGCTGGTGCAGTTGATTTGTCGATGACCATACCTTGCACAGTTCCAACATTGGACTCCCCTTTTTATTTCTTTCTTCTCATCTTCATTCTGAGCAGGTTCCTTCCCTTTCCTTTTATTTTCACCACCTCTTCTGAATTGTTTTCGTGATGATGAGCTTTTCCCAGTTCTTGAGTCCATGTTCTTCAGGAGCTTTCCAAGGTTCTTGACTAGCATACTCAGCTGATCATCAGGAACTGGCTTCTTAGCTTCTGTTTTAGCCTTCAGTCCAATATTCTTGTCCTTAGGAGTGAGATCTTCTTTAACCAGTTTCATCTCAAATTGTTTGAGGGACCCCATCAACTCTTCCAGCCTCATGAATGTGACATTTTGAGCTTCTTCAATGGCCGTCACTTTCATGTCAAATCTTGTGGGCAGCGATCTGAGTACCTTCCTGATCAGCTTCTCTTCAGGGATAGGTTCACCAAGAGCATGGGCTTCATTTGCAAGATCACAGAGTTTAGCATTAAACTCAGTGACAGTCTCCTCTTCCAGCATTCTCAGATTCTCAAACTGTGTGGCAATGATCTGTAATCTTGATAGCTTTACTCTATCAGTTCCTTCATGTGCAGTTTGCAGAATTTCCCAAGCTTGTTTGGCCATGTTACAATTTGATATCAGCCTGAAATTGTTAGCATCGACTGCAGCAAAGATCGCATTCAGAGCCTTTGAATTACAAGTTGCTGCAGCTCCCTCTTCAGCAGTCCATTGTTCTTTAGGCTTTATCCGTGTGACTCCCTGTTCATCCATGGTGATTGGGGGAGACCACTGGACCATGATAGCTCTCCAGGTCTTCTCATCAATGGCCTTGAGAAAGGCTTTCATCCTAGCCTTCCAATATCCATAGTTGCTTTCTTCCAACAATGCAGGTCTGCTTGTGCTCTGTTCTTCCTTCATTGTCGTGGCTTCTTCAGAGACACTGTAGGATCTTTTACTCTGTGTGTTGAGCTCCCGCTCTGATACCAATTGAAATTCGCAGCGCCTCTTGACAGACAGATTTGTGAACAAGCAGTTGCTGCAGCACACTCTTGTTCACTCGGAAATTGTCTCAGCAAACAATGAACAAGACAAAAGTTTGTTCACCCAGTTCGGCCAACTGCCTACGTCTGGGGAGGACTATTCTCCAGTCCTCAATCCACTAAACACAACGGTCTCCAAGTACACTCGGTTACAACTTTACGCAACCTATGCTACTCAACCTTGTGTGGATCACTCCGACACAATCAGAACAGGCTCTGACTTGTGTCTGCACACCCTCTACAAATGTCAATCTAGAATAGCTACTGTCTCCTCGAAACTCAGCCTATTCTAAACTACACTCAACTCTCCAGGGTTGCTGTAGCACACAGCTGATGCACAAATGTCCGTGTCGCTCTAAAGCCTTCTGCCGAGCCGTTCGAACAATTCCACGAGCGCTGCACACTCTGGAATACTCCCCCTCACTCAGTGACCTCCTGTCACTAGCGAGAACTACCGCTTAGACACTCAACCGAGCCACTCACTCGTCAGTTCTTCCGCGACTGCCCTTGATCAACCAACAAGCACCACTGCTCTGAATTGGCTTCCAGATCAAGCTCAGATCAGACTACGCAAGTCCTGATCTCCTTCTCCTTCTGTCACCACAGCTCTGCGCTCACGCTCTTCTCTCGGGTGATGATCGAAGAACTCGTCCGTCGCACACCAAAATTGCTCTCTCTGAATTCTGTGCATGCACTCGTATATCCCTCAGCTTCGATCAACCTCTCTGCTCTGAACTCCTCTCTCTTAATTAGCAGCACCAGCTTTAAGCAAGACCTGAATTTAGCAATGTCCCAAAAAGAACAATTATCTCCTAATTTTTAGGAGATTAGATTTGATTTTGATCTCCAACACAAATCTCCTTCTCAAGCTAGGAAACCCCACTGGAATATTCTCCACAACACTTTAAAATATTCTTCTGGTGTTCTCCGTAGAGCTGCCAGGCCTTCTAGCCAAGCCCAGGTCACTGCTGCTTCTCGGACAGATGATGCAGCAACTTGAACAAGCTCCTGCTATAGCATCTCCTGCTGTAGCTGCTCCTTGTTCACTTGTGCTGTAACTGCTCCTAGTTCACTTGTGCTGGTTTTGTCAAACATTGCCATACAACATCATCAAACCTTAATTCCTTCCTGTGAGATAATATGTCCTAGTACTACTCCATGTGATACCATAAAGTGACATTTTTCATAATTGAGAACTAGGTTCTTGGTAATGCAGCGCGCTAAGACCCTATCAAGATTATCCAAACATGCATCAAAAGTCTCACCATGCACAGTAAAGTCATCCATGGACACCTCTATACATAAACCAATCATATCAGAGAAAATGCTCATGACTAAGCGTTGGAACGTACCTGGCGCATTACACAGCCCAAACGACATGCGCCGGAACGCAAAGGTACCGAATGGGTTGGTAAAGGTTGTCTTCTCCTGATCCTCCGCAGCTATAGGTATCTGATTGTACCCTGAGTAACCGTCCAGGAAGCAAAAGTGCGGTTTCCCTGCCAAACGGTCGAGCATCTGGTCCATGAACGGTAGCGGGAAGTGATCCTTGCGCGTGACTGCGTGTAGCTTCCTGTAGTCAATGCGCATGCGCCATCCAGTCTGCATGCGCTTGGGAACTAGCTCGCCCTGCGCATTTTCCTCCACTGTGATGCCTCCTTTCTTTGGCACAACGTGCATTGGACTTACCCACTTACTGTCTGAGATCGGGTAGATTACTCCTGCGCCAAGCAGCTTCAGGATCTCCTTCTGCACTACCTCCATCATAATTGGATTCAGTCTGCGCTGAGGTTCCCTGGATGGTTTGACACCAATTTCCAGCAGAATTCTGTGCATACACACATCAGAGCTTACTCCGCGCAGGTCAGCTAATGTCCATCCTATAGCGCGCTGGTTCTTGCGCAACACCTCCTGTAATCGCGCCTCCTGCTCCTCTAATCCTTTCTTTATAATGACAGGCAGGGTGTCCTTATTGCCCACGAAGATGTACTTTAAGTGCTCGGGCAATTGCTTCAGCTCAACTTTGGGTGCCTATTCAATATAAGGTAGGATTTTATTAGTAGCGCAAACATTAACCAGATCATATACCTGCCTGGACACTGGTTTTGTGCTGCTCAGCTCATCATCATGCGCCTCCATCTCTGTCTGTGTCGGTGGCGCAGGCTCCCCTGTTGCGCATGCACACTGTGCATGCGCAACCAAGTCGTCCATACTATCCAACGCGTGCACTGTGGCGTCCTCATGAGGATGCTGCATCCCCTTAAAAATGTTAAAGTGAATCTCCTCGCCATCTACCTCCATTGAGAGCGTACCTTTCCACACGTCTATCTTTGTGCGCGCAGTCATCAGAAATGGTCTGCCTAGTAGGATTTGCGCGCTTCCCTTGCTCGGCTCACCCTCCATCTCCAAGACATAGAAATCTGGTGGGAACACCAGCTCTCCCACTTGGACGAGAACGTCCTCTATCATGCCCGTCGGTTGTTTGCACGACCGATCTGCTAATTGGATGGTGAGACCTGCAGACTTTAGTGGACCAAGGTGCAATGACACATACAAGGAGTAAGGAAGCACATTTATAGATGCACCGAGATCAATCATGCAGTTGCTTACCGTGGTCTTACCTAAGGTGCACGGTATGGTGAACGTACCTGGAACCCGGCATTTAGGTGGTACCTTGTGTTGCACAATTGCTGATGCATGCGCGTTAAGCATTACTTGTGCGCACTCGCCTTTCCTCCTCTTATTTGTGCACAGCTCCTTCAAGAACTTGGCGTATCTAGGGATCTGCCGAACTGCCTCAATCAGGGGAATGTTTATTTCCACCTTACTGAATAATTCATACAGCTCCTTGTCTAGCGCCTCCTTCCTTGCTAAAGGTGCCTGCACAGGAAAAGGTGCAGGTGCGTTAGTACGATTTATACTCTTTTCTCCTGATTGTATCATACCTGGTGCCACGCCCTGCTGGTTGCGCATCCGGTTGTGCTGGCTCTGGAGGTTGCGCAACTGGCTGCGCAGGCACCTTCGCGGTCGGAGCTGTCCCAACTGTGTGCCCAGTCCTCAGCGTTACGGCGTTAACTCCTCCCTTAGGGTTTTGAATCACTTGCGAAGGTAGGTTGCCATCGCTCTTTTTCAGCTCATAAACCGTGGTAGCAATCTGCGACAACTGCTTCTCAATTGACTCGAACCTCTTGTCATACTTTTCATCATTCTTGCGCACAGTGTCTGCTAACTGACCCACTATGTCTTCTAAGGAGCACCGCGGTTGCTGGTTATTCTGTGCTGGTGCGTCATTGCGGCGGTGCGGTGGGTTGTATGCTTGCTGCGCCTACTGTGGTGTGCGATATTCCGCGGGCTGCCTTTGGAGATTGCTGTCTTCCTTCCATCTGAATCCATTTGTGGCTAATTCAAAGCGCGGCTGATTCTGCCTCTGCGGTCCTCTATTGTCCCATCCTCCTAGAGCATTTACATCTCTTGATTCCTCGAAAAGTATGGGACATGCGTCGGTTTGGTGCTCACTGGACGTACAGAATTCGCATGCCTTCGGCGCAACTGGTTGCGTGCCTTGCGCACTCATCAGCTTCTGTAGCATGGCTTTCATCTCCTTTATTTCAGCACTGGAATCCACCTGGTGCACAGCGCGCCACAACTGTTCTCGAGCGTCAATTGATGCCTCACCTGTCCAGCAGAATCCTCTACATCTGCCATACATCCTCCGGGTACATGTTACATATGTCACTGTCTGCGCATGCATTCAACAATCTAAGTTCCATCGGTTGTAGCCCGTTCAGGAAATTCTCTATCAGCACATTTTGGGGCAGGTCATGATTATAGCAGTTGGCTTCCAGCTCCCTGAAACGCTCATAGTACTATGATAGTGACTCTCCTACGCCCTGCCTAGGCGCGGCCAATTCCCTCCTGAGTAGCGCGATCTTAGCTGCGGGGTAGAACTTATCTAAGAACTTCTTCTGGAGCTGCTCCCATGTGCGAATAGATCCTATTGGTAAACTCATCAGCCAATGCCTGGCTGCATCACACAATGAAAAGGGGAACGCCATCAGCTTCAGCGGTTCTTCACTCTCCACATCGGTCTTCATGTTCTCGCAGATAACTAGGAATTCACGCACATGCTTGACCGGGTTCTCGTTGTTCATCCATGAAACTTAGGCATATGATGAATGAATGAGCTCCGTAGTTCAAAATGCCCATCGGGTGGAAGTACTATACACCAAGGTTGGTTGACTGTGATTGGAGCCGACATCTCGCGCACTGTTCTGCGTCGCACGATCTGTTGCGCGAGTTGCGCATTATACACTGCTTCAGCGGCCATCCCAGCATCAACTTCGCGCTGTACTTCCTCTCTGAACCGAGCTGCGCGGTTATCTGCCCTTGCATTGTTAGGTCCCTCTGGGGTTCTGTCCCCTAAGTTATCGCCGATGACACTATTATTCTCCATGCCTTGTTCTAAACTTAAAGAAAACGAAATTAAAAGACAACTAGGTTGTTGCCCCTGTCGGTGCGTAACTATAATCTGCGCAACGCAATCGTTTCAAGGTTGCGCAGGCTGATGTTGATTGCGTACTGTCAGAAACACCAACGAAAAATAAAATAAAAAAAAGAAATAACTAACTACTGTAAAAGAAAACTTGAACTAGTTAAAACTTATTTATGTTGCTCCCCGGCAACGGCGCCAAAATTTGATCGCGCGTCATTGTACGCGTCAAATTAATCCTTCCTTCTCCACCTAGTACAACGGCTAAGTCAGGGTCGATCCCACAAGAAGCGTGCAGACTCGTCTTCGCTAGCAACCTACAACTTACGAAATTGGGGGTTGTGAGTGATTGGGTTGCGCAGGTGCGCGAATGGACAGTAGTGAAAGCAGAATTACACTATAGGTGCGCAGGCAGTAGATATTAAGTACTATAACTATGAAAAGTATCGGTAAAGACAATCCTCTATGAATGTATCCCTTATCATCGACTCTAAACATCTATAGTGCAGTTCTACTTAAGTTAGTGTCCGATCAAGACTTCCTAACGTGCGCGCATGTTCCGATCAAAGTCCATGAGCTATTAATTATTGAAACTAGTCTAAGCAACTACGAATCCTATCACAGTAGTAGCCGATTATCCTAGTGTGTTACTCCTAGTTGTCACCGTCAAGTTATCAACCAGTTTAACATACAATAACAAGCAGTTAGAATAAGATTGCGGTTCAAGGCTTCTCTTATTCGCACAACTAATTATCACCCATGTGCATAGAATTAATATAAGTAGACGAACTAAGCATTAAACACAAGTCTCAAAGGAAATACTTCATAGAATCATGCCCAACCGATACAAGGTGTTTAGCTAGACATGCTAGAAGCAAACATCATAGAAATAATAAGTAAGTAGCAAGCTGGTGCAATCGCAGGTTGCTGTTTTCGGCTGGCGCAGGTGGTTCGCGCAGAATCTCGACGGCAGGATTTCTGGAGCCCGTGTGTCTTCTGTTGCTATATGTCTCTCTCTATATATATATATATATCTAAACCCTAGCTTCCCTCCTCTTTATATACTGGTCTTGAAGCCCAAGGAATGCTTAGATTTGGCCCGTGAGAATCTTAGCTACTTCCCAAATCTAGGAGATTTTGTAGGGATAATGATGATCAAAATTTAGAAACGCTGCTATCCTGCGCATGGCTCGCTGCGCACGTTGATTGCGCTACTCGCTTTGAGCAGTTGGTTTGCGCACTGTAGTCTGAATCAGCTATCTCCTATCTCCTTTTGCGCTGCTAGCTCCGCAGGTCGTGCATTGCGCTCTTTAAAAGCGCCCGTTAGCGCGCATCTGACTTATGCTCCTGTTTCATCCTGAAATACAAAAATACCGAAAACCAGTAATCTTGTACACAAAATAATGCAAACAAGTACAGTGTTAAGATCTAAATGGCGCATATAACTAGGCTCTATCAGCAGTCCAAGGGAGCATGTGATCACTCGAGGAATTAAGAAAAATTATAGAGAGATGGTGTGATTCGCTTGCTTTATATCTACCATGGAGCCCAAACGAGTACAGGATGCCATAGTAGATGAATACTGGGTTGATGAGCGGACAAATAACCTTATATTTGTCCGTATTTTCACTTTACTTCTTGTTTGTTCCTTTATTTTATAAAGTCGTTTAATGTTTTCTTAGTCCATTTCAGGTTGAAAATGCGTACTGCATGATATGAAGTGGTCCGAAGAAGTTTCGGGTGAATTTCAGTTGATCGAGAGCAAAATCAAGCAAAAGGCAGATTTGATTCGCTAGGTTGATTGACCTATTCGTCATCAAAGGCTCGCCGAGCACAAAATTCTTATCCGATTAAGGCGTGCCATATATTTTTGGAAAGACAACTCACAGGGCTACAACTTCATGGTTTATATCAAGACATAATTCGAAGGTTTAAAGGGTCAAAACAGGCGAGATTCTAGCATTGTAAAGTTGATTCGCCCAAAGAGGAATTCAGGCTAGGCCGAATCACTTTTGATTCGAAAAAAGAAAAGTAATTCTCCCAAGAAGAAATTGATTCGCCCAGCTTCATTACAACACTGACATTATGATTCGGTCGAATCAAATTATGGGGCTGCACGAATCACTTGATTCGTGGAGAATTCGCCTGTAGATAAAATCTGGGTAGATTGACCTGTTCTTCTTCGAAGGCTTTCCGAGCGCACGATTCTTATCCGATTGAGTCGTGCTACAGCTCGTTGGAAAGCTAATTCAAAGGCTACAACTTTGTAGTTTCCATCAAGACGTGATTCGAAGGTTTAAAGGGTCAAACGAGCGAGATTCTAATGCTTCAGAAGTGATCCGCCCAAGAAAAGTGACTCGCCCAGCTCCGAAACAGCACTGAGAGTTTGATTCGGAAACTCTGTCCGAATCAAGTCATTAAGCCTTACTCGAATCATTTTTGATTCGGGCAAGGCGGCTAAATATAAATAGATTAAAGATGAGAAAAATTAGATAGAGCCTTGGGGTGCCTCCGGCGCCTAGAGTCCCTCCTTGGGACAAAATCCTAAATCAAAAACTTGAAGAATTGTCAAAGATTTGGAGAAGACACACGCAATTAGAGATTCTACATCAACCCTTTACTCATTCCCTAATTCTCTACTACTCTACTTCTTTACTTTCCCTTGTTATACAATTTCATTATGTTTTGATTCAAACTCACCATGAGTGACACATGAGTGAGTAGTTGTTTAGTAGTAGAGATTCTTATGGATCCCTTAGGTTAGATTGTAATGCAAAACATGCAATGTTATTATGAACGAGGTTTTTGGATTGAAAATTCTTATGCTTGTTTTTCATGTTAATTTTATGCACAACAAGTGTTTGACGAAATGCATGAATGAATATAAATTGATAAAACACCTAGGGATGAAATGAGAATTGAACCTAGGTTGTTTAGAAGATCAAACATGATTATTTTAGATAGCTTTAGTGCGCTAGAGTGACATTGGCAATCTCTTAGGCTAAACATAGAGCGGACTTTAGTCAACTATCAATAGATCGAAAGGTTGAGATTTGGAGATTTTTGTTTTACACGATTCAATAGAGCGAGAGTTTGAGAATTGTGTCACATAGGTGTCATTCCCATTCTAGAGAAGGAGCGAGAGTTGAATTTAGAATGCGTGATAATTTAGCCTAGAATAATCAACCAAATTAACTCATGATTATATTTCTAGTTTCCATTGCTAATCGCATGACCTATGGGTGAAATAGGATTCCGACTACGTTTTCTCTATTACTTTACTTCTTCACAAATTTGAACTTGTCTTTAGTATTCACTAGAGATACCTCACCTAGAGGGAAAACCCTCCTTTTATTTAGTAGACTTGCAATAGGCATTACTAGCTAGTTTTAGACTAATATAGGCTTTTCTCTTGGGTTCGACTCGAGGTCACTTGGATTATAAATATTGTTTGAATACAGTGATTGGACTAGTATTTTTACTACCATAATTTCGACAACGTTTCAAAATGGCGCCGTTGTCGGGGATTAGCCATTAGACTAGTTTACTTTTTTAGTATTGCTTTAGTTAGTCTACTTTTTTTTTCCTTTACTTTGTTGATCGTGATTGCGTTTACGTGCCATTCTTGTCTACTTTAATTTAAGTTCACAAGAACAAGCTTCCACGTCAACACCAAATTTTGATACTCCTCTTCCTCAAATTTAAGTTGATCAACAAATAATGGAGAATATGGACCAACCACCAGCAAGAATTGCGGATCAACCGAACCCGAGGAGGCTAGGGAATGCTGCTCGTCCGCAAGAGGATGACGAGAGACCGGTTGGGGAATACATTGCCCCAACCATTGGACATTATGGATCACCCATTTATTTGGATGAGGGTGACGATAAAGAATTCAAAATAAAGTTGGCACTTCTCCACATGGTAGCCGCGAATCAATTTGAAGGGTATGGAAACCTTAATGCGCATTTAGCACAATTTATAGAATTATGCCGGACCTACAAAGCGTAGAGGATCAAACCGGAGGCCATATACATGAAGGTAGTTCCATTCTCCCTAAGCGGAAAAGCCAAGGATTGGCTAATGAGTCACAAGCCGAATATCTATACTCTTGTACCGACGGATCTTTTGCAGCAAGACAAAACACTGAACAATGATTTGTTCACCTAGTTCAGCCAATTGCCTACGTCTGGGGATGACCTTGCAGTCCTCAATACACTAGTTCTCAGGAGATTCTCGTACAACACAGACTCGACTCCGTGACTCTCTATGCTACTCGATCTCAACTAGGAACATTCACACACAATCCAAACAACCTCTGATTTGTGTCTCACACACCTATACTATATCATTTCAGAATAGCTAACCTTCTATTCCAACAGACTCAGCCTATTCAAATTAACACGAAGTCTCCGTAGGTTTACTATATCACCCGCTGTAGCAACTAGCTGGTGTAGGTTCTGTCCGCGTCGCTACAAAGCCTTCAGCCTAGCCGATCAAACTCTACCCTCAGCTGTCCTTCTCCGAGATGCTCCCCCTTACTCCGTGACCACCTGTCACTAGCAAGAGTCGGGCCTTCACAGATTGTCCGAGTTCCTCCACTCGATAACTCTGCCGCCTGCCTTGATCAACTAACAACCACGTCCTGCTATGAATTGGTCTTCTCTGATCAGATTCTGCAAGTCTTCGATCAGCCTTTGCTCCAACCGCTCAGCTATGCGCTCATGCTCTGCTCTCTGTGGTGATCGAATCTTTCCACGCACTTGAATCTCTCTCTCCATATTCTGCATATGTTCTTTATATTCACTCTCTGATTTGATGCCTTTGATGCTCTGCCTAGCCTCCTTTAAATAGGAACTACCAGTTCCATCAATATCAGTTTTAGGAAATTCCTCCAAGCAACAATATCTTCTAGTTTGTAAGAGATTAGATTTGATTTCCAAATCTTCCCACAAACAACCGAGAATCTCCAATAGGATATTCAGATCTGAATATTTTAGAAGCTCCTTGTCGCTCTGCTGCTCCTTGTTGAACTGTTGAAAACTTTCTTCTAAGAGAGGTGTTGCTAGAATTTCCTAAACCCATTAGGAAACAATCCAAGACTTATCTCTTACTTTGTAGGATACCCACCTTCTCAAAAGATCCATATCTTCAAGCTGACTTGTAGGTCGCAATCTCCACTGAGAATATTCTGGCAGATGCTCTGGAATCTTCCCGTTGCTCAGCTCTTCATATCTGGCCAAATTGTTCTTCGCACCAATACTGCTGCTACAGCTCCCTGCTATAGCTCCTACTGTAGCAACTGCTTGTTCACTCTGGAATGCCCTGCACTAGCTGCTGTAGCAGACTCTTGTGCACCTTGTGCACGAGCGTGACATTGGCAATCTCTTAGGTTAAGCATACATCGGACTTGAGTTAACTATCAATAGACCAAGAGGTTGAGATTAGGAGACTTTTGTTCTACACGATTCAATAGAGCGAGAGTTGTGTCACATAGGTGTCATTCCCATTCTAGAGAAGGAGCGAGAGTTGAATTTAGAATGGTGATACTTTAGCCTAGAAAAATCAACCAAATTAACTCATGATTATATTTCTATTTTGCATTGCAAATCTTTAGCATTCACTAGCTAGTTTTAGACTAATCTAAGCTTTTCTCTTAGGTTCAACTCAAGGTCACTCAGATTATAAATATTGTTTGAATACCATGTTTGGACTAATATTTTTACTACCACAATTTCGACAACGTTCAGCCTATGAAAGAGGAACTTGGAGAGTTTGTCAGAAATGATGTATGGGAACTAGTTCCACGACCTACTGATGTGAACGTGATTGGCACAAAGTGGGTGTTCAAAAATAAGACTGATGACAAAGGGAACATTACGAGAAACAAAGCGAGATTGGTGGAACAAGGTTACTCACAGATTGATGGGATTGACTTCCAGGAAACCTTCACACCGGTGGCTCGCTTAGAAGCTGTTCGACGTGTTTCTTTGATTTCACACTGCATCAGATGGATGTGAAGTGCGCCTTCCTAAACGGAGTATTACAGGAAGAAGTGTATGTAGCACAACCTAAAGGCTTTTTGACACACACAAGCCAGACTATGTGTACCGATTGAAGAAAGCATTGTATGGTCTGAAGCAGGCCCCCAGAGCCTGGTATGAGTGGTTGACACAGTTCCTACTCTAACAAGGATATGAGCGAGGGGGAGTTGACATAACGCTGTTCATCAAACGGACGAGCTCTGATTTTATAGTGGCTCAAATATATATCGATGACATAGTATTTGGCTCCACATCTAACAAGTTGGTGAAGTAGTTCGTGGAACAGATGCAAAGCGAGTTCCAGATGAGCCTAGTTGGAGAACTAACCTATTTTTTGGCTTTTCAGGTATATCAAAAGAAAGATGGCATATTCATCACACAAATCAAGTACGCAAGGAATCTGGTGAAAAAGTTCAATATGGAGAAGGCAAGCCACAAGCGTATCCCTCCTGCCACAAACCAGAAGATGACTAGAGATGATGCTGGAACAAATGCTGACCAAACACTGTACAGAAGTATGATTGAGAGTTTACTATACCTGACAACTACCAGACCAGACATTTCCTATGCCGTGGGAGTATGTGCCCGTTACCAAGCTAATCCCAATGAGAGCCATGTATCTCAGGTGAAGAGGATTATACGATATGTTGCAGGTACTGCTGACCTCGGACTCTTGTACACTAAAGACACAACATCCAGCATTGTAGGAGATTGCGATGCAGATTGGGTAGGCAATGCAGACGATAGGAAAAGCACCTCTGGAGGATGCTTTTATGTTGGAAATAATCTAATCTCTTGGTTCAGTAAAAAACAGAATAGCATCTCTCTATCAACAGCGGAAGCGGAATATATAGCAGTTGGGAGTAGTGCTCAGCAGATGATGTGGATGAAGCACATACTGGAGGAATATGGTGTTGAACAAGATGTCATGACATTGTACTGCGACAACATGAGCGCCATTAGTATATCGGAGAATCCAGTTTAGCATACACGGACAAAACATATAGAGATCAGACACCACTACATTCGGGAACTTGTGGAGAAGATGGAGCTGAATTTGACACATGTTCGCACGGACATCCAGAAAGCCGACATCTTTACAAAAGCACTGAGCACGCAACAATTTGAGACCTTCAGGTCTGAGCTGAGACTATGCGTGATCGAAACCTGATGACGGCATGACCTCTGGTAGCCCTTGAATAAAGAAAAATGCTATTGTCTGAGCTACCAGAGATTGTAGAGGCAATGTAACAACTATTCTTCAGCTAATGTCATAACATTGCCTGGTTAAGTGCTGTTTTAGATCTATGGGTAATTTCTGAAGAATTATGGGTGGGTCGAATCTGGGCCAGGATATTTAAGGTGGGAAATAAGGGATATACGGGAGTTTCTTTTGGAAACTGCCTTAATTTTTTTGGAAAATCTGATGTTTATCTCAAAGCAAGCCCTAGAAGTTGAAGTTTGAAATTCACTCATCCAACCCTCGTCTCTTAGTCGATCAAATCTACAATCACTATGGTGAACTCTCGAGAAGCTTCTCAAGCAGCAGGCTCCGATGCGTCGCATTCCACTACGGGTTCCACAGAGCCTGACCTACTCGTTCCTCTCACTGTAGTGCCGCCAGCAAAATCCTACAAGACAGAGCAACGCCCAAAGACTAGTCGCAAAGCTCAGCCGTCAAAGAAAACAGGAAGGAAGATAGCTTCCAAAAAGGGCACACTTGCCGAGAAGTCTGGAGAAGGATCTGAGTCTCATGTACCAGCCGAGAAAGAAGCACCAGCACCCAAACCCAAAAGAACTGGCTCCAAGACAATTGTGGATGAAGGTAAAAAGAAGAGAAAAGGGAGACAAGAAAAAGGTTGAACATGATGCTGAGAGCCAAAGAAAAATTGAAGAAGAAAAGAGGAAAGAGACCGAGTTGATGGAAAAAGAGAAGACTGACCAATTAGCGGCTGAGATGGCCAGAGCTGAGGCAGAGAAAAGGGCCTATGAAGAAAGAATTCAAGCTACCAGAGAGAGGGCAGAACAACTAAGGCGTGAAGCAACGAAACTTGAACTGCTGATTAGGGGGTCAGAGAATGCTGATCCAGTTGCTGAAACAACTATCAAGGATATTGCGCTGTCCGTTGAGGTAATATCCACTTCTGATAATACTGTGAAAATTATTGCCGGTGCTGTTGATCCCGTTGTAGAGGAAATTGCTGCAGCGGTCGCTGGACCGTCTGTGAACAAAGAAGCCACAAAGGGTGGTGTTGAGGAGACTGTCAAGACAATTGCTGATGAAGTGTCTGAAGAGAGCTCTGCAGGGGGTGCAGGCCCTATTGAAATTTTTCTTGCCAGTCTTGAATCAGAGTCCGAGGAGGAAGGCGAGAAGAGTTCTACAATGGATGATGCCACGGCACAGACCTGTGATGAGGAAGGGAGAGATTCATCCAAAGAAGTCGAAATAGAGGAGATAGAGACATCTGAAGACGGTTTGGTCCCTGATAGAGTCTAGTTATATGCGCTATTTAGATCTTAACACTGTGCTTGTTTGCATTATTTTGTGTACAAGATTACTGGTTTTCTGTATTTTTGTGTTTCAGGATAAAACAGGAGCATAAGTCAGATGCGCGCTAACGGACGTTTTTAGAGCGCGATGCACGACTGCGCGAAGCTAGCAGCGCAAAAGGAGAGCTGTTTCGGGCTACAGTGCGCAAACCGACTGCGCGAAGCAAGTAGCGCAATCAGCGTGCTCAGAATGACAGAGTTTCTAAATATTGATCTCCTAGATTTGGGAAGTTGCTAAAAGTCTCTCGGGCCAAATCTAAGCATTCTTTGGGCTTCAAGACCACTATATAAGAGGAGGGAAGCTAGGGTTTGAAAGAGAGAGAGAGAGAGAGCAGATAGAGAGAGGGACACTCAGCAGCAAAACACACGAGCTACTTCAGCCAGAATCTGCGCGAACCATTTGCGCTAGCCGAGAACAGCAACGCGCAATTGCGCCAACCTGCTACGTTTTCTCTTGCTGCCTTAGTTTTATTTATTATTGCTATGATGTTTGTTTTTAGCATGTCTGGCTAAACACTTTGTATCGGTTGGCCATGATTCTATGAAGTATTTCCTTTGAGACTTGTGCTTAATGCTTGGTACATCTACTTATATTAATTCTATGCATATGGGTGATAATTAGTTGTGCGAATAAGGGAAGCCTTGAACCCCAATCTTATTCTAATTGCTCGTTATTGTATGTTAAACTAGTTGATAGCTTGACGGTGACAACTTGGAGTAACACACTAGGATAATCAGCTGCTACTGTGATAGGATTCGTGGCTGCTTAGACTAGTTTCAGGAATTAATAGCTCATGAACTTTGATCGGAACATGCGCGCACGTTAGGAAGCCTTGACCGGACACTAACTTAAGTAGAACTGCACTATAGATGTTTAGAGTCGATGATAAGGGATACATTCATAGAGGATTGTCTGTACCGATACTCTTCATAGTCATAGTACTTGAAATCTACTGCCTACGCACGTATCGTGCAATTCTGCTTTCACCACTGTTCATTCGCGCACCTGCGCAACCCAATTACACACAACCCCGATTTCGTAAGTTGTAGGTTGCTAGCTAAGACGAGTCTGCACGCTCGTTATGGGATCAACCCTGACTTAGCAGCTATACTAAGTGGAGAAGGAAGGATTAATTTGACGCGTACAACGACGCGCGATCAAATTTTGGCGCCGTTGCCGGGGAGCAACATAGATAAGTTTTAACTAGTTTAAGTTTTCTTTTACAGTAGCTTGTTATTTCTTTTTATTTTTCGTTAGTGTTTCTGCAAGTACGCAATCAACATCCGCCTGCGCAACCTTGAAACAGTTGCGCTGCGCAGATCATAGTTGCGCACAGACAGGGGCAACAACCTAGTTTCTTTTAATTCCGTTTGCTTGAAGTCTAGAACAGGGCATGGAGAATAACAGTGTCATCGGCGATAACTTAAGGGACAGAACCCCAGAGGGACCTAACAATGCGAGGGCAGATAACCGCGCAGCTCGGTTCAGAGAGGAAGTGCAGCGCGAAGTTGAAGCTAGGATGGCCGCTGAGGTATATAATGCGCAACCCGCGCAATAGATCGTGCGAAGCAGAACAGTGCGCGAGATGTCTGCCCCAATCACAGTCAACCAATCGTGGTGCATAGTGCTTCCACCCGATGGGCATTTTGAACTACGGAGCTCATTCATTCATCATATGCCTAAGTTCCATGGGATGAACAACGAGAACCACGTCAAGCATGTGCGCGAATTCCTAATTATCTGCGAGAACATGAAGACCGACGGGGAGAGTGAAGAAGCGCTGAAGCTGATGGCGTTCCCTTTTTCACTGTGTGATACAGCCAGGCATTGGCTGATGAGCTTACCAGCAGGATCTATTCGCACATGGGAGCAGCTCCAGAAGAAGTTCTTGGATAAGTTCTACCTCGCAGCAAAGATTGCGCTACTCAGGAGGGAATTGGCCGCACCTAGACAGGGCGTAGGAGAGTCACTATCAGAGTACTATGAGCGTTTCAGGGAGCTGGAAGCCAACTGCTATAATCATGGCCTGCCCCAACATGTGCTGATAGAGAATTTTCTGAACGGGCTACAACCGATGGAACTTAGACTGCTGAACGCATGCGCAGGTGGTGATATATGCAACATGTACCCCGAGGATGTATGGCAGATGATCGAGGACTCTGCTGGACAGGTAACGCATCAATTGACGCTGAAAAACAGTCGTGCGCGCGCTGTGCACCAGGTGGATTCCAGCGCTGAAATTAAGGAAATGAAAGCCATGCTGCAGAAACTGATGAGTGCGCAAGGCGCGCAACCAGTTGCGCCGAAGGTATGCGAGTTCTGTATGTCCACTGAGCAGAAAACCGACGCATGTCCCACAATTTTCGAGGAATCAGGAGATGTCAATGCTCTAGGAGGATGGGACAATAGAGGACCGCAGAGGCAGAATCAACCGTGCTTTGGACTGGCCGCAAATGGATTCAGATGGAGAGAGGACAGCAATCCCCAAAGACAGCCAGCGGAATATCGTGCACCTCAGCAGGCGCAGCAAGCATACAACCCACCGCACCGCCGCAATGACGCACCAGCACAGAATAACCAGCAACCGCGGCGCTCCTTAGAGGACATAGTGGGCCAGTTGGCAGACACCGTGCGCAAGAACGATGAAAAGTATGACAAGAGGTTCGAGTCAATTGAGAAGCAGTTGTCGCAGATTGCTACCACGGTCTATGAGCTGAAAAAGAGCGATGGCAACGCCGTAACGCTGAGGACTGGGGGCACAGTTGGGACAGCTCCGACCGCGAAGGAGCCCGCGCAACCAGTTGCGCAACCTCCAGAGCCAACACAGCCGGATGCGCAACCAGCCGCACCTGCTACGAACCAACAGGGGGTGGCGCCAGATATGTTACAATCAGGAGAAAAGAGTACCAGTCATACTAATGCACCTGCACCTTTTCCTGTGCAGGCACCCTTAGCAAGGAAGGAGGCGCTGGACAAGGAGTTATACGAATTATTCAGTAAGGTGGAAATAAACATTCCCCTGATTGAGGTAGTTCGGCAGATTCCCAGATATGCCAAGTTCTTCAAAGAGCTGTGCACAAACAAGAGGAGGAAGGGAGAGTGCGCACAAGTAATGCTTAACGCACATGCATCAGCAATTGTGCAACACAAGGTACCACCTAAATGTCGGGATCCAGGTACGTTCACCATACCGTGCACCTTAGGTAAGACCACGGTAAGCAACTGCATGATTGATCTCGGTGCATCTATAAATGTGCTTCCTTACTCCTTGTATGTGTCATTGCACCTTGGTCCACTAAAGCCTGCAGGTCTCACCATCCAATTAGCAGATCGGTATTGCAAACAACCAACGGGCATGATAGAGGACGTTCTTGTCCAAGTAGGAGAGCTGGTGTTCCCAGCAGATTTCTACGTCTTGGAAATGGAGGGTGAGCCGAGCAAGGGAAGCGCGCAAATCCTACTGGGCAGACCATTTCTGATGACAGCGCGCACAAAGATAGACGTATGGAAAGGCACGCTCTCAATGGAGGTAGATGGCGAGGAGATTCACTTTAACATTTTTAAGGGGATGCAGCACCCTCATGAGGACGCCATAGTGCATGCAGTAGACAGTATGGACGACTTGGTTGCGCATGCGTAGTGTGCGTGCGTAACAGGGGAGCCTGCGCCATTGCCACAAACAGAGTTGGAGGAACAAGATGATAAGCTGAGTAGCATAGAACCAGTGTCCAGACAGGTATGTGATCTGGTTAATGTTTGCGCTACTAATAAAATCCTGCCTTCTATTGAACAGGCACCCAAGGTTGAGCTGAAGCAATTGCCCGAGCACTTAAAGTACATCTTCCTGGGAAATGAGGACACCCTGCCTGTCATTATAAAGAAAGGATTAGAGGAGGAGCAGGAGGCGCGATTACAGGAGGTGCTGTGCAAGAACCAGCGCGCCATAGGATGGACATTGGCTGACCTGCGCGGAGTAAGCCCTGATGTGTGCATGCACAGAATTCTGCTGGAAAATGATGCCAAACCATCCAGGGAACCTCAGCGCAGACTGAATCCGATTATGATGGAGGTAGTGCAGAAGGAGATCCTGAAGCTGCTTGACGCAGGTGTAATATACCCGATTTCAGATAGCAAGTGGGTAAGTCCAGTGCACGTTGTGCCAAAGAAAGGAGGCATCACAGTAGAGGAGAATGCGCAGGACGAGCTAGTTCCCAAGCGCATACAGACTGGATGGCGCATGTGCATTGATTACAGGAAGCTAAACGCAGTCACGCGCAAGGATAATTTCCCGCTACCACTCATGGACCAGATGCTCGACCGGTTGGCGGGAAAGCCACACTTTTGCTTCTTGGACGGTTACTCAGGGTACAATCAGATCCCTATTGCTGCGGAGGATCAGGAGAAGACAACCTTTACCTGCCCATTCGGTACCTTTGCGTTCCGGCGCATGTCGTTTGGGCTGTGTATGCGCCAGGTACGTTCCAACGCTTAGTCATGAGCATTTTCTCTGATATGATTGGTTTATGTATTGAGGTATTCATGGATGACTTCACTGTGCATGGTGAGACGTTTGATGCATGTTT
Source organism: Umbilicus rupestris (assembly GCA_963678935.1). Lineage (NCBI taxonomy): Eukaryota > Viridiplantae > Streptophyta > Magnoliopsida > Saxifragales > Crassulaceae > Umbilicus > Umbilicus rupestris. Next base: position 2,707,231 of record OY787617.1, read on the forward strand.
GGATAATCTTGATAAGGTCTTAGCGCGCTGCATTACCAAGAACCTAGTTCTCAATTATGAAAAATGTCACTTTATGGTGTCACATGGAGTAGTACTAGGACATATCGTCTCGCATGAAGGAATTAAGGCCGATAAAGCAAAAATTGATCTTATCTCAAATCTGCCTTATTCCACTAATGTGCGCGACGTTAAGTCGTTTCTTGGGCATGTAGGGTTTTATAGGTGCTTTATTAAAGATTTTTCTAAAATATGTATCCCGTTGTCTAACCTCCTTCAAAAGGATGTGTGCTTTGAGTTCACTGTTGAGTGCAGGAATGCTTTTGATAAGTTAAAGGATGCGCTGACCAGTGCGCCAGTGATGCGCGCACCAGACTAGAACCTACAATTTGAGCTGATGTGCGATGCTAGTGACTACGCTGTAGGCGCAGTACTTGGCCAGCGCGTGGATAAGAGGCCGCCTGCTATCTATTATGCGTCGCGCACACTGGACACTGCGCAGAGGAACTACACCACGACCGAGAAGGAACTTCTGGCAATCGTATTTGCACTGGAGAAGTTTCGCGCATATGTTCTGGGTGCTAAAGTCACTATCTACACTGACCACGCTGCTATCCGCTACCTGATGTCCAAGAAAGAGACTAAGCCGCGCCTGATGCGCTGGTTGCTGCTGCTCCAAGAGTTTGATTTAGAGATCAAGGATAAGAAGGGAACGGAAAACACTGTTGCTGATCACCTAAGCAGGATAGTGAAGGAAGAGGAGCCAGGGCAGATCACGGAGACATTCCCTGATGAGCACCTGATGGGGCTGAATAGTAAGGTACCATGGTATGCGCATATTGCAAATTACCTGGTCACAGGTGCGTTTCCCCCTCATTTCACTAAAACTCAATGCATGAGGTTAAAACATGAGTCTAAATATTACGTTTGGGATGATCCATACATGCTTAGAATAGGCTCTGATCAGATCTTGAGGCGATGTGTGCCTGATCATGAGATGAGCTCTGTTTTGGGATTTTGTCATGCGCACGCGTGCGGAGGACACTTTGGTCCAAAGCGCACAAGCAGGAAAATCCTAGATTGTGGTTTTTATTGGCCGCACTTGTTTCGTGACTCATATAACCACTGCAGGGCTTGTGACAGGTGCCAGCGCACAGGAAATATCTCAGCGCGCAATGAGATGCCACAAACACCTATATTGGTAGACGAAGTGTTCGATTTGTGGGGAATTGACTTCATGGGGCCGTTTCCGCCATCTGGTGGATACGAGTACATACTAGTTGCGGTGGACTACGTCTCGAAGTGGGTCGAAGGTAAGGCCACTGATAGAGGCTATTTGTACGCATTATTTAGATCATAACCCTATGCTTGTTTGCAATATTTTATGAGCAAGATTACTCGTTTCTAGTGTTTTTGTATTACAGGGCAAAACGAGTCCTTGAGTCGGATACGCGCTAACAGGCAGCGATCTAGGAGTGAGAGATCCGCCTGCGGAGATAGCAGCACAAGCAGAAGAGAAGTTGGTGAGAGTCAGTAGCGGTGCGCTAGCCGATGCGCTAGCCGAATGCCGTGCGCCAGGCGCAAAATCCAGTGACCAGATTTGGAAGTTGCCAAAGGTGAACTTCCTGGGCAATATATAAACGAAGGAAGTCTAGGGTTTCAAAAGAGAGATATCACAGCCATCATTGGACGACACACATCAGAGAGAGCGGCAACACTGGAAAACACACGGACTTGTTGAGAGGATTTGCGCCAGCCGAGAAGACAATCTGCACGCACTGTTGCTACTGTGTTCTCAGACATATTAGACCTTATTTACTATTCTATGATGTTTATTACTAGCATGTCTAGCTAAACTCGTAGTGTTGGTCGGGCATGAATCTATGAAGTATTACCTTTGAGACTTGAGCTTAATGCATAGTTTACATACTTGTATTAATCCTGTGCGTACGGAGACAGCTAGTTGCATGAGTAGGGGAAGCCTTGAACCGCAATCTTACTTATGTTGCTTGCTTGTCATATGTTAAACTAGTTGATAGCTTTACGGTGACAACTAGGAGTAACGAGCTAGGGTAAGCAGTTGCTACTGTGACAGGATTCGCAGCTGTTTTAGTCTATGTTCTAAGGATTGATAGCACATGAACTTTGAACGGAACATGCGCACGTGTTAGGAAGCCTTGACCGGACACTAACCCAAGAAAACCACAAACTATAGACATTTAGAGTCGATGATAAGGACTGCGTTCATAGAGGATTGTCTGCCCAATACTTCTCATAGTCATAGTATCTAATCTCTACTGCTTGCGCACGTCTAGTGCAATTTCCTGCGTTACGCTAGCTACTGTTCATTTGCGCATCGCGCACCCCAATCTCACACAACCCCCATTTTTAGTGTAGACGACAGGATTGAAGACTGAACTACTTGCTCCCTGTGGAGATCGACCCTTACTTAACCGCTGTACTGGTGGAAGAGGAAGGATTATATTTGACGCGCACAACGACGCGCGATCAGCCACGTGCAAGGATGATGGTAAAACGGTCGTTGAGTTTTTAAGAACTAACATTTTCTGCAGGTACGGAGTGCCTAAGGCAATAATCAGCGACCAGGGGACGCACTTCTGCAACAGAATAGTGGCGCAAGTACTAAAGCATTATGGGGTGCGCCACAAGACGTCCACTGCATACCATCCTCAAACGAATGGCCAGGCCGAGGTTTCCAACAGAGAGATCAAGCGCATTCTGGAGAAAACCGTGAGACCTTCGCGCAAAGACTGGAGCCAGCGGCTGAACGATGCACTTTGGGCATACAGGACTACGCACAAGACACCAATTGAGACTTCACCATTTCGTTTGGTGTATGAAAGGAGTGCCACCTGCCGGTTGAGTTGGAACACAAGGCATACTGGGCAATGCGCACTTGCAACCTGAACCTTGATGAGGCTGGTAAGGAGCGTGCATTTGAGTTAAGCGAGCTAGAGGAGCTGCGCCTGGATGCATATGAGGGGTTGCGCGACTACAAAGCGCGCACGAAAGCATTTCACGATAAGTACATCCTCAGACGCACCTTTGAGCCAGGAGACCGAGTGCTGTTGTTCTCCTCGCGCTTAAAACTGATGCCTGGGAAGCTGCGCAGCAAGTGGACGGGACCTTACACGGTCACAAAGGTTTTCCCGTATGGAACTATCGAGTTAGAGAACGAGCGCAAGCATCGCTTTCAGGTTAATGGGCAAAGAGTCAAGAAATACTTGGAAGAACCGTGGGATGAGGCCACGCGCGAAGTTGATTTGGCGGAACCAAAAATAGAAGATGCGCAAGCTGCTGCGCCAGAAATACAACCTGCTGCACCGGAGGGAGAACTAGGAGCTACTGATTATATATCTTCTCCCTCACTGATTAACCTCGTTACTTATGATGTGCCACATGATTTTGGCCACACTGACCACCTATGTGTTCCTTTGCGCAGGACTAAAGAAGACATAGCACACACAGACGCACCAGAGCGCGCAGGAGCAAGTGTGGGGGTGGTCCGGAGCACGAACTTGAGCAAGTAACGAGGTACTGTCGAGCGAACGACGTTAAACAAAGGCACTTGTCGGGAGGTAACCCGGCACATTTTCCACGTTTTATTTTTACACATTTTTAGGATTTGCATTTTAGCTAGCTCCGTTTGGTGATTTCATTGTTGGGTTTTGTTGACACGAGTGAGGCGCCCATCTGGTAGGAATTTGAGGGTTTGATTTGAAGTTCTGATTTTGGGATCCTTAGTAGAGCGTTGACTACAGTTGACCGCCGCAAATATGAGGCCGGCAGAGGACCAGGACACCCCAGCATCTTGCGCTGTGACAAGGTGCGCGAGCACGAGGTGGATACGCACACCAATCAGGAGGCATGGCGCGAGACGCCGGGCAAACCGTTTGCCGCTGGGCGCAGCCGAGGGCGTGAGCTGCGCGACCCCTGAATGTATTACCTATGGCGCATGGTCGCGTACGCAGTCATCGTGCGCTATAACGGTGCGCCGAAGGTCAGCCTACTTGATATGGACGTGCTGAAGGGGTTGTATTATGGGAAGAAGGTGAGGTTCGTGTCAGACATGGTAGTGCACTGGGAGCGGCTCAGCACCAAGGGCCCGCTCACTTGTGGAGGTGTGATTACGCATTTGCAGCGTGGGCTGCACGGAGAGCCAGAGGTGCCTGAGCAAACAGTTGTTCTAGCCGTTCCTCTTGACCGTGCCGAGATGCTGTAGTACCGAGCGGTAACTGCTAAGGAAGACGGGTCATTGGAATGGTGTTACCGGCTGCAGGCTGCTAGGGCACCGAGGCACGCGACAATCAGAGGAGAGCCCGCAGAGAGTAGTGCGCGGCAAGAGGAAGCTGCTGCTGAGGAAGAAATGGAGAATGTGGAGGCACCAGTCGTGCAGCCAGCTAGGCGCATGAGGACGCGCGCTCAGTCTGAAGCGCGCGCGCGGGCGAGTGGACCGCTGATAGAGCCTATTCATACGCGCTATTTAGATCTTAACACTGTGCTTGTTTGCATTATTTTGTGTACAAGATTACTGGTTTCCGGTGTTTTTGTATTCCAGGGCAAAACGAGAGCCTAAGTCGGATACGTGCTAATAGGCGCGTTTAAGGAGCGCAACACACAACCTGCGGAGCTAGCAGCGCAAACAGGATAGATTCAGACCGCGGTGCGCAGACCGACTGCGCGAACTAATGTGCGCAGTGCACCATGCGCAGGATGTTGGTGTTTCCAAATCTTGACACCATAGGATTTGGAAGTTGCCAAGATTGTCCTCATGAGTAGTATATAAAGAGAGGAAGGCTAGGGTTTGAAAGAGAGAAAATATCGAGGAGAGAGAGCCAGAACTGAAAAACACACGAGCTGCTGCGAGGACCTGCGCTAGCCGACTGCGCGAGCCGAGACACAGCAACCTGCACGCACCTGCTTGTTACTGTTTTCTTGGATACTTTAGCTGTTATTTACTATTTCTATGATGTTTACTACTAGAATGTCTAGCTAAACGCTTTGTATCGGTTGGGCATGATTCTATGAGTATTTCCTTTGAGACTTGTGCTTAATGCATAGTTAGTTTGCTTGTATTAATTCTGTGCACACGGTTGACAGCTAGTTGCATGAGTAGGGGAAGCCTTGAACCGCAATCTTACTCGTACTACTTGTTTGTTATATGTTAAACTAGTTGGTTGCTTGACGGTGACAACTAGGAGTAACGCGCTAGGATAATCAGTTGCTACTATGACAAGATTCGTAGCTGCTTAGACTAGTTTCAAGAATTAATAGCTCATGGACTTTGATCGGAACATGCGCACATGTTAGGAAGCCTTGATCGGACACTAACTTCAGTAAAACGAACTATAGATGTTTAGAGTGCGCAGGCAATAGAGATTAGATACTATGACTATGAGAAGTATCGGGTCAGACAATCCTCTATGAGTGCATTCCTTATCATCGACTCTAAATGTCTATAGCTTGATTTTACTTAAGTTAGTGTCCGGTCAAGGCTTCCTAACATGTGCGCATGTTCCGATCAAAGTTCATGTGCTATTAATTCTTGCACTAGACCTAAACAACTACGGATCCGATCAAGGTAGTAATTGCCTATCCTAGCGCGTTACTCCTAGTTGGCACCGTCAGGATATTCAACTAGTTTAACAGACAACAACAAGCAACAAGAGTAAGATTGCGGTTCAAGGCTTCCCCTACTCATGCAACAAGCTGCCAGTAATGTGCACAGAATTAATATAAGCAAGCAAGCTATGCATTAAGCGCAAGTCTCAAAGGAAATACTCATAGATTCATGTCCAACCGATACTAAGCGTTTAGCTAGACATGCTAGTAATAAACATCATAGAATAGTAAATAAGGTCTAATGTATCTGAGAAACAAGTAGCAAACAGTGCGTGCAGTGTGTCTCTCGGCTGGCGCAGTCGGCTGGCGCAAGTCCTCTCAACAAGTCCGTGTGTTTTCCAGTTTTCCGCTCTCTTGCTCTCTCGTGGCCCTCTGATGTGGGGTGTTGCCTTTCTGTGTGTCTCCTGATATATTGATGAATAATGATCCCTCCCTCAAACCCTAGACTTCCTCCCCTTTATATACTGCTCGAGAGGTCCATCCTTGGCAACTTCCAAATCTGGTCATGGCAGGATTAGGAAATACTGGACTCTGCGCCTGGCGCACAGCATCGGTTGGCGCAATCGGGTAGCGCACCTCTGCTGTCTCTCGCCATTTCTTCTGTTTGCGCCGCTAGCTCCGCAGGCTATGTGCTGTGCGTCCTAAACGCTGCCTGTTAGCGCGTATCCTGTTTAGGCCCTCGTTTTGCCCTGAAATACAAAAACACTGGAAACCAGTAATCTTGTACACAAAATAATGCAAACAAGCATAGGGTTATGATCTAAATAATGCGTATAAATAGGCTCTATCAAACCCCCCACACTTGCCCCTTGTTCGTCCTCGAACAAGCACTCAAGCACGGATACCATTACCTCTCTGGAGTCTAGCGCACAGTTTTTGCACTCTGGCGCGGTCTGCGCTGCTGAACACCTTGCGCTGCTCTACCACCTGCGCATCTGCTCTCAACAGTTTCAAGTATAATAATTTCGAAATTCATTACCTCTTAGCTGGGATGAAAAATCATTTTGGATGGCTGGGAGAAAGCTCTTCATAGGCTCCAGGTTGTCAGCTCTTGCTCCGAGGATGGGTATATGGTTAACAGCGCAAGCTTCTTCCGATGCGTGATTCTTCCGCGCACTTCCTGGGAACTCAAGCCTTTCTGATGATGATTTTTTCCTTTTGTGAACTTGCGCACGCTGGTTCTTTTGTGGCGCGTATCATCTGCTGGTATTTTTCTTTCGTACAGCTTTGTCTATGGTTCCTATCTTCCCAGAACGGTTCCAGTCTCGGCCTCCGGATAACAGCTATGGAACACCGCCCCGCTCTCCCTCCTTGGTCTATCTGCGCAGGTCGGCGCACGCGCTTACACCCGCGCCCGCCTTCCTTAGCTCGACTTCCAGAGGGAACGTGGTCTGTTTTCCCACCTCGCCACGCTTTGGGTGTTTCGCCTTCGGCATCTGCGTGACCGAGCGCACTACTTGTTCCGAAGGTCGCGAAGCACTGGCCTCCACTCGCGCTCTCGACCATATACCTCTCCTCTGAAGCGCGAGCGACTAACCGCCTCTCTGGAGCGTTTCTGTCAACTCCACATCCCCTGTATATCCCAACTAATAGGAGCAGAAAAAACGAAAAAAAATACTAAAAACAGTTGATAGCGCACGGCGCAATATGGATAGCGCAAACAAGCCGATCAGTGCGCGCAACCCGCACACAGCGCACTACTGCTACTGTTCTCTGCAATAAAACTAAGCTACACTAAAAAGCTCAAAAAAACTTGAAATGTAAGTGTAACGCTCCCCCCCCCACACTTAAACAGAGACGTGTCCCCATGACTCAAGCTCAAGCGCACGGAGGATGCGCACATGCATGCAAGCAAAACATAGAATATAAGAAAGAAAAACATATCGGGTTACCTCCCGACAAGTGCCTTTGTTTAACGTCGTTGGCTCGACTGTACCTCGTTACGTCCCCAAATGTGTACCAGCGACCTCCCCCACCCTTGCTCCTGAGTGATCCTGTGCTTGTGCAGGCGCTGTGTTCTTCTTGGTCCTGCGCAAAGGATAAAAAGGGAAGTCAGCATGGATAATATGTGAGAAATTTGCAGTAACGAGGGTGGATGAAGAGGAAGAAGAAATGTGAGCAATAGTCTCCAGTTCTCCCTCTGGTGCATCCGGTGGTGCCTCTGGCGCGTCAGCTGGCGCATCTGTTATTTCTTGTTCTGCCAACTCAATGTCGCGCGTTGCACCATCCCAAGGTTCCCCGAGATACCGTTTGACTCTCTGCCCATTCACCTGAAAACGATGCCGGTGCTCGTTTTCTAACTCGATTGTTCCGTAGGGGAAAACCTTGGTGACTGTGTACGGTCCTGTCCATTTGCTGCGCAGCTTTCCAGGCATGAGCTTCAGGCGTGATGAGAACAATAATACCTGGTCTCCTGGCGTGAAAGAGCGTCTGAGGATATGCTTGTCATGAAACGCCTTTGTCCGTTCCTTGTAATCGCGCAGTCCCTCATAGGCATCCAGGCGCAGCTCTTCTAATTCGCTGAGCTCAAATGCGCGCTCCTTCCCGGCCTCGTCTAGGTTCAGGTTGCAAATGCGTAAGGCCCAATATGCCTTGTGCTCTAGCTCCACTGGCAGGTGGCATGCTTTTCCGTAGACCAACCGGAATGGTGAAGTCCCGATGGGTGTCTTATGCGCGGTGCGGTATGCCCACAGCGCATCGTCCAGGCGCTGGCTCCAATCTTTGCGCGAAGGTCTGACAGTCTTTTCTAGGATGCGCTTGATCTCTCTGTTGGAAACCTCGGCCTGTCCATTTGTCTGAGGATGATAGGCAGTGGACGTCTTGTGGCGCACTCCATAATGCTTGAAAACTTGCGCCACAATCCTGTTGCAAAAGTGCGTTCCCTGGTCGCTGATGACTGCCTTAGGCACCCCGTACCTGCAAAAGATATTAGTTTTCAGAAACTCAGCAACTGTCTTACCATCATCCTTCCGCGTGGCCTTAGCTTCGACCCATTTTGAGACATAGTCCACTGCCACTAATATGTACTCGTATCCGGCAGATGGAGGAAATGGCCCCATGAAGTCAATGCCCCATACATCAAATACTTCGTCCACCAGTATCGGCGTCTGCGGCATCTCATTGCGCGCTGATATGCCTCCTGTGCGCTGGCACCTATCACAATTCCTGCAGTGATCATATGCGTCTCGGAACTGGTGCGGCCAATAAAATCCGCAATCCAGGACCTTTCTGCTTGTGCGCTTGGGACCAAAGTGTCATCTACATGCGTGCGCATGACAAAACAGCAAGACAGAGTTAATTTCATGGTCAGGCACGCAGCGCCTCAATATCTGATCAGGTCCTATTCTAAGCATATATGGATCATCCCAAATATAATGTTTGGACTCATGTTTTAATCTCATGCACTGGGTTTTATTGAAATGCAGAGGAAACGCACCTGTGACCAGGTAATTCGCAATGTGCGCATACCATGGTACCTTACCTGTCAGCGCCATCAGATGCTCGTCAGGGAATGTCTCCGTGATCTGCCCTGGCACCTCCTCTTTCACGATCCTGCTCAGGTGGTCAGCAACTGTATTCTCCGTGCCCTTCTTGTCTTTGATCTCCAAGTCGAATTCCTGAAGTAGGAGCACCCAGCGCATCAGGCGCGGCTTAGTCTCCTTCTTGGACATTAGGTAGCGGATGGCTGCGTGATCTGTGTATACGATGACCCTGGCGCCTAGAACATATGCACGGAACTTCTCAAGCGCAAACACAATTGCCAGAAGCTCCTTCTCCGTGGTGGTGTAGTTCCTCTGTGCAGCGTCCAGTGTGCGCGATGCATAGTAAATGGCGTGCGGCTTCTTGTCCACTCGCTGCCCCAAGACTGCACCTACTGCATAATCACTTGCGTCGCACATTAATTCAAATGGCAGGTTCCAGTCTGGTGCGCGCATCACTGGCGCACTGGTCAGCGCTTCCTTCAGCTTATCAAATGCGGCCCTGCACTCATCAGTAAAGTCGAAGCACACATCCTTTTGTAAGAGGTTAGACAGGGGTATGCAAATTTTAGAGAAGTCTTTTATAAAACGCCTGTAAAACCCGGCATGTCCTAAGAAAGACTTCACATCGCGCACGTTAGTGGCATAAGGTAGATTAGAAATAAGGTCTATCTTAGCTTTATCTACCTTGATCCCCTCCTCTGAGATGATATGTCCTAGTACCACACCATGCGTTACCATGAAATGACATTTTTCATAATTAAGCACTAGGTTCTTAGAAATGCAGCACGCTAAGACTTTATCTAGATGAGTCAAGCATGTATCAAAGGTACCTCCATATACAGTAAAATCATCCATGAACACTTCGATGCATATACCAATCATATCAGAGAAAATGCTCATGACTAAGCGTTGGAACGTACCTGGCGCGTTGCACAGCCCAAATGACATGCGCCGAAACGCAAACGTACCGAACGGGCAAGTGAATGTGGTCTTCTCCTGATCCTCCGCAGCTATGGGTATCTGATTATACCCTGAATATCCGTCCAAGAAACAAAAAAGGGCTTACCTGCTAATCTGTCCAGCATCTGGTCCATGAAGGGTAGCGGGAAATGGTCCTTGCGCGTAACTGCGTTAAGCTTTCTGTAGTCGATGCACATGCGCCATCCAGTCTGTATGCGCTTGGGAACTAGCTCGCCCTGCGCATTCTCTTCCACTGTGATTCCTCCCTTCTTAGGCACAACGTGCACTGGACTGACCCATTTGCTGTCCGAGATGGGGTAGATGACTCCTGCGTCAAGCAACTTTAAAATCTCCTTCTGCACTACCTCCATCATGTTTGGGTTTAACCTGCGCTAAGCCTCCCTGGATGGTTTGGCACCATCTTCCAACAGAATTCTATGCATGCATACGTCTGGGCTCACTCCGCGCAGGTCAGCAAGTGTCCATCCTATGGCGCGCTGGTTCTTGCGCAGCACCTGCTGTAAACGCACTTCCTGCTCCTCTTCTAATCCTTTCTTGATGATCACTGGCAGGGTGTCCTCACTTCCCAGAAAAATGTATTTGAGGTGTTCTGGGAGTTGCTTCAGCTCGACCTTGGGTGCCTGTTCAATGGAGGGCAAGATTTTATTAGCGGTGCAAATATGAACTATATCATGTACCTGTGTGGGTTCTTGTTCAGCACTGCTCGGTTCGTCTTCCTGCTCCTCCAACTTTGTTTGTGCCAGTGGCTCTGGTCCTACCGTTGCGCTTGCGCATTGCGCGTCTGTGACTAAATCATCCAAGTTGTCCATGGCGTGCACTGTGGCGTCATCATGTGGGTGCTGCATTCCTTTGAATATGTTGAAATGGATTTCTTCGCCATCCACTTCCATGGAGAGCGTGCCCCTCCACACGTCTATCTTCGTGCGCGCGGTCATAAGGAAAGGTCTGCCTAGTAGGATTTGCGCACTGCTGGTGCTCGCTTCGCCCTCCATCTCTAGCACATAAAAATCTGCTGGGAACACCAGCTCTCCTACTCGCACAAGAACATCCTCTATCATGCCTGCAGGTTTTTGCATGATCGATCCGCTAGCTGAATGGTGAGACCTGCAGGCTTTAGTGGTCCAAGGCGCAATGTCGCATATAGAGAATAAGGTAACAAATTAATGGATGCGCCTAAATCAATCATGCAGTTGCTTACCGTGGTTTTACCTAGAGTGCATGGGATAGTGAATGTACCTGGGTCTCGGCACTTAGGTGGTACCTTATGTTGCACGATCGCTGAGGCTTGTGCATTTAACATTACCTGTGCGCATTCGCCTTTTCGTCGCTTGTTTGTGCACAGCTCCTTCAAAAACTTGGCGTACCTTGGGATCTGCCGAACTGCTTCAATAAGGGGAATGTTGATTTCCACCTTACTGAATAACTCGTATAGCTCTTTGTCCTGCGCTTCCTTGCTAGCCAAGGGTGCCTGCACAGGGAAAGGTGCAGGTATATTAGCACGATTCGTGCCCTTGTCTTTTAATTCTGTTATACCTGGCGCTTCGCCCTGCTGGCTTGTGGCTGGCACTTCAGGTTGCGCGTTCTGCTCTGGTTGCGCATTCTGCTCTGTCGATTCTGGGACTTGCGCAGTTGGGCGGTCATTTTGAGCTAAGGAGCTCGCTCATCCATCACATGCCCAAGTTCCACGGGATGAACAATGAAAATCCAGTCAAGCATGTGCGAGAGTTCCTAGTCATTTGCGAGAACATGAAGACCGAAGGGGAGAGTGATGAGGCGCTGAAAATGAAGGCATTCCCATTTTCATTATGTGATACAGCTAAACACTGGCTAATGAATTTACCTGCAGGATCTATTCACACATGGGAGCAGCTGCAAAAGAAATTCCTAGATAAATTCTATCCAGCAGCAAAGATTGCGCTGCTCAGAAGGGAACTTGCCGCGCCAAGGCAGAGCGCAGGGGAGTCATTGTCAGAATACTATGAACGTTTCAGGGAGCTAGAGGCCAACTGCTACAATCACGGCCTGCCCCAGAATGTACTGATAGAGAACTTTCTAAATGGACTGCTGCCCATGGAGCTGCGCCTACTGAATGCATGCGCAGGAGGGGACATTTGCAACATGTACCCAGAGGATGCGTGGCAGCTGATAGAAGACTCTGCTGGGCAGGTAAGACATCAATTGACGCTTGAAAGTAGTCGTAATCGTTCTGTGCATCAGGTAGAAACAAGCCCTGAGATCAAGGAAATGAAGGCCATGCTACAGAAGCTGATGAGTACGCAGAGCGCACAACCAGTTGCACCAAAGGTATGTGAATTCTGCAGGTCCACTGAGCACAAGACAGACGAATGCCCAACACTTTTCGAAGAGACTGGAGATGTCAATGCTCTTGGAGGATGGGACAACAGAGGACCGCAGAGGCAGAATCAGCCGCGCTTTGGGCTTGCCGCAAATGGATTCAGATGGAAGGAGGAGAACAATTTCCAGAGGCAGCCCACAGATCAGCGTGCACCACAGCAGACGCAACAAGCTGCGCCCTACAATCCGCCGCACCGCCGAAATGACGCACCAGCGCAGAACAACCAACAGCCGCGGCGTTCCTTGGAAGACATCATGGGGCAGCTAGCAGATACAGTGCGCAAAAATGACGAGAAATATGACAAAAGGTTCGAGTCCATAGAAAAGCAGCTATCACAAATAGCAACCACGGTGTATGAGCTGAAAAAGAGCGATGGCAACCTGCCTTCGCAAGTGATTCAGAACCCTAAAGGAGGAGTCAATGCAGTGACACTGAGGACTGGGCGCACAGTAGGAACAGAGCAGACCGCACAGGCGCCCGCGCAACCAGTTGCGCAAATCCCGGATCCAGCAGATCAGAATGCGCAACCAGAGCAAGATGCGCAACCGGAAGCGCCAGCCACAGACCAGCAGGGCAAAGCGCAAGGTATGTCTCACTCGAAAAACAAGGACAAAAATTGTACTAACATACCTGCTCCGTTCCCTGTGCAGGCACCACTGGCGAGAAAAGAAGCGCTGGACAAGGAATTATATGAGCTGTTCAGCAAGGTGGAAATCAACATACCTCTCATAGAAGCTATTCGACAGATCCCCAGGTATGCGAAGTTTTTAAAAGAGCTGTGCACAAACAAGCGAAGGAAAGGTGAATGCGCACAGGTAATGCTAAATGCGCAGGCCTCAGCGATCGTGCAACAAAAGGTACCACCCAAGTGCCGAGATCCAGGTACATTTACTATCCCATGCACGCTAGGTAAGACCACAGTGAGTAATTGCATGATCGATTTAGGCGCATCCATCAATTTGCTACCTTATTCTCTATATACGACATTGCGCCTTGGACCACTCAAGCCTGCAGGTCTCACCGTTCAGCTAGCAGATAGATCGTGCAAACAACCTGCAGGCATGATAGAAGATGTCCTAGTTCGAGTAGGAGAGCTGGTCTTCCCAGCAGATTTTTATGTGCTCGAAATGGAGGGTGAATCAAGCGCCAGCAGTGCGCAAATCCTCCTAGGCAGACCGTTTTTGATGACCGCGCGCACGAAGATAGACGTGTGGAGGGGCACGCTCTCCATGGAGGTAGATGGCGAAGAAATCCATTTAAACATATTCAAGGGGATGCAGCACCCACATGAGGACGCTACCGTGCACGCGATGGACATCATTGATGATTTAGTCACAGAAGCGCAGTGTGCGAGCGCAACCATAGAACCAGAGCTACTGACACAGGCAGAGCTGGAGGAGCAAGAGGAGGAGCTAAGCAGTGCTGAACCAGCACCCACACAGGTACTTGATATAGTTCATATTTGCACCGCTAACAAAATCTTGCCCTCTATTGAACAGGCACCCAAGATCGAACTGAAGCAACTCCCAGAGCACCTCAAGTACATTTTCTTGGGAGATGAGGACACCCTGCCAGTGATCATCCAGAAGGGATTAGAAGAGGAGCAGGAGGCGCGCTTACAACAGGTACTGCGCAGGAACCAGCGCGCTATAGGATGGACTCTTGCTGATCTGCGCGGAGTGAGCCCGGACGTGTGCATGCACAGAATTCTGTTAGAAGATGGTGCCAAACCATCCAGGGAAGCTCAGCGCAGATTAAATCCAAACATGATGGAGGTAGTGCAAAAGGAAGTCCTGAAATTGCTTGGCGCAGGGGTCATCTACCCAATTTCGGACAGCAAATGGGTCAGCCCGGTGCATGTTGTGCCAAAGAAAGGAGGAATCACAGTGGAAGAGAATGCGCAGGGCGAGCTAGTTCCCAAGCGCATTCAAACTGGCTGGCGCATGTGCATCGACTACAGGAAGCTGAACGCTGTCACGCGCAAGGACCACTTCCCGCTACCCTTTATGGACCAGATGCTGGATCGCTTAGCAGGTAAGCCTTATTTTTGTTTTCTGGACGGATATTCAGGGTACAACCAGATACCCATAGCTGCGGAGGATCAAGAGAAGACCACATTCACATGCCCGTTCGGTACGTTTGCGTTTCGGCGCATGTCTTTTGGGCTGTGCAACGCGCCAGGTACATTCCAACGCTTAGTCATGAGCATTTTTTCTGATATGATTGGTATATGCATAGAAGTGTTCATGGATGATTTCACTGTATATGGGAGTACCTTCGATGCATGTTTAACTCATCTAGATAAAGTTTTAGCGCGCTGCATCTCTAAGAATTTAGTGCTCAATTACGAAAAATGTCATTTCATGGTCACGCACGGAGTAGTACTAGGACATATCATTTCAGAGGAGGGTATTAAGGCAGACAAGGCTAAAATAGATCTCATTTCTAATCTGCCTTATGCCACCAACGTGCGCGACGTGAAATCATTCTTAGGGCATGCTGGGTTTTACAGGCGTTTTATTAAGGAATTCTCTAAAATTTGTATACCCCTGTCTAACCTGTTGCAAAAAGATGTGTGTTTCGATTTTACTGATGAGTGCAGGGCGGCATTCGATAAGCTGAAGGAAGCGCTGACCAGTGCGCCAGTGATGCGCGCACCAGACTGGAACCTGCCATTTGAGCTGATGTGTGACGCAAGTGATTACGCAGTGGGTGCAGTCTTGGGGCAGCGCGTGGACAAGAAGCCGCACGCCATTTACTATGCATCGCGCACGCTGGACTCTGCGCAGAGGAACTACACCACCACGGAGAAGGAGCTTCTGGCAATTGTATTTGCGCTGGAGAAGTTCCGAGCTTATGTCCTAGGCGCAAGAGTCATCATCTACACTGACCACGCAGCTATCC
This sequence comes from Umbilicus rupestris, assembly GCA_963678935.1. NCBI lineage: Eukaryota > Viridiplantae > Streptophyta > Magnoliopsida > Saxifragales > Crassulaceae > Umbilicus > Umbilicus rupestris. The sequence goes on from OY787617.1 coordinate 2,722,594, forward strand.
GCTACCTCATGTCCAAGAAGGAGACCAAGCCGCGCCTGATGCGCTGGGTGCTCCTACTTCAGGAATTCGACCAGGAGATCAAAGATAAGAAGGGCACGGAAAATACAATCGCTGATCACCTGAGCAGGATCGTCAAGGAGGAGGAGCCAGGGCAGATCAAGGAGACATTCCTTGACGAACACCTGATGGCGCTGACAGGTAAGGTACCATGGTATGCGCATATCGCAAATTACCTGGTCACAGGTGCGTTTCCTCCGCATTTCAATAAAACTCAGTGCATGCGATTGAAACATGAGTCCAAGCATTACCTTTGGGATGATCCTTACATGCTTAGAATAGGTCCAGATCAGATATTAAGGCGTTGCGTACCTAACCATGAGATTAACTCTGTTTTGATGTTTTGTCATGCGCACGCATGTGGAGGGCACTTTGGTCCCAAGCGCACGAGCAGGAAAATGTTGGACTGCGGATTCTACTGGCCGCACCTATTCAGAGACGCATATGACCATTGCAGAAATTGCGACAGGTGCCAGCGCACAGGAGGAATATCCGCGCGCAACGAGATGCCGCTGACCCCGATTCTGGTTGATGAAGTGTTTGATGTTTGGGGTATCGACTTCATGGGTCCATTTCCCCCATCTGCCGGCTACGAGTACATACTGGTGGCCGTGGATTACGTATCCAAATGGGTCGAAGCTAAGGCCACGCGCAAGGATGATGGTAAGACTGTCGCTGACTTTCTCCGAACTAACATATTTTGCAGGTATGGAGTACCTAAGGCAGTCATCAGCGACCAGGGGACGCACTTCTGCAACAGGATTGTGGCGCAAGTTTTCAAGCACTATGGGGTGCGCCACAAGACGTCCACCGCTTACCATCCACAAACGAATGGGCAGGCCGAAGTGTCTAACAGAGAAATCAAGCGCATCTTGGAAAAGACTGTGAGGCCATCGCGCATAGATTGGAGCCAGCGCCTGGATGATGCGCTATGGGCATACCGCACTGCGCATAAGACGCCCATTGGGACTTCACCATTTCGGCTGGTCTATGGGAAGGCATGCCACCTGCCAGTAGAGCTCGAGCACAAGGCATATTGGGCCTTGCGTATTTGCAACCTGAACTTGGATGAGGCAGGAAAAGAACGCGCATTTGAGCTGAGCGAACTAGAAGAGCTGCGCCTGGACGCCTATGAGGGACTGCGCGATTACAAGGAGCGCACCAGAGCGTATCATGACAAGCATATCCTCCGGCGCACATTTGAACCAGGAGACCAGGTGTTGTTATTTTCATCACGCCTGAAGCTCATGCCTGGAAAGTTGCGCAGCAAGTGGACGGGACCATACACCATCACCAAGGTTTTCCCCTACGGAACAATCGAGTTAGAAGACGGGCACCGGCATCGTTTTCAGGTTAATGGGCAGAGAGTCAAACGTTACTTAGGAGAACCTTGGGATGGCGCAGCGCGCAACATTGACTTGGCAGAACCAGAGATAATCGATGCGCCAGCTGACGCGCCAGAGGCACCACCAGATGCACCAGAGGGAGAACTGAAGATCATAGCTCACATTTCTTCTCCCTCTGCATCTACCCTCGTTACGGATAATTTATCACCTGCTGACTTCCCATCTTACCTTTTTCGCAGGACCAATGAGATCGCAACACACACGCTGGCGCAGGAACACTCAGGAGCAAGAGTGGGGGAGGTCGCTGGCACACATTTGGACACGTAACAAGGTACAGTCGAGCCAACGACGTTAAACAAAGGCACTTGTCGGGAGGTAACCCGACTCGTTTTACTTTTACACGTTTTCTTTTAGTTTTTTTATGTTCTTTATTTTTTGCATTACATGCATGTGTGCGCTCTCCATGCGCTTGCGCTTGAGTCGTGGGGACACGTCTCTGTTCAAGTGTGGGGGGGAGCGTTACATTTACATTTCACGTTTTTTTTAGCATTTTTTAGTGTAGCTTAGTTTGATTGAAGGAAACAGTAGCAGTAGTGCGCTTGAGTGCGGGTTGCGTGCACTGTTCAGCTTGTTTGCGCTACCCATTCTGCGTGCGCTGCTATCAACCTGTTTTAGTATAATTTTTTCGTTTTTTTTGCTCCTGTTAGTTGGGATATGCAGGGGATGTGGAGTTGATAGAAATGCTCCAGAAAGGCGGTTAGTCGCTTTTGCTTCGAAGGCAAGGTATATGGTCGAGAGCGAGTGGAGGCCTGTGCTTCGCAACCTTCGGAACAAGAGAGTGCGCTCAATCACGCAGATGCCAAAGGCAAAACACCCAATGCGTGGCGAGGTGGGAAAACAGACCACCTTCTCTCTGGAAATCGAGCTAAGGAAGGCAGGCGCGGGTGTAAACGCGTGCGCTGACCGGCGCAGACAGAAGGAGAGAGAGCGGGGCGAGTTCCATAGCTACTATCCGAAGGCTGAGACTGGAACTGCTCTGGGAATATAAGAAATTAAAGATGAAGCTACACAAAAGAAAAATACCAGCAGATGATACATGCTACAAAAGAATCAGCATGCGCACAAACATCAACATGCGCAAAGACCATAAGGAAATCATCAGAGAGCTCAGGTTCCCAGGAAGTGCACGGAAGAATCACGCACGGGAAGAAGCTTGCGCTGTTAACCATATACCTATCTTCGGAGCAGGAGCTGGCAGCCAAGAGCCTAAGAAGAGCTATCTCCCAGCCATCCAAAAAAAAATCTTCATCCCGGCTGAGAGGTAATGGATTTCGAAATTATTATATTAGAACTGTTGAATGCAGTTGTGCGCAGGTGATAGAGCAGTGCGAGTTGAGCAAATTGCGCATTCGCATCAGAGTGCAAGACTGTGAGCTAGACTCCAGAAGAGGTAATTGTATCCGCGCTTCAGTGCTTGTTCGGGACGAACAAGGGGCAAGTGTGGGGGGTTTGATAGAGGCTATTTGTACGCATTATTTAGATCATAACCCTATGCTTGTTTGCAATATTTTATGAGCAAGATTACTCGTTTCTAGTGTTTTTGTATTACAGGGCAAAACGAGTCCTTGAGTCGGATACGCGCTAACAGGCAGCGTTCTAGGAGTGAGAGATCCGCCTGCGGAGATAGCAGCACAAGCAGAAGAGAAGTTGGCGAGAGTCAGTAGCGGTGCGCTAGCCGATGCGCTAGCCGAATGCTGTGCGCCAGGCGCAAAGTCCAGTGACCAGATTTGGAAGTTGCCAAAGGTGAACTTCCTGGGCAATATATAAACAAAGGAAGTCTAGGGTTTCAAAAGAGAGATATCACAGCCGTCATTGGACAACGCACATCAGAGAGGGCGGCAACACTGGAAAACACACGGACTTGTTGAGAGGATTTGCGCCAGCCGACTGCGCCAGCCGAGAAGACAATCTGCACGCACTGTTGCTACTGTGTTCTCAGACATATTAGACCTTATTTACTATTCTATGATGTTTATTACTAGCATGTCTAGCTAAACTCTTAGTGTTGGTCGGGCATGAATCTATGAAGTATTACCTTTGAGACTTGAGCTTAATGCATAGTTTACATACTTGTATTAATCCTGTGCGTACGGAGACAGCTAGTTGCATGAGTAGGGGAAGCCTTGAACCGCAATCTTACTTATGTTGCTTGCTTGTCATATGTTAAACTAGTTGATAGCTTTACGGTGACAACTAGGAGTAACGAGCTAGGGTAAGCAGTTGCTACTGTGACAGGATTCGCAGCTGTTTTAGTCTATGTTCTAAGGATTGATAGCACATGAACTTTGAACGGAACATGCGCACGTGTTAGGAAGCCTTGACCGGACACTAACCCAAGAAAACCACAAACCATAGACATTTAGAGTCGATGATAAGGACTGCGTTCATAGAGGATTGTCTGCCCAATACTTCTCATAGTCATAGTATCTAATCGCTACTGCTTGCGCACGTCTAGTGCAATTTCCTGCGTTACGCTAGCTACTGTTCATTTGCGCATCGCGCACCCCAATCTCACACAACCCCCATTTTTAGTGTAGACGACAGGATTGAAGACTGAACTACTTGCTCCCTGTGGAGATCGACCCTTACTTAACCGCTGTACTGGTGGAAGAGGAAGGATTATATTTGACGCGCACAACGACGCGCGATCAAATTTTGGCGCCGTTGCCGGGGAGCAACACAGCTAAGTCTTTAGTCTGAGTTTTTTCCTTCTTTATAGTAATTCTTTCAGTTTGTTTTGTTTTCGTTGTTGTTTCTGACAGCGCGCATTCACATCAGCCTGCGCAACCTTGAAACAGTTGCGCTGCGCAGATTCTAGTTGCGCACTGACAGCCGCAACAACATTAGTTATCTTTTAATTTCATTTTTCTTGAGATTCGGAACAGGTTATGGAGGATAACAGTGTCGTAGGAGACAACTTGGGGTACAGAACCCCAGAGGAAGCAAGAGCACATAACCGCGCAGCCCTGTTCAGAGAGGAAGTGCAGCGCGAGGTTGAAGCAAGGAGGGCCGCTGAAGTGTATCATGCGCCACCCGTGCAACAAGCCGCGCGACGCAGAACAGTGCGCGAGATGTCGGCCCCTATCACTGTTAACCAGCCATGGTGCATCGTGCTTCCACCAGGCGGTCATTTTGAGCTAAGGAGCTCGCTCATCCATCACATGCCCAAGTTCCACGGGATGAACAATGAAAATCCAGTCAAGCATGTGCGAGAGTTCCTAGTCATTTGCGAGAACATGAAGACCGAAGGGGAGAGTGATGAGGCGCTGAAAATGAAGGCATTCCCATTTTCATTATGTGATACAGCTAAACACTGGCTAATGAATTTACCTCCAGGATCTATTCACACATGGGAGCAGCTGCAGAAGAAATTCCTAGATAAATTCTATCCAGCAGCAAAGATTGCGCTGCTCAGAAGGGAACTAGCCGCGCCAAGGCAGAGCGCAGGGGAGTCATTGTCAGAATACTATGAACGTTTCAGGGAGCTAGAGGCCAACTGTTACAATCACGGCCTGCCCCAGAATGTGCTGATAGAGAATTTCCTGAACGGATTGCTACCCATGGAGCTGAGATTATTGAATGCATGCGCAGGACGCGACATTTGCAACATGTACCCAGAGAACGCGTGGCAGCTGATAGAAGACTCTGCCAGACAGGTAAGACATCAGCTAACACTTGAAAACAGTCGTGCTCGTTCTGTGCATCAGGTAGAAACAAGCGCTGAGATAAAGGAAATGAAGGCCATGCTGCAGAAGCTGATGCACGCGCAGGGGGTGCAACCAGCTGCGCCAAAGGCATGCGAGTTATATACGTCCACTGAGCACAAAACCGATGTATGTCCCACACTTTTCGAGGAATCAGGAGCTGTTAATGCTCTAGGAGGATGGGATAATAGAGGGCCGCAGAGGCAGAATCAGCCGCGTTTTGGAATAGCCGCAAATGGGTTCAGATGGAAGGAGGACAACAATTTCCAGAGGCAGTTCACGGAGCAGCACGCACCACTGCAGACGCAACAAGCTGCGCCCTACAATCCACCGCATCGCTGCACTGACGCACCAGCGCAAAACAACCAGCAGCCAAGGCGATCCTTAGAAGATATCGTGGGACAGCTAGCAAACACAGTGCGCAAGAATGATGAGAAGTATGACAAGAGGTTCAAGTCCATTGAAAAGCAGCTGTCACAGATCGCTACCACGGTGTATGAGCTGAAAAAGAGCGATGGCAACCTGCCTTCGCAAGTGATCCAGAATCCCAAGGGAGGAGTCAACGCAGTGACACTGAGGACTGGGCGCACAGTGGGAACAGAGCAGACCGCAAAGGCGCCCGTGCAACTAGTTGCGCAAGCTCTAGCGTCAGCAGAGCCGAATGCGCAACCAACAGCGCAAGCCATAAGCCAGCAGGGCGAGGCGCCAGGTATGGCGCAGTCAAAAGACAAAGACATGAATGTTACTAACCCTGTACAGGCACCATCGGCTAGGAAGGAAGCGCTTGATAAGGAGCTCTATGAGTTATTCAGCAAGGTGGAAATAAACATTCCCCTTATTGAAGCAGTTCGACAGATCCCTAGGTACGCCAAGTTTTTAAAGGAGCTGTGCAAAAACAAGAGGAGGAAAGGCGAGTACACGCAGGTAATGCTAAATGCGCAGGCCTCAGCAATCGTGCAACATAAGGTACCACCTAAATGCCGGGATCCAGGTGTTCACCATCCCATGCACTTTAAGACCACAGTAAGCAACTGCATGATTGACTTAGGCGCATCTATAAATGTGCTTCCCTATTCCTTGTATGCATCATTGCGCCTTGGACAACTAAAGCCTGCAGGTCTCACCATTCAGCTAGCGGATCGGTCGTGCAAGCAACCGACGGGCATGATAGAGGACGTCCTCGTCCGAATAGGAGAGCTGGTGTTCCCAGCAGATTTCTACGTCTTAGAAATGGAGGGTGAGTCGAGCAAAGGAAGTGGGCAGATCCTACTGGGCAGACCATTTTTGATGACAGCACGGACAAAGATAGACGTGTGGAGGAGTACAGTCTCAATGGAGGTCGATGACGAGGAAATTCATTTTAACATATTCAAAGGGATGCAGCACCCTCATTAGGATGCCACAGTGCAAGCGTTGGACAGCATAGATGACTTGGTTGCAGATGCGCAATGTGCGAGCGTAGCAGAAGGACCTGAGCAACTGACACAGGCAGAGATGGAGGCGCATGAGGATGAGCTGAGCAATGCTGAACCAGTATCCAGACAGGTACACGATATAGTTAATGTCTGCACTGCTAATAAAATCTTGCCCTCTGTTGAACAGGCACCTAAGGTCGAGCTGAAGCAACTCCCCGAGCACCTCAAATACATATTCTTGGGAAATGAGGACACCCTGCCGGTAATCATAAAGAAAGGATTAGAAGAGGAGCAGGAGGCGCGATTACAGGAAGTGCTGCGCAAGAACCGAGGCGCTATAGGATGGACACTTGCTGACCTGCGCGGAGTGAGCCCGGACGTATGCATGCATAGAATTCTATTGGAAGATGGTGCTAAACCATCCAGGGAGCCTCAGCGCAGATTAAATCTGAATATGATGGAGGTGGTACAAAAGAAGATCCTGAAGCTGCTTGACGCAGGAGTCATTTACCCAATCTCGGACAGCAAATGGGTGAGTCCAGTGCACGTTGTGCCGAAGAAAGGAGGAATCACAGTAGAGGAGAATGCGTAGGGCGAGCTTGTTCCCAAGCGCATGCAAACTGGATGGCGCATGTGCATCGACTACAGAAAGCTTAACGCAGTCACGCGCAAGGATCATTTTCCACTACCCTTCATGGACCAGATGCTAGATCGATTAGCAGGAAAGCCATACTTTTGCTTCCTGGACGGGTACTCAGGGTACAATAAGATACCCATTGCTGCGGAAGATCAAGAAAAAACTACGTTTACCTGCCCATTCGGTACGTTTGCATTTCGGCGCATGTCGTTTGGACTGTGTAACGCGCCAGGTACGTTCCAACGTCTAGTCATGAGCATCTTTTCTGATATGATTGGTATATGCATTGAGGTGTTCATGGATGATTTTAATGTGTATGGAGGCACCTTTGACGCATGCTTGATTAATCTTGATAAGGTCTTAGCGCGCTGCATTTCAAAAAACCTAGTGCTCAATGATGAAAAATGTCATTTTATGGTATCACACGGAGTAGTACTAGGACATATTATCCCGCAAGAGGGAATCAAGGTAGATAAGGCCAAAATAGATCTTATTTCTAATCTGCCTTATTCCACTAACGTGCGCGATGTGAAATCATTCCTTGGGCATGCAGGGTTTTACAGGCGGTTCATAAAAGATTTTTCTAAGATTTGTATACCCCTGTCTAACCTCTTGCAAAAGGATGTGTGTTTTGAATTCACTGATGAGTGCAGGGCTGCGTTTGACAAGCTCAAAGAGGCGCTGATAAGTGCGCCAGTGATGCGCGCGCCAGACTGGAGCCTGCCGTTCGAACTGATGTGCGACGCAAGTGACTATGCAGTAGGTGCAGTCCTGGGACAGCGCGTGGACAAGAAGCCGCATGCCATCTATTATGCATCGCGCACACTGGACGCTACGCAGAGGAACTACACCACCACGGAAAAGGAACTTCTGGCAATCGTGTTTGCGCTGGAGAAGTTCTGCGCATATGTTCTAGGCGCCAGAGTCATCGTCCACATAGACCACCCAGCAATCCGTTACCTAATGTCCAAGAAGGAGACTAAGCCGCGCCTGATGCGCTGGGTGCTCCTACTTTAGGAGTTCGACTTGGAAATCAAGGATAAGAAGGGCACGGAGAACACAGTCGCTGACCACCTGAGCAGGATCGTGAAAGCAGAGGAGCCAAGGCAGATCACGGAGACATTCCCTGACGAGAATCTGATGGCGCTGACAGGTAAGGTACCATGGTATGCGCACATTGCGAATTACCTGGTCACAGGTACATTTCCTCTTCATTTCACTAAAACCCAATGCATGAGATTAAAGCATGAGTCTAGGTATTACATTTGGGATGATCCGTATATGCTCAGATAGGACCTGATCAGATTTTGATGCGATGCGTGCCTGACCATAAAATTAACTTTGTTTTGATGTTTTATCATGCGCACGCATGTGGAGGACACTTTGGTCCAAAGCGCACTACCAGAAAGATCCTGGATTGCGGATTCTATTGGCCACACTTGTTTAGTGACTCGTATAACCACTGCAAGAATTGTGACAGGTGTCAGCGCATAGGGGGAATATCAGCGCGTAATGAGATGCCGCAGACGCCCATACTAGTGGATGAAGTATTCGATATTTGGGGGATTGACTTTATGGGGCCATTTCCTCCATCGTCCGGATATGAGTACATGTTGGTCGCAGTGGATTATGTCTCCAAATGGGTTGAGGCTAAGGCCACCCGGAAGGATGATGGTAAGAAGGTCGCTGACTTTATGAGAACTAACATCTTTTGCAGGTACGGGGTGCCTAAGGCAATCATAAGCGACCAGGGGACGCATTTCTCTAATAGGATAGTGGCGCAGGTATTCAAGCATTATGGGGTGCGCCACAAGACGTCCACTGCTTACCATCCTTAAACGAATGGCCAGGCCGAGGTTTCCAACCGAGAGATCAAGCGCATCCTGGAGAAAACTGTGAGACCGTCGCGCAAAGACTAGAGCCAGCGCCTTGACGATGCGCTATGGGCATACATAACTGCACATAAGACACTGATTGGGACTTCACCGTTTCGGTTGGTATATGGAAAAGCCTGCCACCTGCCAGTGGAGTTGGAACACAAGGCATACTGGGCATTGCGCGTTTGCAACCTGAACCTAGACGAGGCTGGTAAGGAGCGTGCATTTGAGCTAAGCGAGTTAGAGGAGCTGCGCTTAGATGCATATGAGGGGCTGCGCGACTACAAGGCGCGCACAAAAGCATTTCACGACAAACACATCCTCTGACGCACCTTTGAGCTAGGAGACCAGGTACTATTGTGATGCTAATCGCATGACCTTGGGGTGAAGTAGGATTCCGACTACGCTTTCTCTATTATTTTCTCTTAGACCATATTTCATCTTGTCATTAGTATTCACTAGAGATACCTCACCTAAAGGAAAAACTCCCATTTATTTAGTAGACTTGCATTAGGCATTACTAGCTAGCTTTAGACTAATCTAGGCTTTTCTCTTGGGTTCGACTCGAGGTCACTCGGATTATAAATATTGTTTGAACACCTTGATTGGACTAGTATTCATACTACAGCAATTTCAACAACGTTCAAGATTCGTGCTAAGTCTTCAAAAAATCAGGAGAGTGTATAATGCAATGGGCCAGATCAAAGAACAACTGTTACCTTCTCAAAGTTGGTACAACAATCTCTTCACCAGCATGCATGCTGACCAACACGGAAGAAATGAATCTCTGGCACAGAAGGATGGGTTACATCAACCTGAGAACCTTGAAGAAAATTGCAACGGAAGGGTTAGTCAGAGGAGTTCCATTAATCAAAGGTGAACTGAGCACCATCTGTGGAGAATGTCAGATTGGCAAACAGGAGAAGACTGCACACCCAAAGGTCAAAAATATTAATACAGTCAGGCCTCTTCAATTGATACACATGGACCTGATGGGACCTATGGAAATCGAGAGCATTGGAAGGAAGAGGTACGCATTTCTCCGTGTTGATGATTATACCAGATTCACGTGGATTGACTTTGTCAGGGAGAAATCAGACACTGTAGGAGTAATTGTTTCTCTGGTGTCCCGACTAGAGCAAGAAAAGAATCTCAGAATTTCCAACATCCGAAGTGATCATGGAAGGGAATTTTAGAATGAAGCAGTAGATGAGTTCTGCAGAAAAAGAGGTATCACTCATCAGTACTCATCTCCAATCACTCCTCAGCAAAATGGTGTCATGGAACGGAAGAATCGAACAATCCAAGAGATGGCCAGGGTCATGATTCATACGAAGAAGGTGCCCCTGAGATTTTGGGCTGAGGCAGTAAATACAGCCTGCTACATCATCAACAGAGTCTCCATACGGAAAGGAACGAATCAGACTTGCTATGAACTCTGGAATCAGAAGAAGCCCACGGTTAAATACTTCCACATTTTTGAAAGTGACTGCTACATTCTAAGGGATCGGGAATATAGAAAGAAGCTTGACCCCAAGAGTGATGCTGGCATATTCTTGGGATACTCAGTAAACAGCCGGGCATATCGAGTTTACAATGAGAGGACGAAGACAGTGATGAAATCGATTAATGTAATCGTCAATGATGTTGAAGAAGCAACTCCCACTGACCTAGATGACGAAGACTCAGGCACTGAAGCTGCACCCGTGAGATAGAACAGAAATGAACAAGGTCCTGCACCAGAGGATGCTACAGCAGATGCTGATGCAGAAAGCCTAAATGAACATGTGGATAGCCCGGATGAAGAACAGGATAGTGAAGTCCATCCCACAACATCAAGGCAACCCCCAAAGAAGATTCAGAGGAATCATCCCCTGACTAACGTGATTGGTGATCCGACAGAAGTAAGAAGAACTAGAACTAACTCACATCTCAACATCTGCCTGTCTATATGCAACACATGTTTCCTGTCCTGTACAGAACCAAAGAACTTTAAAGAAGCCATGAGCGACGAATACTGGATGATAGCAATGCAGGAAGATCTAGCTGAGGACTTAGTTGCCAGACCAAAAGAAGTAAACATCATAGGCACAAAGTGGATCTTCAAGAATAAGACTGATGAGAAGGGAAACATCACAAGGAATAAATCCAGACTGGTCGCACAAGGGTACACCCAAATTGAAGGCCTGGATTTCGATCAAACCTTCGCACCAGTTGCTCTGTTGGAAGCCATCAGACTTCTCCTGGCCATGTGTTGCTTCCTCGGTTTTAAACTGTATCAAATGGATGTCAAGACCCTCATTACCCGGAGCATGTGTACAAGCTGAAGAAAGCTCTGTATAAACAGGCTCCTAGAGCATGGTATGAGAGACTGACAGTCTTTCTTGAAAATCATGGATATAAAAGGGGAGGAGCTGACAAAACTCTCTTTGTGAAAGAACCAAGTCAGATGTGATCATTGCCCAGATTTATGTAGATGACATTGTCTTTGGCTCGAAGTTCCAGCGTCTGGTAAAACAGTTTGTGGATCACATGCAGAATGAATTCAAAATGAGCATCGTAGGAGAGCTTGAAATTCGCAGCGCCTCTAATAAATTGATTTTTGAACAAGCAGTTGCTACAGCACACTCTTGTTCACCAGCAACGCCTCTAATAAACTGATTTTTGAACAAGCAATTGCTACAGCACACTCTTGTTCACCAGTAAACTGCTTCAGCAGAAAAGATCAAGGACACAAGTTGTTCACCCAGTTCAGCCAAATTGCCTACGTCTGGGGAGGACTCTTCTCAGTCCTCAATCCACTATTCTCAAGGTTTTCAAGTACCCACGGTTACAATCAGAACAGGCTCTGACTCGTGTTTGCACACCCTCTACTGATATCTATCTAGAATAGCTACTGTCTACTCAAACTCAGCCTATTCTAAACAATACTCAAGTTCTGCAGGGTTGCTATAGCATCTGCTGTAGCTCACAGCTAATGCACAAATTGTCCGCGTCGCTCCGAAGCCTTCCGCTGAGCCGTTCGAACAATTCCACGAGTGCTGCACACTCTGGAATACTCCCCCTCACTCAGTGACCTCCTGTCACTAGCAAGAGCTTGCCTTCGATCGATTGCCCGAGTCCCTCCACTCAGCAATTCCTCCGCGGTCTTCCTTGATCAACCAACAAGCACCACTGCTCTGAATTGGCTTCCCGATCAAGCTTGGACCAGACTCTGTAAGTCCTGATCTCCCTCTGCTTCTTTCACCTCAGCTCAGCGCTCACGCTCTGCTCTCGGTGAAGATCAAAGATTTCCTCGCACAGCAAAAATACTCTCTCAGAATTCTGTGTGCGGGTGTACTCGTTCACGCTCTCTTCTTCGATCACCCTTTATCGCTCTGAGGGGTCTCTCTTATATATGTGCGACCACTGCTTCATTATCAGATTACAGCAGTTCCCCTTGCAGCATCAATATCTCCTAATTTCTAGGAGATTAGATTTGATTTAAGATTCAAACCAAAACTCCTACTTCAGCTAGGAAACTCCACTCTGGAATATTCTCTATAGCAACTTAGAAACTCTCCTGATGCATTTAGATGAACTGCACCGCCTTCATTCCAAAGCACAGATTGCTGCCGCACGGACAGACGCTACAACTCTTCTGAACAAGCTCCTACTAAAGCTTCTTCCTGCTATAGCTGCTCCTTGTTCACTAGCTCGTTCACTTGTGCTGAACTTTGACTGTAACAGCAGCTTGTTCACTTGCTTGTTCACTTGTGCTGGTTTTGTCAAACACTGTCATACTGCATCACCAATCTCCCCCTTGGCATTTTGACAAAACCCTTTTGAAAGCATCAATCTAAATCCTCCGGAACTAACTCCCCCTCCCTTTTCTCCCCCTTTTTGGCACAATTGACAAGGGAAGTTCCTTCTTAGCTCAAGAGGGCAAGACACAGAGACCCAGAGAAGATCTCAGGTCTTCGAACCGTACTGAGTCCAGAGGTTTAGTGAAGATATCAACAAGCTGTTTGGCCGACACAACATGCTGGAGAGCAATAATTTTCTTTTCCACCAGATCACGGATGAAGTGATGCCGAATGTCAATGTGTTTGGTTCTGCTGTGCTGAACAGGATTCTTGGAGATGCTGATTGCACTCATGTTATCAAAGTAAAGAGTCATTTCACCTTGATCGAGTCCATACTCGCCCAGCATTTGCTTCATCCGCATCATCTGTGCACAGCAGCTTCTAGCTGCTATGTATTCTGCCTCAGCTGTAGATGTGAAAAGCTGTTTTGTTTCCTACTGAACCATGACACCAGGTTGTTCCCCAGAAAGAAGCAGCCTCCAGAAGTGCTCTTCCTATCCTCAGCACATCCTGCCCAGTCTGCATCACTATATCCCACTAGATTTGCATTTGTATCCTTAGTATACCATAGGCCATAGTTCACAGTACCTCCAACATATCGAATGATTCGCTTGACCAGCTGCAAGTCTGTCTTTAGGGCAGGCTTGAAATCTAGCATAAACTCCTACAGCAAAGGAGATGTTAGGACGGCTGGCGGTTAGGTACAATAAGCTCCCAATCATACTTTTGTAGGTGGTCTGACTCACTTCCATTCCATGTTCATCTTTGATGGCTTTGACATGAGTGGCAGCGGGTGTTCGTTTATGACTGGCTTTGTCTAGCTGAAATTTCTGCACAAGATTCTTGCTGTGTTTGCTTTGTGCAATAAATATGCCATCTGTTTTCTGGGTGATCTCCAGACCCAGGAAATAAGATAATTCTCCGACCATGCTCATTTGGAATTCCTTCTGCATGTGATCCACAAACTGCTTCACCAGATGCTGAGACTTCGATCCAAAGACAATGTCATCCACATATATCTGGGCAATGATCACATCCGACTTGGTGTTTTTCACAAATAGAGTTTTGTCAGCTCCCCCTTTTGTAGCCATGTTTTTCAAGAAAAACGGTCAGCCGCTCGTACCAAGCTCGAGGAGCTTGTTTAAGCCCGTACAGGGCTCTCTTTAGTTTGTAGACATGCTCCGGATGATGAGGATCTTCAAAACCTTTTGGCTGGGAAACATATACTTCTTCAGTGAGGTCTCTGTTTAGAAATGTACATTTGACATCCATTTGATATAGTTTAAAACCCAGAGAACATGACATGGCTAGAAGCAGTCTGATGGCCTCCAGACGAGCGACTGGAGCAAATGTTTCCTCGAAGTCTGTCCCCTCAATTTGAGTGTATCCTTGAGCAACAAGCCTGGCTTTGTTTCTTGTGATGTTCCCCTTTTCATCAGTTTTGTTTTTGAAGATCCATTTGGTACCTATAATGTTTACTCCTTTAGGTCTGTCCACCAAGTCCCAAACATCGTGTCTTTCGAATTCTGCTAGTTCTTCCTGCATAGCTATCATCCAGAATTCATCATTCAGGGCTTCCTTGAAAGTCTTCGGTTCTATACTAGATAGGAAGCAGGTGTTGAGGTAAGCATTGCTTCTGGTTCTCCTTCTTTCTGTCGGATCTCCAATCACATTGGTCAGTGGATGGTTCTTCTGAATCTTCTTTGGAGGCTGCCTTGGTGGAGGATCATGAGCCTCATCATTCTGTTCTTCATGCAGGCTGTCTTGGAGTTCGTCTGTATTTCCTGCTTCAGTACTTGCTATAGCATCATCTAGGGCTGAAGTTTGTTCACTTCTCCTTTGATTGGCACGGGCATCTTCAAAGGCAGAGTCTTCGTCGTCAGGAACAGAGGAAGATTCTTCTTCAACATCTTTGACTACTACATTTATGGATTCCATCACTGTTTTTGTTCTTTGATTGTACACTCGATATGCCCTACTATTCATTGAATATCTCAGGAAGAAACCAGCATCGCTCTTTGGATCAAGCTTCTTCATGTACTCCCGATCTCTCAGAATGTAGCAGTCACTTACAAAAATGTGAAAGTATTTTACTGTGGGCTTCTTCTGATTCCAGAGCTCATAGCAAGTCTGGTTGGTTCATTTTCGTATGGTGACTCTGTTGATGATGTAGCATGCGGTGTTCATTGCCTCAGCCCAGAATCTCAGGGGGATTCTTTTGGCATGAATCATGACTCTGGCCATTTCTTGAATTGTTCGATTCTTTCGTTCCACTACACCATTCTGCTGAGGAGTGATTGGAGAAGAAAACTGATGTGAGATACCCTTTTGGCGACAGAACTCATCCACTGCTTCATTTTCAAACTCTCTGCCATGATCACTGCGAATGTTGGTGATTCTGAGATTTTTCTGTTGCTCCAGACGGGACACCAATGAGACTATCACTTTTACAGTGTCTGATTTTTCTCTGATAAAATCAATCCAAGTGAACCGGGTAAAGTCATCAACGCAGACAAACGCATATCTTTTTTTACCCACACTCTCGACTTCCATAGGCCCCATCAGGTCCATGTGTATCAGCTGGAGCGGTCTGGTTGAGTTTGTATCTTTAATTTTTGGATGTGAAGCCCTTTTTTGTTTCCCAATCTGACAATCTCCGCAGATGGAACTTGTCTCACCTTTAATCAGTGGTACTCCTCTGACTAACCCTTATGTTGCAATCTTCTTCAGAGTTCGCAGATTGACATGACCCATCCTTCTGTGCCAGAGATTCATTTCCTCCGCATTAGTTAGCATGCATCTTGGTAAATGAGAGTTTGTATTAGTTGCTTCTCGATCTGGTCCCCTCCATTATACATTCTCCATTCCTGTTGAAAACTTTGCACGAATCTTTTGTAAACTTCACCTGTTGAGTCCCATCACACAGCTGGCTAATGCTTATGAGGTTTGCCTTCAGCCCTTCCACCAGCATGACATTGCTTAGTTCGGGCATCCCTTCAACTGCCAGTGTTCCCTTTCCCAGAACTCTTCCCCTCAGGCCATTTCCAAACTTCACCTGTTGTTCTAAGCAAGGGGTTATATTCTTCAAGAAGGATCTTTCTCCCGTCATATGCCCCGAGCAGCCACTGTCAAAATACCAGCTAACCTTGTTCGAGGAACTTGCTGTGCTGATAAGAGCAGATGCTGAGTTCTCCCATAGTTGAGCGTAGGTGTTCTTCTGGCTGACCCCTTTCTATGGTAAGCTGATGGATAGTTCCTCCTAAGGTGACCTTTGAGCCCGCAGCTATAGCATCTTTTACACTTTAATAGTGTCTTGACATGGTGATATAGGGATTGCTGTAGCAGAAGCTGATTCACCCTACCTTGTGTTTTTCTGCCTTTTCTTACTGATCTGGATCTGACCATGTTGCATTCATCTTCACTCAGATCTGTCTCTTCTTCACTCCCGCTGGCAGAAAGAGCATTTTTCTGATTTGCCTTCTTCAGTGGTTTACTAGTACAGTCGACTTGTCGATGACCATATCCTTCACAGTTCCAACACTGAAACCCTTTTCTTCTTCCTCTTCAGCTGATTCCTACAAAAGACACCCCTATCTTGTTTTGATTGGGCATGTATATCCTTGTCACTTTTATTTGAAAAATGGGGGAGTATTCAAGAGGCGAATTCGGCACTCAGTTGATACATGCCATTCTCACTCGCCTTTTGCACCCTGTAAAGAAGAAGTTTTGTCAAAAAAATGCCAAGGGGGAGAATGTTAGATCCGGGTAGTTCATGGATTCTAGAATGACATATTTTTGACAAACAGAGCAAAGAAACTCGGCTGTGACAGAAGGTGAGATAGTGACTGTTCAGACAGGCATTGCAATATGATCAATCGACATTAGAGAATATAGTGCATCAACAAAGAAATATTCTGAAGATATTCTGGAGATATTAAGAAGATATATTCACCCAGATTGTGCTCTCTGAAGATTAGATCCGTACCTGAATTAGAAAAGCATGATCGAATAATTATCATGTTTCCTAAAGAATGAAAATTGGTATCTAATCTAAAAATGTGTGATCGGAAAAAATGCAGTGATCATCAAGACAATAAATCTGATCCGAGAGCTAAGGAGAACGGAGTTACAGATTGGCGATCATCATCAGAGATGGTCTGAAAATCGACAGAGCAAGATTTTGGTGGCCGTGAGCTGAAGAAAAACGTTGAACAGACTGTATTACAATTTTGACATTCTCGGGAAGAGAATTACCGGTCCGTGGGAGACAGATCGAGGTGGGAAGAGAAGAATCTCCGTCTGAGGGAGTCAGACGCACTCACATTAGTTCAACTACATAGTGGTAATGATTGAAGACAAGTTACTTAAAATCTATTGTACTTGATCGAATACTGATAGAGCCTATTTATACGCGCTATTTAGATCCTAACACTATGCTTGTTTGAATCATTTTGTGTACAAGATTACTGGTTTCCGGTGTTTTTGTATTTCAGGGCGAAACGAGGGCCTAAGTCGGATACGCGCTAACAGGCAGCGTTTGAGGAGCGCAACACGCAGCCTGCGGAGCTAGCAGCACAAACAGGATAGGAAGTGGCAGAGTCAACTACGGTGCGCAGACCGATTGCGCTAACCAGTGTGTGCAATGCGCCATGCGCAGGATATTGGTGTTGCCAAATCTTGACACCATCAGATTTGGAAGTTGCCAAGGCCGTCCTTGGGCCTCATGAGCAGTATATAAAGAGAGGAAGGCTAGGGTTTGAAGAGGACAATCATAGAGGACCACAGCACAGGAGAGAGAGGCAGAATTGAAAAACACACGAGCTACTGAGAGGACCTGCGCTAGCCGACTGCGCCAGCCGAGACACTGCAGCTTGCACGCACCTGCTTGTTACTGTTTTCTTAGATACTTTAGTTGTTATTTACTATTTCTATGATGTTTACTACTAGCATGTCTAGCTAAACGCTTTGTATCGGTTGGGCATGATTCTATGAGTATTTCCTTTGAGACTTGTGCTTAATGCATAGTTTGTTTGCTTGTATTAATTCTGTGCACACGGTTGACAGCTAGTTGCATGAGTAGGGGAAGCCTTGAACCGCAATCTTACTCTTGTTACTTGTTTGTTATGTGTTAAACTAGTTGGTAGCCTGACGGTGACAACTAGGAGTAACGCGCTAGGATAATCAGTTGCTACTGTGACAGGATTCGTAGCTGCTTAGACTAGTTTCAAGAATTAATGGCTCATGAACTTTGATCGGAACATGCGCACATGTTAGGAAACCTTGATCGGACACTAACATTAGTAAACCGAACTATAGACGTTTAGAGTCGATGATAAGGAATACATTCATAGAGGATTGTCTGCGCCGATACTTTTCATAGTCATAGTACTTAATCTCTACTGCCTGCGCACGTCTAGTGCAAATCCTGCGTTAACTATTGTTTATTTGCGCACTTGCGCAACCCAATCACTCACACCCCAATTCTCGTAAGTTTAGGTTACTAGTTAGAGCGAGTCTGCTTGCTCCCTGTGGAATCGACCCTGACTTAGCCGCTATATTATGTGGAGAAGGAAGGATTAATTTGACGCGCACAACGACGCGCGATCAAATTTTGGCGCCGTTGCCGGGGAGCAACACAGATAAGCTTTAACCAGCTTAAGTTTTCTTTTACAATAGTTAGTTATTTCTTTTTGCTTTATTCTCGTTGTTGTTTCTGACAGTGCGCAATCAACATCAGCCTGCGCAACCTTGAAATAGTTGCGCTGCGCAGATTCTAGTTGCGCACTGACAGACGCAATAGCTTAGTTGCCTTTTAATTTCGTTTTCTTTGAGACATAGAATAGGTTATGGAGGATAATAGTGTCGTTGGAGACAACTTAGGAGACAGAACCCCAGAGAATGCGAGGGCAGACGACCGCGCAGTTCGGTTCAGAGAGGAAGTGCAGCGCGAGGTTGAAGCAAGGATGGCCGCTGAAGTGTATAATGTGCCACCAGCGCGACAGGCCGCACGACGCAGAACAGTGCGCGAGACGTCAGCCCCAATCACGGTTAACCAGCCATGGTGCATAGTGCTTCCACCAGACGGTCATTTTGAGGTTATTGAATGCATGCGCAGGAGGGGACATTTGCAACATGTACCCAGAGGACGCGTGGCAACTGATAGAAGACTCTGCTGGACAGGTAAGACATCAACTAACACTTGAAAATAGTCGTGCTCGTTTTGTGCATCAGGTAGAAACAAGCGCTGAGATACAGGAAATGAAGGCCATGCTACAGAAGTTGATGCATGCGCAGGGGGCGCAACCAGCTGCGCCAAAGGCATGCGAATTCTGCACGTCCACTGAGCACAAAACCGTGCATGTCCCACACTTTTCGAGAAATCAGGAGACGTCAATGCTCTAGGAGGATGGGATAATAGAGGGCCACAGAGGCAGAATCAGCCGCGTTTTGGACTAGCCGCAAATGGGTTCAGATGGAAGGAGGAAAACAATTTCCAAAGGCAGTCCACGGATCAGCGCGCACCACAGCAGACGCAACAAGCTGCTCCCTACAATCCACCGCATCGCCGCACTGACGCACCAGCACAAAACAACCAGCAACCGAGGCGATCCTTGGAAGATATCGTGGGGCAGCTAGCGGACACAGTGCGCAAGAATGATGAGAAGTATGACAAGAGGTTCGAGTCCATTGAAAAGCAGCTATCACAGATCGCTACCACGGTGTATGAGCTGAAAAAGAGCGATGGCAACCTGCCTTCGCAAGTGATCCAGAATCCCAAGGGAGGAGTCAATGCAGTGACACTGAGGACTGGGCGCACGGTAGGAACAGAGCAGACCGCAAAGGCGCCCGCGCAACTAGTTGCGCAAGCTCCAGATCCAGCAGAGCGAGATGCGCAACCACAAGCGCCAGCCATAAGCCAGCAAGGCGAGGCGATAGATATGGCACAATCAAAAGACAAAGGCATGAATCGTACTAACATACCTGCACCTTTCTCTGTACAGGCACCATCGGCTAGGAAGGAAGCGCTTGACAAGGAGCTCTACGAGTTATTCAGTAAGGTGGAAATAAACATTCCCCTTATTGAAGCAGTTCGGCAGATCCCTAGGTACGCCAAGTTCTTAAAGGAGCTGTGCACAAACAAGAGGAGGAAAGGCGAGTGCGCACAGGTAATGCTAAGTGCGCAGGCCTCAGCAATCGTGCAGCATAAGGTACCACCTAAATGCCGGGATCCAGGTACGTTCACCATCCCCTGCACTTTAGGTAAGACCACAGTAAGCAACTGCATGATTGACTTAGGCGCATCTATAAATGTGCTTCCCTATTCCCTATATGCGTCATTGCGCCTTGGACCACTAAAGCCTGCAGGTCTCGATTCAGCTGGCAGATCGGTCGTGCAAGCAAAGGACAGACATGATAGAGGACGTCCTCGTCCGAGTAGGATAGCTGGTATTCCCAGCAGATTTCTATGTCCTAGAAATGGAGAGTGAGTCGAGCAAAGGCAGTGCGCAGATCCTACTGGGCAGACCATTTCTGATGACAGCGCGCACAAAGATAGACGTGTGGAGAGGTACGCTCTCAATGGAGGTTGATGGCGAGGAAATTCATTTTAACATATTCAAAGGGATGCAGCACCCTCATGAGGACGCCACAGTGCACACAATGGACAGCATAGATGACTTGGTTGCAGATGCGCAATGTGCAAGCGCAGCAGAAGAACCTGAAACACTAGCACAGGCAGAGTTGGAGGCGCAAGAGGATGAGCTGAGCAGTGCTGAACCAGCATCCAGACAGGTACACGATATAGTTAATGTCTGCACTGCTAATAAAATCTTGCCCTCTATTGAACAGGCACCCAAGGTCGAGCTGAAGCAACTCCCGGAGCACCTCAAATACATATTTTTGGGAAATGAAGACACCCTGCCGGTAATCATAAAGATAGGATTAGAAGAGGACCAGGAGGCGCGATTACAGCAGGTGCTGCGCAAGAACCAGCGCGCTATAGGATGGACACTTGCTGACTTGCGCGGAGTAAGCCCGGACGTATGCATGCATAGGATTCTATTGCAAGATGGTGCCAAACCATCCAGGGAGCCTCAGCGCAGATTGAACCCGAATATGATGGAGGTGGTGCAGAAGGAGATCCTGAAGCTGCTTGACGCAGGAGTCATTTACCCAATCTCGGACAGCAAATGGGTAAGTCCAGTGCATGTTGTGCCGAAGAAAGGAGGAATCACAGTAGAGGAGAATGCGCAGGGCGAGCTAGTTCCCAAGCGCATGCAGACTGAATGGCGCATGTGCATCGACTACAGAAAGCTTAACGCAGTCACGCGCAAGGATCATTTCCCGCTACCCTTCATGGACCAGATGCTAGATCGATTGGCGGGGAAGCCCTACTTTTATTTCTTGGACGGGTATTCAGGATACAATCAGATACCCATTGCTCCGGAAGATCAGGAGAAAACCACATTTACCTGCCCATTCGGTACGTTTGCGTTTCGGCGCATGTCATTTGGATTGTGTAACGCGCCAGGTACGTTCCAACGTCTAGTCATGAGCATCTTTTCTGATATGATTGGTATATGCATTGAGGTGTTCATGGATGATTTTACTGTGTATGGAGGTACCTTTGACGCATGCTTGATTAATCTTGATAAGGTCTTAGCGCGCTGCATTTCAAAAAACCTAGTGCTCAATTATGAAAAATGTCATTTTATGGTATCACACGGAGTAGTACTAGGACATATTATCTCGCAGGAGGAAATCAAGGTAGATAAGGCCAAAATAGATCTTATTTCTAATCTGCCTTATTCCACTAACGTGCGCTATGTGAAATCATTCATTGGGCATGCAGGGTTTTACAGGCGTTTCATAAAAGATTTTTCTAAGATTTGTATACCCCTGTCTAACCTCTTGCAAAAGGACGTGTGTTTCGAATTTACTGATGAGTGCCAGGCTGCGTTTGATAAGCTGAAGGAGGCGCTGACCAGTGCGCCAGTGATGCGCGCGCCAGACTAGAACCTGCCGTTTGAACTGATGTGCGATGCAAGCGACTATGCAGTAGGTGCAGTCCTGGGACAGCGCGTGGACAAGAAGCCGCACGCCATTTATTATGCATCGTGCACACTGGACGCTGCGCAGAGGAACTACACCACCACGGAAAAGGAACTTCTGGCAATCGTGTTTGCACTGGAGAAGTTCCGCGCATATGTTCTTGGCGCCAGAGTCATCGTCTACACAGACCACGCAGCAATCCGATACCTAATGTCCAAGAAGGAGACTAAACCGTGCCTGATGCGCTGGGTGCTCCTACTTCAGGAATTCGACTTGGAAATCAAAGATAAGAAGGGCACGGAGAACACAGTCGCGGATCACCTGAGCAGGATCGTGAAAGCAGAGGAGCCAGGGCGGATCACGGAGACTTTCCCTGACGAGCATCTGATGGCGCTGACAGGTAAGGTACCATGGTATGCGCACATTGCGAATTATCTGGTCACAGGTACGTTTCCTCCTCATTTCACTAAAACCCAATGCATGAGATTAAAGCATGAGTCCAAGTATTACATTTGGGATGATCCGTATATGCTCAGAATAGGAC
This sequence comes from Umbilicus rupestris, assembly GCA_963678935.1. Taxonomy (NCBI): domain Eukaryota; kingdom Viridiplantae; phylum Streptophyta; class Magnoliopsida; order Saxifragales; family Crassulaceae; genus Umbilicus; species Umbilicus rupestris. The sequence goes on from OY787617.1 coordinate 2,745,130, forward strand.
CTGATCAGATTTTGAGGCGCTGCGTGCCTGACCATGAAATTAACTCTGTTTTGATGTTTTGTCATGCGCACGCATGTGGAGGACACTCTGGTCCAAAGCGCACGAGCAGAAAGATCCTAGATTGCGGATTTTATTGGCCGCACTTGTTTAGTGACTCATATAACCACTGCAGGAACTGTGACAGGTGCCAGCGCACAGGGGGCATATCAGCGCGCAATGAGATGCCGCAGACGCCAATTCTAGTGGATGAAGTATTCGATATTTGGGGGATTGACTTCATGGGGCCATTTCCTCCATCTTCCGGATATGAGTATATATTGGTCGCGGTAGATTATGTCTCCAAATGGGTTGAGGCTAAGGCCACTCGGAAGGATGATGGTAAGACAGTCGCTGACTTTTTGAGAACTAACATTTTTTGTAGGTACGGGGTGCCTAAGGCAGTCATAAGCGACCAGGGGACGCATTTTTGCAATAGGATAGTGGCGCAGGTATTGAAGCATTATGGAGTGCGCCACAAGACGTCCACCTCTTACCACCCTCAGACGAATGGCCAGGCTGAGGTTTCCAACCGAGAGATCAAGCGCATCCTGGAGAAAACTGTGAGACCGTCGCGCAAAGACTGGAGCCAGCGCCTTGACGATGCGCTATGCGCGTACCGCACAGCACATAAGACACCAATTGGGACCTCACCGTTTCGGTTGGTTTATGGAAAAGCGTGCCACCTGCTAGTGGAGTTAGAGCACAAAGCATACTGGGCATTGCGCGTTTGCAACCTGAACCTAGACGAGGCTGGTAAGGAGCGCGCATTTGAGCTGAGTGAATTAGAAGAGCTGCGCCTGGATGCATATGAGGGACTGCGCGATTACAAGGCGCGCACAAAGGCATTTCACGACAAACACATCCTCAGACGCACTTTTGAGCCAGGAGACCAGGTACTATTGTTCTCCTCGCGCCTAAAGCTCATGCCTGGGAAGCTGCGGAGCAAACGGACGGGACCATACACGGTTACCAAGGTTTTCCCCTACGGAACAATCGAGTTAGAAAACGAGCACCGGCATCGTTTTCAAGTTAATGGGCAGAGAGTCAAAAAGTATTTAGGAGAACCTTGGGATGACACAGCACGCGAAGTTGAATTGGCGGAGCCAGAGATAGCAGATGCGCAGGTTGCTGCGCCAGAACCGCCACCAGATGCACCAGAGGGAGAACTGGGAACTATTGCTCATATTTCTTCTTCCTCTTTACCTAACCTCGTTACTTATAAGTCATCACACACTATTAACCATGCTGATCACCCTTCCGATCCTTTGCGCAGAAACAAGAAGAACGCAACACATGCACGAGCGCAGGGTCACTCAGGAGCAAGAGTGGGGGAGGTCGCTGGTACACTTTCACGCAAGTAACGAGGTACAGTCGAGCCAACGACGTTAAACAAAGGCACTTGTCGGGAGGTAACCCGATTCGTTCTACTTTTACACGTTTTTAGTTTTTCTAGTATCTTTTAGCCAGTTTAGGACTGTAGTTTTTTGGTCGCGCAGCAGTGCGCAGGTCAGTGCGCAAATTCAGTGCGCAGAACAGCTGCGCCAGTCAAGGGGTATATAAGGGCAGTACTTAGAAAAATTTCAGCACTCTTCACACTCGACCGTTGCAAGAAGCTTCTGCCCTCAACCTCCGCTCACCGTCCGACAACCAATCAGGCGTCCGTTCAGCACGATTTGAGGAGCATACAGTCGCACATACACCAGGTAACCCTTCCCGTCAAGTTTGAGCCGATTCAAGTAGGGTTTTGTGCGATAGGAAGGTTGCCCTAGTTTTGAAATCGCCCCTAGATAGCCTGCACCATTTGGAGTTCTGGTTAAAGGGTTTTGTAGGCGGGCGATAGGCGACCTGTTGATGAAAGTTTCAGGGCATTTGTCGGAGTTTGGTTTTTTTGAGCATTTGTGGAGCGTTGACCTTAGTTGATCGGAGGAACCCTAGCGCACCATGCAGCCTGCCGAGGATCAAGAGACCCCAGCATCATTCGCCAGCAAGTTTGAAGCCTTCATGAGGCTGGAGATGTACGGGACCCCGTACATCAGCAGGGACTTCCTGCGCGAGGTCGGAATGGAGGACCTCATTGTGGAGAAGCTCGCACTGGCGGGCTGGGAGGCGCTGTTGGACATCAACAACGCAGCGGATAAGGAGGACACCTGCGAGTTTTTGGCGTCGCTGGAGACGGCCGATCTGGAGATCAGGTACCGGCACAGAGGAGTCTGGTACATTGCCTCGGCTAAGAGGCTGAAGCGCACGCTGAGGTGCGCAAAGGTGAGTGAGGCGGATATAGACACGCACACGAATCAGGAGGCGTGGCGTGAGATGGCGACCAGCCTAGTTTTTGCCGCGGGGCGTAGCCGAGGACGCGAGCTGCGCGACCCGTGGATGTTCTACCTATGGCGCATGGTCGCCTATGCAATCATCGGGCGTTTTAATGGTGCGCCGAAGATCAGCCTATTGGACATGGACATTTTGAAGGGTTTTTACTATGGGAAGAAGGTGTTGTTTGTCTCGGACATGGTGGTCCATTGGAGTCGGGTCAGCACGAAGGGGCCGCTGACTTGTGGAGGAATGATCACGCACCTGCTGCGTGCGTTGCATGGAGAGCCGGAGGTGCCCGAGCACACGGTAGTGCCAGCTGTTCAACTGGACCGTGCCCATATGCTGCAGCTCGGAGCGGTAGCCGTGAGAGAGGATGGGACCTTGGAATGGTGCTACCAGCTGCAGCCGGCCAGAGCGCCGAGGCAAAGAGCAGCGCGCAACCAGAGGAAGCTGCGGAGGAAATGGAGATGGACGAGGCCCCAGAGCCAGTTGCGCCTCCAGTCAGGCGCATGAGGACTCGTGCGTAGACTGGAGTGCGTCGGAGGGCGAGTGCACCGCAGGGGGAGCCCGTTACCATAGCCATTGATGATTCTCCCCCGCGTGCCCAAGGAAAGCGCCCCAGGACAGAGGCCGAGGAGGCGCCTGAGGAGGTATCAGATGAGCAGCGCATGATGTTCAATGTCATGCGCGTGCTCGAGTATTTAGCGCCCGAGGGGGCAGATTTGAGCATGAGCCCACCATCAGGGTGGAGATTTGGAGATTCTATCCCCCCCTCTCCTCAGCCTGCGCAGGCCGCCTCCAGGATCCCCTAGGGAGCCGCGTCCATACAGCAGCGCCATCCCCAGCAGCAGAGCCCACCCCAGCAGTAGACCTAGTACCAGCACCTGCAGCACCCCCTGCACAGCCTTCTGCTCAGCGGTCCCCTGAAGCCGATCCCGTCATAAGTTCCAGCTCAGATTCACTATGGGATCCTATCTCAGAGGATGACCTCCTGGCTCAGCCCGCCGCCATTTCTGTAGTGCCGCCAGCCTTCAGTACCGAGTATGTGATTGATTCTTCAGATGAGGAGGCGCACAGATCAGCGGCTGAGTCCAGCTCCGAGGACATCTAGGGCTGCAGCGAGGGCGCGCATTTCTTTCTGGTGGTTTCCTATTTTTATCTTTTTGAACCAACTATTGCTCGATGTTGCTATATTTTGCTATATTGTGCTGAATATTCTGTGACCCCTTACTATATTGTTGCTGCGCTGACTATTTGTTTTCTTTCTTATATTCTTTGTTTTGCTTGCATGTGTGCGCTTGCGCTTGAGCATGAGTCGTGGGGACACGTCTTTGTTTAAGTGTGGGGGGGGGGAGCGTTACATTTACATTTCACGTTTTTTTTTAGCTTTGTAGTGTAGCTTACTTTAGTTGAAGGAAATAGTAGCAGTGGTGCGCTTGTGTGCGGGTTGCGCACACTTTTCAGCTTGTATTGTGCTATCCATATTGCATGCGCTGCTATCAACTGTTTTAGTATATTTTTTTTCATTTTCTTCTGCTCCTGTTAGTTGGGATATACAGGGGATGTGGAGTTGACAGAAAAGCTCTAGAGAGGCGGTTAGTCGTTTTTGCTTCGAAGGTGAGGTATATCGTCGAGAGCGCTAGTGGAGGCCGGTGCTTCGCGACCTTCGGAACAAGAGAGCGCGCTCAGCCACGCAGATGCCGAAGGCGAATACGCAAAGCGTGGCGAGGTGGGAAAACAGACCACCTTTCCTCTGGAAGTCGAGCTAGGGAAGGCGGGCGCGGATGTAAACGCGTGCGCTGACCTGTGCAAGTGGACCGAGGAGGGAGAGCGGAGCGTTGTTCCATAGCTGCTATCCGGAGGCCGAGACTGGAACCGTTCTGGGAACATAGGAACCATAGATAAAGCTGTACAAAAAGAAAAAATACCAGCAGATGATATGCGCTACAAAAGAAGCAGCATGCGCACAATTCCGTACCAGCGTGCGCACGTTCAAAAGAAAATCATCAAGAAGGCTTGAGTTCCCAGGAAGTGCGCGGAAGAATCACGCACTAGAAGAAGCTTGCGCTATTAACCATATACCCGTCCTCGGAGTGAAAGCTGACAACCCGGAGCCCATGAAGAGCTATCTCCCAGCCATCCGAAATGATCTTCATCCCAGCTGAGAGGTAACGAATTACGAAATTATTATATTAAACTGTTGAAGGCAGATGCGCGCAGGTGATAGAGCAGCGCAATTGAATAGTAGTGCAGAACGCGCCAGAGTGCAAGACTGTGCGCTAGACTCCAAAGAGGTAATTGTATCCGTGCTTGAGTGCTTGTTCGGGACGAACAAGGGGCAAGTGTGGGGGGTTTGATAGAGCCTATTTATACGCGCTATTTAGATCCTAACACTATGCTTGTTTGCATCATTTTGTGTACAAGATTACTGGTTTCCGGTGTTTTTGTATTTTAGGGCGAAACGAGGGCCTAAGTCGGATACGCGCTAACAGGCAGCGTTTGAGGAGCGCAACACACAGCCTGCGGAGCTAGCAGCGCAAACAGGATAGGAAGTGGCAGAGTCAACTACGGTGCGCAGACCGATTGCGCTAACCAGTGTGTGCAGTGCGCCATGCGCAGGATATTGGTGTTTCCAAATCTTGACACCATCAGATTTGGAAGTTGCCAAGGCCGTCCTTGGGCCTCATGAGCAGTATATAAAGAGAGGAAGGCTAGGGTTTGAAGAGGACGATCATAGAGGACCACAGCACAGGAGAGAGAGGCAGAATTGAAAAACACACGAGCTACTGAGAGGACCTGCGCTAGCCGACTGCGCCAGCCGAGACACTGCAACCTGCACGCACCTGCTTGTTACTATTTTCTTGGATACTTTAGTTGTTATTTACTATTTCTATGATGTTTACTACTAGCATGTCTAGCTAAATGCTTTGTATCGGTTGGGCATGATTCTATGAGTATTTCCTTTGAGACTTGTGCTTAATGCATAGTTTGTTTGCTTGTATTAATTCTGTGCACACGGTTGACAGCTAGTTGCATGAGTAGGGGAAGCCTTGAACCGCAATCTTACTCTTGTTACTTGTTTGTTATGTGTTAAACTAGTTGGTAGCCTGACGGTGACAACTAGGAGTAACGCGCTAGGATATTCAGTTGCTACTGTGACAGGATTCGTAGCTGCTTAGACTAGTTTCAAGAATTAATGACTCATGAACTTTGATCGGAACATGCGCACATGTTAGGAAGCCTTGATCGGACACTAACATTAGTAAACCGAACTATAGACGTTTAGAGTCGATGATAAGGAATACATTCATAGAGGATTGTCTGCGCCGATACTTTTCATAGTCATAGTACTTAATCTCTACTGCCTGCGCATGTCTAGTGCAAATCCTGCGTTAACTATTGTTTATTTGCGCACCTGCGCAACCCAATCACTCACACCCCAATTCTCGTAAGTGTAGGTTACTAGTTAGAGCGAGTCTGCTTGCTCCCTGTGGAATCGACCCTGACTTAGCCGCTATACTAAGTGGAGAAGGAAGGATTAATTTGACGCGCACAACGACGCGCGATCAAATACATTGTGAAGTGATTCCCACTTGGGGTTCCGAGTAACCCCCCTGATTAGACTAGGTGAGCTGAACATGTAAACATATCATGTGTCGTTTACTGTTCTTTGTACTGTTTCTATTGCAACTAATAATCATCAATATTGTTTTAAAATATAATCCGACCCGAGGTCACTCGGATTATAAATATTGTTTGCGTACCGTAATTGGAATAGTAATTTTACTACCACAATTTCGACAACGTTCAGAATGGCGCCGTTGCAGGGGCGAGCAACCACCACTGACATTGTCATTCGATCATCTCCTTCGCCGTCTCCATTCAGCAAGACATCCTCATCTTCCTCCGAGGACGCCAGACCAGTGGGGGAGTCCTCTCGCGCACAAACCAGCTTGGCTATAGTCCCGCACGCGAGAGCGGAAAGGGCAAGGAAGCCCTTCCCTTTCAGTGAAGAGATTCAGATAGTTGATGCTCAGATTAAGGCTCTCTTGAAGCAACATAGTGAGTATGCAATCCTCGCTCCGGCTTACTCAGATATTGCCACCCTACGTGAGCTTGATGTCATGGATGAAATTTTTTGTTATCTACGTGCCAGTAATTTTCACTATATTTTGATGGATGATCTAGGTACTTATCCAAGGCTGATTAAGGAATTTATGGCCTCGTTTTCTGCAACATGGGAAGATGCCGGAGCAGATTATATGTGTAAGGGCAAGAGGGAGCGCCATGTTCGGTACTGGAATTTCCATTTGGAGGGCCAAGTTTTTAACATGCCAGCTGAGGATGTCAAGGAGGCCTTCGGGTGTACTGAGCATGGTGAGTACCCGAAATTCAGGGGAAGCGATCGGTACAAGTTCTGGAAGCAAGTTACTGGGCAGGATATTTTCTTCACGCCCCCCTCAGCCAGCATCGATGATTTAGTCTCCGGTTGGCGGCTGATTCATCATTTTATTGCGACATCCATTCACATCCGCAAGGACGATGGACGGTATGTAAACACCACAGATATGGATTTAATGCATCTACTTCGTTTCGGGATGACGGTTTGCCTTGTCCATGCTTTGACACTCCAGTTTGAGTCCTATCAGAATTCAGATTGAAGATACGGGCAGGCCATGGCAAAAATTTCTTTTGAAGTCTGCCAACACGGGAGGACCAGGTCAAGGCATCAGTGGACATCAGGTTTTGCCAATAATGTCAAGGGGGAGATTGATAATGCAAATGGCATTCAATTGACAAAACCTGCCAGAGTATACAAGCTTAGTGAACAAGCAGTTGCTGCAGCAGGAGCTGTAGCAGCAGAGCAGCATTTTTTACACGAAGAGAAATCTACCTAGATATGAAGTAGCAATGCAACGAAAGGCTTCCAAATATTCTCAGAATATCCCTATAGAAGATTCAATGTCGCTGCTTGAAGATGTGTTTGGGAAATCAAATCTCCTAAAAAGTAGGAGATAAGGATCTTGTTGAGATCTTTTAGGAACTTTCTAAAGTTGATATTGATGGAGCACGGAGTTCTTATTTAAAGCAAGCCGAGCAGAGCAGATCGATCAAGCAGAGAGAATCCAAGCACCCGAGATTGTAGAGAGAGATCAGAGAGTCGTGCAGAGAATTGGATCACCACCAGGAGAAGAGCGTGAGTGCAGAGCAGAGTGGTTGTAGCAAAGGCTGATCAAAGACTTGTAGAGTCTGATCAGAGCTTGATCAGAGAAGGTCAATTCAGAGCAAGTCGTGCTTGTTGGCTGATCATGGAAGGAGGTAGGAGAATTGTCGAGTAGAGGAGCTCGGACAATCTGTAGAAGGCCTGTTCTCCATAGTGATAGGTGGTCACTGAGTGAGGGGGAGCATCTCGGAGTGAGGATCACTCACAGAGTTCAAACAACTCAGCGGAAGGCTTTGGATTGACGCGGACAGAACCTGCACAAGCTAGTTGCACAAGGATGTGCTATAGCAACCTACGGAGACATTATTTTAATTAGACTAGGCTGAGTCTGTGGGATCAGAGGAGTAGATATTTTGAATTAATTTGAGTGTGTAGGTGTGGGAGACACAAATCAGAGGGTCTTCTGATTGTGTGTGAACTACTAGTTGAGGTTGAGTAGCATAGGTTGGCCGCGTGTCGAATTTATGTTGTATGGAGCACCTTGGAGACTTGTGGATTGAGGACTAGAGTATAGTCCTCCCCAGATGTAGGCTGTTGGCCGAAGGGTGAACAAATCACTGTTCATTATTTTTACCTTGCTGCACAAGATCCGACTGTGCAAGAGGTTGGTATAGCAACTGCTTGTACACAATTAGTAACTCAGAGGCGCTGCAAATTTCAGTGGAGTATGAGCAACAAAGACAAAAGACGTTGCCAATTCGGCATCACGAAGGTGAGTCTCCTCAATACAAATAGCAGAAAAAGCCTCCAACAAAGTCACACGAGGATGATGAGCTAATAATTGAGCATGAATCTGCTCAAATTCAACACGAAAAAGGGTGTGAAAGTAATATATTTGGCAAAACTCTAGGTGAGAGCGCTAGCGCTGACAACACTGACAAGTGCGACAAGTTTTTTGTCTAAGGAAGTCGAGCTGACGCCAAACTGTAGTGAGTTAGGTTTAAAACCCCTCTATAGTAGTGTCTCCCTGCTTTAGTGACTGCTCTTAAAGAATAACAGTCAAATAAAAAAATCACTAGAAGACTAATACTAATCTCGAAGTTGTTCCAACATCAACTGTGCAGAAGATAAACCAGCAATATCATTGATAAGAGATACCTTTGTACTGATAACCAAAATAGCGGAGGCACAAGCATCATCATCCATCCAGCTGTGAAAAGCAATTAGCTCACCGAGTTATGAGTCTAATGCATCCTCAAACCATTAGTGGCCATCTTGAGAACTGTTGCATCGATATTTGCTGGCACTTCGGGTCTAAATGGTGGAGAAGGACGAGCAGGAAAAGGGTCATGTGAGAATGTTTCAAAGACATTGCCCATGCATGTGAAGGCGCATATACTAAATTCATTCCCGGTAGTTGAGGCCATCAAATACAACAGGGCAGCAAGGAATAGACATGATACTTGAAAAATAATAAAAGATAAGATAAAATCTTTTTTCTTTCCTTTTTTGCTAAGTTGACTTGAAGATTAACCAAGTGGACCCGCTGAATTGGACCTTAGGCTCGCTGATGTGGAAGAAGTCAAACAGTTGATGTGTCAAGTTGACTCACTGGCATGGCCGAGGTGACTCTGTGACGTAGGCCGGTCCATTTAGCCCTTTTGGACCTTAAGCCCACAGCCCGGCCCAATAGCCCATCGGCCCACAGCCCGACCCATCCCTTTCATATGCCCATTTTTAGTTCGATCTGGACTGTAAAGGTCAGGCTAGGGTCAAAAAAAATTAGCCCGACCCGGCCCGTCAGCCCGGTCCGAACAAAACCCATCGGGCATGGCCCGACCCTACCTGCCTGATGAGCCATATTTATACGACTCATTAAATCGTTTAAAGCCCAACAATTTTGGCATTTTTGTATGTGAACAATTACTTTTTAGTGTTGTTTGCATTTCAGGTATTCGGAATACATAAAAAGAGACTCGTGACCTATAAGGGCATTTTTAGAGAGTCGATACGGAAGTTGACGATGAAGAGTGTGCGACCCAGTTAGTCCCGCGCCAGAAGAACACTTTAGTGTCGCACGCTAGAAGCCTAATGTCTCTTCCTAGCGCGCTAGTTAATGTCTTCATGGGGCACGGCCAACATGTGATAACGTCAGCATCGAGCTCACGGCCCGAAATCAGATTTTGAAGCCCCAATCTTAATTAGGGTTTCTAACAAAAAAGGATGACAGATAGTTTTTGGACGGCAGTTCTGAGGACTGCAAGCAGAAGCGGAGATTGACATTGATTCGAGTAGTGGTTCTAGGAGAGATCATTCTGGCCATCAGATTAGAGACGTTTTCATTCCTTTTAATTTAATGTGTTTTTCATTCTTGACCATATTTCAGTTTAGGATTTTCAGTTTGTGACATGCATGTTTGAGACTCCAACTTAATGCCTGTTTCTATTCAATCTTAGTTCTGGATCTTAAATGCATGAATTGTATTGTGCGGTTAGCGTATACTTTTTTGTGAAACTAATCTGATTATCAATTCTAATTTTAATGCTTGTCGAATCTTTGTCGTGGAAACAAGTAGTGAAATCCAGGTTGAGTATCACCTTTGCCGGGGTACTCTAGGTTATTACCTTTGTTAGAATGACCACACGCTTGATTAGAATCGCAATCTTTAGAAGTCAATGATAAGAGTTACCATTGAATTCGCTAGACTGAATACCTCTCGTAATTGGCATTTGCGTTTTCTTACTCTCCATTTTTGCATCAACCTACTTAAACCCCCTTTAGTTTAATATTTATAGGAAATCCTTTCACAGTCAGTTCTCTTGGGTTCGACCCTTGCTTACCGCTACACTAGCTAGAGCTTGGAATTATAAATCACAAATTTGGCGCACACGACGACGTGCCGTCAAATTTTGGCGCCGCTGCCAGGGAACTGTTACAGTGAAGAATTTCTTTTGTCTTTCTTTTTATATTAAAATTTCCATTTTTCTTTTTTTTTGTTATTCTTGTGTTGCGGTTAACTGCTCTTCCCAGCATGTCGCGCGCAAGTAGTGTCAACGGTGATGGCCGCCAACATAATGAACAAAATCAGTTCAACAATAACAACTGTCTTTTACCTCCACCAGGGGATCACAATGTGCAAGTTCACCAAGTTCCACCGACATTCTACGAAGAGTCCGAGCGAGTGTTTAGAGCACGCCAAAGGTATCTTTGTAAAGGCCACACAAGTGAGCAGAGAGCTCTCTACGATTAGACAAGGACCCAGTGAGTCAATAAATGACTATTTGGAGCGCTTTAATTCATTGGAACACAGTTGCTGCAATCTTGGGGTGCCTGGAAAGATGGTAGTGGAGTATTTACTGGATGGACTCAGACCTTTAGAGAGGATGATGTTGGATGCTGCAGCTGGTGGCACAATTAGGAATTTGACTCCCTCAGAGATTCGAGAATTGATCACAGAAACTGCTGAGAGTGCAAGGTTTAGAGAGGAAACCAGTAAGCAAGAGGATACAAGCGGAAGAAGAAATGTATCACAGGCCGACGAGTCCACTAATCGAATGGCTAAAGAAATTAAAGAGCTGAAGAACATGATGCAGAAAATGATGATGTGACAAGCTAATGCAATGAAGCCTTGTGAATTTTTTGATGCTATGAACCATAAGACAGACTCGTCTCCTATTTTGTACGAAGACAACCCCAGAGGTGAACGCTTTAGGAGGGTACCAGAATTTTAACAACAAGCCACCTCAGAGGCAATTTGGATTAGCTGCAAATGGGTTTAGTTGGAAGAACGATGGTGGGTTTCCTAGAGAGCAAGCCTCACCCCAACAGCAGACCCAATATTATCATCCACCATTTGTCAGCAACAAGAGGGATACAACAGTGCTAATCAGTATCAGCAGAGGAAGAACTATAATCAGCCAGGTCAAAGCAACCCGAACGTCAGAAAATCCACGAAAGACATCATTAATGATTTGGCGGTGAACCTTCAATAGTTCCAAGCTAAGACAGACAGTTCTATTGCTGAATTGTCAAGGCAAATGTCACAACTGGTTACGATTGTTAATGAGTTGAAAAGTGACCAGGGCCAACTACCATCTCAAACGATCCCAAACCCAAAGGGGAACGTTAGCGGTATGACCTTCAGGCGAGAAAAGGTGATCAAGGGTGCAAATGAGGCAATTAAGGAAAGGGAGTCAGGAGATACAGTGGCAGAAGAAGACATTACTCGGGCGCGCGAGGCATTAAAGACTTCTCCGGTAGCTCCAATAACGTCTGAAGAAGACGCGGTCGACACAATGACCGCGCCACGAGTAAACAATGATAGAGCGCCAGAGGCGACCAATAACTTTGCGCTCGCCGATATAACATCAATAGCGGGCACGGTACAGTCTGCCTCAGATTTTGAACTTCGTCGTTCTGACCCTCATTTGCCCTTTCCATTACAGGTTAAGGCTCCTAGAAAGCAATTGATCGATAAGGAAGTATGGGATCTCTTCAAAAGGGTTGAAATCAACATTACGCTACTCGAGACAATTCAGCAGATCCCACGCTACGCAAAATTTTTCAAGGAGTTGTGTACCAACCGCCGATGTTCAACTCAACCTCAGCAAGTAATGTTTAACGTTAACGTCTCTGCAATTATCCAATAAAAAATACCTCCTAAATGCGAAAACCCAGGTAAGTTAACCATCCCTCGTACTATTGGCAACATAAGAATCGAAAATTGCATGCTTGATCTCGATGCATCTATAAATGTTTTGCCTTATTCTTTGTATTCGAGACTATGAATTGAACCTTTGAAGCCGCCTGGACTAATAATTCAATTGGCTGATAGATCTTGTAAGCAGCCTGAGGGTATCATAGAAGATGTTTTAGTGCAGGTTGGTGACTTGATCTTTCCAGCTGACTTCTACGTGCTCAGAATGGATGGTCGTGATCCGGCCAATCATCCACCGATTTTACTTGGTCGCCCCTTCTTGAAAACATCAAAGATGAAGGTTGATTGCGACTTTGGGATGCTGACCATGGAGGTGGAAGACGATAAGATCAAATTTGATCTATTCAAGGCTATGCGAACCCACCTAAGCACGTAACGGTAAATGCATTAGATGCATTAGACGATGTCGTACAATAGCCACAAAGCGCTAGCAAAAAAGATTCATTGAGGACAGCACTGGAGAGTGCCACTTTCACACAGGAGGATTCTTACGCTCTCTATGAGGATATACGTGCCATACTTGCACAACTTGACATTTCTCGTCCTCTAACGCTCAGGTATGAGGTTAATCAAACACAATTATTTAAAACTAATTCTTCATTTCCTTCTTCTGTGCAGGCACCTGTTGTAGAACTGAAACCTCTTCCTGAACATTTAAAATACGCATTTTTGGGCGAAAATAACACTCTTCTAGTGATCATTAAGAGTGGACTTGAAAATGAGCAAGAACAGAGGCTTATAGAGGTATTTAAGACTAACAAGTTGGCTATAGGTTGGATGCTTGGGGACATACGAGGGATAAACATAGTGGTATGCATGCATAGAATTCTTCTAGAAGACGGGGCTAAACCTTCGAGAGAGCCGCAGAGTCGCCTGAACCCCGTAATGATGGAGGTAGTTCGTAAAGAGGTACAAAAACTTTTAGATGCTGATGTGATCTACCCTATTTCAGCTAGCCAATGGGTGAGTCCCGTACATGTAGTGCCAAAGAAGACAAGCATCACAGTTGCAAAGAATGAAGCCGGTGAGATGGTGACTACACGTGTCAAGAATGGATGGCGTATGTGTATAGAATACAAGAAACTGAATGCAGTGAAGCGTAAGGATCACTTTCGTCTCCCATTTATTGACCAGATGTTGCACAAACTGGCAGGTAAGCCCTACTTTTGTTTTCTTGATGGTTTTTCGGGCTATAACCAACCCCCTATTGCACCTGAGGACCAAGAGAAAACAACCTTCACATGTCCATTTGGCACATTTGCATTTAGACGTATGTCTTTTGGCTTGTGTAATGCGCCTGGAACCTTTTAAAGGTTGGTTACAAATATATTCTCTGACATGATTGGCAGTTTCATTGAGATCTTTATCGACGATTTTACTGTACATGGTGGCGCGGTTGATGTATGCTTAGAACAACTTGAGCAAAGTACCTAAACGGTGTGTGTCTATCAATTTATTATTAAATTATGAGAAGTGCCATTTCATGGTTACACATGGTGTGGTCTTAGGGCATATAGTCTCGCATGAGGGGATTCAGGTTGATAAAGCAAAAATAGATTTGATTTCTAGCCTTCCTTACCCTTCCATGGTGCGTGACATTAAATTGTTTCTTGGGCATGCTGGTTTTTACCGTCGTTTTATTAAGGATTTTTCCAAGAAACCATGCCTTTATCTAACCTGTTACAGAAAGATGTGTCGTTTGAGTTTACAGATAAATGCAAGGAGGCATTCGACAAACTAAAAAATTGCACTAAATAGTGTACCTATCATTCGAGCACCTGATTGGAGCCAACCATTTGAGATTATGTGCGATGCCAGCGACTATGCTGTGGGAGCAGTGCTCGGAAAGAGAGTGGATAGGAAACCAAATGTCATTTACTACGCGTTGCGTACCTTGGACGTCGCTCAGCGAAATTATTCCACCACTGAAAAAGAATTACTAGCTATTGTCTTTGCTTTAGAAAAATTCAGACCTTATTTATTGGGTACTAAAGTAATTGGTTCTTTGATTATGCTGCTATTAGGTACTTAATGATGAAGAAGGAGGCTAAACCGCGGCTGATTCGTTGGATTTTACTGTTGTAAGAATTTGATCTAGAAATCAAGGACAATGAGAGAGTTGAGAACAAAGTTGCTAACCACCAGAGTCGATTAGTGAGGGAGGAGGAAGCTGGGTAGATCACTGAGACATTTCCAGATGAGCACCTCTATGCCACCACAGGTAAAATACCATGGTACGCTCACATAGTGAACTACCTGGTCGGAGGTAAATGCTCAGCCCCTTTTCTAAATCTCAGTGTTTGAAACTTAAGCATGATGCTAGATACAATATCTGGGATGATCCATTTTTGTGGAAAATAGGCGCAGACCAAATACTTAGGAGATGCATCCCTGATGATGAGATTTCTTCTGTGCTTAGTTTTTGTCATGAGCATGCATACGGTGGTCATCTTGGCCCTAAAAGAACAGATATTAGACAATGGATTTTACTGGCCACATATCTTTAAAGATTCATATGAGCATTGTAAACGGTGTGATAGATGCCAACAAGTTGGGAACATATCCGCTAGAAATGAGATGCCTCAGATGCCTATTGTCGTTGATGAAGTGTTTGATATATGGGGCAGTGATTTTATGGGTCCATTTCCTGCATCACATGGTAATATATACATTTTAGTGGCTGTAGTTATGTGTCTAAGTGGGTAGAAGCTAAGGTTACTCGGTGTGATGATGTTAAAACTGTAGTGGACTTTCTTCGTACTAACATATTTTGCAGACACTGAGTGCTTAAGGCTATAATCATTAATCAAGGGATGCATTTCTACAATCGGATGATGGCTGCTACACTTAGACAATACCATGTTCATCATCGTTCATCCACAGCTTATCACCCCCGGACGAATGGTCAAGCTGAAATTTATAACCGGGAGATCAAAGTAATCCTAGAGAAGATGGTCAAGCCTGCACGGAAGGACTGGAGTTTAAGCTTAAATGATGCATTGTGGGCATATAGGACCGCCTACAAGATGCCTATCGAAACCTCTCCTTATCGTTTATTGTATGGCCAGGCTTGTCATTTACTGGTAGAATTGGAGCACAAGGCCTACTGAGCATTTAAGCAGTGCAACATGGATTTGGGAAAGGCTGAAATGGAACATAAGCTACAATTGAGTGAGCTAGAGGAGTTGCTTCTAGAGGCTTATAAAAGCCAACCAGACTACAAGGCACGGACTAAGCTCTACCCTAACAAGTTCATCCTACGAACATTTGAGATTGGCCAACAAGTACTTTTATTTTCATCTCGATTACGACTAATGCCTGGCAAGTTGCGTTCTAGATGGACAGGTCCATACACGGTGGTGCATATTTTCAATCATAGGGCATTGAAGCTAGAGAACTCAAGGAATGGCGACCGATTCAAGGTAAATGGATAGCGCGTGAAACATTACTATGGTGAATCGCGACCAGATGCTCACGAATACGAGCTAACCGAGCCTCAAAGCGATAACTGAGTCGAGGTACCGTCGAGCCAACGATGTAAAACAAAGACACTTTGCAGGAACCAGATGTATTTATTTTTAATTCTTAGTGTGGTCTACTTAGTGTATCTTAGAATCTCCCCTATTCGAATGCCATTACGGTCTTAATTGTTTGGAAAGCAGTGTGTAGTTCTGGTGTTGCTCACAGAACTGGTCCCAGCTGTTGTTGTGACAACTGCTTAGGAAACGCGTTAGGAATAGTACGACTTGTTTCGAGTGGAAAGTATATACTGTAATCGTAAAGACAAGACGCAGGGATTTGGTAAACCCACTTCAGGACAATTTGTCCCTACCGTGGGGGGGGGGGGGAGGTTAACCTAACCCCGACAAGTAATAATCCACTATTTTACTATCTGAACAAGAAGTACAAACTTGCAAGACTCCCTCTTCAAGTCCTTCTACCATCGACTCGTCTGGTTGCGCACTGAGCTCCCCTCAGTGTAGCGATACCTCTCTATGGCTTGTAGTAGCAGCTCCGTTCTCCCGAACAGCTGCTTTGTTCTGTAACAGAGTTTGTTAATCGTGTTGCTTCAACATGTGCTCCTGGTTCTTGTGCTTGACTGACAACTTTCCTTCGTTCTCCAATGGGTGCACTCAAAAGCACTTAACCCGTCCTCTTTGGTATATTGCTATAAAGCCAGAGAGCTGCTTGAATGAATTTCTTGAAACCACTTCGACTCCAGACTGCATCTTTTTAAAGCTCTCGACAATCCTCGAAAAGATCTTATCCAAATATTTAATCAGAATATTTAAATAATCTTATTTTGTTGCCATGCCAGGATTGCGAATCAGGGATGTCGTCAAAGATATTATGTGGAGCTGATACTCCGGAGATCTCAGATTCCTTAATCTTCGAGATCTGCAAAAGATTCGTGGAATCTGCCGATATCGTCCTCTGGACGACAACTAGCTTAACTTCAGCATTTGCTACAACATCTTGAAAGATTCGTGGAATCTGCCGATATCTTCCTTTGTACGACAGCTAGCTCAACTTCAGCATTTGCTACAACATCTTGTTTTGCAACGCCTGACTTCAGTGATGTATTTGTTCTTTGGCTATTCTACACGAACTTTTTAACTACCTTGAACAACTCTTTGCACAAAAACATGCCATACATAATATGGGACTAACAATCCCCCCCTTGGCAGTTTTTGGCAAGTTACATCACTTCTACGCTAGTATAGTTGTTCAAGTAAAGATGCAAAGGAAATCCAGACTACTACTCCCCCATAATCCAAAATATTCTCGCCCTAAGTTGCCATAAACTCGGCAAGTGGATGCAAATGTTTTAACATAATGCAAAAGGTTCAACAATTGGAGTTCAACAAGGTTCGTCAAAGGATGAGAGTTTAGATGTCACCAGCATCATCTTCTTCCGGAGCCAGCTGATGATGATAGCGAAGGTCAATGAGCATTTGGACAATTTTCCTTATGCGGCGGTTCTGGCTTTCCACAGACTCAGTCAGCGCCATTCTCTCCGCTTCAAGAAGATCAATCATTCGTCCAACCATGCTTTTCCCAATAGCAGCAAATGACGAGCTGCCTCCTCAGCAAGAGCTCCCACAGGTACTGGAGTCGGATGTTCACCGGTTGGCAAAGGGATATCCAGAACATGCTTTCCCTTAAAAAGCTTGTGGTTGCTTACTAATGCTTCTGCACTGCTGGAAAGCTTGGGTCCACCTTTCTTTAATTCTGGACATTGATCAATAGCAAGTTCATAGATTGATGAGGGAAACTCAATATTTAGATTTACCCCTTTTAAGATTGCATGCTCTGCTATCTGCTCGAAGATCACTTTCTCAGGCTGACCTTCTTCTCATCTCCAATAGCTTCCAGCAGCAGGGCGTAACCTGTCCACCAATTGTGCTGACTCACGGCATGAATTACCGCATGTTTTGTAGACAATACTCCAGATTCAGATCTGCGGACCATCCAAATAATGAACCCCCAGTCAGCTTCCTGGCTATAGCATCCCAATCAGTAGACTCCTCAAATTTTACTTCAACAGCTTCTTCGGCACTAATGTCAGTGATCCACCTGAAGTCTGAACTGAACATACTGGATGCTGAAGCCAAGAGGAGGGATGCCAGACGAGCCCAAATCAATGGTCTGCTCAGGGACCTTGAATATCCGGAGGAAGAAGGTGACGCCTCAGCAGAAGCAAACCCGTGAGCATTTGTGTCAAAAAGGGGGAGAGCAAACAAAGGCCACTTCTGATGAACTCTTGAACTCTCGAAACTTTTGTTAATTTGTGTAGCCCTGCTTAGCTGTGATAATCCTAAGTTCAAGTGTGGCCGCAAAATCTGTCATAAACAAATATGTTAGTAGCTTTTAAACATTTCGCTTTTCATGGAAGACATCTGTGGCCAAGGGGTTTTATCAAAATGCCAAAGGGGAGATTGATAATGCAGAATGGCATTCATTTGACAAAACCAGCATTCGTGAACAAGCCCAGTGAACAAGCTGCAGCTATAGCGGGAGCTGTCTCAGGAAGCTGTAGCAATTGTTCTGCAGCAGAAGTTCGGCTCTTCGAAGAAAGCGCTTGATAGTTCAATAAGGAGCAACGAGAGCTTCTAAATATTCAGAAAGAATATCCCAGTGAAGATTCCGTTTCCAAGGTGAAGATTTGGTTGTGGAAGATTTGATTTTCAAATCAAATCTAATCTCCTACAAATTAGGAGATATTGCTGCCTGGAGGAATTTCTTAAAACTGATATTGCTGCCTGGAGGAATTTCTTAAAACTAATACCTGCACCAGCTGTGTGCTACAGTAGGTGCTATAGCAACCCTATGAAGACTTTGTATTAATTAGAATAGGCTGAGTTAGTCGGGTCGGTAGCTATTCTGAATTGATATAAGTGTAGGTGGTTGAGACACAAGTCAAAGGTTGTTCTGATTGTGATCGAGGTACTAGCTAAGGTTGAGTAGCATAGGTTGCGTGGTGACGAACCGTGTATACAACAGATCTTGAGCTTAGTGGATTAAAAGACTGAGTTTCAGTCTTTCCCAAAGGTAGGCACTTGGCCGAACTGGGTGATCAAATTATTGTTCATTGTTTTATCTTGCTGCACAAGATCTGCCTGTACAAGAGTGGCTATAGCAACTGCTTGTACACAAATCTGCATCTCAGAGACGCTGCAAAGATTTCAATGGATAAACATTGTTAGCATAGTTAAGGTTTTTAGCTCGAACAAACATTGTCTTACGGTAAGTCTTTGGATACTCGTAGCCCAAACCAGACTCCCACCATGAGTATGTTGAGCACTCAAAATAGAATCAAGTTTTTTTGTTCCATTGTTCATCATACTGACATACTTTCTCATCCTTGTCAGCTCTGTCACAGCCTCTGAGTGTTCCATTTTCTCCTTTTCAAGTTCTGTTTGCAACCTTTTAGCTATTTTAGACAGCTCGTATTTCTCAGCCTTTAAGCTTACCACTTGCTTGCTTAGTTTGTAATTTGCTTTGACTGCCTTCCCCCATTGTTCGTACAAATCCTTATATTTCTCGGCTATTATTTCTTCGGTGATTTCCCTGTCACAATCTGATTCTGAGTTTTTTTATTCGGTGTTGGTAGCCTCTGCCACAGTAGTTAGATTCTTCCCTTTCTGTTTCTGTTTCTGTTTCTGTTTCGTCTATTTCACTATCACTCCACCCGGCTAAGAGTGCCCATCTCTATTTCTTAAGAGTGTTCGCGCATTCTGCTTGAATGTGACCAAATCCTTCACATTCGCGACATTGGATCCCTTTACCTTTTTCTCCCTTTGGAATCTCATTGGTTCTATTTTTTCTGAATTGTCCATCTTGTCATTTTCTAATGTATGTTCCAAATTTGTTGCTCTGTTCAGACTGACGCTGGTTCAGCTTCCTCATAAGTCTGCCGAAGTTTTTTGCCAGTAGTGCCAAGTGTTCAGACATTTCTCCTTTATCTTCAGCAGATTCTGAAGCTTCACTTTTGAGAGCTATTTCCCGAGATGTCTTTTAAGGAGCTTCAGATATTAGCTTCATTTTAAATGTCCGAAGGGATCCCATTAGGATGCCAAGCCTCATTCCCTTTATGTCTTGGGCGTCCTCATTAGCTGTCATTTTCATTGTGTATTTTTGTGGAAGTGACCTCAGAACTTTTCTGACAAGCTTTTCATTGTTAATCGGCTCTCCAAACGCATGGGCTTCGTTTGCAATGTCCATCAACTTTGCATTGAAATCAGTTATCGACACTTCCTCCTTCATTTTCAAATTCTAAAACATGGTAGTAATCATCTGTAACCGAGACTGTTTCACCTTATCAATTCCTTCGAAGATTGTCTCAAGTATATCCCATGCGTCTTTTGCTACTTCACAGGTAGAAATCAGTCTGAAAATGTCTGGTTCAACAGCATTGAAGATCGCATTGAGCGCTTTAGCATTTGTTGCAGCAACTTTATCCTCATCCGCCGTCCACTGACTCTCAGATTTAGGGTAGGCTACACCATTTGTGTCCATGCTCAATGGTGCATCATACTTAGAGATCACTGATTTCCATGCTCGATCATCAATGGATTTGATGAATTCCCTCATGTGTGTTTTCCAGTAAGGGTAGTTCGAACCATCGAGGAGTGGAGGCCTAGAAATGTTTTGTCCTTCTTTCGTACTCATCTTGAACAGTTCAGTTATAGCCCTAAATCACACTCTGTACAGCGAGTGTCCCGCTCTGATACCAATTAAAAGTTATACGTCTGTTCTACTCGGGCTGTTTCAGATCACTTGTTAACTATTTCACAAAGCTTTAACAGATTGCGTTTTAATGATTGTTAGTCGCAATACAAACGGTACGAAGAACTGTAAACGACACAGGATATGTTTACCATGTTCAGCTCACCTAGCCTACTCAGGGGGGGTTACTCGGAACCCCAAGTGAGAATCACTTCACAATGTATTCGATCAAGTATAATAGATTTTTTAAGTAACTTGTCTTCAATCATTACCACTATGTAGTTGAACTAATGTGAGTGCGTCTAACTCCCTCAGACGGATATCCTTCTCTTCCCACCTCGATTTGTCTTCCACAAACCGGTAATTCTCTTCCCGAGAATGTCAGAACTGTAACACGGTCTGTTCAACGCTTTTCTTCAGCTCACGGCCATCAAACTCTTGCTTTGTCGATTTTCAGACTATCTCTGATGATGATTGCCAATCTATAACTCCATTCTCCTTAGCTCTCCAATCAGATTAATTGTCTTGATGATCACTGCATTTTTTTCCGATCACACATATATAGATTAGATACCTATATTCATTCTTTTCGAAACATGATAATATTCGATAATTCAAGTATGGATCTAATCTTCGGAGCGCAGAATCTGGGAGAATATATCTTCGTAATATCTCCATAATATTTCTTTGCTGATCCGCTATATTCGCTGATCTCAATTGATCTTATTGCAACGCCTGTCTGAACAGTCACTGTCTCACCTTCTGTCACAGCCGAGTTTCTTTGCCCTGTTTGTCAAAAATATGTCATTCAAGAATCCATGAACTACCTGGATCTAATAGGTTGATCCACAATTCTTGTTGGTGGTTGATCCATAATCTCTATTATAGGTTGATCAACTTGAATTTGAGGAGGAGTATCAAAATCTGGTGTTGTTGTGGAAGCTAGTTCTTGTGCCTTTCGTACGCGTGCTGGTTTGCATTCAAACACCTACCAAGCAATCGAAGAGAGCGTCAATAAGTATGAACAATCAGAGTAGGCAAGAATAGCAAGCAAACACGCAATCACGATCAACAAAGTAAAGAAAATAAAATAAAATAGACTAACTAAAACAATACTAAATAGCAAACTAGTCTAATGGCTAACCCCCGGCAACGACGCCATTTTGAACGTTGTCGAAATTGTGGTAGTAAAATTACTATTCCAATCACGATATGCAAACAATATTTACAATCCGAGTGACCTCGGGTTGAACCCAAGAAAAAAGCGTAGATTAGTCTAAAGCTAGCTAGTAATGTTTAATGCGAGTCTACTAAATAAAACTAGGATTTTTCCTCTAGGCAAGGTATCTCTAGTGAATACTAAAGATAAGTTCGAAATTTGGATGAAAGAAAGCAATAAAGAAAACGTAGTCGGAATCCTACTTCACCCCTAGGTCATGCGATTAGCAACACAAAACAACAATATATGCATGAGGTAATTTGATTGATAATTCTAGGCTAAAGTATCACGCATTCTAAATTCAACTCTCGCTCCTTCTCTAAAATGGAATGATACCTAAGTGACATAATTCTCAAACTCTCGCTCTATTGAACCGTGTAGAATAAAAGTCTCCTAATCTCAACCTCTCGGTCTATTAATAGTTAACTAAAGTCCACTCTATGCTTAGCCTAATAGAATGCGAATGTCACTCTCGCGCACTAACGCCATCTAAAATAAACATGCTTGATCTTCTAAACATCCTAAGTTCAATTGTCATTCCATCCCTAGGTGTTTCATTAATTCATACTCATTCATGTGTTTCGTCAAACACTTGGTGTGCATAAAATTAATATGAAGATAAAGCATGAGAATTTTCAATCAAATTTCACTCATATTGATAAAGAAACATATTTTGCATTACAATCTAAAATAAGGAACTATTAAGGGACTACTCACTCATGGTGAGTTCATACAAGACATAGTTTTTAGTTGAAATTGTTCACCAATTGAAGACAAACTAGTAGGGGTTGAGTAGAGGAATGATGTAGAATCTTTTAATAGTTGTTTTCTTCTCCAAATCCTCGACAATTCTTCAAGTCCACCAAGAGAAATCATCTAGGGTTTGATTTCTGAAAAAAGCCACTTCTAATTTTGCATCTCTTTCTATTTATACTCTCTTCAAAAAATTACCTATTTACCCGCAGTGCCCGAATCACTTTTGATACGGGCAAGGTTTAGTAAGTTGACAAAGGGGAGCTTCAATCATCATCCTCATCATCAGCAGAGGTAGCATCCACTTCTGGGTACTCCAGGTCTCTTAGAAGACTTCTGATTTGAGCTCTTCTAGAAGTGATTTTCTTCACTTCTATTGTCAGCAGTTCAGCTCGGTCTTGAGATGGCTCACAATTCTGGCTTTGAGATCAGCTTGTATAGATGGAACAGGGGCGTCTTCAACTACTCTAGGAGCTGGGACAGATGGTGGTGCAACCAGCAGGGGGTCTTCCTGTGCTATGTCTGCCATATGCTTTCGCTTGAAAATTTTGTGATCTACCACAAAAACTTGCTGCTCTTCTAACATCCCTTCCAAACCAGACTTTAACTCCGGATGTTGTCCAATGATCAATTCATAAATGAGGGAGGAAGAACAATGGCCTGAGTAGACTTGGTGCAGTACGGTAATCTAAGGGAACATCACCTGACCCATATTTACTCTTCTTCGCTTCCCAATGGTGTGCAAGAGATCTCCAAAGTCTCTGCTGACCTTTCCTCTGTGTTAATTGCTAAAAACAAAAAAGAAGATCTATATTTCAACGACTAGCTCAAATTTGAAATCCAGTTCCTGATGCCAAGATTGTAAAGCAATGCATACTTTGACAACAGCTCCAAAGCATATAAGTTTGGTGCTGCCTGATAGAGCCTATTTATACGCGCTATTTAGATCCTAACACTATGCTTGTTTGCATCATTTTGTGTACAAGATTACTGGTTTCCGGTGTTTTTGTATTCCAGGACGAAACGAGGGCCTAAGTCGGATACGCGCTAACAGGCAGCGTTTAAAGAGCGCAACATACAGCCTGCGGAGCTAGCAGCGCAAACAGATAGGAAGTGGCAGAGTCAACTACGGTCCGCAGACCGATTGCGCTAACCAATGTGTGCAGTGCGCCATGCGCAAGATAGTGGTGTTTCCAAATCTTGACACCATCAGATTTGGAAGCTGCCAAGATTGGGCCTCATGAGCAGTATATAAAGAAAGGAAGGCTAGGGTTTGGAAGAGAGATAGAGGAACACAGACACACCACAGCACACGAGAGAGAGGCAGAATTGAAAAACACACGAGCTACTGAGAGGACCTGCGCTAGCCGACTGCGCCAGCCGAGACACTGCAACCTGCACGCACCTGCTTGTTACTGTTTTCTTGGATACTTTAGCTATTATTTACTGTTTCTATGATGTTTACTACTAGCATGTCCAGCTAAACGCTTTGTATCGGTTGGGCATGAATCTATGAGTATTTCCTTTGAGACTTGTGCTTAATGCATAGTTTGTTTGCTTGTATTAATTCTGTGCACACTGTTGACAGCTAGTTGCATGAGTAGGGGAAGCCTTGAACCGCAATCTTACTCTTGCTACTTGTTTGTTATATGTTAAACTAGTTGGTAGCTTGACGGTGACAACTAGGAGTAACGCGCTAGGATAATCAGTTGCTACTGTGACAGGATTCGTAGCTGCTTAGACTAGTTTTAAGAATTAATAGCTCATGAACTTTGATCGGAACATGCGCACATGTTAGGAAGCCTTGATCGGACACTAACTTCAGTAAATCAAACTATAGACGTTTAGAGTCAATGATAAGAAATACATTCATAGAGGATTGTCTGCGCCGATACTTTTCATAGTCATAGTACTTAATCTCTACTGCCTGCGCACGTCTAGTGCACATCCTACGTTAACTATTGTCATTCGCGCACTTGCGCAACCCAATCACTCACACCCCAATTTTCGTAAGTGTAGGTAACTAGTTAGAGCGAATCTGCTTGCTCCTTGTGGGATCGACCCTGACTTAGCCGCTATACTAAGTGCAGAAGGAAGGATTAATTTGACGTGCACAACGATGCGCGCATCAAATTTTGGTCCTGTACAACCCACCAGTAAGAATACTGGCAAGGACCTTTGGGTCGACAATAGCTAGCCCCCTTGACTCATTGTTTATCCTCAGATATTCATTTATCTTCTCCGGAGTGATCACAACCAGCTTCCCTCTTACCCAGCTTCTCCCATAATTGTCACCCTTCTCGGCTACAAACTCATCCTCCATATTTGCCATAAACTCCCTAACCAATGGAATACTGAACTTCTTAGGAATGGTTAGATTTCTCAAATGATTGCAGCAGAATTGTATCTTCCAGGAACCATCTTCTTTTCAGGTACAACAGTCTTCCTTTCCATTGTTCCCCATGATTTTGATGCAGGCATGCTCCTGAACCATATGCCTCTTACGGTGACCTCCTCCTTGATCTCTGGCAGTGTTGGCTGCATCTCAGACGGCCTAGGTGATGGTTCTCCACTGTGAGCACCTTCAGTGTCAACATAATCCTCTTCTTCTTCACTACTTGAGTCTGGAATGATGATGGGGGACTTCCGGTGGTGGAGGAGTTGCTTCAGCAGTTTCTTATTCAGACTGCTCCTTTGTCCAAGACTCCTCGGAGTCTTCATCTGAGCCAGGGGATGTGACTATAGCTCTGTTGGGCTCTTCTATTCTTTGGGTTGCTGCAGCAACCTTTGTAGCTTGTTCACCACTGGTGGAGTCCTCTTCTATTTTAGTGGATACTTCTTCTTCAACCGATGTTGCATCGGACATTGGTACTCCATCTCACACAAGCCTCCTCTTCTTGTTTGAAGGTTCCCATGATGGTGTAGGTCTCTGCGGCCATGGTTGAAACGCTGGTTCCCAGACTACCATATCAAGACACGGTTCTCCAGTCTGCGCTGAGACTCGGTCTCCCTTCTACCACTAACTTGTCGGGCGGCTGCCAAGCTTTTCTTCAATCCACGGGTGCGTATCATTGTCAGTTTTGTGCTGTGATCAGAGATGGCTGGAGTTCTTCAAAAAGAAGTCGTCGGACGTTGCTCACCAATTGTGCCCTAGAAAAATTGATTTACCCTTTTTTTTTCTCAATAGCTGCACGTGTCCCAGCTATTCTTATACAAGCTTCTTTGCAGCATCATGTTGCTATAACAACTTAAGCTTGAACCATCCTCGGTTCTGAGTTCTACCCATCTTCAGGAGGTTTTCCTTGAATCCCCGATAATTCTTTCTTTACCCATACTTGAACTGATTTGCATCTCCACTACTTCTGACCACTGTTGTGTTCAACCAAACTTTCCATTCTTCGGACATATTCAGGTTGCCTCACCTGATTTTCCCAACAACCTTCTCTGATAATCCTTCTCCGGTTGGTTGATCTATCAGTATTTCTGACTATCCTTGGATCATCTGAATATCGGTAGTCCCTCACTTGTCTTGCAAAGCTGAAGGACATACGACTGTATGGTTTGGTCTTTGGTTTCTCCCTCCGATTTCCGATTCTGGTTGACTTTTGAGGTCTCCAATACTTCTTCAAAATCGAGCATTTACTCTAAACATGACCCTCTTGATCACAGAAATAGCATTTGCACCTTCTTTTGTTGAGTTTTCTTTCTGCTACATGAGATTAATACAGCGGTTGCTGTAGCAACCCCTTGTTCAGGTTTCTGAATTTTTCTTTCACAGTTGGTTTCCTGCTGATAACTCTTTCTGTTTCCAGATCCCCGATGTTCTCTGCTTCAGTAGCTTTGACAAAGATAGTTATTCCAGTGCTTCCTTCACCAGTGTATCAATACTCATTCTTCCTCCTCCATATCTCTGATAGGAAAGAATTTCATCTAGTATATTATTCTGAGTTTCAGGCATCTTTTCTGTTTGCTGAAGGATGTTGGGATCACTCTTTCTTCTCATCCTCATCCTAAGCTTGTTCCTTCCCCTATCTTTGATTTTCACCACCCTTTCTGGTTTGTCTTCGAGGATTTGAGTTCTGGCCAAATCTTGATTCCATGTTCTTCAAGAGTCAAAGTTCTTTACCAGCAGACCTAGTTGATCATCAGTTGAAGGCTTCTTCTTTCTATTTCAGCTTTTAGACAACACTCTTGCTTTTGACTGGTGTATCATCCTTGATCAACTTCATCTCAAACTGTTTGAGGGATCCTATCAATTCCTCCAGCCTCATATGTTTGACATTCTGAGCTTCTTCAATGGCTATTACCTTCATGCCAAATCTGGTGGGCAGTGATCTAAGAACTTTCCTTATCAGCTTCTCTTCTAGAATTGGTTCTCCGATGGCATGAGCTTCATTCGATAGATCACACAGCTTAGCATTAAACTCAGTGATGGACTCCTCTTCTTGCATCTTTAAGCTCTCAAACTGAGAAGTAATAATTTGCATCCTTGATGTCTTTACTTTATCAGTTCCTTCATGAGCTGTTTGGAGAATCTCCCAGGCTCGTTTAGCAATGTCGCAGTTGGAAATCAAGCTGAAATTGTTAGCATCTACAACAGCAAAAATAGCATTTAGAGCTTTTGAGTTACCAGATGTTGTAGCTTCCTCTTCATCAGTCAATTCCTCCTCTGGTTTCTTCCTGGTGATTCCCCTCTGATCAATTATAAAGGGAGGGGACCATTTAGCCACAACAGCTTTCCAAGTCTTCTCATCAATAGCTTTGAAGAATTCTTTCATTCTAGCCTTCCAATACTCATAGTTGCTTTCTTCCAACAGTGGTGGCCGGCTTGTACTCTGACCTTCCTTCATTGTTTCTTGCTCTTCTCAGCTAGGCGCTCGGATCTTTACTCTGTGTGTCGTTTTCTCGCTCTGATACCAATTGAAATTTGCAGCGCCTCTGAGTCAATGACTGTGTACAAGCAGTTTCTATAGAAACCTCTTATATAGTCTGATCTTGTGCAGTAAGGTAAAAACAATGAACAGTCATTTGTTCACCCAGTTCGGCCAACTGCTTACGTCTGGGGAGGACTATACTCCAGTGCTCAATCCACTAGTCTCCAAGGCGCTCCATACAACACAGATTCGACACGCATCGCTCCAAAGCCTTCCACTGAGCTGTTCGAACTCTATGAGTGATCCTCACTAAAGGATGCTCCCCCTCACTAAGTGACCACCTGTCACTATGGAGAACAGGCCTTCTACAGATTTTCCGAGCTCCTTCACTCGACAACTCTCCTGCCTGCTTCCTTGATCAGCCAACATGCACGACCTGCTCTGAATTGGTCTTCTCCGATCAAGCTCTGATCAGACTCTACAAGTCTTCGATCAGCCTTTGCTACGACCACTCTGCTCTGCGATCACACTCTGCTCACGGTGGTGATCCAATTCTCCGCACGACTCTGTGATCTCTCTCTGCAATCTCAGGTGCTTGGATTCTCTCTACTTGATCGATCTGCTTTGCTCTGCTCTCGGCTTGCTTTAAATAGGAACTCCGTGCTCCATCAATATCAACTTTAGGAAGTTCCTAAAAGATCACAACAAGATCCTTATCTCCTACTTTTAGGAGATTCCATTTCCTAAACACATCTTCAAGCTGTGGCACGGAATTTCTCTAAAGATATTCTGAGAACATTTGGAAGCCTCCAGTTGCACTACTACTTCATATCTGGATAGATTTCTCTTCAGGTCAAAATGCTGCTCTGTTGCTACAGCTCCTACTGTAGCAACTGCTTGTTCACTGAGCTTGTACACTCTGCCAGGTTTTGTCAATTGAATGCCATTTGCATTATCATCCAGTTTCTCCTCTTCCAACTCCTGCCTCATCAGTGACTCCTACCTCAACTAGAGGTGAGCGACCTTGCTGAACATACTACCACAAGCCTAGAAAACTTGTTACTCCTCGTCGCAATAACCGCTCCTTAGGGAACCTTAGAAGCTCTAAGGCTCAGGAATTGATCAGCTGCTATACCACATGACTACCTCTGCACCATTTCATTTCTGTTAGTTAACCCACTGATCATGATTGTAGCATTATTCTTGATTCTGACTCTTTTCTATTCAGGATTGTCTCACGGGGGACTCTGGTTGGTACTAGCCTTCGGCGCCATATTCGTAGTGTCTTTGTGAATTTGACTAGCTTCATCTTCCTTCCGCCTCTTTCATCCCTTCTACCACATTGTTTTCTCAATGGCATCACCGGTTATGTCATTTTTTTGATTCACGCCTTTACTCATTAGTTCGTTTTGTTTTCTTAGGTCATGTGTCTGGTGATGCGTCATTACAGTGTCTATGTTGTAAGCTAGGTAAACAGCTTAGTCTTCCCTAATCTTCTATTGGTATGTCTCTCAACGTCCTTTTAATCTTCTTCATTCTAATGTATGGGGTCCAGCGCCAGTTATCTCAAAAGGGGTCATCAATATTACATCATATTTTTATATGATTATTCTCGTTACACTTGAATTTACTTTATGTCATCTCGTAGTGAGGTTTATCCATCTATATGGATTTTGCCACTATGATCCGCACTCAGTTTGACTCTCCCATTCATGTTATTTGTATTGCTTTAGCATGAGAATATTATCTCGTCATCTTAAGTACTTTCTTGCTGAGCAAAGGATTCACTCACAATTTTCCTATCTGGGTGCCCATGCTCAGAACGGGGTGGTTGACCGCAAAAATCGCCATCTTCTTGAGACTACTTACTCTCTCATCATTTCTTCTAATGTCCCCTCTTACTTATGGGTTGAGGCTATTTTAATTGTTGTGTATGTCATTAACATTTAACCTTCCTCTGCTCTCTAGGGTAGTATTCATGTCGAGCGCATGTATGGAAAGCCTCCCGAGTATGCTCATCTTTGCCTTTTTAGTGCGCATGCTTTGTTCTCTTAGCACCTTGTGAGCGCACCAAATTGACAACTCAATTGTTGTGTGTGTTTTTCAAGGCTATAGTGTTGAACGTAAGGGATATCGCTGTTGGTATTTAGTTAGTCGACAGAATTGGACTTCTCGAACGTTAATTGTGATGAATCTCATCCCTTCTACTCTCGATTTTCCTCGAGTTTGTCTCCAACATCGCTTATCGAGCCTCTTTCCTTCTTAACTTTTCCTTCCACTTCCATTAGCACGACCCTCATACCACATCTGTCATCTCCTCGTGCACGTTCTCCCTTACCGGTTCTTCCTTCTCCTATTCCTACTAATGTTGTTTTCTCTCACCATATTTCTCCTTATCCTCTTCGTTATAGTCGTCGTTAGCAAGTTGAGGATTCTCCTTTTCTTGTCCCTCCGTCTCTTGTTTCGTTAACTTCTTCTGATGAGCCATTCTCTCTGGTGCCCTCTCCTCATCATATTCTTCATGATCGTCAGTCTATCCGACCTCTTAAGTGTTTTAATGTTGCTACCGCTGCTCTTTCTGAACCAACCTCTTACCATGAGGCCATTGTTCATCGGAAGTGGAACCATGCGATGTTAGAGGAGACTCCTGCTCTGGAGCGTACTGGCACTTGGGATACTATCTCTCTTCCTCCCATGTTTGCCTTGTCACATGCAAGTGGGTTTACACAATTAAGACTAAGCCTAAGTAAACCCAGCCTTTCCAAAGCCCGATTTCAGCCCGGCTCGACGGGTCATGGGTCGGGCCAGGGCTTAATAAATTATAGCCCGACCCAGGACTTGACCAGGCCCGTTGACTTTAAAGTCAAAGTTTGCGATTCAAAAATTGGTCGGGCCTCGAACGCCTAATGGGCTTAAAAAAATTTGAAAGCCCAGCCCGGCCCAATGTCGAGCACTAATTAAGACCCGTTCTGATGATTTTTTGAGCGTTACAGGATGCATCTTGTTGCATGTAGCTTCAAGCAAAAGCATGGGCATGATTATAAAGAGACATTTGATCTTGTCGCCCATATGACCACTATTTATGCTCCTTGATATGCTCTCTTTTCGTGATTGGTTCTTTTCTCAGCTCGATGTTAAGAATGCTTTTCTTAATGGTGAGCTGTGTGAGTAAGTCTATATGCGACCACCATCAGAATATTCTGTTTCAGAGGGTATGGTGTGTCGTCTTCGTCGCTCTTTTTATGGCCTTAAGCTCGTGCTAGGTTGTAGCACTTTTCTTTTATTATCACTGTAGCCGGTATCATGACCCTGCTCTTTTTATCCATTCATCATCTCGTGGTTGGATGTTTCTCCTTCTCTGTAGATGATATGATCATTATTGGCGATGACTCTAACTATATTGTGTTTGTAAAGGAAAATCTCAGCACTGTGAGGGTTTCTATATATCCTAAGTGAAGCATATTCAGGATCTTCTTGTTCGTACTTTTCTTACAGATAAACGTATTGTCGACACTCCGATGGAGGGAAATTAATATTCATCTTCTCCCCACGGATGGTGAACCTCTTGAAGACCCTACTCACTATCTTCATCTAGTCGGTAACCTATTGTATTTAAGTGTCACTCCTTGTTAGATCATGGTAGTTCATGGATTCTTGAATGACATATTTTTGACAAACAGTGCAAAGAAACACGGCTGTGACAGAAGGTGAGACATTAACAGCTCAGACAGGCGCATGCTACATCGATTAAGATCAACGAATATATTGCGTCTGCAAAGAAATATTTTGGAGGTATTCCGCCGACAATATTCTTCTAGATTCTGCGCTTCGAAGTATGATCAAATATTATCATGTTTCCAAAGAAATGAAAAAAGAAAATCTAATCTATATATGAGGAATCCGAAAAATGCAGAGGCATTGATTCTGAACAATCTGATCAGAGAACGAAGAAGAACGGAGCCTGCAGATCTACGATCAACATCAGAGATAGATTGAAATTGAAAGAGTCTGAGTTTGATAGCTGTGTGCTCAAGAAAATCGTTAAACAGATTGTGTTACAGTGCTGACATTCTCAGGAAGAGAATTATCGGTCTGTGGGAGACAGATCGAGGTGGGAAGAGAAGGGTCTCCATTTGAGGGAGTCAGACGCACTCACAGTGTTTCAACTACATAGTGGTAACGATTGACGTTGAGTTACTTAAAGATCTATTGGACTTGATCGTATATATTGTGAAATGATTTAAACTTGGGGTTCCGAGTATCCCCCCTCCCCCCTGAGTAGGCTCGATGAGCTGAACAGGGTAAACATATCCTGTATCATTTACTTTCCTTCATACTGTTTCTGTTGTGACTAACAATCATCAAAACGCAATCTGTTAAAGCTTTGTGAAATAGTCAATAAGTGATGTGGAACAGTCCGAGTCGAACAGAAGTACAACTTTCAATTGGTATCAGAGCAAGACACTCGCTGTATAGAGTGTGATTCAGGGGCTCTAACAAAACTGTTCAAGATGAGAACGAAAGAAGGACAAAACATTTCCCAGACTCCACTCCTCGATGGTTCGAAATACCCTTACTAGAAATCCCGCTGAGGTTCATCAAATCGAATGATGATCGAGCATGAAAATCAGTGATCTCCAAGTATGATGCACCATTGGTCATGAACACAAATGATGTAGCCTAGCTAAGCCTGAAATTCAATGAACGGCGGATGAGGATAAAGCTTAACAAACGCTCAATGCTAGCTGCAATATAGTTGAACAAGACATTTTCAGAATGATCTCTACCTGTGAAGCAGCAAAAGACGCATGGGATATACTCGAGACAGCCTTTGAAAGAACAGACAAGGTGAAACAGTCTCGGATGCAGATGATCACTACCAGATTCGAGAATCTGAAAATGAAGGAGGAAGAATCGATAACCGAATTTAATGCAAAGTTGATGGACATTGCCAATGAAGCCCATGCGCTTGGAGAGCCGATCAGCAATGAAAAACTTGTCAGAAAAGTTTTGAGGCCACTTCCACAAAAATACCCAATGAAAGTAACAGCTATTGAGGAAGCTCGGGATATAAAGGCAATGAGGCTTGACATTCTAATGGGATCCCTTCGAACATTTGAGACGAAGCTAATATCTAAAACACCTGAAAAGAAACCTCGGGGAATAGCACTCAAAAGTGAAGCATCGGAACCAGCTGAAGATGAGGAAGAGATGTCTGAACAGATGGCCCTACTGGCAAAAAACTTCGGCAGGTTTATGAGGAAGCTGAACCAGCATCAGTCAAAACTGAGAAACAAATCTGGAACAGACATCAGAAGTCGACAAGATGGAGAATTCAGAAAAACTAGAACCACTAAAATTCCAAAGGCAGAAAAAGGTAAAGGGATTCAATGTCGAGAATGTGAAGGATTTGGCCACATTCAAGCAGAATGCGCAAAAGCCCTTAAGAAACAAAAACGTGCACTCTTAGCTGGGTGGAGTGATAGTGAAACATAAGTGGAAGAATCTAATTATCTGGCTCTCGTTATTGTGAAAGAGACTACCAGCACATAATTAGAAAACTCAGAATCAGATAATGATACGGAAATCACCAAAGAAACAATAGCTGAGAAATAAGACTCTGTACAAAAAGTGGGGGAGGCATTCAAAGCAAATTCCAAACTAAGCAAGTAAGTGGTTAGCCTAAAGGCTGAAAAATACCAACTGTCTGAATAAGCTAAAAGGTTGCAAACAGAACTTGAAAAGGAGAGAATGGAACAGTCAATGGCTGTGACAAAGCTGTCAAGGATAAGAAAGAATGTTTGTATGATGAACAATGGGACAAAGAAACTTGACTCTATCTTGGGTGCTCAACGTACGAACCGTGGGAGTCCTGGTTTGGGCTATGAGTATCCAAAGACTTATGGTAAGAGAGTGTTTGTTCAAGCTAAGACTCTTAACTGTGCTAACAATTTTCATCTCAGCCACAGATCTAACATGCGTTGGACAATGGACAGGCGTATCTGCCATTTACAATACTCAAGGTCACATCCAAAGGAGGTGCTCCAAGTTTCTGGCAAAATATAGCTTACACAGATCCGTGCCTGTCTCAAAAATTTACAACAACCATTGCTATGAGAAGGACAGGTGGTACTTTGACAGTGGCTGTTCAGCCCACATGGCCAGGCAAGCCAACTATTTGACCGATATACAGAACCTGGATGGACGATTTGTTACATTCGGTGATGGAGGAAAAGGAAGGTTCATTGGTCAAGGTACATTATCAGTTCGAGGGATGCCCATATTTAACAAAGTACTCCTTGTGGAAGGCCTTCAAGCCAATTTACTGAGTATAAGCCAACTGTGCTGATAATGTAGTATGGCAGTGTTTGACTAAACCAGCACAAGTGAACAAGGAGTTGCTACAGCACAAGTAAACAAGCAGTCCAGCAGAAGTGAACTAGCAGCTGTAGCAGGGGATGCTATAGCAGGAGCTTGTTCAAGTGGCTGCATCATCTGTCCGAGAAGCAGCAGCTCCTGGTCTTGTCTAGAAGGGCTGGAAACTCTACGGAGAGCATCTGAAGATTTTCTAAAATGCTGTGGAGTATATTCCAGTGAGGTTTACTAGTCAGAGAAGGAGATTTGCATTGTTGATAAAAATCAAATCTAATCTCCTAGATTTTAGGAGATAATTGTTCTTTTTGGGACATTGCCTAAACCAGGACATTGCTTAAAGCTGGTGCTACTATTTAAGAAGAAGGGTTGATCGAAGCTGAGGGATACACGAGTGCATACACAGAATTCAGAGAGAGCTATTTTGGTGTGTGACGGACAAATTCTTCGATCATCACCCGAGAGCAGAGCGTGAGCACAGAGCTGTGGTGATAGAAGATGAAGGGAATTAGGACTTGCAGAGTCTGATTCGAGCTTGATCTGGAAGCCAATTCAGAGCTTGGTGCTTGTCGGTTGATCAAGGGCAGCCGCGGAAGAATTGACGGGTGTGTGGCTCGGTCAAGTGTCTAAGCGGTAGTTCTCGCTAGTGGCAGGTGGTCACTGAGTGAGGGGGAGTATTCCAGAGTGTGCAGCGCTCGTGGAATCGTTTGAACGGCTCGGCAGAAGGCTTTGGAGCGACGCGGACAAATTGTGCTTCAGCTGTGTGTTACAGCAGTTGCTACAGCAACCCTGCTGAGTTGAGTGTAGTTTAGAATAGGCTGAGTCTTGAGAAGTCTGTAGCTATTCTAGATTGACATTTGTAGAGGGTGTGCAGACACAAGTCAGAGCCTGTTCTGATTGTGTCAAGTGATCCACACAAAGGTTGAGTAGCATAGGTTGCGTGGAGTTGTAACCGTGTGTACTTGGAGACCTTCGAGTTTAGTGGATTGAGAACTGGAGAATAGTCCTCCCCAGACGTAGGCAGTTGGCCGAACTGGGTGAACAAACTTCTGTCTTGTTCATTGTTTGCTGAGACAATTCACTAGTGAACAAGAGTGTGCTGCAGCAACTGGTTGTTCACAAGTCTGCCTAATTGAGACGCTGTGAAATTTCAATTGGTATCAGAGCGGGAGCTCGACACACAGAGTAAAAGATCCTACAGTGTCTCTGAAGTTGCCACGACAATGAAAGAAGGACAGAGTACAAGCAGACCTCCATTGTTGGAAGAAAGCAACTATGGATATTGGAAGGGTAGGATGAAAGCCTTTCTCAAGGCCATTGATGAGAAGACCTGGAGAGCAATAATGGTCCAGTGGTCTCCCCCAATTACCATGGATGAACAAGGAGTCATACGGATAAAGCTTGAAGAACAATGGACTGCTGAAGAGGGAGCTGCAGCAACTGGTAATTCAAAGGCCCTGAATGCAATTTTTGCTGCAGTTGATGCTAACAATTTCAGGTTGATATCGAATTGTGACATGGCCAAACAAGCGTGGGAAATTCTGCAAACTGCACATGAAGGAACTGATAGAGTGAAGCTGTCAAGACTCCAGATCATTGCTACACCGTTTGAGAATCTGAGAATGCTGGAAGAGGAGACTGTGACTGAGTTTAATGCTAAACTCTGTGATCTTGCAAATGAAGCCCATGCTCTTGGTGAACCCATCCCAAAAAAAAAGCTGATCAGAAAGGTTCTCAGATCGCTGCCCACAAGATTTGACATGAAAGTGACGGCCAGTGAAAAAGCTCAAAATGTCAGATTTATGAGGCTTGAAGAATTGATGGGGTCTCTCAAACAATTTGAGATGAAGCTGGTTAAAGAAAACATCACTGCTAAGGACAAGGATGTTGGACTAAAAGCTGAAACAGAATCCAAGAAGGCAGTTCCAGAATATCAGCTGAGTATGCTTGTTAAAAACCTTGGAAAGCTTCTGAAGAACATGGAATCCAGAACCGGGAAAAGCCCTTCCTCGCGAAAACAATTCAGAAGGGGCCGTGAAAATAACAGAAAAGGGAAGGAACCGGCTCAGAATGAAGACGAAAAGAAAGAAATGAAGAAGGGAGTCCAATGCTGGAACTGTGCAGGCTACGGTCATCGACAAATCAATTGCACTAGCAAACCGATGAAAAAGAGGGCTCTCTCTACCAGTGGAAGTGAAGACGAGAAAGAGCTGAGTGAAGATGAATGCAACTTGGCCAGATACAGGTCTGTCAGAAGAGGCAGAAAAACACAAGGAAGATTGAACCAGGACTTGCTACAGCAACCTCTGTATCACCGTAACAAGAGAGCTTCAAAGTATAAAAAATGTTACAGCTACGGTCGCAAAGGTCACATAAAAAGAAACTGTTCCTCAGCTCATGCCGGAATAGTTTCAGCCAGGGAACCTGTCAGGCAGAATCATGCGCAGACTCAGCTCCTCGCTCTTGTCAGCACAGCTAGCACCTCGGACAAGATAAGCTGGTACTTTGACAGTGGTTGTTCAGGACATATGACAGGAGAAAGATCCTTCTTGAAAAACATTACACCCTGTTTGGAACAAAGTGTGAAGTTTGGTAACGGCCTAAAAGGAAGAGTTCTGGGAAGGGGAACTTTGGCAGTTGAAGGAATGCCGAGCCTGAGCAATGTTCTTCTAGTAGAAGGGCTAAAGGCAAATCTCATAAGCATTAGTCAGCTGTGTGATGGGACTAAACAGGTATAATTTACGAAAGACTCATGCAAAGTCCTTGACAAATCTGGAAAATGTATAATGGAAGGAGCCAGATCAAAGAGCAACTGTTATCTTCTCAATGTGAGTTCAAACTCACCGATTCAGAAATGTATGCTGACAAAGGCCGAGGAAATGATTCTACGGCACAGAAGGATGGGGCATGTTAACCTGAGAACTCTGAAGAGAATTGCTACAGAAGGTCTAGTCAGAGGAATACCACTGCTAAAAGGGGAGACAGACTCTATCTGTGGTGACTGTCAGATTGGGAAACAAAAGAAGGCTTCGCATCCAAGAGTCAAAGATATTGGTACCACCAGGCCTCTACAGTTGATTCACATGGATCTGATGGGACCAATGGAAGTCGAGAGTCTGGGCAGAAAAAGGTATGCATTTGTCTGTGTTGATGACTACTCCAGATTCACCTGGATTGATTTTATCAGAGAAAAATCAGATACTGTGAGAGTCATTGTGTCACTGGTGTCTCATCTAGAGCAAGAGAAAAACCTCAGAATCAGCAGCATTCGCAGTGATCATGGCAGGGAATTTGAAAACAAAGATATGGATGATTTCTGTCGACAAAGGGGTATCTCACATCAGTACTCCTCTCCCATTACCCCTCAGCAGAACGGTGTAGTGGAACGAAAGAATCGAACAATCCAAGAAATGGCCAGAGTCATGATCCATGCTAAGAGGGTTCCCCTGAAATTTTGGGCAGAGGCCATGAATACCGCATGTTACATCATCAATAGAGTCACCCTACGGAGAGGAACCAACCAGACCTGCTATGAGCTCTAGAATCAGAAGAAGCCCACAGTTAAATACTTTCACGTCTTTGAAGTGACTGTTTTATTCTAAGAGATCGGGAGTATCGGCAGAAACTAGACCCAAAAAGTGATCCTGGTCTGTTCCTGGGCTACTCAACAAACAGCAGAGCTTATCGAGTCTACAACCAGCGGACACATACAGTAATGGAATCCATAAATGTTGTTGTCAACGATGCTGAAGAAGTGCCTCCCTCTGATACTGTCACTGATGATGAAGACTCTGATCTTGAGGAGGTGTTTGTCAGTCAGAACAGAAGTGAACAAGCTGTGGCTCCAAAAGATGCTACAGCAAGTGCTGAAGCAGAAAACCCAGATATACAATTAGAAAGTATGTCTGAAGATGTGAACTCTGAAACTTCCAATCCTCCTTCAAGGCAGCCCCCGAAGAAGATTCAGAAGAATCATCCCCTGACAAATGTTATTGGAGACCCGTCAGAAAGAAGAAGAACCAGAAGCCATGCTTACCTTAATACATGTTTTATGTCCAGCATTGAACCCAAGAATTTCAAGGAAGCCATGAGTGATGAATTCTGGAAGCCATGAGTGATGAATTCTGGATAATGGCAATGCAGGAAGAAATGGCAGAGTTTGAAAGACATGATGTTTGGGATCTGGTAGACAGACCAAATGGAGTAACTATTATAGGCACAAAGTGGGTGTTCAAAAACAAAACTGATGAAAAAGGCAACATTACAAGAAATAAAGCCAGACTGGTTGCCCAGGGATATTCTCAGATTGAGGGTCTAGACTTTGAAGAAACATTTGCTCCAGTGGCTCGCCTGGAGGCCATCAGACTTCTTCTAGCAATGTCTTGTTTCCTGGGGTTCAAACTATATCAAATGGATGTTAAAAGTGCGTTCCTAAATGGAGACCTTTCTGAAGAAGTCTATGTCTCTCAGCCAAAAGGTTTTGAAGATCCTCATCACCCAGAGCATGTATATAAATTGAAGAAAGCCTTATACGGACTGAAACAGGCTCCTCGGGCATGGTATGAGAGGTTGACAGTGTTCTTAAAAAACATGGCTACAAATGAGGGGGAGCTGACAAAACTCTTTTTGTCAAAAGAACTCAGTCAGATGTGATCATTGCTCAAATATATGTGGATGATATAGTCTTTGGATCAAAGTCTCAGCACCTGGTGAAGCAGTTTGTGAATCACATGCAGCAAGAATTTCAAATGAGCATGGTAGGAGAACTGTCATACTTTCTTGGTCTGGAGATTACCCAGAAAGAAGATGGCATCTTTATTGCTCAAAGCAAATACAGCAAGAATCTGGTGCAGAAATTCCAGCTAGATAAGGCCAGTCACAAACGAACTCCTGCTGCCACTCATGTTAAAGCCATTAAAGATGAGCACGGTATGGAAGTGAGTCAGACTATCTACAGAAGTATGATTGGGAGCTTGCTATACTTGACTGCGAGCCGCCCTGACATTTCATTTGCAGTAGGAGTCTGTGCCAGATTTCAAGCTTGTCCCAAAGATAGTCACTTGCAGTTAGTCAAGCGCATCATTCGGTATGTTGGAGGAACTGTGGACTATGGCTTATGGTACACTAAGGACACAAATGCTAATCTGGTAGGATACAGTGATGCAGACTGGGCAGGATGCTCAGAGGACAGGAAGAGCACTTCGGGAGGATGCTTCTTCCTAGGAAATAACCTGGTCTCTTGGTTCAGCAGGAAACAGAATAGCATTTCTCTATCCACTGCCGAGGCTGAATACATAGCTGCTGGGAGCTGCTGTGCACAAATGTTGTGGATGAAGCAAATGCTGAGTGAGTATGGGATTGCTCAAGATGAAATGACCCTCTATTGTGACAATATGAGTGCCATCAGTATATCTAAGAATTCGGTTCAGCACAGCAGAACCAAGCACATTGACATTCGTCATCACTTCATCTGTGATCTAGTTGAAAAGAATATCATTGCGCTACAGCATGTGGTGTCTGCCAAACAACTTGCTGATATCTTCACAAAAGCTCTGGATGCAGCCCGGTTCGAAGCCCTGCGAGCCTCTCTGGGGCTCTGTGTTTTACCTCCATAGGACGGCTAGGAGACCGCCCCCTTGTCATTTTTTCAAAAAGGGGGAGGAGACGATAAGGAGAAGAAGGAGAGGTTAAGAAATTTTATTCTGGAAACAAACTCTCTAAGGTTTTGTCAAAATGCCAAGGGGGAGATTGATAATGTAGTATGACAGTGTTTGACAAAACCAGCACAAGTGAACAAGGAGTTGCTACGGCACAAGTAAACAAGCAGTCCAGCAGAAGTGAACTAGCAGCAGCTGTAGCAGAGGATGCTATAGCAGGAGCTTGTTCAAGTGGCTGCATCATCTGTCCGAGAAGCAGCAGCAGCTCCTGGTCTTATCTAGAAGGGCTGGAAACTCTACGGAGAGCATTTGAAGATTTTCTAAAATCCTGTGGAGTATATTCCAGTGAGGTTTACTAGTCAGAGAAGGAGATTTGCATTGTTGATAAAAATCAAATCTAATCTCCTAGATTTTAGGAGATAATTGTTCTTTTTGGGACATTGCCTAAACCTGGACATTGCTTAAAGCTGGTGCTGCTATTTAAGGAGAAGGGTTTTAGAGTAGAAGGGTTGATCGAAGCTGAGGGATACACGAGTGTATACACAGAATTCAGAGAGAGCAATTTTGGTGTGTGACGGACAAATTCTTCGATCATCACCCGAGAGCAGAGCGTGAGCGCAGAGCTGTGGTGATAGAAGATGAAGGGAATCAGGACTTGCAGAGTCTGATTCGAGCTTGATCTGGAAGCCAATTCAGAGCTTGGTGCTTGTTGGTTGATCAAGGGCAGCCGCGGAAGAACTGACGGGTGTGTGGCTCGGTCAAGTGTCTAAGCGGTAGTTCTCGCTAGTGGCAGGTGGTCACTGAGTGAGGGGGAGTATTCTAGAGTGTGCAGCGCTCGTGGAATCGTTTGAACGGCTCGGCAGAAGGCTTTGGAGCGACGCGGACAAATTGTGCTTCAGCTGTGTGTTACAGCAGTTGCTACAGCAACCCTGCTGAGTTGAGTGTAGTTTAGAATAGGCTGAGTCTTGAGAAGTTTGTAGCTTTTCTAGATTGACCTTTGTAGAGGGTGTGCAGACACAAGTCAGAGCCTGTTCTGATTGTGTCAAGTGATCCACACAAAGGTTGAGTAGCATAGGTTGCGTGGAGTTGTAACCGTGTGTACTTGGAGACCTTCGAGTTTAGTGGATTGAGGACTGAAGAATAGTCCTCCCCAGACGTAGGCAGTTGGCCGAACTGGGTGAACAAACTTCTGTCTTGTTCATTATTTGCTGAGACAATTCACGAGTGAACAAGAGTGTGCTGCAGCAACTGCTTGTTCACAAGTCTGCCTAATTGAGACGCTGTGAAATTTCATGTGCGATGGAAAGCTGAATGTCCAATTCACCAAAGATTCATGTCAGGTCATCAACAGTGAAGGGAAGTGTGTTTCTAGAGGAGCTCGTTCATCAAATAACTATTATCTGTTGAATTCTAACACAGAGCCTGTTACAGCTCACTATTTTCTGTCTAAACAGGATGAACTGATTTTGTGGCACAAGCGGCTGGGACACTTGAATCTCAAGGCCTTAAGGCAGATATCTAAACTTTTACTGGTGCGAAGAATACTTGACTTGAAAGGAAAGACTGATGCTATGTGTGGTGAATGCAAAATAAGAAAACAGACAAGGACTGGTCACCCAGGAACGAATCAAATTTGTACAACCAGAATACTTGAACAGCTACACATGGACCTGATGGGTCCCTTGCAGACTGAAAGCATTGGTGGTAAGATCTATGTACTAGTCTGTGTTGACGATTTTTTTCGTTTTACCTGGACTGCGTTTCTCAGACAAAAATCAGACATTCTTCAAGCCGTGATTCACCTGATTCTGAGACTGCAACGTGAAAAAGGCACAACACTGATTGCAATCAGGAGTGACCATGTTAAGGAATTTGAGAATAATGACATGGAAGAATTCTGCCTTAAACAGGGCATACTTCATTGGTTCTCAGCACCCATAACGCCTCAACAAAATGGAGTTATTGAGAGAAAGAATCGTACCCTTCAAGAAATGATGCGAGTCATGCTTCATGGAAAAGGGTTGGCTCTAACCTTCTGAGCGGAAACAATCAACACTGCCTGTCACACCCTGACCATAGTTCTTGTTCGCCCTGGAAGACAAAAAACCTACTATGAAATTTGGAAAGGGAAGACACCTTCACTAAAGCATTTTCATATTTCGGAAGTACGTGCTATGTTTATGAGGACAGAGAATACAAAAGGAAACTTGACCCCCGCAGTAGTGAAAGAATATTCTTAGGATACTCCACTAATAGTGGAGGGTACCGTGTATATATCAAGAAATCCAAAACTATTGTGGAGTCAATTAATGTGGCAATTCAAGACTCAGATTATTCGATCAGCACAGATGAAGATGATGTTGCCTGTCCTGATACAGAAACTAGCAAGCCGTCTCAAGAAAAAAGATGCGTGTGTCAGACTCGGTATCAGAAATTCGGGATGATGAACATGTATCTGGAACAGAGCCTGTTCCAGCTATTCAACCTCCACAGCGCATTTCAGAGAAATCATCCAATGACCGATATTATTGAAAATGCTAAGAAGAGAGTTATAAAAACAGAAATTGTCACAGCGGATGTGATCCCCGAAAATAGTGAAATCCCATTGACTGAGGACATTCGTGGGGAAATTGTCACAGAAGATACTGCCCAATTGACTAAAGGGGAGAAAGAACATGAAGAAGTCCCAATGGTGGCTGCTGAAGCAGCTATAGAAGACATTGTTCAGCTGACTGAAGTAGATCAAGAAGCTCTGGTTATGGTTGTTTACAAACAACAGAATGAGGTTCCTCACCAGAAGATGACACAAGCTGAGGCTGACCCTGTCAGCTCCTCTATCAATCCCTCTGCATTTGAGTCAGTCGATGTAGAAGACACTCTGGATGCATCTGAGAGAGTCCTTGTAGCAAATGATCTGGAAGAGGTAGTAAATGTGACAACAGTCCTGAGCCGTTATCCAAGCAAAAAAGAAGGAAAGATGCAGAGTCCAGCAGAAAGGTAGGAAAGGACGGAACTGAAACAGGGGAGCGATTTCAAAAGAAAAGGGGAAACGTGTTACCACAAAGTCAGTAAAGAAATTAGTCTCACAGAAACATGGTGGAGAGTCCATGGCATGAGGTGTTACAAAATCTGAGGTATGATTTTGTGATAGTGAAAATGCAAAGAGATGACATATTATTTTGGGATGGAAGATTGTTCTGGAAAGAAAATTTGTGGCAAGAAAATTGAGTTTCCAGAGGTGATGAGTGCTATTGAAGAGGCTGGACTGTTGAAGACACTCAAGTTGCCTCAACAATTCGCTGAACAGCTAGTTCGAGAACTTGTTGTGAATCTGTCACAGCAGTTCAGGACAAAATCGAGAACTTGGGCTAGTGATCCCTCTGATTTTCGGTCTTTATCTTCCTATTGTATGTTTATAGGTGGTTCTCATCTGCTTGGAAGACTAATAAGCAAACTGTGATCTCTCGTTTGAGTGATGTGGCTGACCTACGTTCTATGGCTTTGTTGACAATTGAGGTTACACGGCTTCGATGGTTACTTGAGGATTCAGTATTTCGATTTCCGCATCTATTCCCCTTTTGTTAGATAGTATAGGGGCTAGCAGTATTGCTATAGACCCGGTGAAGCATAAGCTCACTAAGCAAACTGGTGTGGATGCTTTTTATGTTCGGTCTCAGGTATATGATCATATTATTGTACTTCGGTAGGTTCCTTGTGAGCTTCAGTTGGCAGACTTCTTTAAGAAGGCAAAGACCATAACAAAGTATGCATTTCATCTCACTAAACTCAATATTGTGGACCCATCATGAGTTTGTGGTGGTGTTAGAGTCTATTCACATTCACATTCCTATCATGTCTATTCGTATGTCTTGTATATTTAGTACATTGGCTCGGATCGTTGCACGCATCAAATTAGTTCAATTCCTACTCTGACACTAGTGAAGTGGTAAGTAGGGTTGATTCCACTAGAAACTTATTCTTGTGAAGTTATTCCTGTCACAATAATGAAAAAGGAGGTGAGAGTAATTTTTTTGGACACAAGAAGCAAAAGAAAGATTTCCAATTATGAGAAGTATCAATCCAGAACAACCCCTTATGATTTACATATATCACAGACACTAAATATCACATGTCATAAATCTTGTAGTCTACTTCGACAAAGATATTATACTAATTAATACATCTTGAGAGAGGTGATACATTCTATTTTTCCTAGACGAACATATCCCGGTATATGTGATAATTAACCTAGTAGTTAATACTTAACAGTACGAGAAATGTTTTAGCAAGTGTTAATGGCAAGAATTAAACTAGTAGAAAAGCTGTAACAGTAAAGTTTGTACATAGTCTACCGATTTAATTCATAGAAATAAGCAATGAGAACTTGTAACAGAAAACATAACATATGCATCAAGAATAAGCCTCAAAACATGTTGTCACAAGTTCATGTGCTCAATTGAAATAATTGATTTAACTAGATGTAGTCATAACAAACCAACAATAATAAAGGGAAAAAAGAAAAGTGTAGACAAAGATTGTCGTAGAGGAACTCCAAGACTTCGTTGTTTGCTCCTCGTCACTTCTCCTCCTAATTCCTCTCTATGAGACTTGTTCTCTCGTCTCTACAATTCTTGGATCCTTGGATTCTTGATGATTAGTACTATACACCTTCAAGGCTTACCAAAATCTAGAGAAAGTAGGATTTTTTTCCTAAATATTAATATTATCTTATTCTTGGAAATATCGTGGGGATTTGAATCTTAAATTGTTAGCAATCTGAAAAGATTTTATCCAAACTTGAACTGGAAAAAGTATGTATCCCAAATCTGTTGATGTCATCCGTGCACAGCGCTGATGTTACACCTGCGCGCTATACTGTTCTTATCCCTCTTACGTGCATCACGCAACGTCTTCCTTGCCCGCTGTTACTACAATTTATGTTGATCCATTCTGCACAGCAGCTTCATCTTCCACTCTCATTTCGGTATTCTTGACATTAGAATCTGCTCTTTAGTGTCAACTAAAGAGTGTAGACCATTAAGTTAGGTTCGCAAATGTGTCTTGCTCATCTTCTTTGGATCATCCATGAATGACCAGTGAACTCCTGAAGCGCCAGAGGTCATTCTGCCTTGTTGTGAAATATTCCGAATAAATGACCATTTTAGTTTGTATGCTCTACAACTAAGACACAAAACTACAGGT
The DNA here is from genome assembly GCA_963678935.1 of Umbilicus rupestris. Classification (NCBI taxonomy): domain Eukaryota; kingdom Viridiplantae; phylum Streptophyta; class Magnoliopsida; order Saxifragales; family Crassulaceae; genus Umbilicus; species Umbilicus rupestris. The sequence goes on from OY787617.1 coordinate 2,789,669, forward strand.
AACGAGTAATATTATACATATAAATGTATATAATGCATGTTTTAAGATAACTAGATGAGTGCACAAATGCAACTCATTGTACATTCTTATCTTTGTGATGTATATAAATGCCTACTGGCCTCATATGAATATACACCCACATAGTCCTTATAATCACACATAATAGTAGAGGAACGTTAACTCTTTTATCCAAAATTTTGAGAATCTTCTTCTGATAAATACGATCAGCTTCGTAGATGGTGATGTAACAATGGACTGCTTCTTGGAATTCCATGATGATGTAGAGGCATTAGCGACGAAATTTGAAGAAAATATGGATCATGTCCGATAGTCGCAAAAGCCAGGTTTCCCGAAGCGAAACGACCTCCCCATCTGACGGATGGTGCTTTTTGGCCATTCGACGTCGTGTCGGGGGCGAAATCATAGTTTTTCATATTCTCAAGATATTTTCCCGATTTGGCAGCTATTATTCCTTTTTAGTAATTTTCTTTTTTGGTAAATATTGTAGGTTTCTAATTTTAGTTTTCTTTTTTATACAAATAGGATCTTGAAAGTACAAGAAAAAACATCTTTTAATCAATAAAATTTATAGAATTTCTCTATATTTCTGGTGGATTCCAATTTCTTATTTTGTCGCTTGCGTTCATGTGCTTCCGCTACGTCACATAAGATCCCTGACCTTTAACATAAACACATATGCTCTTATACTCTTTTTATCTTCATAAACTCCGGCATAATCACCGTGGTGGAATGCCATGAATTCTACCTCGTTGCCCTAATTGTAATGTATTCCATAAATTATCAGAACCCTTTCAACTACTAAAAAGTTCTTCTCCGTAGGTCTACACATACAATGACTAGTGTGAGAAGTGACATACATGAGATACGACCGGATGAACGTCGAATATACGAGGATTCCAACTAATTGCTTGAAGTTTTATCAATCTCTCTGTCTATCTAATATCGTCTCTTGACATCTTTGCTCCTCAATATAGGATATTATTTTTAAACACCTCCAACACACATACTTCTTTTGAGAAATGTATATACAATCTTGTTTTTGTGACACTTCAGTGGCAAAAGCATTTACTTCATACTCCCCAATACCATATCTTTTTTTTTCTTTTTTCCTGTTCTACCTCAAACCCTACCAGAGCCCCAACTTTGGCCCCATCAGGAATCGAACCCTAATCGCTGAGATGTTTGACGTGACGTCCCCAATACCATATCAACTTCCCTCATTGTGGAAGCTTTAAAACTCAGACAGTAACTTGGAGCAATTGCGAATGTATATCAAATCATCAACATAAAAACATGTAAGAATAAGATCATAAAGACTACCAAGACTGGAACTTGTTACAGATCCTCTACTGAGCTCAGCTCCAACTCTACAGACGTCGACCAAGGCGGCTGCAAGTGCACAAGACGACCCACGATGAAAGATCAGGTCTGCAATTCTACAGGGGTTTGAAGTGTAAAGTTATTATCTCTATAGGGTCAATTTGTAAATTAAAAAAAAATGAGGGCTGAAATGCAATTTGTACAAATTAGGAAAATCTGTTATATCATATTCCCTCTCTTCCCATTTTCAATCAACAAAAAAAACAAAACCCAAATTTTACCAATCTTGATTTCTCCTACAACCGGAGCTCCGGCGACTATCCGATCAAGCTCCGATCTAAGCTGATGATCGATTCCGAGCGGCGACTTTCTTCATGGTATCAAAGCCGACGATCGATTCCAAGCTGTGATCCGAGAACTGAACCAAACCACAACACCAGATCATGCTTTGCTTGAAACCTCCAGAATTTGTAAACCAAGAATGGATCAACCTGCAGCATCAGTAACTGTAAGTTCTTCTTATACTAGTTGATAATGTCTACAATGATCTGTTATACTTTGCATGCAATGAAATCAGTGGTATTTCACTTATTGCACAACCTTTAATTGATGAATCAAACTATGTAACTTGGAAGAAATCTATGGAGATGTCCCTAGGATGCAAAAACAAGATGGATTTTGTAACTGGAAATTGTTCTAGACCTGATGTTCCATCTCAGATGACCAAATGGATGAGATGCAATAATTTTGTGTTCTCATGGATTCTCAATTCAGTTTCTAAAGAAATAGCAGCCTCATTGATCCATTCTAGGGATGCTATTTAGGCATGGTCAGATTTGTTAGCAAGATATTCTACATCTAATGGACCTAGAATTTTTTGCACTTCAAGAAGAAATATATGTGCTGAAACAGGGAGAGATGACAGTGGCAAAGTATCATGAAAAGCTAGTACAATTATGGGGTGAAGAAGAAGGTTTAAATCCCCCCAGACACTTGTGTTCTTGGTATTCAATGCAAACCAGCTAAGTTCTTGCGTGAGAAGAGATCATCAGACAAGATTAGGAAGTTTCTCATGGGTTTAAATGATGTGCACATATCCATCAGATCACAAATTTTGGCTATGAAACCTATGCCTACACTGAATGAAGTCTATTATATGATTGTGCAAGGTGCAATACAAAGAGGAATTGGGAAAGCAACTCACCTGGAAGCATATGCAATGTACAGTGCTCAAGGAAATTTCAGCAATCATTTTCAAGCACAATCAGGAAACAAACAGCCTCCAAGAAGTTCTAACAAAAACTCTGGCAACAAAAGTAAGAGAGAATTATTCTGTTCTTATTGTCAGATATCATGCCATTCTACGGAAAGATGCTATAAATTGAGTGACCTTTTTGCTCACATTGTCAGATGTCAGGACATATAAAAGACAAATGCTAAAAACTAAATGGGTATCCAGTCGGTCATAGACTGAACAAAGGAGGAAAAAGTTTTAATACAAAGGAAATCTGTTCAACAGCAAACAACATTATTTCTGACACAGAGAAGCAATCTGAAGTTCAATCAGTCAAAATGAGCCAGGACCAGTTAAACAAGCTCATGGCATTTATCAACAATTCTGGTGAAAATCTAGAACACATAGCAGCAGGTATAACTTTCTTAACTCATGCTAACATATGTACTGATGAATGGATTATTGACAGTGGTTTCATTGATCATATAACTCCTTATTCACATATTTTACATGAAGTGTAAGAGTTACCTGTTTCATTTAAGGTATCTATGCCAAATGGAAATACTGTTTGTCAGGCACACTGAAAATTGCTCGATCAACAGTATTATTACCCTCTATGATGTTCTACTCATTCCTGAAATCAAATATTGATGATGTTATGTCGCAGTCCTTGACAAAACCAGCTCACGCGAACAAGCTTCTGCTGTAGACTTCCTAGAGCACAGAGCTATAGCAGAAGTTCAGCGCCCATTCGGAGTTTGCGTTCAACGGACCGTATTGAAGAGCAGTGTTCTACCTGGAGTTTCTAAATATTCAATGAAGAATATTCCAGAGAAGATTCCCGTTCCCAGGTAAAGATTTGTTTGTGGGAGATTTGATTTTCGAAATTAAATATAATCTCCTAGTTTGTAGGAGATTATGTTGCTTTAGGAAACTTCCAAAAAGTGGTAACCTGTGCAAGGCCGGGGGAGTACTTAAAGGAGGCTGATCAGAGCGTCCTGATTGATCGAAGCAGAGAACATATAGAGAGAGCATACGCTGAATACCAGAGTGTGGAATTCAAGTGTGAGAAGTGCTTCGACCATCACCGAGAGCACGGCATGCGCGTGGAGCTGTGTGATTGAACCGAGGGTGATCGAGACTTACAGAGTCTGATCACTGCTTGATCTGGGAAGCCAATTTAGAGCATCAAAGTGCTTGTTGGTATATCAAGGAAGGCCGGAGAGCAATTGTCGAGTGGAAGTGCTCGGGCAATTGGCAGAATGCTTGGACTCGCTACTGACAATTTGTCACTGAGTGAGGGTGAGTACCCTTATCAGCTGAAGGCTTGGAGCGACTCGGAAAAATTGTGCATCAGTTGTGTGCTACAGCAGGTACTGTAGCTGACCTGCAGAAACTGCATGTTGATTGGAATAGGCTGGGATTCATCGAGTCAGTAGCTATTTTAGATTAATACCAGTGTAGGTAGTAGTGACACAAGTCAGAGCCTGTTCTGATTGTGGTCGAAGTTTTAGCTAAGGTAGAGTAGCATAGGTTGACGAACCTTGTTGTACGAGAGAACCTTGAGCTTAGTGGATTAAAGAACTGAGTTCAGTCCTTCCCAGAGGTAGGCACTTGGCCGAACTACGTGAACAAACCATTGTCCCTTGTTCTATCTTGCTGCATCAGATTTGAATGTTCAAGAGTGTGTTGTAGCAACTGCTTGTATACAAATCTGCATATCAGAGACGCTGCGGAAATTTTAATTGGTATCAGCACGAGCCATCCACCGTTGTTAAAGGGATGCCCAAGCTGAGTAATGTAATGCTGGTAGAAGGATTAAAAGCAAATCTCATAACCATTAGTCAGATGTGCGACGGAACGATGCAGGTAAAGTTTACTCAAGACTCGTGCCAAGTCTTTAACGAATCAGGAGAGTGTATAATGCAATGGGCCAGGTCAAAGAACAATTGTTATCTCCTTAAAGTTGGTACAACAACCTCTTCACCAAAGTGCATGCTGAACAACACGGAAGAAACAAAACTCTGGCATAGAAGGATGGGACACATCAACCTGAGAACCTTGAAGAAAATTGCTATAGAAGGGTTAGTCAGAGGAGTTCCTTTAATCAAAGGTGAACCGAGCACCATCTGTGGAGAATGCCAGATTGGCAAACAGAAGAAGGCGTCACACCCCAAGGTCAAGAACACCAATACAGTTAGACCTCTTCAATTGATTCACATGGACCTAATGAGGCCTATGGAAGTTGAAAGCATTGGAAGGAAGAGGTATGCTTTTGTCTGTGTTTATGATTATACCAGATTCACATGGATTGACTTTGTCAGGGAGAAATCAAACACTGTGGGAGTAATTATCTCCCTGGTGTCCCATCTAGAGCAAGAAAAGAAACTCAGAATTTCCAACATCCGAAATGATCATGGACGGGAATTTGAGAATGAAGCAGTAGACGAGTTCTGCAGAAAAAGAGGTATAACTCATTAGTACTCTTCTCCAATCACTCCTCAGCAAAATGGTGTCGTGGAAAGGAAGAATCGAACAATCCAAGAAATGGTCAGGGTCATGATTCATGCGAAGAAGGTTCCCCTGAGATTCTGGGCTGAGGCAATGAACACAGCCTGCTACATCATTAACAGAATTTCCATACGGAAAGGAACGAATCACACCTGTTACGAGCTCTCGAATTAGAAGAAGCCCACAGTAATATATTTCCACATTTTCGGGAGTGACTGCTACATTCTAAGAGATCGGTGAAATTTCACAGCGTCTCACTTAGACAGATTTGTGAACTAGCAGTTGCTGCAGCACACTCTTGTTCACAAGAAATAATCTCAGCAAGCAATGAACAAAGGCACAAGTTTGTTCACCCAGTTCGGCCAAACTGCCTACGTCTGGGGAGGACTATTCTCCAATCCTCAATCCACTCAATCAAAGGTCCCAAGCACACTCGGTTACAACGCACGCAACCTATGCTACTTTAACCCCGTGTGGATCACACAACACAATCAGAACAAGCTCTTACTTGTGTCAGCACACCCTCTACAATATGTCAGTCTAGAATAGCTACAATCCTCTCAAAGAACTTAGCCTATTCTATACTACACTACTTAGCAGAGTTGCTGCAGCAACAGCTGTAACACACAGCTGAAGCACAATGTCCGCGTCGCTCCAAAGCCTTCTGTCGAGCCGATCGAACCTCTCCAAGAGCGCTGCACACTCTGAGTAACTCCCCCTCACTCAGTGACCACCTGTCACTAGTGAGTTCTTCCGCACGAACTTCCACCGAGCCTTCCACCCGTCAGTTCTTCCGCGGCTGCCTTTGATCAACCAACAAGCTTCAAAGCTCTGAATTGGCTTCCAGATCAATGCACAAATCAGTCTCTGCAAGGCCTGATTCTCTTCTGCAATGCTCACCACAGCTCTGCGCTTAACGCTCTGCCCGTGTGTGTTTGATCGAAGAACAACGTCCGTAGCACATCAAAAATCCTCACTCTGAAATCTGTGTCTACTCTCGTGTATCACTCAGCTTCGATCAACCTCTTCAGCCCTAACACCTTCTGCTTAAATACCCACACCACTTTAAGCAGTTTCCAGATTTAGGCCATTGATCCACAAGATCAATTATCTCCTAAAATCTAGGAGATTAGATTTGATAAATATCTCTAATGCAAATCTCCTTCTCTGACACGTAAACCATGCTGGAATATGCTCAACAGTATTTTAGAAATACTTCTAAGAACTCTCACAAAGCTGCCATACCTTCAAAACGCTCCCAGCACAAAACTGCTACTCGAACAGTTGAAACAGCACTTGAACCAGCACCTGCTGCAGCATCCCCTGCTGTATCTGCTGCTGGTGCACTTCTGCTGGCCTGCTTGATTGTTGAAGCTGCAGCAGCTCCTTGTTTACTTATGTTGGTTTTGTCAAACCTGCCATACTTGCATCATCAATCTCCCCCTTGGCATTTTGACAAAACCAAAGCACGCTCCGATGAACCAAAAAAAACAATCACTAATTGCTAAAAAAAACATTTGAGAGAGAAGTAGAAGAGGCCACACTCGGCCATAGCAGAATGACCACGCAGGGTCAGAAAAACAATGTTCATCAACGGTAGCAGTTTCAAGCAACAAAATCTTCTTCTCCCCCTTTTTGTCATAGATGCTCAAGGGGCCTGCTCATCATCTGCCGGAAACTCCAGGTCTCTGAGGAGACTTCTAATCTGACCACGCCTAGCATCCCTCTTCTTGGCTTCAGCTTCAAGTATAGCCAGCTAAGACCGGAGGTGGCTCACAATCCTGGCACGGAGAGCAGACTGAATTGTAGCAGCAGGGGGAAGAGATTCCTCCAGGGGAGCTGGAGCTGAAGAACCACCCATGAGAAGATCCTCATAGGCAACATCCACTGCATGTTTTCCCTTGAATAGTTTGTGATCAACAGTGAAGACCTGCAGCTCCTCAGATAAGCCTTCAGTAATCGCTCCAAACTCTGGGTGCTGAGAAACCATGATCCCATGGATGAGGGAGGGCAGCACAATAGGCTTGCTGGAGGTGGCACTCCCGGCATGAGTAGCAAGCTGAGGGAACATAACACTTCCCAGGCTGATCTGCCTCCTCTTTCTAATAGAATAGAGAAGGTTAGCAAAATCTTTGTTGACCTTCCCTCTGTGAGAACTAGGAATCCAGTTCCTTACGCCAAGATGATATAGCAGAGCATACTTGGAGGTTAGCTCAGCAGCACTGAGGTTAGGGCCACCCCAGGATAGGCACACTCCCCCTGTGAGGATCTTTGCCAAAAATTCTGGCTTAACATCAGTGGGAGCCCTTGCATTCTCATGAATCCCAAGGAAAGCATCAATAATTTGAGGAGTAATCACCACTGACTTACCCCGTACCCAGCTTTTCCCATACTCATCAGCACCTTCCTCGCCAAATTTCTCCTCCATATTCACAATAAACTCTCTAACCAGGGTAATATTGAAACGGTGAGGAAAAGTTAGGGACTTGAGAAGATTTACCTCAGTCAGAAGCTGGATTATAGCAGCTGATCTGTACTTGTCTTGGACCAATCTCTTCTCATGCACAATGTGTTTCCTCTCAACAGCACTCCAGGTTTGAGAGACGCTTTTATTTTTGAACCATGTTCCTCCCACTGTGAGAGCGGACACATCTTCTGCTGGAAGTCCTCTCTCAGAGGGTCCGCCAAGAGAGCCTTCTTCTTCTTCTCCAGTGACTGTACCTTCACTGCTGGAAAGAGGGATCGGGATAGGGGCTTTTCCTTTGTCTGAAGGAAGAGGAGGATTTGCTGCAGCAGGTTCTTGTTCAGGAGACTCAGCCCCTGTTTCCACCCCTTCACCAATAATGCCTGGGGTCATGACAAGAGATCTGTACTCCTCTTCTGCAGAGGCTGCTACAGCAGCCTCTGCTGCTTGTTCTTCTTCAGAGGCAACTTCAGTCACAGCCTCTTCTAGCAGCACAGCAGTACTGGAGACAGGTTCTCCATCAGGTACCAGCCGCCTCCTCTTCTGGGGAGTTTCTGTGAGAGAAACGGGCTCGCTATGCGACACAGGAAGAGGGGCTGGTTCCCACACCACTACATCCAGCCGCTGAGCAGGGTCTTCGTTGCGTGCCTTGGTCCTTCTCTCAGACCTGCCCTGCCTGTCTGCTGCCAGATTCTTCTTCAACCCGCGTGTCTTCACCATTTCTGCAGAGATGTGGAGGATTTGAGGAGCGCACAAGGATGATCGGCAGAGATTTTTTGAGAAGCCCTTTGCTCTTGATCTTTGCCCTAGAAAATATTTACCCGTTATTTCCTTTTTCCTTTTGAAATTTTTAAGACACGTGCCTCCCTTGTGCAAATATTTCTCTTTCCATCCTTAGCAACCAACACATGTGAACAAGCTTATTCTTGACCCGGTTGCTATAGCACATGCGAGCTGGTTCACCTACTCAGTTCAGACTGCAGCTTTGCTAGGAGGATCCTTCAAAAGTTCTGGTGGAGCTTTCTTCACCCACACTTGGGATACACCAGAGCTTTTCTTCTTCTGATCTTCCAGCCTCCTAACTCTTTGTTTGTCATGTTTGGGTTTCCATATTTGTACCATCTGTGATTTACCCTTGTTCTTAGCAATCCAGTGCCCTTGTGCAACTGTCTTAGCAATCCTCCTCTGCGATTCTTTCAAACAAGGAGCCTTTTGTGAAGCAACATGAAATGGGGTCTCTATGCAACATGTGCTGATTCTGGACTTTGCTCCCCCTTTTTCAGCAGAGCAAGTTCTGTGCTGCTGCTTCAGATTGGAGTTTATCTTCTGATTCCCAACACTAGTACCAGTACTCCACTTGTTCTGAGTCTTTTGTTTTGTTTGAGAAGAATGTTGTCCCCGACGCTGCAGCATCCTCTGGTTCACATGTCTAGTTCCAATTTTTTCTACAATTTTTGAAGAGACATCTGAATTCTTCTTCTCATCTTTCTCAACAGCTGAGGCTTTAATGAAGACTGTCCCTCTAGAGCATACTTCACCAGTAAATCCAAGCCCTGTTTTCTCTTTTCCAAGTCTTTGGTAAGACAATATTTCGTCCAAAATATTGCTCTGCGCATCAACTGGCTTGGCTGCTGCTGGAGGGGACTCAATAGAGATCTGTCTTTCTGAATCTTCTCTTTTCAGAATAGTAACTTGATTATCAAATGAGGGTAGACATTTCCTTCGTTCTTCTTCCAAGAGATTTACTCTGTCAGTCAAGGTCTGATTAGTCTGAAGAACTGCCTCACATTGTTTGAGTATCTTCCTCAGAAGATCAGCAAAACTGTCAGATGAGTCTTCTTCATCTTCACTCTCAGAAACCTCAATCCCATAGTGAATTTCTACCTTCTTTAGCTCATTGAGGTGGACATCTGAAACACTTGTCAGCACAACACAGTTTTCTTCATCACTTTCATCCGAATCACTCCATTTTCCTGTCATGGACTTGCTGTTCTTTTTCTCTGATTTCTTGAGGGGTTTGCTTGGACAATCAGCCTCAATGTGTCCATACCCTTCACAGTTCCAGCATTGAACTCCTTTTTTCATTTCTTTCTTATCATCTTCATCCAGAGCTGGTTCTTTCCCTTTCTTCTTTCTTTCACTGCCCCTTCTGAATTGTCTTCGCGAGGAAGAGCTTCTCTCAGTTCTGGATTCCATGTTTTTCAGAAACTTCCCAAGTTTCTTAACAAGCATGCTCAACTGATCATCTGGAACTGTCTGCTTGGTTTCTGCTTCAGCCTTCAAACCAACATTCTTGTCCTTGAAAGTGGTGTCTTCTTTGACCAGTTTCATCTCAAATTGTTTGAGGGACCCCATCAGCTCTTCCAACCTCATGAATCTGACATTTTGAGCTTCTTCAATGGCAGTCACCTTCATGTCAAACTTTGTGGGCAGCGATCTGAGAACCTTTCTGATAAGCTTTTCTTCTGGGATGGGTTCACCAAGGGCATGAGCTTCATTTGCAAGATCGCAGAGTTTAGCATTAAACTCAGTGACTGTTTCTTCATCCAGCATCCTCAGATTTTCAAATTGTGTGGCAATTATCTGGAGTCTTGACAGCTTCACTCTATCAGTTCCTTCATGGGCAGTTTGCAGAATCTCCCATGCTTGCTTGGCCATATCACAGTTTGATATCAACCTGAAATTGTTAGCATCTACTGCAGCAAAAATTGCATTCAAGGCTTTTGAATTACCAGTTGCTGCAGCACCTTCTTCAGTAGTCCACTGCTCTTCAGGTTTTATTCTTGTCACTCCTTGCTCATCCATGGTGATTGGAGGAGACCACTGAATCACAACAGCTCTCCATGTCTTCTCATCGATAGCCCTGAGAAAGGCTTTCATTCTAGCTTTCCAATATCCATAATTGCTCTCTTCCAATAATGGAGGTCTACTTGTGCTCTGTCCTTCCTTCATTGTCTTGGCTACTTCAGAGACACTGTAGGATCTTTTAACTCTGTGTGTCGAGTTCCTGCTCTGATACCAATTGAAATTTCACAGCGTCTCACTTAGACAGATTTGTGAACTAGCAGTTGCTGCAGCACACTCTTGTTCACAAGAAATAATCTCAGCAAGCAATGAACAAAGGCACAAGTTTGTTCACCCAGTTCGGCCAAACTGCCTACGTCTGGGGAGGACTATTCTCCAGTCCTCAATCCACTCAATCAAAGGTCCCAAGCACACTCGGTTACAACGCACGCAACCTATGCTACTTTAACCCCGTGTGGATCACACAACACAATCAGAACAAGCTCTTATTTGTGTCAGCACACCCTCTACAATATGTCAGTCTAGAATAGCTACAATCCTCTCAAAGAACTTAGCCTATTCTATACTACACTACTTAGCAGAGTTGCTGCAGCAACAGCTGTAACACACAGCTGAAGCACAATGTCCGCGTCGCTCCAAAGCCTTCTGCCGAGCCGATCAAACCTCTCCAAGAGCGCTGCACACTCTGAGTAACTCCCCCTCACTCAGTGACCACCTGTCACTAGTGAGTTCTTCCGCACGAACTTCCACCGAGCCTTCCACCCGTCAGTTCTTCCGCGGCTGCCTTTGATCAACCAACAAGCTTCAAAGCTCTGAATTGGCTTCCAGATCAATGCACAAATCAGTCTCTGCAAGACCTGATTCTCTTCTGCAATGCTCACCACAGCTCTGCGCTTAACGCTCTGCCCGTGTGTGTTTGATCGAAGAACAACGTCCGTAGCACATCAAAAATCCTCACTCTGAAATCTGTGTCTACTCTCGTGTATCACTCAGCTTCGATCAACCTCTTCAGCCCTAACACCTTCTGCTTAAATACCCACACCACTTTAAGCAGTTTCCAGATTTAGGCCATTGATCCACAAGATCAATTATCTCCTAAAATCTAGGAGATTAGATTTGATAAATATCTCTAAATCAAATCTCCTTCTCTGACACGTAAACCATGCTGGAATATGCTCAACAGTATTTTAGAAATACTTCTAAGAACTCTCACAAAGCTGCCATACTCGAACAGTTGAAACAGCACTTGAACCAGCACCTGCTGCAGCATCCCCTGCTGTATCTGCTGCTGGTTCACTTCTGCTGGCCTGCTTGATTGTTGAAGCTGCAGCAGCTCCTTGTTCACTTATGTTGGTTTTGTCAAACCTGCCATACTTGCATCATCAATCGGGAATACAGAAAGAAGCTTAACCCCAAGAGTGATGCTGGCATGTTCTTGGGTTACTCAGTAATTAGCCGAGCATATCATGTTTACAATGACAGGACGAAGACATTGATGAAGAACAGGTTAGTGAAGTTCTTCCCACACCATCAAGGCAACCCCCAAAAGAAGATTCAAAGGAATCATCCCCTGACAAATGTAATTGGAGACCCGACCGAAGGAAGGAGAACTAGGGGCAATGCACATCTCAACACCTGCTTTCTGTCCTGCACAGAACTTCAAAGAAGCCATGAGTGACGAATACTAGATGATGGCAATGCAGGAGGAACTAGCTGAGTTCAAAAGAAACAATGTGTGGGACTTAGTTACCAGACCAGAAGGAGTAAACATCATAGGTACCAAGTGGATCTTCAAAAACAAGACTGATGAGAAGGGCAATATCAGAAGAAATAAAGCCAGGTTGGTGGCACAAGGGTACATACAAATTGAAGGTCTGGATTTCAATGAAACCTTTGCACCAGTTGCTCGGTTGGAAGCTATTAGACTGCTCCTTGCCATGTCATGCTACCTCGGATTTAAGTTGTATCAAATGGATGTCAAAAGTGCATTTCTGAACGGTGAGCTCTCCGAAGAAGTTTATGTAGCTCAACCGAAAGGGTTTGAAGACCCTCATTATCCGGAGCATGTGTACAAGCTGAAGAAAGCCCTATATGGGCTCAAACAGGCTCCTAGAGCATGGTATGAACGACTAACCATCTTCCTTGAAACTCATGGATATGAAAGGAGGGAGCTGACAAAACACTTTTTGTAAAAAGAACCAAGACAGATGTGATCATCGCCCAGATTTATATAGATGACATTGTCTTTGGATCAAGGTCTCAGCATCTGGTAAAGCAGTTTATGGATCACATGCAGAATGAATTCAAAATGAGCATGGTGGGAGAGTTGACTTATTTCCTCGGTCTGGAAATCTCCCAGAAAGAAGACGGAATCTTTGTAGCACAAAGCAAATATAGCAAGAACCTGGTGAAGAAATTCCAGCTGGACAACGCCAGTCACAAACGAACACCAGCTGCCACCCACATCAAGGCCGCCAAAGACGAGAATGGGGTGAAAGTGAATTAAGCTATCTACAGAAGTATGATTGGGAGCCTGTTATATCTGACTGCTAGCCGTCTCAACATCTCCTTTGCGGTAGGGGTATGTGCAAGATTCCAAGCCAGCCCAAAAGAAAGGTACAGTTAACTATGGCTTGTGGTACACTAAGGATACAAATGCAAATCTCGTAGGATATAGTGATGCAGACTAGGCAGGATGCGCTGAGGATAGGAAGAGCACATCTTTAGGATGCTTCTTCCTGGGAAACAACTTGATATCCTGGTTTAGTAGGAAACAAAATAACATTTCCTTGTCCACGGCTGAGGCAAAGTACATTACAGCAGGAAGTTGTTGTGCATAAATGATCTGGATGAAACAGATGTTAGCTGAGTATGGCCTCAATTAGGGAGTAATGGTCCTCTACTATGACAACATGAGTGCTATCAGCATTTCCAAGAACCCTGTTCAACATAGCAGGACCAAACACATTGATATTCGGCATCACTTCATCAGAGATTTGGTAGAAAAGAAGATTATTGCTCTCCAACACGTGGTGACCGAGAAACAACTTGCAGATATCTTCACCAATCCTCTGGATACAGTCAGATTCGAAGACCGGAGATCCTCTCTGGGTCTCTGTGCTTTGGTGCCATAATCCAGTCCGCTTCTTTTCCCCTTGGCATATGTTCCAAAAAGGGGGAGGAAGACATCAGGGGGGAGTCGAGAGAAGAAAAGATCAAGGGGGAGTCAAGGGACCTAAGGAGAATCAATCAATCGAATCATAGAAGGGGCTTTGTCAAAATGCCAAGGGGGAGATTGATGATGCTATGTGGCATTCCTTGACAAAACTAGCTCACGCGAACAAGCTTCTGCTGCAGCAGAAGTTCAGCGCCCATTCAGAGTTTGCGTTCAACGGACTGTATTGAAGCGCAGTGTTCTATCTAGAGTTTCTAAATATTCAATGAAGAATATCCCAGAGAAGATTCCCGTGCCCAGGTAAAGATTTGTTTGTGGGAGATTTGATTTTCAAAATCAAATCTAATCTCCTGCAAACTAGGAGATTATGTTGCTTTAAGGAACTTCCAAAAAATGGTAACCTATGCAAGGCCGGGCGAGTACTTAAAGGAGGCTGAGCAGAGCGTTCTAATTGTTCGAAGTAGAGAACATACAGAGAGAGCATACGTTGAATACCGGAGAGTGGAATTCAAGTGCGAGAAGAGCTTTGACCATCACCGAGAGCACCGCAGGCGCGTGGAGCTGTGTGATTGAACCGAGGGTGATCGAGACTTGCAGAGTCTGATCACTGCTCGATCTGGGAATCCAATTCAGAGCATCGAAGTGCTTGTTGGTAGATCAAGGAAAGTCGGAGAGCAATTGGCAGAAGGCTTGGACTCGCTAGTGATAGAAGGTCACTGAGTGAGGAGGAGTATTCCAGAGTGTGTAGCGCTCGTGGAATTGTTCGATCGGCATAGCTGAAGGCTTGGAGCGACGTGGACAAATTGTGCATTAGCTGTGTGCTACAGCAAATCCTATAGCAGACCTGCAGAGACTGCGTGTTAATTGGAATAGGCTGAAATTCATCGAGTCAGTAGCGGTTTTAGATTAATACCAGTGTAGGTAGCAGTGACACATGTCAGAGCCTGTTCTGATTGTGGTCGAAGTCCTAGCTAAGGTTGAGTAGCATAGGTTGCGTGTTGACGAATAGTGTTGTACGAGAGTGCCTTGAGCTTAGTGGATTAAAGGACTGAGTTAAGTCCTTCCCAGAGGTAGGCACTTGGCCGAACTGGGTGAACAAACCATTGTCCCTTGTTCTATCTTGCTGCATCAGATTTGGGTGTTCAAGAGTGTGTTGTAGTAACTGCTTGTATACAAATCTGCATATCAGAGACACTACGGAAATTTCAAATACAATTTGATCAGTGTTAACGTTATTGGCAACTCGCATTATAATGTGCAGTTTACTAATAAAGGTTGTTATCTATAAGATCTTTAAAAACAGACTTCACAGTTGATTGGTAATGCTGAGAAGGGACTTTATACACTCAAAAATAATGCAGATGGAATTCAGTACCTATCAGCTCAAGGGAATCAAGCTTCTATCAGTTTATGGCACAAAAAGGTTAGGACATGTACCTTTTTCAAATCTATCAAAAAAATTTCAGAAATACGTTCCTGACATGGTCTGTAAAAACATAAGTATTGTATGTGATATCTGCCCCCAAGCAAGGCATGTCAGACTGCCTTTTCCAAAAAAAGCACTACTAGTGAGAAAATTTTTGATCTCGTCCATATTGAGGGAACCTACATTATCTAGTGCAAAATACTTCCTACCTATAGCGGAAGACCTATCCAAATTTACATGGATTTTTCTCATGTTGTCAAAGTATCAAGTTTCAGACCAGATTTTCAAGTTCTTTGCTATGGTTCAGACTCAGTTTGGTCTCCCTAAACTCTCAGATCAGACAATGACAAAGAATCCGTTAATTCTAAAATTTCCACATTCCTAGCTTCAAAAGATTGCATTCATCAAACATCATGCTCTTATACACCTCAGCAAAATGGTACAGTTGAAAGAAAGCATTGTTACCTGCTTGAAACTGCAAGAGCCTTGAAACTCCAGTTTAGGATCCTTAGATGCTTCTTGGGAGATTCTATACTGACAGCAAAATATATTATCAACAGAACTCCATCAGCAAATCTAAGAGATAATTCATCATATGAGGTACTCTTCAACAAGACTCCTTCATTTGCTCATATCAAAGTGTTTGGTTTCTTATGCTATGCAACAAATATCTACCCTATTAAGACAAAATTTGATCCTATAGCAAAACCCTACATTTTTTTTTGAGCTACCCTTTTGAAGAAAAGGGTTATAGGGTTTTTGACCTCACATCCCACTCCTATTTAATCAGCACAGACATTATATTCCATGAAAATATTTTCACTTACCTCACAACATCTACCCACACACAAACTATCCCACCTGATATCCCTTTACCTATCTTTACACCACGTATACTTGATGAGCCAATTCTACAGAACTTTCATGCACCCATCACATCACCTTTACCAGATAATTTTCCTGATCCTCTTCCAATTCCAGCCATTATCACAAACCCAGCTATTCTTACTAGAAAATCCACCAGACCCAAAATGCCATCCGTACTACTCAAAGACTTCATATGTACTAATGCCACCACTAAAACTCCATACCTTATTTCTGACTATGTCAGTTCCTCAGCCTGTACCCCTACTTTTCAGCGTTATCCCCTCAAATTATTAACTGAAACTGAACCAACTAGTTACTCTAGCTCCAGGCAATGCAGCAAGAACTAGAGGCACTTCAGTCTAATAACACATGGGAATTAAACTCTTTGCCTACGGGGAAAAATTGTGTTGGTTGCAAATGGGTGTATAAAATCAAGAGAAATTCAGATGGTTCAATTGAGAGGTACAAATCCAAATTGGTTGCTAAGGGTTATACTCAGATGGAAGGCTTAGACTATGAAGATACCTTTGCTCCTGTAGTCAAAATGCCAACGAGGAAATGGCATATATACCAATTGGCTGTCAACAATGCATTTTTGCATGGAAATCTTAATGAGGTAATGTATATGAGCCTTCCCCCAGATTTCAACAAAACAGAAAAGGCCAATGGAAAGGTATGCAAATTATTGAAAAGTCTTTATGGCCTAAAACAAGCCTCTCGTCAATGGTTCACTAAATTTAATGATTCTCTGACTTCCTATGGTTTCTCTGCAAGTACTGATTACTCTTTATTCACATACTCAAAATAGGGTGAGTTCATTATTCTCCTAGTATATGTGGATGATGTTCTCATCACTGGTACGTACATCCCAAGAATTAATTTCTAAAATCAAATCCTTTATCCACTCAAAATTCAAGATTAAGGATCTGGGAGAACTACACTATTTTTTGGGCATTTTCCTAAATTAGAGACAATATGCTCTAGATCTTGTTAAGGTAATGGCATCCTTGACAAAACCAGCGCAAGAAGTTGCTGCAGCATCCCGCGAAGATTGAAACTGAAGCTTCTTCAAAAGATTGACAAAACAACAACGAGCAAGAAGTTGGTACACCATCCGATGACAGTAGAAGCTATCTGAAGACACCACTTGAGAAAGAAGCCAGAAGACAGGCTAGGGATAGCTTGAGACAGTAGAGTCCTTGACTTGAGCACAAGGCGTTGCTACAGCAACCTGTGTAGCAGAGAGCTGGAGCATCCTAAATAGCAGAGTATCGTGAAGATAGAGAGCAAGATGATGCAGCTGCCCGTGTGAAGACAGCAGCTTGTGCAAATCCAGCCAGAGTTAACAAGCTCAGTGAACAAGCAGTTGCTACAGCAGGAGCTGTGGCAGGGATCTGTAGCAGCAGTATTGGCGCGAAGAACAATCTGCCATGGATGTAGCAGTGCAACGAGAGGCTTCCAAATATTCTCAGAATATCCCCAGTGAAGATTTCGTACCAAAGCTTGAAGATTTGATTGGGAAATCAAATCTTCTATAAATTAGGAGATATGATCTTGTTGAGATCTTGGAGAGCTTCTAAATATTCTCAGAGAATATTCCCAGTGGAGATTCCCGTATCCAGGAGAAGATTTGATTGTGGAAAGATTATCTAATCTCCTACGAATTAGGAGATAAGATCTTATTAATATCTTTAAGGAATCTTTCTAAATTTGATATTGATGGAGCAAGGAGTTCCTATTTAAAGGAGGCTACGCAGAGCAGCAAAGCATCCATAAAAGAGAGAATCCAAGCAAAAAGAAAAAAGCAATATACCGAGAGATATATTCAAATTGCTAGAGCAGAGAGAGTGGATCACCACCGAGAGCAGAGCGTGAGCGAATAGCTGAGTGGTTGGAGCAAAGGCTGATCGAGGACTTGCAAAGTCTGATCAGAGAAGACCAATTCTGAGCAGGACGTGCTTGTTGGTTGATCAAGGCAGGCGGCGGCAGAGTTGTCGAGTGGAGGAACTCGGACAATCTGGAGGAGGCTAGGTCTCGCTAGTGACAGGAGGTCATTGAGTGAGGGGGAGCGTTCCAGAGTGTGCAGCGCTCGTGGAAGAGTTCGATCGGCTCAGCGGAAGGCTTTGGAGCGACGCGGACAGAATGTGCACCAGCTGTGTGCTACAGCAGATGCTATAGCAAGCCTACAGGGACTTTGATATAATTAGAATAGGCTGAGTCTGTGAGATCAGAGGAGTAGCTATTCTGAATTAATTCGAGTGTGTAGGTGTGTGAGACACAAGTCAGAGCCTGTTCTGATTGTGTGATTGACTAGCTAAAGTTGAGTAGCATAGGTTACGTTGAGTCGAACCGTGTTGTACGTGAGACATTTGAGACTAGTGGATTGAGGACTGGAGTGCAGTCCTCCCCAGACGTAGGCAGTTGGCCGAACTGGGTGAACAAATCGTTGTTCATTATTTCATCTTATTGCACAAGATGCGAGTGTACAAGAGTCTGCTATAGCAACTGCTTGTACACAATCTGCAACTCAGAGACGCTGCAAAATTTCAGATATAATTCATGAGGCTGGGCTTCTTGGTTGCAAGCCATCCAATATTCATATGGAAACTAAGAATAAACTGGCCCTATCTACAGCTCCACCTCTTAAAGATCCCTCTGAATACAGAAGATTAGTTGGTCAGCTCATTTACCTAACTGTCACTAGACCAGATTTATCCTTGTCGATACATACACTAAGTCAGTTTATGGTAGCTCCTACAGAAGAACATCTCAATGCTGCACATAAAGTTTTGAGGTACCTAAAATCTTCATCCTCATAAGGACTCTTCTATCCAAGCACTCAGGCTTTATCTTTGATAGCTTATTGTGACTCAGACTGGGCTTCATGTCCCCTCACAAGAAGATCTCTAACTGGCAATGCAATCCTTCTGGGAGCTTCCTTAATTTCCTAGGAAACCAAGAAACAGTATGTCATTTCGAGATCATCTGCAGAAGCTGACTATAGGGCTATGGTACACACTTTCTCTGAGTTGACATGGCTTACCAGACTGCTTCAAGATTTACAAGTCTTCAATTCCAATATTCACATAGCTAAAAAGCCGGTCTTCCACGAACGCACCAAGCACGTAGAGTAGATTGCCACTTCGTCCGTCAGTCACTAACCAATGGCCTAATTTCACCGCACTTCATTCCCACTTTGGCTCAACCAGCGGACATCTTCACCAAGCCCTTGCCTGCGGATCCTCTCTCAGAGCTCACTCGATCCACACTTGCTCCGATATTCTACACAGCCTTAGCTTGCGGGGGGGTGTTACGGATTCTCTACCGAGCTCAGTTCCAACTCGACAGACGGCGATCAAGGCGGCTGCAAGTGCACAAGACGACTCAGGATGAGAGACCTAATCTGCAATTCAACAGGGGTTTGAAATGTAAAGTTATTATCTTCATAGGGTCAATTTGTAAATTACAAAAGAATAAGGACTGAAATGCAATTTGTATAAAATGAGGCAAAACTGTTATATTAGATTTTCTCTCTTCCCATTTTCAATCAATGAAAAACAAAACCCAGGTTTTATCAATCTTGATTTCTCCTACAACCAGAACTCCGGCAACTGTCCGATCATCACTTTCTATTTTCAATCTACATAAAGTTTATAGAAATGTACGACAGTCTGTGAAGTTGATTACAAGAGTCGGATTCAAGAACAAAATAGTAAACTATAACGCCTGTTACAGCGTTATGTACGACAGTCTGTGAATTTGATTACAAGAGTCGGATTTCGAGAGGAGCTCGTTCATCAAATAACTGTTATCTACTGAATTCTAACATAGAGCCTCTTACATCTCACTATTTTCTGTCTAAACAGGATGAACTGATTGTGTGGCACAAGCGGCTGGGACACTTGAATCTCAAGGCCTTAAGGCAGATATCTAAACTTGTACTGGTGCGAAGAATACCTGAATTGAAAGGAAAGACTGATGCTATGTGTGGTGAATGCAAAATAAGAAACCAGACAAGGACTGCTCACCCAGGAACGAATCAAATTCGTACAACTAGAATACTTGAACTGCTACACATGGACCTGATGGGTCCCATGCAGACTGAAAGCATTGGTGGTAAGATCTATGTACTAGTCTGTGTTGATGATTTTTCCCGTTTTACCTGGACTGCGTTTCTCAGACAAAAATGAGACATTCTTTAAGCCGTGATTCACCTGATTCTGAGACTGCAACGTGAAAAAGGCACAACACTGATTGCAATCAGGAGTGACCTTGGTAAGAAATTTGAGAACAATGACATGGAAGGATTCTGCCTTAAATAGAGCATACTTCATTGGTTCTCAGCACCCATAACGCCTCAACAAAATGGAGTTGTTGAGAGAAAGAATCGTACCCTTCATGAAATGAGGCGGATCATGCTTCATGGAAAAGGGTTGGTTCTAACCTTCTGAGCGGAAGCAATCAACACTGCCTGTTACACCCTGAACATGGTTCTTGTTCGCCCTGGAACACAAAAAACCTACTATGAAATTTGGAAAGGGAAGACACCTTCACTAAAGCATTTTCATATTTCGGAAGTACGTACTATGTTTATCAGGACAGAGAATACAAAAGGAAACTTGACCCCCGCAGTAGTGAAGGAATATTCTTAAGATACTCCACTAATAGTGGAGCGTACCGTGTATATATCAAGATATCCAAAACTGTTGTGGAGTCAATTAACGTGGCAATTCAAGACTCAGATTATTCGATCAGCACAGATGAAAATGATGTTGCCTGTCCTGATACAGAAACTAGCAAGCCGTCTCAAGAAAAAAGATGCCTGTGTCAGACTCTGTATCAGAAATTCGGGATGATGAACATGTATCCGGAACAGAGCCTGTTCCAGCTATTCAACCTCCACAGCGCATTCAGAGAAATCATCCAATGACCGATATTATTGTAAATGCTAAGAAGAGAGTTAAGAAAACAGAAATTGCGGTTGAACAAAGCTCAGCGGATGTGGTTCCCGAAAACAGTGAAATCCCATTGACTGAGAACAATCGTGGGTAAATTGTCACTGAAGATACTGCCAATTGACTGAAGGGGAGAAAGAACATGAAGAAGTCCCAGTGGTGGCTGCTGAAGCAGCTAAAGAAGACATTGTTCAGCTGACTGAAGTAGATCAAGAAGCTATGGTTATGGTTGTTTACAAACCACAGAATGAGGTTCCTCACCAGAAGATGACACAAGCTGAGGCTGACCCTGTCAGCTCCTCTATCAGTCCCTCTGCATTTGAGTCAGTCGATGTAGAAGACACTCTGGATGCATCTGAGACAGTCCTTGTAGAAAATGATCTGGAAGAGGTAGTAAATGTGACAACAGTCCTGAGCCGTTATCCAAGCAAAAAAGAAGGAAAGATGCAGAGTCCAGCAGAAAGGTAGGAAAGGACGGAACTGAAACAGGGGAGCGATTTCAAAAGAAAAGGGGAAACGTGTTACCACAAAGTCAGTAAAGAAATTAGTCTCACAGAAACATGGTGGAGAGTCCATGGCATGAGGTGTTACAAAATCTGAGGAATGATTTTGTGATAGTGAAAATGCAAAGAGATGGCATATTATTTTGGGACGGAAGATTGTTCTGGAAAGAAAATTTGTGGCAAGAAAATTGAGGTTCCAGAGGTGGTGAGTGTTATTGAAGAGGCTGGACTGTTGAATATACTCAAATTGCCTCAACAGTTCGCTGAACAGCTAGTTCGGGAACTTGTTGTGAATCAGTTCAGGACAAAATCCTGGACAAAATCGAGAACTTGGGCTAGTGATCCCTCTGATTTTCGGTCTTTGTCTTCCTATTGTATGTTTATAGGTGGTTCTCATCTGCTTTGAAGACTAAGAAGCAAACTGTGATCTCTCGTTTGAGTGATGTGGCTGACCTACGTTCTATGGCTTTGTTGACAATTGAGGTTACACGGCTTCGATGGTTACTTGAGGATTCAGCATTTCGATTTTCGCATTTATTCCCCTTCTGTTAGATAGTATAGGGGCTATCAGTATTGCTATAGACCCGGTGAAGCATAAGCTCACTAAGCAAACTGATGTGGATGCTTTTTATGTTCGGTCTTAGATATATGATCATATTATTGTACTTCAGTAGGTTCCTTGTGAGCTTCAGTTGGCAGACTTCTTTAAGAAGGCAAAGACCATAACAAAGTATGCATTTCATCTCACTAAACTCAATATTGTGGACCCTTCATGAGTTTGAGGTGGTGTTAGAGTCTATTCACATTCACATTCCTATCATGTCTATTCGTATGTCTTGTATATTTAGTACATTGGCCCGCATCGTTACAAGCATCAAATTAGTTTAATTCCTACTCTGACACTAGTGAAGTGGTAAGTAGGGTTGATTCCACGAGAAATTTATTCTTGTGAAGTTATTACTGTCACAATAATGAAAAAGGAGGTGTGAGTAATTTTTTTGGACACAAGAAGCAAAAGAAAGATTTTCAATTATGAGAAGTATCAATCCAGAACAACCCCTTATGATTTACATATATCACAGACACTAAATATCACATGTCATAAATCTTGTAGTCTACTTTGACAAAGATATTATACTAATTAATACATCTCGAGAGATGTGATATATTATATTTCTCCTACACGAACATATCTCGGTATATATGACAATTAACCTAGTAGTTAATATTTACCAGTACGAGAAATGTTTTAGTAAGTGTTAATGGCAAGAATTAAACAAGTAGAAAAGCTGTAACAGTAAAGTTTGTACTTAGTCTACCGATTTAATTCATAGAAATAAGAAATGAGAACTAGTAACAGAAAAGATAACATATGCATCAAGAATAAGCCTCAAAACATGTTGTCACAAGTTCATGTGCTCAATTTAAACAATTGATTTAACTAGATATAGTCATAGCAAAACAACAATAATAAAGGGAAAAAAGAAAAGTGTAGACAAAGATTGTCGTAGAGGAACTCCAAGACTTCGTTGTTTGCTCCTCGTCACTTCTCCTCCTAATTCCTCTCTATGAGACTTGTTCTCTCGTCTCTACAATTCTTGGATCCTTGGATTCTTGATGATTAGTACTATATACCTTCAAGGCTTACCAAAATCTAGAGAAAGTAGAATTTCTTTCCTAAATATTAATATTATCTTATTCTTGGAAATATCGTGGGGATTTGAATCTTGAATTGTTAGCAATCTGAAAAGATTATCAAAACTTTAACTGGCAAAAGTATGTATCCTAAATCTTCTGATGACATCCGCGCACAGCGCTGATGTTACACCTGCGCGCTATATTGTTCTTGTCCCTCTTGTGTGCATCACGCAACGTCTTCCTTGCCCGCTGTTACTACAATTTATGTTGATCCATT
Source organism: Umbilicus rupestris (assembly GCA_963678935.1). Taxonomy (NCBI): domain Eukaryota; kingdom Viridiplantae; phylum Streptophyta; class Magnoliopsida; order Saxifragales; family Crassulaceae; genus Umbilicus; species Umbilicus rupestris. The sequence goes on from OY787617.1 coordinate 2,812,865, forward strand.
CTGCACAGCAGCTTCATCTTCGACTCTCATTTCGGTATTCTTGACATCAGAATCTGCTCTTTAGTGTCAACTAAAGAATGTAGACCATTGAGTTAAGTTCGCAACTGTGTGTTGCTCATCTTCTTTGGATCATCCATGAATGACCCGTGAACTTTTGAAGCGCCAGAGGTGATTCTGCCTTGTTGTGAAATATTCTGAATAAATGACCATTTTATTTTGTATCCTCTCTTGGCATCCAGAATACAACTAAGAGACAAAACTACAGGTAACGAGTTATATTATACATATAAATTTAGTCAATACGGAAAAATACATTAAACTGAAAAGAATAATAAAAATACTATTCACGCTGAAATCCACTGTTCATGCCGGAAACACGCCTAACTCCAAAATTTTGTCCGGTTCTATTCCAAAACCTTTGTCTCGTCAAGACTGCCGTCTCCTCCTTTTCCGAAACCCTAATTGAGATTGGATTTTAAAAATTGATTTCGGACCGCGGGCCCGATTGCTGACGTCATCATAAGTTGACCGTGCCCCAAGAAGACATTAGCTCGCGCGCCCGGAGAAGACATTAAGTTGCGGCGCGCGGTGCTAATGTTGCCTGCTGGCACCGAACTCACTGAGATGCGCACCCATTTCCTTCGATGTCGACTTTCTCCCTAAAAACACCATTTTGAGTCGCAAGTCTCTTTTCATGTATTCCGAACACCTGAAATGCAAACAACACTAAGAAGTAACTGTTCACATAAAAACATGTCGAAATAGTTGGGTTTAAACGGTTTAGCGAGTCGTATAAATACTCCCCATCAAACCACCCCACACTTAAACTTGTTCGTCCCGAACAAGAACAAAAGCAAGACTCGCGACACCAAAGCAATCATACATGCCAACGACTAAACACTGACTTTACTTGAGATGTCGTCACTAATCAGTTCATTAATATATGCTCACATTCATTCTTCAATAAAGATCAGCGAGAAACTACAATGATACATGTTACCTGAGATGTCGAGATGGAATGCCAATGGATGACTGGGAGATAGCCCTCTTTAGACTCCTGACTCCATTCTTCAGCTCGAGGTCATAGTCACCCGCATACGCTGAGTACGCTTTCTCTGGCACGTGAGAAATCCAAGCTACGAGGAACTCAACTTTTTTTATTCTTTTCTTTGGTAGGATAGCTTTTGAAACTTTTTTGTTTTGTTTGGTTTGAAGACTTCACTCAGCTCGATTGTTTTTCTGAATTTTTTTCTCTTTCACATTTGACTGAATTTTCTTTTTGAGCTTTGCTCTCCAATGTGAATTGCTAGTCCCCCTTTTTTCTTTGAACCGTTCCAATCATCGCCTTCGAATAGTAGCATATGGAGCGCGTCCCGCTCTTTCTCATCATCATTCTTTCAGCGCGAGGCAGGATAGGGGTTACCCACCCATTCCTGGTTACTAGGACTAGAGATAGGACGGTTTGTTTTCCCGTCTCACCATTGCATATACACTGCAATGATGGAGTGAAAGTCTCACCCCTCATAACTTGAAGCGCCAACCTCCACAAACTCGGCGCGCTAGGCGACTAATCCCTCGAACCTTTGAATGTTTGTCAAGTCCCTCTTGGACACTTTCTATCAACTCCACATCCTGTAATATCTCAACTCAAAAGCACATATAACATCATGTAACTCGCATCACAAAATTTTAGAAATCATGCAAATCATACACATCAAAACCTCATAGCATCGAACATCATCTCATAAAATCACAGTGTCTTCATCATAGCATAAAAACTGGCAGCATATAGTCGCACGAAATCAGCAGCATCGCAACACCTAAACATTTAAAAAAAACATGCTATAGCCACTACTAATGCAAGCTAACAAAAGTAAACGTGCTGACACATAGTAACTCCCACACCCCACACTTTTGAAACAAACTGTGTCCTCATGATACAATAAGATCGTCGGGAAGTGTAGTCATGCAAGACTCAAAAGAAAAAAAATGAAACAAATAAGAAATGCACAACAAAACTATCCTAACTCAGCAAGTTAAGCTCCCCATGCACACATTAAGTTGCGCGCCCCAAGCATACATTAGCAGCGCTAATGTATGAACCCGGAGCAGAACTAATGTTGCCTTGGGGCGCCGTATACACTGAGGTACGCTAAAAATGAAAATAAATAAATAAAAAATCGGGTTGCCTCCTGCAAAGCGCACTTGTTTAACGTCGTTGGCTCGACGGTACCTCTCATCCTCAATCGTTCACCGGTCCAGCCAACTCTAACTCCTTATCAAGCGGGACATCCTCTCCAAACGGAACATCTTTTAGCAAAAGTCGAGACACTGGCAATGAGGTCTTCAAGAATCCTTTAATGAACCTACGATAAAATCTTACAAATTTGTGATAAAACCCAGCATAATCAAGGAAAGACATGATACCTCGCTGGTCGGTGGAAAAAAGCAATCCATGAACTAAATCAGTTTTTATTCTATGTGGTTGGATGCCTTCCTCACGCTGCATATCCGACTCAAGCACTGCATCCTCAATGAGGTCCACCGCATGTATTCCTGCAATGTTAGGTGGGTGCTGCATAGAATTATACATGTTAAAATGAATTACTTCCCCATCTACCTCCATGGAGAGATCACCCGTGAATGTATCGATCTTCGTCTTCATGGTCACCATGAAGGGTCTCCCAAGTAAGACGGGCGAAGTGTCTATCGCATCACCCTCCATTTTCATGACATAAAAATCTGCAAGGAATGCAAGCTTTCCTACATGCACTAATACGTCAACAACTATACCCTCTGGCTTACTATATGATCTATCCGCTAGTTGAAGAATTAAGTCAGTGGGTTTCAGAGGACTAATACGCAAGGCTCGATATAGAGAGTAAGGCAACACATTAATCGAGGCACCCAAATCCATCATACAAGTATCAATTTTGATCTCACCAATTATGCATGAAATTGTGAATATACCTGGATCCTCACATTTGGGTGCTACCTTGCATTGATTTACCTGCTCATTTTTCAGTTATCCTCCTCGTTCAATACACAATTCCTTAAGAGCCCTAGCGTATTTTGGGATCCGCCTTATTGCATCGAGGAGTGGGGTTGTGATCCCAACTCTGCTGAATAGCTCCAATAAAATTTGAGACGCTGCTGGATCCTCCCTAGGTCTCGATACCTGCACAGGAATTGGAAAAGGTGGGTCAGGACGGCGAAATTCGGAATTCAAGTTAGGGAGTACCGCGCCGGATGAAGACGTTATGTCGCCGCACGGATCGTTAATGTTCTCATCTGGCGCGGCAATAATGTTCACTTGTGGCGCGGTCCTTGTGTTGACCGCATCCTCTTCATACATTGATGGCGCGCGCCCGGTGAAGACTTTAAACCGTCGCGCGCAGAGTAATGTCCTCTTCGGGCGCCGTATCCCCTGACTTCGTTTGCTCTCTCGCCTCATTTGCACTCTCGGCCTCCTGTCCTCGCTTTAGGGTAATTGCGCTGACATTCGCAGTCGGGTTAGGAATTGTTTGCGAAGGAAGCTTGCCCTTGTCACTCTTCAACTCATTAACTGTGACATTTGCTTTGATAACTCCGCAATAGCACCATCCGTCTTTGCTTGGTATTGTTGAAGATTCACTGCAAAATCATTAACAGTTAGCGGGTTATTCTGACCTGGCTGATTATAGTTCTTTCTTTGCTGGTACTGATCAGCGCTGTTGTGACCCTCTTGCTGCTGACGAAATGGTGGTCGATAATACTGGGTCTGCTGTTGAGGCGCGGCTTGCTCTCTAGGAAATCCACCTTCATTCTTCCAACTGTACCTATTTGCAGCTAATCCAAATTTCCTCTGAGGTGATCTATCATTGAAATTCTGATGTCCTCCTAAAGCGTTCACCTCTGCTGAATTGTCTTCGTACAAGGATGGACACGAATCAGTCTTGTTGCTGACAACACCACAAAATTCACAAGGCTTCACCACATTAGCTTGTCCCACCATCATCTTCTGTATCATGTCCTTCAGTTCTTTGATTTCTGTAGCCATCTGATTGTCGGACGAGTCTGCCTGTGATACATTCCTTGTTCTGCTCGTATCCTCCCTTCGACTGGTCTCCTCCCTGAAACGAGCACTCTCAGCAATCTCATTAATCAAATTACGTACCTCAGACGGTGTCAAGTTCAGCACTATGCCACCAGCTGCGGCATCCAATAACATAAGCTCGAGAGGTCTCAATCCATCCAAAAGATATTCCACCAACATCCTTTCCGGGACTCCTAAGTTACAGCAGCTTTGCTCCAATGAGTTGAACCTCTCCATGTAGTCATACATCGACTCGCTTGGTCCTTGTTTGATCGTTGACAGCTCTCTCCTCACTTGAGTCGCTTTAGCCGGAGGGTAATATTTGTCGAGGAATTTCCTTTGCATTTGGTCCCATGTTCTTATACCTCCTGAAGGCAAAGACATAAACCACGATTTTGCTAAGTCAGTTAAACTCAAAGGAAATACTCTTAGCTTAAACCTGTCCTCCGAAGCTGCGTATTGTCTCAATGTTTAGCAGATTCCGGTGAACTCTTGTAAATGCCTCGTCGCGACCTCTTCCGGTAATCCTCCAAATTTGGGTAAGTGATGCACCACAGCAGTCTTTATCTCAAAATCGTCCTCTTCTGCGCCAGTATTCATGCACCATGGCTGCACATTGAAGTTTGGTGTAGACAGCTCTCTCATCGTTGGTTCCGGTCTGTGGGCACGCCTGTATGGCTGATGCCCGTAAGGCTGCTGCTGCACATATTGCTGAGGCGGTGGGTTAGGCTCATTGAAACCTTCTGCTCATGCCCTTGCATCCCTAGCCATAAATTCTCTTCCGCGAAGTTCCCTCTGGCATGCTCTAAATATTCACTCAGGCTCTTCATAGAATTGTGGAATTTGTTCATCCTGATTTTGTTCGTTGTTTTGGCGGCCATCACCATTAACACTACCTGCGTGGGACATGCTGGAAAGAGCAATTTACCGCAACACAAAAAAATAATCAAAAACTAAATATAAAAAGAAAAGGAAAAGAAACTCTTCACTGTAACAGTTCCCCGGCAACGGCGCCAAAATTTGACGCGCGTAGTTGTGCGCGCCAAACTTGTAATTTATATCTCCAAGCTCTAGCTAGTATAGCGGCAAGCAAGGGTCGAACCCAAGAGAACTGACTGTGAAGCGGTTTCCTGTAAATACTGAACTAAAGGGGGGTTTGAGTAAATGGTCGCAAGAACGAATGTAAGAAAAGTGTGAATGTCAATCGAGAGAAATATTCAGCTCAGGGAATTCAATAGTGACTGTTATCATCGACTTCTAAAGATATGATTCTAGCCAAACCTTTGGTCACTCCGACAAATGGTAATAACCTAAAGTATCCCGACAAAGGTGATACTAAGCCTAGATTCTACTACTTGTTTAAAGCTTCAACAAGAGTTAATAATCAGAATTGATGAGCGGATAGTTTCACGGCAAAGTATATGCTAACCATGCAATACAATTCATGCAATTTAAGATCCAGACTTTACAATTGAATAGACACATGCATTAAATCCAAGTCTCAAACATGAATGTCACTAACTGAAAATCCTTAAACTGAAACGGAAATTTAGCTACTCATAGTCAATACGGAAAAATTCATTAAACTGAAAAGAATAATAAAAATACTGTTCATGATCACTGTTCACGCCGGAAACACTGTTCACGCCGGAATCCACTGTTCACGCCGGAAACACGCCTAACTCCAAAATTCCGCGGTTCTGTTCCAAAACCTCTGTCACGTCAAGACTGCCGTCTCCTCCTTTTCCGAAACCCTAATTGAGATTGGACTCTAAAAATTGATTTCGGGCCGCGGACCTGATTGCTGACCTCATCATAAGCTGACCGCGCCCCAAGAAGACATTAGCTCGCGCGCCCGGAGAAGACATTAAGTTGCGGCGCGCGGTGCTAATGTTGCCTGCTGGCGCCGAACTCACTGAGATGCGCACCCATTTCCTTCAATGTCGACTTTCTCCCTAAAAACACCATTTTGAGTCGCAAGTCTCTTTTCATGTATTCCGAACACCTGAAATGCAAACAACACTAAGAAGTAACTGTTCACATAAAAACATGTCGAAATAGTTGGGTTTAAACGGTTTAGCGAGTCGTATAAATACGCCCCATCAGAGTGCACAAATGCGACTCATCGTACATTCTTATCTTTGTGATGTATATAAAGGCCTACTGACCTCATATGAGTATACACCCAATTCATAGTCCTTATAATCACACATAATAGTAGAGGAATGTTAACTCTTTTATCCAAAATTTTGAGAATCTTCTTCTGATAAATACGATCAGCTTCGCAGATGGTGATGTAACAATGGACTGCTTCTTGGAATTCCATGATGATGTAGAGGAATTAGCGACGAAATTTGAAGAAAATATGGATCATGTCCGATAGTCGCAAAAGCCAGGTTTCCCGAAGCGAAACGACCTCCCCATCTGACGGATGGTGTTTTTTGGCCATTCGACGTCGTGTCGGGGGCGAAATCATAGTTTTTCATATTCTCAAGATACTTTCCCGATTTGGCAGCTATTATTCCCTTTTTAGTAATTTTTTTTTTGGTAAATATTTTAGGTTTCTCATTTTAGTTTTCTTTTTTATACAAATAGGATCTTGAATGTACAAGAGAAAACATCTTTTAATCAATAAAATTTATAGAGTTTCTCTATATTTCTGGTGGATTCCAATTTCTTATTTTGTAAATTTGTCGCTTGCGTTCATGTTCTTCCGCTACGTCACATAAAATCCCTGACCTTTAACATAAACACATACGCTCTTATACTCTTTTTATCTTCATAAACTCAGGCATAATCACCGCGGTGGAATGCCATGAATTCTACCTCGTTGCCCTAATTGTAATGTATTCCATAAATTATCAGAACCCTTTCAACTACTAAAAAGTTCTTCTCCATAAGTCTACACATACAATGACTAGTGTGAGAAGTGACATACATGAGATATGACCGGACGAACGTCGAATATACGAGGATTCCAACTGATAGCTTGAAGTTTTATCAATCTCTCTCTCTTTCTAATATCGTCTCTTGACATCTTTGCTCCTCAATATAGGATATTATTTTTAAACACCTCCAACACACATACTTCTTTTGAGAAATGTATATACAATCTTGTTTTTGTGACACTTCAGTGGCAAAAACATTTACTTCATACTCCCCAATACCATATCTTTTTTTTTCTTTTTTCCTGTTCTACCTCAAACCCTACCAGAGCCCCAACTTTGGCCCCATCAGGAATCGAACCCTAATCGCTGAGTTGTTTGACGTGACGTCCCCAATACCATATCAACTTCCCTCATTGTGGAAGCTTTAAAACGCAGACAGTAACTTGGAGCAATTGCGAATGTATATCACATCATCAACATAAAAACATGTAAGAATAAGATCATAAAGACTACCAAGACTGGAACTTGTTACAGATCCTCTACTGAGCTCAGCTCCAACCCTACAGATGCCGACCAAGGCGGCTGCAAGTGCACAAGACGACCCAAGATGAAAGATCAGGTCTGCAATTCTACAGGGGTTTGAAGTGTAAAGTTATTATCTCTATAGGGTCAATTTGTAAATTAAAAAAAAAATGAGGACTGAAATGCAATTTGTACAGATGAGGCAAATCTGTTATATCAGATTCCCTCTCTTCCCATTTTCAATCAATGAAAAAAACAAAACCCATATTTTACCAATCTTGATTTCTCCTACAACCGGAGCTCCGGCGACAGTCCGATCAAGCTCCGATCAAAGCTGATGATCGATTCCGAGCGGCGACTTTCTTCATGGTATCAAAGCCGACGATCGATTCCGAGCTGTGATCCGAGAACTGAACCAAACCACAACACCAGATCCTGCTTTGCTTGAAACCTCCACAATTTGTAAACCAAGAATGGATCAACCTGCAGCATCAGTAACTGTAAGTTCTTCTTGTACTAGCTGATAATGTCTTCAATGATCCGTTATACATTGCACCCAATGAAATCAGTGGTATTTCACTTGTTACACAACCTTTAATCGATGAATCAAACTATGTAACTTGGAAGAATTCTATGGAGATGTCCCTAGGATGCAAAAACAAGATGGATTTTGTAACTGGAAATTGTTCTAGACCTGATGTTCCATCTCAGATGACCAAATGGATGAGATGCAATAATTTTGTGTTCTCATGGATTCTCAATTCAGTTTCTAAAAAATAGCAGCCTCATTGATCCATTCTAGGGATGCTATTTAGGCATGGTCAGATTTGTTAGCAAGATATTCTACATCTAATGGACCTAGAATTTTTTGCACTTCAAGAAGAAATATATGCGCTGAAACAGGGAGAGATGACAGTGGCAAAGTATCATGAAAAGCTAGTATAATTATGGGGTGAAGAAGAAGGTTTAAATCCCCCCAGATACTTGTGTTCTTGGTATTCAATGCAAACCAAAGAAGTTCTTGCGTGAGAAGAGATCATCAGACAAGATTAGGAAGTTTCTCATGGGTTTAAATGATGTGCACATATCCATCAGATCACAAATTTTGGCTATGAAACCTATGCCTACACTGAATGAAGTCTATTATATGATTGTGCAAGATGCAACACAAAGAGGAATTGGGAAAGCAACTCACCTGGAAGCATATGCAATGTACAGTGCTCAAGGAAATTTCGGCAATCATTTTCAAGCACAATCAGGAAACAAATAGCCTCCAAGAAGTTCCAATGAAAACTCTGGCAACAAAAATAAGAGAGAATTATTTTGTTCTTATTGTCAGATATCATGCCATTCTATGGAAAGATGCTATAAATTGAGTGACCTTTTTGCTCACATTGTCAGATGTCAAGACATATAAAAGACAAATGCGAAAAACTAAATGGGTATTCAGTCGGTCACAGACTGAACAAAGGAGGAAAAAGTTTTAATACAAAGGAAATCTGTTCAACAGCAAACAACATTATTTCTGACACAGAGAAGCAATCTGAAGTTCAATCAGTCAAAATGAGCCAGGACCAGTTAAACAAGCTCATGGCATTTATCAACAATTCTGGTGAAAATCTAGAACACATAGCAGCAGGTATAACTTTCTTAACTCATGCTAAGATATGTACTGATAAATGGATTATTGACAGTGGAGTCATTGATCATATGACTCCTTATTCACATATTTTACATGAAGTTAAACAGTTACCTGTTTCATTTAAGGTATCTATGCTAAATGGAAATACAGTTTGTCAGGCACACTGAAAATTGCTCGATCAATAGTAATATTACCCTCTATGATGTTCTACTCATTCCTGAAATCAAATACTGACGATGTTATGTGGCAGTCCTTGACAAGCTTCTACTGTAGAGTTCCTGGAGCACGGAGCTATAGCAGAAGTTCAGCGCCCATTCGGAGTTTGCGTTCAATGGACCGTATTGAAGAGCAGTGTTCTACCTGGAGTTTCTAAATAATCTGAGATTCACAGCGCCTCTGATAAATAGATTTGTGAACAAGCAGTTGCTACAGCACACTCTTGTTCACCCGGAAACTGTTTCAGTAGGAATGAACAAGGACAAAGGTTTGTTCACCCCGTTCAGCCAATTGCCTACGTCTGGGGAGGACTCTTCTCAGTCCTCAATCCACCAATCTCAAGGTTTCCAAGTACACACGGTTACAACCCACGCAACCTATGCTACTCAACCACAAGTGGATCCACGTACACAATCAGAACAGGCTCTGACTTGTGTATGCACGCCCCTCTACTGATATCTATCTTGAATAGCTACTGTCTCCTCGAAACTCAGCCTATTCTAAACAATACTCAGATTCTGCAGGGTTGCTATAGCATCTGCTGTAGCACACAGCTGATGCCTAATCTGTCTGCGTCGCTCCGAAGCCTTCCGCTGAGCCGTTCGAACGATTCCACGAGCGCTGCACACTCTGGAATACTCCCCCTCACTCAGTGACCTCCTGTCACTAGCGACCACTGCCGTCCAGACACTCAACTGAGTCACTCACCCATCAGTTCTTCCGCGGCTGCCCTTGATCAACCAACAAGCACCACTGCTCTGAATTGGCTTCCAGATCAAGCTTGGATCAGACTACACAAGTCCTGATCTCCCTCTGCTTCTGTCACCACAGCTCTGCACTCACGCTCTGCTCTCGGTGATAATCGAAGACTTCGTTCGCACACCAAAATTGCTCTGCTCGGAAATCTGTGTGTTTTCGCTTTTAGCCCTCTTCTTCGATCACTTCATCGCTCTGAAGGGTCTCTCTTATATAGGCGCGTCCACTGCTATCATTATCAGATTATAGCAGTTCCCCTAGCAACATCAATATCTCCTAATTTCTAGGAGATTAGATTTGATTTGAGATTCAAACCAAAACTCCTACTTCAGCTAGGAATCTCCACTCTGGAATATTCTCTCCAGCAACTCTGAACCTCCTCTGATGCTCTTCGAAGGACTGCCACACCTTCTTTCCAAAAACAGATTGCTGCTGCACAGATTCCTTCTGAAGTTACCCCTGGTCCTGGTAACTCTTCTGTGCATCAGAGGATCCTGCAAGCTGAAATATTTTCATTGAGGACCTTTCTCCTTTCCACAGGGCTGTGGATTGCCTCCTTTGTGAAGGACTGCCACGCCCTCTTTCCAAAGACCCAGATAGCTGCTACTCGGACAGACGCTACAGCTCTTCTGAACAAGCTCCTGCTATAGCTTTCTCCTGCTACAGCTGCTCCTTGTTCACTGGTCTTGTTCACAAACACTGGACACGAACTAAAGCAGCAACTTGTTCACTCGAGCTAGTTTTGTCAAACACTGCCATACAACATCATCATATTCAATGAAGAATATTCCAGAGAAGATTCTCGTTCCCAGGTAAAGATTTGTTTGTGGGAGATTTGATTTCTAAAATTAAATCTAATCTCCTAGTTTGTAGGAGATTATGTTACTTTAGGGAAATTCCAAAAAGTGGTAACCTGTGCAAGGCCGGGCGAGTATTTAAAGGAGGTTGACCAGAGCGTCCTGATTGATCGAAGCAGAGAACATACAGAGAGAGCATACGCTGAATACTAGAGTGTGAATTCAAGTGCGAGAAATGCTTCGACCATCACCGAGAGCACGGCAGGCGCGTGGAGCTGTGTGATTGAACCGAGGGTGATCGATACTTGTAGAGTCTGATCACTGCTTCATCTGGGAACCCAATTCAGAGCATCGAAGTGCTTGTTGGTAGATCAAGGAAGGCCGGAGAGCAATTGTCGAGTGGAGGTGCTCGGGAAATTGGCAGAATGCTTGGACTCGCTAGTGACAGGCTGTCACTGAGTGAGGGGGAGTATTCCAGAGTGTGCAGCGCTCGTGGAATTGTTCGATCGGCTCAGCTGAAGGCCTGGAGCGACTCAAACAAATTGTGCATCAGCTGTGTGCTACAGCAGGTGCTATAGCAGACCTGCAGAGACTGCGTGCTAATTGGAATAGGCTGGGATTCGTCGAGTCAGTAGCTATTCTAGATTAATTCCAATGTAGGTAGTAGTGACACAAGTCAGAGCCTGTTCTGATTGTGGTCGAAGTCCTAGCTAAGGTTGAGTAGCATAGGTTGCGTGTTGATGAACCGTGTTGTACGAGAGAACCTTGAGCTTAGTGGCTTAAAGGACTGAGTTCAATCCTTCCCAGAGATAGGCACTTGGCCGAACTGGGTGAACAACCCATTGTCCCTTGTTCTATCTTGCTGCATCAGATTTGGGTGTTCAAGATTGTGCTGTAACAACTACTTGTATACAAATCTGCATATCAGAGACGCTGCGAAAATTTCAATTGGTATCAGAGCGAGAACGCAACATACAGAGTAGAGATCCTAAGCGTCTAAGCAAGGTACGATGAAGGAAGGATAGAGCACGAGCCGTCCACCATTGTTGAAAGAAAGCAACTATGGCTATTGGAAGGCTAGGATGAAGGCATTCCTCAAAGCCATAGATGAGAGAACCTGGAGAGCAGTTGTGGCTGAATGGTCTCCTCCCATTACCATGGATGAAAGGGGAATTACTAGGGTGAAGCCTTAAGAACAATGGACTAATGAAGAGGGAGCTGCAGCAACCAGTAATTCAAAGACACTGAATGCTATTTTTGCTGCAGTAGATGCTACCAATTTCAGGTTGATCTCGAACTGCGACATTACCAAACAAGCCTGGGAGATCTTTCAAATTGAGGATGTCCAGATTACAGATCATAACTACCCAGTTTGAGAATCTGAGGATGCAAGAAGAGGAGACGATTACTGAGTTCAATGCCAAGCTGTGTGATCTGTCAAACGAAGCTCATGCTCTTGGAGAACCTTTTCTTGAGGAGAAACTAGGAAAGTTCTCAGATCCTTGCCCACCAGATTTGACATGAAGGTAACGGCTATTGAAGAAGCTCAGAATGTCAGACATATGAGGCTGGAGGAGTTGATCGGATCCCTCAAACAATTTGAAATGAAGCTGGTCAAAGAAGAGCCCTCCCCTAAAGACAAGAATGTAGAACTGAAAGCTAAAACAGAAGAAAAGAAGTCAGTACCTGATGATCAACTGAGTCTGCTAGTTAAAAATCTCGGGAAGCTCTTGAAGAATATAGAAACAAAATCTGGGCGAGGCTCATCCTCTCGAAGGCAACCCAGAAAGGGTGGAGGAAATCATAGGCGGGAAGGAGCCTGCTCAGAATGAAGATGAGAAGAAAGAAAAGAGAAAGGGTGTTCAGTGCTGGAACTGTGATGGATTTTGTCATCAACAAGCCAATTGTACCAGCAAACCAATGAATAAATCTGAGCAAAAGGCTGACAGTTCCTTCTCAGCTAGCTGGAGTGAAGACGAGACTGATCTGAGTGAAGATGAATGCAACATAGTCAGACACAGATCTATCACGAAAAGGAGAAGGACACATGAGAAGATGAACAAGGTCCTGCTACAGCAACCTCTGTATCATGGCACGAGAGAGTACAAATCCAGAAGATGCTATATTTGTGGACGCAGGGGACACATTAAGAGGCACTGCCCATCAACACTCACCAGGGAAAATCCGACCAAGAACCCTATAAAGCATAAACACAAGAGAACTTTGCATATTGCACTTGTCAGCACTGCAAGTTCTTCAAACAATGTAAGCTAGTACTTTGACAGTGAATGCTCAGGGCATATGACCAGAGAAAGATCATTCCTGAAGAATATAACTCCATGCTCAGAACGGCTGGTAAATTTTGGAAATGGCTTGAAAGGAAGAGTCCTGGGCAAGGGAACACTGACAGTCAAAGGGATGCCCAAGCTGAGTAATGTAATGCTGGTAGAAGGGTTAAAAGCAAATCTCATAAGCATTAGTCAGTTGTGCGATGGAACGATGCAGGTAAAGTTTACTCAAGACTCTTGCCAAGTCTTTAACGAATCAGGAGAGTGTATAATGCAAGGGGCCAGGTCAAAGAACAACTGTTGTCTCCTTAAAGTTGGTACGACAACCTCTTCACCAAAGTGCATGCTGACCAACATGGAAGAAACAAAACTCTGGCATAGAAGGATGGGACACATCAACCTGGGAACCTTGAAGAAAATTGCTATAGAAGGGTTAGTCAGAGGAGTTCCTTTAATCAAAGGTGAACCGAGCACCATCTGTGGAGAATGCCAGATTGGCAAACAGAAGAAGGCGTCACACCCAAAGGTCAAGAACACCAATACAGTTAGACCTCTTCAATTGATTTACATGGACCTGATGGGGCCTATGAAAGTTGAAAGCATTGGAAGGAAGAGGTATGCTTTTGTCTGTGTTGATGATTATACCAGATTCACATGGATTGACTTTGTCAGGGAGAAATCAGACACTGTGGGAGTAATTATCTCCCTGGTGTCCCGTCTAGAGCAAGAAAAGAACCTCAGAATTTCCAACATCCAAAGTGATCATGGACGGGAATTTGAGAATGAAGCAGTAGACGAGTTCTACAGAAAAAGAGGTATAACTCATCATTACTCTTCTCCAATCACTCCTCAGCAAAATAGTGTCGTGGAACGGAAGAATCGAACAATCCAAGAAATGGCCAGGGTCATGATTCATGCGAAGAAGGTTCCCCTGAGATTCTGGGCTGAGGCAATGAACACAGCCTGCTACATCATTAACAAAGTTTCCATACGGAAAGGAACGAATCAGACTTGTTACGAGCTATGGAATCAGAAGAAGCCCACAGTAAAATATTTCCACATTTTCGGGAGTGACTGCTACATTCTAAGAGATCGAGAATACAGAAAGAAGCTTGACCCCAAGAGTGATGTTGACATGTTCTTGGGTTACTCAGTAAACAGTCGAGCATATCATGTTTAAAATGAGAGGACGAAGACAGTGATGAAGAACAGGTTAGTGAAGTTCTTCCCACACCATCAAGGCAACCCCCAAAGAAGATTCAGAGGAATCATCCCCTGATAAATGTAATTGGAGACCCGACAGAAGGAAGGAGAACTAGGGGAAACGCACATCTCAACACCTGCTTTTTCTGTCTTGCACAGAACCAAAAGAACTTCAAAGAAGCCATGAGTGACGAATACTAGATGATGGCAATGCAGGAGGAACTAGCTGAGTTCAAAAGAAACAATGTGTGGGACTTAGTTACCAGACCAGAAGGAATAAACATCATAGGTACCAAGTGGATCTTCAAAAACAAGACTGATGAGAAGGGCAACATCAGAAGAAATAAAGCCAGGTTGGTGGCACAAGGGTACATACAAATTGAAGGTCTGGATTTCGATGAAACCTTTGCACCAGTTGCTCGGTTGGAAGCTATTAGATTGCTCCTTGCCATGTCATGCTACCTCGGATTTAAGTTGTATCAAATGGATGTCAAAAGGGCATTTCTGAACGGTGAGCTCTCCGAAGAAGTTTATGTAGCTCAACCGAAAGGGTTTGAAGACCTCATTATCCGGAGCATGTGTACAAGCTGAAGAAAGCCCTGTATGAGCTCAAACAGGCTCCTAGAGCATGGTATGAACGACTGACCATCTTCCTTGAAACTCATGGATATGAAAGGGGGGATCTGACAAAACACTTTTTGTAAAAAGAACCAAGTCAGACGTGATCATCGCCCAGATTTATATAGATGACATTGTCTTTGGATCAAGGTCTCAGCATCTGGTAAAGCAGTTTGTGGATCACATGCAGAATGAATTCAAAATGAGCATGGTGGGAGAGCTGACTTATTTCCTCGGTCTGGAAATCTCCCAGAAAGAAGACGGAATCTTTGTAGCACAAAGCAAATATAGCAAGAACCTGGTGAAGAAATTCCAGCTGGACAACGCCATTCACAAACGAACACCAGCTGCCACCCACATGTAGGCCCCCAAAGACGAGAATGGGGTGAAAGTGAATTAAGCTATCTACAGAAGTATGATTGGGAGCCTGTTGTATCTGACTGCTAGCCGTCTCGACATCTCCTTTGCGGTAGGGGTATGTGCAAGGTTCCAAGCCAGCCCTAAAGAAAGTCACCTGCAGCTCGTGAAAAGGATCATCTGCTATGTCGGAGGTACAGTTAACTATGGCTTGTGGTACACTAAGGATACAAATGCAAATCTCGTAAGATATAGTGATGCAGACTAGGCAGGATGCGCTGAGGATAGAAAGAGCACATCTGGAGGATGCTTCTTCCTGGGAAACAACTTGATATCCTGGTTTAGTAGGAAACAAAACAACATTTCCTTGTCCACGGCTGAGGCAAAGTACATTGCAGCAGGAAGTTATTGTGCACAAATGATCTGGATGGAACAGATGTTAGCTGAGTATGGCCTCAATCAAAGAATAATGGTCCTCTACTATGACAACATGAGTGCTATCAGCATTTCCAAGAACCCTATTCAGCATAGCAGGACCAAACACATTGATATTCGGCATCACTTCATCAGAGATTTGGTAGAAAAGAAGATTATTGCTCTCCAGCACGTGGTGACCCAGAAACAACTTGCAGATATCTTCACCAAGCCTCTGGATACAGTCAGATTCGAAGACCGGAGATCCTCTCTGGGTCTCTATGCTTTGGCGCAATAATCCAGTCCGCTTCTTTTCCCCTTGGCATATGTTCCAAAAAGGGGGAGGAAGACATCAAGGGGGAGTCGAGAGAACACAAGATCAAGGGGGAGTCGAGGGACCTCAGGAGAATCAATCAATCGAATCATAGAAGGGGCTTTGTCAAAATGTCAAGGGGGAGATTGATGATGATATGTGGCATTCCTTGACAAAACCAGCTCGCGCGAACAATCTTCTGCTGTAGCAGTTTCTGGAGCACAGAGCTGCAGCAGAAGTTCAGCGCCCATTCGGAGTTTGCATTCAACGGACTGTATTGAAGCGCAGTGTTCTACCTAGAGTTTCTAAATATTCAATGAAGAATATCCCAGAGAAGATTCCCGTGCCCAGGTAAAGATTTGTTTGTGGGAGATTTGATTTTCGAAATCAAATCTAATCTTCTACAAACTAGGAGATTATGTTGCTTTAGGGAACTTCCAAAAAATGATAACCTATGCAAGGCCGGGCGAGTACTTAAAGGAGGCAAAGCAGAGCGTTCTGATTGATCGAAGCAGAGAAAATACAGAGAGAGCATACGTTGAATACCAGAGAGTGGAATTCAAGTGCGAGAAGTACTTCGACCATCACCGAGAGCACGGCAGGTGTGTGGAGCTGTGTGATTGCACCGAGGGTGATCGAGACTTGTAGAGTCTAATCACTGCTCAATCTGGGAAGCCAAATTCAGAGCATCGAAGTGCTTGTTGGTAGATCAAGGAAGGCCGGAGAGCAAATGTCGAGTGGAGGTGCTCAGACAATTGGTAGAAGGCTTGGACTCGCTAGTGATAGAAGGTCACTGAGTGAGGGGGAGTATTCCAGAGTGTGCAGCGCTCGTGGAATTGTTCGATCGGCTCAGCTGAAGGCTTGGAGCGACGCGGACAAATTGTGCATCAGCTGTGTGCTACAGCAGGTGCTATAGCAGACCTGCAGAGACTGCGTGTTAATTGGAATAGGCAGGGATTCGTCGAGTCAGTAGCGGTTCTAAATTAATACCAGTGTAGGTAGTAGTGACACAAGTCAGAGCCTGTTCTGATTGTGGTCGAAGTCCTAGCTAAGGTTGAGTAGCATAGGTTGAGTGTTGACGAACCGTGTTGTACGAGAGAACCTTGAGCTTAGTGGATTAAAGGACTGAGTTCAGTCCTTCCCAGAGGTAGGCACTTGGCCGAACTGGGTGAACAAACCATTGTTCCTTGTTCTATCTTGCTGCATCAGATTTGGGTGTTCAAGAGTGTGTTGTAGCAACTGCTTGTATACAAATCTGCATATCAGAGACACTACGGAAATTTCAAATACAATTTGATCAGTGTTAACAAGGTCATTGGCAACTCGCATTATAATGTGCAGTTTACTAATAAAGGTTGTTATCTACAGGATCTTTAAAAACAGACTTCACAATTGATTGGTAATGCTGAGAAGGGACTTTATACACTCAAAAATAATGCAGATGGAATTCAGTACCTATCAGCTCAAGGGAATCAAGCTTTTATCAGTTTATGGCACAAAAGGTTAGGACATGTACCTTTTTTAAATCTGTCAAAAACATTTCAGAAATACGTTCCTGACATGGTCTGTAAAAACATAAGTATTGTATGTGATATCTGCCCCCAAGCAAGGCATGTCAGACTGCCTTTTCCAAAAAAAGCACTACTAGTGAGAAAATTTTTGATCTCGTCCATATTGAGGGAACCTACATTATCTAGTGCAAAATACTTCCTACCTATAGTGGAAGACCTATCCAAATTTACATGGATTTTTCTCATGGTGTCAAAGTATCAAGTTTCAGACCAGATTATCAAGTTCTTTGCTATGGTTCAGACTCAGTTTGGTCTCCCTATAAAAACTCTCAGATCAGACAATGACAAAGAATCTGTTAATTCTAAAATTTCCACATTCCTAGCTTCAAAAGGTTGCATTCATCAAACATCATGCTCTTATACACCTCAGCAAAATAATATAGTTGAAAGAAAGCATCGTTACCTGCTTGAAACTGCAAGAGCCTTGAAACTCCAGTTTAGGATCCTTGTATGCTTCTTGGGAGATTCTATACTAACAGCAATCTATATTATCAACACAACTCCATCAGCAAATCTAAGAGATAATTCATCATATGAGGTACTCTTCAACAAGACTCCTTCATTTGCTCATATCAAAGTGTTTGGTTTCTTATGCTATGCAACGAATATCTACCCTATTAAGACAAAATTTGATCCTATAGCAAAACCCTACTTTTTTTTTTTGAGCTACCCTTTTGGAGAAAAGGGTTACAGTGTTTTTGACCTCACATCCCACTCCTATTTAATCAGCAGAGACATTATATTCCATGAAAATATTTTCACTTACCTCACAACATCTACCCACACACAAACAATCCCACCTGATATCCCTTTACCTATCTTTACACCACGTATACTTGATGAGCCAATTCTACCGAACATTCATGCATCCATCACATCACCTTTACCAGATAATTTTCCTGATCCTCTTCCAATTCCAGCCATTATCACAAACCCAGCTATTCTTACTAGAAAATCCACCAGACCCAAAATGCCTTCCGTACTAGTCAAAGACTTCATATGTACTAATGCCATGACTAAAACTCCATACCTTATTTCTGACTATGTCACTTACTCAGCCTGTGCCCCTACTTTTCAGTGTTATGCCTCAAATTATTAACTGAAACTGAGCCAACTAGTTACTCTGGCTCCAGGCAATGCAGCAAGAACTAGAGGCACTTCAGTCTAATAACACATGGGAATTAAACTCTTTGCCTATGGGGAAAAATTGTGTTGGTTGCAAATGGGTGTATAAAATCAAGAGAAATTCAGATGGTTCAATTGAGAGGTACAAATCCAAATTGGTTGCTAAGGGTTATACTCAGATGGAAGGCTTAGACTATGAAGATACCTTTGCTCCTGTAGTCAAAATGCCAACAGTTCGCACTGTTTTGGCACTTGCTGCTACGAGGAAATGGCATATATACCAATTGGATGTCAACAATGCATTTTTGCATGGAAATCTTAATGAGGAAATGTATATGAGCCTTCCCCCAGATTTCTACAAAACAGAAAAGGCCAATGGAAAGGTATGCAAATTATTGAAAAGTCTTTATGGCCTAAAACAAGCCTCTCGTCAATGTTTTAATAAATTTAATGATTCTCTGATTTCCTATGGTTTCTTTGCAAGTCTAAATGATTACTCTTTATTCACATACTCAAAATCGGGTGAGTTCATTATTCTCCTGGTGTATGTGGATGATGTTCTCATCACTGGTACGTACATCCCAAGAATTGATTTCTGAAATCAAATCCTTTATCCACTCAAAATTCAAGATTAAGGATCTGGGAGATCTAAACTATTTTTTGGGCATTGAGATAGCGAGTGCTCACGAAGGCATTTTCCTAAATTAGAGACAATATGCTCTAGATCTTGTTAAGGTAATGGCATCCTTGACAAAACCAGCGCAAGAAGTTGCTGCAGCATCCCGCGAGGATTGAAACTGAAGCTTCTTCAAAAGACTGACAAAACAACAACGAGAAAGAAGTTGGTACACCATTCGATGACAGCAGAAGCTATCTGAAGACACCACTTGAGAAAGAAGCCAGAAGACAGGCTAGGGATAGCTTGAGACAGCAGAGTCCTTTACTTGAGCACAAGGCGTTGCTACAGCAACCTATGTTGCAGAGAGCTGGAGCATCCTAAATAGCAGAGTATCGTTAAGATAGAGAGCAAGATGATGCAGCTGCCGGTGTGAAGAGAGCAGCTTGTGCAAATCCAGCCAGAGTGAACAAGCTCAGTGAACAAGCAGTTGCTACAGCAGGAGCTGTGGCAGGGAGCTATAGCAGCAGTATTGGCGCGAAGAACAATCTACCCAGATATGATGTAGCAGTGCAACGGGAGGCTTCCAAATATTCTCAGAATATCTCCAGTGAAGATTTGGTACCAAAGCTTGAAGATTTGATTGGGAAATCAAATCTTCTACAAATTAGGAGATATGATCTTGTTGAGATCTTGGAGAGCTTCTAAATATTCTCAGAGAATATTCCCAGTGGAGATTCCCGTATCCAGGGGAAGATTTGATTATGGAAAGATTTATTTCTCTAAACAAATCTAATCTCCTACGAATTAGGAGATAAGATCTTATTAATATCGATCTTTCTAAATTTGATATTGATGGAGCAAGGAGTTCCTATTTAAAGGAGGCTGGGCAGAGCAGCAAAGCATCCATAAAAGAGAGAATCCAAGCAAAAAAGAAAAAGCAATATACCGAGAGATATATTCAAATTGCTAGAGCGGAGAGAGTGGATCACCACCGAGAGCAGAGAGTGAGCGAATAGCTGAGTGGTTGGAGCAAAGGCTGATCGAGGACTTGCATAGTCTGATCAGAGCTTGATCACAAAAGACCAATTCAGAGTAGGACGTGCTTGTTGGTTGATCAAGGCAGGCGGCGGCAGAGTTGTCGAGTGGCGGAACTCGGACAATCTGCAGGAGGCTAGGTCTCGCTAGTGACAAGAGGTCATTGAGTGAGGGGGAGCGTTCCAGAGTGTGCAGCGCTCGTGGAAGAGTTCGATCGGCTCAGCGGAAGGCTTTGGAGCGACGCGGACAGAATGTGCACCAGCTGTGTGCTACAGCAGGTGCTATAGCAAGCCTACGGGGAATTTGATTTAATTAGAATAGGCTGAGTCTGTGAGATCAGAGGAGTAGCTATTCTGAATTAATTCGAGTGTGTAGTTATGTGAGACACAAGTCAGAGCCTATTCTGATTGAGTGATTGACTAGCTAAGGTTGAGTAGCATAGGTTGCGTTGAGTCAAACCGTGTTGTACGAAAGACCTTTGAGACTAGTGGATTGAGGACTGGAGTACAGTCCTCCCCAGACGTAGACAGTTGGCCGAACTGGGTGAACAAATCGTTGTACATTATTTCATCTTGTTGCACAAGATGCGAGTGTACAAGAGTCTGCTATAGTAACTGCTTGTACACAATCTGCAACTCAGAAGCACTGCGAAATTTCAGATCTAATTCATGAGGCTGGGCTTCTTGGTTGCAAGCCATCCAATATTCATATGGAAACTAAGAATAAACTTGCCCTATCTACAGCTCCACCTCTTAAAGATCCCTCTGAATACAGAAGATTAGTTGGTCAGCTCATTTACCTAACTATCACTCTGAATACAGAAGATTAGTTGGTCAGCTCATTTACCTAACTATCACTAGACCAGATTTATCCTTCTCGATACATACACTAAGTCAGTTTCTGGTAGCTCCTACAGAAGAACATCTCAATGCTGCACATAAAGTTTTGAGGTACCTGAAATCTTCATCCTCATAAGGACTCTTCTATCCAAGCACTCAGGCTTTATCTTTGACAGCTTATTGTGACTCAGACTGGGCTTCATGTCCCCTCACAAGAAGATCTCTAACTGGCTATGCAATCCTTCTAGAAGCTTCCTTAATTTCCTGGAAAACCAAGAAACAGTATGTCATTTCGAGATCATCTGCAGAAGCTGACTATAGGGCTATGGTACACACTTTCTCTGAGTTGACATGGCTTACCAGACTGCTTCAAGATTTACAAGTCTTCAATTCCAATCTCATCCCATTTCAATGTGATAACAAATATGCTATTCACATAGCTAAAAACCCGGTCTTCCACGAACGCACCAAGCACGTCGAGTAGATTGCCACTTCGTCCGTCAGTCACTCACCAATGGCCTAATTTCACCGCACTTCATTCCCACTTTGGCTCAACCAGCGGACATCTTCACCAAACCTTTGGCTGCGGATCCTCTCTCGGAACTCAGCTCGATCCACACCTGCTCCGACATTCTACACAGCCTAAGCTTGCGGGGGTGTTAGGGATTCTCTACCGAGCTCAGCTCCAACTCGACAGACGGCGACCAAGGCGGCTGCAAGTGCACAAGACGATCCAGGATGAGAGACCAGATCTGCAATTCAATAGGGGTTTGAAATGTAAAGTTATTATCTTCATAGGGTCAATTTATAAATTACAAAAGAACAAGGACTGAAATGCAATTTGTACAAATGAGGCAAATCTGTTATATCAGATTCCCTCTCTTTCCATTTTCAATCAATGAAAAACAAAACCCAGATTTTATCAATCTTGATTTCTTCTACAACCGGAGCTCCGGCAACTGTCTGATCATCACTTTCTATTTTCAATCTACATGAAGCTTTATAGAAATGTACGACAGTCTGTGAAGTTGATTACAAGAGTCGGATTCAAGAACAAAATAGTAAACTTCTAGTTGGCGATTGAAACAAAAGCGTACCTGGAATTTGCTCATTTAAACGATAAATAAACAGGAATAATAGGATGGATTATAAGTAACGCGAGAATGAAGAATTATGATTAAGGTCAATAGATAAAGGTTGCAATTATTATTCTCACAAAGAAGCTGAAAATCAATTGGGCTTGGAAGTGTAGCACCTTACTAAATAGTAATCGAGTGAGATGAGGCCCAAAGGAAGGAGCATGTGATTTCCCACTGTGACTCGACCACAAATTATACTTACTCTACTTGCAGTATGCTGCTGCTTTCATGTGAATGAATTATAGATTACGATTCTCTGCCAAACATGTTAGGTGAAGAATGAATGACATATCAAAATATTGATATCATTCTCATTCAGTTGTGGCTTAGTTTTGTCCAGAGAAACAAAAACAGCTTGCAATGGAAATATCCATACAAGAAGAATGAGTCATGTAAATATGGGGTTTTCACGGGTTATTATTGGGTTTGTCGGTGTGACCTTTTCCTTGTTCACGCGCCAATATTGACTGACTTCATAAGAGGCGTGGATTATGATGCTAATTGATTTAGACCAAAAGTAATAAATAATCATTCTCTCCTGTTGAAGATCTTAAGAACCAGTTAAAATAAGAGTGCAATAATCAGAGACAAATCTCCATTTTTGTAGACTTTAGGATCTTGAGCACATGTAGGAAGAGTCTTTTTTGTGGCGAACACGATGCGTAGATAGCTCAGGAAAGTGACATCAACCCAATAACTCAAATCAGGCAATTGGGTTGGGTATGGAAATGAAAAGGGTATAGGCATAATTAACCCACTTGCCAAAAGTGGAACATGGTCCCCGGCGACTGTTTAGTTTCTTCTGTTGTCAGTCTCAAAGGCAAAGATCAGATCACAACAGGGCTGTGACCATGCTATTGCTATTGCTAGATTATAACATGTCAAAGTGAAGATGGTTAGTAGAGTAGATGGAGATGGAGTGAAGATGAAGGAAGTTGGATCAATTGGGCGATGGTATCATCACATGCATGTAGGGTATCAGTGTTGGTGAGCCTGGCAATCAGTCCGTGATTGTTGATTGTCAATAGAGAGAGAGAGAGAGGTGTGTGTTTATTATGTACACGCGTGATTTTCAACCCAGCAGCCACAGTTGGAGTCTCACGCTGTTTAAATTGGATGCCCGATGACAAGAAACTGTTCGAGGAAATCTAGAAACAAGCGCAGCAAATGTCAAATGTTGTCACTCTACCATATAAGCTGCTGCTGCTGCTGAATCACAAATTTAACAAAATTATAATATGTGAAGATAATAAAAACCCAGCAGAAATGCTGCTGATCTTATGTTGTTTTTGCACTCAAATTCTATACATACAGCCTTCCCCTTCAAACTCCAACCCCCGGCCGCACTTGGCCAAATTTCCATAACAAACCTCTCTATGCAGAAATTTCTTCCCCATATCTCCAGTCTTAACGCCTGTATTTGCCTCATGTAATCTTTTCAATAGAAACTGATTTCCAGTAGCAGCAGCTGGAACCCTTCGAACACTTACTTTACCTTTTTCTTCTTTAAATTGGTGATAGAGGAAGAATAAATGGTGTAGATGGCCGGATAGAAGATAAAGTAAAAGAAGCTATGACTGGTAAATAAAGTATAAGTGTATGCAATTTCCGGTATTGGAGAAATGGTCAGACGAGAACTCTCTAAAGAATCAATAGAAAGGTGGTGGCGGAGGAGATGCGTACGAAACCCCATAGATTGGTGGTAATGGCCCTTCGTACACTGGTGTTGGGGGAGGTGGGCTATGGTGATATTCTGGTGGGTGAGGTGAAGGAGATGGTGGTGGTTTGTGGTAAACAGGCGGTGGTGGAGGATGTTCTTCGCATGGAGGCGGGGAAGGGGGTGGGGGTGGGGGTGGTTCCACACAAGGTGGGGGAGGTGGTTCAATGCATGGCGGGGGCGATGGTGGTGGAGGCGAATATTGCATAGGAGGAGGTGGTGAATGGACTGGTGGAGGTGGTGATTGATAGGGATAAATTGGTGGTGGCGGGGAATGTGGGGGTGGAGGAGGAGGAGGAGAGTTTGGAGGAGGTGGTGAGTGTGGAGGGGGAGGTGAGTGGTACACAGGAGGGCTTGGCGGGGGAGGTGAGTGGTATACAGGAGGGCTTGGCGGGGGTGATCCATACAGGGGAGGAGGTGGAGATGTTAGAGTTGGAGGAGGTGGGGATCGTACACATGGTGGTAGTGGAGGTGGCAGAGGAGGTGGAGGTGAGTAAACAGGGGGTGGAGGAGACGGGGGAGGGGGAGATGGTGGTGGTGGTGAATACACAGGTGGTGGTGGTGAATATACTGGTGGAGGAGGGGAAGGTGGTGGAGGCGAGGGTGGTGGCGGTGAATACACTGGTGGTGGTGGTGAGTAAACTGGTGGAGGTGGAGGAGGGGAGTAAACTGGTGGAGGTGGAGGAGGGGAGTAAACTGGTGGAGGAGGTGAATAAACTGGTGGAGGAGGTGAATAAACTGGTGGAGGTGGGGGAGGTGAGTAAACTGGTGGAGGCGGAGGAGGTGAGTAAACTGGTGGAGGTGGAGGAGGTGAGTAAACTGGTGGAGGTGGAGGTGGAGGTGGCGGGGGCAGTGTAGGCACAAAAGGTTTACATCTAAAAGCACTGCAATGAACCGGCCTGGACGAAAATGTCTTACATTGTGCTGCAGATCTTTGCAAAGGCCTATTGGCCAGGCAGTTCCTCCTATCATCGAAATCCTCCAAGTTCAAACACACCGGCGGCTCCCCAGTAAAGAAATTATAGGAGTATGTAAAGTTCTGCAAATCAGGCAATGAACACACACTCTCTGGTATACTCCCACTCAGCATATTATGCGCCACATTCAGCTGCTCCAACCTCAACATCCCACCGATACTCTCCGGCAAAGGCCCCATCAACTCATTATAACTCACATCCAACACAGTCAAATTCTTCAACAGCCCCATCTCCTCGGGCACACATGACCTGAACCCATTATCCATCATGATAAGCTCATTCAGAGTGTCAGACATATTCCCAATGCTCGCCGGCAAACATCCATGAAACTTATTGTGCGCCAGCACAATCACCGACACCGGCGAATTCCCAAAATTATCCGGCAATTCGAACACAAACCTGTTGTGATTTATGAAAATGGCGTCCAGAGGTTTGTCAAACAGCTCCCTAGGAACCTTCCCTTCAAACTCATTAAACCTCAAATCCAAGAACTTCAAGGAAGGCAATTGCAGCACCACCGCCGGAAATTTCCCCGCAAACCGATTATTACTCAGATCTAACTCGAACAACAAAACCAAATTCTTAAACTTACGAGGCACGGTGCCGCAGAAGCGGTTGGAATTGATGTGAAACAATGCGAGATCAACCAGCAGGCCGAGCTCCTCCGGCAAGTATCCAGCAATATCTCCGTGGTTGAGATCAATTCCGGCGACGGTCTCAATATGCGGGTCGTCGAGCGCGGGTGCACAGAAGACTCCCGTGTAGTTGCACACATCAGATCCGACCCAGTTTCCAGTGAGGTTGAGCGGGTCGGAGAGTATGGCCTCTTTCCACGCTTGGAGAGCGATGTAAGCGTTGCGTAGTCTGGCGTTGTCGAACACCAGATCCGGATCGACCGTCACATTCTCCCCGCGGTCGCCGAACTCGTCCCTGTAGTAGAGCAGCTGGCGTTGCTTGATGTACAACGCCTCCGCATCAGTGAGCGCTCCACCATGAGCCGGAATCGACACGAAGTCCGCCGAGCGAGCGAGATTCAGAAACCCTAGAGTCAGTAAAATGGAAGGAAGAAGAAGAAGATGATGAAATCGGTGATTAATCCTCTTCATCTCAATAGAGACATCAAGATTGTTGAAATTCAGTAAATGTAGCTGGCTGGTTTCAGTTTCTTCAAGTTGAGGAGCAATGGAGGGAGGGAGGCCGGAAGGTCCTGGAGATGTGTGAGAGAGAGGAATGTGGAGGAAGAGAGAGAAGACGATGAGGACGACGAGGCTGGAGACAGAGCTTTTATTTTCAGGGATTTTTATTTTTCTTTATTTATTATAATTTTGAAAGGCGAGCAAGAGAGAGAAAGGAATTTAGCGTGTAATAAAGCCAGCTAATAAATCAAAGCTTTCTTCTAAGCCCACCGAATTTCATTCTACTTATAATATTAAATTTATTTTCCTTAAATAAAATCGCCTTGGGTTTCCTGAGCGACCAGCTTTTAGCTAACAGTAGCGGGTTTGTCATATTACATTTTAGTCCTTCAAGTTTCATAAATGTAAATATTCATAATTAAATTGGGTTGCGTTTGTTTATTTCGCAGGCATTGACGCGTTTTCAAATTTCGGTGTTTAGCTGGTAGAGAGCGTTTTGTACTAATCATGGCATATTTATTTAGTTTAAGGAAAAATGATGGAAAGAGAAACTTGTCAAACAAAACTCGCAGTTGAATTCCTTCGTTGTCCTCTTATTAGGCCGTCACAAAAGTTAAGAATTCCTTCAGTTTCCTTTCATTTTTATCTCCATTACTATGTTTTCCAAAATTCAAACAAATTAATAAATTTGTAAATTTTTACAAACTAGGAAATTCAAAGTGTTGGATAGAGATCAAACTATTAAACCTTACCTCACACCTTATGAAATAGTTTACTGTTCAAAATTTACAGGGTCCATTGTGTAAATATTAGATAGTTTAGATCAAGGTATTTAAACAAGCTACAGTGCATTTTTCCTGTTAAAACAAATACATCAGAATTTGAATCGGATTTGCTCTTCGGTTTTCGACCTCCATCGGGAGTTCCTCTCCGATCAACGTGGTTGAGGTTTTCTCACAAACTAAATGTTCAATCTTCTTCTTCAAAAAATAGATTGCCAAGGAAAATCAGAGAAAAAGTTCGTGTTATTATTTATTCTAATTTTCCAACATTTTTTTTCAACCCAATCACAGCATACTACTTCGATAATTTGTTTTTCTACTTTAGTGATGGACGAGATAAATAATTTTAAAACAACGATTGGTAAAGAAAATATGAAGCCAATATTTATTAGTTATTACCATCAAGATTAATTGTTACCGACTTGTTAATCATAAGCCTCCCGTCGAATTAATGTTGTTTTATAATAAAATAAAAATACTAATCTAAAGATACATTTAAAAGCGACGACATTAGGTTACATATTAATAATAAATATGCAACACTCTTACTTTAACTCTAAATTAAATCGAATGTTTCAAGAGTTATTAAATATAATTGACTAAACGATGCAAACAAACAATTGACACTTGTAACTATTCGCATTTGATCCACATATATTTTGGACGCTACATTATGCTTTGAGGAGAAGTTAACTAAACTTTACTCTTATCAATTATTATTTAATCAAATGAATATTCGTTGAATGGGAATGCAATCACGTATACGATAATTAATTAAATAATTAGTTGTTAAACAATTAAATACAAAGTATATTATACACACCAACTTTGCACATTTGGTGGATTTTGCTAAAATGTCAAACCACAATAAATAAATAAACAAACAAACATTATGAAATTGGATTTTACATTATAAGTTTACCATCTACAAATGTATTATATCTGTGCAACCAAATCAAATGCATTAATATCAAAACAACGCAGTTCTGATGTATTATATCGGTGCATAAAATCGAAAAATACTTTTTGAAAAATAAACCCTGAACAAGTATATATATATATACTATGACTTGCACCCACCAGAATATATATATATATATATATATATTGTTTGGCAAGCAGTTTTGAAATTTAACCTACTCAAAATTATAATGCACAGCTGATTTGGAGATGAAATTATTTTGGTCTCCTATTTAGTTTATATTTAAGTTCGGAACTATTCAGAAATTTATTTTGTTAAAAGAGAAGTATATTTGTACAATACCTCTGTCGGTCCGAGATTTTCCAGTGACATAAATTTGGAATTAATTCTTACCTTTTTATTGAACCATTTGTTTATATATTTATTGTAAGATTATCTTTCAAATAAATGAAGGGTCCCACTCATCAACGGTCACCATTATCTTAATCTCCCCACTTCACTAAATCAACAACTTCGTATTTATTACCAAATTGAGCCCCCCTAATTTATCTAATAACCGACCAACCACATCAACTTAGAGCCGCGTCAACTCATAGCATCGTTTATTGATTTACATAGACATTACTTTTGGTAACATTGTTATTTTGATCGTCAATTTTGGCTGATTGCGAAATTCTCATTTAAATAATGAATTAATTTAATGACATAAATTGATAGTGGGGGACACGTCCTCACAAAATCGAATATCAATTTGATTGGGAAAAAAAATTCGTATTTCTATCCTATACGTAATACGACAGTTTCAAAACAAAAATAATTAAGCAAGAAAAAAAGGATAATGGTTGAAGGAGCGTGTGGGACCGGTTGCCAGCGTGGCACAGGAGTAAAGACAAAATGACAGCCGGCAGTGCAGCTAGCAAAATGTGACGTGTCAACGTCTGCTTGTATATTAAATTAAAGTCCAGGAAAGAGAGCGTTCCACTTGGCGCAGCGACTCGTTCTAACGAATAGTCGACCATGAAACTTTCAGCGTAGCTAGCCGACACGTGGCGGCGGAACCAATAAAAAAAGCGTTAGTCAGTATTTCTCAATTAAATTGTTAATTTTCTTTATATATACATAAAACTAATCGGAGGGCAAATAAATTTGTGAAACTTTTCTGAGCTATTAATTAATCAAATGATTCAAATATTATCCCGTTACAATGAAAGAAATTATCAAATGAATATCTTGTTGGCATTAAAAGAAAATATAATCAATATATACTTTAATTTTATTTATCCAGTCAAATATCATCAAACTTTCATTATAATGAAACTCCTTTCACTTGTTGCTCAGTGTATTGAAATTCATTATGATATAGTTCATTTTCGTGTTCTTGGCACACAAAATGTATTAAATTTATGTTATCGATCTAATGCACTTTAATATTGAATTTATTTTTAACAAGTATGTTGTTAATGTCAATTGCGGAATTGCACGGCTTAAATCTTGTAAAAATCTAAAAGTGCATCATTGTTATAAATGGATAAATTTTAATAGAAATAACATTGTAAATAGTAAAACACATGATGGAAGAGACAAAATTAAAGAAAAAAAACACTAAATAGTAAAGTCTCAAGTATATTCAACTAATAATGGAAATATTAGTGATCACACATGTATATGTGTTATTTAATCTTTTACTCACCGATCTATTAAAATAGGAGTTTATTTAAACGCTCCATTGGTTTATATTTAGGAAGTAGCTAATTGACGATTAAGTTTGTAGAGTTCATACTTTTTGACCCGATGAGGGACTATAATGAAAAGAGATAAGAAATGCGGGGACGTGAGTGTAATTTAAGGAAGTAATGGGTGGCAAGATATTAAAAAGTTGTTGAAGAAAAGAAATAAAACCGATTAGATATGAATTTAGATTCAATGTAGTTAAATTAAATAGAACATTTTAGAACGATACCATTTTGAAGTTAAAACGATAAAGGTCAACTAAAAAAAAATGAAAACTATGTTGTTTTATCATATACTAACACAAAATTACGTCATACTATAATTGATTGTATTTAGCTTTCGTTGGAGAGGATCGTAATGAGTAGATCATACACTTCCATTCTTAAGTAAACAAGTAAGAATGAAGAAGATGCATAACCATGTTGACAAATTATTGTGGAGGGTGGCATATGATGAGATATGTTACTAGATCCAGTAGGATCATGTTAAAGCACAAACATAAGTTTATCAATCTGCAGTATTAAACACTCTCAATATACCGTTGGGTCGAGTACTTTGAAGGCCTCATTAATGTTGTGTTGTTGTGTCTGTAAAGTGTTCAAAGAGAAGCGTATATGTTCACTTTAAAGTTGATGCAACTATAAGTGAGTAAAGATGGTGTAACCTTTAATAAAAATTATGTTGATAAGAAGAAGAAAAAAGCTCACATGCTCGACTCGAAGAAAAGAGAAGTGTGAGCTAGTTGTATTGCACGTAGCCTTTGGTCATTTTGATGCATTTCTTAGGGTTTTTTCTTTACAAAGAAGAGAGTATCTTTTGCTCTTTGTTGACAGGCTCACCGGCCCACCTTCCGTATTTTGATAAAATGGAGAAATAGATGCAAGAATGTGGAGTGAAGATGCCTTTGGCTGTTTGGCAATGCATCAGAACATGCTGTCAGACAATTGATGAATGGTTTTTGTATCCTGCCAAAACCCATTGTTCACCTCTTGAATAGAATATACATGAATACATTTGTTCGTACTAACATTTTCGTTACTTGGCTGATTTTTGTCAATTCGTACCATTCTTATGTTCCACTTACAAATGAAGATAATAAAGGAAGGCTAGAATTTCATAAATGCGTAAAGAGTGAGTCTGATACAATACAGAAAGTAAGAAAAATAGGCAATAAAAAATAAGCTAAAACACTAAACTACCCTTATAAACCTATTAGTATATAATATCCCCTCAAACTCACAATGCAATATTGAGAAGCATTTGAAGTTTGCTACTAAGAAATGAAAACGTGATATGAAATGTATCTTCGTAAACATGTCAACAATCTGCATAGCGGAAGTGATAAATTATAACGTGATGATCCTATTCTGATAGTGATGGCGAGTGAAATGACAGTCAATCTCAATGTGGTTAGTATGCTCATGATATACAGAATTCCCAACAATTTGATTAGCAAAAGCATTGTCACAACA
Organism: Umbilicus rupestris; assembly: GCA_963678935.1. Lineage (NCBI taxonomy): Eukaryota > Viridiplantae > Streptophyta > Magnoliopsida > Saxifragales > Crassulaceae > Umbilicus > Umbilicus rupestris. The sequence goes on from OY787617.1 coordinate 2,844,019, forward strand.
CATAGAAGTGGGATGTGAAAGAGCAATGCCCATATCAACAAGCAACCAACAAAACTACAAAATCATAGTAGCAGTAAAGGCTACGATACGATATTCTACGTCTGTAGATGATCGAGAGACAACTGTTTGCTTTTTTCTCTTTCAAGAAAAAAGGAGTCGCCATGGAATATACAAAATCCAGTGATAGACTTGTGATTAGAAGGATCAGTGCCCAAATCAACATCTGAGTAAGCCCGCAACTCCACTGAAGATTAGATGGAAAGAGTGAAATTCCTATGTCTGTCCCACTGTGCTGTTCTACTGTTCTGTATTAGCTATTTCACAATACTCAAACGGATAGTGTTTTGATAGTTGTTAGTAACAGCACAAACGGTACTATGAAATGTAAAGGACACAAGATATGGTCACCCTGTTCAGCTCCACAAGCCTACTCAGGGGGGGTTTCTCTGAACCCCAAGTGGAAAGCACTTCACTATCAAATGGTCAAGTATAATAAATCTTACGTAATAAGACTCTCTCTGTTATCACTATGTTGTTGCACCACAGTGAATGCTCTGACTCCCTCAGACAGAGATCCCTCTCTAGTCCACCTGGATCTGCCTCCCGCAGATTGAAAGTTCTCCTCCAGAGAACACCAAAGCTCCTTGATCTATCCACAGATCGTAAGTTCTCCTCCCGAGAACACCAGCACTTCACCGAGTGTTGCTTATATATATTGTTCGTACAACAACGAAACAACATGTAGTTATCTTCGAGTGAGCTCTACTTCCGCCCGATCTCCAATGATGATTGAGCTCACTCCTAATGTGTTCCTCCCCAAGACTTTGATCTTTGCTTATGGGATTCTCGATATTTCTTCACCTCCCAGGTTCTCTCTTTTTATGGTCTTTTATCACCTGCCATGTTGATCCTCGGGATCCATCAAATATATTATCGGATTCTTGCGTATATTAGGCAATGAATATTCTGATGATCATACATCCCAATCTTTCGTATATCCAATGATCATACTTTCCTAATGTGTATCCCAATCTTCCCTATATCCAGGCCACCTTGAGATCTTATCATAATCTTCCGTATATCCTTGACTTTATCTTAGGATACCCGAGCAAGACAATATTCGCAATATTGCTGACAATCTGCAAGCGCCTCTGTTCAAGCTAACTTTGGCTCACCCTCTGATTCAAGCTTGAATTCTTTGGTCTTGTGAACCTTGTTGGTTTGTGTCGACACCCGTGATACAGATTACAGACTTTTGACTAATACAGGTTCCGTTAGCCAAAAACATGCCACACACATTCATGGGACACATGGATTTAACAATCTCCCCTTGGCATTTTTTGGCAAAAATTCTCTACTTTCACAAGGCTAAGTATCTACTAAGCACTTCTACTATAACACTTGTGACCCACGACATTACTCCCCCTTTTTGCTAACAAAAGTGATAAGGGTGTACATGACCAACCAAAACTGAAAAAGATAGCTAGTAGAGTGGAAAAACAACAAACACAGAAACATTACCTAGACAGGGGGTTCGCATCCTCTGCATCCCATGTCTGAATCATCATCAGAGTCAGAGCCTCAGTGGCCTTGACAACCTCAGGGACTTCAAAACATTCTCCTGAATAATCTTCCACTTCTTGCCAACCTTACTGTTAAAGAACCATACTCCTGATACCGTGACAGCCTTTGTCAGAGACTCTCCACTTTGAGTAGAACTGGATTGTTGATAGGGTGGTCTCTTCACGGACTTCCTAGCACCAATCTTGCCCTTCTTCATGACACTGCTCCCCTGTCTCAGTGGCCGCATTTTTTTTCTTGTTCTACAGTCGTGTTGCAACAGAGGACTCCATCACTTCCTCATTCTGTTTATTTGTCTCAGCATTTGAAGTAGGTACTTGATCAACTGCCTCTTTGTCTGCTCCACCAGAGACTGTCTCACCAACCGGATCCTTACTCTCTCCTGACAACGCATACTTTTTTGAACCTTGCATCAACCCAAATTTTACTTTATTTACATTCTTTTTAGTCTTTTGGGCAAACAACTTGGCTGATCTCGAGGCTTGACCCTTTTTCTAACCAACATTCTTCACATATTTCCTTCTTTGAAATAGGTTTGTGTCAATCTTGTCTGCCAGAGACCTTTTGACCAACTTCACCTTCTGTTCCTCAGTCATCTCGGCGGGCAACTCCCCCTGACTGCCAGAACTTGCAGCCCTTGGATCTTCCCTAGATTTACTCCGATCAGCAACAACTCCAACCTCCTTCATCGCAACACCCTCTCCCTTATCGGCCTCACCGCAGGCACAATCATAGACGAATCAATATTAATGCTCACCTTCAAGGCTGATTCAGGTTCAACTACTGCAAACTTCGGAACTGGAAGCTTATCCGAGGGCTTCTTCTTTCCTCCGCCTCTTTTTGGCACTTGAAGCTTTCACCTGGATGCTCTGCGAGTATATATCAGCGAATTAGGAATTCAAAAATCAAATTTCAAATACATAGAAACCTCAATATGACTCTCGAATCTTGTTGATTTCTACTTTCCAAAAGATCTAGAACATATCTCCCTCGTCATTCATGAACTAACACACATGCTCTGCCTCAGACTCTTCTTTCCTTATGCATTGTTCCAGATCTGGTCAAGCATTTCTGAACCTGACTAAGTGTCGACAACACATAGACCCAAGGCGAGTCTAAGTGTTTCAAACTGAGCATTGTTCAAGGCTTTCGTACAACTATCTGCTAGCTGTTCATCGGTGATACATGTTTCAGAGTGATGATCTTCTGTTCAACCAACTAACGAATGAAGTGATGTTTGATGTCAATGTGTTTGGTTCTGGTATGCTGAACAATATTTTTCGAAATGTTGATTGCACTCTAGTTATCACAGAATACAATCATCTCCCCCTGTTTCAGACCATACTCTTCCACCATCTGTTTCATCCAGATCATTTGGACACAACAGCTTCATGCGGCTATGTATTCCGTCTCAGCAGTGGACAATGATATACTATGTTTCTTGCTAAACAATGACACCAAGTTGTTTCCTAGGAAGAACCATCCCCCTGAAGTGCTTTTCGATCTTCTACACTGTCTGCCCAATCAGCATCACAGAACCCAACTAAGTGAGAGCTGGTATCCTTAGTGTACCAGAGATCGAAGTTTAATTTACAACTCACACATCTGATTATTCGTTTCACACTTTTCGAGTGACTTTCTTTGGGGTTAGCCTGATACCTAGCACATACTCCAACAACATAACAAATGTCAGGTCTACAAGCAGTGAGATACAGTTGGCTGCCGATCATGCTCCTGTACAGGGTCTGTTTCGCACAGACTTCAGATTCATTGTGATTTTCACGTGTAGCAGCAGGAGTGTACTTATGACTAGCGTTTTCCAATCCGAACTTCTTTACCAAGTTCCTGGCATATTTGCTTTGTGTTAAAGATTCCATCTGATTTCTGAGACACTTGTAGACCAAGAAAGTAGATCATCACCCACCATACTCATTTGAAATTCACTTTGCATCTGTTCAACAAACTGATTCACCAACTTCTGTGATCGAGATCCAAATACTATGTTATCCACATAGATTTACGTAATGATGAATTCCTCCTGAACGTGCTTCACAAATAGAGTCTTGTCTACTCCCCCTCGCACATAACCATGTTGAACAAAAAACATCGTGAGACGTTCATACCATGTTCTGGGCGCCTGTTTCAATCCGTACAAGGCCTTTGAGACGATACACATGATCTGAGAGATGTGTGTCTTCAAAACCCTTAGGCTGAGCAACATATACTTTTTCATTCAGCCATGCGTTGAGGAATGCACTTTTCACATCCAACTGAAACAATTTGAATTTGAGGTGACAAGCGAGTGCTAGCAGCAGCCTTATTGCCTCAAGTCGGGCAACTGGAGCAAATGTTTCATCAAAGTCTATTCCTTCAATCTGTGTGTACCCCTGTGCCACCAACCATGCTTTGTTACGGGTGATGATGTTCCCCTTCTCATCTGACTTATTTTTGAATATCCACTTAGTACCTATGATGTTTGCTTCAGCTGATCTTGATACAAGTGTCCAAACATCATTTCTGGAAAACTCTATGAGTTCGTCTTGCATAACACTAACCCATTGTTCATCCAGTATCACTTCTTTGATGTTTTTCGGTTCAACGGATGATAAAAAGTATGACCCACTTAGCATTTCAGCAAAATCAATAGTTTTACCACTGGTTACTCTGGGTGCTTGCAGAACCCCAATAATATTGGTCATCAGATGATTTCGCTGAACACACTTTGGTGGTTGAGGAGCTGGAGCTGGGTCTGATCCAGATTCTGAAGTATCATTGATAGACTAATCCATCCCTTCATTCTGATTATCTGGGAGAGATTCTGGAAACATCTGTCTGTTCCACCTAAGTGGATCTGCTGGTTCCTACATCTGTACAAACATAGTCATCTTCATCATTTCTGATCGAATAGTCTGAGTCTTGAATAGCCACATTTATCAATTCCACAACTGTTCATGACTACTTGATGTAGACTCGATATGCTCGACTACTGATAGAATAACCTAGAAATATTCCTTCACTGCTGCAAGGGTCGAGCTTCCTCTTGTATTCTCGATCCTTATATACATAACATACACTTACGAACACATGAAAGTACTTGATTGAAGGTTTCTTCCCTTTCCAAATTTCATAGCAGGTTTTCTGAGTTCCCGGGCGAATCAGTACTCTGTTGAGGGTGTAACAGGCAGTGTTGATTGCTTCAGCCAAGAAGGTTAGAGACAAGTGCTTCGCATGGAGCATGACACACATCATTATCTGAAGCGTACGATTCTTCCTTTCACCAACTCCATTCCGTTGGGGCGTTATGAGTGCTGAGAATTGATGAAATATGCTCTGTTCGAGACAGAATTCCTCCATGTCATTGTTCTCAAACTCCTTACCATGATCACTTCTAATGGCAATTAGAGGTGTGTCCTTCTCACGCTGCAATCTTAAAATTAGGTGAATTACGGCTTTAACGGTGTCTGATTTACGTCTGAGAAACACAGTCCAGGTGAAACGAGAAAAATCATCAACACAAACTAGAACATAGTTCTTTCCCCCAAGGCTTTTCTCCTGCAATAGGACCCATTAGATCCGTGTGTAACAATTTGAGGATTCTGGTTGTATGAATCTGATCAGTTCCTAGATGAGCTGATTTTGTTTGTTTTCCGATCTTCCATTCTCCACACATAACATCAGTCCTTCCCTTTATCTCAGGTATTCCTCGCACCAAAACATATTTAAATATCTTTCTCATTTCCTTGATATTTAAGTGACCCAACCGTTTGCGCCACACAATCAATTCATCATGCTTAGACAGAAAATAATGACCTTCAATAGGCTCTGTGTTAGAACTCAGTAAATAGTAGTTATTTGATGATTGATTTCCTCTCATAACACACTTCCCTTCGTCGTCGATGACTTGGCACGAATCCTGAGTAAATTTGACATTCAGCTTTTCATCACATAGTTTGCTGATGCTCAGAAGATTAGCCTGAAGACCTTCCACTAGAAGCACCTACTCGATTAGAGGCATCCCTGCACGAACAAAGTACCTTGACCGATAACCTTTCCTTTTGCGCCATCACCAAACATAACAAATCTCCCATTCAGGTTCTTTACATTAGACAACTAGCTGGCTTCTTCGGTCATGTGGGCTGAACAATCACTGCCAAAGTACCATCGATCCTTGTCAAGGTGAGAGGATGAACTATATGCGACATGGAAACAGTTCAACCAAGGTCTGTAACTTTTTGGAGGAGGCACGGATCATTATGACGATACTTTGTAAGGAACTTAGAGCACTTTCTATGGATGTGACCTTGAGTATTGCAGTAATAACATACACGTTTATCTTTTTTCCAGAGCATGTCAGATCTATGACTAGAATGAGCATTGTTAGTGTGATTAAGATTCTCAGCTTGAACAAACATAGGCTTACCAGGCATCTTCTGATACTCATAGCCCAAACCGGAGCTTCCACGACACGTACATTGAGCAGCTAAGATGATGTCAAATTTCTTTGTGTCGTTATTTATCATGTTGACATACTTTCTAATTCGTAATAGTTCTGACATAACCTCGGAATCAAGTTTCTCCTTTTCAAGTTCTATTTGCATACTCTTAATGATTCTGACAGTTCATATTTCTCAGCTTTCAGCTCATAACTTGCTTGCTCAATTTAGAGTTTGACTTCAATGTCTCTCCTAACTGTTCGTACAGAGTTTTGCATTTCTCTACTATGGTTTCTTCGGTGATTTCTGTATCACTGTCACTTTCTCTGTAATTATCTAATTCATGGTTCTCAGGTTCGGTCTCTGGATTTTCTCCGACAATGGTGAGTGCCACGAAGTTTGAGTTTTCCTCTTCTGTTTCAGACTCCTCAGACTCAGTATCACCCCATCCAGCCACGAGAGCCCTTTTCTGTTTCTTGAGAGTGTTGGTGCATTCTGCGTGGATATGTCCAAAGCCCTCACATTCATGGCATTGAATCCTTTTGCTTCTCTCTCCCTTTACTTACTTCTGATTTTCAGTAGTTCTCATATTTATGAATTTTCCATCTAGATGATTTCTATTATCTGGTCTAGATTTGTTTCTCTGTTCAAACCGATGTTGATTCACCTACTAAATCTGCTGAAATTTCTTGCTAGTAAGACCATCTGCTCAGACACTTCTTCCTCATCTTCGGTTGATTCTGATGTTTCACTTTTGAGTGCAAATCCTCGAGATTTTTTTTCAGGTACTTCAAAATTTAACTTCATTTCAAACGTTAAAAGGGATTCCATCAATATGTCAAGTCTCATTACTTTTATATCCTGAGCTTCCTCAAAGGTTGTTACCTTCATTGCATATTTCTAAGGAAGAGATCTCAAAACCTTTCTGACTAGTTTCTCGTTACTGATTGGTTCTCTAAGAGCATGGGCTTCGTTGGCAATGTCCTCAATTTTGCGTTGAATTCTGTTATTGATTCATCATCCTTCATTTTCAGATTTTTCAAATCTAGTAGTGATCATCTAATCCGAGATTGTTTCACCTTTGTCAGTTCATTTGAAGGATGTTTCGAGAATGTCCCACGCATCTTTTGCAGCTTCACAGGTTGAGATCAATCTGAAAATTTCTGGTTCGACAACATTGAAGATTGCATTGAGTGCCTTTGCGTTTGTTGCAGCAGTTCGGTCCTCATCCGCCGCCGTCCACTGATTTTATAGTTTAGAGTAGGCTACACCATCTGAATTTATGATTAATGGAGATTCATACTTAGAGATCACGGATTTCCATGCTCGGTCATCGATTTATTTGATGAACGCCCTTTTCGCGATCCCGATGTATGCCAAGACTTAGCAAGTTGTTCAGATTTGGTTGCAACAACTTCTTTCCTAAAAGCAATTTAGGAGCCATATCTTATCCACTATCTTTGTAGGTTGTTAGCAGATCTGTTGCAAAAACTATTTCCTAAAACCTTCTAGGAAATTCTCTATATCCTTTTCCAAATCTTCTCTAAGATCTTCTCCACGATAATTGCTAAATCTGTGCAGCAGCTATTTCCTAGATACATTTAGGAAATTTCCTCCGATCAGCAACCTTTGATCATCCGCTAGTTGTCTTCAGGTTACTTCAGCTATTTGCTTTACCGCTTGCTGTAGAAACTACACGTTGCACGGATTTTGTCAAGGATGACATTCCTTAACAATCTCCCCCTTGACATTTTGATAAAATCAAGGACTCTGATGAACGTCTTCAGACTGCTTCGCTGACTGTCTTCAGGTTGCTCCAGCTACTTACTTCACAAGTTGCTATAGCAACTTGCCAGATTAACTTGCAATTGTTTTGTCAAGGATGTCACTATCCTTAACAAGAAGCAAGAAGGTCAGAAAAATGATTAGAAGTATATTCAACCCCCAAACCATAACAAAAATATTTAATGATGACATTATGGTGAGTTTTGACAAGAGCACGAAACATTTGGTAAATCATTAAAAAAATCAGAATGTTGCTTCATAAGATAAGCCTAACAAAAGAGAGTAGGATCATCGATGAAGGACACATAATGCTAGGATTCACATTCAGTAGGAACGGTGAAGGTACCCATACATCTGAATGAACCAAATCAAATGAGGCAAGGGAAACCAAAAGACTTTCATAAAATGATAAAGTACATAAGTTTGCTAATTTTAAATCTGTTGCAGCAGCTATTTCCTAGATATATTTAGAAAATTTCCTCCGATCAGCAACCTTCGATCATCTGCTAGTTGTCTTTAGGTTACTTCAGCTGTTTGCTTTACCGCTTGCTGTAGAAACTACACGTTGCACGGATTTTGTCAAGGATGCCACTCCTTAACAATCTCCCCTTTGAGATTTTGACAAAATCAAGGACTCTGATGAACATCTTCAGACTGCTCCGTTGACTATCTTCAGGTAGCTCCAGCTACATGATTCACAAGTTGTTATAGCAACTTGCCAGATTAACTTGCAATTGTTTTGTCAAGGATGTCACTATCCTTAACAAGAAGCAAGAAGGTCCGAAAAATGATTAGATGTATATTCAATCCCCAAACCATAACAAAAATATTTAATGATGACATTATGGTGAGTTTTGATAAATCATTAAAAAATCAGAATGTTGCTTCATAAGATAAGCCTAACAAAAGAGAGTAGGATCATCGATGAAGGACACATAATGCTAGGATTCACCTTCAGTAGGAACAGTGAAGGTCCCCATACATCAGAATGAACCAAATCAAATGAGGCAAGGGAAACCAAAAGACTTTCATAAAATGATAAAGTACATAACTTTGCTAATTTAGAATCTTGATAGTCTAAAATATTACTACTCTGCAATTTTCATAACTCTGGTGTGGAGGGTAAACATTTTAAATGAGAATTAGATACATGTACAAGACGAGAATAACATAAATAGAAATTAGAAGGACTCAAACGAAAAGAAGATAAGTCGACACAGCAACCTCAGGTACTTTCAGCTCATATAATATGTAAAGTCGCTTGTCCAAATCATCTTCTTAGAATGACTATCCTAAACATAAGAATAAGAACAAGAAAAAAGAACTTATAAGACAGAGTTGCACAACTGACCAACAGAGGCAAGATTCAAAGTAAGACTCGATATATGATAGACATTTGAAAAATACATTTTTGGAGTGCAAATAAAGCTAATCCCGGCCACTGGCTGAGAGTACCACCACCAGTCATTATGGGTTCAGAGGGTGTATATTTAATAGATAAAAAAGGAATTAGAATCGTGCGACATATGACACAAAGCTCCATAATGAAGAATCCAAATAGCGAAAGATATACTTGATGCGTTACCAGAAGGCAAAAATGTAAGTGAGGAAACAGACATGACACGTGACTTGAGGTTGTTAAATCCTAGTGCGCCATGGATATATGTATGGCATGTATTTTGGCAAACAATACAAAATATCAAGGCTGCAACAGAAGGTGACACAGTGCCAGTTCAGACAGACGCGTGCAAAAGAATTAATCAAGCTCGGCGGAAATATTGCATCTGTAAATAAATATTTTGGGAGATATTCTGATGGTAATATTCACCAACATACTGGGATATTTTGCTAACAATATTCATGAGATTCTGCGATCTCCGGAATATTAGATTGTGTTCTAAATTAGGAAAGTATTATCAAATTATCTACAAATTCAATCTTTTTTATATAGGATTGAGGAGATTGGGAAATGTGGACTGCGAATACACAGATTACTTGATCCAAGAACGCAGCAAGCAGGAGCCATCCCAACATCGATCATCGTCGGAGATTGGTTGAAGTTGAGCTTAAGAGAAGTTGATCGCTAAGTGCTCAAGAACATCGTTGAACAGTCTCTGTTACAGTGCTGATATTCTCGGGAGGAGAACTTCCGATCTGTGGGAGGCAGATCGAGGTGAACAGAGAGGGATCTCAGTTTGAGGGAGTCAGACGCACTCACGGTGATTCAACTACATAGTGGTAACCAAGGGAGTTGTGTTACTTAAAGATCTATTATACTTGATTATACACATAGTGAAGTGATTTCCACTTGGGGTTCAGAGAAACCTCCCCTGAGTAGGCTCGGTGAACTGAACAGGGTAACATATCATGTGTCATTTACATTCCTTCGTACTATTACTGTTCTGACTAACAATCATCGAAATGCAATTTATTAAAGCATAGTGAAACAGCTAACAAGTGGTCTGGAACAATTCTTATGGGACATACATATAATTTTCAATTGGTATCCGAGCGGGACACTCGTTGTACATAGTGTGATGCAGAGACTGTATCCAAGCTATTCAAGATGAGTTCGAAAGAAGAGGAAAAACCAAATTACTTGGCACTCACCACTGTCACAGAAACTTCAGAGATCAAACCTGAAATAGATAATTACAGTGAAAGTGACAGTGATACAGAAATTACCGAAGAAACCATGGTAGAGAAATACAAAGATCTAGATGAACAGTGGGGAGAGGCAGTGAAGTCAAACTATAGATTGAGAAAGCAAGTTGTGAATGTAAAGGCTGAGAAATACGAGCTGTCTGAATTAGTTAAACGGATGCAATCAGAACTTGAAAAGGAGAAATTGGAACACTCGAAGGCTGTGACAGAGCTGTTAAGGGTAAGAAAGTATGTCTGTTTGATGAACAATGGGATAAAGACACTCGACTCTATCTTTGGTGCTCAACGTACGAATCGTGGGAGTCCTGGTTTGGGCTACGAGCATAAGAAGACTTGTGGTAAGACTGTATTTGTTCAAGCTAAAAATCCAAATTATGCTAACAGTGTTCATCCAAGTCACAGATTTAATAAGCGTTGGACAGAGGACAAGTGTATCTGCTATTTTTGCAACACTCAAGGTCACATCTAGAGAAAATGCCCGACGTTCCATGCAAAATATCATCTACAAAGATCTGTGCCTCTCTCAAAACCTTTGAACAACAATTGCTACGTCGCATATAGTTCTTCTTCTCACCTTGAGAAAGACCGGTGGTACTTTGACAGTGGCTGTTCAGCCCACATGACCGGGGAAGCCAGCTATCTGCCTGATATACAGAACTCGGATGGACGGACGTTCGGTGATGGAGGAAAAGGAAGGATCATTGGTCAAGGTACATTATCAGTTCAAGGGATGCCCACAATTAACAAAGTGCTCCTTGGGGAAGGCCTTCAAGCCAATTTACTAAGTATAAGCCAACTGTGCGATGGAAAGCTGAATGTTCAATTCACCAAGGATTCATGCCAGGTCATCAACAGTAAAAGGAAGTGTGTTTTGAGAAGAGCTCGTTTCTGCTGAATTCTAACCCAGAGCCTGTCACATCGCACTGTTTTCTGTCTAAACAAGATGAACTAATTATGTGGCACAAGCGGATGGGACACTAGAATTTCAAGGCCTTAAGGCAGCTATTTAAACTTGGACAGGTGCGAGGAATACCTGAACTGAAAGGAAAGACTGATGCTATTTGTGGTGAATGCAAGATAGGAAAACAGACAAGGACTGCTCACCCTGGAACAAATCAAATTCGTACAACCAGAGTACTTGAACTGCTACACATGGACCTGATGGGTCTCATGCAGACTGAAAGCATTTGTGGTAAGATCTATGTTCTAGTCTGTGTTGATGATTTTACCCGTTTTACCTGGACTGTGTTTCTTAGACAAAAATCAGACACTATTCAAGCTGTGATTCGCCTGATTCTGAGACTGCAACGTGAAAAAGGCACAACTCTGATTGCAATCAAGAGTGACCATGATAAGGAATTTGAGAACAACGACATGGAAGAATTCAGTCTAAAACAGGGCATACTTCATCAGTTCTCAGCACCCATAATGCCCTAAAAAAATGGAGTTGCTGAGAGAAAGAATCGTACCCTTCAAGAACTGATGCGGGTCATGCTTCATGTAAAAGGGTTGGCTCTAACCTTTTGGGCGGAAGTGATCAACACTGCCTGTTAAACCCTAAACAGAGTCCTTATTCGCCGTGGAACACAGAAAACTTGCTATGAAATTTAGAAAGGGAAGACACCTTCACTAAAGCATTTTCACATTATAGGAAGTACGTGCTATGTTTATGAGGACAGAGAGTACAAAAGGAAACTAGACCCCTGGAGCAGTGAATGAATATTCTTGGGATGCTCCACTAATAGTCGGGCATACCGTGTCTATATCAAAAATCCAAAACTGTTATGGAGTAAATTAACGTGACAATTCAAGATTCAGATTATTCGATCCGCACAGATGAAGATGATGTTGCCTGTCCTGATACAGAAACTAGCAAGCTGTCTCAGGAAGAACAGATGCGTGTGTCAGACCCTGTACCAGAAATTCGGGATGATGACCATGTATCTGATACAAAACCGGAGTAAGTTCCAACTATTCAACCTACACAGCGCATTCAGAGAAATCATCCAATGTCCGATCTTATTGGAGATCCACAAGCACCAAGAAGAACCCATGGCAAAGTTATTGATTTTGCAGAAATGCTAAATGAATCATATTTTCTGTCATCCGTTGAACCTAAGAACATCAAGGAAGCAATTCTTGATGAACACTGGGTCAGTGCCATGCAAGACGAACTCGCAGAATTTGCTAGAAACGTTGTTTGGACACTTGTACCGAGATTGGTGGCACAGGGGTATGCACAGATTAAAGGCATAGATTTCGATGAAGCATTTGCCCCGGTTTCCCAACTTGAAGCCATAAGACTACTGCTGGCTCTTTCATGTCATCTCAACTTCAAGATGTTCAGATGGATGTAAAAAGTGTGTTTCTCAACGGATGGCTAAATGAAGAAGTACACGTTGCTCAACCTAAGGGGTTTAAAGACCCGTTTCACCCTGATCATGTGTATCGCCAGTGGCGGTTCCAAGGGGGGGCTGGGGGGGCACGTGCCCCTCCTACCCCAAAAGCTATTTTTTTTAATATTACCGAAACTCTCGATCCAAATCAGCCCAATTCCTAGATTAACCTACCGGCTGTTTGATTCGTGCAAGCTTTGGCAAGTGATTTGGGAGAGTCAAAGCGTGTGCATAATCTTGGGCGAATCAATTTTGATTCGGGCAAGCTTCAAAGTGATTTGGGCGAGTCAAATACTCAATTTGCAATGGAGCTGGGCGAATCACTTGATTCGGATAAGCTTCAAAGCGATTCGGGCGAATCAAATGTGCTTGGCAAATTCCTTGACAAGGCCCTGTATGAACTGACAAGCGGCCCGAGCATGGTATGAACGACTCGCAATATTTCTTGTTCAACATGGCTATGTGCGAGGAGGAGTGGACATGACCTTGTTCGTGAAGCAACATAACAACGAGAATTCATCATTGCACAGGTCTATGTGGAAGACATAGTATTCGGGTCTCCATCACAGCGTTTAGTGGATCAGTTTGTTGAACAGATGCAAAGTGAATTTCAAATGAGTATGGTGGGAGAAGTGGTCTGCAGGTACATCAGAAATCCAATGGTATCTTTATAACACATAGAAAATATGTTAGAAACTTGGTGAAGAAGTTCGGATTGGAGAATGTTAGCCATAAGCACATTCCCGCAGCTATACACGTAAAGATCACAAAAGATGAATCTGGAGTAAGTGTGGAACAGATCCTGTACAGGAGCATGATCTGAAGTTTACTCTACCTTACTGCCAGTCGACCTGACATCTGCTATGTTGTGGTGTTTGTGCCAGGTACCAGAAAAACCCAAAAGAAAGTCACCTTGCTAGTGTAAAACATATAATCAGATACATAAGTGGAACAGCAAACTACGGACTGTGGTACACCAAGGACAACAGTTCTCACTTAGTTGGGTATGGGGATGCTGATTGGGCCGGCAGTGCAGAAGATCGAAAAAGCACTTTGAGTGGATGCTTCTTTCGAGGAAATAACTTAGTTTCATTGTCTACTGCAGACGCAGAATATATAGCTGCAGGAAGTTGTTGCACCCAGATGATCTGGATAAAACAGATGCTGGAAGAGTATGATCTGAAACGGGGGAGATGATCTTATTTTGTGACCATATGAGTGTAATCAACATCTCTAGAAATCCTGTTCAGAATTCCAGAATAAAACATATTAACATAAAGCATCACTTCATTCGTGAGTTAGTTGAACAAAAGATCATCACACTAAAACATGTTCCCTCCGATAAACAACTAGCTGATATTTTCACTAAAGCCTTGAACAATGCTCAGTTTGAAGCACTTAGACTGGAACTTGGTTCTATGTGTTGTCGACACTTAGTTAGGCTCGGGAAGGCTTGACCAGTTTTGGAACAATGTGTATGGAATTGTTGAACTAGTTAAGCAGCTAGAGGAAAAGATTCTGATGTTTGTCTCTCATATTAGGTGAAGCACAGTCTGAGGCAGAGCATGTGTGACAGGTCATGAATGACGAGGCAGATATGTTCTCGATCTTTTGGAAAGAAGAAACCAGCAAGATCCGAGAGTCCGATTGAGGTTTCTAATTCTTTGAAATTCGTGTTTTGAATTCCTAATTCGCTCATATATATTTGCAGAGCATCCAGGTGAAAGCTCCAAGTGCTAAAAAGGAGCGGAGAAAAAAAAAAGCTCTTGGATAAGCCTCCAGTACAGAAGTCTGTAACAGTTGAAGCTGGGTCCATTTCAAAGGTTCTGACAGTCAGGGGGAGTTGCCTTCCGAGAGGACTGAGACGATTCAGTGACAGAAGGCGAAGTCGGTCAAAAGGTCTTTGGCAGACAAACTTGAAACAGACCTGTCTCAAAGAAGAAAATGAGTGAAGTTAGTTGGTCAGAAAAAGGGCCAGGCCTCGAGATCAGCCAAGCAGTTTGCCTAGAAGACTGAAAAGAATGTAAAGGAAGCAGAATTTGGATTGATGCAAGGATCAAATGATGCGTTGTCACGAGAGAGTAAGGATCCGGTTGGTAAGACAGTCTCTGGTGGAGTAGATAAAGAGGCAGATGGATTACGCTGAGGCCGTTCCAGTTAGTTTTTCTCCAAAGATCACTTAGCCTGAGTCAGTTGCTGAGAAAGTCAAATAGAATGAGGAATTGATGGATTCCTCTATTGCAACATGACTGTTTAAGCAATATGGGATAGTAGAACAAGATAAAAGAAGAGTGCGGCCACTAAGATAGGGGGAGCAGTGTCAAGAAGAAGGGCAAGATTGTGGCAGGAAGTCCAAGAAGTGACCACCCTATCAGAAATATAAAGTGGAGAGTCTTTGACAAAGTCTGTCACGGTATCAGAAGTATGGTTCTGCAACAGTGAGCTTGATAAGAAGTGAAAGATTGTTCAGGAGACGTGAGTTATTTAGGAGAATGTTTTGAAGTCTCTCAGGATGTCAAGGATATTGAGGATGAATCAAACATGTGTTGCAGAGATGAGAAGACACCCCTGTCTAGTTTTGGTTGGTTATGTATATCCTTATCACTTTTGTTGACAAAAAGGGGGAGCAATGTTACAAGGAGGCGCATAATGGATTCTTGCCTTATGAGAGTTGAAGAAGTTTTGCCAAAACAAATGTCAAGAGGAAGATTGTTAAATCCTGGTGCCCCATGGATATATGTATGGCATGTACTTTGGCAAACAGTACAAAACCATCAAGGCTGCAACGGAGGGTGAGACAGTGCCAGTTCAGACAAACGCGTGCAAAAGAAACAATTAAGATTAACGAAAATATTGCGTCTGTAAAATAAATATTTTGGGAGATATTCTGATGGTAATATTCTCCAAGATATTGGGATATTCTGCTAACAATATTCATGAGATTCTGCGATCTCCGGAAGATTAGATTGTATTCTAAATTAGGAAAGTATTATCAAATTTTCTAGTTTCCTAAAAGACACAAAATGAATCTTATTTATATAGGATTGAGGAGATTGGGAAATGTGGACTGCGAATACACAGATTACTTGATTCAAGAACGCAACAAGCAGGAGCCATCCCAGCAGCGATCATCATCGGAGATTGGATGAAGTTGAGCTTAAGAGAAGTTGATCGCTAAGTGCTCAAGAACATAGTTGAACAGACTATGTTACAGTGCTGGTAATCTCGGGAGGAGAACTTTCGATCTGTGGGAGGCAGATCGAGGTGGAAAGAGAGGGATCTCAATCTGAGGGAGTCAGACGCACTCACGGTGATTCAACTACATAGTGGTAACCAAGGGAGTTGTGTTACTTAAAGATCTATTGTACTTGATCATACACATAGTCGAGTGATTTCCACTTGGGGTTCAGAAAAACCTCCCTGAATAGGCTCGTTGAGCTGAACAAGGTAAACATATCATGTGTCATTTACATTCCTTCGTACTATTACTGCTCTGACTAACAATCATCGAAACGCGATCTGTTAAAGCATAGTGAAACAGCGTCTAGAACCGTTCTTATGGGGCAGACGTATAACTTCTAGAGGTATTGAACTTTTGAAGCTGCTTTTGTAAGTGTAGCTAAATAAGTACTTAGAGTGCTTGCAGAATCTATAAGTGGAACAAGAGCTGCCACGGATGGAGACAAAGAGTGTAGAGATTGTTGCTTGGTTTTGGTCTGTTCAATGGTTTATGACATTAAGCCCTCCAATGACCCTCCTGCTTACGAATAAGCACTCGTCGTAACCGACTTTGGCTGAAGTCTTCTGGTGATTTTCTGACCGAGTAGGTGCTATGAAACAAAATAATTGGGAAGAGGAAGAATTTCCTTGTCTGTAGACCCTTTATCATCAAAAGATTTCAAGTGCATCTCTTCTGCTAATAAATCAGATGCTTCTCTTCTGAATAAGATTACGATGCAGAATTTTACCACAGAGACGTTCAAATTTATCTGGAAGATCCCTCAAAACTAGCTTCTCTTCTCTCTGAGCAATATAACAAGTGAATGCCCGCAACTCTGCCGTTTTTGTCAAAGCAAACTGATCTCATAGATTAGACAAAAAAAGAATAAAAAATTCATGAATATTCATATTATTTTATTGAAGATATTGACTTTGATTGCAATCAATTGTTAGTGGTTATGGTCTTTTTTGAATTTTGTATATTTTTGTATGACTTTTATGGTGGAGAAGTTATGAGTATGTGTGTGAAGTGAATATTTAGTATGAGAATTGAGGTTTTGGCTTGTATTAAATTAAGTTTTTATTTTTAAGAGGCAATAACTTATATACAGATGAAGCCGCCTTTGTTAAATATAACTTCATATATTTCATTCTAATAGATCGAAGCAGTTGGTTGAGCTTATGTTCAATAATAACAAACCGTTTTTTGCCTAAGATTACTTTTTATTGAATTCAAACTTTGTCAAATGCGTCTTGACACAAAATCACTATATTAACACCAAGCGGAAGCTACAATACGAAGGCGGCAAAACAACGACATGATTAGCGAAGCTATGTATACAAGATGACAATCCGAAAAAAATTTAAGAATAATGACATTTGAAAAACAAAGTTCGTGAATTGCTGCAAATCTAAAAAAATTTCCAACATTCCAAACTCTTACATTCGACAGATAATTTATTTTATAATCATCATAAGAAGAAGCTTGGAATAATGAAAATGACGTCCTTTTGTCATGTTATAATCATACGTGTTGGAGCTTTGATGAAATCAAAAAAGTTGTGGTCGCAATCTTACAAAAAACTAAGCATTTCATTTGCGTTACTGTCCTCAGAGTTCTGTGTATTTTTTTATCTCTGTCTACCAACTCGTAGAAGCAACCCAAATAATCGCACGGACAAAGAATAATTCCACGTTAAATTAGATGACCTGTATTGTAAATTGCTGGATTATCCCACAATGGCCGCTAGCTTGTTTTCAATAGTTATATATATATTGTATATTGCTATTACGGCGATATTCAAGCCATCTGATGAAGAGAATGGGCCGCGAACAAGGCTTTTTATTTTCCAGGCCTAGAAACGGGTCAAGGAGGATGCAATTTCGTCTTCGGACGATGTGCTGACACGCGTGCGGAGGTCGTCAATTGGCCGTTTGCACGGTAGTCATTCACTTGGTCATCAAAGACTAACCTAACTGAACCGGGACTTACCTTTCTCGTCATAATGAGAGCAACATGAAAAGTTCACCGGTAAAAGATTTGCGAATTAAAATTCAAAAATATAGTTGTCGAACCAAATTCTATAAATACTTCATCCTTATATCATATAAGAAAAGAAAAAGACAGTAAAACAAATTTTGATTATGAAACTGGAGATGAATTAGAATAATATATCATTATCTTTTTAGCATGTTTTATAATCAATTGGTGGTAGAGTATTGTAAGATTGAGCTATTTATAAAGTTCCAATTTAGACGCTTAGAGTTGGCCATCGGTACGTACTTGGCTCTAGCCAGGATGTTTGGCTCTCAATTAATAAATGAGTGGGTTTCTAATTAAAAAAAGAATAATTTTTTCTATACTCACAAGTATTTTACTACTATCTTCTAAATGTAATTTAGATAAAAAAATATATGTATAAGTACAAGTTCCATAAATCCTAAACCATATACTTCAAACCCCTAAACAATTGTACAATAACCCTCAATTCGTGGGTCCAATCGGTGAGCTCAATTCGTGAATCCAATCCGTAGGCTCAACTCGTGTGTCCAATCTGTTGGCTCAACTCATGGGTCAGTTCGACCCAGCTCGTTCGTGGCGAGCTGACTTATAACCCGTTGGTCGGACTGGATTCAAATTTTTTTACTTAACCCAATTCGTGGGCCAATTCGTTTTTTTCCGACCCAGCTCGATCTAATCTTAATTCGCATGGATTATGAAATTTCGACCCATCCCGATCGTGACTCGACCCACTTCCATCTCTACTCATGTCATGTACTTAACAACAGAATAATAATGACACACAAATCAATCACCAAGCAACTTGTGAGAGGCCTAAAAGAAGAAACAAGATTATTGCATCATCGAGCATTGGAATCGTGTTGCTTTTCTCTCATTATTGCAACAAAGTCAAAGCTGCAAGGCACATCAATTAGCTGAGCGAGCATCAAGGCATCTATCTCATATAACTACTTATCTAAAGTATTATTCGCCGCTACGATTCCAATGCTTTAAATCTGCATATTGCCAGCTGAGAACAAGATCGAAGACAGGAATCAGACACAAACATATGTGAGTCACTTCATTTTGTATTGACAATTTGAAGCTAAGCATCCACATGGCCTAATGAGAGCAGTTGTTGATCAAATGAAACTGCCTAATTGTTGTTTAATGTTAGAGATGTGAGATTATTGGTTCAGGTTTTGACAAGTGTTTAAGGTTTGTTAGGAATCAACATATAAAATTCGAATTTAACAGTAAAAGGTTTGGAATAGAACAAATCATCCATTTACCATGAAACTTGGAATCATATGTGAACATCATCAAGGCTCTCAACTTAACTTTATACCACCAAGCTTTTGCTTCTTCACACACACCCCCCTGTTCCAATTTTTAATTGGCAGACTAGTGTATGTATATATATATATATATATCTGTGAATGCATGTAGTTTCGTAGAGAGTAGAATGTGTCATCCTGGTACCTTGTCTTATTTCCTTACCTCAAAAAGCTTTCATACTAGATGGTCTGATCAGCAACAGTCTGCAGTCATGGTGGGAGAAAGCGGCGGCGGTTGCTTGACAAAGAAGTTTTGCGTTTGCTCGCCAACGCAGCATCCAGGCTCATTCAAGTGCAGGCAGCATAAAGCTGAGTATGTCTGGGGTGGAAAATCTGGAAATCTATGCTCTGGTAATCCGTGATAGAAAGTTGGCAGATGGAATAATAATACCTATAAGTAATGTCTATGTATCGATAAGTCGGTTTGTATTGAGAACTCAGTGAGATTTGGATATTGGGATGTTTTAAGGAGTTGCTCCATTGGTTTTATACCAAAGCTTCCTATTGGAAGAAGCTTAATCTGGCCATCTGGGTCATTCATGTCCGATTGAAACAAACTCAAACTGGGATGAATGAAGTAATACTAAAATTTTGATTTATTTGATAAATGGAATATGGTTCTGCTTTAAGTCGGCAGACAATCTGGAGCTCAGAATATCCGTAACCCGCCTTTGAATATGTAGCGTAATCTATTACCTATATCAGCTGTCTCGACTACACAAATGAAACTGTCAGTATGTTGCTCCCAAGTAATCCAAGGATGCATATTGCTTCAGAACTGATGGGGATGCAGTCCTGAAACTGAAATGGATTCTGGTCCTTCAACTCCTTTGAGAGGGTAGAATCGTGTTCATGAGCCTCTTAGAGCAGCAATTCTAGCAGCCAAGTCATCACAGTCGGGCAAATTTGGGTGGACATGCTTATCTGGTCTATCAGGCTGAAACGAAGCTGCTCGAGCAAAAACCTTGGCTGGTTCTGGCGGAACTGAATGTTCATGGGGAAAAGAAATTGATCTGGTATGAGATTGGGAAGGAACCAGAGGAGTCACGCTGCCAGGTTTTACTTTGTTCTCAACATGACGCCTGGTGCCACTAGCTTCAGCTGGCATCTGATGTGGAGCTTGTACATCTGACTTTCTCAACTTTTCTGGATCAAAATTTGTTGGCTTTGTACTAAAATGGATAAGTAGCTTATCTAATTCCTTCTCTTCATCTTTCATGCAAGGCTCTTCATCAAATAAAATTTGTAGGCCTTGTTTTGTGTCACTCCTCCTGCGGCTTGAGCTTCTTCTCTTCTCCACTTTTGCATTTTCAAGGTTTTCAATAGCATCATCATGACCAGATGATGACCTGCTCGAGTGCCGCTTCCTTACTGATTTTTGTAAGGGAAGATCGCTAGTTGAGCCATTTTGATTAATTCGTATGTCATCATGCCCATCTCCCATTCCCTTGCTAGACCCGCTGGCCATTTTTTCGTATTTAATATGATGAGATCCATTATGTGTTTCACCTGTCCTATAAGAATAGCTAGAGGTCAGTCGGCTTGCAACATCCCTTGACGATCCACCAGTATCTTTCCTGTTATAACCAGTGTAGCCCACATCTGCAATACTTCCAGCTTTGACTGCTTTGGGTGGTTTCACGTAAGGAGGAGGAATCATCTTGTTGAGGGATCTCGCTTTAATTTTATCTGCATCCAGCGATTTACTAGCATTAGGAATATTGGCTGAAATATCTTTGTTGTTACGTTGAACTTTAAGACTTTCCGTGGGTGAATTAACTACTTGTCGTCCATGAGAAAAGGTCTGCTGCATCTCTCTTTTTGGTAAAGGAACCTCTCTGTTGTCCTGCAATTCATTCTCCCTGTGGACACCATTCTGCTCCCTTCCATACGAAGATCTCCCTAATTGGCTTGTTGGCACAACCGTGGCTGCACCATGCATTTCACTTGGCAGTTGATGTTTAGAGAAATGAGATTCTTTTATTTTCAGGGATGTAGGGTCATCATCTGCTTTCCTTGCAGCTTTGTCATCGCCACTTTTGTAAGGCATGTGCCCATTGCTGTAAAAATCTTGTCTTCCTAATGACCGCATGTTGATTTCTTCACCTTTTCCATCTCCATTTCTAGCAATAGATCCATTTTGGTCCGAGGAAAGTTTATATTTCACTGTGGATTGGATGTAGTTTTTATCTTTCTGATCCACTGAATTGCCACCATCAGCCATGAATTTATCTTTCCTGGGTACAGATCCATATCTAGATGGCTCCTCCTAATATGAAAAACAACAACTTTTATAAGACGCCATTGGAAGATAACATTTAAACGGCAACATCAGCAGCCTTAAACTTAACACCATTTGCAGCTTCTACTACAACCAAAGTGGATGAGAAATAGACATAGCAGAAGGTACCTGCGCATGAACTGGGCGTTTGGATATCTGCTTCTCAAAAGCGCTGCAGTTCCATGATATTGAATATTCTGCAGCTGTATCTTGCATCAGCTGGATCTTCTTCTCCATTGTAGGAGAAGGTGAAGACAAATTCTCAACAAACTGAAGATAAGAGATTTGACTAGTAGTTATTAGTAAATTTTACATATGATATCAGCTACTGAATCCAATGAAAATAAAAATATTTACCTTCTGATTTACAGAGTACTGCAAAGAGTTGCCATATTTTTCTTGAAATGTTTCCCTCAGGTCACGCAGTTCAGGCAAATCTGAAACCCTTGCAGCGGCAAACATCAGTGATGCTACAGCTACTTTGCATTCGGAAGGGCACTCACTGCAACAGATCCAAAAAGGAAAAGGGTTCAGTATTCATTAACTTCTAGTGTCCCATGTCAGAAACTATTGCCTGCCTGAATATAATCTGATCCTTTGAGGTGCCTTACAGCCCTAAATTTAATCAAACTTGGTGACGAACTTAGATCATGATAAACATTTGCCAACGTTGTGCAAATGCTTTGACAATCACCAGTCTGAAGTATGTCTTCTAAAAAATAATTTATATCAATGTGTTGGCCAACTGATATATTTATACTCTTTTCCAACACAAACATCTAGTTTCAAGTCAGACACATATCTTAACCAAGTATAGCAAGCAATACCCAGTTTATCATGCTGCTGACAAGGTATCAGAGTAGATGTTATACTTTCTATATCATCACTACACATACTGCCAAACCATTAGATGGGTAGCATAAAAAACAAAACAGATAAACTACATAGATAGCAGTATACAAATTACTATCACCCTAAGAAATATCTTCCTTATAATTAAAAATGTTTTCACAAAAAAGTAAAAGAAAAACACCAATCCTCCATTACATGACCCTCTTATATTGGCATTTTGAGGCAACACGTTCAAATATGTGTCCATGGAGTGAAAAAACTAAATATTTGAAGTGTGATATTTGCTTAAGAATTCATACCTTTGTTTCTGCATCGCTGAGAGTTGCTTGTACACTAGGTCACAGCATTGCTCAACAAAGTCATAACAAGAAGAAAGGGTCAGCTCAGACATCAGTCCTTCAATCTGCATTTAATGCGTGAATCATAAATTTAATGCTAATTCAGGTCACCACTAGCAATAAAAATTGAATGCCTCCGCACTTGAATTCGAACATTTAATTCAATTCCATAAAATGAAACATTAACACAATACAATCCCTAAACCCTGAAAAAGAAAGATATCAAATGCATCCTCACTTTTCAATTCCACTCTGGCAATTGATTAGGATAAGATTTTGGTTTTGTGGATAAGGATTCAGTTTTAGGAAATTTCAATAAAATAACAGCTAGATTTTCTGCAACTGGCAATTTTCTAGGACTTGGTAAAAGCAAGTATAATAAAGAATGATCCTACTGTCCCAAACTCCCAGGTTTAAGGTTTCGGTTCTACGTTCCTGGAAATTATCAGGAGCGGAACGGACTTAACCAATTGAAGCTTCCAAGGACTTCTTACTCTTCCATAAGCATTGGTGTCCAAGCCATTAGCAAGCAGATCAGATATGTCTTTCTTCAGAAACCTTTCCCTGGCGCTCCTCTTCTTCCGTATCAATTCAATCCTCGCCTTCGTCGCTTTAATCGAAGACTTGCTGAAACCACAAATCAACGATACACATTTCAATCACCAATTAACACAACGATGAACTGAATCTCACAACTCACCATTTCGAGGCGAAACCTCGTCCTATGAAGGCGTCCAGCATCTTGGATCGCCGAATCAACTCCGACCAACGCCGGAATAGAATGCGGAAACAGAAAATATTATAAACGCCCCAAGCGAGCTGGAGAGTGTATGGAGGTGAAGGAGCTTCGATCGCGGAGCCCGGGAAGTGTAAAGAAAAAGCCGAAAGAGGAAAAAGAAGAAGCCGAAAGAGTGGTTATATGGCAAGTGAATAGTATATTGTTTGCAAGATGGCCAATCCCTAGTCGACAGCTGTCTGATTTTTTCAAAACATTTTACATCAAAACGAAACAGTTGTAATACAAGATACATTACAACGCGTCGTTTTAATGAGGTTTTCTTTATGTCAAAATCATTTAATTTTATTTGAATAAATTTTAAATTGCAAAAGTTACATCATATTATTATAAACGCAGAATATAAAAAAAATGTCGCATTATGATTATTATATTTGATTGAGTTACACCTCCGTCTTAGTGGCAAAAAAAACCAAAATAGTGAATCAATATATGTGTAGGATTTTTGATGTTACCTAGTCCTAACTTGTGTAGCATTGTTTTTTCTAACGAGTCTCTTTTTAAAGTTTAGTAAAAATGTTGTGACAATCCAAGAAAAAAAAGGTTGTGGAGATCAATTTTCCATTTAAAGTGACATTGCGAGTCATGAGTAACCAAACATGTGGCAAAAATATTCATCTACCTGGTCGTTTGTTATCTTATTTGCAAGTGGAAATGTTTATTATTTCATTTGCAAGTAGAAATGTTTGGTACATATTAGGCGTTTGTTTTGCATTTCTTAAAACTTAGGCAACAGGTCCATTTGGGTATGACATAATATATATTATTACATATTTCTGAAGAGAGAAAGATCCGTATTCATTTTCATTGCTAGCAGAGATCTAATGGTATAATGTTTTGATAGATTTCAGACCTCCAGTAGAAGGTTGCAAAATGTTTTAATCAGGACTTCACTAACAACAACAAAAAAAAAAGAGTCAGAGGCAGAATAAAAAACAGCCAACAATGACGTCATCAAACATGAAGCGTGAGATCGCGAGTTTGGGGTGGTTGGTAAAAAAAGTCAGTTTAAACAACAACGACTATTGACTTAAGTGATTAGGAGGATTAACAACAACTTGTTATTCTCAAGTGGAGAAACAATCGGTGAAATTGTTCTCTAATTTTGGTAAACTCATTTATTATAATTACATTAAATACAGCAGTTAGTATTTGCTTCCCTTTTCTTCTGCTTTAGGTGAATTGCTCCACTGATTTTCGTTGAATAACATCTGTACAATTACATCATTTACACTTATTTTTTTCTTTCTTTTTACACTTAGGTTTCAATTGTTTTAGAAGTCGTGTTTAAAGTTGGATTGAATAAATTGTCTTACGTTGCTTAGCTATAATCTCTTTCAGTTACCTAAATATTAAACTTAACTTAAATATTTAATTATACTTACATAATTCCATCGACGCAGATAGCCACCGGGCACATCCGCCGACACCATCACATTCTAACCCTCGCCCACTACCGCATTCACATTATTGTTAAGTTAAATTACTTATTCACCACTAATCTATTCACAACC
Organism: Umbilicus rupestris; assembly: GCA_963678935.1. NCBI lineage: Eukaryota > Viridiplantae > Streptophyta > Magnoliopsida > Saxifragales > Crassulaceae > Umbilicus > Umbilicus rupestris. The sequence continues at coordinate 2,869,217 of OY787617.1, forward strand.
CACAATTAAAAATAAAAAAATTAACTTAAACGTACTTAACTTAAACTAACTTATTTACTAAAATTTTAAGTGCTAAAGAATATGGCGTAATTAAGCTAGAACGAACTATTTCATATGGGATTATATAACCATTTTTCATAAACTTGAATTTCAAATCAGAATGGGGCTATTGAAATTCAACATAAATATCTATCCAACATATTAGGTAAATATGCAATATCCGGATGTGTATAACCTGAATATATATTAGGCTTATTTTAGCCATAGCATAAGAAATTTTTTACGTTTTTTAAATTTCAAAAATCCTTTTAAATTATTCGACTAATACTGAACTTATCTCTGATAATTTGTTCGACTAATACTGAACTTATCTTCTGATAATTTGATGTAGGTAATATGTCATTGACATATAATTACTCATGAATTAGTGATCCATTCAATCATCCATAAAATTTACCTCAAAATCGTATGAGACAACGATTTGATGAAAGTTAAAGCACGCATACGGAAAGTCTGCTTAAGTTCTTAAATTAAGTTACTTAGTTTACAAACCATATTCATTTGACGCAACTTTCTGAATGTACCATATAAGGTGTTTCATCAATGTCACTATCGATAAACACTAGTTTAATGTCTATCTAACTCAAGATCCAAAAGTGATGTCAATGCCATGATTTGTCACTGATTTTTTTTAAAAAAGAAAGAATGTGAGGGTCTCATAAATGAATCTCTAGATACAAAACATGCCTTACAACTTTTGAAATTGTCATTTGAGTCGTCTTTAAATTTTCATTTACAATCAATGGACTTCACATAGTCCGAAAATAAAATAATTTTCCAAACTTTAATGTCTTGAATTTCATGACCCCGATCCAATTTAGAAGGTTGGTGCCTTTTATGGGTTTAGGATTTCATATTCCTTTATTCCACTTTCTACCTTATGTTCGATATAACTGCATAAAAATACACTTCTCCCCTCAATAAAGATCTCCCTAATGACATATTTTCTTAAGGTTGTTGAGTTTTTTCTTCCAGAACAATATTACTTTTTGGTCGAGGATCTAAACTTGCTTATTGATCAATGACCTATTTAGGAAACCATACATTTATAAAAAATAATGGTGTATCCCTCTTCCTTTTAAAGACAATCTTTCTCATACCAAACTCAATGACAAAATTATATTAATTCCTATAACTTAATATGAGATAATTAGAGGATGACTAACAGAAATGGACTGACAGACTAGCCGGACTATCTCGACTCTGCTGTAGGGGCTAATTGTAGTCGTTACTTAATAAAAAATCGTCCGCCAAAATCTTCTGCGTGCCAAAAAATAATTTCTGCCTCAAGATAAAGAGTGCCGCCGACAGCTCCATACCCTTGTCAGTCGACCTTACCGCCACGGTCTTAACCAGCTTGTCCGCTCTTTCTTTTAAACCTCCTAAAGATTCCATGATAAAAGGTACGAACATAAGCCAATTGGCTGAACAACCAACTCTTACTTGGAGATTTCCTCTCCTACAAAGGAGGAGACAATAGACACATTCACATAAAGGGGGAGACAATTGACACATCCACACAAAGATCTCCAACTCCATCCCACATAGGTACTAAAATGTCCGCTGGCTTCTCTCCCCCAGCTAGAAGACTAGCCACCTCCAGCATAGGCCTCAGATTAGCCTCCTTAAAAAAGTAAACAATACATCTCTTACCGCATTATGCCTCCGAATCCTCCTCCCACCCAAGGACAATGAGAGTCATGATCACCAGCCGCATCAAAATTGTGAAAATCTCTACAGGCAGTACAAGCACGAGAAATAGCAAACACATTGTGTCCGATACGGTACTCGAGGGCCAAATGATACGCTGCCAGGTTCATACGAAGCCCAAAGAAAAGCGTAGGTACCGTTGTGGTCCAAGTACCGCTTCCCGATGCAGAAACTGCATTCAATAGGGTCTTTACCCGGGCCTCTCCCTGTCGCTTGATCTCTTCCTTGATGACTTCCGTAGCTAAATCAGTAAGCCACTGCTGTGGCTTAGCCTTCGACCTTAGCTTCTCCAAACCAACTGGAGAGGTAGAACGAAACCTCAATTTCCATTCTTCAAGAAAAACTCCACACCTTGACAAAGAGAATGAATGCTTTGTAAGCATCTCCCATAAACCCCCTGTCTACACGAAGGAAGCTATCAAAGCCGAGAGAGACACATCGTTTCCCACCGGAATACTAAGCCCACCAAACTTTACAGGCAAACCCACCAACCTCCTTTGCTCTATTGTGTAATCTGCATTCCAGATATGCACCAAATTCTGATGCACAGTTGCATCAAAAGAACAAATCAATCCCTCTATCCAGTCAGGCGGTGAACTCCTCAATTATACATCATCGCATGCCTACGTATGCCCGTAAAAGTAACAACTCCAACTGCAGATTATCCAACTTAGACACCTCTGCTAGAATGACCTAAATACCAAGAACTCTTTTCCCCACAACATAATCGGTCCGTCTCCCATCCACTAAAATAGGATTACCCAAGATAGACAAAGCCGAAGAACAAGAGACAACAAAACCATCAGGCACCTCAGGAGGTCAGTCTTGGTCTCCACGAGGCTACCACCACAAGGATTTACAATGGTTCACAACTAACCCTAGTCGTGGGCCCGAATCTCGAATGACCCCAAACGCTTCCATCAAATCTTCTTGGTGACCCATCAATAAGCCTTCGTCAAGGTACCAAGCATTGAGACCAAGCGAGGACATAACTCCCCAATCCGACATAGCAAACGCTACAAATGTCCCAAAGAATGACCTTGTTGCACCCAGCGAGAACTACGAATGGTTGACTCTTCAACAAAGAGCAACGCTTGGGACCCATAACAATATTCAATCCAAGCACCCAGCTATGGAAAGTGGCTTCGCACTCCCTCTATGAAAACTTCTTTGCTGACTAGATTAAGAGCATTTGTGAGATCCACCTTCAAAACCCCCAACCCCTAAACAACTGAATGCTTCGCCACCAAGTGGTTCAACGAATATGTAATAGCCTCTGTTGCCACTATCACACCCACACCCAACTGAAAAGGCAAGAAATGAACCATTACTGAAGCTCTAACAACACTTTGTTCTGTCTCAATACACTTGTATTGTTTACAGTGCACTTATTATTCATACTGGGTTTACAAAAGTTGTATTGTATTTTTTGTTTAAATCATCAATGCACTTTAGTTGTTTAATCTCCAGTTTATTGGGAAACACATTTTGATATGTATTATAATGAAGTTTCTGTAGCAATGCACCTCCGTTTTGAAAATGCACTTTATTTTGCAATGTTCTGATCATGCACTCTTGTTTCAAAATACATTTTAGATGAAATTTTAGACATGTAATGGAATTTAGGTACCAGCTACACATACGGATTTTGCCAATGCACTTTATTAAGCATCAGTACACTTTTTTTTTTTTTTGAAGATCCAATTGTTAACACAACATCCTATAAGTGGAACTTTTGAAGAATGCACTTCAATGTGCCTTATGTTTTTCTATTTCCGCTACAAAGCCTGTTAATATTGCACTGTAAACCGTTATCTGCTCGGGTGACGAAGAGGATTCTGGTGCAATTATTTTAACCTAATGGAATAAATATTGGACTCATTTATGCTCTCAATATATGAAACCTCAAACTGACATGATTTTGTACTCCTACAAATCATCATTGTTGCTCTCTTGTTGATTGTAATTTATTGTTTTGGGTTTTCTTTTCTTTGATCCTCAAGAAACATCAACGCGCTTTATGAGTAACTGATACATCCAATGGGCTTGAGTAACCTATTAACACAAATTCATGCACTTGCCACGTAATGCACTTTGAAATTTACTGCGCGCTGCCGGTGACGAGTTACAACGGTTGTTGTAGCACTTTCTAGGTCACTTTGCGGAATTTGTTTCTCTGGCCAAACCTGAATGACAGTTGATCGGTTAATTTTTATCGATTATTTGCTTCATTCGATGATGAAATTCGATCCTCTCCCGAAATTTTCATTGTGTTTTTACCACTATAATCTCCTTTCAGGTAAATTATGTTATATCGAGGCTTTGTAATTCGTTTGGAACAAAATAAGGCAAAACACAAAGATTCAAACGAATACAGACCAAATCTGGGCAGATTGACCTATTCGCCATCAAAGGCTTGCCTAGAACATGATTCTTATCCGATTGAGGAGTGCTATATCTTGTTGGAAAGCTAACTCAAATTATAGTATACCACAAGACGTAATTCGAAGGTTTAGATGGTCAAAAAAGCAAAAAAAATAGATTTACAGTGCTAAGTGAACAGTAGCCCGGTTCAAGTAAGAACCATCGGTTTACTAGTCAATCCGCCGGTGTACTTGTCAAACCGGTGGTTTGGTGTTGAACCGGCCCCAAAGGCAAAATTTCATGATTCTCTGAGACAGGTCGGTTCAATGTAGAACCGGCGATTTACCAACTGAACAGGCGGTTTGGACACTGAACCGCCAGTTTGACACCAAACCGGTCCGGAACTTAATTCTAAAAATCAGCCCAATTGATTTTAGTATAAATAGAAATTCAGGACTCATTCACAAGGGTTGGACGATTGGGAGTGAAAATGTAGTATGGCAGTGTTTGACAAAACCAGCACAAGTGAACAAGGAGCTGCTACAGCTCAAGTGAACAAGCAGACCAGCACAAGTGAACTAGCAGCAGCTGCAGCAGGGGATGCTATAGCAGGAGCTTGTTCAAGTGGCTGCATCATCTATCCGAGAAGCAGCAGCAACCTAGGGTTGATCGAAGCTGAGGGAATTACGAGTGCATACACAGAATTCAGAGTGAGCAATTTTTGGTGTGTGACGGACGAATTCTTCGATCATCACCCGAGAGCAGAGCGTGAACGCAGAGCTGTGGTGACAGAAGCAGAAGGGAATCAGGACTTGCAGAGTCTGATTCGAGCTTGATCTGGAAGCCAATTGAGAGCAGTGGTGCTTGTTGGTTGATCAAGGGCAGCCGCGGAAGAACTGACGGGTGTGTGGCTCGGTTGAGTGTCTAAGCGGTGGTTCTCGCTAGTGGCAGGTGGTCACTGAGTGAGGGGGAGTATTCCAGAGTGTGCAGCGCTCGTGGAATAGTTCGAACGGCTCGGCAGAAGGCTTTGGAGCGACGCGGACAATTGTGCTTCAGCTGTGTGTTACAGCAGTTGCTACAGCAACCCTGCTGAGTGAGTGTAGTTTAGAATAGGCTGAGTTGAGAAGTCTGTAGCTATTCTAGATTGACATTTGTAGAGGGCGTGCAGACACAAGTCAGAGCCTGTTCTGATTGTGTCAAGTGATCCACACAAGGTTGGGTAGCATAGGTTGCGTGGAGTTGTAACCGAGTGTACTTGGAGACCTTCGTGTTTAGTGGATTGAGGACTGGAGAATAGTCCTCCCCAGACATAGGCAGTTGGCCGAACTGGGTGAACAAACTTCTGTCTTGTTCATTGTTTGCTGAGACAATTTCCGAGTGAACAAGAGTGTGCTGCAGCAACTGCTTGTTCACAAATCTGCCTAATTGAGACGCTGTGAATTTCAATTGGTATCAGAGCGGGAGCTCGACACACAGAGTAAAAGATCCTACATGTCTCTGAAGTAGCCACGACAATGAAGGAAGGACAGAGCACAAGCAGACCTCCATTGTTGGAAGAAAGCAACTATGGATATTGGAAGGCTAGGATGAAAACCTTTCTCAAGGCCATTGATGAGAAGACCTGGAGAGCAATAATGGTCCAGTGGTCTCCCCCAATTACCATGGATGAACAGGGAGTCACACGGATAAAGCCTGGAGAACAATGGACTGCTGAAGAGGGAGCTGCAGCAACTGGTAATTCAAAGGCCCTGAATGCAATTTTTGCTGCAGTTGATGCTAACAATTTCAGGTTGATTTCGAGTTGTGACATGGCCAAACAAACGTGGGAAATTCTGCAAACTGCACATGAAGGAACTGATAGAGTGAAGCTGTCAAGACTCCAGATCATTGCTACACAGTTTGAGAATCTGAGAATGCTGGAAGAGGAGACTGTGACTGAGTTTAATGCTAAACTCTGTGATCTTGCAAATGAAGCCCATGCTCTTGGTGAACCCATCCCTAAAGAAAAGCTGATCAGAAAGGTTCTTAGATCGCTGCCCACAAGATTTGACATGAAAGTGACGGCCATTGAAGAAGCTCAAAATGTCAGATTTATGAGGCTTGAAGAGTTGATGGGGTCTCTCAAACAATTTGAGATGAAGCTGGTTAAAGAAAACATCACTGCTAAGGACAAGGATGTTGGACTAAAAGCTGAAGCAGAATCCAAGAAGCCAGTTCCAGAAGATCAGCTGAGTATGCTTGTTAAGAACCTTGGAAAGCCCCTGAAGAACATGGAATCCAGAACCGGGAAAAGCTCTTCCTCGCGAAAACAATTCAGAAGGGGTAGTGAAAATAAAAGGAAAGGGAAGGAACCAGCTCAGGATGAAGATGAGAAGAAAGAAATGAAAAAGGGAGTCCAATGCTGGAACTGTGAAGGATATGGACATATTGAGGCTGACTGTCCGAGCAAAACCTTAAAAAATTCAGAGAAAAAGAACAGCAAGTCTCTGACAGCAAAATGGAGTGACTCTGAGGATATTGATGAAGAAAACTGTGTTGTGCTAACCAGTGTGTCAGATTTCAACCTCAAACAACTAAAGATGGATGAATTTCACTATGGGATTGAAGTATCTGAAAGTGAAGATGAAGAGGGCTCATCTGACAGTCTGATTGAGTATCTGGGGAAGATCCTGAAACAGTGTGAGGCAGCTCTTCAGAAAAATCTAGCATTGACTGACAGAGTCAAGGTTCTGGAAGAAGAACGTAGAAAATTTCTCCTCACATCCAACAGTCAAGTAACCATTCTGAAAAGGGAAGACATAGGAAGACAAGTTATTGACACTGGTTCCTCACCAGCAACAGCCAAGGAAACTGACTCTCAGAAAAATATCTTGGATGAAATTTTGTCTTATCAAAGACTTGGAAAAGGGAGAACGGGGCTTGGGTATACTGGTGAAGAAAGTTCTAGAGGAACAGTTTTCATTAAAGCCTCAGATGCCATGATAGACGAAAAAATTAATACAGGTGAGCTCCCGAAACCTGCAGGGAAAGTTGGAACTAGACAGGTGAACAAGAGGATGCTGCAGCACCTGGCACATCATCCTTCTAAAACAAAGAAAAAGGGTCAGAATAAAAGGAGTTCTTGCACAAGTATTGGGAATCAGAAGACTACCTTCAACCTGAAGCAACATCACAGAACCGCCTCAGTTGAAAAAGGGGGACCAAAATCCAGAATCAACACATGCTGCATAGAAACTCCGCACCAGTTGCTTCCAGAAAAGTTCATTGCAGGATAGAATCACAAAGAAGGATCTCCAGGACTGCTGAACCAGGGCACTGGATTGCTAAAGAAAGGAGGAAATCACAAGTTATACAGGTGTGGAAACCCAAACATGACAAACTAAGAGATAGGAGCCTTGAGGGTCGGAAGAGGAGGAACTCTCGACAAACTCAGATATGGGTGAAGAAGTCACCATCAGAACCTGTCAAGGATCCGCCGAGCAAAAACTGTCTTCCGGAATGAATAGGTGAACTAGCTCGCGTCTGCTATAGCAACCTGGTCTAAATAAGCTTGTTCATATGTTTTGGTTGCTAAAGATGGGAGAAGGCACATGAGTGGCACGTGATCCAGAAGCTTCAAATTGAAAAAGAAAATAACGGGTAAATCAATTTCTAGGGCAAAGGCAAGTTGAAGGCGCTTCCCAAAAAATCAGTGCTGATCATTCCCACTGTGCGTTCCTCAAATCTTCTACAACCCTGCAACAATGGTGAAGACTCGTGGTTTGAAGAAGAATCTGGCAGCAGACCGACAAGGCAGGTCTGAAAGAAGGACCAAGTTGCGCAATGAAGCCCCTGCTCAGCGACTGGATGTGGTGGTGTGGGAACCAGCACCTCTCCCTGTGTCGCACAGCGAGCCCTCTCCACACGAAGGAACTTCGCAGAAGAGGAGGCGCCTGGTACGTGACGGAGAATCTGTATCCAGTACCGCTGTGCTATCTGAAGAGGCTGTGGGTGAGGAAGTCTCTGGAGAAGAACAAGCTACAGAGGATGCTGTAGCAGGTTCTGCAGAAGAAAGGTGCAGAACACTTGTTATGTCCCCGGGCATTGTGGGTGAAGGGGAGGAAACAGTAGCTGAGTCTCCTGAACAAGAACCTGCTGCAGCACATCCTCCTCCTCCCTCAGACAAAGGAAAAGCTCCTATCCTAATCCCAGTCTCCAGCAGTGAAGAAGAAGAATCAAGTGAAGAAAATGCAGGTGCTTCTGGTGAACCGTCTGTGAGAGGACCTGCATTGGTAGACACAACTGCAACCACAGTGGGAGGTATTTGGTTCAGAAATAGGAGTGCTTCTCAATCCTGGAGTGCTGTTGAGAGGAAGCATATTGTGTCAGAGAAGAGGCTGGACCTGGACAAGTACAGATCAGCAGCAATTATTCAGCTTCTCACCGAGGTAAACCTTCTCAAGTCCCTAACCTTTCCATTCAGATTCAATATAGCTCTGGTTAGGGAATTTATTGTGAATATGGAAGAGAAGTTTGGTGAGGAAGGAGCGGATGAGTTTGGAAGAAGTTGGGTACGGGGTAAGACAGTTCTTATTACCCCAGAAAAAATTGATGAATTTCTTGAGATCCATGAGAATGCCAGAGCTCCCACTGATGTTCAGCCAGAGATGCTGGCTAAGGTTCTGACAAGGGGAGTGTGCCTGTCTTGGGGAGGTCCCAATCTGAGTGCTGCTGAACTAACCTCCAAGAATGCCTTGCTATATCATCTGGGCATTAGAAACTGGATCCCCAGCTCTCACAGGGGAAAGGTTAGCAAAGCCTTTGCTAACCTTCTCTACTCCATTGGGAAGAGGAGGCGAATTAGACTGGGCAGTGTGATGTTTCCCCAGCTGGCTAATCATGCCGGCAGCGCTTCCTCCAGCAAGCCCATTGTGCTCCCCTCCCTCATCTATGGGATGATGGTCTCACAGCATCCGGAGCTTGGTGAGATTTCTGAAGGATTATCTGAGGAGCTGCAGGTCTTCACAGTTGATCACAAGTTGTTCAAAGGGAAGCATGCTGTGGACATAGCTTATGAGGATCCACTCCTGGTAGGTGATTCAGCTCCAGCTCCCCTGGAGGATTCTCTTCCCCCTGCTGCAACAATTCAATCAGCCCTCCGTGCCAGAATTGTGAGCCATCTCAGATCCGAGCTGGTCATTCTTGAAGCCGAAGCCAAAAGGAGGGATGCTAGGCGTGGACAGATCAGAAGTCTGCTTAGAGACCTGGAGTTCCCGGCAGACGAGGAGCAGGCCCCTTGAGCATCTGTGAAAAAAAGGGGGAGAGAAGAAGTAAAATGCTACTGCTACTGCTGCTACTGATGAACTGTTTTTTTTTGCTGACCCTGCGTGGTTGTGCTACGGCCGAGTGTGTCCACACCTACTTACTCTCTATTGTTGGATTTTTTTTATTTAGAGTATTTAGAGTTTTTTTCTGGTTCATGGGAGAGTGCATATGTTCTAGGGTTTTGTCAAAATGCCAAGGGGGGAGATTGAAAATGTAGTATGGCAGTGTTTGACAAAACCAGCACAAGTGAACAAGGAGCTGCTACAGCTCAAGTAAACAAGCAGACCAGCACAAGTGAACTAGCAGCAGCTGCAGCAGGGGATGCTATAGCAGGAGCTTGTTCAAGTGGCTGCATCATCTGTCCGAGAAGCAGCAGCAACCTGGGCTGGTCTAGAAGGGCTGGAAACTCTACGGAGAGCATCTGAAGAATTTCTAAAATGCTGTGGAGTATATTCCAGTGAAGTTTCCTAGTCAGAGAAGGAGATTTGCATTGTAGATAAAAATCAAATCTAATCTCCTAGATTTTAGGAGATAATTGTTCTTTTTGGGACATTGCCTAAACCTGGACATTGCTTAAAGCTGGTGCTGCTATTTAAGAAGAAGAGGTTTAGAGCAGAAGGGTTGATCGAAGCTGAGGGAATTACGAGTGCATACACAGAATTCAGAGTGAGCAATTTTTGGTGTGTGACGGACGAATTCTTCGATCATCACCCGAGAGCAGAGCGTGAACGCAGAGCTGTGGTGACAGAAGCAGAAGGGAATCAGGACTTGCAGAGTCTGATTCGAGCTTGATCTGGAAGCCAATTGAGAGCAGTGGTGCTTGTTGGTTGATCAAGGGCAGCCGCGGAAGAACTGACGGGTGTGTGGCTCGGTTGAGTGTCTAAGCGGTGGTTCTCGCTAGTGGCAGGTGGTCACTGAGTGAGGGGGAGTATTCCAGAGTGTGCAGCGCTCGTGGAATAGTTCGAACGGCTCGGCAGAAGGCTTTGGAGCGACGCGGACAATTGTGCTTCAGCTGTGTGTTACAGCAGTTGCTACAGCAACCCTGCTGAGTGAGTGTAGTTTAGAATAGGCTGAGTTGAGAAGTCTGTAGCTATTCTAGATTGACATTTGTAGAGGGCGTGCAGACACAAGTCAGAGCCTGTTCTGATTGTGTCAAGTGATCCACACAAGGTTGGGTAGCATAGGTTGCGTGGAGTTGTAACCGAGTGTACTTGGAGACCTTCGTGTTTAGTGGATTGAGGACTGGAGAATAGTCCTCCCCAGACATAGGCAGTTGGCCGAACTGGGTGAACAAACTTCTGTCTTGTTCATTGTTTGCTGAGACAATTTCCGAGTGAACAAGAGTGTGCTGCAGCAACTGCTTGTTCACAAATCTGCCTAATTGAGACGCTGTGAATTTCAGGGAGAATGAAAGCAAGAGCGAAGAGACAAGCTTGGAGTGAAGTTCATCGTCACGGGTCCCTCGTTTTATTTTTTTCTACATTCTTGTGTTGGTAGTAATCACCATGAGTAGCGAGTAGTTATTTAGTTCTGGGATCTTACGGATCCCATGCCTGTAACCTGATTTCATGTGCTTTGTACGAACATCAGTGTAGTCTAATGAAAGTTTATGCTTTTCAATTTTTTTATACTTCATTCTATAGTTTTACCATTGTCGATCATTGATTGGGGTGACTGCATGTTAGAACGAAAATAGGTTAGATGCCAAAAAGATGATTGGGTCTGATGTAATTAACCGGATTGAGTAGAGTTGATATCGAAACATGGTAGCTATATTGTTAGTACATGAATCAATAGGAAAGTTGACATCTTTTGTCTGGAAACCCTAGGCTTACTAAATCGAAACTGTTGATAATCCGTGAATGGGCGGCGTTCAATAGTGTAGATTAATTCAGGTGATGATCTGTGAATGGGCGGCTCACCTGATGTCAATTTAGGTTATTTCTAAAGCTATTTTGCATGACTATATGGTGTGATTGATTGCATGAATTGTGTTGCGAGTATAGATTAAGTTCGATCTTGGAATTATTTTTTCTGACTGAATCAACCGTTAGTTAGATTAATTAGGACAATTAGGATAATTAGAACAAACCTAGAATTTTTATTAGGAGTAGCTGAACATATTGATTGCTAGCTAGTATATACACGCGCCTGTTCATACGATCGACCCTTGGCTTACCAAGGTCTATAAATTATTTTTTACTACAATTTGACCCTGAAACTTATATCTGATAACTATAAAGGGTTAAAAATACGAATGTCAACACTCAAAAAATTTGGTTACTGATACAGCCTATTTATACACATTATTTAGATCCTAATCCTATGCTTGTTTGCATTATTTTGTGTACAAGATTACTGGTTTCCAGTGTTTTTGTATTGCAGGGCAAAACGAGGGCCTAAGTCGGATACGCGCTAACAGGCAGCGTTTAGGACGCGCATCACACAGCCTCCGGAGCTAGCGGCGCAAACAGAAGAGTTGGCAGAGTCGACCACGGTGCGCTAACCGATTGCGCTAACCAGGAGCAGTGCGCCATGCGCAGATAGTGGTGTTTCCTAATCCTGACACGACCAGATTTGGAAGTCTCCAAGGATGAGCCTCTTGAGCAGTATATAAAGAGAGGAAGGACTAGGGTTTGATCATCGAGAATCAGCATCCATCATCATCACAGCACACGAGAGAGCAGCGAAACAGAAAAACACACGAGCTTGCTGCGAGGACCTGCGCTAGCCGACTGCGCCAGCCGAGACACTGCAACCTGCACACACCTGCTAGTTGCTGTTTCTTCGATACTTTAGATATTATTTACTGTTTCTATGATGTTTATCACTAGCATGTCTAGCTAAACACTTAGTATCGGTTGGGCATGAATCTATGAGTATTTCCTTTGAGACTTGTGCTTAATGCATAGCCTTTTTGCTTATATTAATTCTGTGCACATTGTTGACAGCTAGTTGCATGAGCAGGGGAAGCCTTGAACCGCAATCTTACTCTTGTTGCTTGTTGTTATATGTTAAACTAGTTGAATAGCCTGACGGTGCCGACTAGGAGTAACGCGCTAGGATAATCAGTTGCTACTGTGATAGGATTCGCAGCTGCTTAGACTAGTCTTAAGAATTAATAGCTCATGAACTTTGATCGGAACATGCGCACATGTTAGGAAGCCTTGATCGGACACTAACATTAGCAAACCAAACTATAGAAATTTAGAGTCGATGATAAGGAATACACTCATAGAGGATTGTCTGCTCCGATACTTCTCATAGTCATAGTACTTAGTCTCTATTGCCTGCGCACGTCTAGTGCAACTCCTGCATTTTACTACTGTTTACTCGCGCACTGCGCAACCCCAATCACTCACACCCCCAGTTTTCGTAAGTGCAGGTTACTAGTTAAAGCTAATCTACTTGCTCCCTGTGGATTCGACCCCGACTTAACCGCTGTACTAAGTGGAAGAGGAAGGAATTAATTTGAACGTGCACAACGACGCGCGCTATCAGTTACCCTGTTCGGCCAATGCCTACATCTGGGGAAGATCACTCTCTGATCCTCAAAATTCCACTATTCATGGATATAGTACAAAGGATTCCAGAAACTCAGCCAACACTAGTTTCAACCTCTACTTCTAACCTAGTCGAAATCTTAGCTCAATCTAATCACACAGATTAGCTCGTAGTCTGATCACATGCACTGGCTTTGTACTACCTACACACTTCCAGTAAAGAACTACAGACTTGACGTACAGACTTAGTCTATCCTATTACAATGTGTAGTATACGGAATGCTATAGAAACTTATATACCAAAATTACTGTAACTTCAGTCGATGACTCTTCTAGCACGCTGTACCAAACAGTCGGACTCCCGCCGAGTTCTTCAAACCCAGACCTTAGCCCCCCTCGATCAGTGACCACCTATCATTATCAGGTAGAAGCGTTCAGCTCTCCAACGGCCTGCAACAACACCCGTTCGCAGCTGTTCTCCGAAGTAGTTGATTGATCCTTCAACGAGCCATGCTCCAGTTGAGTTCTGTAGATCAATACTAGATCAAAATCACTGAGTTTTGATCTCCTTTGCACTATACACAACTTAGCAAAACTACCTAACTAGTCTTTGCTCTTCTCCTGTGGGTTTATCTCTCGTTGTGTATTCTCTGTTTTTCGATATTTTTTGGATCTGTCTCTGCATTCCTCTTATAGTTTCATCGATGATTATCTTTTGGAAATTCTTGTTGCCTTCGAATTCCTAGGATCGCTCAGCATATTTTGAATCTTCTCCTAGATTCTTGCGAAGTTGCTGAGATTTAGTTTCCTACATCGGAATTTAGAAACCTTATCTTTTCTTGGTTACTTCCACCCCCGTTGACGACTTGAGGACGTTTGCAAAGCTCCCCGACCCTTTGGGACACAGGCAGTGTCTCTCTGGACTCTCTCTGTGCAGCTTCAAGATGATTGCTCATTCTGCTCTAGCTTCAAACATCACATATTGCTATAACAGATTCTGTCATTTGTCTTTTTCCCAGCATGCTTCAGCTTTTGTGGTCAACAGATTGCTATAACACTTTCTTGTGCTTGTCGCTGTACTTTGTTGCTGTTTTGTCTATCTTCAAATTGTGCTCCGGCTACGATCTTCAGAGAGTGTTGTAGCATCTTTTTGTGCTGTTTTGTCAAAGATGTCATCTCTTAACACACTTTACTGAACTTGATTACTGATGATACAAACTATCAATGCACTTTATAATAACAAACATCATAGACAATTACTTGGCATGAACAAGCCATCATTTAATACACTTTATTCAAATGCAGCCAAGAGAAGAACCCTAAGCTGTCAATGTACTTACTCGTAATGCACGTTGCCAAACCGAGTAACCAATAACACTGACTGCAATGCACTTTATAATAACACACATCATAGATGAACAATACAACATCTAATTAGCTTTAATAATTAAGTTTTAATTAGCTTTAATTAGCAGATAAGCTTTAATTAGCTTAAGTTTTCTTTTAATAATTAGTTATTTCTGTTTGCTTTATTTTCGTTGTTGTTTCTGACAGCGCGCAATCACCATTAGCCTGCGCAACCTTGAAACAGTTGCGCTGCGCAGATTCTAGTTGCGCACTGACAGACGCAACAGCTTAGTTTTCCTTTAATTTCGTTTTCTTTGAGATTTAGAACAGGTCATGGAGGATAACAGTGTCGTTGGGGACAACTTAGGGGACATAACCCCAGAGGAAGCGAGAGCACATAACCGCGCAGCCCTGTTCAGAGACGAAGTGCAGCACGAGGTTGAAGCAAGGATGGCCGCTGAACTGTATAATGCGCCACCCGCGCGACAAGCTGCGCGACACAGGACAGTGAGCGAGATGTCAGCCCCACTCACGGTTAACCAGCCATGGTGCATAGTGCTTCCACCAGACGGTCATTTTGAACTCAGAAGCTCGCTCATTCATCACATGCCCAAGTTCCACGGGATGAACAACGAGAATCCGGTCAAGCATGTGCGAGAGTTCCTAGTCATTTGCGAGAACATGAAGGCCGAAGGAGAGAGCGATGAAGCGCTGAAGATGAAAGCGTTCCCATTTTCATTGTGTGACACAGCCAGGCATTGGCTGATGAACTTACCAGCAGGATCAATTCACACATGGGAGCAGCTGCAGAAGAAGTTCCTGGACAAATTTTATCCAGCGGCAAAGATCGCGCTACTCAGGAGGGAGCTGGCCGCACCTAGGCAGGGCGCAAGAGAGTCGCTGTCCGAGTATTACGAGCGTTTCAGGGAGCTGGAAGCCAACTGCTACAACCACGGCCTACCCCAGAATGTGTTGATAGAGAATTTCCTGAACGGATTGCTGCCCATGGAGCTGAGATTATTGAATGCATGCGCAGGAGGCGACATTTGCAACATGTACCCAGAAGACGCGTGGCAGCTGGTAGAAGACTCTGCTGGGCAGGTAAGACATCAGCTAACACTTGAAAATAGTCGTGCTCGCTCTGTGCATCAGGTAGAAACAAGCGCTGAAATAAAGGAAATGAAGGCCATGCTGCAGAAGTTGATGAGTGCGCAAGGCGCACAACCAGTTGCGCCAAAGGTATGCGAATTCTGCAATTCCGCTGAGCACAAAACCGACGCATGTCCCACGCTTTTTGAGGAATTTGGAGATGTCAACGCTCTAGGAGGATGGGATAACAGAGGGCCACAGAGGCAGAATCAGCCGCGTTTTGGACTAGCCGCAAATGGGTTCAGATGGAAGGAGGAAAACAATTTCCAGAGGCAGTCCACGGATCAGCGCGCGCCACAGCAGACGCAACAAGCTGCGCCCTACAGTCCACCGCATCGCCGCACTGACGTACCAGCGCAGAACAACCAGCAACCAAGGCGATCCTTAGAAGATATCGTGGGGCAGCTAGCAGACACAGTGCGCAAGAATGATGAGAAGTATGACAAGAGGTTCGAGTCCATTGAGAAGCAGCTATCACAGATTGCGACCACGGTGTACGAGCTGAAAAAGAGCGATGGCAACCTGCCTTCGCAAGTGATTCAAAACCCTAAGGGAGGAGTCAACGCTGTGACACTGAGGACTGGGCGCACGATAGGAACAGAACAGACCGCGAAGGTGCCCGCGCCACCAGTTGCACAAGTCCCAGATCCGACAGAGCAGAATGCGCAACCGGAGCAAGACGCGCAACCAGAAGCGCCAGCCACAAGCCAGCAGGGCGAAGCGCCAGGTATGACACAATCAAAAGACAAAGGCATGAATCGTACTACCATACCTGCACCTTTCCCTGTACAGGCACCATCAGCTAGGAAGGAAGCGCTTGATAAGGAGCTCTACGAGTTATTCAGTAAGGTAGAAATAAACATTCCCCTTATTGAAGCAGTTCGGCAAATCCCTAGGTACGCCAAATTTCTAAAGGAGCTGTGCACAAACAAGAGAAGGAAAAGCGAGTGCGCACAGGTAATGTTAAATGCGCAGGCCTCAGCGATCGTGCAACATAAAGTACCACCTAAATGCCAAGACCCAGATACGTTTACCATTTCATGTACTTTAGGTAAGACCACAGTGAGCAATTGCATGATTGACTTAGGCGCGTCTATAAATGTGCTACCCTATTCCCTATATGCGTCATTGCGCCTTGGACCACTAAAGCCTGCAGGTCTCACCATTCAGCTAGCAGATCGGTCGTGCAAGCAACCTACGGGCATGATAGAGGATGTCCTTGTCCGAGTAGGAGAGCTGGTGTTCCCAGCAGACTTCTATGTCCTAGAAATGGAGGGAGAGTCAAGCACCAGCAGTGCGCAGATCCTACTGGGCAGACCATTTCTGATGACCGCGCGCACAAAGATAGATGTGTGGAGGGGTACGCTCTCTATGGAGGTTGAAGGCGAAGAAATTCATTTCAACATATTCAAAGGGATGCAGCACCCTCATGAAGACGCCACAGTGCACGCAATGGACAGCATAGACGACTTAGTTCCAGATGCGCAATGTGCAAGCGCAGCAGAAGAACCTATAACACTGGCACAGGCAGAGTTGGAGGTGCAAGAGGAGGAGCTGAGCAGTGCTGAACCAGAACCCAGACAGATACAAGACATAGTTAATGTTTGCACTGCTAACAAAGTCTTGCCCTCTATTGAACAGGCACCCAAGGTCGAGCTGAAGCAACTCCCAGAGCACCTCAAGTACATATTCTTGGGAAATGAAGACACCCTGCCAGTGATCATAAAGAAAGGATTAGAAGAGGAGCAGGAGGCGCGATTACAGCAGGTGCTGCGCAAGAACCAGCGCGCTATAGGATGGACACTTGCTGATCTACGCGGAGTGAGCCCCGACGTATGCATGCACAGGATTCTGTTTGAAGATGGTGCCAAACCATCCAGGGAGGCTCAGCGTAGATTGAACCCGAATATGATGGAGGTGGTGCAGAAGGAGATCCTGAAGTTGCTTGACGCAGGAGTCATTTACCCCATTTCAGACAGCAAGTGGGTAAGTCCAGTGCACGTTGTGCCAAAGAAGGGAGGAATCACAGTAGAGGAGAATGCGCAAGGCGAGCTAGTTCCCAAGCGCATACAGACTGGATGGCGCATGTGCATCGACTACAGGAAGCTTATCACAGTCACGCGCAAGGACCATTTCCCGCTACCCTTCATGGATCAGATGCTAGATCGATTAGCGGGGAAGCCCTACTTTTGTTTCTTGGATGGATATTCAGGGTACAATCAGATACCCATAGCTGCGGAAGATCAAGAGAAGACCACGTTTACCTGCCCATTCGGTACGTTTGCGTTTCGACGCATGTCATTTGGGCTGTGTAACGCGCCAGGTACGTTCCAACGCCTAGTCATGAGCATTTTTTCTGATATGATTGGTATATGCATAGAAGTGTTCATGGATGATTTTACTGTATACGGAGGTACCTTTGACGCATGTTTAACACATCTTGATAAGGTCTTAGCGCGCTGCATTTCAAAGAACCTAGTGCTCAATTATGAAAAATGTCATTTCATGGTATCACATGGTGTCGTACTAGGACATATTATCTCGCAGGAGGGGATCAAGGTAGATAAAGCTAAAATTGATCTTATTTCTAATCTACCTTATGCCACTAGTGTGCGCGATGTGAAATCATTCCTTGGGCATGCTGGGTTTTAGAGGCGCTTCATAAAAGACTTTTCTAAGATCTGTATACCCCTGTCTAACCTCTTGCAAAAGGATGTGTGTTTCGAATTTACTAATGAGTGCAGGACCGCGTTTGATAAGCTGAAGGAGGCGCTGACGAGTGCGCCAGTGATGCGCGCGCCAGACTGGAACCTGCCTTTTGAACTAATGTGCGACGCGAGCGACTATGCAGTAGGTGCAGTCCTGGGACAGCGCGTGGACAAGAATGCGCACGCCATTTATTATGCGTCGCACACACTGGACGCCGCGCAGAGGAACTACACCACCACGGAAAAGGAGCTTCTGGCAATTGTGTTTGCGCTGGAGAAGTTCCGTGCATATGTTCTTGGCGCCAGAGTCATGGTCTACACAGACCACGCAGCTATCCGTTACCTAATGACCAAGAAGGAAACTAAGCCGCGCCTGATGCGCTGGGTGCTCCTACTTCAGGAATTCGACTTGGAGATCAAAGATAAGAAGGGCACGGAAAACACAGTCGCGGACCACCTGAGCAGGATTGTGAAAGCAGAGGAGCCTGGGCAAATCACGGAGACGTTCCCTGACGAGCATCTGATGGCGCTGACAGGTAAGGTACCATGGTATGCGCACATTGCGAATTACCTGGTCACAGGTACGTTTCCTCCTCATTTCACTAAAACCCAATGCATGAGATTAAAGCATGAGTCCAAACATTACATTTGGGATGATCCGTATATGCTCAGAATAGGACCTGATCAAATATTGAGGCGCTGCGTGCCTGACCATGAAATTAACGCTGTTTTGATGTTTTGTCACGCGCTTGTTCAGTGACTCATATAACTACTGCAGGAACTGTGACAGGTGCCAGCGCACAGGAGGCATATCAGCACGCAATGAGATGCCGCAGACGCCAATTCTAGTGGATGAAGTATTCGACATTTGGGGGATTGACTTCATGGGGCCATTTCCTCCATCTTCCGGATACGAGTATATTTTGGTCGCGGTGGATTATGTCTCCAAATGGGTTGAGGCCAAGGCTACCCGGAAGGATGATGGTGAGACGGTCGCTGACTTTTTAAGGACTAACATATTTTGCAGGTACGGAGTGCCTAAGGCGATCATTAGCGACCAGGGGATGCACTTTTGCAACAGGATTGTGGCGCAGGTTTTCAAACATTATGGAGTGCGCCACAAGACGTCCACCGCTTACCACCCTCAGACGAATGGACAGGCCGAGGTTTCCAACAGAGAGATCAAGCGCATCCTGGAGAAAACTGTGCGACCGTCACGCAAAGACTGGAGCCAGCGCCTTGACGATGCGCTGTGGGCATACCGAACAGCGCATAAGACCCCAATTGGGACCTCACCATTTCGGTTGGTTTATGGAAAAGCCTGCCACCTGCCAGTGGAGTTAGAGCACAAGGCATACTGGGCGTTGTGCATTTGCAACCTGAACCTCGAAGAGGTCGGTAAGGAGCGCGCCTTTGAGCTGAGCGAATTAGAAGAGTTGCGCCTGGATGCATATGAGGGACTGTGCGATTACAAGGCGCGCACAAAGGCATTTCATGACAAACATATCCTCAGACGCACTTTTGAGCTAGGAGACCAGGTATTATTATTCTCATCACGCCTAAAGCTCATGCCTGGGAAGCTGCGCAGCAAATGGACGGGACCTTACACGGTTACCAAGGTTTTCCCATACGGAACAATCGAGTTAGAAAACGAGCACCGGCATCATTTTCAGGTCAATGGGCAGAGAGTCAAAAGGTATTTAGGAGAACCTTGGGATGGCACAGCGCGCGAAATTGAATTAGCAGAGCCTGAGATAGCAGATGCACAGGTTGCTGCGCCAGAGTCACCACCAGACGCGCCAGAGGGAGAACTGGGAACCATTGCACATATTTCTTCTTCCTCTTTACCTACCCTCGTTACTTGTAATTTATCACATACTTTTACTCAGGCTGACCACCCCTCCGATCCTTTGCGCAGGACCAAGAAGAACGCAACACATGCACGAGCGCAGGGTCACTCAGGAGCAAGTGTGGGGGAGGTCGCTGGTACACTTTCACGCAAGTAACGAGGTACGGTCGAGCCAATGACGTTAAACAAAGGCACTTGTCGGGAGGTAACCCGACTCGTTTTACTTTTCCACGTTTTTCTTTTAGTGTCTTTTAGCTAGTTTTAGGTATTGTAGTTTTTTTTAGTCGAGCAGCAGTGCGCAGGACAGCTACGCCAGTCAGAGGGGTATATAAGGGCAGTACTTAGAAAATTTCAACACTTCTCACTCGACCGTTGCAAGAGAAACTCCCGCCCTCAGCAGCCGCTCACCGTCCGGCACTCAACCCAGCTAGCGGGACCCAGCTAGGAGGACTCGTGCGCAGACTGGAGCGCACCGAAGGGCCCGTGCACCGCAAGGGGAGCCAGTTACCATTTCTATTGAGGATTCTCCCCCGTGTGCACGCGGGAAGCGCCCCAGGATGGAGTCAGAGGAGGCGCCAGAGGAAGTACCAGAGGAGCAGCGCATGATGTTCAACCTCATGCGCGTGCTCGAATATTTAGCGTCAGAGGGGGTGGATTTGAGTATGAGCCCACCATCAGGGTGGAGATTTGGAGATGCTATTCCCCCTCTCCTCAGCCTGCGCAGGCCACCTCCTGGATCCCCCAGCGAGCCGCACCAGCCAGCCAGCCCTCCTACCCAGTCCCCAGTGCATCCAGCACCAGAGCCAGCCCCAGCACCAGAGCCAGCCCCAGCAGCAGACCCAGAACCAGCACCTGCACCACCCCCTGCACAGCCGTCCATTCCGAGGTCCCCTAAAGCCGAACCCACCATTAGCACCAGCTTAGATTCCCTATGGGATCCTGTCTCAGAGGAGGGCCTCGTGACTCAGCCCGCCCCCATTTCTGTAGTGCCGCCAGCCTCCAGCACCGAGTACGTGACAGATTCTTCAGAGGAGGAGGCGCACGGATCAGAGGCTGAGTCCAGCTCCGAGGACATCTAGGGCTGCAGGGAGGGCGCGCATTTCTTTCGGGTGGTTTCTTTTCTTATCTTTTTGAAAAACTGCTGCTATATGTTGCTATATTTTGCTGACTATTGTGCTGAATATTTTGTGACCCCCATGCTATATTGTGCGCTGCGTTGACTATATGTTTTTATGTTCTTTCTTTTGCTTGCATGCATGTGTGCGTTCTCCGTGCGCTTGAGCATGAGTCGTGGGGACACGCCTCTGTTTAAGTGTGGGGGGAGCGTTACATTTACATTTCACGTTTTTTTGAGCTTTTTAGTGTAGCTTAGTTTAGTTGAAGAAAACAGTAGCAGTGGTGCGCTTGTGTGCGGGTTGCGCACACTGTTCAACTTGTTTTGCGCTATCCATATTGCATGCGCTGCTATCAACTGTTTTAGTTTTTTTTTTTTTCGTTTTTTCTGCTCCTGTTAGTTGGGATATACAGGGGATGTGGAGTTGACAGAAACGCTCTAGAGAGGTGGTTAGTCGTTCGAGCTTCGGAGGTGAGGTATATGGTCGAGAGCGCTAGTGGAGGCCGGTGCTTCGCGACCTTCGGAACAAGAGAGTGCGCTCAGTCACGCAGATGCCGAAGGCGAATACCCATAGCGTGGCGAGGTGGGAAAACAGACCACCTTCCCTCTGAAAGTCGAGCTAAGGAAGGCGGGCACAGGAGTAAACGCGTGCGCTGACCTGCGCAAACAGACAAAAGAGGGAGAGCGGAGGGTTGTTCCATAGCTGTTATCCGGAGGCCAAGACTGGAACCGTTCTGGGAAACACAGGAACCTTGGATTAAGCTGTACAAAAGAAAAACACCAGCAGATGATATGCGCTACAAAAGAATCAGCATGCGCACAAATACGTACCAGCGTGCGCAAAGTCCACAAGAAAATCATCAAAGGCTTAAGTTCCCAGAAAGTGCGCGGATAAATCATGCACCAGAAGAAGCTGCGCTGTTAACCATATACCCATCCTCGGAGTGAGAGCTGACAACCCGGAGCCTATGAAGAGCTACCTCCCAGCAATCCAAAGTAATCTTCATCCCAGCTGAGAGGAAACGAATTGCAAAATTATTATATTAAAACTGTTGAAGGCAGATGCGCGCAGGTGGTAGAGCAGCACAAGGTGAACAGTAGTGCAGATTGCGCCAGAGTGCAAGACTGTGCGCTAGACTCCAGAGAGGTAATTGTATCCGTGCTTGAGTGCTTTTTCGGGACGAACAAGGGGCAAGTGTGGGGGGGTTTGATAGAGCCTATTTATACACATTATTTAGATCCTAACCCTATGCTTGTTTGCATTATTTTGTGTACAAGATTACTGGTTTCCAGTGTTTTTGTATTGCAGGGCAAAACGAGGGCCTAAGTCAGATACGCGCTAACAGGCAGCGTTTAGGATGCGCATCACACAGCCTCCGGAGCTAGCGGCGCAAACAGAAGAGTTGGCGGAGTCGACCACGGTGCGCTAACCGATTGCGCTAACCAGGAGCAGTGCGCCATGCGCTGATAGTGGTGTTTCCAAATCCTGACACGACCAGATTTGGAAGTTGCCAAGGATGAGCCTCTTGAGCAGTATATAAAGAGAGGAAGGACTAGGGTTTGATCATCGAGAATCAGCATCCATCATCATCACAGCACACGAGAGAGCAGCGAAACAGAAAAACACACGAGCTTGCTGCGAGGACCTGCGCTAGCCGACTGCGCCAGCCGAGACACTGCAACCTGCACGCACCTGCTAGTTGCTGTTTCTTCGATACTTTAGATATTATTTACTTTTTCTATGATGTTTATCACTAGCATGTCTAGCTAAACACTTAGTATCGGTTGGGCATGAATCTATGAGTATTTCCTTTGAGACTTGTGCTTAATGCATAGCTTGTTTGCTTATATTAATTCTGTGTACATTGTTGACAGCTAGTTGCATGAGCAGGGGAAGCCTTGAACCGCAATCTTACTCTTGTTGCTTGTTGTTATATGTTAAACTAGTTGAATAGCCTGACGGTGCCGACTAGGAGTAACGCGCTAGGATAATCAGTTGCTACTGTGATAGGATTCGCAGCTGCTTAGACTAGTCTTAAGAATTAATAGCTCATGAACTTTGATCGGAACATGCGCACATGTTAGGAAGCCTTGATCGGACACTAACATTAGCAAACCAAACTATAGACATTTAGAGTCGATGATAAGGAATACACTCATAGAGGATTGTCTGCTCCGATACTTCTCATAGTCATAGTACTTAGTCTCTATTGCCTGCGCACGTCTAGTGCAACTCCTGCATTTTACTACTGTTTACTCGCGCATTGCGCAACCCCAATCACTCACACCCCCAGTTTTCGTAAGTGCAGGTTACTAGTTAAAGCTAATCTACTTGCTCCCTGTGGATTCGACCCCGACTTAACCGCTGTACTAAGTGGAAGAGGAAGGAATTAATTTGAACGCGCACAACGACGCGCCCTATCAGTTACCCAGTTCGGCCAATGCCTACATCTGGGGAAGATCACTCTCTGATCCTCAAAATTCCACTATTCACGGATAAAGTACAAAGGATTCCAGAAACTCAGCCAACACTAGTTTCAACCTCTACTTCTAACCTAGTCGAAATCTTAGCTCAATCTAATCACACAGATTAGCTCGTAGTCTGATCACATGCACTGGCTTTGTACTACCTACACACTTCCAGTAAAGAACTACAGACTTGACGTACAGACTTAGTCTATCCTATTACAATGTGTAGTATACGGAATGCTATAGAAACTTATATACCAAAATTACTGTAACTTCAGTCGATGACTCTTCTAGCACGCTGTACCAAACAGTCGGACTCCCGCCGAGTTCTTCAAACCCAGACCTTAGCCCCCCTCGATCAGTGACCACCTATCATTATCAGGTAGAAGCGTTCAGCTCTCCAACGGCCTGCAACAACACCCGTTCGCAGCTGTTCTCCGAAGTAGTTGATTGATCCTTCAATGAGCCATGCTCCAGTTGAGTTCTGTAGATCAATACTAGATCAAAATCACTGAGTTTTGATCTCCTTTGCACTATACACAACTTAGCAAAACTACCTAACTAGTCTTTGCTCTTCTCCTGTGGGTTTATCTCTCGTTGTGTATTCTCTGTTTTTCGATATTTTTTGGATCTTCCTCTGCATTCCTCTTATAGTTTCATCGATGATTATCTTTTGGAAATTCTTGTTGCCTTCGAATTCCTAGGATCGCTCAGCATATCTTGAATCTTCTCCTAGATTCTTGCGAAGTTGCTGAGATTTAGTTTCCTAAATCGGAATTTAGAAACCTTATCTTTTCTTGGTTACTTCCACCCCCGTTGATGACTTGAGGACGTTTGCAAAGCTCCCCGACCCTTTGGGACACAGGCAGTGTCTCTCCGGACTCTCTCTGTGCAGCTTCAAGATGATTGCTCATTCTGCTCTAGCTTCAAACATCACATATTGCTATAACAGATTCTGTCATTTGTCTTTTTCCCAGCATGCTTCAGCTTTTGTGGTCAACAGATTGCTATAACACTTTCTTGTGCTTGTCGCTGTACTTTGTTGCTGTTTTGTCTATCTTCAAATTGTGCTCCGGCTACGATCTTCAGAGAGTGTTGTAGCATCTTTTTATGCTGTTTTGTCAAAGATGTCATCTCTTAACACACTTTACTGAACTTGATTACTGATGATACAAACTATCAATGCACTTTATAATAACAAACATCATAGACAATTACTTGGCATGAACAAGCCATCATTTAATACACTTTATTCAAATGCAGCCAAGAGAAGAACCCTAAGCTGTCAATGTACTTACTCGTAATGCACGTTGCCAAACCGAGTAACCAATAACACTGACTGCAATGCACTTTATAATAACACACATCATAGATGAACAATACAACATCTAATTCACTTTAATCAAGTGCAAAGAGAGTCGCGCCAAACATCAAAAATCCCAGAATATACCCTAGACTGTTAATTCACTTAGCCAAACTGAAATATTAATAATATTGACTGTCAATGCACTTTATAATAATATACATCATAGATAATTGCTTGGCATGAACAATCCAACGTCTAGTTCACTTTAATCAAATGTCAAAAAGAGTTAGGCCAAACACCAAAATCTCAGTATGTTACCCATACCGCAAATATGTATTGGTATAACATGAATATTAAGTGCATATATATTACTTGTCGAAGAAGTATGCATTTTGATCAATAAGTGAATGGTTTTTGAATAAGAAGTGGAAAAGACAAGAAGTGCAGAAGCTGAATAAGAAAGTTTGGCTGATTGCGAGCTTCACAAAGTGCACAAGTTGAAGCAATCTGGTGGATAACAGACTGATTTTGGAGTCGCGAAGAGTCATAAGTGCAAAGGTTGAGGTTTAGAACCATCTGGTTGGATTGGTTTTAGGATTTTAGCAGGTCGCAGTTGGAGAAGGCTAGAAAGTGCAGAGTTGTATCATAAGTGTAGAGAGTTGATATTACGGAGAAATTCTAGCTTCATTACTACGTGCTTATCTCCTTACCATTCATAGCTTAGAATTGCTAGTTTTACGCCATCTCTTTTATTTGTGAATATTCTTTGTAACACTATATATGTATCTCGTTAATGAAAAACCAAGCAAGACATTCTCTTCAAAACCTACAACTTTGCTCAGCTTTTATCATGGTAGTCGAACCAGTACAAGAAAAGAGAAGGATTAGTTGACATTTTAGGACGGAAAGTGTTGATTACTCATTAACCCCTTTTTTATGTTTCATACTGTTATCAAAAGCAAGTAGTGAGACACTTCGCATCCCTCTAACCTTTGGATCAAAGTGCATCAATGACCCATAAAGTACCATATATATACGCTGAATTTGAGCTCCCTCATAAGGTACATTCTAAGGCCTTTTGTAAACCATTTGATTATAAGATCAAATGACTGGCATGTTGCCACTTGATTGTTAATAACAATTTTTTTTTATCTTTTAGTGAATTGAAAATGTATGTTAAACATTTGTGTTAGCTTTAATCTTTTTATGCTTTTATATATTTGAGGAGTTTTGACTTTTGAGAAACGGATTTTGATATTTTTATGAGTTTTGGATTATTTTGTTTATAATGTATTTAATAATGGGATTTGATAATTAAAAAATAGTTTTAAAAAAAGTGTTTTGGTTTGTAAATAAAGTGCATTGGTATTATTCATTAAGACTCTCACATGAAATTGCATTGTTTGTAAGTAAGGTGCGTAAGTACTATTAATTAAAACTCTTATATGAAAGTGCATTGACTCTCAAATGCTCAGAAACCTAAAGTGCATTGATAAATGTTTGTTCCAATATTCTAAACCATAAAGTGCATTATCATATGTATGCCTAAATTCTCAAAAGGCTAAAGTAATTGTCAAATCTATGAGATTTTTCTTGTATATTAAAGTGCAATATTAAAAATAAATTGACCGAAATAACATTGTTCATAGTAGAACACATGTCTCATGTGGGTTGAATAAAAATAATGAGAGAGGGGATGATTAGAGGGAAAGAGAAAAGAAGAATTGGAGAGAAAAAACATTATGAGTAAGAAGTCAAATTTATCATTTTGACAAGTTTATTATTTTAAAAGTGTTGAGGATATGACATTCTTGACAAAACTGCTCAAGAGATTACTGAAGCACTCTCTGAAGATTGGTGGCTAGAGCGCAATCTAAAGACTGACAAAGAACAACAACAAAGAACCGGAGCCTATTTCAACAACCCCTGAAGATTTGAAGCTGAGACACCATCTAAAGAATGGACGAGAGATAGCGCTGAAGAGATAGAGTCTGCTTTAGCACTCCGTGATGATCCAGAGCTAGAGTAGAATGCCCGATCAACCTGCCGTTGCACGGTGAGGCTCCGGCATGATCCGGCTGGCAGCGGAGAAGCTCAGAGAGTTATCTAGACGTCATAAAAAGCTCAGCAAACGCCAGCACGTGGTCAAAGATGATAAAGATCTAAGAGTCCAAATTTGGTAACGGAATCTCCAAGAAACTTGCTAGAATCTAGGAGAAGATTATGATAATGATCCTTGGCATTTTTGGTGTGCTGGTGCGCTTGAAAAGGAAGGCGGGGACGCAGCACAGAACATGCGATCAGAGAGCACACACAGAGAGCACGGAGCGACACACAGAGATGAACCACGGTAGCAGGGTTTATGCATTGAGTTGAAGACTGGTGTGGTGCGCAAAATGAATTAGAACTCGTGGAGTTTAATTCAGGATTGGTTCGGAGTTCAACTGGAGCGCTGCTCATTAAAGGGATAATTAGAGCTCGGTGATCAGCCGCAGACAGGCATTGTCGCGGGCTGCGGAGCATTAATAACCCAATAAAGAGTCATTAATTGAGGGGGAGCTGAGGCTGAGTTTGAAGAACTTAGAGTGTTCGACTACTTGGCAGGAGAGCTAGGAGTGTCGTCGACTAAAGATACAACAACTCTGGTGAAGAGTGTGCTGAAGCATTTCGTGAGCTACATATTTTAATAGAATAGACTAAGTCTGAGAGTCACAACTGTATCTATTTATTACCGAGATTGTGTAGACTACACGAAGAGAATATGCGAGTTCAGATTGCTAGCGAGTCTAGGTGATTAGACTGAGCATTAGATTTCTACTAGGTGAGGAGTA
This sequence comes from Umbilicus rupestris, assembly GCA_963678935.1. NCBI lineage: Eukaryota > Viridiplantae > Streptophyta > Magnoliopsida > Saxifragales > Crassulaceae > Umbilicus > Umbilicus rupestris. Next base: position 2,896,931 of record OY787617.1, read on the forward strand.
GAGGTATGAGACCTTGTACTTCGAACTGAGATAGTGAAATCTTGAGGATCGGAGCATCCTCCCTAGACGTAGGCAAGTTGCCGAACTGGTTGAATAAACGCACTGTGTCTTTCTTATTCTTTAGTAGAGTAATTTTCAGAAAGATACACACAGTGCTTAAGCAGAAGCTATAATTACAAAGGCTATAACTCCGCATCAGCAATGTAGCATAATTTCAAAAAGTAATGTTTTAATCAGTGTATTAAATCCATGTGTCCCATGGATGTGTGTGGTATGTCTTTTTTGGTAAACGGAGTCTGTATCAGTCAAGTGTCTGTAAGCTGTAACAGGGGTGTCAAAGTTGACTAACAAAGTTCACAAGACCAAAGAAGTTCAAGTTAGCTTTAACAGAGCCGCGCACAATCAGTTCAGGTTTCCTAAAATTGTGCGCAGTCAGTTCGGGTTTCCTAAAATGGCGTCAAAGAGATCTCGAGGGGGCTAGGGTTTGGAAGAATATCTAAACCTAAGATATCGGGATTCTATCAACAGAAGATTGAGAAGTTTTAGGAAGTGATGATTATCTATAATCTAAAGATAATCATTCGCTACCTAAAGAGAGCATGTAACCGGTTCATATAACTATTGCATCCCGTAGTATCTGTTTACAATGCAAAAAAAGAAATAATTCGAAGTTAAGATCATTCTCGTGTGAAGAAACACATCAAAGGGAGCTCGATCATTATTGGAGATCGGTCGGAAGTTGAGCGCACTCGAAGTTGATCGTATGTTGTTTCATTATTATACGAACAGACTATGAAAGCATCTCGTTGAAGTTCTAGTGTTCTCGGGAGGAAAACTTAAGATCTGTGGGAGGCAGATCGAGGTGGACTAGAGGGATCTCAGTCTGAGGGAGTCAGATGCATTCACCGTGGTGCAACGACATAGCTGTAACAGAGGGAGTTTTGTTACGTTAGACCTATTGTACTTGATCATTTGATAGTGAAGTGCTTTCTACCTAGGGTTAAGAGAACTCTTTTTGATTAAGCTCGTGGAGCTGAATAGGATGATCATATCTTATGTCCTTTACATTTCATAGTACAACTTGCTTAGTTACTAATACTATCGAAATGCTATCTGTTTGAGTATTGTGAAATAGCTAACATAGTACACATGTACACTCACAGTGCGACAGACATACGAATTTAATAGTGACATGAGGCAAAAGTATTTTAGGGATGTACCTCATTGAGGGCCTCATTTGAGCACTCATCTCTTTATATATATATAGGGCGCTCAATTGAGGCCCTCCTAATAAGGTACATCCCTAAGATACTGTTAGGATCATTAATGCACTTTGATCTTCAAGATTAAATGACTCACATTTTACAGAGTGGCATTGAAGGAATGAATCAAATTAGCATCTTTTTGGTATCATACTGTAATAGAGTCAATTTGAACTTTAATTTTCTCTCTGCAGTTAAATATCACCAAAATTTTACTGTACTGAAACCCATTTCAAAGTACAAAAACTCATTTTACTGTACGAAATCCACTATACTGTAGAAAAATGCATTATGCTATAGTTTTTTTTTTTCGTGTTTTAGGCACAAAAAGTACATTGAGAAATTGCATTGGTACATATATGCTCAAATAAATTAGTAAAGTGCATTGCTACATATTATATCACATCCTCTAAAAACCTAAAGTACATTGGTACATACTATGCTCAAATCTTTTCAAACCTAAAGTGCATTAATCAAATTGCCGTAAATAATTAAGTTGTGTTAAAATAAATTAAAATTTGATAGAAATAATATTATGAATAATGAGACACGTCGTAAGGATTGTGGCATCCTTGATAAAATCCATACAGTTGCTACAAAAAGTGGTGAAGCAAGCTGGTAGAACAAAACCGAAGACATCTACAACTGATCGAAGTTTCCTAAATTGATTTAGGAAAGGGTTGTTACAACCGAATGACAAAACAACCTACAAACATCCTTGAGAAGTTTGGATTACTAAAAAGGATTTAGGAAGTGTCCTAATTCTCATAAGTCCTAGTTGAACTAGGATTTCTATAATCTGCCCAAATCTGCCATACATTTATGGATATGGGAAGCGTCTCCAAAGGTATCGAAAATAGACGTCGAAGAAAGAGAGATAAAAAAGGGCGATAAGCATAGAGCGAAGAGCAGAAGAGCGAGAGTGCGATCATGAAAGAAAGATGAGTGAGATCACGAATGAATGAGGGTGATCGATGCTTGATCATTGTGTTCAACTGGCTCCTCTCGTTGAAGATCAAGTACATGCCTTTTGAAGAATCGTCACCGTTGAGCTGAACACGGACGATCAAGGTGCTGAAAAATGCGCCCATATGCCTAGAGGAGGTCGCCGATCAAGGGGAGTGTCTCTGGACTTGTGTGAACTCACGGAGGTCCGATTAAGCGTCTAGAAGAGAATGAAGAGTCTGAGACCCATGCTACGAAAGAACAACTTGACTGAGTAAGTTGTTATAGCATTTTTTTCATACACTGAGTTGAGTAGTTGACAGAGTATGATAGTCTGTGTGATCAGACTAAGCTAAAATTCTAGCTAGTTTAGAAGTAGAGGTTGTTATAGCGGATGCTGAGAATCGGTACCTGTGTACTTTAACCGGTAATAGTGGAATCTTGTGAATGGGAGAGAAGTCCCCCCCCCCCCAGACATAAGTTGTAGCAAAATTGGGTGAGCAAAATACGTGTGTGCTTTAAGTTTCTGTCTTAGCTACATTATTTCGCAATCAGTTGCCGTAGCAGCCTAAATTATCCAAACACCAGCAACCCAATAATTTCACACGTGATGGAAGAGAGAGAATAAAAGAAAAGGATATTTAAATAGTGATATTTAATGAAAAAGATGAATGATTAAAGATTAAAATGCCCTTTCTAGTTCATTTAAATTTGGAAATTCGACTAGCAGTAAGAATAATAGTGGACATATGACAATATTTAGGTTGTTAGATATTTTGATCAAAAGATCCAAAAAAGTACCTCATGGATGTACCTTATGAGAGGTCTCATTTGAGCGCCTATATATATATATATATAGTGAACTCAAATGAAGCTCCCAAATAAGATACATCCCTAAGGTACTTTGTGAGTCATTTGATCACATATTGCCAAGTGACATTGAAGGAAGAAATCAAATGAATATCTTTTTGGCATCAAAGGATAGTGGAGTCTAATCTCTCATCAAGCTTTCAATGTAGCAAATTCCATTTTACTGTAGTGAAACTCATTTTAGTATAGCAAAACACATTTTACTAAAAAATTTTGATGTTCTAAGCACAGAAAGTCTATTGAGTTTAAGTTATGAATGTAATGCAATTAGATATTAGATTTTTTTTAGAAAGTACATTGTTAATGTCCATTGTTAAATTGCTTTGCTACATATATGTTCTAATCAACTAGCAAAGTACAAATATTAGCAAAGTGCATTAGTACATATTATGCGAAATCCTTCAAAGACCTAAAGAGCATATATGCTCAAATAAACTAGTAAATTGTGACATATATTAGCATAAGTGTATTGCTCAAATCCTATAATAACTACACATTAAGTGTGTTGCCTACAGTGCATTGCCAAAATACTATTTCAAATCTTTTAAAATCATAAAGTGCATTGTTATAAACACTTGGGTTGTGTTAAAGTAAAATAAATTTATATTAAAATAATAATGTGAATAGCGAGACACGTGATGAAAGAGATATTAAAGAAAATGACATGTAAATAGTGACATGTATTTGGAAAAAGATGAATAGGTAAAGACTCACATGCTCTCTCTAGTTCATTTCTAATTGGAAATTTAACTAATAGTGAGAATAGCAGTATACACATGACATTGTGTGGGTTTTTGGATCTTTTGATTTAAAAGTTAGAAGTGTACTTTAGGAATATATACACAGGCGCTAAAATGAGGATCTTCTCATAAGGTACATCCCTGAAAGCTTTTTGTGAGTCATTTTATCTTTGATGAAATGATTCACATGTTGGGGTAGACAAAAGCTAGAAATTTTAATCTTTTAGTTTATTAAAAGATTATGTTAGATATTGATGAGTTCTTTTGTGTTTTATGGATTTGATGAGTTTTAATATTTGAGAAATGGGTTTGATATTATTAGGGATTTTGCGTTGTTTTGCTTATAGTGTATTTAATTAATGATTTTGATATTTAAAAAATAGTTTTAAAAAAGTGTATTGGTTTGTAAATAAACTACGTTAGTACTATTCGTAAAACTTTCACATGAAACTGCATTGTTTATAAATAAAGTGTTTATGTACTATTCATTAAAACTCACATATGAAAGTCCATTGACTCTCAAATGCTCCAAAAACCTAAGGTCATTGATACATGAATGTTTCAATGTTTTATAACGTGCATTTCTATATGTATACACAAATGCTCAAAAAACTAAAGTACATTCCTAAATCTATGTATTTTTTTCTTATATATTAAAGTGCATGCTAAAAATGAATTGATGAAATAACATTATTTATAGTACAACACATGTCACATGTGAGTTGAATAGAAATAATGAGTGCGGATGATTTGAGAGAGAAACAGAAAAGAAGGATTAGAGAGACAAATTTATGGATAAAAAGCCAAATTTATCCTTTTGACCAATTTGTTATTTGAAAATGAATGTTTAATGAGTGACATGTCGCATATTGTGAGCAATTTGATCAAATGTCTCACAGAATACATTAAAGATGTACCTTATTGAGGGGGTCTCATTTGTGCATTCATATATATATATATATATATATATATATCTCGCTCAACTAAGACAATGCACTTCGGGTGAGACAATGAGATATCAACTCATGTGCTGATTTTTTATCTGACATTTATGATTAAATAAACTTTAATTCAATTAAATATTTTTTAAATTACTAAGTTATCAAAAAATGATTTATACATGTAAGAATCTCTGACCAAATATCATCAATGATATTAGTCAGTGATGTCATTTCCTTTCTGTTGATGTGATATTCATGGGCATATGTTTAGCCTATAATCTGTCATTTTCTTCTTTAATGTTGCTTTATTCTCGGATCAGAATTGATGAACCTCATGTATAAATATGTATGTCTCTGCTTTGTATTAACAAAAATAAAAGAACAACATTTTCTCTGCCTGTCTTTCTTAATGGCAACAGAGCAAGATTTCGATCTAGTAGCTTCCGCGTAATTTTTCTTTAACCACATCCATATCATTTTCTCCATAAGATACAAAATGTCAAATAAGGATAGCGATGCATTTGAGACAAGGCCGTCCGGATCAATGATGGTAGACACAATGTCACCATATTTCATTTCCAGATCCTAAAATCCGAACCTTGTGTTCACTAGCAATCTCCTCTGCGACAAAAGTTATGCGGATTGGGCTGATGAAATGAGCAATGCCCTTTACACTAAAAATAAGTTTGGCTTTGTTGACTGATCAATACCTATGCTAGGTGAAGGATCTGCAGAGCTGCCACTATGGAGAAGATGTAACGCCATGATTCAAGGATGGCTTTATAATTCGATGGAAAAAGAAGTACGTTCAAGCGTAAAGCACTACAAAACTGCCCCAAAGTGTAGGAAGATCTCGAAGAGCGTTTTGGCAGTCAAAGTGCGCTTAGAGCATTACGAACTAAAGCGTGAGATAACTCTCTTACATCAAGAAAAGTTGTCGGTCTCTGCATACTACACAAAACTGAAAAGTTTATGGGATGAGTTACAAGCCATCTCGCCAATCCCCAAGTATAAATGAAAGGGATGTACTTGTGACGTTACTAAGCAGTTGATTGCGATGTTTGATAAAGAGCGTCTTTACGAATTTCTTCTGGGTTTGGATGAAAACTTAGGTGTTGTCAAGACACAAATCTTAAGCAGTAGACCTATGATGTCCTTGGAGCTGCTTTTCATATGGTTTCTTAGGACCAGCGAAAAAAGCAAATTACATCCAGCGGAAAGACAAGTGCTGAATCAGCAGCTTTTCAAACTCAAATGGTTCGAAGTTTCATTAAAGATGATCGCCCTCTGAAGCAATGCACTCTCTGCCACTTGAAAAATCACACAATTGATGAATGTTATCAATTGAAAGGGTATCCTAATTCACGAGAAAGGAGGGAAACCAAGAAGGAAGTGTCTAATAAGAAAAGAGAACAAAAGCTACCCATACTGTTACTGATGACATATCCATTCCAAGCATGACGCGAGAAGAATACGCAAGCCTTTTGAAATTTTTTCTAGCCGTAAAGAAGGATCATAATCTACAACTGAGGAAGAAAGACCTAATTTCAACTTTGTTGGTAAGAAAAATAATTCAAAACCTTGGATCATTGATTCCGGGGCTACCGAGCATATCACATTTGAGAGTAGGCTGCTAGAAAATGAAACTGGAGCAAATGCTGAGACACCCGTAAAAATAGCTAATGGTGATGTGGTACCGGTTCAAAGTATTTGTTGGAGTATGTCCACTCCATGTTTTTGATGAGATAAACACCCAACTAATAATGCTACTTGAGTGTGCAGGGAACGATCCCAGGAACGGACATTGCAACACGAAAGCAGGAGTTGATAGAATCTTTGAGATTACGATCTCTAGCTAGATTCTCGAAGGAAAACAGAAGCTGATAGAATCTCTGAGATTACGATCTCTATCTAGATTTTCGGAGCAAAATAAGGATCAAGATTGAGAAAATCTGGTCAAAGATTGTCAACATTATTATGGGATAGTCTTGATAATCTTAGAGATTTAATTCCGAATTTGGAAGGTAAATCTGGGACTTGTTGCCTAACAAATCAGGGATTTGCGGTTGAGCAAATCTAGGGCTTTTTCCAAGGAGAACGAGATAAAGGAGAAGGCAGAGCTTTCGACCTAGGAGCGAATCGGAAAAGGTCCTTGAAACACATCAGCTTAACAGCTAAGGCTCGGAAGACTACACCGCCAAGAAGTTGAGAAAGGAGAAGCTTGCTACTCCAGAGGGAACTGAAGACGGCTCTGTAGTCTGTGTCAAAAGGGAAGTGCTACTTATGGTGCGGCTGCCTCTTGGAGAATACCCCAACAAACAGTGAACTGGAGTGTCTAGTTGCTTGTGGTATAATTTCAAGTGTAACCGATAAACACACCTAAATACAAAAGTATTTTGAAATCCTTCTAGCTTGCTAGAAGGTAGTGGTTTTTCTCTCAGGTATCTCTTAAGGTACCGGAGTTTCTACTCTAAATTCCTGAGCAAGTCCATTACTTTCTGCATAATTTACTTTCCGCTGCTTTATTACCTGACAAGGAACAAAACCCTTTTGTTACTTGCTACGAAACACTAACCACGATCCAACAATTGGTATCAGAGCCTGGTCTCTAGATTTTTGAGTTAGCATTGCAGGAAGAATGACGTCGAGCTCTGGTGTAAATGACTCGTTGTAGAAACCACCTACACTAAAACTGGACGAGTACGATTCGTGGGCGGAACAATTTGAAGCACATACATGTCCCTGGATGTACAACTTTGGAGAATTATAGAAAAAGGACCGATACTGATAATGGACAAAACAGATCCAACCAAGGTTAAGGACAAAGAAGAATATGGCGATGCCGATTACAAGATACTCGAGAAGAACAACAGAGCCAAGAAGGTGCTCCACATGGCATTAGGACCAGGAGATCTGAAGAAAATGCTTCCATACAAAACAGCCAAGGAAATATGGGACGCTCTCAAACGACTATATTCAGGAAATGAGGATGTCAAAAGGAGCCGCATCCTTGCTGCCATGAAGGACTATGATAGTGCAATCCAAGGTAAAAATGAATCTCTTGCTGACTTTCACTCACGATTCAAGGGTTATATCGGACAGATGGACTTCTTAAGAGAGGAGATCCCCGAGTGGAAAATCACCCATCATTTCCTTCAAGCCTTAAACTCAAAATGGGATGAAGTAACATTAGCATTCCAAGCTCAGAGAGACATCAAAGAAATCACTCACGAAGAACTAATAGCACGACTTCAAAGCAATGACAGAATACAATAGCGTAAGGTTGCAAGGCGGGAAACCGAAGAAGGCCAATCCATAGAGCTAAAAATTGAGAAAGCCTTTAAGCTTGCCCAAACAGATGACAAAGAAGAACATGAGGATGAAACAGTAGCCTTGTTAACTAGAGCTCTCAAAATGGCAGGGAACGCAAACCTTCGTTCCTTTAAGGGGAAGCGATCAAACAGAGACCTTATATGGCACCACTGTCAGAAGAAAGGACATTGTGTCAATGACTGTTTCAGCAAGAAGGCAGGAGAACCACCTGCTCAGAAAGATAGTAAGGTAATGATGGCTACATAGGGAGAATCTGAGGAGGAAAGTGAAGAAGATGAACACCCAAAGGAATTATGCATAATGGCGACAGACGGAACTCCAGCTCATGAGGTAAGTAACCCTGACCCTCTTTCATACTTGATTGGTAAAACTAACTCTCAATTGATGACTATCGTGAAAAACCTAGCACAAAAGAACGTCGACCTTAGTGAAACTATAGAAGAACAGGAAGAGTTCATCATAGGTCTCACAGAAAACAGTGAACTCTGGTCTACCAAAGCCATGAAACTGGAAGAAGAAAGACAGTCGTACAATCACAAAGAAGATGAGCTGAAGAGAAAGATTCAATTTTTGGAAAAGGAGGTTGCTTGCTTGGAATTAGAAAATATCAAGCTGATAAAGAAAATTGAGATACTCCAAGCAAGTGAATAGGTCTGGCTCAAGGAACACACTAGCACCAAGACCGAAGAGGTGAGAAAATACTTCACTGCATGCTTTGTGTCAAGACCAGAATTGGGATACTCAGGAACAAATGATGAAATGTCACCAAAAAGCTGCAGCAAGCCAGAACTACCAGATCAGACAAAGAACCGGACCAGGAGGGAACAAAACATCACTGAACAAAAGGGGAACTGATCGCGCCTCGTTGTACGCGTCAAATTAATCCTTCCTTCTCCACTTAGTACAGCGGCTAAGTCAGGGTCGATCCCACAAGGAGCGTGCAGACTCGTTTTAGCTAGCGACCTACAACTTATGAAATTGGGGTTGTGAGTGATTGGGTTGCGCAGGTGCGCGAATGAACAGTAGTGAAAACAGAATTGCACGATACGTGCGCAGGCAGTAGATATTAAGTACTATGACTATGAAAAGTATCCGTACAGACAATCCTCTATGAATGTATCCCTTATCATCGACTCTAAACATCTATAGTGCAGTTCTACTTAAGTTAGTGTCCGATCAAGGCTTCCTAACATGCGCGCATGTTCCGATCAAAGTCCATGAGCTATTAATTCCTGAAACTAGTCTAAGCAGCTACGAATCCTATCACAGTAGCAGCTGATTATCCTAGTGCGTTACTCCTAGTTGTCACCGTCAAGTTATCAAGTAGTTTAACATATAATAACGAGCAGTTAGAATAAGATTGCGGTTCAAGGCTTCTCTTATTCGCACAACTAATTATCACCCATATGAGTAGAATTAATATAAGTAGATGAACCAAGCATTAATTAAACACAAGTCTCAAAGGAAATACTTCATAGAATCATGCCCTACCGATACAAAGTGTTTAGCTAGACATGCTAGAAACAAACATCATAGAAATAATAATTAAAACTAAGGCAGCAAGAGAAAAGTAGCAGGTCGGCGCAATTGCAGATTGCTGTTTTCGGCTGGCGCAGGTGGTTCGCGCAGAATCTGGGCTGGAGTAGCTTGTGTGTTTTTGCTGCTGTGTGTTCTTCTCTCTATATGTCCTCTCTCTCCCAAACCCTAGCTTCCCTCCTCTTATATACTGGTCTTGAAGCCCAAGGAATGCTTAGATTTGGCCCGAGAGAATTTTTGCTACTTCCCAAATCTAGGAGATCAATATTTAGAAACTCTGCTATCCTGCGCACGCTGATTGCGCTACTTGCTTGGTCGGTTTGCGCACTGTAGTCTAAATCAGCTATCTCCTTTTGCGCTGCTAGCTCCGCAGGTCGTGCATTGCGCTCTAAAAACGCCCGTTAGCGCACATCTGACTTATGCTCCTATTTTATCCTGAAATACAAAATACCGAAAACCAGTAATCTTATACACAAAATAACGCAAATAAGCACAGTGTTAAGATCTAAATAGCACATATAACTAGGCTCTATCAAATCCCCCACACTTGCCCTTGTTCGTCCTGAACAAGTACTGAAGCACAGATACAATTACCTCTCTGAATTCTAGCGCACAGCCTTATACTCATGCGCGATTTGCACAGCGGTTCACCCTGTGTTGCTCTATCACCTATGCGCACAAACCCTTAACAATTCTAATATAACAATTTCGAAATTTGTTACCTCTCAGCCAGGATGCAATTTAATTCGGATGATTCGGAGGTAGCTCTCCATAGGCTCCTGGTTGTCGGTCCCTACTCCGATTTCTGGTACATGGATAATCACGCAACCTTCTTCAGGTGCGTGATTCATTCGAGCGCTTCTTGGGAACTCAAGCCTTTCGTCCTTGACGATTTTTCTTCACTTTTTGACTTGCGCATGCGCTTATACGGAGTTGTGTGCACATGCTGGTTTCTTTTCCTTGCGTATCTCGTCAACTGGTTTTTCCTTTTATACAGCTTCGTCCACTTTTCTTATGTTCCCAGAACGGTTCCAGTCTCGGCCTTCAGATAGCAGCTATGGAACAAAGCCCCGCTCTCCCTCCTTGGTCTACTTGCGCAGGTCAGCGCACGCGTTTACACCCGCGCCCACTTTCCTACGCTCGACTTCCAAAGGAAAGGTGGTCTGTTTTCCCACCTCGCCACGCTTTGGGTATTCACCTTTGGCATCTGCGTGGCTGAGCGCGCTCTATTGTTCCGAAGGTGCGAAGCACCGGCCTCTACTAGCGCTTTTAGCCATGTACCTTAATCTCGAAGAAGAAACGACTAACCGCCTCTCTAGAGCTTTTTCTGTCAACTCCACATCCCCTGTATATCCCAACTAAAAAGACAAAAATCGAAAAAAATTATACTAAAATGGTTAATGGCAGGGCATGTAGGAATAAGGCAAAACAAGTCGAAAGGTGTGCTCAATCCGCACACAAGCGCACAACCGCTACTATTTCCTATAACTACACTAAGCTAAACTACAATGATAAATATGAAATGTAAATGTAAGGCCCCCCCCCCCCCCACACACACACACACACACTTAAACAGAGACATGTCCCCACGACTCAAGTTCAAGCGCAACGGAGAGCGCACTCATGCAAGCGACCAGGCAACGAAAAACTAAACGTAAAATGCATTATGAAAATGAAAAACAAAGTCAATGCAGCAAAAGAAACACGGTCAGGAGTTCACAAAATAGCCAGAAACATCATAGGAACAGAATATCCAGTGATAGTTTTCAAAAGCAACAAAGAAAACCCGAAATGATTTGTGCCTAGCCCTCTGTGCAGCCCTAAAGATCCTCTGAACTGGAGTTCTGCGCAGACCCTTGTGCCTTCTCTTCCATGGACTCTGTCTCTGTCTCATATTCAGAGCTGGAGGATGGTTGCGCAACTGAAACTGCGGCGGGCTGGTTTGCAGGCTCCTCCTCCGAGTCAGTCTCCCATATCGAATCTGAACTTAACTCTTTGATGGGGGTGACCTCAGAGGGCGATCTGATCATCTGGGCAGAGGGTTGTAGAGGGGGTTCTGATGGCATGTGCAGTGGGTCTTTGACTGGGGTGCGCACTGAGGATTGGGCCGGTGACTGCGCGGGAGAACTGGCTGGCTCGCGCTGCTCTAAGGGTGACCCTGGAGGTGGCCTGCGCAGACTGAGAAGAGGGGGAATGGGATCTCCAAATTTCCACCCAGCTGGTGGACTGATGCTTAAATCGGCCCTCTCGGGCGCCAAGTACTCCAGCACGCGCATGACGTTAAACATCATGCGCTGCTCTGCTGGCGCCTCCTCAGAATCCTGTCTGCGTCGCTTCGCCTGCGCGCGCGGGGGAGAATCTCTGATGTCAATGGTCACAACTTCCCCTGGCGGCCCACTTGCCCGCGCGCGCGCTCCAGTCTGTGCGCGCGTCCTCATGCGCCTAGCTGGCTGCACGACTGGCGCCTCCACATTCTCCATTTCCTCCTCATCAGCAGCTTCCTCTTGCGGCGCACTACTCTCTGCGGGCGCTCCTCTGATTGTTGCGTGCCTCGGTGCCCTAGCAGACTGCAGCCAGTAGCACCACTCCAAGGACCCATCGTCCTTAGTAGTTACCGCTCGGTACTGCAGCATCTGTGTGGAACAACTGTGTGCTCGGGCACCTCTGGCTCTCCGTGCGGCCCACGCAGCAAATGCGTGATCACACCTCCGCACGTGAGCGGGCCTGATCGCGCGTCGTTGTACGCGTCAAATTAATCCTTCCTTCTCCACTTAGTATAGCGGCTAAGTCAGGGTCGATCCCACAAGGAGCAAGCAGACTCGTTCTAGCTAGTAACCTACAACTTACGAAAATTGGGTTGTGAGTGATTGGGTTGCGCAGGTGCGCGAATGAACAGTAGTGAAAGCAGAATTTGCACTAGACGTGCGCAGGCAATAGAGATTAAGTACTATGACTATGCAAAGTATCGGTGCAGAAAATCCTCTATGAATGTATTCCTTATCATTGACTCTAAGCGTCTATAGTTCGATTTACTGAAGTTAGTGTCCGATCAAGATTTCCTAACATGTGCGCATGTTCCGATCAAAGTTCATGGGCTATTAATTCTTGAAACTAGTCTAAGCAGCTACGAATCCTGTCACGGTAGCAGCTGATTATCATAGCACGTTACTCCTAGTTGTCACCGTCAAGCTACCAACTAGTTTAACATATAACAAACAAGTAGTAAGAGTAAGATTGCGGTTCAAGGCTTCCCCTACTCATGCAACTAGCTGTCAACCGTGTGCACAGAATTAATATAAGCAAACAAACTATGCATTAAGCATAAGTCTCAAAGGAAATACTCATAGAATCATGCCCAACCGATACAAAGCGTTTAGCTAGACATGCTAGTAGTAAACATCATAGAAATAGTAAATAAAAGCTAAAGTATCCAAGGAAACAGTAACAAGCAAGTGCGTGCATGTTGCTGTGTCTCGGCTCGCGCAGTCGGCTAGCGCAGGTCCTCGCGGCAGCTCGTGTGTTTTTCAGTTCTGGCTCTCTCTCCTCGATACTGTCTCTCTTTCAAACCCTAGCCTTCCTCTCTTTATATACTGCTCATGAGGACAATCTTGGAAACTTCCAAATCCTATGGTGTTCAAGATTTGGAAACACCAACATCCTGCGCATGGCTCACTGCGCACATTGGTTCGCGCACCGCACTCTGACTCTGCCACTTCCTACCCTGTTTGCGCTGCTAGCTCCGCAGGCTGTGTGTTGCGCTCCTAAAACGCGCCTATTAGCACGTATCCGACTTAGGACCTCGTTTTGCGCTGGAATACAAAAACACCGGAAACCAGTAATCTTGTACACAAAATAATGCAAACAAGCATAGTGTTAGGATCAAAATAGCGCGTATAAATAGGCTCTATCAGGGCCCTTGGTGCTGAGCCGCTCCCAGTGCACCACCATGTCCGACACAAACCGCACCTTCTTCCCGAACCCCTTGAGCACGTCCATGTCAAGCAGGCTGACCTTCGGCGCACCGTTGTAGCGCCCGATGACTGCGTAGGTGACCATGCACCACAGATAGTACATCCAGGGGTCGCGCAGCTCGCGTCCTCTGGTACGCCTAGCGGCAAACGGTTTGCCCGACGCCATCTCGCGCCATGCCTCCTGGTTGGTATGCGTATCCACGTCCTGCTCGCGCACCTTGTCACAGCGCAGGGTGCGCTTCAGCCTCTTGGCCGAGGCAATGTACCACACCCCTCGGTGTCGGTAACGGATCTCTAAGTCAGCGATCTGCAGGGACGCCAGGAACTCACAAGTGTCCTCCTTGTCGGCTGCGCTATCCATATCCATCAGCGCTTCCCAGCCGGCCTGCGCGAGCTTCTCCGTGACCAAGTCCTCTAAGCCCACCTCGCGCAGGAAGTCCCTGCTGATGCACGGGGTGCCATACATGTCCAATCTCCAGAAGGCGTCATACTTCCGTGCGAAAGACGCCGGGGTGTCCTGGTTTTCTGCGAGCCTCATCTTTGCGACGATCAACTTAAGAATCTAGCGGTCAATTGTGGTCAACGCTCTACTAAGGATCCCAAAATCAGAACTTTGAATCAAACCCTCAAATCTCTACCAGATGGGCGCCTTACTCTTGTCAACAAAACCCAGCAATGAAAACACCAAACGGAGCTGGCTAACTAGGTGCGATTTTGATTCTAGGGTTACGTCCTCAGTCGGCTGCTTTCACCAAACCCTCACTAAAGCGACTGAAATAAGGAATGAGAGGTTACCTAGTGCGCTGGTGATGTTGTGCTCTTTAAATCTCACTAAAGAAAGCCGGAATCTGTGGGAGGACGACAAAGATCGGCTGGCAGCTGTGCAAAGCTCTTAACGGTCAAAATTGCAGAATGTCTGGAATTTTCTAAGTATCTGCCCTTATATACCCCCTGACATGCGCATCTGTCCTGCGCACTGACCCGCGCATTGCTACGTGACTCAAAAAAAATGCAAGTACTGAACTAGCTAAAAATTCAAATCCTAGGAAAAACGTGTAAAAATAAAACGTGGAAAACGTGTCGGGTTACCTCCCGACAAGTGCCTTTGTTTAACGTCGTTGGCTCGACAGTACCTCGTTACTAGCTCAGGTTTGCGCTCGTGACCACCCCCACACTTGCTCCTGCGCGCTCTTGTGCATCTGTGTGTGCTATGTTTTCCTCAGTCCTGCGCAAAGGAATAGATAAGTGGTCAGTGTGGCCAAAATTATGTGGCACATCATAAGTAACGAGGTTAATCAGTGAGGGAGAAGATATATAATCAGTAGCTCCTAGTTCTCCCTCCGGTGCATCAGGTTGTATCTCTAGCGCAGCAGCCTGCGCATCTTCTATTTCTGGATCCGCCAAATCAACTTCGCGCATGGCCTCATCCCACGGTTCTCCAAAGTATTTCTTGACTCTTTGCCCATTAACCTGAAACCGATGCTTGCGCTCATTCTCTAACTCGATAGTTCCATACAGGAAAACCTTTGTGACTGTGTAAGGTCCCGTCCACTTGCTGCACAGCTTTTCGAGCATCAGCTTTAAGCGCGAGGAGAACAACAGCACCCGGTCTCCTGGCTCGAAGGTGCGTCTGAGGATGTACTTATCGTGAAATGCTTTCGTGCGCGCTTTGTAGTCGCGCAGCCCCTCATATGCATCCAGGCGTAGCTCCTCTAGCTCGCTTAATTCAACTGCGCGCTCCTTACTGGCCTCATCGAGGTTCAGATTGCAAGTGCGCAATGCCCAGTATGCCTTGTGTTCCAACTCAACCGGTAGGTGGCACGCCTTTCCATACACCAACCGAAATGGTGAAGTCCCAATCGGTGTCTTGTGCGCAGTCCTGTATGCCCAAAGTGCATCGTCCAGCCGCTGGCTCCAGTCTTTGCGTGAAGGTCTCACGGTTTTCTCCAGAATGCGCTTAATCTCTCTGTTGGAAACCTCGGCCTGGCCATTCGTTTGAGGATGGTATGCGGTGGACGTCTTGTGGCGCAGTCCATAATGCTTTAGTACTTTCGCCACTATTCTGTTGCAGAAGTGTGTCCCCTGGTCGCTGATTATTGCCTTAGGCACTCCGTACCTGCAGAAAATGTTAGTCCTTAAAAACTCAACAACCGTTTTACCATCATCCTTGCGCGTGGCCTTAGCTTCGACCCACTTCAAGACATAGTCCACCGCAACTAGTATGTACTCGTATCCACAAGATGGAGGAAACGGCCCCATGAAGTCAATTCCCCACAAATCGAACACTTCGTCTACAAGTATTGGCGTTTGTGGCATCTCGTTGCGCGCTGATATATTTCATGTGCGCTGACACCTGTCACAAGCCCTGCAGTGGTTATATGAATCACGAAATAAGTGCGGCCAATAAAAACCGCAATCTAGGATTTTCCTGCTAGTGCGCTTTAGACCAAAGTGTCCCCCGCACGCGTGCGCATGACAAAATCTCAAAACAGAGCTCATCTCGTGATCAGGCACACATCGCCTCAAGATCTGATCAGGGCCTATTCTAAGCATGTACGGATCATCCCAAACGTAATATTTAGACTCATGTCTTAACCTCATGCATTGAGCTTTAGTGAAATGAGGGGGAAACGCACCTGTGACCAGGTAATTTGCAATATGCGCATACCATGGTACCTTACCGTTCAGCGCCATCAGGTGCTCGTCAAGGAATGTCTCCGTGATCTGTCCTGGCTCCTCTTCCTTCACTATCCGGCTTAGGTGATCAGCAACAGTGTTTTCTGTTCCCTTCTTAGATCTCTAAATCGAACTCTTGGAGCAACAGCAACCAGCACATCAAACGCGGCTTAGTCTCTTTCTTGGACATCAGGTAACGGCTAGTAGCGTGGTCAGTGTAGACAATGACTTTGGCGCCCAGAACATATGCGCGGAACTTCTCCAGCGCAAATACGATTGCCAGAAGTTCCTTCTCAGTCGTGGTGTAGTTCCTCTGCGCAGTGTCCAGTGTGCGCGACGCATAGTAGATAGCGTGCGGCCTCTTATCCACGCGCTGGCCCAGTACTGCGCCTACAGTGTAGTCACTAGCATCGCACATCAGCTCAAAGAGTAAGTTCCAGTCTGGTGCGCGCATCATTGGCGCACTGGTCAGCGCATCCTTTAACTTATCAAAAGCATTCCTGCACTCATCAGTGAACTCAAAGCACACATCCTTTTGAAGGAGGTCAGACAATGGAATACATATTTTAGAAAAATCTTTTATAGAGCGCCTGTAGAACCCTGCATGCCCAAGAAACGACTTAACGTCGCGCACATTAGTGGAATAAGGCAGATTGGAGATAAGATCAATTTTTGCTTTATCAACCTTAATTCCTTCCTGTGAGACGATATGTCCTAGTACTACTCCATGGACCCTATCAAGATTATCCAAGCATGCATCAAAAGTCTCACCATGCACAGTGAAGTCATCCATGAATACCTCTATACATAACCCAATCATATCAGAGAAAATGCTCATGACTAAGCGTTGGAACGTACCTGGTGCATTACACAGCCCAAACGACACCGAATGGGCAGGTAAAGGTTGTCTTCTCCTGATTCTCCGCAGCAATGGGGATCTGATTGTACCCTGAGTAACCGTCCAGGAAGCAAAAGTGTGGCTTCCCTGCCAACCGATCGAGCATCTGGTCCATGAATGGTAGCGGGAAATGATCTTTGCGCGTGACTGCGTTTAGCTTCCTGTAGTCAATGCACATGCGCCATCCAGTTTGTATGCGCTTGGGAACTAGCTCGCCCTACGCATTTTCCTCTACTGTGATGCCTCCTTTCTTGGGCACAACGTGCATTGGACTTGCCCACTTACTGTCTGAGATCGGGTATATTACCCCTGCGTCAAGCAACTTCAGGATCTTCTTCTGCACTACCTCCATCATAATCGGATTCAGTCTGCGCTGAGGTTCCCTGGATGGTTTGGCATCATTTTCCAACAGAATTTTGTGCATACACACATCAGGGCTTACTCCTAGCAGGTCAGCTAATGTCCATCCTATAGCGCGCTGGTTCTTGCACAACACCTCCTGTAATCGCGCCTCCTGCTCCCCCTCTAGTCCTTTCTTTATAATGACAGGCAGGGTGTCCTCATTGCCCAGGAAGATGTACTATAAGTGCTCGGGCAATTGCTTCAGCTCAACTTTGGGTGCCTGTTCAATAGAAGGCAGGATTTTATTAGTAGCGCAAACATTAACCAGTTCACATACCTGTCTGGACACTGGTTCTGTGCTGCTCAGCTCCTCATCATGTGCCTCCATCTCTGTCTGTGCCAGTGGCGCAGGCTCCCCTGTTGCACGCACACTGCGCATGCGCAACCAAGTCGTCCATACTATCTAACGCGTGCATTGTGGCGTCCTCATGAGGATGCTGCATCCCCTTAAAAATGTTAAAGTGAATCTCCTCGCCATCTACCTCCATTGAGAGCGTGCCTTTCCACACGTCTATCTTTGTGCGTGCTGTCATCAGAAATGGTCTGCCCAGTAGAATTTGCGCGCTTCCCTTGCTCGGCTCACCCTCCATCTCCAAGACGTAGAAATCTGCTGGGAACACCAGCTCTCCCACTCGGACGAGTACGTCCTCTATCATGCCCGTCGGTTGTTTGCACCACCGATCTGCTAATTGGATGGTGAGACCTACAGGCTTTAGTGGACCAAGATGCAATGACACATACAAGGAGTAAGGAAGCACATTTATAGATGCACCGAGATCAATCATGCAGTTGCTTACCGTGGTCTTACCTAAGGTGCACGGTATGGTGAACGTACCTGGATCCCGACATTTAGGTGGTACCTTGTGTTGCACAATTGCTGATGCATGTGCGTTAAGCATTACTTGTGCGGACTCGCCTTTCCTCCTCTTGTTTGTGCACAGCTCCTTCAAGAACTTGGCATATCTGGGAATCTGCTGAACTGCCTCAATCAGGAGAATGTTTATTTCCACCTTACTGAATAATTCATATAACTCCTTGTCTAGCGCCTCCTTCCTTGCTAAAGGTGCCTGCACAGGAAAAGGTGCAGGTGCGTTAGTATGATTGGTACTCTTTTCTCCTGATTGTATCATACCTAGCGCCACCCCCTGTTGGTTTGTAGCTGGCGCGGCTGGTTGCGCATCCGGCTGTGCTGGCTCTGGAGGTTGCGCAACTGGCTACGCGGGCACCTTCGCGGTCGGGGCTGTCCCAACTGTGCGCCCAGTCCTCAGTGTTACGGCGTTACCTCCTCCCTTAGGGTTTTGAATCACTTGCGAAGGTAGGTTGCCATCACTCTTTTTCAGCTCATAAACCGTGGTAGCAATCTGCGACAACTGCTTCTCAATTGACTCGAACCTCTTGTCATACTTTTCATCATTCTTGCGCACAGTGTCTGCTAACTGTCCCACTATGTCTTCTAAGGAGTGCCGCGGTTGCTGGTGCGGTGGGTTGTATGCTTGCTACGCCTGCTGTGGTGTGCGATATTCCGCGGGCTGCCTTTGGAGATTGCTGTCTTCCCTCCATCTGAATCCATTTGCGGGCAGTCCAAAGCGCAGCTGATTCTGCCTCTGCGGTCCTCTATTGTCCCATCCTCCTAGAGCATTGACATCTCTTGATTCCTCGAAAAGTGTGGGACATGCGTCGGTTTTGTGCTCAGTGGACGTACAGTACTCGCATGCCTTCGGGGCAACTGGCTGCGTGCCTTGCGCACTCATCAGCTTCTGTAGCATGGCTTTCATTTCCTTTATTTCAGCACTGGAATCCACCTGATGCACAGCGCGCGCACGACTATTCTCGAGCATCAATTAATGCCTTACCTGTCCCGCAGAGTCCTCGATCATCTGCCATACATCCTCCGGGTACATGTTGCATATGTCACCACCTGCGCATGCATTCAACATTCTAAGTTCCATCGGTTGTAGCCCGTTCAGAAAATTCTCTATCAGCACATTTTGGGGCAGGCCATGATTATAGCAGTTGGCTTCCAGCTCCCTGAAACGCTCATAGTACTCTGATAGTGACTCTCCTACCCCCTGCCTAGGTGCGGACAACTCCCTCCTGAGTAGCGCGATCTTTTCTGCGGGGTAGAACTTATCCAAGAACTTCTTCTGGAGCTGCTCCCATGTGCGAATAGATCCTGCTAGTAAGCTCATCAGCCAATGCCTGGCTGTATCACACAATGAAAAAGGGAACGCCTTCAGCTTCAGCGCTTCTTCACTCTCCCCGTCGGTCTTCATGTTCTGGCAGATAACTAGGAATTCGCGCACATGCTTGACTGGGTTCTCGTTGTTCATCCCATGAAACTTAGGCATATGATGAATGAATGAGCTCTGTAGTTCAAAATGCCCATCAGGTGGAAGTACTATGCACCAAGGTTGGTTAACTGTGATTGGAGCCGACATCTCGCGCACTATTTTGCGTCGCACGATCTGCTGCGCGGGTTGTGCATTATACACTGCTTCAGCGGCCATCCGAGCTTCAATTTCGCACTGCACTTCCTCTCTGAACCGAGCTGAGCGGTTATCTGCCCTTGCATTGTTAGGTTCCTCTGGGGTTTTGTCAACTAAATTATCGCCGATGACACTATTATTCTCCATGCCCTGTTCTCAACTTAAAGAAAACGGAATTAAAAGACAACTAGGTTGTTGCCCCTGTCGGTGCGCAACTATGATCTGCGCGCATGCTGATGTTGATTGCGTACTGGCAGAAACACCAACGAAAAATAAAAAGAAATAACTAACTACTGTAAAAGAAAACTTGAGCTAGTTAAACTTATCTGTGTTGCTCCCCAGCAACGGCGCCAAAATTTGATCGCGCGTCGTTGTACGGGTCAAATTAATCCTTCCTTCTCCACTTAGTACAGCGGCTAAGTCAGGGTCGATCCCACAAGGAGCGTGCAGACTCGTCTTAGCTAGCGACCTACAACTTACGAAATTGGGGTTGTGAGTGATTGGGTTGCGCAGGTGCGCGAATGAACAGTAGTGAAAGCAGAATTGCACGATACGTGCGCAGGCAGTAGATATTAAGTACTATGACTATGAAAAGTATCCGTACAGACAATCCTCTATGAATGTATCACTTATCATCGAATCTAAACATCTATAGTGTAGTTTTACTTAAGTTAGTGTCCGATCAAGGCTTCCTAACGTGCGCGCATGTTCCGATCAAAGTCCATGAGCTATTAATTCCTGAAACTAGTCTAAGCAGCTACGAATCCTATCACAGTAGCAGCTGATTATCCTAGTGCGTTACTCCTAGTTGTCACCGTCAAGTTATCAAGTAGTTTAACATATAATAACGAGCAGTTAGAATAAGATTGCGGTTCAAGGCTTCTCTTATTCGCACAACTAATTATCACCCATATGCGTAGAATTAATATAAGTAGATGAACCAAGCATTAATTAAGCACAAGTCTCAAAGGAAATACTTCATAGAATCATGCCCTACCGATACAAAGTGTTTAGCTAGACATGCTAGAAACAAACATCATAGAAATAATAATTAAAACTAAGGCAGCAAGAGAAAAGTAGCAGGTCGGCGCAATTGCAGATTGCTGTTTTCGGCTGGCGCAGGTGGTTCGCGCAGAATCTGAGCTGGAGTAGCTCGTGTGTTTTTGCTGCTGTGTGTTCTTCTCTCTATATGTCCTTTCTCTCCCAAACCCTAGCTTCCCTCCTCTTATATACTGATCTTGAAGCCCAAGGAATGCTTAGATTTGGCCCGAGAGAATTTTAGCTACTTCCCAAATCTAGGAGATCAATATTTAGAAACTCTGCTATCCTGCGCACGCTGATTGCGCTACTTGCTTGGTCGGTTTGCGCACTGTAGTCCAAATCAGCTATCTCCTTTTGCGCTGCTAGCTCCGCAGGTTGTGCATTGCGCTCTAAAAACGCCCGTTAGCGCACATCTGACTTATGCTCCTATTTTATCCTGAAATACAAAAATACCGAAAACCAGTAATCTTATACACAAAATAACGCAAACAAGCACAGTGTTAAAATCTAAATAGCACATATAACTAGGCTCTGTCAGGAACATTTCCTCTAACGATAGTACAGTTCCATGGAACGGAGGAAAGGCATATGTCATGTGGCTCAAACAGACTAATAGCAAGGAATCCTCCCACATAAACTTCCACTTGAGAATAGCAAACAAATCCATATGGGCAGGACAAAGCAAATATGTGGATCTCAAAATGTCACAGGATATGCTGGTACTGCGGTCAAGCAAGACACTACAGAAGAGAGTGTTCCCTCCGAAGAACCCTAGATGAAAAGGTGAAGGCCAGGCATGCCCCATAATCAGGAAACTCAGGGATCCGTATCAAAAAGAGAAAATTTTACACATATCACAGTACTAACCAACCCAACCTTATTTGGGTTCGTAAGAACTAACCTTCTCTTGTGCAGGTTGGAGGGAGAAACTGTTCCTGGTATATCAACAGCGACTGCTCAGATCACATGACAGAATACAAGAATGGTTTGCTTCTCTCCGGCAACACTCTGGAAGATCCATCATCTTCGGAAACAAAAGCAAAGGAGAAGTCTTCGGGTTAGCTTTGTCAAAATGGTAGGAACAGTGTCACCTTTGCTTCTAACAATTGCTGTGTTAAGGATATAAGTACAGGGACGACTCTCTTGAAGAGAAAGTGTGAGAACACAGTCTTCAAGGTGGATCCCTCCTTTGTTCCTGAGGAGGAACTTTGCCTCGCCACAATGAATGATGACTCCACCCTCTGGCACATGCAGTTTGAACATGCCAGCTTCCCCCCTCATTGCCAAACTTCACCATCAAGAGCTGGTGAGCGGGTTGTCTAAGGTAGAAAATAACGCAACTAATGTTTGCAGTGGATGTACAAGAGGAAAACAGGTAAAATCATCATTCAAAGCTAAAACGAGGTAAGCACCCCTCGACCCTTAGAACTCATCCATATGAACCTGTGCGGATCTATGCGAGTACAAAGTCGAGGGGGAAATAGATATATACTTGTGATTGTTGATTGCTCAAGGTATATCTGAATCGTACTTCTAATGACAAAGGTGAAGTTTTCGAAAATTTTGTAACCTGAATGAAAGCCGTGGAAAGACAGTTAGATTGTTCCTTACGAAGCATCCATACTGATCGCGGAACAAAATTTGAAAACTCACAATTTCTTCTGTTATGCAGGAACAGGGGCATAAGCCATAATTTCTTCACAGCCAGAACTAAGACTACCCTTCACACAATTCAGGGGGAACACAGGAGAAAATCTAGAAGAATAACGACATGTGTTACCTCGGACGGAACAGACGTCAGAAGTAGAGGAGAACCCAACTCCTATGGCTCAAACAATAACTAAGTGACTATGGTATTTCATTTGCTTCTGTTCCCATATTGTGTGATAACATAATCACTAAGGCACTCAAAAAGGGGACTAAGGAACAAATCGCTGACATATTCACCAAGGCACTCAACAGGGAACCCTTTGAAAAGCCGCGACTTGAGCTAGGTATGATTTCCTTGGATTGAATATGTGACATCTCATGATCTCCCTATGAAATGGTTGAAATTTGCTAACATGAGTATAAGTAGCTTGATATCATAGATTTTGTGGACGTATGCTATTTCTCGAAAATGTCTAGGGTCTAATCTGACTAGGATGAGGTGTGATCACTAACAAATTACCTTCTGAGTATTGTTACCAGTCATGATAGAGAGAATTATTCTTTTGGCCCAAAAGATCCTTCCTGATGCTTTGCACCCACATTACAAGCCCAAATGATGGAACGAATCTACGACCACCCTAGCCAACTCATGAGTAGACGATCCTATGACCCCTTTGGTAAATCTCTGGATATCGTTCCTCATGAGGTAACTCTAAGTTGATCTTGAAAACATATCTGTCTCCTTCTGTTTTGTTTTGTTTAATATGATGCCCACCTCGTACCACTCGGGTAATCTCACCGCACCATATCAGCTTTTGAAAAATCACGGATAATCTTAAAGGGCTGGTTGGAAAAAAAGGAACAAAGTCGAGGAAATCGAGGGAATCAAGATTTCTTGTAATCTACGAGAGCAAAGGAAAACAGATGGCTGACTACTTTTTGATAATGTAGTATGGCAGTGTTTGACAAAACCAGCACAAGTGAACAAGGAGTTGCTACAGCACAAGTAAACAAGCAGTCCAGCAGAAGTGAACTAGCAGCAGCTGTAGCAGGGGATGCTATAGCAGGAGCTTGTTCAACTGGCTGCATCATCTGTCCGAGAAACAGCAGCAATCTGGGCGTGTCTAGAAGGGCTGGAAACTCTACGGAGAGCATCTGAAGAATTTCTAAAAAGCTATGGAGTATATTCCAGTGAGGTTTACTAGTCAGAGAAGGAGTTTGCATTGTAGATAAATATCAAATCTAATCTCCTAGATTTTAGGAGATAATTGTTCTTTTTGGGACATTGCCTAAACCTGGACATTGCTTAAAGCTGGTGCTGCTATTTAAGAAGAAGGGGTTTAGAGCAGAATGGTTGATCGAAGCTGAGGGATACACGAGTGCATACACAGAATTCAGAGAGAGCAATTTTGGTGTGCGACGGACGTTTTCTTCGATCATCACCCGAGAGCAGAGCGTGAGCGCAGAGCTGTGGTGATAGAAGCAGAAGGGAATCAGGACTTGCAGAGTCTGATTCGAGCTTGATCTGGAAGCCAATTCAGAGCTTGTTGCTTGTTGGTTGATCAAGGGCAGCCGCGGAAGAACTGACGGGTGTGTGGCTCGGTCAAGTGTCTAAGCGGTGATTCTCGCTAGTGGCAGGTGGTCACTGAGTGAGGGGGAGTATTCCAGAGTGTACAGTGCTCGTGGAATCATTCGAACGGCTCGGCAGAAGGCTTTGGAGCGACGCGAACAAATTGTGCTTCAGTTGTGTGTTACAGCAGTTGCTACAGCAACCTTGCTGAGTTGAGTGTAGTTTAGAATGGGCTGAGTCTTGAGAAGTCTGTAGCTATTCTAGATTAACATTTGTAGAGGGTGTGCAGACACAAGTCAGAGTCTGTTCTGATTGTGTCAAGTGATCCACACAAAGGTTGAGTAGCATAGGTTGCGTGGAGTTGTAACCGTGTGTACTTGGAGACCTTCGAGTTTAGTGGATTGAGGACTGGAGAATAGTCCTCCCCAGACGTAGGCAGTTGGCCGAACTGGGTAAACAAACTTCTGTCTCGTTCATTGTTTGCTGAGACAATTCCCGAGTGAACAAGAGTGTGCTGCAGCAACTGCTTGTTCACAAGTCTGCCTAATTGAGACGCTGTGAAATTTCACTTTTAGAAATAGAGCGGGAGTTTTTGGTGGATATTTAACAAAAAGGAAAATAGCAAGCCTCTCCGAAGGGAACAAAAGCAGCACACCATTTTTATCCAGAACTGTGTCCTCCTTGAAAAGCTAAAAGGGAAGAGCAAATTAACCTGCCAAAGATCATTATGTAACATATGGAACGTGCCTGTCAGAGTGACGGTCATGCACTCCTCTACCCCAGCGTGATTAAAAAAAACCTTACATATCAACTACTTTATGGGGAAAAAAAAAGAAAAAAAAAGAGGAATAGGGAACACACGGACGAGGTAACCTGCAACCGCTCTCTATATAAAAGCAACCTGAGGAAGATGAAATTCATTAGACTGGAAGGGGTCGAGTGGATTCGTACTCAACTAACTGAAGAAAAGCATATTCAAAAATCAGAAGAGAGTGAGGCTATGGAAACCGAGCAGGGGAACACTAGGACCAGCACCATCATCCAGCAGCCCTCCCTCGCTCCTCGGGTCCCTAATGAACCAACTGACCCTTGAACGGTTATCCGGCTGATTATCCTCCTTATTCCCAGCCACATTATCCCAACTCTCTTTGGCTTATTTTGTTCTTATTTTTCTCTATCGTGAACTTGGGGGTATGCTCTCTGTTGGTGCTTTGTGAACTGATTATTACTCTACCTGTTTCAGATTTGGTCTCAAGCTGTTTTAGTTTAATTGTCTTACGTCCATTAGTCTATTATTCATGCTTGCTTTTTCATGACCGGGTGATGTATAATTTTTGTGTACTCCTAACTCAATGAATATGAACTTCCAATGCAGGTCAAAAATAATTTGTAAACCGAAGTATTTCGGGTCGTCCAAAGAGTAAACTAAGCTTATGCACTACGCAAAATCTAGTTTTGTTTATTTAACTCGATCTGTAAGTTGATTTTCTGTAATGATTTGGATTAAGACAAGCAAGCTAAGGTTAAATTGCCAAATTTTGAGAAGATTCCAAGGTTGATTTCACTTGCCTAGTGTTTTCTAATAAAGTGACAAAGATGAATGGATGAATGAAGACTATAGAGGTTATGAATAGATCAATCTTCTAAACTAGCTTTCGCTCAATTTCGATTATCAATCTATTACGGAAGTCGAATCTCAATCTCTCAATATATTGATTCGCTCTAACTTCCTCCACCAATCACAAACCGTCGTTATGTTGATCAGTAAAAGAATTCGGATTAAGCATACCTAACCTCTAACTTTGATGATGCATGTATGGCAGGTTTGACAAAACCAGCATAAGTGAACAAGGAGCTGCTACGGCTGCTACAGCTCAAATAAACAAGCAAGCCAAGCAGAAGTGAACTAGCAGCAGCTGCAGCAGGGGATGCTGCAGCAGGAGCTTGTTCAACAGGCTGGCTCATCTGTCCAAGGAGCAGCAGATGGCTGGGCTTGTTCGGAAGGGCTGGAAACCTTATGCAGAACATCTGAAGATTTTCTAAATTACTGAAGAACACATTCCAACCGGTTTACTAGTCAGAGAAGGAGATTTGCATTGGAAGTATTGATCAAATCTAATCTCCTAGATTTTAGGAGATAATTGATCTTGTTGGGTCAATTGCCTAAACCTGGAAATTGCTTAAAGTGGTGCAGCTATTTAAGCAGAAGGTGTTCAGGGCTGAAGAGATTGATCGAAGCTGAGGGATACACGAGTGCATACACAGAATTCACGGAGAGCAATTTGTTGTGTGCGACGGGAGTTTACTTCGATCATCACCCAAGAGCAGAGCGTTGAGCGCAGAGCTGAGGTGAGTGTTGCAGAAGAGAATCAGAACTTGCAGAGTCTGATTCGTGCTTGATCTGGAAGCCAATTCAGAGCTGGGGAGCTTGTTGGTTGATCAAGGGCAGCCGCGGAAGAACTGACGGGTGGAAGGCTCGGTCTAGTGTCGTGCGGCAGTACTCACTAGTGGCAGGTGGTCACTGAGTGAGGGGGAGTTGTCCAGAGTGTGCAGCGCTCTTGGAGAGGTTCGATCGGCTCGGCAGAAGGCCTTGGAGCGACGCGGACATTGTGCTTCAGCTGTGTGTTACAGTTGTTGCTGCAGCAACCCTGCTGAGTAGTGTAGTTTAGAATAGGCTGAGTTCTTTGAGAGGATTGTAGCTATTCTAGATTGACATATTGTAAAGGGTGTGCAGACACAAATCAGAGCTTGTTCTGATTGTGTTGAGTGGTTCACACAAGGTTGAGTAGCATAGGTTGCGTGAGTTGTAACCTAGTGTACTTGGAACCTTCGGTTGAGTGGATTGAGGACTGAAGAATAGTCCTCCCCAGACGTAGGCAGATTGGCCGAACTGGGTGAACAAACCTGTGCCTTGCTCTTTGCTTGATGTGACAATAATTAAGTGAACAAGCGTGTGCTGCAGCAACTGCTTGTTCACAGAATCTGTCGAACTAAGACACTACGAATTTCAAACTTATCTCTTTACGCTACTTTCGTATGTCAATAGGATCAAAGCCGATTTTACTCTCGTCCTTCCTAAGTATGTATCTCTCAATAACGTACTTAAGTTAGAACGAAATTCATGCTGGCATTCTTTCAAACATCTAGCATGCATAACTTGACATACTTGAGTAAAACCGTAATCCATCAATCATCCACCTAAACTTTCCTTTAGAACATCATCACAATACTTCAAACACACTAGACAAGATTCATCAAACTTTGGAATTAGGGAGATTACTCACATACATGGAAAATGATTTCATTGCATTCATAGATAAAGAACGAGTTACAAATCCAATTCTCTAATGAAAACAGTAGATTACAACCATGCACTCAAGTAATCAAGGATCGAAACACCTCTTTTCTTCCTCCTTTTCTTCTCTAGTTCGTGCCCTTTTTTCGCCTCCCAGCTCGTCCTCTCGCCCCCAATCCAATCTCCTCTTTTTTTCCTCTGGTTCCCTTCAAATTCTATGAAAATAAGCTGAGCTGTCCGTATCGGTCGTATCAATACGGGCGATACGACCATATCCGCTCCCTACGGTCGATACGACCTCAGCTGGAAAATCGAAGATTCGACACGGTCGTATCGACCGTGCCGAACGTATCAATACGGGCAATCCGGGAGATATGGTCAGTACGGGCTTGGGCAATTTGACATATTCCTCGACTCTTTTGCATGCAGTTGCCTGTAACTTTACTCCCCATGGCGCCTGAGCAGATTGGACCAGAAACAAGAAGGAGAGAGTGCATAATGGTCATAAAACTCCAAAAATGAACGAAAACAACCAATAAACACAAGCGAGAATCGGTTGGAAATCCAACCGATCACCGGGAGTTTTGATGATGCCAAAAGGGGGAATGTTATAGAGATGGCGCATGACCTGAAGGGGAAATCATATCTGCTGATATCAATGTTTTTGTGAGGGGTAACTGTACAGTGCTGAGGGGGAAATATACAGTGTTGAAAGTGGACACAAAGGGGGACACTAGTTGAAACAAATGCTGATTATTGATATTGAGGGTGTTTGTCATCATCAAAAAGGGGGAAATTGTTGGAGTATGTCCACTCCATGTTTTTGATGAGACAAACACCCAACTAATAATGCTACTTGAGTGTGCAGGGAACGATTCCTGGAACGGACATTGCAACACGAAAGCAAGAGTTGATAGAATCTTTGAGATTACGATCTCTAGCTAGATTCTCGGAGCAAAACAGAAGCTGATAGAATCTCTGAGATTACGATCTCTATCTAGATTTTCGAAGCAAAATAAGGATCAAGATTGAGAAGATCCGGTCAAAGATTGTCAAGATTATTATGGGATAGTCTTGATAATCTTAGAGATTTAATTCCGAATTTGGAAGGTAAATCTGAGATTTGTTGCTCAACAAATCAGGGATTTGCGGTTAAGCAAATCTAGGGCTTTTTCCAAGGAGAACGAGATAAAGGAGAAGGCAGAGCTCTCGACCTAGGAGCGAATCGGAAAAGGTCCTTGACACCCATCAGCGTAACAGCTAAGGCTCGGAAGACTACACTGCAAGAAGTTGAAAAAGTAGAAGCTTGCTACTCCAGAGGGAACTGAAGACGGCTCTGTAGTCTGTGTCAAAAGGGAAGTGCTACTTGTGGTGCGACTGCCTCTTGGAGAATACCCCAACAAACAGTGAACTGGAGTGTCTGGTTGCTTGTGGTATAATTTCAAGTGTAACTGATAAACACACCTAAATACAAGAGTATTTCGAAATCCTTTTAGCTTGCTAGAAGGTAGTGGTTTTTCTCTCAGGTATCTCTTAAGGTACCGGAGTTTCCACTCTAAATTCCTGAGCAAGTCCATTACTTTTGCATAATTTACTTTCCGCTGCTTTGTTACATGGCAAGGAACAAACCCCTTTTGTTACTTGCTACGGAATACTAACCACGATCCAACAGTATTGGTGATACCAACTTGCCAAATGAGTTAAAGGTTGAACATTCCTAAATTTAAGTGTAATTTACTTTCGGTCAGCCGCATGACAAGGGATTTTAACTGTGTTCTCACTTTCTTCCCGAATTTTTGTGTATTACAGGACTTACCTTCGAGGAACCTGATGGAGTGGGTAGGCAACGCCATGGTCTTTAATATTTAGAACCATGGTCAAAAGGAGGGACGGCTATGGTTGTTGATTCAAGCGTTTGGCATAAAAGATTACGGCATTCCTCAAGCATAAAGCTACAAAGTGATCATTCTAAAAATTATTTTACAAAGAATAAAGAGCACTGTGATTCTTGTCTAAGGGCTAAGATGACAAGGCTGCCTTTTCCAAAGAGCTCCATACAAACTTCCTCTTGTTTTGAACTCATACATTGTGATATTTGGAGCAGTTATCGTACACCTTCATTTTTCGGTTCTCATTACTTTTTATCCATTGTCGATCATTTTAGTAGAGGAGTTTGGATATTTCTTATTAGACATAAATCTGAAGTGAAAGAATTTTTGATAGCATTTTGCAATATGGTTCGTAATCAATTTTCAACAGCTGTGAAGCTGATACGAACCGATAACGAAACTAAAATTTAGTCCAGAAGCATGCTAAACTATTATCACGAAAATGGAATTTCTCTTAAGACATCTTGCATGGACACACCTCAACAAAATGGGATAGTGGAGAGAAAGCATCGACATATTTTAGGGGTAGCAAGGGCATTGCGCTTCGAAAGCGGACTTCCAGTTGATTTTTGGGGAGAGTGTGTTTTGACCACTACTTACATCATCAATCGGTTACCATCTCGTGTACTCAAAGGGAAGACACCGTATGAAATATTATTCAACAAACAACCATGTTATGATCATCTTAGAGTTTTCGGTTGTTTAGTGTACGCCAAGGACAATCGAAAGGGCCGAGACAAGTTTGATTCGAGAGGAAGGCATTGTGTATTTATTGGATATCCTCATCTACAAAAAGAGTATCGAGTTTTTGATTTAGAAAGGAAACAAATTTACACCTCACGAGAAGTCAAATTTTTTGAACACATTTCCTTTCAAAAATGCAACAGTGGTTGATAACGCAAATGAGAATTTGAGAGAAGATACTGATGTTGAACTCATTCGTTTAAGGAATAAAGAATTGGTAGATGATGACTTTTGGGTTGAAGTAACTACAAGTGACGTGATTGAATCAAGCTCCAGTGGCACTGAGACGATAGCTAATCCAAACACTAAGATTATAACCAATCTCAGTGTAAGTAGGGCATTTGTAACCTGAGATGTTGGCAAGATGATAGCTAATCCAAACACTGAGATGTTGGCAAGTTGAGCGTTTGTAACCTTCACGCGCCAACTTGAGGGGGAGTGAAAGAATCTCTGACCAAATCATCACTGATATTAGTCAGTGATGTCATTTCCTTTCTGTTTTAGGTGATATTCATGGGCATCTATTTAGCCTAAAATCTGTCATTTTCTTCTTTAATGTTGCTTTATTATCGAACCAGAATTGATCAACCTCATGTATTAATATGTATGTCTCTGCTTTTGTATTAACAGAATAGAACAACAACATTTTCTCCCCTTGTCTTTCTTGAATACATCATTTGCACTTTCCTAGACTACCAACTTAACATGTTGCGCAGCACACTAATCATGAGAAATCATGTTGCACGTAAATGGCAACAATTTGAATTAAATAAAATGTTGCAAAATTAAGTAAGGAGTCAAAACTTGTTAGACGATTTTCTTAAAACATTGTTAACCTCTCTTGGAAGCTGGATCCTTGATTAACCGCTTAAATATATTAATTTCACTCAAGATCGCTTCGATTAAGCCCAAAATTCAAGCAAGGCCTGAACAAGCGTACAAATCACAAATCTCTGGCAAGCAACCCCTAATGTCAGACAAAGAAATGGCATGAGTCCAAATTGTTCCCGAAAAATTGTAGCAATCAAATCCTGGAGCTTGCCGGCATGCTAAGTTCGCTATGCCATTTTTGTGAGGAGTTTAAGACACCAACTGCCATTACCGACGGTTGAGTGATCTTACAAAGTTAAATGAACAATCTTTTGTTAATTAAATCATTTAAGTTTACTACAAATAGTGGAACAAGTATTTTGGTGAAGCCAAAGTCCACCCACCCAACATGATTAAACAGCACTATCGCTAAAGAGGGGCCAATCACCATCTCTCCAATCAACTAATAACGATGCGCCCACATGACTAAATAGAATCTTAAAATCAGTAGATATACGCACAATGGCCGCCTATATGCTGATAGTAGTGGGAATCTCGTGTTGTTCTTAGATATTTAAGGTAGGCAGCCATTTAAAATGTCAGCATGCCCCTTTAATTATAGGGTGCACAGGGCGGGCGGGTAAAGCTATCATTTTCATATGTGGGTGGCTTTCTTGGTATGTTTTTTTATACTGATATTTATTATTTTATTTATATTTATTGATATTTGTTTATATATATATATATATATATATATATATTTTTTCTCTTATTTTACCCCAAACCTTCCATCAGAGCTCCTGCACTGGGATCATCAGAAATCGAACCCTATGTTTGACGTTCATTTTGCCACTAGAGCACGCCTTGATAGGCATGTAATTATACTTAAGTTAAGTACATTAATTATTATTTTTTATTATGGTGATAGTGGTGTTGTGATGGTGGTGGTGGTATTTTGGTATTTTGGTGTTATGGTTGGGGTGGTGGTGGTCGTGTTGTGGTGTTATGGTTAGGGTGGTGGTATTGGTATTGCGGTGGTGATGGTAGTGGTAATGGTGTTGTGGTGGTGGTGGTGGTGTTGTTGTGGTAGTAGTGGTGTTGTGTTGTTGTGATGATGGTACGAAAGAGATGATGAATATAAATTTCTGATATGTACTTAAATTGACTGATATTTATTTACATTTACTGATATGTATTGATATTTACTTATATTATATAAGTACTTTATAAGTATAAAAAAACATACCCTCTGTTCGAATCCTACCGTTGAGGTATGCCATCCTTGACAAAAAAGCACAAGAATCTGCTACAACACTCTTGAAGATTTGCAGCTGGAGCACAATTTGAAGACTGACAAAACAGCAACAAAGCACAAGAATCTACTATAGAACTTTGTGGACCACAAAAGTTGAGGCAAACTGGATAATAGAAAATGACAGAATCTGCTATAGCAACCCGTGTTGATTTGAAGCTAGAGCAGAATGGCCAAGTGTTCTGAAAATGCACGAAGAGTGTCCAGAGAGGTGCTACCGTTGTCGCAGAGGTTCAAGGAACTTTACAAACGTCATCAATTAATCAGTGGACATCATCATGCGGCCGAGAGTGATCCAAAACAACAAGGTTCCTAAATTAAGATTTAGGTAACTAAATCTCAACAACTTAGTAAGAATCTAGGAGAAGATTCTAAAGATGCTGTGTTGCACTATGAATCTTAAGGCATCTAGGGTTTCCATCACTGATTATTGATGAAAGCTATAAGAGCGATGTTGAGGCAGAAGAATGAATAAGGAGCCGAAGTAGAGAATACACATGACGAGAGTTAACAACAGAAGGCAGAAGTAACAGAGTTGTGTTGAGCGCAGAGGAGATCAAAATTCACAGAGTTTCTAGTATTGATCCATAGAACTCAACTGGAGCATGGCTCGTTGAAGGATCAATCAATTGCTTCGGAGAACGGCTGTGGACAGGAGGTGTCGCAGGCTGTTAGAGAGCTGAACGTCTCTCCTTGATAGTGACCAGTGGGCATTTATCAAGGGGGAGCAATATCTAAGTTGGAAGAATTCAGAGAGAGTCCATCGGCTTGGTAGAGGGTGCTAGAGAAGATGTTGACAGAAGTTACAACAATTCTGCTACAGAGATTGGTATAGCATACCGTCTACTACACATTGTAATAGATAGACTAAGTTTGTGTATCAGATTTATAGTTGTTCTTTACTAGAAGTGTGTAGTTAGCACGAAGCGAGTCTATGGGATCAGACTGCGAGCTATTCTGTGTGATGCGACTGAGCTAGAATTTTGACTAGGTGATAAGTAGAGGTTTAACTAGCGTAGGCTGAGTTTTGAGTCCTTTGTACTTCAAACCGTGAGTGGAATCTTGAGGATCGAAGTATCCTCCCCAGATGTAGGCTAGCTGCCGAACTGGGTAAATAATTGTGAGTGTCTTTTAGGTTTGGCTAGATAAAGCTAATTCCGTAGAGTGATACAGAGAGTACTACAGCAGATGCTGTTACGCATCATCAGTAACGCGCAATGAATTTCACCTATTATGTGCCTTTTTAATTAAAAAGTCCCTACTTATAAAAATTAATTTTAAAAATAAATGTTTTTTAATTTGTCTATTTTTCAAATAGACCGGTCTTGTTAACACCGGTCTCTTAAAAAAGAGTTGAGTTGGATGCCACGTAGGAGATCAGTTGTACATATACTGATTTCCTACATGAGACCAGTCTTAACAATACCGGTCTCGCATAGAAAATAGATTAGCCCTCTTTCTTCTCCTCTTTTCGTACTCTCCTCCTTCCGAAACTACTCTCCATCCGCGGCGAACATAACTTCGGCGACAGGCGTCCATCATGAGCGAGGTATTTTGCGTATTTGGATTCAAGGTATTTGATCTGTTAATGATTTGAATTGGGTTATTTGTAAGTAGGTAAATGTTGATTTTAGATTGTTTAGAATTTTAGGGTTATAAAACTCAAATTTGAGGTGAGTGAGTTGAAATTAGGTCAAATAATTGATGTAGATATGGAAATCGATGAGTAGTAGATGTAAATAACCTTTTGAAGAAGATGAAGATGATGATGATGATGTGGTTGATTTATTATTGAATCATGTTGTGCGCTCTGTTTGTTTATATGATGAAATCTTATTTCGTTAACCAATTGAGCTTTATGTATTATTAAATCGCATGTGTAATTTTTTTTAAATCTTACGTGTGTAATTGTTTTTAATACATACGGATATAGATCAGATTATTGAGCAAGGCCGATATATAGTTATATTTTGACGCAACAACCGACACATTGTATAGGTGAAAGTTGGATTAATCCCGTAAGTATACATTTGTAGACGTGTTACGATCTATTGTTGTTCTCAAAGTCATGTTTGGTTTACATTCCTATTATCGATTGCAGGCTAGTAAAAATCTGAAGTTGGTGCAAGTTGAAAAGCCCCTCTTGCTGCGTCAAAAATCTGCACTCGATGATAGTGTGTTTTCTTCCTAATCTCCCTCGTTTTCAAGTATGTCTTCGGGTTCATTCACATCCCATGCTGATACATCATTGAATCTTGTGATATCTCATACATGTTGGGGTTCTGGAATAATAAAAACATCCTCCGTATCCAGTTGGTCTAAGAATTTCATCTCACTCCGGTCAAGCTCATCCATTACGGACATGTCTTGTGTTTCAAAGGTCGACATAAGCATTGGGTCAGATTCGATACTTTTCATTTTTATATACAACACCTACACATAATAAACCAAACAATTCAACCAAATTAACAAACCAATTAAACGATAAACAATTAAACCAAATCAACCAAATTCAAGCAATAAACCAAAACTTTCACATAAGAACCATCAAAAAAATATCATGAACTTCCAAACTATGAACTTCTAACATATCATATCATACCCACACATGCATTTCATACCATATCACATGGTATGAACCTTGAAGCGTGAAGTTGTGCGGGTCTTGGTGGGACAAAAGGTTGGACAGTGGGTTGCGAGCCTCGGGCGTACTTTAGCGGCCCGCGGTGCGGCTGCTAATGTATGAGTGGGGCGCGGTACTCGTTGATTTGTGCGGAAGATGGTGGATTTGATTGAAATGGAAGGTGTTTAAATAAAGATGGATGAGGGATGATGGAGATCGAATTTTGTGAGCGCAAAGAAGATCAATGTACTCAAAAATCAACAAATGTATTGCTAACAAAAGTTGCAAAAGAGTGCTACAATGATATGAGATATTCACCCCTTGCAACACAAGTGAACAAATGACTAACTCCTATTATATGTTAATCGACCAAAAGATATGCTTGTGCTTGATTTACTTTTGGATATTCTTGATGGAGAGCAAGTGAGGAGAGGGCTAGTTTTTATAGGGCAAGGCCAGCCGAGGGTTCACCTTGGCCATTATTGCTCTGGTCATTACTCCGGCTCTTCTCCACATGTGATCCATGCTCCTCTCCTTCCTTGCTTCTCTCACGGTTGGGTGGATACTATGGATCTTCATAATGGCTGGAGGAATCTTCATGGGATCCATGTGTAGCATAACTCCTATGCTTAATATAGGATGTTGGGACTTCATTTACTCCTTGCTTTAACTCCTCCGAACCCCTTAGCCATGCATTGACCGGCCAAGTGCATTTCACCTTGTGGGAAGTTTGTGTAGGCATGTGGGAACCTTGTGCCTCATTAAACACATTCATCCCTTGTGTTTTGGCCGGCGACTTCTCATTAAATGAAGTGTTGAACTCCCTTGGTTGTTGCCCATAAAGCACAGCGTTTTGGGCAGCAATGGCAGCTAGTGTCTCGGCTGATTGTTGGTCTTGAGCTGCTGCGTTTTAGCCCCTTGGTTGCTTCTCCTTAAACATGGCGAATTGGGCAGTATGCTCCTTACGCACGGTGTTTTGATGGCTCGGTTCCTCACCAGGGAACTCAGCGTTTTGTTCCCCGTCAGGTATGAATACCTCAAGTGGGCAGCTTCTTCCGTGGTTCCTTATTCCCTGGTCGAGATGACCTACATCAATGTGAGTGATTTGAAGGTCATCTTGCAGCTCCATAACATCACATGTATTTTTCAAAAAACATGATTTCTAACATATCATAACCATTTCAACAGAAACAAGCATCTAACATGGTTTCTAATCAACACTAACATACGTATAAAATCTCTAACATATACGAAACTCCCTTAACCCTATATGAACTTCAAAAACCTTTCAAATTGAGCAAATTGCTTCACACTCCAAGGAGAACAAATGGGACAGAATTTTAGAGACGGGAAGTGAATGGAAGAGAAGAAAGGAGAACGCCTGAATTGTTATCAATATGAGACTAGTTTTATTAAGACCGGTCTCTTACGTGGTAGGTGATGGGTCTGGGCATACATTCATTGGTGATACGTAACCATTTTCGATTCAACTCAGCTCTTTTTTTTAAGTTAGACAGATTTTGTTAAGACCGGTCTCTTAAAAAAGAGAGCATTTGTAAAAGGATTTCCCCGGATGGACAATTCAGAAATTCAGATTTGCCCATAGGACAAATCTAAATTTTTGTCTCTAAGCTATATTTTTTCTTTTAAAGACAAATATGTTATTTGTGATTTTAATATCAGTTTGTGTTTGTAAGAGACTTGTACAACTGTTGTCGTTTTAATATCAATTTTTGATATGTGAATTATTTATTTTGGAGGCATTGTTGTGATATTTGCTTTTTTATGAGACTCAAAGCTGAGTTACTGATCACTATTTTTAATTGGTACTTTACAGTGAGTTTTTGTAGTGTGGTCTGTCGATGTTTGGTTTGCAAGGTAAAGTAGATGAAGTATGTTTGTATGTAGTTAATAGAAATTTAAAATGATGCAAGGTCCAAAAATCTGAAACACAAAAAAAAATATCAAATATTTTTTTCTTCATATTTTCATCTTGAGTCGGCTTGGTCTAATAAGAGCCCGGACCACGGACAGTCCGGCTCGATTCGGCCATGAGCTTTCCCTTGAACTGCCTAAATTTCGGCCATTAAGAGCATATGCAGCGGTCGATTTCTCGCCCAACAATCAGCACGAAATTGCTCCAGTTTCTGTACACGACGATTGCTCGATGAGGAGGAATGCTAGGGGAGGAAGAAGTTTCTCGGACGAATGCTCATCGTGAACGCGGAGGAGAAATTGATGGGCGCGTCAGATCCGGGCAGGGAAAGGAGCGTGCAACGCGTGGATTCTCTTCTTCTCCCGGATCCACCTCTTTCTCTCGGCTCCTCCTCCTTCTCCCGGCTCCGCGTCCTTCTCCTTCTCCTTCTCCTGCTCTTTTTGCTCCTGTTCTTTCGCCTTCTCCTCCTGCTCCTTCGCTGGTTAGGTTCAACGGACCGAACTAATTACCGACGGAAATATTTTTTAAAAAATGAAAAAAAATAATTTTGAACTTCACTTTTTTTGAACTTCACTCTCATGTGGATCTCAATGTACACCAAA
Source organism: Umbilicus rupestris (assembly GCA_963678935.1). NCBI lineage: Eukaryota > Viridiplantae > Streptophyta > Magnoliopsida > Saxifragales > Crassulaceae > Umbilicus > Umbilicus rupestris. Next base: position 2,934,463 of record OY787617.1, read on the forward strand.
ACTTCACAACAAGTTATTTTTGCTTCTCTTTCATTTTATCACTCAAAATTCGGTTTTTTTTCAACAATGAGTGCCGCAATTCATTGGTGTATGTCTGAAGATGTGCAATTGTGCATATCTTATTGTCGGTAACCCGTCGATCCGATTTTTTGCAACAAAGAAAAGATAGTGGGAAAAAATTCACGATGATTTTTGTGCAAATTGGACGTTGCGTGAGAATGAAGTACTTCTGTCCACCGAATCAAGATCTTAGTCAGCGCTTAGTTCTCGATGGTCGAAGTTGAAGCCCAATTTGACTTTGTGGGGTGCATGTATTTCCCACACAAGCAGAAATCCGGAATCTGGCGGTAATTTGTTAGATGAGGTATATTTTTGAATAAAAAAATTGTGTAGTTGTTTAAAGCTTCAGCATCTATAACATATATTCTTAATATATAGGTTCGCAAAGCTCAAACTTTGTACGTTGCGGACCGAAAGAAAATATTCATATACTTTGAATGTTGGGACAAGTTATGATGCATCAAACATTTGAGTCTACCCAACCCATTCCTCCACCGACTTACGCTTATGAAGGTAGTCCTTCCACTGAAGAAGTGCATGCAAATAAAATAAATGTGAACCCTACGTTTGAAGATCCGGAATTTTTTACCCCCAAAAGCAATCCTAGAAGTTTATCTAGTTTGATAAGACCGCCTTGGAAGTAAAAGTGGCTAAAGAAGCAAGAAGAAAAGGTAAAAAGATTGCAAGTTCAACTAGTAACTACAATGATGGTTTGCAAACTATTGCGGATAACCAAACAAAACAATTGGCTATACAACAAAAGCAAATCGAGCTTGCTTAAAAGCAAATGGAGCATACTCAAAAAATGCAAGAACACGACGCGAATATAAAAAAAAAATGGCGGAGGACACAAGGATTTGCAAATGAGTACGAAGATAATGATCCCAAAGTCCAAGAAATACTTTTCAAAGAGGAAGGCTCCAATTCTTCGACAGTACGAGAAAGATGAGGATGAAGACAATAATGAATAAGAGAACCACCGTGACGAGCACTTTTCAAATTACTGTCATTCTCGTCGCGACGATTAAGTTATGTTTTGAAACTTTTCAAATCATTTGAAACTTATTTTGTTATAATCGGGCAAAAATCTTGTCATAATCTAGATTAATAATGTATTAACATTCCAAATAAAATTAAATATGAACTTCAAAAATTATACTTATTTTGTAAATAATAAGAAAAATATCTCACTGAGTGTCATGAATACATAAATTATACAGAATATTATAATATAGATTACTCCTAACAAATTTTCGTCCGAAGAAAACGGATGCGAATGCTCCACCATTTTTCAGCCGGTCACGAAAAGCATATAAACAGCGGGAAGAAATGGGCCGACATCCTCGTGACCCAGAAATCTAACAGCCAAACTTCTCGTTATTCGCTGCCAATTAAAAAACTGAAAACTGCCGACCAGTAACGCCAAGAGAGAGAAACACAAACCAGACGAAGGTGTGAGTGGAGGAGACCGAAATGGAAGGCAACTGCGTCATCCCGCCTTTCATCATGAAGACCTACCAGATGGTTACCGATCCAGCAACCGACGGACTCATCGCCTGGGGAAAATCCAGCAATAGCTTCATCGTCTCCGATCATCTCGAATTCTCTCAACGGATTTTGCCTGCCTACTTCAAGCACAACAACTTCTCCAGCTTCGTCCGCCAGCTTAACACCTACGTAATGATAACCACTGCTGTACTTCGTTACTCCGATTCGATTCCATCTGATTTGATTTCTCGTTTCAGAACCGATTCGATTGTTTTCTTTTTCATTGATTGGACATTTTAGGGTTTCAAGAAGGTGGATCCTGACAGGTGGGAGTTCGCGAACGAGTGGTTTCTGAGAGGCCAGAAGCATCTGCTTAAGAACATCATCCGGAAGACGCACGGCAGGAACTTCTCGTATCCGTTGAAGGACGAGGATGAAGAGGAGGAAGATGTTCTTCTGGAGATTTCGAGGCTGAAGGAGCAGCAGAAGAGTCTGGAATTGGAAGTGAAGGACATGAATCGCAGGCTGGAAGCGACGGAGCGGAGGCCGCAGCAGATGATGAGTTTCATCCACAAAGTAGTCGAGGATCCGGAGCTTCTCTCCCGCATGATGGTCGATAAAGAGAAGACCTATTACCACCACCTCTTGAACACCGCAGAGAACAAGAGGCGTCGCCTGATGAAAACGGCATCGTTTTCATCTTCTTCCAGCGTCGCGGCCACGGCCAGCACGACGGAGGACGAGGATGACGATGGAGGTGTCGGAATTAATTCCTCGCCGAACACTCTCTGCCGGTCATCTCCAGCGTGGTGGAACCCGGGAGTGAACGGGTTCGGTTATGCTGGTTCGTTCGGGTCGGTTTATCCGGGTGAGGGATTGGGGCGCGGAAGGTCTGGCGACGACAGCAGGTTGGATCTGGTCCGGGTCGGGTATTTGTTGAGCGGGAATGGAGACGTGCCACCGGCATATCCATTTTCACTGTTTAGAGGTGGGTTTTAGAATTAATAAAATCAGGTAAATAAGTACGTATGTTAATGATTGTTCTGTTTTCTTAACAACTGGCCAGACCATTTGCAATAAAATAATTAAATACGTGCAGTTGATGTGAGTTAGGTAAATGCAGCAATGTTATCGGCTGTGGGTGATGGAAAGTGTATATGATGAGGAATGTTGGTAGATTTCACGCACAATACAACAACATATCTCCAGTCCCGAGACACATGGTAGGGTAGCGTAGCGTAGATCTTTTCACATCACTATCCACAACTAGAGTAGAAATGAAATGATGGTCTGTTCCGTGTTTTGACTGTCACCGGCTTCACCTTCACGGCCCAAATTGCGGCACTAGGGACCTAAATATTGAGCAGAGTGCCAGCCTAGCACGGCAAGTGTCTAGTGTCGTTTTCTTCCAAAAGACTACAAGGAAGGATGCGTTTCAAGTTGGGGTTGACATCGACAGCATTTGAATCTATCTGTCAGCTCCATTAAAAATCTTAGCTGGAGGAGCTGAGCCCGTGCAAGCACTTGTTTTTGTCTTCTCACTTCATTGTTGAGCAGCAAATGGACAAGAAAGACATCTTTTCTGAATCTAAAACAAAATAAGAGCACAAAACTTCAAAAGCCAGACCATCTTATCTAGATTCGCAATTGATTAGACAACAATGCCATGTATCAGTGTGCTGGATAGATTTGATCATCAAAAAAGGGCCTCAGCAGACACCTATCATTACGAAAAATATTTCGAGTTTACCCATCTTTCCAAACTAATATTACGAGAAATTTTTAAGGGCTTCGCTTTTGGTTTGTTCTTGGACCATTTCCTTTCTGAATTTTTTGTGAACAACCACAATATCACCTCAGTCCCCTGCTAGCTTTGACTCAATTTGCTTCTACTTAAGGGCAGCTAATACTTCTTCGAGACTTCAAAATTCCCTTGAATATTTACTTGTCTCGACAAATGTTAAGAAGCTTGGTGGAAGTGATTGAGAATCATGATAGCTTGATCCTCGTCTTCAATCTTGATCCTAATGTTTTCTAGGTTGAACCCAAACAAGTTGGGGATGACAATCAACTTGGTTCATCTTTAACCCAAACAACTTTCCCTTCAGGTAGACTCGATTCGTCAGGGTATTCGTCCTGTATAGTTGCTCTAATTTGATCAAAACTTCCGCCGTCGTCGTCTCCTTTGATACTTCTCTGAGCACCTTGTCCCCCAAATGCGGTATGATTGTGTTATAGGCAAGTTTCAGCAGGTCCTTTATCTTCTTGAGCCATGCTTGCTGGTAGTTCATTCTCAGTGCATCCGCACCCGTTGAGGAAGCTCTATCTCGTTGAGGAATATCTCAAGAAGCAATTTCTATTACTATTCATCAAACATTAATAGCAATCTACATATTTTGTGCACCCATAACTATCTCCAGAAGATATTTCTATTACTATTTATATTTTTTTAATAAATTTTAATTTTGATAAATTAATTTTTTAAGTACATCAATTATGGACAACTTAAATTATTCGAACATCGAATTAAAATTAAAATGACATTATATTAAAATAAATACCCAATAAAGTTCAACGTCTAATCATCATGTTGAGGACGGTAATAATCTGAAAAGTACGAATCGTTTTCATTATCGTTGTTGACATCCTCTTCCTCTTCCTCATAACGTCGCATAATACTAGCCTTTCTTTTTGAAAAATATTTCTTGGATTTTGGGGTCATCATTTCTGTGTTCATTTTCATAATCCTTGACTCTTCAGCCTTTTCTTGCATCCGGTGAGTATGCTTCATTTGTTTTTGAGCAAGCTCCACTTGCATTTGTTGGATAGCCAATGCTTTTTTCTGATTTTCCGCAATGGCATATAAAGCGTCACTATAATTATTAGATGAAGTTGCGATTTTCTTACCCTTTCTCCTTGCCTCTTTCGTCGCCTTCACTCCGGATGGTCTCACCGGACTAGATGGACTCATATGATTACTTTCGGGTGTAGAAAATATCGGTTCTTCGTGGACTTCTTCCATAACCGGACTACCATCATGGTTATACGTCGATGGAGGAGTTGCTTGCAATGGTGCACCACCTCCATAAGTCCGTGGAGGAATTGTTTCTGTAGGTGCAAATGTTGGATGTGACTTAACTTGTTCCCAACATTCAAAATGTACGAATGTCTTTTTCTTTTTTGCGACGTACATAGTTTGAGATTTTCGTACCTATCCATTCAAACGATAAAATAAATTATATTTAATGAAATTTTAATTAACAATTTTTATGTTGCATAAGCTAATTACATAATTTACCTCATCTTGCACATTACCGCCTGATTCCGGATTTCTTCTTGCATATGCAATGCATGCCGTCCAATAAGATAAATTCGGTTTCAACTTAGCAAATCGAGAAATAATGGCGGTTTGAGATCTTGAATCAGTAATAATTACCTTATCGTCGCGCATAACCCAATTTGATTGAAAATCGGCGTGAACTTTTTCCCACAACTTGTCGGTTCTTTATCTATTGCCGGTAATTGGATCGATCGATTGACGACAAAATGAAATGCACAATTGAACATCTTCGGACATTGACCAATTGCCTGACATATTGAAAATTTGAGAGGAGATGAAATATGTGGATTGAAAGATGAAAGAAGAGTGAAATATTGAAATTTTGTGTGAATTTTGATGTAGAAGAGTGGTATATTTATAGTGGTTTTTTTAGATAATCAAAAAATTATGTTTTTCATATTTTTTTCATATTTTTTAGATTTTTTTAGATTTTTTTGAGTTAAATCCCGTTTGGAATCAATCTGAGCAGTTAGATCAAATTTGGATGTGATCTAACGGATCAGATCTTTTTCCCGTTCTGAAATCTGGCCATTGGATGCCAGTCACGTGCAAAGCACGTGACTTTCTCTTTCCTCTGCAGCTTCTCTCTTCTCGGGAGATCGACTGGAAGATCGTTCTTCCCCTTCAGATCATTCTTCCTCCTCCTTTCAACCGGTGCATTTGACAGTGGAGAGAACGTTCTCAAAAATTGAGATAGAACGTTCTCTCCTATGGATAGATCTCCCAATCGGTGCATATGCCCTCACCTTTCAGTGCCTTCACTACTTCCATCTGGACTAGGATGGCCTTCATGAGCTGAAGCCACAGAGCAAAGTCCCCTCTCCCATCAAACCAATTGATCTCGATCTTGGTTGATATAAATTGGAATTTTCCAAGAGCTTCAGTAAAGATGCCGATCTGGTGCCGAGTCATAGGAATATATTTGGTGATTATGGTGCCCGACTGAACATGGTAGCTTATTAGAAGACAGTGAATCTCATCCGCTCATGAAACGCAGGATCAGCAGCAATATGCATAGCTGCCTTATTTCACAGTAAAGATGCATATGAGAGGACCCTAATAGTGACTTCAACCATACTAACTCGTAGCATGTAGAAAGTGTTGGAAAAATAGTGAAGAAAAAATGGGATGTCCCATTTAGTGACCAAATTTTTAGAGTGGATGCTAATGACATAAGGGTGTCATTATTCCACATTGCTCGGAAGGAAGGGAGATGTCAAGTTGAGCCTATAAATAACTCAACTCCTTGCATCTTCTTACACATTTCGAACTTCTTCTAACATAATCCTAACTTGTAGGAATTGTTGGGATAAGTCTCCTACGTTCAAATTTTGAACTAGAAAGGAGATAAAATTGAGGAGAACTCAATTTAAAGCTTGGTCAACTAGTCGGTTTCTCACTTCGTGGTCTGTTAGAGAAGACTGCGGGAGTGGATGGAAATGACTCAACTGCTTTGTATCTCTTTAAATGAGAACACAGAGCAGAAGAGAAAGGACAAACACGAACCCAGTGAAGTCTCTTCTCCATTTTTCGTGTGCTTTCGGTGATAGCTGAATATCAGCAAAGGTTCGATTCAGCAAAGCTCTTGTGTGTGAACATAAGCTGCTGAAGGTTGTTTTATCCTGGGGAGCAAGCTGCTTTTGAAGTCCGAGAGTAGAACGGCAATTTTGCTTCAAGGAGAGGGTCGAACGTGACTCAACCTTGAAAACTATCTACGGTTTGAATCAAACCTTGTGATATTATTCATTATCTTGCTAATTCAGATTGTTGCAGAGAAGGCAGCAAACAAAGCTGACTCGAGCAGACTGAGTTTGATTCTCCCGAATCAAAGATGACTCGAGCAGACTGAGTTTGATTCGCCCGAATCAAAAGTTGACTCGTGAGATTTCTTGATTCGCCCGAATCAACAATTAACTCATGTAGAATACTTGTGCACAGTGTTAATTTGCCCGAATCAGATTTGATTCGAGCAGCTGTTTATTGCGTTGTAATCTGAATTATTCTATCTGATTACTGACGTATTTGCCTCGTGAGTGTAGATAATGAATCCTGCAAACAATGAAGTTGATAATATGGAGGTGGAAGTCGAGCAAGGGTTTATGGATGTCCAGCAACCTACTGCTGTGGGCAGTTCCACCTCAGTTCCTCCTCGGGGTGCGCCATCCACATGGATGCAACCACCAACTATGGCTCCTGCCGGGAATAGGCCTGCTGGTCTGATTCCAAACACTCCAGTGGCACCAGTGCCAGCTGCTTTAGTACCTGGTGAGAAGCCAGAGAAGTTTGCTGGATCAAACTTCAAACTGTGGCAGCAGAAGATGCGCTTTTACTTGACCACCTTGGGTCTGGCACGGCTCATCACTGATGATGCACCTATTGTATCTGAGGATGCAGATACAAATGTGCGGTATGCATACAGTGCCTGGAATGATTCAGACTACTTGTTTCGCAAGTATGTGCTGAATGGCCTGAGTGATTTTTTGTACAATGTGTACTATACAAAGAACTCAGCCAAGGAGGTTTGGGATTCTTTGGATCGGAAGTACCGGACTGAGGATGCTGGGTGTAAAAAGCATATTGTGGGCCGCTTCCTCAAATTCCAGATGGTGGATTCAAGGACAGTAGCTTCTCAAGTGCAAGAGCTGCAGCTCATTATACATGAGATCCATGCCGAAGGAATGCAGATTAGTGAGTCATTCCAGGTTGTAGTAGTGATTGAGAAGCTTCCCCCTGGCTGGAAAACCTTCAAGAGTTACTTGAAGCATAAGCGCAAGGAAATGTCTTTTGAAGACTTGGTGGTTCGCCTAAAAATTGAGGAGGACAATAAGGGATTTGATAAGAACTTCAGAATCCAGAGTGAGAAAGCAAATGTTGTGGAGCATGCTAAAAACTCCAACAAGCACAGTAAGAAGCTTGCACCTAAGGGTAAAACCTTCAAGAAGAAGGTGCAGACTAAATTTACTGGCAAGCTTCAATTGTGACAAAGAGGGTCATAGGTCATCTGACTGTAAGAAGCCTAAGAAGAAGAAGAATGTGAACCTCGCTGAGGTAGAGGAGTTGGTGGCTGTGATCACTGAGCTCATTCTTGTGGACCAGAATCCTCATGCATGGTGGCTGGATACTGGAGCTACTCGCCACATATGTTCGGAAAGGAATTCTTTTTCAGAGCTGCAGCTGATTGAAGCTGGAGAGAAAGTCTACATGGGCAACTCAGCCACTTCAGAAGTCAAGGGGAAAGGCACTGTGATCCTGAAGATGACATCAGGAAAAGATTTGAAGCTGACGAATGTCTCTTATGTGCCTGACATTAGGAAGAATTTAGTTTCTGGTGCTTTACTTGATAATCATGGTTTTAGGATGGTATTTGAGTCCCAAAAAGTCGTATTTACTAAGAACGGCATGTATGTGGGACGTGGTTATGTAAAAGATGGCATGTGGAAGTTGAATGTAAAATCCATCAAACCTAAGATTATCAATAAAGAAAATTCTTTCGCTTACTTGCTTGAATCTTCTTCTTTATGGCATGGTAGATTAGGCCATGTAAATTATGAGTCAATAAGGAATCTAATGAAATTGGATTGTATACCTGATAGAGCCTATTTATACGTGTTATTTAGATCTTAACACTGTGCTTGTTTGCATCATTTTGTGTACAAGATTACTGGTTTCTGGTGTTTTTGTATTCCAGGACAAAGCAAGGGCCTAAGTCGGATACGTGCTAATAGGCGCGTTTAAAAAGCGCAACACACAGCCTGCGGAGCAGCGCAAACAGGATAGATTCATTGTGGTGCGCAGACCGACTGCACGAACCAATGTGCGCAGTGAGAGAGAGAGCCAGAACTGAAAAACACACGAGCTGTTGTGAGGACCTGCGCTAGCCGACTGCGCGAGCCGAGACACAACAACCTGCACGCACCTGCTTGTTACTGTTTCCTTGGATACTTTAGCTGTTATTTACTATTTCTATGATGTTTACTACTAGCATGTCTAGCTAAACACTTTGTATCGGTTGGGCATGATTCTATGAGTATTTCCTTTGAGACTTGTGCTTAATGCATAGTTTGTTTGCTTGTATTAATTCTGTGCACACTGTTGACAGCTAGTTGCATGAGTAGGGGAAGCCTTGAACCGCAATCTTACTCTTACTACTTGTTTGTTATATGTTAAACTAGTTGGTAGCTTGACGGTGACAACTAGGAGTAACGCGCTAGGATAATCAGTTGCTACTGTGACAGGATTCGTAGCTGCTTAGACTAGTTTCAAGAATTAATAGCTCATGAACTTTGATCGGAACATGCGCACATGTTAGGAAGCCTTGATCGGACACTAACTTCAGTAAATCGAACTATAGAAGTTTAGAGTCGATGATAAGGAATACATTCATAGAGGATTGTCTGCACCGATACTTTTCATAGTCATAGTACTTAATCTCTACTGCCTGCGCACGTCTAGTGCAAATTCTGCTTTCACTACTGTTTATTCGCGCACCTGCGCAACCCAACCACTCACAACCCAATTTTTGTAAGTTGTAGGTTACTAGTTAGCCGCTCCTTGTGGGATTGACCCTGACTTAGCCGCTGTACTAAGTGAAGAAGGAAGGATTAATTTGACGCGTACAACGACGCGCGATCAAATTTTGGCGCCATTGCCGGGGAGCAACACAGATAAGCTTTAACTAGTTTAAGTTTTCTTTTACAGTAGTTAGTTATTTCTGTTTGCTTTATTTTCCTCGTTGTTGTTTCTGACAGCGCGCAATCAACATCAGCCTGCGCAACCTTGAAACAGTTGCGCTGCGCAGATTCTAGTTGCGCACTGACAGACGCGACAGTTTAGTTGTCTTTTAATTTCATTTTCTTTGAGATTTAGAACAGGTCATGGAGGATAACAGTGTCGTTGGAGATAACTTAGGGGACAGAACCCCAGAGAATGCGAGGGCAGACAACCGCGCAGTTCGGTTCAGAAAGGAAGTGCAACGCGAAGTTGAAGCAAGGATGGCCGCTGAAGTGTATAATGCGCCACCCGCGCGACAGGCCGCGCGACGCAGAATAGTGCGCGAGATGTCAGCCCCAATCACGGTTAACCGGCCATGGTGCATAGTGCTTCCACCAGACGGTCATTTTGAGCTAAGGAGCTCACTCATTCATCACATGCCCAAGTTCCACGGGATGAACAACGAGAACCCAGTCAAGCATGTGCGAGAATTCCTAGTCATTTGCGAGAACATGAAGGCCGAAGGGGAGAGCGACGAAGCGCTGAAGATGAAGGCGTTCCCTTTTTCATTATGTGACACGGCCAGGCATTGGCTGATGAGCTTACCAGCAGGATCTATTCACACATGGGAGCGGCTGCAGAAGAAGTTCTTGGACAAGTTCTATCTCGCAGCCAAGATCGCGCTACTCAGGAGGGAGTTGGCCGCACCTAGGCAGGGCGCAGGAGAATCACTATGGGAGTATTATGAGCGTTTCAGGGAGCTGGAGGCTAACTGCTACAATCACGGCCTGCCCCAGAATGTGCTGATAGAGAATTTCCTGAACGGTCTGCTACCCATGGAGCTGAGATTATTGAATGCATGCGCAGGAGGCGACATTTGCAACATGTACCCAGAGGACGCGTGGCAGCTGATAGAAGACTCTGCTGGACGAGTAAGACATCAGCTAACACTTGAGAATAGTCGTGCTCGTTCTGTGCATCAGGTAGAAACAAGCGCTGAGATAAAGGAAATGAAGGCCATGCTGCAGAAGTTGATGAATGCGCAGGGGGCGCAAACAACTGCGCCCAAGGCATGCTAATTTTGTACGTCCACTAAACACAAAACCGATGCATGTCCCACGCTTTTTGAGGAATCAGGAGATGTCAATGCTCTAGGAGGATGGGATAATAGAGGGCCGCAGAGGCAGAATCAGCCGCGTTTTGGACTAGCCGCAAATGGGTTCAGATGGAAGGAGGACAACAATTTCCAGAGGTAGTCAGCGGATCAGCGAGCACCACAGCAGACGCAACAAGCTGCGCCCTACAATCCACCGCATCGCCGCACTGACGCGCCATCGCAAAACAACCAGCAGCCGAGGCGATCCTTAGAAGATATCGTGGGGCAGCTAGCAGACACAGTGCGCAAGAATGATGAAAAGTATGACAAGAGGTTGGAGTTCATTGAAAAGCAGCTGTCACAGATCGCTACCACGGTGTATGAGCTGAGCGATGGCAACCTGCCTTCGCAAGTGATCCAGAATCCCAAAGGAGGAGTCAACGCAGTGACACTGAGGACTGGGCGCATGGTAGGAACAGAGCAGACCGCAAAGGCGCCCGCACAACCAGTTGCGCAAGCTCCAGATCCAGCAGAGCAAGATGCGCAACCAGAAGCGCAAGCCACAAGCCAGCAGGGCGAGGCGCCAGGTATGGCGCCAGGCGTTGGAACGTACCTGTGCAACGCGCCAGGTACGTTCCAACGCCTCGTCATGAGCAGTTTCTCTGATATGATTGGTATATGTATAGAAGTGTTCATGGATGATTTCACTGTATATGGGAGTACCTTTGATGCATGCTTAATACATCTAGATAAAGTCTTAGCGCGCTGCATCTCTAAGAACTTAGTGCTAAACTACGAGAAGTGTCATTTCATGGTTACGCACGGAGTAGTACTGGGTCATATCATTTCAGAGGAGGGTATTAAGGTAGACAAAGCTAAGATAGATATTATTTCTAATCTGCCTTATGCCACCAACGTGCGCGACGTGAAATCGTTCTTAGGGCATGCTGGGTTTTACAGGCGTTTTATTAAGGATTTCTCTAAGATTTGCATACCCCTGTCTAACCTGTTGCAAAAAGACGTGTGCTTCGATTTTACTGATGAGTGCAGGGCGGCGTTCGATAAGCTGAAAGCAGCGCTGACCAGTGCGCCAGTGATGCGCGCACCAGACTGGAACCTGCCATTTGAGCTGATGTGTGACGCAAGTGACTACGCAGTGGGAGCAGTCTTGGGGCAGCGCGAGGACAAGAAGCCGCATGCCATCTACTATGCATCGCGCACACTAGACTCCGCGCAGAAGAACTACACCACCACGGAGAAGGAGCTTCTGGCAATTGTATTTGCGCTGGAGAAGTTCCGAGCATATGTTCTAGGCGCCAGAGTCATCATCTACACGGACCACGCAGCTATCCGCTACCTCATATCCAAGAAAGAGACCAAGCCGCGCCTGATGCGCTGGGTACTTCTGCTTCAGGAATTCGATTTAGAGATCAAAGATAAGAAGGGCACAGAAAATACCGTCGCTGATCACCTGAGCAGGATCATACAGGATGAGGAGCCAGGGCAGATCAAGGAGACATTCCCTGACGAGCATCTGATGGCGCTAACAGGTAAGGTACCATGGTATGCGCATATCGCAAATTACCTGGTCACAGGTGCGTTCCCTCCTCATTTCAATAAAACTCAGTGCATGCGATTGAAACATGAGTCCAAGCATTACCTTTGGGATGATCCTTACATGCTTAGAATAGGTCCAGATCGGATATTAAGACGTTGCGTGCCTGACCATGAGATTCACTCTGTATTGATGTTTTGTCATGCGCACGCCTGTGGAGGACATTTCGGTCCCAAGCGCACGAGCAGGAAGATCTTGGACTGTGGATTCTACTGGCCGCACCTATTCAGAGATGCCTATGACCACTGCAGGAAGTGTGACAGGTGCCAGCGCACTGGAGGAATCTCCGCGCGCAACGAGATGCCGCAGACCCCGATTCTGGTGGATGAAGTGTTCGATGTTTGGGGAATCGACTTCATGGGTCCATTTCCCCCATCTGCCGGCTACGAGTACATACTGGTGGCCGTGGATTACGTATCCAAATGGGTCGAACCTAAGGCCACGCGCAAGGATGATGGTAAGACTGTCGCTAATTTTCTCAGAACTAACATATTTTGCAGGTACGGAGTGCCTAAGGCAGTTATCAGCGACCAGGGGACGCACTTCTACAACAGGGTTGTGGCGCAAGTCTTCAAGCACTATGGGGTGCGCCACAAGACGTCCACCGCTTACCATCCGCAGACGAATGGACAGGCCGAAGTTTCTAACAGAGAGATCAAGCGCATCTTGGAAAAGACTGTGAGGCCGTCGCGCAAGGATTGGAGCCAGCGCCTGGATGATGCGCTATGGGCATACCGCACTGCACACAAGACACCCATTGGAACCTCACCATTCCGGCTGGTCTATGGGAAGGCATGCCACTTGCCAGTGGAGCTCGAGCACAAGGCATATTGGGCCTTACGTATTTGCAACTTGAACTTGGAGGAGGCAGGACAAGAACGCGCATTTGAGCTGAGCGAACTAGAAGAGCTGCGCCTGGACGCCTATGAGGGACTGCGCGATTACAAAGCGCGCACCAAGGCGTTTCATGACAAGCACATCCTCCGGCGCACATTTGAACCAGGCGATCAGGTATTATTATTTTCATCACGCCTGAAGCTCATGCCTGGGAAGCTGCGCAGCAAGTGGACGGGACCATACACCGTCACCAAGGTTTTCCCCTACGGCACAATTGAATTAGAAGACGGGCACCAGCATCGTTTTCAGGTTAACGGGCAGAGAGTCAAACGGTACTTGGGCGAACCTTGGGATGGCGCAGCACGCAACATTGACTTGGCCGAGCCAGAGATAGTAGACGAGCAAGCTGCTGCGCCAGACGCACCACCAGATGTTTCAGAGGGAGACCTAGCACCCATCGCCTATATCTCCTCTTCCTCTGCATCTGCCCTCCTTACGAATAATGTATCACATGCTGACCTCCCCTTTTATCCTTTGCGCAGGACCACTGAGATCGTAACACAAGCACTGGCGCAAGGACACTCAGGAGCAAGAGTGGGGGAGGCTGCAGACGCACTACTTGGCACGTAACGAGGTACCGTCGAGCCAACGACGTTAAACAAAGGCACTTGTCGGGAGGTAACCCGACACATTTTATTTTGGCACATTTTACTCTGCTTGTTTTGTTTTTTTTGCGTGTTTTTAGTTAGAATAGGGTTTGGTAGTTTTTTTAGTCACGCAAGTGCGCAGGACCGTGCGCCTATCAATGCGCAGGTCAGTTGCGCTAGCCAGAGGGGGGTATATAAGGCCAGACTTAGAAAAATTCCCAGCACTTTTTCACTCGACCGTTACACACAAGCTCCCGCCCTCAGACCTCTGCCGTCGATCAGCGCCCAACCCACCGTCCGTCTAGAGAGATTTAAGGACAACATGACCGCACTGCACCCAGGCTAGAGTGCGCGGCTTGGAGTGCTGTTTTGTGCGTTGTGTAGGCGACCAGTAGGCGCTCGTTCGGTGCAAATTTCAGAGGATTCTGGGCAGTTTCGATTTTTAGGGTTTGTGGGAGCATTGACCGCGATTGACCAGAGCCCAGCGCACGATGAGACCCGCCGCAGACCAGGTGACCCCAGCGGCTTTCGCTAACAAATACGCAGCACTCATTAGCCTGGACATGTACGGGACACCGTACATCTGTCGAGATTTCCTGCGCGAGGTACGGTTAGAGGACCTCGTGGCGCAGAGGCTAGCGATTACCGGCTGGGAGGCGCTAATGGACCTCCGCAGCGCATCAGACCAGGAGGATACGTGTGAGTTCCTGGCATCTATGGAGGCAGGGGACAGGGAGATCAGATATAGACACAGGGGTGTCTGGTTCATAGCCTCGGAAAGGAGGCTGAGGCGCGCATTTGGGTGCGCCAAGGTGCGTGAGGAGGAGTTAGACACGCACACTAACCAGGAGGCTTGGAGGGACATGGCAACAGGGCCAGCATTCGCCGCGGGGCGCAGCAGGGGCCGAGAGCTGCGCGACCCGTGGCTGTTCTACTTATGGCGCATCGTGGCCTACGCAATCATTGGCCGTTTCAACGGCGCGCCAAAGATCAGCCTCCTGGATATGGAGATTTTGACGGGGCTTTATTATGAGCGGAAGGTGCTGTTCATCCTGAACATGGTGCATCATTGGAGCCGAGTCAGCATGAGAGGGCCGCTGACGTGTGGAGGGCTTATTACGCACTTGCTGCGGGCCTTACATGGAGAGCCCGAGGTGCCAGAGCACACCTTGGTGCAGCCTATACCTCTGGACCGCGCCCACATGCTGCAAATCAGGGCGGTAGCCGTTCGGGACGATGGCACACTAGAGTGGTGCTACCATCTGCAGCCAGCTAGACCACCGCGGGCCAGAGTAGAGAGCAGTGCGCGGGCCAGAGCAGAGAGCAGTGCGCAGGGCGCAGCGGCAGGCGCGGCAGCAGCCGCAGCAGCAGACGAAGAGATGGAGGAGGCCCTAGAACCAGAGGTGCCTCTAGTCAGGCGCCCAAGGACTCGGGCGCAGACTGGAGCGCAACAGAGGGCCCGCGCACCATTGGGGGAGCCAGTGACCATTTCCATAGAGGACTCTCCCCCGCGTGCCCCTGCCAAGCGCCCAAGGACTGAGACTGAGGCGGCGCCCGAGGAAGCCACTGCCGAGTAGCGCATGTTGTTCAACGTCATGCGCGTGCTCGAATACTTAGCGCCAGAGGGGGCGGATTTAAGTATGAGTCCACCATCCGGGTGGAAATTTGGAGACGCAATTCCCCCTCTCCTCAGCCTGCACCATCCACCTCCTACCCGAACCCCAGAAACTTCAGCAGCTCCAGCTCCAGCACCCTCTCCAGCTCCAGCACCAGCTCCAACCCCTGCCCCAGCCCCAGCAGAGCCCGCACCAGAACCAGCAGCCTTAGCAGCAGAGCCCACCCCTGCCCCTGCACCAGCACCATCACCAGTAGTTTCCCCTGCCCGGCCTTCTGTTCCGGAGTCCCCAATTAACTTTCCCAGCGTCGACTCCGATTCCATATGGGAGTCACTTTCCGAGGACGAGCAGCCTGACCCCCTCACCATTGTGCCACCATCCTCCAGCACCGACTCCATGACAGATTCTTCAGAGGATGAGGCGCATGGGTCAGCAGCAGCGTCTAGCTCGGGGAACTTCTAAGGCCGAGGGCAGGCGCAGTGATTTTCTTTAGGGTGGTGTCTTTTATTTTGCTGCGTCTATTTGACTATTATGTGTGCTGAATATTTGTGCCCTACATTCTGTGACTCCCTTGCTATATTTTGTGTGACTATTTGTGTTCACTCTTATGTTCTTTATTTTCGTTGCATTGCATGCATGTGCGCAACCTCCGTGCGCTTGAGCTTGAGTCGTGGGGACACGTCTCTGTTCAAGTGTGGGGGGGGGGGCGTTACTCTTACATTTCATGTTTTTAGCATTTTTAGTATAGCTTAGTTAAGTTGAAGAAAATTAGTAACAGTAGTGCGCTAAGGTGCAGGATGCGCATGCGCTCCAGCTTGTTTTGCGCTATCCGTATTGTGTGCACTGCTATCTACTGTTTTGGCATAATTTTTTCGTTTTTTCTGCTCCTGTTAGTTGGGATATACAGGGGATGTGGAGTTGATAGAAATGCTCCAGAGAGGCGGTTAGTCGCTTCTGCTTCGAAGGCGAGGTATATGGTCGAGTGCGCTAGTGGAGGCCGGTGCTTCGCAACCTTCGGAACAACAGAGCGCGCTCAGTCACGCAGATGCAAAAGGCAAAATACCCAAAGCGTGGCGAGGTGGGAAAACAGACCACCTTCTCTCTGGATATCAAGCTAAGGAAAGCGGGCGCGGATGTAAACGCGTGCGCTGACCGGCGCAGACAAACCAAGGAGGGAGAGCGGAACGAGTTCCATAGCTGCTATCCGAAGGCTGAGATTGGAACTGTTCTGGGAATAAAATAAAAAAAAATTTGGAAAGGAAGCTGTACAAAAGAAAAATACCAGCAGAAGCAGATGATTTGCGTTACAAAGAATCAGCATGCGCACTACGTAGTACCTGCGTGCGCAAGACCACAAGGATATCATCAAAGGCTCAGGTTCCCAGGAAGTGTGCGAACGAATCACGCACTGGAAGAAGCTCGCGCACGAAACCATATACCTATCTTCGGAGCGGGAGCTGACAGCCAGGAGCCTAAGAAGAGCTATCTCCCAGTCATCCAAAGATCTTCATCCCGGCTGAGAGGTAATGAAATTTCGGGATTATTATATTAGAACTATTGAGTGCAGTGTGCGCAGGTGATAGAGCAGCACAAGTTGAAGCAACTGTGCATTTTGCGCTAGAATGCAAGGCTGTGCGCTAGTCTCCAGAAAAGGTAATTGTATCCGCGTTTCAGTACTTGTTCGGGACGAACAAGGGGCAAGTGTGGGGGGTTTGATAGAGCCTAGTTATACATGTTATTTAGATCATAAACCCATGCTTGTTTGCAATATTTTATGGGCAAGATTACTCGTTTCCACTATTTTCTGTATATCAGGACAGAACGAGTCCCTAAGTCGGATACGCGCTAACAGGCAGCGTTCTAGGAGTGAAAGATCAGCCTGTGGAGCTAGCGGCACAAACAAAAGAAGAAATGGCGAAAGACAGCAGAGGTGCGCTACCCGATTGCGCCAATCAATGCTGTGCGCCAGGCGCAAAGTCCCAGTGACCAGACTTAGAAGTTGCCAAAAGATGAACTTCCTGGGGCACTATTTAAACAAAGAAAGTCTAGGGTTTCAAAGGAAGCGAAAACACCATCACTCAGTGACATTCCCGAGGCACTGTGCGGCAGAACTGAAAAAACACACGGACCTGTCAAGGAGAGTTGCGCCAGCCGACTGCGCCAGCCAAGAGAAGACACTGCACGCACTGTTTGCTACCGTTTTCTTGGATTCAGTAGTTGTTATTTACTATTTTATGATGTTTACCACTAGCATGTCTAGCTAAACACTTAGTGTTGGTCGGGCATGAATCTATGATGTATTACCTTTGAGACTTGAGCTTAATGCATAGTTTATTTACTTGTATTAATTCTGTGCGCGCTGAGACAGTTAGTTGCATGAGTAGGGGAAGCCTTGAACCGCAAACTTACTTGTGTTGCTTGCTTGTCACCTGTTAAACTAGTTGCATGCGTAGGGGAAGCCTTGAACCGCAAACTTACCGTGACAATTAGGAGTAACGAGTTAGGGTAGGCAGCTGCTACTGTGACAGGATTCGCAGCTGTTTAGTCTAGTTCTAAGGATTAATAGCACATGAACTTTGAACGGAACATGCGCACGTGTTAGGAAGCCTTTACCGGACACTAACCCAAGTAAAGCATAAACTATAGATGTTTTAGAGTCAATGATAAGGAATGCATTCATAGAGGATTGTCTGCCCAATACTTCTCATAAATATAGTACTTCATCTCTACTGCTTGCGCACGTCTAGTGCAATTCCCTGAGTTACGATATTCGCTGTTACTCGCGCATCGCGCAAAAACCCCCAATCACTCACGCAACCCCCGTTTTCTTAAGTGTAGGTTACTGGCTAAGACTCACTGCTTGCTCCCTGTGGAGATCGACCCTTACTTAACCGCTGTACTAGTGGGAGAGGAAGGAATTATATTTGACGCGCACAACGACGCGCGATCAATCGTAGTTGACCAGAGGAACCCCAGCGCACCATCAGGCCCGCGGAGGATCAAGAGACCCCAGCGTCATTCGCCAGCAAATATGACGCCTTCATGAGGCTGGAGATGTACGGGACCCCGTACATCAGCAGGGACTTCCTGCGCGAAGTCGGGTTGGAGGAACTCATTGTGGAGAAGCTCGTGCTGGCGGGCTGGGAGGCGCTGTTGGAGATCAACAGCGCAGCTGATAAGGAGGATACATGTGAGTTCTTGGCGTCGCTGGAGACTACCGATTCGGAGATCAGGTACCGGCACAGAGGGGTCTGGTACATAGCCTCGGCGAAGAGGCTGAAGCGCACGCTGAGGTGCGCCAAGGTGCGTGAGGAGGATATAGACACGCACACAAATCAGGAGGCGTGGCGTGAGATGGCGACCGGCCAAGTTTTTGCCGCGGGGCGCAGCCGAGGACGCGAGCTGCGCGACCCGTGGATGTTCTACCTCTGGCGCATGGTCGCCTATGCAATCATCAGACGCTTTAATGGTGCGCCAAAGATCAGCCTGCTGGACATGGACATATTGAAGGGATTCTACTATGGGAAGAAGGTGCTGTTTGTCTCGAACATGGTGGTGCATTGGAGACGGGTCAGCACGAAGGGGCCGCTGACTTGTGGAGGAATGATCACGCACCTGCTACGTGCGCTGCATGGGGAGCCGGAAGTGCCCGAGCACACGGTAGTGCCAGCCGTTCCCCTGGACCGTGCCCATATGCTACAGCTCAGAGCGGTGGCTGCGAGAGAGGACGGGTCCTTGGAATGGTGCTACCAGCTGCAGCCGGCCAGAGCGTCGAGGCAAAGAGCAGAGAGCAGCGCGCAACTAGAGGAGGCCGCTGAGGAAAGGGAGATGGAAGAGGCCCCAGAGCCAGTTGCGCCTCCAGTCAGGCGCATGAGTACTCGTGCGCAGACTGGAGCGCGCCGGAGGGCAAGTGTGCCGCAGGGGGAGCCAGTTACCATAGCTATTGATGATTCTCCCCCGCGTGCACAGGGAAAGCGCCCCAGAACAGAGGCAGAGGAGGCGCCTGAGGAGGTATTAGAGGAGCAGCGCATGATGTTCAACGTCTTGCGCGTGCTAGAGCAGAGGGGGCAGACCTGAGCGTAAGCCCACCATCAGGGTGGAGATTTGGAGATTCTATCCCCCCTCTCCTCAGTCTGCGTAGGCCGCATCCAGGGTCCCCCAGCGAGCAGCGCAAGCCAGCCAGCCCTCCTGCCCAATCCCCGGTCCATTCAGCAGTACCCACCCCAGTAGTAGATCCGGTACCAGCACCAGCAGCACCCCCTGCGCAACCTTCTGTACAGAGGTCCTCTGAGGGCGATCCCATCATTGGTTCGAGCTCAGATTCACTTTGGGACCCCATCCCGGAGGACGATCTCTTGACTCAGCCCGCCGCAGTTTCTGTCGTGCCGCCAGCTTCCAGTTCCGAATTTGAGACAGATTCCACAACTGAAGAGGCGCACAGATCCGCGGCTGAGTCCAGTTCCGAGGATGTCTAGGGACGCAGCGTGGGCGCTCATTTCTTTCGGGTGGTTTCTTATCTTTTTTTGAAAACTATTGCTCGATGTTGCTATATTGCTATATTGTGCTGAATATTTGTGAACCCCTGACTTTGTCTTTGCTGCGATGACTATATGTTTTTCTTTCTTATGTCCTTTGTTTTGATTGCATGCATGTGTGCGCTATCCGTTGCGCTTGAGCATGAGTCGTGGAGACACGTCTCTGTTTAAGTGTGAGGGGGGGGGGAGCGTTACATTTACATTTCACGTTTTTTTGAGCTTTGTAGTGTAGCTTAGTTTAGTTGAAGGGAATATTAGCAGTGGTGCGTTTGTGTGCGGGTTGCGCACACTTTTCAGCTTGTATTGCCCTATTCATCTTGCATGCGCTACTATCAACTATTTTAGTATATTTTTTTCGTTTTTTCTGCTCCTTTTAGTTGGGATATACAGGGGATGTGGAGTTGATAGAAAAGCTCTAGAGAGGCGGTTAGTCGTTTTTACTTCGAAGGTAAGGTATATGGTCGAGAGCGCTAGTGGAGGCCGGTGCTTCGCGACCTTCGGAACAATAGAGCACGCTCAGCCACGCAGATGCCGAAGGCGAATACCCAAAGCGTGGCGAGGTGGAAAAACAGACCACCTTTCCTCTGGAAGTCAGGCAAGGGAAGCGGGCGCGGGTGTAAACGCGTGCGCTGACCTGCGCGAATAGATCGAGGAGGGAGAGCGGAGCGTTGTTCCATAGCTGCTATCCAGAGGCCGAGACTGGAACTGTTCTGGGAACATAAGAACCGTAGATAAAGCTGTACAAAAAGAAAAACACCAGCAGATGATATGCGCTAAAGAAACCGGCATGCGCACAACTCCGTACCAGTGTAGTTCACAAGAAAATCATCAAGAAGGCTCGAGTTCCCAGGAAGTGCGCGAAAGAATCACGCACCGGAAGAAGCTTGCGCTATTAACCATATACCCGTACTCGAAGTAAAGGCTGACAACCCGGAGCCTATGAAGAGCTATCTCCCAGCCATCCGAAATAATCTCCATCCCAGCTGAGAGGTAACGAATTTGGAAATTGTTATATTAAACTGTTGAAGGCAGATGCGCGCAGGTAACGGAGCAACGCTAGGTGAACGGTAGTGCAGATCGCGCCAGAGTGCAAGACTGTGCGCTAGACTCCAGAGAGGTAATTGTATCCGTGCTTGAGTGCTTGTTCGGGACGAACAAGGGCAAGTGTGGGGGGTTTGATAGAGCCTATTTATACGCGCTATTTAGATCTTAACACTGTGCTTGTTTGCATCATTTTGTGTACAAGATTACTGGTTTCCGGTGTTTTTGTATTCCAGGACAAAGCAAGGGCCTAAGTCAGATACGTGCTAATAGGCGCGTTTAAGGAGCGCAACACACAGCCTGCGGAGCTAGCAGCGCAAACAGGATAGATTCACTGCGGTGCGCAGACCGACTGCACGAACCAATGTGCGCAGTGAGCCATGTGCAGGATAGTGGTGTTTCCAAATCTTGACACCATAGGATTTGGATGTTGCCAAGACTGTCCTTGGGCCTCATGAGCAGTATATAAAGAGAGGAAGGCTAGGGTTTGAAGAGACACACAACGAAGGAGGAGAGAGAGCCAGAACTGAAAAACACATGAGCTGCTGTGAGGACCTGCGCTAGCCGACTGCGCGAGCCGAGACACAGCAACCTGCACGCACCTGCTTGTTATTGTTTCCTTGGATACTTTAGCTGTTATTTACTATTTTTATGATGTTTACTACTAGCATGTCTAGCTAAACTCTTTGTATCGGTTGGGCATGATTCTATGAGTATTTCCTTTGAGACTTGTGCTTAATGCATAGTTTGTTTGTTTGTATTAATTCTGTGCACACTGCTGACAGCTAGTTGCATGAGTAGGGGAAGCCTTGAACCGCAATCTTACTCTTACTACTTGTTTGTTATATGTTAAACTAGTTGGTAGCTTGACGGTGACAACTAGGAGTAACGCGCTAGGATAATTAGTTGCTATTGTGACAGGATTCGTAGCTGCTTAGACTAGTTTCAAGAATTAATAGCTCATGAACTTTGATCGGGACATGCGCACATGTTAGGAAGCCTTGATCGGACACTAACTTCAGTAAATCGAACTATAGAAGTTTAGAGTCGATGATAAGGAATACATTCATAGAGGATTGTCTGCACCGATACTTTTCATAGTCATAGTACTTAATCTCTAATGCCTGCGCACGTCTAGTGCAAATTCTGCTTTCACTACTGTTTATTCGCGCACCTGCGCAACTCAACCACTGACAACCCAATTTTCGTAAGTTGTAGGTTACTAGTTAGAACGAGTCTGCTTGCTCCTTGTGGTATCGACCCTGACTTAGCCGTTGTACTAAGTGGAGAAGGAAGGATTAATTTGACGCGTACAACGACGCGCGATCAATACCCAAGTCTCAAATTGATTCCAGATACAAGTGTAAATCTTGTGTTGAAGCAAAATTGACAAGAACATCTTTTCATAATGTTGAAAGAGATACTGAACCCCTTGACATAATACATAGTGATCTATGTGACTTAAAATTCATGCCATCAAGAGGTGGGAACAAATATTGTGACTTTCATTGATGATAGTACAAGATATTGTTCAATCTATTTGCTAAAAAGCAAGGAAGAGGCAATAGAAAAGTTTTCCTTGTATAAGTTGGAAGTTGAAAACCAACTAAATACAAAGATTAAAAGGCTTCACAGTGACCGTGGAAGTGAATATGTGGAACCTTTTGGAGCATTTTGTGCACAAAATGAGATCATACATGAAGTCACTCCACCTTACTCGCCTCAATCAAACGGTATGACTGAACGCAAGAACCGCACCATCAAAGAAATGATGAATGCAATGTTGCTTAGTTCAGGACTATCTCAAGGAATGTGGGGGGAGGCTGTTTTATCAGCCAATTATCTTTTAAATAGGATACCCAGGAAAAGAAAGGATAAATCTCCTTACGAGTTATTTAAGGGGAGAAAACCTAGTTATAAGCACCTGCGAGTGTGGGGATGCTTAGCAAAGGTACTAGCTCCTGGTCCTAAAAGAATGAGGATAGGACCAAAGACAATTGACTGTATTTTCATTGGCTATGCGCAAAATAGTAGTGCATATAGGTTTATTGTGTATGAATTAAAGAATCCTGACATACACAAAAATACTATTATGGAATCGAAGAATGCTTCATTCTTTGAACAGATATTCCCTCGTAAGTCCAATGAAATGATACTAAGTTCACCGAGTGAGCTAGGCGGAAACGGGGATAAAATGCCTCAGCCGCAAGAGGAAGTGTCCAAGGAGGATGCAAGCCAAGAGGAATTCAGGCGAAGTAAAAGAACCAGGATTGAAAAATCTTTTGGTCCTGATTTCCTAACGTTTATGCTTGAGACTGAACCCTGCACGTATAAGGAAGCAATAAGTTCAGTGGAAGGACCTTTATGGAGAGAAGCCATAAAGAGTGAACTAGATTCCATTATGAAAAATCATACTTGGGAGTTAGCCGATCTTCCACGTGGAAACAAACCACTTAGTTCCAAGTGGGTCTTTTCTAGAAAAAGGAAAGTAGATGGTACTATTGATAAGTACAAGGCCAGACTTGTGGTCAAAAGATACAGACAGAAGGAGGGTCTAGACTACTTTGACACATACTCACCTGTAACCAGAATCACCTCCATTAGAATAATATTTGCAATAGCAGCATTGCGCAATTTAGAAATTCATCAAATGGATGTGAAAACTGCTTTCCTTAACGGAGATCTTGATGAAGAGATATACATGGAACAACCCGAGGGTTACTCAGTGCCAGGCCAAGAGAGTAAAGTTTGTAAACTTGTTAAATCTCGATACGGTCTGAAACAAGCGCCAAAACAGTGGCATGAAAAATTTGACCGGATGATGCTGTCAAATGGTTTCAAAATCAACGAGTGTGATAAATGTGTATACATTAAAGACACTAATCATGGGTATGTGATTTTGTGTTTGTATGTTGATGATATGCTCATTGTAGGAAGCAATGAACAGATGATTAAGTCCACGAAAACCATATTAAATTCGAAATTTGATATGAAAGATTTGGGACGAGCTGATGTAATTTTAGGGATCAAAATTACAAGAGTACTCGATGGATATATCCTGAGTCAGTCACACTACATTGATAAAATCCTAGACAAGTACGGAAAGGACAGTGTAGGAGTATGTAGAACTCCTATAGAAATGAATCAACACTTGTCTAAGGACAAAGGGGAAGGAATTTCCCAAATTGAATATGCAAGAGTAATAGGCAGTCTCATGTATTTGATGAACTGCACTAGACCTGATATTGCATATACGGTTAGTAGACTTGCTAGATACACAAGTAATCCTGGAACAGAGCATTGGAAAGCTATTGTAAGGATACTAAAGTATTTACGATTTACTCGTGACTACAGTCTACATTATACCAGATATCCTGAAGTCATTGGAGGATACACTGATTCTAGCTGGATATCTGATATAGAAGACTCTAAAGCCACTAGTGGATATGTATTCACTTTAGGTGGTGGAGCAGTGTTCTGGAAATCCTCTAAGCAAACAGTAATTACCAGTTCCACGATGGAAGCTGAGTTCGTTGCACTAGATAAATGTGGCGAAGAAGCAGAGTGGTTAAGAAACTTTGTAGAGGATATTCCTCAATAGACAACACCTGTGCCAGCAATATGTGTATATTGTGATAACCAATCAACAATTGGGAGAGCACAGAATGTCATGTATAATGGTAAGTCAAGACATCTACGTCGAAGACATAATACCATTAGACAACTTCTCTCGTCTGGAGTCATAAGTATTGACTACGTGAGATCCAAAGATAATATAGCGGATCCGTTAACCAAAGGGTTAAACAGAGACCAAGTAGAGAAGATGACTAAAGGAATGGGACTAAAGTCCTTGAATAAATAAAGTCGAGCTAAAGAAAAATCCTACCATGATGACTAGAGATCCCAAGAACTTGGTTCAAAGGGACAACCTACTTGCTAAGACTGTATGAAGTCACTGTGGGGTAACACTCGGTTCCATTCCTCGACAAAACAGTGATTCCCGTACGAGGTTAAGCTTGAAGCTTTTAATGATTATAAAAGTTTGAACGATGAAATTTCAAAAGGGTAACGCGGGATTATCTTAAATAATCACCTATGTGAGAGAGAAGTTTGGCCGCTTCAAAGAATGATTAATAGAGCTTAATCATTTAGAAACTCTTGCAGAACCAGGAAGGGGTACCATGGCCAAAATGGGCCCACCAGTAAGAACTGAAGTTGGTCAGGAAGATATTTGTGGGAGACTTGGTTTTGTTTGCATTATAAGACGAACAGTTCAAAGACATCATGTCTACTGATTAGTCAGTAAAGAGATCAGGTTTTCTAAAGGGAATGTTCAAGGGCGTTGCCTACATATCCTATGCAGATATTGACCGTAGAAGCTATCACCACAATGTATCGAGTTTGATTTCATTTTATTTTCATTACTTGATTTTCTTCATGTGGGGGATTGTTGGAAAAATAGTGAAGAAAAAATGGGATCCCATTTAGTGACGATTAGAGTGGATGCTAATGACATAAGGGTGTCATTATCCCACATTGCTCGGAAGGAAGGGAGATGTCAAGTTGAGCCTATAAATAACTCAACTCCTTGCATCTTCTTACACATTCCGAACTTCTTTTAACATAATCCTAACTTGTAGGAATTGTTGGGATAAGTCTCCTACGTTCAAATTTTGAACTAGAAAGGAGATAAAATTGAGGAGAACTCAATTTAAAGCTTGGTCAACTAGTCGGTTCCTCACTTCGTGGTTTGTTAGAGAAGACTGCGGGAGTGTATGGAAATGACTCAACTGCTTTGTATCTCTTTAAATGAGAACACAGAGCAGAAGAGAAAGGACGAACACGAACCCAGTGAAGTCTCTTCTCCATTTTCCGTGTGCTTTCGGTGATAGCTGAAGATCAGCAAAGGTTTGATTCAGCAAAGCTCTTGTGTGTGAACATAAGCTGCTGAAGGTTGTTTTATCCTGGGGAGCAAGCTGCCTTTGAAGTCTGAGAGTAGGACGGCAATTTTGCTTCAAGGAGAGCATCGAACATGACTCAACCTTGAAAACTATCTACGGTTTGAATCAAACCTTGTGATATTATTCATTATCTTGCTAATTCAGATTGTTGCAGAGAAGGCACCAAACAGAAAGTCGTGGATCTGTACTCTATTTCAGCAGCGGAACAAGATATAGTCGTCTTCTTCGTCACAGAATGTAGTGAGTTACAGAGAACTCGTAGCAGAAAGAATAACCCTTGTCAAGTAGGGTAGAACGCGAAGCGTCGCTTTCCAATCCTCCTTCGGCTTCTAGATGAACTGAGCCAATGTACTCCACACGATTAATGGTAAGATATATCAAACGATCTAACAGTCAGCCATAACATTCAGGATTGGCATATGCCGGACTTGTAGATATGCCAAGCTGATGATGCTGCTCTGCTCCAATAGGAAACACAACTTCAGACAAGATATCCAATGTATACTTTCGTTTATTAGTTATCTCAATTCAAAGAAAATGCACCAATATCCTTCATATGAAAACACGAACCGAGATAAGACTTAGCATTGGAAGTAGAATTATAACCGGCGACGACCAAGTCATCCATTTCACAAGAACCTGTATGATGTCATTTTACTCACACAAGAAAAGAGCGCAATCAAAATCCTAAAATATGTGGAGGAGAGCTTAGCAAACTAGTAACGAGGACCAGCTTGAGCCCATAAAGAGACATGCGCAGACGACATACATGGCTAGGCGGCACATCAACAAGACCAGGTGGAGGTCTCATATAAACATCCTCATCTAGATCACCATGAAGAAAACAGTTGTAAACATCTATTTGATGAAATTCCCAACAACGAATAACAGCAACTGATCGAACCTTCAACATGACGATTTCCAAGTACAAATAGACAAGTCTCGTGTCCCTCAATTAACCCATTGAAGTTGTATTTAATACGAAAGACCCACTTGGAGTTTTTTTGTCGGAAGGTAACACATAGAGTACGATTATGCTTTAGAGCTCAACATTCTTAGCATCATGCTTGAGAGTATTTAACCGCCTAGAGGGTAGAAAGCGAACATGGGTACATGAAATATATGCAGCTAAAGGATAAGGTGAACCGAGGAAAGTGATCTTAGCGTGGCCGATGAAGAAGCAGTGAAGATTTAAATGTTGTAGGGTACTACATATATAGTCTCTCACATGAATACTCAACTGTCTTTGTCAAGTTCCTTGCTGAACAGAAGATGGTGTCAATGAGGGAGAGACAGTGGGCACACTCCCCCTTTTTCATTGTGTCCTGATGGGGCATCGGGTGGTAATAAAGGGAGAACGTTTCAAAGAATAAGACATCCCTGTTGACAAATATTTTTTTGGTCTCTAGATCATTAAAAGGCCAACCACCTTTTCCAAGTGGATATTCTAAGAAAAAAACACTTTCGACTTCTCGGTTCTAATTTGAGAGTTTTGTGAGGTAAAGCAGAGATAACCAAACATCCAAAAAGAATTATAAGGTTGTGTTTAAGGTCAAAAGGCGTGATGCACTAGGAATTACAAGAGATGGGCAACATGCTAGTGTTTCATTCTACCCTGCTATTTTGCAGAGACAAGAGGTTTAAAAGAGAATTTTGTTGTCATCAAAACAAGGGTGCAAGGAAAAAAATTATGTTCCAATGTCAGCACGAACTCGCTTGATCCGTTTCTTATAATGCGTTTCTATAAGTGCACATAGATTCTTGAAAAGCCAGGTAACCTTAGATTTTGCAGCAAAAAATAGACCCCCATGGACCGGAATAGTCATAAATAATTGTAAAAAAAAAAAAAGAAACATCTCTAAGAGAAGGAATACTATATTAGCCCCCAAAAGTGACAATGGACCAACTGAAACATATCATTTGAGTTGTTGGAACTACTAGAAAAAGATAATTTTGTTTTTTTTTGCTTTGAAACAAGAGTTACAACGGCATAATACTCTCTAAGGAGTTTTTACCCAAATTCAATTCTAAAATAGGAAATTAGACAAAAGAGGATGACGAAGACGATGATGCCATAGATTAGCAAAACTAATAAATGATAGAGCAGGCATAGCAAAGGTTGCAGAGCGCAGATGTCGAAGCCAGTATACACCCTTGCTCCTTATCCACACCAATCACTGTCCTCATACTAAATTTCCTAAAGAACAATAAGAGTGTCTGTTAGGAGCATTAATAGGCACAAGTCACGA
Organism: Umbilicus rupestris; assembly: GCA_963678935.1. Lineage (NCBI taxonomy): Eukaryota > Viridiplantae > Streptophyta > Magnoliopsida > Saxifragales > Crassulaceae > Umbilicus > Umbilicus rupestris. Next base: position 2,962,658 of record OY787617.1, read on the forward strand.
GGTAACTAAGAAACCCATAATAAGTTGCAACTGAAAAGAGAGACCAGTAAAATGTGAAATAGACAAAACTCGCCCATATAGAATCGTCTCACTTCGTAGCACAAGAAACCCGACCATTAGGTAACTTAATAGGAATAGGCGTCCATATTTCCTGAAAAGATATCAACAACTTTAAAGTCGACTTACCGACCTTCAACCTTCAGGTCAAGGTTCTGTCCGATGAGGATTGTAATGTTACCAATCAAGGGAGCTGCCGAGTGTGCTTAACCAGGTCCCACGTCAGCAATGCCACCTGTCAGAGCAGCACAAACTTGTCTAACGAAATTTGTGCTTGAGAAATAACATGTACTACACAGAATATTTGGAAGGTACTAGAAGGTTGTACTATTAAAACCTATAAATATGAATAAAAAGTAGGTAAGCAACCAGAAATTAACCTACTTACCTCTTCCTCTATTTCCCTGCTATTTTTCCCAGTTAAGTCATTCCTTGGTGATGGCCTAAGGAACGTGCCATTCAAGTCCTAATTCATTAATCTGGCAATATCTGCTATTGACAGTAGTGTATTGCTGAAAAAGCCACAGATTTAAAGGATGGCAACAAAATGAAAAAAAGTTAACAGCAACAGGAAAGATTTTCCATCATTAGGAGATTTGGGTTCATAACAAATATGTGAATAACAATGAATGAGAAAACAACCCTTTAGAGAGAGTAAAAAAGCCATATCAAAATCTGCTTGAGCTCATATAAATGAAGACAAACCACAACAAATGTGGTGCTGAATCTGAAAGAATTACATGTACAAACCTTCTCATTCACTTGGAAGAACGTGATGAAGATCCCCATAACTGTTGTTCCTCCTGCTATTCAAGCCAATTTTGAGTCATTAAGATAATAGCTGAAGCCCAACTGCTAAATCCTGCAGTGTAATGGTAACTATCTCTTCAGTGTCTACACAGTTAAAGTGAGTCTCAGGTCCAAATTTTCCCTAGCATACCAAGAGGTCTACTAATCCACCATTCATCTCCTTGCGACTCTTTTCTTTGATTTCTTTCTGTATTAAATCTGCGACAGCTTCTGTGGTGCAGGAAGGGTGCAGTTTAAATCCATGCAACAGGCTCTCCTCTGTAACGCTATTCATCTTGATAAGCATAATTTGAGCTAAATCCTCAGAACTAAAATCTTCAAAATAGAAAAATTTTGTAACTCTTCTACAGAAACCTTCGTTGGAACTGATGACCTTTTTCGTTGGTTCACTATATCCAACAAATATGACGACAATTTGTCCACTGTTCATCACGGACATGATCTCTTCTAATGCTTCCAGCCCATAGTCCTTATCGTCTTCCTCCTGCGCAGGAATTAGTCTGTATGCTTCGTCGACAAAAAGGATTCCTCCCTCTGCATCTTTGATCTGAATATAATGTTTAACTTTTCATATTGAAATTACTTTTAAGAACTAAATCCTAAAACTGATCTAAAGAGACTAAAATGTACCTTTCTTCTAGTCTTGGGTCCAGTATGTACCATATTCTTTGCTTCCAACTCGACTTTTTCTGGACCTTTTAGCCCAAGCCAAAACCTGAATCGTTCCCAGAAGCTACATGAAGCGGTGTTTGTTCCAACTGCATCCAGAGCATATCGAATAATTTCAGATCAACAGAAAAATACCCAAACCACTTCAAAAACAGCTCTTATGAAAAAAAACAATACATAGCAATGGCAGGGCACACAAGTGTAGCCAGACAGGGATATCAACCCAAGTGATCCGAACACCTGAATTCCTACATTTGACAAGTTGCATTTAGAGGCCATCTGCTGTCTACTCTACATTAATTTCATCTAGTAAACATCAGACACAAAAAACACAAGCAAACGCTATAGTTTAGTCAGACCACAACAAAACTTTATTCCAAGATCCAAAGAGTTTGTAAGGTTCGGCATAATTCAGGTTGATCTTCCACTGTGCCAATTCAAGGATTACTTAACCAACCAACGGTAAGATCTCAGAAAAGAAATCCATAAGCTGCTCAACCAAATTAGCCACAATGCACATGAAATTCGTACATCATCAGTAAACAGCGTCTATGACATGAATCGGTAGTCCGAGCCGCAAAGCACAGATCAGCCAACTAATCCCCGAATTCATGCTCATCAACGTTTACTAAAGCAAAGGCAATTTCTGAAGAAGAAGAGTCCAAGACAGAGCACGCAGAATAAAATCGGAAGCGCATTTTCCTCAAGAAATCCAAATCAGGTTTAAGAGAAAAATGAGGAGATGTTACAATTGGATTGCGGTCGTTGAGCAGGGATGGATTGTCGCAGAGGCATTTCTGGAGAGCAGGGAGAGCGCCGTACTGAGCCAAGGCGTGTATTGTAAGGCATCCCGATCGGTTGAGGCAGTTATATTCTGGTTGAGCAATTTCTGTAGAACCAATTCTATTTACTCTTCAACAAACACTAATAACAATCTTTATATTTTATGCACCTATAATGTTACAGATACTTCTATTTCTATTTATAATTTTTAATAATTTTTAATTTTAATAAATTAAAATTTTAAGTTAATCTACACATTTTTTGGATAATAAAAAAACATGTTTCCATATTTTATCGATTTTTTTCATATTTGTTTAAATTAAATTCCATTAAAAATAAATATGAGCCGTTAGATCATTCTCTTCTCCCCTATCACGTGCAAAGCACGTGACATTCTCCTTCCTCCTTTCCTTTTCTCTCTCCTCCATCCAAATCGATCTGCTGGACGACCGTGGCGAGATCGTCCTCCAGATCGTTCGATCTTCTCCGCATCTATCTCTTCATCGCTGCATTTGAAGTTGAGGAGAACGATCTTAAAGTGAGGTAGATCGTTCTCAATTGGAGATAGATCCCAAACGGGTGCAGATGCTTTAACGGGCTTTGGAGATCTGGATGGCCGATCGGGCGTCGTCGGCTTGGGCTGCATCGTCGCGAATCTTCAGCGAGATGATGGTTCGGTTGTTGTTCGCTGGAGAAGGGGCAAAAGTATGGAGAGAAAAAATTGAGTGGACAAAGTGTCAGTGAGCGAATCCAATCAATGACGACTCCATCCATTCTTTTCTCTCCTTCCGCTTCACTGGATCCTCACTTTTATTTTTATTTTTAAATAAGGGTGTGTTTTTTTTACCTTATTTTTAAGTATTTAATTTTATTTAACTTAACTTGAGTACTTAACTTATATACTTAAATTATTATTCATCACCACAATCCACCACCACAACCGTTGCATTTCTCCTTCATTGCATTTCTCATTGTCTCGTGCTCGTCGCCGCGATTCTTAATTCGAATTGTGAGTTTATCTCACAATCTGCTCAGATTGTGCGCAGTTATGACAGGGATTAAAGGCATAACCATCTGGTAATTGTTTTAGGCGGAAGGACATGTCGGTTGCGGAGTTAAAGGAGCGGTACGCAGTTGCATATAAGAGGGAGAGGCTGCAGGAAAAGAGACGACAGCTTCTCGACACGGACAGTGAGCTTGAAGTAGAATGTAACTAAAGTGACGTTATGCAATTCAAATTTGATATGAGCTTGAAGTAGACTCAGTAGATGATGTTACAAGATATGATTGGGGATTGTTAATTGAAACGGGTGTACGCGTCCATTGTTCAATTATATTGACTCTAATGTTCATTAAAAATTGATGAGCACAAATAGAAATGTATATGTTCATCGTTATAAATATACATTGTTCGTTGAAATTAACTGTAATGTTCATTGCTTTTATGTGACGTTCATCGATATACAAATATATTATTCACTTGGTTTTCTGCAGATTTTTATTTCCACTTTAAATATTCAAGTACATCGATGAATACATATGAACATTGAGAGGAACGCTGATGAAAATTGTATATGTTCATCGATATAAATTTATTTCATTTGATTTTCTACAGATTTATATTTTCAAAGTTGATTATAAGTTTATCGATGAACACATGAAAATGGAGAGAAAAGCGTGTGAAAATTTTATATGTTTGTCAATATAAATATATTATTACTTGATTTCTAGATTTTTATATTTTTGAAATTAATTCTTTAAGTTCATTGATGAACACATATGAAAATTTTGATGAAGACAGAGGAACATTCTATATGTTCACCAGTGTTCATTCACAGATTTGTTGCATTCAAACTATTTTCTCCTTGAGAACAGATAAACATTGTATAAAATTTCAATATCAATATTGATGAACATAATAACATAATCACATGAATATTCGTCGTTTATCTTTTTCAATGTGATCAAAATCAAAACTCCAAAAAGGAGATAAATATAATCAAATCATGTTTTGATTTAACATATTAAAGAATAATTAAAAAAAATAGAAGATAAGAATATAATCAAAACTTATTTTTTTTTATTTAACAGATTGTAGAATGACGAAAGAAAGAAAAATAAGAATAGTGTTTTGATTCGGCACATCGTAGAATGGCAAAAAAAAAAGGAGATAAAATAGAATATAATGATGTTTAGATTTGAAATATACATGTAAGCTAAATGATTTATTCCTTCTAAGTTGCACGTATAAAAAATTTCATGTACATTATATATGTTTATAGCTATAACAACATTATTCAGTTGGTTAGTAATATAACAATACATCAACAAAGATGAACATACGTTATATTTCGATGAATTGCTATACAAATACATCATCAAAGACGAGCATAGTAATATTTCGATGAACAATGACTTTCTCTAGATCAATGATGTGTTGCTTAAGCTACATGTACATAAATTTTGATGAATTATAAGAGGGAAACACAAATATTCATCGGGATGCTATTAATGTTCATTGTTGTGAATGCTATTCATCATAACTCCATAAATATCACCGAACACTAACTGCTTCTTCTTGTGCGATTCAACGATGTCCAATACCATCACCCACTTAATTCCACACAAACACCAAAATCAAACCCAACAAACAAACCATCAATAAGATTCAGAGATCAACCGCCAGAAATCTCCAGGGCTCTAACTCTCGTACAACAAGATTTAGAAAGCAGCTGAAGAAAATCGAAGCAGGATGAGTGAGAAATTTATTGAGATTATTAGTCATCTTTGTCTTCTTCTTCTTCGTCAAACATAGATTGCCATAGAGAAAGTCTTCGCTTCGTCGATAAGTTTTATTACAATTTTGATTAACTTAGTCTTGCTGATCCTACTTAATTTGTGATTATGTTAAAAGACCAACGTGCCCTTCTATTTATCAATGATTAATTAAATTGAATTTTACCATGAATTATCTCAATCATGAGATTGTTTGATCTCGTGGTCCGTAGTGGCTCTTAGTTCTTATTTTAAGGAGTGGTTCTTATTTGATCCACTCCACTCCATATATATATATATGGGGCCCATAATAAAGTACATTCATAAGGTTCTTTGTGAGCTATTTGATCAAATGACTCACATATTGCCAAGTGAAATTGAAGGAATGAATCAAATGAACATCTTTTTGGCATCAAAAGGTAAGTAGTAAAAGTGCTTTAAGTGCATTGCCCAAATCCTCTAAAATCTACATATTAGTCTTGTCTAAAGTACATTGCTCAAATACTATGGCCCAATCTTCTAAAATCATAAAGTCTATTGCTATAAATAATTGAGTGTGATTAAAATGAATGGAAATATTATTGAAATAATATTATGAATAATAAGATATATGATGTAAGAGAGATTAAAGAAAAGGACATGTGATTGGAAAAAGATGACTTAATAAAGACTCAACTATCCTTTCTATTTCATTTCAAATTAAAAGTTTAACAAATAGTGAGAATACTAGTGGACACATGACAGTATGTGGGTTATGGATCTTCTAAAGTATAGAAAATAATCTTAAGAATGTACCTTATTAGGGTGGTCTCATTTGAGCGCTCGTGTATATATATATATATGGAGTAGATAAAAAAGAACAATTCCTTAACATATGAACTAAGAACCATTACGGACCACAAGATCAAACAATCTCATGGTTGCGATTATTTCATGATTAAAATTCATCATTAATAAATAAGAGGGCATGCTGGTTTTTTTAACATAATCATTAATTTAACAAGATCTAAATACTAAGACGATCAAAATCGTACAAAATTGATACGACGAAGCCAAGACTTTCTCCATGGCAATTTGAGTTTGATGATCATGAAGATGACTAACAAGCGCAATAAATTTCTGATCACTCCTCCTGCTTCGATTTTCATCAGTTGCTTTATAAATATTGTTGTATGAGAGTTAAAGCCTCGGAGTTTTTTGGCGGCTGCTATTTGAGTCTTGTTGATGAGTGTTTTTGTGGAATTGGTTAGGTGACGGCATTGAACATCGCTGAATCGCACAAGAACAAGCAATTAGTATTTGGTGATGTGTATGGAGTTATGATAAATAACATTCGGAACAGTGAACATTAATAACATCACAATGAATACTTGTGTTGTCATCTCATAAATAATGGTAATGAGTATTCATTAAAATTTATGTATATGTAGTTTAAGCAACACATCATTTGTCTGGAGAAATTCATTTGTGTTAATTGAAATATTAGTATGTTTGTCTTTGATGATATATTTTAATAGCGATTCATCGATTATTCATCAAAAAATTTATGTATGTTCATCGAAATATAACGTATGTTCATCTTTGTTGATGTATTTTTTATATTAAAATCCAACTAAATAATGTTTTTTTAAAATCGATAAACATATATGTGTTCATCAAATTTATGTACATGCAACTTTCAAACAACAAATCATTTAACTCACATGTATCTTCAAGCCAAACATCGTTATATTCTATTTTATCTCTTATTTTTTTGCCATTCTATGATTTGATTCAAACACACGATTTGATTATATTCTTATCTCATTTTTTTCACCATTCTACGATCTGTTAAATCAAAACCAAGATTTGATTATATTCTTATCTCCTATTTTTTTTTTGTCATTATACTATCTGTTAAATAAAAACACGTTTTGATTATTTTTATTTCTTATTTTTTGGTATTATACTATTAGTTTCGATTTTGATCAGCGTCAAAAATATAAACTACGAATATTCATTTGATTATTTTATTATGTTCTCCAATATTGATATTGAAATTTTATACAATGTTTATCTATTTTCATCAGGCGAAAACAGTATGATTGAAACAAATCAATGTGAATGAACACAAATGAACACATACAATGGTCCTCCGTGTTCGTCAAAATTTTCATATGCTCATCAATGACCTTAAATAATCAACTTCAAAAATATAAAGCTCTAGAAATCAAGTGAATAATATATTTGTATCGACAAACATATAAAATTTTCACACGTTTTCCTCTCAATTTTTATATGTGTTCATCGATAAACTTAAATAATCAACTTTAAAAATATAAATTTACAAAATATCATGTGAATAATAAATTTATATCGGTGAACTTATACAATTTTAGGACCATTGAAGCTCTTTGATCTTGTAGATAAATACTCACATTTTGCCGGGTGGTATTGAAGGAATGAATCAAATGAGCATCTTTTTGGTACCAAACTGTAATAGATTCAATTTACACTTTAATTTTCTCTCCAGTCAAATTTCATCAAACTTTCACCGTAATAAAATCCATTTTATTGTAGTGAAACACATTTTACTATAGTGAAACCTAATATGATATAGCTCTTTTTTATGCACACAAAGTGCATTTTGTTTTTGTCATGTATCTAATGAAATTTAATATTGTTTTTTAAAAAAGTGCATTGTTAATGTTAGTTACTAAATTGAATTGTTACACACATGTACAAATAAACAAGCAAAGTGCATTGCTAAATATTATGTCAAATTCTCAAAAAACCTAAAGTGTAATGATACATATTATGCTAAGTGCGTTGGTATATATAATTGAGTTGTGTTAAAATGAAATAAAATAAAATTTGATAAAAACATTATTGTGAATAGTGAAACACATGATGGAAGAGAGAAAATGATACATGAATAGTGACATGTGGTTGGAAATATGAATGAGTAAACGCTCAAATACCCTTGCTAGTTTAAACGATTTGAGTTGTAATTTCTTTCTCCCTCTGTTATTAGCCACAATGGCCCAAATATATAGTTACAATACAAAGTCTGTGCATATCTATATTTACTTAGAGCTAATAAATATACGAAGACTAAGAGTTGTAAAATAAATGACAGACTCAATCATATCTCTCAATACTAGTTCATTTATAATTGTAATTTTAATTTGCACACATGACAATATGTGGATTGTTAGTTTTTTTTGATCCAATTGTCACAAAAGGGCTTCGGGATATATCAAAAGAGGGGAGCATAATTTAGCGCTCAAATTGCCTAGATATATATATATAAGAGTGCTCAAAGGAGGCACATTCAATAAAGTACAACTCTAATGTACTTTGTGAGCCATTTGATCATTTGACTCACAAAAAGCACATTTCACTCATTAAATATTATTTTTGAAATAACAAAATAGTCAAAAGAGAAAATATGACTTTTACTCATAAAGTTTTCTTTATCTAATACTTTTTTTTATCTTTCCCTCCTCTATCACTACTTTTCTCTCTCTCTCTCTCATTAATCACCAAACACACATGTGTCATGTGTCCCACTATTTATCTAATGCGCTCTAAACAAATTAAATCCAAACTCATTTCTCAAATATCAAAAATCATCAAAATTAATAAAAGCACAAAAGGCTAAAAGCTAACACAAAATGCCTAACATACCCTTTCAACCCACTAAAAGACAAAAATGTCAAATATCATTTGATCCCCTTTGATTAAATGACTGACATGTTGCCACTTGACGGTATAGATATTCTTACCTTTTAGTGAATTGAAATATCATGTTAGATATTTTGTATTGCATTTTGTCTTTTTGTTCTATTGGCCTTTTATGAATTTGATGAGTTTTCATTTTTGAGAAATGGGTTTTGATATTTTTATGGGTTTTGGATTATTTTACTTATAGTGTATTTTAATAAATGGGTTTTAATATTTTAAATTTATTTTGTAAATAAAGTGCATTCTTATTATTCATTAAAACTCTCACATGAAAGTGCATTATTTATAAATAATGTGTAGGTATTGTTCATTAAAATTTCATATGAAAGTGCATTGAATCTCAAATGCTCCAAAACCTAAAGTGCATTATACATGTATGTTCTAATATTCTAAGTTATAAAGTGTGTTGCTATATTTATGTCCAAATGCTCAAAAAGCTAAAGTGCATTGCTAAATCTATGAGTTTTTGTTTTGTTTATCAAAGTGCATTATTGGTTGTGTTAAAAATGAATTGAAGAAAGTAACATTTTTCATTATAGAACACATATCACATGTGGGTAAATCGAAATAATGAGAAGGATGATGGTTTTAGAGAGAGATAAAAAAGGATTGAAGAGAAAAAACTTTATAGGTAAAAAGTTAAATTTTGCTTTTTACTAATTTGTTATTTCAAAAGTAAAGTTTAATGAGTGACATGTGACATATTATGAGTGGTCTATGAGTCATTTGATCAAATGACTCATAAATTACTTTATGGATGTACCTTATTGATGGTCTCATTTGAGTGCTCCTATATATATATACATGTGACTCCAATGTCGGAGCAACTACGATGAAGAAGAAGAACACATGCCACTGGATGACCGGGCTTTCTATGATTATGATGTCAATTCACTCGAGATCAAAGTCGTACGTGAGTTACCAAGACTAATTATGTTGGTGGCACATTGACAATTAATTGTTGAGTTAGCGTTTTCCCAAGAAATTAATTTTACCAAGACTAGTCTTTTAAAAAAAAGTATAAAAAATCTATTTTATTAAGACTAATCTCCTTAAAAGTAAAGGCATTAACGAAAATTTTAACTCAAACAGTTTGCTGAAACTCAAAACTAGCACATTTCTATAATAAAATATCCAGCAAATTTCTACCCACATGTTTACAGCGAAATGTTTTGTTCTATTTATTTATTTTGAATTAGGGTTTATTCTTTTGCATTTAAATTTTAAGTAAATAAGTTAAGTAAAGTTAAGTACATTAATTATTATTTTTTATTGGTGGTGCGTTGGTTTTGTGGTGGTGGGTTGTTGTGATTTTGGAAGTGTTGAGTGATGTGGTAAAGATGGTGGTAGTGTTGTGGCAATGGGGGTGATAGTGGTGTTGTGGTGGTGGTGAGTTGTTGTTGTGTTGTAGTGGTGGATTGTTGTTGTGTTGTGGTGGTGGTGGGTTGTTGTGGTGATGATGATGGTAGTGTTGTGGTAATGGTAGGTTGTTATTGTATTGTATTGTTGAATTGTTGTTGTGTTGTGGTGGTGGTGGTAGTGTTTTTGTGGTTGTCGGTTGTAGTGGTGGTGGTAGTGTTGTGGTAATGGTGGTGGTGGGTTGTTGTGGTGGTGGTGATATTGTGATTGTGATGTTAAGATAGTGGGTTTGTGGTGGTAGTGGAGTGGCGGTCAGGGGCGGAGCCATGTGTGTGGCATAGGGGTCAATTGCACCCATTAAATTATAATAAATACTCATTAATACGTATAAAATTACTCTATTGACCCCCATATTTATTGATATTTGACCCCGTTTGGTTTTGTAAATAAATTTATACTCATCTTTTTTTTAACCGTATCCAAATAAAAATTTAAAATTATTTAAAATACTAACTTGTGTATCCAAACATATCTTTTTTATGAAAATATTAATTTATTATAATTAATTAAGAAATCATGTATCCAGACAACTTTGTAAAGAAATAATATAGATTTTTGGCTGAATTTAGTTATTTTTTGACTCCTATATAAAAATTTTCTGGCTCCGCCACTGGACTGGCGGTGGTCTGAATGATGTGGTCGTGGTAATATTTTTGTGATGCTAGGTTGTTGTGGTGGTGGTGATGATATTGTGATGTTAAGGTAGTAATGTGGTGGTGTGAACGTGTTGTGGCGGTGGTGGTGTGGTTATGAATAGTAAAGTTAAGTATTTAAGTGAAATACTTAAATTATAAATTAAATACTTAAATTAAATAAAATACAATTAACTACTTAAATAAATAATTTAAAATCAAAAGAATAAACAAATATTATATTTTTTTTTCGTATCTCCTTTTTTGGGACGGCCTAACAATATTGGGCCATTCCTAGGCCCAAATTCTAAGGCGGTCGTCTGCTCGATGTCTCCCAATCTCGCAACTTTCATTTTACGGTTTGCTTCAGATCTGCGCCAAACGTTAAGGACGAACTTCAGTCGAATACTCGCCTCTGCAATTATCAATTTCTCTCGTGATGCGCGCATGTACGATCCTCCCGTGATCGGAAGTCAACTATCGTCTTCATCATGAGATCGCCGTCTGCTAACCCCACCGGCGGGTCCAGATTCTCCTCCGCCACCGGCGAAGAGAGGCTCGCCGGGGCCGGAGGCGTTGGATATAGAGACGCGGAATCAATTTTCAGGACCAAGCCGATATCTGAAATCCGTAATGTGGAGTTCACGGCTAAGAAACAGATCCAGGACAAGATGGAGGAACTCCGTCAGCTGGTCGGCAACCGTTACAGGGATCTGATTGACTCGGCTGACTCGATTGTGCACATGAAGTCTTCCTGTGAATCTATCTCGACCAATATCGCAGCCGTTCATAGCGGAGTTCGGTCGCTGTCGGTGTCCCGTGTGTCTGAGAAGCCGAAATTGGCTGGCCCTAATCCATTGAGAATTAGGATCTATGGAATAGCTTGCCGAGTGAAATACCTGGTTGACACTCCTGAGAACATTTGGGGCTGTCTTGATGAGTCGATGTTTCTGGAGGCTGCTGCACGTTACGTTCGAGCCAAGCATGTGTACCAGGAATTAGGAAGCGCCGACAATAAGATCTTGTCAAAATTCCCGCTGCTTCAGCATCAATGGCAGATTGTGGAAAGCTTTAGGGCCCAGATTTCGCAAAGGAGCCGGGAAAGATTGTTGTTGGATGGTACTGGTCTGGACATCAATGCTTACGCAGATGCCTTGGCTGCTGTTGCTATCATTGATGAGCTCGACCCTAAACAGGCAATTAGACTGTTTATTGACTCTAGAAGGACGTGGATCACACAAAGATTAAGTGCTTGCTTATCTAGTCTAAGCCCTACTTATTCTGTCACTGTTGAAGTTTTTTGTGAGGCGTTGAAGATAATTCAAGTTAGCATAAGCCAAGTGGGTGAGTTGTTTCTGCAAGTAATGAGTGACATGCCTGTCTTTTACAAAGTTATATTGAGTTCCCCACCTGCTTCTCAGTTGTATGGCGGGATTCCAAATCCTGATGAGGAAGTGAGGCTTTGGCAGTCTTTTAGAGATAAGCTAGAGTCTTTAATGGAAATGCTGGACCGTGATTTCATTGCTAGTACTTGTTCTGATTGGTTGAGGGACTGTGGGGGAGAAATTGTTGGTAAGATCGATGGGAAGTACTTAATTGATACAATTACTACCGGGAAAGAGCTTGCGTTGGCTGAAAGGTCTATAAGACAAACCATTGATAGTAAGGAAGTACTTGAAGGAAGCCTAGAGTGGCTTAAGAGTGTTTTTGGTTCCGAGATTGTGTTGCCTTGGCGCAGAACTCGAGAGCTCGTTTTAGGAAATGATGCTGATCTATGGGATGAGATGTTTGAAGAAGCATTTGTTCATAGGATAAAGGTGATAATTGATGTGGGATTCAGAAAATTGGCTGAAACTATCAATGTCAAAGATGCTGTCACTGCAATTGGAGATGTTGCCCAAATATCATCACTTGGTGGTGGGGTGTGGTTTGTAGACCAAAATGCTAAAAAGTTTGGTACCCTAAATTCTAAGACGCAAACTGATGATAATAATTTTCGTAGCTGTATTGCTGCCTATTTCGGTCCAGCAGTCAGTCGAATTAAAGATGCAGTTGATAATAGCTGTCAGGGCATTCTTGAGGACCTTCTTGAATTTTTAGAATCTCCAAAGGCTGCAGTGAGGATGAAAGATGTAGTACCATATCTCCAAAAGAAGTGTTACGATTGCATGTCTACCATTATAAGAGACCTTAAAGATGAGCTCGATCATTTGTATGTTATACATAATAGCGGCAACAGAACAGAGAATGATATTCCTGCAATTGTCATAGTTGAAAAGTCTCTTTTTATCGGAAAACTCTTATTTGCATTCCAAAACCATTCCAAACATCTTCCCATAATTCTTGGTCCCCCAAGGCTATGGGTGAATGAAATTATCTTTGCAGGCGAGAAAACACCGTCCCTTTTGAGGCAATCTAGTTTACCCATCAGTTCCGCTGTATCTGAGAGCCGAGGAAGACAAGCACTCAGTTCCCCTGGAAGACAAGCACTCAGTTCCCCTGGAAGACAAAGTTCTTTGACATCTGCTGCGCTAATTGGAACTAATGATGACACGAGCCTGAAACTAGAAGAACTTAATCACATGATGCGTGATCTTTGCATCAAAGCGCACACATTATGGTCATCATGGGTGTGTGACGAGCTTTCTGTTATCTTATCTGAAGACCTCAGACTTGATGGTGGATTATCTGCAGCTACCCCACTGAGGGTATGTTTCCTTTCTCTGTCACCTTGGCTCTGAATGCTAGCTTTGTTGTCATGCTTTACATTCATGCCTATGTGGGAGTAGGTGCCTCCAAGTCTGTGTTGTTATAAGTACAAATAAGGGGTTTAATTCAAATTTCAATCAGTTGAAGCAAAAAAGTTTATAATGTGAGTTTCTGAAATTTCAGATTATACGTCTCTGCAGATAGTTTATCCTTGTATGAATGCTCTGCTTATTACCATTGGCTACTAGTTTTCATCGTATTTTAGTTTTGTGGTGTAAGTACTTCGGGTTAGTTGCTTTTAACCCGAACTGATCATTTTCATCATTAATTAGTAAATGTGTCATTATCTAGTGGAAATTTGCCTCTAATTGACTCTTCAATCTTCGACACTTATCAATCAGGGTTGGGAGGAGACTGTTGTAAAGCAAGAGCAACCTGATGGAGCCCATTCAGAGATGAAAATATATCTCCCTTCCATGCCATCACTCTATATTGTCTCATTTTTGTTCCGTGCATGTGAGGAAGTTCACAGGGTTGGCGGCCATGTGCTTGACAAAACAATTCTGCAAAACTTTGCCCTGAACTTATTGAAAAAGGTATATAAATGGTTTGAATCTTGTATTGCTGTCAATGGCGTGGGAAGGTTGCCTTTATGTATTTATTTTGAATCTTACCTAGACACAACACATATGTTTGGTTTTTCTAATTATTAACATGGTGTTATATTTTGGTTGAACTCTTCTGGCCTTGTAGTATGGTGCAATTTATCTCGTCTGTTCCAAGCTTCCGACATCTAAAGATATCAACCAAAATCATACTCATATATTGTATAGTAAAATTAACTGAAGTCACTCTTTGTAATACTGCATCCAGATTAATTCTAATAGTGATGTGTTCTTTCTAGCTTAATTATACCAATGAATAATCTTCAGGTCATTTAAGTTCATCTAAGCTCTATCTCAGCTGAAAAAAACACTCCTATGCATTTTTTTCTTTTCTTAAAAGTTTATAAACGTGTTCCATTTGTTGAATGTAAATAACAATGTTTCTAATAGTGACCATACATTTGGTCTTACAGGTTACTGATGTGTATGGGGAATTCCTGTCAGCAGTGGAGACTGATCGATCGAAAATTTCCGAGAAAGGAGTTTTGCAAGTTATGCTAGATATTAGATTTTCAGCTGATGTTCTTTCTGGCGGGGACATAGTTAAGAATGAGGACTCATTAAAAAAACTGCCAAAGATGTCTCCTTTCAGAAGGAAACAAGATCAAACCAAGAATGAGTCCGAAAACAGAAAGCAAATCAATCAGTTAATAAACATTCTTTCGCAGCGATTGGATCCCATCGACTGGCTGACGTAAGTTATCCTATCTCAAGTAAATTTTCATACATTGTTTGACTCACTTGGTGGCCTTGAACTTTATTTTTTGTTTCTTGGAGGAAGGTGTTTTAGTTTTTATTGTTGTTTTCCCTTGTCAGAAGGTTGAGTTAATACTTTCTGTTTAAAGTGTTTGATAAAAAGAGTACATTGGTTCTGCATAAAATTGACTAGCAGGATGCTTGATGTTAGGCAGTAAGTGTGCTTCAGTTACAGTTCTTAATCATTGTAGTGGTGTATGATGGAGCAATATGTTTGCGAGGTACAAAATATATAGGATCAACTTACATCATCAAAAAAGCGTTTCAGGCTTTTGAAAAGAAAGATGACGTTGCTAAATGGCCATCATTGTGGCCAGTGTGGATAAATTTCATTTTCATTATTGCAGAAGATTACAGAATACTTCATTTTCTCGAGTTGAAAGATTAACTAGTCATTACAGAAAAATCTTGTCAAGTTGTTAGGGCTCCCTAGCTAAGAAGAAGATAAAAAAATAAAATGTGATTTGCATTGTGGGATTATTTTCTTCTCTGTTATGTCTCAATCACTCTCTGATTATATATCAAACTATATTTTTTTCTTTCACTTTGTTTGCTCAAATTTACTTTCGAATGAATTAATCTGTGTTACTTTTCAGGTACGAGCCATATCTTTGGGAGAATGAAAAACAGTCATACCTTCGGCATGCCGTCCTTTTTGGTTTCTTTGTACAACTCAATCGGATGTTTACAGATACCATGCAAAAGTTACCTACTAATTCCGAGTCAAATATATTGAGATGCTCTACAGTTCCTCGTTATAAATATCTTCCCATCAGGTCCGCGCAAACTATTTGACAGTGCTCATATATTTATTTTTATCTGCCGTCCTCTTTTGTTCTGTCTAATCCTAATATACGGTTGCGGAGGCATTGCTATCTTCCTTAAAGCTCCCTATTGTTTATTGTATGGTACACACTAGCTGTACTTATCTATTATTAGATGTGTAGGTTTCAGGAAGTTGTTGTATATACTTTCTTTTTTTAAACTGTTGTCCTTAATTTCCATGCCAAATTTGTTGTATAGTGCTCCTGCTCTATCTTCAAGAGGGACAAGTAAGGTATCTGCATCAACATCTTCGGAGGACATAGCGTCAAGGAACTCATGGAAATCTGTTACAAATGGCGAGCTTTCTCCGAAGATTGATTTTGAAGAAAGTGCAGGTTTTGGGGTCGCGACACCGCTCTTGAAGTCGTTCATGCAGGTAAATTTTCTTTCTCGCCAGAATTGAAATACCTCATATGTACACTTACCCCTGAAGACATTTGCCTGTGCCTGCTTACTAGTTGAATCAAATCTGAGCAATGAATTTCACAAAAGGACTGACCAGAACACTTGTTCATACTTAACCACTAAAGTTTGCTTCAATCATTACTAACTGGTTTTAATGTGGACTTTTTTTACTGTGGCCAGTATTTTCTCTAGAGCTTTAGTGATGCTATATAGTGTCATACAAATTTGCCATTCTTTGTATAAGATATAATCCCAGTTGGTATGACATACTCTCGTAACTGTAGGTTGGCAGCAGATTTGGGGAGAGCACTTTTAAATTGGGATCAATATTAACAGATGGACAAGTAGGAATATTTAAGGATAGATCAGCAGCTGCTATGTCGACATTTGGAGACATTTTACCAGTGCAAGCTGCTGGCCTTCTTTCATCCTTTACAGCCTCGCGATCAGATGGTTGATTGGAGTTCAATATCTTCTCATGTATCTTTTAGTTTGAAAGAGGAATTCTGTGTTACATGACTGATGGCGCAGAGGAAACTCAAGTTGACTTTGAAATATTTGTGGAGAGTAATAGAGAAAGTATATGGAAGGAGCAGAAGTTATGAACTGGACATTGGTAGCACTGGGAAATGGAAATCAACTGAGGGAGGGGTAAAGTATTAAAACTATTACAAAAACAATTTACAAAAAGCCAAAGTGGTGCAAAAACTGATCTGTATGTCAGGTGAAAGCAGGTCACATTATTGCTTGTATTCTTTGGTGCTGAAATTAAATATATAGTAGCCACTGGTCCGAGGGGTGGATGCCGTACTTTTCGTGTCCTCTGATGCAGCTTGCCTTGTATGTGCAACAATGTTGCCACCCAGTCGTAAGTCATCATCAGGCGTGGCCAGTACTCGTCATCCTGCTCTTGGTTGCTTAATTTTTCTCCTAGTTGGGGACTTCCTGGTTTTCTTTGAGACTTCTTAGCATTTCCTCTTACATGAGCTTCGTATGAGCATTACCTGCCATTTTAGTTTTCAATAAGTATATATTGCTTCTTTGAACATTGCATTTATTTACATCCACTCATGTATTTCTAAAACTATTGTCTGGTTGGAGAAAGAAGAACAACATCTCGAATCCAATTTATTTTTATCTTAAATTGGAATTGCTTGCTCTTTAATTTGTGCTATAATTGGTTCATTCCTCAAAAATGGGAAAAACTTCATAAATAGAAGTGCCTCTGAGAAAAAACAGATACAAAAGGATGTCTAAAAGGAATAAGAAGATAATTATCATTTAGAGTGACATGAGATAAAATTCACATGGAAATGACTTTTTTAAAGACTCATGAATATGGGATGATGTCCACACGAAGAGCTTCGCCTATTCTTGAGCTGATGACCACGCAAAGAGCTTGAACGATGAGTCAAAACACAAGAGATAGATAAATTTTACATGGTGATTTTAATACAAATAGTGATTCTCAGATTAGATTATAAACAATAATTCTTCGCCTTAGAATAAATAAACTAAAGTATTGTCTTACATAATATATGTGCTTATATTGCTCATTTGAGTTCGGTCAGCTTTTATCAATTTATAGATATATATAAAGTAATATCTATACGATCCTTTAAACTTAACATATCGAGAAGTTATACATACCAAAATAGCGACGTTGTCGGAGCAACACATTAGCATGTTACTAACATTGGTTATACAAAAAGTTTAAACTATTGCTTTAAATATCTTTATTTTTATATATTTTTGAAAATTTCATCCAATCACTTGTTTGTTTTGAAATTGGGTGAATGTTCCCTTTGAAGGTTCACGGGCAAATGGGAACAAAAAAAAAAAAAGAGTAAACGCTACGGAAAATTCTCATCAAGGCAAGATAGTGAAATGATAGACTTCTCGGGTAAAATTGATGCTGAAACGAGAAGTAGAATGCTAAAGGAAATTCTGTTACAGAATAATATGGTGCATTTCCATCCCCTTCGAGTGAGCTTGAATTCTTAAGCCACCTAGATTTCAGAGTGTGGAGACTTCCAACATCGTTGAATGAAAATTGACGCGATATTGGAGATGAGTTTTGAGGAATGGGCACCTCAATGCATCATGGAGCAGTTGAAAGAGGACATGCAAACTGAATATGTGGATATTGATGAATGAGAATATAAATGTGAAGCAAAGCCTCTATTTTGTGCTTCTAATATATTTGTATGTTTCTTTTATATGTTTTTTTAGTATAAAAAGAAATAAAAATGATATGATATACCGTGGACCATAACTTTATTTATAATCGTACATGATAATTATAATCAAGATAATCATGAATTCATTTTTCAAAGAATATCATAATTAATCTTTTCGGTACTTAAACAACATATACGACTACTAAAATTGTACCATAAGTCAATCGAAATTCATATAACTTTGTTTTGTCTTATTTTTAAATTAGGCCTGTTCAATGGACTGGGCCGGTCCAGCCGAAAAAAATCAAGCCCGAGCCCTAATGGGTCTAAAATTTTATAGCCTAAAAGTCATTTAAAGGGTCGGGCCGATTGAAAATAAACAAGCCCTTGGCCCGCCTGCGGCCCTAGATCTATTGTCCTGGCCACGCTTAACAGGGCCTGAAGTTCGTCGGACCCTTAAATGTAAATATGAAAATTTTGATTTCTAGTTGCATTATTTCAGTTCGGGACCCTACATTATAGATCATTGAGATCTACCATCAACCACATCCAAACTCACATATCTACACTACCTTGCAAACTAACTCCTACACTACAAATACTAAGTACATTCTACAATATGACATTGAGAATAGAAATACAATAGACTGAATAGTTCGCAATTCTTGTGGATGGAAATGAAGATGTCGCGAGGGTTACGATGAGGCAAATCTATCATATGCAAGTTCCCACCGAATTTAATTATCCTGTAAGCATCAACAACACAACTAGTTAGATTAAAAAAAAACAATGTGCATTGCAATCGGTTCTGTAAAAAGAACCACAAAAAGCGGTATACATCAATCTCAAAAAGCGTTAACTTGATAAGCAACCAAAGGCAACAAATCCAAATGGGTGAGCATTTCTCGTTCAAGAAATAGAAGTGGCAGACTGCGTATAAGGGTGACCATCTTCAGCCGCAACAACAGCATTGTTATCAAAATCTTCATTATTTTGTAGCCAATTTGACCGGCTAGCTCTAGCATTCATTAGTTCTTCCGCGACAGACTCTGCTGCAGCTTCTTGTAACCCGCACTTGGCTAAAGACCAATCCTTAAGGCATACTAATGCTTCTATAATATTTGGACTAAGTGATGCCCGTTTCTCATAAACAACCCTGCCACCAGCTGAGAAGGCAGCTTCTGTAGCGACTGTGGAGGCAGGGATGCAAAGAATGTCTCTAGCCATTAACGAAAAAACAGGATACATACTGATGTAAGCTTTCCACCAGCCCAAAATATTAAAATCAGCATTTTCATCCAATTCTAAAATATTCAAATCAAAATATATTTGTAAATCAGAACTAACACCATTATTACCTATTCTATCCCTCTTCAATCTAGCCATAGGAGCAGATGACACAATAGGAATATTAACATCAACGAACTCAACAACAAGACCATCAGAAAATTCAACAGGTACAAAAGAAGATGCAGCAGCCATAGAGAACACAACATTTCTCTTATACATGTCATAAATTTAATGTAACATAGATTTAACATGATTAACTTTCACTTCAATTTCAAAATCAGGCATATCATACATAGTGAGCCAAGTTTCAATTGCCAAAAGTTTAAATCTAGGAGCCATTATTGTTGCCAAGCAAAATATAATAGGAAATTCAGCTCAGTACATATTAAATTTAGATTTCATGGCATCTAAAGCATGTTTAAATACATCAAGTGGTTCATATGCTTTCAAAGTTGCATAAATGTCAATAAGACTATTAATGACCTTATTAGAAGTCGGAGAATAAATACCGCTGCAAACTTTTATTGTTGTACTAAAAATGCCAAAAAAACAAAATCATACACAAAGAAGCAATAACCCAATCATATTCACTAGGAACAACCAAAGAACAATTTCTAGATTCATTAACCTTTTGACAATATCTATTCAGTGCAGTTGGGTACTTGACAGCAACATTCAACAGTTCAAAAGTACTATTCCATCTACGAGGCACATCATTATCAATGTTCCGCTTTATTAAGAGTAATTCAACACAACAGTTAACCCAAAACACATGCCTTTTTATAGATGAATTCATTGACTTCTCAATAGAAGTGATTTTTTCTAGGTTAGATGACAAACATGAGAGGCCGTCTTAAACAATTAAATTCAAAATATGACATGTACATCGCACATGCAGAATTTGTTTGGTAACATTGTTTAGCATTAAATGAAGCTGTGAAACAAGAACATCATTGCTAGATGCATTATCTAAAGTCATGGTAAAAACTTTTTCATGCAAATGCCAAGCAATAAGTTCCTCATACACATGAGAAGCAAGACTCTCATCGATATGGGGATACTCAACCATCTTGAAAGACAATATTCTTTTTTGCATACACCAAGCTCATTTTTTGTCTTGAAGACCACATATCAAATATAAAACTTACTTTACCATTAAACGAATCAAAGTATGCAATTAATTCAGATTTGCATGCATCAAACCTTTTCATTACATCCATCTTACATGTTTGATGTGAAATTTGCTTATATTGAGGTGCAAAACCTCTTTGAATCATTCCAGCAAAATCATGTGTGTCGACAAAGGTAAAAGGCAATTCAGCTCTTATAATTTTTTAACATTAAAACAGTAAAAGTTTAACATACATGTACAGAGTAGATGAAAATGAATAGCTTAATTTTAAAGATCAAAAAATACTTAATTACAGATTCCTATTAAGCATTTAACATACATGTACAAATTAAATAAAAACAAATATGAACACATAATTTTTAAAAAAAAAAACAGCTTCAAAAATAAATGATCAAGTCTTAAATAAGCAGTTAACATGTTGTACAGATTAATTAATAAATATACAAAAGTCCTTAAGATAAACTAATAGAAAATCAAAAACTAACAGATAAAATAATAAATTTTGAAAGATAAAAAAAAAACTTAGAAATAAAACATTACAAATCGCTATTTAGCATTTTACATACATAAAATAGCCATAGACTGTTGGTAAGTGATTTTTGCATCATAAAATACATGATGTGCCTTGGTGTTTTTCTTTAATCATGCATAGTTCCAGTCTCCGTGTTTTATCTATTTAACTTCTCGAGGCTTGTTGTTTTTGTAATTCAAGTAATTCCTGCCCTCTATAGGGGTCTAATACAATAACCATAGAATGTGTTGGTTTTTTGTTTCTCATGCAATGAATGTACTCTACTCTTTTACTTATCACTTATCTGGATATAACACTGAGTAGTTGGACTTGGAGTGGCAGCTGATGTGTGCCAATTTCGCAAGTTGAAGGTGAAAGACTCATATATTTGAATTGGATGAATGGGTTGTTGGAAAAATTGAAGAAAATGGGATGCCATTTAGTGACCAAGTTTGAGAATGGAAGTTAATGACATAAGGGTGTCATTCTCCCACATTGTTCGGAATGGAGGGAGATGACTAGTTGAGAAGTGATATAAATAACTCCATCCCTACCCATCTTCTAACATTGTCCTAGTTTGTAGGAAAGGTTAAGATAAGGAATTAATTATAATTCCTAACTCACATGTTAACTATTTGGAAACGAATGGAATTAAAATTGAGGGGCTTAGAGATAAGCAACTAAATTCAAAAACTTTGATTTCCCAAGTTGCAAAACTACGCAGTTTTGTTTATTGGAAATGGTCATGGAAGTTCAGCTGAACCTCCCCATGCTTTGGGAAGTTTTCGGCAGTTGAGCTGCGACATGGAAGTTTTTGGGCAGTTGAGCTGCGACATGGAAGTTCCTGGGCAGTTGCACAGTGGTGCTGCGGTTGGCTCTGGATTGCTATAAAAGGAGCGTCGCGTCCTCCTTTTGAAAACATCCAATTCGAAATCAGCAATCCTCCACTCTTTCTTCAGTGGCATAGGTCTCTGTTTTTGGTGATAGTCATAAAGCATCATATGCAGTTTCGCTTCAACTGGTCGGTGCAGCCATCTTGATGAAGCCGGTTGCCAAACCACTCCCCGCACAATAGGGTGGCAATTACGCTTTAAGGAAATTGCCGAGCAAGCTTCAACACGGTTCTGGTTTTGTATTTCTGATTCTTTATTTATTTCAAAATACACTAGTGTTCCTGTTTTGCTATCATTATTGAGTAACAATCTTAAAGCGTAATTGGTGGTTACAAACAGGTTCTGAGTTCGTTTTTGAAGTTACTGATTTTTCTAATTCTGTGTAGAAATGGATAATGAAAACCAAACCATGGATGTTGACCAGAACATTCCAGCCAATGATTCAGTGCTGTAGATGCTGACTGAGGTGGCAATGGGAGTGGACCCGGCTCCGGTTCCTGGGGCTGCGAGAGTGCAGCCTTCTGTAAGAACAAGTGAAGTGTAGCGGACTCCTGCTATTGCAACTACTAAGCCTGCACCTGCGGGTCAGTTTCCTACTGCTCCAGCAGCGGTAGTCCAGGGTTTTAGCCCACTGCTGGCTGCGGCCGAGAATGGATCCGTGGGTCCTATTCCAAACGGGACTATGACACGAGTGCACCCTGCAGCAATGCCGGCTGAAAAGCCTGAGAAGTTCAATGGGTTGAACTTCAAGAGGTGGCAACAGAAGATGCTGTTCGACCTGACCACTCTGGGCCTGGCTCGTTTCCTGACGGAGGATCCTCCTTTTGTCAGTGAACATGACACAGATACCCAGAAGCGTATGGCATACATGATGTGGAAGGATTCTGACTATATGTGCAGGAATTATGTCATGAATGGCCTGGCTGACAGTCTGTACAATGTGTACACATGTATGAAGACTGCCAAAGAATTGTGGGAATCACTGAACCACAAGTATCGAAGGGAGGATGCAGGCTCCAAAAAGTACATTGTGGGCCGGTTCCTTGAATTTAAAATGACCGATTCTAAGACTGTTGTGAGTCAAATGCAGGAATTATAACTCATATTCCATGAGATTGCTGCTGAGTGAGTCATTCCAAGTTGCTTCAGTGATTGAGAAGCTGCCTCCAGGCTGGAGAAAGTTTAAAAACTATCTCAAACATAAGAGCAAGGAGATGAATCTGGAGGACATCTATGTAAAGCTCCGGATTGAGAAGGAGAACCGAGGCTCTGAAAAAAGGCTGAAGGTGACACATGAGAGGGACAATGTGGTGGAACACGGTGAAGCCTTAAAGAAGAAGAAGTCTTCTCACAAGCTGGCTCCGAAGGGTATATCCTTCAAGAGGAAGCATCAGCCCAAGTTCCTGGGGAAGTGCTTCAACTGTGGTCAAACTGGACACAAAGCTGATAAGTGCTCCAAGCCCAAAGGAAAGAAGAAGGAAGTCAATATTGCTGAGGCTGATGAAAACTACCTTGTGGCTGTCATTTCTGAACTGAACCTGGTGGACTCAAATGACTGAGACTGGTGGCTGGATACTGGTGCTACCCGCCACATCTGCTCAACTGAAAGTGCCTTCTCCACTTTGAACAAGACTGGAACGGGAGATAAGGTGTAAATGGGCAGCTCAGCCACTTCTGAAGTGAAAGGGAAGGGCACGGTGATCCTGAAGTTCACCACTCGCAAGAAGTTGCAGCTAAATGATGTTCTGTTCGTGCCTGACATTAAGAAGAACCTGATCTCTGGGACAGTGCTGGACAGCCATGGATTCAAGATGACCTTCCAGTCTCAGAAGGTAGTACTTGTCAAGAATGACATGTATGTTGGTAGGGGCTATGTGAAAGAAGGCTTGTGGAAGCAGAATGCTATTGATATCAAATCTGATGTAACTGATGTCAAACCAAAAGCTATGAATAAAATTGGTTCTTCTGCTTATTTGATTGAATCCTCTAATTTATGGCATGAACGTTTAGGACATGTGAATAATGAGTTCATCAGAAAATTAATGAATTTGGAGTGTATACCCAAAGCTCAAATTAACTTCGAACATAAATGTGAAACATGTGTTGAAGCTAAATTAACGAGGACATCCTTTCATAGAGTTGAAAGAAATACTGAGCCCCTCGAATTAATACATAGTGATCTATGTGATTTGAAATTCTTGCCAAGTAGAGGTGGAAATAAATATTTTGTGACTTTCATTGATGATAGTACAAAGTATTGCTACATATATTTGCTTAAAAGCAAAGATGAAGCTGTTGAGAAATTTGCCACTTATAAATTAGAAGTTGAGACTCAACTTGACAAGAAAATAAAAAGAGTGAGAAGTGATCGTGGTGGTGAATATGTTGAACCGTTTAGGGCGTTTTGCGCACAACACGGTATTATTCATGAAATGACCCCACCATACTCACCTCAATCTAATGGTGTTGCTGAGAGGAAGAACAGAACGCTAAAAGAGATGATGAATGCAATGCTGTTAAGCTTTGGATTACCACAGCCAATGTGGGAGGAAGCCATCTTATCTGCAAATTATCTCTTATATAGAATACCTCGCAAACGAAAGGACAAGTCTCCTTATGAAATGTTTTTAGGGCGTAAGCCCTCTTATAAACATTTGCGAGTGTGGGGGTGCCTAGCTAAGGTTTTGGCACCAGGACCTAAGAAAATGAGAATAGGACCAAAAACCATCGATTGTGTTTTCATTGGTTATGCACACAACAGTAATGCATATCGATTCCTGGTTTATAAATCACAGAATCCAAATATTCATAAGAATGATATTTTGGAATAAATAAATGTGTGGTTCTTTGAACGTGAATTTCCATACAAAGGTATGGTAAGTAATTTGGATCCTCCTAACCAGGAATCACCTCCTGAAGAAATTGGAGTATCATCTCAAATTCAGGAAGATGAACCTGAGAATGAGAGTGATTCAGAAGATCTAAGACGCAACAAGCGAGTGAGAGTCGAAAAGTCTTTTGGTCCTGATTTCTTAATGTATATGCTTGAGGCAGAACCTCGAACATATAAGGAGGCTGTAAACTCTGTGGAGGGTCCCTTATGGAAAGAAGCCATAAGAAGCGAAATTGACTCCATTATGCAGAATCATACATGGGAGTTAGTAAACCTTCCTCCTGGAAATAAACCACTGAGTTCTAGGTGGGTATTTACTAGGAAGATGAAGGTGGATGGCACAATAGATAAATATAAAGCGAGACTTGTAGTCAAAGGGTATAGACAGAAAGAAGGTCTAGACTACTTTGATACATTTTCTCCAGTGACAAGAATCACTTCCATTAGAATGATAATTGTCATTGCAGCATTGCGCAATTTGGAAATTCATCAAATGGAGGTGAAAACTGCATTTCTCAACGGAGAATTGGAAGAAGAAATCTATATGGAACAACCTGAGGGTTGTGTTGTGCCAGGCCTAGAGAGTAAAGTTTGCAGACTTGTTAAATCTCTATATGGTCTAAAACAAGCGCCAAAACAGTGGCATGAAAAATTTGATAGTTTGATGCTGTCAAATGGTTTCAAAATCAACGAGTGTGATAAATGTGTGTACATTAAGAACAATAATCATGGATATGTGATTTTGTGTTTGTATGTTGATGATATGCTTATTGTCAGAAGCAATGAAGGCATGGTAAAGTCAACAAACGCAATATTAAACTCTAAGTTTGATATCAAAGATTTGGGACTAGCTGATGTGATTTTGGGAATCAAAATTACACGCACAACAGGTGGTCTCAAGTTAAGTCAGTTACATCACGTTGACAAAATTCTAGACAAGTTTGGGAAAGAAAGTTCCGGTGTGTCAAGAACCCCAATTGATATTTCAAGACACTTGTCTAAAAATAGAAAAGAAAGTATCAATCAATTGGAATATGCCAGGGTGATAGGTAGTCTGATGTACTTAATGAATTGTACAAGACCAGATATAGCTTATACCGTAATCACACTTGCAAGGTATACAAATAATCCAGGATCAGAACACTGGGAAGCAATCGTGAGAGTACTGAAGTATCTACGATTTACTCGGGAATATGATTTATATTATACTCGAGATCCGAGAGTCATTGAAGGATTCAGTGATGCCAGTTGGATTTCTGATATAAAAGATTCAAAAGCCACGAGTGGTTATGTATTTACCTTAGCAGGTACTGCTATATCTTGGAAATCCTCTAAGCAAACTGTGATAACCAGATCCACAATGGAAGCTGAGTTTGTCGCATTAGATAAATGTGGTGAAGAAGCTGAATGGTTAAGAAACTTTGTGGAGGATATTCCAGAATGGACAAAACCTGTGCCGGCAATTTGCTTACACTGCGATAATCAGTAAGCTATTGGACGAGCACAAAATGTCCTGTATAATGGTAAGTCTAGACATATTCGTCGACGACATAATACCATTAGACAGCTACTCTCTACAGGAGTCATTAGTATTGACTATGTAAGGTCCAAAGACAACATTGCGGATCCGCTAACCAAAGGGTCAAATAGGGACCTAGTAGAGAAGTCAGCTAAATGAATGAGATTGAAGCCCTAATGAATTAAGTCAATGTAAAAGGAAAAACCCAACCATGATGACTGGAGATCCCAAGAACTTGGTTCAATGAGACAACCTCTTTGCTGAGACGAAGTGAGATCACTGTGGGGGGTAAAACCCCAGACCCATTCCTTAATAATCAGTGATTCCCGTACGAGGTTAAGCTTGAAGCTTTTAATGATTTTGTGGAGTTGGAATTGAAAATTCCAAATAGAGTAAGACGGGATTACCATAATAGGAATCACCTATGCGAGAGAGAAATGTGGCCGCTTCAAAGGAGAATTATGTGGGCTTAATTCTTTAGCAACTTTCGCAGAACAAGGCAGGGGTTTCAGGGCCATAATGAACCCACCCATGAGAAATGGATGTATGCCAGGACAATATCTGTGGAAGATGTGTACTTCGTTTACACAATAAGACGAACAGTTCAAGGACATCGCGTCTACTGAATAGTCAGTAAAGAATGCATATCTTTCAAGGGAAGGTTCAAAGGTTATGCCTACCTATCCTATGCAGATATTGACCGTAGAAGCTATCACCACAATCTGTCGATTTGATTTCATTTTATTTTCATTACTTGATTTTCTTCATGTGGGGGATTGTTGGAAAAATTGAAGAAAATGAGATGCCCATTTAGTGACCAAGTTTGAGAGTGGAAGCTAATGACATAAGGATGTCATTCTCCCACATTGTTCGGAATGGAGGGAGATGACTAGTTGAGAAGTGATATAAATAACTCCATCCCTACCCATCTTCTAAGATTGTCCTAGTTTGTAGGAAAGGTTGAGATAAGGAATTAATTATAATTCCTAACTCACATGTTAACCATTTGGAAACGAATGGAATTAAAATTGAGGGGCTTGGAGATAAGCAACTCAATTCAAAAACTTCGATTTCCTAAGTTTTGTTTATTGGAAATGGTCTTGGAAGTTCAGCCGAACCTCCCCATGCTTGGGAAGTTTTTGGCAGTTGAGCTGCGACATGGAAGTTTTTGGGCAGTTGAGCTGCGACATGGAAGTTCCTGGGCAGATGCGCTGCGGTTTTAGGCATTTGTGCTGCGACATGGAAGTTCTTGGGCAGTTGCACAGTGGTGCTGCGGTTGGCTCTGGACTGCTATAAAAGGACGGTCGCGTCCTCCTTTTGAAAGCATCCAATTCGAAATCAGCAATCCTCCACTCCTCCTTCAGTAGCATAGTTCTCTGTTTTTGGTGATAGTCATAAGGCATCATATCCAGTTTCGCTTCAACTGGTCGATGCAGCCATATTGAGGTTTCTGTTGTCGTATCCTGGGAAGCCGGTTGCCAAACCACACCCCGCACAATAGGGTGGCAATTACACTTTAAGAAAATTACCGAGCAAGCTTCAACAGGATTCTTATTTGTATTTCTAAATTTTCAGTTATTTTAAAATACACTACTTCCTGTTTTGCTATCATTATTGAGTAACATGGGTTTAGATTAGAGAGCCTAGTTTGTGTATCCCTATCTTGGTTGGATATTGACTACAGTTGTTAAAACAGCAATTAGAGCTTAACAGAAAGCATCAGGCCAGTTGAGCATAAACAGAGACCAACTGGTCATAATCATACAAAACTGAAACCCGCTATTCTACCACAGAAAAAGGATGGATATAGATAGCACACTACCTGTCTGATAAAATGTTAGACTTCGCAATTAAAGGATACATCAGTCTGGTTTCTGAATTGATAAGGTATATAGCTTGGATGTGAAGGAAGTAGCAGACAATCAACTCCTTGTCAAAGATCCAAGTAAATGGAACACAAGATGCTTCTTTTGCTTGGCTTGAGCTCTTTCCTCCAGCTTGCGGATCCTTGCTGGCAGCCCACATACATAATCCAGTGCTTTGTTTCCCTTCCCGGAAAGCCCTGTCAACTTCTCCAAATTCCACCTGTTAACGAGAAATTCCACAATATCAGCATAATCTTTGGCTATGCTCAAAGAGGTTTTCATCTTTTCCGTGGAACATCAAGTTGTGATTTTCTTCCTCATCATGTCCTCAATAGTCCCATTTGGGTCGAGTTCAAAGTGTTTCTCCACAATCTTGGTATACGCAGTCTCGTGTGCAGCAATAATACCACAAATTTGTGCCAGCTTTAGATCTCCTTTATCTTTGGCGAGCCTAGCTGTGTTACCATGGGAGATGAAAGTTGCTCGTTCTTGGAATGAAGTATAGATGAAACCAGAGTAAGGATTGTTCTCTGTTTTGGGGTCCTAAACAATGGAAATCAATCAGTCCATAAAGTTCAAATGACCAGCAACAGGCAGATAACAAAATTTAGACGACAACTAGAAGCAAAAAGTAAAAATGTTGGAGGTCATTGCTGCTGGTTTCAAATTCAGCACGGCAAGGAATACTGTTATCTTATGGTCTCAGGATCTCTCTAAACTATTCATTTAGAAAGGGGAGATGTAAAGCACCTAGCCCTCTAAAAAATTTAGACACCACACATGGGTGAAACCCTAGTGTCAGTTTGGTAAGAAATGACATACCAACCAAAATCGGTGGATTTGGTATGTTCTTTTCCATTTAAATTAAATTAAGTACTTAAATTACTATTCATCATCCCAACACATTCACACCACCATAACGCTAGTTTAACATCACAATATCACCACCACCACGACAACAACCCACCATCACAAAATCATCACATCACCACCACAACACAACAACATCCCACCCCCATCACAACACCACCACTCCACCACCACCACCACCACCACCCACTCTCTTAACATCACAACCATCACACAACCACATTATCACCACCGCCACCACAACACTACCATCACCCCGTAACAACACATCCACCACCACCACAACAACCCAAAATCACAAAAACACTACCACCACAACAATCCAACAACAACCAACCACCCTTACAACAACACACCAGCACAACCCACCACCTCACTACCTTAATATCACAACCACTACACAACCACATTATCGCCACCACCACCACAACACTACCACCACCCCGTAACAACATACCCATCACCACCACAACAACCCACAATCACAAAAACACCACCACCACCACAATCCAACAACAAACCACCACCCCCACAACAACACACCACCCCCACAACATCACCCAGGGGCGGCTCAACACTTTTGGTGGCCTGAGGCGAATACGGCATTTTAAATGACGACTTCAATCATTCGAGAGATGATAATACATATTTTTTAAAGTAAAAAGTACATCATAACTTAGTAAACTGAATGAAACTTCCAAATCAGCCTTCAAAATTTTAAAAAGTTGAATCAATTTGAATAGTTAGTTAGTACAAAATGAAACTGTAAGGCAACAACTCTTGGAACAAATAAGAGGAAAAGATATCTGTGAAGCTATGATGCCAGACACTTCAAGTATTGATCCACCTTGAAGTTTCTTCCCATTAAAATTTACCTGTTTCGTTCGTAGTTTTTCAATTTCTTCAATAGGCCAGTGAATAAGCTGCTTCCCATTTTTACTCAGTAAAACACTCCTAGGAAAAGACTGCAAAATCATCAATTTGCAATTGATATAATTAGCAACCTGGTGAACGAGGAAAATGCTTCCACTTATATCTTTTAAAATCAAAACCAATTGACTGCACTTCTAATTAGACATCAGATGCCCATGAGGATCGACATCCTCATAGCCAAGAATACATAACGTGGCTTCAGTTGACTATCACATACATTGTGCTCAACTTAAATAACCTAATATGCTAATTCATGTTGTGCTTTATTGTTAGAGAAAAAAAAAGGAATTGATATGCTTGGACTCAAATATAAATTTAACTGCTATTGGTAAGATTAGATTACCTGAATGCCAGATCAGCCTCTTTGGATCGAATTAGTATCACTATCAGATTCATTATCAATTCCTTTTTTCTCTAACAATAGAGTACATCATGAATTAGCAGATTAGGTTATTTAAGTTGAGCACAATGTATGTGATAGTCAACTGAAGCCATGTTATGTATTCTTAGCTATGGGGATGTCGATCCTCATGGGCATCCGATGTCTAATTAGAAGTGCAGTCAATTGTTTTGATTCTATCCAAAGAATTCTTCTCATCTTCAAAGGATCATAGAAAGTTTTAGAAGCATAAAATTTCCCATAATCATATCTATTGTCTAGCTCACCTCCAAGAAAATCGGATTCCACCACAAAAGTTTCTGTTTTGGCTGCATAATGCCCTAGTATATAAGAATCTTGATTTGACATTATGCACAAATATTCAACCAATTACCCAAATCACCTAATTGACAAACAATTCTATCACAAAATCACCAAAAATATAGTCAACACACAAATATGATCAATTACCCAAATGACCTAATTGTTAAACAATCCTATCACAAAATCATCAAAAATACAGCCAACGACCAATATGATCAATTATCCAAATGACCTAATTGTTAAACAATCCTATCACAAAATCACCAAAAAAATAGCTAACACACAAATATGATAAATGAAATAAAAGAACCTGGCAGATCCAGATTCCAGATCTTGGCAGGTGGCAGCTAAGTCGACGACTCGACGCGGCCACGTGGGAGTAAGGCCGTAGGGGTTGAGCCGTTGAGGGCGGACCACGGAGGAGCAGCCTGCAGCCGACTAGCCGAGCAGGTCTTCCTCAGATGCTTAGCCTATTAAATCAAACCAGACAATAAACAAAAACCTACCTGAAAAGCAAAGAAATTGATAGTCTTCCTCAGATGCTTAGCTTGTTAAATTACAGGCTTGGGATGTCTCGGGATGGTATAAGATTGGAGAGATCAGAGACATGGGCGGATTGAGGGTATTTGAGATGGAGTGCCGTATTGCAGTTGCCGTTGAAGCGGAAGTCGGGAGAGGAGAGAGAGAGAGAGAGAGAGAGAGAGAGAGAGAGAGAGAGAGAGAGAGAGAGAGAGAGAGAGAGTGGAGAAGCAATTTTTTTTTTTGGCCTTCTCAACTGTGAGGAATGAGGCGGCTGCCTCATGGGCCTCACGGTTGGGCCGGCCCTGACATCACCCCTCCACTTAAAGTAGTGGGCGGTGGTAGTGGTAGTGAAGTGGTGGTGGGTTGTTGTTGTGTTGTGGTGTTTTTGTGGTGGTGGATTGTTGTCGTGTTGTGGTGGTGGTATTATATTTGTGGTGGTGTGTTGTTGTGATGGTGTTGGTGATATTGTGATTGTGATGTTAAGGTAGTGTGGTGGTGGTGGTAGTGGAGTGGTGGTGTTGTTGTTGGTGGTGGTGTGAATGTGTTGTGGTGGTGTGGTGATGAATAGTAATTTAAGTACTTAAGTTAAGTTAAGTACTTAAGTAAATAACTTAAGATCAAAAGAACAGGCCATTTGTGATAGGTAGGTTGTCTGGGATCTCAAAATCTTCCGGGCACTCAAATTTAAAACAACATTCGAATAAAGTATAGATAGGGATAGTAAATAACTCACCATCCCAGATCCAGTAAGATACTGAACAATCTTCTCAATTTTGTTAATTTGATATCAATACACACTCTGTTGGTCGCTCAACTGTAATGCAATGATTTATTAATCAAATGGCTTCGCTCATATATAGAGTTATTCCAAACTGACATCCAAGAAATTTCCAACTCCACGTAACAATTAAGCTAGTTAATAGCTAAAACAAAACAGAAATCTGACAAGCAGTACTTGTTCCTACATATTAAGACAGCTTATTCATCAACTAAATAAATTCAATCACCACAAACGGATCATGTCTGACCTGTTCCCAACATCTCCTTCCCCAAACTGAGCATTCTGAAAAATCTCAGTTTGCAAAATTGGATTCCTGAAGTCCAAGCAATCCACGCAATTTCAGAAAAGTGTCAAATTTCAAAGGTTTTTTCATGATATCTGCAATTTGCTCATGAGACAATTCGATATCTCCATCCTTTACTAAGTCAAGTAGAAAGTGAAACTTCACTTTGATATGCTTGGTCCTTCCGTGAAAGACTGAATTTTTTTACAACTTGATTGATGAACTGTTGTCATAAAAAAATAGTCTTGCTCTCATAATGTGATTGATTAAGGCTATCTAATATTCTCTTCATCCAAATGCTCTGACAAGCGCAAGCCGACGCTGCTACATATTTGGCCTCCGTAGTGGATAAGGTTACCACAGGTTGCTTCTTCAAACTCCATGCTACTACTGCCATACTCATAAAAAATACATAGCTTGATGTACTTCTTCCACTATCAATGTCTTTAGCAAAATCACTATCTGTATAAGCATGCAACATTTCTTTGTCATCCCTTTTGTACAACAAACCTAATTCCATTGATCCCTTAATGTAGCAAAATACTCTTTTGGCTGCAACCTAGTGTGCTTCTCTAGGTTTTTCTATAAATCGGCTAAGGAAGCATATTGAAAACATAACATCCGGTCTTGTAACAGTTAGGTACATTAGACTTCCAATGAGTTGTTTGTACTGAGATTGATCAACCATTTCTCCTCCTTCTTCCTTTGATAATTTGACTCATGGTACCATTGGATTGTTAAGTGAGTTACAAGATGCCAGACCAAACCTTGATAAGACATCAGCTGCATACTTCTTTTGATGCACAAAAATCCCTTGTTGTGATTGTTGTATTTCTACTCCAAGAAAGTACTTCATCCCTCCGAGATCGGTCATATCAAAATGGTTCTCCATTGATGCTTTGAACCATTCACACATACTTAAATCACTTCCTTTGAAAATTAAATTGTCGACGTATAGACTTTCAATAAGGAACTTTTCTTGCGCTAAATTCTTTGTGAAAAGAGTGTGTTCGTGGCTGCACTTGACGAATCCTTCTTTTTAGAAATACTCTTCAATTTTACTATACCATGCTCGAGGTGCTTGTTTGAGTCTGTATAACGCCTTCTTTAATAAGTAAGCCTTCTCTTCATGTCCCCTTTGAATGTAACCCTCAGATTGCTCAACATAATTGGTCTCGTTCAACACACCATGGAGGAAAGCACTCTTTACATCAAGCTGAAAAACCTTCCAACCCATTTGTACAGCTAGGGTTAGCAATATTTCATACAATCTGCACAATCCATCCCAGATCTCTTTGGCTGTCTTATATTTCATGACCTTCTTGAGATCTCCAGGAGAGAGAGCAGCGTAGAACACCTTCTTAGCGCGATTGTTTTTCTCCAAGGCCTTGTAGTCCTCATCTTTGTAGGCTTCTTTCTTTTTATCCTCAGTTGGATCTATTGCATCCTTAATGGGTAATGGTCCTTGCTCAATTACCCTCCGTAACTTCCCATCCAATGAGCAGACGTGTGCTTCGATCTGTTGAGCCCACCAATCATATTCTCCAGGGTTCAGCATAGGAGGTTTCCAAAAGAAATCACTGATTGAATTGCTCGAGGCCATTTTCCTGCAAAGCTAACTTCAAAATCTAGAGCGCCTGGCTCTGATGCCAATTGTTGGATCGTTAGTCATCGTTCCCTCTTGAGTAACTCAGTTTTGAGTTACCCGAGAGGTATTGCAGTGAAAGTTCAGGTCAAGTTACCCGAGAGGTAATGCATCGGGTAACTCAATAGCAGCAGCAGAATTAAGAATAACAAAAATAATAAGAAATACGAATACTCACGATTTAGAGTGGAAACCTCAATGCTAATTGAGCACTGAGTAAAACCACTACCTTCCATTATCCGCAGGAAGGATTTGTGAAAGACGGATCGTCGCTTTATTTAGATCTCTTGTCAAGTACAGAACAAACAACTCATCGCTTCCAACGCCTAAGCTATTCTTTTGTCTCCCCTTGACTCAATCTAATTCTCGGACAATTCTTCTTCCACTCTTGAACTTGACCGTTCAAGATCAGAGTTCACGTCTTGCTTGCTTAATTTGCACGTAGTTCTTATTCTCCTCGAAGACTATTTTCCGCAACCTCTAGCTTGGTTACTTAAAAGAGCAACATGTGATCTCCCGAATACCTTGGATTGATGCACTTGATTTGCATGCCAGCATTCAGGTTTTCAAATCTGACTCAATCCAAATCTCAATCAGATATCCCTTATTTAAGATATGGAAAGCAAATCAAGTTTGTTTCCTTATTTAAATGAAGAGATAATCTTAGAGATTTATTATATATCCTATAATATATAATAGATGCATTCGAATATCCCTGAAGAATATTCGAATATATGTTAGATTCATTCCTGATTCGTGTCTCGCCTTATTTCCAGGACCACGCTGACTTTACCGTCATCATGTTCCCTCATGAGTTCCCTCTTGCCTTCCCCGAGGAGGAACTCAATCGCCCACTTTGTGTTTTTCCTGCACACTCATTATTCTTTGTTAGTTGAATGTTTGTCATCACCAAAATACAAAGGTTCAACACATGTTATGAAAAGGTGGAGAAAGATTAATAAAATGCAAGAGCATAAGAACGAAAGAAATTGAGAGAATTAGGGAGAATTATATTTCTTATATTTCACATTTCTTTCATGTTTTGCAATAGCTTCTGTTTATGGGATTACATAAAAACAAGGAAAAGACATGAAAGTAATTTAAACAAATATGGAGACATAGAACGGACACGTGAAAGAGGAACCGTGATCCAATCAATATCACCCTACTTTTATTTTCTGTTTAATGTTGATAATTAGTTTATTTTATTTTTGGATAAAACTTCATGGTTTTAGTTGAAAAAGCTGATGCACCTGATTTTCAAAAAGAAAAAAAAAGGATTATGATTTGATGAACATTTCAGATGTGAAAACCTATAAAATGAAATTGTTAATAATCTTATCAATTTGACTAGCAAAACTGGTGTAGCCTTACTAAGTAATGTGCGGACAAATAATCTTATTTTTGTCAGAATTATCCCCTTACTTCTTGTTTGTTCCGTTATTTTATAAAGTCATTTGATGCTTTCTTTGTCCATTTCAGGTTTAAAATGTGCGTTACACGATATGAAGTGACCCGAAGAAAATATGAATGAATTCCGGTCGATCGATAGCAAAAGCAGCTGTAAAAGTGATTCGCCCGGATCAATTTTGATTCTCTCAATAGCTTGGTTGTATCATCTCCCGTGCACGAATCAACCTGACTCGAGGAGAACATTGAAGGGTTTGACCAAATCAGACAGGCTTGACCTAATCAGAAAGTGATTTGCCCAAGGAAGAAGTGTGTTGCCCGAATCAGCTTAGCTCTATAAGGATCTTGACCAAATCAAAACAAGGCTTGACCGAATCAAAAGTGATTCGCCAAGCTACAAAACCGCACGGAGTATTTGATTCGGACACTCTGTCCGAATCAACTAATCAAGGCTTGCCCGAATAAAAAGTTATTCGGGCACTGCGGGCAACTTGCTAATTTTCCGAAACAGTATAAATAAGAAAGAGATGTAAAATTAGAAGGGCTTCTTCCAAAATCAAAAAACCCTAGACGATTACTCTTGGACGACTTGGAGAATTATCGAGGATTTGGAGAAGATACACGCAATCGGCCATTCTACATCAACCCGCTACTCAACCACTACTTCTTTGTGAAATTCGCATCGCCTCTGAGTTGCAGATTGTGTACAAGCAGTTGCTATAGCACATTCTTGTACCGACGGATCTTTTGCAGTAAGATAAAATAATGAACGGCGATTTGTTCACCCAGTTCGGCCAAGTGCCTACCTCTGGGAAAGACTAAACCTCAGTCTTTCAATTCACTAGTCTCAAGGTTTGTTGTACAACACGATTCGACTCCACGCAACCTATGCTACTCAACCTTAGCTAGTCGGTCACACACAATCAGAACACCCTCTGACTTGTGTCTCACACACCTACACACTTGAACCAATTCAGAATACCTCTACCCCTGATCCCACAGACACAGCCTATTCTAATTAGTACAACGTGACTGTAGGTTTGCTATAGCACCCGCTGTAGCAACTGCTGGTGCAGGTTCTATCTGCGTCGTTCCAAAGCCTTCCGCCGAGCCGATCGAACTGGTACACGAGCGCTGCACACTCCGGACGACTCCCCCTCACTCAGTGACCACCTGCCACTAGCGAGGCCTGGCCTTCTGCAGATTGTCCGAGTTCCTCCACTCGACAACTCTCCTGCCGCCTTCCTTGATCAGCCAACAAGCACGTCCTGCTCTGAATTGGCCTTCTCCGATCAAGAACTGACCAGACTCTACAAGTCTTCGATCAGTGTCAGCTCTAACCAGTTAGCTCTACGCTCGCGCTCTGCTCTCGGCGGTGATCCAATCTCTTTGCTCTAGCACGCTGAATATATCTCTCGATATATTGCTCTATCTTCGTGCTTGGATTCTGTCTTGGATGGATACTTTGCTGCTCTGCCCAGCCTTCTTTAAATAGGAACTCCATGCTTCATCAATGTCAAATTTAGGAAGCCTTCCAAAAAGCTCTCCTAGATTCTAGCAAGTTTGTTAAGATTTGATTTCTTAAAAGCCAACTTTAGAAATCTTATCTTTACCTTGGGCTTGCTGAGTTGTTTGTTGCTGCTGGAATTTCCTAAGTCCATTAGGAAACCTTCCAAAACTCCATGCTCCATCAATATCAAATTTAGGAAGATTCCTTAAAGATCTCAACAAGATCTTATCTCCTAATTCGTAGGAGATTAGATTTGTTTGGAGAAACAAACCTTTTCACAATCAAATCTTCTCCTAGAATACGGGAATCTTCCCTTGGATATTCTCTCTGAGTATTTAGAAGCTCCTCCAAGATCTCAACAAGATCATATCTGGGCAGATTGTTCTTTGCGCCAATACTGTTGCTACAGCTCCCTGCTACAGCTTCTGCTGTAGCAACTGCTTGTTCTGGCTGGATTTGCACAAGCTGCTGTCTTCACACGGGCAGCTGCATCATCTTGCTCTCTTCTTCACGATACTCTATAAACTTGTTGCGATGCTGACAACAACCCTTCGTACGTTCTTTGGGCTACTCCAAGTTAATCGGCATGTTATTGACTCTGGGAATTGCATTTAGAAAGCTTCCGTTGCTC
Organism: Umbilicus rupestris; assembly: GCA_963678935.1. Taxonomy (NCBI): domain Eukaryota; kingdom Viridiplantae; phylum Streptophyta; class Magnoliopsida; order Saxifragales; family Crassulaceae; genus Umbilicus; species Umbilicus rupestris. Next base: position 3,000,460 of record OY787617.1, read on the forward strand.
TTCTCTTCAATTCTGGGCAGCTTGTGCACTTCACACGGAAAACTGCTATTTAGGATGCTCCAGCTCTCCGCTACACAGGTTGCTGTGGCAAAGCCTTGTGCACTCTGCTTGGTTATTCTGGAACGCTCTGCATCAGCTGCTGTCTTCACACGTTTGCTGTAGCAGACTCTTGTGCACCTTGTAGGAGTTTGTCAATAATGCCACATACCTTAAAAATCTCCCCCTTCGCATTTTTGACAAAATCCAAGGACCCTTCTGGTCTTAGGCAATCCTCATCTCGTCTTTAGACTCCTTCTCTAGCAGCTTCCTCAGAATTCATCTCAAGTCAAGGACTCTGCTGTCTCAAGCTATCCCTAGTCTGTCTTCTGGCTTCTTTCTCAAGAGGTGTCTTCAGATAGCTTCTGCTGTCATTGGATGGTGTACCAACTTCTTGCTCTTTGTTGTTTTGTCAGTCTGCTGGAGCTTCTTCTTGCACTGGTTTTGTCAAGGATGCCATTAGCTTAATAATCTCCCCCTTGGCATTTTTGATAAAACCTGAGCATCTTCTGCAGGGTCTCCTCTTCTCCCTCTGGGGTCGACTGGCAAAACCTGCCACACAATGCAAACAACAGAACACATCTCGCAGAGCACATCTTCTCCCCCTTTTTGTCATAAATGATAAAGGGGGCCTCAAGCTAAACTCAGCGAATATGCCAACGCCTCTTCTCCATCCTCCAAAGAAAGGGAACTCTTGGTGTCTCAATATGTATCTCTTCTAATGAATTTGGGGGACTATCCAGTGGCTGCTTCTCCACCCATACTTGTACTGGTTTTCGAACACACTGCTTCCGAGCTCTGTTGTGTCCAGCAACCTTTTCTTTCCTTCCGGCTTTGTTTCGTTGTCTCACCCGATCTGTGCCTGAATCCTTCTCGATCCTCATTCTCTAGATCGTTGTCTTTCCAGTGCATCTGAGATTTCTATGCACAACAGGACTGTGATGTTCCTTCATCGGCTTTGATGAGCTGAAGGTCACCTGCGTTACACGTCTAATTCTTGGCTTCATCCGGTGTTGTCCGTCTGTGGGTGGTCTCTGAGTTCTCCAATACTTTTTCAGGATCGGGCATCTCCTATGAATATGTCCTTTCTGATCACAAAAGAAGCATCTACGGCCATCGCTTCTGGCCTTCTTCTCAGCTACAGGTTGTTGACACAGAGGTTGCTGTAGCATCCTCTTATTCATCCTCCTAGGCACCTTCTTTTGAACTAGTTTCTGGGACAGGACCGATTTCTCCACGGCATTTCCAGCATCTTCTGGCTCCGTAGCTTTGACAAACATCATTATCCTAGTATTTTCTTCACCCGTGTATTCAAGACCAGAGTAGCCTCCTCCATATCTTTGGCATGCTAGAATATCTTCAAGAGTGCTTGAGCCACTGTTAAGCATCTTTACTGTCTTCCTGTAGAGGTTGAGCTCTTCCTTCTCTGCAACAAACTTCTCTTCTTGCTGGGCAGCTGATCGCGCGTCGTTGTACGCGTCAAATTAATCCTTCCTTCTCCACTTAGTATAGCGGCTAAGTCAGGGTCGATCCCACAAGGAGCGTGCAGACTCGTCTTAGCTAGCAACCTACAACTTACGAAATTGGGGTTGTGAGTGATTGGGTTGCGCAGGTGTGCGAATGAACAGTAGTGAAAGCAGAATTGCACGATACGTGCGCAGGCAGTGAATTTTAAGTACTATGACTATGAAGAGTATCGGTACAGACAATCCTCTATGAATGTATCCCTTATCATCGACTCTAAACATCTATAGTGCAGTTGTACTTAAGTTAGTGTCCGATCAAGGCTTCCTAACGTGCGCGCATGTTCCGATCAAAGTCCATGAGCTATTAATTCCTGAAACTAGTCTAAGCAGCTACGAATCCTATCACAGTAGCAGCTGATTATCCTAGTGCGTTACTCCTAGTTGTCACCGTCAAGCTATCAACTACTTTAACATACAATAACGAGCAGTTAGAATAAGATTGCGGTTCAAGGCTTCTCCTATTCGCACAACTAATTATCACCCATATGCATAGAATTAATAAAGTAGACGAACTAAGCATTAAGCACAAGTCTCAAAGGAACTACTTCATAAAATCATGTCCAACCGATACAAAGTGTTTAGCTAGACATGCTAGAAACAAACATCATAGGAATAATAATTAAAAATAAGGCAGCAAGAGAAAAGTAGCAGGTCGGCGCAAGTGCAGATTGCTTTTCTCGGCTGGCGCAGGTGGTTCGCGCAGATTCTAGGCTGAAGTAGCTCGTGTGTTTTGCTGCTGTGTGTCCTTCTCTCTCTGTGCTCTCTCTCCCCTCCAGATCTACAATTCTGGGCTGAATTGTAGATTGCTGTCTTCGGCTGGCGCAGGTGGTTCGCGCAGAATCTCAGCGGCAGTAGTTCGTGTATTTTTGCTGCTGTGTGTCCTTCTCTCTATATGTCCTCTCTCTTTTTTCCAAACCCTAGCTTCCCTCCTCTTATATAGTGGTCTTGAAGCCCAAGGAATGCTTAGATTTGGCCCGAGAGACTTTTAGCAACTTTCCAAATCTAGGAGATCAATATTTAGAAACTCTGTCATCCTGCGCACGCTGATTGCGCTACTTGCTTCGCGCAGTCGGTTTGCGCACTGTAGTCCGAATCAGCTATCTCCTTTTACGCTGCTAGCTCCGCAGGTCGTGCATTGCGAAAATACAAAAATAATGCTCCTGTTTTATCCTAAAATACAAAAATGCCGAAAACCAGTAATCTTGTACACACAATAATGCAAACAAGCACAGTGTTAAGATCTAAATAGCGCATATAACTAGGCTCTATCAAATCCCCCACACTTGCCCTTGTTTGTCCCGAACGAGTACTGAAGCACAGATACTTTTACCTCTCTGAAGTCTAGCGCACAGCCTTATACTCATGCGCGATCCGCACAGCGATTCACCCTGCGTTGCTCTATCACCTACGCGCACAAACCCTTAACAATTCTAATATAATAATTTCGAAATTTGTTACCTCTCAGCCATGATGCAATTTAATTCGGATGATTCGGAGATAGCTCTTCATAGGCTCCTGGTTGTCAGCCTCCACTCCGATTTCTGGTACATGGATAATCGCGCAGGTTTCTTCAGGTGCGTGATTCATTCGCGCGCTTCTTGGGAACTCAAGCCTTTCGTCCTTGACGATTTTTACTTTTGGTCTTGTGCATGCGCTGATATGGAGTTGTGTGCGCACGCTAATTTCTTTTCTTTTATACGGCTTCGTCCACTCTTCTTATATGCCCTGAACGGTTCCAGTCTCGGCCTTCGGATAGCAGCTATGGAACAACGCCCCGCTCTCCCTCCTTGGTCTACTTGCGCAGGTCAGCGCACGCGTTTACACCCGCGCCCACTTTCCTACACTCGATTTCCAGAGGAAAGGTGGTCTGTTTTCCCACCTTGCCACGCTTTGGGTATTCACCTTTGGCATTTGCGTGGCTGAGCGCGCTCTATTGTTCCGAAGGTTGCGAAGCACCGGCCTCCACTAGCACTTTTTCTGTCAACTCCACATCCCCTGAATATCCCAACTAAAAAAGACAAAAATCGAAACAATTATACTAAATCGGTTAATGGCAGTGCATGTAGGATGAATAAGGCAAAACAAGTCGAAAGGTGTGTGCAATCCGCACACAAGCGCACAACCACTACTATTTCCTATACTGCGCTAACTAAACTAAACTACAATGATAAATATGAAATGTAAATGTAACCCCCCCCCCCCCCCCCCCCACACTTAAACAGAGACGTGTCCCCACGACTCAAGCTCAAGCGCAACGGAGAGCGCACACATGCAAGCTACTAGGACAACTAAAAACTAAATGCAAAATGCATCATGAAAATGAAAAAACAAAGTCAATGCAGCAAATGAAACATGGTCAGGAGTTCTCAAAATATCCACACATAATAGGAAAAGAATATCCAATGATAGTTTTCAAAAGCAACAAAGACAACCTGAAATGATTTGTTCCTAGCCCTCTGTGCAGCCCTAAAGGTCCTCTGAGCTGGAGTCCTGCGCAGACCCTTGTGCCTCCTCGCCCATGGACTCTGTCTTTGTCTCATACTCAGAGCTGGAGGATGGCTGCACATCTGAAACTGCTGCGGGCTGGTTTGCAGGCTCCTCCTCCGAGTCAGTCTCCCATATCAAATCTGAACTTAACTCTTTGATGGGGGTGACCTCAGAGGGCGATCTGATCATCTGGGCAGAGGGTTGAGGAGGGGGTTCTGATGGCATGTGCAGTGGGTCCATGACTGGGGTGCGCACTGAGGATTGGGCTGGTGACTGCGCGAGAGAACTGGCTGGCTCGCGCTGCTCTGAAGGTGACCCTGGAGGTGGCCTGCGCAGACTGAGAAGAGGGGGAATGAGATCTCCAAATTTCCACCCAGCTGGTGGATTGATGCTTAAATCTGCCCCCTCTGGCGCCAAGTACTCCAGCACGCGCATGACGTTAAACATCATGCGCTGCTCTACCGGCGCCTCCTCAGAATCCTGTCTACGCCGCTTCTCCTGCGCGCGGGGGGGAGAGTCTCTGATGTCAATGGTCACAACTTCCCCTGGCGGTCCACTCGCCCGCGCGCGCGCTTCAGTCTGTGTGCGCGTCCTCATGCGCCTAGCTGGCTGTACGACTGATGCCTCCACATTCTCCATTTCCTCCTCAGCAGCAGCTTCCTCTTGCCGCGCGCTACTCTCTGCGGGCGCTCCTCTGATTGCTGCGTGCCTCGGTGACCTAGCAGCCTGCAGCCGGTAACACCATTCCAATGACCCGTCTTCCTTAGCAGTTACCGCTCGGTACTGCAGCATCTGGGCACGGTCAAGAGGAACGGCTGGAACAACTGTGTGCTCAGGCACCTCTGGCTCTCCGTGCAGCCCACGCAGCAAATGCGTGATCACACCTCCGCAAGTGAGCGGGCCCTTGGTGCTGAGCCGCTCCCAGTGCACCACCATGTCCGACACAAACCTCATCTTCTTCCCATAATACAACCCCTTTAGCATGTCCATATCAAGCAGGCTGACCTTCTGCGCACCGTTGTAGCGCTCGATGACTGCGTACGCGACCATGCGCCACAGATAGTACATCTAGGGGTCGCGTAGCTCACGCCCTCTGCTGCGCCCAGCGGAAAACGGTTTGCCCGGCGCCATCTCGCGCCATGCCTCCTCGTTGGTGTGCGTATCCACATCTTGCTCGCGCACCTTGTCACAGCGCAGGGTGCGCTTCAGCCTCTTGGCCGATGCAATGTACCACACCCCTCGGTGTTGGTATCGGATCTCTAAGTCAGCGATCTGCAGGGACGCCAGGAACTCACAAGTGTCTTCTTTGTCGGCTGCGCTTTCGATGTCCATCAGCGCTTCCCAGCCGGCCTGCGCGAGCTTCTCTGTGACCAAGTCCTCTAAGCCCACCTCACGCAGGAAGTCCCTGCTGATGCACGGGGTGCCATACATGTCCAATCTCCAAAAGGCGTCATACTTCCGTGCGAAAGATGCCGGGGTGTCCTGGTCCTCTGCTGGCCTCATATTTGCAGCGGTCAACTGTAGTCAACGCTCTACTAAGGATCCCAAAATCAGAACTTCGAATCAAACCCTCAAATCCTTACCAAATGGGCGCCTCACTCGTGTCAACAAAACCCAGCAATGAATTCACCAAACGGAGCTGGCTAACTAGGTGCGATTTTGATTCTAGGGTTACGTCCTCATTCGGCTTCCTTCACCAAACCCTCACTAAAATGACTGAAACAAGGAATGAGAGGTTACCTAGTGCGCTGGTGATGTTGTGCTCTTCAAATCTCACTAAAGAACGCTGGAAACGGTGGACGGACGGCAAAGATCGACTGGTAGCAGTGCAGAGCTCTTAACGGTCGAAATTGCAGAATGTCTGGAATTTTCTAAGTATCTGCCCTTATATACCCCCTGACCTACGCATCTGTCCTACGCACTGAACTGCGCACTGACTCGCGCATTGCTATGTGACTCAAAAAATATGCAAGTACTGAATTAGCTAAAATGCAAATCCTAAAAAAAATGTGTAAAAATAAAACGTGGAAAACGTGTCGGGTTACCTCCCAACAAGTGCCTTTGTTTAACGTCGTTGGCTCGACAGTACCTCGTTACTTGCTCAAGTTCGTGCTCCGGACCACCCCCACACTTGCTCCTGCGCGCTCTTGTGCGTCTGTGTGTGCTATGTCTTCTTTAGTCCTGCGCAAAGGAACAGATAGGTGGTCAGTGTGGCCAAAATTGTGTGGCACGTCATAAGTAACGAGGTTAATCAGTGAGGGAGAAGATATATTATCAGTAGCTCCTAGTTCTCCCTCTGGTGCATCGGGTCGTATTTCTGGCGCAGCAGCCTGCGCATCTTCTATTTCTGGTTCCGCCAAATCAACTTCGCGCGTGGCCTCATCCCACGGTTCTCCCAAGTATTTCTTAACTCTTTGCCCATTAACCTGAAAGTGATGCTTGCGCTCGTTCTCTAACTCGATAGTTCCATACGGGAAAACCTTTGTGACCGTGTAAGGTCCCGTCCACTTGCTGCGCAGCTTCCCGGGCATCAGTTTTAAGCGCGAGGAGAACAACAGCACCCGGTCTCCTGGCTCGAAGGTGCGTCTGAGGATGTACTTATCGTGAAATTATTTCGTGCGCGCTTTGTAGTCGCGCAACCCCTCAGATTGCAAGTGCGCAATGCCCAGTATGCCTTGTGCTCCAACTCAATCGGTAGGTGGCACGCCTTTCCGTACACCAACCGAAATGGTGAAGTCCCAATCGGTGTCTTGTTCGCAGTCCTGTATGCCCAAAGTGCATCGTCCAGCCGCTGGTTCCAGTCTATGCGCGAAGGTCTCACGGTTTTCTCCAGAATGCGCTTGATCTCTCTGTTGGAAACCTCGGCCTGGCCATTCATTTGAGGATGGTATGCAGTGGACGTCTTGTGGCGCACCCCATAATGCTTTAGTACTTGCGCCACTATTCTTTTGCAGAAGTGCGTCCCCTGGTCGCTGATTATTGCCTTAGGCACTCCATACCTGCAGAAAATGTTAGTCTTTAAAAACTCAACGACCGTTTTACCATCATCCTTGCGCGTGGCCTTAGCTTCGACCCACTTCGAGACATAGTCCACCGCAACTAGTATGTACTCGTATCCACAAAATGGCGGAAACGACCCCATGAAGTCAATTCCCCACAAGTCGAACACTTCGTCTACCAGTATAGGTGTTTGTGGCATCTCGTTGCGCGCTGAGATATTTCCTGTGCGCTGAAACCTGTCACAAGCCCTGCAGTGGTTATATGAGTCACGAAATAAGTGCGCCCAATAAAAACCGCAATCTAGGATTTTCCTGCTCCTGCGCTTTGGACCAAAGTGTCCTCCGCACGCGTGCGCATGACAAAATCTCAAAACAGAGCTCATCTCATTATCAGGCACACATCGCCTCAAGATCTGATCAGGGCCTATTCTAAGCATGTACGGGTCATCCCAAACGTAATATTTAGACTCATGTCTTAACCTCATGCATTGAGTTTTAGTGAAATGAGGGGGAAACGCACCTGTGACCAGGTAATTTGCAATATGCGCATACCATGGTACCTTACCGTTCAGCGCCATCAGGTGCTCGTCCGGGAATGTCTCCGTGATCTGCCCTGGCTCCTCTTCCTTCACTATCCTGCTTAGGTGATCAGCAACAGTTTTTGTCATTCCCTTCTTATCCTTGATCTCTAAATCGAACTCTTGGAGCAGCAGCAACCAGCGCATCAAACGCGGCTTAGTCTCTTTCTTGGACATCAGGTAGCGGATAGCAGCGTGGTCAGTGTAGACAGTGACTTTAGCGCCCAGAACATATGCGCGGAACTTCTCCAGCGCAAATACAATTGCCAGAAGTTCCTTCTCGGTCGTGGTGTAGTTCCTCTGCGCAGTGTCCAGTGTGCACAACGCATAATAGATAGCGTGCGGCCTTTTATCCACCCGCTGGCCCAGCACTGCGCCTACAGCGTAGTCACTAGCATCGCACATCAGTTTAAATGGTAAGTTCCAGTCTGGTGCGCGCATCACTGGCGGTCAGCGCATCCTTTAACTTATCAAAAGCATTCCTGCACTCATCAGTGAACTCAAAGCACACATCCTTTTGAAGGATGTTAGACAATGGAATACATATTTTAGAAAAATTTTTAATAAAGCGCCTGTAAAACCCTGCATGCCCAAGAAATGACTTAACGTCGCGCACATTAGTGGAATAAGGCAGATTTGAGATAAGATCAATTTTTGCTTTATCAACCTTAATTCCTTCATGTGAGACGATATGTCCTAGTACTACTCCATGTGACACCATAAAGTGACATTTTTCATAATTGAGAACTAGGTTCTTGGTAATGCAGCGCGCTAAGACCTTATCAAGATTATCCAAACATGCATCAAAAGTCTCACCATGCACAGTGAAGTCATCCATGAATACCTCTATACATAAACCGATCATATCAGAGAAAATGCTCATGACTAAGCATTGGAACGTACCTGGCGCATTAACAGCCCAAACGACATGTGCTGGAACGCAAAGGTACCGAATGGGCAGGTAAAGGTTGTCTTCTCCTGATCCTTCGCAACAAAGGGATCTGATTGTACCCTGAGTAACCGTCCAAGAAGCAAAAGTGTGGCTTCCTTGCCAACCGATCGAGCATCTGGTCCATGAATGGTAGCGGGAAATGATCCTTGCGCGTGACTGCGTTTAGCTTCCTGTAGTCAATGCACATGAGCCATCCAGTTTGTATGCGCTTGGGAACTAGCTCGCCCTGCACATTCTCCTCTACTGTGATGCCTCCTTTCTTTGGCACAACGTGCACTGGACTTACCCACTTACTGTCTGAAATCGGGTATATTACACCTGCGTCAAGCAGCTTCAGGATCTCCTTCTGCACTATTGATAGAGCCTATTTATACACATTATTTAGATCCTAACCCTATGCTTGTTTGCATTATTTGGTGTACAAGATTACTGGTTTCCAGTGTTTTTGTATTTCAGGGCAAAACGAGGGCCTAAGTCGGATACGCGCTAACAGGAAGCGTTTAGGACGCGCATCACACAGCCTGCGGAGCTAGCGGCGCAAATAGAAGAGTTGGCAGAGTCGACCATGGTGCGCTAACCAAGATGCCGTGCGCCATGCGCAGATGGTGGTGTTTCCAAATCCTGACACCACCAGATTTGGAAGTTGCCAAGAATGAGCCTCTTGAGCAGTATATAAAGAGGAGAAGGCTAGGGTTTGAGGATATATACAACGAAGGAGGAGAGACCGGCAGATCTGAAAAACACACGAGCTTGCTGCGAGGACCTGCGCTAGCCGACTGCGCCAGCCGAGACTGCAACCTGCACGCACTGTTTGCTATTGTTTTCTTGGATACTTTAGATATTATTTACTATTTCTATGATGTTTACTACTAGCATGTCTAGCTAAACGCTTAGTATCGGTAGGGCATGAATCTATGAGTATTTCCTTTGAGACTTGCACTTAATGCATAGCTTGTTTGCTTATATTAATTCTGTGCACATTGTTGGCAGCTTGTTACATGAGTAGAGGAAGCCTTGAACCACAATTTTACTCTTGTTGCTTGTTGTTATATGTTAAACTAGTTGAATAGCCTGACGGTGCTAACTAGGAGTAACGCGCTAGGATAATCAGTTGCTACTGTGACAGGATTCGCAGCTGTTTAGACTAGTCTTAAGAATTAATAGCTCATGAACTTTGATCGGAACATGCGCACATGTTAGGAAGCCTTGATCGGACACTAACATTAGCAAACCAAACTGTAGACATTTAGAGTCGATGATAAGGAATACACTCATAGAGGATTGTCTGCGCCGATACTTCTCATAGTCATAGTACTTAATCTCTACTGCCTGCGCAGGTCTAGTGCAATTCCTGCGTTTACTACTGTTTACTCGCGCATTGCGCAACCCCAATCACTCACACCCCCATTTCTCGTAAGTGCAGGATACTAGTTAAAGCTAATCTACTGCTTCCCTGTGGATTCAACCCCGACTTAACCGCTATACTAAGTGGAAGAGGAAGGAATTAATTTTACGCGCACAACGACGCGCGGATCAAATTTTGGCGCCGTTGCCGGGGAAGCAACACAGATAAGCTTTAACCAGCGTAGGTTTTCTTTTAATAGTTAGTTATTTCGGTTTGTTTTATTTTCGTTGTTATTTCTGACAGCGCGCAATCACCATTAGCCTGCGCAACCTTGAAACAGTTGCGCTGCGCAGATTCTAGTTGCGCACTGACAGACGCAACAGCTTAGTTATCTTTTAATTTCGTTTTCTTTGAGATTTAGAACAGGTCATGGAGGATAACAGTGTCGTTGGGGACAACTTAGGGGACAGGACCCCAGAAGAAGCAAGAGCACATAACCGCGCAGCCTTGTTCAGGGAGGAAGTGCAGCGCGATGTTGAAGCAAGGATGGCCGCTGAAGTATATAATGCGCCACCCGCGCGACAAGCTGCGCGACAAGCTGCGCGACGCAGAACAGTGCGCGAGATGTCAGCCCCACTCACCGTTAACCAGCCATGGTGCATCGTGCTTCCGCCAGACGGACATTTTGAACTAAGGAGCTCGCTCATTCATCACATGCTCAAGTTCCACGGAATGAACAACGAAAATCCAGTCAAGCTTGTGCGAGAGTTCCTAGTCATTTGCGAAAACATGAAGACCGAAGGGGAAAGCGATGAAGCGCTGAAAATGAAAGCGTTCCCATTTTCACTGTGTGACACGGCTAGGCATTGGCTAATGAACTTACCAGCAGGATCAATTCACACATGGGAGCAGCTGCAGAAGAAGTTCCTGGACAAATTTTATCCCGCAGCAAAGATCGCGCTACTCAGGAGGGAGCTGGCCGCAACTAGGCAGAGCGCAGGGGAGTCGCTGTCAGAGTATTACGAGCGTTTCAGGGAGCTAGAGGCCAACTGCTACAATCACGGCCTACCCCAGAATGTGCTGATAGAGAATTTTCTGAATGGACTGCTGCCCATGGAGCTGAGACTATTGAACGCATGCGCAGGAGGCGACATTTGCAATATGTACCCAGAAGACGCGTGGCAGCTGATAGAAGACTCTGCCAGGCAGGTAAGACATCAACTAACACTTGAAAATAGTCGTGCTCGTTCTGTGCATCAGGTAGAAACAAGCGCTGAAATAAAGGAAATGAAGGCCATGCTGCAGAAGTTGATGAGTGCGCAAAGCGCACAACCAGTTGCGCCAAAGGTATGCGAATTCTGCAATTCCGTTGAGCACAAAACCGATGCATGTCCCACGCTTTTTGAGGAATCAGGAGATGTCAATGCTCTCGGAGGATGGGATAACAGAGGACCACCGAGGCAGAATCAGCCGCGTTTTAGACTAGCCGCAAATGGGTTCAGATGGAAGGAGGAAAACAATTTCCAGAGGCAGTCCACGGATCAGCGCGCGCCACAGCAGACGCAATAAGCTGCGCCCTACAATCCACCGCATCGCCGCCCTGACGCACCAGCACAGAACAACCAGCAGCCGCGACGATCTTTGGAAGATATCGTGGGGCAGCTAGCAGACACAGTGCGATGCCAAGAGGTTCGAGTCCGTTGAGAAGCAGCTATCACAGATTGCGACCACGGTGTACGAGCTGAAAAAGAGCGATGGCAACCTGCCTTCGCAAGTGATTCAAAACCCCAAGGGAGGAGTGAACGCTGTGACACTGAGGACTGGGCGCACGATAGGAACAGAGCAGACCACAAAGGCACCCGCGCAACCAGTTGCGCAAGTCCCGGATCCAGCAGAGCATAATGCGCAATCGGAGCCAAACGCGCAACCAGAAGCGCCAGCCACAGGCCGGCGGGGTGAAGCGCCAGGTATGACATAATTAAAAGACAAGGGCACGAATCATACTAACATACCTGCACCATTCCCTGTGTAGGCACCATCGGCTAGGAAGGAAGCGCTCGATAAGGAGCTCTACGAGTTATTCAGTAAGGTGGAAATAAACATTCCCCTTATTGAAGCAGTTCGGCAGATCCCTAGGTACGCCAAGTTTTTAAAGGAGCTGTGCACAAACAAGCGAAGAAAAGGCGAGTGCGCACAGGTAATGCTAAATGCGCAGGCCTCAGCCATCGTGCAACATAAGGTACCACCTAAGTGCCGAGACCCAGGTACGTTCACCATCCCATGCACTTTAGGTAAGACCACAGTGAGCAATTGCATGATTGATTTAGGCGCATCCATAAATTTACTACCCTATTCCCTATATGCGACATTGCGCCTTGGACCACTAAAGCCTGTAGGTCTCACCATTCAGCTAGCAGATCGGTCATGCAAACAACCTACGGGCATGATAGAAGATGTTCTGGTGCGAGTAGGAGAGCTGGTGTTCCCAGCAGATTTCTATGTGCTAGAAATGGAGGGTGAATCGAGCACCAGCAGTGCGCAGATCCTACTGGGCAGACCTTTTCTGATGACCGCGCGCACAAAGATAGACGTGTGGAGGGGCACGCTCTCCATGGAGGTTGAGGGCGAAGAAATTCATTTCAACATATTCAAGGGAATGCAGCACCCTCATGAGGACGCCACAGTGCACGCAATGGACAGCTTAGATTAGTCGCAGATGCGCAATGCGCAAGCGCAGTAGACGAACCCATAACAGTGGCACAAGCAGAGTTGGAGGAGCAGGAGGACGAGCTTAGCAGTGTTGAACCAGCACTCAGACAGGTACACAATATAGTTCATGTTTGCACTGCCAATAAAATCCTGCCCTCTATTGAACAGGCACCCAAGGTCGAGCTGAAGCAACTCCCAGAGCACCTCAAGTACATATTCTTGGGAAATGAAGACACTCTGCCAGTAATCATAAAGAAAGGATTAGAAGAGGAGCAGGAGGCGCGATTACGGCAGGTGCTGCGCAGGAACCAGCGCGCTATAGGATGGACACTTGCCGATCTGCGTGGAGTGAGCCCAGACGTATGCATGCATATAATTCTATTGGAAGATGGTGCCAAACCATCCAGGGAGGCTCAGCGCAGATTAAACCCGAATATGATGGAGGTGGTTGATCGCGCGTCGTCGTGCGCGTCAAATATAATCCTTCCTCTCCCACTAGTACAGCGGTTAAGTAAGGGTCGATCTCCACAGGGAGCAAGCAGTGAGTCTTAGCCAGTAACCTACACTTAAGGAAACGGGGGTTGCGTGAGTGATTGGGGGTTTTGCGCGATGCGCGAGTAGCAGTGAATATCGTAACGCAGGAAATTGCACTAGACGTGCGCAAGCAGTAGAGATGAAGTACTATCTTTATGAGAAGTATTGGGCAGACAATCCTCTATGAATGCATTCCTTATCATCGACTCTAAACATCTATAGCTTGTGGTTTACTTGGGTTAGTGTCCGGTAAAGGCTTCCTAACACGTGCGCATGTTCCGTTCAAAGTTCATGTGCTATTAATCCTTAGAACTAGACTAAACAGCTGCGAATCCTGTCACAGTAGCAACTGCCTATCCTAACTCGTTACTCCTAATTGTCACGGTAAGTTTGCGGTTCAAGGCTTCCCCTACGCATGCAACTAGTTTAACAGGTGACAAGCAAGCAACACAAGTAAGTTTGCGGTTCAAGGCTTCCCCTACTCATGCAACTAACTGCCTCAGCGCGCACAGAATTAATACAAGTAAATAAACTATGCATTAAGCTCAAGTCTCAAAGGTAATACATCATAGGTTCATGCCCGACCAACACTAAGTGTTTAGCTAGACATGCTAGTGGTAAACATCATAAAATAGTAAGTAATAACTACTGAATCCAAGAAAACGGTAGCAAACAGTGCGTGCAGTGTCTTCTCTCGGCTGGCGCAGATCTCCTCAATAAGTCCGTGTGTTTTCCAGTTCTGCCGCACAGTGCCTCCTTGCGTCCTCTGGTGCCTCTGGAACAACAGTCTTCTCCAACTCTCTGAAACCCTAGACTTACTTCCTTTATATAGGAGGTTCAACTTTCGGCAACTTCCAAATCTGGTCACTGGGACTTTGCGCCTGGCGCACGGTATTGGTTGGCGCAATCGGGTAGCGCACCTCTGCTGTCTTTCGCCATTTCTTCTTTTGTTTGCGCCGCTAGCTCCGCAGGCTGATCTTTCACTCCTAGAACGCCGCCTGTTAGCGCGTATCCGACTCAAGGACTCGTTCTGACTTGATATACAAAAACATTGGAAACGAGTAATCTTGCTCATGAAATATTGCAAACAAGCATAGGGTTATGACCTAAATAATGTGTATAACTAGGCTCTATCAAACCCCCCACACTTACCCCTTGTTCGTCCCGAACAAGTACTGAAACGCGGATACAATTACCTTTTCTGGAGACTAGCGCACAGCCTTGCATTCTAGCGCAAAATGCACAGTCACTCAGCTTGTGCTGCTCTATCACCTGCGCACAACTGCACTCAATAGTTCTAATATAATAATCCCGAAATTTCATTACCTCTCAGCCGGGATGAAGATCTTTGGATGACTGGGAGATAGCTCTTCTTAGGCTCCTGGTTGTCAGCTCCCGCTCCGAAGATAGGTATATGGTTTCTTGCGCGAGCTTCTTCCAGTGCGTGATTCGTTCGCACACTTCCTGGGAACCTGAGCCTTTGATGATATCCTTTTGGTCTTGCGCACGCAGGTACTAAGTAGTGCGCATGCTGATTCTTTGTAACGCAAATTATCTGCTTCTGCTGGTATTTTTCTTTTGTACAGCTTCCTTTCCAATTTGTTTCATTCCCAGAACAGTTCCAATCTCAGCCTTCGGATAGCAGCTATGGAACTCGTTCCGCTCTCCCTCCTTGGTTTGTCTGCGCCGGTCAGCGCACACGTTTACATCCGCGCCCGCCTTCCTTAGCTGGATTTCCAGAGAGAAGGTGGTCTGTTTTCCACCTCGCCACGCTTTGGGTATTTTGCCTTTGGCATCTGCGTGACTGAGCGCGCTCTTTTGTTCCGAAGGTTGCGAAGCACCGGCCTCCACTCGCGCACTCGACCATATACCTCGCCTTCGAAGCACAAGCGACTAACCGCCTCTCTGGAGCATTTCTATCAACTCCACATCCCCTGTATATCCCAACTGACAGGAGCAGAAAAAACGAAAAAATTATGCTAAAACAGTAGAGAACGGCGCACGCAATACGGATAGCGCAAAACAAGCTGGAGCGCATGCGCATCCTGCACCTTAGCGCACTACTGCTACTAATTCTCTTCAACTTAAACTAGGCTATACTAAAAATGCTCAAAACATGAAATGTAAGAGTAACGCCCCCCCCCCCCCCCCCCCCCACACTTGAACAGAGACGTGTCCCCACGACTCAAGCTCAAGCGCACGGAGGCTGCGCACATGCATGCAATGCAACGAAAATAAAGAACAGAAAAGGGAACACAAATAGTCACACAAAATATAGCAAGAGAGTCACAGAATGTATGGCACAAATATTCAGCACACATAATAGTCAACTAGACGCAGCAAAAATAAAAGACACCACCCTAAAGAAAATCACTGCGCCTGCCCAAAGCCTTAGAAGTCCTCCGAGCTAGAATCAGCTGCTGACCCATGCGCCTCATCCTCTGAAGAATCAGTCATGGAGTCGGTGCTGGAGGATGGTGGCACAATGGTGAGGGGGTCAGGCTGCTCGTCCTCGGAAAGTGACTCCCATATGGAATCAGAGTCTATGTTGGGAAAGTTAATGGGGGACTCCGGAACAGAAGGCCGGGCAGGGGAAGCTACTGGTGATGGTACCGGTGCTGGTTCAGGTTCAGGGGTGGGCTCTGCTGCTGGGGCTGCTGGTTCTGGTGCGGGCTCTGCTGGGGCTGGGGCTGGGGCTGGTGCTGGAGCTGCTGGGGCTGGGGCTGGAGAAGGTGATGCTGGGGCTTCTGGGGTTCGGGTAGGAGGTGGATGGTGCAGGCTGAGGAGAGGGGGAATCGCATCTCCAAATTTCCACCCGGATGGTGGACTCATACTTAAATCTGCCCCCTCTGGCGCTAAGTAGTCGAGCACGCGCATGACGTTGAACAACATGCGCTGCTCGGCAGTGGCTTCCTCAGGCGCCTCCTCAGTCTCGGTCCTTGGGCGCTTGGCAGGTGCACGAGGGGGAGAATCCTCGATGGAAATGGTCACTGGCTCCCCCTGTGGTGCACGGGCCCGCTGGTGCGCTCCAGTCTGCGCCCGGGTCCTTGGGCGCCTGACTAGAGGCACCTCTAGTTCTAGGGCCTCCTCCATCTCTTCATCTGCTGCGGCGGCTGCTGCGGCTGCTGCTGCGGCGGCTGCTGCGCCCTGTGCACTGCTCTCTGCTCTGGCCCGCGGTGGTCTAGCTGGCTGCAGACGGTAGCACCACTCTAGTGTGCCATCGTCCCGAACGGCTACCGCCCTGATTTGCAGCATGTGGGCGCGGTCCAGAGGTATAGGCTGCACCAAGGTGTGCTCTGGCACCTCGGGCTCTCCATGTAAGGCCCGCAGCAGGTGCGTGATAAGGCCTCCACACGTCAGCGGCCCCCTCATGCTGACGCGGCTCCAATGGTGCACCATGTTCAGGATGAACAGCACCTTCCGCTCATAATACAGCCCCGTCAAAATCTCCATATCCAGGAGGCTGATCTTTGGCGCGCCGTTGAAACGGCCAATGACTGCATATGCGACTATGCGCCACAAGTAGAACAGCCACGGGTCGCGCAGCTCTTGGCCCCTGCTGCGCCCCGCGGCGAATGCTGGCCCTGTTGCCATGTCCCTCCAAGCCTCCTGGTTATTGTGCGTGTCTAACTCCTCCTCACGCACCTTGGCGCACCCGAATGCGCGCCTCAGCCTCCTTTCCGAGGCTATGAACCAGACACCCCTGTGTCTATATCTGATCTCCCTGTCCCCTGCCTCCATAGACGCCAGGAACTCACACGTATCCTCATGGTCTGACGCGCTGCGGAGGTCCATAAGCGCCTCCCAGCCGGCGATCGCTAGCCTCTGCGCCACGAGGTCCTCCAATCCTACCTCGCGCAGGAAGTCTCGGCATATGTACGGTGTCCCGTACATGTCCAGGCTGATGAATGCTGCATACTTGTTAGCGAAAGCCGCTGGGGTCACCTGGTCTGCGGCGGGTCTCATCTTGCGCTGGGTCTCCGGTCAATCGCAGTCAATGCTCCCCAAAACCCTAAAATTCGAAACTGCTCAGAAACCTCTGAAACTTGCACCGAACGAGCGCCTAATGGTCGCCTACTCAACGCACAAAACAGCACTCCAAGCCGCGCACTCTAGCCTGGTGCGATTTCAAAACCCTTAAACTGTCTTCTCCGCGCAAACCCTAACAGAAGCGGCTCAAAGCGGAATCGGAGGTTACCTGGGTGCTGTGCGGTCGTGTTGTCCTTGAATCTCTCAAGACGGACGGTGGGTTGGGCGCTGATCGACGGCAGAGGTCTGAAGGCGGGAGCTTGTGTGTAACGGTCGAGTGAAAAAAGTGCTGGGAAATTTCTAAGTCTGGCCTTATATACCCCCCTCTGGCTAGCGCAACGGACCTGCGCATTGATAGGCGCACGGTCCTGCGCACTTGTGTGACTAAAAACTACCAAACCCTAATCTAACTAAAAACACTCAAAAAACAAAACAAGCAGAATAAAATGTGCCAAATTAAAACGTGTCGGGTTACCTCCCGACAAGTGCCTTTGTTTAACGTCGTTGGCTCGACGGTACCTCGTTACGTGCCAAGAAGTGCGTCTGCAGCCCCCTCCACTCTTGCTCCTGAGTGTCCTTGCGCCAGTGCTTGTGTTACGATCTCATTGGTCCTGCGCAAAGGATACAAGGGAGGGTCAGCATGTGATACATTATTCGTAATTAAGGTAGATGCAGAGGAAGAGGAGATATAGGCGATGGGTGCTAGTTCTCCCTCTGAAACATCTGGTGGTGCGTCTGGCGCAGCAGCTTGCGCGTCCACTATCTCTGGCTCGGCCAAGTCAATGTTGCGTGTTGCGCCATCCCAAGGTTCGCCCAAGTACCGTTTGACTCTCTGCCCGTTAACCTGAAAACGATGCTGGTGCCCGTCTTCTAATTCAATTGTGCCGTAGGGGAAAACCTTGGTGACGGTGTATGGTCCCGTCCACTTGCTGCGCAACTTCCCAGGCATGAGCTTCAGGCGCGATGAAAATAACAGTACCTGGTCTCCTGGTTCAAATGTGCGCCGGAGGATATGCCTGTCATGAAACGCCTTGGTGCGCGCTTTGTAATCGCGCAGTCCCTCATAGGCGTCTAGGCGCAGCTCTTCGAGTTCGCTCAGCTCAAATGCGCGTTCTTTTCCTGCCTCCTCCAAGTTCAAGTTGCAAATACGTAAAGCCCAATATGCCTTGTGCTCGAGCTCTACTGGCAGGTGGCATGCCTTCCCATAGACCAGCCGGAATGGTGAGGTTCCAATGGGCGTCTTGTGTGCAGTGCGGTATGCCCATAGCGCATCATCCAGGCGCTGGCTCCAATCCTTGCGTGACGGCCTCACAGTCTTTTCCAAGATGCGCTTGATCTCTCTGTTAGAAACTTCGGCCTGTCCATTTGTCTGCGGATGGTAAGCGGTGGACGTCTTGTGGCGCACCCCATAGTGCTTGAAAACTTGCGCCACAACCCTGTTGCAGAAGTGCGTCCCCTGGTCGCTGATAACTGCCTTAGGCACTCCGTACCTGCAAAATATGTTAGTTCTGAGAAAATCAGCGACAGTCTTACCATCATCCTTGCGCGTGGCCTTAGCTTCGACCCATTTGGATACGTAATCCACGGCCACCAAAATGTACTCGTAGCCGGCAGATGGGGGAAATGGACCCATGAAGTCGATTCCCCAAACATCGAACACTTCGTCCACCAGAATCGGGGTCTGCGGCATCTCGTTGCGCGCGGAGATTCCTCCAGTGCGCTGGCACCTATCACACTTCCTGCAGTGGTCATAGGCATCTCTGAATAGGTGCGGCCAGTAGAATCCGCAGTCCAAGATCTTCCTGCTCGTGCGCTTGGGACCGAAATGTCCTCCACAGGCGTGCGCATGACAAAACAGCAACACAGAATTAATCTCATGGTCAGGCACGCAACGTCTCAATATCCGATCTGGACCTATTCTAAGCATGTAAGGATCATCCCAAAGATAATGCTTGGACTCATGTTTCAATCGCATGCACTGAGTTTTATTGAAATGAGGAGGGAACGCACCTGTGACCAGGTAATTTGCGATATGCGCATACCATGGTACCTTACCTGTTAGCGCCATCAGATGCTCGTCAGGGAATGTCTCCTTGATCTGCCCTGGCTCCTCATCCTTTACGATCCTACTCAGGTGATCAGCGACGGTATTTTCTGTGCCCTTTTTATCTTTGATCTCTAAGTCGAATTCCTGAAGCAGAAGTACCCAGCGCATCAGGCGCGGCTTGGTCTCTTTTTTGGACATGAGGTAGCGGATAGCTGCGTGGTCCGTGTAGATGATGACTCTGGCGCCTAGAACATATGCTCGGAACTTCTCCAGCGCAAATACAATTGCCAGAAGCTCCTTCTCCGTGGTGGTGTAGTTCTTCTGCGCGGAGTCCAGTGTGCGCGATGCATAGTAGATGGCATGCGGCTTCTTGTCCTCGCGCTGCCCCAAGACTGCTCCTACTGCGTAGTCACTTGCGTCACACATCAGCTCGAATGGCAGGTTCCAGTCTGGTGCGCGCATCACTGGCGCACTGGTCAGCGCTTCTTTCAGCTTATCGAACGCCGCCCTGCACTCATCAGTAAAATCGAAGCACACGTCTTTTTGCAACAGGTTAGACAGGGGGATGCAAATTTTAGAGAAATCCTTAATAAAACGCCTGTAAAACCCAGCATGCCCTAAGAACGATTTCACGTCGCGCACGTTGGTGGCATAAGGCAGATTAGAAATAATATCTATCTTAGCTTTGTCTACCTTAATACCCTCCTCTGAAATGATATGACCTAGTACTACTCCGTGCGTTACCATGAAATGACATTTTTCGTAATTTAGCAGTAAGTTCTTAGAGATGCAGCGCGCTAAGACTTTATCTAGATGTGTTAAGCATGCATCAAAGGTACTCCCATATACAGTGAAATCATCCATGAACACTTCTATGCATATACCAATCAAATCAGAGAAAATGCTCATGACAAGGCGTTGGAATGTACCTGGCGCGTTGCACAGCCCAAAAGACATACGCCGAAACGCAAATGTTCCGAAGGGGCATGTGAACGTGGTCTTCTCTTGATCCTCCGCAGCTATGGGTATCTGATTGTAACCTGAATATCCGTCCAAAAAACAAAAGTAAGGCTTACCTGCCAAGCGATCCAGCATCTGGTCCATGAAGGGTAGCGGGAAGTGGTCCTTGCGCGTTACAGCGTTCAGCTTCCTGTAGTCGATGCACATGCGCCAGCCAGTTTGTATGCGCTTGGGAACTAGCTCGCCCTGCGCATTCTCCTCCACTGTGATTCCTCCTTTCTTTGGCACAACGTGCACCGGGCTGACCCATTTGCTGTCTGAGATTGGGTAAATGACCCCTGCGTCAAGCAACTTCAGGACTTCCTTTTGCACTACCTCCATCATATTTGGGTTTAACCTGCGCTGAGCCTCCCTGGATGGTTTGGCGCCATCTTCCAACAGAATCCGGTGCATGCACACGTCTGGGCTCACTCCGCGCAGATCCGCAAGAGTCCATCCAATAGCGCGCTGGTTCCTGCGCAGCACCTGTTGTAAACGCGCCTCCTGCTCTTTTTCCAATCCCCTCTTGATGATCACTGGCAGGGTGTCCTCATCTCCCAAGAAAATGTACTTGAGGTGCTCCGGGAGTTGCTTCAGTTCGATCTTGGGTGCCTGTTCAATAGAGGGCAAGATTTTGTTAGCGGTGCAAATATGAACTATATCAAGTACCTGTGTGGGTGCTGGTTCAGCACTGCTTAGCTCCTCCTCTTGCTCCTCCAGCTCTGCCTGTGTCAGTAGCTCTGGTCCTATGGTTGCGCTCGCACACTGCGCTTCTGTGACTAAATCGTCAAAGCTGTCCATTGCGTGCACAGTAGCGTCCTCATGTGGGTGCTGCATCCCTTCGAAGATGTTGAAATGGATTTCTTCGCCATCTACCTCCATGGAGAGCGTGCCCCTCCACACGTCTATCTTCGTGCGCGCAGTCATCAGAAACGGTCTGCCTAGGAGGATCTGCGCACCGCTGGCGCTTGATTCACCCTCCATTTCGAGCACATAAAAGTCTGCTGGGAACACCAGCTCTCCTACTCGAACTAGGACATCTTCTATCATGCCTGCAGGTTGTTTGCACGATCTATCTGCTAGCTGAATTGTGAGACCTGCAGGTTTTAGTGGTCCAAGGCGCAAGGTCGCATAGAGAGAATATGGTAATAAATTGATTGATGCGCCTAAATCGATCATGCAGTTGCTTACCGTGGTTTTACCTAAGGTGCAAGGGATAGTGAATGTACCTGGATCTCGGCACTTAGGTGGTACCTTTTGTTGCACGATTGCTGAGGCCTGCACATTTAGCATTACCTGTGCGCATTCGCCTGTCCTTCTTTTATTTGTGCACAGCTCTTTTAAAAACTTCGCATACCTGGGAATCTGTCGAATAGCTTCTATGAGAGGTATGTTGATTTCCACCTTGCTGAACAGCTCATATAGTTCCTTGTCCAGTGCTTCTTTTCTCGCCAGTGGTGCCTGCACAGGGAAAGGAGCAGGTATGTTAGCACAATTTTTGTCCTTGTTTATCGAGTGAGACATACCTGGCGCTTTGCCCTGCTGGTTCGCGGTTGGCGCTTCTGATTGCGCCTCTGGCTCTGGTTGCGCATTCTGAGCTGCTGAATCTGGGACTTGCGCAACTGGTTGCGCGGGCGCCTGCGCGGTCTGCTCTGTTCCCACTGTGCGCCCAGTCCTCAGTGTTACTGCATTAACTCCTCCCTTAGGGTTCTGAATCACTTGCGAAGGCAGGTTGCCATCGCTCTTTTTCAGCTCATACACCGTGGTTGCAATTTGTGATAGATGCTTTTCTATGGATTCGAACCTCTTGTCATACTTTTCGTCATTCTTGCGCACTGTGTCTGCTAGCTGCCCCATGATATCTTCCAAGGATCGCTTTGGTTGCTGATTGTTCTGCGCTGGTGCGTCTGTGCGGCGATGCGGTGGATTGTAGGGTGCAGCTTGTTGCGTCTGCTGTGGCGCGCGCTGATCAGTGGGCTGCCTCTGGAAATTGTTCTCTTCTCTCCATCTGAATCCATTTGCAGCAAGCCCAAAGCGCGGCTGATTCTGCCTCTGCGGTCCTCTGTTGTCCCATCCTCCAAGGGCATTTACGTCTCCAGTTTCTTCAAAAAGTGTTGGGCATTCGTCTGTCTTGTGCTCAGTGGACCTGCAGAATTCACATACCTTTGGCGCAACTGGTTGTGCGTTCTGCGCACTCATCAGCTTCTGTAGCATGGCCTTCATTTCTTGGATCTCAGCGCTTGCCTCTACCTGATACACAGAACGATTACGACTACTTTCAAGTGTCAATTGATGTCTTACCTGCCCAGCAGAATCTTCTATCAGCTGCCATGCATCCTCCGGGTACATGTTGCAAATGTCCCCTCCTGCGCATGCATTCAGTAGTCGCAGCTCCATGGGCAGCAGTCCATTCAGAAAGTTCTCTATCAGCACATTCTGAGGAAGCCCGTGATTGTAGCAGTTGGCTTCTAGCTCCCTGAAACGCTCGTAGTATTCTGACAGAGACTCCCCTGCGCTCTGCCTTGGCGCGGCCAATTCCCTTCTGAGCAGCGCAATCTTCGCTGCTGGATAAAATTTGTCTAAGAACTTCTTCTGCAGCTGCTCCCATGTGTGAATAGATCCTGCAGGTAAATTCATTAGCCAGTGTCTAGCTGTATCACTTAATGAAAATGGGAATGCCTTCATTTTTAGCGCTTCATCGCTTTCCCCTTCGGTCTTCATGTTTTCGCAAATGACCAGGAACTCTCGCACATGCTTGACTGGATTTTCATTGTTCATCCCGTGGAACTTGGGCATGTGATGGATGAGTGAGCTCCTTAGCTCGAAGTGACCGCCTGGTGGAAGCACGATGCACCATGGCTGGTTAACAGTGATAGGGGCCGACATCTCGCGCACTGTCCTACGCCTCGCGACTGGACGAACGGGTGGCGCAATGTATGGTTCAGCGGCCATCCGTGCGTCGACCTCACGCTGCACTTCCTCTCTGAATAGGGCTGCGCGGTTATGTGCCCTTGCTTCCTCTGGGGTTCTGTCTCCCAGGTTATCTCCAACCACACTGTTATCCTCCATGTCCTGATCCAAACTCAAGAAACGAAATTAAATGGCAACGAAGTTGTTGCGTCTGTCAGTGCGCAACTAGAATCTGCTCAGCGCAACTGTTTCAAGGTTGCGCAGGCGGATGTGATTGTGCGCTGTCAGAAACAACAACGAGAAAACAAAACAAAATGAAATAACTAGTTACTAAAATGAGAAATGTAAGCTAGCTAAAACTTAGCTGTGTTGCTCCCCGGCAACGGCGCCAAAATTTGATCGCGCGTCGTCGTGCGCGTCAAATATAATCCTTCCTCTCCCACTAGTACAGCGGTTAAGTAAGGGTCGATCTCCACAGGGAGCAAGCAGTGAGTCTTAGCCAGTAACCTACACTTAAGGAAACGGGGGTTGCGTGAGTGATTGGGGGTTTTGCGCGATGCGCGAGTAGCAGTGAATATCGTAACGCAGGAAATTGCACTAGACGTGCGCAAGCAGTAGAGATGAAGTACTATCTTTATGAGAAGTATTGGGCAGACAATCCTCTATGAATGCATTCCTTATCATCGACTCTAAACATCTATAGCTTGTGGTTTACTTGGGTTAGTGTCCGGTAAAGGCTTCCTAACACGTGCGCATGTTCCGTTCAAAGTTCATGTGCTATTAATCCTTAGAACTAGACTAAACAGCTGCGAATCCTGTCACAGTAGCAACTGCCTATCCTAACTCGTTACTCCTAATTGTCACGGTAAGTTTGCGGTTCAAGGCTTCCCCTACGCATGCAACTAGTTTAACAGGTGACAAGCAAGCAACACAAGTAAGTTTGCGGTTCAAAGCTTCCCCTACTCATGCAACTAACTGCCTCAGCGCGCACAGAATTAATACAAGTAAATAAACTATGCATTAAGCTCAAGTCTCAAAGGTAATACATCATAGGTTCATGCCCGACCAACACTAAGTGTTTAGCTAGACATGCTAGTGGTAAACATCATAAAATAGTAAGTAATAACTACTGAATCCAAGAAAACGGTAGCAAACAGTGCGTGCAGTGTCTTCTCTCGGCTGGCGCAGTCGGCTGGCGCAGATCTCCTCAATAAGTCCGTGTGTTTTCCAGTTCTGCCGCACAGTGCCTCCTTGCGTCCTCTGGTGCCTCTGGAACAACAGTCTTCTCCAACTCTCTGAAACCCTAGACTTACTTCCTTTATATAGGAGGTTCAACTTTCGGCAACTTCCAAATCTGGTCACTGGGACTTTGCGCCTGGCGCACGGTATTGGTTGGCGCAATCGGGTAGCGCACCTCTGCTGTCTTTCGCCATTTCTTCTTCTGTTTGCGCCGCTAGCTCCGCAGGCTGATCTTTCACTCCTAGAACGCCGCCTGTTAGCGCGTATCCGACTCAAGGACTCGTTCTGACCTGATATACAAAAACATTGGAAACGAGTAATCTTGCTCATGAAATATTGCAAACAAGCATAGGGTTATGACCTAAATAATGTGTATAATAAGGCTCTATCAGTGGTACAGAAGGAGATCCTTAAGCTGCTCGACGCAGGAGTCATTGACCCGATCTCAGACAGCAAATGGGTCAGTCCAGTGCACGTTGTGCCAAAGAGAATGCGCAGGGCTAGCTAGTTCCCAAGCGCATACAAACTGGATGGCGCATGTGCATCGACTACAGGAAGCTTAACGCAGTCACGCGCAAGGACCATTTCCCGCTAGCCTTCATGGATCAAATGCTAGATCGATTAGTAGGGAAGCCCTACTTTTGTTTCTTGGACGGATACTCAGGGTACAATCAGATACCCATAGCTGCGGAAGATCAAGAGAAGACCACATTTACCTGCCTGTTCGGTACGTTTGCGTTTCGGCGCATGTCATTTGGGATGTGTAACGTGCCAGGTACGTTCCAACGCCTAGTCATGAGCATTTTTTCTGATATGATTAGTATATGCATAGAAGTGTTCATGGATGATTTCACTGTATATGGAGGTACCTTTGATGCATGCCTAACACATCTTGATAAAGTCTTAGCGCGCTGCATTTCAAAGAATCTAGTGCTCAATTATGAAAAATGTCATTTCATGGTATCACATGGTGTAGTACTAGGACATATTATCTCGCAGGAGGGGATCAAGGTAGATAAAGCTAAAATTGATCTTATTTCCAATCTACCTTATGCCACTAATGTGCGCGATGTGAAATCATTCCTTGGGCATGCCGGGTTTTACAGGCGCTTCATAAAAGATTTCTCTAAAATTTGTATACCCCTATCTAACCTCTTGCAAAAGGATGTGTGTTTCGAATTTACTGATGAGTGCAGGGCCGCCTTTGATAAACTAAAAGAGGCGCTGACAAGTGCACCAGTAATGCGCGCGCCAGACTGGAGCCTACCATTTGAACTGATGTGCGACGCAAGCGATTATGCAGTAGGTGCAGTCCTGGGGCAGCGAGTGGACAAGAAGCCGCACGCCATTTATTATGCATCGCACACACTGGACGCTGCGCAGAGGAACTACACCACAACGGAGAAGGAGCTTCTGGCAATTGTGTTTGCGCTGGAGAAGTTCCGCGCATATGTTCTAGGCGCTAGGATCATCATATACACAGACCACGCAACCATCCGCTACCTAATGTCCAAGAAGGAAACTAAGCCGCGCCTGATGCGCTGGGTGCTCCTACTTCAGGAATTTGACTTGGAAATTAAGGATAAGAAGGGCACGGAGAATACAGTTGCTGACCACCTGAGCAGGATCGTGAAAGAGGAGGAGCCAGGGCAGATCACGGAGACATTCCCTGACGAGCATCTGATGGCGCTAACAGGTAAGGTACCATGGTATGCGCACATTGCAAATTACCTGGTCACAGGTACGTTTCCTCCTCATTTCACTAAAACCCAGTGCATGAGATTGAAACATGAGTCCAAGCATTACCTTTGGGATGATCCATATATGCTCAGAATAGGGCCTGATCAAATTTTAAGGCGCTGCGTGCCTGACCATGAAATTAACTTTGTTTTGATGTTTTGTCATGCGCACGCATGTGGAGGACACTTTGGTCCGGAGCGCACGAGTAGAAAGATCCTGGACTGTGGATTTTATTGGCCGCGCCTGTTCAGTGACTCATATAACTACTGCAGAAACTGTGACAGGTGCCAGCGCACAGGAGGCATATCAGCGCGCAATGAGATGCCGCAGACGCCAATTCTAGTTGATGAAGTATTCGACGTTTGGGGGATTGACTTCATGGGGCCATTTCCCCCATCTTCCAGATACGAGTATATTTTGGTCGCGGTAGATTATGTCTCCAAATGGGTTGAGGCTAAGGCTACACGGAAAGACGATGGTAAGACGGTCGCTGACTTTTTGAGAACTAACATATTTTGCAGGTACAGAGTGCCTAAGGCAATCATTAGCGACCAGGGGAAGCACTTTTGCAACATGATTGTGGCGCAGGTTTTCAAGCATTATGGAGTGCGCCACAAGACGTCCACTGCTTATCATCCTCAGACACATGGACAGGCCGAGGTTTCCAACAGAGAGATTAAGCGCATCCTGGAGAAGACCGTGAGACCGTCGCGCAAAGATTGGAGCCAGCGTCTTGACGATGAGCTGTGGGCATACCGCACTGCGCATAAGACGCCAATTGGCACTTCACCGTTCCGGTTGGTTTACGGAAAAGCATGCCACCTGCCAGTGGAGTTAGAGCACAAAGCATATTGGGCATTGCGCGTTTGCAACCTGAACATAGACGAGGCCGGAAAGGAGCGCGCATTTGAGCTAAGCAAATTAGAAGAGCTGCGCCTGGATGCCTATGAGGGACTGCGCGATTACAAGGCGCGCACAAAAGCATTTCATGACAAGCATATCCTCAGACGCACTTTTGAGCCAGGAGACCAGGTATTATTGTTCTCATCACGCCTGAAGCTCATGCCTGGAAAGCTGCGCAGCAAATGGACGGGACCGTACACAGTCACCAAGGTTTTCCCCTACGGAACACTCGAGTTAGAAAACGAGCACCGGCATCGTTTTCAGGTCAATGGGCAGAGAGTCAAATGGTATCTAGGAGAACCTTGGGATGGCACAGCGCGCGAAATTGAATTGGCAGAGCCTGAGATAGTAGATGCGCAGGTAGCTGCGCCAGAGTCATCACCAGACGCGCCAGAGGGAGAACAGGGGACTATTGCTCATATTTCTTCTCCCTCTTTACCTACCCTCGTTACTTATAAGTTATCACATACTATTAACCATGCTGACCACCCGTCCAACCCTTTGCGCAGGACCAAGAAGAACACAACACATGCACAAGCGCAGGGTCACTCAGGAGCAAGTGTGGGGGAGGCCGCTGGTATACTTTCACCCAAGTAACGAGGTACAGTCGAGCCAACGACGTTAAACAAGGGCACTTGTCGGGAGGTAACCCGACTCGTTTTACTTTTACATGTTTTTTCTTTTAGTGTTTCTAGTGCCTTTTAGCTAGTTTAGGACTTGCAGTTTTTTTAGTCGAGCAGCAGTGCGCAGGTCCGTGCGCACTTCAGTGCGCAGGACAGCTGCGCCAGTCAGGGGGTATATAAGGGCAGTACTTAGAAAATTTCAGCACGTTTTCACTCGACCGTTGCAAGAGAAACTCCCACCCTCGCACCTCCACTCACCGTCTGGCGCTCAACCCAGCTTCCGTTTAGAGAGATTTGAGGAGCCCTCCGTCGACCACCCTCCAGGTAACCTTTCCTCCCGATTTGAGCCGATTGCATTAGGGTTTGTGCGAGAAGAGGGGTAACCTAGGTCTGAAATCGCACCAAGCTAGCGTGCACCGATTGGAGGTTTGGTTTGTGGGTTTTGTAGGCGGGGAGTAGGCGCCCAATTGGTGACAGTCTCAGGGCAGTTGGAGGAGTTTTGATTTTCTGAACTTTAGAGGGTGTTGACCGAAGTTGACCAGAGAGACCCAGCCACGATGCAGCCTGCCGAGGACCAAGCTACCCCAGCTCACTTCGCCAGCAAGTACGTGGCCTTCCTGAGGCTTGAGATGTACGGGACTCCGTACATCAGCAGGGAGTTCCTGCGGGAGGTCGGTATGGAGGACCTCATCTTGGAGAAGCTCGCGCTAGCGGGCTGGGAGGCGCTGTTGGAGATCAACAGCGCAGCAGACAGGGAGGACACCTGCGAGTTCCTGGCGTGTTAGAACCAAGTGATATGGAGATAAGGTACCGGCATCGAGGGGTGTGGTACATTTCCTCGGCTAAGAGGTTGAAGCACACACTGAGGTGCGCTAAGGTGCGAGAAGCTGACATGGACGCGCGCACGAATCAGGAGGCGTGGCGCGAGATGGCGACCGGCCCGGTTTTTGCCGCGGGGCACAGCCGAGGACGCGAGCTGCGCGACCCGTGGATGTTCTACTTGTGGCGCATGGTCACCTATGCGATCATTGGGCGTTTTAATGGTGCGCCGAAGATCAGCTTGCTGGATATGGAGATTTTGAAGGGCTTTTATTATGGGAAGAGGGTGCTTTTTGTCCTGAACATGGTGATCCACTGGAGCCGAGTCAGCACCAAGGGGCCGCTGACTTGCGGAGGGATAATAACGCACCTGCTGCGTGCGTTGCATGGAGAGCCTGAGGTGCCAGAGCACACAGTGGTGCCTGCTGTTCCCCTGAACCGCGCCCACATGCTGCAGATAAGGGCGGTAGCCGTGAGAGAGGATGGCACATTGGAGTGGTGCTACCGCCTGCAGCCGGCCAGAGCGCCGCGGCCAAGAGCGGAGAGCAGCGCCCAAGCAGCAGAGGCTGCGCAGGAGATGGAGGAGGACGAGGCCCCAGAGCCAGTTGTGCCTTTAGTCAGGCCCGCGAGGACCCGCGCGCAGACTGGAGCGCACCGGAGGGCCTGTGCACCGCAGGGGGAGCCAGTTACCATTTCCATCGAGGATTCTCCCCCGTGTGCACAAGGGAAGCGCCCGAGGACCGAGGTTGAGGAGGCGCCTGAGGAAGTATCAGCAGAGCAGCGCATGATGTTCAACGTCATGCGCGTGCTCGAATATTTAGCGCCCGAGGGGGCAGATTTGAGCTTGAGCCCTCTTACCCAGCCCCCAGTGCACCCAGCAGAACCAGCCCCCGCACCAGAGCCAGCCCCAGCAGCCCTAGAAACAGAGCCCACCCCCGAACCAGTACCAGTACCAGCCCCTGCACCATCCCTTGCCCAGCCGTCCATTCCGAGGTCCCCTGAAGCCGAACCCATCATTAGCACCAGCTCAGACTCGCTATGGGACCCCATCTCAGAGGACGACTTCGTGGCGCAGCCTGCCGCCCTTTCTGTTGTACCGCCTTCCTCCAGCACCGAATATGTGACGGATTCTTCAGAAGAGGAGGCGCATGGTTCAGCGGCTGCGTCCAGCTCGGAGGACATCTAGAGCTGCAGGGAGGGCGCATTATTTCTTTCGGGTGGTGTCCTTTTTTCTTTTATATGCTGAAAATTATTCGATATTATGTTGCTCTATTTGTGCTGAACTTTTGTGCTAAATAGTTTGTGTCCCTTTGCTATATTGCGCTGCTTTGACTATATGTTTTTAGTTTTTATGTTCTTTGTTTTGATTGCATGCATGTGCGCGTTCTCCGTGCGCTTGAGCTTGAGTCGTGGGGACACGTCTCTGTTTAAGTGTGTGGGGGGAGGGGGGGGGGGAGCGCTACCCTTACCTTTACATTTCACGTATTTTTGAGCTTTATAGTGTAGCTTAGATTAGTTGAAGAAAACAGTAGCAGTAGTGCGCTTGTGTGCGGGTTGCGCATACTGTCAGCTTGTTTTGCGCTATACATTATTGCGTGCGCTGCTAGCAACTGTTTTAGTATATTTTTTTCGTTTTTCTGCTCGTGTTAGTTGGGATATACAGGGGATGTGGAGTTGACAGAAACGCTCTAGAGAGGCGGTTAGTCGTTCGCGCTTCGGAGGTGAGGTATATGGTCGAGAGCGTTAGTGGAGGCCTATGCTTCGCGACCTTCGGAACAAGAGAGCGCACTCAGTCACGCAGATGCCGAAGGCGAATACCCAAAGCGTGGCGAGGTGGGAAAACAGACCACCTTCCCTCTGGAAGTCGAGCTAGGGAAGGCGGGCGCGGGTGTAAACGCGTGCGCTAACCTGCGCAGACAGACCTAGGAGAGAGAGCGGAGCGTTGTTCCATAGCTGCTATCCGAAGGCCGAGATTGGAACCGTTCTGGGAAACATAGGAACCGTAGACAAAGCTGTACAAAAGAAAAAAATACCAGCAGATGATATGCGCTACAAAAGAATCAGCATGCGCACAAATACGTACCAGCGTGCGTGGAAGTCCACAAAGAAAATCATCAAAGGCTTGAGTTCCCAGAAAGTGCGCGGAAGAATCACGCACCGGAAGAAGCTTGCGCTGTTAACCATATACCCATCCTCGGAGTGAGAGCCGACAACCCGAAGCCTATGAAGAGCTATCTCCCAGCCATCCGAAATGATCTTCATCCCAGCTGAGAGGTAATGAATTGCGAAATTATTATATTAGAACTGTTGAAGGCAGTTGCGCGCAGGTGGTAGAGCAGCGCAAGGTGATCAGTAGTGCAGATCGCGCCAGAGTGCAAGACTGTGCGCTAGACTCCAGAGAGGTAATGGTATCCGTGCTTGAGTGCTTGTTCGGGACGAACAAGGGGCAAGTGTGGGGGGTTTGATAGAGCCTATTTATACACATTATTTAGATCTTAACCCTATGCTTGTTTGCATTATTTGGTGTACAAGATTACTGGTTTCCAGTGTTTTTGTATTTCAGGGCAAAACGAGGGCCTAAGTCGGATGCGCGCTAACAGGCAGCGTTTAGGACGCGCATCACACAGCCTGCGGAGCTAGCGGCGCAAACAGAAGAGTTGGCAGAGTCGACCATGGTGCGCTAACCGTTTGCGCTAACCAAGATGCCGTGCGCCATGCGCAGATGGTGGTGTTTCCAAATCCTGACACCACCAGATTTGGAAGTTGCCAAGAATGAGCCTCTTGAGCAGTATATAAAGAGGAGAAGGCTAGGGTTTGAGGATATATACTACGAAGGAGGAGAGAGCGGCAGAACTGAAAAACACATGAGCTTGCTGCGAGGACCTGCGCTAGCCGACTGCGCCAGCCGAGACTGCAACCTGCACGCACTGTTTGCTATTATTTTCTTGGATACTTTAGATATTATTTACTATTTCTATGATGTTTACTACTAGCATGTCTAGCTAAACGCTTAGTATCGGTAGGGCATGAATCTATGATTATTTCCTTTGAGACTTGCGCTTAATGCATAGCTTGTTTGCTTATATTAATTCTGTGCACATTGTTGGCAGCTTGTTACATGAGTAGGGGAAGCCTTGAACCGCAATCTTACTCTTGTTGCTTGTTGTTATATGTTAAACTAGTTGAATAGCCTGACGGTGCCAACTAGGAGTAACGCGCTAGGATAATCAGTTGCTATTGTGATAGGATTTGCAGCTGTTTAGACTAGTCTTAAGAATTAATAGCTAATGAACTTTGATCGGAACATGCGCACATGTTAGGAAGCCTTGATCGGCCACTAACATTAGCAAACCAAACTGTAGACATTTAGAGTAGATGATAAGGAATACACTCATAGAGGATTGTCTGCGCCGATACTTCTCATAGTCATAGTACTTAATCTCTACTGTCTGCGCATGTCTAGTGCAATTCCTGCGTTTTCTACTGTTTACTCGCGCATTGCGCAACCCCAATCACTCACACCCCCAGTTTTCGTAAGTGCAGGATACTAGTTAAAGCTAATCTACTGCTTCCCTGTGGATTTGACCCCGACTTAACCGCTATACTAAGTGGAAGAGGAAGGAATTAATTTGACGCGCACAACGACGCACGGATCAACTACCTCCATCATAATCGGATTCAGTCTGCGCTGAGGTTCCCTGGATGGTTTGGCATCATTTTCCAGTAGAATTCTGTGCATGCACACATCAGGGCTTACTCCACGCAGGTCAGCTAATGTCCATCCTATAGCTTGCTGGTTCTTGCACAACACCTCCTGTAATCGCGCCTCCTGCTCCTCCTCTAATCCTTTCTTTATAATGACAGGCAGGGTGTCCTCATTGCCCAGGAAGATGTACTTTAAGTGCTCGGGTAATGGCTTCAGCTCAACCTTGGGTGCCTGTTCAATAGAAGGCAGGATTTTATTAGTAGCGCAAACATTAACTAGATCACATACCTGTCTGGACACTGGTTCTGTGCTGCTCAGCTCATCATCTTGTGCCTCCATCTCTGTCTGTACCGGTGGCGCAGGCTCCCCTATTGCGCACGCACACTGCGCATGCGCAACCAAGTCATCCATACTGTCTAATGCGTGCACTGTGGCGTCCTCATGAGGGTGCTACATCCCCTTAAAAATGTTAAAGTGAATCTCCTCGCCATCTACCTCCATTGAGAGCGTGCCTTTCCACACCTCTATCTTTCTGCGCGCTGTCATCAGAAATGGTCTGCCCAGTAGGATTTGTGCGCTTCCCTTGTTCGGCTCACCCTCCATTTCCAAGACGTAGAAATCTGCTGGGAACACCAGCTCTCCCACTCGGACGAGAACGTCCTCTATCATGCCCGTCGGTTGTTTACGACCGATCTGCTAATTGGATGGTGAGACCTGCAGGCTTTAGTGGACCAAGGTGCAATGACACATACAAGGAGTAAGGAAGCACATTTATAGATGCACCGAGATCAATCATGCAGTTGCTTACCGTGGCCTTACCTAAGGTGCACGGTATGGTGAACGTACCTGGATCCCGGCATTTAGGTGGTACCTTGTGTTGCACAATTGCTGATGCATGTGCGTTAAGCATTACTTGTGAGCACTCGCCTTTCCTCCTCTTGTTTGTGCACAGCTCCTTCAAGAACTTGGCTGCCGAACTGCCTCAATCAGGGGGATGTTTATTTCCACCTTACTGAATAATTCGTATAACTCCTTGTCCAGCGCCTCCTTCCTTGCTAAAGGTGCCTGCACAGGAAACGGTGCAGGTGCATTAGTATGACTGGTACTCTTTTCTCCTGATTGTATCATACCTGGCGCCACCCCCTGTTGGTTCGTAGCTGCTGCGGCTGGTTGCGCATCCGGCTGTTCTGGCTCTGGAGGTTGCGCAACTGGCTGCGCGGGCACCTTCGCGGTCGGAGCTGTCCCAACTGTGCGTCCAGTCCTCAGTGTTACGGCGTTAACTCCTCCCTTAGGGTTTTGAATCACTTGCGAAGGCAGGTTGCCATCGCTCTTTTTCAGCTCATAGACCGTGGTAGCAATCTGCGACAACTGCTTCTCAATTGACTCGAACCTCTTGTCATACTTTTCATCATTCTTGCACACGGTGTTTGCCAACTGACCCACTATATCTTCTAAGGAGCGCCACGGTTGCTGGTTATTCTGTGCTGGTGCCTCATTGCGGCGGTGCGGTGGGTTGTATGCTTGCTGCGCCTGCTGAGGTGAACGATATTCCGCTGGCTGCCTTTGGAGATTGCTGTCCTCCCTCCATCTGAATCCATTTGCGGCCAGTCCAAAGAGCGGCTGGTTCTGCCTCTGCGGTCCTCTATTGTCCCATCCTAACAATTACGAATGGAGTACACTAACAATTACGAAAAGAGAAATCACTCCCTGGTCCCTACTGTCCAAAGCATAAGAAATTGAGTAAGAGCAAACAGCAAAGCATAAGAAATAAAATCAAAGTAATCGGAAAGAAGAGAGCAAGAGCAACCAAATAATGAAACAACACAAATTGAGATTGCAAATCCTACTGTCCACTCCCCCAAACCTAAATAAAAAAATCACACTTCTGTCTTCAGCTCGGAGCCTCGGAGAAAACTGAAAACGTAATCATACATTCATACCTGATTGTAATCCGAAGCTGAAACTAGAAGAAGTGGAACTGCCGAACTGCGGATTAGGGTGGAACTGGCTGCCTGAAACTGTGGAAGAATTTGGGGGTTTGGAACTGCGATCAGGGTTTGCCAGAAGAAGATGGAATTGCTTGCTGAGTTGCTGGAACAAGACTAAAGAAGCGAGCAATGAGCAAAAAAATAAAATAAAATTGGGCCCTCTAAGGGAGTGGGCCCTGGGCCATTGCCTATACTTGCCACCCCTCAGGGCCGGGCCTGAGTTGACCATCTCAAATTTATTATCTTTTTCACCCTTTATTCTTCCACAACTCGGATAAATCTTTTTTTGTCAAATATGGCATGAGATGGGCATGGATTGTGTTATGATTTTTAACGGAATTACTTTGATAAATTATCTTATTATATTTCATCCGTCGGTAATGATGCATCATTAGTTAGCGTTGCCTCTCTAGTAACTCAGTTTTGGGTTACCCGAGAGGTGATGCAGTGAAAGTTCAGATCAAGGATATTCGAAGTTTTCTGTTTCGTGTCTCGCCTTGTTTCTTGGACCACGCTGTCTTTACTGTCATCGTGTTCCCTCATGAGCTGCCTCTTGCCTTCCCCAAGGTGGAATTCAATTGCCCACTTTGTGTTTTTCCTGCACACTCATTATTCTTTGTTAGTTGAGTGTTTGTCATCACCAAAACACAAGGGTTCAACAATATTCCCCCTTTTTGATGATGACAAACACTCCTTCGATAAGGGCAGAAAATTACATGCAAGGTGATGTACCGGGTATCAGTGTTCTTTGTCATGTGATTCAGATATGCTAAAGCTTAGTACCGTTCCCCATGAGAAAAGCTAAACATCGTTCCCCCTAAGAAAAACAACAACCAGAGTACAAGTAATGACTTCCCTCTCAAGTTATGCAGTCTTCCCTTATCGTTCTCCCCCCTTTTAGCATCATAGAAAAGGAGTTCCTTATCCAATAGTGTAAGTACATCTTTAATATGATAAGGGAAGATTGTAATAGAGGTGCCATGAGACTGCATAATATGATAAGGTAAGACTGTAATAGACGGTGCCTCTCACGGTCCATATATCTTTAACTCTAATGAATGTTCCCTGAGAAGTATAAGTACAGGAAACACCATTCTGCATATAGCACGCCGAAATGAACGCTAAATAGTGGACCTGTACTTCATACCTGATGAGGAAGTCTATCTGTCAACTATTCATGACGACACCCTATATAGAAGATTTGGACACATCTGCCTGAAGCTACTATCCAAACTCTACAAGAACAATCTGGTAGATGGACTTATAAAGGTAGAAAGGGAAACAGACTATGTTTGTGATGCTTGCGCAAGGGGAAAATAAACGAGATCATCCTTTAAATCTAAAAATACAATAAGCACAACTACTCCCCTTGAGCTGATTCATATGGATCTCTGTGGCCTGGTGAATATCCTGAGCAGAGGAGGTAATAAGTATGTCTTGGTAATTGTTGATGACTATTCTAGATTCACATGGACATTATTTCTCTCCTCCAAGGAAGAAACGTATACAGAATTCGTAGTGTGGCTAAGATTAATTGAAAATAGAATATGATGATGCAGTATGGCAGTGTTCGACAAAAACAGCACAAGTGAACAAGCAGCTGAACAAGATGCTGCTATAGCCGGAGTCCAGCTCTCGTGAACAAGGAGAAGCTATGGCAGAAGCTTGTTCAGAAGAGCTATAGCATCTGTCGAGCAGCAACAACCTGGGTCTTTGGAAAGAGGGCGTGGCAGTCCGTCTAAGTGCATCAGAGGAGTTTCTAAGTTGCTGCAGAGGATATTCTAGTGGAGATTCCTAGCTGAAGAAGGAGATTTGATTGTGGGAGATTTAAATCTCAAATCAAATCTAATCTCCTAAAAATTAGGAGATATTGATATTGCTAGGGATATTGCTAAATCCTGATAATAATGCAAGTGGGTGCTCCTATATAAAGAAGACCCTTTAGAGCAATGAGGGTGATCGAAGAAGAATGCAGAGAGCGAGAACACACACAGAATTCCGAGAGAGTATTTTTGGTGTGCGAACAAGATCTTCGATTATCACCGAGAGCAGAGCGTGAGCGCAGAGCTGTGGTGACAGAAGCAGAAGGTGATCAGGACTTGCGTAGTCTAATCCAAGCTTGATCTGGAAGCCAATTCAAAACAGAGAGTGCTTGTTGGTTGATCAAGGGAAGCCGCGGATGAACTGACGAGTAAGTAACTCGGTCGAGTGTCTGGACGACAGTGCTCGCTAGTGATAGGAGGTCACTAAGTGAGGGGAGGTATTCCAGAGTGTGTAGCGCTCGTGGAATCGTTTGAACGGCTCATCAGAAGGCTTCGGAGCGACGCGGACAGTTTGTGCATCAGATGTGTGCTACAGCAAACGCTATAGCAACCCTGCAGAAACTGAGTATTGTTTAGAATAGGCTAAGTTCGAGATAACAGTAGCTATTCTAGATTGATATCAGAAGAGGGTGTGCAGACACAAGTCAGAGCCTGTTCTAATTGTGTTCTAGGATCCACCTAAGGTTGAGTAGCATAGGTTGCGTGGAGTTGTAACCGTGTGTACTTGGAGACCTTGAGATTAGTGGATTGAGGACTGAGAATAGTCCTCCCCAGACGTAGGCAATTGACCGAACTGGGTGAACAAACATTTGTCCTTGTTCATTCTTGCTGAAGCAGTTTACTGGTGAATAAGAGTATGATGTAGCAACTGCTTGTTCACAAATCTGTTTATCAGAGGCGCTGCGAATTTCAGAATAGAACAACATGTTACATCTATAAGAGCTGATAATGGAATCGAGTTCAAAAACTCGAGATTCATCTCTCTTTGCAGAAGCAGGGGTATCAGTCACAACTTCTTTGACCCGAGAACCCCCCATCAGAACGGCGTGGTGGAGCGAAGAAATAGAACTCCGAAAAACATGACAACATACTCAATAAATGTTGGACCGAGAACAAGGAGTCACACGAAGTGGTAGACAGGTTTGACAACATACTCAACTATCTGAATACGAATGCTACTCCTCACAAGAGTAGATACTTGACAATCCCAGTAATTTAGCACTGGTTAGTGGAAGTGCAGCTTTTGTCTCTCTTGGAGAACCTAAGACCGTAAAGGACACCTTGAAGGATTCTGACTGGGTAAGTGGGCAAGAGGTGTTGAATCAGTTGAAGAGAAACAAAGTATGGAAGCTAGTTCCCAGACCAGTAAATCGGAAGGTGATTGGAACAAAATGGGTCTTTCGAAACAAGGTGGACGACAAAAGGGTGATCGTAAGAAACAACGCCCGGCTCGTAGTAAAAGGTTATAATCAGCAAGAAGGAATTGACTACGATGAAACATTCGCCCTAGTAGCACGATTGGAGGCCATATGGTTACTAATTGCTTACTCTACGTACCATGGGTTTGTCTTGTAGCAGATGGATGTCAAGACGGCATTCCTCAACGAGGAACTCAAGGAGGATGTTTATGTGAGTCAAACCCCAGGCTTTGAAGATACTGACTATCCGGATCACGTATACGTCCTGGACAAAGCGCTTTATGGTCTCAAGCAACCACCTCGCGCCTGGTATGAGAGACTCTCACAATTTCTCCTAGCTCACGGATATGTACGAGCACCGCCCCTAATAGAGTGAACCATGAGAGTGGCACCGTCTATTAGGGGTGGTAATCATGAAAGAGTTCCTTAAGTCGTTCCAATAGTGTAGTCCCAACATACTTGAGCTAGGTGGTTAGCTCGATGATTCGCTCCCTGTCCTCCCAGTGATTCCCTAAAATCCGATCAATGGATTCCTTAGATTTCTCCATGCTATCCTCTATTTTTCCAATGCGATTTTCCAATGTAGAAATGTTTGTCGCCATGGTTGTGATTAGCCCTTCCAGTCTCAGGGTGGCTGCCAGGATAGGTGAGAGATCAACCGATTCTTTCTAAGCGGAGCTTTGTACACTCTTACGTGGACGTTTGACTGAGGGAGTTCGAGAAAGTTTGTCGACTGGGGATTTTACACATTCCTTGCTCAAGCCAGTACCTGGCCCAAAGGTCCATCCCATTGAGCTGAAATTCTCATCCCGGAAGCTCTCCCAGGCTGCGACCTCTTTTCCTGGATTGTACACAAGACATTTTTCTAAAATTAACTTAACGGCTCCTAGGTAAGGCAGACTGTGTCTCCCGATGGTCCGGATGTGTGCCATGTGCAGCATCATGATTTGGGGGAGATTAACAGGTTTCCTTTGGAGGAGCTGATCCAGGAGTAGGTAGTCGAGAATCTAGATCACATTGTGCTTGACTTGTCTGGGGATGGCATTGCTGCATACTACTCT
Source organism: Umbilicus rupestris (assembly GCA_963678935.1). Classification (NCBI taxonomy): domain Eukaryota; kingdom Viridiplantae; phylum Streptophyta; class Magnoliopsida; order Saxifragales; family Crassulaceae; genus Umbilicus; species Umbilicus rupestris. The sequence goes on from OY787617.1 coordinate 3,038,931, forward strand.
GTGCAGTGTCCTATGAACTACTCCCGTGGTTGCAGTGTCCCCACTGCTAATGGACGAATCATGATCCTCACTTATCCTTGCTTCAACGAGTTGTGGTGCTTCCTTCAGTTTTCCGGGCCATCTGCCCTTGGCGTACTACTCATCATAGCCGTCATGATAAATACCGACCCAACTCCCTAGTTGCTTGCTGGTGAATACCTGCAGCTCTCTCTGCACTGAGAACGATCCAATCAAAGCGCCGGACCGCGCGTCCAGCTGAAAGGACCCTTAGAACTCTCTGACTAGCGCCTCATCCACTGATGGGCGGTCCCGAAAGAGGGAGGTCCAGCCTTGAGTGTTGAAGACTTCTGTCACCTCTACCCGTTGGTGGTCCACCAGAAAACTCCCCACAGCTGAAAGAGCCTGTGCCGGGATTATGGCTCTCCCAGACATGTCTATGACTTCAATTCCAGCATCCTCTGGATTCACTGTATGTGCCTCCCTTTCGTCCACTGACTCAGCCTTTTTCGCTTTGCTTAATCGTGAGCTCTTCCTTGAGCCAGAGGCGGTCGATATTGGGGGGAGTTTTGTTTTCTTTGAGGTTGTGGTGGCTGCGGCCGATCGGGTCTTTCGGCGGGACAAGGCGGAGGGGAGGTTTTGTTGTGCTGTAACAATCTCGCAATCGTCCTCTTCATCGGACGAGTGAGTTGCAGATTGAGCTTAAGTTGCGCTAGCCGAGAAGATTTCCTCATCTGACCATCCTTGTGCTTTCAGTTTTTCAAAGAGCAGCGCGTAATCTCCCGGATACTTTGGATTGATGCACTTGATTTGCATGTCAGCACTCAGGTTTCCAAATCTGCCTCGATCCATATCTCAATCAGATATCCCTTATTTAAGATAAGGAAAGCAAATCAAGTTTATTTCCTTATTTAAATAAGGAGATAATCTTGGAGATCTATTGTATATCCCATAATATACATTAGATGCATTCAAATATCCCTAAAAGATATTCGAATATTTGCTGGATTATTTCCTGTTTCGTGTCTCGCCTTGTTTCCAAGACCACGCTGTCTTTACCGTCATCGTGTTCCCTCATGAGTTCCCTCTTGTCTTCTCCGAGGCGGAACTCAATTGTCCACTTTGTGTTTTTCCTGCACACTCATTATTGTTAGTTGAGTGATTGTCATCACCAAAATACAAGGAAGAAACAAGTACTTCATTTTAAATTATCAAAAGTTCAATGTAGATGATGAAGTTATATTTTCCCCTACGTTTTATTTGGTTTATGAAAATTAAGGGGAAAGAAAATATTGAAGAAAATGGATAAGAAATTTCATGGAAAATATGTTTTTCTTATTTTGTGTTTGGTCAATCGTGAAAAATGCTTCGATAAGATGATTGTTTCAAGCATATGGAAGTAGCCCATGGATTGTGATTTTCCCTTAATTTCTGTGGAAAATCAATTGAATTTTCCAACCCATTTTTCAATCATTTTTTCCCATCCACTTTTCATGTAACCAAACTGACTATTTTAATTTTTCAATTTTTCATTCTAAAAATTTTCTTTCCCCCTTATTTTTCACCAACCTAACAGGGGTAAATATTAATTATAAATCATAATTTATTTGAGAGTTAGGTTTGGGCACAAACCCATCTAAGTTACCAACTTTGAGCTTCTAATACTGTAAGATGATCAAATCTGATGGATTAATTTATAATTAATACCTTCTAATGAATATGAAAAAGCTTAAATAAGGGCAAATTTGTCATAAATCGTCTAAATTATTCATCGGCTCGTCTTCTCCGTCTCATCGTTGCCGTTGTCGGAGATGTCGATTTCATCTGGCAATATCAATTTAATGTCGTCGACTTCACTGGCAATTCCGTTTCAACTATGACTACCGACTCACTTGATATGTTTCTTTCGTTGTCTTCATATTCGCTTTTTTCTAGATCATATTCATCAATACTTGGCTGGTTTGTTGATCAATGAATCATAATCTATTCTTTTTAAGAATGAGAATATCTACCGAAGACGTGAGTCATATCTTATCAATTAGACGAAAAACTTATTTTTTTCCAAATTATCTTCATCAGTTTATTGTTGTTCATTTCGATTCATATTGGTTTATTGTTATGGGTTATGGAATTTATTGACAAAACATCTATAAGTTATTTTGGCGAGATGCGACAACAACTTGTGAACATAGCAGCTGGAGCATCTTGAAGACAGTCAACCGCAGACTTTCAGCCAACAACCAAAAGTCTAGGTTCGATATCCGGGGTAAGTTTCCTAACTTGATTTAGGACTTTCCCGTAGCAACAGATTGCCCAAATCAACTCGCAAAGCTTGAGTAAAAGATATGGTTTCTAAAAGGGTTTTTTAGAAAGAAGGTTGTTACAACCATATCTCAACAAACTCCTACGATATAGGGATAGATCGAGACTGCCAAAAACGGTTTAGAAAGAGTTCTAAATTGCTAAGATAATTATCCTCGTGGTTTGCCAGTATATAAGGGAGAGTCGCATGCAAGGAAAAGGACAAGAGCTAGAAGCTAGAGCGCATAGATAGAGAGTTAAGAGTGCATAAGCAGAGAGTGATCACGACTAGCAGAATATGATCCACGCTTGATCAACAGAGTTCAACTGGAGGGAAGTTGCGTTGAAAGATCAAGTACAAGTCTTTGAAGAATTGTCGCAGGTGAATCTATCACAGACGATCGGAGTGCAAAGCAGAGTTCCCGACAGTTGACAGGAGATCACTAACCAAGGGAGAGCATCACCAGAGTTAAAAGAACTCATGAAGGTCTGAGTGCTCAGCCGGAAGAGCTTGGAGAGTCGCGGACTTCTACTACTGAAGCAACTTGATATAATGAGTTGCTATAACATCCTGTCATAGCACATTTTTTCATAGAATAGGCTAAGTCTGTGTGATCAGGTCTGTAGCGTTCTATTAATACATAGTGTTGAATAATGACAGTGTACGTTAGTCTTTGTGATCAGACTGATCGAAGATTCTAGTTAGGTTAGAAGTAAAGGTTGGTTTAGCATGGGCTAAGATCTCGTATCCTTGTACTTTGATCGTGTATAGTGGAATCTTGAGGACTAAAGAGAAGTCCTCCCCAGATGTAGGTTGTGGCCGAACTAGGTAATCAAATTGTTTGAGTTTTTCAGGTTCGGTCATCGCAAGTTATTTCCGCAAGTGTCTTAGAGGTTGCTATAACAACCTGATTGATATAAACACTAGCAACGTGTCAAACAGATGAATGGAACTTTGAATATAGCTAACAAACAGATGAATAACCAACGGATGAATATAACAAGCAATCGAATATAAAAAGATGATATTATGGATAAAACATATATGTGATCATTGGTTTGATTATGATGTTCAAATATTTGTTCTTGTTCATTTTGATGCACGAATTAGATTGATGACTATATAATGCATTCAAAATGATGAATCTTATCAGTTTAACATACAAATTTAATCATCATATGTTGTATAGTAATGAGTTCAAATCAATAAACATACTTATCAAATTGATGAATATATCTTTCGAACCAAGGAATATAGCTATTAAATCGATGATATAACTACCAACCGATGAATATAACATGCAAATGGTCAAACAAGATGATATTATGGATTAAAAGTATACATGTTCATTGATTTGATTATAATGTTCATCCAGTGGTCGTTCAATAATTAAAAAAAAAAATTGACGCCTAATAGAAGCATCAAGCTTCTTGATGAGGTTTGTGGTTCAATTAAACAGGCGAAAATGACAAAAAAAAAACTACGATGATGAACCAAAACATCATATATGAGGATCGATGATCGGTCAATGCGCTGGTGTTAACCACATTCGATGAGGATCTGGCGAAATGATCGAAGAGTATGACAAAGCTGCAGAAGTGACAAATTTGTCTAAGTTTGCAGAACTTTTTTATTTTGTTGATTCAAGTCAACATGCTTATTTCAGGTAAATATTTTGAATTTGAAACATGTGTGGGATTGTTGAATTTGTTTCTAAAATTGAGTCTTTGTTCTTATTTTTTAAACGAGTATTATTTTAGTGGTTATTCTTTTATGATTTAAATATTTTAATTACTAATCAATTAGTATATATTTATTCCTAGTTTATCTCCTGTTAAGGCTCACTGAAATGGCTGATTTTTCTCGCCTGTAATGAAATGTGGACGAGTGCAAGCTTGTGGAGAGGGATTTCACTGAACTCAACTGTCATATTTTCTCCTTTAAAGGGCTGATTTTGATACTTTCATTGAGAGAAAAAGAAAAAAACAAAAGAGAATCTTTTCTTGAAGTGTATCTTTTAATTTCTCCTTAAAATTTGATTTGAGAGTTTCATCTCTTCTTGATTGAGTGCACAATTTGAAAGAGAGTAGAGTGAATCCTGGCGTGAACTGTCATGACTACCTTGCATCCATGATTAGGTGGTTTTTTTCTCAAGTGCAGTAATTATTCTACGTCTCAGCAATTTTATTTTTTGGTATTTTATGATCTTGATACAACATTCTTGAGCAAAAGTTTTTATTCTTGTTGAAGTCAAATTTTAAAGAACCTTGCAATACCAGATCTGACCAAACTCCAACCTCTGACCGAGCCAAACTATCATCGTTGATCACACGAACTATTTTTCTTCTTTTAAGAGCTTGGCCACCAATATGTTTTTTTTTTTTTGTTTTTTTTTTTGAAGATCAGCCTTCCAAGCCTACAAAATTTGTAGCTGTCCTAGGTACTCCTCCACCACCTACTATCCCCTCTACAGCGGACAAAGACAAAAAAGTCTTCATTGGCTTCTCAAAGAGTTGTACTATGTCATCGAGGAAAACCCACGACCACACTTATCGTGATCACATCAACATGCACCTTTCTGAGAAATTATTTGACAATTATGTCAACTACGACTTAGCAAAGGATATATGGAAAAACTTGCAGAAGTGGTATGGGGCTGAAGATGAAGGCAAAACGTAGTATATCACCTCTCAATAGACTTCTTTCCATATGAAGGATGACCAGCCTATCCTAGATCAACTTCATGTATATGAAGCTATTGTCTCCAAGATTTAGGTTAAATGTATTCCAATGGATGAACACTTGATTGCATTTGTGCTCATAGATAAACTGCCTCTTTCAGGGAATGACTTTCGTTTTAAGTTAAAGCAAAACAAAAGATGAATGTCCCTGGGTGAGCTGATTGTTGATTTAACGACTAAGGATGCAAATAGAAAATATCTAGGTTATTCTCCCGCCTCTCGTTCATTATCAAACAATGCTAATGTGGTGGAAATTTCTGCCGGTGGTAAGAACAGGTCTCAAACTCACAAAATCAAAGGAAGGAGTCATGCAGCAAGGCCATCTACTAGGAAATCAATGTGTTGCTGGTGTCCGGGACAATCAGGATGCTATAACAATTGATTGCGAAATACTATAGCTAAGACCAAAACATAAATCACACTAGCACTTTGGTCACCCAGTTGGCAACAACCTACGTTTAGGGAGACTTTTCTTCAGTCCCCAAGATTCCACTATTACCGGTTAAAGTAAAAAGGTACCAGTTCTCATCATCTGCTAGAACAACCTCTACTTCTAACCTAGCAAAAATCTCTACTCAGTCTGATCACACAGACTAGCCTACTCTGTCAACAACTCAATATAGTGTACGACAGGATGGTTTAACAACTCACTCAGTCAAGTTGCTCTTCCATGGCATAGGTCTCTAATCACATATGGGAACATTATTGAGCACCTTGATCTTCAACAAGACTCCTCTCTATTTGAACATAATGATCAAGCGTCGATCACACACATTCTGTTGTGATCTCTCTCAGGCTTATTTTAGTGATCGCGCTCTCGCTCATCGCTCTATGTTTATCGCCTTTTCTTTTCTCTCTTTCTTTGTTTGTGCCCAACTACTCTTAGAGATGTTGCCCTCATATACCTAGCACCCCACGGTGGATTATAGAAATCCTAATCCAACTAGGATTTATTCAATTAGAACACTTCCTAAATCTTTTTTAGCAATCCGAATCTTCTCCATGATTTCCACAGGTTGTTATGTAATTATGTTGCAACAACTGTTTCCTAAAATAGTTTACAAAACTCCCTCAGATTAGGAACCTTTCGACCGTCCGCTGTCTGTCTGTAGATTACTCCGCTGACTATCTTCAGTTTGTATTAGCTACTTGCTTCACCACTTGCTGTAGTAACTTCTAGATCAAGATGCACAAGTTTTGTCAAGGATGCCACAATCTTTAACGTACTGAATTTAAAAGGAAGTTAAAATGCTGGAATGACAACAAAATTGGCACAAGAAGTAGGCTCTTATTGCCTCTTCAACCAAAGGAAACAAGTAAATCTCAAAGCAATCTCATTGAAGATTTGATTGTAGTTACAACTAAAGTAAATGTTGCAGTTGATGCGTTGGAATGGATAGTAGATTTTGGTTCCACATGTCACATCTGCAGCCAAACTTTGTTTAAACTGTCAATGAATCTCAACATGACAATGTGTACTTAGGAGATGCTAGAGCTTTAAAAGTTGCAGGAATTAGAAAAGTTGGTTTGAAATTATCTCTCAGGAGAATTTTAACTTTGACTAGGTTTTGTTTGTTCCAAACATGCGTAGAAATTTGATTTCAAGTACTTTGCTAATGAATGTTGTTCTAAGAGCAGTACACAAAAGATCATAGAGGGGCCGTTCTTGAATATCGAAAATCATTTTTGAAAACCTGATAATTGTTAGGGATTGAATTGAATAATATCATAACTACACTAATTACATCAAAAGCATGATTAATGTCATGCAACATCAGGGACATTTTCAAGAACTCATCCAAGTTCTCATCAATGAACTTACCAAAGTCCATTTTAAAGGCAAACAGCTGTGCCTTCAAATAAGTTAAATTAAGAGCTACTTGGTTTGAAAGGAAGCCCTCTAACCTAGCCCGCAAGTGACAAGGAGTTTTACACGTATACCTTTCGTATGATGTTGTCTGACAGGCCGAATATTAGGAGGTTGAAGGCTTCTACACAGGGATAGATGCAATGTTAAGGCTACTTGGGCTATAGCCCAAGTAGCTTTCACACATTTTTGTTTTTTGTTTTTTGAAATTATTTAATTAAAAACAAAACAAGCAACTACCTCATTATTTAATTTAAATTATTGGCTCCATTAGAGGATGGTCAGAATGAAAGAGTTGAAAATAAATAAATTATTAATATTACTTCACTGGAAAGGGATCCTAAAAAACGTTATCCAATATGCAAGTATCTTTTGAATGAGCGTGATCGTTTTCGAAGAGCTTATGTCGTGTTAGGATTGAATCAACCTCATTTAAATTATTAGGGTTTATCTACTTGGGATGAAGTTCAAGGTCGAAGGTTTTGTCACAAATGGTTCACGGAATGGTTTTGGCTCGAGTATTCTCTTAAAAAAGATAAATCATATTACTTCTCTTGTTTCTTATTTCATAACTATCCATATCACAATTTGCATTTTACTGAAATTTGATGCAATGTCCAAGATGTCGGGCATTTATCTCATGTCGGAGGAATTAACTCCACACATAATTCTTCTATGTAGAAGTAAAAAAAATTGAGAACCCCTCCAAACACATGTAGACTGTATTAGTAATTATGATGTGATTAGTGAATTTAAAATGAGTGGACATTGAAATTGTGCAGCATTGCTGATGCGAAGTTATAGCTTCTGCTTAAGAATTTCTGTATCTTTCTGTGAAATTAATCTACTGATAGAATAAGAAAGATACAATGTTTGTTCACCCAGTTCGGCAACTTGCCTACGTCTAGAGAGGATACACCGATCCTCAAGATTCCACTATCTCAAATTGCCGCCGACGTTAAACAGTAGCAGTGGAGTCGCGGAAGGGAACGGATTCGGCTGCTGCATTTAAACTCAGAAGCTCAAGCGAACCACTCACCATCTTCTAACGCCATTCGTCGATCCGATCGATCCTGGCGGAGTGGAAAACTAGGGTGTCGATTTTCGGTTGGGATTCGACCCGACGCGATTCTGCCTCCGTTGAGTTGCGAGATTTGAATGCAAGTAAATTCACTTCCTCCTCTTCAGCAGCAGCTGCCGCTGCACAATTTTGAAGATTCAGCAGCTGCGCCACGTCAGCAGCTGCTGGAAACCATTCCGATGCAGATGCTCTAACGAGTTGTAGTTTGTTGCTGGTGTAGAACCATTGTCCTACTGTGATGAAACAACATGTAGTGAGTGGCGAGTGACATGAAATCGAGAAGAATAAGACTGTCAGTTACAAAACTATCACGTACCTTATCATAAACACATCGGTGTTAAGTGAGTTTACAAGCTTAAGAAGATGGAACCAGCTGTAAGGTACAATCCATTATGTATACAAAAGGTAGGGAGCTGATGAAGTTAATACGCTATACTACAGTGATAGTAATCTAAGGACATCCGCATCCATTGAGGAAGTTCTATCTCGTTGAGGAATTTTTCGAGAAGCAATTCCTGTTACTATTCAACAAAAAATAATAACAATTTACACATTTTATGCACCCATAACTATCTCGAGAAGATATTTCTATTACTATTCATATTTTTTTTACTAATTTTTAATTTTGATAAATTAGTTTTTTTAAAAAACATTGATGAATTATAGCTCGGATTTCCGATAAGATTTCTACGGATCATAAGAGGATGCGTATATTTAAGGATAAACTTCAAACTTGTATAAAATGAGGTTCATGCATCAATGTATATTCACACAATCATTCATCTTCTCATCATCTAGATTTTTGTTGATTTCTATAATCTCGTACTCGAATAATGGATCCTTTCAATTTTAATGAGAGCTTTCAGTTGTTCAACCAAAGAATGAATGAAAATGGGAAACTTATTTGTTATGGATGCCGCTGGGATTACAACCATGGTTGCTCAAGAGGAGGAAGAGGCGCGGCCTCGTCGACAACCAAATCGACAGAGACATAGGCGATCGAGGGGGAAAAGCGTTTACAAGACTACTTCATTGAGCGTCCAATTTTTCCGGACACAGAATTTCACCGAAGGTATCGTATGAGTAGCTGTCTTTTTAATCGTATAAAGACTATGCTTTGTAACAATGATACATATTGACACCCACGAAGTGATGCTGGCTGAAGTGCTAGGCCTCCTTCCCGAACAGAAGATGACCGGTGCTATGCGGATGCTAACATACGGGTCATGTGCATATCAGTATGCCGAGATACATGCATAGGCGAATCTACGACCCTCAAATGTTTGAAGAAGTTCTGTGCTCAAGTAGTTGCGCATTATAAAGATCGTTATCTACGATCTCCAAATGAAGCAGACTTAAGTCGCCTAATAAGAAGGGCAGAGCAATGAGGATTTCCAAATATGATCGGAAGCATAGATTGTATGCACTGGGAATGGAAAAATTGTCCAACGGCGTGGCAAAGGGCCTACTCAGATCGTAAGGGCCGTCCAACTATTATTTTAGAGGCTGTGACGTCGTACGATACCTGGATATGGCATAGTTTCATTGGCGTGCTCGGAGCACAAAATGATGTTAATATTTTGTATCAGTCGGATATATTTGATTCATATCTTGAAGGAGTCACCCCACAAATGACGTTCAAAGTGAATGGAAGCACATATGAGCAGAGCTACTATTTGTCTGACGAGATTTATCCAAGGTACTCCTCGTTTGTCAAAACAATTCGTAACCCTCAAGGTGATGCGGAAAAACTATTTGCGAAAAAACAAGAATCATATCGCAAAGATGTGGAACGGGCATTTGGGATCTTACAATCCCGATGGTCAATAGTGCGTCATGCAGGTATGTGTCGCAAAAAAAGTGTTTTGACTACTATTATGTTAGCATGCATCATAATGCATAATATGATTGTTGAGGAAGAATTTGATAAGGAGGAATTTATTGAAGTCGAAGAAGAAGATCCCCTCAATCCAAATAGTGCATTTACTGTGTACGATGGACCAAGTGATCAAAATGGTAATCGAATCCCTCATGACCCGGTGCAAAGAGCTCAACAATCTCAAGCATTTGGTGAACGTCTTATGAACCTTCAATCACCCACAACTTCAAAGTGATTTGGTGAAGCACAACTGATTCATTGAAACTGACGAACAAATATGAGTTCGCATTATGTGTTTCAATTTTATTTTCAAGTGTTGCAGTTTTATTTTCGGTCTATAATTGTCGTGTATTGCTTTTTTTCTTATATGTTTCATTTGTACTGTGTGTTGTATTTTAATTATGTTTGGAGTTCAATTTTTGTGAATTTTCATTATGTTGAATTTTATTATTTGTAAATCAAGTGTTAAATGTCAAACAATTTAAGTACATCAATTACGACAACTTAAGTTATTCGAACGTCGAATTAAAATTAAAATGACATTCCATTAAAACTCACTGTTCAGAGAAGAGTGAAGTATTGAAACTTTGTGTGAATTTTGATGTATAAGAGTAGTATATTTATAGTGGTTCTTTAGATAACAAAAAAATTAATTTTTTTCGATTTTTTTTATATTTTTTGGCTTAAATTCTCGTTGAAAATAAATCTGAGCCGTTAGATCAAATTTGAATCTGATCTAACGGACCACCCGTTATAAAATCACATCGTTGGATTGCTATCGCGTGCAAAGCACATGTTTTTTCTCTCTCCTCTTCATCGTCTCTCTCCTCGCTCGATCGATCTCCTCGGTGTGCACGGCGAGATCGTCATGCAGAACGTACTTCCTCCTCCGCATCATCCTCTCAACCGGTGCGTTTGAAAGTGAGGAAAACGTTCTCAATTTGAATTGAACGTTTTCAAATGAGGATAGATCTCCTACCGGTACAGATGCCCTAACTGTAGAGATGTTGACGACCCCTAGAAGCTCACATTCTTTTTTAGGGAAAATATGGTCACATGGAATGGAGTTCACAAAAATTTATTAAGGCAAGGCGGAGTTTATGGCAGCCACTATGGCCGCTTGTCAAGGCATTTGGCTGCGTCACCGGCCATAAACCAGAACCAGTCAAGCTTTTCATTGACAACAAACCAGCAGTTGTTCTGATGAGTGTCCGGAATCTTGAAGATGCAAGTCCGGATTAAGGGGGAATATGTAGCGAACAATCTAAACTAGCTGGTTCTTGATGACAAGGATATGTTTAGTAGTTTTGGATAAGGAAGGAAGTTTATGTACTTCCTTGGATAAGTAGTTAGAACCAGTAGTATAAGAAAAATGAAGAATGCTGATTTATTCAATCTTCAGTGACTTTCTGTCCTAAAGCACTTCTGGTTAAATCCAACAATAGCTTGTCGTCCATCCGATTATAGGTTGCATTTTGACCCTAATTTGAGTCGCCTTGTTTAGGGGTGATAATAATGAAAAAGAAAAAAAATTGAAAAAATATACAAAGGTTGAAAGACAGATCTGTAAAAAACTTACCCCACAATACAGACATGTAAACCTCTTTCAGGATAACTTTCCCAACATTTGTAGTTTTCTCTCCACAAGTAGAGATCTCATAAAGTGCCAGGAAAACCATATATGAAAAAGCAACATGCCACAAATCCAGATCAGACGACCAGCCACTCATATTCTATGAGCCATCACTAACCATCATTCTCATAAACCTAAAATACACTGCAATATAGGATTTCCAGTTTTCATGCCTCTTCTTCAAAACCAATGTTGGAAGTTATGGCCATTTCTACTTCTTTCATCTCATCATTTGGTGGTGGTGGTTGTCGTGCTGCTAAGACATAAAACGGAACATGAGAATCAATTACGGTTTATGCAGCGCAATATTTCAAAAACCATTAACGTCCCATCATTTGCCATAGGGCATTGGGTGCTCAATGCCCAAAACGAACATGCATAACATTTTAGTTCTCACATTCGAACTGTAATGACCCTATATAAACAGAAAGAATTACCAATATCATCTAACGATAAACTGATGCCATACTCAACATGCATCATGGCTTCAATCCAAATCCAAATACATTATGTCAACAAAGATAGTTTCTTAAATGGCAACAACAACCCGAGAGTTTATAGAAATCTGCTCTATCTTAATTGTAAAGCCTGCTTTCATTGGAAAAGCATCAAGATCCAAAAGTCAACCAAGCAGAAAAACTCATATCTTGCTGAAGTGTTTAACTTAACCAAAAATTCAAAAGAATATCTATACACAACTATAACACGGTCTTCTCTGCCGAAACGGATCTACAGTTTCATATGTTAAGCTCAAAAAGTAAGAGCTGAAGAGAGACAACAGGAATATGGAAGCACTATTCAGACAACAAGTAAGAAAAGCTCTTGAAGAAGTAGAGCTCTGACTGAAGATATAGAAGGAAGTTTCCCAAATGACAAAAGAGTAAATTGAGATACACTAGTCTAACTACTTCAACAACTTCTCCTCGGCTGGCAAATGTAATGGACATGCTACATAGACCATAAACTCATTCACTAGACGGCGGGTAAGAGATAACAGAAAGACATCCAGTTCCATGATACTCTAAATCCTCTCTTTTTTTGTCTAGAAAATGTTGTCCAAATTAAATGAACAGACATCAAATCACAACAAGCAAAATAGGATAAGATAAGCAAAAAATCATGTATTAATCACTAACGTTTCATAAAATAAACATCCTGAATCATGAACCACTGGTGATAGTCTCATGGCAGTGGCTAATAACAAAAATCTCCATAAGCTAGCTGACACTTTTTTTTGGTCAAAAAAACATCAGAAGCTCAGATAAATATCAAAACGAAAGGTAGTAATATTACTTCTTGAGGCTTCCACGAATTCCAGGTTTAGTCTTTGACGAATCACCAGCAGTGAGCACGACATGAAGATTAATGAGCTTAGACTCGTCAAAGGGCATCTTAGGATGTTTGGCATCATGATGAATCTGCATAGTCTTGAGATCAGGAGCAGTAGTCTTGCAGTTAAGACACTCGTACTTTGCGTGTCCTCCTTTGACTTGCCCTGTCCGGTCTGATAATCCAGCTTTACCGCCACCCCGATTGGTCGTGGCAGCGTCGATTTTGGCAGCGATTTCCTTCGCCGTATGCTTCTTCGGCTTCGCTTTTCCAGTCATGTTGAGGATATTGGGAAGAAGTTGTGGTTGATCGGGGAATGGGATTATGGAGAAAACCTAAACCTGGTTCTGTTCTGAGCTGTGAGCGATTGACGACGACTGAGGAGAGGAGCGGAGCGGAAGATGAGATACAAAGACGTATAAATATGCATTTGTGGCTGTGCTCATTGGGCCTTGCCGAGCCGGTGGGCTAATTGAATTGCGTTCAGCCCAAACTTGAGGAGATATTTGAGGTGATGGAATGACATTATTTTAAGTTACATATTTTTAAATTTTTTAGTATTTGATTTGATTGTATAATGTATTGCATCTGAATCCGGACCTTAATGCCAGTCTACGTTAACCTGATCGACAATTAATATGAATGGTCCGTACATAGAAAATTAGCATGGTCTGAAACACACGAATTGAAAACAACAACAATCACAAACACGGAGAAGACAATGGAACTACGCAATATTTATACATAAGAAAAGGACAGCGTGTCCACGAAATTTTACAGTGCCTAAATAAGCGTATGACTATACAACAGAAACTTTACCGGAATCCTTATGGAGTCGGGAAAAAATGGTTAATTGGAACTTCTGAAAACCTCCTACTATTTAGAAAAGAAAAGAGGAACATTGTGTCATCAGGAGGATCGGGAACAAATTATCTTCATGGTTCATCACACAGAAAAGTTAAAATGACGAAAAGAAAAGAGGTAAGGAGTCGCTAAAAGGTGACTCTTCCAAGATAGTATTTTTTTGCTATCCAGTTACCGACGAAGGCTGCAAGAAAAACTGTACAGAGGGGTGATATATGATAATTTAGTCGCAGCTAGAGAGACTTTAAGCGAGGCTGGTGCACATTCTCTTCTTTGTAGAGCAGACGCCTCTTATTTGATCCAGTACCGTGATACTGGCAGATGATGCTGCAGAGGCATTCTCTCAAGCTCTTGACGTCAAATGACTCAATGAACTGCATATCAGTGACTCTTGATTTCTCTCCTGCAAAGCGCTGGTACTCCTCAAACACCGAGGATAGGCACCACTTTTGAAATTTCCTAAGGCAACCCACAACACAACCTGTCCTGTGCTGCAGTTGTGAAGAAATCAAAATAAGCCAAATTTAGATCTACTAACTTATTTTGGATATGAAAAGAAATTTGAACTAGAGTGTCAGTTGGGGATTGTATAATAAGGCCAAGTACTTCTCCATAACCTCAACAACAAATGAATATAAATTTTAGTTCAAATAACTATTTTTCCCGATCTCAGGCTTGTCTAATGTCTAGGAAAAGTTCTTAACAAACAGCCATAGGTTCTCCAATGAAGTATATCAGAAGTGAAAACATTTAAAGGGTATCATAGTCCTATTAAACTTGAGGCAGTTTTAAGATAGCACATTCAAATGGAATTTTAAAACCATCCTCAACACGTTCACTAGCTAACAAAAGCACAAGTATCAGTATGAAACAGTAGTTAAAAACCGGCAGATAGAATAAAATATATCAGAAACTTTCTCGTACCTTTCCCCGCTTACAGTGTATGAGAACAGGGTGATTCCTCACGTCTGCATAAATAACAAGTAACTTTAGAATCACAAACCAAAGAAATACTCAGCTTACATCCATACAGCATCAGCTCATCTGTTCAAAGACAGTACCTATAATGACCTTCAAAGCCTCCGTGATAGAGTTATTCAAATCACTCACAGAGGACTCCTGCACATGCAAATTGTCATACGCAAATAAATCAGCAATGTATTAAGGGGATCAAAACTCATTAACTTGTGATAACAGTTGTCACAAGTAACATACACAATCACATAAAAACAGACCTTTCTACGATACTTATGAGGAAATCACGACTCATGGGAGAAAAATTTGATCATGATCAATACAACTAGAAACTTATGAGGAAAGCACAATTCACACAAAGAAATAGGATATGCCAAGCCTTTCTACCTATGAAGACAGCAAATGTCATGGAAGAGAAATCTGACCATGATGAAATTGACAAGATACAACAAAAAGAGGTTTTGGGCAGTTGTAAATCTCTCATGGCCACTTTCGCTTAGAATTTAATTGAACTTGGAAGGTGAAAATAGAAAATACATGATCAAGCAATTGAAATGCAATACCTTCGTGCCTTCAATGCCAAAGTGGAAAAGTTGGATATTATATAACTCCAGGAACTGGCTATTCTCCTCCGGGTATGGCTCCGGGCACAAATATCTGTACACGAGATTCTCAGTAAGCATCCAAAATAGCAGATACTGCACGATCGAGCGAAAAATCCAGATGAAGAATACAGTAATAAAATTAATCTATAGTCGTTTTCAAGAAATCAAACACATCAAAAAAATCATAAGAACACGCCAATGTACGCAATGGCATTGAAAACTCACACGATGGATCGGAGCTTTAGGGTTTTGAGGAAAGACAAATTGGGAGGCTGAGGCATCGCGGAGCGGTAAATACATTCTTCAACCATGGAAAAATTGAAAGGCGGAACCAGAACGCTGTTGTCCGTACCTATACCATGATCGTCCTCTCCATCCAACGAGACCACTCCCATTCTTCACCACCTGAAGAAAACCAATAACCAGCAGGCAATTGAAGCTGTCGAGCTTAGCCGATCTCCGAGAAGCGGAATCGCCCGACGCGAATCGGTGCGGAATTTGAGGGCAAGACAGTTGAAGAATGAAGCTTCCGATTAAAGGGTGCGAGAATAGTGTTACAAATATTTTCGCGAAAATAAAGAGAATGTTTTTTCCTTATTTATGATTTTAATTTAAAATATAAAAATATTGATATAAAGTTTAGTTCGAAATTTTTTTGATAAAGTAAACCTATTACATAATAATATTTCTATTACTAAGGATAGTTTACTCGTGGATATATATTTATTTGTATGAAATCCTAACATTTCTTTATTCTTTTCTTTTATTTTTCAAACGTGATTTCAGAATCATTAATTATTGGATAAAATTAGTTATGGAGATGATCACCGCCTCGGGAGCCACTAATTCTCTTGCTCTTCTTTTGTTCTATTTCTCTTCGGTTATTCTCTTTTTCACATTTGAATTTAGGATTTTGCAACTTTACATTGACTTCGATTTCAAGGGTTTCGCATCCGAATATGGAATTTGGTAACTTCGTGTTGACTTCTATTTCGAGAGTTTTGCATTTAAATTTGGAATTTTACAACTTGGCATATGAAATTGGGATTTTGAGAGTTTTGACCTGATTTTGATTTTTGCAACTTCGCGTCTGAATTTGGAATTTTGAGTGTTCCACATTAGAATTTTGGATTTGCAAATTTGGGATATCGAGAGTTTCCTTTTCGATTTTGAATTTGAAATTTTGCATTTTTACATGGGAATTTGGAATTTTTTTAACTTTGATCTGAATTTGGGATTTCGTAGGTTTGGCATCTGAATTTGAAATTTTCCAACTTTGTTTTTTTTGTTTGTCATGACTAGTGCAAATGATAATTCATTTTAGTCTGTCAATGTACAATTGAAACGACAGAATTACTAGTACTGGACTTATGTCATAAACATTTTTTTTAAAACAAAATCTATGTGGGGTTATGTTTTTGAAAGTTACACGGAAGCCCATTCCACATCACTTTTTTCGTTTATTAATTAACAAACTCTTGATGCTTTCCACCATTGCATCGTGAGTTTGAGGGTATTATACAGTAAATTTTTTTTATTTTGTAAGGGTACATAGTTCGTTAGCATATTGTTTGTTTCTTATTTATTCTTACTTTATGTACGATTATCAAACACAATATGTGAAGCACTAACCCCCTTTGTTCTTTTTTGTTCTTTTGCAAATTCAACAAAAAAAAAAGTTAATTTTGATTTTTTTTTTCAAACGATTAGGCCCGTTTGTTTTTTTTTGAAAATTTGATAGATGGAAACAAATTTTGAAGAAATATTATATAATGTTTGGGTGTCATGGAAAATGCAAACAATATAAATAAATACATTATAAACTTTTCTATATAAGTTTTAATGAAAAAGTTATTTTAGAACTTGTTTTCCATTTTATTTTCTTTCCGTAAATTTTTCAAGATCAAAACCAAGAGTCCAAACAGAGTTTTAAGGACTCTGGTTTTGATCTTCAAATAAATCGCTTTTGCGAAAGAAGTTTGTGTTGAAATGTCACGTGCGGGTCTAAACAGAACGCTGCGTGGATAAAATTCAAAACAAACCACATTTGCCAAAAGGTGAATTTTATTAAAAGTGACAAATTAAAAATGAACTTTGTAAACATTTCATTTTCGAAATTTAAGTTTTAAAAAGTGACATTTTAAAAAAAATTGAAAGGTAAATCATCTAACTTATTAGAAGTTACTGATTAGTATTTCGGCTATGTTTAACATAAAGAAAAGCATTTTGTAGTTGATTTTACTAAATTAAAATTATTTAATTCAATTAAACTGACAATAAAAAAACTTTGTGTTCAAGGGACATATACAATTGGACAACATTATCTTGTTTGGCATTGGTAGTGACAAGAAGTTTGGTTTCTATTAACATAATGTTTGTGAGGTATGTGTTGTGGCTTGCACCTTTTAAGTAAAATCTTTTATTATGTCGTGTTAGATTCAAAACTTCCATGCATGTGTTTTCCGGGCCCACTGAATGTTCATCTGATGTTGTCGACATAATTTTATAATATTTAACAGACCAAACAGCTTTTATTTCATAAATGATTCCAACTTTCTTATGATTATCAACTTTTGATGGCCTGGAAAGTGAATGAAAAAACAAAAGGTGAGTTTTCATTCTTTTGTTAAAAGGTGAAAAATCCTTATCATTAAAAAATGAATTTGACCTATAACCACCAACATAGTGGGGTCCCTACAAAAATAGTTCATAATTTATTTGCTAGTCTTAAATAAATATATCATTGATTTGGTAATTCATTTATAAAAAATGATATTCCTACTCCACTTGACACATTTGCAATGATGGAATAGGCTGATCTCCTCAAGAAATTTCGTGTGCTTCCTTCCATCCATCCATAGACATTGCCTTTCCCACTCTCAGAATGTTCAGTGCCCTCCACGCATGGGAATCTCTTTCTCCGATTGCAGCACTCAAAATAGCAGATTCTGGCGGCTTTCAAATTTCTGCTAATATCAAGGTTAGGATATGCAATTATTCTCCATCATTGTTTACCTAAAAAAGCCATGTTTGAACATCTGACATCTCTAAATCCAGTACCACCTCCCTTTTTGACCTAATGTGTTGCTTTATTGAATACATTTTGACCACCGGTTTGTCCTATAATGGTATCGAGCATGACCGTCACATAAGGATATACCAAGAATATTGCTAATAGAGTTCTCAGCTCATCTGATATTTACTACTTACAAGTTTAGATTTAGAAAATTTATCATTTCCCATAGTATTTCTCATAAGCAACCATAAACTCTTTGATTTCTTGAATATTGGCTTTCATAAAAATAAATCATCGTCATCAAACAAATATGTGTAAAAATTGGCGGTCCACTACAAATTCTAATTCAATTGTTGGATCATGGTTAGTATTCCGTAGCGAGTAACAAAGGATTTTGTTATCGCCAGGTAGTAAAGCAGCAGAAGTAAATTATGCAGAAAGTAAATGGACTTGCTCAGTAATTTATAGTGGAAACTCCGGTACCTTAATTAGTACCTGAGAGAAAAACCACTACCTTCTAGCAAGCTAGAAGGATTTGGAAATACTATTGTATTTAGGTATTTTGATCGGTTACACTTGATATTATGCCTCTAGCATCCAGACACTTCAGTTCACTGTCTGCTAGGGTATTCTCCAAGGGTCAGCCGCACCACAAGTAACACTTCTTTTTGACACAGACTACAGCACCGTCTACAGTTTCCTTCGGAGTAGCGAGCTTATCCTTTCTCGACTTTCTTGGCGGTGTAGTCTTCTGTGCCTTAGCTTTTATGCTTTTGGGTGTCAAGGACCTTTTCACTCTCTATTTTGTCAAAAGTCATGCCTTCTCCTTTTATCTTGGTCTTCTTGTGAAAAGGCGCCGGGATTTGCTTAACCGCATATCCCAGATTTGTTTGACCATCAGATTCCCTTTCCTAATTTGGAACAGAATCTCTTAGATTGTCAAGGATTATCCCATAATAATCTTGCTAATCTTTGATCGGATCTTCTCAATCTTGGTCCCTTGTTTTGCTCCGTGAATCTGGCTAGAGATCGGAATCTCTTAGATTGTCAAAGATTATCCCATAATAATCTTGCCAATCTTTGACCGAACCTTCTCAATATCGGTCCTTTGTTTTGCTCCATGAATCTGGCTAGAGATGAGAATCTCTTCTGATTTAATCAGCTTCTATTTTGATGTTGTGACGTCCGTTCCAGGGAACGTTCCATGCACACTCAAGTAGCATTATTAGTTGGCTGTTTTGTCTCATCAAAAACTGGGAGTACACATACTCCAACAGTCCCTCTTTTTGATGATGAAAAACACACTCAACAACAAATCAATAATAGATATCAACATATGTTTTAGTTGTAGTCTCAGCAACAGATATTAGATGTTTCAACTAGTGTCTAACTATGTTCTATTATTGTGTTCCCCTTTAAGATTGTACAATTCCCCCTCAGAAAAGCATTGAGATGTGATTTCCCCCTCAAAATGTGCGGGTCTCTATATCCTTCCCCCTTTTGGCATCATCAAAACTCACGGTCATGAAAAAGCAAGGATGAACAATTAATTAACGAACGTAGTACGATTATACCAAAGCAACCTGAGATCTAAAGCAGGTAGAGCAATAATCAGTTCACAAAGTATCACCAGAGAGCATACTCACAACCAATTCACGATCGAGAGAAATAGGAACAAAATAAACCAAAAAGAGTTAGGATAATGTATGATGATGCGGTATGGCAGTGTTTGACAAAACCAGCACAAATGAACAAGCAGCTGAACAAGATGCTGCTATAGCAGGAGTCCAACTTTCGTGAATAAGGTCAGTGAACAAGGAGCAGCTATAGCAGGAGGAAGCTTTAGCAGGAGCTTGTTTAGAAGAGCTGTAGTGTTTGTCCGTGCAGCAGCAATTTGAGTTTTGGAAAGAAGGTGTGGCAGTCCATCTAAGAGCATCAGGAGAGTTTCTAAGTTGCTGAAGAGAATATTCCAGTGGAGATTCCTAGCTGGAGAAGGAGATTTGATTGTGGGAGATTTGAATCTCAAATCAAATCTAATCTCCTAAAAATTAGGAGATATTGATATTGCTAGGGGAATTGCTAAATCCTGATAATGATGGTAGTGGGCACGCCTATATAATGGTGACCCTTCAGAGCAATGAAGGTTGATCGAAGCTGAGAGAGAAAACACGAGAGTTACATAGAAGTTCAACAGAGAGTGAATTTGTGCGGGCGAATCTTCGATCATCACCGAGAGCAGAGCGTGAGCGCAGAGCTGAGGTGATTGAGTCAGTGGGTGATCAGGACTTGCAAAGTCTGATCACAGCTTGATCGGAAGACCAATTCAGAGCAGCAGTGCTTGTTGGTGGATCAAGGAAGGCCGCGAAGGGATTGTCGAGTGGAGGGACTCGGGCAATCGATCGAAGGCCAGCTCTTACTAGTGACAGGAGGTCACTGAGTGAGGGGGAGTATTCCAGAGTGTGCAACGCTCGTGGAATCGTTCGAACGGCTCAGCGGAAGGCTTCAGAGCGACGCAGATAGTTTGTGCATCAACTGTGTGCTACAGCAGATGCTATAGCAACCCTGCAGAATCTGAGTAGTGTTTAGAATAGGCTGAGTTTCGAGAAGACAGTAGCTATTCTAGAAAGATATCAGTAGAGGGTGTGCAGACACAAGTCAGAGCTTGTTCTGATTGTGTACGAGGATCCAACTAAGGTTAAGTAACATAGGTTGCGTGGGTTGTAACCGTGTGTACTTGGAAACCTTGAGATTAGTGGATTGAGGACTGAGAAGAGTCCTCCCCAGACGTAGGCAATTTGGCTGAACTGGGTGAACAAACCTTTGTCCTTGTTCATTCCTGCTGAAATAGTTTCCGGGTGAACAAGAGTGTGCTGTAGCAACTGTTTGTTCACAAATCTGTTTATCAGAGGCGCTGCGAATTTCAACTGGTATCAAAGCCGGAGCTCAACACACAGAGTAAAAGATCCTACATCGCCTCTGAAGAATTCAAGAAACAATGAAGGAAGGACAAAGCACGAGCAGATCTCCATTGTTGGAAGAAAGCAACTATGGATATTGGAAGGCTTGGATGAAGGCCTTTCTCAAAGCCATTGATGAGAAGACCTGGAGAGCTATCGTGGTCCAGTGGTATCCTCCGATCACCATGGACGAACATGGAGTTGCACGGATAAAACCTGAATAACAATGGACTGCTGAAGAGGGAGCTGCAGCAACTGGTAGTGCAAAGGCTCTGAATGCTATCTTTGCTGCGGTTGATGCTAACAATTTCAGGTTGATATCAAACTGTGATATGGCAAGGCAAGCTTGGGAAATCCTGCAAACTGCCCATGAAGGAACTGATAAAGTAAAGCTGTCAAGATTACAGATTATTGCTACGCAGTTTGAGAACCTGAGAATGCTAGAAGAGGAGACGATCACTGAGTTCAATGCGAAACTGTGTGACCTGGCAAATGAAGCCCATGCTCTTGGAGAACCTGTTCCTGAAGAGAAGCTGACTAGGAAGGTTCTCAGATCGTTACCCACAAGATTTGACATGAAAGGACGGCCATTGAAGAAGCTCAAAATGTCAGACACATGAGGCTGGAAGAATTAATTGGATCGCTCAAACAGTCTGAGATGAAGTTAGTCAAAGTAGATTCTCCCCTCAAAAACACTGATGGTTGATTGAAGGCTGAAATAGATGAAAAGAAACCCTCAGCTGATGATCAACTGGGTCTGATGGTAAAAAATCTAGGAAAGCTCTTGAAAAACATGGGAACAAGGTCAGGGCAAACCTCAACCTCTCAAAGACAATCCAGAAGAGGTGGAGGAAATCAGAGAAAGAGCAAAGAACCAGCTGAAGAGGAAGAAGAAAAGAAAGAAAGAAGAAAAGGGATTCAGTGCTGGAACTGTGAGGGGTACGTACACAGAGAAGCGGAGTGTCCCAGCAAGCAAGCCAAAGATTCTAACAAGAAAGACAACAAGTCACTAACAGCAACATGGAGTGACTCTGAGGAAAGCGATGAAGAAAATGTTATTGTGTTAGCTAGTGTATCCTCTTATGAATCTGAAACAGCAATACAAAATGAGTTTAATTATGGGATTGATGTCTCAGATAGCGAAGAAGAAGATGACTCTACTCACAACATGTTAGAGGATCTGCAAGACATTCTTCACCAATGTGAGGATGCCCCGAAGGTAAATCAAGCTTTAAATGACAGGGTCAACCATCTGGAAGAAGAGAGGGAGGAGTTGCTTGAAAAATTGTCAACACTCAGTAGACCAGTCATCCTACAGAAGAAAGGAGAAGCTGCCTTCAAGAACCCTGCTGTCAGTATTTCTCCAACAATTGATCCTCAGAAAAATATACTGGATGAAATTCTGTCCTATCAACGATTTGGAGGAGGAAGAATGGGCCTGGGATATACAAGTGAGGAAACCTCTGGTAAACCAGTCTTTGTTAAGGCTGTAGAAACAAAGGAAATCGAGGATAGTGAAGAGAAAGGTGGACTCTGCCAGAAACTGATGGAGGAAAACTTAACTGTCAATCTGAACCAGGAAGTGCTTCAGCGACCGCTGTATCAACCCCCTGTATCAAATGCCCATCTTCACAGAGGAAGCAATCCACAGCCTTATGAAAAGGAGAAAGGCCCTCAAAGAAAATATTTCAGCTTGCAGAATCCTCTGATGCACAGAAGGGTTACCAGGACCAGGGGTAACTTCAGAAGGAAGAAATCTAAGCTCAACGATCACTGTCAGATGTCCTACACCTCAGCTTATCTTGGCAATCTTCATCAACGATCAGAACTAAAATGGAGAGTCAAAATAATAGAGAAATCAGCGCACTGGGATGGAGCAAGCAAAAGAGTACCAAAGAAAACTCAGATATGGAAACCCAAAGGCAACAAACTGAAAAACAACGGGGTTGAAAGTCTGAAACTGTGGAAACTCAAATGTGAGAAGCGAACAGACCAGGAACTTGAGGGTCAGAAGAGGGGGAAATCAAGACAAACTCAAGTGTGGGTAAAGAAACAATTATCAGAGTCTCACGAGGATCCTCCCTACAAAGGTGTCATCCAGGATGTGTAAGAGAACCAGCTCCTGCCTGCTATAGCAACCTGGCCCGACGAAGCTTGTTCAAATAATCTGGTTGCTAAAGATTGAAAAAGGCACATGCAGGGCATGTGAGCCCAAAATCTCAAATAAAAAGGGAAAAAGCAGCGGGTAAAATCAAATTTTAGGGCTCGTTCTGGTGAAGCTTCCCCCAAATCGCACACTCAGATCAACCTTCCTCTTCTACTCGAACTCCTCCAGCTATCATCTGACAATGGCGAGTCTCGGACTGAAGAAAAATCTGGCTGTAGCACGGCAAGGCAGGACTGAAAGGAGGTCCAAGTTCTGCAATGAAGCCCCTACTCAGCGGTTAGACTTGGTGGTCTGGGAGCCCGCACCTCTGCCTGTGTCACACAACGCTCCTTCTCCTCAAGAAGGAAGCTCGTTAAAAAGGAGGCGTCTAGTCCGTGACGGGGAGCCTACCTCTAGTGCAGCAACAGTGGATGAAGAAAAAGTACTTGAAGAAGCCTCAAGAGAAGTACAAGCTGCAGAGAATGCTGTGGCAGGTCATACTGAAGAGAGCTGCAGAACACTTGTCAAATCCCCAGGCATAGAAGGAGAAGGGGAGGAGATGGAAGCTGAAGTGCTTGAACAAGAATCTGCTGCAGCACATCCTCCTCCTCCCTCGGACAAAGGAAAAGCTCCAATCATCATTCCTGATTCCAGTAGTGAAGAAGAGGAGTCCAGTAAAGAAGAGGAGTCCAGTGAGGATGCTACAGGAGAACCTTCCGAGAGAAGACCTGTGGTTCTGAAGCCCAGTGACGAAGTTGACACTGCTGCAGTCACTGTCGGGGGAATATGGTTCAGAAACAAGAACGCCTCTCAATCCTGGAGCTCAGTAGAGAGGAAGCACATTGTGATAGAGAAGAGACTGGACCTGGACAAATACAAATCTGCATCCATTGTCTAGCTTCTTACTGAGGTAAATTTACTCAAGTCCCTCACTTACCCGTACAGATTCAATACGTCATTAGTCAGGGAATTTATAGTCAACATGGAAGAAAAATTTGGTGAAGAAGAAGGAGATGTTTTTGGACAGAGCTGGGTGCGGGGTAAGAAAGTAGTAATCACCCCTGAGAAAATAGATGAATTTCTTGAGATAGACAGTGATGCTAGAGAGCCCACAAATGTCAAACAAGAGGTGTTGGCTAGAGTCCTCACGGGAGGACTGTGTTTGTCTTGGGGTGGACCAAATCTCAGTGCTGCTGAACTCACCTCCAAAAATGCCTTGTTGTACTGGCAGTTTAATGTTTAAACCGCCGGTTCAATTTATGGATCGCTGGTTCTTCACAAAACCGGGCTGCTTGTTCACCAAGACTCTGATCCTGACTTTGCTCGCATTTTTGGACCACACAAACCTTCGAATCACATCTCAATGTAAACTACAATGTTGTAGCTTTTTGAGTTAGCTATCCAGAAAGCCATAGTACGCCTTGATCGGATAAGAATTGCGCGCTCAGCGTGCCCAAGACCAAGGACAGGTAAATTTGCACATTCTTCGATCATACCTATCTGAATCTTGTGATTCTCTCTGTTTTGCTCTGACAAGGTTGTAAGGCTGTAGCTTGGCGTGATTTGTCCTGAAATGAGAGTGAAGTGGTAAAAACACAAAGAAATGTTCGGGAAAGAAGCGAAATTCATCATCGAGTGGATGAATAATCAGTAAGTAAATCAACCGATCAGTCTTCATCCGGAGCGGAAAGCATTTGATGACGTCAGCATTGGGCCCACAACCCAAAATAAGATTTAGAAGCTTGCATGATTTGGAAGTCTGCATTACCTATAAATACAGACTTGCCACACCCAAAAGAACAACAATTTTGAGAGAGTTCTTAGCGACAATTCACAGAGGCAACAGCGCGCGAAATTTGAGGCAGAATACTATTTATCGCCGGAATTACTATTCACGGCCGGAGTTACTATTCATCGCACATTACTATTCACAGTTTCAGTATTATTTCTAAACTCAGTTTATTCTCATTATTTTAGATGACTCGTAGCAGCTAAACCTTTTGTTCAGTTTGGGGATTTTGTGTTGCAACGTACGGTTTGAGATACTTATGTTTCATAATTCAATTTAGTAAATTCCTGTTCTTCGTTTGAATTGCATGCTCTGATTATCAAGTTAGCACAGCCTAGCGATGAAGCTGAGTTGAAATCTATTGCATGATATTGTATTGACTTCCTTATTAGCTAAGCCTAGCGGTATAACCTAATCGGTGTCGTTAATCGAGTGATCGTTAAACCTATTCGAGAACTTACCGGTTGAGATTAGATAGAACACTAGAGTCGACATTACCCTAGCGGGATTGTTAGACTAGGAAAAATAGTTTACTAGTTGATGCATGTTATAATCGATGATTACCAATTGCAATGCATATCCCTGAACTGACTTTTCTCTGAATTTGACAACAATAACATTCTTCCTACAACCCCCTTTTAGTGTGACAATCATTCATAGAACTTTATCACTGATCGCTCTCTCGTGGGTTCGACCCTGCTTACCGCTTGCTAAGTGTTAACAGGAGATTATAAATATAAATTTGACGCACACAACGACGTGCCGTCAAATTTTGACGCCGTTGTCGGGGAGAGCAACATTCAGTATATGGTTCGAACTTTATTTTCTTAGTTTTGCTTTGTTGTGGTGCAGATTTAAAGAAAAGGAATTTCAATAGTGCTTCCGGCAAGGGTGTGAATAGTGTCACCGGAGTCGGATTGGAGATCAGAAGACCTTTTTCTAAGCGGAACGGGCCAACGGTGTGAATAGGGTTTTTTTAGCCATCCGAGATCGTTTACTATTTTATTTTGAATTGTTTAGGTCATTAAGTTGCAATTTTTTAGGTTTTTTCACTTGTTTGCATTCACTTGCCCTTCCAGAATGTCTAATGCAGGAAGTTCCCACCAAAGTGTCCAGGGCGACCATGCCCCTGACCAATTCAATGAGGAAGTGCCCACAGGTAATCCCACCATTCTATGACGAGCCGGAGCGGGTATTTAATCAAAGGCAAAGAGAAGCTCGACAAAGGATGGAGCCCCAGGGAGGACACAACGGTAGAGGTGGAAGGATAGATGAGTTTGCTAGTTATGCCCCACTTCAGCCACAACCTCGACCATACCCAATTCAGCAAAAACAATATAGACAGCCAGCCAGGCATGAGCCAACTATGAGGGAGCTCGATGCCCCCACATTCCAGAACCAGCCATGGTGCATCAATGCTGGCCCGAAAGAGGACAACTTCGAGATCAAAACCACAGTGGTGCACCATCTGCCCAAGTTTGGAGGATTACCGGGAGAAGTTGCTACGAGGCATTTACAAGAGTTCACCGGAGTCTGCCAAACATTGAGACCATATAAATTGAAAGTATTTCCATTGAGTCTGCCAAGACAGGTTCAAATTGAAAGTATTTCCATTGAGTTTAATGTTGGTTTGTCTTTAGGTAGTATCAGAACATGGGATCAAATGGAAAGAAAGTTCCTTGACAAATACTATCCTCCTACGAAGGCGACTCAAGTCAGAAGAGAATTGTCGATGATCAAACAAGGATCGAGTGAGTCGATGTATGACTAATGGAGAGATTCAATTCATTAGAACAAAGCTGTTACAATCTGGGTGTTTCGGAGAAGATGCTTGTGTAATATCTATTAGATGTATTGAGGCCCCTCGAGAGGATGCTATTGGATGTTGCGGCTGGTGGCACCGTGCTCAACTTAACACTCAAACAAGTACGTGATTTGCTCACCGAGACCGCAGTTTTGCCGGGCTGCCAGCCACAGAATAGACGAGTGGCCTACACTCCAAGAGGAGGAGGTAATGGATGTCAACGCGGTAGGAAACTATCAAAACTTCAATAATAACAACCGGCCACCACAGCAGAGGCAGTTCGGACTTGCGTCAAATGTTTTCAGCTGGCGTAACGAGGGAGGATTTCAACAGAACCAAGGGCAACCTCAAAATCAGAATCAAAGTCAGGTTTACTGGCCCCCGTTCCAACAACATGAGAGGTACAATAATCAGAATAATCAGTTCCCAAGGAATAATTTCAACCAAGCAGCCCCGAGCACTGGTAAGTCGTGGGAAGAGGCGCTCAAGGACTTGGAGAGCACCATGCAAAGGAACCAGGCCAAAACTGATGGAGCAATCGCCGAGCTAACCAAGCAGATGTCGCAGCTAGCTTCCACGGTTTATGAGATAAAAAGCGACACGAGCAAGTTGCCTTCCCAAAGAATTCAGAACCCAAAGGGAAATCTGAGCGCAATGACTCTGAGGCAGGGGAAGGTACTCAAGGGTGTAGGAGAGGCAACGAAGAAAGCAGACTCAGAGGATCAAGTGCCCCTAGAGAACATTATCCTGGCTCGCCATAGCTTAATGTCTTCACCCAGCCCGCCCCTAATGTCTTCACCTGACGCGGTTGATAATGTTGTATGACATTCGATTGACAAAACCAGCACAAGTGAACAAGCCCAACACAAGCAGCTACTATAGCAGGAGCTGTAACAGCAGATCAACATTCTTCTTGGAGAGCTTTCAAGGATGAACAAGGAGCATTAGAGTGACGGGGAGCTTCTAATTATTCAGAGAGAATATTCCATTGGAGATTCCTGTATCCAGGTGAAGATTTGGTTGTGGAAGATTTGTTTCTCTAATCAAATTTAATCTCCTATAAATTATGAGATATTGTTGCTTTAAGGAACTTCCAAAAGTGTGATTTGGTTGCTGATCAGTTAAGTACTTAAGGAGGGCAAGGTCAGTGCAGAAAGAGCATGCAGAGAATAGAGAAAGCTTGAGAGCACATACACAAAGAGCAGAGCGTGCGCACATAGCTGAGTGACTGAAGAAGAGGCTGATCGAGACTTGCAGAGTCTGATCAGAGCTTGATCATAGAAACCAATTCAGAGCATGAAGGGCTTGTTGGTTTATCAACACAGGCTGTAAGGAAATTGTCGAGTGGAGCAACTCGGACAATCTGCGGAAGGCCAGGTCTAGCTAGTGACAGACGGTCACTGAGTGAGGGGGAGTATTCCAGAGTGTGCAGCGCTCATGGAAGAGTTCGATCGGCTTGGAGGAAAGCTTTGGGCGACGCAGACGGAAGGTGCACCAGCTAGTTGCTACAGCGGGTGCTATAGCAAACCTACGGTCACGTTGTACTATTTAGAATAGGCTGAGTCTGTGGGATCAGAGGTAGAGCTATTCTGAATTGGTTCAAGTGAGTAGGTGTGTGTCAAACACAAGTCAGAGCGTGTTCTGATTGTGTGTGATTGACTAGCTAAGGTTGAGTAGCATAGGTTGGGTGGAGTCGAATTGTGTTGTACAACAGACCTTGAGACTAGTGAATTGAAAGACTGAGATTCAGTCTTTCCCAAAGGTAGGCACTTGGCCGAACTGGGTGAACAAATAGTTGTTCCTTCTTTTAGCTTGCTGCAAAAGATCCATCGGTACAAGAGTGTGCTATAGCAACTGCTTGTACACAATCTGCAACTCAGAGATGCTGCGAATTTCAAGAGTCACTGCAGATATCAGGACATTGCACAACCATCATCTCAAACAGCATTGATGGGC
The DNA here is from genome assembly GCA_963678935.1 of Umbilicus rupestris. NCBI lineage: Eukaryota > Viridiplantae > Streptophyta > Magnoliopsida > Saxifragales > Crassulaceae > Umbilicus > Umbilicus rupestris. Next base: position 3,067,872 of record OY787617.1, read on the forward strand.
AACCAATAGAGACATTCGGCAAGTCAGATATAAAATGCTGAAAAAGATGATTAAAGATGATTTGTCCAAGATTTACCTTCACTCCTCGAGCCACTTGGAAGATGAAGCTAGCCATTGTTTGCTAACAGTTGTCCGATGCAGTGTGGGCATCCAATTCTTGATGCACATTCCATGTAGAATAGCAAACTTGGTTGTCAATTGCCCTGATTCCAATGAGCTCCTCTTCCACAAAGTTATTTGTCATCTCTGACGCTATCTCTCCCCATTCCGGAAATTCTGGAGTAGTTTCAGCTGGAAAAATTCTGAAGTATTAATTGATAGAATCTGGAATAATCACCACACGTCTCCCTCTTACCTGAACCACCCCATAATCAGCACTGGATGCTGTCTTGAATTTCTGAGTCAGATTAGCGACAAGCTCTCTCACAAGCTGTTCTGCAAACTGTTGAGGCACCTGGATAGTCTTCAGCAGACCAGACTCTTCAATTGCATGCACTACTTCTAGTACCTCAAACTTTCTCTCCACAAAAATTCTCCTCGACAATTTTGCACCCCATAATAATCTGCCATGTCTTAGCATTTTTCAATATCACAAAACCAAACTCCTGATTTCGTGACCCCTCCTGTCACAGACTCTTCATCCATCTTCTTTGATTTCTTGACTGATTTTGAAGCAACCCGCTTCTCTTTGAACCCTGATCCCTCTGTTTGAGAGCCCTTCTTCTCTTTCTTTAAGTTGAATTTTGCACCGTTCCTCCTCTTCGGCTTTGACAAGCGCTCAGCAGCAGATGTCACATACACTACTTCTTCCAAGTCATCAGCTACAATCACTGTCTCAAAGGAATCCACAGTGTCTTCCACCACAACAGTTTCAGATTCAATCGGCTTAGGAGGGGGGCTGGCAGATCGAGCCTCAACTTGGGAAACCTCCACTTGAGGTTTGAAAACCACCATTCTCAACTCTTCTGGGACTGTATCAGATACCTGATCCGTGTCACCTGCAACCACTGGAACTGCTTCTTCAACATTCTGTCCTTCAATGTCCACTAGGACACAAACCTTCTGCAAATCAACAACCATTGGAACCTCACCAAATTCTGGAAGCACATGTACTGAACTTGTTTCAGCCGCAACTACCGGTTTCTCAGCTCTCCTCTTCGCCTTTTGAGCAAACAACTTAGCTAAGCGAGACGCTTTGCTTTTCTTAGGGCCTCCAGCACCTAACCAGTCAGCTAGAGACCTCTTGACCAACCCAGCCTTCTGTCGCTCGGTTGCCTCAGTCCTCTCAGCCAACCCCTTTTCCTGAACACTTGAACTAGCATCAATACCAACATCTCTAGATATGTTCTCAACAATATCCTCTATAACCACATCTAAACTCTTATCACTTTCGACCACTTTTGTAACCATAGGTAAATTATTTTAGGGTTTACCTCGGTGACAGACACATGTTTTACCGGCGTATGGACCGGGGTCTTGTCTACTCCCTTCTTTCTTCTTTGCCGCTGGGATTCGGACGGGAGTATGTAAGTCCGCATTAGTCTTCCCTTTTCTTCGAGAAGCAGTGGCCCGTGTCAGTCTGACTTGAGCCGATGAGGCTGAGGATCCGGTGGTGGCGCTGGCTGGTATTTTCTTGGATGCAACCATGGTTTCACTTAGTCGAAATTTCTTCGGGGGTCTCGGAATTTTGCTCTCTTCTCCAACAATCTGAAAAAGGTTCTCAGAGAAAAATCAGGCAGATTTTAAAAGATTTCAAATTTGGAAACCCTAATTGTCAAATCTGGAATATTTTAGATTATCGGCTGATTTCCTTTCCAAAGTAAAATCTTTCTGTAATTACCCAAGCTTCACTATCCTTTGTTTGGCTCAGATTTTTGAACTGCCTATTAAACTCGAAAAAAAATCTGAACATCTCCCCCTGACTTCAGCAACCAGTTCAACGAATTCTTGCACAGTGAATAGGAACTGGTCCAGCTATTCTGTGGATTGATTTAATTGTTGACAACACACAGACCCAAGGCAAGTCTGAATGTTACGAACTAAGCATTGTTCAATACTTTAGTGAAGATATCAGCCAGTTGTTTGTCGGAGGACACCTGCTTCAGTGCGATGACCTTCTGTTCAACTATCTCACGAATGAAGTGAAGCTTGATGTCGATATGCTTTGTTCTGGAATGCTGAATAGGATTTCTGGAAATGTTAATAGCGCTCTATTTCGAAGGTTTAAAGGGTGAAAGAGCGAGATTCTAACACTGTAGAAGTGATTCGCCCAAGCAATGCGCGAGTCAGAAGTGATTCGCCCATGCTCAAAACTCACTGCCATTTTGATTCGCCCAAGACTACACGAGTCAACTTTGGTGATTCGCCCAGCTTCGGAACACACTTTGATTCATCCAAGGCTGCACGAGTCAACTATCAGCCAGCCCGAATCAAATGTGATTCGTGCAGGTTCAGAACACACTGCCAATTTGATTCGCCCAGGGTTGGGCGAATCGCTAAGCCTTGCGCGAATCAAATGTGATTCGTGCAAGAGAGAGTCGGCTCGGCTCAAGTCGAAGATAATAAATAGAAAAGAAAAGAAAAACCCCTGGAGGCTTTTCTTTGGACAGTTTTTTGGCTGCAATTATTGGAAGAGCTTAGAGACGAAGGATCAGCGAGAATTTAGCAACATCGCGAAATAGTTTTTTTATTTTTCTGAACTTTACTTTCATTATTATCAGATGGATTATAGTAGCTAAAACCTAACTCAGTTCTGGGATTTGTATTGCAACGTATGGTTTGAGATCTTATGTTTCATAATTCGATTTAGTGAATTACTATTCTTCGTATGAATTGCATGCCTTGATCATCAACTTAGCATAGCCTAGCGGTGAAACTGAATTGATATCTATGCGTAATACTAGGATTGACTGCCCTATTAGCTAAGCCTAGCGGTAGAACTAATTTGGTATTGTTAGTCGAGTTTAACCTATTCGAGAACTTAGCGGTTAAGAGTAGGTAGAACATTGAAGTCGGCATTACCTTAGCAGAATTGTTAGAATAGAAATAGTAGTTTTATTAATTAATACATGTTTGATTGATGATTACCAGTTGCAATGCATATCCCTGAACTGATTTGTTCTGAATTTGATAAACAACAACATTCTTCTTGCAAACCCCCCTTTTGTGACAAATGTTAGTAGAACTTTATAACTGATTGCTCTCTTTGGGTTCGATCCTGCTTGCTAGCATAGTAGGAGAATATAAATATAATTTTAGCGCACACAATGACGTTCCGTCACTTGCGTACGAGGGTTTTTGATCCAATTCTTCACGAACTTACCAAGGTTTTTTGCAAGTAGTGCCAGTTGCTGCATTATGTCTTCTGGTGCAGCTTCCTTCTAATTTGTCTCAGCCTTGAGTCCAATGTTCTTCCCATGAGATGGTATAGCATCCTCAATCAGCTTCATCTCGAATTGCTTTAGAGACCTAATCAGAGCTTCTAGCCTCATATTCTTGATGTCCTGTTCTTCTTTTATGGCGGTGACCTTCATATCAAACTTCAAAGTCATGGATCTGAGAACTTTTCGCACCAATTTCTCTTCCTTTATCAGTTCTCCGGGAGCATAGGCTTCATTCAATAGGTCACATAGCTTTGCGTTGAACTCAGTGATGGTTTCTTCTTCCAGCATCTTCAAGCTTTCAAACCTTGAGGTGATCAACTTAATTTTCGAGGTCTTCACCTTGTTTGTTCTCTCATGAGCTGTCTCCGGGATGTCTCATGCTCGTTTTATGATATCGCAGTTTGAGATCAACCTGAAAATGTTACCAACAACAGCAGCAAATATTGCATTAAGGGCCTTAGACTTGCCTGATGTTATAGCTTCCTCTTATGATGTCCATCTATCTTCGAACTTCTTCTGAGCAACTCCCATGCTGTCGATGACTAGTGGATGCGACCATTCTGATATCACCGCTCTCCAAGCTTTTTCATCTATTGCCTTCAGAAAAGCCTTTATGGGGGCTTTCAGTGCCCTTAGTTCTCTTTTGAGCAGTAATGGTTTGCTTGTACTCTATCTTTCCTTCATGTTCACTGTAGACGTCAACAACACTTGCATGGATTTCACTCTGTGTGTCGAGTGATCGGCTCTTATACCAATTCAAATTTCGACGTGCTACTGGTGACAGATTATAGCAGGTTCCTATAGCAACCTCTGGGTCACTTTGCGGAATTTATTTGCTTAAGCCAAACCTGAAAAACTTAACAGCTTTGGTTACCCAGTTCGGCAACTGCCTACGTCTGGGGAGGACTTCTCTTGGTCCTCGAGATTTCACTATCTCGGTTCAAGTACAAAGGATTCCAAAACTTAGCCAACGCTAGTTTAACCTCTACTTCTAACCTAGTCGAAATCAATGCTCAATCTGATCACATAGATTAGCTACACAGTCTGATCCCACAGACTTGCTCACTGTCTACACACTCCAGTAATAGATAGCTGTAGTTCAGAGACTCAGGATATACTAACACAATGTGTAATAGAAAGATGCTATAGCAACTTACTCTGTCAAGTTGCTGTAACTTCTGTCCACAACTCTCCAAGCACTCCCTGCTGAGCAGTCGGACTTCCACGATTTCTCCCAACTCTAGCAATGCTCCCCCTTGATCAATGACCTTCTATCAATGCTCTGATCTTCGACAGTCCGCGATAGTTCCTCTCCGCGACTATGCTCTAAAGAAAGTACTTGATCTTTCAACGAAACTACGCTCTAGTTGAAGTTCTTAGATCAAGCTTAGATCAGACTTCTCTAGTCGTGATCTTCTCTCAGCTCATGCACCCACAACTCTGCGCTCTATCCTTTAGCTCCCACTCTTTTCTTGTGTGTATCTCTCTATGGTTGTGTGTGTAGTATGTGTGTGCTGCACTCTCACATATAGCCGCAACAACAAACATAGAAATCCTAATTCCCTTAGGATTCATAGATCTTTCCACCAACTTTGCACATTGGATCTTCTCCTAGATTCTTGCAAGTTGTTGAGAATTGATTTCCTAAAACCAACTTGGAACCTTATCTTCTTCAATCTCTTCTGATCGCTTGATGAAGACTTCTGATCAACTGTGATCGTCTGGGAGACTCCCTAACTTGTTGTGACGCCATCTGCAATCCTTCGAACGCTCTCCTTGCTGCTCCATGTTGATCGACTACTTTTCTCTAGCTTTGAGTCTCCATTGTATGCTATAGCAACTTCTAGCGGTCGGTTGACAGCTTCCAAAACTTGCTCTAGCTTCTGTTGTAACTGGTTGCTATAACATCTTCTTGGGCTTTGTTTTGTTTTGTCAAGGATGTCATAACCTTAACAAATTTATTAAAATTATGATTTTCTTATAGACAGGGATAGCCTAAACCAGAGCATGGACACTGATACCAATGTTTCAGCTGTTGCCGGAGTGTAGCCAACACCTAGTGTTGTTGTGTCGGGGTTTACCCCAACTATGGCTACGGCCAGGAATGGACATGCGGGTTCAGTTATAAATAGGAGTGTGACACTCATGTCCCTCATAGTGATGTCGGCCAAAAGGCTTGAGAAATTGGCATGTGGTAACATAAAATGTTATTATACTTGACCACCTTTGGGTTAGTCCGAATTTTAACCGACCCTCAGGTAAGCACGGAGTTCAATGTATGTGGTGATTTAGACTATCTCTGTCATAACTATCTATTAACTCCCTTGCTTTGGGAGGTTTTGAACCATAAGTATAGAACTGAAGATGTGGGCTCCAAGAAATATTGTGGACCACTTCCTTAAGTTCAAAGTGGATTCAAAGATTGTAGTTAATCATGTGCAAGAACTACATCCAATCATCCATGAGATTCATGCTGAAAGAATGGTGATCATGGAATCGTTTCAAGTTTCCTCGGTCATCGAGAAGCTACCTACGGGGTGGAAGGTCTTTAAGAACTATCTTAAGCACAAGCGCATGGAGATGAGTATTGAAGACCTGGTGGTTCATCTTCAAATTCAGGAAAATAACCGAGGATCTGACAAAAGGTTCAAAACCCATTCAGAGATAGCTAATGTGGTGGAGCACGGTTGAAGCTAAAGAGGAAAGCCTTCAGGAAAAACCAACAACCCAAGTTTTTGGGTAAATGCTTTAACTGTGACAAGCAGGCTCACATGGTGGCTGACTCCAAAAAGCCCCAAAAGAAGAAGAGGGAATCCAATGCAGTCGAGGTGGATACAAAATTTTCGTGGCGGTAGTTTCTGAGCTCAACCTAGTGGATTCAAATCCCAAGGAGTACTGGCTACAATCTGGAGCAACCCGTCATATCTATTCAGACCAGAAGGCATTCTTCAAGCTAGAGCTTATTAAAGCTCGAGAAAAGCTTTACATGGGCGACACTACCACCTCCAAAATCAAAGGGAAAAGGACGGTGGTCTTGAAGCTGACCTCAGAGAAGGAGTTAAAAGCTGACAGAGGTTCTGTACATGGCCGACATATGGAGTAACTTGATTTCTGGAACACTGCTGGATAGCCATAGATTCAGGATGGTTTTCAAGTCCTAGAAATTTAGAATAATGTGGGTAAAGGGTATGTTTAAAATGGCATGTGGAAGATGAATGTAACGGCCATCATACCCAAGATTATCAATAAACATAATTTTGTTGTTCATTTATTTAAGTCCTCTAATTTATCGCATAACATATTACGCCACAAAAATTATGAAGCAGTAAGGAAACTAATGAATTTAAAGTGCATATCCAAATCTCAAATAGGTATCAAACACAAGGGTGAATCTTGTGTTGAAGCAAAATTAAAAAGAACCTCCTTTCAAAGTGTTGAAAGAAAAATGGAACCCGTTGAATTCATCTATAGTGATCTATGTGATTTAAAATTTATGTCAACGAGAGGTGAGAATAAGTATTTTATGATTTTCATAGATGATAGTACAAAGTATTATTAATTTAATTTGCTTAAAAGTAAAGATGAGACTATTAAAAAGTTTTTAGTGTACAAACTGGAAGTTGGGAATCAACTCAATAGAAAGCTACAGAGGTAGAGAAGTGACCATGGAGGTGAATACGTAGATCTGTTTGGTGTCTTTTGTACCATACGAGAAATTATTCACGAAGCATTTCCATCGCACTCCCCTCATTCTAACGTTCTAACCGAACAAAAGAACCGCATTCTTAAAGAGATGAAGAATGTGATAATGTTTAGCTCTTGGTTACCACAAGAAATGTGGAGGAAGCTATCTTATCAGTGAATTATCTTTTAAATAAGGTACCTCGTAAGTAGGACAAAAGTCTTCTTATGAGTTATTTTAGGGGACTAAGCCTTAGGCCATGTTCTTTTGTACTTATAAAGTACTTATTTTAGTACATATAAATAAATATAAGTAAATATAAGTAAATATAAATAAATATAAGTAAATATAAATAAATATAAGTAAAGTAATAAGTTTAAGTACAAAATATAAGTACAAAAGAACACACAAGGCCATGTTCTTTTGTACTTATAAAGTACTTATTCCAGTACATATAAATAAATATAAGTAAATATAAATAAATATAAGTAAAGTTCAGTACATATAAGTAAATATAAATAAATATAAGTAAATATAAGTAAATATAAGTACATATAAGTATATATAAATAAATATAAGTATATATAAGTAGATATAAATAAATATAAGTAAAGTAATAAGTTTAAGTACAAAATATAAGTACAAAAGAACACACCTTACTACAAATACTTGCGACTGCAAGGGTGCCTAGCAAAAGTAATGACCCCTGATCCAAAAGAACGAGGATAGGACCCAAAACTATAGATTGTGTATTCATTGGTTATGCACATAATAGTAGTGCGTACATGAATCGAAAAAATCATATATACACAAGAACTTCAAAATGGAATCAAATAATGCATATTTCTTTGAAAATGTAGCACGAATCTTGTTCATCTCATCAGATACTTGAGGATGTTGAGCTATTAACTCAAAAATTCGAGGAAAAATCTGAAAAGGAGATAGAATCGGAAGAGCTCAGATGAAGTAAGCGAGCTAGGATAGAGAAATTATTTTGTATTAGTTTCCTAAACTACATGCTAGGAACTGAATCTCGAACGTATAAAGAGGATATCAGTTCAATAGAGGGTCCCTAATGAAAAGAAGCCATAAGGACATAGACTCCATCCTGCAAAACTATCCTTGGGAGTTGGTTGACATTCCTCTTGGAATTAAACCACTTGATTCCAAATGAGTCTTTACAAGGAAGATGAAAGGGGATGGGTCCACAAACAGATACAAGGCAAGACTTGTCGTCAAAGGGTATAGACAAAAGGAAGGTCATGACTACTTTGATACATATTCTCCAATGATGAAAATAATATCCATTAGGATGATAATAGTCATTTCCGCCTTGCATAATTTAGAAATTAATCAAATGGATGAGAAAATGGCCTTCCTCAATGGAGATCTTGAGGAAGAAATATTTGTGGACCACCTTAAGGTTGTATAGTTCCGGGTTAAGAGAGAAAAGTTTCTAAACTTGTAAATCGCTCTATGCTTAAAAACAAGCGGTAAAGTAATGGCATGAAAATTTAACAACGCGATGGTGTCAAATGGTTTCAAAATTAACGAGTGTGACAAATATGTATACATTAAGAATACTAAATATGATTATGTAATTTTGTACACAGTGACCACCATCACAACCACAACCCATTAACCATCATTACATCACTAACACCTATTCAGCGTCACCCATTCTCCACCAACAACTCACCACCACCACCACCTATTCATACATGCCCTCTCACCATCGCCAAAACCTATTCCCCACATATATACTTCACTATGCATTGACCACCACATGCCACAACTCACTCACTACGATCCATCCCTTCACCACCTACCCGCTTATCATCATCACTTGGTGAATTACCTAACTTTATTTAACTAAGCTTTACTTATTTTATTTACTAAAATCTAAGTTCAAAATAACAAAGCCTCAATTCAAGAGTTAGATTTCTTTTTCAATACTATGAGACGACGCTTTCATCAACCTTGCTTAACAAAAGATTCACATAAATTTGGGTAGAAATCTTAGTTCGCTAATTTCCACTAATTGCATAATTTACATAATCTGATCTACCATTCTATAAATTAAGTGACTCGAGGACATAAACCGCGCACATATCTTGATTAACACTTATTAGTTTGATGGGAATTGTATTCATTTTATGGATGTCATTCTTACATAATAACTACCAACATACATGTCATTCTTAGCTAATATAACTTTTTGAGACTCAAATATCATTTTAAACTCAGAGTTATCAAGAAGGGTCCAAAAATAGAGATTTTCTACCTGGTGGGTATAAAGAGAACATTAGAGAGCTTAAACTCATTTCTTGATGTTAGCTTTAAGATTAGCGAACCCTTCTCCTTGACTTTAGAGGTAAGTGAATTGTTCATGTACTGCTTCTTCTTAGATTCAATCAAATTTGGGTCAAAGAAATAATTAATTGGAGTTTGAATCAACCTCGTTCAGCTCGGAGATCAAAGCTACCAACAAGTCTTCATTAACCTAAGATTCATTGAGTTCCTTCTTATTGTTTCTTGGCAGCATTTTACAGTCCAATTCTTTGTGACGTCTTCATCACCATCCACTCATCCCAACACCACCACCGTACCACCTCCACATATTCACCACCCCTCTAACACCACCTCACCTCCCAGCCGACCATTACCACTCTTACCATACCACACCACCCACCACACCTCATTAGTATCCACTCACTCCACTCATTCACTTATAAAATTTTTTTAACTATTGCACAGCTAATGAAATATGGAAATAGTTGTGTTGGTTGAAGATGCCAGATGAGCGACTGAGGTTGAACCCTGCATGCTGTAGATGACACTAGTATTGTAATAATCTTGTTATGCCTGAAAATTACTATGTTGTTAAAAATGCTTTTCAGTATTCAGGATCTGTGCCTAGCTATGATATGTTGTGTACTGCTTTAAGGACTAGGGAACTAGAATTAAAGAACCAGAAAATTAAATCTGGTGCGAATTTATTTATTAAAGGCAGAGCTAAAAATAATTTTTCCTCTGGACCTATGGCTAATGGTAATGACAAACAAAACAAACCAAATAATAAGGGTGACACTAAAAATCAAATTGAATTGAGAAAATATTTTTTCTGTGGTAAGTCGGGTCATTTGAGAAAAAATTGTTATAAGTGGTTGGCTAATAATAAGTCAAACACTAATTCAGAAACTAATTTTGTCTCTATGCCTGAAAGTGATTGTGACTTGCCTGAAGTGTTGAATGTTTCTGATAAATCTTATTCTGATAATTGGGTGTTAGACTCTGGTTCCTCTTTTCATATGTGCCCTAGGAAAGAATGGTTTGAATCTTTGCATGAGGTTACAAACGAAAGAGTGTATATGGCATATAATCATGTATGTGATATTGTTGGTATTGGTTCTGTTAGTTTAAAAGTTGCAAATGGAAAATTGATGACTCTTTCTAATGTAAGATAAGTTCCTGGTCTGAAAAGAAATTTAATATCATTAGGTGCATTAGAAGAGAATGGGTGTAGATATTGTGCTGATAATGGTAATTTGACAGTGTAGAAAGGTGATAGACTGATTTTAACTGGCACTAGAATGTCTGCTTTATACATTTTAGATGGCAGCCATTGCAATGTGTCTTTGTGCTCTGCCACTAACATTTCAAATACCCATGTATGACACTTGAGGCTTGGGCATGCAAGTCAGAGAGGCCTCACTGAGCTAGGTAAACAAGGATTGTTGGGTAAGTCAATTATTAATGAATTACCTTTCTGCGAATGCTGTGTGTTAGCTAAGCAACATAGGAAAAGTTTTTATAGAGGTATGCATGTTGCTAAGGAAATTCTGGAGTATGTGCATGCTCATTTATGGGGTTCTGAAAGTTGTGAATCACATGGGGGAAATAAATATTTCTTGAGCATTTGATGATTTTTCTAGAATGGTGTGGACTTTTTTGCTTAAGTCTAAAAATGAGGCTTTCTTGAAATTTAGAGAGTGGAAAACATTAGAGGAAAATCAGACTAGTAAATATGTTAAGGTGCTTAGGACTAATAATGGATTAGAATTTAATGCTCACGCAGAACTCCAAAATTCCGTCCGGTTCTCTCCTCCAAACCTCTGTCTCGTCAAAACTGTCGTCTCGTCTCTGATTACGAAACCCTAATTGAGATTGGGCTCTAAAAATTGATTTCGGGCCGCGGGCCTGATTGCTGACGTCATCGTAAGCTGACCGCGCCCCAAGAAGACATTAGCTCGCGCGTTCGGAGAAGACGTTAAGTTGCGGCACGCAGTGCTAATGTTGCCCTGCTGGCGCCGAACTCATTGAGATGCGCACCCATTTTCTTCGATGCTCGATTTTTTCCCTAAAAATACCGTTTTGAGTCGCAAGTCTATTTTCATGTACTCCGAACACCTGAAATGCAAACAACACTAAGAAGTAACTGTTCACATAAAAACATGTCGAAATAGTTGGGTTTAAACGGTTTAGCGAGTCGTATAAATACACCTCATCAAACCACCCCACACTTAAACTTGTTCGTCCCGAACAAAGAACGAAAACAAGACTCGCAACACTCAAAACACTTCTAATATGCCAACGACTCAACATTGAATTTATCCGGGATGTCCTCACTAATCAGTTCATCAACATATACTTACATTCATTCTTCAATAAAGGTCAACAAGAAAACGTAATGATACATGTTACCTGAGAAGTTAAGATGGAATTCAATGGATGACTGGGAGATAGTCCTCTTTAGACTCGTGACTCCATTCTTCAGCTCGAGGTCAGAGCCACGCGCATACGCTGAGTTTTATTTCTCTGGCACGTGAGAAATCCAAGCTACGAGGAACTCAACTTTTCTTTTTCTCTTTGGTAGGACAGCTTTGAAACTTTCTTGTTTTATTTGGTCCGAAGACTTCACTCAACTCGATTGTTTTTTTGAAAATTTTTTTTTTCTCTTTCACATTTGACTAAATTTTCCTTTTGAGCTTTGCTCTTCAATGTGAGTTGCTTGTCCCCCTCTTTTTTTCTTTGAACCGTTCCAATCATCGCCTTCGAATAACAGCTATGAAGAGCATCCCGCTCTTTCTCAACATCATCCTTTCAGCGCGAGGCAAGATAGGGGTTACCCACCCTTTCCCGGTTACTAGGACTAGAGATATGACGGTTTGTTTTTCCGTCCCACCATCGCATAAACACTGCAATGATGGAATGAAAGTCTCACCCCTCATAACTTGAAGCGCCAACCTCCACAAACTCAGCGCGCTACGCGACTAATCCCTCGAACCTTTGAATGTTTGTCAAGTCCCTCTAGAACACTTTCTATCAACTCCACATCCTGTAATATCTCAAATCAAAAGCACATATAACCTCACGTAACTCGCATCACAAAATTTTAGAAATCATGCAAATCATACATATCAAAACCTCATAGCATCAAACATCATCTCATAAAATCACAGTGTCTTCATCGTAGCATACACAAATCTGAAAAAAAAAAGTGCCCTAGCTAATACTAATGCATGCTAATAAAGATAAACGTGCTGACAACAGACTCTACTACCCACCCCACACTGTTGAACATAGCCGTGTCCTCACGGATCGACTTATGCTCAAGGGCGGGTCATGCAACATAACCAAATAACAAAAATGACAAAGAAAGAAATAAAGAAGAAAGAAAACAGAAACTCCCCTAGAACTCGGCAGAGCCGTCTGTGGATCCGCTGGGGGATGAGGGAGACGCCCGCGCAATCACGTACTCCTGAGGGATCGGCTGCCCTGGAACCCACCCTGGTGGTGCTGGTACTGGCTGCGTCCCAGGCGGCAAGAAATAATCCAACACCCTATAGGCGTTGAACGCTGCGTCTAACTGTGACTGGGTGAAGGCTGGTGGTGGCTGCTCACCATCTCTGGGTGCTCTCTTATGCACGGCTCTCCTGGAGCCGGCAGCTGACGACTCAGCCTGCTCTGTCGCTGCTGGCTGCCTGCGGCGCCTGCCTGTCGGTAGCGGGTCATGGAACCTCTGATCCAAATGATAAGACCAGACAAACTGATCAGGCTACCGCGGACGAGTCGTGATAGCCCGCATCCCTACAAAAGCCTCCCGCGTGAGAAATGTCGGCGGGATAAGATGGTGCGAGTCCAAGACGGGCTGACCATGTAAATGGCGCAACATATAGGTGATAAGCCCTCCGCAGTATATATCTCCACACGACTATCTCCTCTTCCAGAACTTGCCCAACACATCAACAAAATCGAGAGCTAACTGATGATGGCAGCAATGTAACACACGCATCTCGTATGAGGGCAATTTGTCGCCCCCATTGTCTCGCCCGAAGACTGACCCGGAGAGGATCTTCTGGAGGTAAAAATAGGCCGGCTCACAAAGAGTACGCGCCTTGCTGGCGCTAGGGCTGTACTCCCTCGCATCCGAAGAGAGTTCGAGCCAAGTAGGGTAAAATCGGGACTCATGCATCGCCCAGTTGCAGATATCTACATGCCATCCAAGTAAATCACGCAACTACGGTGGGTGAGTGATATAATACTAGCCGCGGTGCCTGTACCGGATACCGAGGTTGTCTGCGCGGCCCACATAGTTAAATGACGCCAGAAACTCCCGAACGTCTTCTACGTCCGTCTCTGATCGGATGGTCAAGAGTCCAGGCCAGCCAGCTCCTGTGAGCAACTGTAATACGTGATCGTATAGTCCGCTAGCCCGTAAGGACTCTTCGTCGACAAAAGTACTAGCACCGCACTGCTTCCGAGAGATCTGTCCGTAAAGTTCGTCGAATGTAGGCTCTTCGTTTGGTGCCATCCTGAAAAAAATCGAAACAAGGGCGTATAAGATGTTAGTCGACGCATGTCAGGGAATGGCGCGCCGGAAGAAGACATTAGGGGGCGCGGTCAATGAGTTATTGTCTGCTACCGGGGCGCGGATAATGTTCTCACCCGGCGTGCGATTTCTGCAAATTCAAACGAAGAATAGCCATGAACCCTAATCGATTTCAACCCCCAATACTCATGATGAATACCCTAAATTGAAACCCTAGCACCCCAGAACATGTATGATTAACCCAAAACCACCAAAAACATCCAATATTTCCCGAAATTGCGGATCAAACCTAAACCCTAAAACTCCCAAAACTTGACAAACATCTAATATTTGGCACGAATTGAGTGTGGGATGGAATGAAAACGTACCTGGAATGTTTAAGCAGTTGGAGAACGCCCTGATAATATAGTGAAACCGAGATTTCGAGTGATCGAATGAAAGGAGAGAGTGGGGTTATGAGGCGCTCCCCAACTCTTGTATGGTTGAAACGCGGCCTGCTAAATACGGTCCACGCCCCGCGCCAACATTACTCGCGCGCCATCTGTAGACATTACGTAAGATAATGTATGTTTACAGCGTGGTACGTAATGTTGCTTGGGGACGCGGTACTTCCTGAGATACGCCCCAAATTAGCCTCCAAACAATTCAATCCCTAATGGCATTCTAAAGGGAAGACTCTATGAAACACTAAGTAGACACACACTAAGAATTAAAATGGAAAGAAGAAAAAGAAAAAAACATCGGGTTGCCTCCTGCAAAGGGCCTTTGTTTTACGTCGTTGGCTCGACGGTACCTCAACTCAGTTATCGTCGTGGGGCTCGGCTAGCTCGCATTCTTGAGCTTCTGGCTGCGGTCCACCGTAGTAATGCTTCACGCGCTGTCCATTCACCTTGAACCGGTCGCCATCCCGTGGGTTCTCTATCTCCACTACCCCGTGAATGAAAATCCGCACCACCGTGTATGGACCTGTCCATCTAGAACGCAACTTGCCAGGCATTAGTCGTAATCGTGATGAATATAAAAGTATCTGCTGGCCAATCTCAAATGTCCGTCGTAGGATGAACTTGTCATGATAGAGCTTAGCTGGCGCCTTGTAGTCTGATTGGCTCTCATAAGCCTCTAGGCGCAACTCCTCTAGTTCACTCAATTGCAGATTGCGCTCCATCCCAGACTTTGCCAAATCCATGTTGCACTGCTTAAGTGCCCAGTAAGCCCTGTGCTTCAATTCTATCGGTAAATGGCAGACCTTGCCATACACTAAACGATAAGGAGAGGTTCTGATAGGCGTCTTGTAGGCAGTCCTATATGCCCACAATGCATCATTTAAGCGTAGGCTCCAGTCCTTCCGTGTAGGCTTGACCATCCTCTCTAGGATTCCCTTGATCTCCCAGTTAGAAACTTCAACTTGGCCATTTGTCTGCGGATGATAGGCTGTGGATGTACGGTGATGAACGTGATATTGTTTGAGCGTGGCAGCCATCATTCTATTGCAGAAATGTGTCCCCTGATCACTGATTATAGCCTTAGGCACTCTATGTCTGCAAAATATATTAGTGCGGAGAAAATCCACTACAGTTTTAGCACCATCACACCGAGTAGCCTTAGCTTCTACCCACTTAGACACATAATCTACAGCCACTAAAATGTATAAATAACCATGTGACGTAGGAAATGAACCCATAAAATCAATGCCCCATATGTCAAAAACTTCATCAACGACAATAGGCATCTGAGGCATCTCATTTTTAGCGGAAATGTTTCCTACTCTTTGACATCTATCACACAGTTTACAATGCTCAAATAAATCCTTAAAAATATGCGGCCAATAAAATCCACTGTCTAAAATTTTCCTAGCTGTTCTTTTAGGGCCAAAATGACCACCACATGCATGCTCATGACAGAAACTAAGCACAGAAGAAATCTCATCATCAGGGATGCATCTCCTAAGTATTTGGTCTACGCCTATTTTGCACAAAACGGATCATCCCATATATAATATCTAGCATCATGCTTAAGTTTCAAACATTTGGCTTTAGAAAAAAGAGGTGGGCATTTACCTCCGACTAGGTAGTTCACTATGTGAGCGTACCATGGAGTTTTACCTGTGATGGCATAGAGGTGCTCATCTGGAAATGTCTCAGTAATCTGCCCAGCTTCTTCCTCCCTCACTAATCGACTCAGGTGGTCAGCAACTGTGTTCTCAACTCCCTTCTTGTCCTAGATTTCGAGGTCAAATTCTTGCAGCAGCAAAATCCAACGAATACACGGTTTAGCCTCCTTCTTCATCATCAAGTACCTCATAGCTGAATGATCAGAGAACACAATTACTTTAGTACCCAATAAATAAGGTCTGAATTTTTCTAAAGCAAAGACAACAACTAGTAATTATTTCTCAGTGGTGGAATAATTTCTCTGAGCCGCGTCCAAGGTGCGCGAAGCGTAGTAAATGACAACTGGCTTCCTGTCTGCTCTCTGTCCGAGCACTGCTCCCACTGCATGATCGCTGGCATCGCACATAATCTCGAATGGCTGGCTCCAATTAGGTGCTCGAATAATAGGCGCACTAGTTAGCGCAATTTTCAGCTCGTCGAATGCCTCCTTGCACTTACCTATAAACTCAAACGGCACATCTTTCTGCAACAGGTTAGATAAAGGCAGGGCTTTCTTGGAAAAATCCTTATTAAAACAACGATAAAAACCAGCATGCCCAAGAAACGATTTAATGTCACGCACCGTAGAAGGGTAAGGAAGACTAGAAATCAAATCTATTTTCGCTTTATCACAACCTGAATCTCCTCACGCGGGACTATATGACCTAAGACCACACCATGTGTAACCATAAAATGACACTTTTCATAATTCAGCAATAAATTCATAGACACACACCGTTCAAGTACTCTACTCAAGTTGTCTGGGCATGCATCAAAAGTGTCACCATGCACCGTAAAATCATCCATAAAGACCTCAATAAAATTACCAATCATGTCAGAGAATATACCGGTAACCAACCTCTGAAAGGTTCCAGGCGCATTGCACAAACCAAAAGACATACGTCTAAATGCAAAAGTGCCAAATGGACATGTGAAAGTAGTTTTATCCTGGTCCTCAGGCGCGATAGGGAGTTGATTATAGCCCGAAAAACCATCAAGAAAACAAAAATAGGGCTTACCTGCCAACTTGTCCAACATCTGATCAATAAATGGAAGAGGAAAGTGATCCTTACGCGTCACTACATTCAATTTCCTGTAGTCTATGCACATACGCCATCCATTTTTGACACGTGTAGTTACCATCTCGCCGGCTTCATTTTTCTCAAATGCGATGCCCGTCTTTTTCGGCACCACGTGTATAGGACGTACCCACTGGCTATCTGAAATAGGGTAGATAACATCAGCATCTAAAAGTTTTTGTACCTCCTTGCGTACTACCTCCATCATCACTGGGTTCAAGCGACGCTGCGGCTCTCTCGAAGGCTTAGCCCCATCTTCGAGCAGAATTCTATGCATGCACACCACCAAGCTTATCCCTCGTATGTCCCCAAGCGTCCAACCTATAGCCAATTTGTTAATTTTAAGTACCTCTATGAGCTTCTGCTCTTGCTCATCCTCAAGTCCGCTCTTGATGATCACTGGGAGTGTCATTTTTGCTCAAAAAAGCGTACTTCAAATGCTCAGGAAGAGGTTTCAGTTCTACAACCGGTGCCTGCACAGAAGAAGGCAACGAAGAATTAGTTTTAAATAACTGAATTTGATTAACCTCGTACCTGGGCGTCAGAGGATGAGAAATGTCAAGTTGTGCGAGTATGGGCCGTATATCCTCGTAGGGAGCATAAGAATCCTCCTATGTAAAAATGGCGCTCTCCAATGCTATCCTCAATAGGTCTTCGTCGCTGGTGCTTTGTGTCTCTTGTACCACATCGTCTAACGCATCCAATGCATTTACCGTCGCGTGCTCAGGTGGGTGTTGCATATCTTTGAATAAATCAAATTTTATCGTCTCGTCTTCCACGTCCATGGTCAGCACCTTAGAGTTGCAATCAACCTTCATCTTTGACGTTTTCAAGAAGGGGCGACCAAGTAAAATAGGTGGATGATCAGCCGGGTCACTACCATCCATTCTGAGCACGTAGAAGTCAGCTGGAAAGATCAAGTCACCAACCTGCACTAAAACATCTTCAATGATACCTTTAGGTCGCTTACAGGATCTATCAACCAATTAAATCGTTAGTCCAGGTGGCTTTAAAGGTCCAATACATAATCTCAAATACAAAGAGTAGGGCAAAACATTTATAGACGCACCGAGATCAAGCATGCAATTTTCAATTCTAATGTTGCCAGTAACACAAGGGATGGTGAACATACCTGGGTCTCCGCACTTAGGAGGTATCTTTTTTTGAATAACTACAGAAACGTTAGCGTTAAACGTTACCTGCTCAGGTTGAGTTGAACGGCGGCGGTTGGTACACAACTCCTTGAGAAATTTAGCGTAGCGTGGAATCTGTTTAATCGCCTCGAGTTGGGGAATATTAATTTCAACCCTTTTGAAGAGATCCCACATTTTCTTGTCGATCAATTGCGTCCTAGGAGCCTTAACCTGCAATGGAAATAGCAAAGGAGGGTCAGTACGGCGAAATTCAGAATTCAAGTTAGGGATTACCGTGCCGGGAGAAGACGTTATGTCGCCGCGCGGATCGTTAATGATCGTTAATGTTCTCTTCTGGCGCGGCAATAATGTTCTCTTGTGGCGCGGTCCTTGTGTTGACCGCGTCCTCTTCACACTTTGACGGCGCGCCTGGAGAAGACATTAAACCGTCGCGCGCCATAGTAATGTCCTCTTCGGGCGTCGTACCCCCCGACTTCGTTTGCTTTCTGACCTCGTTTGCATCCTTGAGCACCTTCCCTCTCCTCAAAGTCATAGCACTAACATTTCCCTTCGGGTTGGGGACCGTCTGAGATGGTAATTTGCCCTGGTCATTCTTCAACTCATTGACGACCGTGATCAACTGTGACATTTGCTTTGATAACACCGCAATGGCACCATCCGTTTTTGCTTGGTATTGTTGAAGATTCACTGCAAAATCATTAACGGTTAGCGGGTTATTCTGATCTGGCTGATTATAGTTCTTTCTTTGTTGGGTACTGATCCGTGCTGTTGTGACCCTCTTGCTACTGACGAAATGATGGTCGATAATACTGGGTCTGCTATTGAGGCGCAGCTTGCTCCCTAGGAAATCCACCCTCGTTCTTCCAACTATATCCATTCGCAGCTAATCCAAATTTCCTCTGAGGCGGTCTATTGTTGAAATTCTGATGTCCTCCTAAAGCGTTCACCTCTGCTGAATTGTCTTCGTACAAGGATCGACACGAATCAGTCTTGTGGCTGACAGCACCACAAAATTCACAAGGCTTCACCACATTAGCTTGTCCCACCATCATCTTCTGTATCATGTCCTTCAACTCTTTGATTTCTGTAGCCATCTGATTGTTGGACGAGTCTGCCTGTGATACATTCCTTGTTCTGCTCGTATCATCCCTTCGAGTGGTCTCCTCCCTGAAACGAGCACTCTCAGCGGTCTCATTAATCAAATTACGTACCTCAGACGGTGTCAAGTTCAGCACTGTGCCACCAGCTGCGGCATCCAATAACATACGCTCGAGTGGTCTCAATCCATTCAAAAGATATTCCACCAACATCCTTTCCGGGACTCCTAAGTTACAGCAGCTTTGCTCCAATGAGTTGAACCTCTCCATGTAGTCATACATCAACTCGCTTGGTCCTTGTTTGATTTTGACAGCTCTCTCCTCACTTGAGTCGCTTTAGCCGGAGGGTAATATTTGTCGAGGAATTTCCTTTGCATTTGGTCCCATGTTCTTATACTTCCTAAAGGAAAAGACAAAAACCACGATTTTGCTAAGTCAGTTAAACTCAAAGGAAATACTCTTAGCTTAAACCTGTCCTCCGAAGCTGCGTATGGTCTCAATGTTTGGCAGATTGCGGTGAACTCTTGTAAATGCCTCTTCGCGACCTCTCCCGGTAATCCTCCAAATTTGGGTAAGTGATGCACCACAGCAGTCTTTATCTCAAAATCGTCCTCTTCTATGCCAGTATTGATGCACCATGGCTGCTCATCGAAGTTTGGTGCAGACAGCTCTCTCATCATTGGTTTCGGT
The DNA here is from genome assembly GCA_963678935.1 of Umbilicus rupestris. Classification (NCBI taxonomy): domain Eukaryota; kingdom Viridiplantae; phylum Streptophyta; class Magnoliopsida; order Saxifragales; family Crassulaceae; genus Umbilicus; species Umbilicus rupestris. The sequence continues at coordinate 3,087,939 of OY787617.1, forward strand.
CTGTGGGCACGCCTGTATGGCTGATGCCCGTAAGGCTGCTGCTGCACATATTGCTGAGGCGGTGGGTTAGGCTCATTGAAACCTCCGGCTCGTGCCCCTGCATCCCTAGCCAGAAATTCTCTTTCGCAAAGTTCCCTCTGACGTGCTCTAAATATTCGCTCAGGCTCTTCATAGAATTGTGGAATTTGTTCATCCTGATTTTGTTCGTTGTTTTGGCAGCCATCACCATTAACACTACCTGCGTGCGACATGCTGGAAAGAGCAATTTACTACAACACAAAAATAACACAAAAAAATAATCGAAAACTAAATATAAAAAAAGGAAAAGAAACTCTTCACTGTAGCAGTTCCCCGGCAACGACGCCAAAAGTTGACGCGGGTCGTTGTGCGCGCCAAACTTGTATTTATATTTTCAAGCTTTTAGCTAGTGTAGCGGCAAGCAAGGGTCGAACCCAATAGAACTGACTGTGAAACGATTTCCTGTAAATACTGAACTAAAGGGGGTTTAAGTAAATGGTCGCAAGAACGAATGTAAGCAAAGTGTGAATGTCAATCGAGAGAAGTATTCAGCTCAGGGAATTCAATAATGACTGTTATCATCGACTTCTAAAGATACGATTCTATTCAAACGTTTGGTCACTCCGACAAAGGTAATAACCTAAAGTATCTCGACAAAGGTGATACTAAGCCTAGATTCTACTACTTGTTTCCACGACAAAGCTTCGATAAGAGTTAATAATCAGAATTAATGAGCGGATAGTTTCACGACAAAGTATACGCTAAGCAATTTAAGATCCAGAACTTACGATTGAATAGAAACACGCATTAAATCCAAGTCTCAAACATGTATGTCATCAATTGAAAACCCTAAACTGAAATAGAAATTTAGCTACTCATAGTCATAACTGAAAAATACATCAAACTGAAAAGAATGAAAATATTGTTCACGATCATTGTTCACGCCGGAAACACTATTCACGCAGAAACTCCAAAATTCCGTCCGGTTCTCTCCTCCAAACCTCTGTCTCGTCAAAACTGCCGTCTCTTCTCTAATTACGAAACCCTAATTGAGATCGGGCTCTAAAAATTGATTTCGGGCCGCAGGCCCGATTGCTGACGTCATCATAAGCTGACCGAGCCCCGGAGAAGACATTAAGTTGGGCGCGCGGTGCTAATGTTGCCTGCTGGCGCCGAACTCACTGAAATGCACAACCATTTCCTTCGATGCTCGATTTTTTCACTAAAAATACCGTTTTCAGACGCAAGTCTCTTTTCATGTACTCCGAACACCGGAAATGCAAACAATACTAAAAAGTAACTGTTCACATAAAAACATGTCAAAATAGTTGGGTTTAAACGGTTTAGCGAGTCGTATAAATACGCCCCATCAGCTATCCCTGATCACAACCCTAAACCCAGTCCTGAGTCAGCCATACCTGATCCTAACCCTAGTGATGCAATAGAGGCCCTACAGGAGTCTTCCCAGAGAGAGTTACAGAATTACCAGCTAGCCAGATATAGAGCTAGAAGAGAGATTAGAGCTCCAACGAGATTTTATGAGACTGACTTAGTGTATAGTGCACTGTTATCTGCCGATAAGATCACCTCCTAAGAACATGAAACCTTCTTAGAAGCCATAAACTCCAGTGATAGTGAAAAATGGTTTGAAGCCATGAGAGACGAGATAAATTCCCTTAAGGTAAATAAGATTTGGGTCTTAGTTGAGAAGTCTAGTTCACAGAAAGTGGTGGAGTGTAGGTGGTTATTTAAGTTAAAGGAGGGTCTAAGTGAGGCCGATCCCCCTAGATACAAAGTCAGGTTAGTGGCTAAGGTATACCCAGCGGGAATGGGTAGATTACAATGAAATTTTCTCTCTTGTTGTTAAATTTGAAACCATTAGAATGTTGTTGTCATTTGTTGCTTGCCATGATTTAGAGATAGAGCAATTAGATGTTAAGACAGCTTTTCTGCATGGTGAATTAGATGAGAAAATTTATATGAGACAATCAGAAGGTTTTGTGAGTGATAAATTTCCTGAGCATGTTTTTTTCTGAAAAAATCATTGTATGGCTTAAAACAAAGCCCTAGACAGTGGTACAAAAAATTTGATTCATATGTTCTAAGTATTTGTTTTATTAGAAGCAATTTTGACAATTGTTTTTACTTCTCTGCTGTTAATGATGTCCCTGTCTTTATCTTGTTGTATGTCGATGATATGCTATTAATCAGCAAGTCTGTTGCTTTAATAAATAGATTAACGTCTGATTTAAATTCAGCTTTTGATATGAAAGATTTAGGACATGCAAAGAAAATATTGGGTATGATCATTGATAGGGATAGAAGTAGGAAGTTCCTAAAACTTCATCAAAAGTCATACTTAGAAAAGGTAGTCAGGAAATTTGGAAATATGTCATGTAAACCTGTTGTCATACCTTTATCTCCTCATTTTATTCTTAGCAGGTCACAATGCCCCAACTCCAAGTCTGATGCATTAAAAATGGAAGTCATTCATTATGCTAATGCAATTGGTTCATTAATGTATGCTATGATTAGTACTAGGCGAGTCATTTGTCATTTCTTTGCTTAGACGATATATGTCAAATCATGGTATCGAACATTGGCATGCATTAAAATGTGTGATTGCATATGTTGCTAGAACTGTGAGTACTGGATTGTGTTATGAGAATAGGGAAAATGAGTATGAATTGATTGGTTATGTAGATGCAGATTTTGCTGGTGATAGGGATTCTAGAAAATCCACAACTGGTTATTGTTTTATGATAGGTTCTAATTGTATTGCATAGAAATCTCAGGATCAACCTTTTAGTTGCGTTATCAACTACTGAATCTGAATATGTAGCATTGTGTGATGCTGTTAAATAAGTTGTTTGTTTAAAAGGATTGTTAAAAGAGGCATGTCTACTTCATAAACATGTTCTGATATGTCCAGATAGTCAATCTGCAATTCATTTAAGCAAGAACCTTGTATACCATGAAGAACTAAACATATAGATATTAAGTTTAATTACATAAGGGAATTACTTGCTACTGGAATTGTTAAATTGTTTAAAGTAGATACCTCTGACAATCCTGCTGATTTTGGCACCAAAGTTGTGAATAATGCCAAATTCAAGCATTGCTTGGATTTGTTGTGCATTGAGTGATTTGTGGTGCAGGTGGAGCAATGAAATTGCTGAGTTCGGTTTGCACTAGGTTCCCCAGAAGATTGGTTGTTGCTGCTGCCATGATTCAGGTGGAGAATGTTGGTGAATCAAGGCTCTTCAGCGACGGCTTAGTGGCGTGGCTATTGCTGCCAATGGGCTGGGCTTTCATCCGACGACTGAGGTTGAAGATGCCAGATGAGCGACTAAGATGCAATTACAAGAAAAGCAAGACTGCGTCGTTTCATCTATAAGGTTGGAGCTGCCTTAGGGTTAGGTCACGAAATCAGATCTGTAATTGTTGCTTCCTCTCTCTCCCGAATCCAAGCTCTGCGAAGCTCTGAGTTTTTTGTGTTCTCCGTTCGCTGTTGCAATCCTGTTGAGAGTGTGTTGAGGGTTGCGTCCCTGCTTGGCTTCGTGTTGTGGGCTGTAATAGTTAGCGGAGAGGAGGGAAAGAGAGGTTGTATTGAATGATTTCTGGTAGAGTTTCTAGCGATAGTGTAGACCGAGCTCCGGCAATGAGCTCAACGTGGATGTAGGTTCATCTGAACCAAACCACGGGAAAAATTCCAAGTGTATTCGTTCTTTAATTTTTCGTTTCTGCGATTGTTAGATTTGTTAGTTTGGGGTTAGGGTTAAGGGTAGCAATCGGGTAAGAAATACTACAAGTTGTCTGCAAGTTACACACCTTAACAAAATGACATAGATGAGTGGAAGAACAAAACCATACTTGAGATGGCCAAAAATATATTAAAGGTCAAGAAGCTATAAATGTCATATTGGATTCAAGTTGTAGCACGTGGAGTATTATTATTGAACCGTGTACCACAAACGCGGCTCATGGAAAAACACCACATGAAGTAAGGATTGACGTGAAGACAGATGTATGTTGCCTAAGAATATTTGGGTGTGTCGCACATCTTCATGTACTAGATGAGCAACAAAAACAGCTAGACAATAAGACTATGCAATGTATCTTCATTTGGATATAATGTTGATACGAAGGGTTATAAATTATATGCTACATAAATAAAGAATTAATTATCATTCTAGATATGTAGTTTCCTGAAGATGAGACTTGAGATTTAACTCAAAAGGATAATACAGACCCTTGTGTCATTAATAAATAAGATTCCTAGAAAACAAAAGCGCACCAATTGATTCACTTGACATATAAGCTTATCCGAAGTCCAATGTTTTTCAAGCACGGCAAAAATTACCACTAATTTATTTTCAAGATTATGTGCTCAACTGAGATGATGAGGTAGACATTACTGGTGAAACCATAGCGAGTTCTTATTTATTTCTAGATTGTGATCTTTTGACATTAGAAATTAAGACAAACGATGAAATATGAAATATGAGTTCAGGCTATGAATGTTGATATGACTTTGATTTTAGAGAATGATACATGGGAGATGAAACCTTTAGGAATGCAAGGATAGTCATTAAAGGATTCATGTGAAAGCTTGACACTGACTATTTTGAGGTACTTGCACTAATTGCTAAAATGAACATCATTCAAATGATTGTAATACTTACTACCCAAAATAAGTTGAAGATATTTCAGATGAACGTGAAGTTAACATTGTCTCAGATGAACGTAAGTTAACATTCTTGAATGGAGTTCTGAAAGAGTATGTTTATGTGTTCAGCCACCTGCTAATGTCAAAAAAAAAAAAGAATTAAATATATAAACCTAAATAGGCATCATAAACATGATAAATACATATATCAAGTTGAATACAAAAATAGACATGTTGATAGTTTGTTTGTATTAGGATGTTATCATATTCACATGAAGTTCAGAGGCAGTGTTCACCGAGTTCAGAGATGCAATGGCTCATCAATATGAGAAAATTTACATGTGATTGATGTCTTACTTCTTAGGCATTGAAGTTGAGCAGGCTCATTTTGAAATCTTTATTTCACAAAAGTAATATGTCCAGTGATGATGCAGTATGGCACTCTTTGACAAAACCAGCACTAGTGAATAAGCGGTTGAACAAGCTGTTGCTATAGCCGGAGCTGGTTCAGGAAGTTGTAGCATCTGTTTGTCAGCAGCAGCTCGGATCTTCGCAGAAGGAGCTTGGCAGTGCATCCATTAGCATCAAGGGAGTTCCTAAATTCTCAGAGTCTGATCATAGCTTGATCTGGAAAGCCAATTCAGAGCAGCGATTGCTTGTTGGTTGATCAAGGGAGGCCGGGAAGTAATTATCGAGTGGAGGTACTCAGGCAATTGGCAGGAGGCCAGGTCTCGCTAGTGACAGGTGGTCACTGAGTGAGGGGGAGTGCTCCAGAGTGTGCAGCGCTCGTGGAGAGGTTCGATAGGCTCAGCAGAAGGCTTGGAGCGACGCGGACAGTTTTGGTACCAGATGTGTGCTACAGCAGGTGCTATAGCAACCTGCAGATAACATTGAATTAATTAGAATAGGCTGAGTCTGTGGGATCAGAGTTGTAGCTATTCTGAATTATTTTATGTCTGTAGGTGTGCATTACACAAGTCAAAGCTTGTTCTGATTGTGTGATTAGTTTAGATCAGGTAGCATAGGTGTCGTGAGTCGAACCGTGTTGTACTGTGGACCTGAGAAACTAGTGGATTAAGGGTTGGAGTTCAGCCCTTCCCAGACGTAGGCAGATTGGCCGAACTGGGTGAACAAATCTTTGTTCCTTGTTCTATCTTCCTGCATCAGATTTGAGTGTTTAAGAGTGTGCTGTAGCAACTGCTTGTTCACAATCTGCAACTCAGAGGTGCTGCGAAATTCAATTGGTATCAGAGCTAGAGCTCAACATACAGAGTCAAGATCCTATGCACCTGGCTGAGAAGAGCAAGAAAATGAAGGAAGGACAAAGCACAAGCCGTCCTCCACTGCTAGAAGAAAGCAACTATGGCTACTGGAAGGCTAGGATGAAGGCGTTCCTCAAGGCTATTGATGAGAAACTGTGGAAAGCTGTGGTGACAGAGTGGGCTCCTCCCAGAACCACTGATGAAAAAGGAGTCACTCGGAAGAAACCTGAAGAGCAGTGGACTGAAGAAGAGGATGTTGCAGCAGCTGGCAATTCAAAAGCCTTGAATGCAATCTTTGCTGCTGTGGATGCCAACAACTTCAGATTAATCTTCAATTGTGACATTGCAAAGCAAGCTTGGGAGATCTTGGAAGTTGCTCATGAGAGGACTGACAAAGTGAAGATATCCAGAATGCAGATGATTACTTCACAGTTTGAAGGTCTAAAAATGCAGGAGGAGGAAACCATCACAGAATTCAATGCCAAGCTGTGTGACCTATCAAATGAAGCTCATGCTCTTGGAGAACCTATCCCTGAAGAAAAGCTAATTAGGAAGGTCCTCAGATCATTGTCATCCAGATTTGACATGAAGGTGACAGCCATTGAGGAAGCTCGGAATGTTAGGCACATGAGGCTGGAAGAATTAATTGGGTCTCTCAAGCAGTTTGAGATGAAGCTAGTCAAAGAAGATGCTCCCCTCAAAAGAAAAAACATTTGATTGAAAGTTGAAACATAAGAGAAGAAGCCCTCAGCTGATGATCAACTAAGTTTACTGGTAAAAAATCTGGGAAAATTCTTGAAAAACATGGAAACAAGGTCTGGTCAGACCTCAACCTCTCGAAGATAATCCAGAAGAGGTGGAGGAAATCAGAGAAGAGCTAAAGAACAGGCCCAAGAGGAAGAAGAAAAGAAAGAAAGAAGGAAAGGCATCCAGTGCTGGAATTGTGAGGGATATGGTCATCGAAAGGCTGACTGTACTGGCAAACCACTGTCAAACACAGATCAGAAAAACAACAACTCTATGTCAGCAAACTGGAGTGAAGAGGATACTAATCTCAGTGGAGATGAATATCACATGGCCAGGTCCTGATCCACTCGAAAAGTGGTGAGAAAGAGGTACAGAAATGTGAACGAGGATCTGCTACAGCAATCTCTGCATCATCTCCACACTACTGGAAGAGAGACCTTTCGCAGATATCAAAGGTGTTACAAATGTGGTCATAGTGGACACATTAAGAGAAACTGTCCTTTCACCTCGACTCGTCAGAATCTCCCTAAGATCTCTTGTCAGCAGAGAAGATCCAAGATGATACACATTGCCTTGGTTAGCACAGCTAGAGTAACTCATAAAGAAAGCTGGTACTTTGACAGTGGATGCTCAGGGCACATGGCTGGAGAGAGAACCTTCCTCAAGAATGTTAAACCTTGTTCAGAGCAACATTTTAAGTTCGGAAATGGACTGAAAGGTAGAATTCTAGGAAAGGGGACCCTGGCTGTCACAGGACTGCCTCCTCTGGAAAATGTCATGCTAGTGGAAGGATTAAAGGCAAACCTCATAAGCATCAGCCAGCTCTGTGACGGGACTCACCATGTAAAATTCACTCAAAATTCCTGTCAAGTCTACAACAATCTAGGAGAGTGCATACTGCATGGTTCCAGATCAAAGAACAATTACTATCTTCTCAAAGTTGGTGAAGCCCACTCCTTATCAGCATGCTTGATGACCAGCACAGAAAAAATGAATCTGTGGCACGGGCGGAAGGGTCACATCAACCTAAGAACCCAGAAAAAGATTGCGGCAGAAGGGTTGGTCAGGGGCATTCCAGAAATCAAAGGTGAATTCAGGACTATTTGTGGAGAGTGCCAGATAGGAAAGCAGAAAAAAGCTTCTCACCTCAAAACGACCACCGTCAACACTGTCAGACCTCTGCAGCTGCTACACATGGACCTAATGGGACCAATGGAGGTAGAGAATCTTGGAAGGAAGAGGTATGCTTTTGTGTGCGTGGATGATTATACAAGATTTACCTGGATTGATTTTATCAGGGAAAAATCAGACACAGGAGGAGCTATAGCAACCCTTGTCTCTCGTCTTGAGCAACAGAAGAATCTCAGAACCTCAGCTATAAGGAGTGATCATGGAAGAGAGTTTAAGAATGAAACTGCTGACAAATTCTGCAATGACCGGGGGATTACCCATCAATACTCCTCACCGATCACCCCTCAGCAAAATGGTGTAGTGGAGCGTAAGAATCGAACCATCCAAGAAATGGCCCAGGTTATGATTCATGCCAAGAAAATTCCTCTGCGTTTTTGGGCTGAAGTAATGAGTATTGCTTGCTACATCCTTAACTAAGTCACCATACGAAAAGGGACCAAGCAAACATGCTATGAGCTCTGGAATCAGAAGAAGCCTACGGTGAAATACTTTCACATATTTGGAAGCGACTGCTACATTTTGAGAGATCGGGAATACCGAAGAAAGCTCGATCCCAAGAGTGACCGTGCAATATTCTTGGGTTATTCAGTCAACAGCCGTGCCTATCGTGTTTACAATGAAAGAACTGGAACAATGATGGAATCCATCAACGTTGTCATCAATGACATGGAAGAAGAAATCCCCACAAGTCCAAAAAATGAAGACTCTGACTCAGAAAGAGGCACAAGTAATCATGACAGAAGTAAAAAAGAAGTGGGACCAGAAGATGCTACAGCAGATACTGAAGTAGAAAGTACTGATCAACAAACAGACAACTCAGTCACTGGGCAAGATGACAGAGAACCTCTCCCATCATCGAGACAACCTCCAAAGAAGATACAGAGAAATCATCCACCGGACAATGTAATTGGAACTACGGAAGGGAGAAGAACCAGAAGCTCGTCTCTCTTCAGCTCCTGCGACTAGATCTGCAATTCTTGCTTCATATCCCTACAGAGCCAAGGAACATCACAAAAGCAATGAGTGATGAATATTGGTTGCTGGCTATGCAGGAAGAGTTGGCTGAGTTCGAAAGACATGATGTGTGGGACCTTGTGCCCAGACCTGAAGGGAAAAACATCATAGGGACCAAGTGGATCTTCAAAAATAAGTTAGATGAAAAAGGAAACATTACAAGAAATAAGGCCAGACTCGTTGCACAAGGGTACACTCAGATTGAGGGAGTGGATTTTGAAGAAACATTCGCACCTATTGCTCGATTGGAAGCCATCAGACTTCTCCTGGCCTTATCATGTCATCTTGGATTCAGACTCTACCAAATGGATGTCAAGAGTGCCTTCTTGAATGGGGATCTGTCAGAAGAAGTATATGTGGCTCAGCCAAAGGGATTTGAAGACCCTCATTATCCCCATCATGTTTACAAGCTGAAGAAAGCCCTGTACGGGCTTAAGCAAGCACCAAGAGCCTGGTATGAGCGATTAACCATCTACCTGGAGAAACATGGCTATGACGAGGAGGAACCGACAAAACTCTCTTCGTAAAAAGAACCAAGTCAGATCTCGTCATTGGTCAAATTTTATGTGGATGACATTGTGTTTGGCTCCAAGTCACAGCGGTTGGTGAAGTAGCTTGTGGAGCAGATGAAACAAGAATTCAAAATGAGCATGGTGGGTGAGCTGTCTTATTTTCTGGGTCTAGAAGTAGCTCAGAAAGATGAAGGGATATTCATATCACAGACCAAATATAGCAGGAATCTGGTGAAGAAGTTTCAGGTTTGTAAAGCCAGCCACAAGCGCACTCCTGCGGCAACTCACATCAAAGTTGGCAAAGACGTAGCTGGGGTTGAAGTAAATCAGTCCACCTACCGAAGTATGATTGGAAGTCTTCTGTACCTAACTGCTAGCCGTCCAAACATATCTTTCTCAGTTGGAGTGTATGCTCCTTTCCAAGCTAGCCCGAAGGAAAGCCACTTCCAATTAGTAAAGAGGATCATTCGGTATGTAGCAGGAACAGTGAATTATGGTCTGTGGTACTCGAAGGATACAAATGCAAATCTGGTAGGATACAGTGATGCAGATTGGGCTGGATGTTTAGAAGATTGAAAGAGCACTTCTGGAGGGTGCTTCTTCTTGGGGAATAATCTGGTATCCTGGTTCAGTCGAAAGCAGAACAATATTTCCCTCTCCACAGCTGAGGCAGAATACATTGCCGCCGGGAGTTGCTGTGCTCAACTGCTCTGGATGAAGCAGATGCTCACCGAGTATGGGATGCCTCAAAATGAAATGGTCTTGTACTGTGACAATCTGAGTGCTACTAGTATTTCCAAGAACCCAGTACAACATTCGAGGACCAAGCATATTGATATCAGGCACCACTTCATTCGTGATTTGATGGAGAAGAAAACGATTGCTCTACAGCATATTGGTACAGAAAATCAGCTTGCAGACATCTTCACAAAACCCCTGGATACTGCCAGATTCGAAGCACTGAGATCCTCGTTGGATCTCTGTGTCATGTCCTCCTGAGCTCTGAAGTGTTTCCCCTTTGTCCATTTCTGCCAAAAATAGGGAGAGCAAGTCAATGCCCACTGATTGATCTCCACTGTTGAACTTTTGTATTGAAGCCCTGCGTGGCTATGCTGATCCTAAGGCCGAGTGTGGCCACAACTTCTTTTATTTTGAAACTGTTATTAAGTAGTGTTATGTTTATTTTTCGTGGAAGACTTCATCTGTGGCTAAAGGTTTTGTCAAAATGTCAAGGGGGAGATTGATGATGCAGTATGGCAGTCTTTGACAAAACCAGCACTAGTGAACAAGCGGCTGAACAAGCTGTTGCTATAGCCGGAGCTGGTTCAAGAAGCTGTAGCATCTGTTCGTCAGCAGCAGCTCGGATCTTCGTAGAAGGAGCTGGCAGTGCATCCATTAGCATCAAGGGAGTTCCTAAATTCTCAGAATCTGATCATAGCTTGATCTGGGAAGCCAATTCAGAGCAGCGATTGCTTGTTCGTTGATCAAGGACACACACCTATTTTAAGAAGAGGGAGGGAAGATTGAGAGGGATTGGGAATGAATGCAATGAATACATCGCCAAATGTGACAGTATATGCATATTATACAATGCAGCGAAGCATATAAGTTAAGGCTGTCACCTGAAAAGATTTTGAGAAACAGAAGCCAACTTATCATGAATTCTATACAGCATCACTGATGGAAAATGAAATGAGTTTACAGACAGTTCTTGTTCTTCTTCATGATACGTTCGATTCTGCTAATCAGATTTGTATTTTAACGCTCCCTGTTAATGTCATCACCTGGTGGCATTTCAGACAGAGGAAGCCTCCTGGGCATGGCTGATCCTGATGCCACAAGTCCATCTGAGGACAATGATATTCCAACAGATCCTGATGACGTCCCCAGAAACCGTCCAATTACGGCTGAAGAAGAGGTGGGATGGTTGCATCTGAAGATTCCCATTGGATGGTCAAATATGCAACTAGGTCCAAATTTGCAAATACCATAGCGAGAATAGAAGACACATAAAGGCTCTCCCTGCAAAGCAATGAAATGTTAGTTTGTCAAAAGATGATAGTGCAGAAGATAACTAGAAAGATACTTTTTGCAGACATCATACAATTGCTAAAATTCTGAATGTAAGAATTACCTGGCGTAAAGTATTGCTTATTCTCAACACTCCCCCTCAATTTGAAGAAATGGCACACTGCTCCCCCTCGAGCATTACTTCGCTACTATCTCTTGTAGCGTCTCAAATCTATCGTAGGTGCGGGCTCACGCGACTCCCTCCACTCGGGGTTCTTGACCTACGGTAACCCTTAGTCGCCCTGCGACTTGCTGGCCCAACCAGTCTGTAGCTGCCCTGCAGCTTCCTCATACTTGGGGTGTCTTTTACTCATGCCCTTAACCATTTTTGATTGTCCCACACGCTTCATACTCGTCCCAGATCTAACCATGGGCTTTGATACCATGTTGATTTTCACTAGCTCATATACAGATATGGTCTTTTATGACTCAAAAGCTCAAGCTTGTGAGTCATGGTTCCATATCTATTTATAAGCTAGTCATTCTACCATCTCCTTGGCGATGTGGGACATTTCTTCTAATTGCTTATTCTCAACATAAAGGAAGCCCGAAAGGACTGAGAGTAGAATCTGGAGCAGGAATTACGCTCTCCCTGGGATGATGGAATCTACAAACTATGCCGAACTTACAATCTCCAGTTTTCATGTAAAACTGGCATTCTGGTTGACCTGGCCTTTCTGGAAATACATTATTATTGGGCAAGGCATACATCCCCATCGGAACGGCACTAGCACGATACTGAGAATATGCTGCTTGAGATACTGGGTTCAACTCACGTGAGGTTCCATAAACCTGATTATTTCCTACTGCTTGATGCTGACCTTCAGTTGAAGACATTGATCCCATTTGACCCTGTAACAGCTCAAAATGACACAAGACACATCTTTACTTGTTACTCATTTAAACTTGAGAGGGGGAACATCTTCAAACGGGAAGCAGTTAGCATAGACACAATGTTAATGTAGAAATATGCCTGAATTATTGGGTGATGCAGCTGTCAAAGTTAGTATGATACAAAGCTGAGTCGGTTGTTATTATACGAGTATAAGGAAAGGATGCAACCACTAACAACATGACATTAGTTGTTCAAAGTTTGATATCTCTTTTGCAGCTTTCATGGTGATACTCTCTTTGCAGACTAAATAGATATGAACCGAACTAAACTGGTATTATGAAGCTCAGTGTACAAAAAACCTAAAATATTTGTCTCACTAATGAACACTTAAGATCATGAATCTTGACGGAACAATGTTTGTACTCTCTACCAAAAGAAAACTGTTGCCACTGAAAGGAATATGCATGAACTACATAACCCAAGCACTTGGCAGTTTTTGATGCAAACAGGCACATCTCACAAAATTGCAGCGCATGAAGGAATGGTAAACCAGGAATCGATACCACGCCAGTAGGTAATATCAATGGCGCATAACTTGAAGCACATTGCCATCGTGGACTAGCTGCCCTTGACATAGGCCAGTTTGTGAATCCTCCAGGATGTGTTTGCGGACTAGGCCGAATGATAAGCAGGAGAACCACTCACAGAAACCATCATATTCGATGGCTGAGGATGGTGAAACTTACATGTGCCTCCAAACTTACACTCCCCTGTTCTCAGATAATATGCACACTCCTTCTCATTCTGCAGTTAACAATAACAGCATGCTTCGCCTACTCAGTTATTGGTATTTGGTAATTAATTGTGGATATGGGGCTAATGTCAAGATGCATGCTTAATATCAAGAAGAGACTAGATGCGCCATAGTAGACAGCGTATGTTTTCCATACACAAATTTTTATACCTTACAATAAATGACTGACTGTATCTACTTCTACTCACTATCTTTATTTTTAAGCCACATGCCACGAGTAGTAATGTATTACACTATCTATCATGAACAATAAAAGTCCATAAGATCGAGCAATGGCTATGAAGCGCTGCTTCCATCAACTTGAAGCTTGAAAAACTGTATTATATATATTAAAACCTTCTAAGCTTACTCATATCTTTCATTTAGTTATGTGGGGACCATTCGTTGTAATGTAAATAAGTGTCTTTGTCTTACTTAGGCAACAATTCAAAAGACTTGTGCCATAAATTTATACTTCAATAGTTGATAACTGAAAGATGCATGTTCGTGCACCTGAAGTTGTCCTAAGTGAAAAATGCATCCGGTGTTACTACCATGGACCACGAGTACATAACTATTTTATCTTGTAAATGTGCTGGGTGCATGTTTCAAACTAAGCAGAAATGAGCAATGCCACAAACTTGAGACTAGGTTTGTGATTTCTATAGGTTACATCCTTCACTGCAACAACACATGGAGAATACAGTAACTGTCCAATCTTGAAGAGTGACCAAAACGTTTTCAGGTGACAGGGGCTGTTTAGGTCGATGATAGGCTACATGTAAAGAAAAGCATTCTGATAAAAGGAAAATATAAGAGTCAAACCGGGCGAATTGGATAGCCAAGGATGTTAAGAGTGACTCTTCCAGCTAAACCAGCCTTGTCCCTGGGATGATGGAATTTGCATGTCGTTCCAAACTTGCAAGTTCCAGTTGTTAAGTAATACTGAAATATAATTCAGCATGTTAAATATCACACAGATTTAAAGGAATCTTGAAAACTTGACTACATATTGTAACATTGGCGAGAAATCAAAGAGCACAATAATCTCGATGTTGTTTCTTTCTAGTGATTTGACTGCTTAGGTAAGATTCAACAGTGAACATTATGGAATGGAATTCAAACCACCAACCCTATATTATCCATCCAACACATGATACACTTGTTCCAAATTGTTGAAAAGTAAAATTTCCAACAATCATCAAAAATCAGGCCTGGTCTAATTTTCATATTTAAGACCAGGAGATGACATTTATGAAATAAATCACATAGTGATCCTAAGTTTTTAGCATACCCAGTGAATTACCACTTCCTCTGATAAATTACATGAATGACAAGGTGACTAGAAGAATGTGGTAAGTTATATGTAAACATAATATATGAAACTTTACTAATCCATTAATCCAGAGATAGGACTATCATATCATGCCTGATGTCTCTGAATTGAAATTTTTCCATTGAGCTCATGATTTATAAAGGAAGCTACATAACAGCACCTAAAGCTGAATCATCAGTTCCATACCTGACATTCAGGCTGTCCGATTCTTTCAGGGAACTCTCCCTTCGTTCTGGCATTTGCAAATATCTAAAGAAAAAAAATCTTTTATCAATTAGTTAGATGCCAGTAATTTTGCCTTCTTTTCAGGATCTCAATAGTGTTCTTTCAATGAAAAGTGAAGCATGTGAAAGAATCTCTGATAGCTGCCATCAAGCCTAGCACAGTAACCATGAATCTATCATACAACAGTTTTACCATTGTTCTATTTGGAGGGTGATTAAACCTGCATGTGGCACCAAATCTGCACATGCCTGTTCTGATGTAGTATGAACAATCTGGTTCTTCAGGACGCTCAGGGTAAGGCGCAAATTCCGTTGTTTCGGTTGACCTCGGGTTCAGTTGCCGAATTGCATCTGGATAAGAATTTTGATATCCCACTGAGTTGTAATTTCCATTACCACAAATATAAAGCAAGTTACATATAACGTCCTACAAAGGAGCATTCTATGAGGCTTAGATTGATAAGATTGTGAAAAGAACCATGGAGTCTGAAATGTGTACTCAGTGGACGAAGATATCATAGCTCCAACCAAAAGCAATGCTAGCGACAAATGGGCCTTGTCTGATCTCCGAAACTATGCAGCTACAAATATCATCCTTAGGGCATCCGCACCCGACGGAGCTTCTCAATCTCGCTGAGCAGCTCCTATTACTATTCACCAAACAGTAATAGCATTTTGAACATTTTCTGCACCAATGCAACCTCCAGGAGAAGCTCCTATTACAATTCACGATTAAAAAACACAATATTTTGTAAAGATTTTTTCGAAGATTTTTATGAATTATTATTGCCAACTTGAATATGACACGTGAAGTTATTTATGAATTATTGCTGCCAACTTGCATATGACATGTGAAGATGTTTATGAATTATTGCTGCCAACTTGAAGCTCAAGGATAGGATTTCAAAAATTTCTTCATCCAATCAAAACATGACACATGGAGATGAGGATAGACATGAAACCTCTATAAAAGAAGGTTCATACATTTTCTATGCTCACACCATCAATCTTCTTGCTTTCTTCTACGTTCTTATTTAACTCAACCATTTTCTTCTCATATGGATCCTTTCAATTTTGATGAGAGCTTTCAAATATTCCAGCAATCCATGAATCAGATGAATGATATGGCCAATTCAGCTGTTATGGATGCGGTAGTGCTAGCAACCATGGACGATGAAGACAATGTGCCTCCTCGTCGCCAACCTAATCGACCAAGAAACAGAGGACAGAGGGGGCAGAATTTGTTAGAGGACTATTTTGTTGAGCGTCCAATTTTTCCGGAAGGAGACTTTCGTCGCAGGTACCGTATGAGTAGTAATCTTTTTAATCGTATAAAGACCAAACTTTGTAACAATGATGTATATTGGCACCAACGATAAGATGCCGCTGGCGTGCTTGGCCTTCTTCCTGAGCAGAAGATGACCGGCGCTATACGAATGTTGGCATACGGTTCATGTGCAGATCAGTGTGCCGAAATCACACGGATGGGTGAATCAACAACCTTAAAATGCTTGAAGAAGTGGTGTGCTCAAGTAGTTGAGCACTATAAGGATCGATATTTAAGATCTCCTAATGCAGGAGATTTAAATCGACTACTAAGAAGGGCGGAACAACGAGGATTCCCGGGTATGATTGGGAGTATAGACTGTATGCACTGGGAATGGAAAAATTGTCCAACAGCGTGGCAGGGGTCATATTCGGGTCGTAAGGGTCGTCCAACCATTATATTAGAAGCCGTCGCATCATACGACACATGGATATGACACAGTTTTATTGGTACACCTGGAGCGCAAAATGATATCAATGTATTGTACCAATCAGACATATTTGATGGCCGCCTCGAAGGAATCTCTCCTCAGGTGACATACAAAGTGAATGGGAAAACATATGCAGACACTTACTATTTGGCTGATGGGATTTATCCAAGGTACTCTTCATTTGTGAAAACAATTCGTAATCCACAAACTGATGCTGAGAAATTATTTGCGAAGAAGCAAGAATCATATCGCAAAGATGTTGAGAGGTGCTTTGGGATCTTACAATCTCGTTGGGCAATTGTACGTCATGCAGGTGTGTGCTAAGAAAAGTGTCTTGAAAACGATTATGTTGGCTTGCATCATAATGCATAACATGATTGTTGAAGAAGAATTTATTGACGATGAGTTTGAAGAGATTGAAGAAGCAGATCCACACAACCCACACAGTGCCTATACGGTGTATGATGGACCAGTCGATCACAACGGCAGTCGGTTTCGTCATGATCCCGTTGAGAGGGTTCAACAATCTCAGGTGTCTGGTGAGCGTCTTGCAAATCTTCAGTCTGCGTATCTTCATATGCAACTTCAGAATGATTTAGTAAGTCATAATTGGTTTGTGGAAACCGGTGAACAGTTATGAATATTAGATTGAATGTATTTTTTCAGTTGTGTGTTGTAATTCCTTTGCGAGTTTTTTTTCATATGAATTTTAGTTTGATTTGAAATTTAATTTTATGAGAATAATTAAGTTTTATATTTTAAATCAAATTCGAGAGTATGAACAATTTAAATACACATAATATGTGAAATAATTGAACAACACGAAACACTTGAAATTGAAATTACATAAAGGTTAAATAACGACAAATAAAAATAAAAATACTAAAGAAATTACCCATCGTAGTGAGATGGACGGTAATAATCTGAATAGTCCTCTGAATTGTTCCCACCATCATTATTATCTTCTTCTTCCTCATATTGACGCAAAATAGCAGCTTTCCTCTTTGAGAAGTACCTCTTAGACTTTGGTGTCATTATGTCGATATTCATTTGCATAACTTTTGCTTCCTCCTCTAATTTCTTTAAATTCATGGCCTGTTCTTGCATTTTATGATTGTGCTCCATTTGCTCCCTAGCTAGTGCGAGTTGCTTTTTTTGAGTTTCCGCTATTGATTGTAAAGCTTCATCTCGGACTATGTTAGATGAAGTGGCTATATTCTTACCTTTTCTCCTCGCTTCTTTTGCCGCCTTTACTCCTGGAGGTCTTACCGGACTAGATGAACCTCCCGGATAACTTTCGGGTGTGCAAAATGCCCCATCCTCAAATGAGGAATTAATAGGGACGTTACTTGCGTGCACTTGCTCACTAGCGGGACTATGCTCGTATGTGTTAGCCGGTGGAACAATGGGGGGTGCAACGGGTGCAAATGTTTGATGTGTCTGGACTTGTTCCCAACATTCAAAATGTATGAAAGTCTTTTTTCGTTGCGCAACATACATGGTTTGAGCTTTGCGCATCTATAAATTAATAATTAAAACAAATCATTTTCAAATGAATAAATATAAATACACAATATGAAATAATTTAATACAATTATATACCTCATCTTGTATATTAGCACCCGATTCCGGATTCCTCCTTGCGTAGGCAATACAAGCCCCCCACAAAACTAAATTTTTCTTTAGCTTTCCAAACCGAGATGAAAGCGCAATTTGAGACCTAGCCTCCGTTACAATTATTTCATCGGCGCTCATCACCCAATTTGCTCGAAAATCAGCATGGATTTTTTTCCCACAACCTATCAATCTTTTGCTTGTTGCCGAATATGGGATCGACTGATTGGCGACAATAAAATATACATAATTGTACATCTTCGGACATGGACCAATTTGTAGTGGAAGTCATTTTTTGAACAAAAAATGATATGGAAATGAAGAGAAATATTGCTAATAAAGTAAGAGAGAACAAATGAAGATTGGGATACATTGAAAGTGAAATGAGAGGTCTATTTATAGTGAAAAATTGTAGAAGTTCAAAAATATTTTTTAAGATTTTTTTAAATTTTTTAAAAAAATTTCCGTTGGAAATTAATCTGGACCGTAGGATCAGATCTAGCCATTACAATATGTCCGTTGGTTACATTTGGGCTGATTGGGTTTTAGGGTTTGGACTTTGGGCTTGGAGGAGCAGCTCCTCCAGCAACCCTCCTTCTCTCCAGCAAACCCTCATTCTCTCCTCCAGCTCTCCTGGTTGCAGCTCCTCCTTCGAAGCTTCTCCTCCAGCACGCCAGCTCCTGCAGATCGTCATCGGTGCCTCTTCTTCTCCTCCCGCAGCTTCTACAATCCGCACCAGATCTGCACCGGTGCGGATGCCGTGATCCCTCTTTGCCGAGGTGTTGCTACAAATTATGCTGCTTACTATTGTCGCCGAGGTGTGGCAGGCTCTTGAGCGCATAAACTCATCCTGCTCTAGGGCGTGGGCCATCTAAGTGTGCCGATAATTAGCGACAGTGAAGAAGGGAAATATGTCTGTGTCATAATACTTTAACACCGTGAAGGGGTATGATGATACCCTCGTAACGATAGGCAAGTCTTTGAGTCATGCTTACATTTTTCTCAAATATGCTCATCGATCTAGAATCAGACTATGATCCCTTGGTATGATTAGGATTAATTGAGCCCATCTCTTAGAACGATGTGTTTGCTCAATTGCAATCTGACGGCACGCAGCCCAAACTTAATGATGCATCTTTTCAAATTAAGGGGCTTTGCTAATGCTACTTTTCACCGCAGTGCAAGTGGATGCTTCCATAAAAAAGAAGAAGAACGGTACACCTCATATTGGGGGTATGTCCTAGAGATAGAATCATGCCACGTACCATAGGAGAAAATAACTTCAATTCTTAAAGTAACCGTGATGGTGGCAATGGAGGTAGTCGACCGGTGTGCTAGATTTGTGGCCAAATCGGGCTTGTGCTGCTTCAGTGCTATAGTCGCTTTGACCACGCATATTAGGCCAATGATCTCAGGATGGCTGCAATTGCGAACCACATAGTCATATACCATCGATTCAAATTTGTATACAAACATCACTGCAACTAATCATATCAAAAGTGATCTAGATCGCTTGATAGTAAAGGATAAAATCATGGAACGATCATGTACATGTGGAAAACATTGGAAGTATGTCCATTGATCATATTTTTCATTCAAAGTTTTCTTGTACACATTTCACTCTTTTCCTCAATATTATCCTTTATGTTCTGTCTTCTTCTAAGAACCTTTTATTTTTTTCATTAAGTTCACTAAGGATAATGATGTCTTTCTTGAATTTCATCCTAAATATTTTCCTAATTAAGGATAAACCAACAAAGAAAATTCCTCTGCTCAAAGATGTGACCATGGTTTATATCCTCTTGCGATGAACCGCAAGTCAACGTCTAAATCATCCTTCATCGTTGCGCTGGCAATGGACAAGTGGCATCGTTGCTTGGCTCACCCTCCACTTCAGGTGTTCAGCAAATTCTTCGGATTTTCAACTTCCATTTCTAATGAATTCAAATAAACTATGTGTTTGTGATGCATGTCAATAAGGAAAAATTCATCAACTGCCATATTTTGTTTCAAATAAAGCTTCGTCATCTCCTTTAAAGCTTATTTACTCACATGTATGAGAACCGGATCATAAATCTGTAGGAGTTTTCAAATATTATGTCCGCTTTGTTAATGATTTTATCAAACTCACGTGGATTTATCTTCTAAAAAATAAATCAGATGTGTTTGATGTGTTTAAGCAGTTTCAGTCTAGTGTTAAACGCCTACTAAATAGATTTATCCTTTGTATGCAAACCGACTAGGGAGGCAAGTATTAAAAACTCAATTCCTTCTTTCATCGTATTGGGATTCCTCATCATGTCCTATGCCCTTATTCTTATCGGCAAATGGCAACCGAGCGTAAACATAGGCATATTGTTGAAGTTGGGTTGTCTCTTTGATGAGCGAACAAATGACCTTGTATTTGTCCACATTTTCCTATTACTTCTTGTTTGTTCCGTTATTTATAAAGTCATTTGATGCTTTCTTTGCCCATTTCAGGTTAAAAATGCGTACCACACGATATGAAGTGGCCCGAAAATCTAGATGAATTCGTCGATCGAGAGCAAAAATGAGCAAGATTGAGGCAAGCTGAAAAATTGACTCGCCCAGGCACAATCTGACTTAACCAGAGAGGTGTCCGAGTCAGATTTGATTCGGACAAGGCTTGGCCGAATCACCCTCTCCAGCTGCACGGATCAATTTGACTCGAGGAGAAGTTTGACAAGGCTTGACCGAATCCGATTGATTCGGCCAAGAAGAAGTGCTTCGCCCGGATCAGTTTGGCTCTATAAGGATTTTGACAGAATCTAAACAAGGCTTAACCGAATTAAAAGTGATTCGGCCAAGGAAGACTGACTCGCCCAGCTATGAAACTGCACGAAGTATTTGATTCGGACACTCTGTTTGAAACAACTGATTTGGGCACCGCGGGCAGTTTGGTTTTCCGGAACAGTATAAATAAGAAAGAGATGCAAATTTAGAGGGGTTTCTTCCAATTTCGAAAACCCTAGGCGATTACTCTTGCATGACTTGGAGATTTGTCGAAGATTTGGCGAAGACACACGCAATTGAAGATTCGACATCAACCCTCTACTCAACCACTACTTCCTTGCATTCATTTGGTGAACAATTTCAATTAAAAATTATGTTTTGTTTCAAACTCACCATGAGTGAGTAGTCCCATTGTAGTTGGGGTCCTTATGGATCCGTTAGGTTAGATCGTAATGCTGGACATGCTCTTTTATCTATATGAGTGAAGTTTGGTTGAAATTCTTATGCTTATTCTACATGTTAATTCTACGCACACCAAGTGTTTGACGAAACGCATGAATGAGTATGAATTGATAAAACACATATGGATGGAATGAGAATTGAACTTAGGTTGTTTAAAAGATCAAGCATTATTATTTTGGATAGCTTTTGTGTGCGAGAGTGACATTGGCAATCTCTTAGACTAAGCATAGAGCGGACTTTAGTTAACTATCAATAGACCTAGAAGTAGAGATTAGAAGACTTTTATTCTACACGATTCAATAGAGCGAGAGTTTGAGAATTATGTCACATAGGTGTCATTCCCATTCTAGAGAAGGAGCGAGAGTTGAATTTAGAATGTGTGATACTTTAGCCTAGAATAATCAACCAAATTAACTCATGAATATATTTCTGTTTTGCATTGCTAATCGCATGACCTAGGAGTGAAATATGATTCCGACTACTTTTTCTCTATTACTCTACCTCTTCATAAATTCGAACTTGTCTTTAATATTCACTAGAGATACCTCACCTAGAGGAAAAACCCCCCGTTTTATTTAGTAGACTCGCATTAGGCATTACTGTCTAGCTTTAGACTAACCTAGGTTTTTCTTGGGTTCGACTCGAGGTCACTCGGATTATTAATATTGTTTGCATACCGTGATTGGATTAATATTTATACTACCACAATTTCGACAACGTTCAAAATGGTGACGTTGCCGGGGATTAGCCATTAGTCTAGCTTGATTTTTAGTATTGCTTTATTTAGTCTACTTTCTTTCCTTTACTTTGTTGATCGTGATTGCGTGTTTGCGTGCTATTCTTGCCTACTTTAGTAAGTTCACACTTATTAACGCTTTCTTCGATAGCTTGGTAGGTGTTTGAATGCAAACTTGATCGTGCACGAAAAAAGTACAAGAACAAGCTTCCATGTCAGCACCAAATTCTGATAGTCCTCTTCCTCAAATTCAAGTTGATCAACAAATAATGGAGAATATGGACCAACCACCAGCAAGAATTACGGATCAACCGAACCCGAGGAGGCTTGGGAATGCTATTCATCAGCAAGAGAAGGACGAGAGACCGATTTGGGAATACATTCCCCCAACCAGTGGACATTATGGATCAACCATATACTTTGATGAGGGTGACGATAAAGAATTTGAGATAAAGTCGGTGCTTCTCCACATGGTAGCCGCAAATCAGTTTGAAGGGTATGGAAACACTAATGCGCATCTGGCGCAATTTACAGAATTATGTCGCACTTACAAAGTGCAGGGGATCAAACCAGAGGTCATATACATGAAAGTATTTTCATCCTCGTTAAGCGGAAAAGCCAAGGATTGGCTAATGAGCAAGAGCCGAATACCTTCCGCACTTGGGAAGAACTCACCCAAGCTTTCCTTATTCAATTCTTTCCGCCGGCAAAAACTAAGAAAATCCGGGACAGAATTTGCCAATTCACACAACAAGATGACGAGAATTTTTACGAGGCATATGAGCGCTTCAAAGAGCTACAAAGAGATTGTCCGCATCATGGGTTCAGCAACTGGCAGCTGATGCAAAGTTTTTATGATGGTATGGATCAAGACGCAAGAAACCATATGGACAAAGCGAGTGGAGGGGCAATGATGGATTTGAGAGCCTCCGATGGTTTCAAAATTATTGACAAGATAGCGCGGAACTCACATCAATGGGAGACAACCAGCAAGTTTGCGGTATTTGTTCTAGCCCGGCGCATAATGATGACTCGTGCACCGCAAAGCACTCGAACGAGTATGAGGATATTAATTACTTGGCCAAAAATCAAGGGAGAGAATATGCGCTGCCGCAAGCTAGCGGTTATCAGCCAAGGAACCCTCCAGCCCAAGTGAGATTCCATGAAGATCCAAACTTTCTGAGAAGAGCGCTGCTGAATATAGAGCCCAAACCAGCACCGCCAGGATTTGTACTAAGAAATCAGAATCAAGAATCCCCCTCCAACATATATCAGCCGAGGAGCAACTATCAAAGTGGAAATTATCAAAGACCAAATAATTTCAGCCATCAAAATCAGGGAATGCACCAAAGACACGAAGAGAAACAAAGCAGCGAGCCGTCCCTGATTTCTATTGTTGCTCAGTTGGCCGCAACTCAAGCACAGCAGCAAAAAGACAACCAGCTTATTCTTCAAAGGGTAGATCAATTGCAAGCGCACAACAAAATGCTCGAAACGCAGATTCCGCAACAAGCTGGTTCGTCCTCGAAATATCAAGGGAAGCTGCCCTCGCAACCCGATGTGAACTCCCCCGAAACGATTAATGCAATTACACTCAAAAGCGAGAGAGTTCTCGAGGAGCCGCAACCAAAGGCCAAGGTGGGAAAGGTAGCAGATGGAGTTGTCGAAGAAGGATCTTTGCCGCAGAATGCAAGTGATATACGAGAGAAGGAAAAGCCGAAGGAGCCAGCGCCCTTTATGTGCCGCCAATTTCCTTCAATCAAAGGCTGAAAATGAAGAAGGAGGATGCGCATTTCAAGCGCTTTGTGGAGATGCTGAAAAAGTTGTAGGTGACTTTGCCATTTACGGAGGTAGTCACTCAAATGCCTACCTATGCTAAATTTTTGAAAGATATTATGTCTCATAGAAGGGAAATGTATGATTTAGGCCCTATTCTTTAGAACTTAAATTTTCAGTACTTAAGTTAAGTTACGTTAAGTTAAATTCAGTTAAGTTAAGTTAAGTTAATTTACTGAAAATGAACATATTTTTAAAAAGTAAACCCACCACCACCACCACCCCAACCCACCACCACCATACCACCACCTCAACCCACCACCACCCCAACCACACCACCACCACCACCACCCCCCTCCCCCCCCACACCACCACCCCAACCACACCACAACCACCTCAACCAACGCCACACCACCACACCACCACCTCAATCCACCACCACCCCAACCCACCACCACCCCAACCACCATATACTTGTTTACTTCCGAGATACCTAAAGTTAAAAATATGTTTGTAAAAGTACTTAAGTTAAGTTAAGTTAAGTTAAATTTAGTTAAGTTAAATTCAGTTAAGTTAAGTTAAGTATAAGTTCATCTCTAAAGAACAAACCCTTAGAGCATGTAGCTTTAGACGCAAATTGTAGTGCGATAATTTAGCGCCATGCCTAGAAAGCTTAGCGATCATGGATCATTTCCTATTCCCATTTCTATTGGAGAAATTAGCATAGCTAGTGCATTGTGTGATCTAGGTGCTAGCATATCTTTAATGCGTTATTCACTTTTTAATAAGCTAGATATGGGGAAATTGACTCCAACCACGGTTAATTTGAGGTTAGCGGATCCTCTTCTAGGGCCCCTAAGGGTATCCTAGAGGACGTTCCCATCAAAGTTGGGCAATTCTATGTTCCGGTTGATTTCTACATTTTAGACATAGATGAAGATAAGGAAATTCCCATAATCCTAGGCAGACCATTTTTAAATATGGTTAAGGCTATTATAGATTGCGGGAAAGGCACAATCGAATTAAATTTTGGTAGTGAAAAGATTAAATTCGATTTGAAAAGCAATGCTTAGGACACCTAGCAATTATATGGATTGTCACTTGATTGAATCATATGATGCATATAATGTTTTTGACTCTTTTGGTGAGCTAACAAGCTAAGAGTGTGAGCTACTTGCACAAGAAAAAATAACTCGTTGTTCGCCTCTATAATAGAAATTGATGAGGACCCCGCTGAGTTTGATGGTGGCACGAACGAAATAAATTATGCGCCAAAAGATAAGAAATTCGGTGAGGGGTTGAAACCTCTTCCACTGAATCTAAAGTGTATTGAAATGGACCTAGTACTAAATTAGGAGAAATGCCATTTTATGGTAAAGAAGGTATTATGTTGGGGCATCTTGTCTCAAAAAGAGGAATTGAGGTCGATAGACCCAAGATCGACGTTAATGAGAAGCTGATACCACCGAGAGACACGAAGGGAATAAGGAGTTTCCTCGAGCACGCTGGATTTTATAGGAGGTTCATCAAGGACTTCTCAAAAATTGCTAAAAACCTCTTACAAATCTGCTATGTAATGAGGTAGAGTTCAATTTCGATGAACCGTGCCATCAAGCGTTTCAAACGCTAAAGAAAGCTTTGGTGTCTGCCCCGATTATTCAACCTCCGAACTGGGAGATTCCATTTGAGCTGATGTGTGATGCTAGCGATAGCGCTATTGGAGCAGTATTGGGTCAAAGGATAGACAAGCGTTTGCACGTGATTTATTATGTGAGAAAGGCCCTTGACTCTACACAAGAGAATTACTCGACCACAGAGAAAGAAATGCTTGCTATCGTCTATGCCTTCGAGAAATTCAGACAATACTTGATCGGGTTCAAAACAATTATCTACACGGACCATGCAGCGATCAAATATCTTATGGCAAAGAAGGAGGCGAAGTTTAGACTAATCCGATGGATTCTCCTTTTACAAGAGTTCGATGTTGAAATTAAAGACAAGAAAGGAGTGGAAAATGTAGTCGCGGATCACCTATCAAGACTGGAGCAAATTAGTGGATGTGGTGCGAGGAATGTGCCGATCGCAGACTCTTTTATTGGTGAATATTTGCTGAGTGTTGAGACAACGCAAGCTCCTTGGTATGCTGATTTTGTGAATTTTCTTGCTTGTGGAATTTTACCGGAAGGGACAAATCACAATCAAAGGAAGAAATTCCTCCATGACGTGAACCGGTATTATTGGGATGAGCCATTTCTTTATCGGCTAATGGGTTATATCGGTCGTGTATTGTTGAGGATGATCAGACGGGTAATCTACGAAGCTGCCACTCTTCCCCATATGGTGGACATGGTTCCAGCTCCAAAACAGCCGTGAAGGTTCTCCAATGCGGATTTTATTGGCCTACGTTGTCTAAGGATGCGTATGAATTTGAAAAGTCTAGTGACGCATGCCAACGCACGGGAAATATATCAAAGCGTAATGAGATGCCGCAGAAGGGAATCCTTGACGTTAAAATATTTGATTTTTGGGGGATAGACTTCATGGGGCCATTCCCATCATCAAATGGGAACAAATATATTATGGTCGCCATCGATTATGTCTCCAAATGGGTAGAGGCGGTTGCTGCTCTTTCTTGTGATGCGAATGTGGTAAGGAAGCTTTTCACCAAAATAATATTTTCAAGGTTCGGTGCGCCAAGAACAGTGGCCAGCGATAATGGATCGCACTTTAAGGAAAAACAGTTTGAAGCATTGGTCCGAAAATATGGTGTCTAGCATAAAATAGCGATGCCATACCACCCAAAAACCAGCGGCCAAATTGAGGTGTTTAATCGCGAGATCAAGGCAATATTGGAGAAGACGGTTAGTAGTTCTCGCAAGGATTGGTCAACAGAGCTCGATGAAGCGTTATGGGCTTACCGAACGGCGTTTAAGACACCAATCGGTATGTGTACGGGAAACCTTGCCATCTCCCTGTCGAACTCGAATATAAAGCCATGTGGGCTGTCAAGAAGCTGAATTTAGACTTGAAATCAGTAGGGGAGAAGAGACTACTCCAGCTTCACGAGCTCGATGAGATCAGGCTTGACTCGTATGAAATCGCCAGAATTTATAAGAGAACTTTCTCGAAGGGAGATAGCGTTTACTTTTCAACTCCAGATTCAGATTATTGCTGAGAAAGCTGAAATCAAGGTGGTCGGAACCTTTCAAAGTCAACAAAGTGTACGACGATGGCCACTTCGAATTGGTCAACAAAGATGGTGAAACTTTCAAAGTGAATGACCACGGAGACGAGAAAAGCTTGGAGCTTGGAGACTTCAAGCTTGACGATTCTACCTAATCCCTAAACTATTGCATGCCACTTGAGAAGGATCCTCGCAAAGGACATCTCAAGTGTATTTCTAATGGAGAAGGGAATCAGCTACGTCTTAGCCAAGACGTTAAACTAGGCTGGTGAGTATTTGTGCTTTTGCTTCAACTTGTTGGTAGTATATAATTATTTTGGACTTTGTGTTGCGCCGGGCAAATATTTGATTAGTGGTTCTAGAGATTTTGTGTTTGTGTGCACTCGAATTATCCCGTTGGTTTGATTATCTATATGTCTGAGTTTTAAGTGTGGGGTAATTCGATTTGTGGAGTCTGGTAAAATTTTGGGAGAATTTAGTGGAGAGGGCAAGCTGTAACACTCAGCAGTTGATTCGCCCGAATAAGTTTCTAGGTCTCCAAGTCACTTTTGATTCAAGCAGATCGATACTGTTCATTACAGCACTGAGTGTTTGATCCGGGCGAATCAGTTTTGATTCGGGCAAAAGCCCTACAGTCACTTCCCCGAATCAATTTCACTCGTGGGTTTAAAGCTGACTCGTTCAAAATTTCTTTTCTCTCTCTCTCCTCTCCCCCGACACCGAACCCTAAAACCCAACCTCTGTCCGACCTAGCCGTCCGACCTCGCCGCCCGTCGCCAGAGTTCACCCTTCCGAGCTAACTCTAAAACCCAACCTCCATCCGACCCAGCTTCCTCCGTTCCGCTTCGCCCGAATCACCAGTAAGTCCCGAGTCGCCTCCCTTCACCCGAATCAATGGCTAAGACCAACTTGACCACGACCGGGAAACCGAGACCACCACCTACCCGAAAGCTTTCCGCTGCTGAGAAGAAGAAGGGAATAACTAAACCTAAACCTAAATCCAAACCCAGACAGAGGCCCAGGCGAGTTGCCGCTGCTGGCATTGTCCTTCGCTCCTCCCCTCCGCCATCTCCGCGCATCATCATCATCTTCCTCAGAGGAAGCCAGACCTGTGGGGGAATCCTCTCGCGCGCCCACCAGCTTGGCTATAATCCCGCATGCGAGAGAGGAAAGGACAAGGACACCCTTCCCATTCAATGAAGAAGTTTAGTTTGCTGATGCCCGTATGAAGTCTCTGTTGGCGCAGCACAATGAGTCTGTAGTCCTCACACCGACTAACCCGGATCGCCCCACACTATGTGAGCTCAATGTCTTTGATGAAATTAGTCGTTATCTCCATATTAGAAATTACACTATCTTTTGATGGATGATCCGGGTACTTACCCGCCCCTGGTTAAAGAATTTATGTCCTCATTTTATGCGACTTGGGAGGATGGCGGAGCTGATTCGTTTTATCAGGGTAAGAGGGAACGCAACGTTCAATTTTGAAATTTTCGCTTGGGCGGACAGGCTTTTAGATTAAGCACCCATGATGTCGCGACCATATTTGGGTGCACTGAGTATGGGGAGTACCCGTTAGTTAGAGGTTGCCACCGGTACGAGTTCTGGAAGGAATTTACTGGACATGACATTTTCTTCACACCTCCTCAGCCAGCGTCGATGATTCAGTCTCCTGTCTGGCGGCTGATTAACCGTTTCATTGTGACTTCCATTTACATCCACAAGGACGGTGGTGGCCGGTATGTAAACACTGTTGATATAGATCTCATGCTTCAAATTCATTTCAGCCAGAAAGTTTGCATCGTCCACGCTTTGACACTCCCGTTTCAGTCCTATCATAATTCACAATACAAGGGGCGTGCCTTAGGCGGGGGATCATTTATTACGCTTCTTGCGAAGCACTTGGGCTTTATTTTAGACCAAGGCACACCTTTGCCCAAGAAGATACTCAACCTGAAGGGTCTTCGAAAGATGCACATGATAGACCCAAAGACTCTTGAATGGATTGTCCGAAAGGATATGCCAAAGAAATTGGAGCAGCAGATTGCGAAACAACGAATAGCGCATGGGGCTCCTCGGCTGGCCACACCGCCTAGATCACCTTCCCCTACCTCCCAGTACATTCCAGATTTTAGACCACCTTCCACTGCCCCTCCTCCCGTTGAGCCAGGTGTACGTGAGGACATGAGGTTGATGAGCGCCCGTTTGGACTCCCTTTCAGACTCTCACACGGTGCTCATCCGCTCCCACGAGGTATTATCCACCCTTGTCCACGATTTTGTCGCATGGCAAGGAAGTGTCATAGCGCGTATGGCAGTACACTTGGGTATTATAGACATTTTAACTCTGCCAGCGCATTTTGCTCAGCCGCCGCCTCCACAAACTATGCCGCCTGCCAATGCGAGTGATGACTCTATTTCAGCGATGGTTGAAGGTGGAGTTGGTGGGGGTAATAACATAGAGGACACCGGGAATGGCAGCAAAGATGGCAGCGAGGATTCTGACGATTCGGATGACCCGGATCCTGAAACCCGCAAGAAGAATAGGAATGATGTTTAGGATTATCTTTTATGTTTGTCATGACTTGTGTCGTTATTATTACTATATATTTTGCTTGACTAGTCCATTTATATTTTAAGGCTCTTTGCCGTGATTTTATTTGCTGTCAAATGTGTGTCGAGCTTATGCTGCTTTTATTTGTCAGATTTTCCCTTTTGACCAATGATTCGGATAAAGCGATGATCATCACTGCTAGTTTGATTCGGGCGAATCACCTTTTTGCCTTGCCCGAATCACATTTGATTCGAGGATGCTAATGTTATCTGAGCAAGTTTGATTCGACCACCCTGGTCGAATCATTTTCTTTGCCTTTCCCGAATCACTTTTGATTCGGGTAAGCTCATGTTATCCGAACTGGCCGAATCATTTTTCTTTTTTGCCTTCCCCGAATCTATTGTGATTCGGGCAGTTTTGAGCAGCACTGTTCTCAGATAACTTTGGAAATTTTTGCAACTTTACTCGCATTTGTTCAAAACTTTTTCACGCACTATCATACACTAGTTCATGACTTTTGATTTACACGAGCGTATCTACGTAAACTCATTGTATGAATTGTCGCACAATTGTTTTCCAATCTTATGTTTCGCATTGATTTATCTTTAATAGCTAGCTGTTTTCATTTATGAATTCAGGTGTTGCGCTAACCTTTTTCTTGGGTTTGAGATGTAGTGCAACTGAGTGGAGCATCATTCATGGATGCGAGCAGACGCACTTTTCGCTACCTCCACATGAGAGAAGTTCCTTCAACACTCTCTCTTTAATATTCTTTCACTTTATATTGCTTAGGGACTAAGCAAACTTTTAATTGTGGGGTGTTTTGCGCTTTCGCTTTTATTTTCTTAACAACATGATTCTATACTACACATTTATTTTGCGCACATTATACTCACATAATTACTTTCATCCTAGCTTTAAATATTAACCACACGAAGTAATGTTTGCTGCGCAATTAAGTAGTATCATTAAAAAAAATTGGGATGAGTTGTGCTTTGAATTCATGAATCGTATCTTTAAGTCTATTTGCATTCTTTGTGATGATTTTATCACATGATTCGGTGTTTTGACTAGCTTAGTTCAATTTATTTTTATGCTCTTTCCGTGAATGAAAAATGAAGCTAAGTTTAGCGAGCACAAAAATAAAATAAAAATAGTTTTCATATAAAACCTTGTACTTGCTCTTGTTTGCTTTTAAGTGACTTTAGCATACCTATTTAGCCTTTGCATTTGTTTAGCTCACACTTCATGCTCCATTATATATCACTTAGGCACATTGTCAAGTTGTGGGGTCAAATAACGTGTTTGCGAAAACAGAAAGAAAAAAAGAGGTGCAAGAAAGAAAAAATTATATTTTTAAGGTTTTACAAATGCCGAAGGTTAGAAAGGTAAGTTCCCCCTTGAAAGCATTTGTATAAACATAAAAATATTAATTGTTTATTTTTTGGGCCAAGAAAAAGTTTTGCAAATGCCAAAGGTAAGAAAGGTAAGTTCCCCCTTGAAAAGCATTTGTATAAACGCAAGAAAAATATTACACACACTTAATTCTTGAATTTATGCCTTTTCCGCAAGTTCTTTTGCATGTGTGTGAGTAAGGCATTTGCATTTCGCTTTTAGGAAACGTCTAAGGTATGACCCTCGTATATTACTTAAGCATCAAGATTTGTATGAGTGAATTTTAAAATTTTTAATGTCGAAACTCCTATTCTTTTACGGATTACGAAGTATAGCCTAAAACTTGGTAATGAGTTTGTTGTCATGAGCCTCGACTTGCCCTTTGCAAGCATATGTGATTGACTCAACAAAATTTTTGCGTAAGCGACGCTTTTCTTCATACTACTTGCATAGGAAATTGAGCGGTAATTTGAATTTGACAAATGCTAGTTTTGATATCGATTCTATGAATATTTGTTGTCGCAATGAAGTGAATGATCTTTAGAGTTTGCGTGAAATGAATGATTTGCACAACTTTATTATAATGATGGTCGATAAAAGAATTACTTGCTTAGCAAACTATATTTGGACTTTGAACTTTTATGGATGATTGCGAGTAGGATTTGTGAGTATTCCTATTCTAAAAACTCTCACAAGACTATAACTCGTCCACTGGTAGCCTAGGGGTTTAAAGGCTTGATGCATACGTTAAATGCATCCGTGATTCCTACGACAGTGAGTTAGGAGTAGATTTGATTTTCTTTGCTTAGTTATTTTTATGCTATGTTACATGAGTAGGGGATGGATCTTGTTTGTTCCATTATTTATAAAGTTGTTTGATGCTTTCTTTACCTATTTCAGGTTAAAAATGCGTACAAGGCGATATGAATTGGCCCGAAGAAAATCTAGATGAATTCTGGTAGATCGAGAGCAAAATGAGCAAGATTGAGGCAAGCTGAAAAAGTGACTCGCCCAAGCACAATCTGACTCGACCAGAGGGGTGTCCGAGTCAGATTTGATTCGGACAAGGCTTGGCCGAATCACCCTCTTCAGCTGCACGGATCAATCTGACTCGAGGAGAAGTTTGACAAGGCTTGACCGAATCAAATTGATTCGGCCAAGAAGAAGTGCTCCGCCCGGATTAGTTTGGCTCTATAAGGATTTTAACCGAATCTAAACAAGGCTTGACCGAATCAAAAGTGATTTGGCCAAGGAAGACTGACTCGCCCAGCTACGAAACTGCACAGAGTATTTGATTCGAACACTCTGTCTGAATCAACTGATCAAGGCTTGTCCGAATCAACTAATTCGGGCACAGCGGGCAGTTTGGTAATTTTCCGGAACAGTATAAATAAGAAAGAGATGCAAATTTAAAGGGGCTTCTTCCAATTTTGAAAACCCTAGGCGATTACTCTTGCACGACTTGGAGAATTGTCGAAGATTTGGCGAAGACACACGCAATTGAAGATTCGACATCAACTCTCTACTCAACCACTACTTCTTTGCATTCAATTGGTGAACAATTTCAATTAAAAATTATGTTTTGTTTCAACCTCACCATGAGTAAGTAGTCCCATTGTAGTTGGGGTCCTTATGGATCCCTTAGGTTAGATTGTAATGCAAGACATGTTCTTTTATCTATATGAGTGAAGTTTAGTTAAAAATTCTTATGTTTGTTCTTCATGTTAATTCTATGTACACCAAGTGTTTGACGAAACGCATGAATGACTATGAATTGATAAAACACCTAGGAATGGAATGAGAATTGAACTTAGGTTGTTTAGAAGATCAAACATGATTATTTTGGATAGCTTTTGTTCGCGAGAGTGACATTGACAATCTCTTAGGCTAAGCATAGAGCAGACGTTAGTTAATTATCAATAGACCGAGAGGTTGAGATTAGGAGACTTTTGTTCTACACAATTTAATAGAGCGAGAGTTTGAGAATTGTGTCACATAGGTGTCATTCCCATTATAGAGAAGGAGCGAGACTTGAATTTAGAATGTGTGATACTTTAGCCTAGAATAATCAACCAAATTAACTCATGAATATATTTCTGTTTTGCATTGCTAATCGCATGACCTAGGGGTGAAATAGGATTCTGACTACGTTCTCTTTATTACTTTACTTCTTCACAAATTCGAACTTGTCTTTAGTGTTCACTAGAGATACCTCACCTTGAGAAAAAAAACCCCCCAATTATTTAATAGACTCGCATTAGGCATTAATAGTTAGCTTTAGACTAATCTAGGCTCTTCTCTTGGGTTTGACTCGAGATCACTCAGATTATAAATATTGGTGTACTGTGATTGGACTAGTATTTATACTACCACAATTTCGACAACGTTCACTCTTCTTGCTCGGGCATTTATGTCTCCCAAATTTTGGGATGAGACTTTTCTTACCGTCTGCTTTCTTATCAATGGCATACCTAGTAAAATTATCAACTCAACCAACTATTCCTCTCACTCGACTTCTTGGATTGCAATCCGACTCTGGTTTTCTCGAAGTATTTGGTTGAGCGTGCTGGCTAAATCTTCGACCGTTTAACCAGCACAAACTTGACTTCCGTTCTAAACAATCTGTATATTGAAATCCAGTCGGAAATAAGTGTCTTCATATCTCTTCTAATTCTATGTATATTTCTAGAGACGTCATGTTTGACGAGGCTATTTTTCTTTTGCTCATAATCAACCTTTTTGTAGTGCAATTGAACCCTCCGTCTAGCTTCGTTTCTCGCTCTCACCATATGTTGATTCCTTGCACTTTAGAGCTACGGATAATCATGTGACTAATGAACCTATACCGGTTACTTTTCTTGAGCAATAGAGCCAGCTCTTAAAGTTGCCAGACATGGTCTTGATCTCGCAATGTTTTGGATCATGCTACTACTATTGTCGGGTATGCTCCACCACATCAATGCAAATTCTAGCCTGAGACAACATCAGACGGCACACCAATGGTACTATTTCTTATTCGCCTGATACACGGCACACGCTCAATGCTGCATCCTGTAGAGCCTGCCTCTTTAATTGAAGCATGACAAGATGAAAATTGGCGTCGAGCACAATGCATTGTTGGCAGCTGATCGGTAGCACACATTACACTTTCCCAAAAGAGATATGCTCTTGATCTAGTTAAGAGAGAAAACTTGGAGGTGTGTAAACCTGTGGCCACACCTATGTGTGCCTCGGAAAAGCTATCGTGTACACATGGGGAGATTTTGGATGCAACTCGCTATCGCACTATCGTTGGTACACTATCATATTTGACTCTTAGTCGTCCTGATATTGCTTTTTCATCAACAAGGCGTGTCAATTTTTGAGTGCACCTACAATCCAACATTGGTATTAAATCCTGTTCTTTTGTATTTAAATTTTAAACACTTAAGTTAAGTTAAGTACATTAATTATTATTTTTATTGGTGGTGGACTGTTGTGATTTTAGAAGTGTTGTGGTAATAGTGGTGGTGGATTGTTGTGATGGTGGTGGGTTATTGTTGTGGTGGTGGTGATGGATTGTTGTGATGGTGGTGGTGGTGGGTTGTTGTG
This sequence comes from Umbilicus rupestris, assembly GCA_963678935.1. Classification (NCBI taxonomy): domain Eukaryota; kingdom Viridiplantae; phylum Streptophyta; class Magnoliopsida; order Saxifragales; family Crassulaceae; genus Umbilicus; species Umbilicus rupestris. The sequence goes on from OY787617.1 coordinate 3,122,432, forward strand.
GTGGTGGTGGATTATGTGGTGGTGGTGGGTTGTTGTCATGATGGTGGAGGGTTGTGATAGTGGTGGGCTGTTGTGGTGGTGGTGGGCTGTTGTGGTGATGGTGGTGGGTTGTTGTGATGGTAGGGTGGGGGTTGTGGTGGTGGTGGGTTGATGTGGTGATGAATAGTAATTTAAGCACTTAAGTACTTAAATTAAGTTAAGTTAAATATATTTAAGTTAAATTTAGTTAAAAATATTTAAGTAATTGACTTAAGATCAAAAGAACAGGCCATTAATGAAACGTATTCTTCGTTATCTCAAGCACTTGGCTTCAACTAGTTTGATCCTTCATAAATCTCCTTTAATTTGATTAGTGCCTTCTTAGATACCGACTGGGCAAACTTCCCTTGTTCATCGTTCAACTAGTGCCTTGCAATATTTAGGATCAAATCTAATTTTGTGGAGTTCTCGTATGCAAGTCACTGTGACAAGGTCAAGCACTAAATTTGAATATAAGGTGTTAGCTAATATAACGGCAGAGGTGGTGTGGCTCCGATCTTTACTTGGAGAACTTGGCATCATCCAAAACCAGCTTCTTTATTTGTGGCGTGATAACTCAGGTGCAATGTATTTCACCGCAAATCCTATATTTCATGCTAGTACAAAAAATATAGAAATTAATTTTCCCTTTTGCTAGTCGTACATTACTCCTTTTATGATATCATTAGAGATGATGTTATTGGAATTATAGAGAAAAAAAATGATATTTTACCTATGAATTTGAAACGAAAGATTTGGAATCTCTACAAAACATCTTACAAATAGAAGTAGCGTACTCTCCTCATGGCTATCTTCTCTCTCAGTCTAACTATATTGCTGACATTTTTGATCAAGCTCATCTTTTTGACTCTCACACTCGATACCTCCCTACTGAGACCAATGCTCGGTATTCTTCGCTGATGGTGGTTCTTTATCGGATCCTACGTTATATGGAATCTGGTTGGCAGTTTAGTGTATCTTACTATCACAATGACAGATATTGTTTATGCCGTCCATATGTCAGCCAATTTATTTCTTCTCCTACTACAGTTCATTGAGCAGTTTGCTTCGTATTTTTCGATATCTTCAGGGACCTCAGTTTCAGAGTTTGCTCTTTTCGTCAACATCTTCCTTGGAGTTGTGGGCTTACTTGGATGTTGATTGAGATAGCGATCCTTCTCATCGCAAGTTTACCATTGGATGTAAACTCCATGGTGACTCCCGTATTTCTTGGAAGAACAAAAAGGAGACAATTGTCTCTCGATCGTCTATAGAAGTAGAATATCGTGATATGGTGATAGAGCCTATTTATACGCACTATTTAGATCTTAACACTGTGCTTGTTTGCATTATTTTGTGTACAAGATTACTGGTTTCCGGTATTTTTGTATTCCAGGACAAAACAAGGGCCTAAGTCGGATACACGTTATTAGGCGCGTTTAAGGAGCGCAACACACAGCCTGCGGAGCTAGCAGCGCAAACAGGATAGGAGGTGGCAGATTCAGACTGCGGTGCGCAAACCAACTGCGCGAACCAATGTGCGCAGTGAGCCATGCGCATGATAGCGGTATTTCCAAATCTTGAACACCATATCCCTACAAAATCTCTTAGGATTTGGAAGTTGCCAAGATTGTCACGGGCCAAATCTGAGCATTCATCGGGCCTCACAAGCAGTATATAAAGAGAGGAAGGCTAGGGTTTGAGAGAGATACACGAGAGAGAGCCAGAACTGAAAAACACACGAGCTGCCGCCGAGGACCTGCGCCAACCGACTGCGCGAACCGAGACACAGCAACCTGCACGCACCTACTTGTTACTGTTTCCTTGGACACTTTAGCTTTTATTTACTATTTCTATGATGTTTATCACTAGCATGTCTAGCTAAACACTTTGTATCGGTTGGGCATGATTCTATGAAGTATTTCCTTTGAGACTTGTGCTTAATGCATAGTTTGTTTGCTTGTATTAATTCTGTGCACACGGTTGACAGCTAGTTGCATGAGCAGGGGAAGCCTTGAACCGCAATCTTACTCTTACTACTTGTTGTTATATGTTAAACTAGTTGGTAGCTTGACGGTGATAACTAGGAGTAACGCGCTAGGATAATCAGTTGCTACTGTGAAGGGATTCGTAGCTGCTTAGACTAGTTTCAAGAATTAATAGCTCATGGACTTTGATCGGAACATGCGCACAGGTTAGGAAGCCTTGATCGGACACTAACTTCAGTAAATCGATCTATAGACGTTTAGAATCGATGATAAGGAATACATTCATAGAGGATTGTCTTTACCGATACTTTGCATAGTCATAGTACTTAATCTCTACTGCCTGCGCACGTCTAGTGCAAATTCTGCTTTCACTACTGTTCATTCGCGCACCTGCGCAACCCAATCACTCACAACCCAATTCTCGTAAGTTGTAGGTTACTAGCTGAAGAGTCTGCACGCTCCTTGTGGGATCGACCCTGACTTAGCCGCTGTACTAAGTGGAGAAGAAAGGATTAATTTGACGCGTACAACGACGCGCGGTCACATGGCCTCTACTATTGCTGAAATCGTGTGGTTACGTCGGTTACTTGTTGATATGTGTATTGCTATTTCAGATCTTACTCATATGGATTGTGACAATGGTTGTAGGGGTGTGCACGGGATGGGTTAGGATGGATTTGGTCCGCCCGTACCCAATCCAAAAAATTAACGGGTCATCTTTTTATATCCCGATCCGAACCGAAAAAATATGGTTGACCCAAACTCGTCCCTAACCCGTCCCGAAAATATTTGACGAAATATTTTAAATAAAATAAGACAAATATTATAAAATATTTATATTCAAATAGACTTGTATTTGCAAAAAGTTTGGGGAATGAGAGTGGAGCGTTCACATGCAACTGTCAATCTCTAGAGTGATTTTTTTACTTTGAGTGAGTTAGTCTTCAAAAAAGTAAATGCATATTTTGGAATACAAAGTTTAAAGCACCAGTTGCTCTCCAGTCTTCATCTTCAAACTGCAAGACAAATTAGAACAAAAAAAGCAAGTTATAAATAAGGGATACAGCTCGGTTGGAAAGGTGTGCGTCAATAGACTGAAAGGTCTAGGTTTGAATCCCTGCTACGTTTGAATTAATTTTAAATATCATGAGTGTGCACGGGCGGGTTGGGACGACGGTGGGGCGGGACGGGTCCTGCACACCCCTAAATGCTAGTGCTATCATGATCGTACGAAATATATTGAGATTGATTATAATTTCACTCGCCACCACTATCAGAATGGGACCATCACGTTTCCATTTATAACTTTCACTATGCAGATTGCTGGCCTGTTTACCAATGCACATTCCACATCACGTTTTCATTTCTTGGTTAGCGAACTCCTGATACTTTCCCACCATTGCATCGTGAGTTTGAGGGTGGATATTAGATTGTAATATTTTGTATTGTGTAAGGGTAGTTTAGTCATTTAGCTTATCTTTGTTGCCTATTTATTTTTGTTTATTATATTGTATCAGACTCAGTTTTTACGCCTCTATGAAACCTAGCCTCATTTTGTTCTTCTTTAGCAACTTCAACGGTACCCATAATCGCTACCTTAACTAAATTCCTTGTAGTAGAGTATGAACATTGTTGAGCTCAATCTTTAGGGAATTGAGAATATGATAGATTTTGATTCCATTGGGATAAATTTTGAAATTTTGTGTCGTAAAATCTACTCTAACCCAGGCTTCAACTACACTACCGCAATCAAGCAAGAACTAATAAACCCTAAAACTAGCAGTTCAAGATCACAACGAAATCAAAGAAAACACAAAGGAACGAGACACCTGAATTTTTCTCGTGGTTCACACCAAATTGGTGCTACATCCATGTTGAGCTTGGGGCTTGCTAAAACTAGCAGTTCAAGATCACAACAAAATCAAAGAAAATACAAAGGAACGAGACACCTGAATTTTTCTCGTGGTTCACACCAAATTGGTGCTACATCCACGTTGAGCTTGGGGCTTGCTCGATCTGCACTATCTCTTCAAACCGTTCCGTTACAACCCGATTGCCAGCACCTCCAACAGCACACTCGTTGTTCAACACCGAACCTCTCAAGCTTTCCTCACTTTCACTCGGCTACCCAAGGTCACAAAAACAGTAAACCTTGCTACAGCTCACACAGGAACAAATCAAAGGGACGCAGGCCCGATCTAACCTATTACAACAGTGAAAGGAGCACTTTGAGGACAACAGTTTGGATCTGGCCTTGGCGCTTGGTGGAACACAGCTCTCGCACACTCTTCTCTCTTCCCTCTCAACAAACCCTAAATCTAGATTTTCTCTTCTTCGTTCTTTTTTTCTCTCTCTGCCCAACCGAGAACATAAGGCTTATATATGAGCCAGATCCGGGCAGATCCAGCCGTCCAACAGCCACGCGATCCAACGATCCACATTGCGCCCCAAGAACTAATCGAACCAATTCTGGATTAATCGAACGAGCAGAACTAACCGGGTCTTGAGAATTTAACCAATTCAAAACCACACTTTGAAATCAGGAATATTCAAAATTGCACGGGTGATGGTGAGAATTTTGAGTTTCAAATTCAGCAAAAAAAAAAATGGAGCCTTTTGCTTTGGTTTTTTTTTTCTTCATAATTTGGATATATAGAATCCATAATTGTGCTCAGATTTGAAAGAACAAATAAAAAATGGTAGATATCAGAGAAGAAAAATGGAAGAAATTAGTGGGATGAGAGAACTTTTTTTGTCCAAATGGTAGCAAAATTGGACTCTATTTATTTATAGACTTGGGGAAAAAAAATATTGGTATTTAAAAAAAAATTGCTAATTATTTTTGGGCTTTTATAAGTTTTTATTTTTCATTTACACGTGTTCCGGGCAATAATGCTGCCATTGGTCAAATTAATGGTGATGCCAAAATTTGACCAACGACGATCTTAAAATTTGAGCGTATTAAATAAAAGATTGCATGGAGAATGTGAAAACTGCCGATGACTGGCTCTCAGTCATTCTCAATTTCTACGATTCTGACGTGACATCATTTGTCAAAACGGTCCTTTAGTTGTTCGCGCATGAGGCCCTTAGTTTTCAGACAGGTTCACTCGGCATGCTTCCTATCATCTCAGTCCGGTAAAATTCAGTCCTTCAGTTTGAGCCCAGCTATACTCCATGCTAAGCTGATCCGGGACAGCACACTTGGCCATCTTAATTTTTTCAACCATTTGTTACATCTCTACGTCAAATACCAGTTATTGGATGGTGCTCAGAAGCTGTTCGACGAAATACCCAACAGAGATGTGCGCACCTGGAGCGTCCTCATTTCGGGCTATGCCAAAAAGGGGTCGCTGCAAACAGTTTTGCGGCTATTCAATGAGATGCAAGCCCAAGGGGCGTGTCCGAATCAGTTCACTCTGTCCGGTGTTTTCAAGTGTTGTGCTAAAGCTAACGAGCTTGGTGTAGGCAAGGCAATTCATGGGTGGATGTTGATCAGTGGGGTTTCTTTTGATGTTGTGTTGGAGAATTCGGTTCTTGACATGTATGTAAAATGTGGTGCTTTTGACTTCGCTTTGAGGGTGTTTGAGATGATGGAGATGAGCGACTCAGTTTCTTGGAACATTGTCATTGGTGGGTGTTTTCAGGCTGGAGATAATGAAAAAGCTCTTGAATTCTTCAGGAGAATGCCGTGTAAAGACGTTGTGAGTTGGAACATTTATATAGATGGGTTAATGCGAAGTGGGGCTGAAACTGTTGCTCTTGAGTCACTATATCAGATGTTGCTAGTTGGTCCTTCATTCAATAAAGTGACCTTTTCCATAGCACTGGTTTTGGCTTCAACGTTATTGGATTTGGAACTGGGTAGGCAACTTCATGCTCAAATTGTAAGATGTTATGTTCACAATGATGGGTTTGTTGTCAATTCACTTGTTCATATGTACAGTAAATGTGGAGAAACAAGAAGATCATCACTAGTGTTAGGTGACACTTCATGTGATATGACACTGCACAACCTGAAAAGTTATAATCATGAAGACACAATGAACATGGCAGCGGCTTGGAGCTCCATGGTTTCTGGATGTGTCCAGAATGGTAGGTGGGAAGATGCTCTGGAGATGTTTTGCAAAATGGTTCATGGTAATCTTAAGGTGCACATGTTCATCTTGACGAGCATCTTATCCGCTTGTGCCGATGCCGGGCAATTGGAGTTTGGGCAGCTGATTCATGCATATGCTGTTAAACTTGGGTATAGACCTGATGTTGCAATGTCTTGCACATTAATAGATATGTATGCCAAGTGTGGAAGCTTAGATGATGCTCATTTGGTTTTTCGACAGACTAATGATAGGAATGTTGTTTTGTGGACTGCAATGATATCTTGCTGTGCTTTAAATGGGAATGGGCTGGAGGCTACTCATCTTTTTGAATATATGATCAAGGAGGGTATAAAACCAAACGGCATCACCTTCATCGGTATCTTAACTGCTTGTATCCATGCTGGGCTGCCTGAAGATGGCTGCAGATATTTCAAGATAATGAAGGATGTTTATTGCATCAAGCCTGAATCTGAGCATCTTACTTGTATGGTTGATTTGTACGGTCGAGCCAATCGCTTAGAAGAAGCCAAACAATTTATTCTTGAAAATGATTTGTCCCATTCAGTCGCAGCTTGGAGTGCATTGCTTTCCTCGTGTAGATTTCACAGGAATGCTGAGATGGCCAAGTTGGTTACCAAACATTTGGTGACACTCAAATCCACTGATGCAGGGCCCTTTGTTATGTTATCCAACTTATGCGCAAACGAACAAAGGTGGGAAGATTCTAATGAAATTAGAAATTCAATGAAGCAAAAGGGGATTGAGAAGCCTCCTGGGCAATCATGGATTCAACTAAAAAATCATGTCCATACTTTTGGTGCCGGAGATCAATCACATCCACAACATGCTGACATATTTTCCCATTTAGAGAAGCTAACTGCTCGAGTAAAGGAAATAGGTTACTCACCAAATATGAAAATGGTGACACAGGACGTTGAGGAAGAACAAGCAGAGGCCTTTCTTAGACATCACAGTGAAAAGCTTGCCATAGTATATGGTGTAATGAGCACTGCTCGTGGAATGCCTATTAGAGTGATGAAAAATCTCCGTGTTTGCAGTGATTGTCATGACTTCATCAAGTATACCTCCAAACTTTTAAATAGAGATATTATTGTCAGAGATATTCACAGATTTCATCATTTTAAGAATGGAAGCTGTTCCTGTGGAGATTACTGGTGACATTAGTACAAAGTTTAGACTTCTTCGTTTGGTACGGCTTTCTTGCTTCTCCTATACTCTTAATATCATTATATCTGTCATTCTGTTGGAAATTCAAACTACTGGAAGTAACTTACATATTCAGCAAACATTCTTCATCTTTAGGTGAGAAAGATTTATCCAGGACCTGCACCCTCTCTTCTTGTGTGTTACAGCGTATCTAGTCATGTAATCTACACAAGGATGATTTCAGACCATAAATAGAGTCTCTTGTAAGTATTTATAATACCAAGTCTGACCCGTATGTTGGATACATCTGTGATCTTTAAGTGCTTAATTGCGAATAATTTATGAAGGAGATTTTCATATTATTGGTTAGGTAGTGCAGATATAGTTGCCAATGATCACACATGACTTCTTGAACAAGGGTGCAAAGAGTGTAGTGTAGTGTAGTTAGGAAGTGGAGCCGACTATATAAAGCTTATCATTAACAATATGAGAGAGATGGTATGTTAGTAGGTAGAATGCAGCTAACTCCACCAACAGCTTCTTTAGTATGATTAACAAGCAGCTCAAAGAAACAAGGGTGTCATTTAACGCACTTAACAAACTGAAACTCTGATAGAAATTCTTAGAGCTTTCAGTAATTGTACAGTTAGTTTTACCATGGCTGCATAATTAAGCCACCACATTCAGTATAAGTAACTTATGCATGCCCTTAGCTATGCATATTTTCTCCTTTTCTTGATCAGATGAGCAGGGATATGTTAGAGAGGTTGGTGCTTCTTCCCTTCAATGGGGGTTGTATGTCTCAGTATGGTACATCAGTTTTAGATCAACGGTGTGCTAGAAGATCAAGATCGGTTGGGAAAGGGCAATCACCAAGTAATTCTTCTCTTCACCGTTCTTTATGCTTTTTTATTTCTTGCGCAGTTAAGTATTTTCCTTAAAAGGGGTTCCCTTTATATTTCAAAATTAGAAAGTTTGAGATGCATCTTTGTGTATTATGAAGGAAAGCAGGAGGATGAAGACATGGGTTCACAGGCTTTGCTGGATGAGAGCATGAAGGCTTCAGCACCTGGGAGTTTCATGGTGGTCTCAAAGTCCAATATCTCCTATGGGTTTCAGAGGCTGCTCAAAAATGTCAAAAGCATATCTCAGCTGTTAGGTAAGTGTATTTTTCTGAGTGACAATTATATTCAGTTAGGTTGCCACTTCAATTTAGAATAGGCAAGCATAGATTACTAGAAATGTTACTCAAAATCATGGCTTCATTTACATTTTATCATGCACGGACACTTGAGAGGAGCTCATGTTTAGGAGATAGTGAAGGGGATGTCTTACACATGCTTTTCACCTCTATCTTGATTTAGGGTCTGGTCTATAAAGTACTTCTAATCAAATTTTCAGACCAGAAGTCATGGTCAACATATGGCGATCCTGATTTTGCAAAACACTAGATTTGTTGGTTCAGTATGTTAAAATCAATCAAACTAGCTTTGTGTTGATTTCTTGTGTTCTCTACAACAGACAAAGATGATCAAGATTATCAAATTGGACTACCAACAAATGTGAAGCATGTGACACATATAGGATGGGATGTCCCTGCAACATCCAATCTCATCAATGGCTGGGAAGCTCTTCTTCAACCTCCTATGCTCTGATCTCTTCGCCAGGGTTGCAGAATTTAGTAACATTTGTTTCTTGACTTCAATCAGCTCAAAGTATCCAGTGGTTGTAATGCAAATTGTATCGTTAAGATCATATTTAATGCATGCAAAATTGCAGCCAGTAATCCAAATCTCTTGTATGAAATTCTCCATTGGCTTAAATGATTGTAGGAGCAAGAGGACAAGAAAAATGTTCAACAATGTAGGAACCCTTTTCTCACTTGAATCCTGAAAGTCAGTAGCAGACACGTGACAGATCTGTGTCAAGTCCTTCATTACATATTTTCCTCCCACCTACAAACCGCACTACAAAATTCCATATCTTTCAAAACCCTATTAAACTATTCCCACCTTCTTCCCAAAACCATAGAGCACAATCCAATAGGCAAACCCATCTCAGTTTCTCCTTCTTCACACAGATCTCTATCAGCAAGACATGTCTTCCCTGACAGTTCTTGTGCTTATTTTCTCACTCATATCCACTACAATCAACCAGAACCTTGTAAGTTTCTCACTCTTTGTCCAGTATATTTTCTGATGCTTGTAGTGAACTGAACTGTTGTGTTGTGAAGGCAAATGGGTCTTTTCCAAGCTCTGACCTTGAGCAAGAAATGGTGCCACACATTGAGGATGGAATGAGGATGAAGATGATGTTGGATTTTAGCGAGAGCAATAGAAGAAAGCTTAATAGCTTCCAAACGTGTGCTGTTTGCACATGCTGTGGTGGAGCAAAGGGACTCTGTGTGGCCTCCCCTTGTTGCTATTCCATCAAATGCAATATCCCAAACAGACCCTTTGGCTTCTGCTCCTTCAGCCCCAAAACCTGCAATTGTTTTGGATGCCACGTTTGAATAACTCAAACCATTTTGACATCACTCCTCATTTACTTGTATACTATTTGCAAGTAAGTTCTTGCTACTTCAAGTTTGGTTTTCTACCAGCTGCAAGTAGCAATAACTTGCTTGCCACAAATCTATGCTATGAAATAGTTATTAATGGAGCCACTTCTTTAAATGATGCATTTGATCTTGATTTATGGAGCCACTTCAATTTATAGCGCAGTGCTAAAAACAATGGCTGGTGCTAGTAATGATGGCAACAACTAAAGATCACAATAGGATGCTATCCAGCTAAATCTGCCTATAAATTACCCTGAAAAACATCTAATCTGCCCACAGATCATCATTGAGAGAAAATCACCTCAGTCAGAGAGAATGCTGCTATTTCCACATTCTTGTAGAGTAATAGGATGTACATCCATAATCTATGGTTCGGCAAACGATAGCCTCCTGCTAATCAAAGGTATGGCCAAGAGTATAACTGACTAAGCCTGCCTAGCGTGTCATGTAAATTTGTTTATGTACTTGTCATGGTGTGCAGAGATGATGCATATGAGAATGACCTTCCAGAATGAACGTTATACTAAGCTGAATTTTGAGTCCGGGTATGGATCAACCCAAGATCGATCATTCTGAGTAGCGTTTCTCCACTTTTCCTGAATATAACAAATTCAACATATGACTGTCTTCTCACCTGCAAAGGAAACAATTCCAACAATTATATATATTTGTAAAATGAGTCATCTCATTGGCTCACAGAATCTCTCAATTTAACCATCTTTGTATGTAACTAAGCTACAGATCCTAGTCAACTATTTTGGCCAGAGACTAATCAATACTATTAATATAAAATCAGTTCATTGACTTGACCTGTTTTCCAAAATCGCACAAAACATGCTCAAGCAGTCAACCAACTGATGCACAAAACTGCATATCACAGGCGCATATCCAACACATTTTGATTAAAAGTTACCTCATTTCTGGGATCATGGATTTGAGAATGATCTGGTTTCTTTGAACTACTATTTCCTGTCTCAGAACTCTGAGAAAATGACGAATTTGTCTGCCAAATCAATGAGTATGAATTTCTAACCAAAGAGTATATGGAGAAAATATTATCTGATCGGCTGACAAGTCGGACAGGGATGAATATAGGTTGGCTACAAACTTTACAGGCTTTTGAAAACATTTAAATGCATCCAGTAAACAATAGATGGTTACTGCTATGAATCATACACTACTTACTAACCTTATTATGAGCACGAGACCCTCCAAGAGTAGGTAAGCTATGATGTATCACAAACTCGGCGTCAACCACTCCAATGTTCTTGGTTCGATCGCCCTATAATCATAAACGAAATATGATTCGTGGGGGTTCATAACAATGAGCCTATAATTTAAACAAGCACAATCATAGAAAACAGGCCGGTATAATTAAATGGCTTGCCTGAGCACAGTAACCAAGCTGAATATCTAACCCCCATGCATGGATCAAGTCATTCTGTATATGTGACACAATAACTATGAAAATGTTTTTGTTGGTCTCAATTAGAAGCAAGCAATGATTCTGGAAAACAGAAAAGGGGGACCAACTCACCTGAATCATATACCACACACATCGCCAGGCTGCTTTTGAAAAGACGGGAGCCATCACTTCTATCCATCTATGGTAAACAATAAAATGGGTATAAAAGATCAAAAACTTCATACCAGATGCATAATTCTTGAAGGCAAGCAAAGAAATCTACTTAGTAAGCTAACAGACGCAGAGATATGAATCGTATAATGTCTACTGTGATTGCTTAATGCATAGAATTTGATGTCACCGTTAAGCTTTGTTTCAGAAAAATTCAGTCATTATTCTGAAGGGAGAAGAAAAGAAATACTAAGTTGTCTGTAATTTGAAGTACCCCAATTCAATAATAACAACTGGAAATTTGGACTATAAAAAATAAGAAGAAAAGAAATAAAGACTGACACCAAAATATTGTACATGATTCAGAATCCCTCAAAACATCCGAAGATGAAGATTACCCTGTGCATGGGGGACTTGTACTGCTGTAGTCGCAACCTTTACCAGGGCCACTAGGCTTGTAGGTCCTTCTGTCAAGGAAAATCAAACAATGAAGATGAAATTTCAAACTTGGTTCAAGTAAACAAATAATTGTCAATGTACGACACCGAATAATCATCAATAGCAAAAGTATGCTTTACAAAAGAGCAGTATCAGAAAATGCCGAGCAACTTAAGAGTCTGAAAAAACACCAACCATGCTGAAAGTACAATTTACAAAGAACAATTACCCATTACAATTCATACGGACCTGTGTACAGTAGATCGTCTTCTGTGTGCAGTTATCTGATGATGCACCTCTGACTTAACAGGGTCGAGCGCAGGTTGTGATATTTCTAGACCTTCTTCCTTGATAATCGAAAGATACCTGTAGGATGTCCGTGAGACTATATAATGAGTTGGATCATTGCTTGCATTGCCAATCTATTCTCTAGAGGAAGTTATGACTTCAATATACCGTTCGGGATTAAAATGTTCGACTCCAAGATCTTCGTCCCAAAGGAAAACATACTCATACTCTGATATTATGTCGGGATGCAAAAACCGCTTGGCGAACCACCTAAGCATTTCAAAACACCATGAAAAGGTTAACTGGAACTATGAATTAAATTCACAGTACAGAATAATTGATTACACAGAAACATACCATTTGGTCTGATTGGCCGCAGATACATGTATAACATGATCACTCCAATCAAATGTCCTCCACTTATCAACTACTCCATCGTAATGAATAGCATGACAACAAAATCACTTTCTAGAAACTGTAACATGAATGAGGGGGCAAGTCTTCAACTCAATTACAAACGATGTGAACATACCATAACACCAGTTGAGATATTTACCTTTTTGACCATTTTATTCACTAGATCCTTTTGATTTATACCAACTGCCATGGCAAATAGACTCTTCGAAGATTCACCACCTTTCTGTTAAGAGTTGAACTAAATCAATCGGACTTTGAAAGAACCAAATTTCAAAGATATCTAGTAGTCCCTCCATGCGGATGTTAAACATCAACTGTCAGCTATGTTTCAGAACTTAGTGGGTTGGAACAAGTTTCCTATGTCAGCTTTTGAACATAAGCTACAAGATGATGGGATCCCCCTTTTTATCCAGACTGCCACTGATTGTTCCTCAATACAAAAACTAGCGATAAAAAAATATCAGTTTCTATTTTCTTTTGCGGCTCTTACCGGGAAACCCCAAAGCGAGAGCATTTCCAAATTAGAACTTGTTGTGACAATACCACTAGGCAATGCTGCACTTCCAGGAGCCCTGCATTGACTCTATGATGCAAAATACAGTTTAGATTGTTTAGTTTTTAATAACAACAAGTAATGGTTTCATTGAGAAAGATACACGTGGTTATGCCATAATAGCAAACCTGGCAGTTGTCGGCCTTTATATTCTTCAAAACATCAGGTATTGTAAATCTTAAGTAACTCTGGAAAATAAAACACATTTTTAACCAAATTAACCTTAGCTTATAATTCCTGAAAAAGAAATTTAATGAGGCAATTGAGCGGATACAAAATCAAGCTATCCTCTTAGGATAATCATATCAATCGATATACCCTTCCATCTCAAAAAAGAGGATGCAAATATGTCTAATAATGTAGTAGACTGTACAGCAGTACCTCTTTGGGATCTGTTGCTATAAAGGCACTCCCTATGAAGATTAACTCGCAAAGTAAACTAGCTGCTGGAACGACACTGCAAATACATGACTTCCAGCTTTTTGGCTCAGTCAGAAATCCAACCTGAGGAGTAAAAGAAGAGAATCAATAGCAAAACAGTGAATTTGCACCAGAAAATACTTACCCTAATTTCATGAGGACCAAGGAACAGCATCCTCGTAAACTAAGATTGCTAACATTCAAACACAACCAGACATTTAAACAACTCAAAAGCAACGGAGGGAAATCAAAAGGGGGCTTACAGAAGTTAATAGCTTCATCTTCTTCTCCCCCTCCCGTCGGAAGACCAATCAACAGATGCGTGGATGTAGTCTTCCTTCCCACTCTCACACTCCTTCTTCCTATTGTCTCGCACACTAGTCTGCAACTATTCCGAGATTGAGAAGGAGTCGGCGGTTGTGGTGAAATGGGTTGCTCGAGAAAAGCAGAATTTGGAATAATAAAAACATGTTTTTCTTTCATGAAAATAAAAATAATGAAATAAGTTGAAGAAGACTCATTAACAATCAAGATGGAGGAAGCACATGACTACCGATCAAGAATCAAACAAAACCAAAACCTATTGATACTTTATACACAGCGTATTTTCAAATGAATCTAGCAGAGAAAAAATGAATGTACAGAAGTCAGTTTGGAAACAATCATATGAGTGGGTCCAAGGAATGACAGGAGAAGATTTTTTGGATACGGCAGCCAAGATGTCAGCGAAGCCCACAATACCCACTAAAACATTTTCATTTTCAGCTTCGGTTACCCATATATGGCTAGCCCTGTGAGACAGCAGCTGAGCCAATGAACTTGTTACCTTGCATGTCAAAGGTACATGCTTCTAATACCAACACTCAGGCTTGTCCGAATCCTATGCTTCTGCTACTCAACTTCTTTCACCTCCTCGTTACCCCTCCATTTGTTAAAGTGTCTCCATTCGTCGACCAAACTGAAAAGTGGGGAGGGTTTATTGAATTCATACTGTCCTCTACTCCCATCACAAATTGTCCTGCCGTGAGGTTGGCTAAAGCCCAAGCTGCAGCCAAGTAGTCACATTTCCATAGTTTGGAGGCTGATATCTCGCCCATAATTCTATATTCACCATCTGATGCAGGATCTACAACTGCAACTGCTGTTGGATCATCTGGCAGTTTGTGAGTGACATTAATTGCTGGCATGGAAGCTTCAATAGAGCAGTAGTTTTGATTGATTGCTCCGAGGGAAGAGATGGAGGAGAGGGGCAGCGGAGCCAGAGCACCAAGGCAGCCAATAAGGAAACGGATGACATCTTCTCTAGACAAACAGCAAAATCTGTCCCTGATGGCACTAGCATATGAAGAGGAAGGCTTATTATTGATGTTACCACTAGATGTGTCCATGTTCTTGAGCCACCTACCATTGTATAGAATTGAGAACCGCTTACTCATTCCTTTCCATCCTACACTCTTTGGAACAAGAAGGCGTCTCACCCCCTGCTTCATCAACTCCAGGGCATCTATTAATCTGAGATGTCAATAGAAAGCAAATAGTACTAAAATTTAGAACAGTGAAACAAAAGTTGAATTCTTCAAACAATCAAATCACCATGTGCCATGGTGAGTTTCATACTGCATTTTCACTTTTAGTTTCTCACACAAATTCACTGGATGGTAAGCTGGATTTTCTCAAGAGACGCCATATCTTACCAGCAGACAACTTTGCTATTATTTTATGGCGGTAAGGTTCTCTAATTATAAATATTTTGGAAGGTGCAGCTATAAACTTCAAGAATGCAAGAAATGATATTCATCAAAACTCTAGTTTTCCTTTATTTGTAGACACAGACAGAACTAAGTAATAAACTATGATGCCACGCGAATAATGTGTGCTGGCAGTGTATTAGCTACGTGCAGAAATGGGTTGAAGACGAGAAATAGTTGTGTGGAATTAGTTATATCATACATTTACATAGTAGCAGAAAAAATGTACAAACATTTTAGCTAGTTGAGAAGAAATATTGATTTGGTAGTCAACTTAATTTAGAAAACATGAACTAAATTTAGTGGTGATTGGTGAACACCATTTTCTTCAGATAAAACTTCATAACCATTAAGAGGGGCATCTATGTCAAGCTTCCAACAGCTGAACATGTATGATGGCTAACGCTGATATAGCGCAATGGTCCAAATTCTAATAAAAAATCACTACATTTAAAAAGCATCACACCAGAAATTTCATAAAAAAAAACATAGTTAGTTGGCCTATGTCAGTTGTCAGGATGCTCTTACTTTTTTTCATTACAAGTCTATAACAATTAACTTTGTTCATATAGGCATACTAATAAATGGGCAAATTTAAGAATGGTAAGAAGGATTTCTTTTAAGTGGGCTGCCAAATTCTCACTCTTGTGACCCAATTAATGACTTCAACTGTTTGTTTTGGATAGAAAACACAAGAAGTTAGCTCCATGTTGGGTAACTGGTATGTAGCTGATCAAGACTAGAGATTTGGAATACTACAATGTTGTGGTGATCAGAAAGAGTTTATTCAGAGGGCCTGTTCTTTTGAGCTGAAGTTATTTATTTAAGTATTTAACTTAATTTAATTTAAATACTTAACTTAAGTGCTTAAGTTACTATTCATCACCACAACACCACACCACCACCACAACAACACATTCACACCATCACCAACAACACCACTACTCCACTGCCACCACCACCCCACTATCTTAACATCACATCACCACCACAACAACCCACCACCACAAAAACACTATCACCATCACAACACAACAACAATCCACAACCACCACTCCACTACCATCACCACCACCACTACCTTAATATCAAAACCACCACATAACCACATTATCACCACCACCCCTACAATAACACATCCACACCACCACCACACAACTACAATATCACTACCACTACAACACCACAGCAACCCACCACCACAAAAACCCCATACCACCACCCCCACAACAACACATTCACACCACCATACCACTACCATCCCATTACCACACCACCACCATCACCACACCACCACAACACATTCACACTACCACCACCAACAACACCAACAACACCACCATTCCACTACCACCACCACCCCCACTGCCTTAACATCACAATCACAATATCATCACCATCACCACAACAACCCACCACCATAAAAATACCACACCACCACAACACAACAACAACCCGCCACCACCACAACACAACAACCCACCATTACCACAACACTATTACCACCACCATTGCCACAACAGTACCACCACCACACCACTACCACCACCATCACCACAACACTTCCAAATCCACAACAACCAAAAACAACACACCACCAATAAAAATTATTATACTTAACTTAACTTTAATTTACTTAGCTTAGCTTAACTTAACTTATTTACTTAAAATTTAAGTGCAAACGAACAAACTCTTACTTCAAACGTGCTAATTCCGACATTGTGGAAGTGACTATTGGAAAAAATGTGAAGAAAAAGGTGGTGACTAATGAGACCCCATTTTATTTTTATGATCAAAACTTGAGTGTGTCTCACAAATCGTAATGAATGGATTTAACCAAATTTGTATCCCTCGTATCGAGGGGTACAAAATCGGTTATTCATATACCAAAAATGAATGAGAAATTGATGTTCAGTGCTTGAAGAGCATAAAAATAAGAAGAAAAATATAAGATTCATATGTTCAACATATAAAAATTCGTTCATAAGCGCATATCCACCTATAAAAGGAGGAGCTTACAAACTCATGCAATACACTGAAAACATATAAAATAAGAGAGAGATCACCCTCTCTTTTTGTTTACAGTTTGCATATTTTATATCTTAAGTTTCATTTTCAGCTTTTATTTTTGAGCTATTAACTTTAGTAAAACTATTTAATATGTTATTTGAATTCGTGTATTATCTTTAAATCACTGTGTTAGTTGGTTATGCACATATATCATATCTATCGATCCCTTAATAAGTGACTTTTGCAAATTATCTTTAATTATTCCCCACTTAATTTACTCGCAATACTCCAACATGTACACCAAAGGTGTTAGTTGAACCACTAACGGACGAGGAACTTGAATTTTTGATAAGTAAATAAACTACATTCCGTGTGATATTTTAAGCACATAATTCCAGCACATTGGGTGGAACATAGCTACCTAGCTAAAATAGATACCTTTTCTTATGTAATAATAACACCGGACAACTAAGTAAGTTGACAAGGAGATTATTTGTTATGAGTAGACTTACCTTGTGACAGGATCAACCTCTTTAAGAAGGGATTTATTAGGCACAACAACCTCAGAAACGGGAGTCTTAAGCGCCAACTCCTGGTTCTCCAAGCACCAATCTTTAGCCAAAAAAGAGACAATGTCAAGGGAATTGAGGATATGCCCACAAATCTCTGTTGCCTGATCTCGCTATTTTCAATAAAACCAGGATGCACTGGTCTCTTTTTCCATACAGTTATACCACCTTCAGTCGCATCCCCAATTGCCCTTATTGCAGACTCCAGTGTCTCAATCTCCAAAAAGTCTATAAGTTCCAACTTCCCCGCCGTCAAATCTCCAACAACATGGTACAAAAACACTGACGCCATATCCAAAAATCTCCTGCTTCGGATCATACATAAGACAGATTGCAAAAAATAATTAAAAAAGATAACTAGAGATCAAGCATCTAAAGTTGTACACAAATTTCCTGCAAAAATATTAATGTTTCTAAAAAAAAAAAAGCTTAAAAGAAGTAATCCGATTACAGAATCAGTGCTTACTCCTAAGGGTTTGCTGAGATAAGAAAACAGACGCGAAAGCACAGCAAAATAAGTATGCTGGTCGACCTTGATTCGCGAAATCAGACCCGATCTAACTTTGTGGATCCACCGGTGAGGGAGGGAAAGAAAGGGCTATAAAAGGGAATGAAGGAGGAAGAGAAGGAGCAGAATGGCAGTGATGGAAATCAGAAGAGGAAAAGAGATGTTGGGCGTGTGGATGACGCCATTTGAATTGGAATTGGAATGGTTGGATGTCGCCCATGAAAGGTGAGGTTTTTTACAAGCTCAATTGCGTTTCTGGAGGATTGTGGCAGCAGTGGTGGGATCGGGAGACAGCCTGATAAGGGTGGTGAGAGAGAGAGAGAGGCTTCAGTTCAAATAAATACATAAAATGAGATCCGGGTATTTTTGACATGTTAGTTAAAACTAAAGATATTTAGATTTGATGCAACTAAATTAAATATTAAAATAATATATTTAAAAACCAAAAACTAACATTACAATCGCTTGCTCATCGCCAGATAGGTTTCGTTTTTTTTTTTATATAAAATCAATAGTATAATGATTTTTCCTGTATTATATTTGAATTTTAATAATTGTATTCATTATGGAAATAAGGTGTAGTTTTGATGATCTGAAAATTATGTCTTATTATAAACTGAAAATAGAAAAATAAGACATGTGAGGTGGGGTATATGAAGGTTTATTTAAGAGATATGTATAATTATTAAGAAAGTAGAATTTGAAAACAGGTGAGCAGCCTCGGGAATGATTATTCAGATTTTCATCATGATAGAAAAATAATTGGAAAATGTCAAGAGATCAAGTTGTTTTATCTTTTATGTGACCACCTCTACATCATATATCATATATGTGTTTCGATAAGGCAATTGCATTCGTCTCTTGACATTTTTCAAGACTCGGAAGATGTTTGTAAAGCAACTTGATTTTCATGTGTTTTAAAGGCAAGGGAACATGGCTTGTTTCCACTTGATAATCCTCTTTGGATGCCTTCCAAAATGTCATACTAACTTATGCTTGGACGGGTGCAACTTGAGTCAAAGGTGTTATTCGCAAAAGCCCGTGAAAGAACACTTTTCTTCCAAATTTGACATAAACAAACATAACCATTATCACTCTCCAAGTAAAAAGGTGACAAATGGCCGTCAAAACTTTATTTTGTGGCAAAGATTCCAATTCGTTCCACTTGTTGAAATAAATGAATCTAATAGGATTTGTATTCGGAATATAGAATCAGTTATTCATATGCAAAATCAGAGCTAAGATGAATGAAAAATTAATGCTTGAACAGTGCTCGAATAACATGAAAATTATGAAGGGAAAGCAGAACAGTTTATGTCCCGCATGGATGAGAAATCCATTAACGAGCTTATGCCCACCCAATATTCAAAAAATGACATCCTTGGATCATCCGATCTATTTTATGAAATCGATCCAATTTAAGAAAAGTCGGATTGACATATCAGTTATGGAATTTTTTGCCACTTTGAAGGAGCCCAAAAAGATTGGGTTCGACATGATAAACATATTTAAAGTTTGAGAAGTCCATTATAATAATTGGAACTTTAAACGATTATTTATTTTACTATTCCATTTCTATTTCATTAATGAAGGAACAAGGGTTTTGTTTTTTCATATTGTTGGATCGTGGTTAGTGTTTCGTAGCAAGTAACAAACAAGTTTTGTTCCTTGCCAGGTAATAAAGCAGCGGAAAGTAAATTATGCAGAAAGTAATGGACTTGCCCATCAATCTATAGTGGAAACTCCGGTACCTTAAAAGATACCTGAGAGAAAAACCACTACCTTCTAGCTAGAAGGATTTGGAAATACTCTTGTATTTAGGTGTGTTTATCGGTTACACTTGAATTTATACCTCTATCACCCAGACATTCCAGTTCACTGTCTGCTAGGATATCCTCCACAGGTTAGCCGCACCACAAGTAGTACTCCCTTTTGACACAGACTATAGCACCGTCTTCAATTCCTTCCGGAGTAGTGAACTTCTCCTTTCTCAACTTCTTGGCGGTGTAGTCTTCCGAGCCTTAGCTGTTACGCTGATGGGTGTCAAGGACATTTTCCAATTCGCTACCTAGGTCGAAAGCTCTGCCTTCTCTTTTATCTTGATCTCCTTGGAAAAACCCCTAGATTCGCTCAACCGCAAATCCCTGATTTGTTGGGCAACAAATCCCAAGATCCACCTTCCAAATTGAGAATTGAATCTCTAAGATTATCAAGAATTATCCCATAATAATCTTGACAATCTTTGACCGGATCTTCTCAATCTTGATCCTTATTTTGCTCCGAGAATCTAGATAGAGATCGTAATCTCAGAGATTCTATCAGCTCCTGCTTTCGTGTTGCAATGTCTGTTCCAAGGATTGTTCCCTGCACACTCAAGTAGCATGATTAGTTGGGTGTTTGTCTCATCAAAAACATGGAGTGGGCATACTCCAACAATTTCCTCCTTTTTGATGATGACAAACCCCCTCAACAATAAATCAATAATCGTACTCAGCATTTGTTTTAACTATTCCCCTCTGTGTTCCCTTTTAGCACTATACAGTCCTCTTCAGAAAAACATTGATATCAACAGATAAGATTTACCTCTCAGGTCATGCGCCGTCTCTATAACCTTCCCCCTTTTGGCATCATCAAAACGTCCGATCATGAAAAAGTAAGCATGAATAATAGACTAACGGACGTAAGAAAATTAAACTAAAACAGCCTGAGAACAAATCTGAAACAGGTAGAGGAGTAATCAGTTCACAAAGCACCAATAGAGAGCATACCTCTAAGTTCACGATAGTGAAAAGTAAGAACAAAATAAGCCAAAGAGAGTTGGTATAATGTAGCTGGGAATAAGGATGATAATCAGCCGGATAACCGTTCAAGGGTTAGTTGGTTCATCAGGGAGCGGAGGAGCGAGGGAGGGCTGCTGAATGATGGTGGTGGTCCTAGTGTTCCCCTGCTCGGTTTCCATGGCCTCACTCTCTTCTGAATCTTGAATATGCTTTTCTTCAGTTAGTTGAGTACGAATCCACCCGACCCCTTCTTGTCTAACGAATTTCACCTTCCTCAGGTTATTTTCATCTAGAGAGCGCTTGCAGATTACCTCGTCCGTGCGTTCCCTATTTCTTTTTCTTTCTTTCTTTCTTTTTTTTCTCTGTCCGCATACAGTAGTTGATATGTAAGGTGTTTCTTGATCACGCTGTGGTAGGGGAGTGCATGGCCGTCACTCTGACAGGCACGTTCCATAATTGACTCTTCCCTTTTAGCTTTTCGAGGAGGACACAGTCCTGGATGATAATGTTGTTCCTCTTTTATTGCAGACTAGTAGAGTGTGTTTGCTATTTTTCTTTTTCTCAAATATCCACCAAAAACTTCTTATCTTTTATCTTTGGAAGGGTCTCTTGATATATACTTGCTTTGTTTGAATCTGAACAAATATGCCTGTTTCCATAAGTAGTCAGCCATCTGTTTTCCTTTGCCCTCCTAGATTGTGTGATATATTATTTCCTTGATTTCCTCGATTTCTTCGATTTTGTTCCTTCTGTTCCAACCAGCCCTTGAGGATTATCGGTGATTTTTCAAAAGCTGATATGGTGCGGTGAGATTACCTGAGTGGTATGAAGTGGGCACCATATTAAACAAAGAAAAACAAGCAGAAACAGATATGTGTTCAAGATGAACTTTGGTTTACCTCATGACGAACAATATCGAGAAATTTATCAAAGGGGTCATAGGATCGTCTACTCATAAGATGGCTTGGGTGGTCGTAGATTCCTTCCATCATTTGGGCTTGTAATGTGGGTGCAAAACATCAGGAATGATCTTTTAGGCCAAAAGAATAATCCTCTCTATCACGACTGGTAAATACTCAGAAGGTAATTGTTAGTGATCACACCTCATCCTAGTCAGATTAGGCTCTAGACATTTTCGAGAAATAGCATACGTCCATAAAATCTATGATATCAAGCTACTTATACTCATGTTAGCAAATTTCAACCATTCCGCAGGGAGATCATGAGATGTCACATATTCAATCCAAGGAAATCATACCTAGCTCAAGTCGCAGCTTTTCAAAGGGTTCCCTGTTGAGTGCCTTGGTGATTATGTCGGCGATTTGTTCCTTAGTCCCACAGAAATCCATGTTAACTAGTCCCTTTTCTACACAATCACGGAGGAAGTGATGTTTGATCTCAATGTGTTTTTTCCTAGAGTGCTGCACGAGATTCTTGGAGATATTTATGGCACTAGTGTTATCACAGAAGATAGGAACAGAAGAAAATGAGATCCCGTAATCACTTAGCTGTTGTTTGAATCATAGGAGTTGGGCAAAGCAAGTGGCGACTGCGATGTATTCTGCCTCTGATGTAGAGAGTGCTACCTAATTCTGCTTCTTAGATCCCCACGAGATGAGGCAAGTTCCTAGAAACTGAGCCATGCCAGATGTGGACTTCCGATCCACTTTGTTCCCCGCGAAGTCAGCGTCTGTGTATCCTGCTAATCGGAAGTCTCCATTACTTGGGTACCATAGGCACAATTTCTTAGTTCCCTTCAGGTACCTCAAGATTCGCATGACAGCTTTGATGTAGGTCTCACGGGGATCAGCCTAAAATCTAGCACACAAGCACACGACATACATAATATCAGGTCTACTTGCAGTGAGATATAACAGTGTACCTATCATTCCTCTGTAGAGTGATTGGTCTACATTTGGCGAATTCTCATCCTTGCCCAGAGAGTCATTTAGGAAGATGGGAGTGGCAAGTCCTTTGGAGTTCTCCATCTTGAACTTTTTGATTATCTCTCTGATGTACTTCTATCGATGTATTCTAATCCCATCATTCTCTTGCATCACTTGAAGCCCTAGGAAGAACTTGAGTTCCCCTACCATGCTCATCTCAAACTCGTTTTCTATGAGCTTTGTGAATTTCTCAGTCAGTGCTATGTTGGTAGATCCAAATATATTGTCGTCGACATAGACTTGTACCACCAGTGTGTGACATCCTTCCCTCGGGAGGAACAAAGTCTTGTCTGCCTATCCATGAACATATCCGTGAGATAAGAGAAATTGAGATAATCTTTCGTACCATGCACGAGGGGCCTGTTTCAAGCCATATAGCGCCTTGTCCAGGATGTACACATAGTTCGGATGTGTAGAGTCTTCAAAGCCGAGGGTTTGCGACACGTATACTTCTTCCTTGAGGTTTCCATTCATGAATGCCGTTTTACGTCCATCTGTTGCAGTTTGAACCTATGGTATACTGAAAAGGCAATGAGTAAACGAATGGCGTCCAACCTTGCAACCGGAGAAAATGTTTCATTTATAGTCAATTCCCTCATGTTGATTGTACCCCTTGACGACTAGCCTTGCTTTGTTCCTGATTACTTGTCCTTTATCATCCAGTTTGTTCTTGAACACCCACTTGGTTCCGACTATCGTTCTGTTCTCTAGCCTAGGAACCAACCTCCATACTTCGTTCCTTTCAAACTGATGTAGCTCTCCTTACATGGCTCTCACCCATTCAGTGTCTTTCAGTGCTTCTTCTACGTTCCTGGGTTTTATCAAAGACACAAACAGAAAAGGCATGATTGTTAATTGATGAGACTTGAGCTTCGGAAACCTGATTCCCATTGTCTGCTAAATCTGATGTGTAGCAGGCGCTGTTGATATACTAGGAACAGTTTCTGCCTCCGACCTGCACAAGAAGAGGTTAGTTTTTACGAACCCAAATAATATTGGAATGGTTAGTATCTTGAAAAATGTAAAATCTGCTCTTGTTGTTACTGTTCTTTGAGTTTCCTAACTGTGCAGCATGCCTGGCCTTCACTTTTTCATCTAGGGTCCTTCAGAGGGAACACTCTGATAATGTTGTATGGCAGTGTTTGACAAAACCAGCACAAGTGAACAAGGAGCTGCTACAGCACAAGTGAACAAGCAGACCAGCACAAGTGAACTAGCAGCAGCTGCAGCAGGGGATGCTATAGCAGGAGCTTGTTCAAGTGGCTGCATCACCTGTCTGAGAAGCAGCAGCGTCCTGGGATTGGCTAGAAGGGCTGGAAACTCTACGGAGATCATCAAAAGAATTTCTAAAATGTTGTGGAGTATTTTCCAGTGAGGTTTCCTAGTCAGAGAAGGAGATTTGCATTGAAGATAAAAATCTAATCTAATCTCCTAGATTTTAGGAGATAATTGTTCCTTTTGGGACATTGCTTAAACCTGGACATTGCTTAAAGCTGGTGCTGCTATTTAAGAGAAAGGGGTTTAGAGCAAAATGGTTGATCGAAGCTGAGGGATACACGAGTGCATACACAGAATTCAGAGAGAGCAATTTTGGTGTGTGACGGACGTTTTCTTCGATCATCACCCGAGAGCAGAGCGTGAGCGCAGAGCTGTGGTGACAGAAGCAGAAGGGAATCAGGACTTGCATAGTCTGATTCGAGCTTGATCTGGAAGCCAATTCAGAGCAGTGGTGCTTGTTGGTTGATCAAGGGCAGCCGCGGAAGAACTGACGGGTGTGTGACTCGGTCGAGTGTCTAAGCGCTAGTGGAAGGTGGTCACTGAGTGAGGGGGAGTATTCCAGAGTGTGCAGCGCTCGTGGAATCGTTCGAACGGCTCGGCAGAAGGCTTTGGAGCGACGCGGACAAATTGTGCTTCAGCTGTGTGTTACAGCAGTTGCTACAGCAACCCTGCTGAGTGAGTGTAGTTTAGAATAGGCTGAGTCTTGAGAAGTCTATAGCTATTCTAGATTGACATTTGTAGAGGGCATGCAGACACAAGTCAGAGCCTGTTCTGATTGTGTCAAGTGATCCACACAAGGTTGAGTAGCATAGGTTGCGTGGAGTTGTAACCGAGTGTACTTGGAGACCTTCGTGATTAGTGGATTGAGGACTGGAGAATAGTCCTCCCCAGACGTAGGCAGTTGGCCGAACTGGGTGAACAAATTTCTGTCTTGTTCATTGTTTGCTGAGATAATTTTCAAGTGAACAAGAGTGTGCTGCAGCAACTGCTTGTTCACAAATCTGCCTAATTGAGACGCTGTGAATTTCAATTGGTATCAGAGCGGGAGCTCGACACACAGAGTAAAAGATCCTACAGTGTCTCTGAAGTAGCCACGACAATGAAGGAAGGACAGAGCACAAGCAGACCTCCATTGTTGGAAGAAAGCAACTATGGATATTGGAAGGCTAGGATGAAAGCCTTTCTCAAGGCCATTGATGAGAAGACCTGGAGAGCAATAATGGTCCAGTGGTCTCCCCCAATTACCATGGATGAACAGGGAGTCACACGGATAAAGCCTAAAGAACAATGGACTGCTAAAGAGGGAGCTGCAGCAACTGGTAATTCAAAGGCCCTGAATGCAATTTTTGCTGCAGTTGATGCTAACAATTTCAGGTTGATATCGAATTGTGACATGGCCAAACAAGCGTGGGATATTTTGCAAACTGCACATGAAGGAACTGATAGAGTGAAGCTATCAAGACTCCAGATCATTGCTACACAGTTTGAGAATCTGAGAATGCTGGAAGAGGAGACTGTCACTGAGTTTAATGCTAAACTCTGTGATCTTGCAAATGAAGCCCATGCTCTTGGTGAACCCATCCCTGAAGAAAAGCTAATCAGAAAGGTTCTCAGATCGCTGCCCACAAGATTTGACATGAAAGTGACGGCCATTGAAGAAGCTCAAAATGTCAGATTTATGAGGCTTGAAGAGTTGATGGGGTCTCTCAAACAATTTGAGATGAAGCTGGTTAAAGAAAACATCACTGCTAAGGACAAGGATGTTGGACTAAAAGCTGAAGCAGAATCCAAGAAGGCAGTTCCAGAAGATCAACTGAGTATGCTTGTTAAGAACCTTGGAAAGCTCCTGAAGAACATGGAATCTAGAACCG
This sequence comes from Umbilicus rupestris, assembly GCA_963678935.1. Classification (NCBI taxonomy): domain Eukaryota; kingdom Viridiplantae; phylum Streptophyta; class Magnoliopsida; order Saxifragales; family Crassulaceae; genus Umbilicus; species Umbilicus rupestris. Next base: position 3,148,667 of record OY787617.1, read on the forward strand.
GGAAAAGCTCTTCCTCGCGAAAACAATTCAGAAGGGGTAGTGAAAATAACAGGAAAGGGAAGGAACCGGCTCAGAATGAAGACGAAAAGAAAGAAATGAAGAAGGGAGTCCAATGCTGGAACTGTGCAGGCTACGGTCATCGACAAATCAACTGCACTAGTAAACCGATGAAAAAGAGGGCTCTCTCTGCCAGTGGAAGTGAAGACGAGAAAGATCTGAGTGAAGATGAATGCAACTTGGTCAAATACAGGTCAGTCAGAAGAGGCAGAAAAACACAAGGAAGATTGAACCATGACTTGCTACAGCAACCTCTGTATTACCGTAACAAGAGAGCTTCAAAGTATAAAAAATGTTACAGCTGCGGTCGCAAAGGTCACATAAAAAGAAACTGTTCCTCAGCTCTTGCCGGAATAGCTTCAGCCAGGGAACCTGTCAGGCAGAATCATGCGCAGACTCAGTCCTCGCTCTTGTCAGCACAGCTAGCACCTCGGACAAGATAAGCTGGTACTTGACAGTGGTTGTTCAGGACACATGACAGGAGAAAGATCCTTCTTGAAAAACATTACACCCTGTCTGGAACAACGGGTGAAGTTTGGTAACGGCCTAAAAGGAAGAGTTCTGGGAAAGGGAACTTTGGCAGTTGAAGGAATGCCGAGCCTGAGCAATGTTCTTTTATTGGAAGGGCTAAAGGCAAATATCATAAGCATTAGTCAGCTGTGTGATGGGACTAAACAGGTAAAATTTACGAAAGACTCATGCAAAGTCCTCGACAAATCTGGAAAATGTATAATGGAAGGAGCCAGATCAAAAAGTAACTGTTATCTTCTCAATGTGAGTTCAAACTCACCGGTTCAGAAATGTATGCTGACAAAGGCCGAGGAAATGATTCTATGGCACAGAAGGATGGGGCATGTTAACCTAAGAACTCTGAAGAGAATTGCTACAGAAGGTCTAGTCAGAGGAATACCGCTGCTAAAAGGGGAGACAAACTCTATATGTGGAGACTGTCAGATTGGGAAACAAAAGAAGGCTTCGCATCCAAGAGTCAAAGATATTGGTACCACCAGGCCTCTACAGTTGATTCACATGGATCTGATGGGACCAATGGAAGTCGAGAGTCTGGGCAGAAAAAGGTATGCATTTGTCTGTGTTGATGACTACTCCAGATTCACCTGGATTGATTTTATCAGAGAAAAATCAAATACTGTGAGAGTTATTGTGTCACTGGTGTCTCGTCTAGAGCAAGAGAAAAATCTCAGAATCAGCAGCATTCGCAGTGATCATGGCAGGGAATTTGAAAATAAAGATATGGATGATTTCTGTCAACAAAGGGGTATCTCACATCAGTACTCCTCTCCCATTACCCCTCAGCAGAATGGTGTAGTGGAACGAAAGAATCGAACAATCCAAGAAATGGCCAGAGTCATGATCCATGCTAAGAGGGTTCCCCTGAAATTCTGGGCAGAGGCCATGAATACCGCATGTTACATCATCAATAGAGTCACCTTACGGAGAGGAACCAACCAGACCTGCTATGAGCTCTGGAATCAGAAGAAGCCCACGGTTAAATACTTTCACGTCTTTGGAAGTGACTGTTTTATTCTAAGAGATCGGGAGTATAGGCAGAAACTTGACCCAAAAAGTGATCCTGGTCTGTTTTTGGGCTACTCAACAAACAGCAGAGCTTATCGAGTCTACAACTAGCGGACACATAGAGTAATGGAATCCATAAATGTTGTTGTCAATGATGCTGAAGAAGTGTCTCCCTCTGATACTGTCACTGATGATGAAGACTCTGATCTTGAGGAGGTGTCTATCAGTCAGAACAGAAGTGAACAAGCTGTGGCTCCAGAAGATGCTACAGCAAGTGCTGAAGCAGAAAATCCAGATATACAATTAGAAAGCATGTCTGAAGATGTGAACTCTGAGACTTCTAATCCTCCTTCAAGGCAGCCTCCGAAGAAGATTCAGAAGAATCATCCCCTGACAAATGTAATTGGAGACCCGTCAGAAAGAAGAAGAACCAGAAGCCATGCTTACCTCAATACATGTTTTATGTCCAGCATTGAACCCAAGAATTTCAAGGAAGCCATGAGTGATGAATTCTGGATAATGGCGATGCAGGAAGAATTGGCAGAGTTTGAAAGACATGATGTTTGGGATCTGGTAGACAGACCAAATGGAGTGAATATTATAGGCACAAAGTGGGTGTTCAAAAACAAAACTGATGAAAAAGGCAACATTACAAGAAATAAAGCCAGACTGATTGCCCACGGATATTCTCAGATTGAGGGTCTAGACTTTGAAGAAACATTTTCTCCAGTGGCTCGCCTGGAGGCCATCAGACTTCTTCTAGCAATGTCTTGTTTCCTGGGGTTCAAACTATATCAAATGGATGTTAAAAGTGCGTTCCTGAATGGAGACCTCTCTGAAGAAGTCTATGTCTCTCAGCCAAAAGGTTTTGAAGATCCTCATCACCCAGAGCATGTATATAAATTGAAGAAAGCCTTATACGGATTGAAACAGGCTCCTCGGGCATGGTATGAGAGGTTGACAGTGTTCTTAGAAAAACATGGCTACAAACGAGGGGGAGCTGACAAAACTCTATTTGTCAAAAGAACTCAGTCAGATGTGATCATTGCTCAAATATGTGGATGATATAGTCTTTGGATCAAAGTCTCAGCACCTGGTGAAGCAGTTTGTGTATCACATGCACCAAGAATTTCAAATGAGCATGGTAGGAGAACTGTCATACTTCCTTAGTCTGGAGATTACCCAGAAAGAAGATGGCATCTTTATAGCTCAAAGCAAATACAACAAAAATCTTGTGCAGAAATTTCAGCTAGATAAGGCCAGTCACAAACGAACTCCTGCTGCCACTCATGTTAAAGCCATTAAAGATGAGCACGGTATGGAAGTGAGTCAGGCTATCTACAGAAGTATGATTGGGAGTTTGCTATACCTGACTGCCAGCCGCCCTGACATTTCCTTTGCAGTAGGAGTCTGTGCCAGTTTTCAAGCTTGTCCCAAAGATAGTCACTTACAGTTGGTCAAGCGCATCATTCGGTATGTTGGAGGAACTGTGGACTATGGCTTATGGTATACTAAGGACACAAATGCTAATCTGGTAGGATACAGTGATGCAGACTGGGCAGGATGCTCAGAGGACAGGAAGAGCACTTGGGGAGGATGCTTCTTCCTAGGAAATAACCTAGTCTCTTGGTTCAGCAGGAAACAAAACAGCATTTCTCTATCCACTGCCGAGGCTGAATACATAGCTGCTGGGAGCTGCTGTGCACAAATGCTGTGGATGAAGCAAATGCTGAGTGAGTATGGGATTGCTCAAGATGAAATGACCCTCTACTGTGACAACATGAGTGCCATCAGCATATCTAAGAATCCGGATCAGCACAGCAGAACCAAGCACATTGACATTCGTCATCACTTCATCCGTGATCTAGTTGAAAAGAATATCATAGCGCTACAGCATGTGGTGTCTGCCAAACAACTTGCTGATATCTTCACAAAAGCTCTGGATGCAGCCCGGTTCGAAGACCTGCAAGCCTCTCTGGGGCTCTGTGTTTTACATCCATAGGACGGCCAGGAGACTGCCCCCTTGTCATCTTTTCCAAAAAGGGGGAGGAGACGATAAGGAGAAGAAGGAGAGGTCAAGAAATTTTATTCCGGAAACAAACTCTCTAAGGTTTTGTCAAAATGCCAAGAGGGAGATTGATAATGTTGTATGGCAGTGTTTGACAAAACCAGCACAAGTGAACAAGGAGCTGATACAGCACAAGTGAACAAGTAGACCAACACAAGTGAACTAGCAGCAGCTGCAGCAGGGGATGCTATAGCAGGAGCTTGTTCAAGTGGCTGCATCACCTGTCTGAGAAGCAGCAGCGTCCTGGGATTGTCTAGAAGGGCTGGAAACTCTACGGAGATCATCAGAAGAATTTCTAAAATGTTGTGGAGTATTTTCCAGTGAGGTTTCCTAGTCAGAGAAGGAGATTTGCATTGAAGATAAAAATCAAATCTAATCTCCTAGATTTTAGGAGATATTGTTCCTTTTGGGACATTGCTTAAACCTGGACATTGCTTAAAGCTGGTGCTGCTATTTAAGAGAAAGGGGTTTAGAGCAGAATGGTTGATCGAAGCTGAGGGATACACGAGTGCATACACAGAATTCAGAGAGATCAATTTTGGTGTGTGACGGACGTTTTCTTCGATCATCACCCGAGAGCAGAGCGTGAGCGCAGAGCTGTGGTGACAGAAGCAGAAGGGAATCAGGACTTGCATAGTCTGATTCGAGCTTGATCTGGAAGCCAATTCAGAGCAGTGGTGCTTGTTGGTTGATCAAGGGCAGCCGCGGAAGAACTGACGGATGTGTGACTCGGTCGAGTGTCTAAGCGGTGGTTCTCGCTAGTGGCAGGTGGTCACTGAGTGAGGGGGAGTATTCCAGAGTGTGCAGCGCTCGTGGAATCGTTCGAACGGCTCGGCAGAAGGCTTTGGAGCGACGCGGACAAATTGTGCTTCAGCTGTGTGTTACAGCAGTTGCTACAGCAACCCTGCTGAGTGAGTGTAGTTTAGAATAGGCTGAGTCTTGAGAAGTCTGTAGCTATTCTAGATTGACATTTGTAGAGGGCGTGCGGACACAAGTCAGAGCCTGTTCTGATTGTGTCAAGTGATCCACACAAGGTTGAGTAGCATAGGTTGCGTGGAGTTGTAACCGAGTGTACTTGGAGACCTTCGTGATTAGTGGATTGAGGACTGGAGAATAGTCCTCCCCAGACGTAGGTAGTTGGCCGAACTGGGTGAACAAATTTCTGTCTTGTTCATTGTTTGCTGAGACAATTTTCGAGTGAACAAGAGTGTGCTGCAGCAACTGCTTGTTCACAAATCTGCCTAATTGAGACGCTGTAAATTTCACACTCATTTCTGTAATGTCCTGTGCGACCGCAGTGCCAGCATATCCTGTGACATTTGAGATCCACATATTTGCTTTGCCCTGCCCATATGGGTTTGTTTGCAATTCTTGAGGGGAAATCTATGTGGGAAGACTTCTTGTTGTTGGTGTGTTTGAGCCACGTGGCATATGCCTTTCCTCCGTTCCAGGAAACTGTACTATCACTGGGGGGAGAGTTCCCTCCTTTTTGAGTGATATTCTGTTCCTTTCTCATACGGTTCTTTGTCTGGTCTGGTTGTTCTGGCTTGCTGCAATTCTTTGTGGACATGTCATCATTTGGTCCTGAGTATCCTAATCCTGATCTTGATACAAATCGTGTAGAGAAGTCCTTTCTCACTTCTTCAATCTTGGAGTTGGTGTGTTCCTTGAGCCATATCCTTTTCTTGTCTTCATCACTCGCTTGGAGTGTCTCGTTCTTCTTCCTCAATTAAGTATTTTCTGATTTCAGGCTAGCAACTTTCTTTTCCGGGGATTGAATCTTTCCTTTCAGCTCATCTCCTTTGTGATTGTATGGCTGATTTTCTTCTTCCAGCTTCATAGCTTTGGTGGACCATAACTCACTATTTTTTGATATACCTAATATGATCTCCTCTTGTTCCTCTATGGTTCCGCTAAGATCGACATTCTTTTGTGCTAAGTTTTTGACAATTGCCATCAATTGAGAGTTAGTTTTGCCAATCAAATAGGAAAGAGGATCAGGGTTAGTTACCTCATCAGTTGGAATTTCGTCTGTTGCCATTATGCACAAATCTTTAGAGTGTTCTTCGTCTTCACTTTCCTCCTCTGATTCTCCCCAAGCAGCCATCATTGCCTTACTATCTTTCTGAGCAGGTGGTTCTCCTGCCTTCTTGCTGAAACAGTCCTTGGCCTAGTGTTCTTTCTTCTGACAGTGGTAGCATATGAGGTCTCTGCTCGATCGCTTCTCCTTGAAGGAACGAAGGTTTGCGTTCCCTACCATTTTGAGGGCTCTGGTTAGTAGGGTTACTGTCTCATCCTCATGTTATTCTTTGTCATCTGTCTGAGCGAGCTCGAAGGCTTTCTCTACTTTGAGTGCGATGGATTGGGTCTTCTCGGGTTCACGCCTTGCAATCTTTCGTTGATGTATCCCATCATTGCTTTGGAGTCGTGCAACAAGTTCTTCCAGTGTAATTTCTTTGATATCTTTCTGAGCTTGGAGAGCTAGTGTTACTGCGTCCCATTTCGAGTTTAAGGCTTGAAGGAAATGGTGAGTGATCTTCCAGTATGGGATCTCCTCTCCTAGGAACTCCATTTGTCCAATGTACCCCTGAAATCGTGAATGAAAGACAACAAGGGATTCATTTTTACCTTGGATGGCGTTGTCGTAGTCCCTCATGGCAGCGAGGATGCGATTCTTTTTTACATCCTCATTTTCTGAATATAATCGTTTGCAGTGGCTGATCCAGCCAATCAATAAAGGGGGGGGGGGGGGGGGCAAAAATTGCATAAAGTAATATATATTTTTACAAAAAGATGTTATAGCTAAATAGTCACTAAGTTACTTTGCCGCCGAAGGCGGTAAAGAAGGTAGAATTTGTTTGCGAGTCTTCATGTCCTGAAAATCACATCCCTCTCAATGTAACACACCAAACAATCATTGAGAAACTCATCTCCAATTTTGTTACGCAAATCCGTCTTAACAATCTTCATTGCAGAAAAAACTCTTTCAACTGTAGCTGTCGCAACCGGTAACACCAAAATCAACTCAATAATGCGATATACCAAGGGAAATACAGTATGATAACCGACCTTCACCATCTTTCTGGCCACATCTTAATGTCTTGCATCTTTAAAAATGTATCATTTTCTCTCATCTCATAAATTCAACCTTTAAGTTCTTCTTCCGACTCCATCAAAGCACAATTAGAGAACTCTTGTGGATAAAGGCTCCGCAAGTTGAATTATGTTTTCCGCTTTGAAGTTGGAGAATGAGTTTTTACGATCAAAACATCCGATACAAGTGAGTAATTCTGTGTTTGACTCACAAAAGCGATTCTCCATCTCTTGACTAATGCGATCAATCACCTATAAAATATATTTTGTAATATTAACGTACGATTATAAAAAATACTTCAACACAAAAAGTAAAATATAAAAAATACCTGATAATATACAAATCAATTCGAAAGTGGTAGTCATTTTTTGTAGAGCGAAAGCGACTTTTGACTTCATCTTCCATATTGAGAATGCCAATATGATATTTGACACAAAAATCATTCATGGATTGTAAAAGATCCTTCCATCCATTCTCCCTCAGCTCCATCAATCTTGTTTTGGTATTACGAATCAAACTAACGGCCTTCATAATATTTTGATCTTTTTTTTGCAAGAATTGTGACAAAGTATTTGTCATTCCCAATACCAGCTTCATCAAGTGAGCAATGAAAACAAATTGATTACTCTCTATTTTTTGAACCAAGCTAGAAGCAAATCCTCTAGTTTTGAAATCGGTTCCATCATTAAGTATATTTCCAAGAACTTCGATGTTTGATGACCACAAAGATAAGAGACGAATAATTGATGTGTAGTGTGAACCCCAACGAGTAGAGCCCGGACGAACCAAACATGATTCTTGATTCAACCCTCTTCCCGTAGAAACTTCACAATTTGCTAACATCTCCACCAAGTGTTCATGTTGTTTTTGTCGAAATTCATCCTTTCTTTTGCACGAAGCACCAACCATATTTATGACCATAGATAAATATTCAAAAAAATCACTCACAAATCGATTGCTTTGAGCAATGGCACAACAACTAATTGGAGTTGATGTGCAAAACAATGAATATACCTTGCACTTGGATTTTCATTCAAGATAAGTGTCTTCAATCCATTAAGCTCACCTCGCATATTAGAAGCTCCATCATATCCTTGACCTCTAAGTCTAGAAAGAGGCAATCCATTCTTATAAAAAATTTCATCGATTCCTCTTTTTAAAGCTTGTGATGTAGTATCAACAAAATGAACGAGTCCAATGAAGCGCTCCATCACAATTCCATCATCGTTGACATATCGCAAGACTATAGCCATTTGCTCTTTGATCGAGCAATCACGTGCCTCATCAACCAATAAAGAGAAGAATTTATTTCCAATATCACTAATAATGGCTTTTGTTGTCAAATATCTACATGCCCTTGCAATATGCTTTTGAATCGAATGACAAATAAGTTTATTATTTTTCGGCTCATTCTCATTCATCACCTTTCCAACTTCATCATTTATTGAACTATACCAATCAAGAATTTCTAAAAAGTTTCCTCTGTTGAGTGAACCTTCCATTTCATCATGACTTCTAAAAGGTAATCCTTGTTGAATAAGCAATCGAACAACATCAACAACCGCGAAACGAGTACGGTATGCCACTTCCAAAGCGTGATAGCCGGAAGATATCTTTCTCACCAAACTTTGTCTTTGATCCTTGAAAGTGAAAAATAGTGTCTTGGCATTATTGTGTGACTACCCATATCGGCAACATGATCTTTAAATTTTCCGGTAGCTTTTTTCCAATTTCGGAATTCTTTCTTCACAAATACATCATTTCGGCTATCTCCACTTAAGAGATAACACTCAAAGCAAAATGCTCCATCTTTAGATACGCTATACTCCAACCATTCCCATTTCCTAAACCACTCACTTCGAAAGCACCTCAACTTATTTCCCAAGTTGGTTTTTGGAAAAATATGTGAATGTGGTTGGCACGGACCTTGAACTACATAAGCCCTCCGGATGTTGTCTCTTACTAAATGATTGTACTCATTGATAGGTAACCTTAGTGTCGGATCACTCACGATAATAAAATCATCAATATCATTCTTTGTTCGGTCTTTTTTTTCACTCGAAGCACCACTGTTTTCATCAATAAAATGTTCAATTTGAAGAGGAACATTCGCAACAATTTCGGATTTAACATGATTTTCTAACCCTCTCTTATGACGCACCACAAATTTATCCATATTTGTATTACCTAATCCATAAACAAACATAATAAAATAAATTCCAGTAAGAATTACACTAAAATAACATTATGAAGCATTGTTAAACAATAATAGCAATTCATAAACACTGCAAAATCCAATCCCACCAAACTGCAAAGCCAAAGTACAAACCCCAAATCCTAGCAATAAACACTGCAATAGCCAAATCCAATCCCAGCAATAAACACTGCAATAGCCTTGAATACATAAATCGAACAACTGATTTCATACAAGTATGACACCGAAAGAAATACTGCAATAGCCTTAAATGAATTACTTAAGAAATTGAAACCCTAATCGCAATAAACAGAAATAGCCACTGCAAATTGGAATCAAATGAAGCACCACTTACCTCACCAGGAATCAGATGAAGAGTTTTTCGAACAGAAGCTGAAGTTTTCTGAACAACCCAACTGTAAGCAAATGAAGAATGACGACTGACGCTCACAAGCCTTTACTAGCCACTAAGATCCGCCACTGATCGTTTGAGTGCATCCCATATTTCTTTGGCTGTTTTGTACCGAAGCATTTTCTTCAGATCTCCTGGTCCCAATGCCATGTGGAGCACCTTCTTAGCTCTGTTATTCTTTTCAAGTATCTTGTAGTCAGCATTAGTATATTCTTCGATGTCCTTAACTTTGGTTGAATCTGTTGTGTCCATTATAGGTAATGGTCCCTTCTGTATAATTCTCCAACGTTGTCCATCCAGGGAACGTGTGAGCTTCGAACTGTTCCGCCCACAAGTCATACTCTCCCGGTTTCAGTGTGGGTGGTTTCCAGAAGGAGTCAGTTTGAGTCATCATTCTTCCTGTAATGCTAGTTCAAAAATCTAGAGACAGAGCTCTGATACCAATTGTTGGATCGTGGTTAGTGTTCCGTAGCAAGTAACAAATGGGTTTTGTTCCTCACCAGGTAATAAAGCAGCGGAAAGTAAATTATGCAGAAAGTAATGGACTTGCTCATCAATTTATAGTGGAACCTCTGGTATCTTAAAAGATACCTGAGAGAAAAACCACTACCTTCTAGCTTGCTCTGAGGATTTGGAAATACTCTTGTATTTAGGTGTGTTTATCGGTTACACTTAAAACTATACCTCTAGCACCCAGACATTCCAGTTCACTGTCTGCTAGGATATCCTTCACAGGTTAGCCGCACCACAAGTAGTACTTCTTTTTGACACAGACTATAGCACCGTCTTCAGTTCCCTCCGGAGTAGCGAACTTCTCCTTTCTCAACTTCTTGGCGGTGTAGTCTTCCGAGCCTTAGCTGTTACGCTGATGGGTGTCAAGGACATTTTCCAATTCGCTACCTAGGTCGAAAGCTTTGCCTTCTCTTTTATCTTGATCTCCTTGGAAAAACCCCTAGATTCGCTCAATTGCAAATCCCTGATTGGCAACAAATCTCAGATCCACCTTCCAAATTCGGAATTGAATCTCTAAGATTATCAAGAATTATCTCATAATAATCTTGACAATATTTGACCGGATCTTCTCAATCTTGATCCTTATTTTGCTCCGAGAATCTAGATAGAGATCGTAATCTCAGAGATTCTATCAGCTCTTGCTTTCGTGTTGCAATGTTTGTTCCAAGGATTGTTCCTTGCACACTCAAGTAGCATGATTAGTTGGGTGTTTGTCTCATCAAAAACATGGAGTGGACATACTGGCGCATATTTAGTTCAGTGTAATCTAATAGTGGCGCATTTTTTCGGTACATATTCTTCTTCTTTTATAAATTCTTTTTAATTTTTATACAATTATGCTATGGATGCATAATATATAACTAGTTAAGGCTAGGTGGGAGTGTAGAAATGATATCGTTGATGTTGTTTTGAGACTCTCGAGTATCTTTGGATATTGGCGTGGGTTTCGTATTGTACTTCCAATCACTGATTATATTTGTTGTTTGATTTTATGTGGATTGTTCTTAAGGTTGTCGCTTGTGAGTTTGGTGATGTTTATGAGGAACGGATTTGTTGTTTAAGTTATTTGATATTAAACTTGGTTGCTTTTCTGAAATGGTTGATTTTGAAAAAAACATGTACGTGCCTGTTTTTCTTTTAAGATTTTACGGTTTTATTTTGCGGTGGGATGTGACTCCTCCATCCGTAAACTTTTTTATATATGGCTGGCATTATCTCGTCCATTACATTTACCACAATTTCATAGTTGAATAGTCAAGATGGTACAAGTTTTAAAGCCAACTAAAATGATGTAGGGTGGGAGTTTAAATTGAAGATAACCCATTGAATTCAGATAAATTGAAGAGTTTATTATACAAATAGTAGTAAGTACTAGAATATTTTGGATAATGCAACAATTTACAAACATCAAGGGCAACGTGGTTGTAATAAAAATTTGGAGGATAAAGTCAAATGCTTCAATTACAAAGATGGATGGAATAAGAAGAAGCAAAAATTTTATTTGAAATTTTTTTGAGGAAGAGGTTGTAATGAGAAAAGATGAAGTGGAATTTGAAGATGATGAGATAAGATGGAAGAATTGAAAGTTTCTTGGGTTATCATCGTTATGGGTCTGACTTTGATCCGATTCTTTATGGGATAGAAGCAAGAAGAGCCAATAAATAAGTAAACTTTTTAAAAGAAAGAACATTTAAATTAAGTTGATTTATGGTTCGACGAGTGTATGAACTTGATATTCTTTTCCATGATATTGAGAATGATAGTCTCAAAGGATGATAGAAGCAATTACACAATTTAGTCCGAGCCACAAACCACCTATTCAATATCAAACAAAAGAGACCATTATTGAAGGAATAAGTGGATACAACTAAAACAAATTAACTAAGAAAGAAGAAGAGTGGAAAAGAAACAATATTATGAACATATATACTACTTATCCGGAAGGGTACATTGATAAAATACAGATTAAGTTAATCTGATTAATTCCATTTATATGTAGATAGCCCGTATTTGGACTAGTCCATATTTAGTCATTTATGCATGTATATATATATATGTGTATTACCTAATGTATCGATAATAAGATATCATCTTATCCTTCGTTGTAAAACCCTATCATATTCATTGTTTACATGGTATCAGACGTTCTCTCTTCCGCCGCCTCTGATGGTGTCGCCACCCATGTCTCCACCCCGCCGGCTTCAACTGGTGTTACCCTATCAAATCTGATCTCTTTCGGCCACCTTATCAAAATCAAATTACTGTCCGAGAAATATCTTTTCTGGCATGCTCAAGTCGTTTCAATCCTCCGCAGCCACTTTCTCATGGGCTATGTCGATGGCACCCTCCCGTACCCTGTTCCCACCGTCCTCGTTCCTAAGGAGAACAGATCTACCTCTACTGAACCCAATCCAGGGTTCAACACATAGATGCAACAAGATCAAGCAATCCTGGCAGCCATCCTGTCATCTTCAACAATTGGAGTTGCGAGAATGATTATGTATGCCAAAACATCTCGTGAAGCGTGGTTTACTCTTGAAGGCAGCTTTGTCTCGCAGTCGTCAGCCCGATCCATGCAAATACGAACTCAACTCGGAGCACTGAAGAGACTTGATTTACCCATGGCCGTTTACTTCAACAAAGCCAAAACTCTCTCGGATATGATGAAATCCATCGGCCAACCCTTGCGGTCAGAGAAATTTGTTTCGTACATTGTCAATGGACTTGACGAAGAGTACGACTCTCTCGTCGAAACGGTGTTGAGTCGTGAACACCTCCTGCCAATCCAAGACTTGTAAGCGCGTTTTCTATCAACCGAACAGCGCATCGAGAGTCGTCACGCGGCCGAGTTCACTGTTGTCACTCATTCAGTAAACATTGCCAGGCTTGGAGGACGTCCGTCTCGTTCCAACACCTCTTCGTCTTTTCGGCTCGAAGCAAACTCCTCTGCCTCATCTAAGGGCAACAGCAGATCCAACTCCTCTGGAAGCAACTTGCCCTCTAGTGGGAGGGCTACTGGATCTCGTCCAGTTTGCTAACTCTATGATGAAGTTGGCCACGTTGCGTCAAGGTGTTTTAGATTGTTCCAAAGAGATTTCCTCGGTGTTGATAACGACGGGAAATTCACCTCACGCCAACTGGCCATGGTAAACCAAGTTCAACAAGGCAACACACCATCTTTTCCCGTGGATGCTAGCTGGTATATGGATACAGGAGCAACCGATCATCTCACCAATGACTTTGAGAAAGTTCAAATGAGAGAGGATTATCACGGCAAGGACCAAGTTCACACGACAAACGGGTCAGGTATGCGTATTTCTCATATCGATCAAGCTCTTTTACCTACTTTGTCGTCCAAACAGCTCTTTTACCAATGTACTACATGTCCCTAGTGTTACCAAGAATTTAGTATCTGTTCGAAAACTAACACAGGATAACAACGTCCTTGTCGAATTTCATCCTAATGGTCTGTTTGTGAAGGATTTGACTACAAGAAACACTCTTCTTAGAGGTCGTTGCCGGGGCGGACTCTACACTCTTGATCCACTAACTCCAAAACAAGTGTTCAGCAGTCTAAATGCAACCCCAGTTCAATGGCATGCTCGTTTGGGGGACCCATTTTCACAGGTTGTCAGACACATTCTACGCCATCATCAACTTCCCTTTGAAGCACACAAGTTTGATGTATTTTGTGACGCTTGCCAACAAGGCAAGAGTCATCAACAACCATTTTCCCTTTTGAGTCGTGCAACAACTTCCCCACTTGAGCTAGTTTTCTCGGATGTATGTGGCCTCGCCCAAACCTCAGTAGTGGACACAACTACTATGTCAGTTTGTTGACGCTCATAGCCGGTTTACTTGGTTTTACTTAATAAAGCGCAAAAGTGGCGTCTTTGATGTTTTCCTTAAGTTTCTCAATCACATGTAGAGCGACTAAGCAAAAAATACTTCGGGTCCAAACAGATTGAGGTGGCGAGTATATCAAGCTTAACAAGTTCTTTGAAAATCTCGGCATAGTTCACAGAGTATCATGTCTGCATACACATCAACAAAATGGAATCGTGGAGCGCAAACATCGCCATATAGTGGAAACAGGTCTCACACTTCTCGCACATGCATCTGTGCCATATTGGAGTGACGCTTTCCTCACATCATATTAATTTATTAATTGCATGCCGTCTCAAAGTCATAAACATGCAAACGCCGCTTGAGCGTCTGCTAGGTGAAGCTCCTGATTACACCTTCTTAAAGGTTTTTGGTTGCGCTTGCTGGCCAAACCTCCGCCCTTACAGTAGCTCAAAACTTAGTTTCGCTCGAAACAGTGTGCGTTGCTTGGCTACAGTACTCTGCACAAAGGTACAAGTGCCTTCACATCCCCTCAATTCGCATATATATCAGCTGAGATGTAGTTTTCGATGAAACTACTTTCCCCTTCTCCAAACTTCCTTTCTCAGACTCGCAACCAAACCTCTGGACGTCTACTCCTCTTGCTCATCAGTATGAAGATGTAGCTCATGCCCCGCTCTTGGTTCCTCAACATGGCACTAGTACGGGTCGAGGAGCGCGTGTCGAAGTACTCCCAGATAGGCCTACCAAATAGGTTGGTTCTTTGCATGATGATCCCAGGTCTGATCAAAACCATGCAGACATACGTTTGGACCACGCAACTGAACCGAGCGAGCAAATTGACACAACCTCTTCTCGAAAAATTATCTCACCTCCAAGCGCTGCATCCTCACGATCTCATCAGTTAGATGAAGCTCAGCTTCATCCCGTCACACTCCCTTCTGAGATACTAAAGGGTGCCATGGATACGCAACGTCCCCTTACACGGGCCGTGCGTGGCATCGTTGTACAGAAGAAACGCAGTGATGGTACAACGGCAAGGCTTGGTGCTTGTGTTGCCCAAGCCATTGGTGATCCTACATCTGAGCCTCGTCACTATCGCGCTACTCTTAGCATTCCTCACTGACGTATGGCCATGGAGCTCGAGTATGAAGCTTTACTCCGAAATAACACTTGGCACTTTGTTCCATCTATTTCGAGCGCAAATGTTATTGACTGCACGTGGGTGTTCAAGGTAAAACGTCATGTGGATGGATCGATTGAACGATACAAAGCACAACTCGTTGCAAAAGGATTCAAATAACGATATGGCTTGGATTACGAAGAGACCTTTAGCCCCGTTATAAAATCGACTACCATTCGGCTCCTCCTATCACTAGCAGTAAAGCAACGATAAGTCTTGCGTCAGTTAGATGTTCAAAATACATTCCTAAATGGTGTTCTCGAAGAAGAGGTGTTTATACGTCAACCGCCGCGCTTTGAGGATCCCAAGCGCCCTCATTACCTATGCCGACTTGATAAAGCCTTATACGGCTTGAAACAATCCCCTCGCGTATGGCATAATCGTCTTGGCGCTGCCCTTTGTGCTCTTGGGTTTCGTACATCTACAGCCGACTCATCACTCTTCATTCTCCATGAATCCCCTGTCACAATGTACCTTCTCGTGTATGTAGATGACATCATCGTGCTCAGCTCTTCCTCCTCCTCTATTGATCACCTAGTGTCCAGCCTTTGCAAGGAATTCACGGTCAAAGACCTCGGCCACTTGCACTACATTCTGGGAATAGAAGTTAGCAAACTTCAAATAGAAATCTCTCTTACCCAACAAAAATATGCTCGTGACTTAATTGCAAGTGCTGGAATACTTAAGTGCAAGCCTTCTCATACTCCCATGGCTTCGACTGAATGGCTATCTGCTCATGATGGTGAACCCTTATCAACAGAAGACGCTACCACCTATCGGAGCATAGTCGCTGGCCTGCAGTATGTCACTTTAACTAACCCGGATATTGCCCTAGCAGTCAACAAAGTATGCCAATATCTTCATGCTCCGCGCAGTCCTCACCGGTCCCCTGTGAAACGAATCTTACGATACGTACAAGGTACAATATCACATGGTCTTCTCATCAAACCATTTGTGTCTAACAAATTGTCAGCTTACTCGGACGCAGACTGGGCTGGCACCTTTACCAGTTGGTAAGAAGGTGATTGGAGTAAAGTGGGTGTACAAGACGAAGTACAATCCGGACGGTCAAGTGGACCGTTTGAAGGCAAGACTAGTCGTCAAATGATATAAGCAGAAGCCAGATCGACTATTTTGAAGTATTTGCACCTGTTGCTATAATGGATACCATTCGGATGATAATTGCACTTGCAGCCCAAAATAGGTGGAAGATACACCAGATGGACATGAAGTCGGCATTCTTGATTGGAGTTCTGGAAGAGGAGGTGTATGTTGACCAGTGATGGGGCATATTTATACGACTCGCTAAACTGTTTAAACCCAACTATTTCGATATGTTTTTATGTGAACAATTACTTCTTAGTGTTGTTTGCATTTCTGGTGTTTGGGATACATGAAAAGAGACTTGCTACTCAAAATGGTGTTTTTAGGGAGAAAATCGACATCGAAGGAATGGGGTGCGCATCGCAGTGAATTACGCGCCGGAAGACAACATTAGTGTCATGCGCCGGACATTAATGTATTCCCCGGGTGCGCGACCTAATGTCTTCTTGGGGCGCGGTAAGATTATGATGATGTCAGCAATCGAGCCCGCGGCCCGAAATCAATTTTTAGAGCCCGATTTCAATTAGGGTTTCGGGAGGAGAGTGTGAGACAGCAGTTTTTGGACACAGAGATTTGAAGGAGACGACCGGACGGAATTTTGGAGTTTTTGCGTGAACAGTGATTCCGGCTTGAACAGTATTTTCCGGCGTGAACAGTGATTTCGAACCGTTTTATTATTCTTTTCAGTTTAATGTATTTTCAGTATTGACTATGAGTAGCTAAATTTCTGTTTCAGTTTAGGGTTTTCAATTGGTGACGTACACGTTTGAGACTTGGATTTAATGCATGTTTCTATTTAATCGTACCTTTGGATCTTAAATTGCATGAATTGTATTTTGTGGTTAGCGTATACTTTGTCGTGAAACTATCCGCTCATCAAATCTAATTATTAGTTCTTGTAGAAACTTTGTCGTGGAAGCAAGTAGTAAAATCCAAGTCTAGTATCACCTTTGTCGGGATACTTTAGGTTATTACCTTTGTCGGAGTGACCAAACGTTTGAATAGGATCGTATCTTTAGAAGTCGATGATAACAGTCACTATTGAATTCCCTGAGCTGAATATTTCTCTCGATTGACATTCACACTTTTCTTACATTCGTTCTTGCGACCATTTACTTAAACCCCCTTTAGTTCAGTATTTACAGGAAATCGCTTCACAGTCAGTTCCCTGGGGTTCGACCCTTGCTTGCCGCTACACTAGCTAGAGCTTGGAGATGTAAATACAAATTTGGCGCACACAACGACCCGCGTCAACCAGCCACCTGGATACATGAAAAGAGGAAATAAGAACAATGTCTACAAGCTGAAGAAAGCATTGTACGGTTTGAAGCAGGCCTCGCGAGTATGGTACTCGAGGATCGATACATATATGCTAGAGAATGGATTTCAAAAGTGTCCATATGAGCACACACTATACATCAAGACAAGTATTGATGGGAATATGTTGATAGTGTGCTTGTATGTGGATGATCTGATATTCACAGGGAGTTCTGAGACAATGTTCGTCGAGTTTCGACGTTGCCTGGGAACTGCTACAGTGAAGAGTTTCTTTTCCTTTTCTTTTTTTATTTAGTTTTCGATTATTCTTTTGTGTTATTTTTGTGTTCGGTAAATTGCTCTTTCCAGCATGTCGCACGCAGGTAGTGTTAACGGTGAGGGCCACCAAAATAATGAACAAAATCAGGTCAACAACAAAACCCGTCAATTACTTCCACCAGGAAATCAGGATGTGCAAATTCCATCATTCTACGAAGAGCCTGAACGCGTGTTTACAACACGCCAGAGGGAACCTCGTGAAAGAGAACTTATGGCTAGGGATCCTGGGGCACGAGCAGAGGGTTTCATTGAGCCTAACCCACCGCCTCCGCCTCAACAATATGTGGAGCAGCAGCTTTACGGGCATCAGTGCCGAAAGACCGGAACCAATAATGAGGGAGCTGTCTGCACCAAGCTTCAATGACCAACTATGGTGTATCAATACTGATCCAGAAAAAGATGATTTTGAGATAAAGACTGCTGTGGTGCATCAGTTACCCAAATTTGGAGGATTACCTGGAGAGGTCACGACGAGGCATTTACAAGAGTTCACCGGAATCTGCCAAACATTGAGACCATATGCAGCTTTGGAGGACAGGTTTAAGCTCCAAGTATTTCCTTTGAGTTTAACTGACTTAGCAAAATCGTGGTTTTTATCTCTTCCCTCAGGTAGTATTCGCACATGGGATCAAATGCAGCGAAAGTTTCTAGACAAATACTACCCGCCAGCAAAGGCCACACAAGTGCGCAGAGAGCTCTCCACTATCAAACAAGGACCCAGTGAGTCGATGTACGACTACTTGGAGCGCTTTAATTCATTGGAACAGAGTTGATGCAATCTTGGGGTGCCAGCGAGGATGGTCGTGGAGTATCTGGTGGATGGACTCAGACCTTTAGAGAGGATGATGTTGGACGCCGCAGCTGGCGGCACAGTTATGAATTTGACTCCAGCAGAGGTCCGGGAGCTGATTACAGAAATTACCGAGAGTGCAAGGTTTAGGGAGGAAACCAGTAAGCGGGAGGATACGAGCAGGACAAGGAATGTATCACAGGCAGACTCGTCCAACAATCAGATGGCTGCAAAAATTAAAGAGCCGAAGGATATGATACAGAAAATGACGGTTGGACAAGCTAATGTAGTGAAGCCTTGTGAATTTTGTGGTGCTGTCAGCCACAAGACCGATTCGTGTCCATCCTTGTATGAAGATAATTCAGCAGAGGTGAACGCTTTAGATGGATATTAGAACTTCAACAACAGACTGCCTCAGAGGAAGTTTGGATTAGCTGCAGATGGATATAGTTGGAAGAACGAGGGTGGAATTCCTAGAGAGCAAGCCGCGCCTCAACAGCAGACCCAGTATTATCGACCACCATTTCGTCAGTAACAAGAGGGTCACAACAGCGCTGATCAGTACCAACAAAGGAAGAACTATAATCAGCCAGGTCAGAATAACCCGCTAACCATCAATGATTTGGCAGTGAATCTTCAACAATACCAAGCGAAGACGGATGGTGCTCTTGCGAAATTATCAAAGCAAATGTCGCAGTTGATCACGGTCGTTAATGAGTTGAAGAATGACCAGGGCAAATTACCGTCTCAAATGGTCCCAACCCGAAGGGAAATGTTAGCGCTATGACTTTGAGGCGAAGGAAGGTGCTCAAGGGTCTAGAAGAGGGAAATAGGGGAACAGAAACAGTGAGTTTGGCTCCGGATGAGAACATTAGCCAGACGCGCAACGCGGTAATATCTTCTCCTGGAGCGCAACTAATGTATGAAGGAGACGCGGTCAACACAAAGACCGCGCCCGAAGCCAACAACAATAGCGCGCCCAGTGAGAACATTATCTCCCAGCGCGCGAATATAACGTCTACTACCGGCGTGATACCCCCCGAGTTGAATTCTGAATTTCACCGTGCTGACCCTCCTTTGCCCTTTCCATTGCAGGTTAAGGCTCCTAGGAAGCAACTGATCGATAAAGAAGTGTGGGATCTCTTCAGAAGGGTTGAAATCAATATCCCACTACTCGAGGCAATTAAGCCGATTCCATGCTACGCTAAGTTTTTCAAGGAGTTGTGTACCAACCGCCGCCGTTCAACTCAACCTGAGCTGGTAATGTTTAACGCTAACGTTTCTGCAATTATTCAAAGAAAGATACCTCCTAAGTGCGGAGACCCAGGTATGTTCACCATCCCTTGTGTTATTGGCAACACTAGAATCGAAAATTGCATGTTTGATCTCGGTGCGTCTATAAATATTTTGCCTTACTCTTTGTACTCGAGATTATGTATTGGACCATTGAAGCCGCCTGGACTAACGATTCAATTGGCAGATAGATCTTGTAAGCGACGTGAAGGTATCATAGAAGATGTTTTAGTGTAGGTTGGTGACTTGATCTTTCCAGCTGACTTCTACGTGCTCAGAATGGATGGTAGTGACCCGGCTGATCATCCACCTATTTTACTTGGTCACCTCTTCTTGAAAACGTCAAAGATGAAGGTTGATTGCCACTCTGGGGTGCTGACCAGAAGACGAGACGATAAAATTTGATTTATTCAAAGCCATGCAACACCTACCTGAGCACGCGACGGTAAATGCATTGGATGCGTTAGACGATGTAGTACAAGAGAAACAAGGCATCAGCGGCGAAGACCTATTGAGGATAGCACTGGAGAGCACCATTTTTACACAGGAGGATTCCTACGCTCTCTACGAGGATATAAGTGCCATACTTGCACAACTTGATATATCTCGCCCTCTGACGCCCAGGTATGAGGTTAATCAAGTTCAATTATTTAAAACTAACTCTTTGTTGCCTTCTTCTGTGCAGGCACTGGTTGTAGAGCTGAAACCTCTTCCTGAACATTTGAAGTACGCATTTTTGGGCGAAAATGACACTCTCCCAGTGATCATTAAGAGCGGACTTGAGGATGAGCAAGAATAGAAGCTCATAGAGGTACTTAAAACTAACAAATTGGCTATAGGTTGGACGCTTGGGGACATACGAGGGATAAGCCCGGTGGCGTGCATGCATAGAATTCTGCTAGAAGATGGGACTAAGCCTTCGAGAGTGCAGCAACGTCGCTTGAAATAAGAACAATGTCTACAAACTGAAGAAAGCATTGTACGGTTTGAAGCAAGCCTCGCGAGTTTGGTACGCGAGGATTGATACATATATGCTAGAGAATAGATTTCAAAAGTGTCCATATGAGCACACACTATACATCAAGACAAGTACTGATAGGGATATGTTGATAGTGTGCTTGTATGTGGATGATCTGATATTCACAGGGAGTTCTGAGACAATGTTCGTCGAGTTTCGAGAAGCGACGACTCGACAATTTGAGATGACTGCCATGGGATTGATGTCCTATTTTCTAGGCATCGAGGTTGAGCAAGCTGATGGAGGAGTCTTTATTTCGTAAAAGAAATAGGCAAAGGATATCCTCAAGAAGTTCAAATTTGAGGGAATGAAGTCGGTTCGAACACCTGTCACTGAGAGGATGGAGATGATGAAAGAAGGTACTGGAGAGTTAGTGAATATCACTTATTTCAAGAGCATAGTTGGAAGTCTTCACTACTTGACTTCAACTAGACCAGATATTGTGTACGGAGTTGGACTTATCAGTCAGTTCATGGAGCAGTCGGAACAGTCACATTTGCTAGAAGCAAAGCGTATAATCTGATATATCAGTGGCACAAGTGATTTTGGGATTAGGTATTTTCACACAGAGGAGTTTTGTCTGATAGGATATTCAAACAGCGAATGGGTTGGTGATGTGGAAACTCTAAAGAGTATATCAGGTTATGCATTTTATTTTGGAGATGGAGTGATTTCATGGTCATCGAAGAAGCAACAAGTTGTTGCTCTCTTCTACAGTACAAGCGGAGTACATCGCAGTGACTACTGCAGCTTGTCAAGCTGTTTGGCTTAGATGGATATTGGAAGACCTGAAACATAAGCAAGAGGGCCCTATAGTGATTATGAGTGACAACAAGTTGGCTATCACATTAGGCAAGAATCCAGTATTTCATGGAAGGAGCAAGCATATTGGGATCCGATATCACTATATTCGAGAGTTGGTCAAAGATGGAGAAATTGAATTAGAATTCTGCAGAACTGAAGAGCAAGTTGCAGACATCTTTACCAAGGGTCTCTCAAGTGACAAGTTCGAACACTTGTGACAAATGCTTGGATTTTCAAGATTGTTGATCAAGGAAGAGTGTTGAAAATGATGATCAATGTGGGACCCATAGTGGGTCCTACACAAGAAAAAACAAACCCAGCGCCCACATTTTTTTCCGCTCCGCAGCCCACCTTTTCTTCCGCTGAAGGAAGAACCATTTTCTTTTTTTGAAAGAAGTACACGGCATTGGAGCTATAAAAAGAGAGCTCGTCAAAGAAAAAAAAAGCATCCCTCAGTTCATCTTCTCTCTTCAGTTCCTCAGTCGTGTGTTTTATTTTAGTACGAGAGTTTATCTCTTTAATTATTTCTACGTTATGATTACGAGTGATTTCAATTGAGATAATAAATCAGTTTGCTTTCTTCCACCTAGTTCCATCAAACTAGTGTTGTCTATTTATATAGATCCTGAGCAATTAAGGCTTGTTCTTCATTTAGATTCATGCAAAGAAGATAAATAAGTTTGATACATCATGTTTAACAGTCTAGTCTATGTCCAATTCAATGCCTAATACTCAACAAAAAGAAAAGCCAAATAGAAAAACATGGGAATGTTCTTCTATCTAGTGAAGCTTCTAATGCAAGGTTGGGTTGTTGATGGAGGTGATGAAGGCACTTTATTTGATGAAAAAGATCTTGAGCCTAGAACAATATCTAGTATTCAAGAAATAAGAGAACTAGAGAAGAATTTACGTCCGATGAAGAAGAAGAAGATATGAACTTTAAATTTTAGTCCAAAAATGAAGAAGTATTTAAAGAATATGGAAAAAAGAATGGGAGGAGTAGATGATTTAAAAATGAACCGTAAACTCTACTGATGTTTTTCAAGTGTTAATGTTTGGTGTAATTTTAAGAACATATCTATCATCTATTTGCTTCTTTAGGTGGTATAATAATAAAAATTATTTAGGTAGTATAATAATAAAAATTATATTTTTAATGATATTTGTAATATTATTTCTCATTAATCAATATAAAATACAAAATCAATTAATCCCCGACTAGTGGCTTTTGCAATGTTATGCCCACCTATAAAAGGATGAACCTACAAGCTATGTAATGTACAACTAAAAATTAGAAAGCAATCACATCTTCTTTTGATAAGAGTTTTCCTACTCTTGACCTTGAATTTTATTTTGAGCTATGTTTTCTAATAAAACAATATTTGACTCCCAAGTTTAGTTCCCTAGAGCTCAAACTTTATGAGGCAATTGGTCAATCTTTTGACCACCTAGTGAGAGGACAATTTTGCTCTAAAAACAAGTCTGGCTCAGTTTGTTTGTATATTTTTTTTGAGTAGTGTGAATGTATGGTTATGGTATATAATAATTTTAGTATTTTAGGTGGGATATAGTTTTCGTTATTTATAAATGTAACAACTTTTGACTTGTTTAGCATTTTGATTGTGTACTTGTAGGATCTCTATGTCATTATGTCCCTCCGTTATTATTTGAATCATCTAATAAAACAAAATGTCTTTACATATTTTCCTTTAAATGTATTTAAATTTTACCAACAATCTTAACCCCAAGTAGCATAAATTTTAACATGTTTAATAATCTTACCACTAATTAATTTTACTATATTAAATTTTAAATCCCTAATTATTTTCATTCATAACAATTAAAATAGGAAATATATATATATTTTAGGTTCTCAAAACTAAATTATAGTCCTAAATATTAAAAGTTTTAACACTCATAAATCTAACTCTGAACTTAATATATTGGTTATAATTTAATCAATCTTTATGATAATTCTCATTGATACCGAGCCAAAATTTTACCAGTTGATCCAGATAAGCCTTTGGAGAGATAAACAATCAAAAATAAAGTCGTAATTTTTCACACAACATATATAACTGAATTTGCTAGTAGCACGCACGAGATTAAATTGCTAATAACAAAAAATAACGGCGTGGGTTTTTTTCATAATGCCAGTCAAGCTTACTCTTTATATATATATAACCTCTTAAGTCGTCGCCGATTGAACAAAAATGCAACGCAATCCCTAGAAAAACCAAAATCTCCGATTAAGATTTTCCTTTTGTCCCATTGTAAATCTCTTCTATTATATGCCTGTGTTCTGCATTTTTGTTTTTAGGTTTTGGGTGTTTTCATGTTCGTTTTATGGCGATCAGTGTTTGGATCTCGAAAATTGGCTTCTGTTTGGTTTATGTGGTTTGGATTTGTGATGGGGCTTGATGATCGATGTGTGGGAATTTTAAGTTTGGGGATGTATGCATCTACCTTTCACCTAACTTGGGGTATTGGAGAAACCTGAAAATTTTCCAGATTCTGGATTTGATACATGATTATATGCTTTTGGTCAGCAACATACAAAACTGAGATGTGTTTCTTGGTTTTGTGATTACTTCCTATCAAGTTCCGGTATTGTCTTTGGATTAACTCTTTTGAAATTTTGCTAACTGGTCATGTATGACTATGATACACGGTTACTCCATTCTAGTGTCGTTTCCTTAATCCGTTTTGTACGCGATGGATACGTGATGGATACGTCTCTAAAAGTATTTGATTTAGTGGATACTTCGGTTCAATAAATTTTTTGAAACGTTTTTGGTACGTTTCCATCTAATGAAAAACGTTTTTATGAATATAATAATTTTTCAATATAAAATAAGTTATTATTTTGACCCTAACACTCAATTTTTAGCCCAATCGACTCCTTAGACGGCCGTTCAAGTCACCTGTTGATTCCAACCCTCAGTTAAGCTCAACTCACTCCAATTTTAGATTTCTTTTTTCTTCGCATCACCTGTTGATTTCATTGTCAAGCATCGTATAGTATGACTGCTTAATGCAAAATGCTAATTGTGTTCCGTTTATCTACTCGATACCGCCTTGCTGCTAATTGAAGAGAGAAGCACGAGTGTGTTAATGATGAGTTTGTTAGATTACGAATTGTGTTTGTCTTCAATTGAAAATCACCATGTCTTTTTGGTCTTCGCCGATGTCATGTGCTGCCACTGTTGCATAAATAAGACCTGTATTAGACATTGGGTTTTGGATATTTCCTTTGATTATGATGTTTTCTTTTAATAGTTATGGCATCTCAATCCCAATCAAGAAGTGGAGATGGTAATAATATGGGCAGTGGATCTTTGGATCACTCTTTGATGGAAAGTACTGAGTTGCCTCTATTGTGGAAGTATGTGACAAGATTGGAAAAGATAGGAACAACGGGAGGAACTTGGAAATTTAGATGCAATTTCTATGACCTAACCCGAACGTCAAGTTATTCAAGGGTGAAAGCTCATTTGTTGCAATTTACAGGACAAGGAATTGTTATTTGTAAGAAAGTAACTCGTGCTGACAAGCTTGAAATGCAAAGGTTGGATGAGGAGTTTGAGAGGAAAAGGATTAGTCAAAACCTAAACAAGTTCTGTTGCCTAGTGAATCTCAAATGGAGACAAGTTCTTTCTTCAAGAAACGAAAGCCTGATAACTCACGTATTGTTATAGCTTTTTGGGTTGAGACAAGAGATCAACTAGATTAAGAAATTGCAAGGATATTCTATACCGGAGGCCTACCATTCAATCTTGCTAGAAATTCGCATTACATGAGATCCTACACTTTTGCTGCTACTCATCATATAGCTGGATACAAACCTCCTGCCTATAACAAATTGAGAACTACATTACTTATAAACGAAAGAAAGAATGTGGAGAATTTAATGGTTCCTCTTCGATCAACATGGAATGAAAGATGAGTGAAAATAGTGGCTGATGGATGGAGTCATCCAAAAAAGAAACCTCTTATCAATTTCATGACTACATCTGGAAGTGGTCCCATGTTTTTTAAAGCTGTGAATTGTTTCGGTGAAACAAAAGATAAGTTCTTTATCGCTGATCTTATGAAGGAGGTCATCAAAGAGGTCGGCCATCAAAATGTAGTGCAAATTATAACTGATAATGCTGCCAACTGCAAAGGGGCGGGAGAGCGAGTTTCCTCACATCTATTGGACACCTTGTGTTGTTCACACACTTAACCTTGCCTTAAAGAATATATGTGCAACAAAGAACTTAAATGGAAATGAGAGAACTTATGAGGAATGTAGTTGGATCACTGAGTTCATGGAGATGCGATACAGATCAAAAATTTCATCATGAACCACAATATGAGATTAGCTATCTTCCAAAAGTTCTCCCCTCTTAGATTGCTTTCAGTGGCTGACACTCGTTTTGCATCAATTATTGTGATGCTTAAGAGATTTAAACTTACCAAACGCGAATTACAAACAATGATCATAAGTGATGAGTGGACTTCTTACAAAGAAGATGATGTGGGAAAAGCGAATTTTGTGAAGGAGAAGATTATGAATGATGAATGGTGGGACAAATACGGGTACGAATTCAGTTACGGGAACGGATACGGGGACAGAAAACGGGAAAATAAAAAATTTCAGATACAGGTACGGCATGGATTCGGCAAAATAAAATAATTATAAAAATATATAATTAATGTTGTTATTACTTAAATATGAAAGAAAACTAAAAATGTCATATATCCAAAATAAAAATAGTTCAGCAACTAAAATAAGAAAACAATTTAAACTTTTTCACTAGTGCAGCATAAAGAAAGTAATTCAGAAAGTAAAAACAATTTTGCAAAATACAATAGTTTTAATAACCAAGCAGATTAAATTCTCAATCTTCAACGAGCAAAGTATTTTCAAAATCTGTTCGTCGAGTGACAGCTCTGCAAACTCCAAAAATCCAACATCTTCCATAGAATCAAAAGCATCTCCACCAACATTTCACATCTTTGTACTTTCTTGATCATATTGCTCCGACTTTCTTGATAAAAGACGAAGATTGTTATGGATGTAAACCAAATCTTGGGCATGACTCGGATTCAAGTTGTTTCTTCTAAGTGAGTGAGTGAAGGCATACATACTCCAATTTCGCTCACATCAAGAAGATGAAGTGGGTTGCCTAAGTAATTTAAAAGCTAAAGCTTGAAGAAGTGGAGTTTGAGCTCCAAAATTTGCCCACCAATTTTTTGAGCTCCAAAACTCCAAAAATCCAACATCTTCCATAGAATCAAAAGCATCTCCACCAACATTTCACATCTTTGTACTTTCTTGATCATATTGCTTCGAATTTCTTGATAAAAGACGAAGATTGTTATGGATGTAAATCAAATCTTGGGCACGACTCGGATTCAACTTGTTTCTTCTAAGTGAGTGAATGAAGGCATACATACTCCAATTTCGCTCACAACAAGAAGATGAAGTGGGTTGCCTAAGTAATTTAAAAGCTAAAGCTTGAAGAAGTGGAGTTTGAGCTCCAAAATATGCCCACCAATTTTTTGGATCCATTGAAATCATACTAGAAATGCATATTAAATCCTCAAATGATCCAACTTTCATAGAGAATTGTGCATATTCATTCATCACCTTATCATGATCGTCACAGTGAGCAAATAATCTACGAAAACACTTCATTCTCTCTCGAGATATTTCACCATCTCTATGAGGAGCAACTCTACTCGAGTCCACAACAAGCCATTCATCACAATAAAATCTTGAATAAATAAGTACGATAAAATATTACAAGAAAATAATAATTTATCAAAAATAACACATACCTCGGATTCAAGGAATGTGCTAGACAATGGAGAGGAGTATTGCTCTTTGCCCATCGAGCCACTAAGATGTCATAAACCACATCATAGAATGCACTAAATTCTGCAAGATCACGCCTCTTTCTTATAAATTTCAAGCTTTACTTTCTCGATCATGAAATCCCACATCTCATACACTAAGTGCAGGCATGGTTTGTCGGTGTCACAAAAGCGAATCATCTCATAAATAGGTCGTGTGAAATCAACAATATAAGCCAATTTGTCCCACCATTCATCATTCATAATCTTCTCCTTCACAAAATTCGCTTTTCCCACATCATCTTCTTTGTAAGAAGTCCACTCATCACTTATGATCATTGCTTGTAATTCGCGTTTGGTAAGTTTACATCTCTTAAGCATCACAATAATGGATGCAAAACGAGTGTCAGCCACTAAAAGCAATCTAAGAGGGGAGAACTTTTGGAAGATAGCTAATCTCATATTGTGGTTCATGATAAAAATTTTGGTATGTATAGCATCTCCAAGAACTTCAGTGATCCAACTACATTCCTCATAAGTTCTCTCATTTCCATTTAAGTTCTTTGTTGCACATATATTCTTTAAGACAAGGTTAAGTGTGTGAACAACACAAGGTGTCCAATAGATGTGAGGAAACTCGCTCTCAATAAGCTCTCCCGCCCCTTTGCAGTTGGCAGCATTATCAGTTATAATTTGCACTACATTTTGATGGCCGACCTCTTTGATGACCTCCTTCATAAGATCAGCGATAAAAAACTTATCTTTTGTTTCACCGAAACAATTCACAGCTTTAAGAAACATGGGACCACTTCCAGATGTAGTCATGAAATTGATAAGAGGTTTCCTTTTTGGATCACTCCATCCATCAGTCACTATTGTCACTCCTCTTTCCTTCCATGTTGGTCGAAGAGGAACCATTAAATTCTCCACATTCTTTCTTTCATTTATAAGCAATGTAGTTCTCAACTTGTTACAGCCAGGAGGTTTGTATCCAGCTATATGATGAGTAGCAGCAAAGTGTAGGATCTCAAGTAATGCGAATTTCTAGCAAGATTGAATGGTAGGTTTCCGGTATAGAACATCCTTGCAATTTCTTGATCTAGTTGATCCCTTGTCTCAACCCCAAAAGCTCTAACAATAGGTGAGTTATCAGGCTTTCGTTTCTTGAAGAAAGAACTTGTCTCTATTTGAGATTCACTAGGCAATGGAACTTGTTTAGATTTTGACTCAATCCTTT
Source organism: Umbilicus rupestris (assembly GCA_963678935.1). NCBI lineage: Eukaryota > Viridiplantae > Streptophyta > Magnoliopsida > Saxifragales > Crassulaceae > Umbilicus > Umbilicus rupestris. The sequence goes on from OY787617.1 coordinate 3,177,253, forward strand.
TCCTCTCAAACTCCTCATCCAGCCTTTGCATTTCAAGCTTGTCAGCATGAATTACTTTCTTACAAATAACAACTCCTTGTCCTGTAAGTTGCAACAAATGAGCTTTCACCCTTGAATAACTTGACGTTCGGGTTAGGTCATAGAAATTGCATCTAAATTTCCAAGTTCCTCCCGTTGTTCCTATCTTTTCCAATCTTGTCACATACTTCCACAATAGAGGCAACTCAGTACTTTCCATCAAAGAGTGATCCAAAGATCCACTGCCCATATTATTACCATCTCCACTTCTTGATTGGGATTGAGATGCCATAACTATTAAAAGAAAACATCATAATCAAAGGAAATATCCAAAAACCAATGTCTAATACAGGTCTTATTTATGCAACAGTGGCAGCACATGACATCGGCGAAGACCAAAAAGACATGGTGATTTTCAATTGAAGACAAACACAATTCGTAATCTAACAAACTCATCATTAACACACTCGTGCTTCTCTCTTCAATTAGCAGCAAGCCGATATCGAGTAGATAAACAAAACACAATCAGCAATTTGCATTAAGTAGTCATACTATACGATGCTTGACAATGAAATCAACAGGTGATGCTAAAATTGGAGTGAGTCGAGCTTACCTGAGAGTTGGAATCAACATGTGACTTGAACGGTCGTCTAAGGAGTCGGATGGGCTAAAAACTGAGTTTTATGGTTAAAATGATAACTTATTTTATATTTAGAAATTATTATATTCATAAAAACGTTTTTCATTAGATGGAAACGTACCAAAAACGTTTCAAAAAATTTATTGAACCGTTTCCGGTCTGAACCGAAGTATCCAGTGAACCAGATACTTCTAGGAGACGTATCCATGGCGTACCCACCGTAAATCCGTATCGGATACAGAACGGATTCAGGAAACGGCACTAGAATGGATTACCCGTGCATCATAGCTTTATCATCATGAAAATTAAAAAAAATTGGTGATGAAGGTCTGCGTTCAACTGATGAGCATATGCCGGTTAATGATATATGGTCTGTAGGGCATTTTGTATCTTTTCACATTAGAAAATCCTTGACGATATGGTAGAAATATATGCCAGGAGATGTATCATTGTTTTAATGTTAGGAATAAAAGAAAGTAGTAGTATTAGAAGCAAGATGTTGGCCTTTTGTGTGACATTGGTTAATGTACAAAGGCTTTTGTTCTGCTGGAGTAAATCTCTCAGTATGTTCATTGTTCAAATATCAGCTTTTTAACATTTGCATCTGAGTTCTAGGTGATATACACTTTTATGTAGGATGTGTATGTTAGGAATATGTAAATGAATCTGGAGAAGCCAATTTAGATGAGTAAAAAAGATTCAGATGATGGTTTTAGGTCTTGGCATGCTAATATTTTTCCTACCATTGTGCCTGTTGGTATCAATTGATACTTGGGCAATGTCCGGTTAAGTTCCTGTTTATCAATATTGATAATGCAAGTATGGCAGTGTTTGACAAAACCAGCATGAGTGAACAAGGAGCTGCTGCAGCTCAATCAAGGAGGCCAGCAGAAGTAAACCAGCAACAGATGCAGCAGGGGATGCTGCAGCAGGTGCTGGTTCAAGAGCTAGTTCAACTGTCCGAATAACAGTTTTGTGCTGGGTGCGTTTTGAAGGTTTGGCAGCTTTGTGAAAGTGCTTTGAAGAATTTCTAAAATGCTGCTGAGCATATTTCAGCAAGGATTATCAGTCAGAGAAGGAGATATGCTTCAAGATATTAATCAAATCTAATCTCCTAGATTTTAGGAGATAATTGATCTTGTGGGTCAATGGCCTAAACCTGGAAATTGCTTAAAGTGGTGAGGGTATTTAAGCAGAAGGTTCGAGGGCTGAAGAGGCTGATCGAAGCTGAGTGATACACGAGAGTAGACACGAAATTCAGAGAGAGGATTTTTTCTGGGTGTGCTACGGAAGTTGTTCTTCGATCAACATACACTGGCAGAGCGTTGAGCGCAGAGCTGTGGTGCGTATTGCAGAAGAGAGTCAGGTCTTGCAGAGACTGATTCGTGCTTTGATCTGGAAGCCAATTTAGAGCTGTGGAGCTTGTTGGTTGATCAAAGGCAGCCGCGGGAGAGCTGACGGGTGGAAGGCTCGGTCGAGGTTCGTGCGGAAGAACTCACTAGTGGCAGGTGGTCACTGAGTGAGGGGGAGTTACTCAGAGTGTGCAGCGCTCTTGGAGTGGTTCGATCGGCTCGGCAGGAGGCCTTGGAGCGACGCGGACAGAGTGCTTCAGCTGGTGTTACAGCTGTTGCTGCAGCAACCCTGTTGAGTAGTGTAGGCTAGAATAGGCTGAGTTCTTGAAGAGGATTGTAGCTATTCTAGACTGACATATTGTAGAGGGTGTGCTGGCACAAATCAGAGCTTGTTCTGATTGTGTTGAGTAGTCCACACGGGGTTAAAGTAGCATAGGTTGCGTGCGTTGTAACCTAGTGTGATCTGAACCTTTGGTTGAGTGGATTGAGGACTGGAGAATAGTCCTCCCCAGACGTAGGCAGATTGGCCGAACTGGGTGAACAAATCTGTGTCCTATTCATTGTCTGATGTGCATACATTTAAGTGAACAAGAGTGTGCTGCAGCAACTGCTAGTTCACAAATCTGCATAAGTAGAGACACTTGAAATTTCAAATATAATATGGGTTTTTAATCCTTAACCTATAGTAACTAATGAACTTAGTTTGTAAAACAGATCAAGGTGCTCATAATCTATAAATTGAAAATTTCTATATTAAGTTTGTCATCAACTTCTTAATGAACCCAATACAGTGATTTCAAGATGTCAGTACATCCTCAATCACAGATTCACGTGCTCTGCACAAAGAACTGGATGAGGCTCCGTGTCCCATTTGCATGGACCATCCACATAATGCTGTTCTACTTATTTGTGGTGCACATGGAAAAGGATGCGGGTCTTTCATTTGTGATACCAGTTACAGGCACTCTAACTGCCTTGATCGCTTCAAAAAATTAAGAGTCGAAACACTTGTGCATCTGCTGGTACAGAAAGATTGACGATTGGTCGGTTGCTGAATTCAGGTTCCAGTGTAACAAATGACTTGAGTGAAGCTCAGGGAACCCTTGAAAATCAAAATTTGCATGGAAGCATAGTACAGGCAGGTGGTTCAGCATCAGGTCAAGGAACTTCTCCGTGAGGGACTACTCTGGCTGGGCAGCTGTGCAGAGGTGCTATTCTGGGGTGGAAGATTGAAAAGGAAGCCAGGCAATATATCGATCTGAAGTCCTGTTGAAACTATCAGGAGCTCCGCAGGCATGCTAGAAGGGAAATGCCCTGCTGATGTTGATCCTTGTAGAGCGCGTGCGTGGCAAAATTTGGAGCATCAGAGAGACTATGGTGACATCATGAGTGTTGCCCAATGCTGTTGCATTGGGAGATTATGTAATTGAGAATGAAGATGCTGAGGGGATGCACACAGCTCATGGTGGAGCACTTTTGTATTATTCCAGATGGTAAGCAGAAATAGCTGTAGAAGAGGTATGCCTGAACATAGAGTAAGATCTAGGCTCTGGACAAGACAAAGACGCCTGTCGACAGACAAGGCATCAATGGGGTGAAAGCTCCTGGCGCCAGAGAGTACAGGAATAGATCAAGTCGTAGGAGGGAAGACCCCGTAGGCGTCCAGACCAGATGAAAACCAGCAGTGAAACAGAAACTCACACATGGTAAAACCTTCATTACAGTGTCCCCTTGTATTACAGGTTGAGGCCTTGATGGTTCTCTAATCTCCCACATGCTGTAAGAGCTTCTTAGATTGGTCTGGTATCGTTTTTTAGATTTTCTGTTCAAATTATTGTTGTTCCCGTGGGCTCAATGGGTTGTGATCGATGACAACAGATATCGTTTGAATCGCGTGGAAGCTTTCCTAAATCGATATTTCGCCCCCTATGAGCCTTGGGGAATCCACGAAATTCGAAATGAGATAAGACAAACGTTACAATCCTCGTTTAGGCTCCAAACGAGAGTCCACACTCAAGAATGTCTAAATGCACTCAAATATATCCAAGAAACTCAGATTTTGTGTTGTCTTTTCTTGTTCTCCCCTTCATGTGGGTTCTTCTCTTTGTTCTTATAAAGAACACAACCTCCAGGAAGTTCGCTGGACGATTACTGAAGATGGGGACGTGAGTAGTTGTCTGCGTAGTGGACAGTTACGTGAACGTGGGCAGTTAGTTGAGCAGTGGACATGTATGGGGACCCGTCCGCAGGACAAGATAACATGGGTGTAGTTACATCCATAGTGGGCACCAATAGTGGCCACGTTCCAGAAACTGCTCCAAGCAGTTCTTTGCCTTGTCCATCCATAAAGAACACACACTCGTCCACACAAGTGAAATCACTTAAATCCCCAACAATCCTCCCCCATTTAAGTGCATTTACCATAACTAGTGCATAAGCGGAAATGTCCATAGGATTGAATTTCCACGTAGTGTGCTATTTCAAACACCCTAAATATGAATGGTATCTATAAGATTTGAACCATCATATTCCTCTTGGATGAATAAAGGTAACACACACACAAGCTATATGACAATTCAAAAGTCTTTCCTTGACTCATTAACGGCCTTGAGTCCATATCTATTCATATGCGTATATGAAGCGTTACCCAATCGCTTCATGAAGCGGCCAAACTTCACGCATACATAGGTAGTTTCCTTAATCAGGGGACGTGTCCCCTGTTGTGTACCACTCCTTACATTTTTTTCAAAGAAAACTAACCTTCTTCAAGTGGACAAGAGCACCCTTGGGGACTATTTTGTGCTCTCCAGTTCTCTAGAAATGAGCTTGTGCCACATTGAACTCTGTCCCGGAGTTACCGGTAGGAGTTGGGTGTCCCACCCCTAGAGGACTATTCGGGTACCAGTCCCATCCCCTTATTAGACTTTGAAACCAAGTCTTTCGCTAACCCCTTCGTCAAGTGGTCAGCCATATTTTGTTGTGATCTAACAAAATCAACCGTTATCACCCCGTGCATAAGGAGCTCTCTTATAACACTATGTCTCACACCCAAGTGTCGAGACTTTCCATTGTACACATGACTATGAACCTTAGCCAATGTAGTTGCGCTATCACAATATATTGATATGGGTGAAACTGGTTTTTCCCATAATGGAATATCACAGATTAAGTTCCTTAACCATTCCGCTTCTTTTCCCGCAGAAAATAAGGCAACAAATTCTGATTCCATTGTTGAGGACGTGATACAAGTTTGTTTCTTGGAAGCCCATGAAATGGCACCTCCCCCAAGCAGAAATATCCATCCACTTGTTGAGGAGTAGTCCTCTGCATTCGTAATCCAACTTGCATCTGTGTACCCGTCCATAACAGAAGGATACCCTGTGTACTGGAGTCCCCAGTGTAAGGTTCCTTTCAGGTACCTAAGTACTCTATGTACCGCGTCCCAGTGATGCTCACCAGGGTTGCTTGTGTACTGACTTAGCTTACCTATTGCAAATGCAATGTCAGGTTTGGTGCTAGTCATTGCATACATCAAACACCCAATGATTTTAGAGTATTCCAACTGATTAACAATTTTTCCCGTATTGGGGACGAGTCCCTGGGAAGGGTCATATGGGGTGCTAACTGGTTTACACTCAAAATAATTGAATTTCTTTAACACCTTCTCAATATAATGAGATTGTGTTAACATCAGTCCCGACTGATTTCTAATTATCCTAATTCCAAGGATAACATCAGCCTCCCCCATATCTTTCATGGAAAATTGCGATGACAAAAATTCCTTAGCACTGAGTACCCGTCCCTGATCTGTACCAAAGATCAGCATATCATCTACATATAGACAAATTATGACTCCATTACCGGAATCGTCAAATTTGCTATACACACACTTGTCCGCTTGGTTTAACACAAAACCATTGGACAATACAACCTCATCAAATCTTTGATGCCACTGTTTAGGGGCTTGTTTCAATCCATATAGGGACTTGACCAGTTTGCACACCTTGTGCTCCTGTCCCCTAACAGCGAACCCGTCCGGTTGTTTTATGTAAATTTCCTCTTCCAAGTTTCCATTCAAGAACGCTGTCTTGACATCCATTTGATGGATAATTAACTTGTGAATTGCCGCCAAGGCAATCAACAACCTGATGGTTGATATGCGAGCAACCGGTGCATATGTATCAAAGTAATCCGTCCCTTGCTTTTGTCTAAAGCCTTGAACCACAAGTCTTGCTTTGAACTTGTCTATGCTTCCGTCCGTTCTCATTTTCTTTTTGAATATCCACTTACTTCCCAACGGTTTGCAACCCGGTGGAAGGTCAGTTAATATCCAAGTACCATTTCCCAAGATGGAATCCATCTCATCATTGATTGCCTCCTTCCAAAAGGATGCATCACGAGACTTCAAAGCCTCATCAAAGGTTCTAGGATCGGACTCACTCATGTAACAGTACATGTACTGTGATCCGACTTCGTCCCTAGTCCCTTCAACTAATTAAGTCAGAAAATCATTTCCAAATGACTTTTCTTTCCTTACTCTGGTACTTTTCCTTACAGGTACCCGTCCCTCCGAGGAACCTTGAGGACCCGTCCATGAGTCAGGATCCAGAGTCAAGTCATTTGACATGGACTCTGTCCGGAACCTGTCCGCACAATCATCATCAGTATTTGAACACCTCGATGTTAGGCGTCCCTGATTAGTCAATGCAGCTTTGGAGGAGAACCCGTCCTCATCAAAGATTGCGTCTCTTGACTCAATCACAGTATGAACTGAGTAAAACTTATTTGGTTCAATCACATAGAACCTATAAGCCTTTGAATGCTCAGCATACCCAATGAAAATACATTCAAGACCTCTTTCACCCAAAGTCTTATGTTTCAGGTCAGGGACTCGTACCACTGCTCTGCAGCCCCAAACACGCATATAGTTTAGACTAGGTCTCTTTTTGAACCAAAGTTCATATGGGGTAAGAGTATTCCCTTTTGTAGGGACTCTATTCAGAATGTAACAGGCTGTTAACATTGCCTCCCCCCAAAACTCGTCACTTAACCCCGAGTAGGAAAGCATGGAATTAACCATTTCCTTTAACACTCGATTCTTCCTTTCCGAAACACCATTGTGTTGCGGTGTGTACGGAGCTGTGACTTCATGAATAATGCCCACCGTTTGAAAATACGTTGGGTCAAAATATTCACCACCTCTATCGGTCCTCAATCTTTTGATTGACACTCCCATTTGATTTTCTACCTCACTTTTGTAAATCTTAAATTTATGAAGAGCTTCATCCTTTCCGTGTAACAAATACACATATGTGTACCGCGTACAATCATCAATGTACGTGACCACATATTTTTTATTTCCAAAGGACGGACTGGAGTGAAAGTCACATAGGTCACTATGTACCAATTTAAGCAGGGACGTGTCCCTACTGATGTCTGGGAACGGGTTCCTTGTTATCTTTGTAAGCATGCATGTTCTGCATTTCTCAACTTGTAAGTTGAACATGGGAATCAACCCATTCTTTGACATGACACGTAATTTCTTATAGTGTACATGTCCCAGGCGAGCGTGCCACAGAGGGGACCTGTCCCCTGAACAGACAGTTCCTTTTGAAGGACCAGTCCCATGAGTACAGACCATGTATATGGAATTCAAAACTTTAGTAACATTAAGTTTAAACATTCCATTGCACAAATAACCACGTCCTATATATAAGCCATTCTTAGACAAAATGAATTTATCGGCTTCAAACACTTGCCGAAAACCCATCTTACAAAGAAGTGCACCAGAAACCAAGTTTTTACGAACTTGAGGAACAAATAAAACATTACATAAATCTAATGTCTTTCCAGAAGAAAATTCTAACACTACTTGTCCACAACCTAGTACAGGAACTACAGACTCGTTACCCATGCGCAGGACCCGTCCACTGCTCAATGAGGTAAACGTTTGGAACATGCTCTTGTCCCTACACACATGTGTTGTTGCACCCGAGTCTACCCACCAGGAAGTCTCATCAGTCTGCATGAAACATGCCTCAGAAATATTAGTTACATATTCTACCATTTGATAGGTGTTCATATGTATCACAGGTTCCCTGAAGGGACCCGTCCCATTCTGACCTTGATGAGTTTTCTGAACAGGTTCCTTAGAACCCTGAATAGAGTTTGCAGCATTTGCTTTCTTCTTCTTTTCAACACGACAATCACATTTAAAGTGACCCGTCTTACCACAAGTCCAACATGCTTTCTTAGCACCCGTCCCTTGCTTGGACTGCTTTATGTATGGACCCGTACCCATGCTGTTGGAAGGCCTTTTCTTGCCTTTCCTTTTGTTCCCACCTTCTTCCACCACATTGATGGAATTAGGCACCTCTGGATTTTTGCCCTTCTCTTGCGCACGAATGCCTTCTTCGATGCGCAAATGGCTACCAAGCTCATCAAGAGAAATATTCTCTTTCTTGTGCTTCAACATGTTCTTGAATTCTCTCCACGAGGGAGGTAACTTGTCAATGATACTTGACACCTTGATGGACTCATCCATCTTCAAGTCATGTTAGGCAAATTACCCCAAGATACGTTGTATCTCATGGAATTGTTCCATAACCGGACGTGTGTCCACCATCTTGTAATTATTGAAATTACTTACAAGAAACTTCACGCTTGAGGCATCCTCAGCGATATACTTGGATTCAAGTGAATTCCACAGTTCCTTAGCAGATTCAAAATGTTGATAGATATCAAACAAGGAATCGGACATACCATTGAGGACGTGTCCCCTGCAGATGTAGTCTTCATTCTCTCATTTGTTCCTCCGCCTTATGTCCTCCAGTGGAGCATCGTCCCCTGCCTCAGGAATAGGTGTGGACAGCACATAGGCCACCTTCAAATTGGCCAGCATAAAATGCATCTTCTTTTGCCAACGCCGGAAGTCAGTTCCTTCAAACTTGCTCAGCTTCTCCACATTGCTTGCTATCTCTCGGACAGTTGTCATGATCACCGAAAATATCGATTTAGATTGTTGTTCCCGTGGGCTCAATGGGTTGTGATCGTTGACAACAGATATCGTTTGAATCGCGTGGAAGCTTTCCTAAATCGATATTTCGCCCCCTATGAGCCTTGGGGAATCCACGAAATTCGAGATGAGATAAGACAAACGTTACAACCCTCGTTTAGGCTCCAAACGAGAGTCCACACTCAAGAATGTCTAAATGCACTCAAATATATCCAAGAAACTCAGATTTTGTGTTGTCTTTTCTTGTTCTCCCCTTCATGTGGGTTCTTCTCTTTGTTCTTATAAAGAACACAACCTCCAGGAAGTTCGCTGGACGGTTACTGAAGATGGGGACGTGGGTAGTTGTCTGCGTAGTGGACAGTTACGTGAACGTGGGCAGTTAGTTGAGCAGTGGACATGTATGTGGACCCGTCCGCAGGACAAGATAACATGGGTGTAGTTACATCCATAGTGGGCACCAATAGTGGCCACGTTCCAGAAACTGCTCCAAGCAGTTCTTTGCCTTGTCCATCCATAAAGAACACACACTCGTCCACACAAGTGAAATCACTTAAATCCCCAACAATTATCAAAGTGTGTATTTGGATTTGAATAGACATAAATTTGTAATATACATTCAAACTCCTTTTACTTTATGCAAGCCACTCAACAGACTCTATTCATTTATGCATCTTATTTTCAATGGTCTTGTTAAACGATGGCTCTTTCTTTTGGCTTTGCCATTTTGTGAGTCCTCACAAAAAAAAAAAAAATTAGGTTTGCTCTTGTTTGAATTTAAGTTTCCTTTCTGCCCTATTTGAGCTTCAAGTTTTAGATTTTCCCTATTTTTTAAATGATTGGTCTTAATTTTTATGCTTATGTGGCCTTGTTTTGCAATCGTGTCGCATTATGATCCATGTATGAGACCTGACTTAGTAAGACCGGCCTCATGACGATAAAATATCCAAATATGAATTCTCTTCATTTCTCTTCGTTTCATTCTCTCTGAACCTCACCACTCTCTGTCTCTCCATCCAACCCTCCTTTCCGGCAATTCCAATTTCAATTCGTCCGAAGGTTAGTTTTAGTTATATTATATAGAAAATCAAGTTTTGGTAAAATAATTTAGGGATTGAGTTGTTCGTACTGGGAGGATAGAAAGTATCGGGGAGACCACATATGTAATGATTTTATCGCTAAGAGCATCTGCAGCATTTGACCACCAAAACACTTTGTAACGGACCATCTTTTCCTCTTGGCTGGCAGCAAGCCAGAGAGCATGTGCTCCCAATGGCTACATCTAACGGTTCTTTGATCTGAACCGTTATAATTAATTAACTAATTTAAAAAAGTAAAAAAATCAGGATAAATTAAATTTCAGTTGTCTCATATTTTTATATATAAATACAAAATTTTAGATACTCCCAATTCACTCTAATTTCATTGTGGCAAATATTTTTAAACATTTGTCTCTTCCACATCCAAATGGCTTCCAATATCAATTGGTTTACTTCTGAAGATGTACACTTGTGCATATTGTATTGCCGCCAATCCGTTGATTCAATTTCCAGGAGCAAACAAACGGTGAACAAATTATGGAAACAGATTCATGCCGACTATCAACGAAATTGGCTTAGAGATGAGTATGAAATTATGATCATCGAAACTGAGAGAACTCTATCAGCGTTTCAAACTCGTTTATCCAAATTGAAACCCCTATTGGTTTTCTAGGGTTCTAGTCTCGCATATGTAAAACGAAATTCAGAATCGGGATATAATTTAAAAGATGAGGTAGTTATTTTTTTAATCTTTTTTCATTATATTATTACAAATCAAATTTTTTCTTGAATAGTAACAGAAAGTTCTCTTAGAGAATGTTTAAAATACGGTTACTGTTTGATGAATAATAATATAAATTGCTTTGTTAGAACTTTCTCTTGTAGCATATATTTCATCTATGGGTGTGGATGTTCCAAGAACAATGTTCATTTTATCGCTAAGGACAATGATTTTGTTGCATATCAGTACACTTTGGAATCATACTTTGCGACTTAGAGCTACACATTTAACCCGCTACCTCATGAATGATTTTGGAGGATGTATGATGGTTTCACTCATGTTTCGAATCCAGTATTCAAACATGTAAATATAGGAAGGAACCCGCAAGGGATAGACACAACGAAATGGACTAAAGAGGCCATATTGGAGAATCCAATAATCAAGGTGTAACATCATGAAGTCAAGTTGGTGCACGCCTCCAAAGATGCAATTTATGTAAGGGTGCAGAGCATAACAAGCGTGCATGTCCAAATCAAGAATATTACTAGATATTAATGTTGTATGATGCTTGTAATGAAAATTATATTCATTTCTTTATGTAATGTTATAATATGCTCGAGTATAATGAACATTGTCCACATTTCTTTATGTATTGTTGTAATATATACAGTTCCACTCGGTTAATCGAATTTTCGACAATAGTTGTTAACTGTAGAAAAATGCATTTACTAAAATCGGTCTCATTAAGAAACCGGTTTCCATAAACACGTTTGCAAAGCAACGCACGGTTGCGAAAAAGTCAAGAGACCGGTCTTTTGAAAAAATAAGGCAAATTTGATACTCAAATAGAGCATAAAAAAACTTGAACTAAAACTAGGACAAACCTAATTTGTTTTGACATGCTGCTATACTGGTACTTGACTGCAAGCTCTTTTTGGAATCGGTAGTCTCTTTAAAAAGAAATTATAGAATGAACTACTAATTTGTCAATGAAAAACCAAATGGGCCTCTCAGATTCATGAACGACCAATAAGTAAAAGAACGTTCATTCTATGAAGGAACGTTTTTAAAATTTTCGTACTTTCAAAATTTATTTCATTTTCTGTTATAAGTTTTGAAAGCATTCCATATTTATCATTTTTTGCACAAATTCTCTACTAGAGGTAGCACTGACTAATCATTTTAGTCAAAATACTATTGACAGTAACAGTTTATTTGTGCTTAAAAGAACATCAGACTCGAGCTTCTGTTAGGTCTTCTCATTCTCTTGTCTTGTCTTTGCTAATAATAATAAAGAGAAGACGCCACAGCTCTCATCGCAACAAAGAAAAAAACAGTGTAATATGCATGTTTAGTCAGACCTGCGAGGGAGTATTTGAAGGACAGAAGAGACGCTTCTTCATCACCGAGAGTAACCATGAATTTCTTCCCTACTACTACTCCCACAACTTGAGATGATGTTGTTATGCCCAAGCAGATGATCATCTTCTACGCTGGACGAGTGATTGTGCTGGAAAATGTTTCATCCGACGAGATCATGCGCATAGCTACCAATTTGGCTAGCTCAGTCTGCAACACGGGCAGTCAACATGTTCCTCCCCAACACCTTTTTTCGTGGTATTCAGCCACTCGCCGTTGCGCATATTAACTATCCTGTCATTGCCGAAGCTCAAACTGTGCCTGTTTTGCAGATTTGTCGCAGACGAGGACCCGATCGCTCACCCGCTTCTTCGACAAGAGAAAGGAAAGGCCAATTCACGACAACAATTGCATATGAAAGCTTGATGACATGCACGAGTACGGTTGTTGTTTGAATCTGCAGGATCAACGCCAGAGCACCATACAAGCGGAGATAAAAGGTAAATAATTGAGCAGATGAAAATTGGCTGCCTTTCACAGCATGCCTTGTATCAATTTATACTGAGGATGTGCACTGTATTCCTATATTTGTTCATGAACTAAATGACAGGTTGAGCCTATTATTGGCTAGCCTATCCCTTACAATTCAATACGCATTGACTCTATTCTTAGCCTAACTATACTTAGCTATCCAATAAGCCGGTCACCCTGCCCACAAGTCATGGCCCTGTTTAGGTGTGTGTAGCAAACCAAAGCCCGAACAAAATAGAATCGTTTTTTCTCTTTTCAAATTGTTCGAATTAATTTCATTTCATTGTACAACTTACGTATGTGTAATATGCTCCTCCTCCGCACATGAATCAAAGATTAGTAAGCTTGCACACATGGAATGGTCATAGATAGACGCAACACCCAGCTCAACTTGTTTCTCAATAAAATCCTTGTCAAACAAAATACCAGTGGCTGGCAACATAAGCATTCTGATTCTACACTCCTCCAAATGTGACGTGGCTACAACTTCTTAGTTTATATCAAAACGTAATTTGAAGGTTTAAAGAGTCAAACCAGCGAGATTCTAGCACCGCAAAAGTGATTCGCCCAAACAATGCGCGAATCAAAAGTGATTCGCCCAGCTCAAAACCTACTGAGTCTTTGATTCGTGCAAGGATTCACCCAAGCCTTGCACGAATCACTTTGTAGTTGCACGAATCAAAAGTGACTCGTCCAGCCTCAGAACACACTTTAATTCGCCCAAGACTGCACGAATCAACTATGGAGCCAGTCCGAATCAAATGATTCGCCCAGCGAAACGTACTGAGACTTTGGTTCGTGCAAGCTTGCACGAATCACTTGACAACCTTGCACGAATCAAATGTGATTTGTGTAACAGAAGGTCAGCCCGACCCAAATTCAAAAGTATAAAAAGAAGGAGAGAAAAAAATCCTAGGAACTTTTTCGGCCGTGACTGCCTTTTGACTAATCGAATCTAGCCGCCCAAACCCAGACCAGAGACGCAATTCGGATTGATGCGAAGATCGGTAGGTGAACAGTGCGCGGTGAACAGTGATTGGTGAACAATGCAGTGAACAGTGCGCATCAGTTTTCATAATTTTTGAACTCTTTACTTTCATTGTTATTAGATGGATTGTCGTAGTTAAACCTTAATTCAGTTTGAGGATTTGTATTGCAACGTACGGTTTGAGATACTTATGTTTCATAATTCGATTTAGTGAATTATTGTTCTTCGTATGAATTGCACGCCTTGATCATCAAGTTAGCATAGCCTAGCGGTGAAACTTAATTGATATCTATTGCGTGATACTTGGATTGACTGCCCTATTAGCTAAGCTTAGCGTTAGAACTAATTTGGTATTGTTAGTCCTAGTAATAGTTAACATATTCGAGAACTTAACGGTTAAGAGTAGGTAGAACATTGAAGTTGGCATTACCTTAGCAGGATTGTTAGACTAGGAACAGTAGTTTTACTAATTGATGCATGTTCGATGATTACCAGTTGTAATGGATATCCCTGAACTGATTCTTTCTGATATTGACAAACAACAATCTTCTTGCAAACCCCCTTTTTTATGACAATTGTTAGTAAAACTTTAGATTGCTCTTTTTGGGTTCGACCCTGCTTATGACTGGCTAGTAAGTAGTTAATATAAATTTAATTTTGGCGCAAACAACGACGTACCATCAACAACCTTTGAAGAAGAGGTATGATAGAAAGGAAGAATACTTGGAATCTTGCATTCCTCATTTAATTGCTCGAGCCTTGTAATTTGTGACTCTTTGTATCTTTGTTCTCCACAGAAATAATAATTAACAAATTCTCATTTTCCCCATAGTATATCATACAAACTCTACACTTACATCAATTCGTATGTACCCCATACCGAGTTCAATCACTAGTTTCTTTATTTGACGAAAGATAGTAGGCACCCGATTTTCAAAGTCAAGCAAATTCTATTTGTCCCGCAAATTGAATCATATATTGCTTCCAAAAATCCACGATCCGTCTTGGTTTGAATATCATGGTAATAGATAGTTCTGTCTCAATGGTGCAGTTTTCAAATACATGTTTGCAACTCAATTTAAACGTATTATATAAAGAGGATGCTGCTTCATTAAGTTACTCAGATTGTTCTTTGTACAATTAATGGGAACCACTGGTGGATCCAGCTATATCAACTACCATATTCCTAAACCTGCTATCAATTTCATCAAAGGGGCTTACACATTGAGAATGGCGTACATGTGGTTCATAAAAGTCAGTCAACCTCTATCCAATTGATCTGATTTGACAAAATCAAGAAGCCTATATTGTGAATAGCGGTTTGTGATTATAAAAATAATTTTTCTCTCCATTCCAGCTTCGGATAAACCGGAGTAGATAGAGATGGGTGTGGAGAGAAGAGAATAACCGAAAATCCTAATAAGAGGACCTTGATTTCTTTCCTCTCTTAGATCGATGAAACCAAGAAGAGAATACAACAATAAATATTCAGAAGTAGCGATTTTGCCAATGGGATTTGCAGAGACATGCAATTCAGAACACCAAAATCAACTTCGATTCAATTCAAAGGCGACGAGGCTTGGTGACAGTGATGAGGTGTTGGTTGTTGGTGTAGCCCCGTTTGTGGAGGATTTTAGGGATGGGTACTCTTTCCAGAGCCAGTTTCGTCAGTCACTATGGTGATTGGATTGCTATTAATTGTGTCCACGATTTTCTCTTCGTATTGCAAGATCGGTAGATTTACCATTGATCAGGATGATGAGGTCGGAGAAGAAGGAGAGAAGAAGTGCCGACCTTGCAGAGTCGAGAAGACAGAGTTGAACAGGCAAAGAAGATGAGAAGTTGCTGTAACTTTTAATTTCAGATCAAACTGCTATTCTCAATTTGTATATTTTGCTTAATGGAATGTCAGGTAAAATTTGATTCATTTTTTAATTGATCTAGTAGATAATAGTGGTTTGACAAAAAAAATTAATCAAAACCGATAGTGTTACGATATGTTCAAGAGATGACAAATATGAAATATTTTTAAACCCAATAACAAAAAAAAAGTAGTAACTTTTATAAATATGACAATAGTAAAATCTTTTCTTTACGCAGTGCCAAAGAATATACATATACATATAAATAACTTCACCCCCAACGTCAAAATACCACCTCATCCTTGGAACACAATAAAACATCACACTATCCAAACTCTCCTACCACAGTTCCATAGCATGAGCATGTAGAGCAGTATGAGTTTTCATAAAAGGAGGGAACTTCTCATCAAAGTTCTCAATGGGCTGTCAGCTCAGAGTCGCTGCGCGGTTCACTGCTCGAACGGTCACTCCCATGATCTGATCCTATGCTGCTTCTATGGCTAATAGAAGCATAATCATGTCCCTGTCCCCCTCTGCTGCTTTTATGGCTTAGTCTGTTACTCAGTTTCCGACCTGAGGTGATGCTGAAAGTTTGTGACTGCATACTGCTGGTTCTGTGACTGTCTGAGGCTAAGTCATCTTGTTGCATGCCATGGCTACTTTTGCGACTTATTCGGCTGCTTAATTTGCGGCTTGAAGAACCATTCAATGGCTGTGAGTTTACACTGCTGTTTTGCCATGAAGTTTCACTTCCATCCTCTGATCCTCCTCTCCTGCTGCTTTTTCTTGAAGAAAGACTTTCTTCTTGCAAGTGTTTGTGGCTTGAAGAATTGCATCTATCTTCTGGGTTCCAGCTCCCACGGTGGTCCATGGATATGTCTCCCTCTTGTAATCTCTTGCTACTTCTGCGGCTTGAATTGGCTCTAGTGCCATTATTCAATTTTTGGCTTCTCCTGATGTCATTCTCACCATCTGATATTTCTCTGTGGCTTCTCAGTCTAGAATGTCTTTTACTTTCTTTTCTTGATTTTCTGCCGCTTTTGCGACTAGAGAAGCCGTCCTGACCTATAGCAGTTGATCCTGTCGTGCTCTTGGTAACAGAAGCCGAAGCCCATTTTCTTGATTCTGAATTGTCTTGAGAGCCATCCTCATCCTCATACTCATACTCGCTTCCTTCTTCATCCGTATACTCCGAACAGTCTTCATCAGTATACTCTGAGCTCTCTTTCTCTTCGTTGTTAGTTTCATGCTTCGAGGACATTTCTTCACGAGATGATGGAGATGGGAGAGGGATGGGAGGAGTCAGGATGACCTCTGGGGAAGCCATAGCCAGGAAACCAAGAGCAGGAGCAATGTCAGCAATCAATGGACGAACTGATGCTTCTTCCTGGAGACACATGGCTGCAATGGCAACAGCCTGATTTAAACTTTTCTCAGGGAACTGGCCATTAAGAAGAGGATCTGCCAGGTTTGGGTAATTTTTTTGGTCTTTAAAGAGAGGTTGCGCCTATTCAGTAAACACCCGAAAATCCAATTAGACTTGGCACACAAGAAATCTGCAGAACTTGAAAAAGAATATACGAAAGTGCTTATTACCCAAGTAACTAGATTTTGCTCCGAGTTTGGCTTCGTAGTGTCAATAGCTCTACGTCCGGTGATGAGCTCCAGTAACACCACACCAAAGCTGTATACATCGGACTTCAAAGTGAGCTCACCTGACCTAACATATTCGGGAGCACTGTATCCGTAAGTGCCCATGACCCTTGATGGTACAGCAAACTTGGGATCTCCGTTTGATCTAAGCTTTGCTAATCCATAATCTGTGAGTTTTGGGTTAAATTCATCATCCAAAAGGACATTTGAAGACTTGAAATCTCGATAGATGACTGGAGGGTTGGCCATATCGTGCAAGTATTCCAAACCACTTGCTGCACCCGAAGCTATTTTCATTCGAGTTTGCCAATCCAGTGGCATCTTGTCACCGATATCTTCAAGAGGACATTTATTTGATACTCAGTAAAAATCAAAGACATAAAAAAAAAAAAACATCCTGGCAGATATCCTCCAACAAAGCAGCTAGCTCTATACTGAACTTTATAAATGGAAACCGGGTTGAATAGCGGCATCTAAAAAAAGCTTCGATAGAACAGACAATTAGGGAGTAGTACCAAAAAGACGGTGTTCGAGAGTCCCTCCTGAAATAAACTCATAGACCAACAACCTTTGATCTCCATCTGCACAATAACCCACAAGGTTAACAAGATTTGGATGATTCAACACACTCAAATTTGCAATCTCTGCAAGAAATTCCTTATTTCCATGCAGCCCATTCCTGTCTAGTTGCTTCACTGCCACAACCTGTTCAATACAAGCCAAACATTTTCTTCAGAAAAAATTTACAAACCCCAAATTTCTTTGAAAAGACCTTCAACCGATAAATACAAAATGCTGCAAACTTGCATTTTCAGAAGTTAAGTGAAACATCCAAGTACCTGCCCGCTTTTCTGTATCGTGGCCTTGTACACTCTTCCGAATCCGCCTTCACCTAGCAGACATTCTTGCCTGAAGTTGTTAGTCGCGGTAGCTAGTTCACGGAAAGTAAAAGCTTGGGAAGATATGTTTGGACCGCTCTCATCGCCATTTTTGTCCTTTCCTCTCTGCTTGTTATCTGCCAGAACATGAACAACATTGTTTAACAGAAAGCTTCGATAAGCTCGAGACGAGAGATTAACAGGTAATGCAGCATCTTGATAAATGCAGAATGAGACAGCAACCGAAATTGATATCTACCAACTTCCTAATACCACAATTTATCTTTTTACATGGCAATGAACAACATTTTGTATTTGTGAAATGCAAGCATTCCCAGGGCCCACCATGGATTTCTCCTGTATTTTCCTTCTTAGATTTCTGAGATGAAAAACATGGGAAGCAACTCATCTTCCCCAAATCTCATACACCAGTTGGGGAAACTCAAAAAATGTTGAGTGCATGAATTAGGTCAGAATTTTGGGAGAAAGTGGGTCCGCGGGTCCATCAGGAGGAATCGACAGACCCAGCGGAGAGATTATCGTTTTGAGAAGACGAGGTGAAGAAGACAGCATTTTTTCATTTTTTGTTTTGTTTTGGGACAGAGAGAGAAAGAAATTATTGTGTTTTCTCTGGATAGAAAATTTGGGAGGAAAATTTGGGGATTTGAATGGAGCTGAGATGGAAATTGCGGGGAAGCTAAACTTAGGTTTTCTGAGGTTCAAAATACTACAGCTTGTTTTGATGATGATGACGTCAGCTTCCGCCATTGACAATCTGGGTACCAAACTTCCTCACTCACTCACCCTTGTCTTCGCGCAAAACCTTTTATTTTATTTTATTCAGGTTTAATTTCTGATCTTGTTTTGAAACATGTTATCATATGTTGTTCACTTTGGGAATTTTTTTTTAAAATTGTCGTATGGGCAAATCTGAATTTCTATATTGTTCCATCTGAGAAATCCTTTCTAAAATATTCTCTTGAGACATCGGTCTTAAGGATCTAAATTGGTTACGTGTTACCAATAAATCGTATGCCCAAACCCTTCACCTGCCACGTAATAGACCGGTCTTAGTTTCACTTATCACGTAATAAATCAGTCTTACTAAGACCGGTCTTAGTCTCACCTATCACGTAATAGACCGGTCTTACTAAGACCGTTTTTAGTAAGACCGGTCTCATGTAAAATGACATGAAGCCGGTCTTAATAAGACCCGTCTCTTTCATGAGACCAGTTTCATTAAGACCGGTCTCATATTGATAACAATTCAGCCCTTCTCCTTTCTCCTCTTCCATTCACTTCTTCTCTCTAAATTTTTCTCCCATTTGTTCTCTTTGAGTGTGAAGAAATTTGATCAATTTGGAGGGTTTTTAAAGTTCACATAGGGGTAAGAGAGTTTTGTATATGTTAGAGATATTATATGTATGTTAGGGTTGATTAGAAATCATGTTATTTGGTTGTCTTTGTTGAAATGGTTATGATATGTTAGAAATCATGTTATTTGAAAAATACATATGATATGATATGTATGTGTGGATATGATGTGATATGTTAGAAGTTCATATTTTGGAAGTTCATGATATTTGGATAGGATGAATTTGATGGTTTATGTGAAAATTTTGGTTTTGTTGCTTGATTTTGGTTGAATTGTTTGTTGTTTAGTTGGTTTGTTGAGTACAGACATAAGATCCGTAAGATCTCAGAATTAATGTATTACTCACTACTCATGGTGATTACCACGAATACAAGATGAGAGAAAAGAGAGAACGAGGAAACCGTATTGTTGATTAGTGTTCATCCATCTTCGATTCTCTTCTACTGCTCTTCTTCTCCAGATCTAGGTCTTCCCATTCCAACTCAAGTCAAAATCTCTAAAATTCTGGGTTTTAGGTTTTTATTTATACTAAAATCGATTGGGCCGATTTTAGAAATCAAATTTCGGGCTGGTTCTAAGCCAACCGGCAGTTGAATAGTCACAATCACCAGTTCACTTAGTTAACTGCCGGTTCGATTCTGAATCGGGCCACCTCAGAGGGTCTTGAAAAATTATGTTTTTGGCAGGTTTGACCTGAACCGCCGGTTTGGTCTCGAACCGGCTAATGTTCACTCTGCACGATGATTCTAACTTACACTTTAAAATTTTGAATTTCGTGTTGGTGTAAAATAAAACTTCGTAGCCCACTGAGTTGGCTTTCCAACAAGATATGACATGCCTCAAACAGACAATGTCAAGCGCTTGGCAAGCCTTTAAAGACGAATAGGTCATGCTGCCCAATATTTGGTTTGTATTCGTCTGAATCTGTGTTTTTCTTTATTTTGCTCCAAATGGGCTACAAAGCATTAGTTAGTAAAATTTGACCTAGAACAAGAGTAGCGTGATAAAATGATAGTAAATGTTCGGGAAACGAACATAAATCCATTGTAAACGAGTGAATATAGTCAATAAATCGACCGATCAAAACACTCCACACTTAGGATTTGTTCATCCCGAAAATATTTAGCTCATGTTAAAAAAATAAATGCCAGAATAGGTCAACATTTAAGATTCGCAACCATTTGTTATAAACCCACTCAAGTTTCATGTGATAATTTCTAACTATTTTAACATCCAATAAAAGTAAATCACTAAATTAATGTTAACTCACTTTCGTAGAAATCACGAATGCATTTAGCATATGCATCAAACCAAAACCCCTAGGCCATAGTGGACGAGTTATAGTCTCGTTAAGATTTTCAGAAAAGAGAATACTTATAAATCCCAAATGCAAATAGTTTGAAATGAATACATGAATGAAGTATTGCCCAAGCGTGTCCACCCTACATCTTTTTAAACTCATGCTTGCATAGTTTATAATTCAAAACACTGTTAGAAAAACTTTCAAACCATAATAGTTGACAAGAATAATGCATTCTAATAAATCAGCACACAAAGTTATCAACGTCTAGTCATTCACTCTAACCAACTTTTCCGCAATGCATCAAAACCAAGATTATAGTTGCACAAAACATGTTCGCCATTCACCTATGCTATCTAGGGATAGTCCATGAGCTCTTGGGGTAAAGCTCGTTCTTAAGTGTCAAAATCTAGGCTAGTGACCCTAAGAGAAGAGGAGTATGGCTTAGGGATTTTTGAAAAATGCAAAAACTTACTTAATGATTCAGTGCAAGCACAAGGATCATTACTTAGCTCATCTTACATAAAATCTAATGCATGAAGCACTCATACGTGAAATTGAGGTGTTGGTGGTGTCTGGATCAATCAGGTTGCTGCAGCAACTTATTGTGACGGTTGTGGAATAACGTAGCTAAGTGAGAAACTTAAAGCACATATACGCACGTTGATAACCCAATTCGGCCAATGCCTCTATTTAGGGGGGGACTTTTCTCCAATCCCCAAGATTCCACTATAACCGATTAAAGTATACAAGTTCCAGTTCTCAGCCTCTATTAGGACAACCTTTACTTCTAACTTATCTAGAATCTCTGCTCAGTCTGATCACACAGACTAGCCTAATCCATCAACTACACAAAGTAGTGTATGACAAGATGTTATAACAACTTACTCACTCAAGCTGCTCTTAAGTAGCAAGATGCTACAACTACATACTCAGTCAATTTGCTATTCAGGATTGTCGTAGCAACTTGATAACACGCCATTGGGTGTTGCAAACTTAAATTAATAAAGACCTACTACACTAGCAACTGGTAAGTAGGGTCGTACCCAAGAGAGATCAATTAGTCTAGAATCCTACTCTTAACTAATAGGTGGTTGTTCTCAAAAAGTGTTTAGAGTTTATCAAATCCAGAAAAATCATTTCAGGAAACGCACTCAAACTAGTAATCATCGATCAAGTATGCATCAATTAGTGAAAGGCTATTCTCGAGTTCCACCTACTCTTAGCCGCTAGGCAGGCCCGGCCCTGAGGGGTGGCAGGTAAGGGAGGCGACTTGGGGCCCACTCGCCTCAGGAGGTCCACTTTTCTCAGGGGTCCTACTTTTTTTTTCAGGAAAAAGACTTTAATGTTTAAATTATGATAGTGTTTGCGAATATATATATATATTGTGATATTATGTTACAAGGGACCCTACATGTATGTTTTGTCTAGGGGCCCATAAAAAGTCAGGAACGGGCCTGTCGCTAGGTTATCGAATAGATTTAACAATGACTAGACTAAAAACACCAAACTAGTTCTACCTCTTGGCTTCACTACCATGGCAAAGCAATCTTGTATCATGCAATTGACATCAATCTAGTTTCATAGCTAGGCTATGCTAAATCGTCAATCAAAACATGCGTTTCAAACGAAGAGCAGAAATTCACTAAATCAAATCATGAATCCATAGATCTCAAACTGAGCGTTGCAATGCAAATCCCTACACTGAGCAGGTTTAGTTATTACTACAATCCATCAGGTTTAATGAAAATACTGAGTTTAGAGAATAAGAAATCTGTCACAAAGGTTGTAGGCGCTAAGAGGCAAGTTCCGTCGGGGATCTTCTCATGATCCTCCTTCCGTAGTCACTTTAGTGATTAATTTTTGTGGAGAGAAGCTGCCCTTGTCCCTTTGATATGGTAGCTGTCCAGCCCCCTTGCCTTGAGCAACGGTCGCTCTTTAATGACTCTCCTTAAGGGGACCTTGAAGGCTTTGGCCCTTGGAATCCCCTTGAGTAACAGCCCCATTGTTATGTGTGTATTCAGTGCCGGTGGACTGCATTTCATCCCAGGGTAGCAGCCTGAAGAAATCCTGTGTTGGTCAAGATTCTTCACTATGCTTTTGAGGGACATTGACTCTTCAAGCCCACTTTCATTTGGTCCATCAATTGTACCAATGGTTGGCCCGACCTGCCCCTCATTAACAATTGAACCAAGCAACTCTTTAATTCGATAAAAACCACCTGAGTATTTCCCTTCTCTCTTGCTCTCGATAAAGTCTTTGCTTCTTTCGTTCCCAAACGATTGAGTGAGGCCTAAAATGATCCAACTGCATAATAAAACTCCAAAACGATCCTGATACACCTGCGATGGGAAACACTACAAAAAGGTAATCTGTCACACGCAAAATTCAACTAAACAGTGGGAATAAATAACTCGATGGAACGTAGAAATATGCTCCATCACAATTATTTCCTAAAACCTTTTAGAAACTTCCTCTGACTAGAAACCTTTGTCCGTCCGCTGATTCAGATTGACTGTCTTCAGGTTGCTTCAGCTATTTGCTTTACTGCTTGGATTAGCAACTTCCAGACAAGTTGTATTAGTTTTGTCAAGGATGCCACATCCTTAACAGTCTCCTCCTTGACATTTTTGACAAAACCCAAGATCTTCTAACTCTTCAGAGTCTTTAGTCATCTTTGATGTCCTCGGTTTCTTTGCCGGATCCATCTCTTCATCTCTAGTTGCTTGTCACAATGGCCCTCCTCTCTACTGGCTTCCTTATCCGCTTCCTACGGGCGTAGTCAGCAGCTCTCTGGTTTTTTTAATATTATTCTACTTTGAGATAACCATTTAAGAGTACTAGGAGTAGCTAAATAAGATCCTAAGGTTTGACCCAACATATGGCCTAACAAAAAAAAAGTAGTCAACATAGTTCAAAGGTAATTTCTCTCCCCGTTTTTGTCGACAAGATGACAAGAGACTACCAACAAATAATAGGCCTACACCTTTTCTCCATGAACAGGAGGTGGGATCATTTCTGGAATTTGACTGCGCTGTTGATCTCGAGTTACAGCTTCTGGAGTTACAGCTTCTGCTGTAGCACTCTCTATATCTTTCTGCGGAAAATATTCTTCTGACGAATAAGAAAGACACCGTTAATTTGTTCATCGACTTTGGCAACTTGCCTACGTCTGGAGAGAATCATTCTCCGATCCTTCAGATTCCACTGTCACGGTTTAAAGTACTAAGGGCTCTAACTTCTACTTCTCACCTAGTCAAAATCTTACGCTTAGTCTAACCCCCAAGACTAGCAAGCAGTCTGATCACACAGACTATCTACGTGCTACCTACACACTTCTAGTAAAGAATAGTACAGACCTGACGCTTAGACTTAGCCTACCCTATTTTACAATGTCCAGTACACGGAATGCTTCGGCACACTCTATCTCAGAGTTGCTGTAAGTTCTGTAGACGACTTCTCCAGCACTCTCTACCAATCGGTTCGCCTCACTGTATGAGTTCTACCATCTCAAAATCTGCTCCCCCTTGATCAATGCCCACCTGACAATATCAAGGAGAGATGCTCGGGTCTTCAATAGCCTGCGAAATGTTTGTGCTGAGTTGTTCTCCGAAGCTCCTGTTTGATCCTTCAAAGAGCCACGCTCCATTCGAAAACTGTGGATCAAGACTTGATTAAACTCACCAAGTTATGATCTCTTTAGCGTGTCTCACGACACCTTCAGCACTCTACTTTAAACTCAGGTTATGAGAATACTCTACCTCGGTTTCTTCTCTCTCTCTCTCTCCCCTCTGGCACTGCCTCTGTCGTTCTCTTATAGCTTCGTGGGTCGTCAGTGATGGAAACCTTGTTGCCTTTGGATTCGTAGGACAACCCATCATTATAAGAATCTCTTCCTAGATTCTTACAAGGTTGTTGAAGATTTCGTTTCCTAATTTGAACTTAGGATCTTTATCTTTTAGAGTTTTTCTTCCGCTTGAGTGATGACCTGTGCTGGACACTCGATGATGTTTGTAATGCAATTTGGACCTATGAGACAATGAAACACTTCTATGGACTTTCCCGTGCATCTTCAAGCTTTCTCGGTTTTTCTGCTTTAACTTCAAATCTTCAGGGATTACTGAAGCAAAATCGGTCTTTTGCCTTTTGGCTAGTTTGCCTCAGAATTAGTGGTCCACATAGTGCTGTAGCAGATCCTTGTGCTTGGTTACTGTATCTCGCCCATTCTTCAGATTGTGCTCCAGCTTCAAATCTTCAAGGATTGTTGAAGCAGAATCTTGTGCAGTTTTGTCAAGGGATGCCATACCTCTAACAACTTCAACTGGGTACTCCGCATCCCTGAGCAGACTAACTATATGGGCTCGCCGGGCAGCATATCTCTTGGCTTCAGCTGCCAAGTGAGCAAGCTCATTCTTTAAGTGTCCCAAAATCCTTGCGTGTAGAGCTGCTTGAAATGCTGACGAAAGTGTCTCCGCACTTGCTCCAGCATCTTCCCTGACTGGGTCTGCTTCTGCCACATCCAGAATGTGCTTCTTTTTGAATAAGTTGTGATCCACCACAAACACATGAGGTTCTTCAGATAACCCATCTGACTCCACCTTTAGCTCAAGGTGTTCGTTGATGACTAGCTCGTATATAAGAGAAGGAAAACTATTCCTTGCTTGGACTTAGCCGAGCCGGCATGGCTACAATCTAAGGGAAAATAACCTGTCCCAGGTTAATCTTAATTACCTGCCCAATGTCAAATAGCAGCATACCCATAGCCTTACTAACTTTGCCTATGTGAGAGTTTGGGATCCAGTTCTTCACCATAAGCTTGTAAAGGAGAGAGTATTTGGTTGTTAAGTCTACCGCCGCCAAATTATATTTGACCCACGCGGTGCACAACCCTCCAGTTAGGGTGGCCGCCACCTTATCAGGATTTACCTCAGCGGGCACACTTACTTCTCCTCTTATCCCTAGACATTCATTGGTCACATTCGGTGTGATTACCACCTTCTTCTCACATAACATTCACCTAACTTAGAGATTCCTTCACGTCCAAAATTTTCGGGCAGGTTTACAATAACCTCCCTCACCAACTGATTGCTATATATTCTAGAAACAGTAAGAGACTGTAATAAGTTTACCTCTTTGAGTAGATTATCTCTGGAACCTTGTACTTATTGACCTCCATTACCCTTTCATGTATAATAGCTCGATTTGACACAAGCTCCCAGGACTTGGATACCTCAAAATTCCTGAACCATATGCCGCCCAGAAGAACCCAAGGCACGTCACTGCGACTCCTCTTAGGGCGCTTGGTTCGAGCTTTGGAAGATTCAGCTATATAATTGAGGTATGACATACCTTGACAAAACTACACAAGATTCTGCTTCAGCACCCCCTGAAGATTGGAAGCTGGAGCACAATCTGAAGAATGGGCGAGATATAACAACCAAGCATAAGGACCTACTACAGCACTCTATGAACCACAAAAGCTGAGGCAAACTGGGCAAAAGGTAAACGACAGATTCTGCTTCAGCAGTCCCTGAAGATTTGAAGCTAGAGCAGTCTGGGCAAGTATCCTGAAGATTCACAGAATGGCCTTGGGAAGATGCTACAAGAATCGCGGAAGTTCAGGATGCGCCACAATCGTCATCAAAGGTCCTGTAGATGTCATCTCTCGGTTGGAAGAAAAGCTTGATAACGATTCTAAAGTTCAAATTAGGAAACATAATCTTCAACAACCTTGCAAGAATCTAGGAAGAGATTCTTATATTGATGGGCTGCCCTACGAATCCAAAGGCAACAAGGTTTCCATCACCTAGCAATCCACGAAGATAGAAGAGCAAGGAAGAGGTAGTCCCTTGTACAAAGATATCGAAAGAAGAAACCGAAGCTGAGAATTTTCACAACCTGAGTTTAAAGCAGAGGGATGAAGGTGTTGTCAGGTGCGTTGAAGAGATCAGAACTCATTGAGTTTGATCAAGTTTTAATCCACCGTTTTCAACTGGAATGTGGCTTGTTGAAGGATCAAACAAGAGCTTTGGAGAACAGCTGCGAACAAACCTGTCGAAAGATGTTGAAGACCAGAGCGTCTCTCCTTGATATTGTCAGGCGGGCATTGATCAAGAGGGAGCAGACTCTGAGTTGGTAGAACTCAGAGAGAGAGAGAGAGACGGACTGATTAGTAGAGAGTGATGTAGATGTTTTCTACAAAAGTTACGACAACTCTGAGATAGAGTGTGCTGAAGCATTCCGTGTACTGCGACATTGTATTAGAGTAGCTAAGTCTAAGTGTCAGGTCTGTAGCTATTCTTTACTGGAAGTGTGTGGGTAGCACAAATAGAGTCTATGTGATCAGACTGCTTGCTAGTATAAGGGGTTAGTTTGAGCTAAAGATTTCGACTAGGTGAAAAGTAGAGGTTAGAGCCCTTACTACTTTAAACCGTGATAGTGGAATCTTGAGGATCTAAGAGTGATCCTCCCCAGATGTTGGCAAGTTGTCGAACTCAGTGAACAAATTGTTGATGTCATTCTAATTCTTCAGAAGAATATTGTCCGCAGAAAGATACAGAGTGTGCTACAACAGAAGCCGTAACTCGAGATCAGCAGCACAATCAAATTTCATTTGGTATCAGAGTATACAGAGTGTGATCCGAGAAGGCGTTGTTGTCACCTATGGCCACCATGGAAAAAGGACAAAGCACCAGCAGACCGCCATTGCTCGAAGGAGGAAATTATGGCTTTTGGAAGGCTCGGATTAAGGCTTTTATTAAAACTATTGATGAGAGGGCATGTAGGGCGGTCATATCAGAATGGTCTCACCCAATGATTGTTGACAACACATGAGTTGCACACAAACAACCTGAGAACAAGTGGATTGATGATGAGGTAGCCTCCGCATCAGGAAACTCTAAGGCTTTGAATGCCATATTTTCTGCTGTGGATGCTAACAATTTCAGGTTGATCTCTTCTGCTTAAGCATTCTCTGTATCTTTCTGCGGAATTACTCTACTGACAGAATAAGAAAGACATAATATTTGATCACCTAGTTTGGCAACTTGCCTACATCTGGGGAGGATGATCCGATCCTCAAGATTCCACTATCTGAGTTCGCAGTACAAGGACTCGCACATCTACTTCTCACCTAATCAACTAGACTAGCTAGCAATCTGCAACAACTGGTTCAAACTCAGACAGAGGAGTAGGAACTGTAGCCACCTGTCAGTCCTGGGCCTTCTTCGTTCGTATCTCATTGGAGGCGTCATCTGAGTCAGTGCTGGACCCAAAAGATGCTGAAGCAATCTCTTCGCCATCAAGTTGTGGGCACAATGTCTACTTTGGAGGACAAACTAGCTACTGCTTGGTCGGTGGTCGGAGTCCATGTCAACCGAGGAACATCCGTTGGTTCGTTGATCTACAGTGAAGACCTTCTTTTGGCTGCTGGGGGCTTACTAACGGGAACATAACTATTCTTTCGATTGGCATACCGTGCCATGCTTTTATATAGCTTACCTCCTCTCGTATTCACCATTGTGGATGTTTATCTGAGTGCTGGATAACTGATCACTAAAGTCGCCGGATTTTCTCTGAGCCCTACGTCTGAAACAGATAAATAGAGTTCAACCCTTTTTCCGGCCTTTTTCTCCCTTTTTTTCAAAAATATTGGACACGTGTTTCCTTCTCCTTTTGAAGACAATGTCCAAAAGTTATAGCTCCGAGATTCTAAGGAGTGCTTCAGCACTCTGTTCACCTGTCCTGTCTGGATCCAAAATAACTTTTGCTGCAAGCTTCCGTTCCTTAGTTCCTGCTTCAATGGGGATATTTGCTGGCTATTTCTCAACCTAGCGCTTTTGACACTTTTTCCTTTTCGCCTCCACCCAGCGCATTGGGCACTTTTTCTTCTCAGATGTACTTCTGACTTTTGCGACTGTTGAAGAGTGATATTTGCTTCGTTTCTTTTCATGCCTCCTTCTCTGAGTGAATGCCTCTTCATCACTCTTGCAAGTTTTGATCTTCTTCGAGTCTCCCTGTACATGGTCAGTGTTAGACACTTTCTCTGAAGATGTCCTGTTTGATCACAAGCGTAGCATCTCTTCTGCTTTGATCTGTGCTTCCGAGCATGTGAATGATTTAGAGAATGCTTCAGCACTCTCTTCTTTTTTGGTATTCTCTCTGGATCAACTGTGACTGAACCCTTATGAACACTTGCACTTTGATCAATCACTATGGCTTTGACAAATGTAGTTATACCCATTATTTCATCACCGGTGTATCCGAGACCTTCAATCCCACCTCCATACCTTTGGTAAGCTAGAATCTCATCCATAATGGATGACTCTCCTCTGTTTGCTTTAGGTGTGATTCTCTGTTCAAATACCTCTCTAACTGTCTCTGCATATTCTAATGGTTTATTTCTTGTTCAGAGAGATGATGATTCTTTGAAGGTTATCTCGTTCATCTTCTAATCCCGAAACCTTTGATAATAACTCAATGTTCTCTTCAATAACTTCCTGACACTTCTCTTGTATCAGTCGGAACTGATCAACAATAGTCTCTTTTGAGAATTCTTCATCATCACTGTTGTCTGATTCAACTATCTTATAAACAAAATCTTTCATTATTTGATCTGAATCATCATAATGAAATACAATAGTCAGTGCTAGATTCCCTTTGTGATCAGTCTCCTATTCAATGTCTTCATCACTCCAATTTTCCGTGAGAGACTTGTTATTTTTCTTCTGATATATAGGGTATTCAGTTTGCCTATGACCATATCCCTCGCACTCCCAACACTAGATTCCTTTCTGTTTGTCTTTTCCTTCATCATTGTATTTGTCAGCATCCTTGTTCTATCTCTGATAATTTTCTCCTCTTCGGTTTCTTCCCCTGGATGACGGAGCTGCATAAGAAGGTTTCTGGTTCATTCTCTTCATGAACTTGCCAAAGTGTTTGACCAGCAGGGACAATTGTTGGCTCACATCATCTGGTACAGTCTCCTTCTCCTTTGTATCAGCTATCAGCCTAAGGTTTTTCCCAGAGAGTGGTGAAGCATTCTTTGTAACTTTCATCTCGAATTGTCTCAGTGAGCCAATGAGTACCTCCAGCTTCATATGCTTGACATCCTGGGCTTCTTCAATGGCAGTGACTTTCATATCAAACTTCTAGGTGAGTGATCTAAGGACTTTTCTTACCAACTTCTCCTACTGAATTGGTTCACCGAGAGCATGTGCCTCATTTTATATGTCACATAATCTGGCATTGAACTCACCAATGGTCTCTTTATCCTGCATGTTCAGGCTCTCAAATCTAGAGGTGACAATCTACATTCTGGAAGTTCTCACCTTGTCTGTTCCCTCATGTGCTATTTGAAGAATCTCCCAAGCTTGTTTGGCCGTATCACAATTGGATATTAACCTGAAATTGTTAGAATCCACAGCAGAAAATGTAGCATTTAAAGCATTGGAATTTCCAGTTGGCTACCTCATTAGCAATCCATTTCTCTTCTACTTTCTTGTGTGAGACTCCTGCCTCATCAACTGTCGGAGGGTGAGCCCACTCTGTGATGACTGCCTTTCAGGCTTTTTCATAAATTGCTTTGATAAAAGCCTTCATTCGAGCCTTTCAATAGCCATAGTTTCCTCCCTCTAATAGTAGCGGTCGGCTGGTGTTTTGTCCTTCTTTCATGGTGGCCATTGATGACAGCACCGCTTTCCCAGATCATACTTTATATGTTGAGTGAACGGCTCTGATACCAATTGAAATTCTGTTGCTTTGCTGATGCGGGTTATACCCTCTGGAGTTATAGCTTCTGCTTAAGCATTCTCTGTATCTTTCTGCGGAATTATTCTATTGTCAGACTAACAAAGACACAATGATTTGTTCACCTAGTTCGGCAACTTTTCTACGTCTGGGGATGATACACCGATCCTCAAGATTCCACTATCTTAGTTCGAAGTACAAAGGACTCACACTTCTACTCCTCACCTAGCCGAAATCTTATGCTCAGTCTAACCACCTAGACTAGCTAGCAGTCTGATCATACAGACTCTCTTCGCGCAACCTACACACTTCCAGTAACAAATAGCTACGGACCTGGCTCACAGACCTAGCCTATTCTATTACAATGCGTGGTACACGGAATGCTTAAGCACACTCTTCACCAGAGTTGCTGTATCTCTAGTCTGCAACTATTCTAGCTCTTCCGCCAAACAATCAGACACTCTGAGTTCTTCAAACTCAATCTTTGCTTCCCTTCAATCAATAACTCACTCTATCAACCTTGGGTACCCTCGATCAATGCTCCGCATCCCTTGACAATGTCTGTCCGCGACTGATCCTCGAGCTCCGATTGTTCTTTCAACGAGCAGCGCTTCAGTTGAACTCCGGATCAATCCTAAATCAAACTACACAAGTTTTGATTTCTTCTGCACATAACACCAGTCTTCAACTCAATGTGTATACCCTGCTACTCTTGGTTGATCTCTGAGTGCTCAATCGTTCTGTTGATCACTATGTGCTCTCTTGTGTGTGTCTAGATCTTACCTCTGCCTTCCTCTTGTATCTTCTCAGGTTGCCAAGCACGAAAACCTTTTTGCCATCATTATCAGAATCTACTTCTTGATTTTAGCAAGTTTGTTGGAGATTCCGTTACCTAATTTGGACTCTTGGATCTTTATCTTCTTCGGCCTTTGTGCTGACGATTTTTGAGCTCAATATGACGTCTGCAGAGCTCCCTGGCCTTCCGCGATGCCAGCCGCACCATGCCTAAACCTCTCCGAGAGTCGTCTGATTGATCGGGCATTCTGCTCTAGCTCTGGATCATAAGGGAGTGCTGAAGCAGACTCTGACTCTTCATAGCTATCTCTCGTCCATTCTTCAGATAGTGTCCCAGCTTCAAATCTTCAGGGATCGCTGAAGCAGACTCTAGATCTTTGTTGTTGTTGTTTTGTTAGTCTTTAGATTGCGCTCCAGCCATTAATCTACAGGGAGTGCTTCAGCAGTCTCTTGAGAAGTTTTGTTAAGAATGCCATATCCTCAACAGAGTGTATGCCATCGCGTAATTTTTCAAGTCTTATTCTGACACGTTAGCGGGTATCACTTTCATGTTGTTGTGAAACCACCTTCGCTTTGCCATTGTAAGGGACCTCGGGCTTTCCGTGTAGGCACCAGGCAACCTCATGCATACACTTTCCCATTCTTCATCCTCTTTACAGGTAATAATTTCTCCTTCAATCAGTAATTCGGCCAGCAGGCCCACATCTTGCAAAGTGATGGTACATTCTCCGGTCCTCATATGAAAGGTATGAGTCTCCTTCCTCCATCACTTAACAAGGAAAGTGAATAAATCCAAATCCACCTCAATTTTATGCCCCTGAGTCCATGGAGAAAACTCAGCTCTAGCAATAAATGGGACAATTCGAGGGTCTACATCCACATCCTGGAATCAATAATAGAAATGTAAACCAAACATGAGTTTGAGGATCAATCTAGACTTCACCCGAACTATGTGTCGGTTGGTGCGTTAATATAGAACCATCTCTTGGCCCCGACTCAACAATCTGATCTACATCCATCTGTATTAAAAATAATTACACATGTGAGATAATAATACATGTCTGCATTTGTAACATATGTGACAAATTTAAATCAACAAACTCAATTTATTTATGAAATAAGATTTTATCATGTAAACAGACGAGCGGACAACATGATTCAACAATAAATCAACCACATCATCATCATCATCATCATCATTATGATCATCATCACCGTCATCATCATCTTCATCTTCGAAAGATTTTTTACATCAACTACTCACTGATTTCCATATCTACATCAATTATTTGACCTCATTTTAACTCAGTCACATCAAATTTGGGTTATATAACCCTAAACAATCTAAAATCAACTGGTTACCTACTTACAAATAACCCAATTATAATTAACCCAACATAACAATACCATAAATCCAAATACATAGAAGACCTCGATCACAATGGACGTCGATCGCCAGAGTTATGTTCGCCGCATATGGAGAGAAGGTTTGGAAGGGGGAGAGAAAGAGAAGAGGAGAAGAAAGAGTGTGTGGAAACTTCAGGCCTGTGGTCGCCGGAATTCCTGCCAGAGCAAAACTCATATCTAAATTGGAACTCAATCTCAAATAAATGAAAAATACGTTTTTCACATTAGGGGGAAAAGGAATATTTTGGGTTTATATACAATTACATATTTTCACTCTAGTCCCTGAAGTAAAGAAATGAATGTAACCTGCACATAACCTGGAAATAAATATAGAACTTCTAATACGAGATGTGGCGCAGAGTGACAAAACCTTTTAACACAAGATGACGAACAAAGTGGCAATCCATCTCAATATGTTTCGTCCTTTCATGAAAGACAGGATTACGAGAAATGTGCTAGGCAGCTTGATTATCACAGAACAATGCAATTAAGGAAGAGACAATGATGTCTAAATCCTTTAAAAGGCCAGCTAACCAAATCAGCTCACAACATGCCACTGCCATGGCACGATACTCAAACTCTGCAGAGGAGCGCGAGACAACATCTTGCTTCTTCGTTTTCCAAGATACAACAGCACTTCCCAACAAAACACAAAAGCTAGTGATGGAGCGACGAGTCACAGGACATGTACCCCAGTCTGCATCGCAGAGTGCAGTCAATGTGGTATTTCCCTGAGATGCAAAGAAAATACCCTGTGCAGGTGCAGCTTTAATATATCTGAGTATTCGACGAGCTGCGCTCATATGATCCTCAATGGGAGACTGTATGAATTGGCTCAAAATGCGCACATAATAGCTCAAATCAGGACGAGTAATAATTAAGTAAATGAGCTTTCCAATAAGACGTCTGTAAGGAAGGGGATCAGTGAGCAGAGGTGACTGAGAAGTTCCCAGCGAATGTTTAATATCATGGGAGTTACTGCAGGCTTACATTCTTTCATGTCTTGGTCTGCCAACAGATCCAAAGCGTACTTGCGCTGATTTAAGTGTATTCTAGTTGAATTTCTTGCAACTTCCAAACCCAAAAAATAGTCAAGTTTCCCAAATCTGTAATTTTGAAATGACTGTCAATAAAAGCTTTGACTTGATCAATCAAAACAACTGATGCTCCAGTAAGGACGATATCATCCACATAGACTAATAAGATAACTTGAGCT
This sequence comes from Umbilicus rupestris, assembly GCA_963678935.1. Lineage (NCBI taxonomy): Eukaryota > Viridiplantae > Streptophyta > Magnoliopsida > Saxifragales > Crassulaceae > Umbilicus > Umbilicus rupestris. The sequence goes on from OY787617.1 coordinate 3,211,147, forward strand.
CCATCCTTATGCAAAACAAAGAGATTGTAATCATGCAAGCTTTGAACAAAACCAAAACTGAGTAAGGCTTCACTAAACTTGGCAAACCATTGCCTTGAAGCTTGTTTCAACCCAAATAGGCTTTTCATTAAACGACAAACCTGACCTTTATTCTTGGTTGAGTTATAAAAATAAGGAGGAAGCTTCATAAACACCTCTTCATCAAGAGTTCCATGCAAGAAAGCATTATTGGCGTCAAGCTGAAATAATGGCCAACCTTTGATACTAGCAATCACACGTAAACTTCGCACAATGTTCATTTTTGCAACCTGGGAGAAGGTTTCATGGTAGTCGAGGCCCTCAACTTGGGTGAATCCCTTTGCCACAAGACGGGCCTTGAATCTTTAACAGTACCATCAGAATGAAGTTTGACCTTAAACACCCATTTGCAGTCCACAATTGTTTTCTCTTTGGGTAACTGAACCAGCTCGCAAGTTTCATTCACCTCAGCAACTTTAATTTCTTATTTCATTGCTTTAATTCAGCGTTGATCCTTTGCAGCCTGAAGATAACTACGAGGTTCTTCAATAGAATCAACCTGAGCCAAAAACAGTTTGAAATCATCTTGCATTTGTCATAAGAAAGGACTTTAGTTATTGGGTGAGGTGATGTCCTAGCAGTTCCACATATGTAGTCCTTTTGCCAAACTGGAGCCCTGATTAACTAGACTACTTTTGCGAACATTTTCAGTATCATCAGTGCAGATTGGAGGTCCATCATCCGAGTCATTATGAGAAACTGTATCAGGAACATAACTATTAGGACTAGCTGGAACATCTAGTGTAGTTGCAGAAATTTCTATATGATCACCAAAAAATCTGTCATCTGAAGGAGGCAGTTGTACCTAAGCTCTTGTACATATATCTGAAATTTGAGTAGGAGAATGTACTGCATTCTGGTAAGGAAAATTATTTTCGTGAAACACAACATCATGACTGATGATAATCTGATGAGTGTCCAAACAGTAGATTTTGTATCTCTTTTTCCCATGAGGATAACCCAAAAAATGCATTTTAATGCACGTGGATCCATTTTTCTCTATGAGCCTTTCGTGTACCAACAAAACACAAGCAACCAAAAACTCTTAAGTGGTCCAAAGGAGGTATGGTTCCAAATAGGATCTAATAAGGAGTTTTACCATTCAGAACTTGATTTGGTGTCCTGTTAATGATATAAGTCGCTGCTACAACGCAATCCCCCCATAAAATCTTGGGAACATTGGCCCTGAACCTCAGTGCTCTTGCAACATCCATCAAATGTCTATGCTTCCTTTCGACGATCCCATTTTGATGTGGAGTGTATACACAACTGGTATGATGGATGCAGCCTTTACTCTGAAGAAAGTCAGTCAATTTAAAACTGGTGAACTCTTTTCCGTTGTCTGGTCTGAGAACTTTAATTGATTTCTGAAACTGAGTTTTAACAAGAAGGAAAAAATGAATGATCAACTGAGCTGCTTCAGATTTATCCTTCATCAAAAACGTTCAAGTACATCTGCTGACGTCATCTACAATGGTTAGGAAATAATGTGAACCAGAAATTGTTCTTTTTGCAAAAGGGCCCCAAATGTCACAATGAACTAATTCAAAAATTTCCTTTGAACAACATTCATGTGTACCAAACTGTAACCTTGATTGTTTTGCTAAAGGGCATATACAACACTGAAAACCATTATTCCTTTTCATGTCTATATATGAAGGTAACAACTGATACATTCTTTTCAATGGCATATGACCCTATCTGTCATGCCAGGTCTCTACATTTACTGTCCCTCTTTTAATCAAACTACAACTAGCTTGACAATCTGCACTGTTCAAATTCTCTCCTTTCAGATGATGCTCTACCAATCTTCAGGATATTCTTGGTGACTGGGTCCTGAACCAAACAATTTAAGTCAGTAAAAGAAACTGAGCACTTGGAGTCTGTAGTTAATTTACTGACAGAAATCAGATTGACTTTGAACTGAGGAACCAACAAAACATTTTGAAGAATCAATCCATGACTCAGTACACATTTTCCAGCAATAGTGACCTTAATGACTTCACCATTAGGTAAAAGAACATTGCAAGCCTTAGGTAATTCAAAAATGTCCGTCATAATTTTCTTTTCAAACACAAAGTGGTTCGTAGCTCCACTATCTATTATCCAAGAATCTAGATCAACTTTACAGAGAGAGTTAGCATAAATACTTGTCATATGTATTTTTGCTTCTCCTGCCTTTGCATTTTTAGAGAAATTCAATCCAGCCAGCAAAGAGTTAAGTCGTTCTTGAGTGGCCAAAATCTGACTCAACTGTTCCTGAAAAATCTGCATTCCAGGAGGTACTTCTTTACTCACAGATTTACCTTTTTCAACTCCAGAATCTGAGGTAATCTCAACAGCATTAGCAGATTTATTTTCAGGTTTGTGAGACTGATTGTTCCTTTTTCCTTTGTAATTACTTCCAACAAAATTCCTTTGTATAACCATTCATCTTACAATGACTACAATAAAATTTTGGCTTATCTTGCTGTTGATCTCCGTGTTTGCTGTTAGGCTGAAATTTTTTACCAGAAATTACCTTGATTCTCAATATACAAAGCTGAAACTTCCTCACAAGGAGCTTTAGTAACATCTAGCTGAGTTTCATCTTGGGCAACCATGTCAAACACAGTGTCCATGTCAGGGATAGATCTCATTGGCAGAATATTGGTTCTAATCTGAGAATGTCGGTCACTCAATCCCATTAAAAACTGAATGAGTTTGTCCTCATCCCTTTCCTTTTCAGTAATTATGCATCTACGACAATTATCAATGTTATCACATCCTTCAAAAGAGATTCTCCTAATAGCTTCCAGCTCTTCCCAGTAATTGGACAATTTCTCAAAGTACTGAGCCACATCTGAATCTCCTTGCCTCAAATTACCTACATTTCTTCCAAGAGCAAACTTTCTAGCCACATTAGTTCCAGCAAATCTGGTATGTAATATTTTCCAGACTGCTATAACGTCCTTAGAGTGCAGGATAATACTCTTGATTCCTTTTGAAACAGAAACTATCAACCATGACATAACTGCATCATTACATCTCTGCCATCGTTGCAGCAACACTGGATCATCCGGTTTAGGATATTTTCCATTCACAAAATTCAATTTCGACCTAGCAGACAAAGCTATCCCCATCGATCTTTTCCAATCAACAAAATTCTTCCTACCAACCAATACTTCACTAACATTTGGAGTTCCGCAGATTTCATTATTACTCACACAATAAGGATCATCACTAACACCGACATTCATACTCGAAGTACCAGAAATTGGCGTAACTTGAGAAGCCTCCAAATTCGTCATCAAATTAGAAAACTTCTACTACGCAACAAAAGCGGAAGCAAACAGTACAAGAAAGCGTACCAGAGATCAAATCCACTCTGATACCATGTGGAAACTTCAGGCATGTGGTCGCCGGAGTATGAATATGTGTTCACGGTGACTTTGCAAGTTTGACGCTTCAAATTCGACTTTTTTCAAAAGGAAAGGTACTTTTGTTTATATCCAACGGAAATGTTCCCGCATTCGTATCTTGTTATGTCGCTGTGTGGTTTACTTAGTCATGGCAAAGCCCCTAGGGATCAAGAAGAGAATGGGTTAGGGCGAGGCATGTGAGGAGAGAAAGCCAAAGCCCCTTGAACACAGCATGCTGCTCTGCCGCATTGGAATTCATCTCTTTTTGCACTCCAAAAGCCGCTTTCACTATCCCTCTTACTTTTTCTAAAGGTCCATTTTCCTTCGTCTCCTAACAACTTTGTCCGAATCCAACCACATCGCTCATCTAAAATACTAAAATGCACAACTTTGTTAGAATTGAAAATGCAGTTCAAGGAATGGTGGTGGTTTTCTTATTAAAAATTGAAATGAATATATTGGCAAATGAATTTGTTCACGGGTATATATATATTGGCAAAGGGTATGATTCTCAACATCTCCGGCGCATATCGATGCGTATCTGTGATCGAGATGAATATAGATTGTTTTTATGCGGTAGAATTTTATTGAAGCATCAGACGTCGCCGTTTCGTATATGGGAAACCATGGCATCTGACAAGCTGCGGAATTTAGTTCAAAAACTTAATAGCGAAGAATCATCGTCATCACCTCTCCTATATAAAACCTCATCACCCCCATGCCATCAAAAACCAAATCAAATTCATCTCATCCATCAAAAACCTGTACTGCCAACATGCGTTTCGCTGCGGACTTCTGCGCTCTGCCCGAAGACTGCGTCGCGAACATCATCTCGCGGACGAGCCCTCCTGACGCCTGCCGACTGGCTCTCGTGTCCAATATGTTCAGGTCTGCCGCGGATAGTGATGCCGTCTGGGAGAGTTTCTTTCCTCTTGATTATCAGGAGGTGGTGGGGCGTTCTGAGGCTGCTGCTGCTTGTCAGCCAAAGAAGCAGATATTCTTCAGGCTCTCTGAGATGCCAGTCCTCATCGATGGCGGCCTCAAGGTATAAAGGCTTCTTCGTTGTTGGTTTATATTTATTACACTGGGGAAGGGAAGATATCTTATTGTTTAAGGAAATGATGGATTATATGGTTGGTATGTCTGGCTGCTGTTGTCAATATTTGCTCTTAACTTCAGATGTGGATGATGATATATGTTGATATGTGATATTTGCAGAGCTTCTTTTTGGATAAATGGAGTGGCAAGAAAAGCTATATGATATCCGCAAGGGATCTCGATATTGTCTGGGGTGATACTCCCAGCTACTGGAAGTGGATGCCCCTCCCCGAATCCAGGTCTGACTGAGCTGGTTTGACTTTTCAAGTGTTGAAGTTGTCTGCTGACTTTTGTTTTGAATTTATGTCGGTAGGTTTCCAGAGGTTGCTGAGCTTCGCTCTGTATGCTGGCTTGAGATTCATGGCAAGATAGAGTCATCTCTGCTATCAACTGAAACGACTTATGCAGCTTATTTGGTCTTCAAGTTCAATGAAGGTGGCTATGGCTTTGACTACCAGCCAGCAGAGGTCTCTGTTGGCATCAGTGGAGGTGGAAGTTGCACCAACAGTGTCTACCTCGACTACGCCCGAGCAGGCCAACCGAGGCAGCTCCATATTGTCCCAAGGCGTGTTGCTCTCTTCAGTCGCACCCGTGCCCACTTACTTGCCAAGCAAACTCCAGCCCCAACACCAACTAGGGAAAGAACAAATTCGGCACCCAAGCAAAGGCGAGATGGCTGGCTGGAAGTTGAGCTGGGCGAGTACTTCATCAAAGGAGGCGAAGTTGGGGAGCTGGAGATGAGCCTCTGTGAGATCAAAGGCGGACATTGGAAGGGTGGGCTAATTGTCCAAGGCATCGAAGTCAGGCCAAAAGGGAGTAAAGTAAATATGAGAAATGGTACAAATGAAAGAACCCATTCCATTCATTGATTTATACCGTTGCCAGAGAGTTTCAGTTCCTCTGAAATTTGGACCCCTTCACTAGCATTCGGATCAAGTTGGTGCCAGCCAATCTGTACAAATTATCGCTTAAGACAAGTGCGGGCTGTTAGCTGGATGGAATGTTAGGTTCTTAAAATGTTTGTTGCTTCGGGCTAATGTCCGTACGTAAGAGTGTGTCCCTAATGCGCTGTTGTGTTTCATTTAGCTTCCTTTTTTCCCTCTTTCACTTTCACTGCTTGTCATAGCCTAGCTACTGCTTGAAATCATTTTTGGTTATGAAAATCTCAAATGCTCGATGAAATTTGACGCGCTCTTAGAGTCTTGAATTAACATGTTGCTAGAGCAACTTTCTAGGTCACTTTGCAAATTATTTGCGATGGCTGAAACTTAGAAGACTTCAAACACTTTGGTTACTCAGTTTGTAATTACATACGTCTGGAGAGGAGTTCTCCCCAATCCTCAAGATTCCACGACGCACGGTGTAAGTATAAGGATACCCGAACATAACCTATGCTAGTACAACCTTTACTTCTAACCTAGCTTGAATCTTTGTCCGTCTGATCACACAAACTAGCTTACACCGTCAACACAATCCAGTAATACAAAGGTACAACTCTGATCATACAAATTCAGCCTATTCTAAAATAGTGTGTTACGATATGATGCTACAACAACTTACAATGTTAAGGTGCTTTCGTAGCTAATGTCCTCGACCCTTCAAGCTCTCCCGACTGAGCAGGTGAACCTCCACGAGTTCTCCTGACTTTGGTGGTGCTCCCCCTTGATTAGTGAGCTTTCGTCAACTACGGGAAACTCTGCTTTGCTCTCATATCATCTGTGACCAGCTAACCCTTCTTCAAAGCCTTGTACTTAATCTTTCAACGAGGCTTCACTCTAGTTGAATTCAAACGATCTAGTTTAGATCCGACTTTGCTAGTCATGATATCTCTCTCTGCTCATACCGGTATACAAGGGCAGCGCATCTAAGGAACAACACACACACATAAGCGAGAGCAAGAGCAAGAAAGCTATAGAGATATCACGACTAGATGAACGTCTCTCCTTGTTAGTGACCAGTGGGCATTGATCAAGGGGGTGCAGATTCTGAGTTGGAGGAACTCAGTGAGAGTCCGACGTCCTGGCAAAAGGTGTTAGAGAAGTTGTTGACAGAAGTTACATCAATTTTGATACAGAAATTACTACAACATTCCGTCTACTACGCATTGTAATAGGATAGGCTAAGTCTGTGCGTCAGATCTGTAGCTGTTCTTCACTAGAAGTGTGTAGGTAGTACGAATCGAGTCTGTGGGACAGGCTGCGAGCTAATCTGTGTGATCAGATTGAGCTAAGGTTTGGCTAGGTTAAAAGTGGTGGTTGAAACAAGCGTTGGCTGTGTTTTCTGGAATCCATTGTACTATAACCGTAAATAGTGAAACCTTGAGGACCGAGAGTAGTCCCACTAGGATTAGACGCTTTCCAAACTCCTTTTAACAAACCAAGATCTATCCCAAGATCTTAGGAGTTTGTTGAGATATGGTTGTAATAACCTTATTTCTAAAATCCTTTTTAGAAACCATATCATTAGCTTGTGCTTGAGAGTTTATTCGGGCAGTTTGTGCTTGAGTGTCGTGGACTGAAGGCACAACAACTCTGATGAAGAGTGTGCTTAAGCATTCCGTGAGCTATACACTATAATAGAATAGGCTGAGTTTTAGAGGTAGAACTGTAGCTATTTATTACTGAGAGTGTGTAGGCTGTACGAAGAGAGTCTGTGTTATCAGACTGCTTGCTAGTCTAGGAGATTAGACTGAGCTTTATATTTCGGCTAGGTGAGAGATAGAGGTGTGAGTCCTTGTACTTCAAACTGTGATAATGAAATCTTGAGTATCGGAGCATCCTCCACAGACGTAGGCAAGTTTCCGAATTGGGTGAACAAACATACTGTGTCTTTCCTATTCTTCAGTAGAGTAGTTCCGTAGAAAGATACAGAGAGTGCTTAAGCAGAAGCTATATCTCCGCATCAGCAACACAGCTGAAATTTCAATTGGTATAAGAGTCATTCGCTCAACATACAGAGTGTGATCCGGGTTTGTATTGTTGACACATATGGCCACCATGAAAGAAGGACAAAGCACCAGCCGACCTCCATTGCTTGAGGGAGTCAACTATGGGTACTGGAAGGCTTGAATGAAGGCTTTCATCAAAACCATTGATGAAAGGGCTTGGAGGGCTATTTTATCAGAATGGTCACCCGCAATGACCGTCGACAAAGCTATGGCAACCCACAAGCAACCTAAAAACAAGTGGTCTGACGATGAGGTAGTTGCAGCATCAGGAAATTCTAAGGCTTTGAATGCTATATTTGCTACTGTGGATTCAAACAATTTCAGGTTGATCTCCAACTGTGACACCGCCAAACAAGCTTGAGAGACTGTAAACTGCTCATGAGGGGACATACAAGGTAAAGATCTCTAGACTCCAGATGATCACCTCTACATTTGAAAGTCTGAAGATGCAGGAAGAAGAGACCATCTTTGAGTTTAATGCCAGACTTTGCGACATATCAAACAAGGCTCATGCACTCTAGGAGCCAATTCATGAAGAGAAACTGGTGAGGAAGGTACTCAGATCACTTACTTCAAAGTTTGATATGAAAGTCACAACCATCGAGGAAGCACAAGATGTGAAGGACATGAGGCTAGAGGAGCTGATTGGATCACTGAGGCAGTTCGAGATGAAAGTTACAGAGGCTGCTTCACCACTCTCTAGGAAAGACCTTGGGCTAAAAGTAGAAACTAAAGAGAAGGAGGTTGTCCTAAATGATGTCAACAACCAACTGTCTCTAATGGTCAATTTTTTTTTAGAAAGTTCATGAAGAGAATGGACCAGAAACCTTCATATTCAGGTTAGTCATCCAGAGGAAGAAACTGAAGAGGAGAGAATTCTCAGAGAAAGAACAAAGATGCTGACAAAGACAATGATGAATAAAAAGACAAACCAAAAGGAATTCAATGCCGTGAGTGTGACAGATATGGACACATACAGAGTGAATGCCCAACTTATCAGAAGAAGAACAATAAGTCTCTCACAGCAAACTGGAGTGATGATGACAGTAAAGAGGAGACCAACTTCAAAGGAAGTCTTGATCTAACTACAGTATTTCGTAATGATGATTCAGATTCAATAAAGTCAGAGTTTGATTATGGGATTGTTGAATCTGACAACGATGATGATGAGGAATATCCAGTAGAAACTATAGCTGATTAGTTCAAGCTGATACAAGAGAAGTGTCAGAAAGTTATTGAAGCTAATCAGAAACTATTGTCAAGGATTTCGAAACTAGAAGATGAGCGAGATAATCTTCAAGGCATCATTACCTCTCTCTCCAAGAAACAGTCAGGTGATGATAAGACAGTTGGAGAGGTATGGGAACAGAGAATCACCCCTGAAGCACCCAGAGGAGATTCATCCATTTTAAATGAGATTTTATCTTACCAAAGGTACGAAGGAGGGACTGAGGGTCTTGGATACATAGGTGAGGAAAGAACAGGTATAACGACATTTGTCAAAGCCTCAGAAGGGGTCAGTCACTGTTGATTCAGAGAAAGTTCCTGAGAAGAAGTAAGCACTCTCTTAGATCAGTCACATGCTCGAAAACGCATATCAAAGTAGAAGAGATGCTATGGGTGTAACCAAATTGGGCATCTTATGAGAAGGTGCCCAACACTGATCGGATCCAAGGTGACTCAAAGAAGATCAAATGACCGACAAGTCAGAACTAGGAATTCCTCAAGCACACATGAGTACCGTTGGGCACAGAAGCAGGTCAACCAGGGCTATCGTGTTATTGTGCAGGAAACTTGCAGGAATAATGAAAAGACTTTCCCTCAGAGAAGGAGACATAGAAAGAAAAGAAGCAATCATCTTTCTTCTACAGCCATTCAAAACTGGAGAAAGTCTGAGGAGAACAAATGGCAAGTGCGCTGGGTGGGAGTGAAAAGGAACAAGGTTAAAAAGTGATGGGTTATAAAACAACCAGCTGATATCCCCACTGAAGCAGGAACTGAAGAAATGAAGATCACAGCAAAAGTCAATTTATTTTCAGAAAAGACAGCAGAACAGAGTGCTTAAGCACTCTCTGGTGATTTGAAGCTGTAGTTTTTTTTTTTTTTTAGCGTTGAAGAAAAAGGCCTCTCAAGTAGCGACACATGTACGAGTGTTTTTAAATAAAAGAAAAAAGGGGCTGAGAAAGGGAAAAATCGGAAAGTTTGCAAAATTAGGGTAAGTTTCCTCTCCGTCTTCTCCAATGAGCAGCTATTCCTGCCTTCAGTGAATCATCCAGAATGGTGAAAAAAAGGGGCGCCAAAGTTACAAACGAAGGGGTGAGCCCAGCAAAAGAAAGAGGAATGATGTTCCTATGAGTGATTCGCCACCAGGAAAAAGAAGCACCTCACTTCGGATCAATGAACCCACAAACGTTTTGCATCTGAGTTGAATGCCGACTACTGACGAGGGTGAAACTTGTCCGTCCCCCTCCGCAAACATTGTGGTTTCTGATGTGGATAAGGCTAAGAGGTCCTCTAGAAAAGCCTTAGTCGGAGTAATGAAGAGAGCAACTCAGCATCATCAGAATCCAACACTGACTCTGAGGGCACCTCACTGGAGATTAGATCGAAGAAGGCTCAGGAAAAACAAGTGGCTACAGTACCCACTCCTCCATCTGAACTTGAACAAGCTGCCACCAACAGTGCAGAGTCTGTGGCCGAGGAGGAGGAGCAGCATCTTCCCAATGATCCCGTGAGCAAAGGGAAAACACCAGTGGTGCTGAGCTCATCAAGTGATGAAGAGACTGCTGAAGCAGAATCTACTAATTCTGAAGATTTCAGAATAGCCCCTAGAACCCGGTCAGTGGCATCCACCTAGAGAGCTGCACCCACTCCTACTATGCCAGCTGTGACAGGACGTGATCAACAAGGAGTGTGGTTCGTGTCCAAGAGAGCTGTCGAGTCCTAGGAGGTGATCAACCATCGGACAATTGTGTCTGAAAAGCTGTTGGAGGTTGGAAGATTTCGGGTGTGATGAGCGGACAAATAACCTTATGTTTGTCCGTATTTTCACTTTACTTCTTATTTGTTCCGTTATTTTATAAAGTCATTTGATGTTTGCTTTGTCCATTTTAGGTTAAAAATGCGTACTACATAATATGAAGTGGTCCGAAGAAGTTTCGGGTGAATTCTAGTCGATCGAGAGCAAAAGAGAGCAAAAGAGAGCAAAAAGCAGCTTTGATTCGCCCAGGCTAGTTTGTTTTTGTCCAGGCTGATTGACCTATTCATCTTCGAAGGCTCGCCGAGCACACAATTCTTATCCGATTGAGACGTGGAATATGTTGTTGGAAAGCTAACTCAAAGGGCTACAACTTCATAGTGTACATTAAGACGTAATTCGAAGGTTTAAAGGGTCAAAACAGGCGAGATTCTAGCACTACAAAGTTGATTAGCCCAAAGAGGAATTCAGGCTAGGCCGAATCACTTTTGATTCGGCCAAAGAAAAGTGATTCGCCCGAATCACCTACAGAGTGACCTGTTCATCTTCGAAGGCTTGTCGAGCGCATGATTATTATCCAATTGGGGCATGCTATAGCTTGTTGGAAAGATAATTCAAAGGCTACAACTTTGTAGTTTACATCAAGATGTAATTCGAATGTTTAAAGGGTCAAAAAGGCAAGAATCTGGCACTGCAAAGTTGATTCAGGGACTGCGGGTGATTTGGTAATTTCCAAAAACTGTATAAATAGAAGAAGAGGAGAAAAATCAAGGTGTTCCTTGGGGTGCCTTCGGCGCCTAGGGTTCCTCTCATGGGACGAAACCCTAATTAAAGAACATGAAGAATTGTCAAGAATTCGGAGAAGACATCATCAATTGAAGACTCTACATAAACCCTTTACTCATTCTCTAAACCCTACTTTTCTACTTCTTTACTTTCCCTTGTTGAACTATTTCATTAAGTTTTGTTTCAAACTCACCATGAGTGATACATGAGTGAGTAGTTGTTTAGTAGTTGGGATTCTTATGGATCCTTTAGGTTTGATTGTAATGCAAGACTTGTCTTTTTATCTATATGAATGAAGTTTGGTTGAAAATTCTCATGCTTTCTCTTCATATCAATTTTGTGCACACCAAGTGTTTGACGAAACGCATGAATGAGTATGAATTGGTATAACACTTAGGGATGGAATGAGAGTTGAACCTAGGTTGTTTAGAAGATTGAGCATGTTAATTTTAGGTTGCGTTTGTGTGCGAGACCGACATACGCATTCAACTAGGGTAAGTATTGAGCGACTTTAGTCAACTATCAATAGACTGAGAGGTTGAGATTAGGAGACTTTAATTTTACACAATTCAATAGAGCGAGAGTTGAATTTAGAATGTTTGATACCTTAGCCTAGAACCATCACTCGAATTTACTCATGATTTAGACAAGCTTTGTGTTGCTAATCGCATGACCTAGGGGTGAAATAGGATTCCGACTACGTTTTCTCTATTATTTTCTCTTAGACCATATTTCATCTTGTCTTTAGTATTCACTAGAGATACCTCACTTAGAGGAAAAAAAAACCCCTCTTTTTATTTAGTAGACTTGCATTAGGCATTACTAGCTAGCTTTAGACTAATCTAGGCTTTACTCTTGGGTTCGACTCGAGGTCATTCGGATTATAAATATTGTTTGAACACCGTGATTGGACTAGTATTTATACATCCACAATTACCACAACGTTTCAGGGTGCCAGAGGTGATATCTCTACTGAGAGAGTTAAACTTGATACACTCTTTTACATTTGTTATACGTATTATTATGCAATTAGTCAAGGAGTTCTTAGCGAATATTGATAGAGAGTTTGGAGTAGTAAACAACCTGCTGTATGGGGCTAGTTTTGTTAGGAGACTGCGGGTTGTGGTTACCCCGACAGTGATAAACAAGTTTTTAGGCATTGATGAGAATGCGGGTCCTCCAGAAGAGGTTAGTGCTGATAGATTAGCTTTTGTTCTCACTGGGGGCTTGTGCAAAAGCTGGGTCTCGTTTAGTTTGAATGTTGTTGATCTGACAACAAAATATGCTATATCGTATGCATTTGCTGTAAGAAATTGGTTGCCATCTCACAAAGGGAAGGTGAGTCGTGCTATGGGGCTGTTGTTATTCAGTATTAGGGAGAAGAGAAGGGTAAATCTTGGGCAAATTGTGTTTGATCAGATTGCTGCACATGCGGTCAAGCCGAAGTCCAATCTGTGGATTGGATTTCCCTCACTCATTTATCAGCTTATGATCAGCCAACATGAAGAGTTGGGAACTGCAGTTGATGGAGTGTCGAGTGCCCCACAGTTGTTCACTCAAGACCACAAGGTCTTTAAAGGCCGCCATGTTCTGGATATTGAAGAGGGAGAGCCTGACTTAGAACTTGCCTGAGAAATTCCAAAGACTGCTGAAGCAATCTCTGATGTTCTTGTTCTTGCGGTGGACACGGCTGCTGAAGCACTCTCTGAAGACTATAAAAACAACAACAAAGATCCAGAGTATGCCTCAGCAATTCCTGAGATCTGAAGCTGAGACACTAATTGAAGAATGGGCAAGAGAAATGCATGAAGAGATAGAGTCTGCTTCAGCACTCTGTGATGTTTCAGAACTAGAGCAGATTTCCGGCATTGCACGGTGAGGCTCCGGCTTGATCCAGTTGGCATCAAAGAAGCTCAGCGAGGTATGCAGGTGTCATCAAGAGCTCAGCAGTCGCCAGCTCGTGCTCAAAAAGATAAAGATTCAAGGGTTCAATTTTGGCAACGGAATCTTCAACAACTTGCTAGAATCTAGGAGTAAGATTCTGATATTGATGCTTGGTGCTTATGGGGGTTGCGTGTGCTTAAAGAGGTGTGCAGAGGGAAAGAGTCGAACACACAATCACAAGGAAAAAATACAGAGCGCAAGAGAAGAACACACGGAGACATTAACTAACGGTAGCAGGGTTTTTATACACTGAGTTAAAGGCTTGTGTTGCGTACAGGAATCATAACTCGTGGAGTTTGATTCTGGACTGATTCCGAGTTTAACTAGAGCACTGCTCGTTGGTGGAACAGACAGGAGCTCAGTGATCAGCCACGGGCAGGCAGAGCCGCGGGCTGAGGAGCGGTGACTAAGGCTACTCAGTATTGGCTGAGTGTGTCATTGATTGAGAAGGAACCGAGACCGAGTTTGAAGAACGCAGAGGGTCCGACTACTTTGCGGGAGAGCTTGGAGTGTCGTGGACTGAAGATACGGCAACTTTGGTGAAGAGTGTGCTTAAGCATTCAATGAGCTATACACTGTAATAGGATAGGTTGAGTTTGAGGGGTAGAACTGTAGCTATTTATTATTGAGAGTGTGTAGGCTGTACGGAGAGTCTGTGTGATCAGACTACTTGCTAGAATTCTATTAGTTATAGAATTCTACTAATATTTAACGGGGGGTTTGTTTTGAAGTGGAATGTTATTTATCGAATTCAGAATAAATCAGTTCAGGGATATGAACTGATAATCATCGATCGAACATGCATCAACTAATAATATTACCGTTCCTACTCTAACAATCCAACTAAGGTAATGTCGACTTTAATGTTCTACCTACTCTTAACCGCTAAATTCTCGAATAGGTTAACAATTAGTTGAAAAACAATATAAAATTAGTTCTACCGCTAGGCTTCTCTAATAGGGCAGTCAATCGTAGCATCACGCAATAGATATCAATGAAGTTTCACCGCTAGCCTATGCTAACTTGATAATTAGAGCATGCAATTCATACGAGAACGGTAATTCAATTCACTAAATCTAATTGTGAAACATAAGTATCTCAAACCGTACATTGCAATACAAATCTCCAAACTGAATTAGGATTTAGCTACTATAATCCATCTAGTAATAATGAAAATAAAGAGTTCAAAAAAAAAAAAAAAAACTGTTCTGCGATGCTTCATTCTTCTCTGAACTACGATCTCCAATCTTCGGTCTAGGTTCACCGGCTAGGGTTTTCTGTTCGGAAGAAGCTCTTTTTATATCTTTCATTTTGCGCCGGGCTACCGAATCAATATTGATTCGTGCTAGCTCACCAAGTGATTCGCCCAGGGTAAGAGAATCAATGTCTCCGTGTGTTCTTGAGCTGGGTGAATCATAGTTGATTCTGGCTGCACCAAAGGTGATTCGTACAGGCTTGGGACAATCAAAGTCTCAATAGGTTTTGTGATGGGCGAATGAAATTTGATCCGTGCAACAAAAAAGTGATTCGTGTAGGGCTTGGGTGAATCAAACTGGCAGTGTGTTCTGAAATAGGTTGAATCACTCAGGCTGGGCGAATCACTTCCTCGTGCACTTGTCTGGGCGAATCAAACTGGCATTGTGTTCCAAAGCTGGGGGAATCAATTTTGATTTGTGCAGTGATTCGTGCAGGACTTGGGCGAATCACTCTAGCAGTTTGATATTCTTTCTCTCTTTCGCCCTCGATCAACTGGAATTGACCCGAAATTTCTTCTCGCTGCTCCCTTGCATTTCCTTGTGGTTGAGTGTGAGGCCTAGAACGCTCCAAATATGCAAGAAAACTCCACAGCTGTCTCAATACACCTGCGATGTGAAACACTACAAAGAAATATTCTATCACACGCAAAATGCAATTAAACAATGGGAATAAACAACTCGTTGGATCGAAAAAATACGCTCCATCAAACTACCCCACACTTGTCTTTGTTCGTCCTTGAATAAACAAAATCAAGACTCGCAAACACTCACATCACCTCTATCATGCAATGACTAAATGTGAAGGTATGTGGCATCATTGACAAACTCCTACAAAGTGAACTAGAGCCTGCTACAGCAAGTATGGAAAGAAAACAGCTGATGAAGAGCATTCCAGAGTGAGCAAACTCAGTAAGTGGCGCTCCAGATGAAGACATTAAGTGGCTAATGTCTTCACGAGGCGCGCCACCTAATGTTGCCTTGGGGAGCTCGGAATTCTGAAAGAGAGCATGAAGACATCAGCTTGTGCAATCTGGGCAGAGTGACTATCTCTGGAGCTAAAGTGGAGTAAGCAAGTGCTACAGCAATCTCTGGAGAAGAAGTTCAGTAGCAGATGCTGGAGCTACAATGTTGTAGCATAAATTCAAAGCTTTCTCGAAGATTGCATTCAATCAACAAATCAGTGGACCGAAGGGCTTTCGGAAAGAGCTGAATATTCAGGAGAATATTTCTGGAGTGTCTCTCAAGAACAAGGGCAGATTTGTTGAATGAAGATTTGATTGGAAAATCAGAACCCCTAAATTAGGAGATATGTTCTTGTAGAGATCTTGGAGGATCTTCCTTAGAATTGATGGGATTGTTTCCTAATGCATTTAGGAGATTCCAGCAGCAGCAAACAGCTACAGCACAAGTGAACAAGGAGTTGCTGCAGCTCAAATAATCAAGCAGGCAGCAGAAGTGAACTAGCAGCAGCTGCAGCAGGGGATGCTGTAGCAGGAGCTTGTTCAACTGGCTGCTTCATCTGTCCGAATAGCATCAGCAACCTGGGCTTGTCCAGAAGGGCTGGAAACCCTATGCAGAGCATCTGAAGAATTTCTAAATTGCTGAAGAGTATATTCCAGCATGGTTTACTAGTCAAAGAAGGAGATTTGCATTGAAGATAAATATCAAATCTAATCTCCTAGATTTTAGGAGATAATTGATTTGTTTTGGGACATTGCCTAAACCTGGGCATTGCTTAAAGTGGGGCGGCTATTTAAGCAGAAGGGGTTCAGAGCAGAAGGGTGATCGAAGCTGAGTGATACACGAGTGCATACACAGATTTCAGAGAGAGCAATCTTCGGTGTGTGACGGGCTAATTCTTCGATCATCACCCAAGAGCAGAGCGTGAGCGCAGAGCTGTGGTGAGTGTAGCAGAAGCGAATCAGGTCTTGCAGAGACTGATTCGAGCTTGATCTGGAAGCCAATTCAGAGCTGCGGAGCTTGTTGGTTGATCAAAGACGACCGCGGAAGAACTGACGAGTGGAAGGCTCGGTCAAGTGTCGTGCGGCAGTACTCGCTAGTGGCAGGTGGTCACTGAGTGAGGGGGAGTATTCCAGAGTGTGCAGCACTCGTGGAATCGTTCGATCGGCTCGGCAGAAGGCCTTGGAGCGACGCGGACAAATTGTGCTTCAGCTGTGTGTTACAGCTGTTGCTGCAGCAACCCTGCTGAGTAGTGTAGTTTAGAATAGGCTGAGTTCTTTGAGAGGATTGTAGCTATTCTAGATTGACATATTGTAGAGGGTGTGCAGACACAAATCAGAGCTTGTTCTGATTGTGTTGAGTGATCCACATAGGGGTTGAGTAGCATAGGTTGCGTGAGTTGTAACCGAGTGTACTTTGAACCTTTGGTTGAGTGGATTGAGGACTGGAGAATAGTCCTCCCCAGACGTAGGCAGATTGGCCGAACTGGGTGAGCAAACCTGTGCCTTGTTCATTGCTTGCTGTGACAATTTCCGAGTGAACAAGAGTGTGCTGCAGCAACTGCTTGTTCACAAAATCTGTTGAACTAAGACACTGTGAAATTTCACTAAATACTGAATCTACTCGAGCTGTTCCCACTAATCAGCTCATCAACATATGCTCACACTCTTTCTTCAATAATGATCAGCAAGAAACTAAAATGATACATGTTACCTGTGATGTAGAGATGAAATTTCAATTGATGACTGGGAGCTAGTTCTCTTTAGACTCCTGACTCCAGTCTTCAGCTCAAGGTCATAGTCACGCGTCCACGCTAAATTTGCTTTCTCGGGCACGTGATAAATCCAGGTTATCAGGAACTCAACTTTTTTTTTTCTCCTTCGTTTTCTTGTAGGACAGCTTTTGAACTTTCTTATTTTGTTTATTATGAAGAATTCACTCAACTCAATTGCTTTTACATTTTTTCCTTTCACATCTATCTGAATTTTCTTTTCGAGCTTTGCTCTCCAATGTGAATTGCTTGTCCTTTTTCATTTTTCTCTTGAACCGTTCCAGTCATAGCCTTCAAATATCTGCATATGGAGCGCGTCCCGCTCTTTCTCATTATTATCCTTTCAGCGCGAAGCAGGATATGGGTTACCCACCCATTCTCGGTTACTAGGACTAGAGATATGACGTTTTGTTTTCCCGTCCCACCATTGCATAAACGCTGCAAAAGTTGAGTGAAAGTCTCACTCCTCATAACTCGGAATGCCAACCACCACAAACTCAGAGTGCCACGCGACTAATTCCTTGAACCTTCGAATGTGTGTCAAGTCTCTCTAGAACATTTTCTATCAACTCCACATCCTATAATATCTCTACTCAAAAGAACATATAACATCCACTTACTAGCATCAAAATATTGTAGAAATCATGCAAAGCATACACATCAAAACCTCATAGAATCGGAACATCATCTCATAAAATCAGCATCTTCATCGTAGCATATAATCGAAGCATAACCTCATAAAACCAGCAGCATCAAAGCGCCCAAAAAATAAATAAAAATCGTGCTCTAACTACTATTAATGCATGCTAATAAGTTGTAAACGTGCTGACACATAATACTAACTCCCCCACCCCACGCTTGAAACAAACCATGTCCTCATGGTACAATTAGATCGTCAGGAAGGGTAGTCATGCAAGATTCAAAATAAAGAAACAAATAACTAAAAGAAATAGATAACAAATCATAACTTTGCTCGGGCTGCCTCGAGAGGAGCGCACTTGTTTAACGTCGTTGGCTCGAGATATCTCTCATCACCCGGTTTTACTGGCTCTGCCTGCTCGAATTACACATCAGGTGGGATATCCTCTTCATGATAATGTTTGACACGCTGGCCGTTCACGACGAACTTCTCTCCAGTACTCGGCTTCTCAAGCTTTAGAGCTCCGTGATTAAAAACTTTCACCACCTTATATGGACCTGTCCAATGAGAACGCAGCTTTCCAGGCATTAGTTTAAGTCTAGAAGTGAATAGCAATACCTTTTTTCCAATGTCAAATGAGTGTCGGAGAATGAATTTATCGTGGTAAAGCTTAGTCTGCGCCTTGTTGGCTCTCATAAGCCTCTAGGCGCAGCTCCTCCAGCTCATTCGGCTGCAATTTCCTTTCAATACCTGCACTAGCCAAGTCAAAGTTACACGATTTAATAGCCTAATAAGCTTTGTGCTTTACCTCAACTGGCAAGTGGCAAGCTTTTCCATAGACGAGTCTGAAAGGAGAGGTCTCAATAGGCATTTTGTAAGCTGTTCTGTAAGCCCACAATGCTTCATCCAACCTTGACCAGTCCTTCCTCGAAGGCTCAACCATCTTCTCCAGAATAGATTTGATTTCCTTGTTGGAGATCTCTGCTTGCCCATTCATTTGTGGATGGTAGGCTGCAGACACGCGGTGGTGCACAACAAATTGCTTAAACACTGCCGCAACCCATTTGTTGCAGAAGTGTGATCCTTGATCACTTATCACCACCTTCGATACCCCATACGCAAGAAATCCACAATAGTCTTTCCATCATCATTTCTAGTGGCCTTAGCTTCCACCCATTTCGAGACATAATCCACAGCAACCAAAATGTATTGATAACCAAAAGTAGGAAACGGTTCCATAAAGTCTATACCCCATATATCAAAAACTTCATCAACAATTATCGGATTCTGAAGCATTTCATTTCTAGCAAAAATATTCCCTACCCTCTGGCATCAATCACAGTTTTTACAATGATCATAAGCATCTTTAAACAAATGAGGATAAAAGAATCCACTATCCAAAATCTTCCTAACAGTTCTCTTAGGACCAAAATGTCCACCACAAGCATGTTCATGACAAAAAGACAAAACAAATGGAATCTCATTATCTGCCACACTTCGTCTAACTATCTGATCAGTACCAATCTTCTACAAATAAGGATCATCCGATATATAATATCGAGAATCATGCTTGAGTTTCAATCTTTGAGTTCTAGAGAGAGAGTGAGGAAACTTACCACCCACCAGGTAGTTAACTATGTTAGCATACCGTGGTGTCTTCATATGCACAGAGAAGAGATGCTAATCAGGAAATGTCTCAGTTATCAGCATCGCATCTTCCTCCGTG
The DNA here is from genome assembly GCA_963678935.1 of Umbilicus rupestris. Taxonomy (NCBI): domain Eukaryota; kingdom Viridiplantae; phylum Streptophyta; class Magnoliopsida; order Saxifragales; family Crassulaceae; genus Umbilicus; species Umbilicus rupestris. Next base: position 3,230,731 of record OY787617.1, read on the forward strand.
ACTATTCTACTCAGGTGGTCAGCCACTGTGTTCTTGATTCCCTTCTTGTCTCTGATTTCAACATCGAATTCCTAAAGAAGTAGGATCCATCTGATAAGTCGTGTCTTGGACTCATTCTTAGCCATCAAGTACCTAATGGCTTCATGATCAGAAAACACAATTACCTTAGAGCCGAGTAAATAAGAACGGAACTTATCAAGAGCAAGCACAACAGCTAAAAGCTCCTTCTCCGTGGTGAAATAATTTTTCTACGCCATGTCTAAAGTTCTAGATGTATAATGAATCAGCACAGGTCTCTTATCCTTCCATTGTCCAAGCACTGCTCCTACGGCATAGTCACTCACATCACGCATAATCTCGAAAGGTTAGGTCCAGTCCGATGCTTGTATGATTGGTGCACTCGTCAAGGCTGCCTTGAGCTCTTCAAACGCTGCCTTGCACTCATCATTAAAATCAAAGGAACATCTTTTTGCAGCAAACGAGACAGCGGCAATGCTTTCTTCAAAAAGTCTTTAACAAACCTGCGATAAAATCCTGCATGTCCTAGGAAAGATTGTATACCACGCTGGTCAATAGGAAAAGGCAATCCACGAATTAAATCAATTTTTTGCTTTATCTACTTGAATGCCTTCCTCAAAAACAATGTGACCTAGAACAATGCCATGTGTGACCATAAAATGACACTTCTCATAATTCAACACCAAATTCATCTTAATGCAACGCGTGAGCACCCTATCTAAATTATGCAAGCATTCATCAAAAGTATTCCCATAAATAGTGAAATCATCTATGAACACTTCTACACAATCACTAATCAAATCAGAAATATGCTGATGACAACACGTTGAAATGTACCTAGTGCATTACACAACCAGAAAGACATGTGTCTAAATGAAAACGTACCAAAAGGGCATGTGAATGTCGTCTTCTCCTGATCTTCAACTGCAATAGGTATCTGATTGTATCCATAAAATCCATCAAGAAAACAAAATGAAGGCTTACCGCAAGCCTGTCCAGCATCGGGTCGATGAACGACAGCAAGAAATGATCCTTGCGTGTGGCTGCGTTTAACTATCTATAGTCGATGAACATACGCCAGCCATTCTGCACTCTCTTTGGTACCTGCTCTCCCTTGTCATTCATCTCCACCGTAATCCCGATCTTATTGGGCACCACATGGACATGGCTTACCCATTCCCTATCTGATATGAGGTATATGACACCGGCATCTAGGACTTCTGCATTTCTTTCTTAACAACCTCCATAATTATCAGGTTCAAGTGACGCTAAGGTTGCCTCACTGACCTTTCTCCTTCATCTAATAAAATTCGATGCATACAAACTGCTGGATTAATACCTGTACTATCAGCCAATGTCCATTCTATCGCAGTTTTATGCTCCTTCAGTACTCGCGCCAGCCTATCTTTCTGATCTGTCCCAAGTCCTCGCTTAATGATAATTGGCAGTGTCTCGCTTGCTCCTAATAAAATGTACTTCAACTGGTCCGGTAAAGGCTTTAATTATATCTCAGGAGCCTGCACAACAGATGGGACGAGTTTAGTTTTAGTGCATAGATTAACCGCATTGATCTCATACCTAGGGGTGAATGGCAGATCCTCTTGTAGAATTCTAACAATATTGTTGGCATCATGGATAAACCGCCCAGCAGCTTCCTTGATGTCCATTGCCTCTCTGAGGACTAAATCCAATGTGTCCTCTCCACACATTATTTATGACTCGAGCGCGACATCATCAATGAAGTCCAGAGCGTGTATCACTGCAATGTCAGGTGGGTATTGCATAGACTTAAAAATGTTAAATTTCACTACTTCCCCGTCTACCTCCATGGAGAGATCACCCGTAAATGTATCAATCTTCCTCTTGGCTGTCACCATGAAGGGTCTTCCTAGTAAGATGGGTGAAGTGTCTATCGTTCCATCACCCTTCATTTTCATCACATAAAATCTGCAAGAAACACAAGTTTCCCTACATGCACTAACACATCAACAATAATGCCCTCCGGCTTAGTACATGATTTATCCGCTAGTTGAATGGTCAAATCAGCGGGTCTCAGAGGACCGATACTCAATGCGCGATATAAAGAATTAGGCAACACATTAATAGATGCACCTAAATCCAACATACAATTATCGACTTTGAATTTACCAATTATGCATGAAATTGTAAATGTACCTGAATCCTTATATTTGCACTACCTTGCACTGAAGAACGGACGAGATGGTGTGCCTAAAATTACCTGCTGAGGTTTCAATCCTCCTCTTCGGTTAGTGCACAATTCCTTAACGAACTTAGCATACTTCGGAATTTATTTTATTGCGTCGAGGAGTGGGATGGTGATCTCAACTTTGTTGAACAGCTCTAATAGCTCTTGATCCATTGCTAGACTCTTTTTAACTCTCGCTACCTGCACAGGAAATGGAAGTGGGGGATCACCACAAATTTTTTCAAAAGACTCTGTGGATTGCTGCTCAGAATTATCTCTTTTGTATTCAGATTTCATAGTGCTCTCTGGACTGCTGCTCGTCTACTCTCCCTCGAAATTCTTGCCACTCCTCAAACACTGCACTGATATTACCTTTAGGGTTAGGAATTGTCTGCGAGGGCAGCTTTCCTTTATCACTCTTGAGTTCGGACACAGTGGCTGCCAATTGAGACATATGTTGATAACTCGGCTAATGCACCATAGGTTTTTGCTTGAAGAATCTGCACACTCGTTGCTAACTCCTTAACCACCTCTTCTAATGATTTGCTCAAGTTTCCATTACTCGAACCAGCTTGATTGTAGTTCCTCCTCTACTGATGCTAACCATTGTACCTCTCCTATTGCTGAAATGGAGGGCGGTATAGTTGTGCTTGTTGTTGATACGGCTGCTGATGGTTCTGGTCCTGCTGTTTATGCCCTTGGTGCTAGAATCCTCCCTCATTTCTCCAACTGAAACCATCCGCAGCAAGTCCAAATTGTCTCGGGGTTTGCCTGTTGTTGAAGTTATGGAATCCACCCATAGCATTCACGTCAACCGTCTCATCCTCTTGAAGGGTAGGGCACTCATCTATCTTGTGGCTTGCAGCGCTGCAAAACTCACAAGGCTTGACTCCACTCACCTGCCCAACCATCATCCTTTGCATCATTTCCTTGAGGTCCTTGATTTCGTTGGCCATCTGATTGGTGTGGGAATCCACTTGTGAAACATCCTCGTCATGCTGGTGCCATCTCTTTGACTAGTCTCTTCTCTGAACCTTGCACTATCAGCGGTCTCATTGATCAAGTCACGGACTTCAAACGGTGTCAAGTTCAACACTATACCACCAGCTGCGGCATCCAATAACATTCTCTACATAGGTCTCAATCCATCCAAGACCTATTCTACAAGCATATTCTCCGGAATACCCAAATTGCAGCAACTTTGTTCTAATGAGTTGAACCTCTCCATGTAGTCATACATCGACTCACTTGATCCTTGTGTGATCATTGATAGCTCTCTTCTGACTTGCGTTGCTCTATCCAGAGGGTAGTACTTATCCAAGAACTTCCTTTGCATTTGGTCCCATGTCCTTATACTACCTGAAGGCAAAGACAAAAACCAAGATTTTTCAAGGTCAGTTAAACTCAAAGGAAATAATTTTAACTTAAACCTTTCCTCCGAAGCTGCGTATGGCCTTAACGTTTGGCAGATTCCATTAAACTCTTGTAAGTGCCTAGTTGAAACTTCTTTTGAGTTACAATGGAATAAAGAGTTCTAATAATGGATCATTGTTAGCCTAGTTAAACTCAAAATTTGACAGCACATCGTTGTGTGCGCCCAAATTTTATTTATATTACCTACTTATTAGCTAGTCATCAGCAGGGTCAAACCCAATAGAGAGAAAATGGTCTAGAGTTCCACTAATTGTCACACAAAAAAAGGATGTTTGCAAGAAGAATGTTGTTTAGCAATATCATAAAGAATCAGTTCAGGGATATCATTGCAACTGGTAATCATCGATCGAACACGCATCAATAAGTAAAATCTACTGTTTCTAGTCTAACAATCCTGCTAAGGTAATGTCGACTTCAATGTTCTACCTATTCTTAACCGCTAAGTTCTTGAATAGGTTAACGATTACTTGACTAACAATGCCAAATTGAGTCTACCGCTAGGCATCTCTAATAGGGTAATTCAATGAAATATCATGCAACAGACATCAATTCAGTTTCACCGCTAGGCTATGCTAAATCGAGTGGTCAAAGCATGCAATTCATATGAAGAACAGTAATTCACTAAATCGAATTATGAAAATAAGTATCTCAAATCGTACGGTGCAATACAAATCCCCAAACAGAATTAGGGTTTAGCTAGTACAATCCATCTAATAAAAATGAAAATAAAGAGTTCAGAGAGTACGAAAACTTCCGCGCACTGTTCACCATACTGTTCACTATTCTAATCACTGTTCACCGCGCACTGACTTTGAGTTTCTCTAATCTGCGATGATCTCTGGTCAAGGTATTTTTTGGCTGGGGTGGCTGGGGTTTTCTGTGCGGAAGAAGCTCTTCTGATTTTTCCAATCTTTTCTATTTATACCCTTCGATTTGGGCCGGGCTGACCGGGTTGACCGAATCAATATTGATTCGTGCTGGCTTGGGCAAATCACATTTGATTGGTGTTGGCTTGGGCGAATCAATGTAGGCTGGTCGAATCACTCCTGACTCGTGCAGTCATCTTGGCGAATCAACCTAGCAGTGTGTTCCAAAGCTAGGGGAAATAACTTTGATTCGGGCAGCACCAAAGTGATTCGAGTAGGGCTTAAGCGAATCACTCTGGCAGTTTGATATTCTTACTCATTTTTGCCCTCGATCAACTGGAATTCACTCAAAACTTCTTCCCGCCGCTCCCTTGAATTCTCAAGTGGTTGAGTGAGGCCTACAATTATCCAAATATACAAGAAAACTCCACAGCGGTCTCGATACATCTACGATGTGAAACACTACTGAAATTCTGCTACGCTACTGATGATGACTTACAGCCTCGAGAGTTACAGCTTCTGTTGAAGCACTCCGGAGTTGGCGTGTTGGCGTTTGCTGAGCTCTTGACGACGTCTACATAACTCTCTGAGCTTCCCCGACGCTAGATGGATCACTCCGGAGCCTCACTGTGTAACTCCAGGTTGATCGGGCATTCTGCTCTAGCTCTAGATCATTACAGAGTGCTAAAGCAGACTCTATGTCTTCATAGCTGTCCCTCGCCCATTCTTCAGAGAGTGTCTCAGCTTCAAATCTTTAGGGATTGCTGAAGCAGACTCTGGTTCTTTGTTTTGTCAATCTTTAGATTGTGCTATGACCACCAGTCTTCAGGGAGTGCTTCAGCAGGTTTGTCAAGGATGCCATACTCCTCAACAATCTCCCCGTTGGCATTTTGACAAAACTAAAACACAACTACAACTAGACTACTGATCCAGACACTCTAGTAAAAACTAGAGCTAGACTAGATAACTGCACTACTTATTACATTTGAGTTTAGAATCCCTCAAGTTTGCTAAACACCAAAAGTAATGAAAGTTCTACGAGCAAATCAAGTAAGTGTCTAGGCTTATTACAACCTTTTCCCCCTTTTGGGCACATATGTCGAGGGCTTCATTCATTCACTGACGGTGCTGCTGGGTACTCCAAGTCACGGAGGAGGTGGTTGATCTCGATTCTCTGCATTGAGTTCTTCTTTGCCTCCGATAAAAGGTATGCACTTTCTGACTTATGGTGACTGATCACCCTTTCACACATAGCAGCACCTATGGTAGGAGATGGAGCATCAGGGAGTGCTACAATACTCTCTGGGTCTTCAAAAGCTGGTTCCCCTTCGGAAATGTCCACCACATGTCTCCCTTTAAAAACCTTGTGGTCCAGCAAGAATACTTGAGGGGCACCAGACATGCCTTCTTATGCAGCTTCCAGCTCTTTGTGCTGACTGGTCAGAATCTCATATATGAGCGAAGGAAATCCAATGCATAAATTGGTCTTTGGCTTGACAGCATGTGCGGCAATCTGTTCAAATATTATCTGCCCAATACTGAATAGTAGCTGCCCCGTGGCTTTGTTCACCTTGCCCTTGTGTGAACTAGGCATCTAGCGGGAAGGAATAGAGAATGGCGTACTTTGTGGTTAAATCTGCAACTCCTAAATTATGGGATACCTAGCCTTTGCACAGTCCGCCCGTGAGCACAGCAGCCAGCCTGTCAGAGCTCACCTCTGCCGGAGGACTGGCAATTTTATTTATCACAGCGGGTGTGATCACCACCCTCAACCTTCTAACAAAACTTATCCCATATAGCAGATTGTTTACTACTCCAAAGTCTCTATCAATCTTTGATAGAAACTCCTTAACTATATGCAAATTGTAACGCTTGGTAAAAGTCAAGGAGCTCAGCAATTTTACCTCTCTCAGCAGTGAGATCACCTCGGGTGCACGAAACCTGCCAACCTCCAGCACTTTCTCAGCCACTAGAGTTCTGCGGTTGATCACCTCCCCGGAACTGACAGCCTTTAGGGAAAAAAACCAAAGTCCTTGTCGGTCATGGCCAGTCTCAGCTGATATTGTTGGAGAAGGTACAGCTCTTTTGGTGGATGGCTCTGGTCGGGGTTTAGGAGCTAATCTGTAATCATCTGGGTCTGTAGATTCTGCTTTAGCAGTCTCTTTTTCACTTGAAGAGATAGCTACCATTGGCTCTTTCCTTTTGCTCATTGGTTTCCTTGAACAAGGATGTTCCACTGTCTCAGCCCCCACTTCTTCACTGCTTGCAGTAGCAGCTGGTTCAGGCTCAGACGGAGGAATAGGAACTACAACCACCTATCTATTCTGAGCCTTCTTCATTCGTAACTCATGGGAGGCATCATCTGAGTCAGTGCTGGACCTTGAAGATGCTGAAGCAATCTCTTCGCCACTCTGGCTGTGGCTTTTGCTTGCGGAACTCAAGGCTTCACCCTCATCTGTGGGCACAATGTCTGCTGTGGTGGACGGGTCAGCTTCTGCCTGATCGGTGGATGGGATCCAAGTCAACCGAGGAACATCTGTTGGTTCATTGATCGGCAGCGAAGAACTTCTTTTTGCTGCTGGGGGATCACTCACTAGAACATCACTGCCTTTTCGCTTGACATAACCTCCCCTGCGTTTGTATACCTTAGCTCCTCTCATTTTCACCATTGTGGATACTTATCTGAGTGCTGGACAACTTGATCGCTGAAAAATCACCAGATTTTCTCAGAGCCCTAGGTCTGAAACGGATAAACAGCGTTCATCCTTTTTCGGCCTTTTTCTCCCTTTTTACAAATATTGGACACATGTCGACTTCTCCTTAATCGCCTATTTCTGAAGACAAAACGTTCAAAAGTTACAGCTCCAACATTCCATGGAGTGCTTCAACACTCTGTTCACCTATCCTGTCTGGATCCAAAATAACTTTTGCTGCAAGCTTCCGTTCCTCAGTTCCTACTTCAGTGGGGATATTTGCTGGCTTTCTCTCAACCCAGCACTTTTGACACTTGTTCCTTTTCACTTCAACCCAGCCCATTTGACACTTGTTCTTCTCAGATGTACTTCTAATTTTTTGCGACTGTTGAAGAGTGATATTTGCTTCATTTCTTTCCGTGCCTCGGATAGCGCGTCGTTGTGCGCGTCAAATTAATCCTTCCTTCTCCACTTAGTATAGCGGCTAAGTCAGGGTCGATCCCACAAGGAGCAAGCAGATTAGCTTTAACTAGTAACCTACACTTACGAAAATTGGGGTGTGAGTGATTGGGTTGCGCAAGTGCGCGAATGACAATAGTTAACGCAGGATTTGCACTAGACGTGCGCAGGCAGTAGAGATTAAGTACTATGACTATGAAAAGTATCGGCGCAGACAATCCTCTATGAATGTATTCCTTATCATCGACTCTAAACGTCTATAGTTCGATTTACTGAAGTTAGTGTCCGATCAAGGCTTCCTAACATGTGCGCATGTTCCGATCAAAGTTCATGAGCTATTAATTCTTGAAACTAGTATAAGCAGCTACGAATCCTGTCACAGTAGCAACTGATTATCGTAGCCCGTTACTCCTAGTTGTCACCGTCAAGCTACCAACTAGTTTAACATATAACAAACAAGTAGCAAGAGTAAGATTGCGGTTCAAGGCTTCCCCTACTCATGCAACTAGCTGTCAACAGTGTGCACAGAATTAATACAAGCAAACAAACTATGCATTAAGCACAAGTCTCAAAGGAAATACTCATAGAATCATGCCCAACCGATACAAAGCGTTTAGCTAGACATGCTAGTAGTAAACATCATAGAAACAGTAAATAATAGCTAAAGTATCCAAGAAAACAGTAACAAGCAGGTGCGTGCAGGTTGCAGTGTCTCGGCTGGCGCAGTCGGCTAGCGCAGGTCCTCTCAGTAGCTCGTGTGTTTTTCAGTTCTGCCTCTCTCTCGTGTGCTGTGTTCCTCGATGATGATTCATGTTCAAACCCTAGCCTTCCTCTCTTTATATACTGCTCATGAGGCCCAATCTTGGCAGCTTCCATATCTGATGGTGTCAAGATTTGGAAACACCACTATCTTGCGCATGGCGCACTACACACATTGGTTAGCGCAATCGGTCTGCGCACCGTAGTCGACTCTGCCACTTCCTATCCTGTTTGCGCTGCTAGCTCCGCAGGCTGTGTGATGCGCTCCTTAAACGCTGCCTGTTAGCGCGTATCCGACTTAGGCCCTCGTTTCGCCCTGAAATACAAAAACACCGGAAACCAGTAATCTTGTACACAAAACAATGCAAACAAGCATAGTGTTAGGATCTAAATAGTGCGTATAAATAGGCTCTATCAGCCTCATTCTCTGAGTGAATACCCCTTCACCACTCCTGCAAGTTTCCTACACAGTGACACGATAACCTTGGTTTACCTGCAACTGTTTACTGTAGTATTCATACGTGCTCGGAGGAATCCTTGTTCTGACTCATCGGTCATTTGATCTTCTTCGAGTCTCCCTTATACGGTCAGTGTTGGACACTTTCTCTGAAGATGTCCAGTTTGATCACAAGCGTAGCATCTATTCTGCTTTGATCTGTGTTTCTGATCATGTGACTAATCTAGAGAATGCTTCAGCACTCTCTTGTACTTCTTTTCTGGCATTCTCTCTGGATCAAGTGTGACTGAACCCTTTTGAACACTTGCACTTTGATCAATCCCTGAAGTTTTGACAAATGTAGTTATACCTATTACTTCATCCCCAGTGTATCCAAGACCTTTGGTCCCACCTCCATACCTTTGGTAAGCTAGAATCTCATCCAGAATGGATGACTCTCCTCTATTTGCTTTAGGTGTGATTCTCTGTTCACATACCCCTCCAACTCTCTTAGCATCATCTAATTGTTTCTTGGACAAAGAGGTAATAATAGTTTGAAGGTTATCTCTTTCACCTTCCAATCCTGAAACCTTTGACAATAGTTCTTTGTTGGCTTCAATAACTTCCTGACACTTTTTTTGTATCAATTTGAACTGATCAGCTATAGTTTCTACTTAGTATTCTTCATCATCACTGCTGTCAAATTTTCAACAATCCCATAAACAAAGTCTATCTTTATTTGATCTCACTCATCATTATGAAATACAGTAGTCAGGGCTAGATTTCCTTTGTGATCAGTCTCCTCTTCATTATCTTCATCACTCCAATTTGCTATGGAGACTTGTTGTTCTTCTTCTGGTAACTTGGACATTCACTCTGTCTGTGTCCACATCCCTCGCACTCCCAGCACTGGATTCGTTTCTGTTTGTCTTTTCCTTCATCGTTGTCTTTGTCACCATCCTTGCTCTTTCTCTGAGAATTTTCTCCTCTGCGGTTTCTCCCCCTGGATGACTGACCTGAGTATGGAGGTTTCTAGGCCATTCTCTTCATGAACTTTCCAAGGTTTTTGACCAGCAGAGACAGTTGTTGGTGTACAAAATCTGGGACAGCCTCTTTCTCATTTGTCTTAGCTTTCAGTCCGAGGTCTTTCCCAGAGAGAGGTGAAGTTGTCTCTATAACTTTCATCTCGAATTGTCTCAGTGAGCCAATCAGCACCTCCTGCTTCATATGCTTGACATCTTGAGCTTCTTCAATGGCAGTGACCTTCATATCAAACCTCGAGGTGAGTGATCTGAGGACTTTCCTTACCAACTTCTCCTCCTGAATTGGTTCATGAGAGCATGTGCCTCATTTGATTTATCACATAATCTGGCATTGAACTCAGCAATGGTCTCTTCATCCTGCATCTTCAGGCTCTCAAATCTTGAGGTGACAATCTTCATTCTGGAAGTTCTCAACTTGTCTGTTACCTCATGGGCTTTTTGAAGAATCTCCCAAGATTGTTTGGCCATATCACAGTTGAATATTAACCTGAAATTATTAGCATCCACAGCAGCAAATATAGCATTTGACTACCTCATTAGTAGTCCATTTCTCTTCTGATTTCTTGTGTGAGACACCGCCTCATCAACTGTCTGAGGGTGAGCCCACTCTGTGATAACTTTCTTCCAGGCTTTTTCATCAATTGGTTTGATAAAAGCCTTCATTGGAGCCTTCTAGTAGCCATAGTTTCCTCCCTCTAGCAGTGGCGGTCGGCTAGTGCTTTGTTCTTCTTTCATGGTGGCCATTGATGACAGCAATGCTTTCCCGGATCACACTCCATAGTGAACCGCTCTGATACCAATTGAAACTCTGATGCGCTGCTGATGCCGAGTTACAGCCTCTTGAGTTACAGCTTCTGCTGAAGTACTCTCTGTATCTTTCAGCGGAATTTACTCTACTAACAAAATAAGAAAGACACAGAAGTTTGTTCACCCAGTTTGCCAACTTGCCTATGTTTGGGGAGGATACACCGATCTTCAAGATGCCACTATCTCAGTTCGAAGTACAAAGGACTCATAGCTCTACTTCTCACCTAGCCGAAATCTTATGCTCAGTCTAACCACCTAGACATGCTAGCAGTGTGATCACACAGACTCTCTTCGTGCAACCTACACACTCTTAGTAATAAATAGCTACAGACTTAGCCTATTCTAATTAAAATATGTAGCTCACGGAATGCTTAAGCACTCTCTTCACTAGAGTTGCTGTATCTCTAGTCTATAACTATTCTAGCTCTCCCGCCAAACAGTTAGACACTCTGAGTTCTTCAAACTCAATCTCTGCTCCCCCTCAATCGATGTCTCACTCTCTCACTCTTGGGTAGCCTCGATTAATGCTCCACAGCCCGCGGCAATGACTGTCCATGGCTGATCACTGAGTTCCTATTGATCCTTCAACAAGCAGCGCTCCAGTTGAACTTCAGATCAATCGTGAATCAAACTCCATGAGTTTTGATTCCTTCTGCACACCACACCAATCCTCAACTCAAAGTATAAGCCCTGCTACCATGATTGATTTCTGTGTGTTCGCTTTGTGCGGCTGTGTATGATCTCTCTTGCCTCTGCTTCTTCTAGTAGTTTCTTAGATTGCCAGGCACGGAAACCTTATTACCATCATTATCAGAATCTACTCATAGATTCTAGCAAGTTTGTTGAAGATTCCGTTGCCAAATTTGAACTCTTGGATTTTTATCTTCTTTGAGCATGTGCTGGCATTTGCTGAGCTCTTGATGACGTCTGTATAAGTCTCTGAGCTTCCTTGACGCCAGACGGATCACTATGGAGCCTCACCGTGCAACTCCAGGTTGATCGGGCATTCTGCTCTAGCTCTGAATCATTACGGAGTGCTGAAGCAAACTCTGTCTCTACATAGCTAGCTCTCGCCCATTCTTTTAATAGTGTCTGAGCTTCAAATCTTCAAGTATTGCTGAAGCAGACTCTGGTTCTTTTGTTTGTTTTGTCAGTCTTCAGATTGTTCTCCAGCCACCAATCTTCAGGGAGTGCTTCAGCAGTCTCTTGAGCAGTTTTATCAAGGATGTCATACTCCTCACCAACTACAAAGAAGTAATTTATCACACGCAAAATGCAATTAAATAATGGGAATAAACAACTCGATGGATCGTATAAATAAGCTCCATCAAACTACCCCACACTTATCTTTGTTCATCCCCGAATAAGAACAAAATCAAGACTCGCAAACACTCAAATCACTCTTGTCATGCCAAAGACTAAACACTGAATCTACTCGAGATGTCTTCACTAATCAATTCATCAACATATACTCACACTCATTATTCAATGTTGATCAGCAAGAAACTAAAATAATACAATATGAGCTTACTATTATCTGCCAAAAGTAAATGAACTTACTATTATCTCAGTAAAAATGGGATGGAAACTCCAAGCTAATGAATATGTTTTAGAATTTAGAACCATTTTGAATAAATACTGTTTCATGGTTTAAAAATAGCATTTGATCAAAACATCATAAACTAGCAAAGAGTACCCAAAATAACATACTGGATAATATTATGAAACTAAAAACAAAGGGAAATAACTGAATGAACAAGTAAAGCTTGTAATTAAATAAAAAATGTAAAAAAACATCCAACAAGTCCAGAACTCACTGCAATTGCTCTTGCTTCATCGGAAGTAAAGGTTTGAGTGTCTTTGTGTTTATAGACCGCCTCAAAAAGCCGATAGAACTCACTACAAATCTGTTGCTTTTATATCTTAGATTTTAGTACATTTTCTTGTAGTGTTCATTTAAGGCTTAAAATGTGCATTACACGATATGAAGTGACCCGAAGAAAATCTGAATGAATTCCGGTCGATCGAGAGTAAAAACGTGCAAGATTGGAGCAAGCTTTAAAAAAAAAAAAGTGATTCGCCCAAGGCAGATTTGATTCGGCCAATAGGGAGACCGAATCACATATGATTCGACCAGTCTTGGCCGAATCATCCTCCAGTTGCACGGATCAACCTGACTCGAGGAGAAGATTGACCGACTCAAATAGACTTGACCGAATCAAAAGTGATTCGCCCAAGGAAGAAGCGTGCTGCCTGAATCAGCTTAGCTCCATAAGGATTTTGACCAAAATGACTGAATGGCTTGACCGAATCAAATAAGATTCGCCCAGGAAAAAGTGATTCGCCCAGCTTCATTACAACACTGTGATATTGATTCGACCAAATCAACTAGAGCGTGTCCGAATCATTTTTGATTCGGGCACTGCGGGTGAATTGGTAATTTCCGAAACAATATAAATAGAAAGAGATACAAAATTAGAAGGGGTTTTTTCCAGAAAACAAAACCCTAGACGATTGCTCTTGGACGACTTGAAGAATTGTCCAGGATTGGGAGAAGACATCAACAATTGGCTATTATACATCATCTCTCTACTCAAACTCTACTACTTTGCATTCAATTGGTGAACAATTTCCTTTAAAAATCATGTCTTGTATTGAACTCACCATGAGTGAGTAGTCCCATGGTAGTTGGGATCCTTATGGATCCCTTAGGTTAGATTGTAATGCAAAACATGTTCTTTTATCTATATGAGTGAAGTTTGATTGAAAATTCTTATGCTTGTTCTTCATGTTAATTCTATGCACACCAAGTGTTTGAGGAAAAGCAGCAACGAGTATGAATTGATAAAACACCTAGGGATGGAATGAGAATTGAACTTAGGTTGTTTAGAAGATCAAGCATGATTATTTTAGATAGCGTTTGTACTCGATAGTGACATTCGCCTTCTATTAGGCTAAGTATAGAGTGGACTTTAGTTAACTATCAATAGACCGAGAGGTTGAGATTATGAGACTTTTGTTCTACACTGTTCAATAGAGCGAGAGTTTGAGAATTGTGTCACTTAGGTATCATTCTCATTCTAGAGAAGGAGCGAGAGTTGAATTTAGAATGCGTGATACTTTAGCCTAGAATTATCACTCAAATCAACTCATGAATATATTTCTGTTTTGCATTGCCGAACGTATGACCTAAGGGTGAAATAGGATTCCGACTACGTTTTCTTTATTACTTTCTTTTAACCAAATTTGATCTTGTCTTTAGTATTCACTAGAGATACCCCGCATAGAGGAAAACCCCCATTTTTATTTAGTAGACTCGCATTAGGCATTACTACACTAATCTAGACTTTTCTCTTGGGTTCGACTCGAGGTCACTCGAATTATAAATATTGTTTGTGTACCGTGATTGGACTAGTATTTTTACTACCACAATTTTGACAACTTTCACTTCTTGCCACTTATCAAAGTCACTGCACTCACATTTCCTTTCAGGTTTTGAATCGTTTGTGAAGGTAGCTTGCCCTTGTCACTCTTCATTTCATAAAGTGTGGAAGCTAGCTGTGACATTTGCTTCGTGAGCTCGGCTATGGCTCTATCAGTTTTGGCCTGGTTCCTTTGGATTGTACTCTCCAAGTTTTTAAGTGACTCTTCCAATGACTTACTAATTCTGGGACCAGCTTGATTGAAGTTATTTCTTGGGTACTGATTGTTCTGATAGTTGTACCTCTCTTGTTGTTAGAATGGAGGACGGTACGGCTGCGCTTGTTGTTGCTGCTGCTTGTGGAGGGTCTGCCCTGTTCTAGTTTTGCTGGTTCTACCCTTGGTTACCTTGAAATCCTCCTACGTTTCGCCAGCCAAAACCATTTGCCGCTAGTTAAAATTGTCTTTGTTGCAGCCTGTTGATGTTGTTGAATATCTAGAAATTTGCCACTGTGTTAACATCCATTATCTCCTCTTCTTGGAGTGTAGGGCACTCATCCGTCTTGTGGCTTGCCGCTCTACAAAATTCACAAGGTTTGACTCCACCCACCTACCCAACCATCATCCTCCGCATCAACTCTTTGCCTTGCTGGTGTCATCCCTTCAACTAGTCTCTTCCTTGAACCAGCACTCTTTATCGGTCTCGTTGATCAACTCTTGCACCTCAGTCGGTGTCAAGTTCTACATTGTGCCACCAGTTGTGGAAACCAATAACATACGCTCTAGGCATCTCAATCCGTCCAATAAATATTCTACTAGCATCCCTTCCAGTACTCCTAAGTTGCAACAGCTTTGTTTCTATGTGTTGAACCTCTCGATATAGTCATACATCAAATCACTTGATCCTTGTTTGATCATTGATAGCTCTCTTCTGACTTACGTCGCTCTCGCAGGGGGTAATATTTGTCGAGGAACTTCCTTTGCATTTGATCCCATGTGCGAATGCTACCTGAAGGTAAAGTCAGAAACCAAGTTTTGTCAAGGTCATTTAAACTCAGTGGAAATACTTTTAACTTAAAACTTTCCTCCGAAGCTGCGTAGGGCCTCAGTGTCTGACAAATCCCATTGAACTCCTGCAGATGTCTGGCTGCAACTTCTCATGACTGCCCTTCAAATTTAGGAAGATAGTGAACCATTGCAGTCTTCGCACCTCAAAATCATCTTCCTCTGGGTTAGTGTATATGCACCACGGCTGATTGTGAAAAGTTGGAGTTGAGAGCTCCCTCATCGTGGACTGCCTATTCCATTGACGTGCATACAATTGAGGTAATCAGCAAACTCCTCTATCCTTTCACCTCTGTTGTTCTACCCATTGAATGCCATTGTTTGACGAGCTGCTGCTCTTTGTCTTTGATTGAACATTCGCTCCGGCTCCTCATAGAATGGTGGTATGACTTGTGGGGGTATTTCATCATGGACCTATTCATGTTCATGGTTCTGGTGGCCATTGCCAATAACTCTCCCTGCATTCGAAATACTGAAAAAAGTAGTAAAATAGAAAATCAAATTCAAATAAAATAGCAAAGGACCTCAGATGGGCGAAAAAGGCTCTACATCACAAGCGAAGATGGTGAAATCTGCGATTTCCAATCTCCAGTCTAGGATCTGAGCGGCTAGGGTTTTCTGCTCTGAAGAAGCTCTTTTTATATCTTTGAGTTTGGGCCGGGCTAACCATCTTTGACCAAATCAATAATGATTCGTGCTAGCTCAGCAAGTGATTCGCCTAGGGTTGGGCGAATCAATGTCTCAATGTGTTCCCGAGTTGGGCGAATAACATTTGATTCGGGCTGCACCAAAGGTGATTCATGTAGGCTTGGGCGAATCAAAGTCTCAATAGGTTTTGTGCTGGGCGAATCACATTTGATTTGAGCAACACCAATGTGATTCGTGCAGGGCTTGGGCGAATCAAACTGGTAATGTGTTCCGAAGCTGGTCGAATCACTCAGGCTGGGCGAATCACTTCTGACTCGTGCACTTGTCTGTGCGAATCAAACTGGTAGTGTGTTCCAAAGCTGGGAGAATCAATTTTGATTCGTGTAGCACCAAAGTGATTCGTGCAGGGCTTGGATGAATCACTCTGGCAGTTTGATATCTTGCTCGCTTTAAAGCTCGATCAACAGGAATTCATTCGAAATTTCTTCTCGCTGCTCCCTTGCATTCCAGAGTGGTTGAGTGAGGCCTAGAACGCTCCAAATATTCAAGAAAACTCCACAGTAGTCTCGATACACCTGCGATGCAAAACACTACAAAGAAGCAATTTATGACACGCAAAATGCAATTAAACAATGGGAATAAACAACTTGATGGATCTTATAAATACGTTCCATAAGCAGGCTGTCTGAGCATGCTCCCGGATAGTGACGGGAGGTCACTGATAGAGGGAGAGCAGTGCAGAGTGTCCGACTGAGTCAGCATGGAGTGCTTGAAGAAGTCTTCGACAGAAGCGTCGGCATCTTGGAGGAAAAAGTTACTGCAACAACATCTGGGTACACTTTTAAAGATAGGATGAAAGTTGTAGAACTGCTAGCTATCTATTATCGAAAGTAGATTACTTGTGTAGCTAATCTGTGAGATCAGATTGAGCGCAGATTCCAGCTAGGTTAGAAGTAGAGGTTGTTATAGCGTGAGCTGAGAACGGGATCATTTGTACTTTAACCAGGAATAGTGGAATCTTGAAGATCGAGAGCTGTCCTCCCCAGAAGTAGGCTATTGCCGAACGGGATGAACAAATCTGGTTGTGTTTTTCAGATTTGGCCAAAGCGTCAACAACTTAGCGGAAGAAGTTGCTGAAGCAAACTGTGGTTTCTAGTCAACTATAACGCATTGTAAATTTCAATTGGTATCAGAGCCGGTCGCTCGACACACTGAGTGAGGTTCGGGAAGGCACTGCAGGTCGCCACGGCCAAAATGAAAGAAGGTCAGAGCATTAGCAGACCACCACTGCTCGAGGGAGGCAACTATGGCTATTGGAAAGCACGGATGAAAGCCTTTCTGAAAACAATAAATGAAAAGGCTTGGAGAGCAGAGATTGCAGAATGGTCGCCCCCGTTAACCATTGACATCCATGGAGTTCCTCACAAGAAGTCAGATGACAAATGGACAGCAGAAGAGGAAGCTACAACATCTGGTAACTCCAAAGCCCTGAATGTTATATTTGCTGCTATCGATGCAAATAATTTCAGGTTGATCTCCAACTGCGACGGAGCAAAGCAGGCGTGGGATATTCTGGAGACAACTCACGATGGAACAGACAAAGTGAAAAGTTCAAGAACTCAGATCATCATTTCGAGGTTTGAGAACCTGAAGATGTTGGAGAAAGAGACCATCACAGAATTCAATGCTCGTCTATGTGACCTGTTCAACGAAGCCTATGCCCTTGGAGAACCAATAGCAGATGAGAAGTTGGTCAGTAAAGTTCTTAGATCATTGACATCAAAACTGGATATGAAGGTCACAGTCATAGAGAAAGCTCAGGACATCAAAAATATGACGCTGGAGGCTTTGATGGGGTCATTAAGGCAGTTTGAGATGAAATTAGTAGAAGATGCTATACCATCCTCTAGGAAAAATGTTGGGCTGAAGGCTGAGACCAAGGATAAGGTAGAATCAACAGAAGAATTGGGACGGCAACTAGGTCTTCTGACAAAGAACTTCAGCAAGCTATTCAAGAGGATAGAACAAAACTCCTCGTCTACGAGAAAAAGATCTGGTGGAAGATATCAATCTAGAAGAGGAGGAAATTCCCAAAGAATGATGCAGATCAATGTGAAGAAGACAAGAAGGACAAGTCAAAGGGATTCCAATGCTGGAATGTGAAGGATATGGTCACAGATAGTCAGAATGCCCCATCTATCAAAAGAAGAACAGCAAGTCTCTAACTGTCAACTGGAGTGATGAGGACAGTGGAGAAGAAACTGAGAAGAAAAGCAACATAGCCCTTACTACTGTAACTGACATTGAAAATTCAGATTTAATAAATTCCGAGATTGTCTATGGGATTGTTGAGTCAGATAGCAGTGATGATGAAGAGTTCTCAGAGAATTCACTAGAAAGAAACTTTGCCTTGCTGCACGAAGAATGGTTGAAAGTTGTTGAGATCAACAAGGAGCTGCAGGCCAAGATAGTCTCTGTTGAGAAAGAGAGAGATGAACTCTAGAAGGCCATTACCTCTTTTCAGATCAGACCAAGGATCTGATAGAAGATGAGAAAATTGAAAAGGTCAGTCTGCACAGTGATACAGAGAAGAGAGAAAAATGCAGATCAACAATCCTAGATGAAATCTTATCCTACCAAAGGTATGAGGGTGGAACTGGTGGACTTGGATACACGAGAGAAGGTGGCTCTGGAGTAACAACCTTTGTCAAAGCTATGGATACAGAAGGGGTTGATCCAAAATTACAGAGGAAGGGGGCTCACACCAAGCAAGAAAAACAGTGTCGGAAGAAAAGGTCCAGAAGAAACAACCAGAGGTTGCTCGGCAACCTCTTCCGCTCCCGGGTAGAACTTCACTGAACAAACGCATGTGATACTTCTGTGATCAACAAGGGCACATTCAACGGGATTGTTTTGTTCTAACAAGTACTAGAAGCCACACAGACAATATCATTATAGGCACAAAGGGGGAACCAAAATATATTTGACTAACATTCTACCGTGCAGAGAACTGAACGTGACCTTCGGGAATGGAAAAAGAGGAAGCGTGCTCGGCGAGGGAACTGCTGATGTGCACAGATTGCCCAAGATAAAGACAGTAATGCTCGTGGCTGGAAGCAAAAACCTAGAAAGTCTAGAGCAGGAAGGAGAAGTCGCCAAGGTTGGTGGAGAAAGACAGATCGGAAGACAAATGTCAGAAGCGGAAAAGAATTACATCACAAAGCTCATGCTGTTACACAGACCCAATGGGGATGAATGACTGCGGTGATGGATCATGACCATACTTAGAAGCTATGATGACAAATAACCTTATATTTGCCCGTATTTTCCCTTTACTTCTTGTTTGTTCCGCTATTTTATAAAGTCGTTTGATGTTTCAAATGCCCATTTCAGGTTGAAAAGATGTATTACATGATATGAGATGGCCCGAAGAAAATCCGGATGAATTCCGGTCGATCGAGAGCAAAAACGAGCACTATTAAGCAAAAGGCAGATTTGATTCGCGAAGGCAGGTGCACGAATCAAATGTAATTTGACCAACCTTGGTCGAATCAATCTCTCAGCTGCCCGCATCAACATGACTCGAGGAAAATTTGCCCATAGACCAAATCTGGGCAGATTGAGCTTTTTGCCGTCAAAGGCTTACCGAGCACATGATTCTTATCTGATTGAGACGTGCCACATCTTGTTAGAAAGCTAACTCAAAGATCAACAACTTCTTAGTTTACAACAAGAGGTATTTCAAAGGTTTAAAGGGCTAAACGGGCAAGATTCGAGCATTGCAAAGTTGATTCACCCAAGAGGAATTCAGGCCAGGGCGAATCAAAACTGATTCGCCCAAGAAGATTCGATTTGCCTAGCCTGATTGCCCACGGACAAGTTGATTCGACCAACTCTTGGTCGAATCAACTTATGAGCTACCCCGAATCAAAAGTGATTCGGGCATGGCGCGTCAACTCGGTCGAAATTCAAGGGTATAAATAGAAAGAGATGGAAAAATTCAGAGTGTGCCTCCGGGCCTCCTGTGCCTTTCTTGGAAAAAGCCTTAAATCGCAGACTTGAAGATTTGTCAAAATTTCAGAGAAGACATCAACAATTGGAGAATCCACAAGATGCCTCTACTCAATTCCTACTACTCTACTATTTTACTTTCTTTACTTTTCCTTGTTGAACTATTTCATTATGTTTTGTTTTGAACTCACCATAAGTGGTGAGTAGTCGTCTAGTAGTAGGGATCTATTAGATTGTAACGCAAAACATGCAATTTATCATTATGAATGAAGTTTTTGATTGAAAATTCTCATGCTTTATCTTCATGTTAATTTTATGCGCACCAAATGTTTGACGAAATGCATGAATGAGTATGAATTAATAAAACACCTAAGGATGGAATGAGAATTGAACTTAGGATGTTTAGAAGATTGAGCATGATTATCTTAGATAGCGTTTGTGCGGGAGAGCGACACTCACATTCTATTAGGCTAAGTATAGAGCGGAATTGAGTTATCGATCGATAGACCGAGAGCGTGAGATTAGGAGACTTTTGTTCTACGCGGTTCAATAGAGTGAGAGTTTGAGAGTCGTGTCCCTTAAGTATTATTCCCATTCTAGAAAAGGAGCGAGAGTTGAATCTAGAGTGCGTGATACTTTAGCCTAGAACTATCAATCAAATTACCTTATGCATGTTGAAATTCGCAGCACCTCTCAGTTGCAGATTGTGTATAAGCAGTTGCTACAGCACACTCTTAAACACCCAAATCTGATGCAGCAAGAAAGAACAAGGGACAATAGTTTGTTCACCCAGTTCAACCAACTGCCTACGTCTGGGGAGGACTGTACTCCAGTCCTCAATCCACTAGTCTCAAAGGTCTCTCGTACAACACCGTTCGACTCAACGCAACCTATGCTACTCAACCTTAACTAGTCAATCACACAATCAGAACAGGCTCTGACTTGTGTCTCACACACCTACACACTTGAATTAATTCAGAATAGCTATTCCTCTGATCTCACACACTCAACCTATTCTAATTAAATCAAAGTCCCCGTAGGCTTGCTGTAGAACACAACTGGTGCACGTTCTGTCCACATTGCTCCAAAGCCTTCCGTTGAGCCAATCAAACTCTTCCACGAGCGCTGCACACTCTGGACTGCTCCCCCTCACTCAGTGACCACCTGTCACTAGCGAGACCTAGCCTCCTGCCAATTGCCCGAGTACCTGCACTCGTCAATGCCTCCGCGGCCTGCCTTGGTCCACCAACAAGCAGTCTCTACTCTGAATTGGCTTCCCTGATCAAGTATCGATCAGCCTCTACTTCAGTCACTCAGCTCTGCCCGCACGCTCTGCTCTTCCGTTTCCACGCACTTGAATCTCTCTCTCTCTCAGTATTCTTCGTGTGTTCTCAGTATTTGCTCTCTAATTCGATATACTTTTGAAGCTTTGCCCAGCTTCCTTTAAAGAGGAACTACCAGTTCCATCATTATCAGTATTTGGAAATTTCTTAAAGATCTCAACAAGATCCTATCTCCTAATTTGTAGAAGACTAGATTTGTTTAGAGAACACCAAATCTTTCCATAATCAAATCTTCTCCTAGATACGGGAATCTTCACTAGGATATTCTCTCTGAATATTTAGAAGCTCCTCCAAGATCTCAACAAGATCATATCTCCTAATTTGTAGAAGATTTGATTTCCTAATCAAATCTTCAAGCTTTGGTATGGAATCTTCACTGGGAATATTCTGAGAATATTTGGAAGCCTTCCGTTGCACTGCTACATCATATCTGGGCAGATTGTTCTTCGCCCCAATACTGCTGCTACAGCTCCTGCTGTAGCAACTGCTTGTTCACTAAGCTTATTCACTCTGGTTGGATTTGCACAAGCTGCTGTCTTCACACGGGCAGCTGCATCATCTTGCTCTCTATCTTCACGATACTCTATCAACTTGCTGCGATGGTGGAAGCAACCTTCCGTACGCTCTTTGGGCTACTCCAAATTAATCGGTATGCTATTGACTTTGGGAATTGCATTTAGAAAGCTTCCGTTGCTCTTCTCTTTAATTCTGAGCAGCTTGTACTTCACACGGAAATCTGCTATTTAGGATGCTCCAGCTCTCTGCTACACAGGTTGCTGTAACAACGCCTTGTGCACTCTGCTTGGTAATTCTGGAACGCTCTGCATTAGCTGTTGTCTTCACACATTTTCTATAGCAGACTCTTGTGCACCTTGTAGGAGTTTGTCAATGATGCCTCATACCTTCACAATCTCCCCCTTGGCATTTTTTACAAAATCCAAGGACCCTTCTGATCTTAGGCAATCCTCATCTCGTCTTCAGACTCCTTCTCTAGCAGCTTCCTCAGGATTCATCTCAAGTCAAGGACTCTGTTGTCTCAAGCTATCCCTAGCCTGTCTTCTGGCTTCTTTCTCAAGTGGTGTCTTCAGATAGCTTTTGCTGACATCGGATGGTGTACCAACTTCTTGCTCGTTGTTGTTTTGTCATTCTTTTGAAGAAGCTCCAGCTTCAATCTTCTCGGGATGCTGTAGCAACTTCTTGCGCTGGTTTTGTCAAGAATGCCATTACCTTAACAATCTCCCCCTTGGCATTTTTGACAAAACTTGAGCATCTTCTGCAGGGGCTCCTCTTCTCCCTCTGGGGTCAACTGACAAAACCTGCCACATAATACAAACAGCAGAACACATCTTCTCCCCCTTTTTGTCACAAATGATAAGGGGGGAGCCTCAAGCTAAACTCAGCGAATAGGCCAACGCCTCTTCTCCATCCACCGAAGAAGGGGAACTCTTTGTGTCTCAGCATGTGTCTCTTCTGATGATTTTGGGGGACTATCTGGTGGCTGCTTCTCCACCCAAACTTGTTCTTGTTTTTCGAATCCACTGCTTTCGAGCTCTGTTGTGTTCAGCAACTCTTTCTTTCCATCCGGAAATGTTTCGTTGTCTCACTCGATCTATGCCAGTGTCCTTTACAATCCTCATTCTCCAGTTCGTTGTCCCTCCAACGTTTTTGATGTTTTCTTACACAACTGGACAGTGATAGTCCTTCATCGGCTTTGATGAGCTGAAGGTCACCTGCGTGCCACGTCTAATCCTTGGCTTCATCTGGAATTGTCCGTCTGTGGGCGGTCTCTGAGTTCTCCAATACTTGTTCAGGATTGGGCATCTCCTCTGAATGTGTCCCTCTTGATTACAAAACTAGCATTTGCTACTTTTGCTCCTGGGTTTCTTTTCTGCTACAGGTGGTTGATACAGCGGTTGCTGTAGCAGCCTCTTGTTCACCCTTTTTAGCCCCATCTTCTGAACTGGTTTCTGGCACCAATTTCTCCACTCCATTCCCTGCATCTTCTGGCTCCGTAGCTTTGACGAATACAGTTCTTTCAGCACCTTCTTCTCCAGTGTATCCAAGACCTGAGTAGCCTCCTCCATATCATTGGCATGCTAGAATATCTTCAAGAGTGCTTGAGCCACTGTTAAGCATCTTTGCGGTCTTCCTGTAGAGGTTGAGCTCTTCCGTCTCTGCAGCAAACTTCTCTTCTTGCTGGGCAGCCTGATCCGTAAGAGAAGTGATCGTCTTCAGCAGCTCCTCTTTTTTTTCTTCCAGGTCGGATACTTTGGTAGTCAGTCCTTTGTTGATCTTGATGACTTGCAGCCACTCTTCGTGCAACAGGGCAAAGTTTCTTCCAATGGATTCCTCAGTGATTTCCTCATCATCACTAAAGTCTGACACTTCAACAATTTCTGGCTTTGTTGAAACGGTGTTCTTCATATTAGTTGCACTTATCAGAGCAACATTGTTGGTTTCTTCAGAGTCTTCTTCACTGTCTTCGTCTCTCTAGTTTGCAGCAAGAGTCTTGTTCCTTTCATGAGCCGTCTAGAGGATCTCCCATGCTTGCTTGGCAATTTCACCGTCTTTTTCCTTTTAAATCTTCTCTTAGATACGGGAATCTTCACTGGGATATTCTCTCTGAATATTTAGAAGCTCCTCCAAGATCTCAACAAGATCATATCTCCTAATTTGTAGAAGATTTGATTTCCTAATCAAATCTTCAAGCTTTGGTACAGAATCTTCACTGGGATATTCTGAGAATATTTGGAAGCCTCCCGTTGCACTGCTACATCATATCTGGGCAGATTGTTCTTCGCGCCAATATTGCTGCTACAGCTTCTGCTGTAGCAACTGCTTATTCACTAAGCTTATTCACTCAGGGTGGATGATAGAGCTCATTTATACACATTATTTAGATCCTAACCCTATGCTTGTTTGCATTATTTTGTGTGCAAGATTACTGGTTTCCAGTGTTTTTGTATTACAGGGCTAAACGAGGACTTAAGTCGGATACGCGCTAACAGGCAGCGTTCTAGGAGTGAAAAATCAGCCTGCGGAGCTAGCGGCGCAAACAGAGGAATTGGCAGAATCAGCAGAGTTGCGCAGGCCAAGTGCGCTAAGCAGTATACAGTGCGCCAAGCGCAGGGTCCAGTATTTCCTAATCTCGACAGTACCAGATTTGGAAGTTGCCAAGGTTGGGATTCCTGAGCAGTATATAAAGAAGAGGAAGGCTAGGGTTTGAGAATTCATATTACACCATCCATCATCGTCAGATCAGGGGAGAGAGCAGCAGAACTGGAAAACACACGAGCTTTTTGAGAGGACCTGCGCTAGCCGACTGCGCCAGCCAAGATTGCAACCTGCACGCACTGTTTGCTATTGTTTTCTTGGACACTCTAGTTATTATTTACTGTTTCTATGATGTTTACCACTAGCATGTCTAGCTAAACGCTTAGTATCGGTTGGGCATGAATCTATGAGTATTTCCCTTTGAGACTTGCGCATAATGCATAGCTTGTTTTGCTTGTATTAATTCTGTGCACATTGCTGGCAGCTTGTTACATGAGTAGGGGAAGCCTTGAACCGCAATCTTACTCTTGTTACTTTTTGTTGTATGTTAAACTAGTTGAATAGCCTGACGGTGCCAACTAGGAGTAACGAGCTAGGATACGCAATTACTACTTTGATCGGATTCGTAGTTGTTTAGCCTAGTTCAAGAATTAATAGCACATGAACTTTGATCGGAACATGCGCACATGTTAGGAAGCCTTGATCGGACACTAACATTAGTAAAATCAAGCTATAGACATTTAGAGTCGATGATAAGGAATACACTCATAAAGGATTGTCTGCGCCGATACTTCTCATAGTCATAGTACTTAATCTCTACTGCCTGCGCACGTCTAGTGCAAATTCCTGCGTTTACTACTGTTTACTCGCGCATCGCGCAACCCCAATCACTCACCCCCCAATCTTCGTAAGTGTAGGTCACTGGTTAAAACTGAGCTGCGTGCTCCCTGTGGAGATCGACCCTTACTTAACCGCTGTACTAGTGGAAGAGGAAGGATTATATTTGACGCGTACAACGACGCGCGATCAGTGGATTTGCACAAGCTGCTGTCTTCACACGGGCAGCTGCATCATCTTGCTCTCTATCTTCACAATACTCTACCAACCTGCTGCGATGCTGGCAACAACCCTCTGTACGCTCTTTGGGCTACTCCAAATTAATCGGCATGCTATTGACTCTGGGAATTGCATTTAGAAAGCTTTCGTTGCTCTTCTCTTCAATTCTGGGCAGCTTGTACTTCACACGGAAATCTGCTATTTAGGATGCTCCAGCTCTCTGCTACACATGTTGCTGTAGCAACGCCTTGTGCACTCTGCTTGGTCATTCTGGAACGCTCTGCATTAGCTGCTGTCTTCACACGTTTGCTGTAGCAGACTCTTATGCACCTTGTAGGAGTTTGTCAATGATGCCACATACCTTTACACATGTATTGCTGTTTTTTGTTGCTAATCGCATGATCGAGGGGTGAAATAGTATCCGGACTACGCTTTTTAATTGCTTTCTTTTAAAACAAATTCCACATTGAGTTTAGTAATTACTAGAGATACCTCACCTAGAGGACAAAATCTCAGTTTTTCTTTAGTAGACTTACATGCATTGCAAGCTAGCATTAGATTAATCTTGGCTTTTCTCTTGGGTTCGACTCGAGGTCACTCGGATTATAAATATTATTTGCGTACCATAATTGGACTAGTAACTTTACTACCACAATTTCGACAACGTTAAAATGGCATCGTTGCTAGGGAATAGCAGTTAGACTAGTTTGCTTTTTAGTATTATTTTAGTTAGTCTACTTCTTCTTTTTTTCTTTTTTGTTGATTGTGAATGCGTATTTCCCTGCTATTCTTGCCTACTTTGATTTAAGTTCGCACTTATTGACACTATCTTCAATTGCTTGGTAGATGTTTGAATGCAAATCAGAGCACGTGCAAAAAAGGCATAAGAACAAGCTTCCACATCAACGTCAAATCAGAACTTGCCAGATTTCGATACTCTTTCTCCTCAAATTCACATTGATCAACAACCAATATAGATTATGGATCAACCACCAATAAGAATTGTGGTTGGAGATTATGGATCAACCACCAGTAAGAATTGTGGATCAACCTAACCTGTGGAGGTGAGGAAATGTCGTTCGTCCGCAAGAGGAAGACGAAAAACCGGTTGGGGAATACATTTCCCCAACCATCAGACATTATGGATCACCCATATACCTAGCGGAGGGTGATGATAAAGAGTTCGAGATAAAGTCGGCGCTTCTCCACATGGTATAAAGAAGGGGATCGGCTACGTCTTAGCGAAGATATTAAACTAGGCTTGTGAGTATTTATGCTTTTGTTTTTACGTGATTATAGTATAGAATCGTTATGGAATTTGTGTTGCGCCGTGTGCCAAATGTTTGATTGGTGGTTTAAGGGATTTTGTGTTTGTGTGTTCTCTAATTTACCCCTTTTGTTTGATTATCAATATGCTGAAGTTTTAAGTGTGGGGTAATCCGTTGATGTTTAGGTTGCGTCTTTGTATGCCATGATTAGTGTTGGTATTTTGTTATGTAATTTGCTTGACTTGTTGATTTGTGTATTGACGCGCTTCGACGCGATCTTTTGAATGACAAGTGGTTTTCAAACTTGTGCATTTTTTACTTGGCATTTTTCCTTTAGAAACTTACTCTGGTGGAGAGCAGTGTTGAAGGTGAAGAGGAAGGTGCCTCTGAGGAAGCTGTGAACAAAGGCAAGGAACCCATTCAGATTGACTCGGCCAGTGTTGAGTCCGAGTCAGAGTCTGCCGACTCCAGATTGCCTCCATCGACTGGAGAATCGTTCAGGGAACCTCATGTGCCCCCGAAGAAGATAACCGGTTTTGAGCACAGGGGCATATGGTTCAAGAGCAAATTTGTGTTTGGAACGTGGGAGGTGGTGGTCAAGCGCACTATAATACATGAGAGACTCCTGGATGCTGAGAGGTACAAAGTGCCTGAGATCATCAAGTTGCTTAGAGAGGTAAACCTATTTAAATCAATTACCTTGTCGAAAAAGTATTGTGGTCAGCTAGTTAGGGAGGTGCTAGCAAAGTTGTCTGAGTATTTTGGGGAAGTAGGGAAGGTTGATTATTGTAGATGTTATGTGAGAGGAAAGGAAGCATTGATCACACCAGCTGTGATCAATGCATATTTTGGCATTGAGGTAGATCCGAGTCCCTCTGCTGAAGTGAGCACAAATGAGCTGGCAGTCACCCTCACCGGTGGGCTTTGCACGGGATGGGTGGCTCACAACCTCGCAGCTGCCGACCTCACAACCAAATATGCCCTGGTCTACAACATCTCATTGAAGAATTGGACTCCGAACACTCACAAGGAAAAAGTGAACAATGAGATGGCATGGCTCATGTATAATATCGGGCAGAGAAGAAAGGTAGTCATCTTTTCTCAGATAGCTGAGCATGCCACCTCCTGTAGATCAAGGCAAAGCATTGCTTTCCCTTCTCTGATCTATGAGCTGATTACCCGTCAGCTACCAAAGTTGGTGAGGCCGTCAGAAGGGCTCTCTGAAGCTCCTCAAAGCTGTATGGTGAACCATAAACTTTTCAAGGGAAGGCACATGGTTGATGTGATATAAGAAGAGCCAGTATTATAAACGGTCTCGAGAGGCCATATAGATGCTACAGCATATTCTTCTACTCAGCCTACCACTCTGAGGTCCGCAATGCAACTGAGAGTGATTAGTTTATTGGAGTTAGAACTGGAGCACTTGACGACTGAGGCGAAGAGGAATCCAGCGCGGCGAGATCAAATAAGAAGCCTTCTAAGAGATTTGAAGTTCCCGGAAACGGGAGGCTCTCCACCACCAGTTTGAAGACTCCTGTCATTTGTGACAAAAAGGGGGAGAATAATTGTAATGAACTTAACTTTGAACTGTCATAGATTCATGCCACTGTGTAGAACATTTGTCGAATGTGGCCATTTGGTAGAACTTCGTATGTGAAGTAGTTATAGCATAAAAGAACAGGTAGACAGTTGACCGGTTTTGTCAGTCAAGAGTGAAGGCTGCAAGGGATAAAGTTTTGTCAAAATTGCCAATGGGGAGATTGTTACGGATATGGCATATGTGACAAAGCGGAAGAAGCCGAGCGGAAGAAGAAGAGGCTATAGCATCCTGTGATGATTGAAGCTGGTACATATGATCAGAAGGGATTAATCCAAGAACCAGAAGAGGCTATATCATCCCTTGAAGATTCAAGGCTAAAGCATCAAGAGAGTGTCTTTGTAGCCGATCAATCTAGAGGAACTCGGAGGATGACCGGGTGATTGTTGCTGGCGTAGCAACAGTCAGAGAGAGTCCCAATTGATTAGAGATCTTCGGCAAGAGGCTCGGTTGAAGGCAAACAAGATTTGTTTCTAAATTCTGATTTAGGAAATAGAATCTCAACAATCTTCCAGGAATCCAGGGGAGGATTCGAATCTCAACAAACTTCCAGGAATCCAGGGGAGGATTCGGAAGGTGGCATTATCGTTTGGGAATAAAGTTGCTGAGGTGCTGAAGCTATATATGCAGGCATAGACCAAAGCAACAGAGCACCTAATCAAACACACACACAGAGCATTGATCTGAGTTCGCGGAAGCAGAGAGTGCTGGAATGTTGGTTGTGTGAGAGCTGAAGAGTGATCAGGACTGAAGAAGTTTGATCCTACATTGATTAGAGGGAGTCGATTGGAGCGGAGCCTGTTGACAGACCGAAGAGTTGATAGTTGCAGAGTGTGTCTCGCGTAGGCTGTCTGAGAGTGCTCTTAGATAGTGATGGGGGGTCATTTATTGAGGGAGAGTAGCGCAGAGTGTCCGACTGAGTCAGCATGGAGTGCTTAAAGAAGTCGTCGACAGAAGCGTCAGCAACTTGGCGGAAAAAGTTGCTACAGCAACATTTGGGTACACTTTGTAATAGGATAGGCTAAGAGTTGTAGAACTGCTAGCTATCTATTATTAAAAGTAGATTGCCTGTGTAGCTAATCTGTGAGATTAGATTGAGGTTGTTCTAGCGTGAGCTGAGAACGGGATCATTTGTACTTTAACCAGGAATAGTGGAATCTTGAGGACCGAGAGCTATCCTCCTCAGAAGTAGGCTATTGCCGAACGGGATGAACAAATCTGGTTGTGTTTTTTAGATTTGAGCAAATCGTCAGTAATTTAGCGAAAGAAGTTGCAGAAGCAAACTGTGGTTTTCCGTCAACGGTAATGCGGTGCAAATTTCACGTTTGTTGCTTTATCATTGTCACTTAATCTTATTTACAGGAGGTACTTTGGGTAATCGCGTAAAGTCTGTCGTATAGGACTACTAATGCGACAATGTAACCTTGTCGCTTTTTTTCTGTTGCATATGACCTCTTATAAGACAGAGTAAAGTACTCTGCCATATAAGAGGTCCTCTACGATATGTAGCTATGCGACAATGTCAATCTGTATCGCAATGAAGATATTCTGGAGTAGTGATGGTGGAACCAAAATATGGTGAAAAGTTGAGTGAAACTGTATAGTGTTTTGCTGTTTGGCGTCTTGATAGTTTTCAAAACCGGTAATGAGTGTGTGGGAGTTACGCACTGGAGGCAAGAGTTACAGCACTAAATTTTCAGCAATTAAGTGTGCGTTTGGACCAAAATGCAGGTCAATCCCTACACGGTCAACTAAGTTCGTCATACAAGAAAGTAATTTGATTCAGGCAGCTTAAGGTTAAGGATGCACATTTGAGGAACGGGACCCTGGATTTACTCCCTAGTACAGCTCATTTACTTTGATTCTGTGCTCCACCACATCAATTGCGCTTTTGATACACTGTAGTAGCTGCAAGTCCTTGATGTCCTTGGTCGTAGGCATTCATTATGAACATGGTTTGTAAATTTAGTGCATTTGCCGGTTAGCTTTTGCAATTTATTGTGCTTGCAGGTAACTTGGTACCTTTGTCTCCCACGTGGATGTAATAATCAAGCGGTGGGAAGCTGGCTCACTGATGACTGACTCTGTGGAGGATGTTATGACTCAGATAGGTCACATTACCACTCTTAATATATCATCACACCGGTTACATTTTAATCATACTGCAAAAAAAAACATTAAACAAGCGGAATGCTGACCGCAGATAATGTAGATAGCTTGCGAGTAGAATGCAGCAGCGATGGCCGTTGATCAAACTCTGGAGAAGTCTTCTAACTGCATGACAGTGCTGAGGTTCATGGGGCTCATGTACTTCTCCGCTCCGGTCATAATCATCTGCACGAGGATCTTGTTGGCTCTCTCACACGGATGAAATCCATCCCAGAACACATACTCATCTCTGTTGGGGCACAGGTTTGATGCCGGAGTGCACAGTCCAATCCCATTGTAGGGTCCTTGGCCGCAGCATGCTATCTTGGAGGTCACAAAGCCTACAAATTCATGTACAAGACACATTGTCAGCTGACCATAGAAACCTCAGAATACATGGCTACATTTTTTAGGGTACCATATTGCTGAGGATTGTCGATGAGGTCAAAATGCATCTCATTCAAATTGGCCGCAATGAACACGGTCTGGCCTAGCTCTGAATTTAGCTGATTTATCAACTGCCCAAGCTGGGGATTGAAGAGTGATGCAGCTTGCTGCAGCTGGGGGACACATTCGCCGTTAGTGCTGTGCTGAGCTAGCTCAGATGGAACGCAGCCTATTGGCCCTGTGCCTGTAACCAAGACTTTGCGCGCTCCCAGCTCCACTAACCTCTGTTCAGATCAAACGAACAGTTAGTGCACAATGAGTCTCATAATTTTTGAGAAGACGGGGGAAAGGGTGGGATTACCGATAAGATTTTGCGGTACTCAGAGATGATGTAAGGCACGTAGTCTTGGAGGGCGTACTGTCGGGACCTGGCCGAGTACGGGACTAAGAAATAGTTGTTTACAAAGTCATTTCCTCCCAGTGTTATCAAGAAGAGTGCTTGGTTTGTTAGCTGCTTTGTCTGTGCCTCCCCAATGAGCCCTCCCACCCTCTGCTGGTACTGCTCAAAGTATGCTATTTGTTGCATTATGTGGATTATGTTCACCTGCATCCCAAAAACTGTGGGTCACAAATTCTGTATTCATATTTAGAATCATCAGAGTTTTTAAGTTGCTTACAAACTGAACACCAGTGTCATTAAGTATCCCAATCCCTGCAGAGGCGAAATTTGCACCCACAAGCAGGCGCTCCCCGTCTAGCTGAGGACTCAGGTAAGGCAAGGGAGACTCTTCTCCACCAATTTGCTGGCCTGAAAACAGATCACATTGTTACAGACATGCAGGAAAGGAAAACAACAAGTTGCACAATGTACTTACTGATGAGATCAGGGAGGTTATAGCCATTGGAGAAGCGGCCGGAGGGTCTGTGAGAGGGATAGTCAATGCCATAAGGGTAGCCATCAGCTCGTGCGGTGGTGGCCAAGAAGTCATTGTTTCCGCTGTCCACCAAGGAGTCTCCAAACACAAAGAAAGCTCTAGCAGCCTCGGCTTCACTCTGCAAACATGCCAGCACAAGTACTAAACTAAAGACCAGAAGTGCAAGCTGCTTACACAGCAACTCCATTGCAGAAGCAACTGAACCTAAATTCTAAGCTTTCCCAACCTGTGTTATGTTATGTGAAATGCTACAGGGAAGAACAAACAAGCCATTATATAGAAGACAAAAAAAAAACGTAAATTTGTCTTCTCCACGGATATTACAATAAACAGAGAAAATTAGTCTACCATTGAATAAATGATTATTTTTGTTTTCATTAGGTTGATTGAAGGCAGTTCTATCCAGCTAGGAATTGTGTAGTTGATTGTTTGACAGATATCATTTACTACTGCAACTACTGAAGCTGAAGCTTCTAGATTTTATTTTCTTCTTCACTAGAAGTAACGGACCGAGTTTTGAGTTTCTGTCCTCGCTTCTCCGTGATTTTGTATCAACTGTGGTAACATGGTTGAATTCATGACATCTCTTTCCAATATGCAATGATGCCTTTTTCTCATTTCAAATACCACACATCTGCAGATGATGGCCTGTTACTGCCGAAGAATGGTTGTTGATACATTGGGAAGAAGACTGAGTCTGTATAATTTAAAGCATCTTTTTTAAACGGTGGAAGTGTAAGTAAAGGAAGATTTTTCTCAATTCATACACATAGTTTTAAACTTACAACTAAGTAAAACATATTCCGAACTAGCCCTTGGTAATTAAGCTCATGCATCTCTTTTGCTTCAAAATTTAAGATGCTACTTGAGTGAGTAATCGGCAGAATGTATGATGACTTAATTTTTGCTCGGAGACATAAAGATTTAGTATACCAACAACCTCGACAGAGTTCCAATATAAGAATAGAGAACATCAACCAATGGCAATAACATTAATATATGCATATCCTCAAAACAAGGATTAAGAAGATAAAGAGATCTCAATGAAAGAGACAACCTAATATCAATTATGCATTGACAAACATGTTGAATGGACAAAATTTGATACTCTGGTGGATCCCATCTGAGAGAAGGAAAAGACTTGTACACATATTTCTGCTAGCTGCATTTGAAACTGTGCCGATTAAAAGCATTTCAACTACTCAACCAAACAAGCACTCTCTTCACAACATCACCTATTTTTTCCTTTTTACTTGCATTATGGAGGAGAGATGAAGGCATAAATTCATTCGTTCATTCATTCAACTACCCGCATGACATGACCCATCTTTAAATGATATACCCTTCACTACTTGCTAGCTACTACATTTACATTTACCACTTCCCTTTTCTAACTTTAGGTAATTGTGAATAATAAGCTCATTATTTTGGCTACTTTGCATCCAAAAGCTCAACTCATCTTCAGTCAGAAATGGCTGGTCCAATGCACCAACCTGTGGTAATGGTAAATACCAAATTTCAAGAGCTGTCTTCTCTAACTAAGGATGGTTAGGCACTGTCACCAAAATTTACTACTTGCAGGTCCTATAAGTGTTCGTAAGATTCAAACCCTAAACCCTAATCCATTCCTGATCTCTAGATTGTTTAACTTGATGTTTTTGTTACAACATTGGCTACCATATAAATTATATTAGAGTATGTTAGAGGGTATGTCGTCCACTAAATGTTGTCCCCCTGCCCTCCGGGATTTCTGGCCCAATACTTTAGTAAGGTCAATTTCAATCCAAGAGACTAACATTTTGGTTGCTTAAGAGCACAGCCTCATAACACCATTTATTATCGAAACTTTTTAAGGGTTTAGATGGCTTTTAATTTGGCCTTAAATATGTCGTTTGAAAAGGAGTCTATGTGGGTGAGATGGCTTCATGACAACTATTTTGTTATTTCTTCTTTCTCGGAAATTGAAGAAAAAAAAATCATCTCCGCTAATCTCTTAAAAGAGTTTTAAAACTGCTACAAGTTGCGGGATGACAACGCGTATTTTATATAACCCTTTGTAGCTGTTAAAGTTGTGTTTTGGGGCAAATTGTAATAAAAAGAATTTATAATCTTGGCGTAAAGATAAGGTTATTTAAATAATAGTACTATTCAAGAATCGAACTTTACACATGTGGAATATACTCAATTCATGCAATGAAAACATACAATCAAGCATATCATACGTTGAATGAAAATAATAATGTGTGCTAAAATAAGCCAGACATTTATGAATCATTACTTTTCTCGACACATCTTGTACTACGAGTTTCTGGAATGAGGAATACACTCATCATCCTACCCGTTAATATCCAACCCATATTGGATAGGAACACATTAAGCACATGTGATTCAAATAAGCAATGCTAACTCCCCCATCGAATTATATACTACCAATGTAGTTACCTTAATAGCATCAATCTTACACGATTTCGATTAATTTCCTCAATTATGCTAATATTGATTTTTAACTTAATCACATGTGTTGGTAATATTACCTCAATTCTATATCCCATAATAGAGATAGGGGGTGAAGGATATTGGTACTTTTAATTTGGCCTTAAATTTGTTCGGTGTGGGATATATGTTTGAAAAGGGAATAAGTGTGGGTGAGATGGCTTCATAACTACTACTTTGCTATCTCTTCTTTTTGCGAAATTGAAGAAAAGAATTATCTCCAGTGGTTTCTTGAAAGAGTTCTAAGACTACAAGAGGTTGTCGGTGACAACACATATTTTAAACCCTTATAGTTATCAAGATTGTATTTTGGAGTCAAATTACAGTCAAAAGAATTTATAACCTTGGTAAGTCCAAGGTTCAATCTAAAGAGCAAAAACGTGTGTATACTATGCAAAATAGTGCATTTGTTTAGTTATTCTAATCAAAAAAAGATATAATTTCCTACCTTAGTGTTTCGACATAAAAACCATGTTATTTAAATTAAAGCAATATTCGAGAATCAAACTTCACATGTGTGCACCACTCAATTCATGCAATGAAAACTTATAATCACACATTTCATACGATGAATGAGAATAAACATGTGTGCTAAAAGTAAGCCAAACACTGAATCATCACTTTTCTCAATACATTTTGTACTTCGAGTCCCACCAGCGACGCATCACTCAATTTTTCCTAACCATTAATATATGACTTGTGTTGGTATTATCAATTACGGTAGGCACACATTAAGCACATGTTTTCCAAATAAGGGTTGTTAAATCCTCTACTGAATTATATACTACCAACATAACTACTATAATTAGCATCAATCATACACAATTTTGATTAATTTTCTCAATAATATAATATAGGTTCTTAACTTGAGCATTATTAGGATAAATTCACGTAGATTATAGTATTAAATATGTAGGATTGAACACACTGCATAATTCAAAGCAAAAATTATATATCATCCCATAAAAAGAATTGGGTACAACACAAGATCTGTAGAATTCTCAAACAAGACGACTAATCGCTACATAGAGTAGTAAAACAAGAATACATACATAAAAAGTGAATAGAGTGAAAAAAAAGTAGATAGAGAAGAATCCTTCACTATAAAATCGATCTTCAATATATAGTAGCCTCGTTCAGTCTTTCCTTTATTCAAGAATTAGGTTAAATCTTGATCAAGTTCAAAATGATGATTCTAGGTTTTTTTTTTTATTTGTAGAAAAATAGTACTTGAATCCTATCAAATTAAGAAATATTTCGCTTGGTCCGTTTTGTACATGAAACTGTGTTTGGCTTTGTATGAGCCAATATTGCTTTGGAAGAGGCCGATTTGTCAAAAAATTGAACTGGCTCAGAGAGCTTGCAACGTTTTGCCTCTAGGTCGCAAAATGTGGCTTGTAAATCGGTGTTTCGTTAGCCCAAACTGACGTTTTGTAAAAATAAATAAATTAGTATTTTAGATTATCTAAACAAGTAACTTTTCACTATCCGCGACAATGTAAATTAAGATTTTTATTATACTATCAAGACCTTCGAATTTGGTCAAGGTCAAAACTGCAAAATTTTAATTTCAGTCCGCTTTTCCAAAAAATACGACTCTTCTCAATTGGACATTCTGTGTAGATTGGAAAGCCTCCTAAGTTGAATAGGTCAGTCTTCCCAGTATTTTTGCCTGTTTTGGTCCAAATCTTCGTGCAGTGCCTTATTTTTCAGTAATCAAACTCCAAAATCTCTACTTGATATATTTAGAATTTGTTTTTGAACTATCGTCGTTTGGAGTAAGAGTTTCTTCAATGCTGTATTTTTAAAGAGACCGGTCATAGCAAGACCGATCTCTTCGGTCTCTTAGGTTGTTAACTTACTGCGCGTTGCTGATGACGAATTACAACGGTTGCTATAGCACTCTTTAGGACACTTTACGAAATTTATTTCACTGGCCAAACCTGAAAGCACTCAAAAACTTTGGTTACCCACTTCAGCCAATGCCTACGTATGGGGAGGACCACTTTCCAATCCTCAAGATTTCACTATTCACGATTATAGTACAAAAGATATTCCAGAAACTCAGCCAGCACTAGTTATAACCTCTATTTCTAACTTAGTCAAAATCTTAGTTCAATCTGATCACATAGATTAGCTCGCAGTCTAATCACACAGAATCGCTTCGTACTACCTACACACTTCCAGTAAAGAACAACTATAGACCTGGCCCAAAGACTTAGCCTATTCTATTACATGTGTTTTAGACAGAATGCTATAGCAATCTCTATAGTAGAATTATTGTAACTTATGTAGACAACTTCTCTAGCACCCTCTACCAAGCCGTCAGACTCTCACTGAGTTCTTCCAACTCAGATATATCACCTCCTTGATCAATGCCCACCTGTCACATCAGGTAGAAGCGTTCAGCTCTCCAACAGCCTGCAACATCACCTATCCGCAACTGTTTTGCGAAGCAACATATTGATCCTTCAACGAGCCACGCTCCAGTTGAGTTCTGTGAATAAATACTTAATCAAACTCAGCGAGTTCTGATCTCCTCTGCGCTCATCATAGCTTAGCAAAACTACCTCGTAGTCTTTGCTCTTCGCCCATGCGTTTATCTCTCATTGTGCTCTACAGGATGCTATAGCAACTTCCGAACCAAGTTGCTCTTCCTCAACATCTACCTCAGATTCTCCGAGCTCTCTCAGCTGCTTCATTCTAACTTCCTCGAGTAAACACGACTCCAGCGATGCTTCCCTTTGATCAGTGACTTCCTCTCTGCTATCGGGGACTTTGTTCTGCTCTTTGATTATCCGCGGCTAATGCTCCCGTGACTATTCTTCAAAGGAAAAATATACTTGATCTTCAACGAGACTCAGCTCCAGTTAACTCAGTGATCAAGCGTCAATCAGACTCATCCAGTTATGATCTCTCTCAGCTTTTCCCAGTGACAGCACACTTACTCTTCACACTAAGGTTTCTTTGCTCTACTCTCTGTGTGTGTCTCCTTGGAGGCGCTGCCTTTATATACTGGCAGCCCATAAAGGATCATAGAAATCCTAGTTCCACTATGAATTAGAACACTTTTTAAACTCCTTTTGGCAGTCCAAGATGTATCCCAAGATCTTAGTAGTTTGTTGAGATTTGGTTTCCTAAATCGGCATTTAGAAACCTTATCTTTCTTGACCTCTTCCGACCGCGTGATGACATTTTATGATCACTTGAGGATGCTTGCAATGTTCCTTGAACCTTTACGACGCTGGCAGCACCTCTTCAGATGCTCTCCATGCAGTTCTAAGATGATCGACTACTTTGCTATAGCTTTGAGTCCTCATGGTATGCTATAACATCTTCTGGTAGTTGTCTTCAGATATCATGCTTCAGCTTCTGTTGCCACGGAAAGCTATAACATCTTCTTTCGCTTGTTTTGTCAGTCTGTAGAACAAGCTTCAGCCTTTGACTCTATGGGATGCTGTAGCATCTTCTTGTGCCTGTTTTGCCAAGAATGCCATAACCTTAACAGCTTGTATGCTGAGATTGACAGTTTTGTCCCAGCTGTCGCCAATTAGAACGAGTCAACCATGCACATCGAGATCATTGTTACTAAAACTAGTCTCATTAAAGAGACCGGTTTAGTCTCTCATACATTTGACATGCCACTTAAACAACGAAAGAAAATTGATCAAAATCCATAAATGTTACATGCATTGAACTTTGGATTTCAAATTTCAAGTAAAATGTAGTTCATAAGCTACAAAATATAGTTGATGACCAAAGATATAGGAATGTTTATTTTGACATGATTCCATTGTTTAATTCCATTGCAAACAAGTTTATCGACATAATAAATTAAATGAGAAGTGTTTGAGGTCTTTTTTTGCGCAAGAGTCTTCTTTCCTGAGGTTTTGTGGGACCCGAAGGATTTTGATTGAGTAGCTTGAGAGGACCATGATCATAGAAATCATGATTATTCATAGGCATGTGTTCTTCTGCTAGTTCATCATTAATTGCTCCCATATCAGAGTCACATGTATACATAGTTGTCAAAATGGTGATTTATTATGAATGTAGGAAAATTTTGAGATTTAGTTTAGAAAATACTAGCATGAAACTAAATAAGACAAGGTCTGCACCTTGAGAATCTGTTTCACATAGCCCCATAATTCCTATGTAGCCGAATGGATAATGGTATGAGCTCCCTTTCGTGTAGAAGAACAAGTGCTTCTGAGAAACATGTCAGCTGTAGTATTGGCATGAAGCACTAAGGATAGTATCTGTTGGAAAAATTAGTAAAACATAATTTTGGACTTATCAAAATAAAAATTTTAATAATTAATTTGGCTTGTTTGTACTTATTGTTCTCTGATGCTCGTGTACTTTGGGACAGTTAGATTGAGAATCATGAAATCTGGACTGAAAAAGAATCGAGTTGTGTTGTGGTACCAAGTAAAGTACTTAGGCATGAGAGCATCGTCATTCTCATTTACCTCGCCCACCACAATACTCTCAGCTTGTCCCTCCACATGTCAATGTACTCGCGCAACTCTTTTAACCAATTTTTTTCCTAGTCGGTTCCGAGGGAATGAGCTGCTTGTATCCAAATTGTCTCATCGCTATGGAGGAATGATGCCATCTGTTGAGGATATGACATCCTTGACAAAACTGCTCAAGAGACTGCTGAAGCACTCCCTGAAGATCGGTGGCTGGAGCACAATCTAAAGACTGACAAAATAACAATAACAAAAGAGCCAGAGACTGCTGAAGCAATCCCTAAAGATCTGATCCTGAGACACTATTTGAAGGATGGGCAAGAGACAGCTATGAAGAAACAGAGTCTGCTTCAGCACTCCGTGATGATCCAGAGCTAGAGCAGAATCCGAGCGTTGCACGGTAAGGCTCCGGTGTGATGCGGATGGCATCGGGGAAGCTCAGAGAGGTATGTAGACATCATCAACAGCTTAGCAAACGCTAGCACGTAGAGAAGATAAAGATTCAAGAGTTCAAATTTGGCAACGGAATCTTCAACAAACTTGCTACAATCTAGGAAAAGATTCTGATATTGATTCTTGGCTTTTTTTTGGCGTGCTGAAGAGCTTGAAAAGGAAGGCGGGGGCGCAACACACACACACACACGATTAGAGAGAGCAACTCGAGAGCACATAGAGAGTATATAGAGATCAACTTACAGTAGCAAGGTTTTATACACTGAGTTGAAGACGTGTAAGGTGTCGAGGGAATCAAAACTTATGGAGTTTGATTCAGGACTGATTCTGAGGTTAACTGAAGCGCTGCTCGTTGAAGGAACAGCCAGAGCTCGTTGCTCAACCGCGGACAGGGACTATCACGGGCTGCAAGGCAATGTTTGAAGTTTCCCAGTAGTGAAGAAGGGAATCAATGATTAAGGGGGAGTTAAGACTGAGTTGGAAGAACTCAGAGTGTCCTACTACTTTGCAGGAGAGCTTGGAGTGTCTTGTACAGAAGATACAGCAACTCTGGTGAAGAGTTTGCTGAAGCATTTCGTCAGCTATATCTTGTAATAGAATAGGCTAGGTCTGTGTGTCATATCCGTAGCTATTTATTAATGTGAAAGTGTAGGCAGCACGAAGAGAATCTGTGAGTTCGGATTGCTAACTAGTCTAGGAGATTAGACTGAGCATTAGATTGCAGTTAGGTGAGAAGTAGAGGTGTGAGTCCTTGTACTTCGAACTAAGATAATGGATTCTTGAGGATCGGAGCATCCTCCCCAGACGTAGGCAAGTTGCCGAACTAGGTGAACAAACACTGTGTCCTTCTTATTCTGACAGTAGAGTAATTTCGCAGAAAGATACAGAGAGTGCTCAAGCAGAAGCTATAACTCCGCATCAGCAACGCAGCAGAATTTCATCATCCAACAATATTGTAGCCCATCAAAGGCACCTCTGCATACCAACTCATACGACCCTCCACACAAACTACTCGTCTATGGCATCCACTTGAAATCATCATTGCTTGTGTGATCTAATTGATTTCGATAGAAGACCAATTAATCACGTGGTGTTAAATATAAAATTTAGGCCCTATCCTTTTCTTACGCAACAAGAGAATTATTTTTTAGTAAAAAGATTCACATCATTATACTTTGAATAACAAAAACATTTAACTATTTACGTGTAGATCAAGCTTGTAACGCTCGAATTTGTCTCACACCGGTTGAGAGATGTGTTTGTGATCAGATAATAAGTTAGTCTACCAACTATCTTTTTTCAAATATATCATAGTTTTTGAGATGGACCCTACATTGTGGTAACCTAGAGGATGGTGGTGACGAGAGACATTTGGGGCGGACTAGGTTTATAGTGGCTCGGATTGACCTTTTTTGGTCGGTTCCTTACATAGCTCCTATGAAATGAGGATCTATGTCTGCATCAATCGGCTTTAGAGATCTATTGAAGCCTTATGGATGCCCGATTTCTATTCATTCCTAGCTCCATAGTTGTAACAATATGACATACCCACCCATTTATTTATGTCCCTCCTTGCGGCGCAACATAGATCCAACTGAGAACGATGATAGCTACGTACTCCCTAGCATATCTTTTAAAATTGTCATCTAATGCGTCAAGGGGTATCACTATCATGTCCTGATGATACCATATTTCATTCATCATGGCTGGGGTTTCCGTGATAGAATCATTTTTGCAATTATGATCACCTCGGTACTTTGTAACCTCCAAGTAAGAAGAATTTTTCTTCTTCACTAAGTGAATTAGCCATGGAGAGCAGCTACCCTCTCATTTTCAACAATAAAGAACCAACAACTTAGGCTCAGAATCCTATTCAACACAGTTCAATATTGAATATTTCTAAGCAGCATATATTGTCCCTAAATTTGTGTTACATATAGCTCCCACCCCAACTCTACAAAATTATCCATAATTTCCACCCAGATATACAACAACTCGTTCATTCTCTCTCCACATCGAAACATCATTAAATGTTGGGATATTTCATATATATTTAGATTCAAGAACATTAAAAACGTTATCCGTATCAAGTTGATCTAAGAATTCTATCTCATCCTGATCAAACACATCCCTTATGGACTTATCTAGTGTTTCGAACGTCGACATAACTATTGAGTCTGATTCAGTATTTTTTATTTTTGAATAGTTAACAATTTACCTTAGACC
This sequence comes from Umbilicus rupestris, assembly GCA_963678935.1. Taxonomy (NCBI): domain Eukaryota; kingdom Viridiplantae; phylum Streptophyta; class Magnoliopsida; order Saxifragales; family Crassulaceae; genus Umbilicus; species Umbilicus rupestris. Next base: position 3,272,031 of record OY787617.1, read on the forward strand.
AAAAACATCAAACACAAAGTCTCCACAATTCAGCAAAAAGTTTCAAACTCTAAATCAAAACAACCTAATAAATCATTCAACAATTCAACAAGTACTTGAATTCAACTTATACCTAACTAGTAAACGAATGTTGATGCAATGATCCCAACTTTGCCTTCAAATAATCTTCGAAACTAGGTTGGCAGCAGGGTAGGCCGAATATGGGATATTTGAGAAGGAGTTCGCGTAGGTAGTGAGACGATAAGAATGAAAGAGAAGATGAGCCCTAGAACTGTTATCACTGCCTGACCGCTCTCCTAGTGGATCCTGACGTGGATCGCTGAATTATTCTAATTGGTGATAGCTAGGACTACATTCCAACTTAGCACCAAAGCCAAGAGACCAACCTCTTAGAAAATTCTAAGAGACTGGTCTTGCTAAGACCGGTCTCTTTAAAAATAGGGCATTAACGAAATATCAAACTCAAAAAAGGCAACAAAAATGACAACAAAAGGTGAGAAAACAAACTAAATTCTATGAAGAATAAGGAGAATAATGAATAAGTAATTCAACGAATCACTAGGGACTGTGTAAATATTGACTCAGACGTGGCCGGACATTCACCGGAGGGGGGCAAAAAAAGCATTCCAAGTAAAAGAAACACATGACATTCTATCTAGAGGGAAAGAAATGCAGATTGGATTAACCTTGTATGGTGTGAATTATCTACACCTAAACATAGCCTATGCTACCAGCTAGTGATCAAGAATAGGCCTCCTACTCTTGTGATCGATCGGATTCTAGACCGATTCTTGCCTTCATTTATTAATTGATTTTGTTCGTTTTTGAGTAAAATTGATCATTTAGGTCCCTCTGTTTCCTATTCCAAGATCCTATAATGCATGTATGACTATGTATGCATTTAAGCTTGACTTAAATGTAAATTGAAAGACTAAGATTGAAGACGAGATATTGGTGTGAACAACTTAGGTTTGGCATTCACGAAGGTTGTTAAGGTAATGACATTCAATTGACAAAATCCTCCAGAGTGAACAAGCAGAGTGAACAAGGGGTCGCTACAGCTTCCCGTGTAGCAGGAGACCTATTAGCATCTTGAGCCGCGCGAAGAATAAGCTGCCCAGAATTGAATAGAAGAACATCGAGAGCTTTCTAAATTTAGCTCATAATATTTCCAGAATCGCCTACCTGGCATAACAAGTCCGCTACAAAATACTGCTACTGGCCACAAGATAATGATGTTTTGGAAGGTGGGTGTCCTTATCTCTAACGAGTACTTCCTATTGTGTTTTTCGATTGGGCCTGGAGGTTGCTATTTAAAGAAGGCTCAGCAGAGCAGCAGATTATCAATCAATCCAAGAAACATCCCGTCAATCAATTGAGTAGAGCAAAGAGTGCAGAACGGAGAATTGAGCAGAGCGGAGATTGATCATCACTCATTGAGCAGAGCGTGTGCACAGAGCAGAGTTATTGTGAAGCAGAGTCTGATAAGAGCTTGATCGAAGAAGATCAGTAACTTGCTGATTGATCAAGGAGAGTCGAGGGAGCGTCGTGAGCGTCTAAGGAACTCGGACGATGGAAAAAGACTCGCTCCCATCAGTGACAGGTGGTCACAGAGCAAGGGGGAGTATTCCGGAGTGTACAGCGCTCACGGAACAGTTCGATCGACTCAGTGAAAGGCTTGGAGCGACGCGGATAGAATCGGCACCAGCTATACGGCACAAGAGTGTGCTATATAAACCTACGGTAATTGCTGTCTTAATTCGAATAGGCTAGGTCCGTGAGCAGATTAGCTATTGTATTAAGCCGAGTAAGTAGCAGGTAGTGCAGGCTGGTCTAAGGTGTTTAGATCGGGCCCTGATTCATTGTAGCTTGGTTAGAAATAGAGAATTTTCGAGCGTAGGCTGAACTGAATCGTGGTACTAGAAGCCGAGGCTAGTGAATCACTGAGGACTCTTTAGAAGTCCTCCCTGATGTACGCAGTTGGCCGAAACTAGGTGACCAAGTTCGTGTGTGCTCTCTTTCATTCGATGTACAAACTTATTTTCGCAGAGTGGTACAAGAGGTTGTTATACACTCCAACCTGCTAGTACACTCTCAGCAAACGAAGGCGCTGCAATCTCAAAGCTGAATGTGAAGTTTGAGAGTTAAGCAAGTATAAAACGCCATTCCAACTTAACTAACCATATAATTAAAGTTAATGGTTAAGTAAGTTAGATTAAGTGAGTTAATAAGTTGAAAGAATGAGGCTCAACCCTTGCTATGTGTTCTACTCCGGCATGGATACAAAGACGGTTGATCTAGTTGGGGTAGACACATAATTGTTGCAATGTTGGAGTAAGTTAGCGAGGGACATATCCCCTTGAAGCTCCTTTAATCCTTGATAATTACCTTAGCTTCTCATTAGTAGAGTTAGGAAAATACAATTATTCTACGGAGTAGCTAAAGCATAAACACAACGTCCTCTAATGTACAATCCAATTGCTCTTGGGTTTGACCCGGCTTGCCAGTTATAAATTATTATGACTACGATCGATCCTCGAACTTGACAAAAGAAGAGGCAGAAATTAAACTCGTCAAAAAGCGCAGTTTCCGGGGAGCAATGGTTAAATTGTCAGTAGGTAAAGTTGTGTGATGTTTAGACAACTTACTGTTATTTTTCCTGTTTTTAGTACAGCTACTTTCTTGCGTCCCTTTTTTGCCTTCACTGGTTTTCCGTGTTTTAGATCTTTTCAGAACTCTTGGTTGATGCCAAGACAATCAAAAAGGATCTCGGAGAAAAGTGATCAAGAATTAGACAAAACTCTTCAAGAGTACTTGTACGAGTACATAGAAAGGACACAAGCTAAGGAGGAACAACCTTGAAGCACTCAAGACATTAACCAAACACATGGCGGATCAACAACCGATACCTCCTCACCTGCAAGTACGGAGGGCCCTAAAGGATTATGTGGCCCCTAACCCCAAAGGATATAGGTCTCGTATTTGCACTCTCGCGATCGATGCCAACAACTTTGAAGTGAAACCCGCCCTACTACAAATGGTCTCTACAAACCAATTTGCTGAAGAAACTAGTCAGAACCCAAATGCCCACTTGTCATCATTCTTGGAACTTTGCGATACCTTCAAAATGAGTGGAGTATCCAAGGATGCAATCTATTTGAGACTCTTTCCATTTTCTCTCCGCGATAGAGCAAAATATTGGCTATGGAGCTCGAGGTGGGGTCATGCGCAACATGGGAGGAGCTGGCTCGATTCTTCCTAAACCAATATTTTCCTCTCGCAAAGACTGGAAAGTACCGAAAATAACAAACTTTGCTCAAAGAGACGGGGATATGCTGTATGAAGCTTGGGATCGTATAAGGAACTTCTACGTGTTTTCCTGCATCACGGTCTACAACGACGACTGGTTATGCACACTTTATACACTAGCGTAGATTATATCTCCCGCCAAGCCTTTGATCAATCCTCCGATGGAGCATTCATGGAAAGGAACTTGACGAAGGGTATCAAATCATTGAGAAAAGCACCAATAATTACCATCTTTTGGCCAGCGAGAGAGGTAATCCAAAAAAAAACATGGAGGTAGTGTATGACCTTCACGTCTTCAACTCAAATAACAATGAGACATTTGCTACTTTATCTAAAAAGTTCGATAAAATGGTTGATAAACTTGATCTTATGCAACATTTGTGCATCTTCTCAACATGAAACAAACTCTTGCCCCCCTAGTGGTTCCTAGTGAGGATAGGGGATTTATAAGGAAGCTAACTATTTTGGAGGAAATCAAGGGAGAGCTTTTGGAGTCGGGACCTTCTTCAACCCAACTTACACACCAAACATGAGGAACCACGAATCCTATTCCTCATGGCTTTCAACCAAAGATCTCACAACGCCCCCCACATTACCAACAAAGGAATCAATACCAAAGCCAACCAAATCAGCCACCACAACAAGTGCACCATCAACATTCATTCCAACCTTCCCCATCCTCTGGTATATTGCATGGGCTTGAAACCATGCTTGCCAATTTCATTGCAAATCAAGAGAAAAACAACAAAGATAATAGAGAAATACCTTCAAGCCCAAGTGGACCGACTGTGAAATTTCGCAGTGCTGCTGAGATACAGATTGTGTACAAGCAGTTGCTATAGCACACTCTTGTACCGATGAATCTTGTGCAGCAAGAACAATGAACAAACAATTTGTTCACCCAGTTCGGCCAACTGCCTACGTCTGGGAAGGACTGAACTTCAGCTCTTAATCCACTAGTCTCAAGGTCCTGAGTACAACACGGTACAATGCACGCAACCTATGCTACTTGACCTTTACTAGTACCACAATCAGAACAAACTCTGACTTGTGTATCACACACCTACACACTTGATTTAATTCAGAATAGCTACACCATTGTTTTTCACAGACTCAGCTTATTCTAATTAAAGCAATGTTACCGTAGGTTGCTATAGCACACCCTCGTGCCATTAGCTTGTGCCGAATCTGTCCGCATCGCTCCAAGCCTTCTGCTGAGCTGATCGACCCTCTCCACGAGCGCTGCACACTCTGGAATGCTCCCCCTCACCCAGTGACCACCTGTCACTAGCGAGACCAGGCCCTCCTCCCAATTGCGTGAGTACCTCCACTCGACAATTGCTCCGTAGCCTCCCCTGATCAACCAACAAGCAATCGCTGCTCTGAATTGGCTTCCCAGATCAAGCACTGATCAGACTTTGCAAGTCTCGATCACACTCAGCTTTAATCACCTCAGCTCTGCGCTCAGGCTCTGTTCTTGGTGATGATCGAAGCACGACTCACAGACAATCTCCCTCCGCGGTATTCTGTGTATGCTCTCGGTGTTTTCACTCTCTCAGCTTCAATCATTTGACGCTCTGCCCAACCTGCTTTAAATAAGAACCCCAAGATCCATCAATGACAGTTTTTAGGAATTTCTCCCAATCATTATTTTGTAGGAGAATAGATTTGATTTGAAAATCTAATCTTCCACAAATAAATCTACACCGTGGGACGGAATCTTTACTTGGATATTCTCTGCTAAATATTTAGAAGCTCCCCGTAAGCTCTGCTATTCACGATGAACCGTTGAAAGCAATCTTCGAATGGGCCCTGATCTTCTGCTACAGCTCTACGCTCCAGAATTTGCTATAGCAACAGCTTGTTCACGTGTGCTGGTTTTGTCAATTGAATGCCATACTGCATCATCAATTTCCCGTTTGGCATTTTGAAAAAACCCCTTCATAGAAGATACAATGTTTCGATTGATCCTCCGCCGGTCCCCCTTCTCTTTTCTTTCTCCCCTATTTGGAACATATACCAAGGGAAAAAAATATTGGGACTGGCTTACGGTCCCAAAGCACAGAGACCCAGAGAGGATCTCAGATCTTCAAATCTGACTGCATCCAGAGGCTTGGTAAAGATGTCTACAAGTTGTTTGTCGGTAACAATGTGCTGAAGAGCAATGATCTTTTTCTCTACCAGATCTATGATGAAGTGATGCTGAATATCAATGTGTTTGGTTCTACTGTGTTGAACCGGGTTCTTGGAAATGCTGATAGCACTCATGTTGTCACAGTAGAGGACCATTTCAACCTGATTGAGGCCATACTCAGCCAAAATCTGCTTCATCCAAATCATCTGCGGACAACAACTTCCTGCTGCAATGTACTCTGCCTCAGCTGTGGACAAGGAGATACTGTTTTGTTTTTTACTAAACCAGGATACCAGGTTGTTTCCCAAGAAGAAGCACCCTCCAGAGGTGCTCTTCCTATCCTCAGCGCAACCTGCCCAGTCTGCATCAATATATCCTACCAGATTTTCATTTGTATCCTTAGTATACCACAAGCCATAGTTTATAGTACCTCCAACATACCGGATGACCCTTTTAACCAGCTGCAAGTGACTCACTTTTGGACAGGCTTTGAATCTTGCACATACTCCTACTGCAAAGGAGATGTCGGGACGACTCGCAGTCAGATACATTAGGCTATCAATCATACTTCTGTAGATAGCCTGATTTACTTCCACCTCGTTTTCATCTTTGACGGCTTTGATATGGGTGGCAGCTGGTGTTCGTTTGTGACTGGCGTTATCTAGCTGGAACTTCACCAGGTGCTTGCTATATTTGCTTTGTGTTACAAAGATTCCATCCTTTTTCTGGAAGATTTCCAGTCCGAGGAAATAAGTCAGCTCTTCTACCATGCTCATTTTGAATTCATTCTACATGTGATCCACAAACTGCTCTACCAGGAGCTGGACTTCGAGCCAAAGACAATGTCATCTACATAAATCTAAGCAATGATCACATCTGCCTTGGTTCTTTTCACGAAGAGATTTTTTGTCAGCTCCTCCCCTTTCATATCCATGATTTTCAAGGAAGATGGTCAGTCTCTCATACCATGCTCTAGGAGCCTGTTTAAGCCCATACAGAGCTTTCTTCAGCTTGTACACATGCTCCGGGTAATGAGGGTCTTTAAACCCTTTAGGTTGATTGATAGAGACCATTTATACACACTATTTAGATCCTAACCCTATGTTTGTGGCATTATTTTGTGTACAAGATTACTGGTTTCCAGTGTTTTTGTATTTCAGGGCGAAACGAGGGCCTAAGTCGGATACGCGCTAACAGGCAGCGTTGAAGGAGCGCAACACACAGCCTGCGGAGCTAGCAGCGCAAACAGATAAGAGGTGGCAGAGTCGACTACGGTGCGCAGACCGATTGCGCTAACCAATGTGCAGTGCGCCATGCGCAGGATAGTGGTGTTTCCAAATCTTGACACCATCAGATTTGGAAGTTACCAAGGTTGGGCCTCATGAGCAGTATATAAAGAGAGGAAGGCTAGGGTTTGAGACACACACCACGACACACAGAGAAACAGAAGAGAGAGGCAGAACTGAAAAACACACGAGCCTACTGAGAGGACCTGCGATAGTCGACTGCGCCAGCCGAGATACTGCAACCTGCACGCACCTGCTTGTTACTGTTTTCTTGGATACTTTAGCTATTATTTACTGTTTCTATGATGTTTACTACTAGCATGTCTAGCTAAACGCTTTGTATCGGTTGGGCATGATTCTATGAGTATTTCCTTTGAGACTAGTGCTTAATGCATAGTTTGTTTGCTTGTATTAATTCTGTGCACACTGTTGATAGCGAGTTGCATGAGTAGGGGAAGCCTTGAACCGCAATCTTACTCTTGCTACTTGTTTGCTATATGTTAAACTAGTTGAATAGCTTGACGGTGACAACTAGGAGTAACGCGCTAGGATAATCAGTTGCTACTGTGACAGGATTCGTAGCTGCTTAGACTAGTCTTAAGAATTAATAGCTCATGAACTTTGATCGGAACATGCGCACAAGTTAGGAAGCCTTGACCGGACACTAACTTCAGTAAATCAAACTATAGACGTTTAGAGTCGATGATAAGGAATACACTCATAGAGGATTGTCTGCGCCGATACTTTTCATAGTCATAGTACTTAATCTCTACTGCCTGCGCACGTCTAGTGTAATTCCTGCGTTTACTACTGTTATCCGCGCACTTGCGCAACCCAATCACTCACACCCCCCAGTTTTCGTAAGTGCAGGTTACTAGTTAAAGCTAATCTACTTGCTCCCTGTGGAATCGACCCTGACTTAACCGCTATACTAAGTGGAGAAGGAATTAATTTGACGCGCACAACGACGCGCGCTATCATTGATCTACATAAACTTTGTCAGAGAGATCACCATTCAGAAATGCACTCTTGACATCCATTTGATACAACTTAAATCCGAGGAAGCATGACATGTCCAGGAGCAGCCTGACAGCTTCCAACCGAGCAACTGGTGCGAAGGTTTCATCAAAATCCAGGCCTTCAATTTGGGTGTACCCTTGAGCAACCAGTCTGGCTTTATTTCTTGTGATGTTTCCCTTCTCATCGGTCTTGTTTTTGAAGATCCACTTGGTGCCTATGATGTTGATTCCTTTTGGTCTGGCAACTAAGTCCCACACATTATGTCTCTTGAACTCAGCTAGTTCTTGCTGCATTGCTTTAAGCCACTATTCATCGCCCATAGCTTCTTTGAAATTCTTTGGTTCTGAACAGGACAGAAAACAGGTGTTGCATATAGACAGGTAGGTCTTGAGATGTGAGTTACTTCTAGTTCTTCTTCCTTCCGTCGGGTCTCCAATCATGTTAGTCAGGGGATGATTCCTCTGAGTCTTCTTTGGGAGTTGCCTTGGTGTTGTGGGACGGACGTCACTATCGTATTCTTCATCCGGGCTCTCCACATGTTCATCTAAGGCTTTCTGCATCAGCATCTGCTGTAGCATCCTTTGGTGCAGGGGCTTGTTCACTTCTGTTCTGTCTCACATGTATAGCTTCAGTGTCTGAGTCTTCGTCATTTAGGCCAGTGGGAGTTGCTTCTTCAACATCAATAACGACTACATTAATGGATTCCATCACTGTCTTTGTCCTCTCATTGTAAACTCGATATTCCCGACTGTTTACTGAGTAGCCTAAGAACATGCTAGCATCACTCTTGGGGTCAAGCTTCTTTCAGTATTCCGATCCCTTAGAATGTAGCAGTCACTCCCAAAAATGTGAAAGTATTTAACCGTGAGCTTCTTCTGATTCCAGAGCTCATAGCAAGTCTGATTTGTTCCTTTCCGTATGGAGACTTTGTTGATGATGTAGCAGGCTGTGTTCATTGCCTCAGCCCAAAATCTCAGGGGGACCTTCTTCGCATGAATCATGACCCTGACCATTTCTTGGATTGTTCGATTCTTCCGTTCCACGACACCATTTTGCTGAGGAGTGATTGAAGATGAGTACTGATGAGTGATACCTCTTTTTCTGCAGAACTCTTCTACTGCTTCATTCTCAAATTCCCTTTCATAATCACTTCGGATGTTGGAAATTCTGAGATTTTTTTCTTGCTCTAGTCGGGACACCAGCGAGACAATTACTCCTACCGTGTCTGATTTCTCCTTGACAAAGTCAATCCACGTGAATCTGTATAGTCATCAACACAGACAAATGCGTACCTCTTCCTTCCAATGCTCTCGACTTCCATAGGTCTCATAAAGTCCATGTGTATTAATTGAAGAGGCCTGATTGTAATAATATTTTTGACCTTTGGATGTGAAGCCTTCTTCTGTTTGCCAAACTGGCATTCTCCACAGATGGAGCTAGGTTCTCCTTTGATTAATGGAATTCCTCTGACTAACCCTTCCGTTGCAATTCTCTTCAAAGTTCTTAGGTTGATGTGACCCATCTTTTTGTGCGAGAGATTCATTTCTTCCGTGTTGGTCAACATGCAAGTTGATGAAGAGGTCGTTGTACCAACTTTGAGAAGGTAACAGTTGTTCTTTGATCTGGCCCCTTGCATTATACACTCTCCTGATTTGTTGAAGACTTGGCACGAATCTTGAGTTAACTTTACCTGCAGCGTTCCATCGCACAGCTAACTAATGCTTATGGAATTTGCCTTTAACCCTTCTACCAGCATTACATTCCTCAGCTCGGGCATCCCTTCGACTGTCAATGTTCCTTTGCCCAGAACTCTTTCTTTCAAGCCATTTCCAAATTTTACCCTCTGTTCTGAGCATGGAGTTATGTTCTTCAGGAACGATCTTTCTCCAGTCATATGCCCTGAGCATCCACTGTCAAAGTACCAGCTTATTTTGTTTGACGAACTTGCTGTGCTGACAAGTGCGACATGCCGGGTTCTCTCATGTTTCTGCTTTGTGGGATCTTTGGTTGAATTTTCCCTGGTGAATGTCGATGGATAATGCCTCTTAATGTGTCCCTTGTGTCCACAGGTATAGCATCTTCTGCATTTGTACTTTCAGCACTCCTTAGTACTAACACGGTGATATAGAGGTTGCTGCAGCAGAACCTTGTTCATCTTTTCTTGTGCCCTTCTCCCTTTCCTGATTGATCTGTATCTAACTATGTTGCATTCATCTTCACTGTGATCGGTCTCATCTTCTCTCCAGCTAGCTGAGAGAGAACTATCACTCCTTTGCTCGGATTTCTTCATTGGTTTGCTGGTACAATCGATTTTTCGGTGGCCATAACCATCACAGTTCCTGTACTAAATGCCCTTCCTTTTCTCTGTCTTCTCGTCTTCATCCTTAGCAGGTTCCTTTCCTCACCTCTGATTTCCTCCACCCCTTCTGGATTGCTTTCAAGAGGATCAGCCCTGCCAAGATTTTGTTTTCATGTTCTTCAAGAGCTTCCCGAGGTTCTTCACTAGCAGAGTCAGTTGATCATCAGGAGCAGGCTTCTTTTCTTCTGATTCTGCTTTTAATCCAACATTTTTATCTTTGCGGGAGGGCTTCTCTTTGACCAGCTTCATTTCAAATTGTTTGAGGGAACCAATCAACTCCTCCAGTCTCATATGTCTGACGTTCTGAGCTTCTTCAATGGCTGTCACTTTCATGTTAAATCTGGTGGGCAGAGATCTAAGCACTTTCCTTGTCAATTTTTCTTCCGAAAAAGGTTCACCAAGAGCATGAGCTTCATTTGACAGCTCGGACAGCTTCGCATTGAACTCAGTAATAGTCTCCTCTTCTTGCATCTTCAAACTCTCAAACTGAAAAGCAATGATCTATAATTTGGACATCTTTACTTTGTCGGTTCCTTCATGGGCTACTTGATTTCCCAAGCTTGTTTTGCAATGTCGCGGTTGGAGATCAGCCTGAAATTGTTAGCGTCTACTGCAGCAAAAATAGCGTTCAGTGCCTTTGAATTACCATTTGCTGCAGCATCCTCTTCAACAGTCCATTGTCCTTCAGGTTTCACTCAAGTAACTCCCCTTTCATCCATGGTTATGGGAGGTGACCATTCAGTAACAACTGCTTTCCAGGTTCTTTCATCAATAGCCTTGAGAAATGCCTTCATTCTCGCCTTCCAATAGCCATAGTTACTTTCTTCTAGCAACGGTGGACGGCTTGTGCTTTGTCCTTCCTTCATTGTTCCTTGCTTCCTTCAGCAGACGCTCAGAATCTTTACTCTGTATCTTGAGTAACCGCTCTGATACCAATTGAAATTTCGCAGCGCTGCTGAGATACAGATTGTGTACAAGCAGTTGCTACATCACACTCTTATACCGATGAATCTTGTGCTACAAGAACAATGAACAAACAATTTGTTCATCCAGTTCGGCCAACTGCCTACGTTTGAGAAGAACTGAACTTCAGCTCTTAATCCACTAGTCTCAAGGTCCCGAGTACAACACTGTACAATGCACGCAACCTTGCTACTCAACCTTTACTAGTACCACAATCAAAACAAGCTCTGACTTATGTATCACACACATACACACTTGATTTAATTCAGAATAGCTACACTACTATTTTTCACAGACTCAGCCTATTCTAATTAAAGCAATGTTACCGTAGGTTGTTATAGCACACCCTTGTGCCACTAGCTTGTGCCGGATCTGTCCACGTCGCTCCAAGCCTTCTGCTGAGCCGATCGAACTTCTCCACGAGCGCTGCACACTCTGGAATGCTCCCCTTCACCCAGTGACCACCTGTCACTACCGAGACAAGGCCCTCCTGCCAATTGCCTGAGTACCTCTAATCGACAATTGCTCCGCGGCCTCCCTTGATCAACCAACAAGCAATCGCTGCTCTGAATTGGCTTCCCAGATCAAGCACTGACCAGACTCTGCAAGTCTCGATCACATTCAGCTTTAATCACCTCAGCTCTGCGCTCACGCTCTGCTCTTGGTTATGATCGAAGCACGACTCACAGACAATCTCCCTCCGCGGTATTCTGTGTATGCTCTCGGTGTTTTCACTGTCTTAGCTTCAATCATTCAATGGATGACGAGGAGATAGATCTCCTTAGACTCCTGACTCCATTCTTTAGCTCGAGGTCATAGTTTGCTTTTTCTGACACGTGAGAAATCCAAGCTACGAGGAACTCAACTTTTCTTTTTCTCTTTGGTCGGATAGCTCTTGAAACTTTCTTGTTTTGTTTGGTCCGAATACTTCACTCAACTTGATTGCTTTTCTGAATTTTCTCTTTCACATTAGATTGATTTTTCTTTTTGAGCTTTGCTCTCCAATGTTGCTTGTCCTTTTTGCATTTGCTCTTTGAATCGTTCCAATCATCGCCTTCGAATAGCAGCATATGGAGCGCGTCCCGCTCTTTCTCATCATTATCCTTTCAGCACGAGGCAGGATAGGAGTTACCCACCCATTCCCGGTTACTAGGACTAGAGATAGGACGGTTTGTTTTCCCGTCCCACCATTGCATGAAAGCTGAAATGATGGAGTGAAACTCTCACCCCTCATAACTTGAAGCGCCAACCTCCACAAGTTCAGCGGGATATGCGACTAATTCCTTGAACCTTCGAATGTTTGTCAAGTCCCTCTAGGAATTTTTCTGTAAACTTCACACCCAGTAATATCTCAACTCAAAAGCACATATAACATTAAGTAACTAGCATCACAATACTACAGAAATTATGCAAAGCATACTTATCAAAACCTCATAGCATCGAACATCATCTCATAAAATCACAGTATCTTCATCGTAGCATAAACAAATTTGAAAAAAAAAACGTGCCCTAGCTACCACTAATGCATGCTAATAAAGGTAAACGTGCTGACACAACATACTAACTTCCCCCACCCCACACTGTTGAACATAGCCGTGTCCTCACGGATCGACTTATGCTCAAGGGCGGGTCATGGAACACACTACCAAATACATAAATGATAAAGAAATAAATAAATAAGAAAGAAAACAGAAACTCCTCTAGAACTCGATAGAGTCATCTATGGATCCGCTGGGGGATGATGAAGACTCCTGCGCAATGACATACTCTGGAGGAATTGGCTGTCCTGGAAACCACCCTGGCGGTGCTGGTACTTGCTGTGTTCCAGGCGGCATGGAATAATCCAACATCCTATAGGCGTTGAACGTAGTGTCCAACTGTGCCTGGGGGAAGGTCGGTGGTGGTTGCTCACTATCTCTGGGAGCTGTCCTATGAGCGGCTCTTCTGGGATCGGCAGCTAAAGACTCAACCTGCTCTGTCGCTGCTGGCTGCCAGCGGTGCCTATCCGTCGGAAGCGGCTCATGAAGTCTCCGATCCAAATGATATGTCCACGTAAACTAATCTGGTCTCCGTGGATGAGCAGTGAGTGCACGCGTCCCTATGAAAGCCTCTCGGGTGAGGAACTATGGCGGGACACGCTGATGAGCCTCCAAGACCGGCTGACCATGCAGGCGGCGTAGCATATAGGTGATAAGGCCTCCGCATATATACCTCCACACGACAGTCTCCTCCTCTAGAATTTTCTTAGCACATCTACGAAGTCGAGAGGTGACTATGTGTGGCAGGAATGAAACACTAGCATCTCGAACAAAGGAAGCTTGTCACCTCCATTGTCACGCCCAAAAACTGACCCGGACAAGAGCTTCTGAAGATAGAAATAGGCCAACTCGCGAAGGGTGTGCGCCTTGCTGGTGCTGGAACTATAAATCACATCCGAGGAGAGGGCAGCCCAGGTATCACAAAGTAATCTCTTGTTCAGCGTCCAGTTGTAGTGATCCATCTGCCATCCAACTAATTCACGCAACTGTGGCCGGTGAGTGATATAATACTGGCCGCCGTGCCTGTACCGGATACCGAGATGGTCTGCGGGGCCCACATAATTAAATGATGCCAGGACTGGATAGTCAGCAGTCCAGGCTACCCAACTCCAGTAACCAATTGCAATACCCGATCATATAATCCACTGGCTCTCAAGAATTCCTCATCAACAAATGTACTGGCACCGCACGGCTTCCGAGTGAACTGCTCGTAACGTTCCTCAAATGTAGGCTCTCTCTTTGGTGCCATCCTGAAAATGAAACAAGGGAAAGAATGTCAGTCAACTCAAGTCAGGATGAAGACATTACGAAGCGCAGTCAACGCCTTAATGTATGAACCCGGCGCGCGACTAATGTCTTTTGACTCAGTTAACAGCCGGCTGCAGTGGTTCGGTCTTGGGATGATTGTGGGAGCGAAATGGCCGACTCACAGAAATATGGTGCACGAGTTTATTGCTTCATTTGAAGCTGTTGTCGAAGGGCAGAGAGTGACTGCCTGGAAATTCCAATTGGGGAATGAAGAGCGTTGCCTAACCAGGGTGGACCTCAATGACATCTTTCAATTTCCATTGGAGGGCACTATTCCTGTGGTTAGTGACATTGAGCGGACAGAATTCTGGCGAAAGTTATCCGGATCAGACGCAGTCTTCACCCCTAGCACACCCTCGATGCGCATTAGAGACGCGGAATGGAAGTATATGCATCGTATCATTGCGACATCAATCAATCCGCACGTTGAAGGTGGGACGAAAGTGTCTCAGCAGGATTTGGATCCCCTCATCGCTCTTGACAAGGGCGTGGAGTTTGACGTTATATCCTACTTGACCTTCAGCTTTGAAGAGTTCCAAAACAATGATCAGAGATACGTTATTGGTGGTGGCGGCTTCATTACTGCCATCGCCGAAGCTTTCGGCTATGACCTTCCACCGGCCGCCCCGGGCATGTACCCAATTTTGGACCTCGCCGCTCTTAGGCAAATGCGGATGTTATTACCTAATGGTACATGGTATCATAGGATAGATGGCCCTTCTGAAGCGGCTGGTCGTGCTTCGAAGCGCTGACATGAGACTGCGCCACCACCATCAGCGGCGCAAAAGGATGCCCAGCCCACACATCAAGCTCCGAACTACAGTCCCCAGCTATATTATCTTATGCGCTCTCAGGAGTGGACGACCAGGGCTATCACCACTTTGCTTCAAGCCGGAGGAATTCATGATTTTCCACCACCTCCTGCTGTTCCCGGATCCGAGATTTTTGAGCCGCAAGATCCTATGCCATGGACCGGCCCGGGTGATGATGATGCCGAACCTTCCCAGCGCGGCGCTGAGTGACTACCTTTGGGATGCTACTTGTGTTTTTTTGATATATTAGTCGATGTCCTTGCTATATTGACTTGACTGCTCTTGGTAGTTATTTTTGGCTATGTTGGTTGCACTTGGACATTTACTTGTTGCTGTTTTGTGTCTTTATGGAATTATGAACTGCTTAAATCTCATCATGAGGGTTGTTTCATTGTCATAGATATATATGTTTCCTATCTCATTTTGGCGATGAATTTGATGAACTGTATTGTGCTGTATTTCTCCACCTCTCTTCCCATTTTCAGGTCATCACAGTGGCAGAAATCTGTTGACTCTAGCACGAAAGGGCCACGCTCACTAGGGGAGTTCCTATGCACTCTTCTCATTTTTAATTTTTACGCTTAGGGACTAAGCTTTATTTTAAGTGTGGAGTGGCTGGTGCAAAATATTCATTGATTCCATCCATACTATGCGTATTGTTATAAGAGTGTTTTACTTCTGTAAAGCTTGGGATAAACGTGCTTGAGTTTCACATATCGCATCTAGCCTCTTTCATTTTGCTGATTTAGAGCCTAGGGCCGAGTAAGTTCTAATGATCGCGCGCCTTCTTGTGAGTCATTATTGTTGCTATTCGTTGCCTATCTCGCGTTCTAGGAACTTTTCATTGCTTGCTATGGACCTTGGTGTAGCTTGCACATTTTAAAATCATTTCCATAATGCATAAACCTTGCGATTGCTATTAGGTGACTCTTGTTTGCATGCTTAGCTCCTCGCTTGTAATTGTTTCTTGCACATCCTCAACCTCTCTTTGGGCTTATTGTCAAGTTCTTAGTGTGTGAATCTGGCTGCAATGCCGAGGGTTAGGAAGAAAAGTTCCCCCTCGAAAGTATTTGCACCCATTGAAAAAAAAGAGAAAAAGAAAAAAGGCCGAGGTTAGGAAGAAAAGTTCCTCCTCGAAAGCTTGAAAAAAAAAGAGAGAAAAGAAATAGTAAGAGCTTGACTTTATGTCCATCCGCCATATCATTCTTGTGCAAGTCTACAATTTGCTTGTATGCTATACTAGAGAATGACCCTTGTGTTAGCACGTAAGCATCAATTGGTTTATGACTGTTTTTGAAAATCAATTTTTGCCGAGCTCCTCTTTCCTTATGATTTGTGATATAAAGTCCAAAACTTGGATATGAGCTCTGCATCGCTAGCCCGTGGACTAGCCCTAGCAATCTGAACTCATAGATTCTCTTCGTGTGGCCTACACACTCTCGGTAATAAATAGCTATAGCTCTGACTCTCAGACTTACCTTATTCTAATACAATATGTAGCTTATAGAATGTTTTAGCACACTCTTCACCAGAGTTGCTGTATCTTCAGTCGTCGACACTCCAAGCTCTCCCGCCGAATATTCGGATACCTTGAGTTCTATAAAATCAGTCTCTGCTCCCCCTCAATCGGTGACACACTCTGTCACTACTGGGTAACATCGATCAATGCTCTGTAGCTGATGTACGGATAAAAAACCTTATATTTGTTGGTAATTTCCCCTTACTTCTTGTTTGTTCCGTTATTTTATAAAGTTATTTGATGTTTTATTTATCCATTTTAGGTTTAAAAGATGTACTACTTGATATGAAATGGTCCGAAGAAAATCTGGATGAATTCTGGTCGATTGAGAGCAAAAACCAGCAAAATTAAGCAAAAGGCAGACTTGATTCGCCCAAGGCAGATTTGATTCGTACAATGGGTGCACGAATCACATGATTCGACCAACCTTGGTTGAATCAACCTCCTTGCTGCCCGGATCAGAAATGACTCGACGAGAATTCGCTCATAGACCAAATCTGGGCAGATTGACATGTTCAACGTCGAAGGCTTGCCGAGCGCATGATTCTTATACGATTGAGGCTTGCCATATCTTTTTGGAAAGTTAACTCAAATGCTTACAACTTCTTAGTTTACATAAAGATATAATTAGAGGTTCTACTGGGTCAAACATTCGAGATTTGAGCACTACAAAGTTGATTCACCCAAGAAAAATTCAGGACTGGTGAATCAAAAGTGATTCGCCCAAGAAGAAATTGATTTGCCCAGCTTCGTTCACTGCCGACCCTTTGATTCGACCAACCTTGGTCGAATCAAATTATAAGGCTGCACGAATCAAAATTGATTCGTGCAGCGCGGGTAAATCGGTAAACAATTCAATGTATAAATAGAAAGAGACGGTCGGCATGTCTTATGTAAACCCAAGTTTCGAATGCCTTGCCTTGAAAATGAATAGATTGCGAGACTTGGCTTTGGTTGGCTCTACTATTGATTTCCTTGAGTGTGTACCCTTATGTATTCTTATGCGGCTCGAAAACTCTTAAATTGCGATTTGTTTGAAGTGTTAGTGTGAGGTGTGTAATTAAAGTTTGTGAAGCCCGTGCTTTGGTGGTCATCGCTCTATTATTCAAAGCTTAAGTTGGGATATAGAGTCTTGAATATAATACAACATGTTCTATTTGGTTGCACGAGACGATCAAATTTTAAGTGTGGAGTGTTTGATCGGTTGGATTCTCGACCGATTCTCTCTTGCGTTTATTGGTTGTTTTCGTTCGTTTTTTGAGTATTATTGGCCTTTATACACTTTCTTTCTTATTTCAGGACAAATCAGCTCAGGCGCCATGGAAAGCAAGGTTAGAAGCAATTGTGTGCAAAAGTGCCGAGGAAGATCTCAAATCATCCCTAGCCCGTATCACCCGTACTGCCCACATCCATACGGGAGGTACGTTCGGCACGGTCGATACGACCGTGTCGAATCTTCGATTTTTAGCTGAGGTCGTATCGACCTTGCGGAGTGGATAAGATCGTATCGACCGTATTGGTACGACCGATACGGACAGCGAATCTCCGATTTTCTGCTCTTCATGATGGACCGTCGAAAGCAATCTCCGAATGGGCGCTGATCTTCTGCTACAGCTCCACGCTCCAGGATCTGCTATAGCAGTAGCTTGTACAGCTGCTTGTTCATGTGTGCTGGTTTTGTCAATTGAATGCCATACTGCATCATCAATCTCCCCCTTGGCATTTTGACAAAACCCCTTCATAGATGATTTAATGTTTCGATTGATCCTCCTCCGGTCCCTCGATTCCCCCTGCTCTTTTCTTTCTCCCCCTTTTTGGAACATATGCCAAGAGGGAATGGGTCTCGGACTGGCTTAAGGACCCAAAGCACAGTGACCCAGATAGGATCTCAAGTCTTCAAATCTAACTGCATCCAAAGGCTTGGTGAAGATGTCTGCAAGTTATTTGTCGGTCACAATGTGCTGAAGAGCAATGATCTTCTTCTCTACCAGATCTATTATGAAGTGATGCCGAATATCAATGTGTTTGGTTCTGCATTGCTGAACTGGGTTCTTGGAGATGCCGATAGCACTCATGTTGTCACAGTAGAGGACCGTTTCACCCTGATTGAGGCCATACGCAGCCAATATCTGCTTCATCCAAATCATCTGCGCACAGCAACTTCCTGCTGCAATGTACTCTGCCCCAGCCGTGGACAGGGAGATGCTTTTTTGTTTTTTACTAAACCAGAATACCAGGTTATTTCCCAGGAAGAAGCAACCTCTAGAGGTGCTCCTCCTATCCTCAGCGCAACCTGCCCAGCCTGCATCACTATTATCCAACCAGATTTGCATTTGTATTCTTAGTATACCACAAGACATAGTTTACAGTACCTCCAATATACCAGATGATTCTTTTAACCAGCTGCAAGTGACTCTATTTAGAAAAGGCTTGAAATCTTGTACATACTCTTACTGCAAAAGAGATGTCGGGCCTACTAGCAGTCAGATACAGCAGGCTACCAATCATACTTTTGTAGATAGCCTGATTTACTTCCACCCCGTTTTCATCTTTGACGGCTTTGATATGGGTGGCAGCTGGTGTTCGTTTGTGACTGGCGTTATCTAGCTGGAATTTCTTCACCAGGTTCTTGCTATATTTGCTTTGTGCTACAAAGATTCCATCCTCTTTCTGGGAGATTTCCAGTCCGAGGAAACAAGTCAGCGCTCCTACCTTGCTCATTTTGAATTCATTCTGCATGTGATTTACAAACTGCTTTACCAGACGCTGGCACTTCGAGCCAAAGGCAATGTCATCTACATAAATCTGGGCAATGATCACATCTGACTTAGTTCTTTTTACGAAGAGAGTTTTGTCAGTTCCTCCCCTTTCATATCCATGATTTTCAAGGAAGACGGTTGATAGAGCCTAGTTATATGCGCTATTTAGATCTCAGCACTGTGCTTGTTTGCATTATTTTGTGTACAAGATTACTAGTTTCGGTATTTTTGTGTTTCAGGATAAAACAGGAGCATAATCAGATGTGCGCTAACGGACATTTTTAGAGCGCAATGCACGACCTACGGAGCTAGCAGCGCAAAACGAGATAGCTGTTTCAGACTACAGTGCGCAAACTGACTGCGCGAAGCAAGTAGCGCAATCAGCGTGCGCAGAATGACAGAGTTTCTAAATATTGATCTCCTAGATTTGGGAAGTTGCTAAAAGTCTCTCGGGCCAAATCTAAGCATTCGTTGGGCTTCAAGACGAGGAGGGAAGCTAGGGTTAGAAGGAGAGAGAGTGCAGATAGAGAGAAGGACACTTAGCAACAAAACACACGAGCTACTTCAGCCAGAATCTGCGCGAACCACCTGCGCCAGCCGAGAACAACAACGCGCAATTGCGCCAACTTGCTACGTTTTCTCTTGCTGCCTTAGTTTTATTTATTATTGCTATGATGTTTGTTTTTAGCATGTCTAGCTAAACACTTTGTATCGATTGGGCATGATTCTATGAAGTATTTCCTTTGAGACTTGTGCTTAATGCTTGGTACATCTACTTATATTAATTCTATGCATATGGGTGAGTTGTGTGAATAAGGGAAGCCTTGAACCGCAATCTTATTCTAATTGCTAGTTATTGTATGTTAAACTAGTTGATAGCTTGACGGTGACAACTAGGAGTAACACACTAGGATAATCAGCTGCTACTATGATAGGATTCGTGGCTGCTTAGACTAGTTTCAGGAATTAATAGCTCATGGACTTTGATCGGAACATGCGCGCACGTTAGGAAGCCTTGATCGGAAACTAACTTAAGTAGAACTGTACTATAGATGTTTAGAGTCGATGATAAGGGATACATTCATAGAGGATTGTCTGTACCGATACTCTTCATAGTCATAGTACTTAAAATCTACTGCCTACGCACGTATCGTGCAATTCTGCTTTCACTATTGTTCATTCGCGCACCTGCGCAACTTAATCACTCACAACCCCAATTTCGTAAGTTGTAGGTTGCTAGCTAGACGAGTCTGCATGCTCCTTGTGGGATCGACCCTGATTTAGCCGCTATACTAAGTGGAGAAAGAAGGATTAATTTGACACGTACAACGATGCGCGATCAAATTTTGGCCCCGTTGCCGGGGAGCAACACAGATAAGTCTTAACTAGTTCAAGTTTTCTTTTACAGTAGCTAGTTATTTCTTTTTATTTTTCGTTGGTGTTTCTGCCAGTACGCAATCAACATCCGCCTGCGCAACCTTGAAACAGTTGCGCTGCGCAGATCATAGTTGCGCACAGACAAGGGCAACAACCTAGTTCATTTTAATTCCGTTTGCTTGAAGTCTAGAACAGGACATGGAGAATAACAGTGTCATCGGCGATAACTTAGGGGACAGAACCCTAGAGGGACCTAATAATGCGAGGGCAGATAACCACGCAACTCGGTTCAGAGAGGAAGTGCAGCGCGAAGTTGAAGCTACGATGGCCGCTGAAGTATATAATGCGCAACCCGCGCAACAGATCGTGCGACGCAGAACAGTGCGCGAGATGTCGGCTCCAATCACAGTCAATCAACCGTGGTGCATAGTGCTTCCACCCGATGGGCATTTTGAACTACGGAGCTCATTCATTCATCATATGCCTAAGTTCCATGGGATGAACAACGAGAACCCAGTCAAGCATGTGCGCGAATTCCTAGTTATCTGCGAGAACATGAAGACCGACGGGGAGAGTGAAGAAGCGCTGAAGCTGAAGGCGTTCCCTTTTTCATTGTGTGATACAGCAAGGCATTGGCTGATGAGCTTACCAGCAGGATCTACTCGCACATGGGAGCAGCTCCAGAAGAAGTTCTTGGATAAGTTCTACCCCGCAGCAAAGATTGCGCTACTCAAGAGGGAATTGGCCGCACCTAGACAGGGCGTAGGAGAGTCACTATCAGAGTACTATGAGCGTTTCAGGGAGCTGGAAGCCAACTGCTATAATCATGGTCTGCCCCAACATGTGCTGATAGAGAATTTCCTGAACGGGCTACAACCAATGGAACTTAGACTGCTGAACGCATGCGCAGGTGGTGATATATGCAACATTTACCGGGAGGATGTATGGCAGATGATCGAGGACTTTGCTGGACAGGTAAGGCATCAATTGACGCTCGAGAACAGTCGTGCGCGCGCTGTGCACCAGGTGGATTCCAGCGCTGAAATTAAGGAAATGAAAGCCATGCTGCAGAAACTGATGAGTGCTAGGCGCGCAACCAATTGCGCAGAAGGTATGCGAGTTCTGTACGTCCACTGAGCACAAAACTGACGCATGTCCCACACTTTTTGAGGAATCAGGAGATGTCAATGCTCTAGGAGGATGGGACAATAGAGGATCGCAGAGGCAGAATCAACCGCGCTTTGGACTGGCCGCAAATGGATTCAGATGGAGGGAGGACAGCAATCCCCAAAGGCAGCCAGCGGAATATCGTGCACCTCAGCAGGCGCAGCATGCATACAACCCACCGTACCGTCGCAATGACGCACCAGCACAGAATAACCAGCAACCGCGGTGCTCCTTAGAAGACATAGTGGGTCAGTTGGCAGACACCGTGCGCAAGAACGATGAAAAATATGACAAGAGGTTTGAGTCAATTGAGAAGCAGTTGTCGTAGATTGCTAACACGGTCTATGAGCTGAAAAAGAGCGATGGCAACCTACCTTTGCAAGTGATCCAAAACCCTAAGGGAGGAGTTGACGCCGTAACGCTGAGGACTGGACGCACAGTTGGGACAGCTCCGACCGCGAAGGAGCCTGCGCAGCCAGTTGCGCAACCCCCAGAGCCAGAACAGCCGGATGCGCAACAAGCCGCGCCAGCTACGAACCAACAGGGGGTGGCGCCAGGTATGATACAATCAGGAGAAAAGAGTACCAGTCATACTAACGCACCTGCACCGTTTCCTGTGCAAGCACCTTTAGCAAGAAAGGAGGCGCTGGACAAGGAGTTATACGAATTATTCAGTAAGGTGGAAATAAACATCCCCCTGATTGAGGCAGTTCGGCAGATTGCCAGATATGCCAAGTTCTTGAAGGAGCTGTGCACAAACAAGAGGAGGAAAGGCGAGTGCGCACAAGTAATGCTTAACGCACATGCATCAGCAACTGTGCAACACAAGGTACCATCTAAATACCGGGATCCAGGTACGTTCACCATACCGTGCACCTTAGGTAAGACCACGGTAAGCAACTACATGATTGATCTCTGTGCATCTATAAATGTGCTTCCTTACTCCTTGTATGTGTCATTGCACCTTGGTCCACTAAAGCCTGCAGGTCTCACCATCCAATTAGCAGATCGGTCGTGCAAACAACCAACGGGCATGATAGAGGACGTTCTTGTCCGAGTAGGAGAGCTAGTGTTCCCAGCAGATTTCTACGTCTTGGAAATGGAGGGTGAGCCGAGCAGGGGAAGCGCGCAAATCCTACTGGGCAGACCATTTCTGATGACAGCGCGCACAAAGATAGACGTATGGAAAGGCACGCTCTCAATGGAGGTAGATGGCGAGGAGATTCACTTTAACATTTTCAAGGGGATGCAGCACCCTCATTAGGACGCCACAGTGCACGCATTAGACAGTATGGACGACTTGGTTGCGCATGCACAATGTGCGTGCGCAACAGGGGAGCCTGCGCCAATGGCACAGACAGAGTTGGAGGAACAAGATGATAAGCTGAGCAGCACAGAACCAGTGTCCAGACAGGTATGTGATCTGGTTAATGTTTGCACTACTAATAAAATCCTGCCTTCTATTGAACAGGCACCCAAGGTTGAGCTGAAGCAATTGCCCGAGCACTTAAAGTACATCTTCCTGGGCAATGAGGACACCCTGCCTGTCATTATAAAGAAAGGATTAGAGGAGGAGCAGGAGGCGCGATTACAAGAGGTGTTGTGCAAGAACCAGCGCACCATAGGATGGACATTGGCTGACCTGCGCGGAGTAAGCCCTGATGTGTGCATGCACAGAATTCTGTTGGAAAATGATGCCAAACAATCCAGGGAACCTCAGCGCAGTCTGAATCCGATTATGATGGAGGTAGTACAGAAGGAGATCCTGAAGCTCCTTGACGCAGGTGTAATATACCCGATTTCAGATAGCAAGTGGGTGAGTCCAGTGCACGTTGTGCCAAAGAAAGGAGGCATCACAGTAGAGGAGAATGCGCAGGGCGAGCTAGTTCCCAAGCGCATACAGACTGGATGGCGCATGTGCATTGATTACAGGAAGCTAAACGCAGTCACGCGCAAGGATCATTTCCCGCTACCATTCACGGACCAGATGCTCGACCGGTTGGCGGGAAAGCCACACTTTTGCTTCTTGGACGGTTACTCAGGGTACAATCAGATCCCTATTGCTGCGGAGGATCAGGAGAAGACAACCTTTACCTGCCCATTCGGTACCTTTGCGTTCCGGCGCATGTCGTTTGGGCTGTGTAATGCGCCAGGTACGTTCCAACGCTTAGTCATGAGCATTTTCTCTGATATGATTGGTTTATGTATTGAGGTATTCATGGATGACTTCACTGTGCATGGTGAGACGTTTGATGCATGTTTGGATAATCTTGATAAGGTCTTAGCGCGCTGCATTACCAAGAACCTAGTTCTCAATTATGAAAAATGTCACTTTATAGTGTCACATGGTGTAGTACTAGGACATATCGTCTCGCAGGAAGGAATTAAGGTCGATAAAGCAAAAATTGATCTTATCTCAAATCTGCCTTATTCCACTAATGTGCGCGACGTTAAGTCGTTTCTTGGGCATGCAGGGTTCTTTAGGCGCTTTATTAAAGATTTTTTGTAAAATA
This sequence comes from Umbilicus rupestris, assembly GCA_963678935.1. Lineage (NCBI taxonomy): Eukaryota > Viridiplantae > Streptophyta > Magnoliopsida > Saxifragales > Crassulaceae > Umbilicus > Umbilicus rupestris. Next base: position 3,296,095 of record OY787617.1, read on the forward strand.
TGTATCCCATTGTCTAACCTCCTTCAAAAGGATGTGTGCTTTGAGTTCACTGATGAGTGTAGGAATGCTTTTGATAAGTTAAAAGATGCGCTGACCAGTGCGCCAGTGATGCGCGCACCAGACTGGAACCTACCATTTGAGCTGATGTGCGATGCTAGTGACTACGCTGTAGGCGCAGTACTTGGCCAGCGCGTGGATAAGAGGCCGCATGCTATCTATTATGCGTCGCGCACACTGGACACTGCGCAGAGGAACTACACCACGACCGAGAAGGAACTTCTGGCAATCGTTTTTGCGCTGGAGAAGTTCCGTGCATATGTTTTGGGCGCTAAAGTCACTGTCTACACTAACCACGCTGCTATCCGCTACCTGATGTCCAAGAAAGAGACTAAGCCGCGCCTGATGCGCTGGTTGCTGCTGCTCCAAGAGTTCGATTTAGAGATCAAGGATAAGAAGGGAACGGAAAACACGGTAGCTGATCACCTAAGCAGGATAGTGAAGGAAGAGGAGCCAGGGCAGATCACGGAGACATTCCCTGACGAGCACCTGATGGCGCTGAACGGTAAGGTACCATGGTGTCAGTGCACAGGAAATATCTCAGCGCGCAACGAGATGCCACAAACACCTATACTGGTAGACGAAGTGTTCGATTTGTGGGGAATTGACTTCATGGGGCCGTTTCCGCCATCTTGTGGATACGAGTACATACTAGTTGCGGTGGACTATGTCTCGAAGTGGGTCGAAGCTAAGGCCACGCGCAAGGATGATGGTACACGATTGTTGAGTTTTTAAGAACTAACATTTTCTGCAGGTACGGAGTGCCTAAGGCAATAATCAGCGACCAGGGGACGCACTTCTGCAACAGAATAGTGGCGCAAGTACTAAAGCATTATGACGTCCACTGCATACCATCCTCAAACGAATGGCCAGGCCGAGGTTTCCAACAGAGAGATCAAGCGCATTCTGGAGAAAATCGTGAGACCTTCGCGCAAAGACTGGAACCAGCGGCTGGAAGATGCACTTTGGGCATACAGGACTGCGCACAAGACACCGATTGGGACTTCACCATTTCGGTTGGTGTACGGAAAGGCGTGCCACCTACCGGTTGAGTTCGAGCACAAGGCAACTAGCTCGCCCTGCGCATTCTCCTCTACTGTGATTCCTCCTTTCTTCGGCACAATGTGCACTGGACTCACCCACTTGCTGTCCGAGATTGGGTAAATGACTCCTGCGTCAAGCAGCTTCAGGATCTCCTTCTATACCACCTCCATCATATTCGGATTCAATCTGCGCTGAGGTTCCCTGGATGGTTTGACACCATCTTCCAATAGAATCCTGTGCATGCATACGTCCGGGCTCACTCCGCGCAGGTCAGCAAGTGTCCATCCTATAGCGCGCTGGTTCTTGCGCAGCACTTCTTGTAATTGTGCCTCCTGCTCCTCGTCTAATCCTTTCTTTATGATTACCGGCAGGGTGTCCTCATTTCCCAAGAATATATATTTGAGGTGCTCAGGGAGTTGCTTCAGCTCGACCTTGGGTGCCTGTTCAATAGAGGGCAAGATTTTATTAGCAGTGCAGGCATTACCTACATCGTGTACCTGTCTGGATATTGGTTCAGCACTGCTCAGCTCATCCTCATGCGCCTCCATCTCTGCCTGTGTCAGCGGCTCAGGTCCTTCTGTTGAGCTCGCACATTGCACATCTGCAACCAAGTCATCTATGCTGTCCAACGCGTGCACTGTGGCGTCCTCATGAGGGTGCTGCATCATCCCTTTAAATATGTTAAAGTGAATTTCCTCGCCATCGACTTCCATTGAGAGCGTACCCCTCCACACGTCTATCTTTGTGCGTGCTGTCATCAGAAATGGTCTGCCCAATAGGATCTGTGCACTTCCTTTGCTCGACTCACCCTCCATCTCTAAGACGTAGAAATCTGCTGGGAACACCAGCTCCCCTACTCGGACGAGGACGTCCTCTATCATGCCCGTCGGTTGTTTGCACGACTGATCCACTAGTTGAATGGTGAGACCTGCAGGCTTTAGTGGACCAAGGCGCAATGACGCATACAAGGAATAGGGAAGCACATTTATAGATGCGCCTAAGTCAATCATGCAGTTACTTACTGTGGTCTTACCTAAAGTGCATGGAATGGTGAACTTACCTAGATCCCGGCATTTAGGTGGTACCTTATGTTGCACGATTGATGAGGCTTGTGCATTTAGCATTACTTGTGCGCACTCGCCTTTCCTCCTCTTGTTTGTGCACAGCTCCTTTAAGAACTTGGCGTACCTAGGGATCTGCCGAACTGCTTTAATAAGGGGAATGTTTATTTCCACCTTACTGAATAACTCGTAGAGTTCTTTATCAACCGCTTCTTTCCTAGCCAGTGGTGCCTGCACAGGAAAAGGTGCAGGTATGTTAGTACGATTCATGTCTTTGTCTTTCGATTGCGCCATACCTGGCGCCTCGCCCTGCTGGTTTGTGGCTTGTGTTGCTGGTTGCGCATCTGGCAGTGCTGGCTCTGGAGCTTGCGCAATTGGTTGCGCGGGCGCCTCTGCGGTCCGCTCTGTTCCTATTGTGCGCCCAGTCCTCAGTGTCACTGCGTTAACTCCTCCCTTGGGATTCTGAATCACTTGCGAAGGCAGGTTGCCATCGCTCTTTTTCAGCTCATACACCGTGGTAGCGATCTGTGACAGCTGCTTTTCAATGGACTCGAACCTCTTGTCATACTTCTCATCATTCTTGCGCACTGTGTCTGCTAGCTGGCCCACGATATCTTCTAAGGATCGCCGCGGTTGTTGGAAATAAACAGCTTGGCAACAGTCTTGGCAACTTCCAAATCCTACGGTGTTCAAGATTTGGAAACACCACTATCCTGCGCATGGCTCACTGCGCACGTTGGTTCGCGCAGTTGGTTGGCGCACCGCAGTCTGAAACTGCCACCTCCTATCCTGTTTGCACTGCTAGCTCCGCAGGCCGTGTGTTGCGTTCCTTAAATGCGCCTATTAGCGTGTATCCGACTTCGGCCCTTGTTTTGTCCTGGAATACAAGAACACCGGAAACTAGTAATCTTGTACACAAAATAATGCAAACAAGCACAGTGTTAAGATCTAAATAGTGCGTATAAATAGGCTCTATCAAGTACCGAGCGGTAACTGCCAAGGAAGATGGGTCATTGGAATGGTGTTACCGGCTGCAGGCTGCTAGGGCACCGAGGCACGCAGCAATCAGAGGAGCGCCCACAGAGAGTAGTGCGCGGCAAGAGGAAGCTGTTGCTGAGGAGGAAATGGAGAATGTGGAGGCACAGTCATGCCGCCAGCTGGGCGCATGAGGACGCGCGCTCAGACTGGAGCGCGCGCGCGAGCGAGTGGACCGCCAGGGGAAGTTGTCACCATTGACATCAGAGACTCTCCCCCGCGCGCGCCGGCGAAGTGGCGCAGACAGGATTCTGAGGAGGCGCCAGCCCCAATCACTCACACCCCCCAGTTTTCGTAAGTGCAGGTTACTAGTTAAAGCTAATCTACTTGCTCCCTGTGGATTCGACCCTGACTTAGCCGCTGTACTAAGTGGAGAAGGAAGGAATAAATTTGACGCGCACAACGACGCGCTATCAATCTCTCATACCATGCTCTAGGAGCCTGTTTAAGCCCATACAGAGCTTTCTTTAGCTTATACACATGCTCCGGGTGATGAGGGTCTTCAAATCCTTTAGGCTGACCTACATAAACTTCTTCAGAAAGATACCATTCAGAAATTGACTCTTGACATCCATTTGATACAGCTTAAATCCGAGGAAGCATGACATGGCCAGGAGCAATCTGATGGCTTCAATTTGGGTGTACCCTTGTGCAACCGGTCTGGCTTTATTCTTTTTGATGTTTCCTTTCTCATCAGTCTTGTTCTTGAAGATCCACTTGGTGCCTATGATGTTTATTCTTTTGGTCTGGCAACTAAGTCCCACACATCGTGTCTCTTGAACTCAGCTAGTTCTTCCTGCAATGCTATCATACAGTATTCGTCGCCCATGGCTTCTTTGAAGTTCTTTGGTTCTGTACATGACAAAAAACAGGTGTTGCATATAGACAGACAGGTTTTGAGATGTGAGTCACTTCTAGTTCTTCTTCCTTCTGTCGGGTCTCCAATCACGTTAGTTAGGGAATGATTTCTCTGAATCTTCTTTGGGGGTTGGCTTGATGTTTTGGGACGGATTTCACTATCCTGTTCTTCATCCAGGCTATCAACATGTTCATATAGGCTTTCTACATCAGAGTCTACTATAGCATCCTCTGGTGCAGAGGCTTGTTTATTTCTATTCTGTCTCAAGGGTGCAACTTTAGTGCTTGAGTCTTCTTCATCTAGGCCAGTGGGAGTTGCTTCTTCAACATCATTGACGACTACATTAATGGATTCCATCATGATCGGTGGGATTCCCGACCGATTCTCGCTTGCATTTATTGGTTGTTTTCGTTCGTTTTGTGTATTATTGGTCTTTATATACTTTCTTTCTTATTTCAGGACAAATCAGCTCAGGCGCCATGGAAAGCAAGGTTAGAAACAATTGTGTGCAAAAGCGCCGAGGAAGATCTCAAATCATCCCTAGCCCGTATCACCCGTACTGCTCGTATCCATACGGGAGGTACGTTCGGCACGGTCGATAAGACTGTGTCAAATCTTCGATTTTCAGCTGAGGTCGTATCGACCGTGCGGAGTGGATAAGATCCGGTCGTATCGACCATATTGGTACGACCGATACGGACAGTGCAGTAATTTTACACAGAATTTTAATCGTTGAAAGGGAGGAAGAAAAGAAAGGAGAAAAAAAGTACGAAAAAAGACTTGGAGGAGGACGAAGGAGAGAAGGGAAGAAGGAACAAAAGAGGTGTTTCGATCCTTAAGTTACTCTAGTGCGTGGTTGTAATCGTTTGTTTTCATTAGAGAATTTGACTCGTAACTCGATTTCTATCTATGAAAGCAATGAAAACCTTTTCCATGTATCATGAGTAATCTACTTCGTTCCAAGGTTTGATGAATCTTGTCTAGTGTGTTCAAAAAGTATTGTGATGATGTTCTAAATGAAAGTTTAGGTGGATGATTGATGGATTACGGTTTACTCAAGTGTGTTAAGTTATTCATGCTAGATGTTTGAAAGAATGCCAACATGAAATCCGTTTTAACTTCAGTACGTTATTGAGAGATACATACTTAGAAAAGACGAGAGTATTGATCTTATTGACATACGAAAGTAGCGTAAAGAGATAAATTAGAGGTTAGGTAAGCTTAATCAGAACTCTTTTACTAATCATCATAACGATGGTTTGTGATCAGTGGAGGATGTTAGAGCGAATCAACATATTGAAAGATTGAGATTCGGCGTCCGTAATAGATTGATATTCGAAATTGAGCGAAAGCTAGTTTAGAAGATTGATCTATACATTACCTCTATAGTCTTCAATCATCCATTCATCTTTGTCACTTTATTAAAAAATACTAGGCAAGTGAAATCAACCTTGGAATCTTCTCGAAATTTGGCAATTGAATCTTAGCTTGCTCGTCTTAGTTTAAATCAATATAGAAAATCAATACACGAATCGAGATAGCTAAACAGAAACTAGATTTTACATAGTGCATAAGCTTAGTTTGCTCCTTGGACGACCCGAAATACTTCGGTTTGCAAATTGTTTTTTTGACCTGCATTGGAACTTCATATCCACTGAATTTGGAGTACAAAAAATATTACACGTCAAAATGGCGCCGTTGCCGGGGAGTAACGAGTTCGCTTGTCATTAGATTAAATCTAGCGAATCATTTAGACTACTCATTTCATATTTCAGTACTTTTATTTTCCTTATCCCACTTGTGCTTTCACGGTTATTTTTGTTTGTGATACATTTAAGGGTTCTCTATTGTTTGGATGCAAACCCGGTCAAAGAGCCGAATCAACAAGAAAAAGAATCCAGAATTGAGTCACTTAACTCCTCCTGTAGCAACCAGTAGCAGGAGTAAGTCAAAGAAAACCGTCACCTAGGGAGAATAAGACACCAGAAATGGAACAACAAAGGAATAATGCGAATGATCCTCCTCGAGAAGAACTTATTCCAAAGATGTCGGACTTGCCTGATCAAGGTAGATATCAGCGACGAGAGGTACAGGGAGAACCAAGAGCTATGAGGGATTACACATTCCCAACCATGACCACGTTACAATCACCAATTACATACCAAGCAGTGACTGCCAACAATTATGACATAAAACCGGCGCTGCTGGCCTTGGCTTCCGAATGAAAACCCAAGCGCCCACCTGAATTCATTTCTTCAGTTGCTGAATACATTCAGGATCAATGGAGTTTCAAGAGATGCGGTTTGTCTCAGAGTTTTCCCGTTCTCACTAGCGGGAAAAGCAAAGGAATGGCTGTGGAGCCATAAACCCAGAACTTTCAGTACTTGGGATGACATGGCTCAGGCGTTCTTGACTCAGTATTTTTCGCCTGGGAAAACAGCTATATACAGACCCAACATCAGCAACTTTGGGCAAAAGCAAGGTGAGACCTTGTATGAAGCTTGGGAACGCTTCAAGGGTTTATTGAGGACATGCCCACATCATGGTTTGCCCAAGTAGCTTGTCATTCAATCATTTTATAACAGGTTGGACTATGATGTGCGAGCTACTGTTGATCAAGGAGCTGGAGGATCTCTTATGGATCACACACCAGGATGGTCAAAGAATTATTGAGAAGATGTCCAACAATGCTCACAGATGGACAAGTGAGAGATCCAACCCACGAAAGCATTCCAACACTCAGTCAACCTTTGCTGTGGACGCAAACGACGCTATTAGAGCATTGTCTAAGAAGTTTGATACCTTGATCACTTCCATTGGAAACTTCAATGCAAATCAGGTCGGTAGTTCTTCGTCGGCAAGACGGTGTGAGATTTGTGCATCATTAGATCCATGATTCAACCTATTGTCCACTCACAATGCCTCTAGAGGATGGAATCAGCAACGAAGATGTTAACTTCATGGGTCGACAAAATGTAGGTGCTTATGGACCAAGCGCGAATCCCGCTTATCATCCTAGAAATCGAAACCATCCGAACTTCTCCTACAAAACCCAAGAACCTACCCCTCCTGGATTTCAACCTAGACAGTATCAAAGCAACCAAAGATTTCAACCAAACCAAGAAAATCAAAATTTTGCTCTGAACAATCAGCAGGGGCAAGGGAATTATAATAGAAGACAAGGACCGGTGAGATACTAGAACAACTATCAAAACCAACCTTTTCAAGGGCACCAAGCACAAGCACCGCCTCAAACTTCTTCGAGTAACTCTAATCCCACCATGGAGGCCATCCTTGCTCAACTTGTAGCGGGTCAAGAGAAGTTGAATGCAAGAATTGATGAACTTGCCATTCACAACAAACATTTGGAAACATAGACTGCACAACAGGCAGCTTCTTCATCAAGATCACATGGTAAGCTCCCTTCAAAGCCGGATATGGGTAATAATGAATCTTGTAGCGCCATCACTACAAGAAGTGGTATAGTGATAGACCCCGCTAACGCTAGAACGCGTGCCTCCAAACCAAAGGTGGTCTTGGACGAGAAATCGGAGAAGGAGAAGGATGCAGCTGCTGAACCTGATGTAGAAGAGGTTGAACCCACACCGGTTGAGAGAGATGTAGCTATCGAGGTACCGGTATATAAGCCTAAAGTGCCATTTCCACAAAGGCTAGCTAAGAGCAACAAGGAAGCACACTTCAAGAGGTTCTCGGATATGCTAACAAAGCTTCAGGTAACGCTGCCCTTCACAGAGGTAATCTCTCAAGTCCCTACTTACGCAAAATTTTTAAAAGATATCATTTCTCAAAAGCGTAGGATTGATGAGCATGAAAGCGTTGCATTGAATGAGATATGTAGTGCTGTAGTTCAAAATGCATTACCTAAGAAGTTCGGAGATCCGGGTAGTTTTGCCATCCCTATCAATATTGGTAATGTTATTATCGAGCGGGCACTATGTGATCTAGGAGCGAGCATTTCTCTTATGCTTTATTCACTTTGCAAAAAGTTAGATCTTGGTGAACTTACTCCTACATCTATTTGTTTGAGATTGGCGGATCGTTCTTCAAGATTTCCTAAAGGAGTTCTTAAAGACGTTCCCATTAGGGTAGGGAATTTCTATATTCCCGTTGACTTTATTGTTTTAGAGATGGAGGAGGATAAGGAGGTACCGATCATTTTAGGTAGATCACTTCTAGCTACTGCTGGAGCCGTGATCGATGTTAGACATGGATCACTTGTGTTGCATATTGGTGATCAAGGGATTGCATTTAGTCTAGAAAAGTCATGCAAGACACCATGCTCATCATTTGATTGCAATCGTATTAGCTCATATGATTTGATAGATCATTGCATTTTATCTTCATCTAACCCTTTAAGTTTTGAATATACTAATGAGTATAGCATGAGGGCTATCGATTTGGGAGAAGGCAGCACGGATGAGGATAAGGTAAGGAGTTTTGCAAGGTAGAGCTCAAAGCCATACTGGCAAGCCTAAGGTATGAATTCCTTGATGAAAATTCAGCGTATCCGGTGATTGTGAATTCTGCTTTGAATGAGGATGAGACCTCCAGGTTGTTGCATGTTCATAGGAAGTATAAGAGAGCTTTGGGATATTCAATTGATGATCTTACCGGTATTAGTCCTAGTATTTGCATGCATAGGATGGCTAATGAATGGGATGAATTGATACCTACACGAACCGTTACTGGTTGGCGTATGTGTATTGATTATCGTAGGTTGAATAAAGCCACAAAGAATGATCACTTCCCTCTTCTGTTTATTGATCAAATGCTAGAGAGATTAGCTAATCATAGCTTCTTCTGCTATCTTGATGGATACAGTGGGTTTTTCCAATTACCCATTCACCCACAAGATCAGGAGAAGACGACTTTTACTTATCCTTATGGGACCTTCGCTTATCGGCAAATGCCATTTGGACTTTGTAACGCCCCTGCAATTTTCAAAGATGCATGATGGCAATCTTCTCTGCTCTTATAGAAATAGAGATGGAAGTTTTTATGGACGAATTCTCGGTATACGAGTCCTCTTTTGATCATTGCCTTCTTAACCTTTCCCATATTCTTGAGAGATTGAGACTGATTTAGTGCTTAACTGGGAAAAGTGTCATTTTATGGTGCAAGAGGGTATAGTCTTGGGACATATGGTTTCCAACCGAGGGATAGAAGTAGATCCAACTAAGATAGAGGTCATAGCTAAACTTCCACCTCCTAGGGATGTTAAGGGGATTAGGAGTTTTCTAGGTCATGCTGGGTTTTATAGGCGTTTCATTAGGGACTTTTCAAAGATAGCTAGACCCCTCACTAATCTTCTATGCCATGATGTTGATTTTCATTTTGATGATGCTTGTTTTGAATCCTACACTAGGTGAAATTCAAAACACCTCTGAGTTACAGTTTGTGTACAAGCAGTTGCTACAGCACACTCTTGAATACCTAAATCTAATGCAGCAAGATAGAACAAGGAACAAAGGTTTGTTCACCCAGTTCGGCCAATCATCCTACGTCTCGGAAGGGCTGAACTCGAACCCTTAATTCACTAGTTTCTCAGGTCCACAGTACAACACGGTTCGACGCACGACACCTATGTTACCTGACCTAAACTAGTCACACAATCAGAACAAACTCTGACTTGTGTATTGCACACCTACAGACTTGAAATAATTCAAAATAGCTACAACTCTGATCCCACAGACTCAGCCTATTCTAAATAGCTCAATGTTATCTGCAAGTTGCTAAAGCACCTGCTGTAGCACACAGCTGGTAACAAAACAGTCCGCGTCGCTCCAAGCCTTCGGCTAGCCGATCGAACCTCTCCACGAGCGCTGCACACTCTGGAGCACTCCCCCTCACTCAGTGACCACCTGTCACTAGTGAGTTTAGCCGACCAGTCACTTGACCGAGTTCGTCCACTCGTCAATACCTCCGCGGCCTCCCTTGATCAATCAACAAGCAACCACTGCTCTGAATTGGCTTTTTGATCAAGCTGTGATCACACTCTGCGCTCACGCTCTACTCTCGGTGATGATCGAAGATCCTGTCGCACTTGAATTCTATCCTCACCGTATTTTGTGTACGCTCTCTTATTTTCTCTCTTCACTTCGATGCCCTTGACGCTCTGAGCAGCCTCTTTTAAATAGGAACACCCAGTTCCACCATTCACAGTTTTAGCAATTTCCTCCAAATCACAATATCTCCTAATTTGTAAGAGATTAGATTTGATTTGCAAATCTAATCTTCTACAAACAAATCTTCTCTGCCATCTGGGAATCTCCACTGGAATATTCTCTCTGAGTATTTAGGAACTCCCTTGATGCTAATGGATGCACTGCCAAGCTTCTTCTGCGAAGATCCGAGCTGCTGCTGACGAACGGATGCTACAGCTTTCTGAACCAGCTCTGGCTATAGCAACAGCTTGTTCAGCCACTTGTTCACTAGTGCTGGTTTTGTAAAGACTGCCATACTACATCATCAATCTCCCCCTTGGCATTTTGACAAAACCCTTGGCCACAGATAAAGTCTTCCATGAAAACAAATATAAAACTACTTAATAACAGTTTCAAAGTAAAAGTAAGTTGTGGCCACACTCGGCTTTTGCATATCCACGTAGGGCTTGAAAAAAACCATCTAGAGAGTTCAGTTCATCTGGCCTTCATTTACTCTCCCCCTTTTTGACACAAATGCTCACGTCCCTGGAGCAGGCCCTTGCTCCTCCGGATATTCCAAGTCCTTGAGCATGCTTCTAATTTTGGCACGTCTGGCATCCCTTCGTTTGGCTTCAGTGTCCAGCATGTACAGCTCTGTCTTGAGGTGGTTTACAATCATTGCATGGAGAGTTGCTTGAATAGCAGGGGCAGGGGAAGAACTTCCTCACTAGAGTGTGGATCAGAAGGGGCAACCAGAAGCGGGTCTTCTTGGGCAATGTCAACTGCGTGCTTCCCTTTGAAGAGCTTGTGATCTACTGTAAAAACCTGCTGCTCTTCGGACAATCCTTCAGTAATCTCTCCTAACTCTGGATGCTGAGAGACCATCATTCCATAAATCAGGGATGGCAGCATAATGGGCTTGCTAGAGGAAGCACTGCCAGCATGAGCAGCAAGTTGGGGAAACATCATACTACCCAAGCTGATTCTTCTTCTTTTCCCAATCGAGTGTAAAAGGTTAGCAAAGGATCTGCTAACCTTTCCCCTATGAGAGCTGGGGATCCATTTCCTAATGCCCAAGTTGTACAACAGAGCATTTTTGGAGGTGAGTTCCGCAGCACTGAGATTTGGTCCACCCCAAGACATGCACACTCCTCTCGTGAGAACCTTGGCCAACACCTCTTTCTTGACATTTGTAGGCTCTCTGGCATCACTGTCTATTTCAAAAAATTCATCTATCTTCTCAGGGGTGATTACTACCTTCTTACCCCGTACCCAACTCTTCCCAAAATCATCTCCTTCTTCCTCACCAAATTTTTCTTCCATGTTGACTATGAATTCCCTAACTAGTGATATATTGAATTTTTAAGGGTAAGTCAGGGACTTGAGTAGGTTTACCTCAGTTAGGAGCTGGATGATAGCTGCACATTTTTATTTGTCCAGGTTCAGTCTCTTCTCTGTAACAATGTGCTTCCTCTCCAAAAAGCACCATGATTGAGAGGCATGCCTGTTTCTGAACCATACTCCCCCTATAGTGACTGCAACAGTGTCAGCAAGAACAGTTCTTCTCTCAGAAGGTTCACCTACAGCATCCTCTTCACTAGACTCCTCCTCTTCCTTGCTGGAATCAGGGATGATGATTGGAGCTTTTCCTTTGTCAGAAAATGGAGGAGGATGTGCTGCAGCAGCTTCTTGGTCAGGAAGATCTGCGTCAACCTGCTCACCTTCTCCTTCTATGCTAGGGGACGTGACAAGGGTTCTGCAGGACTCTTCACCCTTTTGACCGGCTGTAGTAACCTCTGCAGCTTGTACTCCCCTTGAGCCTTCTTCGAGCACTGCCTCTTCAGTCACCACTGCTGCGCTGGTTGCAGGCTCCTCGTCATAGACCAGTTGATAGAGCCTAGTTATACACGTTATTTAGATCATAACCCCTTGCTTATTTGCAATATTTTATGGGCAAGATTACTCGTTTCCAATGTTTTTGTATATCAGGTCAGAACGAGCCCCTGAGTCGGATACGCGCTAACAGGCAGCGTTCTAGGAGTGAAAGATCAGCCTGTGGAGCTAGCGGCGCAAACAAAAGAAGAGATGGCGAAAGACAGCAGAGGTGCGCTACCCGATTGCGCCGACCAATGCTGTGCGCCAAGCGCAAAATCCCAGTGACCAGATTTGGAAGCTGCCAAAAGATGAACCTCCTGAGTAGTATAAGAAGAAAGAGAGTCTAGGGTTTCAAGGAGTTCGAAAGACTGCTGTTCCAGAGGCACCAGAGGACGCAAGGAGGCACTGTGCAGCAGGACTGGAAAACACACGGACCTGTTGAGAGGATTTGCGCCAGCCGACTGCGCCAGCCGAGAAGACAAACTGCACGCTCTGTTTGCTACCGTTTTCCCCGATACATTAGATGTTATCTTACTATTTTATGATGTTTACCACTAGCATGTCTAGCTAAACACTTAGTGTTGGTCGGGCATGAATCTGTGAGGTATTCCTTTGAGACTTGAGCTTAATGCATAGTTTATTTACTTGTATTAATTCTGTGCGTATTGAGACAGTTAGTTGCATAAGTAGGGGAAGCCTTGAACCGCAAACTTGCCTGTGTAGCTCGCTTGTCACATGTTAAACTAGTCGCATGCGTAGGGGAAGCCTTGAACCGCAAACTTACCGTGACAATTAGGAGTAACGAGTTAGGGTAGGCAGCTGCTACTGTGACAGGATTCGCAGCTGTTTAACCTAGTTCTAAGGATTAATAGCACATGAACTTTGAACGGAACATGCGCATGTGTTAGGAAGCCTTTACCGGACACTAACCCAAGTAAAACACAAGCTATAGACGTTTAGAGTCGATGATAAGGAATGCATTCACAGAGGATTGTCTGCCCAATACTTCTCATAAATATAGTACTTCATCTCTACTGCTTGCGCACGTCTAGTGCAATTTCCCGCGTTACGATATTTGCTGTTACTCGCGCATCGCGCAAAACCCCCAATCGCTCATGAAACCCCCGTTTTCTTAAGTGTAGGTTACTAGCTGAGACTCACTGATTGCTCCCTGTGGAGATCGACCCTTACTTAACCGCTGTACTAGTGGGAGAGGAAGGAATTATATTTGACGCGCACAACGACGCGCGATCAAATTTTGGCGCCGTTGCCGGGGAGCAACACAGCTAAGTTTTAGCTAGCTTACATTTCTCATTTTAGTAACTAGCTATTTCATTTTGTTTTGATTTCTCGTTGTTGTTTCTGACAGCGCACAATTACATCAGCCTGCGCAACCTTGAAACAGTTGCGCTGCGCAGATTCTAGTTGCGCACTGACAGACGCAACAACTTCGTTGCCATTTAATTTCGTTTCTTGAGTTTGGATCAGGACATGGAGGATAACAGTGTGGTTGGAGATAACCTGGGAGACAGAACCCCAGAGGAAGCAAGGGCGCATAACCGCGCAGCCCTATTCAGAGAGGAAGTGCAGCGCGAGGTTGAGGCAAGGAGGGCCGCTGAAGTGTATCATGCGCCGCCCGTGCCACAAGTCGCGCGACGCAGAACAGTGCGCGAGATGTCGGCCCCTATCACTGTTAACCAGCCATGGTGCATCGTGCTTCCACCTGGCGGTCACTTCGAGCTAAGGAGCTCACTCATCCATCACATGCCCAAGTTCCACGGAATGAACAATGAAAATCCAGTCAAGCATGTGCGGGAGTTCCTGGTCATTTGCGAAAACATGAAGACCGAAGGGGAAAGCGATGAAGCGCTAAAAATGAAGGCATTTCCATTCTCACTAAATGATACAGCTAGACACTGGCTAATGAATTTACCTGCAGGATCTATTCACACATGGGAGCAGCTGCAGAAGAAATTCTTAGACAAATTTTATCCAGCAGCAAAGATTGCGCTGCTCAGAAGGGAATTGGCCGCGCCAAGGCAAGGCGCAGGGGAGTCTCTGTCAGAATACTACGAGCGTTTCAGGGAGCTAGAAGCCAACTGCTACAATCACGGGCTTCCCCAGACTGTGCTGATAGAGAACTTTCTGAATGGACTGCTGCCCATGGAGCTGCGACTACTGAATGCGTGCGCAGGAGGGGACATTTGCAACATGTACCCGGAGGATGCATGGCAGCTGATAGAAGATTCTGCTGGGCAGGTAAGACATCAATTAACACTCGAAAGTAGTCGTAATCGTTCTGTGCATCAGGTAGAGGCAAGCGCTGAGATCAAAGAAATGAAGGCCATGCTACAGAAGCTGATGAGTGCGCAGAGCGCACAACCAGTTGCGCCAAAGGTATGTGAATTCTGCAGGTCCACTGAGCACAAGACAGACGAGTGCCCAACACTTTTTGAAGAAACTGGAGATGTGAATGCCCTTGGAGGATGGGACAACAGAGGACCGCAGAGGCAGAATCAGCCGCGCTTTGGGCTTGCTGCAAATGGTTTCAAATGGAGAGAAGAGAACAATTTCCAGAGGCAGCCCATTGATCAGCGCGCACCACAGCAGACGCAACAAGCTGCACCCTACAATCCACCGCATCGCCGCACAGACGCACCAGCGCAGAACCATCAGCAACCAAAGCGATCCTTGGAAGATATCATGGGGCAGTTAGCAGACACAGTGCGCAAGAATGACGAAAAGTATGACAAGAGGTTCGAATCCATAGAAAAGCATCTATCACAAATTGCAACCACGGTGTATGAGCTGAAAAAGAGCGATGGCAACCTGCCTTCGCAAGTGATTCAGAACCCTAAGGGAGGAGTTAATGCAGTAACACTGAGGACTGGGCGCACAGTGGGAACAGAGCAGACCGCGCAGGCGCCCGCGCAACCAGTTGCGCAAGTCCCAGATTCAGCAGCTCAGAGTGCGCAACCAGAGCCAGAGGCGCAATCGGAAGCGCCAACCACGAACCAGCAGGACAATGCGCCAGGTATGTCTCACTCGAAAAACAAGGACAAAAATTGTACTAACATACCTGCTCCTTTCCCTGTGCAGGCACCACTGGCGAGAAAAGAAGCACTGGACAAGGAACTGTATGAGCTGTTCAGCAAGGTGGAAATCAACATACCTCTCATAGAAGCTATTCGACAGATTCCCAGGTATGCGAAGTTTTTAAAAGAGCTGTGCACGAATAAAAGAAGGACAGGCGAATGCGCACAAGTAATGCTAAATGCGCAAGCCTCAGCAATCGTGCAGCAAAAGGTACCACCTAAGTGCCGAGATCCAGGTACATTCACTATCCCTTGCACCTTAGGTAAAACCACGGTGAGCAACTGCATGATCGATTTAGGTGCATCAATCAATTTATTACCATATTCTCTCTATGCGACCTTGCGCCTTGGACCACTAAAACCTGCAGGTCTCACAATTCAGCTAGCAGATAGATCGTGCAAACAACCTGCAGGCATGATAGAAGATGTCCTAGTTCGAGTAGGAGAGCTGGTGTTCCCAGCAGACTTTTATGTGCTCGAAATGGAGGGTGAATCAAGCGCCAGCGGTGCGCAGATCCTCCTAGGCAGACCGTTTCTGATGACTGCGCGCACGAAGATAGACGTGTGGAGGGGCACGCTCTCCATGGAGGTAGATGGCGAAGAAATCCATTTCAACATCTTCGAAGGGATGCAGCACCCACATGAGGACGCTACCGTGCACGCAATGGACAGCTTTGACGATTTAGTCACGGAAGCGCAGTGTGCGAGCGCAACCATAGGACCAGAGCTACTGACACAGGCAGAACTGGAGGAGCAAGAGAAGGAACTAAGCAGTGCTGAACCAGCATCCACAGAGGTACGTGATATAGTTCATATTTGCACCGCTAACAAAATCTTGCCCTCTGTTGAGCAGGCACCCAAGATCGAACTGAAGCAACTCCCGGAGCATCTCAAGTACATTTTCTTGGGAGATGAGGACACCCTGCCAGTGATCATCAAGAGGGGATTGGAAGAAGGGCAGGAGGCGCGCTTACAACAGGTGCTGCGCAGGAACCAGCGCGCCATTGGATGGACTCTTGCTGATCTGCGCGGAGTGAGCCCAGACGTGTGCATGCACCGAATTCTGTTGGAAGATGGCGCCAAACCATCCAGGGAGGCTCAGCGCAGGTTAAACCCAAATATGATGGAGGTCGTGCAAAAGGAAGTTCTGAAGTTGCTTGACGCAGGGGTCATTTACCCAATCTCAGACAGCAGATGGGTCAGCCCGGTGCACGTTGTGCCAAAGAAAGGAGGAATCACGGTGGAGGAGAATGCGCAGGGCGAGCTAGTTCCCAAGCGCATACAGACTGGCTGGCGCATGTGCATCGACTACAGGAAGCTGAACGCTATAACGCGCAAGGACCACTTCCCGCTACCCTTCATGGACCAAATGCTGGATCGCCTGGCAGGTAAGCCTTACTTTTGTTTTTTGGACGGATATTCAGGTTACAATCAGATACCCATAGCTGCGGAGGATCAAGAGAAGACCACGTTCACATGCCCCTTCGGAACTTTTGCGTTTCGGCGTATGTCTTTTGGGCTGTGCAACGCGCCAGGTACGTTCCAACGCCTCGTCATGAGCATTTTCTCTGATATGATTGGTATATGTATAGAAGTGTTCATGGATGACTTCACTGTATATGGGAGTACCTTTGATGCATGCTTAATACATCTAGATAAAGTCTTAGCGCGCTGCATCTCTAAGAACTTAGTGCTAAACTACGAGAAGTGTCATTTCATGGTAACGCACGGAGTAGTACTAGGTCATATCATTTCAGAGGAGGGTATTAAGGTAGACAAAGCTAAGATAGATATTATTTCTAATCTGCCTTATGCCACCAACGTGCGCGACGTGAAATCGTTCTTAGGGCATGCTGGGTTTTACAGGCGTTTTATTAAGGATTTCTCTAAGATTTGCATACCCCTGTCTAACCTGTTGCAAAAAGACGTGTGCTTCGATTTTACTGATGAGTGCAGGGCGGCGTTCGATAAGCTGAAAGAAGCGCTGACCAGTGCGCCAGTGATGCGCGCACCGGACTGGAACCTGCCATTTGAGCTGATGTGTGACGCAAGTGACTACGCAGTGGGAGCAGTCTTGGGGCAGCGCGAGGACAAGAAGCCGCATGCCATCTACTATGCATCGCGCACACTAGACTCCGCGCAGAAGAACTACACCACCACGGAGAAGGAGCTTCTGGCAATTGTATTTGCGCTGGAGAAGTTCCGAGCATACGTTCTAGGCGCCAGAGTCATCATCTACACGGACCACGCAGCTATCCGCTACCTCATATCCAAGAAAGAGACCAAGCCGCGCCTGATGCGCTGGGTACTTTTGCTTCAGGAATTCGATTTGGAGATCAAAGATAAGAAGGGCACAGAAAATACCGTCGCTGATCACCTGAGCAGGATCATAAAGGATGAGGAGCCCGGGCAGATCAAGGAGACGTTCCCTGACGAGCACCTAATGGCGCTAACAGGTAAGGTACCATGGTATGCGCATATCGCAAATTACCTGGTCACAGGTGCGTTCCCTCCTCATTTCAATAAAACTCAGTGCATGCGATTGAAACATGAGTCCAAGCATTACCTTTGGGATGATCCTTACATGCTTAGGATAGGTCCAGATCGGATATTAAGACGTTGCGTGCCTGACCATGAGATTAACTCTGTATTGATGTTTTGTCATGCGCACGCCTGTGGAGGACATTTCGGTCCCAAGCGCACGAGCAGGAAGATCTTGGACTGTGGATTCTACTGGCCGCACCTATTCAGAGATGCCTATAACCACTGCAGGAAGTGTGACAGGTGCCAGCGCACAGGAGGAATCTCCGCGCGCAACGAGATGCCGCAGACCCCGATTCTGGTGGACGAAGTGTTCGATGTTTGGGGAATCGACTTCATGGGTCCATTTCCCCCATCTGCCGGCTACGAGTACATACTGGTGGCCGTGGATTACGTATCCAAATGGGTCGAAGCTAAGGCCACGCGCAAGGATGATGGTAAGACTGTCGCTGATTTTCTCAGAACTAACATATTTTGCAGGTACGGAGTGCCTAAGGCAGTTATCAGCGACCAGGGGACGCACTTCTGCAACAGAGTTGTGGCGCAAGTCTTCAAGCACTATGGGGTGCGCCACAAGACGTCCACCGCTTACCATCCGCAGACGAATGGACAGGCCGAAGTTTCTAACAGAGAGATAAAGCGCATCTTGGAAAAGACTGTGAGGCCGTCGCGCAAGGATTGGAGCCAGCGCATGGATGATGCGCTATGGGCATACCGCACGGCACACAAGACACCCATTGGAACCTCACCATTCCGGCTGGTCTATGGGAAGGCATGCCACCTGCCAGTGGAGCTCGAGCACAAGGCATATTGGGCCTTACGTATTTGCAACTTGAACTTGGAAGAGGCAGGCCAAGAACGCGCATTTGAGCTGAGCGAACTAGAAGAGCTGCGCCTAGACGCCTATGAGGGACTGCGCGATTACAAAGCGCGCACCAAGGCGTTTCATGACAAGCACATCCTCCGGCGCACATTTGAACCAGGCGATCAGGTATTATTATTTTCATCACGCCTAAAGCTCATGCCTGGGAAGCTGCGCAGCAAGTGGACGGGACCATACACCGTCACCAAGGTTTTCCCCTACGGCACAATTGAATTAGAAGACAGGCACCAACATCGTTTTCAGGTTAACGGGCAGAGAGTCAAACGGTACTTGGGCGAACCTTGGGATGGCGCAGCACGCAACATTGACTTGGCCGAACCAGAGATAGTAGACGAGCAAGCTGCTGCGCCAGACGCACCACCAGATGTTTCAGAGGGAGAACTAGCACCCATCGCCCATATCTCCTCTTCCTCTGCATCTGCCCTCCTTACGAATAATGTATCACATGCTGACCTCCCCTTTTATCCTTTGCGCAGGACCACTGGGATCGTAACACGAGCACTGGCGCAGGGACACTCAGGAGCAAGAGTGGGGGAGGCTGCAGACGCACTACTTGGCACGTAACGAGGTACCGTCGAGCCAACGACGTTAAACAAAGGCACTTGTCGGGAGGTAACCCGACACATTTTATTTTGGGCACATTTTATTCTGCTTGTTTTGTTTTTTTTGAGTGTTTTTTAGCTTAGTTTAGGGTTTGGTAGTTTTTAGTCACACAAGTGCGCAGGACCGTGCGCCTCTCAATGCGCAGGTCAGTTGCGCCAGCCATAGGGGGTATATAAGGCCAGACTTAGAAAAATTCCCAGCACTTTTTCACTCGACCGTTACACACAAGCTCCCGCCCTCAGACCTCTGCCGTCGATCAGCGCTCATCCCACCGTCCGTCTAGAGAGATTCGAGGACCACACGACCGCACAGCACCCAGGTAACCCCCGATCCCGCTTTGAGCCGCTTCTGTTAGGGTTTGCGCGGAGAAGACAGTTTTTAGGGTTTTGAAATCGCACCAGGCTAGAGTGCGCGGCTTGGAGTGCTGTTTTGTGCGTTGTGTAGGCGACCAGTAGGCGCTCGTTCGGTGCAAATTTCGGAGGATTCTGAGCAGTTTCGATTTTTAGGGTTTTGGGGAGCATTGACCACGATTGACCGGAGCCAGCGCACGATGAGACCCGCCGCAGACCAGATAACCCCAGCGGCTTTCGCTAACAAGTACGCAGCATTCATTAGCTTGGACATGTACGGGACACCGTACATCTGTCGAGATTTCCTGCGCGAGGTAGGGTTAGAGGACCTCGTGGCGCAGAGGCTAGCGATTGCCGGCTGGGAGGCGCTAATGGACCTCCGCAGCGCATCAGACCAGGAGGACACGTGTGAGTTCCTGGCATCTATGGAGGCGGGGGACAGGGAGATTAGATATAGACACAGGGGTGTCTGGTTCATAGCCTCGGAAAGGAGGCTGAGGCGCGCATTTGGGTGCGCCAAGGTGCGTGAGGAGGAGTTAGACACGCACCCTAACCAGGAGGCTTGGAGGGACATGGCAACAGGGCCAGCGTTCGCCGCGGGGCGCAGCAGGGGCCGAGAGCTGCGCGACCCGTGGCTGTTCTACTTATGGCGCATCGTGGCCTACGCAATCATTGGCCGTTTCAATGGCGCACCAAAGATCAGCCTCCTGGATATGGAGATTTTGACGGGGCTTTATTATGAGCGGAAGGTGCTGTTCATCCTGAACATGGTGCACCATTGGAGCCGAGTCAGCATGAGAGGGCCGCTGACGTGTGGAGGGCTTATCACGCACTTGCTGCGGAGCTTACATGGAGAGCCCGAGGTGCCCGAGCACACCTTGGTGCAGCCTATACCTCTGGACCGCGCTCACATGCTGCAAATCAGGGCGGTAGCCGTTCGGGACGATGGCACACTTGAGTGGTGCTACCATCTGCAGCCAGCCAGACCACCGCGGGCCAGAGTAGAGAGCAGTGCGCAGGGCGCAGCTGCAGGCGCCGCAGCAGCTGCAGCAGCCGCAGCAGCAGACGAAGAGATGGAGGAGGCCCTAGAACCAGAGGTGCCTCTAGTCAGGCGCCCAAGGACTCGGGCGCAGACTGGAGCACAACAGAGGGCCCGTGCACCACAAGGGGAGCCAGTAACCATTTCCATAGAGGACTCTCCCCCGCGTGCCCCTGCCAAGCGCCCAAGGACTGAGACTGAGGCGGCGCCTGAGGAAGCCACTGCCGAGCAGCGCATGCTGTTCAACGTCATGCGCGTGCTCGAATACTTAGCGCCAGAGGGGGCGGATTTAAGTATGAGTCCACCATCCGGGTGGAAATTTGGAGACGCAATTCCCCCTCTCCTCAGCCTGCACCATCCACCTCCTACCCGAACCCCAGAAACTTCAGCAGCTCCAGCACCCTCTCCAGCTCCAGCACCCTCTCCAGCTCCAGCACCGGCTCCAACCCCAGCCCCAGCAGAGCCTACACCCGCACCAGCAGCCCCAGTAGCAGAGCCCACCCCTGTCCCAGACCCCGTACCACCACCAGCCGTTTCCCCTGCCCGGCCTTCTGTTCCGGAGTCCCCAATTAACTTTCCCAGCGTCAACTCCGATTCCTTATGGGAGTCACTCTCCGAGGACGAGCAGCCTGACCCCCTCACCATTGTACCCCCATCCTCCAGCACCGCCTCCACGACTGATTCTTCAGAGGCTGTAGCGCAGGATTCAGAGGCTGCATCTAGCTCGGAGGACTTCTAAGGCCCAGGGCAGGCGCCGTGATTTTACTTTAGGGTGGTGTCTTTTATTAATTGCTGCGTCTAGTGACTATTTTGTGCGCTGAATATTTGAGCCCTACATTCTGTGAACCCCTTGCTATATTTTGTGTGACTATTCGTGTTTACTCTTATGTTCTTTATTGTCGTTGCATTGCATGCATGTGCGCCGTCTCCGTGCGCTTGAGCTTGAGTCGTGGGGACACGTCTCTGTTCAAGTGTGGGGGGGGGGCGTTACTCTTACATTTTATGTTTCTGAGCATTTTTTAGTATAGCTTAGTTAAGTTGAAGAGAATTAGTAGCAGTAGTGCGCTAAGGTGCAGGATGCGCTTGCGCTCTAGCTTGTTTTGCGCTATCCGTATTGTGTGCACTGCTATCTACTGTTTTAGCATAATTTTTTCGTTTTTTCTGCTCCTGTTAGTTGGGATATACAGGGGATGTGGAGTTGATAGAAATGCTCCAGAGAGGCGGTTAGTCGCTTCTGCTTCGAAGGCGAGGTATATGGTTGAGTGCGCTAGTGGAGGCCGGTGCTTCGCAACCTTCGGAACAACAGAGCGCGCTCAGTCACGCAGATGCAAAAAGGCAAAATACCCAAGCGTGGCGAGGTGGGAAAACAGACCACCTTCTCTCTGGAAATCAAGCTAAGGAAAGCGGGCGCGGATGTAAACGCGTGCGCTGACCGGCGCAGACAGACCAAGGAGGGAGAGCGGAACGAGTTCCATAGCTGCTATCCGAAGGCTGAGATTGGAACTGTTCTGGGAATAAAATAAAAAAAAAAATTGGAAAGGAAGCTGTACAAAAGAAAAAATACCAGCAGAAGCAGATGATTTGCGTTACAAAGAATCAGCATGCGCACTACTTAGTACCTGCGTGCGCAAGACCACAAGGATATCATCAAAGGCTCAGGTTCCCAGGAAGTGTGCGAACGAATCACGCACTGGAAGAAGCTCGCGCAAGAAACCATATACCTATCTTCGGAGCGGAAGCTGACAACCAGGAGCCTAAGAAGAGCTATCTCCCAGTCATCCAAAGATCTTCATCCTGGCTGAGAGGTAATGAATTTTCGGAATTATTATACTAGAACTATTGAGTGCAGTTGTGCGCAGGTGATGGAGCAGCACAAGTTGAGCAACTGTGCATCTTGCGCCAGAATGCAAGGCTGTGCGCTAGTCTCCAGAAAAGGTAATTGTATCCGCGTTTCAGTACTTGTTCGGGACGAACAAGGGGCAAGTGTGGGGGGTTTGATAGAGCCTAGTTATACACGTTATTTAGATCATAACCCCTTGCTTATTTGCAATATTTTATGGGCAAGATTACTCGTTTCCAATGTTTTTGTATATCAGGTCAGAACGAGCCCCTGAGTCGGATACGCGCTAACAGGCAGCGTTCTAGGAGTGAAAGATCAGCCTGTGGAGCTAGCGGCGCAAACAAAAGAAGAGATGGCGAAAGACAGCAGAGGTGCGCTACCCGATTGCGCCGACCAATGCTGTGCGCCAAGCGCAAAATCCCAGTGACCAGATTTGGAAGCTGCCAAAAGATGAACCTCCTGAGTAGTATAAGAAGAAAGAGAGTCTAGGGTTTCAAGGAGTTCGAAAGACTGCTGTTCCAGAGGCACCAGAGGACGCAAGGAGGCACTGTGCAGCAGGACTGGAAAACACACGGACCTGTTGAGAGGATTTGCGCCAGCCGACTGCGCCAGCCGAGAAGACAAACTGCACGCTCTGTTTGCTACCGTTTTCCCCGATACATTAGATGTTATCTTACTATTTTATGATGTTTACCACTAGCATGTCTAGCTAAACACTTAGTGTTGGTCGGGCATGAATCTGTGAGGTATTCCTTTGAGACTTGAGCTTAATGCATAGTTTATTTACTTGTATTAATTCTGTGCGTATTGAGACAGTTAGTTGCATAAGTAGGGGAAGCCTTGAACCGCAAACTTGCCTGTGTAGCTCGCTTGTCACATGTTAAACTAGTCGCATGCGTAGGGGAAGCCTTGAACCGCAAACTTACCGTGACAATTAGGAGTAACGAGTTAGGGTAGGCAGCTGCTACTGTGACAGGATTCGCAGCTGTTTAACCTAGTTCTAAGGATTAATAGCACATGAACTTTGAACGGAACATGCGCATGTGTTAGGAAGCCTTTACCGGACACTAACCCAAGTAAAACACAAGCTATAGACGTTTAGAGTCGATGATAAGGAATGCATTCACAGAGGATTGTCTGCCCAATACTTCTCATAAATATAGTACTTCATCTCTACTGCTTGCGCACGTCTAGTGCAATTTCCCGCGTTACGATATTTGCTGTTACTCGCGCATCGCGCAAAACCCCCAATCGCTCACGAAACCCCCGTTTTCTTAAGTGTAGGTTACTAGCTGAGACTCACTGATTGCTCCCTGTGGAGATCGACCCTTACTTAACCGCTGTACTAGTGGGAGAGGAAGGAATTATATTTGACGCGCACAACGACGCGCGATCACCAGTCATCTCCTTTTCTGTGGAGTTCCTCCTTGTGGAGAAGGAGCATTGTGCGACATAGGGAGAGGTGTGGGCTCCCAGACCTCCTTTTAGTTCTTCCTTGTCGTGCTGCTGCCAGGTTCTTCTTCAGTCCGCGAGTCTTCACCATTGTTAGTAGTTTGCAGAAGGAGTTTGAGTAGGGGACGATTTGATCTGCATGCGATTTGGGAAAAACTTCAACCGAATGTGTCCTAGAAATTTGATTTACCCGATAATTTTCTTTCTTTTTCAGAAGCACGTCCTCAGCATGTGACCTCTTCTATCTTTAGCAACCAAATGTTTTCAACAAGCTTCTTCACGCTCTGGTTGCTATAGCATCACGGGACTGGATCACTTACTTGCTGATGCTACCTTCATTGTCTAATGATTCCTTGTCAGAGTCAGCTGGTTGTTTCTTCATCCATACTTGAGTCGGTCTCTGTTTCCACAGCTTCTGACAGTCAACTCCCTTGTTTTTCAGTTTGTCACATTTAGGTCTCCACACCTGCGTTTCCTGTGACACTCTTTTTCTTGCTCCATTCCAGTGCGCTGGTTTCTCCATTATTCTGACTCTCCATTGCAGTTCTTATTGTTGACGAAGATTTACTTGATAAGCCGAGCTGAAGGACATCTGACAGTGATCGTTGAACTTTGATTTCCTTTTCTTGAAATCATCTCTGATAACCCTTCTACGTATCTGAGGGTTCTTCAGGCTAAAATGTTTTCTTTGAGTACATTTTCCTTTTCCACAGGCCTGTGGATTACTTCTTCTTCTGTGAAGACTTGCATCTGATACAGAGGGTAGATACAGCAGTTGCTGAAGCACCTCTTGGTTAAGGTTGACAGTCAATTCTTCCTTCATCAGCTTCTTGCTGAGCTTACCTTTCTCTTCACAATCCTCGATATTCTCTGTTTCAATAGGCTTAACAAAGATTGTTCTACCAGTGGTTTCCTCACCTGTATATCCCAGCCCATTCTTCCTCCTCCAAATCTTTGATAAGAAAGGATTTCATCCGGTATATTTTTCTGAGGGTCAGTTGTGAGAGGAGTGCTAACAGCAGTGTCTTTGGTAGCAGAATCTTCTTTCTTCGGTAGGTTGACAGGTCTACTAAGTGATGACAGTTTTTCAAGCAGCACCTCCCGCTCTTCTTCCAGTTGATTGACTCTGTCTTTTAATTCTTGATTTACCTTCAGGGCATCCTCACTTTGTTGAAGGATGTCCCCCAAACTTTCTAACATGTTGTGTGTGAAGTCATCCTCATCTTCGCTATCTGACACATCAATCCCATAATTGAACTATTCTTTGTTGCTTCTTCAGAATCATAAGAGGATACACTAGCTAACACAATAAAATTTTCTTCATCACTTTCCTCAGAGTCACTCCATTTTGCAGTTAGTGACTTGTTGTCTTTCTTGTCAGAACCCTTGATCTGCTTGCTAGGACACTCTGCTTCTCTATGTCCATATCCTTCACAGTTCCAGCACTGAATGCCTTTCCTTCTTTCTTTCTTTTCTTCTTCCTCTTCTTCCTCTTCGGCTGGTTCATTGGCTTTTCTCTGATTTCCACCTCTTCTGGATTGTTTTCGAGAGTTTGAGGTCTGACCAGACCTTGTTTCCATGTTTTTCAAGAACTTCCCCAGATTTTTTTACCAATAAACTTAGTTGATCATCAGCTGAGGGCTTCTTCTTTTCTGTTTCAGCTTTCAATCCAACATTTTTGCTTCTGAGGGGAGCATCTTCTTTGACTACCTTCATCTCAAACAGCTTGAGAGACTCAATTAATTCTTCCAGCCTCATTTGCCTAACATTCTGAGCTTCCTCAATGGCTGTCACCTTCATGTCAAATCTGGATGGCAATGATCCGAGGACCTTCCTAATTAGCTTTTCATCAGGGATAGGTTCTCCAAGAGCATGAGCTTCATTTGATAGGTCACACATGGATAGGACCTTCATTTGATGGTTTCCTCCTCTTGCATTTTCAGACCTTCAAACTGTGAAGTAATCATCTGCATTCTGGATATCTTCACTTTGTCAGTCCCCACATGAGCAACTTCCAAGATCTCCCAAGCTTGCTTTGTAATGTTACAATTGGAGAATCTGAAGTTGTTGGCATCCACAGCAGCAAAGATTGCATTCAAGGCTTTTGAATTGCCAGTTCTTCAGTCAACTGCTCTTCATGTTTCTTCCGAGTGACTCCTTTTTCATCAGTGGTTCTGGGAGGAGCCCACTCTGTCACCACAGCTTTCCACACTTTCTCATCAATAGCCTTGAGAGCGTTCCAGTAGCCATAGTTGCTTTCTTCTAGCAGTGGAGGGCGGCTTGTGCTTTATCCTTCCTTCATTTTCTTGCTCTTCTCAGCTAGGTGCACAGGATCTTGACTCTGTATGTTGAGCTTCGGCTCTGATACCAATTGAAATTCGCAATACCTCTGAGTTGTAGATTGTGTACAAGCAGCTGCTACAGCACACTCTTGAATACCTAAATCTAATGCAGCAAGATAGAACAAGAAACAAAGGTTTGTTCACCCAGGTCGGCCAATCAGCCTACGTCTGGGAAGGGCTGAACTCCAACCCTTAATTCACTAGTTTCTCAGATCCACAGTACAAATGGTTCGACGCACGACACCTATGTTATCTGACCTAACTAGTCACACAATCAGAACAAGGTATGACTTGTGTATTGCACACCTACAGACTTGAAATAATTCAAAATAGCTACAACTCTGATCCCACAGACTCAGCTTATTCTAAATAGCTCAATGTTATCTGCAAGTTGCTAAAGCACCTGCTGTAGCACACAGCTGGTACCAAAATAGTTCGCGTCGCTCCAAGCCTTCTGCTGAGCCGATCAAACCTCTCCACGAGCGCTGCACACTCTGGAGCACTCCCCCTCACTCAGTGACCACCTGTCACTAGTGAGTTAGCCGACTAGTCACTTGACCGAGTTCGTCCACTCGTCAATACCTCCGCGGCATCCCTTGATCAACCAATAAGCAACCACTGCTCTGAATTGGCTTCCTGATCAAGCTGTGATCAGACTCTGCAAGCCCTAATCACATTTTGCTTCAATCACCTCAGCCATGCGCTCACGCTTTGCTCTCGGTGATGATCGAAGATCCTCTCGCACTTGAATTCTATCCTCGCCGTATTTTGTGTACGCTCTCGTGTTTTATCTCTTAACTTCGATGCCCTTGAAGCTCTAAGCAACCTCCTTTAAATAGGAACACCCAGTTCCACCATTCACAGTTTTAGCAATTTCCTTCAAACCACAATATCTCTTAATTTGTAGGAGATTAGATTTGATTTGCAAATCTAATCTTCTACAAACAAATCTTCTCTGCCATCTGGGAATCTCCACTGGAATAATCTCTCTGAGTATTTAGGAACTCCCTTGATGCTAATGGATGCACTGCCAAGCTCTTTATGCGAAGATCTGAGCTGCTGCTGACGAACAAATGCTACAGCTTCCTGAACCAGCTCCGGCTATAGCAACAGCTTGTTCAGCCGCTTATTCACTAGTGCTGGTTTTGTCAAAGACGGTCATACTGCATCATCACTAGGCTTAAGGATGCGTTGACCTCTGCCCCTATTATTCAGCCTCTCAATTGGGAACTTCCATTTGAACTTATGTGTGATGCAAGTGAATATGCAGTAGGTGCCGTGTTAGGTCAACGAGTTGATAAGAAGCTACATGATATTTACTATGCTAGTAAAGTCCTTGACCAAACCCAGGCCAACTACACCACCACGGGAAAAGAAATGCTTGTCATCGTGTTTGCCTTTGAAAAATTCAGACAATACCTTGTAGTCTATACCGATCATGCTGCCATTAAGTACCTCACAGCTAAGAAAGATTCTAAGCGTAGCTTGATTAGGTGGGTACTCCTACTCCAAGAATTTGACATTCTCATTAAGGATAAGAAAGGGGTAGAGAACCTAGTAGCCGATCATCTCTCTAGGTTAGAAGAAGATCCCCAGGCTAGGGTTGCTGTTCATAGGAGAGAGCTTAATGGGAGTGGAGCTTCAAGTAGCTCCTTGGTATGCAGATTATGTGAATTATTTGGTTTGTGGTCTACTTCGTACTGATCTTCGTCATCACAGGAAAAAGAGGTTTCTGCATATTGTGAAAAAGTATTACTGGGATGAGCCTTACCTTTATAAGCTTTGTGCAGATGGAATTTATCGGACTTGTGCGGCTGAGGAGGATATGATGAGCATTCTTGCTCAATGTCATGATTCTCCCTATGGTGGGCATGGTAGTGGAAACAGGATTGCATCGCGAGTTGTCCAATGTGGATTCTATTAGCCCTATCTTTTCAAGGATTCCTACTATGAGTACGCCAAGAGATGTGATAGTTGCCAAAAGAGCGGTAATATTTCTAAGCGCAATGAGATGCCCCAACATCCTATTCAAGAGGTAGACATTTTTGATGTTTGGGGGATAGATTTTATGGGTCCCTTTCCCATCTCCTTTGGAAATTCATATATCCTAGTAGCTGTATACTACGTGTCTAAGTGGGTAGAAGCGGTAGCCTCTCCTACTTGTGATGCTAAAGTTGTTACGAAGCTATTTAGGAAGATTATTTTCTCTAGATTTGGCGTATCACGTACTGTTATTAGTGATGGAGGGTCTCATTTTAAGGAGAAGAATTTTGAGGCTTTGTTAAAGAAGTATGGTGTTTACCATAAGATTGCCACCCCTTATCACCCATAGACCAGCGGCAAGTGGAAGTTTCGAATAGGGAAATCAAGGTCATTCATGAGAAAACAGTCAGTCGATCTAGAAAAGATTGGGCTTCTAAGCTAGATGATGCACTTTGGGCATACCGGACTGCGTTTAAAACCCCCCATTGGAATGTCTCCATACCGACTGATTTATGGGAAAGCATGTCATCTTCTTATTGAGTTGCAGCATAAGACTTCTTGGGCAATTACACGATGTAATTTTGATTTGCGTGCTGCAGGAGAGAAGCGGTTGTTACAATTAAGCAAATTAGACGAGAGTCGCTTGGATGCTTATGACAACACGCTCCTCTACAAGGAAAGAACGAAGAGATGGCATGATAGAAAGCTGGTGAGGAAGAGCTTCAAACAAGGAGACCAAGTCCTTTTGTTCAATTCAAGATTGAGACTTTTTCCCGGCAAGTTAAGGACTAGGTGGTCGGGACCTTTTCATATTCAGAAAGTATTTGATGATGGGCATGTGGAGCTTATAAATGCTGAAGGGGAATTGTTTAAGGTTAATGGGCATCAAATTAAATTGTATCATGGGCTGGAAAAGGAGGTAGGCTATGTGAGCTACCATTTAGTTTGACCCTGCGAACCTTCAATTACGTCTCGCCAAGACTTTAAACTAGGCCTTTTTGGGAAGTAACCTGCTCTGTGAGTTTTTCTTGTTTCTTGTTTCTAGTTTTTCTTCTCCTTTTAATTGCGTAAGAGGTCGTTTGATTGCTCGTTTTGCCCATATTAACCGCATCGATCGTACCGATACGTGCGGATTGGATAAAATCGTATCGGTCGAGCGGGTTGGACCGACCGTATCGATACGGTCAATCAACTGCATTTTGACCTAAATCGCGATTTCAGATTTTGAAATCGCGATTTCCCCAAAAATCCCCAACTCTTCCTAGACCTCAGCCGCAACTCTCGCCTCCAATCCGCACTCGACCCAAACTCCTCCGACCCTCACCACACCAATCTCAGTCGCCTCAACCTGCCGCTCGATTAGCAGCGACCCAGAGCTCCGCGGCACCACCAGCAGATCCGCACCCGCCCATCACTCGACTGCACTGCTCTAACCCTAGCGCCGCACTCAACCGAGGCTCCACAAAGCAACAGCTCCGCACGCGACCCGCGCCCTAACTCAAGTTCCAACCCAACTGCTCAATCCACTTAGCCGCACCTTCGCCCGCAGGAACTTAGTCGTGGTCACTTCAACACCAAACACACCTCGGCCTTCATATTTTTGTGATCCTTGGACCAGCCACGAACAACCAAAATGCCGCCCACAAAGAAGCCCACGACTGGCAGGAAGAAGAACATTGTCCGCCGCGCCTGTTTTTCCCCTCCATTCCCCAAGACATACAAGCTCATCAATTTAAATAGGAACCCCAAGATCCATCAATGAAAATTTTTAGGAATTTCCCCCAATCATTAATATCTCCTAATTTGTAGGAGATTATGAAATTTCAGGTGTCTCTACTTATGCAGATTTGTGAACTAGCAGTTGCTGCAGCACACTCTTGTTCACTTAAATGTAGGCACAGCAGACCATGAATGGACACAGATTTGTTCACCCAGTTCGGCCAATCTGCCTACGTCTGGGGAGGACTATTCTCCAGTCCTCAATCCACTCAACCAAAGGTTCAGATCACACTAGGTTACAACTCACGCAACCTATGCTACTTTAACCCCGTGTGGACTACTCAACACAATCAGAACAAGCTCTGATTTGTGCCAGCACACCCTCTACAATATGTCAGTCTAGAATAGCTACAATCCTCTTCAAGAACTCAGCCTATTCTAGCCTACACTACTCAGCAGGGTTGCTGCAGCAACAGCTGTAACACCAGCTGAAGCACTCTGTCCGCGTCGCTCCAAGGCCTCCTGCCGAGCCGATCGAACCACTCCAAGAGCGCTGCACACTCTGAGTAACTCCCCCTCACTCAGTGACCACCTGCCACTAGTGAGTTCTTCCGCACGAACCTCGACCGAGCCTTCCACCCGTCGGCTCTCCCGCGGCTGCCTTTGATCAACCAACAAGCTCCACAGCTCTAAATTGGCTTCCAGACCAAAGCACGAATCAGTCTCTGCAAGACCTGACTCTCTTCTGCAATACGCACCACAGCTCTGCGCTCAACGCTCTGCCCGTGTGTGTTGATCGAAGAACAACTTCCGTAGCACACCCAGAAAAACCTATCTCTGAATTTCGTGTCTACGCTCGTGTATCACTCAGCTTCGATCACCCTCTTCAACCCTCAAACCTTCTGCTTAAATACCCACGCCACTTTAAGCAATTTCCAGATTTATGCCATTGATCCACAAGATCAATTATCTCCTAAAATCTAGGAGATTAAATTTGATTAATATCTTGAAGCATATCTCCTTCTCTGACTGATAATCCTTGCTGAAATATGCTCAGCAGCATTTTAGAAATTCTTCTAAGCACTTTCACAAAGCTGCCAAACCTTCAAAACTCACCCAGCACAAAACTGTTATTCGGACAGTTGAACTAGCTCTTGAACCAGCACCTGCTGCAGCATCCCCTGCTGCATCTGTTGCTGGTTTACTTCTGCTGTATACTTCTGCTGGCCTCCTTGATTGATTGAGCTGCAGCAGCTCCTTGTTCACTCATGCTGGTTTTGTCAAACACTGCCATACTTGCATTATCAATCTCCCCCTTGGCATTTTGACAAAACCTTAAGGCCAATGCACTCTTCCGAAAACCAGAAACGAAATACTCTAAATAAAATTAATAGAGAGTAAGTAGATGAGGCCACACTCGGCCATAGCATACTGACCACGCAGGGTCAAAAAAAAAAGTATCAATATTCAGCAGCATATAAATCTTCTCTCCCCCTTTTTGTCATAGATGCTCAAGGGGCCTGCTCCTCATCCTCCAGGAACTCCAAGTCTCTGATGAGGCTCCTGATCTGTCCACGCCTGGCATCTCTCCTCTTGGCTTCAGCTTCAAGAATAGCCAGCTCAGACCGGAGGTGACTCACAATCCTGGCACGAAGAGCAGACTGGATTGTGGCAGCAGGGGGAAGAGATTCCTCCAAGGGAGCTGGAGCTGAAGAACCAACCATGAGAAGATCCTCATAGGCAACATCCACTGCATGTTTTCCCTTGAATAATTTGTGATCAACAGTAAAGACCTGCAGCTCCTCAGATAAGCCTTCAGTAATCGCTCCGAACTCTGGGTGCTGAGATACCATGATCCCATGGATGAGGGAGGGCAGCACAATAGGCTTGCTGGAGGAGGCACTCCCGGCATGTGTAGCAAGCTGAGGGAACATCACACTTCCCAGGCTGATCTTCCTCCTCTTTCCAATAGAATAGAGAAGGTTAGCAAAGTCTTTGTTGACCTTCCCTCTGTGAGAACTAGGAATCCAGTTCCTTGCACCAAGATGATACAGCAGAGCATACTTGGAGGTTAGCTCAGCTGCACTGAGATTTGGACCGCCCCAAGACAGGCACACTCCCGCTGTAAGGGTCTTCGCCAATAATTCAGGCTTCACATCAGTGGGAGCCCTTGCATTCTCAGAAATCCCAAGGAATGCATCAATAATTTCCGGAGTAATAACCACTTGTTTACCCCTTACCCAGCTTCTCCCATACTCATCAGCTCCTTCTTCTCCAAATTTTTCTTCCATATTCACTATAAATTCTCTAACCAGAATAATATTGAAACGGTGAGGAAAGGTTAGGGACTTGAGCAGTTTTACCTCAGTCAGGAGCTCAATCATAGCAGCTGATCTATACTTGTCTTGCACCAGACGCTTCTCATGCACAATGTGTTTCCTCTCAACAGCACTCCAGGATTGAGAGATGCTTTTGTTCCTGAACCATGTGCCTCCGACAGTGAGAGCAGAGAAATCTTCAGCTGCAGGACCTTTCTCAGAAGGTCCACCAAGAGATCCTGCTTCCACTTCTTCACTGGATGAGCTTTCACTACTGGAGCCTGGGATCAGGATAGGAGCTTTGCCCTTGTCTGAAGAAGGGGGATGTGCTGCAGCAGGTTCTTGTTCAGGGGACTCAGCAGCTGTTTCAACCCCTTCACCAATAATACCTGGAGACATGACCAGTGATCTGCACTCTTCTCCTGCAGGAACTGCTGCAGCAGTCTCTGCTGCTTGTTCTTCTTCAGAAGCAGCTTCAGTCATATCCGCTTCTAGCAGCACAGCAGAACCGGAGACAGGTTCTCCATCACGTACCAGCCGCCTCCTCTTCTGCGAAGCTTCTTCAGAGGGAGAGGGCTCACTGTGCGACACAGGGAGAGGGTTCGGTTCCCACACAACCACCTCCAGCGGCTGAGCAGGGTCTTCGTTGCGTGCCTTGGTCCTTCTCTCAGACCTGCTTTGCCTGTCAGCTGCCAGATTCTTCTTCAGTCCGCGTGTCTTCACCATTGCTGCAGAGATGTGGAAGGAAAGAGGAGCGCACAGAGGATGATCGGCAGAGATTTCTGAGACGCCCTTTGCTCTTGATTTGTGCGCTAGAAAATATTTACCCGTTATTTTCTTTTCCTTTTTGAAGTGTAAGTCACGTGCCTCTCATGTGCAAATATTTTCCTTTCCATCTTTAGCAACCAACACATGTGAACAAGCTAATTCGGGCCAGGTTGCTGCAGCACATGTGAGCTTGTTCACCTATTCAATTCAGGCTGCAGTTGCTCAGAGGATCCTTGGGAGAATCTGGTGGAGTCTTCTTCACCCATACTTGGAATACACCATACCTTTTCTTCTTCTGATCTTCCAGCCTCCTAACTCTTTGTTTGGGTTTCCATATTTGTACCATCTGCGTTTTACCCTTGTTTTTAGCAATCCAGTGCTCTTGTGCAACAACATGAAATGGAGTCTTTGTGCAACATGTGCTGATTCTGGACTTTGCTCCCCCTTTTTCAGCTGAGCAAGTTCTGTGTTGCTGCTTCAGATTGGAGTTGATCTTCTGCTTCCCAACTCTTGTACCAGTACTCCACTTGTTCTGAGACTTTTGTTTTGTTTGAGAAAAATGTTGTCCATGATGCTGCAGCATCCTCTTGTTCACATGTCTAGGTCCAATTTTCTCTGCCATTTTTGAGGAGGCATCTGAATTCTTCTTCTCGTCTGTCTCACCATCTGAGGCTTTAATGAACACTGTCCCGTTAGAGCTTTCTTCACCAGTATATCCAAGCCCTGTTTTCCCTTTTCCAAGTCTTTGGTAAGATAATATTTCGTCCAGAATATTGCTCTGCGGGTCAGCTGTCTTGGCTGCTGCTGGAGTGGATTCAACAGAGGTCTGTCTTTCTGAATCTTCTCTTTTCAGAATAGAAACTTGATTATCAACTGAGGGTAGACATCTCCTTCGTTCTTCTTCCAAGAGATTTACTCTGTCAGTTAAGGTCTGATTGGTCTGAAGAACTGCCTCACATTGTTTGAGTATCTTCCTCAGAAGATCAGCAAAACTGTCAGATGAGTCTTCGTCATCTTCACTCTCAGAGACTTCAATCCCATAGTGAATTTCTACCTTCTTTAGCTCGTTGAGGTGGACATCTGAAACACTTGTCAGCACAACACAGTTTTCTTCATCACTCTCATCCGAATCACTCCATTTTGCTGTCATGGATTTGCTGTTCTTTTTCTCAGAATTCTTGAAGGGTTTGCTTGGACAATCAGCCTCAATGTGTCTGTACCCTTCACAGTTCCAGCATTGAACTCCCTTTTTCATCTCTTTCTTGTCATCATCGTCCAGTGCTGGTTCTTTCCCTTTCTTCTTTCTTTCACTGCCCCGTCTGAATTGTCTTCGCGAGGAAGAGCTTCTCTCAGTTCTGGATTCCATGTTTTTCAGAAACTTTCCTAGATTTTTAACCAGCATGCTCAACTGATCGTCTGGAACTGTTTGCTTGGTTTCTGCTTCAGCCTTCAAACCAACATTCTTGTCCTTGGAAGTGGTGTCTTCTTTGACCAGTTTCATCTCAAATTGTTTGAGAGACCCCATCAGCTCTTCCAACCTCATGAATCTGACATTCTGAGCTTCTTCAATGGCTGTCACCTTCATGTCAAATTTTGTGGGCAGCGATCTGAGAACCTTTCTGATAAGCTTTTCTTCTGGGATGGGCTCACCAAGGGCATGAGCTTCATTTGCAAGATCACAGAGTTTAGCATTAAACTCAGTGATTGTTTCTTCATCCAGCATCCTCAGATTCTCAAATTGTGTGGCAATAATTTGGAGTCTTTACAGCTTTACTCTATCAGTTCCCTCATGGGCAGTTTGCAGAATCTCCCATGCTTGCTTGGCCATGTCACAGTTTGAGATCAACCTGAAGTTATTAGCATCAACTGCAGCAAAAATTGCATTCAGAGCCTTTGAATTACCAGTTGCTGCAGCACCTTCTTCAGCAGTCCATTCCTCTTCAGGTTTAATTCTTGTCACTCCTTGCTGATCCATGGTGATTGGGGGAGACCACTGAACCACAACAGCTCTCCATGTCTTCTCATCAATAGCTTTGAGAAAAGCTTTCATTCTAGCTTTCCAATAACCATAGTTGCTCTCTTCCAGGAGTGGAGGTCTACTCGTGCTCTGTCCTTCCTTCATTGTCTTGGCTACTTCGGAGACACTGTAGGACCTTTTTGACTCTGTGTGTCGAGTTCCCGCTCTGATACCAATTGAAATTTCAGGTGTCTCTACTTATGCAGATTTGTGAACTAGCAGTTGCTGCAGCACACTCTTGTTCACTTAAATGTAGGCACAGCAGACAATGAATGGACACAGATTTGTTCACCCAGTTCGGCCAATCTGCCTACGTCTGGGGAGGACTATTCTCCAGTCCTCAATCCACTCAACCAAAGGTTCAGATCACACTAGGTTACAACTCACGCAACCTATGCTACTTTAACCCCGTGTGGACTACTCAACACAATCAGAACAAGCTCTGATTTGTGCCAGCACACCCTCTACAATATGTCGGTCTAGAATAGCTACAATCCTCTTCAAGAACTCAGCCTATTCTAGCCTACACTACTCAGCAAGGTTGCTGCAGCAACAGCTGTAACACCAGCTGAAGCACTCTGTCCGCGTCGCTCCAAGGCCTCCTGCCGAGCCGATCGAACCACTCCAAGAGCGCTGCACACTCTGAGTAACTCCCCCTCACTCAGTGACCACCTGCCACTAGTGAGTTCTTCCGCACGAACCTCGACCGAGCCTTCCACCCGTCGGCTCTCCCGCGGCTGCCTTTGATCAACCAACAAGCTCCACAGCTCTAAATTGGCTTCCAGACCAAAGCACGAATCAGTCTCTGCAAGACCTGACTCTCTTCTGCAATACGCACCACAGCTCTGCGCTCAACGCTCTGCCCGTGTGTGTTGATCGAAGAACAACTTCCGTAGCACACCCAGAAAAACCTATCTCTGAATTTCGTGTCTACGCTCGTGTATCACTCAGCTTCGATCACCCTCTTCAGGCCTCAAACCTTCTGCTTAAATACCCACGCCACTTTAAGCAATTTCCAGATTTATGCCATTGATCCACAAGATCAATTATCTCCTAAAATCTAGGAGATTAAATTTGATTAATATCTTGAAGCATATCTCCTTCTCTGACTGATAATCCTTGCTGAAATATGCTCAGCAGCATTTTAGAAATTCTTCTAAGCACTTTCACAAAGCTGCCAAACCTTCAAAACTCACCCAGCACAAAACTGTTATTCGGACAGTTGAACTAGCTCTTGAACCAGCACCTGCTGCAGCATCCCCTGCTGCATCTGTTGCTGGTTTACTTCTGCTGTATACTTCTGCTGGCCTCCTTGATTGATTGAGCTGCAGCAGCTCCTTGTTCACTCATGCTGGTTTTGTCAAACACTGCCATACTTGCATTATCAGATTAGATTTGATTTAAAAATCTAATCTTCCACAAACAAATCTTCACCCTGGGACGGAATCTTTACTAGGATATTCTCTGCTGAATATTTAGATACTTCCTGTAAGCTCTGCTCTTCATGATGAACCGTTGAAAGCAATCTCTGAATGGGCGCTGATCTTCTGCTACAGCACTACGCTCCAAAATTTGCTATAGCAACAGCTTGTTCACGTGTGCTGGTTTTGTCAATTGAATGCCATACTGCATCATCACACTGGCTACTAAAAACAAGATGCTAGAAACTCAAGTAGCCCAACAAGCCAGCTCTTCTTCGATACAACAAGGAAAGTTGCCTTCCAAGACTGATCCCAATCCCAAGGAATTCTGCAATGTCGTAAACTTAAGGAGTGGAAGGCAGCTGGAGGAAGTACAAAAAAGGGAGAGAGCACCAAGGCTTGCAAAAGGACCCGAAAAGATGAACTCAGAAAATCAGGAGGAAGAGAACGAAGAAGGGCCATGCCCGAGTAATAATGGAAAGAAGGTTGAAGTTCAACGCGAAGAGCCAACACCATTTCCACAAAAATTGATCAGGGGCAGAAACGACAAGCAATTTAGTAAATTTGAGGAGATGTTACGCAAGCTCTACATCATCCCTCCTCCCCGCCCCACCCCACCCCCGTTTACCGAAGTAATCACTCAAGTCCCCTCTTATACAAAATTTCTAAAAGATATTACTTCTCGCAGGAGGAAGATTAAAGAGCATGAGGCGGTGACTCTCAACGAGGAATGTAGAGTTATTATCCAAAGCTTTCTACCGCCAAAATTAAAAGATCCCGGTAGCTTCTCAATTCCTTATATAATCGGCGATATTAAAATTGAGCAAGCCCTTTATGATCTTGGTGCAAGTATTTCTCTCATGCCTTATTCATTATGCAAGAAGCTCAGTTTAGGAGAACTCACTCCTACCCCACCTCTTTGAAGTTAGCGGACCGCTCCTCTAGATTTCCCAAGGGAATCCTAGAAGATGTCCCAATTAAAGTCGGAAACTTCTATATCGCGGCTGATTTTGTTATTCTTGAGATTGAGGAAGATAAGGAGATACCAATTATCCTGGGGAGACCTTTTCTTCCAACAGCCGGGGCTGTTATTGATGTGAAAACGGATCTTTGGTCTTAAATATGAATTTGATCTAGAGAAGGCATGCAAAAGCCCTAGCATAGTCATGGATTGCAGTCTTATTGAATCATATGATTTTACTGAGTCTTTTTCACTAACATCGGGAGAGTTTAAGGATCATCTTCAGGAATCTACAATCGACTTCGGTAGAAGGAGCTAGACTTCAAAATGGGGGAAGCACAATTAAAGAAGGTAAGAGACCTTGCACAGTAGAATTAAAACCTCTACCGGCGAGTCTAAGGTATGAATTTCTAAATTGCTTAACTCCTCATACCTTGTCCTTATTAATGCTTCATTGGTAGTTGATGAGACTTCTAAATTGCTTGGTGTGTTTCGAAAATTTAGAGCTGCCATTGGGTATTCAATAGATTATTTAATCGGAATTAGCCCTAGTCTTTGCATGCATAGAATTTGCCTTGAAGAACAAGCTAAAACATCCAAAGAGTACCAGTTTCGTTTGAATCCTAAATTAAATGATGTTGTGAAAAAAGAAATCTTGAAATTGCTTGATGCAGGTTGATTTATGCTATTGGTGATTCGAAGTCGGTTAGCCGTATACATGTAGTGCCTAAAAAGGGAGGAATGATCGTAGTGAAAAATGAACAAGATGAATTGATACCCACTCATAAGGTTACTAGTTGGTGCATGTGCATCGATTATAGGAAGCTGAACAAAGCCACACGTAAGGACCATTTCCCTCTCCCAATCATTGACCAAATGATTGAACGCTTAGCTAATCATGAGTTTTTTTGTTATCTTGACGGGTATAACGGGTTTTTCCAAATCGCCATCCACCCGAAAGATCAATATTTCACATACCCATATGTGACATTTGCCTGTATGCGAATGCCCTTTGGATTGTGCAATGCTCCTATTACTTTTCAAAGATGTATGATGGCAATTTTCTCTAAATATATTGAGAAATTTATGGAGGCTTTCATGGATAACTTTTCAATTTATGGATCCTCATTTGATAACTGTTTGGAAAATTTGGCTAAAGTATTATAGTGATGTATTGAGACCAGCTTGGTCCTAAACTGGGAGAGAAATTTCATTTCATGGTATAAGAGGGGATACTCGACCACCAAGTGTCCAGAAGAGGAATCAAAGTCGACAAAGCGAAGATTGAGGTCTTAAAGAAATTGCCCCTGCCCCTAATATGTGAAGGGAATTTGGAGTTTCCTTCGCCGCGTTGGTTTCTACCGGCGCTTCATCAAAGATTTTTCAAAACATTTTGAACCCCTTACTAATCTTTTATGTGAAGATATTGATTTTATTTTTGATCAAGCTTGTAATGATTCATTTTGGCAGATTAAAGGCAACTTTGATGTCGGCGCCTATTAGTCAACCGCCAAATTTGGACGCAAGTGGCCAAGCCATTGGAGCAGTTCTTGGCCAGTGCGTCTACAAAAAGCTTCATGCCATCTATTACACGAGTAAGGTACTTAATGGTGCTAAAGCCAATTATTCTAAAACGAAGAAAGAGATGTTGGCAATTGTGTTCGCATTTGAAAAATTCAGGCAATATTTGGTTGGGGAAAAAACTATTGTCTACACGGATCATGCTGCAATCAAGCATTTGCTGTCCAAGAAAGGCTAACCATGGCTCATCCGTTGGGTCTTTCTCCTTCAAGAATTTCATTTAGAAATCAAGGATAAGAAAGGTGTTCAGAACACCGTGACTGACCATCTTTTCCCCCTTGAGAGGGACAACCATGATGAGGGAGATTTGTTACCCATTGTCGAGTCTTTCATTGGAGAACATCTATTGAGAATTAAGGCGGAATTGGCGTAATGGTATGCTGATATGGTTAATTACCTGGCCAGCAATATTCTTCCTCCCGACCTCAATAGGCATCAAAAGAAGAAATTCCTTTCTGAATAGAGAAGATATATTATAGGGATGAACCTTATATTTACCGATGGTGCGCCGATGGGCTTTACTGTAATTGTGTGGCCGAAGATAAAATGGGAAGTATTCTACATCATTGTCATGGTTCCCAATATGGAGGGCACGGGTGCGGTGTGAAGATAGCCACGTAGGAGCTTCAGTGTGGTTTTTACTGGCCTACTCTTTTTAAGGACTCGTACAAATACGCCAAGACTTGTGATAAATGTAAATGGACTGGGAACATCTCTAAAAGGCAAGAAATGCCCCAACATGGAATTCTCGATGTTGAAATCTTCGATGTTTGGGGTATAGACTTCATGGGGCCTTTTCCCTCCTCCTACAGTAACCAATACATCCTTGTGGCTATTGACTATGTGTCCAAGTGGGTAGAAGCCGTTGCATCTCCAAGTTGTGATGCAAAGGTAGTAAATAAACTTTTTAAGAGAGTCATTTTTCAAAGATTCGGTGTTCCAAGAATTGTCATTAGGGATGGAGGTTCCCATTTCAAGGAAACGCACTTTAAAGCCTTGCTTCGCAAGTATGGAGTGTATCGTATGATTTTCACCCCGTATCACCCGCAAACTAGTGGCCAAGTAGAGGTCTCTAAGCGAGAGATTAAGGTCATCATAGAAAAGACGATTAGGAGTTCAAGAAAAGATTAGGTGGAAAAATTATATGACACCCTTTGGGCCTATAGAACCGCCTTCAAGACACCCCTTGGGATGTCACCCAACCACTTTTTCTATTGAAAGTCATGCCATCTCCCAGTAGAGCATCAACACAAAGCTGCATGAGCCTTTAAACTCTTAACTTTTGACATGGTGAAAACAAATTCTCCAACTTCATGAGCTAGATGAGTTAAGGATGGATTCTTGCCAAATTGAGCGGATCGAAGGTTACATGATCAAATTGCTCGATGGGAATTTCATGAAGGGGAGAAATGTGCTCTTATTCAACTCCAAATTTAAGTTGTTTCCCGGAAAGCTAAGGTCACGATGGTCTGACCCTTTCAAGGTTCATAAGATTTTTGAAGATGGGCATATAGAGCTACTTGATCACCAAGGGAAAATATTTAAAGCAAATTTCCAAAGACTTAATCCCTACCATGTTTCCGATGGTCCAATTGGGTATACTAATTTCTCTTTGAGTGATTGATAGCGCGTGGTTGGGCACCTCAAACTTATATTTATAGTGACATGTTAACTCTTAGCAAGCGGTAAGCAGGGTCAAACCCAAAGAGAGCAAGTGATCTAGAATTCTAATGGTAGTTCGGGGAAATTAGAAGAACAATTGTTTATAGTGGGTGTCTATCAATTGGAAAGAAATCAATTCAGGGAATACACTACAACTAGTTATCATTGATCAAACAACATGCATCAGTAAGTGAATACTGTCCAATTATAACAATCCTGCTAAGGCTGTGTCGACTCCGATATTCTACATATTCTTAATCGCTAATTTCTCGAACAGGTTCAATAGTTACTCGACTAACACCACCTATTAGTTCTACCGCTAGGTTTAGCTAACAATGCAGTTCAATCTAGTATAATACAATTGATATCAACCAGCTTCACTGCTAAGCTACACTAAATTTATAATCAAAGCATTCAGTTCATACAAAGGCAGTAGTAAATCACTAGCTTAAATCAAGTATTCATTGATCTTAAACAAAGTGTTGCAATGCAAACCCCACACTGAAATAAGGGTATAGCTACTCATACAATCCATCGAATGTAATAAAAAACTGAGTTTATTTTACTACACTGAGTCTACTGAGATGAGAACACAAAATCGTGAACAATACTTCCGGCGATGAATAGTATACGGGATGAATAGTAAACGATGAACAGTGCACGATGAACATTAACCTCTGCCAGCAGCTACTCTTTCTCTCTCTCTACCGCCGCCTCCTCTGATCGTCCCGTCCTAATGTCTGGTGTGTAATCTTCTTGTCTAATGTGCTCATATTAGAGTTTGGGCTTGAACCACCAAATCTGATTGAACCAGCACTGGTTGAACCATCAGGTCTTCGGTTCAGTTACTCTTGGTCTTGCTTTTTCTCTTGCTCTTGAATGATAGAGTGATAATGCCCTAAATACGCAATAAAATCTAATGCGATCTTAATACACCTGCGATGCGAATACACTATAAAAAAGTAATCTATCTCACGCAAAATGTAATAAACTATGGGAATAAACAATTCAATGAAGCGTATAAATACGCTCCATTAGCGATGCATGAAAAGCTTCTACCTCTTGAGAATGGATCTCAGCATGAGACTTCTCAAGTGTGCCTCTAAGGATAAGGAGATCCGGCTCGGTCTTGCTAAGACGTTAAACTAGGACTTTTTAGGAGGTAACTCGCTTTGTGAGTTTTCTTATTTCATTCTTCGTAGACTTAGCTTAGTTGTATTGCACCACATGTAGGCGGCGATTTATGTTGGGTTGTGGTTTAATTATGGATAGTGCCCGTTCTGCCCATATCGCCCGCACTGCCCGTATTGATACGTTCACTACGATCGATGAGGTCATCATGTGACAAGCAGTTTGCTCTAGGGTTGTATCGATCGTACTAGACTCATGGTACAGTCGATACGGCCAGTCCGCAGAAATTCTTTGGTCGCGATTTCCTATCTAAAATCTGAAATTTTGATTTCAAATCTGGAAACGCACCGTCTAACCCCATCCACTCACACCATCCGACCCTAAACACATCATCGACCAGACGCTCACTCTGTCACTCGCACAGCTGGTCAACAACCCCACATCTCCCCCTTGCCTGCCCAATGTCCCACACCTCAAACTCCACACCCCGCCTCAAATCAAGCACTGACCAGCCCGTATCCACCTCTTCCAATCCTCAAACCATGAGCCTCAACAAGCTTCATGGCTTCTAAGAAATCACCCAAGCAGAAGCCTGTTGCGAAGAAGGTCATTGTGTGTCGATCTGACCTAGTCAACCCATTACTAAAGTCCTTCAAACTCATCTAGCCTGGGTGATGATAGTGTTGCCCTTCATAGAGTGGCGACTGACGACTGATTCTTAGTTTGCTAGTTGCCCTTTCGCACCGACACTTTGGTCCGTATTAGTTGATGCTTAGACTTTCTAATGACATATGAAATTTTATTGCTCCTAACATATGTGTGTTTGTTGGATTCTAAATTTCGGAACTTTGACCAAGGTGCTACTTTTATTTTCGGATGTCTAGGCCCCTATATGCTATCGGAAATTACGAGCGCTGCTGGTGACAGGTTTCAGCAGGTTATAAGCAACCTCTGGGTTACTTTGCGGAATTTTTATACTTTGGCCGAACATGATGAACGCACAAGATTTGATTACCCAGTTCGGTAATTGCCTACCTCTGGGGAGGACTTCACTCTGTCCTCAAGATTTCACTATCTCGATTCAAGTACAAAGGCTTCCAAAGCTCAGCCAACGCTAGTTTAACCTCTACTTCTAACCTAGTTGAAATCTATGCTCAATCTGATCACCAAGATTAGCAACACAGTCTGAATCCCACATACTTGCTCACACTGTCTACACACTCCAGTAAGAGATAGCTACAGTTCACATACTCAGCCTACTCTAAAACAATGTGTAACAGGAAGATACTATAGCAACTTACTCGGTCAAGTTGTTGTAGCTTCTGTCCACGCATTCTCTGTTGAGCAGTCTGACTTCCACGAGTTCTCTTGACCCTAGTGATGCTCCCCCTTGATCAATGCCCTCCTCTCAATATCAGGAAATGCTTCTTTGATCTCGAACAGTCCGCGACTATGCTGTGATCTTTCAACGAGACTCCGCTCTAGTTGAAATTATTAGATAAAGCGTAGATCAAAATTCTCCAGTCGTGATCTTCGCTTAGCTCGTGCACCACTCTTTGCCCATGCGTATCTTTCTGTGGTTGTGTATATGAGTCTGCGCTCTGCACTCCCTTATATAGCCGTAGCACATAACAAACATAGCAATCATAATTCCCTTAGGATTCGCAGATCTTTCCAACCAACCTTGAACAATCTCCTAAATTCTTGCAAGTTTCTGAGAATTGATTTTTAAAAATCAATTAGGAACTTATCTTCTTTAATGGATTCCGATCACCTCGAACAAGACTCCCTAACTCATTACCACGCCTTCAGCAACCATTGCGACACCTTCAGCAATCCTCGGGACGCTCTTCGTGCTGCACCATGTCAAACGGCTACTTTGCGCAAGCTCCGAGTCTCCATGGTTTGCTATAGCAACTTCTAGTTGACGGTTGACAGCTTTAGATACATGCTTAACTTCTGTTGCAACAGGT
Source organism: Umbilicus rupestris (assembly GCA_963678935.1). Classification (NCBI taxonomy): domain Eukaryota; kingdom Viridiplantae; phylum Streptophyta; class Magnoliopsida; order Saxifragales; family Crassulaceae; genus Umbilicus; species Umbilicus rupestris. The sequence goes on from OY787617.1 coordinate 3,339,869, forward strand.
TGCTATAGCATCTTTTTGCTTCCGGTTTGTTTTGTCATGTGCTTTATTTAGGTTGTGATGAGTCATTTGTCAGAATGTTACACAGTTTAGGCCGAGCTACTACCATCTTGCTCTTATAGCACCGCATGTGTTGCATTTGTCTGTCATCCTTCTATTTTTCAGGTCATTACAATGGCAAAACCTTTGAAACTCGCGTAAAGCTATCAAGCTAGGGGAGTTTCTATGCCCATTACTTTATCGTTTTATTACTTGCACTTAGGGACTAAGCTTGATTTAAGTCTGGAGTGGTTGGCACATAATTCACTCATTCCATGCCATGCATATCATAATATAGTGATTTAGGCGCGAGATTAACTTTCTTAAACGTATGTATATCGCATCTAGCCTTCATTTTATTTTGCCTAATTAAGAGCCTAAAGCCGAATTAGTGCCTATGAGTGCGCATTCTTATGAATCAATATTGATGCTATCCTATGCCTATCTCGTGATCTAGGTATTTTCATTGCATTATTTGAGCCTAGTTTTAGCTAGCGCGATTTAAAATCTTCACATAAAACTTAAACCTTGTGATGATTTTAGGTGACTCTAATCTTGTTGCTAAGTTCCTTGCTTATGGTTGTTTCTCTCACATCCCATCCTCACTTTGCGCATATTGTCATGTTTTAAGTAAAAAAAGAAAAGAAAAAGGGGCCGGATGCAATGCCTGGGTATGGAAGAAAAGTTCCTCCTCGAAAGTATTTCAGGCCAAAGGCCTAGAAAAAAGACTCTTAAAGCTTGACCTTATGCCCTTCTATCATTCTATTCGTGTACAAGTTTATCATTTGCTTGTGTGCTCGTGAGCTAAACTAGATAATGACCCTTGTGTTGGCACGTAAGCATAAATTGATTTATGATCATTTTCAAAAAGTTTTTACGTCAAACTCCTCTTTCCTTATGGATTGTGATGCAATTTTTGAGACCTGGAAATGAGTTTTACATCGTTAGCCCTAGCTAGCATAGGCGCGTGATTGGCATTTTTTGTGCAAGCTAAAAACCATGTTTCAAATGATATGCCATGAAAAGGAATAGATTGCTTGATTAGGTTTTAGATAGCTCTAGTATTGACTTCCTTGAATGCGCACCCTCGTGTGATCTTACATGGTTCGGAAACTCTTTTGATAGTAACTTGTTTGGAGGCTAGTTAGGGTGTGAAGTTTGGAATTTGTGAAGTCCTCACTTTGATGGTCAAATGCTCTATTACTCATTCATATGAGACAATTGCAAACACGATTTGTAGGCGTTCCTTCTCTGCATACCTTCACGAGACTATAACTTGTCCTCTAAGGAAACTTAGGGTTTCAAAGGCCTATTGCATATGCTAAATGCATCGTGATTCCTACGAAAGTGATTTAGGACTAGGAGTAGTTTGCTCTCCTAGGCTTTTAGTTAAGATTTAAAGTTTTGAATAAAAAGTCGAGCTAGGGCCTTAGAGTTGCATGACCCGGTGTGTTTTTCATTATTTGCTCGAGACGATCAAATTCTAAAGGTTGAGAGTTTGATCGATCGAATTCTCGACCAATTTTTGCCTTCATTTATAATTGATTTTGTTCGTTTTCGAGTATAATTAATCATTTAAATCCCTCGCTTTCCTTTTCCAGGATTCATTTAGCTTGGACGTCATAGAGGAGCGAGCCCGCTAGGAATGGTGTTCAAAAACGTTAAAAACGGGCAAGATTCCAGCAGTGATCTTTCAGGTTGTATCGGTCGTATTGCCTGTATCGGTCATACCTAACATGTGATACGACCAAGCTTGGAAGGTCCGATTACCGCTAAGGTCGTCTTGATCGTATTGGTCATACCAACCAAGCGATACGGGCGGTACGATTAAGCGTGGAAGGTCTGATTCCCGCTAAGGTCATATCACAGCCGATAGGGGGGACTTGCCCCAAAACGCAGAAATCAAGAATATAAATAAAAAAGAGGGCAGTGGTTGAAGGAGGCCAAAAAATCAAGGGTTTTGGCCGAAAAAGAGACGAGAAGACTGTGACAATCAACAATTCCAGTGAATCAATATGGAGTATTAAAAGGTTTTTCAAGACTAGATCATCTAGATTTAGGTTCTTCTCTTCTATACTACTCCCTTTTGCTTGATTTCTATGTAAACACATATGGGGAACCACTGATGATGAAAAGGATTTGTGAGTAGTCTCCTCTTTAAATGAGTAGTCTTTTCTTTGATTTCAAGGGGGTCATATGGACCTCACTAAACTGTACTCTTTATTTGCAATGAAAACTTGTTTATTTAATGGTTGAATGATTTGTTCCCACTAAACCCTACTATGAGATGCATGTATGGTGTTTGACGAAATGACTATGTATGCATTTAAGCTTGACTTAAATCTAAATAGAAAGACTAAGATTGAAGACGAGATATTGATGGGAACAACTAAGGTTTGGTATTCACAAAGGTGAATGTGAAATTTGAGAGTTAAGTGATGAGCGGACAAATAACCTTTTATTTGTCCACTTTTTCCCTTACTTCTTGTTTGTTCCGCAATTCTATAAAGCCATTTGATGATTTCTTCGTCCATTTCAGGTTAAAATTATATATCTCACGATACGAAGTGGCCCGAAGAAAATCTAGACGAATTCTGGTCGATGGAGATCAAAAGAAGGAAGTCTGAGCAAACTGCAGAAGTGATTCGGCCGAATCATAAGTGATTCGCCCACCAGCTTGACCGAATCACTCTCAGCTGCGCGAATTGACCTGATCCGGGGAAAGTCCTGAAGGTTTGACCGAATCACATAATGGGTGTGACCGAATCAAAAGTGATTCGGCCAAGAAAAGTGATTCGCCCAGTCCGAGACCGCCACTGAACAGATGATTCGGCCGAATCAGAGGTGATTCGCCCAGAGGTGCCCGAATCAGTTTAGCTCCACAAGACGTTTGACCGTATCAAAACAAAGACGTTTGACCGAATCAAAAGTGATTCGGCCAGGATAAGTGATTCGCCCAAACTCAAAATACCACTGAACAAAAGCTTCGAGCGAATCACATGGACATTGACCGAATCAAGTGATTCGGTCACCTCGGGCACTTATTGGAAATCTTCACAAAGTATAAATAGAAGGAGATAGAAGTGAAGAAAGAAGTTTCCAACTTTTTGCAACCCTAGGCGACAAAAACTCAAAGAAGACCAAGCTTGATGGAAGATTGAAGCTTGGATTGAAGATTCTACATCATCCTCTCCTAAACCCTAGCTTTGTATTTACATTTATGCTTCCCTTAGTTGTCATGTATTTGTACACACTCATTATGAGTGAGTAGTTGCTTTTGTGGTTGGGGAATAAATGGATCCCCTAGGATTGGATATGATGTAGAACACTATTGTTATTGCATTGAATGAAGTTTGGTTTGATTTTATTGTGCCCTAGCTATGTATTCATTGTATGCACACCAAGTGTTTGATGAAATGCTTAAGTGAGTATGCTTGGTTAGAACCCCTAAGGAAGGAGCGAGAGTTGAACTTAGGATGTTTCATAGCTATTGTATGATCATAGATGGAGTGTTTGTGCGTGAGAGCGACATGCATTCTTGACATTAGGCTAAGTTTTGAGCGGATTTGAGTAACCGGCCAATAGACCGAGAGGGTGCGGTTATGGGACTCAAATTCTACACGGTTCAATAGAATGAGAGTTTGAGAACCATGTCATTTATGTATCCTCTCCATTCTAGGGAAGGAGCGAGAGTTGAACCTAGAGCGGACGATGCATTAGCCTTGCTTTTATCAACCAAATGTAGTTCATGCATGTATTAGTGAGTTATTTCATTTCCTCATATCTTAGGGGGGAAGTTGAATCCCTAGTCACCCTTTTTATTCATTAAGTAGAACTCAAGAATATCATTTGTCTTAAGTGAGCTAATGAGGCTCAGCTCTTGCTATGTGATCTACTCCGGCATGGATGCAATGACGGTTGGTCTAGCCGGGGTAGAGACATAGTTGCATGGTATCTTCTATTCCTTTGATTAACCTCCATTGTTGCAATGTTGGAGTAAGTTACTGAGGGACATATCCCTTGAAGCTTCTTTAATCCTTGATAATTATCTTAGCTTCTCATTAGCAGAGTCAGGAAAATACAATTGTTTTACTGAGTAGCAAAATCATAAACACAGCGTCCTCTAACTTACAATCCCATTTCTTTCTTAGGTTTAATCCAGCTTGCGGTTATAAATTGTTTTGTCTACGATCGATCCTCAAACTTGACATAAGAAGGGGCAAAATTAAACTCGTCATCTTGATAGGCTGTAATCAAGAAGGTCCATGGATCCCTTTTGCCGCAGACGCAAACTGGTGCCTAAATCTAAAGATCACATATTTTTCATCCGCAAGGAAATGCCTATATTGAAATTGTTACTGCAGGACTTGGGATATATATCGCAAATGGAAAAATTGGGAAGAACTTATAAGCCGAAGAGAAATGTTAGGATATTTGAAACATGGAAAAACAGAAATGTCACATTTTTTAGGGGTATAAAAAGCTATTCAAGAAATATTGGAGAGAAGATATGGCAGATGATGTGAATGAAAAATGGATATTGTCGATGGCCAGAAGAAATGGAGTTGCATTCAAGAATATATTTATTATGTGAAACCGTGATATTTTGCTTGTCTGTGGATGAATAGGGCTGCGTCCCACTGTTATGCAGGGGCAGAGGCATGGCTTGGGGAGGGGGTGGCCGTCCCCGGTCATTTTTCAAATTTTAATATATATTATCGTTATTACGTATGATTAGCTTGAATTTTATTAGGTTTATAATGAATTGGCCTCGATAATTTTAAATCTATGCCCCTCATTATTCTAATATGAATACAAACTCAAATTAATAGAGTAAAGATTATTCATTTTTTTTATTTTAAATATAAATAAATAATGACTTAATATAATTATTTTGAAAAAAAAATTACTCCGGATCAAAATAAATCCTGGCCACTGCTGTTATCCATTCTTTTTGAGTTTGCTTATGTTATTAGTCCGTTGGCTTTACATTGCTCTGGCTGGGCTGATAGAGTGGAGAGTAAGGCCCAGCGTCCCATTTTGAGTGACTTGTTCGGCCATTGAGTAGTTTGTGGGGAGGTTGAGTTGTAATTGGTTCTTGTAATCTGTTGTATATTCCCTCTTTCCTTTCACAAGCACTCTTTCCCAAAAATAAAAATCCAAACATCTTACTATTCCTGCTCAACTCGTATCCATTTGGTGCAGGTCATCTCCTAATCTAAAATGTAAATGTCCATGATGGCGTGATCCGAAGACCACGGAGATATGAAGTGGAGTGAAAAATATTAGTTTCAGTTAATTGGACTGAAAATAAAATAAAAAATAGGGTAGCAATCAAAGAAGTTCATGGACTCGCAAATACTTGAAACAAAAAACATGGGATGAGGTTATCCACATGTGCTGACGTGTCACCGCCCTATTAGTTAATGTTATTGCATTTCACTCCACAAACCTTCTGGCTCAGCTTTAAGATTTTCGTGACAAAGAAAAAACCAGGAGATCAAATCCTCTAGATCTTCTTCTTCTTGTTGTTTTGGATCCTCCAACCTCAACTCATTAATAAGTCTAGAGAGAGAGAAAGAGAGAGAGAGTTATGGCTACGTGCAATATGGCCTCTGCCGCAAGTGGGATGCTGTTGCTCACTCCCACAGCTACATCATCTTCGACAAGGACTTGTTTGTGCTTCGGCATCAAGAAGGCAGCCAATGTCAGCGGTTCAAGTGCCAGAAGACTAGTTGTGCGGGCAGCTGAGGAAGCAGCCCCAGCAACAGCTGCTGCTCCAGCTGCTGTCAAGCCACCTCCAATTGGACCAAAAAGAGGAACCAAGGTAAATACGTACAGTCATCCAAGATCGAATGCTTCAACTATTGTACTGTTTGGTTCCAACTAGAACAACATCTGATGTAGCACCTGGTGTGATATAACATGACATCTCACATGATCTCTGCATGCATTTCCATTTCCAGGTGAGGATTCTAAGGAGGGAATCGTACTGGTACAAGGATTATGGCTCTGTTGTTGCAGTTGACCAGGTACGCATATATATATATATGTCCAGCCTACATTGAGTTGAGACATTTCATAATTGTGTAACTAACTCGCAGGACGCCAAGACGAGATACCCAGTTGTGGTAAGATTCACCAAGGTCAACTATGCTGGTGTTTCAACTAATAACTATGCATTGGACGAGATCGAAGAAGTTTAAGTAAATAGGGAAGATGCATTTCATATTTGTATGACGTTTTTATCTCTATTAATGTATAATACAGTTAATCCTCAAATCTCAATCTCTATTCTCCTATATCTATCTATATATTGCACTCTTCACATTCCTTACAAGTAATGCAAATGCGTCGTCTAAGTATGCTGCATAACAATCTCAACTCTCCTACTCTAATGCTTACTAAACTGAAACAGATTTCGCCTCACCCATTGGAACTACTCCATTTTATCTCAGTAACTTATCACTTGATTAGAAGTTACATCTCTCTCAGTCATTCTTCTGGTTTTCTTCTTTCCATTGAATCATGCTTCTTCTTATTCACATGGTATCAGAGTAGGTTGTTAGATGATCCGGCTCTCTTCTTCCGCATTGGGTTGATTACTGTTCTTGCGCTATGTTCTTGATTTCTTGTTTCTTTAGTTGGCTAGATCTAGTTGAAATGGGAAGCGGGGACCAAGAAGAACCGATTTGCGCATCTGATGATCCACATTTTGTACACAACAATGAAAATATTAGAGTTTCGTGGTTTACTCTGCCGTTGATCAGTGCTGGCAATATTATACCATGAAGTAAGTCGATGGAGATGGTTCTGGCAGTGAAAATGAAGCTTGGATTTATTAGAGGCCATTTTTCAAGACTTGATGATGCTTACCAGCAAGCATCTGGGACAAGTGCAATAACGTTGTGCTCTTTTGGATCATCAATTCCGTTTCAAATCTAAATATCATTGATTTGTTTCAGAGATTGTGTGCAGGCTCGGTCTAATCTTCATACAAGATTTTTCGGCACATATGACCCCAGGTTATTTGCACTGCACAAAGATATAATCACTCTCATGCAAGGAGAAGTGGACTTTGCTACATACTTCGGGAATCTCTTTGCAACTGTGGGAGAAGAAGAGTCTCTCACTGAGCAGGACGCTTGTGATCTTGGAGCCATTTGCAAGTCGACGAAGCTAGCACATGATTATGAAGAAGGAGAGGGACAAAGTCATGCAATTTCTTGTTAGAGATATTCGTATATACTATTTATGATCTCATTATTCTTTGTTAGGAAGTTTGTATATTTGATGTATATCTTTTGTATATTGTTGATTGCGTCTGTAACCCTATATATATGTCATTTGGCATACGATGAATATACACAGAATTCATCTTAACATAGTATTAGAGCCGGTTACGTCTGATTTTTTTTTTCTTCTGTGTTGTCCGTATTGGTGTAATCAAATTCCAGCGTTTTTGACCAATTTGGTCTATTTTCAAGTTGCATCGCTGCTGGTTTTTCACGGCTTTTTTCTGTCTCAATCGGTTGCGGCGTAGTCTCGATCCGTCTGATTTACTCATATCCGATCCGTTTCAGATCCATTCGTCTCGGATAAATTGCTCGTGTGTGGTGCGCGCATCTGTCTTTGGCTGTTGCCCGGTGTTCAATTCTTTTCTCGAAGGCGTGGTTAGGGTTTTCTATCCACAAGAAGGTTTGATTGAAAAAAAAAAGTCAATAGCTTGGTCAAACTGCCACCTCTGTGCCCAATCATCAGCCTGATCCGCGCCCAGTCAGCGCCCAATTGGAAAAAAAAAAAATTAACCCCAATATTTGTCTATTATGTCTTCTCTTTCAGGTACCGTTGCCGTTCCACGTTGTCCTGTTCTCTTTAATGGATTTAATTATCGAGAATGGGTACAACATGTGCGTCTTCATATGAGTGGACAACGTCTATGAGATATTCTCATAGGGGTTCACTCTTGTTCTATTTCGCCGAATCCCCTTACCGAGCCTGCACTTTCGGTTACAGCTTTCGCCAAAGATAAACATAAGGCGTCTGCTGCATATGATGATTTAATTGCTACGTATCAAAGCACCTTACTGACCTATCAGACATGGATTGATGAGGATGCACGTGCTTGTGCAATCCTTGCAAGTAGTATGGAGGTTCATCTGACCGGCGATATTGTTTCCTTTACTTCTACTCATGATATGTAGACACATCTTCAGACCCGTTATGCACCTTTCCAGCCACTCGCTCATCTAGTCAGTTAAGAATCAGGAATGCGATCTTCGTCAGGGAGATAGCACCTTGGACGAATTTTATGCCGCCATATCTGCTCTTTGGCGCTAGCTTGACTCTCTGAGTCCTTTTCCATGCCCTACATGTTCGGCATGTCACAGATTCGTTCTCATTCAGAATTTCTTCGACTTTACGATTTTCTGACTCATCTTCGCTTAGAGTTTGAGATGATTCGTGCACAACTCCTTGTTCGTCATCCTTCCGTGACTTTATTGGAGGCACTTTCTGCAGTTCACTCTGAGGAGATACGTCTTCGCAGTGCTTGATTTCTAGTGTCCTCTTCTGTGTTTAGCGACTTTTGAATCCACTGTTCCTGTTGTTGCTCTCATCATTCCCCCTGCGTTACTACCACTTTAGCTGCTGTAGCTAAACGAGGGCGTCGTCACTGCACATACTGCAATAGAGACAATCATTTGGTTGAGACCTGCTACAAAAAGCGCGATGATGAAGCTCGACGTTCTAGTCAGTATTTGAAGAAAGATGGGGTTCTAATCAGCGCAACACCACAATTCAGGTATCTAGAGGCTCCGACAGTGAAGAGTTGTTAATATTGCTACGCCGTATGGTTGCTTCAGCATCTCATGGTTCTGCAGGCTCTGCGACTCAGACTTCAGGAAATAAGTTACCAGCCCCTACATCATCTTCTCCCTCAGGTACTTAACCTTGGATTTTAGATTCCGGTGCTTCTTTCCACATGACTTCTGATCGTATAGCCCTTCGAACTGTCTGTCCCTTGTTGTCTCCTATATCAGTTCAAACTGCTGATGGTACCTCTCTCTCAGTCACAAGACAAGGCACTCTTTCGACTTCTTCCTTTCATGTTCCTAACGTCTCTCTTGTTCCAAAATTGACTATGCAGCTCATTTCTGCCGGTCAGCTTACGGATCATGGTTGTCGTATCATTCTTGATTCTGACTCTTGTTCTGTTCAGGATCGTCGCACGGGGACCCTAGTTGGCATTGGCCCACGCCGCCATGTCAGTGTCTCTGGGAATTGGATTGGCTTCACCTTCCTTCCGCTGCCTCTGTTAATCCACCCCGTGTCCGCGTCCGTTGTTTCCCCTGCTGTGTCTTTCGCTCGTGGCATCATCGCCTGGGCCATCTCTGCAGCTCTCATCTCTCTACGTTAGTTCTTCGTGGCGTTTTAGGACACATGTCTGGCGATGCCTCTTTACACTATCAGGGTTGCAAATTTGGTAAACAGCTTCAACTCCCTTATCATAGAAGTGAGTCTGTTTCGAAATGCGCTTGACCTTATTCATTCTGACGTCTGGGGTCCAGCTCATTGTGTTTCAAAAGGTGGTCATCGGTATTATATCATTTTTATTGATGTTTATTCACACTATTCTTGGATTTATTACATGAAATCTCGTAGTGAGGTTCTCTCTATGTATAAAGATTTTTCGCTCATGGTTCACACTCAGTTTGATTCTCCTATTCATACCCTTCATGCTGATTCAGCTGGTAAGTACTTATCGCATCATCTTCGTCGCTTTCTTTCCGATCAAGGGACTCTTTCCCAGTTCTCTTGTCCAGGTGCACATGCTTAGAATGGCATTGCTGAGCGCAAACATTGTCATATTCCCGAGACCTCTCGTGCTCTTATGCTTGCTTCCAGCGTTCTATCTCATTTTTGGGCTGAGGCTATTTCTACTGCCAATTACCTTATTAATATGCAGCCTTCGTCCGCCCTTCACGGCAATATTCCTGTTGAGCATTTATATGGAAGACCTCCGGATTATTTCTCATCTTCGACTTTTTGGCTGCGTGTGCTATGATTTATTAGCACCTCGTGAGTGCACAAAGCTGACTGCTCAATCCATTGAGTGCGTTTTTCTAGGTTACAGTGCTGAGCACAAAGGCTATCGATGTTGGGATCCTATTCGTCGCCGACTACATTCTCTCGTGATGTGACTTTTGATGAGACTCGTCCTTCATCTGATTCGTTTCTGCATATCTTCTTGAGCCTCTTTCTTTTTCGTACTTTTACAGATTCTCTCATTAGCTCTATTTGTCCGTCTCCTGCGGCGTCAACTTCATCTCCTCCCCCTTCAGCTCCTACTATAGTCACGTCAGATTCTTTATCATTTTATCCTCTTTATTACAGTCGTCATTACAGTCGTCATCATCGCACTACTCCTGATATGCCTACTCCCACTCTTGCTCCTCTGAATGAGCATGCTGCTCCTCCGATTATTTCTGATTCCCCTGCTGAGTTACCCTTCTTTCCCGACACACCACCTGTCTCTTCTGCACCGTCTCCTCCACCATCCCCTTTTGGTGGTTCTCCTGATACGACATCTTCTCCTCGATATGACCTTCGTGATTGTCATTCCCTTCGTGCACCTGCTCGTTATGATGTTGCTGTTGTTATCCCTGACGAACCAGCTTCATATCGTGAGGCTATGGGTCATCAGAAGTGGCAACAAGCGATGACTGAGGAGCTTGCTGCCCTTGAGCGCACTGGTATTGGGATATTGTCTCTCCTCCTACATATGTGCGTCCAATCACTTGTAAGTGGGTCTATAAAGTTAAGACTCGATCTGATGGCTCTCTTGAGCGCTATAAGGCTCGTCTTATTGCTCGTGGCTTCCAGCAGGAGCATGACCGTGAATATGATGAGACACTGTGGCTCATATGACCACCATACGCACTCTTCTTGTCGTGGCCTCTGCTCGCCAGTGGCCTATCTCTCAAGTCCATGTTAAGAATGCTTTTCTTAACGGTGAGCTGAAAAAGGAGGTTTATATGAAACCTCCTCTTGGATACTCTGTTCCTGAAGGTATGGTTTGTCTCCTTCGTCGCTCTCTTATGGCCTCAAGCAGACCCCTCAGGCCTGGTTTGAGTGTTTCTCTTCTGTTATTACTGATGCTGGTTTTTCTGCCAGTGATCATGATTCAGCCTTATTTGTTCATACATTATCTCGTGGTAGGATTCTTCTGCTTTTATATCTTGATGATATGATTATTACTGGCGACGATCCTCAGTACATTGCTTTCGTGAAAGAAAAGCTCGATTCTCAGTTTCTCATGTCTGATCTAGGCCCTCTTACGTACTTCCTTGGGATTGAGATTTCCTCTACAGCCTAGGGGTTTTTTCTATCGCAAGAAAAGTATATCCGTGGCCTTCTTGATCGTGCTTCTCTCACTAATCAGCACATCGCCGACACCGCGATGGAAATGAATGTTCAGCTTCGTCCCACTGACGGTGAGCCTCTTTCAGATCCTACTCGCTATCGTCATTTAGTTGGTAGTCTAGTTTATCTAGCTGTCACTTGTCCTGACATTTTCTATCCCATTCGTATTTTGAGTCAGTTTGTCTCAGCTCCGACACAGATTCATTATGGTCATCTTCTTCGAGTTATGCGATATCTTTGTGGTTCTATCACTCGTCGTCTCTTCTTTCCTCATTCAAGCTCTCTTCAGCTTCATTCTTATTGTGATGCGACTTGGGCTAGTGATCTCACGGATCGTCGGTCTCTTACTGCATATTGTGTTTTCTTGGGAGGGTCTCTCATTGCTTGGAAGATTAAGAAGCAGACTACAGTTTCCCGATCGAGTGCTGAGGCTGAGTTTCGTGCGATGGCTTTGTTGACAGCTGAGGTTACGTGGCTTCGCTGGTTATTTGAGGATTTTGGTGTCTCTGTTAGTGCTCCCACGCCTCTTCAATCTGACAGTACAAGAGCTATTAGCATTGCTCGAGATCCAGTGAAGCATGAGCTCACCAAGCATATTGGTGTTGATGCTTTCTATGTACGTTCCATCTGAGCTCCAGTTAGCAGACGTCTTCACGAAGACCCAGACCAGAGCACATCACAGCTTCTTTCTGTCCAAACTCAGCATTGTCGATCCACCATGAGTTTGAAAGGAGGGGAGGGTTTAGGAAGTTTGTATATTTGATGTATATCTTTTGAATATTGTTGATTGCGTCTGTAACCCTATATATATGTTATTTGGCATACGATGAATATACACACATAATTCATCCTAACATATCTCATGGGACTCAATGAGATTCATTCGCAAATTCAGACCCACATTCTACCTGTAAGGCCTCTACCGATTATTGGTGAAGTCTATGCCTAAGTCGCGCAAGATGAAGTGTAGAGAGGCATCAACCGGGCACCTGTCATTGAGTGTCGGCTATGTATGCATAAAGTGATTCTATCAGAATTCAAGATGCTAGAAATGTCTACAATGGTGATAATGGAAATCTCAGTAAATGCCCGGGTAGAGGCAAAAGGGAACAATCTAATGTGACATGTACCTACTATCATATGCAGGGTCACACAAGAGACACATGCTGCAAATTGCACGGCTTTCAATCAGGTCACAAACTTGCAAGAAACAATAATGGGAATTATGGCTGGAAAGGCAATAGAATTATGACCAATAAAGAAACAGTTTCCAATTTGTCCTAGTTTGACAAAGTCACTCCTTTGTTACAACACTTTCTGAAAACATTCTGGTTATGCCCTTTTTCAAAAGCGATGAGGGCCTTCGGTTATGAATTTGCTTACGTGGCACTGATGTGGTAAAAAAATTGATGTGTCATTACAACACCTTTGAGTAAAAGCGCTGTTAGAAACAACGCCTTTGAGTAAAACTGTTTCTAACGAAAGGGGTTGTTTCAAATAGGGTTTCCTAAAAAAAGACATAACCGGAATGCTTTTAGATAGTGAGGGAAAAAGAAATGATTTTGTCAAACTATGACAAATTGGAAAACATTTCACAGTGTAACCAGTATGACTAGTAATGCAGGTCAAGTTGAAAGTGATACATGCAATGTATCAGATTTAAGACGAGCTAACAAAATTGTTCACCTTATTAAACCAGCCCAGTGGGGTCAACAATGCGACGGATAAGCAACTTTGTATGGCAGGTATCACATGCCTCAATTCTAATATCGCTAATAGGAAATGTGTGGATTGTTGATAGTGGGGCATCCAATCACATCACATTATGTTGCATGACATGTATAAACTAGAGATCCCGTATGAGAACTTATGCCAAATGGAGGCATATCTTCAGTCACTCATGTAGGGACTAGCATTCTTAATGAGCATATTAGGTCAAAGGCTGTTAAATCCTGATGCCCTATGGATATATGTATGACATGTAATTTGGCAAACAATACAAAACCATCAAGACTGCAACAGAGGGTGAGACACTGTCTATTCAGACAGGCGCGTGCAAAAGAATCAATTAAGATCGGCGGAAATATTGCGTCTGCAAAATAAATATTCTGGGAGATATTTTGGTGGCAATATTCTCCAAGATACTGAGATATTCTGGTGACAATATTCACAAGATGTTGCAAATCTGGAAGATTGGATTCTGATCCGAAATTAGGAAAACATGATCAAATTATTCTAGTTTCCTAAATGAAACAAATGTAATCTAATCTATATATGATGAACGGATCAAGAAGTGCAGACAACGAAGATGAATGAGTTGATCTGAAAACGAAGCAAGAAGGAGCCATCAGAGCTGCGATAAACTCCAGAGCCGATAGAAATTGAGCGCACAAGAAACTGATTGCAAGATGCGCAGGATAAACATTGAACAGACTGTGTTACAGTGCTGATATTCTCGAGAGGAGAACTTCTGATCTGTGGGAGGCAGATCGAGGTGGAAAGAGAGGGATATCAGTTTGAGAGAGTGATGAGCGGATAAATGACCTTATATTTGTCTATATTTTCCCTTTACTTCTTGTTTGTTCCGTTATTTTATGAAATCGTTTGCTGTTTACGATTTTGCTTGTATGAGTGATTTTCATTCAAAAACTTCTTGTGATAATGAAACTAAGAAACTTTCCTTCCATTCTGAAGCACAAACTTGCAGGCAATGTGGACACCATAAGCATCCCTTAGTTGACCATCCAGATAACATACTGTAGATAGGAAAATTAGACATTTTCCACATTAGAACAACACTCAGTTTGAAGTTTTTGCTTATCATACGCATCAAATATATCCTCTCCAACATTCCACAAAGTGAGCAAGTCATCGTTCAAATGACTTATATATATCAATACATTTCTTAGGATTTTTAAGCATTGGAATTAGGACAGTTAATCACATGTATCTCATTTTCATGCACAACCATGGAAAAAATTATAAAGCATCAACATAAAGGGCCAGCATGAGTACGATTTTGCTGATAAAACAAACATACTAAAATAGTCCGAACACAAACAAAATGTTACATTGCAAAACTCGAATTAAAGTCGGGATATGTTCGATCAAAATGTTTCCATAACTCACCGTCTGAAGGACGCACCATAACAGTATCATCGCTAGCTCTATTTGGATGTTAGCCCATGTGTGCATCTGTTGTTTCGTTCATAAACAACCTTTTAAAACTTCAGTTTGCTAGTATTGCTGGATGTAAAACCATCTGAACAGAGACACACCTTATGTAGGAAAAAAGTAATTTTTGGCCTCATATGTATTCGGAAGGGGACAAAACAAGAGGCATCTACTAGGTTCGGTAGCATTGTTATTATTTTTATTTCTATTAGGTTGATTGGAAACCATTCAGGAGCTGGAAGATTAGTTATAAGAATTTTTCACTGGCCTTGGCTCCGTCTTTATTATTATGTTCGTATGGTCTCTTGCTTCTCTTTGAAAGGATCCAATTCTAGCAAAAAAAAACTCTCATCTTCTACCTGGTAGTGGAGAACATACACTCACGGTACTACGCTTGCTAACAATGTAATTCATGATGCAGATGAGTTGCAACTTCAAATTCATTTCCTTTAGTTCTGCATAAAAGAAGAAAAAAAAACACGACTCTCAATATCTCAAAAACAGAAAACATAGGAAAAAACCAAGTCCCATGAGCAGGCGTAAGTTGTGAGTGAGTGAGGATGTGCATAGTTATCAACCCATCTTGCCACTTCCTCCCTTGTGAACCTTTGCGCAATACTGAAACAGGCTCCCATCGAAGCAACGCCTAACCGACTCTTTGGAAAGAAAGCCATCTGCGTCCTTGGCCAGGACGTACAGCACTCCCCACTCTAGCTTGCTCGCCGTCCTGCAATAGCATAGCATAGCAACAATTCAGGGGCAGGCAGGCTAGGCGCTGTCAGGTACATTTATTACCAGCCAAA
The DNA here is from genome assembly GCA_963678935.1 of Umbilicus rupestris. Taxonomy (NCBI): domain Eukaryota; kingdom Viridiplantae; phylum Streptophyta; class Magnoliopsida; order Saxifragales; family Crassulaceae; genus Umbilicus; species Umbilicus rupestris. Next base: position 3,355,306 of record OY787617.1, read on the forward strand.
CATGTCGAAAGCATCACGGTTGGACTCAGTCATGTGCCATATCTCCTTGTACGTCAGCTTATCCGGTTGTGTCTTAGCATACTTGCTGAACATCTGCTCCATATGCGCCGGAATGTACCTGCAAAATCCCAAACAAAGAATCAATCAATCTTTATGGAAAAACAATTTCAAGAATTTGAATCCAAACCATCTCAAGTCATACCTCCCTTCAGTGTCATATGTTCCAGAATCACTCCCATGTTTCGCCCTATGGATATTCTCCACGTAAATGGGAAACAATGGCGAGGGCATCCACGTCTGCATCAAACAATCCAATCATCAACCTTTTCTACCATATATATATCAGCCGAGCCGATCACTAACCGGAAGAGTAGCGTAACTCATCGCTGCATGCACCAGAAACGTCAGAAAAGCCGAAGCAATCGCATTGAATCCGAGGCTCCTAAACCCTAACGAAACAACACGAGCATATCACACATTATCTGACTCACTGTTTCGAATTAATGAATCATAGCACCTACCTCTGAAAGTTTCCTTGGGGTAGATGATCCCATCTCCGTCCTGATCGAAAAACGCAGCGTGCTGCTGTAACACGGACATGTTATTATGCTCATGTCCCCACGTCCCATTCACATTCTCCGTGTCCGGCGCTATCAAAGCCCTCGGCATGTCTTCAGTATGTAAGAAAACAGAGCATGAAAATCTGAAACCGAAACAGATCCAATGCAAAACTCCTTACCTGGTTTTGGCAGCTTGGTTTCTAGGTCGCCCCGGACTTTACGCTCCGCCGTGATGGGTGCCTTCTCGGCTACTGTCGCCATTGAATCCTTCGACGGTTCTGCCATTCTCGCTGGCTATGTTTTTGTTCTGTTGTGTTTTGTCAGAAAAACTGTTTATGAGTGGAGAGATGCAACCAACTCCATAAGACTCGCGACGAGGGCATACTCATTGGTGAAACGTGTCAGGATACCGCCACGTCTCGGACTCTGCTTAGGTGTGCCTCGACAGAACGACACGTGACTCCTGGTAATAAAAACTACCCAGCTGAATTCGATTCGAGTCAATTGGCGTACCGTTTCAACAAGTTTAATGATGTCATTTTGAGCTCATCAGAGTTGTCTCGTGCATCTTTGACATTTTGAGGTTTCCAACAACTGGATTTTTGTTCAGCAAGGTAGCAAGAATGGGAAATTCCACCCTGGAGGGGCAATTGAACGGTCGAGTTTCTCCTCCACCCCGGCGCCGCAGCTGATTGGCCGTGCTCGGGCCATCATTATGGGTCCTCCCCTCACGTCGACTCCTTCAGCCCTTGACCCCAAGCCGCCAGATCCACCAGACTCACTCTCTCGAAAAACCTCCTTTGCGGCGGTGGTGTCTAAACCTAAACTTACAGCCGGATTCAGGGTAGGAGGCGTGGCTCGGGAGGGTTTTCAAATTTTATATTTAGCTTCAATTTTTTTAGATTTATAACTAATTGTCCCGATAATTTTAAATCTATACCCCAATTATCTCAATATGAATACAAACTCAAATTGATAGATTAAAAATTATTCATCTTTTTTTTATTTTAAATACAAATAAACAATGACTCAGTATAATTATTTTGAAAAAAAAATTTGCCCCGATTTCCCTCAATATCTTTCCCTACTCGACAATATGGAACTGTGGATGACCACCGACGGATCGAGGAGGTCGTGGGTCTCGGACCCTCTCTTTTTTTCCTAGAATTTTTTAATTAAATATAATTTTTATTTTATTTTTGTTATTTTCTTTTTTCCGAACTCTGGATTACCGTTGTTGATACTGTTAGATTGTTATTTAAACATGGATTAATTTTTCGGGACCACAATGAAATTCTTCCTAAATTTTTTTATTAATTAAATAAATATTATAATTTATTTGGTCATTTCTTTCTTCCGAATTTCAGGCTACAGTTGTTGATATTGTTAGATTGCTATTTGAATAATTAATTTTTTGGGACCATGATGAAATGGATGATTCACTTATTACGGGAAATTTTTTGGAAATTCTGTATTAGTATAATTCAAGAAATCTTGTTATTGAAGTTATGATGAATGAAAATGCACTCGGAAATACAAACTTATTTGTCATTCGATTCACAAAGATATGTAAAGGCATGTGGATTCGAGACAACAAAAGTCATCATTAGTGATATTGAAGACAAATTCATTTCTGTATCGATTGTTCGGTCAAAGAACAAATGACTATTGTTTTAAAATATGTATCCAACCATGGAATAGTGATAGAACGTTTCGTTGGAGTTGTTCATGTTATAGATACCACATCACTAGCTTTCAAAAAAGGGATTGATGAATTCTTTGGTAAGTATGGATTGTGTCTCTCTAAGCTAAGAGATCAAGGATACGATGGATCTTCAAATATTTACAGGTGAACTTAATGGTTCTAAGACTCTTATCTTGATTGAAAATCCATGTGCAATATACATTCATTGTTTTGCTCACCAACTCTAATTTGTTTTTATTGCTCACTTGATGAAGCTAGTTTTGGGGTTGACACATGTTTTCTCACTGACGGCACGTCGCTGTGTGCGCCAAACTTATTTTTATAATCTCCTATTAACACTTAGCAAGTGGTAAGCAGGGTCGAACCCACAAGAGAGCGATCAGTGATAAAGTTCTACGAATAATTGTCATACTAAAATAGGGTTGTAGGAAGAATGTTTGTTGTTGTCAAATTCAGAGAAAAGTCAGTCCAGGGATATGCATTGCAGCTGATAATCATAATTGTAACATGCATCAACTAGTAAACTACTGTTCCTAGTCTAACAATCCCGCTAGGGTAATGTCGACTCTAGTGTTCTACCTACTCTCAACCGCTAAGTTCTCTAATAGGTTTAACAATTACTCGATTAACGACACCGATTAGGTTATACCGCTAGGCTTAGCTAATAGGGAAGTCAATCCAATATCATGCAAAAGATATCAACTTAGTTTCGTCGCTAGGCTATGCTAACTTGATAATCAGAGCATGCAATTCAAACGAAGAACAGAAATTTACTAAATTGAATTACGAAACATTAATATCCTGCGATGAACAGTAAAACCGACCGTGAATAGTAATTCATGCGATGAATAGTACTCCTGCCTCGATTCCCGTGCGTCGCTGCCGCCTACCTTACTCAAAACTTGCTCTAAAAATTGTTGTTCTCTTTGGTGTGGCAAGGTTATATTTATAGGTAAATCAGGCTTCTAAATCATGCAACTTCCAAATTATGCAAGCTTCTAAATCTGATTTTGGGATGTGGGCCCAATACTGATGTCATCATATATTTTCCGCTCCAGTAGAAGACATTAGGAATTGCGCCCGATGAAGACATTAGCCGCGCTGCGGAAGAAGACATTAAGCGCTGATAAAGTGTGCTGCTGGCGCCATACTCACTGAAATGATCATTGATTCTCCAAAATTGCCATAAATCTTGAAAGCGGTCTTGATACACCTACGATGCGAAATACTACAAAGAAATATTTCACACACAAAATGTAATTAAACACTGGAAATAAACAACTCGATGGATCGTATAAATACGCTCCATCAAACTACTCCACACTTAAACTTGTTCATCCCGAACAAGAATAAAGACAAGACTCGCAATACTCCAAGCACTTCTAATATGCCAACGACTCAGCACTGAATTTACTTTAGATGTCCTCACTAATCTGCTCATAAATATATGATCACATTCATTCTTCAATAATGATCGGAAAGAAACTAGAATGATACATGTTACCTGTGAGGCCGAGATGGAATGACAATGGATGACTGGGAGCTAGTCCTCTTTAGACTTCTGACTCCATTCTTCAGCTCGAGGTCATAGTCACGCGCATATGCTAAATTTGCTTTCTCTGGCACGTGAGAAATCCAAGTCATGAGGAACTCAACTTTTTCTTCTTCCTTTTTGGTAGGACAGCTTTTGAAACTTATTGTTTTGTTTGGTTCGAAGACTTCACTCAACTAGATTATTTTTCTGAATTTTTTCTTTCACATCTGTTTGTATTTTTCTTTTTGAGCTTTGCTCTCCAATGTGAATTGATTGTCCTTTTTCTTTGAACCGTTCCAATCATCGCCTTCGAATAACATCATATGGAGCGCGTCCCGCTCTTTCTCATCGTTATCCTTTCAGCGCGAGGCAAGATAGGAGTTACCCACCCATTCCCGGTTACTAAGACTAGAAATAAGACTGTTTGTTTTCCCGTCCCACCATTGCATAAACGCTGCAACGATGGAGTGAAAGCCTCGCCCCTCATAACTCGGAATGCCAACCTCCACAAACTCAACGCGCTACGCGACTGATAGAGCCTATTTATACACATTATTTAGATCATAACCCTATGCTTGTTTGCATTATTTTATGTGCAAGATTACAGGTTTCCAGTGTTTTTGTATTTCAGGGCAAAACGAGGGCCTAAGTCGGATACGCGCTAACAGGCAGCGTTTAGGACGCGCATCACACAAGCCTGCGGAGCTAGCGGCGCAAACAGAAGAATTGGCAGAGTCGACCACGGTGCGCTAACCGATTGCGCTAAGCAGATGCCGTGCGCCATGCGCAGATGATGGTGTTTTCAAATCCTGACACAACCAGATTTGGAAGTTGCCAAGGATGAGCCTCTGAGCAGTATATAAAGAAGAGAAGAAGGCTAGGGTTTGATCATCATACAATCGAGAGGACCTGCGCTAGCCGACTGCGCCAGCCAAGACTGCAACCTGCACGCACTGTTTGCTATTGTTTTCTTGGACACCTTAGTTATTATTTACTGTTTCTATGATGTTTACCACTAGCATGTCTAGCTAAACGCTTAGTATCGGTTGGGCATGAATCTATGAGTATTTCCTTTGAGACTTGTGCTTAATGCATAGCTTGTTTGCTTATATTAATTCTGTGCACATTGTTGGCAGCTTGTTACATGAGTAGGGGAAGCCTTGAACCGCAATCTTACTCTTGTTGCTTGTTGTTGTATGTTAAACTAGTTGAATAGCCCGACGGTGCCAACTAGGAGTAACGCGCTAGGATAAGCAATTACTACTTTGATCGGATTCGTAATTGTTTAGTCTAGTTCAAGAATTAATAGCACATGAACTTTGATCGGAACATGCGCACATGTTAGGAAGCCTTGATCGGACACTAACATTAGCAAACCAAACTATAGACATTTAGAGTCGATGATAAGGAATACACTCATAGAGGATTGTCTGCACCGATACTTCTCATAGTCATAGTACTTAATCTCTACTGCCTGCGCACGTCTAGTGCAATTCCTGCGTTTATAACTGTTTACTCGCGCATTGCGCAACCCCAATCGCTCACACCCCCCAGCTTTCGTAAGTGTAGGTCACTGGTTAAAACTGAACTGCTTGCTCCCTGTGGAGATCGACCCTGACTTAACCGTTGTACTAGTGGAAGAGGAAGGATTAATTTGACGCGTACAACGACGCGCGATCAGCGACTAATCCCTTGAATCTTTGAATGTTTGTCAAGTCCCTCTAGGACATTTTCTGTCAACTCCAAATCCTGTAATATCTCAACTCAAAGGAACACATAACATCAAGTCACTAGCATCACAAAATTGTAGAAATCATGCAAAGCATACACATCAAAACCTCATAGCATCAAACATCATCTCATAAAATCAGCATCTTCATCATAGCATATAATGGCATAAAACTGGCAGCATATAGTCGCAAGAAATCAGTAGCATCGCAGCACCTAAATATTAAAAAAAAAACGTGCTCTAACCACTACTAATGCAAGCTAACAAAAATAAACGTGCTGACACATACTAACTCCCCCACCCCACATTTTTGAAACAAACCGTGTCCTCACGGTACAATAAGATCGTCGGGAAGGGTAACCATGCAAGATTCAAAACAAAAGAAATGAATAACAAAAGGAAACACACAAAAAACTATCCTAACTCAGCAAGTTGAGCGTCCCACGCACACATTAGAAGGCGCGCCCCAAGCACACATTAGCGGCGCTAATGTATGAACGCGGAGCGGCCCTAATGTTGCCTTGGGGAGCTTAACTCGCTGACTCACACTAAGAATTAAAACAAACTAAAGTCGGGTTGCCTCCCGGAAAGCGCACTTGTTTAACGTCGTTGACTCGATGGAACCTCTCATCCTTAAGCATTTACCGGCTCAGCCAACTCGAGCTCCTCATCGGGGGGGACATCCTCTCCAGAAGGAACATCTTCTTGTAGAAATTGAGACAATGGCAATACCGGCTTCAAAAAGCCTTTCACAAATCTGCGAGGAAATCTAACAAATTTGCGATAAAATCCAGCATAATCAAGGAAAGACATGATACCTCGCTGGTCAGTGGGAAAAGGCAATCCACGAATTAAATCAGTTTTTATTTTATGAGGTTGGATGCCTTCCTCACGCTGCATATCCGACTCGAGCACCGCATCCTCAATGATGTCTAGCGCATGTATTCCTGCAATGTCAGGTGGGTGCTGCATAGACTTATACATGTTAAATTTAGTTACTTCCCCGTCTAACTCCATGGAGAGATCACCAGTAAATGTATCGATTTTTGTTTTTGCGATCACCATGAAGGGTCTCCCTAGTTGAACGGGGGAAGTGTCTATCGCATCGCCCTCCATTTTCATGACATAAAAATCTGCAAGGAATGCATGCTTTCCTATATGCATTAATACGTCAACAACTATACCCTCTGGCTTACTACATGATCTATCTGCTAATTGAAGAATCATGTCAGTGGGTTTCAGAGGACCAATATGCAATGCTAGATAGAGAGAGTAAGGCAACACATTAACTGACGCACCCAAATTCAACATACAATGATCAATTTTGAATTTACCAATGACACATGAAACTGTAAATGTACGTGGATCTTTACATTTTGGTGCTGCCTTGCACTGAACAATTACAGGGATGTTCTGCCTCAAAATTACCTGCTCGTGCTTTAGTTCTCCTCTTCGGTTAGTGCACAATTCGTCAAGGGCCTTAGCATAATTTGGGATCCATTTTATTGCGTCAAGGAGTGGGGTTGTGATCCCAATTCTGCTGAACAACTCCAATAAAATTTGATATGCTACTGGATCCTTCTGAGGTCTTGATATCTGCATAAGAAATGGAAAAGGGAGGGGGGGGGGGGGGTCAGAATAGCGAAATTCAAAATCAGAGGCAGACTGTACCGCGCCTGGAGAAGACATTATAGGCGCGCCCCAAGAAGACATTAATGCACCGGTAATGTTCTCCTTGGGCGCGGTATCTACTGTTCCCATCCCCTTTGTTGCTTCTTCTACACTCTTCATTTGCGAAGGAACCTTGCCCTTGTCACTCTTCATCTCATAATGCACCGGTAATTGCGCTTGCTTCTTCTACACTCTTCACTCTTAATGCACCGGTAATTGCGCTGACATTCGCCGTCGGGTTAGGAATTATTTACGAAGGAACCTTGCCCTTGTCACTCTTCATCTCATAAACTGTGGAAGCTAGCTGCGACATTTGCTTGGTTAGCTCGGCTATTGCTCCATCAGTTTTGGCCTGGTTCCGTTGAATGGTATTCTCCAAGTCCTTGGGCGCCTCTTCCCATGACTTACCAATGCTCGGGGCTGCTTGGTGAAATTCTTCCTTGGGTACTGATTATTCTGGTTATTGTACCTCTCCTGTTTTTGGAATGGGGGCCGGTAAGGCTGACTTTGATTCTGATTTTGAGGTTGCCCTTGGTTCTGCGCTGGGGGCTGCTGAAATCCTCTCTCATTTCTCCAACTGAAACCATTTTCCGCCAGTCTGAACTGCCTCTGCTGCGGTGGACGGTTGTTGTTATTGAAGTTTTGATAATTTCATACCGCGTTGACATTCATTACCTCCTCCTCTTGGAGTATAGAGCACTCATCTGTTCTGTTGCTGGCAGCGCGGCAAAACTCATAAACCTTCATTGTGCTGGCTTGGCTCACTGACATCTTTTGGATAGTCTCCTTTAGCTCCTTGATCTCCCTCACTAGCTGGCTGTCATGTGCCTCCGCTTGAGACACATTCCTTGTTCTCTTATCCCTACGACTCGTCTCCACTCTGAACCTTGAGCTCTCTACGGTCTCGGTGAGCAAATCACGTACTTGTGTGGGTGTTAAGTTGAGCACGGTGCCACCAGCTGCGGCATCCAATAACATCCTCTCGAGGGGCCTCAATCCAAATAATAGATATTCCACAAGCATCTTCTCCGGAACACCCAGATTGTAACAGCTTTGTTCCAATGAATTGAACCTCTCCATGTAGTCATACATCGACTCACTCAATCCTTGGTTGATCATCGACAACTCTCTTCTTACTTGAGTCGCCTTCGCAGGAGGATAGTATTTGTCGAGGAACTTTCTTTGCATTTGATCTCATGTTCTGATACTACCTGAAGGCAAGGAGAGAAAATAAGATTTTGCAAGGTCTGCTAAACTCAATGGAAATACTTTCAATTTGAACCTGTCTTCCGAAGCTGCGTATGGTCTCAATGTTTGGCAGACTCCGGTGAACTCTTGTAAATGCATCGTCGCAACTTCTCCCGGTAATCCTCCAAACTTGGCCAGATGGTGCACCACTGCGGTTTTGATCTCGAAGTTGTCCTCTTCCGTGTCAGCATTGATGCACCATGGCTGGTTTTGGAATGTGGGGGCATCGAGCTCCCTCATAGTTGGCTCATGCCGGGCTGGCTGTCTATATTGTTGTTGCTGAATTGGGTATGGTCAAGGTTGTGGCGGAGGTGGGGCATAACCAGCATACTCATCTATCCTTCCACCTCTACCGTTGTGTCCTCCCTGGGGCTCCATCCTCTGACGAGCTTCTCTTTGCCTTTGATTAAATACCCGCTCCGGCTCGTCATAGAATGTTGGGATTACCTGTGGGGGCACTTCCACATTGAATTGGTCAGGGGCATGGTCGCCCTGGACACTTTGGTGGGAACTTCCTGCATTAGACATAGACTAGGGTGGTGACTGTTGACCGGTGGCCCGTTCCGTTCAGAAAAAGGTCTTCTAATCTCCAATCGGACTCCGGTGACACTATACACACCTTCGTCGGCAGCACTATTTACCAGGGTTTAGAAATTCCCTTTTTTTTTTTTTTTTCAGATCTGCACCACAACAAAACAAAACCAAGAAAAACAAGAAAAATAAAGTTCAAACCGTATACTGAATGTTGCTCTCCCCGGCAACGGCACCAGAATTTGACGGCACGTCGCTGTGTGCGCCAAACTTATATTTATAATCTCATGTTAACACTTAGCAAGCGGTAAGCAGGGTCGAACCCACGAGAGAGCGATCAGTGATAAAGTTCTACGAATAATTGTCACATTAAAAGGGGGTTGTAGGAAAAATGTTTGTTGTTGTCAAATTAAGAGAAAAGTCAGTTCAGGGATATTCATTGCAACTGATAATCATCGATTGTAACATGCATCAACTAGTAAACTACTGTTCCTAGTCTAACAATCCCGCTAGGGTAATGTCGACTCTAGTGTTCTACCTACTCTCAACCGCTAAGTTTTCGAATAAGTTTAACAATTACTCGATTAACGACACCGATTAGGTTATACCGCTAGGCTTAGCTAATAGGGAAGTCAATCCAATATCATGCAATATATATCAACGTAGTTTCACCGCTAGGCTGTGCTAACTTGATAATCAGAGGATGCAATTCAAACGAAGAACAGGAATTTACTAAATTGAATTACTAAACATAAATATCTCAAACCGTACGTTGCAACACAAAATCCCCAAACTGAAATTAAGGGTTTAGCTACGAAAATCCATCTAATAACAATAATGAAAGTAAGCTGAGTTAAGAAAAATAGTAAAACCGTGAATAGTAATTCCGCGATGAACAGTAACTCCGGCCGTGAATAGTAATTCCGGTGATGAATAGTACTCATGCTTAGATTTCCGTGCGTCGCTGCCGCCTACCTTCCTCAAAACTTGCTCTCAAAATTGTTGTAAAAATTGTTGTTCTCTTTGGTGTGGCAAGGTTATATTTATAGGTAAATCAGGCTTTTAAATCATGCAAGCTTCTAAATCTGATTTTGGGCTGTGGGCCCAATGCTGATGTCATCATATATTTTCCGCTCCTGTAGAAGGCATTAGGAATTGCGCCCGATGAAGACATTAGCAGCGCGCCGGAAGAAGACATTAAGTGCTGCTAAAGTGTGTTGCTGGCGTCATACTCACTGAGATGCACATCGATTCTCCAAAAATGTCATAAATCTCGAAAGCGGTCTTGATACACCTGCGATGCGAAACACTACAAAGAAGTAATCTTTCACACACAAAATGTAATTAAACACTGGGAATAAACAACTCGATGGATCGTTAAATACGCTCCATCAGTCACATCTTGTAAAAATAGAATCAAAACATCATAGAGGTCTTAAGTTAAATTCATAACATCAATACAAGATTGCTAGCATTAAGAGATAATAGATGGGATGAGCTTTTGGAAGGTGTAAATAATTTTTGTGTCAAAAATGGTATTAACATTTTTAACATGGAAGATAAAGTTCAAAGCCTAAACCCTAAATCCAAACCCTAAACTCTAAAAATGGTTTTCGCTTGAGTTATGCTACAACAAATGACTCCCACTTTAGAGCTGATATATGTTATCAAGTACTTCAAAAAATTTCTATTGTTATTTTCAAATTCACTGCGTGTTGTTGATGACGAGCTACAGCGTCTGTTGCAGCACTTTCTATATCACTCTGCAAAATTAGCTTTATCTGGCCCAACCTGAAAGACACTCAACAATTGTTTACCCAGTTCGGCAATCTTGCTTACATCGAGGGAGGATACTCCGACCCTCAAGATTTCACTATCACGATTTGAAGTAACCTACGCTAGTTTAACCTCTACTTCTCTCCTAGTCTCGATCTTAGCTCAATCTTATGACACACATTAGCTCATAGTCTGATCACACATAATTGCTTCATGCTACCTACACACTTCTATTACAATGTGTTGTAGACGGTATGCTATAGAAATCTCTATATCAGAATTGCTGTAACCGGCTGCTTCTCTAGCACACTCTGCCAAGCCGACGACTCTCTCTGAATTTTTCCAACTCAGAAATTGCTCCCCCTTGACCAATGCCCACTGATCACTATCAAGGAGAGATGTTCACCTCTCCAACAGCCTGCGACACCTCCTATCCGCTGCCGTTCTCTGATGTAAATGTTTTGATCCTTCAACGAGCCGTGCTCCAGATGAGTTCTGTGGATCAATACTAGATCAAACTCTACGAGTTATGATCTCCTCAACACTCAATACAGCTATATTAGTTCAGCCTTCTGCTATTAACTCTTGTTGTGTGTATTCTCTGCTTCGATTCCATATCTGATTCCTTTGCCTCTGCATTGCTCTTATAGCTTCATCAATGATTAGTGACGGAAACCCTAAATGCCTATTCATAGTGCAGCACAACCTCTTTAGAATCTTTTTTCTAGAATCTTGCGAAGTTGTTGGAGTTCCTTAAGATTCCGTTTCCTAAATCGGAATTTAGAAACTTAATCTTTATTGAATCTCTCCGACCATGTGATGACGCCGCTGCACACTTGATGACGTTTGCACAGTTTCCTGAAATTTGGTTTCGAAATTTGACTGCGCTGCTGATCTCGAGTTACAGCTCCAGGAGTTATAGCTTCTGCTGTAGCACACTCTGTACCTTTTTACGGAAATTTTTCTTGTGACGAATAACAAAGACACCGATACTTTGTGCACCCAGTTTGGCAACTTGCCTACGTCTGGGGAGGATCACTCTCCGATCCTCAAGACTTCACTATCACGGTTCAAAGTACAAAGGACTCTCACCTCTACTTCTCACATAGTCGAAATCTTTCACTCGGTCTAATCACCTAGACTAGCTAGCAATCTGATCACACAGACTCTCTTCGTGCTACTTACACACTTCTAGTAATGAATAGAAACAAACCTGACACTCAGACTTAGTCTACCCTATTACAATCTATAGTACACGGAATGCTTCAGCATACTCTATCTCAGAGTTACTATAACATCTGTAGACGACTTCTCCAGCACTCTCTGCCAATCCGTCCGTCTCTCTCTGAGTTACACCAACTCTTAATCTGCTTGCCCTTGTCGATGCCCACCTAACAATATCAAGGAGAGACGCTCGGGTCTTCAACAGCCTATGACAGGTTCATCCGCAGCTGTTCTCCGAAGCTCCTCTTTGATCCTGCAACGAGCCACACTTAGTCAAAATCTGTGGATCAAATCTTGATCAAACTCAGCAAGTTCTGATCTCTTCAGCGCACCTCACAACACCTTCAGTCCGCTACTTTAAACTTAGGTTGTGAGAATTCTCTACTTCTATTTCTTCTCTCGATGTTCTTAGGCACTGCCTCTGCCGTGCTCTTATAGCTTTGTGTGTTGCCAGTGATGGAAACCTTGTTGCCTTTGGATTCATAGGGCAACCCATCATTATCAAAATCTCTTCCTAGATTCTTGCAAGGTTGTTAAAGATTCCATTTTCTAAAATGGACTTTAGGATCCTTATCTTTTAAGATTTTCTTTTAACCGAGAGGTGACATCTACAGGACACTTGATGACGATTGTGGCGCACCCTGAACTTCCGCGACTCACGTAGCATCTTCCCAAGACCACTCCGTGAATCTTCAGGATACTTGCCCAGACTGCTCTAGCTTCAAATCAACATGGGTTGCTGAAGCAGAATCTGTCTTTTGCCTTTTTCCCAGTTTGCCTCAGCTTTTGTGGTACACAAAGTGCTGTAGCAGATCCTTGTGCTTGGTTGTTGTATCTCACTAATTCTTCCGATTGTGCTCCAGCTTCAAATCTTCAGGGATTGCTGAAGCAGAATCTTGTACAGTTTTTTCAAGGGATGCCATATCAATGTTTTTGGTTCGTGAATGCTGCATCGAATTCTTGCTAAATGGTCACAGTACCCTGTTGAACCCCAAATTCACCCAGCATTTGCTTCATCCATATCAGTTACGCACAACACCTTTCAACAGTAATATACTCAGCTTTGTTCTGCTTTTTACTGAACTAAGACACCATGTTGTTTCCAAGAAAGAAAACACCTCCAGATGTACTCTTCCTGTCTTCTGCACGACCTGCGCAGTCAACATCACAATATCCTACCAGTTCTGCACTTGTGTCTCTCGTGTACCATAGTTCATAGTTGGTTATCCCTCCAACATACCTGATGATTCTTTTTACAAGCTGCGTGTGACTCTCCTTTGAACAGAATTGATATCTGGAGCACACTCCTACTGCGAAGGATATATCTGGTAGGCTAGCAGTTAGGTAAAGAAGACTGCTAATATTACTTCTGTATATTGTCTGATCAACAGCAATTCTAGTTTCATCCTTTATAGCCTTTGTATAAGTTGCTGCAGGAGTACGTTTGTGACTGACCATGACCAACACAAACTTCTTGACTAGGTTTCTCGCGTACTTACTTTGAGAAAGAAAGATACCATCTTCCTTTTGAGAAATTTGCAGGCCGAGAATGTAAGTCAATTCTCCCACCATACTCATTTGGAACTCCATTTTCATATGTTCTACAACTGCTTCACCATTCTCTGTGAACTAGAGTCAAAAATAATATCATCCACATATATATGTGCTATAATAAAGTCTGATCTGGATTTGTGAACAAAGAGTGTCTTGTCCACCCCTCCTCGATCATACCAGTGCTTGTTCAGGAATTTAGTCAGCCTTTTGTATCATGCTCTCGGGCTTGCTTCAAACCGTAGAGGGCCTTCTTTAGTTTGTAGACGTGGTTCGAATGATGAGGATCGTGCAACATAAACTCCCTAAGTCAGGATACCATTTAGGAATGCACTCTTGACATCCATTTGATTCGGCTTAAACTTCAGGTAACTGGTTAGGGCGAGGAGAAGTCTGATAGCTTCCAAGCGAGCAACTGTAGCAAAGGTTTCATCAAAGTCTACTCCCTTAATCTGTGTGTACCTGTAAGCCACTAGTCTGGCTTTATTCTTTGTGACATTCCCCTTTTCATCAGACTTGTTTTTGTAGACCACTTGGTGCCAATGACATTCACATTTTTAGGCCGAGTGACTAAGTCCCATAACTCATTCCTTTTGAACTCACCAAGTTCTTCTTGCATTGCAGCTACCCAGAATTCATCTTTCAGAGCCTCATTAATGTTCTTCGGTTCTGTACTAGATAGGAAACATGTGTTATTGATCATTTCACAAAGGTTAAGATTGGTGGTACCTCGATTACGTCTTCCTTCGGTCAAGCTCCTAATAATGTTAGTTGTCGGGTGATCCTTTTAGATTTTTCTTGGGGGAAGTCTAGATGTGTCTGGTATGGTCGGTGGATTCTCAGTAGGACCTCTAGAATTTGGTTCAGACTCTTCGTTTGAATTTTGATGATCATCAGGGTCTGCTGAAGCATTCTTTGGAGCTTCCTCTTGATCATCTTCATTACTTGTTTATGGCAGAGACTTATGCTAATCTTCTGTATCAGAATCTTCATTATTGCCAGAGTGTTGCCATTTCTCTTTTGGGTCATTCACAACTACGTTGACAGATTCGATCATAGTTCAAGTTCTGTTGTTGAAGACGCGGTATGCTCTGCTCTTTGTTGATTATCCCAGAAATATCTCCGAATCACTCTTTGGTTCAAGCTTTGTTTTGTACTCGCGATCTCTTAAAATATAGCATTCACTCCCGAAGATGTGAAAGTACCTCACAGTGGGTTTCTTCTCCTTCAAGAGTTCATAACATGTTTTATCTGTCCCTCTTCTGATTGACACCCGATTAATGATATAGCATGAGGTGTTGATCATCACTGAGCCATTTCCTGTATTGTTTTGTTCTTTCACTCGACTATTGCATTTTTCTGTGTGGATGATGAGTATTGATGGGTGATACCTCGGTTTGTGCAGAATTCCTTCATGGCTTAGTTTTCGAATTCTTTCCCATGATCACTTCTAATGACCGCTACTCTCAATCCTTTGTCCTGTTCTAGCCGAGGCAGTAAGACCATCACCACCTTCACTGTATCTAATTTTTCACGTGGAAACTCGATCCATGAGTTACGAGAGTAATCATCCACACATAAAAAGGCATACCTTTTTTTGCCACAGCTCTCAACCTCCATTGTCCCCATCAAATCAATATGAAGTAATTGTAGAAGTCTGGTGGAGCTCATCTCAATGATCTTTGGGTGAGGAGGTCTTGTTCGTTTTCCGGTTTGGCATTCCCCACATTCTATCTTCATCTCTCCCTTGATCTCTGGAATACCCCAGACTAGTTTATCAGATGCGAGTCTTCTTAATGTCCTCAGATTGAGATGTCCCAGCCTTTTATGCCATAGGTTCATTTCTTCTATTTTTGTCAACGAGCAGGTTGACTCAGAGGTTGCTGCAGCATTCTCTAGAAGATAGCAGTTGTTTGCAGACCTTGTGCCCTTCATTATGCACCTTCCCTTTGCATCATACACTTGATAAATCTTTTGAGCAAAATTTACAAAGTGCGTACCGCCACACAGTTGGCTGATGAGATTTGTAGTCAGTCCTTCTACGAGCATCACATTTTTTAGCTTTGCCAACCCCCGAACTTCTAGCGTTCCTTTTCCAAGGATTCTCCCTTTCAGTCCATTTCCCAATGTCACGTCTTGTTCCCTGCAGGTTTGAATGTTAGTCAGGCAGGATATGTTCCCACTCATATGTCTAGAGCATCCACTGTCGAAATACCAATCCCCTTTTTTCTCTGATTTGGCTAAGTTATAGCACACATGAGTGTGATAATTCATTCCAGATCTGTGCTTTGGAAAATTGCTTGGACATCGTTTCTGTAACCTCCAGTGCTTGTTGAGTCCGGGACAGGACCTTTGGATGTGACTAGCTTGATTTCAGAAGTAGTAACGCCGTTTGTCCCGTCGAGTTACAGCTACATGCTGCACAGATTACTGAAGCATCTTCTTGCTTTTTCTTCTAGGTTTTTTCTTCAAAGCTTGTTTTGCTGTTCAGCTGATGTTATCTTGCTTTGCATCTTTGGTTCAGTTCTCTCTGTCATCGATGTTTTGAGAAATGTGGTTACTCCAGAGCCATCCTCTCCAGTGTAGCCTAGTCCTGTCTTACTTCCTCCATACTTTTGAAGCGCCAGCAACCTATCCAAGTTGTTCGATCCTGTGTTGAGCATCTTTGCTATTTTTCTGTACAAATGTACTTCTTCTTTACTTCATTGTACTTCTTTTCTTATTGATCAGCCTTCTCTTCCATACTTGATATAGCCTTCAGGAGTTCCTCCTTTTCGTTATTCAGTCTTAACACTTTGGCGATCAATCTTTCATTCACTTTCACTACTTCCAGAAATTTTTCAATCATTTGGGTGTAGTGTTGAGCTAAGTACTCCCTTGTAAAATCACTATTGTCATACTCACAAACTTGCCCTTTTCGTGACCTGTTTGAGCTTTGTCTATTCAGTAAGTTGTCATAGTGCTCAGCAACGCTCTCCCGAATCACACTCTGTATGTCGAGTGATCGGCTTTGATACCAATTAAAATTAAACTGCGCTACTGATCTCGAGTTACAGCTTTTGGAGTTATAGCTTCTATTGTAGAACACTCTGGTATTTTCTGCGGAAACTATTCTTGTGACGAATAAGAAAGACACCGATAATTTGTTCACTCAGTTCGGCAACTTGCCTATTTCCGAAGAGGATGGTCCAATCCTCAAGATTCCACTATCTGAGTTCGAAGTACAAAGACTCACACCTCTACTTCTCACCTAGCTGAAATCTAATGCTCAGTCTAATCTCCTAGACTAGCTACCAATTTAAACTCACAGATTCTCTTCGTGCAGCCTACACACTCTCGGTAATAAATAGCTACAGCTCTGACTCTTAGATTTAGCCAATACCTAGCTAACGGAATGCTTTAGCACACTCTTCACCAGAGTTGCTGTATCTTCAATCGACGACACTTCAAGCTCTCCCACCAAGTAGTCGGACACTCTGAGTTCTTCAAACTCAGCCTCTGATCCCCCTCAATCAATAACTCACTCCGTCAGTATTGGGTAGCCTCGATAATCCCTGTCCGTGGCTGATCACCGAGCTCTGATTGTCCATTCAACGAGCAGCGCTTCAGTTGAAATCCTGATCAATCTTGAATCAAACTCCACGAGTTCTGATTCCCTCAGCACCACACACGTCTTCAACTCAGTGTATAAAACCCTGCTACCGTAAGTTGATCTCTGTGTGCTCTTGAGTTGCTCTCTCTGATCGTGTGTGTTCTGTGCTGCATCCTCTCCTTCCTTTTCAAGCGCACCGGCACACCAAAAACACCAAGCCATCATTATCAGAATCTTCTCCTAGATTCTAGCAAGTTTGTTGACGATTCTATTGTCAAATTTGGACTCTTGGATCTTTATCTTCTTAGACCACGTGCTGACAATTGCTGAGCTCTTGATGACGTCTGCATACCTATCTGAGCTCCCCCGATGCCAGCCGGAGCCTCACCGGGCAATGCCAGAATTCTGCTCTAGCTCTGAATCATCACGGAGTGCTGAAGCAGACTCTGTCTCTTTAACGCTATCTGTCGCCCATTCTTCAGAAAATGTGTCAGCTTCAAATCTTCAGAAAATGTGTCAGCTTCAAATCTTCAGAAATTCCTAAAGCAGACTCTGGTTCTTTGTTGTTGTTGTTTTTTTTCAGTTTTCAGATTATGCTCCAACCACCAATCTTTAGGGAGTACTTCAGCAGTCTCTTGAGAAGTTTTGTCAAGGATGACATATCCTCAATATTTGCAAACGTCATCAAGTGTGCAGCAGCGTTATCACATGGTCGGAGAGATTCAAAAAGATAAATTTTCTAAATTTCGATTTAGGAAACAGAATCTTAATAAACTCCAACAACTTCGCAAGAATCTAGAAAAAGATTCTAAAGATGATGTGCTGCACTATGAATCCTAAGGCATGTAGGGTTTCCCTCACTGATCATTGATGAAGCTATAAGAGCAATACAGAAGCAACGGAATCAGATAAGGAATCGAAGCAGAATACATACAACAAGAGTTAATAGCAGAAGGCTGAAGTAGCAGAGTTGTGTTGAGTGCAGAGGAGATCAAAACTCGTAGAGTTTGATCTAGTACTGATCCACAAAACTCAACTAGAGCACAGCTCGTTAAAGGATCAAATTGTTACTTCGCAGAACGGCTGCCGATAGGAGGTGTCACAGTCTGTTGGAGAGCTGAATAACAAACCGGCGGTTTCTCCATCAAACCGCCGGTTTACCTATATAAACCTCTGGTCTCCTCAGATTCAGCCCTTCTCAGAGAATGTTGAATTTTTCTTAACACGACTGGTTCGCTTCCCAAACCGGCGGTTTCTCCGTCAAATCGCCAGTTCTAAGTAGAATCGGCCTACAACACACATACTAAACTAGGCAAATAAACTAAGTGTACCTGATGGAGCGTATTTATACGCTCCATTGAGTTGTTTATTCCCATAGTTTATTACATTTTGCGTGAGATCGATTATTCTTTTGTAGTGTTTTCGTATCGCAGGTGTGTTTAAGATTGTATTGGATTATATTGTATATTTGGAGCATTCATTGAAGATCAAGAAGTCAACAGCAATCAACAGCTGCTGAACCAAAGACCGGTTCAAGCAGATTTGGTTCAACCCGGTTCAACCCCAAACCCTAGGATTAGAACACATTGGACAAACACATTTGCCATCAGTCATCTCGGGGTACTGTAGCAAGGAGGCGGCAGCTTAGAGAGAAGGAGGAGAAGAAGCTGCTGGAAGTCGCCGGAATCAATATTCTTCAGGGTGTACTGTTCACTTGTTACTGTTCATATGTTACTATTCACTGCCTGAAAACACTATTCGTGGCGTTTTTCATTTCATTTCAGTTTCGTGTTCTTTAACTTATTATAGGATACTGAACTCAGTTTTATTGTATTCGATGGATGTTATGAGTAGCTAAACCCAAACTCAGTTGGGGATTTGCATTGCAACACTTGGTTTGAGATCAATGAATGCTTGACTTGAGCTAATGATTACTGCCTCGTGACTTGTATGAACTGTATGCTCGATTATCAATTTAGTATAGCTTAGCAGTGAAGCTAGGTTGATACCCATTGCATTATACTTGACTGAATTGCATTGTTAGCTAAGCCTAGCGGTGGAACTAATTTGTGGTGTTAGTCGAGTAACTATTGAACCTGTTTGAGAACCTAGCCGTTAAGAATAGGTAGAACACTAATTGGGACAGTATTCATTAGTTGATACATGTTGCTTGATCGATGATAACTAGTTGCAGTGTATTTCCCCCGACTGATATTCTCTGAATTGATATCCTCAGTACTGTTCATTTCTCTATGAGTAGCATTAGGACTCTTGCTTACTTGCTGTCTTTGGGTTCGATCCTGCTTACTGCTTGCTAAGTGTTAATAGAACTATAAATACAAATTTGAGGCGCACGACGATGCGCTGTCAAATTTTAGCGCCGTTGCCGCGGAGAGCAACATTTAGTAAAGAGTTCTGAACTTTTTTTTCTTGATTTGCTTGATTTTGCTTTGTGGTGGTGCAGATTTGAAGAAAAGGAAAAAAGAAGAAGAGGAATTTCTAAACCCTAGTGAACAGTGCTGCTGGCAAGAGTGTGAATAGTGTCACCAGAGTCCGATTGGAGATCAGAAGACCTTTTTCTAAGCGGAATGGGCCAACGGTCAACACTCATGGCCCTAAGCCATGTCCTGTGTGCTTTTTTAGCCATTCGAGATAGTTTACATTTTCATTTTGAATTGTTTAGTTTTTTGTTTTTTATTTTGGCCTTTTCCATTGTTTGTTTGTTTTTGCATTTCACTTTCCTTCTAGTATGTCTCATGCAGGAAGTGTCCATGGTGACCATGTCCCTGACAAAAACAACAATCCAGTAACCCCTCCACCAGTGATGCCCCCCTTCTATGATGAACCAGAGAGAGTCTTCCTTCAGAGACAAAGGGCTGCACGTTGTCATAGAGGTGAAAGGATGGATAAACAAGATGAGTATGATTATAGACATGCACCTCAACCTCAATATCATGCACTTGGAAGGAACAAGACACCTACACTTAGAGAGCTCTCAGCTCCAACATTCCACAATGAACCATGGTGTATTAACACTGATCAGGATGAGGATGACTTTGAAGTGAAGACAGCAGTAGTCCATCATCTTCCCAAATTTGGAGGGCTGCCAGGAGAAGTGGCATCGAGGCATCTACAAGAATTCAACGACATCTTCCCAAATTTGGAGTAGGACTCTTGCTCACTTGCTCTCTTTGGGTTCGACCCTATTTACCGCTTGCTAAGTGTTAACAGGAACTATAAATACAAATTTGAGGCCCACGACGACGCGCTGTCAGTACCACATCCAAATCATCGCGTCATGTCACGTATCATGCAAGGTAAATAAACCTAAATGGTGAATAATCTAAATGTACTCAAAATAATGCAAAAAACTATAAGAACTTACAGTGCGGGTTACTCCTCGAAGAGGCCTAATTTAACGTCTTGGCGAGACAAGGTTGAGGCGCAAAAATCAGAAGCACTCTCGGGAAGTCCCTTGTTGGGATCCCTTCCGGAGAGGTAGATCGTCTTGAATTCCGTCCGGTGGAGCTAGTCCCTTAAGGACGTGGTAGTGCTTCAGGCGTTGACCATTTACGACTAATGATTTGCCGTCCTCAACAATGATTTCCACATGGCCCTCAGGATAAGCACGGGCCACAGTATAAGGTCCACTCCATTTGGTTTTCAATTTTCCAGGAAATAATGTCATACGAGAGTTATATAGAAGAACTCGCTCACCCTCATCGAATTCTCTGTGCACTATCCTCTTGTCATGACACTTCTTAGTCCTTTCTTTGTAGATGCGGCATTCTCATAAGAATCGAGTCTGATTTCATAGAGCTCGTGTAGCTGCAACACTCTTTCCTCCCCTGCGATTTTCATATCAAAGTTCAAGGCTTTGACCGCCCACATTGCTTTGTGCTCGAGCTCTACTGGCAGGTGGCATGGCTTTCCGTATACAAGTCTAAACGAACTCATACCAATAGGGGTTATGTACGCAGTTCGGTATGCCCATAGTGCGTCGTCTAGCTTGGACGCCACTCCTTTCGGGAACTAGATACGGTCTTTTCCAGAATAACTTTTATTTCTCTATTGGAGACATCAACCTGGCCACTAGTCTGGGGGTGATATGGGGTTCCCGTCTTGTGATACACACCATATTTCTTCAAAAGGGTCTCAAAATTTCGTTCCTTGAAGTGAGAGCCACCATTACTGATGACTGTTCTGGGAACTCCAAAACGAGGGAAAATGACTCTTTGGAAGAGTTTAATAACCACCTTGGCGTCACATGTGGGGGTAGCCACTACTTCTACCCATTTGGACATATAATCAACCGCCACGAGAATATACTGATTCCCGTAGGAGGGCGGAAACGGTCCCATGAAGTCAATCCCCCATACATCGAATAGTTCGACTGCGAGAATTCCCTGCTGAGGCATCTCTTGCTGTTTTGATATATTTTCGGTCCACTGGCACTCATCGCAAGTTTCACAAATTCATATGCTTCTCAGAATAGAGAGGGCCATAAAAATCCAGATTGGAGTACCTTGGCAACAGTTTTCGATCCAGCCCCTTGTCCGTTGTATCGAGATGAATGACAATGTTTCAAGATCCATCGTATCTGGTTCTCGTCGACACAAGTCCTGTATAGGTCATCAACACATAGACTATAGAAAAGGATCGTCCCAGAAATACTTGTTCACATCCGATAAGAACTTCTTCTTTTGATGGTATGATAAATCGGGTGCAAGAATGTCACAAACCAAATAGTTGACATAATTAGCGTACAATGGAGTCGCGTCGGACTCTACAGCCAGCAGCTGTTTGCCTGCAAAAGAGTCAGTGATTGGGATCTCATCATCTTCACGCATGAGTTCTCCTAACTCAAGACGCGATAAATGGTCTGCTACTGAATTTTCTGCACTAGATTTGTCCTTGATTTCTATGTCAACTCTTGTAGCAAAAGTACACAGCGTATTAACCTTGGTTTTGAGTCCTTCTTCGCCAGAAGATACTTGATGGCAGCATGATCATTGTAAACTATTAGAACCGGCGGTTTGTTTATCGAAACCGGCGGTTTGATGGGAGAAACCGCCGGTTGTAAGGAGAACCGGCCCCTATATGCAAATTTTGAATTTCTCTGAGTTGGGCCGGTTCCGCATGGAATCGGTGTTTTGGCGCACGAATCCGGCGGTTTGATGGATAAACCGTCGGTTCAAATGCAATCGGTCGGGCTTCTTCTTCAATACCACTTGATTTCAAAACCTAAAACACAAAAACCCCCCAAATCACCTCCGCCATCTCCAGTAACCCTACCAACCCTCTCCAGCCGCTTGTCTTTGCCACTCGTCTCCATCCGCTACACGCCTCCTCATCTCAGCCCTAGCAATCACCCGACCAATCCTCTCCTAACGCAATCACCCGACCTCTCCCGACCCGGCGCAGCGCTCCGCCTCGCCTCCAGCACCCGACCGCTCCGACCATCCACACTTGCCTAGCCATCAACGCCTCCACTTACCGGCAACAACGTCATTTTGACAATGCGTATTTTTAACCCTTTATTGATGTCAGATATAAGTTTCAGGGGTCAAATTGTAGTCAAAAATAATTTATAGACCTTTGTAAGCCAAGGGTCGATCCTAGGAACAAGCGTGTGTATATACTAGCTAGCAATCAATGTGTTCAGCTACTCCTAATAGAAATTCTGGGTTTGTTCTAATTATCCTAATTTTCTTAATTAATATAGGTAACGGTTGATTTGATCAGACAAAGTAATTCCAAGATCGAACTTCACCCATGCTCGCAACACAATCATGCAATCAGTCACAGCATATAGTCATGTAAAATAGCTTTGGAAATAACCAAAATTGACATCAGGTGAGCCGCCCATTCACGGATCATCACCTGAATTAATCTACACTATTGAACGCCACCCAATCACGGATTATCAACAGTTTCAATCTAGTAAGCCTACGGTTTCCAGACAAAAGATGTCAACTTTCCTATCGATTCATGTACTAAAAATCTAGCTATCATGTTTTGATATCAACTCTACTCAATCCGGTTAATTACCTCAGACCCAATCATCTTTTTGGTCCTTAACCTAATTTCGTTCTGAAATTTCGCAGCGCTGCTGAGATGCAGATTGTGTACAAGCAGTTGCTATAGCACATTCTTGTCCCAATGGATCTTGTGCAGCAAGAACAACGAACAAACAATTTGTTCACCCAGTTCGGCCAACTGCCTACGTCTGGGAAGGACTGAACTTCAGCCCTTAATCCACTAGTCTCAAGGTCCCGAGTACAACACGGCACAACGCACGCAACCTATGCTACACGGTACAACGCACGCAACCTATCACACACCTACACACTTGATTTAATTCGGAATAGCTACACTACTATTTTCACAGACTCAGCTTATTTTAATTAAAGCAATGTTATCGTAGGTTGCTATAGCACACCCTTGTGCCACTAGCTTGTGCCGAATCTGTCCGTGTCGCTCCAAGCCTTCCGTTGAGCCGATCGAACCTCTCCACGAGCACTGCACACTTTGGAATGTTCCCCCTCACTCAGTGACCACCTGTCACTAGCGAGACATGGCCTTCTGCCAATTGACCGAGTACCTCCAGTCGACAATTGCTCCGCGGCCTCCCTTGATCAACCAACAAACAATCACTGCTCTAGATCAAGCACTGACCAGACTCTGCAAGTCTCGATCACACTCAGGTTTAAATCACCTCAGCTCTGCACTCACGCTCTGCTCTTGGTGATGATCGAAGCACGGCTCACACACAATCTCCCTTCGTGGTATTCTGTGTATGCTCTCGGTGTTTTCACTCTCTAAGCTTCGATCCCTTTGACGCTCTGCCTAGCCTCCTTTAAATAGGAACCCCAAGTTCCATCAATATCAGTTTTTAGGAATTTCCCCCAATCATTAATATCTTCTAATTTGTAGGAGACTAGATTTGATTTGAAAATCTAATCTTCCACAAACAAATCGTCACCCTGGGACGGAATCTACACTAGGATATTCTCTGCTGAATATTTAGAAGCCCCCCGTAAGCTCTGCTCTTCATTATGGCCCGTTGAAAGCAAACTCCGAATGGGCGCTGATCTTTTGCTACAGCTCCACACTCCAGGATCTACTATAGCAGCAGCTTGTTCACGTGTGCTGGTTTTGTCAATTGAATGCCATATTGCATCATCACGTACTAACATGCAGTCATCCCAGTGAACAATCAACAATGATAAAACGGTAGAATGAAGCATAATAGAATTGAAAAACATAAACTTCCATTAGACTAAACTGATGTTCCTACAAATCACATGAAATCAGGTTACATAACTAAATAAACTACTCGCTACTCATGGTGATTTCTACCAATACAAAATATAGAACGAAGAACCCGTGACGATGATATTCACTCCAAGCTTTTCTCTCTCTCTCTTGCATTCGTTCTCCCAATCGTTCAACCCCTGTGAACGAGCCCTGAATTTCTATTTATACTCAAAATCAATTGGGCTAATTTTCAGAATTAATCACTTGCCGGTTTGGTGTCAAACCGGCGATTTCAATGTTTAAATTGCCGGTTTAACTGCTAAACCATCGGTTCTTTATTAAACCGGCCTGTCTCAGAGAATCACAAAATTTTGCCTTTGGGGCCGGTTCAAAACCAAACCGACGGTTCTTTGTCCAAACCTCCGGTTCGTCCTCTTAACCTCCGGTTCTTTCTTTGAACCGGGCTGCTCGTTCACTCAGGCTTCGACTCTGACTTTGCTTGCGTTTTTTACCATCCAAACCTTCGAATCACATCTTAGTGCAAACCACAATGTTGTAGCCCTTCAAGTTAGCTATCCAGCAAGATATAGCATGCCTCAATTAGATAAGAATTGCGTGCTCGGCAAGCCCAAGACTACGAACAGGTAAATCTGCGCATTCCTTGATCATATTCGTCTAAAACTTGCGATTTTCTTCATTTTGCTTTGACTGGGCTACAAAGCTATAGTTTAGTATGATTTGTCCTGAAATGAGAGTGAAGTGGTAAAAACACAAAGAAATGTTCGGAAGAGAATCGAAATTCATCATCGAGTGGATGAATAATCAGTAGGTAAATCAACCGATCACTGAACGTCTCTCCTTGATAGTGATCCGTGGGCATTGATCGGGGGGGGGGGGGGCAATTTATGAGTTGGAAAAGATTAGAGAGAGTTCGTCGGCTTGGTAGAGTGTGCTAGAGAAGCAGTTGACAGAAGTTACAGCAATTCTGATATAGAGATTTCTATAACATACCATCTACTACACATTGTAATAGGATAGGCTAAGTCTGTGCGTCAGGTCTGTAGCTGTTCTTTCTTGGAAGTGTGTAGATAGCACGAAGCGAGTCTGTGTAATCGGACTCCGAGCTAACCTGTGTGATCAGATTGAGCTAAGATTTCGACTAGGAGAGAAGTAGAGGTTAAACTAGCATAGGCTGAGTTTTGAGTCCTTTGTACTTCAAACCGTGATGGTGGAATCTTGAGGATCGGAGTATCCTTTCCAGATTTAGGCAAGATTGCCGAACTGGGTAATTAATTGTTGAGTGTCTTTCAAGTTCGGCCAGATAAAGCTAATTCCATAGAGTGATACAGTGAGTGTTACAATAGATGCTGTAACTGATCATCGGAAACGCGCAGTGAATTTCAGTTGGTATCAGAGCTGATCACTCGACACACAGAGTGAGGTCTGGGAAAGGCATTGCTGACTACCATGGCCAACTTTCTAAAAAGGAAGAATTCAAACAGGTCTCTGCTCTTAGAAAAAGGTCAAGATAGTGAATATTATAGCAGTGATGAAGATGAAATCACAAAAGAGTACTTAGTTAGACACTATACACAAATGATTGACAAATGTCTGGAAGTAATGAAGGTGAATGAGGGGTTGATCACAAAAGTGTCCAAACTAAACAACCAAAGGAGCTCCTAAGAGTTATCTCATCTATGACAGAAAAGGCTTATCAACATGAGAAGAAATTCGATGAAATAATGGAAGAAATACATTTGTACAAAAAGACAGCAAAGATGCTCGACGGAGGGTCAAACAACTTGGACAACTTGTTGGCGTTTCAAAGGTATGGATGAGGAAATTTTGGACTCGGTTACACAGGAGAGAATAACACTGGAGAGACCAAGTTTATCAAGGGTATGAAATCTAGAGGTACTAAACCGGAAGTAGAAAGCTTAAAGACACCAGCTTGAACTAAAGAACAAGTCCAGAAGAAAAAGCAAGAAGGTGCTACAGCACCCCCTGCCGCATTTTTCTAGAACTCAACAGGACAAACGATGTTGCTACTTCCGTAACCAAGTGGGTCACATCCAAATGTCCTGCCCTATACTCAACAGGTACTGGAGACCACAGAAAAGACTCCCAAACACTTGTCTGAGGCGCAAATCAGGAATGAATCATCACACGTATGTGTGCTACAACTCAGCAAGATCCGTATATGCAAATTTGTGTAGAAGTAGTTGCTACAGCACACTCTTGAACACCCAAATCTGATGCAGCAAGATAGAACAAGGGACAATGGTTTGTTCACCCAGTTCGGCCAAGTGCCTACCTCTGGGAAGGACTGAACTCAGTCCTTTAATCCACTAAGCTCAAGGTTCTCTCGTACAACACAGTTCGTCAACACGCAACCTATGCTACTCAACCTTAGCTAGGACTTCGACCACAATCAGAACAGGCTCTGACTTGTGTCACAACTACCTACACTGGTATTAATCTAGAACAACTACTGACTCGACGAATCCCAGCCTATTCTAATTAACACGCAGTCTCTACAGGTCTGCTATAGCACCTGCTAACGCACACAGCTGATGCACAATTTGTCCGCGTCGCTCCAAGCCTTCAGCTGAGTCGATCGAACAATTCCACTAGCACTACACACTCTGGAATACTCCCCCTCACTCAGTGACTTCCTGTCACTAACGAGACATAGTCTTCAGCCAATTGTCCCAGTACCTTCACTCGACAATTGCTCCACGGCCTTCCTTGATCTACCAATAAGCACTTCGATGCTCTGAATTGGCTTCTCAGATCAAGCAGTGATCAGACTCTGCAAGTCTCGATCACCCTCGGTTCAATCACACAGCTCCACGCGCCTGCGGTGCTCTCGGTGATGGTCGAAGCTCTTCTCGCACTTGAATTCCACTCTCAGGTATTCTGCGTATGCTCTCTCTGTATATTCTGCATATGCTCTCTCTGTGTATTCTCAGCTTCGATGATCAAAACGCTCTGCTCAGCCTCCTTTAAATACTAGCCTAGCCTTGCACAGGTTTCCGCTTTTTGGAAGTTCCCTAAAGGAACATTATCTCCTAGTTTGTAGGAGATTAGATTTGATTTCGAAAATCAAATCTCCCATAAACAAATCTTTACCTAGGCACGGGAATCTTCACTAGGATATTCTTTATTGAATATTTAGAAGCTCCCCGTAGAGCACTGCTCTTCAATACGGTCCGTTAAATGCAAACTCCGAATGGGCGCTGAACTTCTGCTACAGCTCCGTGCTCTAAGAACTGCTACAGCAGGAGCTTGTTTGCGTGAGCTGATTTTGTCAAAGACTGCCACACAACATCATCAATCTCCCCCTTGGCATTTTGACAAACCCCTTGGCCATAGATAAAGTGTTCCACGGACTTAACAACAGTTTCAGAGTAAAAGTTGTGGCCACACTCTGCCTTGGTTTTAGCATAGCCACGCAGGGCTTCAATAAAAACATGAGAGTTCATCTGGAGTTGCTGGCCTTCATTTACTCTCCCTCTTTTTGACACAAATGCTTACGTCCCTTGACCAGGCCCTTGGTCCTCCGGATATTCCAAGTCCTTGAGCAGGCTTCTGATTTGGGCACGTCTGACATCCCTTCTTTTGGCTTTAGAGTCCAGCATGTACAGCTCTGACTTCAGGTGGCTCACGATCCTTGCATGGAGAGCTGCTTGGATTGTTGGGGCAGGGGGAAGAGCTTCCACATGAGAGGATGGATCAGAAGGGGCAACCAGAAGCGGGTCTTCTTGGGCAATGTCAACCGCATGTCTTCCTTTGAATAGCTTGTGATCAACAAGAAAGACTTGCAGTTCTTCAGACATTCCATCAGAAATCTCTCCCAACTCCGGATGCCGAGAGACCAACATCCCATATATGAGGGATGGCAGCACAATAGGTTTGCTCGAGGAAGTACTGCCAGCATGAGCAGCTGTCTGGGGGAACATCATGCTTCCCAAGCTAACTTTTCTTCGTTTCCCAATGGAGTGAAGGAGGTTGGCGAAGGGTCTGCTAACCTTTCCCCTATGAGAGCTGGGAATCTAGTTTCTTATGCCCAGATTGTACAGCAGAGTATTTTTAGATGTGAGTTCAGCAGCACTGAGATTTGGTCCTCCCCAGGATAGACAAACTCCACCAGTGAGAACCTTGGCCAGAAGCACCCTATTCACACTAGATGGCTCCCTAGCATCACTGTCTATTCTTAGAAAGGCATCAATCTTCTCAGGGGTAATTACTACCTTCTTACCCCGTACCCAACTCGTCCCATACGAACCTCCTTCTTCAACACCAAACTTCTCTTCCATATTGACAATAAACTCCCTAACTAACGAAATATTATTTCTGTAAGGGTAAGTCAGGGACCTTAGCAGATTTACCTCAGTTAGGATCTGGATGATTGCTGCAGACTTGTATTTATCAAGGTCCAGTCTCTTCTCTAGAACAATATGCTTCCTCTCCACAATGCACCATGATTGAGAAACAGCCTTGGTTCTGAACCACACTCCTCCTACAGTG
Organism: Umbilicus rupestris; assembly: GCA_963678935.1. Classification (NCBI taxonomy): domain Eukaryota; kingdom Viridiplantae; phylum Streptophyta; class Magnoliopsida; order Saxifragales; family Crassulaceae; genus Umbilicus; species Umbilicus rupestris. The sequence goes on from OY787617.1 coordinate 3,384,217, forward strand.
GCTGCATCATTGTTAGCTAGAACAGGTCTTCTCTCAGAGGGTTCACCAGTGGCATCCCCTTCACTGGACTCCTCCTTTTCTTCGATGCTTGAGTCAGGGATGATGATTGGAGCTTTCCCTTTGTCAGCTGATGAAGGAAGAGGTGCTGCAACAGCTTCTTATTCAGGGAGTTCAGCTTCTACCTCCTCACCCTTTCCTTCTGTGCCGAGGGGTTGTGACCAGGGTTCTGCTGGGCTTTTTAACTTTTTCAGCAGCTGCAGCCACTTTTGTAGCTTGCTCTTCCCTTGAGTCTTCTTCATGAACGGCCTCTTTGAACACCACTGCTGAGCTGGTCTCAGGCTTCCTGTCACGGGCCAGCCTTCTTTTCTTCTTCGAGGGTTCTTCTTGGGGAGGAACATCCTGCGACACGGGGAGAGGCGCTGGCTCCCAGACCACCAGGTCCGGCCGTTGAGCAGTAGCTTCACTCGGCTTACGCTGCTTTTCGGTTCTGCCATGACGAGCTGCTGCGAGGTTCCTCTTTAGACTGCGAGTTTTCACCATTGTTGAGGGTTTGCAGAAGAAAGAACAGGGGAGAGGATTGATCAGCAACCGATTTTGGGGAGAAGCTTCAAACGATTGTGCCCTAGAATTTGATTTACCCGCTGCTTTTCTCTCCTTTTTAATGCACATGCTCAGCACGTGACTTTCTCTATTTTTAGCAACCAAAAGATTTGAACAAGCTTTTCAAGGCCAGGTTGCTATAGTAGTTAGGGGCTGGTTCCCTTATTCACTCGAGCTATCTTCTTTGTGGGGAGAATCCTCGTGGGGCTCAGATGATTGTCTTTTCACCCATACTTGGGTTGGTTTCCGTTTCCACTACTTTTGACATTCATATCTCCTGTCTTTATGTTTGTCATATTTAGGTCTCCACACCTGCGTTTTCCGTGTCTCCCTTTTGACTGTTCCATTCCAGTGCAACGGTTCATCCACTTTTGTGACTCTCCATTGAGGTTCTGACCGTTGATGAATACTCACTGGTTTAGCCGAGCTGAAGAGTTTATCACAACGTGTGTTGGTATTTGGTTTCCTCCCCTTCTTTCCAACTTTGGTTGCTTTTCGGGATGTCTGCTGTTTCTTCAGACTCGGAAGTTTCCTTTGACTCCATTTCTCTTGACCAGGTATGCGTGCGTAACCACCTTCGATTCTGAGACTCTCGTTTTGCTATAGAGGGATGATACAGCGGTTGCTGTAGCAGCCTCTTGTTTAGATATCTGACTTTGTCTTCTTCTGCAGGATTTGGGCAAGAAACCGATTTTTCATTGTTATCGATCAGTGTATCAGAGGCTTTTACAAAGACTGTTCCTTCAGTACTTTCTTCACCGGAATATCCAAGCCCCATTCTTCCTCTTCCAAATCTTTGATATGAGAGAATTTCATCCAGAATGTTTTTCTGAGTTTCGGCTGCCTTTACTGATGCTAGAGGGGCACTGGTATCAGTGCTTTTGCTACCTGAATCTCCTCTCTTTAGCAAGATGACTTGTCTACTGAGTGAAGATATTTTCTTAAGTAACTCTTCCTTCTCTTCTTCAAGTTGATTGATTCTGTCACTCAATGTTCGATTCACTTGCAGAGCTTCCTCACACTGTTTTAGAATATCTCCCAGTTTATCTATCAGTTTGTCGGTTGAGTCATCCTCGTCTTCACTCTTTGCAATCATAATCGAACACACTAGTTAGCACAATAAAGTTTTCTTCTTCACTTTCCTCAGAGTCACTCCACTTAGCAGTCAGAGATTGGTTATCCTTTTTCTCAGAGTTTTTGAGGGGTTTGCTCGGGCAGTCAGCCTCAAGGTGTCCATATCCTTCACAGTTCCAGCACTGAACCCCCTTTCTCTTTTCTTTCTTCTCATCTTCATTCTGAGCAGGCTCCTTTCCCAGCCTCTGATTTCCTCCACCCCTTCTGTGTTGCCTTCGAGAGGATGAGCCTCGCTCAGATTTTTTTCCATATTCTTCAAGAGCTTCCCGAGATTTTTAACTAGCAGACTCAGTTGAGCATCAGATACAGACTTCTTTTCTTCTGTTTCAGCTTTCAGTCCTACATTATTATCTTTAGGGGAGGGCTCTTCTTTGATCAGCTTCATTTCAAATTGTTTGAGGGATCCGATCAACTCCTCCAGCCTCATATGTCTTACATTCTGAGCTTGTTCAATAGCTGTTACCTTCATGTCAAATCTGGTGGGTAAGGATCTGAGAACTTTTCTAATTAGCTTCTCCTCAGGAAAAGGTTCTCCCAGAGCATGAGCTTCGTTTGACAGGTCACACAGCTTGGCATTGAACTCAGTAATCGTCTCCTCTTCTTGCATCTTCAGATTCTCAAACTGAGTAGTTATGATCTGTAATCTGGACATCCTCACTTTGTCGGTTCCTTCATGGGCAATTTGTAAGATCTCCTAGGCTTGTTTGGCAATGTTGCAGTTAGAGATCAACCTGAAATTGTTAGCATCTACTGCAGCAAAAATAGCATTCAGTGCCTTTAAATTACCGGTTGCTGCAGCTTCCTCTTCATCAGTCCATTGTTCTTCAGGCTTCACCCTAGTAATTCCCCTTTCATCCATGGTAATGGGAGAAGACCATTCAGCCACAACTGCTCTCCAGGTTCTCTCATCTATGGCTTTGAGGAATGCCTTTAGCCTAGCCTTCCAATAGCCATAGTTGCTTTCTTCCAACAACGGTGGACGGCTCGTGCTGTAACCTTCCTTCATTGTACCTTGCTTAGACGCTCAGGATCTCTACTCTGTATGTTGAGTTTCCGCTCTAATACCAATTGAAATTTCCACAGCGTCTCTGAAATGCATATTTGTGTACAAGCAGTTGCTACAGCACACTCATCTGATGCAGCAAGATAGAACAAGAGACAATGGTTTGTTCACCCAGTTTGACCAAGTGCCTACCTCTGGGAAGGACTGAACTCAGTCCTTTAATCCACTAAGCTCAAGATTCTCTCGTACAACACGGTTCGTCAACACGCAACCTATGCTACTCAACCTTAGCTAGAACTTCGACCACAATCAGAACAGGCTCTGACTTGTGTCACAACAACCTACACTGATATTAATCTAGAACAACTACTAACTTGACGAATCCCAACCTATTCTAATTAACACGCAGTCTCTGCAGGTCTGCTATAGCACCTGCTGTAGCACACAGCTAATGTACAATTTGTCCGCATCGCTCCAAGCCTTCAGCTGAGCCGATCGAACAATTCCACGAGCGCTGCACACTCTGGAATACTCCCCCTCACCCAGTGACCTCCTATCACTAGCGAGACATAACCTTTAGCCAATTGTCCGAGTACCTTTACTCGATAATTGCTCCACGGCCTTCCTTGATCTACCAACAAGCACTTCGATGCTCTGAATTGGCTTCCCAGATCAAGCAGTGATCAGACTCTGCAAGTCTCAATCACCCTCAGTTCAATCACCCTCAGACCTGCGGTGCTCTCGGTGATGGTCGAAGCTCTTCTCGCACTTGAATTCCACTCTTTGGTATTCTGCATGTGCTCTCTCTGTATGTTCTGCATATGCTCTCTCTGTTTATTCTCAGCTTCGATGATCAGGACGCTCTACTCAGCCTCCTTTAAATACTCGCCCAGCCTTGCACAGGTTTTTGCTTTTTGAAAGTTCCCTAAAGGAACATTATCTCCTAGTTTGTAGGAGATTAGATTTGATTTCAAAAATCAAATCTCCCATAAACAAATCTGTACCTGGGCACGGGAATCTTCACTGGGATATTCTTTATTGAATATTTAGAAGCTCCCCGCAGTGCACTGCTCTTCAATACGGTCTATTGAATGCAAACTCCGAATGGGCGCTGAACTTCTGCTACAGCTCCGTGCTTCAGGAACTGCTACAGCTGGTTTTGTCAAAGACTGCCACACAACATCATCAGTGAAGAAAGGGAATTGTTATTTTGATAGTGGCTGCTCTGGACATATGACTGGGATCAAATCCTACCTAATAGACATTCAACCCTGCAAAGAACAAGATGTGACATTTGGAAATGGATTGAAAGGGAAAGTCCTCGGAAAAGGAACACTGCAAGTTCGCGAAATGCCCAAGTTAAAGAATGTGATGCTGGTGGAAGGCCTAACTGAAAATCTCATCAGCATCAGCCAGCTATGTGACGGTGCGCACTTTCTGAATTTTGCTCAAAAAATATGTCAAGTATTTGATGTAGAAGGAAGATGCATCATGAAGGGTACAAGGTCTGCCAACAACTGCTACTTACTAGAGATTGCTGTAGCAACTCCTATATCAACTTGTTTTGAAAATTCAGAGTGTCTCAATTCGACAGATTTGTGAACAAGCAGTTGCTGCAGCACACTCTTGTTCACTCGAAAATTGTCTCAGCAAACAATTAACAAGACAGAAGTTTGTTCACCCAGTTCGGCCAATTGCCTACGTCTGGGGAGGACTCTTCTCAGTCCTCAATCCACTCAAACCAAAGGTCTCCAAGTACACTCGGTTAAACCTCACGCAACCTATGCTACTCAACCTTGTGTGGACCACTCAACACAATCAGAACAAGCTCTGACTTGTGTCTGCACACTCTCTACAATATGTCAATCTAGAATAGCTACAGTCTTCTCAAAAACTCAGCCTATTCTAAACTACACTCACTCAGCAGGGTTGCTGTAGCAACTGCTGTATCACACAGCTGAAGCACAATTTGTCCGCGTCGCTCCAAAGCCTTCTGCCGAGCCGTCCGAACGATTCCACGAGCGCTGCACACTCTGGAATACTCCCCCTCACTCAGTGACCACCTGCCACTAGCAAGAACCACCGCTTAGACACTCGACCGAGCCACACACCCGTCAGTTCTTCCGCGGCTGCCCTTGATCAACCAACAAGCACACCTGCTCTGCATTGGCTTCCAGATCAAGCTCGAATCAGACTCTGCAAGTCCTGATTCCCTTCTGCTTCTGTCACCATAGCTCTGCGCTCACGCTCCGCTCTCGGGTGATGATCGAAGAAAAACGTCCGTCACACACCAAAATTACTCTCTCTGAATTCTGTGTATGCACTCGTGTATCCCTCAGCTTCGATCACACTCTCAGCTCTGAACATCTCTCGCTTAAATAGCAGCACCAGCTTTAAGCAATGTCCAGGTTTAGGCAATGTCCCAAAAGGAACAATTATCTCCTAAAATCTAGGAGATTAGATTTGATCTTTATCTAAAATGCAAATCTCCTTCTCTGACTAGTAAACCTCACTGGAAAATACTCCATAGCATATTAGAAATTCTTCAGATGCTCTCCGTAGAGATTCCAGCCCTTCGAGACAAGCCCAGGTAGCTGCTGCTTCTCGGACAGATGAAACGGTCAGTTGAACAAGCTCCTGCTATAGCATCCCCTGCTGCAGCTGCTGCTAGTTCACTTCTGCTGGACTGCTTGTTTACTTGTGCTGTAGCAATGCCTTGTTCACTTGTGCTGGTTTTGTCAAACACTGCCATACTACATTATCATGTTTATTAACCAAGACAGAAGAAATGAACCTATGGCATAAAAGGTTAGGACATCTCAACCTGAGGACATTAAGAAGACTTGCTTCTGACTAATTAGTCCGTGGTATTTCTGAGATCAAGGGAGAGATGAACACAGTATGTGGGGAATGCCAAATCTGAAAGCAGACAAGGGTCCCTCAACTGTTATTTCTGAGATCAAGGGAGAGATGAACACAGTATGTGGGGAGATGAGCTGGGGCAGAAAAAGGTACGCTTTTGTATGTGGATGATTACACTCGCTACTCATGGATATATTTTTGCGTGAAAAATCAGACACAGTGAAGGTGGTGGTGGCCTTAGTCACTCGGCTAGAGCAAGAGAAAGGAGTGAGAGTAGCCGCTATAAGAAGTGATCATGGGAAAGAATTAGAGAATGAAGCCATGAATGAGTTCTGCACAATCCATGGAATCACCCATCAGTATTCATCACCCATTATTCCACAACAATATGGGATAGTCAAGCGGAAAAATGAACAATACACGAAATGGCTCGAGTCACGATCCATGCAAGAAAAGTTCCATTGAAGTTTTGGGCCGAAGCTATGAATACCTCATGCTACATTATTAATCGTGTGTCAATCAGAAGAGGGACATATAAGACATGCTATGAACTCTGGAAGCAGAAGAAACCCACCAATAAATACTTTCAAATTTTCAGAAGTGAATGCTACATTCTAAGAGACTAGAAGTACAGAACAAAGCTTGGCCCGAAAAGTGATCCAAGGATATTTCTGGAATACTCAACAAATAGCAGAGCATACCTTGTGTTCAACAACAGAACAGGGACTGTGATGGAGCCCATCAACGTAATCATGAATGACCCAGAAGAAACGTGTCAAAACTCGGAAAATGAAGAGGAATCTGATACATAAGATCAAAATCAGCCTTTACCTCAAACCAGTAATGAAGTTGACATAGAGGAAGTACCAGAGAATGCTTCAGCAAAACCTGATGATCACCAAAACTCAGAGGAGGAATCGGAACGAGATTCTGTGGCGCCTACTGAAAATGCTCCAAACAACGCCATGCAGAGTGAGACTTCCCCTAAGAAAAATTCAGAAAGATCATCCAACTACCAACATCATTGGCAGCTTGACCGAAAGAAGACAAACTCGAGGTACCTCCCACATCAACCTATGTGATATGATCAATAACTCATGTTTTCTGTCTAGTGCAGAGCCAAAGAACATTAAACAGGCTCTGAGAGATGAATTCTGGATAGCTGCAATGCAAGAAGAACTTGGTGAGTTAGAAAGAAACGAGGTGTGGGATTTGGTCACTAGTCCGGACAATGTGAACATTATTGGTACCAAATGGATATACAAAAACAAGTCTGATGAAAAGGGAAATATTACAAAGAATAAAGCTAGATTAGTTGCTCAAGGGTATATACAGATTAGATTTTGATGAAACCTTCACTCTAGTTGCCCGCATGGAAGCTATCATATTACTTCTTACCCTAGTCTATCACCTGAAGTTCAAACTGTATCAAATGGACGTAAAGAGTGCATTTTTAAATGGAATTCTGACTGAAGAAGTTTATGTTGCCCAGCCCAAAGACTCGAGGATCCTCATCATCCAAACCATGTCTACAAGCTAAAGAAGGCTCTTATGGCTTGAAGCAAGCTCCCAAAGCCTGGTATGAAAGACTGACTGTGTATCGAACCAATCACAGATATGATCAAGGAGGGGTGGACAAGACACTCTTCGTACACATAATCAGATCAAACTTTATTATAATAGAAATATATGTGGATGATATTGTGTTTGGTTCCAGTTCACAAAGAATGGAGAACACATGCAAATGGAGTTCCAAATGAGTATAGTGGGAGAGTTAACCTACCTTCTCGAGCTACAAATTTCACAAAAGTAAGATGGTATCTTCATTTCTCAAAGTAAGTATGGAAAAAACCTGGTGAAGAAGTTTGACATGGACAAGGCTAGTCACAAACGTACCCCTGCAGCAACTTATATGAAAGCCATCAAGGATGAAGCTGAAATTGTGGCATATCCAACATTGCACAGAAGTATGATTGGAAGCCTTCTTGATATTACGGCCAGTAGACCAGATATCTTCTTCGTAGTAGATGTGTGCGCCAGATATCAAGCCTGCCCAAAAGAAAGCCACATGCAGCTTGTAAAGAGAATTATCGGATATATTGGAGGCACAATCAATTATGGTCTATGGGACACAATAGACACAAGTGCTGAATTGGTCGGTTATTGTGATGCTGACTGGGCAGGATGTGCTAAATATATGAAGAGTACAACTGGAGGATGTTTCTTCCTTGGAAACAACCTGATTTCCTGGTTCAGTAAAAAGCAGAATAGTATCTCCCTCTCTACTGCCAAAGCTGAGTATTACTGCTGGAAACTGTTGCGCTCAACTAATGTGGATGAAATAAATGCTAGGTGAACATGAGGTTCAACAGGGCACTATGATTATCTACTGTGACAACATGAGTGCCATCAACATTAGAAAGAATTCGATGCAGCATTCACGAACCAAGCACATTGACATCAGAAACCATTTCATCAGACACCTGGTCTAAAAACAGATCATTATGCTGAAACATGTAGTGACTGACAAGCAGCTGCCTAACATTCTCACAAAACCATTGGATGGAGCACGGTTCGAGGAACTCAGAGCTGCTCTGGGATTGTGCGTGGTTCTTGAATAATCCTCAGCGTTTACTACAGCCCCTATCATTTGTGACAAAAAGGGGGAGAAGAATGTATTAGTTGATTACGGAACACTGATTGACTGACATACCTCTCTAGTTGTCTAATTATGTTGCTGCAGTTTTGTCAAAATGTTAAGGGAGAGATTGTTTAGGTATGGCATCCTTGACAAAATAACACAAGAATCTGCTACAGCACTCCCTGAAAAATTTGCAGCTGGAGGACAATATGAAGACTGACAAAACAGCAATAAGGCACAACAACAAAGCACAAGAATCTGCTATAGCATAAGAATCTGGTTAGCTCTAACTTGTTCCTTTGTGTTCGATGCAGACACACCACTCTCATATTGTCTTGAGTTTTTCATTTTCCTACACTGATAAGTCATGCCCATGTATCTTGCAATGCGAATAATAGTGTAGATAACCCTCAATTTCAATGGGTTGCCAGAAGTCTTGATTATCCGATAGGGCAATCCATACATAATTAGGGAGAGATTGAGAGACATCAAACTCAATGCACGCATGGGCATATCGCATGGTTGTACATGCCTTTGTCCTTTCATCCACATCTACAAAGTGTGCAAAGGAGAATACGATGTATGACCCAAAGGCAGAGGTAGACCTAGGAGCCGAATCCATTTGGTCGTTATCCTCGTTTCTCTTTTAGGATTATAATCTGAAGAATATCTCAATAGGCGCATGTTGGATTTTCCGAATCGGGCTCGTGAGTGATGCTATAACATCCTCTTTGGAGTCGAGAATAATCAAGAGGTATGTCACTAAGCGTCGCTTGCCCCTTGATTTGCCAGTTAGCCTGCAGAACTTGCCGGATGACCAATTGAGGGACGTCCGATCGAGAACTTAGCAATGAGGGAAAACTGGAAGCAGCGCGTTGTATTCTGATAGGGAGAGTGGAATAGATGGCTTGTCATCCACAGTGGAAGATACTGTCAGACTAAATCCCTTTGATGAAATAATATAAACATTTATTTTATGCAAAAAGATGCTTCTAATTTATTTCATTAAGTGTGTTATCCCGCGTCAACCATATTCTTAGCAACGTCTCCAATATCTTATAGTAAAGAAAATCTATCATTTTCTCTCATCTCATAAATTCAACCTTTGAGTTCTTCTTCAAGCTCCATTAAAGCATACTTAGAGAACTTTCTCGGATACAAATTCGTAAGTCGAATATTGACTCATTGAATTTGGAGAATGAGTTCTTAGGATTAAGACACCCAATACAAGTGAGTAATTCAGTATTTGAATAAAGCGATTCTCCTTCTCTTGATAAACTTGGTCAATCACCTAGAAAAGTAGCTTATCGTTAGTAATTTACTGCCAGAAAATTAATTAAATATGTTGAGGTATGTCATCCTTAACAAAACAGCACAAGAATCTGCTACAGCACTCCCTGAAGATTTGCAGCTGGAGCACAATCTGAAAACTGACAAAACAGCAACTTGCGGCTTGAACCAAGTAAAAATTCTTGGTGTTCTTACTATTTTTATTCTTATTTGAAGCTTGGTAGTGGAATTGAGTTAGTCAATTGCTTAAGAGTAAACAGTAGTGAAGCTACATTTTATTATCAAAGTGGTATCAGAGCCCGTATACTCAGTCTCTTATTGAGCCTTGAGTCACTTGGTGTGCTTCTTGATCAATTACAGGGACGAGATGCTCCGTCTTAGTTAACGTTAAGAAATAGCAGGACCTTGTCCAAAGAGAATTCTGCTCTTTGAAGTTTACTGCATAATTGATCTTTTTGAATTCTTGGATTGAACACTGAGTGTGGTAGTTCTATGTGTTGTTAACTAGGGGATTGGAAGGAAAAGGATAGATACTGAGCCCTTCAAAGATGGGAGATACTGTCAGACTAAAGCCCTTTGATGGCACGATGGATTTTGCCATGTGGACACTGAAGATGATGGCAATCTTGATAAGAGAAAAATGGTACAAGGCTGTAAATGAGGAATCGGGAACTGAAACTGCTGAGCAGAAAAAGGACTTACAAGAACTGGCCCATTCAAAAATCATCGGACTTTCTGATGATGTTGCAAGGCATGTACTCTCATTCATATCCTAAGAAATTGTGGGATGCCTTAGAAACTATTTTCTTAACTAAGTCCCTACCCAATAGGATTTCCTTATTGTCTAAATTGTTCATGTACAAGATGCAACAGTCGCTGAGTCTTTCAGAAAATCTGAATATCTTCTTGAAATTAACTCAGGACTTAAAGCGATGTGAAGATGACAGTAAAGTCACACACCAACCTGTCATCTTGTTAAACTCACTGCCAAATCAATTTGATACACTCAAGATGTCGCTCATTATGGTAGAGATTAAATAAATTTATTGAGGCCATAACTAAGAAAAATGAAACCCTTAAAGTGTTCAATCTAGAATACAAAGAGTGAACCTAAATCAGAAGTTCTATTTTTTAAGGGTAAGGGAAAAGGTAAAGACAGAAATAAGAAATAAGAAATTCAGTAAAGATTTCTCATTGATAAAATTGGTGATAAAAGCAATGTCAAATGCTTTTATTGCAACAAAAATTGTCATTTTAGTAAAGACTGTTACAAAAGGAAAAGGGATGAAAAAGATAAAGATAAACAGAAAGAGAGTAATCAGGGTTTCTCAAATGTGTGCGAGTCTAATGTACAGTATCCAATTGAATTACTTTTTTTATCAGATGGGATTAACAAGGACTCTTGGATCTTAGACTAAGGTTGCACAATTCATGCAACGTCAAATAAAAATCTGTTCAGTTCATTAAAGTTGTTTGATGGGGGTGATGTAATGTTAGGGGATCACACTTAAAAAAAATGGGAATGGGCAGTGTGCCTCTGAAATTTCATGATGAAATAGTCAGAACCCTACAAAATGTGACCTGGCTTCCAAATCTGAGGAGGAACTTGCTATCTGAGTCAAAATTTGACAAGCTAGGGTGCCACATTGTAACTCATAATGATTTGAGACAGGTGTCTAGGGATGGTAGATTTTAATTAAAAGCAAAAACATAAAAGGACTATACTATGTAGTCCTTGCCCCTGAAAATGTTAATATCACCCAAGATACTAACAAACTGGTAAAAACGACAAAATTATGGCAGGCTAGGCTAGGTCACATTGGTAACATGGGCCTAAACAGACTGTTCCAAGATGGATTATTCAAAGATAAACTAGTAAGTCTTCAATTCAATGAAGATTGTATGTTCACGTTTAAGTGGAGAAGACCCTTGAATACCTGTACTCAGATCTCTGGGGGCTTGCACAAGTATCCACTGTTGCAGGCAGAAACTATTTCTTGTCCTTGATTGATCTCTTTTCATGGAAAATGTGGATTTATCTATTGAAAACCAAAGATGAGACTTTTGAAAATTTTAAAACAGGGAAGGCTATGGTAGAGAACCAGAACTCCTAAAATTAAAATGCCTTAGGACAGACAATGGTTTAGAGTTTTGCAACAAATTTTTTAATGAGTTTTGCGCGGATCATGGTATTAAAAGATACTTGACAGTCCCAAATACCCCCCAACAGAATGGCTTACCAGAAAGAATGAACATAACACTATTAGAAAAATCCAGATGTTTACGAATAAGTGTTGGCCTTAAACCTTCAATGTGGGGAGAAGATGTGGTCATAGCTTCTTACCTCATAAATAGATCCCCATGTTCTGACACATATGAAACCCTTTGGTTACACTGCTTATGCCCACATTCTCAATCCAAATTGAAACCAAGGGCTCAAAAGGGTGTAATGCTAGGGTACCTTGATGGTGTTAAAGGGTACGAGTTGTTACTAATACAACAAGGAGGTTATAAAGTAATTAATCCTAGGTCCGTAGTGTTTAATGAGGATGAGTTCTATTGTAAGTCTAAACTAAGCTAAATGAGTGAGACAGCAGGCATACCTGAAGGTGTGACCAGCTTTGTTCCTCTAGGTTTTATGTTATCACAGGGTGATGAAGAACCAAAGGAGGAGGACACTCAGGCAGACTGGTCACTAAACATAGATGCAGAAGAACCTCAACAAGATGAGACATTAGGTGATCAAACTCACCAATCAGGTGGGGCAGTGGTAAGTAATTCTCAAGCTTTAAATGATAATAGCCAGTTTGTTGATGATGCCACTGATCCTATTGAAAATGCATCTGAAAATAATCAACATGACTTGCATGATTATCAACTAGTAAGAGATAAAACGCCTAGGAGAAAAATTCCAAATAAGAGGTATGATACCAGTTTGCTTGAGAATTCTTAATGTTGTTGAGTTTGCCCTGAATGTGTTTGAAATGGTTAAGCATGTTACCCTTGAAACATATGAGCAAGCTGTAAAAAGCAAACAATCAAATGAGTGGAAGCTTGCCATGAGTGAGGAAATACAATCCATGCGTGCTAACAAAACCTGGACATTAATTAAAAAGTCAGAAAATGACAGAGTTATAGACAGTAAGTGGATCTATAAAATAAAATAGAGAAATGGGGAAAATGAACCTCCTAGGTATAAGGCTAGAATGGTAGCTAAGGGATTTAACCAAAAAGAATGAATTGATTATAATGAGATATCTGCCCCCTGGTGTTAAATATAAAACAATGAGACTTTTATTGGCTATGACAACTATTTATGACTTAGAGCTTGAACAAATGGAGACTTAAACGAAACAATATATATGAGACAACCTAAAGGATTCATAGATATGAATAATACCGATTATGTATGCTTACTGCATAAATCGATTTGGCCTCAAACAGTCACCAAGCAATGGAACAAGAAGTTTGATTCTTGTATGATGTCTTTAGGGTTGTTAAGAAGTAAGTATGACACATTTAAATCTGTGAAATTTGAGCCTGCTATATTTGTTTTATTATATGTTGATGACATCTTATTAATTTCTAGCTCTAAGTTTGTCATTGCTGCCATTAAAAGTAATTTGAAGTCTCATTTTTACATGAAAGACTTAGGGATGAAATAATGTCTAAAAATGTCTCATATGATGTCTAAAAATGATTGCCCCTCAACTGACTCTGAGAAGTCAGAAATAAGAAATGTCTCATATGATGTTGATGTTGGGTCAGTGATGTACGCAATGTTGTGTACCAGGCAGATCTGGCTTTTGCAGTGAGTGTTCTGAGTAGATATATGTCTAACCCCGGAAATACTCACTGGCAAGCAATGAAATACTTGCTAAGGTACATAGCTGGGAACAAAGACATAGGCTTAGTCTATTCTAAACATGACAATAAAACTAAATTACTAGGCTATGTTGACTCAGATTATGCCAGTAATAAAGACAACGGAAAATCCACTACAGCCCTATATTTTACTTGGGCTGGAAATTGCATTAGCTGAAAATCCTAGCAACAATCTATTATTGCCCTATCCTCTACGGAAGCTGAATACATTGTAGCTGTTGAGGCAGTTAAAGAAGCCATTTGGCTTCAAGGGATTTTAAGTGAAATACAGAAATGCCCTGCATTCCTGTGTTAAAAATAGACAGTCAAAGTACATTACATCTGTGCAAAGATCCAGTGTACCATGAAAGGACTAAATATATAGATGTTAGGTACCATTTCATAAGGGATACGATAGAAGAAAAATCAGTTGAGGTTAGGAAAATAGCTGGAGAATTAAATCATGCTGACTTTGACACAAAGATTGTGCCAACAAATAAGTTTGTGTTTTGCAGGAGGGTGCTTCACATTGACAAGGTGAGGTAAGATTGAGAAGCACGTGCCCAGCATGTGACCTCTTCTGTCTTTAGCAACCAAATGTTTTGAACAAGCTTCTTCAGACCCTGGTTGCTATAGCATCACGGGACTGGATCACTTATTTGCTGATGCTACCCCCATTGTCTGGTGATTCCTTGTCAGAGTTAGCTGGTTGTTTCTTCATCCATACTTGAGTCGGTCTCTGTTTCCACAGCTTCTGACAGTCAACTCTCTTGTCTTTCCGTTTGTCACATTTAGGTCTCCACACCTGCGTTTCCTGTGACTCTCTTTTGCTTGCTCCATTCCAGTGCGCTGGTTTATCCATTATTCTGACTCTCCATTGCAGTTCTGATCGTTGACGAAGATTTACAGGATAAGCCGAGCTGAGAGGCATCTGACAGTGATTGTTGAACTTTGATTTCCTTTCCCTGAAATCATCTCTGGTAACCCTTCTGCGTATCTGAGGATACTTCGGGTTAAAATGTTTTCTTTGAGTACATTTTTCTTTTCCATAGGCCTGTGGATTACTTTTTCTTCTGTGAAGACTTGCATTTGATACAGAGGGTAGATACAGCGGTTGCTGAAGCACCTCCTGGTTAAGGTTGACAGTCAATTCTTCCTCCATCAGCTTCTGGCAGAGCTCACCTTTCTCTTCACAATCCTCGATATTCTCTGTTTCAATAGGCTTAACAAAGACTGTTCTACCAGTGGTTTCCTCACCTGTATATCCCAGACCCATTCTTCCTCCTCCAAAACTTTGATAAGAAAGGATTTCATCCAGTATATTTTTCTGAGGGTTAGTTGTGAGAGGGGTGCTAACATCAGTGTCTTTGGTAGCAGAATCTTCTTTCTTCTGTAGGTTGACAGGTCTACTGAGTGATGACAGTTTCTCAAGCAGCTCCTCCCGCTCTTCTTCCAGTTGATTGACTATGTCATTTAATGCTTGATTTACCTTCAGGGCATCCTCATATTGTTGAAGGATGTCTCCCAGACTTTCTAACATGTCGTGTGTAGAGTCATCCTCATCTTCGATATCTGACACATCAATCCCATAATTAAAATCATTCTTTGTTGCTTCTTCAGAGTCATAAGAGGATACACTAGCTAATACAATAAAATTTTCTTCATCACTTTCCTCAGAGTCACTCCATTTTGCAGTTAGTGACTTGTTGTCTTTCTTGTCAGAACCCTTGATCTGCTTGCTGGGACACTCTGCTTCTCTGTGTCCATATCCTTCACAGTTTCAACACTGAATGTCTTTCATTCTTTCTTTCTTTTCTTCTTCCTCTTCAGCTGGTTCTTTGGCTTTTCTCTGATTTCCTCCACTTCTTCTGGATTGTTTTCGAGAGTTTGAGGTCTGACCAGACCTTGATTCCATGTTTTTCAAGAACTTCCCCAAATTTTTTACCCGCAAGCTCAGTTGATCATCAGCTGAGGTCTTCTCCTCTTCTGTTTCAGCCTTCAATCCAACATTTTTGCTTTTGAGGGGAGCATCTTCTTTGACTAGCTTCATCTCAAACTGCTTGAGAGATCCAGTTAATTCTTCCAGCCTCATGTACCTGACATTCTGAGCTTCTTCAATGGCTGTCACCTTCATGTCAAATCTGGATGGCAATGATTGAGGACCTTCCTAATTAGCTTTTCTTCAGGGATGGGTTCTCCAAGAGCATGAGCTTCATTTGATAGGTCACACAGCTTGGCATTGAATTATGTGATGGTTTCCTCCTCCTGCATTTTCAAACCTTCAAACTGTGAAGTAATCATCTGCATTCTGGATATCTTCACTTTGTCAATCCCCTCATGAGCAACTTCCAAGATCTCCCAAGCTTGCTTTGCAATGTCACAATTGGATATTAATCTGAAGTTGTTGGCATCCACAGCAGCAAAGATTGCATTCAAGGCTTTTGAATTGCCAGTTGCTGCAGCATCCTCTTCTGTAGTCCACTGCTCTTCAGGTTTCTTCCTTTTTCATCAATGGTTCTGTGAGGGGCCAACTCTGTTACCACTGCTTTCCACACTTTCTCATCAATAGCCTTGAGGACAGCTTTCATCCTAGCCTTCCAGTAGCCATAATTGCTTTCTTCTAGCAGTGGAGGACGGCTTGTGCTTTGTCCTTCATTGTCTTGCTCTTCTCAGCTAGGTGCACAGGATCTTGACTCTGTATGTTGAGCTTTGGCTCTGATACCAATCGAAATTTGTAGCACCTCTGAGTTGCAGATTGTGTACAAGCAGTTGCTACAGCACACTCTTGAACACCCAAATCTGAAGCAGCAATAGAATAAGGAACAATGGTTTGTTCACCCAGTTCGGCCAATCAGCCTACGTCTGGGAAGGGCTGAACTCCAACCCTTAATTCACTAGCTTCTCAGGTCCACAGTACAACACGGTTCGACGCAGAACACCTATGCTACCTAATCTAAACGAGTCACACAATCAGAACAAGCTCTGACTTGTGTATTGCACACCTACAGACTTGAAGTAATTTAGAATAGCTACAACTCTGATCCCACAGACTCAGTCTATTCTAATTAACTCAATGTTACCTGCAGGTTGCTATAGCACCTGCTGTAGCACATAGCTGGTACCTAAATTGTCCGCGTTGCTCCGAGCCTTCTGCTAAGCGATCGAACCTCTCCACAAGCGCTGCACACTCTGGAATGCTCCCCTCACTCAGTGACCACCTGTCACTAGCGAGACCTGGCCTCCTGCCAATTGCCCGAGTACCTCCACTTGACAATTGTTTCGCGGCCTCCCTTGATCAACCAACAAGCAATCGCTGCTCTGAATTGGCTTCCCAGATCAAGCTATGATCAGATTCTGCAAGTCCTGATCACACTCTGCTTCAATCACCTCAGCTCAGCGCTCACGCTCTGCTCTCGGTGATGATCGAAGATCCTCACGCATTTGAATTCTACTCTCACGGTATTCTGTGTAAGCTCTCGTGTTTGCTCTCTTGTCTTCGATACCTTTGACACTCTGCCCGGCTTCCTTTAAATAGGACCCCCCAGTTCCATCATTCAATTTTTGGGAATTTTCTTCAAGCAACAATATCTCCTAATTTGTAGGAGATTAGATTTGATTTGCAAATCTAATCTTCTACAAACAAATCTTCTCCGGCATATGGGAATCTCCACTGGAATATTCTCTCTGAGTATTTAGGAACTCCCTTGATGCTTATGGATGCACTGCCAAGCTCCATCCGCGAAGATCCGAGCTGCTGCTGACGAACAGATGCTACAGCTTCCTGAACCAGCTCCGGCTATAGCAACAGCTTGTTCAGCCGCTTGTTCACTTTTGCTGGTTTTGTCAAAGACTGCCATACTGCATCATCATGGTCCATTAACTGATTGAAACATAGATGTGCAGATTCATTAGTCGTGCAGATCGTGTTGTTTTGTAATGGAAGTCTTCAAAAGGTTTTTGCAGGAAAGTCACTTGGAGAAAACCAAAAAGGAAAGGAATAAGTTTTTTTTTGGGACAATTGCTATATGGAGTCGTTTTGAGCCTAAATGGGACGAATATAAAGGGTCAAAATTTTGGGAATTAGGGCAGAAAGAAACAGAGAAGCAACAGAAATCGCGGGAGAAATTGAAGAGGAGAAGAAGACCAAGTCGTGCAACTGATAGTGTAGCTCGCCATAGGTCTTCGGGACAGCGGCTAGTCATCTACAGAAGGTGAGGATGTTGCTGGTGGAGGTTGCTGGTCTTCGGCATCACTGGGGATCCTCAATTCGCCCAAACAACAGTCTAGGTCTTCTGGATTCGGCCAAACAAGGAAGCTTCCTAATTCTTGCTCTTCTTCTCCTACTCTGTTCTTTTCTTGCCGATTAAAGCAATTAGTGGGGTGTATTTTTCTGGTTATTTTGATTAGGGTTCTTGTTATGTGTTGGATCGTTAGTTAGCGTTCCCTATTGAGTAACTCAGTTTTGGGTTACCCGAGAGGTATTGCAGCGAATAACACAATAATAGCAGCAGAATTAAAATAAAGTAAAATAACGTAAATTACGAACTCTTACGATTTAGAGTGGAAACCTCAATTCTAATCAAGCACTAAGTAAAATCACTACCTTTCAGTATCCGCTGGAAGGATTTGTGAAAGACGGATCATCACTTTATTTAGATATCTCGTCAAATACAAAACGAACAACTTATCACCTCCAATGCCTAAGCTATTCTTTTGTAACTCTTGACTCAATCCAACCCTCGGAAAATTCTTCTTTCACTCTTGAACTGAACCGTCCAAGAACACAGATATCACGCCTTGCTCTCCTTATGCACGTGTCGTGCTTGTTCATCCAAAAACGTACATTTGCAACCTCTAGCTCGGTCACTTAAATGGCAGTGCGTGATCTGCTGGATACATTGATTGATACGCTTAATTTGTATGTCAGCAATCAGGTTTCCAAATCCGCATCAAATCAAATCTCAACCGAATATCTCTTATTTAAAATAAGGAAAGCAAATCGAGTTTATTTCCTTATTTAAATGAAAAGATAATCTTTGAGATCTAATATATATCTCATAATATATATTAGATGCATTCACATATCCCTAAGAGATATTCGAATATTTGCTAAATTTTGTCTTTATTGATCTTTATTTTGTGTTCTAGGATTTGCTTCGATTCTGGGCTGCTTGCCCAATTCGGCCCACTCTGTCTTTACCCACATCAGCCCATCCTGTGTTTTTCCTGCACACTCATTATCCTCTATTAGTTGAGTATTTGTTATCATCAAAACACAAGGATTCAACATTGTGGTAAGAACTGGTCAATTGACCTACTTAGTGGAAGTTGATAGAGCCTCTTGATCTGAGGTTTAATGAATGTATGGTCGCTTGCCGCGTGACCAATGTAAAAATTCTTGGTATTCTTACAGCTTTTATTCTTGTTTGAAGTTTGGTAGTGGAACAGAGTTCTTAAGAGTAAACAGTAGTGAAGATTCATTTTATTATCATTTTCAAAATGGAAGAAAATTTGCAATTTTGAATGTGGCTTGGAAAGTGGAGATGTCGTTTCAAGCAACGAAAATGTACAACAGTAGTTAATAATAGACAGCTTGGTGTTTCAATCTCTAGAGAAGTAGGTTCTGGGGGAGAAGAGCCGTCGTGGCGAGAACATTCCTACATTCGCATACCGTCTGGGGGACGCTAATGGGTCCATAGACCTGTAAACACTCACCCATCTCTTCCCACTCGCCGCGTTAAACGTTCCATACTTGTTCAACTTGGAAATCCACGAGGCCTTGTTGTTTCTCTTGCTTGGAGTCTCATTCATCTTGTCACTCAGATATTCCTTCACTGCATTCACGCTCTGCTCCGCCACTACACACCAACGGGTTGCCTTCCACGCTCAGCCTCTGCAGCTTCTTCAGACACCCGATGGAGTAAGGTAGAGCTGGGAGTTCTGGCTGACGTTGAGGAGTTGGAGGTTGATGAGCTTCTCCATGTCGTCCGGGAGCGAGCGAAGGCAGTTGAGAGGAGCATCGAGGATGCGGAGAGATGTGAGGTCGGGAGGAAGTCTAGCTTGTTGGAGTTGACACATACTCGAATCCCATGGTGTCGGGAATCTGTGTTAGTTTGTTAAAGTTGGCATTTAGCTCCTCAAGAGACCTGTAGCCGAGAGTCAATCACACAATGAGGAGCACTGCATTCATTATAAAGGAATGGGTCCCTAAAATGCAATGATCATCTTAATTTTTGAAATTTCACAGCGTCTCACTTAGACAGATTTGTGAACCAGCAGTTGCTGCAGCACACTCTTGTTCACAAGAAATAATCTCAGCAAGCAATGAACAAGGCACAGGTTTGTTCACCCACTTCGGCCAATCTCCCTACGTCTGGGGAGGACTATTCTCCAGTCCTCAATCCACTCAACCAAAGGTTCCAAGTACACTCGGTTACAACTCACGCAACCTATGCTACTCAACCTCGTGTGGACCACTCAACACAATCAGAACAAGCTCTGATTTGTGTCTGCACACCCTCTACAATATGTCAATCTAGAATAGCTACAATCCTCTCAAAGAACTCAGCCTATTCTAAATTACACTACTCAGCAGGGTTGCTGCAGCAACAGCTGTAACACACAGCTGAAGCACAATGTCCGCGTCGCTCCAAGGCCTTCTGCCGAGCCGATCGAACCTCTCCAAGAGCGCTGCACACTCTGGACAACTCCCCCTCACTCAGTGACCACCTGCCACTAGTGAGTACTCCCGCACGACACTCGACCGAGCCTACCACCCGTCAGTTCTTCCGCGGCTGCCCTTGATCAACCAACAAGCTCCCCAGCTCTGAATTGGCTTCCAGATCAAGCACGAATCAGACTCTGCAAGTCCTGATTCTCTTCTGCAATACTCACCACAGCTCTGCGCTCAACGCTCTGCTCACGGGTGATGATCGAAGAAAACTACCGTCAGACACCAAGGATCCTCACTCTGAAATCTGTGTGTGCTCTCGTGTATCCCTCAGCTTCGATCACACTCTCTGCTCTGGACCCCTTCAGCTTAAATAGCAGCCCCCACTTTAAGCAATGTCCAGGTTTAGGCAATGACCCAATGGAATCAATTATCTCCTAAAATCTAGGAGATTAGATTTGATATTTATCTTCAATACAAATCTCCTTCTCTGACTAGTAAACCTTGTTGGAAAATACTCCACAGTATTTTAGAAATTCTTCTAAGAGCCTCCGCAGAGTAGCCAGGCCTTCAAACCGAGCCCAGCAGACAGCTGCTACTCGGACAGTTGAAACAGCCACTTGAACAAGCACCTGCTGTAGCATCCCCTGCTGAAGCTGCTTCTAGTTCACTTCTGCTGCCTGCTTGTTTATTTGAGCTGCAGCAACTCCTTGTTCACTTGTGCTGGTGTTGTTTGCTTCTGCTGGAATTTCCTAAATGCTTTAGGAAACAATCCCATCAATTTTAAGGAAAATCCTCCAAGATCTCTACAAGATTAGGAGCTTTGATTTTCCAATCAAATCTTCACTCAACAAATCTGCCCTTGTTCTTGAGAGACACTTCAGAAATATTCTCCTGAATATTCAGCTCTTTCCGGAAGCCCTTCGGTCCACTGATTTGTTGTTTGAATGCAATCTCCGAGAAAGCTTTGAATTTCTGCTACAGCATTTTAGCTCCAGCATCTGCTGTAGCACAAGCTGTCTGAAGGTGTGCAATACTTCTGCTACTGAACTTGTGCTCCAGAGGTTGCTATACCACTTGCTTACTCCACTGCTTGAGCACTGAGAAAGATCTCTACCCAAATTGCACAAGCTGATGTCTTCATGACCTCTTCCAGAATTCCGAGCGCCCCAAGGCAACATTAGGTCGCGCTCCTCGTGAAGACATTAGCCACTTAATGTCTTCATCTGGAGCGCCACTTAATGTCTTCATCTGGAGCGCCACTTACTGAGTTTGCTCACTCTGGAAAGCTCTTCATCAGCTGTTTTCTTTCCATACTTGCTGTAGCAGGCTCTAGTGCACTTTGTAGGAGTTTGTCAATGATGCCACATACCTTCACAATTTTAATAATAAATCCTTGTATTATAACTAATTATATTTGGTTTGATTGTGCTGGTGGCCATAGATTATTTTGTTAACTAATAAGGAGACAAGTGGAAGCAATGTTAAATGATGGCGACAAGTAGCAAGTAATATATTTTTGTGGGTGAATGAGCTAATAATAGTCTCATATTTAAGCGTAACCACTACAGGTCACGTCTTATTATTTAACTTAAAACCGTTAAGCTTAGATAGATATATAGTTAAGGGATATAATGAGCTAGGCTGCTGTTTTGAATAATAAGTTGATCCTCTTATCATATCAACCGCGTAAGATTTTTGAAAATAAAAAAGAGGAAATTAATTACTTGCAATTGTGGATGGTTGTGGGAAGTGAGTGAATGAGGAGGTATGCTGAGATGTTGAGAACCTTTAGCTTTGACAAACAGCCCATTGAGTTTGGAAGAGCTGCTTTCAGCTGGTTTGAATGCACATCTGGCCCCCAATGACTCCGGGATCACCTGCAAGGATTTCCCATGTAGCTCACAAAACTAACTATGAGTAGAGAAAATGAAAAATACGTGGAGATCATTGTTGGAGAGATATGATGGAGATTCCAAGTTGAGGGAATAAGAGGTAGGGAGAGCCTGTAATGACATCCCACTCAAATCCACCACCTCCAATCTCTCTTCATCATCATGTCCTCCCTCCCGCTGCTGACACCCCTTTTTACCATTATTAACACCAACCCTGTGCTACTGCTGACCCTCCACCATCAACCGCACCGTACCGCTTGCTTCATCATCATATACACACACCACCCTAAACCCTAAACACAAACAAACCTGTCGAGAGATAACTATCAACATTAACTACATCGATAACAGCATCTGACATATGATCTTCTGTGGATGCATATGGCATGCTTGCACAAAACTGTACAAGAAGTTGTCCAGATCAGTGGCTGACATGGTCAGATAAACAGCTTCGGGTCAGTGGCTGACATGGTCAGATAAACACATTAGTCCGCATAGAATTTGGTGTAAGCTTGACAGGATTTTGGTCAATCAGCTTTTCTGTGATACCTTTGCTTCTGCTGTGGGGCATTTTGATGATCCGGGTATCTTTGATCATTCGCCTGCCATCCTCAGAGTTGCTATGATCAAGAGCAGAGTTCACTGGTTCAGATTCCAAGCTTTCTGAATCTTCACTGATGAATTTTCCAAATCTATTGAAAAATCCTGGAAAGGGCCAAGCAAAAATCTTTTTGAAGTACATAAAATTTTGAAAGGAGTTAAGCGTGAGTTAATTCATGATATGAAATCATTTCGGGGAGACATGGGAAGGAGAGTTGAAGAATCTAGAAGCAATCTTATCAACGTGCAAAAGATGCTCAGTAATGACCCTTGCAATGAGCTTTTGATGACCAAGGAAGCTGAGAGCGCTTTGGATTATAGAACTGTTCTAAAACAGCACATCTATAACTGTCAAAAAGCGAGGATCAATTGGGCTAGAGAAGGGGACCTCAAAGACCAATTTAAATCTGAGTTCTCCATTGTTCCAATTGATGAAGCTATTTTTGTTTCTGGATCTAAAGTCCTTTTTGAGGAGTGTATCAGATTGGTTGCTGATGTTTCGCATGATGAAATGACTAGTTTCATTAGAAATCTACCATCCTTTAAAGCGGCTGGGTCAGATGGTTTTAACTGTGAGTTCTATAAGGCTATCTGGAACAGGCATGGGGATGATACCTTCAAGGGTATTAGACAATTTTTTAGAGATTGCAATATGCCTTTTGGAGTTAATTCTACATATTTGGCCCTCATTCCAAAGGTGAAATCGCCTAAGAGTCCCAATGAATATAGACCTGTCAGTTGTTGCAATATTCTATACAAAATAATTTCTATGATCATTGCAAACCGGCTGAAAGGTGTCCTGCCTAGATTGATAAACTCTGCTCAGGCCGCATACATCCCTGGAAGAAGTATCACGCGGAATATTTTCCTTGCTCAGGAATTAGTTTCTGGGTATGGGAGATCTAGTTTGAGTAGCAGATGCTTAATGAAGATTGATTTCTCCAAAGCGTATGACACAGTTGATTGGGCCTTCTTAAAAAATTGCTTGAGGTTATTTGGTTTCCCAGTGTTATTGATAAATTGGATTATGGCATGTGTCTCTACTGCTAGATTATTCTCAGTTCACATAAATGGGGAGCTTTCTGGGTATTTTGAGAGTGAGAGAGGTATTAGACAAGGGGATCCTTTATCTCCTTTCCTGTTCACTCTTGTTATGGAGGTGCTCTCTCGTAAACTTAATAAAATCAGATTTTCTCCGGGCTTTAAATTCCATCCGAAGCGCAGAAAAATCTTCTTATCTCACTTAACCTTTGCTGATGACCTTCTGGTTTTTTATGGAGTTGATAGCTCGTCTATTTCATTGGTTCGTGAAGCCCTTCAAGTTTTCTCTTCATGGCCAGGCTTGAAGATCAACGAGGGTAAATCTTGTATGTTTTTTAGGGGTAGGAGCTCTGTTGATAGAAGCAGAAACCCACCATCTAAAGTTGAGTGTGGGTGAGCTTCCAATCCCTTACCTGGGAGTTCCACTAGAGAATAGTTCAAATAAACCATCCAGCTACAATGGGTTGATCCATAAAATGCTTGCTAAGATTATCTCGTGGACTTCGCGTTGTCTATCCTATGCAGGGAGGTTGATTTAACAAAGCATGTCCTGACTTTTATATCGTCTTATTGGATGAGGTGTATGTTGTTTCCTAAAGGGGTGCTGAAAAAAAATTCAGCTATTTGCAAAAACTTCATATGGACTGGCAGGGCTGATGATAAGAGGAACTTAGTCAAATGGAGTTTTCTATGTAGTGAAAAAGAGCAAGGGGGTTTAGGTTTGAAGGACCTTGGCCGTTTCAATAGAGCCCTTTTGATTTCACAGATTTGGGACATGAATAATAAGCCTGAGGTTCTTTGGTTTAGGTGCATGAACTCATACTATTTTTGTAGAAATAACTTCTGGAATATGTCGGCCAAGAATCATTTTTTGTGGCCTTTGAAGAATATCTTAAAGCTTAAAGATGATGTCGCTAGATGTATTGAAGTTCTTGATGATGGATCATGGCAGTGGAGAGGGCAAAATGATGCTTTTTCATGCAAGGGAACTTATAAAATGATTTACCCTCAAAGTCCGGTGGTCCCGTGGCATAAGATTGTGTGGAATAAACTTTCTCTTCCCAAGCAAAGTTTCTGTGCATGGCTCTCTGCAAACAAAAGGCGTCCAACAGTGGATAATTTGAGAATCGAGTTGGTGACCAGAAATTGCTGCTGGTGCAATAGGGAGATTGAAACTAACGATCATGTGATCTTTAATTGCTCTGAAATGCAAGTTCTCAAAGTGTGTTTTGCTAGTATTGGGATTCAAATTACTTGGGATTGTTGGGAGAGATTGATAGAATGGTTTAGCAGCAAGGTGTGGAGTTCCAAAGAGGAGAAGCAAAATATGTTCTACCTCATATGTGTGTGCATATACGAAACATGGAGGAATAGAAACTCAACCATTTTCAATGGCGAGAAGACTGAGTGCAACCTTATTGTCAAGAGTTCTTAGATTACTTGAGTTGCACGAAAATCTGAAGAGAAAAATGACAACTAGAGTTGTATCTGTTTTGTAAGAGTATATTTTGTGTGTTTTTGTGGTGGTTGTCTGTGGTGATGGCTTGCTGTTGATGTTTTGTGTTCTTGGTTTCTCTGGGTTTGGTGGTGGGTTGTGCTTGTATCCTTGTATCATATTTTTGCTGAATATAATTTTCGCCTTCTGCAAAATAGAAAAAAGAAGTTGTCTAGGCGACCAAAGCTGAACAACCTCGTGTGGAGATCCCCTCAATGCGTGTGCGCGAAATCCGTGGGCTTAGAGATAATGATGTCACTTAAAAATAACATTGAGGAAAGGCTAACATTATCACCGGGATCGCAACAAACTATCAAAAACAACAAATCTAAACAACAAAAGATCATCCTCAACAAACTACTCGGAGATAGCCACAAACTGAGATGATGATTGATAGAGCCTATTATACGCACTATTTAGATCTTAACACTGTGCTTGTTTGCATTATTTTGTGTACAAGATTACTGGTTTCCGGTGTTTTTGTATTCCAGGACAAAACAAGGGCCTAAGTCGGATACACGCTAATAGGCGCGTTTAAGGAGCGCAGCACACAGCCTGCGGAGCTAGCAGCGCAAACAGGATAGGAGGTGGCAGAGTCAGACTGCGGTGCGCAAACCAACTGCGCGAACCAACGTGCGCAGTGAGCCATGCGCAGGATAGTAGTGTTTCCAAATCTTGAACACCATAAGATTTGGAAGTTGCCAAGACTGTCCTCCGGCCTCACAAGCAGTATATAAAGAGAGGATGGCTAGGGTTTGAGAGCAGAGACAAGAGACAGAGCCAGAACTGAAAAACACACGAGCTGCTGCGAGGACCTGCGCCAACCGACTGCGCGAACCGAGACACAGCAACCTGCACGCACCTGCTTGTTACTGTTTCCTTGGACACTTTAGCTTTTATTTACTATTTCTATGATGTTTACCACTAGCATGTCTAGCTAAACACTTTGTATCGGTTGGGCATGATTCTGTGAGTATTTCCTTTGAGACTTGTGCTTAATGCATAGTTTGTTTGCTTGTATTAATTCTGTGCACACGGTTGACAGCTAGTTGCATGAGCAGGGGAAGCCTTGAACCGCAATCTTACTCTTACTACTTGTTGTTATATGTTAAACTAGTTGGTAGCTTGACGGTGATAACTAGGAGTAACGCGCTAGGATAATCAGTTGCTACTGTGACAGGATTCGTAGCTGCTTAGACTAGTTTCAAGAATTAATAGCTCATGGACTTTGATCGGAACATGCGCACATGTTAGGAAGCCTTGATCGGACACTAACTTCAGTAAATCGATCTATAGACGTTTAGAGTCGATGATAAGGAATACATTCATAGAGGATTGTCTTTACCGATACTTTGCATAGTCATAGTACTTAATCTCTACTGCCTGCGCACGTCTAGTGCAAATTCTGCTTTCACTACTGTTCATTCGCGCACCTGCGCAAACCAATCACTCACAATCCCAATTTTCATAAGTTGTAGGTTGCTAGCTAGAACGAGTCTGCTTGCTCCTTGTGGGATCGATCCTGACTTAGCCGCTATACTAAGTGGAGAAGGAAGGATTAATTTGACGCGTACAACGACGCGCGATCAAATTTTGGCGCCGTTGCCGGGGAGCAACACAGATAAGTTTTAACTAGTTTAAGTTTTCTTTTACAGTAGTTAGTTATTTTTGTTTGTTTATTTCCCTCGTTGTTGTTTCTGACAGCGCGCAATGAACATCAGCCTGCTCAACCTTGAAACAGTTGCACTGTGCAGATTATAATTGCGCACTGACAGACGCGACAGCTTAGTTGTCTTTTAATTTCGTTTTCTTTGAGATTTAGAACAGGTCATGGAGGATAACAGTGTCATTGGAGATAACTTAGGGGACAAAACCCCAGACAATGCGAGGGCAGATAACCGCGCAGCTCTGTTCAGAGAGGAAGTGCAGCGCGAAGTTGAAGCAAGGATGGCCGCCGAAATGTATAATACGCCACCCGCGCGACAGGTCGCGCGACGCAGAATAGTGCGCGAGATGTCAGCTCCAATCACGGTTAACCAGCCATGGTGCATAGTGCTTCCACCAGATGGTCATTTTGAGCTAAGGAGCTCGCTCATTCATCACATGCCCAAGTTTCACGGGATGAACAACGAGAACCCAGTCAAGCATGTGCGAGAATTCCTAGTTATCTGCGAGAACATGAAGGCCGAAGGGGAGAGCGACGAAGCGCTGAAGATGAAGGCGTTCCCTTTTTCATTGTGTGATACGGCCTGGCATTGGCTGATGAGCTTACCAGCAAGATCTATTCACACATGGGAGCAGCTCCAGAAGAAGTTCTTGGACAAATTCTATCCTGCAGCCAAAATCGCGCTACTCAGGAGGGAGTTGGCCGCACCTAGGCAGGGCGCAGGAGAATCACTATCGGAGTATTATGAGCGTTTCAGGGAGCTGGAGGCTAGCTGCTACAATCACGGCCTGCCCCAGAATGTACTGATAGAGAATTTCCTGAACGGATTGCTACCAATTGAGCTGAGATTATTGAATGCATGCGCAGGCGGCGACATTTGCAACATGTACCCGGAGGACGCGTGGCAGCTGATAGAAGACTCTACTGGACAGGTAAGACATCAGCTAACACTTGAGAATAGTCGTGCTCGTTCTGTGCATCAGGTAGAAACAAGCGCTGAGATAAAGGAGATGAAGGCCATGCTGCAGAAGTTGATGAATGCGCAAGGGGCGAAACCAGCTGCGCCAAAGGCATGCGAGTTATGTACGTTCACTGAGCACAAAACAGATGCATGTCCCACACTTTTCGAGGAATCAGGAGATGTCAATGCTCTAGGAGGATGGGATAATAGAGGGCCGCAGAGGTAGAATCAGCCGCGTTTTGGACTAGCCGCAAATGGGTTCAGATGGAAGAAGGACAATTTCCAGAGGCAGCCCGCGGAGCAACGCGCACCACAGCAGACGCAACAAGCTGCGCCCTACAATCCGCCGCACTAACGCGCCAGCGCAAAATGACCAGCAGCCGCGGCGATCCTTAGAAGATATCGTGGCCAGCTAGCAGACACAAGGCGCAAGAATGATGAGACGTATGACAAGAGGTTCGAGTCCATTGAAAAGCAGCTGTCACAGATAGCTACCACGGTGTATGAGCTGAAAAAGAGCGATGGCAACCTGCCTTCGCAAGTGATTTAGAATCCCAAGGGAGGAGTCAACGCAGTGACGCTGAGGACTGGGCGCACAGTAGGAACAGAGCAGACCGCAAAGGCGCCCGCGCAACCAGTTGCACAAGCTCCAACGCCAGCAGAGCCGGATGCGCAACCAGCAGCGCAAGCCACAAACCAGCAGGGCGAGGCGCCAGGTATGGCGCAATCGAAAGACAAAGACATGAATCGTACTAACATACCTGC
Organism: Umbilicus rupestris; assembly: GCA_963678935.1. Taxonomy (NCBI): domain Eukaryota; kingdom Viridiplantae; phylum Streptophyta; class Magnoliopsida; order Saxifragales; family Crassulaceae; genus Umbilicus; species Umbilicus rupestris. The sequence continues at coordinate 3,412,704 of OY787617.1, forward strand.
ACCTTTTCCTGTACAGGCACCAATGGCTAGGAAAGAGGCGCTTGATAAGGAGCTCTACGAGTTATTCAGTAAGGTGGAAATAAACATTCCCCTTATTGAAGCAGTTCGGCAGATCCCTAGGTAAGCCAAGTTTTTAAAGGAGCTGTGCACAAACAAGAGGAGGAAAGGCGAGTGCGCACAAGTAATGCTAAAGGCGCAGGCCTCAGCAATCGTGCAACATAAGGTACAACCTAAATGCCGGGATCCAGGTACGTTCACCATTCCATGCACTTTAGGTAAGACCACAGTAAGTAACTGCATGATTGACTTAGGCGCATCTATAAATGTGCTTCCATATTCCTTGTATGCGTCATTGCGCCTTGGTCCACTAAAGCCTGCAGGTCTCACCATTCAACTAGCAAATCGCTCGTGCAAGCAACCGACGGGCATGATAGAGGACGTCCTCGTCCGAGTAGGAGAGCTGGTGTTCCCAGCAGATTTCTACATCTTAGAGATGGAGGGTGAGTCGAGCAAGGGAAGTGCCCAGATCCTATTGGGCAGACCATTTCTGATGACAGCGCGCACAAAGATAGAGGTGTGGAGGGGTACGCTCTCAATGGAAGTTGACGGTGAGGAAATTCACTTTAACATATTTAAAGGGATGTCGCACCCTCATGAGGACGCCACAGTGCACGCGTTGGACAACATAGACGGCTTGGTTGCAGATGCACAGTGTGCGAGCGCAACAGAAGGACTTGAGCCGCTGACACAGGCAGAGATGGAGGCGCATGAGGATAAGCTGAGCAGTGCGGAACCAGTATCCAGACAGGTACACGATATAGTTAATGTCTGCACTGCTAATAAAATCTTGCTCTCTATTGAACAGGCACCCAAGGTCGAGCAGAAGCAACTCCCCGAGCACCTCAAATACATATTCTTGGGAAATGAGGACACCCTGCCAGTAATCATAAAGAAAGGATTAGAAGAGGAGCAGGAGGCACGATTACAAGAGGTGCTGCGCAAGAACCAGCGCGCTATAGGATGGACACTTGCTGACCTGCGCGGAGTGAGCCTGGACGTATGCATGCACAGGATTCTATAGGAAGATGGTGCCAAACCATCCAGGGAGCCTCAGCGCAGGTTGAATCCGAATATGATGGAGGTGGTACAGAAGGAGATTGATAATGCAAGTGTGGCAGGTTTGCCAAAACCAACATATGTCATTTGTGAACAAGGAGCTGCTGCAGCTCAAGCAATCAAGCAGAACAGCTAGCAACAGATACAGCAGGGGTGCTGCAGCAGGTGCTGGTTCAAGTGCTGGTTCATCTGTCCGAGTAACAGTTTGTGCTGGGTGCGTTTTGGAGGTATGGCAGTTTGTGTTCTTGCTCTTAGGAGGTTTTCTAAAATGCTGCTAAGCATTTTTTTTCCAGCACGGTTCACTTGTCAGAAAAGAAGATTGGCATTGAAGATATTAATCAAATCTAATCTCCTAGATTTTAGGAGATAATTGATCTTGTGGGATTATGGCCTAAACCTGGAAATTGCTTAAAGTGGTGAGGGTATTTAAGCAGAAGGTTCGAGGGCTGTAGCGGGTGATCGAAGCTGAGTGATACACGAGAGTAGACACGAAATTCAGAGAGAGGTTTTTCTGGGTGTGCTACGGAAGGTGTTCTTCGATCAACACACACGGGCAGAGCGTTGAGCGCAGAGCTGTGGTGCGTATTGCAGAAGAGAATCAGGTCTTGCAGAGACTGATTCGTGCTTTGATCTGGAAGCCAATTTAGAGCTGTGGAGCTTGTTGGTTGATCAAAGGCAGCCGCGGGAGAACTGACGGGTGGAAGGCTCGGTCGAGGTTCGTGCGGAAGAACTCACTAGTGGCAGGTGGTCACTGAGTGAGGGGGAGTTACTCAGAGTGTGCAGCGCTCTTGGAGTGGTTCGATCGGCTCGGCAGGAGGCCTTGGAGCGACGCGGACAGAGTGCTTCAGCTGGTGTTACAGCTGTTGCTGCAGCAACCCTGCTGAGTAGTGTAGGCTAGAATAGGCTGAGTTCTTGAAGAGAATTGTAGCTATTCTAGACTGACATATTGTAGAGGGTGTGCTAACACAAATCAGAGCTTGTTCTGATTGTGTTGAGTAGTCCACACGGGGTTAAAGTAGCATAGGTTGCGTGCGTTGTAACCTAGTGTGATCTGAACCTTTGGTTGAGTGGATTGAGGACTGGAGAATAGTCCTCCCCAGACGTAGGCAGATTGGCCGAACTGGGTGAACAAATCTGTGTCCTTTTCATTATCTGCTGTGCCTACATTTAAGTGAACAAGAGTGTGCTGCAGCAACTGCTAGTTCACAAATCTGCATAAGTAGAGACACTTGAAATTTCAGAGATCCTGAAGCTGCTTGACGCAGGAGTCATTTACCCAATCTCGGACAGCAAATGGGTGAGTCCAGTGCACGTTGTACCAAAGAAAGGAGGAATCACAGTAAAGGAGAATGCGCAGGGCGAGCTAGTTCCCAAGCACATGCAAACTGGATGGCGCATGTGTATTGACTACAGAAAGCTTAACGCAGTCACGCGCAAGGATCATTTTCCACTGCCCTTCATGGACCAGATGCTGGATCGATTAGCGGGGAAGCCATACTTTTGCTTCCTGGACGGGTACTCAGGGTACAATCAAATACCCATAGCTGCTGAGGATCAAGAAAAAACTACGTTTACCTGCCCCTTCGGTACGTTTGCATTTCGACGCATGTCGTTTGGGCTGTGTAACGCGCCAGGTACGTTCCAACGTCTAGTCATGAGCATCTTTTTTGATATGATTGGTACATGCATAGAGGTGTTCATGGATGATTTTACTGTGTACGGAGGTACCTTTGACGCATGCTTAATTAATCTTGATAAGGTCTTAGCGCGCTGCATTTTAAAAAACCTAGTGCTTAATTATGAAAAATGTCATTTTATGGTATCACATGGAGTAGTACTAGGACACATTATCTAGCAGGAGGGGATCAAGGTAGATAAGGCCAAAATAGATCTTATTTCAAATCTGCCTTATTCCACTAACGTGCGCGATGTGAAATCATTCCTTGGGCATGCAAGGTTTTACAGGCGTTTCATAAAAGATTTTTCTAAGATTTGTATACCCCTGTCTAACCTCTTGCAAAAGGATGTGTGTTTCGAATTCATTGATGAGTGCAGGGCTGCTTTTGATAAGCTGAAGGAGGCGCTGGCGAGTGCGCCAGTGATGCGCGCGCCAGACTAGAGCCTGCCGTTCGAACTAAGTGCGACGCAAGTGACTATGCAGTAGGTGTAGTCCTGGGACAGCGCGTGGACAAGAAGCCGCATGTCATCTATTATGCATCGCGCACACTGGACGCTGCGCAGAGGAACTACACCACCACGGAAAAGGAACTTCTGGCAATTGTGTTTGCACTAGAGAATTCTGCGCATATGTTCTAGGCGCCAGAGTCATCATCTACACAGACCACGTAGCAATCCGTTACCTGATGTCCAAGAAAGAGACTAAGCCGCGCCTGATGCGCTGGGTGCTCCTACTTCAGGAGTTCGACTTGGAAATCAAGGATAAGAAGGGAACGGAGAACACAGTCGCTGACCACCTGAGCAGGATTGTGAAAGAGGAGGAGCCAGGGCGGATCACGGAGACATTCCCTAACGAGCATCTGATGGCGCTGACAGGTAAGGTACCATGGTATGCGCACATTGCGAATTACCTGGTCACAGGTACGTTTCCTCCTCATTTCACTAAAACCCAATGCATGAGATTAAAGCATGAGTCCAGGTATTACATTTGGGATGATCCGTATATGCTCAGAATAGGACCTGACCAGATTTTGAGGCGATGCGTGCCTGACCATGAAATTAACTCGGTTTTAATGTTTTGTCATGCGCACGCATGTGGAGGACACTTTGGTCCAAAGCGCACGAGCAGAAAGATCCTGGATTGCGGATTTTATTGGCCACACTTGTTTAGTGACTCATATAACCACTACAGAAATTGTGACAGGTGTTAGCGCACAGGGGGAATATCAGTGCGCAATGAGATGCCGCAAACGCCCATACTAGTGGATGAAGTATTCGATATTTGGGGGATTGACTTCATGGGGCCATTTCCTCCATCTTCCGGATATGAGTATATATTGGTCGCAGTGGACTATGTCTCAAAATGGGTTGAGGCTAAGGCCACCCGAAAGGATGATGGTAAGACGGTCGCTGACTTTTTGAGAACTAACATCTTTTGCAGGTACGGGGTGCCTAAGGCAATCATAAGCGACCAGGGGACGCACTTTTGTAATAGGATAGTGGCGCAGGTATTCAAGCATTAGGGGGTGCGCCACAAGACGTCCACCGCTTACCATCCTCAGACGAATGGCTAGGCCGAGGTTTCCAACCGAGAGATCAAGCGCATCCTGGAGAAAATTGTGAGACCGTCGCGCAAAGACTGGAGCCAGCGCCTTGACGATGCGCTATAGGCATACAGAACTGCACATAAGACACCGATTGGGACTTCACCGTTTCGGTTGGTTTATGAAAAAGCGTGCCACCTGCCAGTGGAGTTGGAACACAAGGCATACTGGGCATTGCGCGTTTGCAATCTGAACCTAGACGAGGCTTGTAAGGAGCGCGCATTTGAGCTAAGCGAGTTAGAGGAGCTGCGCCTAGATGCATATGAGGGGCTGCGCGACTACAAGGCGCGCACAAAGGCATTTCACGACAAAAACATCCTCAGACGCACCTTTGAGCAAGAAACCAGGTACTATTATTTTCCTCGCGCCTAAAGCTAATGCCTGGGAAGCTGCGCAGCAAATGGACGGGACCATACACGGTTACCAAGGTTTTCCCTTACGGAACAATCGAGTTAGAAAACGAGCACCAGCATCTTTTTCAGGTCAATGGGCAGAGAGTCAAAAAGTATTTAGGAGAACCTTGGGATGACACAGCGTGCGAAGTTGACTTGGCAGAGCCAGAAATAGAAGATGTGCAAGTTGCTGCGCCAGAGTCACCACCAGATGCACTTGAGGGAGAACTTGGAACTATTGCTCATATTTCTTCCCCCTCATTGACTAACCTCGTTACTTATGATTTATCACATGATATTAACCACGCTGACCACCCTTCTGATCCTTTGCGCAGGACTAAGAAGAACGCAACACACACACGAGCGCGGGGTCACTCAGGAGCAAAAGTGGGGGGGGGGGTCACTGGCGCACTTTTAAGCAAGTAACGAGGTACGGTCGAGTCAACGACGTTAAACAAAGGCACCAGCAGATAAAGCTGGAACTGGAACCGTTCTGGGAACATAGGAACCATAGATAAAGCTGTACAAAAAGAAAAACACCAGCAGATGATATGCGCTAAAGAAACCAGCATGCGCACAACTCTGTACCAGCGTGCGCAAGTTCACAAGAAATTCATCAAGAAGGCTCGAGTTCCCAGGAAGTGCGCAAAAGAATCACGCACCGAAAGAAACTTGCACAATTAACCATATACCCGTACTCGAAGTAAAGACTGACAACCCGGAGCCTATGAAGAGCTATCTCCCAGCCATCCGAAATAATCTTCATCCCAGCTGAGAGGTTACGAATTTCGGAATTGTTATATTAAACTGTTAAAGGCAGATGCGCACAGGTGATAGAGTAACGCAGGGTGAACGGTTGTGCAGATCGCGCCAGAGTGCAAGACTGTGCGCTAGACTCCATAGAGGTAATTGTATCCGTGCTTGAGTGCTTGTTCGGGACGAACAAGGGCAAGTGTGGGGGGTTTGATAGAGCCTATTTATACGCACTATTTAGATCTTAACATTGTGCTTGTTTGCATTATTTTGTGTACAAGATTACTGGTTTCCGGTGTTTTTGTATTCCAGGACAAAACAAGGGCCTAAGTCGGATACACGCTAACAGGCGCGTTTAAGGAGCGCAGCACACAGCCTGCGGAGCTAGCAGTGCAAACAGGATAGGAGGTGGCAGAGTCAGACTGCGGTGCGCAAACCAACTACGCGAACCAACGTGCGCAGTGAGCCATGCGCAGGATAATGGTGTTTCCAAATCTTGAACACCATAGGATTTGGAAGTTGCCAAGACTGTCCTCGGGCCTCATAAGCAGTATATAAAGAGAGGAAGGCTCGGGTTTGAGAGCAGAGACAAGAGAGAGAGCCAGAACTGAAAAACACACGAGCTGCTGCGAGGACCTGCGCCAACCAACTGCGCGAACCGAGACACAGCAACCTGCACGCACCTGCTTGTTACTGTTTCCTTGGACACTTTAGCTTTTATTTACTATTTCTATGATGTTTACCACCAGCATGTCTAGCTAAACACTTTGTATCGGTTGGGCATGATTCTATGAGTATTTCCTTTGAGACTTGTGCTTAATGCATAGTTTGTTTGCTTGTATTAATTATGTGCACACAGTTGACAGCTAGTTGCATGAGTAGGGGAAGCCTTGAACCGCAATCTTACTCTTACTACTTGTTGTTATATGTTAAACTAGTTGGTAGCTTGACGGTGACAACTAGGAGTAACGCGCTAGGATAATCAGTTGCTACTGTGACAGGATTCGTAGCTGCTTAGACTAGTTTCAAGAATTAATAGCTCATGGACTTTGATCGGAACATGCGCGCACGTTAGGGAGCCTTGATCGGACACTAACTTGAGTAGAACTGCACTATAGATGTCTAGAGTCGATGATAAGGGATACATTCATAGAGGATTGTCTTTATCGATACTTTTCATAGTCATAGTACTTAATCTCTACTGCCTGCGCACGTATCGTGCAATTCTGCTTTCACTACTGTTCATTCGCGCACCTGCGCAAACCAATCACTCACAATCCCAATTTTCGTAAGTTGTAGGTTGCTAGCTAGAACGAGTCTGCTTGCTCCTTGTGGGATCGACCCTGACTTAGCCGCTATACTAAGTGGAGAAGGAAGGATTAATTTGACGCGTACAACGACGCGCGATCAAATTTTGGGCGTAACATTTACATTTCACGTTTTTTTTTTGAGCTTTATAGTGTGGCTTAGTTTAGTTGAAGGGAATAGTAGCAGTGGTGCGCTTGTGTAGTGGTTGCGCACACTTTTCGACTTGCATTGCCCTATTCATCTTGCATGCACTGCTATCAACTGTTTAGTATATTTTTTTCGATTTTTTCTGCTCCTATTAGTTGGGATATACAGGGGATGTGGAGTTGACAAAAAAGCTCTAGAGAGGCGGTTAGTCGTTTTTGCTTCGAGGGTAAGGTATATGGTCGAGAGCTCTAGTGGAGGCCGGTGCTTCGCGACCTTCGGAACAATAGAGCGCGCTCAGCCACGCAGATGCCGAAGGCGAATACCCAAAGCGTGGCGAGGTGGGAAAACAGACCACCTTTCCTCTGGAAGTCAAGCAAGGGAAGGCGGGCGCGGGTGTAAACGCGTGCGCTGACCTGCGCAAATAGATCAAGGAGGGAGAGCGGAGCGTTGTTCCATAGCTGCTATCCGAAGGCCGAGACTGGAACCGTTCTGGGAACATAGGAACCATAGATAAAGCTGTACAAAAAGAAAAACACCAGCAGATGATATGCGCTAAAGAAACCAGCATGCTCACAACTCCGTACCAGCGTGCGCAAGTTCATAAGAAATTCATCAAGAAGGCTCGAGTTCCCAGGAAGTGCGCGAAAGAATCACGCACCGGAAGAAACTTGCGCAATTAACCATATACCCGTACTCAAAGTAAAGACTGACAACCCGGAGCCTATGAAGAGCTATCTCCCAGCCATCCGAAATAATCTCCATCCCAGCTGAGAGGTAACGAATTTCAGAATTGTTATATTAAACTGTTGAAGGCAGATGCGCGCTGGTGACAAAGCAACGCAGGGTGAACGGTTGTGCAGATCGCGCCAGAGTGCAAGACTGTGTGCTAGACTCCAGAGAGGTAATTGTACCCGTGCTTGAGTGTTTGTTCGGGACGAACAAGGGCAAGTGTGGGGGGTTTGATAGAGCCTATTTATACGCACTATTTAGATCTTAACACTGTGCTTGTTTGCATTATTTTGTGTACAAGAGTACTGGTTTCCGGTGTTTTTGTATTCCAGGACAAAACAAGGGCCTAAGTCGGATACATGCTAATAGGCGCGTTTAAGGAGCGCAGCACACAGCCTGCGGAGCTAGTAGCGCAAACAGGATAGGAGGTGGTAGAGTCAGACTGCGGTGCGCAAACCAACTACGCGAACCAACGTGCGCAGTGAGCCATGCGCAGGATAGTGGTGTTTCCAAATCTTGAACACCATAGGATTTGGAAGTTGCCAAGACTGTCCTCGGGCCTCGCAAGCAGTATATAAAAAGAGGAAGGCTAGGGTTTGAGAGCAGAGACAAGAGAGAGAGCCAGAACTGAAAAACACACGAGCTGCGCCAACACAACCTGCACGAATCGAGACACAGCAACCTGCACGCACCTGCTTGTTACTGTTTCCTTGGACACTTTAGCTTTTATTTACTATTTCTATGATGTTTACCACTAGCATGTCTAGCTAAACACTTTGTATCGGTTGGGCATGATTCTATGAGTATTTCCTTTAAGACTTGTGCTTAATGCATAGTTTGTTTGCTTGTATTAATTCTGTGCACACGGTTGACAGCTAGTTGCATGAGTAGGGGAAGCCTTGAACCGCAATCTTACTCTTACTACTTGTTGTTATATGTTAAACTAGTTGGTAGCTTGACGGTGACAACTAGGAGTAACGCGCAAGGATAATCAGTTGCTACTGTGACAGGATTCGTAGCTGCTTAGACTAGTTTCAAGAATTAATAGCTCTTGGACTTTGATCGGAACATGCGCACATATTAGGAAGCCTTGATCGGACACTAACTTCAGTAAATCGAACTATAGACGTTTAAAGTCGATGATCAGGAATACATTCATAGAGGATTGTCTTTACCGATACTTTTCATAGTCATAGTACTTAATCTCTACTGCCTGCGCAAATTCTGCTTTCACTACTGTTCATTCGCGCACCTGCGCAAACCAATCACTCACAACCCCAATTTTCGTAAGTTGTAGGTTGCTAGCTAGAACGAGTCTGCTTGCTCCTTGTGGGATCGACCCTGACTTAGCCGCTATACTAAGTGGAGAAGGAAGGATTAATTTGACGCGTACAACGACGCGCGATCAATGACACTTCATTCAGGTGATATATAAGGAACACATGCGCAGCTGTGAACTTATTAAGAAAACTGGAGAGAAAATACGTGTACACAGCTAGCAGTTCCTGAAGGTTCGAGTACATACAATCCTTGACTAGACGAGACCAGTGGGAAGAGACGGGAGGTCTCAAACTCAGGGGGAGCCTGAGTGTCGTTCGCTAGTAGATAAGTAGAGGTTAGAATAGAGAGTATTCTGTAACGCCCTTGTACTTGATCTTGATATAGTGGATTGGTTCCCAAGGGCTTAGGATAAGCCCCCAGACGTGGGCTAGTTACAGCCGAACTGGATAATCACTGTGGTGTACTTAGCAAGTAAATTACTTTCTGCCACATTATCATTCTGCGCTACTAGTTCAAGGAAGTTGTCTTGACAACTAGTTGAATAAGTTCTCATTATTCTACGTTCAGCATTTTCAATTGGTATCAGAGTGGCGTGCTCAACAACCAGAGTGAAAGATCTTGGTGTAAAGGCTGAAGAACGATGAGTATGAGAGAGGGACAGAGCATAGCACGACCTCCGCTGTTAGACGAAGACAACTATGGCTACTGGAAAGCCAGAATGAAGGCATACATTCAAACTGTCGATGACCGAGCATGGAGAGCTATTCTAAAACCATGGAGTGCACCAAAGGCTAAAGATAAAGATGGAAACGAGATTGAAAAACCTGAAAAAGAATGGACGAAGGATGAAGAATGGGCCCGAACCAGCAATGCCAAAGGCTTGAATGCCATCTTCTCCGGAGTAGATGAGAAGATTTTCAAGCTCATCTCAAAATGCGAAGTAGCCAAAGATGCTTGGGACATACTGGCGACGCATCATGAAGGAACCGACAAAGTGAAGCTGTCCCGTATGCAAATGATCAGCACATAGTTTGAGGAGTTGAAGATGAATGAAACCGAGACCATAAGAGAATTCTTTGCAAAACTGGGAGATCTGTCCAACCAAGCATTCAACCTAGGAGAACCCATGCCTGAAGAGAAGCTGGTGAGAAAAGCGTTGCGATCACTACCTGTCAGATTCGAAATGAAAGCGACCGCGATCTAGGAAGCTCAGGATGTTAGAAGAATGCGGCTTGATGATTTGATGGGATCACTCACCACATATGAGATGAGGATAGTCGGGAACCAGCCTGCCGCAAAAGAACGTGCCATCGGTCTCAAGGCATAAACTCAAGAATTTGACAATGGAGATGACATGGCAGAAGAAATGGCCCTCCTAACTAAGCATTTTGGGAGATTCATGAACAAACTGAACAAGAAAGTGATGGGACAATCTGCTCAACACAAAGGCCAGTACAGATCAAGAGGAAATTTTTAGACCAGAGGCAGACAGCTCGACTCCAAGGAACAAAATCATCCAAAGGGAATTCAATGCAGATAATATGAGGGATACGGACATATACAGGTTTAGTGCGAAAACACGCTCAAGCGAAACAAAAGATCTCTGAATGTGACATGGAGTGATGAGGAGTCCGAGGAAGAAGAGAAAACCCAGAAAAAATTATTGCACTAACTTCAATTGCTTCAGTAACAGGTTCAGACAGCGAAGATGAAGAACCAACTAAAGAATGCATCATTGAAAATTTCTCACTTCTACACACGAAGTGGACTGAAGTAGTCAGCATCAACACAAAGCTCAACAGCACAGTCAGCAGCCTGAAGGAGAAGAATACTTACCTACAAAACCATAACAACATCTTGGACAAAGAAAAGGCTGAAGACTGCAGAACCATCAATCGACTGCAACAGGAACTGCCTGAAGTTACAGAAGAACTGAGCAACCTCAAAAAGCAGAGGATGCTCAACACTGGAACAGGGAAGCTAGACTCTATCCAATCCATGCAGAGACCGAGTCATGACACACGGGGCATTGGATTCACCGGATCCAAAATGAAATTTCACAGTGTCCTAGTTCAACAGATTTCGTGAACAAGCAGTTGCTGCAGCACACTCTTGTTCAATTAAATATTGTCACAGCAAGCAATGAACAAGGCACAGGTTTGTTCACCCAGTTCGGCCAATCTGCCTACGTCTGGGGAGGACTATTCTCCAGTCCTCAATCCACTCAACCAAAGGTTCCAAGTACACACGGTTACAACTCACGCAACCTATGCTACTCAACCTCGTGTGGACCACTCAACACAATCAGAACAAGCTCTGATTTGTGTCTGCACACCCTCTACAATATGTCAATCTAGAATAGCTACAATCCTCTCAAAGAACTCAGCCTATTCTAAATTACGCTACTCAGCAGGGTTGCTGCAGCAACAGCTGTAACACACAGCTGAAGCACAATGTCCGCGTCGCTCCAAGGCCTTCTGCCGAGCCGATCGAACCTCTCCAAGAGCGCTGCACACTCTGGACAACTCCCCCTCACTCAGTGACCACCTGCCACTAGTGAGTACTGCCGCACGACACTCGACCGAGCCTTCCACCCGTCAGTTCTTCCGCGGCTGCCCTTGATCAACCAACAAGCTCCCCAGCTCTGAATTGGCTTCCAGATCAAGCACGAATCAGACTCTGCAAGTCCTGATTCTCTTCTGCAATACTCACCACAGCTCTGCGCTCAACGCTCTGCTCATGGGTGATGATCGAAGAAAACTCCCGTCGCACACTAAAGATTGCTCTCTCTGAAATCCGTGTATGCACTCGTGTATCCCTCAGCTTCGATCAGCCTCTTCAGCCCTGAACACCTTCTGCTTAAATAGCCGCACCACTTTAAGCAATTTCCAGGTTTAGGCAATTGACCCACAAGATCAATTATCTCCTAAAATCTAGGAGATTAGATTTGATCAATATCTCCAATGCAAATCTCCTTCTCTGACTAGTAAACCGTGCTGGAATATGCTCTTCAGCAATTAAGAAATTCTTCAGATGCTCTGCATAGGGTTTCCAGCCCTTCCGAACAAGCCCAGGCAGCTGCTGCTCCTTGGACAGTTGAACCAGCCTGTTGAACAAGCTTCTGCTGTAGCATCCCCTGCTGCAGCTGCTGCTAATTCACTTCTGCTTGGCTTTCTTGTTTATTTGAGCTGTAGCAGCTCCTTGTTCACTTATGCTGGTTTTGTCAAACACTGCCATACTTGCATCATCAATCTCCCCCTTGGCATTTTGACAAAACCTTAGGGCATATGCACTCTCCCGTGAACCAAAAAAATACTCTAAATAAAAATAATAGAGAGTAAGTAGATGAGGCCACAGATGGCCATAGCATGACCTCGCAGGGTCAGTAAAAAACAGTGTTCATCAGTAGCAGTTCAGCAAAACAAAAACATCTTCTCTCCCCCTTTTTGTCATAGATGCTCAAGGGGCCTGCTCCTCATCTGCAGGAAACTCCAGGTCTCGGAGGAGGCTTCTGATTTGTCCGCGCCTAGCATCCCTCTTCTTGGCTTCAGCTTCAAGTATGAGCAGCTCAGACCGGAGATGGCTCACAATTCTGGCACGAAGAGCAGACTGAATAGTTGCAGCAGGGGGAAGAGATTCCTCCAGGGTAGCTGAAGCTGAAGAACCAACCATGAGAAGATCCTCATAGGCAACATCCACTGCATGTTTTCCCTTGAATAGCTTGTGATCAACTGTGAAGACCTGCAGCTCCTCAGATAATCCTTCAGAAATCTCACCAAACTCCGGGTGCTGAGAGACCATGATCCCATAGATGAGAGAGGGCAGCACAATAGGCTTGCTGGAGGAGGCACTCCCGGCATGAGTAGCCAGTTGAGGGAACATAACACTGCCCAGGCTGATCTTCCTCTTCTTTCCAATAGAATAGAGAAGGTTAGCAAAGTCTTTGTTAACCTTCCCCCTGTGAGAGCTAGGGATCCAGTTTCGAATGCCCAGATGATACAGCAGGGCATACTTGGAGGTAAGTTCAGCAGCACTGAGGTTAGGGCCACCCCAAGACAGGCACACTCCCCCTGTCAGAATCTTCGCCAAAAATTCTGGCTTAACATCAGTGGGAGCTCTTGCATTCTCATGAATCCCAAGAAATGCATCAATAATTTCAGGGGCAATAACCACTGTCTTACCCCGTGCCCAGCTTTTCCCATACTCATCAGCTCCTTCCTCTCCAAATTTCTCCTCCATATTCACAATAAACTCTCTAACCAGGATAATATTGAATCGGAGAGGAAAGGTTAGGGACTTGAGAAGATTTACCTCTGTCAGAAGCTGAATCATAGCAGCTGATCTGTACTTGTCTTGGACCAGTCTCTTCTCATACACAATGTGTTTCCTCTCAACAGCACTCCAGGATTGAGAGGCGCTTCTATTTCTGAACCATGTACCTCCCACTGTGAGAGCAGACAAATCTTCCGCTGGAGGTCCTCTCTCAGAGGGTCCACCAAGAGAACCTTCTTCTTCTTCTTCATTGGATGTTCCTTCACTGCTGGAGACTGGGATCAAGATAGGGGCTTTTCCCTTGTCTGAAGGAGGAGGAGGATGTGCTGCAGCAGGTTCTTGTTCAGGAGACTCAGCCCCTGTTTCCACCCCTTCACCCATAATACCTGGGGACATGACGAGTGATCTGCACTCTTCTTCTGCAGAGGCTGCCACAGCAGCCTCTGCTGCTTGTTCTTCTCCAGAGACAACTTCAGCCACATCCTCTTCTGGCAGCACAGCAGTACTGGAGACAGGTTCTCCGTCACGTACCAACCGCCTGCTCTTCTGGGGTGTTTCTTCGTGAGTAGAGGGCTCGCTGTGGGACACAGGAAGAGGTGCTGGTTCCCACACAACCACATCCAGGCGCTGAGCAGGGTCTTCGTTGCGAGACTTGGTCCTTCTTTCAGATCTCCCTTGTCGGTCTGCAGCCAGATTCTTCTTCAAACCACGTGTCTTCACCATTGCTGCAGAGATGTAGAGGTTTTGAGGAACGCACAGAGGATGATCGGCAGAGATTTTTGAGAAGCCCTTTGCACTTGATCTTTGCCCTAGAAAAGATTTACCCGTTATTTTCTTTTCCTTTTTGAAGTTGTTAGGTCACGTGCCTCCCATGTGCCTTCTCCCATTATTAGCGACCAAAACATGTGAACAAGCTTTATTCTTGACCCGGTTGCTATAGCACATGTGAGCTGGTTCACCTATTCAATTCAGACTGCAGCTTTGCTCAGAGGATCCTTAAGAGGTTCTGGTGGAGATTTCTTCACCCATACTTGAGATAAACCAGAGTTTTTCTTCTTCTGATCTTCCATCCACCTATCTCTTCGTTTGTCATGTTTGGGTTTCCATATCTGTGAAACCTGCTGTTTACATGTGTTTTTAGCAATCCAGTGCCCTTGTGTAACAGTCTTAGCAATCCTTCTCTGTGGTTCTTTCCAGCAACTGTTTTTCCGTGAAGCAGCATGAAACTGAGTCTTTATGCAACATGTATTGTTCCTGGATTTTACTCCTTCTTTTTCAACTGAGCAGGTTCTGCGCTGCTGCTTCAGATTAGAGTTGATCTTCTGATTCCCAATACTTGTAAAGGTACCCTGTTTATTCTGAGTCTTTTGTTTTGTTTGAGAAGAATGTTGTCCCCGATGCTGCAGCATCCTCTTGTTCACATGTCTAGTTCCATCTCTGTCTGCAGGTTTTGAGGAGTCATCTGAATTCATCTTCTCATCTATCTCAACATCTGAGGCTTTAATGAAAACTGTCCCTCTAGAGCTTTCTTCACCAGTATATCCAAGCCCTGTTTTCCCTTTTCCAAGTCTTTGGTAAGACAGAATTTCGTCCAGGATATTACTCTGCGGATCAGCTGTCTTGGCTGTTGCAGGAGAGGACCCAGCAGAGATCTGTCTTCCTGAGTCTTCTTTTTTCAGAATAGTAACTTGATTATCGAATGGGAGTAGACATTTCCTTCGTTCTTCTTCCAAGAGATTGACTCTGTCAGTCAAAGCCTGATTAGTCTGAAGAACTGCCTCACATTGTTTTAGTATCTTCCTCAGAAGATCAGCAAGACTGTCAGATGAGTCCTCTTCATCTTCACTTTCAGAAACTTCAATCCCATAGTGAATTTCTACCTTCTTTAGCTCTTTGAGGTTGACATCTGAAACACTTGTCAGCACAACACAGTTTTCTTCATCACTTTCATCAGAATCACTCCATTTTGCTGTCATGGACTTATTGTTCTTTTTCTCTGAATTTTTGAGGGGTTTGCTTGGATAGTCAGCCTCAATGTGTCCATACCCTTCACAGTTCCAGCATTGAACTCCCTTTTTCATCTCTTTCTTATCATCTTCATCCTGAGCTGGTTCCTTCCCTTTCTTCTTACTTTCACGACCCCTTCTGAATTGTCTTCGCGAAGAAGAGCTTTTCTCAGTTCTGGACTCCATGTTTTTCAGAAACTTCCCGAGGTTCTTAACAAGCATGCTCATCTGATCATCTGAAGTTGGCTGCTTGGTTTCTGTTTCAGCTTTCAATCATTCTTGTCCTTGGAGGTGGTGTCTTCTTTGACTAGTTTCATCTCAAATTGTTTGAGAGACCCCATCAGCTCTTCCAACCTCATGAATCTGACATTTTGAGCTTCTTCAATGGCTGTCACTTTCATGTCAAATTTTGTGGGTAGTGATCTGAGAACCTTTCTGATAAGCTTTTCTTCAGGGATGGGTTCACCAAGGGCATGAGCTTCATTTGCAAGATCACAGGGTTTAGCATTAAACTCAGTGACTGTTTCTTCATCCAACATCCTCAGATTCTCAAATTGTGTGGCAATTGTCTGGAGTCTTGACAGCTTCACTCTATCAGTTCCTTCATGGGCAGTTTGCAGAATTTCCCATGCTTGCTTGGCCATATCACAGTTTGATATCAACCTGAAATTGTTAGCATCCACTGCAGCAAAAATTGCATTCAGAGCCTTTGAATTACCAGTTGCTGCAGCACCTTCTTCAGCAGTCCATTGCTCTTCAGGTTTTATCCTCGTCACTCCTTGCTCATCCATGGTGATTGGGGGAGACCACTGAACCACAACAGCTCTCCATGTCTTCTCATCAATAGCCTTGAGAAAGGCTTTCATTCTAGCTTTCCAATATCCATAATTGCTCTCTTCCAATAATGGAGGTCTGCTTGTGCTCTGTCCTTCCTTCATTGTCTTGGCTTCTTCAGAGACACTGTAGGATCTTTTAACTCTGTGTGTCGAGTTCCCGCTCTGATACCAATTGAAATTTCACAGTGTCCTAGTTCAACAGATTTCGTGAACAAGCAGTTGCTGCAGCACACTCTTGTTCACTTAAATATTGTCACAGCAAGCAATGAACAAGGCACAGGTTTGTTCACCCAGTTCGGCCAATCTGCCTACGTCTGGGGAGGACTATTCTCCAGTCCTCAATCCACTCAACCAAAGGTTCCAAGTACACACGGTTACAACTCACGCAACCTATGCTACTCAACCTCGTGTGGACCACTCAACACAATCAGAACAAGCTCTGATTTGTATCTGCACACCCTCTACAATATGTCAATCTAGAATAGCTACAATCCTCTCAAAGAACTCAGCCTATTCTAAATTACGCTACTCAGCAGGGTTGCTGCAGCAACAGCTGTAACACACAGCTGAAGCACAATGTCCGCGTCGCTCCAAGGCCTTCTGCCGAGCCGATCGAACCTCTCCAAGAGCGCTGCACACTCTGGACAACTCCCCCTCACTCAGTGACCACCTGCCACTAGTGAGTACTGCCGCACGACACTCGACCGAGCCTTCCACCCGTCAGTTCTTCCGCGGCTGCCCTTGATCAACCAACAAGCTCCCCAGCTCTGAATTGGCTTCCAGATCAAGCACGAATCAGACTCTGCAAGTCCTGATTCTCTTCTGCAATACTCAACACAGCTCTGCGCTCAACGCTCTGCTCACGGGTGATGATCGAAGAAAACTCCCGTCGCACACTAAAGATTGCTCTCTCTGAAATCCGTGTATGCACTCGTGTATCCCTCAGCTTCGATCAGCCTCTTCAGCCCTGAACACCTTCTGCTTAAATAGCCGCACCACTTTAAGCAATTTCCAGGTTTAGGCAATTGACCCACAAGATCAATTATCTCCTAAAATCTAGGAGATTAGATTTGATCAATATCTCCAATGCAAATCTCCTTCTCTGACTAGTAAACCGTGCTGGAATATGCTCTTCAGCAATTAAGAAATTCTTCAGATGCTCTGCATAGGGTTTCCAGCCCTTCCGAACAAGCCCAGGCAGCTGCTGCTCCTTGGACAGTTGAACCAGCCTGTTGAACAAGCTTCTGCTGTAGCATCCCCTGCTGCAGCTGCTGCTAATTCACTTCTGCTTGGCTTTCTTGTTTATTTGAGCTGTAGCAGCTCCTTGTTCACTTATGCTGGTTTTGTCAAACACTGCCATACTTGCATCATCAATCTCCCCCTTGGCATTTTGACAAAACCTTAGGGCATATGCACTCTCCCGTGAACCAAAAAAATACTCTAAATAAAAATAATAGAGAGTAAGTAGATGAGGCCACAGATGGCCATAGCATGACCTCGCAGGGTCAGTAAAAAACAGTGTTCATCAGTAGCAGTTCAGCAAAACAAAAACATCTTCTCTCCCCCTTTTTGTCATAGATGCTCAAGGGGCCTGCTCCTCATCTGCAGGAAACTCCAGGTCTCGGAGGAGGCTTCTGATTTGTCCGCGCCTAGCATCCCTCTTCTTGGCTTCAGCTTCAAGTATGAGCAGCTCAGACCGGAGATGGCTCACAATTCTGGCACGAAGAGCAGACTGAATAGTTGCAGCAGGGGGAAGAGATTCCTCCAGGGTAGCTGAAGCTGAAGAACCAACCATGAGAAGATCCTCATAGGCAACATCCACTGCATGTTTTCCCTTGAATAGCTTGTGATCAACTGTGAAGACCTGCAGCTCCTCAGATAATCCTTCAGAAATCTCACCAAACTCCGGGTGCTGAGAGACCATGATCCCATAGATGAGAGAGGGCAGCACAATAGGCTTGCTGGAGGAGGCACTCCCGGCATGAGTAGCCAGTTGAGGGAACATAACACTGCCCAGGCTGATCTTCCTCTTCTTTCCAATAGAATAGAGAAGGTTAGCAAAGTCTTTGTTAACCTTCCCCCTGTGAGAGCTAGGGATCCAGTTTCGAATGCCCAGATGATACAGCAGGGCATACTTGGAGGTAAGTTCAGCAGCACTGAGGTTAGGGCCACCCCAAGACAGGCACACTCCCCCTGTCAGAATCTTCGCCAAAAATTCTGGCTTAACATCAGTGGGAGCTCTTGCATTCTCATGAATCCCAAGAAATGCATCAATAATTTCAGGGGCAATAACCACTGTCTTACCCCGTGCCCAGCTTTTCCCATACTCATCAGCTCCTTCCTCTCCAAATTTCTCCTCCATATTCACAATAAACTCTCTAACCAGGATAATATTGAATCGGAGAGGAAAGGTTAGGGACTTGAGAAGATTTACCTCTGTCAGAAGCTGAATCATAGCAGCTGATCTGTACTTGTCTTGGACCAGTCTCTTCTCATACACAATGTGTTTCCTCTCAACAGCACTCCAGGATTGAGAGGCGCTTCTATTTCTGAACCATGTACCTCCCACTGTGAGAGCAGACAAATCTTCCGCTGGAGGTCCTCTCTCAGAGGGTCCACCAAGAGAACCTTCTTCTTCTTCTTCATTGGATGTTCCTTCACTGCTGGAGACTGGGATCAAGATAGGGGCTTTTCCCTTGTCTGAAGGAGGAGGAGGATGTGCTGCAGCAGGTTCTTGTTCAGGAGACTCAGCCCCTGTTTCCACCCCTTCACCCATAATACCTGGGGACATGACGAGTGATCTGCACTCTTCTTCTGCAGAGGCTGCCACAGCAGCCTCTGCTGCTTGTTCTTCTCCAGAGACAACTTCAGCCACATCCTCTTCTGGCAGCACAGCAGTACTGGAGACAGGTTCTCCGTCACGTACCAACCGCCTGCTCTTCTGGGGTGTTTCTTCGTGAGTAGAGGGCTCGCTGTGGGACACAGGAAAAGGTGCTGGTTCCCACACAACCACATCCAGGCGCTGAGCAGGGTCTTCGTTGCGAGACTTGGTCCTTCTTTCAGATCTCCCTTGTCGGTCTGCAGCCAGATTCTTCTTCAAACCACGTGTCTTCACCATTGCTGCAGAGATGTAGAGGTTTTGAGGAACGCACAGAGGATGATCGGCAGAGATTTTTGAGAAGCCCTTTGCACTTGATCTTTGCCCTAGAAAAGATTTACCCGTTATTTTCTTTTCCTTTTTGAAGTTGTTAGGTCACGTGCCTCCCATGTGCCTTCTCCCATTATTAGCGACCAAAACATGTGAACAAGCTTTATTCTTGACCCGGTTGCTATAGCACATGTGAGCTGGTTCACCTATTCAATTCAGACTGCAGCTTTGCTCAGAGGATCCTTAAGAGGTTCTGGTGGAGATTTCTTCACCCATACTTGAGATAAACCAGAGTTTTTCTTCTTCTGATCTTCCATCCACCTATCTCTTCGTTTGTCATGTTTGGGTTTCCATATCTGTGAAACCTGCTGTTTACATGTGTTTTTAGCAATCCAGTGCCCTTGTGTAACAGTCTTAGCAATCCTTCTCTGTGGTTCTTTCCAGCAACTGTTTTTCCGTGAAGCAGCATGAAACTGAGTCTTTATGCAACATGTATTGTTCCTGGATTTTACTCCTTCTTTTTCAACTGAGCAGGTTCTGCGCTGCTGCTTCAGATTAGAGTTGATCTTCTGATTCCCAATACTTGTAAAGGTACCCTGTTTATTCTGAGTCTTTTGTTTTGTTTGAGAAGAATGTTGTCCCCGATGCTGCAGCATCCTCTTGTTCACATGTCTAGTTCCATCTCTGTCTGCAGGTTTTGAGGAGTCATCTGAATTCATCTTCTCATCTATCTCAACATCTGAGACTTTAATGAAAACTGTCCCTCTAGAGCTTTCTTCACCAGTATATCCAAGCCCTGTTTTCCCTTTTCCAAGTCTTTGGTGAGACAGAATTTCGTCCAGGATATTACTCTGCGGATCAGCTGTCTTGGCTGTTGCAGGAGAGGACCCAGCAGAGATCTGTCTTCCTGAGTCTTCTTTTTTCAGAATAGTAACTTGATTATCGAATGGGAGTAGACATTTCCTTCGTTCTTCTTCCAAGAGATTGACTCTGTCAGTCAAAGCCTGATTAGTCTGAAGAACTGCCTCACATTGTTTTAGTATCTTCCTCAGAAGATCAGCAAGACTGTCAGATGAGTCCTCTTCATCTTCACTTTCAGAAACTTCAATCCCATAGTGAATTTCTACCTTCTTTAGCTCTTTGAGGTTGACATCTGAAACACTTGTCAGCACAACACAGTTTTCTTCATCACTTTCATCAGAATCACTCCATTTTGCTGTCATGGACTTATTGTTCTTTTTCTCTGAATTTTTGAGGGGTTTGCTTGGATAGTCAGCCTCAATGTGTCCATACCCTTCACAGTTCCAGCATTGAACTCCCTTTTTCATCTCTTTCTTATCATCTTCATCCTGAGCTGGTTCCTTCCCTTTCTTCTTACTTTCACGACCCCTTCTGAATTGTCTTCGCGAAGAAGAGCTTTTCTCAGTTCTGGACTCCATGTTTTTCAGAAACTTCCCGAGGTTCTTAACAAGCATGCTCATCTGATCATCTGAAGTTGGCTGCTTGGTTTCTGTTTCAGCTTTCAATCATTCTTGTCCTTGGAGGTGGTGTCTTCTTTGACTAGTTTCATCTCAAATTGTTTGAGAGACCCCATCAGCTCTTCCAACCTCATGAATCTGACATTTTGAGCTTCTTCAATGGCTGTCACTTTCATGTCAAATTTTGTGGGTAGTGATCTGAGAACCTTTCTGATAAGCTTTTCTTCAGGGATGGGTTCACCAAGGGCATGAGCTTCATTTGCAAGATCACAGAGTTTAGCATTAAACTCAGTGACTGTTTCTTCATCCAACATCCTCAGATTCTCAAATTGTGTGGCAATTGTCTGGAGTCTTGACAGCTTCACTCTATCAGTTCCTTCATGGGCAGTTTGCAGAATTTCCCATGCTTGCTTGGCCATATCACAGTTTGATATCAACCTGAAATTGTTAGCATCCACTGCAGCAAAAATTGCATTCAGAGCCTTTGAATTACCAGTTGCTGCAGCACCTTCTTCAGCAGTCCATTGCTCTTCAGGTTTTATCCTCGTCACTCCTTGCTCATCCATGGTGATTGGGGGAGACCACTGAACCACAACAGCTCTCCATGTCTTCTCATCAATAGCCTTGAGAAAGGCTTTCATTCTAGCTTTCCAATATCCATAATTGCTCTCTTCCAATAATGGAGGTCTGCTTGTGCTCTGTCCTTCCTTCATTGTCTTGGCTTCTTCAGAGACACTGTAGGATCTTTTAACTCTGTGTGTCGAGTTCCCGCTCTGATACCAATTGAAATTTCACAGTGTCCTAGTTCAACAGATTTCGTGAACAAGCAGTTGCTGCAGCACACTCTTGTTCACTTAAATATTGTCACAGCAAGCAATGAACAAGGCACAGGTTTGTTCACCCAGTTCGGCCAATCTGCCTACGTCTGGGGAGGACTATTCTCCAGTCCTCAATCCACTCAACCAAAGGTTCCAAGTACACACGGTTACAACTCACGCAACCTATGCTACTCAACCTCGTGTGGACCACTCAACACAATCAGAACAAGCTCTGATTTGTGTCTACACACCCTCTACAATATGTCAATCTAGAATAGCTACAATCCTCTCAAAGAACTCAGCCTATTCTAAATTACGCTACTCAGCAGGGTTGCTGCAGCAACAGCTGTAACACACAGCTGAAGCACAATGTCCGCGTCGCTCCAAGGCCTTCTGCCGAGCCGATCGAACCTCTCCAAGAGCGCTGCACACTCTGGACAACTCCCCCTCACTCAGTGACCACCTGCCACTAGTGAGTACTGCCGCACGACACTCGACCGAGCCTTCCACCCGTCAGTTCTTCCGCGGCTGCCCTTGATCAACCAACAAGCTCCCCAGCTCTGAATTGGCTTCCAGATCAAGCACGAATCAGACTCTGCAAGTCCTGATTCTCTTCTGCAATACTCACCACAGCTCTGCGCTCAACGCTCTGCTCACGGGTGATGATCGAAGAAAACTCCCGTCGCACACCAAAGATTGCGCTCTCTGAAATCCGTGTATGCACTCGTGTATCCCTCAGCTTCGATCAGCCTCTTCAGCCCTGAACACCTTCTACTTAAATAGCCGCACCAGTTTAAGCAATTCCAGGTTTAGCCAATTGACCCACAAGATCAATTATCTCCTAAAATCTAGGAGATTAGATTTGATCAATATCTCCAATGCAAATCTCCTTCTCTGACTAGTAAACCATGCTGGAATATGCTCTTCAGCAATTAAGAAATTCTTCAGATGCTCTGCATAGGGTTTTCAGCCCTTCCGAACAAGCCCAGGCAGCTGCTGCTCCTTGGACAGTTGAACCAGCCTGTTGAACAAGCTCCTGCTGTAGCATCCCCTGCTGCAGTTGCTGCTAATTCACTTCTGCTTGGCTTGCTTGTTTATTTGAGCTGTAGCAGCTCCTTGTTCACTTATGCTGGTTTTGTCAAACACTGCCATACTTGCATCATCAGAAAATAACTAACAAGATGGTGTTTATCCGTGAAACAGAGAAGATCCCTCCAGCAACATCCAGACGCACAAACAAATCAACAACATGGAAGGAGAAGAGAAAATGCTATTACTATCACAGATATGGGCACATCAGAATTAACTGCCTCGTTAGAAGGATGGACTCAAGCATTGGAGGTAACAACAAGTGGGTCTGGAGAGCAAAGGAGAGAAAATACACTTGCTTGGTTGCCTACAGCTTAACCACACATATCGAGAAGAGCAGATGGTACTTTGACAGCCAGTGTTCTGGGCACATGACAGGAAAATAGGAGTACTTAACTAATATTAAACCAACCCGCAATCAACATGTGGTCTTTGGCGATGGCAAGCGGGGGAGAGTCCTTGGGACCGGCACTTTAAACACTCAAGGGCTGCTAAAGCTCAGAAATATTCTCCTGGTTGAAGGATTAATAGCTAACTTACTCAGCATCAGTCATCTCTGCGATGGAGAAAACCAAGTGAAATTCAGCCGAGACTCCTACAAAGTCGTAAACAGACAAGGAGTATGCTTACTCAGAGGTCATCGCTTAACAAACAACTGCGACCTGCTGGAGTACAACACAATCGATACGCCAATTTGCCTCAAAACAAATACTGAAGAATTTCAGCTATGGCATAGACGAATGGGGCATATTCATGGAAGGATGCTCAAAAGACTAGCAACAAAAGGACTAGTTCGTGGGATACCTGCATTCACTAGAGAAATAGACCTGCTATGTGGAGAATGCCAACTGGGAAAGCAAACTAGGGCAGCTCATAGAAGGACAAATTAAATCAACATCTCCAAACCGCTGGAAGTTCTGCACATGGATCTCATGGGCCCAATGCAGGTGGAGAGCATCGGGAGGAAAAGATATGCTTTTATTTGTGTAGATGACTATACCAGATACATGTGGATCTCATTCATCAGGGAAAGGTCAGAGTCTGTCCAAGTAGTTGTCCAACTCACCACTCAACTGGAACAAGCTAGAAGGAGCCATGGAAAATATGTGATAGCAATCAGAAGCGACCACGGACGAGAGTTTGACAATGAGCAAATGATGGACTACTGTGTCAACCATGGGATTCAGCATCAGTTCTCCTCTCCAATCACGCGTCAACAAAATGGAGTTGTGAAAAGAAAGAATAGGACCCTAAAGATGACCAGAGTAATGCTCCACTCCAAGAACATTCCACTCAAGTTCTGGGCTGAAGCCATGAGTACTGCATGCTACACTCTGAATCGAGCACTCATCAGAGAAGGACTGGAGAAGACCAGCTATGAACTGTGGACTGAGAACAAACCCTCAGTCAGATACTTTCATGTATTCGGGAGCATATGCTACATACTAACGGATCGTGAGTACAGACATAAGCTGGACTCAAGGAGCGATGAAGGAATATTTCTTGGATACTCTACAAACAGCAGGGCATATATAGTGTTCAACAGACGGACTGGCACCGTGATGGAATCTGTAAATGTCGTGGTAAAAGAGGAGGATGGACTGAATCTGCCAAGAAATCCAGACAAAGATGAGGAGATGCCACAAAAGCAAACTGAAGAAGCAACCAAAAGTGTTCTAGAAACTGTTCGAACAAGTGACGCTGTACACATGGAAGGAGTATCCGCAGAAGAGGAGCTACCAGGAGAACGCAACCTGGCACCGTGCCCCCAACCAACTAGCAGAGTTCAGACTAATCATCTGATCCTCAATATCATTGGAGACCCAATAGAACTCAGGCAAACCCGAAGGATTCCTAGAGTCAACTATCGTAACATGATCAACCATTCATGCTTCCTATCCATAGTTGAGCCGAAGAACATAAAAGAAGCAATGAAAGATGAACACTAGATTCTGGCCATGCAAGAAGAGCTCGGAGAATTTGAAAGAAACAATGTTTGGGATCTCGTTCCACGGCCAAACGGAGTCAACATCATCGGCACTAAATGGGTGTACAAGAACAAGACGGATGAGAAGGGGAATATCACTCGCAACAAGGCAAGGCTGGTGGCTCAAGGATACACTCAAATTAAAGGGATAGATTTTGACAAGGCTTTTTCTTCCGTGGCACGACTGGAGGCAATCCAATTATTGATAGCTCTATCATGTCACATGCAGTTCAAGCTACACCAAATGGACGTGAAAAGTGCCTTCCTAAATGGAGTCCTATCCGAAGAGATGTACGTAGCTCAGCAAAAGGGATTCGAAGATCCAGCATATCCAGACCATGTCTACTGCCTCAAAAAGGCTCTCTATGGCCTCAAACAAGCTCCACGGGCATGGTACGAGAGACTCACATAATTTTTAATCCAACATGGCTATTCCAGGGGAGGAGTAGACAAAACATTGTTCGTTCGAAGCACCAAGACGGCCATGATCATCGCTCAAATCTATGTGGACGACATAGTCTTTTGATCAATTTCACAGGAGTTGGTGGAACAATTTGTGGGACAGATGAAGAGTGAATTCCAGATGAGCATGGTCGGGTAGATGTCCTATTTCCTAGGACTTCAAGTGGTGCAAAAGCCAGCTAGAACCTTCATATCGCAGAGCAAGTATGCAAAGAATCTGATCAAGAAATTTGGCCTCGAAAACTCCAGCCGCAAGCGAACTCCAGTAGCCACTCACGTAAAAGTCACCAAAGATGAAACAGGGAAACCAATGGAACAATCTCTATATCATGGTATGATCGGCAGCTTGCTTTACCTCACCGCAAGCAGACCAGATATCGCCTACTCTGTAGGTGTGTGTGCCCAGTATCAGGCCAATCCCAAGGAGTCGCACATATCCCACGTACATCAGCGGCACTGCAGAGTTTGGGTTGTGGTACACACGAAACACCGGTGCCTGTCTAGCTATAGCAACGCAGACTAGGCAGGCAGTGCTGAAGACCGAAAGAGTACCTCCGGAGGTTGCTTCGATCTAGGAAACAATCTTGTGTCGTGGTTTAGCAATAAGCAAAACAGCATCTCACTATCTACGGCAGAAGCAGAATACATCACTACAGGGAGTTGTTGTGCTCAACTACTGTGGATGAAGCAGATGTTGTCCGAGCTGGGTGTCCAACAAGAAGTCATGACCATCTTCTGCGACAACATGAGTGCCGTCAGCATCTCAAAGAACCCAGTACAATACTCTCGGACCAAGCATATCGACATTCGTCATCATTTCATCCAAGAACTGGTCGAACAGAAGGTGATCAGCCTAGCTCACATTTCCACAGAACAACAGGTTGCTGATATCTTCACCAAAGCGTTGGAGTGAGCCCACTTCGAAGCTCACCGGTCCACTCTGAACCTATGGGCCACCCAACATTGACTAAGGCTGCGACCCAAGAGTTGCTCCCGCTATTCAGATAGTGTCTACTTTAAGCGGGAATATCATTTCACAGGGTGGTGACACGTAAGCATGGTACACAAAATAGTGAGGATTTTTCATAGTCTGGGCCCCATCCAACGATCATGACCCTGTTCCTGCACCTACACTCAAGAGGCAGACTATTTATACCCTTCTCTCTCTCCCTCAATTACACACGACGCTCCTCCAAGCCCTAGAAATCAAGAAATCCCAAAATCGTTTTCTGTTCTCTTCAAGATGGTGCGAACAAGGGGTGGAAAGACATCATCAGCTACCAGATCTGCTTTCGCAAGACCAGCTCCGATCTCACCTTCGCTTGAGGATGATGTACCTATGTCCTAGCTAGCTACTTGCCGACCGTGGACCAGACTGTCCCACAAAGTTCTTGAGTCTCAAGCTCAGTCGAGCCCCCATCCTATTCACTCGTCGGATTTGTCCTCCTCGGACAACGACGTTTTCATCATCAAGCGGATCAGTCCTTCCCGCAAGACGGCGGCCCCGATTGACAAAGGTTTGCAGCCCCCTGAATTTGCTGCAGACGCCAGCTTGCCTGCCTAGATCCTATCCCAACATCTACCAATGAAATGGTTCCTCCTCAAGAATCTGCTCCAGTTGCCAGAAAACAAACACCTATGCTTCAAGACTTGTTTAGCGTTGTGCCCGCCATATCCAAGCCACCCAAAAAGAAGACAGTAGGTAGAAAGGGAGGAGTTGTTATTCTGGAAGACGTATCTCTGGGCTCCGCCCCCTTACCTGAGACTGCCCCCGCTGCTTCTTCCCCAAAGATTCCAGCTGCTGTAAAGCGAAAAGCATTTATAACCCAGGCTGGCTCCGAGCCCGCCAAAGCCAGAAAGAAGTCCAAAGCCGCAGACTCCAGTCTTTGAGTCAATGGTCTATGGTTTGCTAGTCCCAGATGTGCTCAGAGGTGGCAGGAGGTCTCTAAGAGGAAACTGATCCCAGAGAAATTATTGAATCCTGCCAAGTTCGCGGCCCCATCCGTGGTTGCCCTTCTACATCAGACCCAAATGTATGGGACTGTTACTATTGCCTGGCGGTACGATGAAGGGTTAGTCTGCGAAATCATTGCAAATTTACCTCATCAGTTTGGTTATCCGTCCAGCCCCAATTAGGGAGTGCTCAGGGCTCGAGGTAAGTCCCTTCTGATTACTGCTGCTCATATAAATGATTATTTTGACATTGAAGTGGAGGATGGTGAGTTGCCTGAGGAAGATTTTGATCTCATCGCCCACACTCTTACTGGCGGCACTCGTTTGAGATGGACTGACTTTACCATTCCTTCTGCGGAACTCTCGACCAAGCACTCCTTACTGTATCACATTGGTCATCACAACCGGTTCCCTACACAACATCGTGGTATTATGAACAAAGAGCTGGGGAAGTTCTTATTTGTTCTCGGGATGGGCCATTCTGTCAATTTTGGGCAGATTGTGTTCTACAACTTGATGGGACATGCTTCCTCTGTCCGTGAGCAGCATCCTATTGGCTTCCCGTCCCTGCTTTATACTATGTTCACCATCGCCCATCCTGACCTGCGGGCTCCAGAGCATCACTCTTCCCAGCCGGCCCTCTATATCACAATGCAGACCATAAACTGTTCATCGGCCGCCACAGAAATGATCTCAGTGGTGATTCTCCAGCTATCCCAGAGGACCTCCCAGCCGCCGCAGCTCCAGGACAAGAGGCTATCTGGGCTCGGGCAATTCTTCAGCTGGAATCCACGGCCAATTTTCTCACCGCAGAGATCAAGCGTCTCACCTTGTAGGGCTAAGATCACTAACCTGATACGGGACATGAAGTATCCAGCTCAGCCTCCTCTAGAGGATTAATTCGCCTTGGCATTTTCAGCAAATCTGGGGGAGAAAAGGTATTCGTTGTTAGTAGGTGGATCAATTGGACATTTATGTTTTGACTTTAATTTTTTTTGCTGACATGGATAAATGGCTGTGAACTATTATTGAGTAGGTTAGTTATATTGTTGCTCAGCTGATAATGTCCAAGATGAAGTCATGGACAACAGAGATGGAGTTATGATGCAAATGCCAAGGGGGAGATTGTGGATGCATATGGCATGCTTGCAGAAAATTGTACAAGAAGTTGTCCAGGCGTCCAAACCCAAACAAAATGGTGTGGAGATCCCCTTAATGCGTATGCGCCGAAATCCGTGGGCTTATAGATAATGATATCACTTAAAGATAACATTGACAATATCACAATTAGCTCAAGATCCAGAAGACGACATAATTACTGAAGACGTGTTCGATGTAATCAAGGAGACTCTCCTTAGAAGGTTCAAAGATAAAGGCGCGTCATCATCATCAAAATAATAAGATAAGAAGGCAGCACATGGTTTATAAAGATAGTACTGTTTATAGTCTTTTATAAAGATAGTACTGTTTATAGTCTCCTATTTTTAAAAAGTATGGGACCCCTTCTACTTTTTAGATTCCTTATGTTCTCTCTCTTTTCTTATTTAAGTAGATGATCTTGTAAGGAGAAGGCAGACTTCTAGAACCTCCTCTCCAACTCTCTCTCTCACTCTTGTAACTCTTTTCTTGTAAAAAAGTTTGAAGAAATAAAAGACAAGCCTGTTTGGGTGAAACTTGTAAGTTTTTCTGTTTACTTATTTCTATACTGCATCTTCTACCCCTTTTTCTCTTTCTTCTTTGTCTTAATATGGCAGACAATCTTATAGACTGAACAACTCTGTGTGATGAATCTGTGTTGACATCTGTATACATATCTCACTCATGTATCGGTCTTATTACAACCATGCTATAGGCAATTCATTCTTAACCTAGCAGACAATTATGATGTGGTCATAACACTTCATTAAACAAACTAGTAGATGAAGGATTACATGTATTTAGATAAACACGGTAGTACGATAAAGGTTTGATAAAACCAGAACAGACATATTGATTTAATCATTAGATATGATTATCATATAGGGAAGCCCGTTAGCCGTGTGAAGGCGTTGAGGCGTTTAAAGGCTGTGCCCGGGATGTGATAATCAGTTTGAAGTAATTAATTCATTCATAAGCTGTTTGGTTTATCTATAATCAGAGTAGGAAAACTCTAATCCTTTCGATCATCTTTTTGTGTTTATCTGGATGTGAGTAATCATGAATCATACTGGTTTGATTAATTTAGTATACATATATAACCCGACATCTCATGTTGACTCTGTTGTTGTTGGGTAGTATGGATCTGCCTGTAGTACCTCGATCCGTGTTATGGTATCAGAGCCATGGTGGGGATATGTGTATTGTATGCATTCAAGGTTCATCACCCAGAACTCTAGTTTGCTTGTTTTAGGCATGCATCTAATATTTTTACATAAGTTTGTACATTTTCTTGCTAAAATTGGTCTTGAACATAAATTTGTACATTTTCTTACTAAAATGGGCCTTTTAATGTTTATTTGAAGGAAAAAATATGATTGACTCTACAAATTTTAATATTATTTACGATAGAATTATGCGACGGTATCAATGTCGTCTCATAAATATACGACGGGTTTTTAACAATTATGCGATGGTTTAATTGGTTTTGCGGTTTCTGCGTGTTTTTATGATGAAGTTGCGATAGTACCGTTTACGACGGTAAACTCCGTGTATATCCATCGTACGACACCAGGGAGTTACAATGGGTGCGCTTTCTTTCATAAACACAGTACAAGATACATCGGTTAATGCAATGTGTTGATGACGGTATTACGAAATACGCGTTGCAATGGTTTTAGGAAATACACATTGCGACTGAAGTTATCATCGTCTTACGGTCGTATACTACAAAGATACTAATTTTGTCATAAATATTATAATGCGACGGAATGAATTCCCCGGTTAAACCACCGCATATCCGCGACATTTATCTCTTATTTTAGAATATCTTCTATCTTTTGTAATTCCCGATACACCACATAATATTTTTTCTCTCCACTTCACACAACCTGAAATTGCGGATTCAGCAACTTATAATCAGGTAATCTACTTTCAAACTTATCGTTTAATTACTATATAGATTATGTAGGTTTATTTGTTGCTCAGATTGTGCTCGGTTTAGGTTATGGCTGATTAGGTAATCTACTTTCAAACTTATCGTTTAATTACTATATAGATTATGTAGGTTTATTTGTTGCTCAGATTGTGCTCGGTTTAGGTTATGGCTGATGTTTGCTCAGATTGTGCTCATGTTGCTCATATTGTGCTTGGTTTAGGTTGGTCGGCAGATTTGTGCATATTAATTTGATAGTGTTTAGATGAATCGAAGGTTAATTTGATGATGGATGATGTTTTGTTGAAGTTTAAGATGATAATGTTTTGATGAATTTTAATTTGATGATGCTTTGTTGAAGTTTAAGTTGATGATGTTTTGATGGAATTACATGTTAATTTGATGATGGATGGTTTTCTGATGTTTTGTTGAAGTTTAGGTTAATGATGTTTTGATGGAATTATAGGTTTATTTGATGGTGAATGATTTTTTTGATGTTTTGTCGAAGTTTAAGATGGATGATGTTTTGATGGAATTATAGGTTAATTTGATGATAGATGATTTGTTTGATGTTTTGTTGAAGTTTAAGATGGATGATGTTTTGATGAAGTTTAATTTGATGATGCTTGATATTTTGTTGATGTATAAGTTGATGACGTTTTGATGGAATTACATGTAACTTGATGATGGATGACATTTTGATTGTTTGTTGAAGTTTAATTTGATAACGTTTGATGTCTTGTTCAAGTTTAAGTTGATGATATTTTGAGAATTACATGTTAATTTGATGATGGATGATGTTTTGTTAAAGTTGATGATGTTATGATGAAAATTTGATGATGTTTTGATGATGGAAATTGTCGGATTTTGGGTTCGTGATGGTTTAGAAAAATGGATTTACTGCAATGTGAGTAGAGTAAGTTTTGCAATGTGGATTAAAGTTAAAGACTGGGCTTTGAATCTATTTTTGGTTTTATCATGCAACATCTTTTGATTTGGATCATTGATTTGATTTTTCACTTAATTATTTTTTTCTTTCGTAATTATATAAATGTGTAATTGAGTGCGTATGAGTTTGATAGGAATGGATCGTAATGTAGATCGCGCTCCAATTTGAGGACGGGGAAATGTTCAAAGATGCAATCGAGCGTGCGGTGTTGGGATCACGATTAGAGAGTCATCACAGAAACAGCGCCACCGACTACGGGAACGGACCCACACGTAGCGACATGGAGTGCTATTTAGGTCACACATCCCAAGACATGCACCTACCAAAGCATTTTCACGTTGCTTTATTTAGGGGATCTACACCAGATCGGGAACGGGTCATTCTGACCGCAGGCCAGTAACTATCGAATGCGACATTCATATCCGTATCTAGCAGACAAAGACTCCCAAAAGTTTGTTAGGGGGTCATCATAGGGAGTTAATAATGATGATACAGATTTGCATGACATGTCATCCACTATTCCAGATGAGCAGACTAAGGACTAGAGAGTCCTCATAGTTTACGCCGGGAAGAATATGTATGTGTCTTACCACCAAATGTATCTCTTTAATATTATGTCAATTAAAGTATTAATTTGATTTTTTTTTACAGTTTTATCCCTTCTTTGGTTGTAGGTCAGATTACCAGCTGTTGCATTAGCACTGACTACCGACCCGGTTAGACTGGGTTACGTGATGTTGAGCAAGCTGCATTTGAGCGGTTGTTTGACCGCTTCCGAGTAAGTGAACTAATTATTTTTATTTGTATATCATTATAAATAATATTATTTATTTTATTTGGTATGTTCATGCACCAAATAGCAAGATGTGCTCCGAGCGCACATTGATGGTTCATCATAACTTTCGCGAAAAGTGCGGAAAAGTTATATGAACGCATTGTACTCTACCGCACAAGCCGTTCAAAGAAAGATCCTGCCTTTTGTATTTTTGAGGTTTTGTAGAAGAACAAGGAAAAGTGGGATCACATCCGATATTTGCTAGCCTATCTTCGCGAAATAAGAAAATTTGTAAAGGGAAAGTGTCCAGTATAGGACCTAGTAGGCAAATAGACGGGCCTCATCCTACTCAGTTGGATAGAGAGCAACTGATAAACCTTAACTGAAAAATCTCAACATAGTTAATTTATTATGCATATAAATTTGTTGACTTTGTAAATTAATTTGTGAAACTTAATCTTGTAGGAGAAAGACTTGGATAGGAGTCCCAATTACCGAGAGATGTATGACAGCCTAAAGAGGAAGTTAGACGGACTCTACCTGGATCCGCAAGGCTAACAGATAGTGGTATGCTATATATATAATCATTAATTAATACATTTCAAATTAAAAAAATTTAATTTCTATTATCATACAGGATCGATATGAGGAAAGGTGCAAAGCTCGCATGGAGAGTAGCGCGACATCCGAACTATTGGGGAGGGCGAGGACCTGGACATGTTTTTGCTGAAGTGGGACTCTTCTAGAGACATAAGCTGCCCAGAGCCGCTGGTGTTACGTCTACTATGATTAGGGGGGTTGATTCCATATATTCTAGCCAGCCCCGTGCCACATCTCCACCCAAATCCATGGAGATCCAGCCCCATATATTTTTTTAATAATAATAGACGGTTTTATTAAACGAATATATATATTTTTGTCAAAAATATATCCCTCTATGATCACCATTTATAAAAAAGATAAAATGTTAAATTTTAGTAAGTAACCAAATATATCAAGAAGACAAAATGATCAAGCTTTTAAAATAAGTTTCAATCACAAAAGTCTCATGTTAGTAACTCAAGGCATGTACATAATACATAGTATAAATATAAATATTTGACAACATTTAGATAAACATTCTTAACAATATTGGTCGGATCCAGTCGGGCCGGGCTTCAAGGACTAGGCTCGAGCCCAACCCTCAAACTTTGGTCAGGCCGGGTCTCGGCAACCGCGAGCTTTTCGCTCCTATTGACCGTTTGGAGAGGTCTAGACATAAAAAAAGTAAAGCGGTAACCCCACCGTTTTTGAAAATATAAGCGTTAGCCAAAATAACTTTTATTTATGACAAGACAATCGTTGTTGAAACATATTAGAAAATGTGTGTATTAGGTGTAAAAAAATTGATCGTGTGGTGTATTTTATTATCTAAAGTGACATTGTTATATATGTCAAAATGAAAATTTTTAATTGGATTTAAATTTATTGTAATGTATGGAATAATTCCATTATTTGGATGCCAAAAATTGAATCAAAATAAATGAAATAGAACATTTAAATTTTATATTCATCAAGTGAAATGTTTCATTTGTTTTCTTGGAAGACATTAATGCTTGTATTGGTGATAAATGTGTCATAATGCTTCACCTATGGATTTTCCAATTGTATAAATTTTTCTGCCGGTTGTAACGGTTATGAAATAATGAGAGGCTTATTTATATTTTCAAAAGTGTTAAAAATTAATTTTAATAGTGAAATGAAGCGATCTTATTGTGAGTTTAATAGTTCATTAGAGACATTAATTTTTGTCTATTCACGTGTGCATTATGGCATGCACTATGCCACTCTTGAACTACAAAAACACAAGACACACAACAAAATCACTTTTTTCCAACAACTTCTCTCATGTTTACTGGCTGATTTTGCATTGTTCTTTACGTACTCTTCGAGTCATTTCTTGCTAATAATCTCGAGCACAAAGTTAATTTGATGCAAGATGTATACTCACAAGCTGTTGCATCTTGTGAAACTCTTATCAATACTTTCTTAGCACCCGATATGATGTCAATATAAGTTTTAAAACAAGTTTCAATTGAGTCAACTTCTCTTATTTGATTGTATTATTATTTTGTTGTATTTTGAAGAAGACTAGAAGGTATAATAGTTCATAAATATATTATCCTTGTCGGAATATGTTTGAATTATGAGATCTATAAAATAGTACATATAATTTAACAATGTTTGTTATCATTGATAAATTATACATATAATTTAACAATAGTGCATATCCTTTTCTTTTTTTGTTTAAATAAATTCTTCGTGAGATCGATGGGGACATACGATTACGACTAGTGTAGTATTATTTAAACCCGGTGACGTAGAAATGTATATATCTTTTTAGGAGTCATCATTAGCTTAATTTATTTTAATTGTAATTTTATAAAATGGTGTTAAAAATCAGTTGTAAGAAATAAATTGTTGGAAAGATTGACGAGGAACGCAGGAAGGATATCAACAGTCCGATGCCAGCTCGATGTCCTTCCGCTTGTGTCTTTCTGTCACGTTCCCATAAACAATTGAAATCCATTCCTCTAATAATCCTCCTCCTCCTTCCTCATCACGAGAATCTCCCAGCACATCTTCCGATCATCTCACCTAACCCTAATTCGACTTCACGTCTCCGAGTCGCGCAGCGGCATTGCTTGCCACAGATTTATTCCATAGTCGTGTGGTATACTGTCGCTTGGTGAATTGCGTTATTGATTTGGATCGCAGAAGCCTATTGTTGTTGTTCCTCGTGTTGAGCATCTGAGATTGCGGCAATCGAGTTTTCTTTATGGCGCTTCCGGGATGAGTTCTGATTAGACGGATTGATCGGTTTAATCATGTGGTTTTCCTTCTGGAGGTCTAGAGATCGATTCTCCTTGAACGAGCTAAGGTCCTTCCATTGATTTGATCTCTTCTTTGGGTTTTGCCACTACTGGTGTTTTTAATATTTGAATTGTTAGTATGGGCGTGGTCATTGTTCTTACTCTTCTATAATGGCATTCTACAATCTCATATTGCCAATGAAGAACAGTCTTTGCAAGTTGTTTAAGATGTACAATAGTTCATTCACGGAACAAAGGATATGAAAGCAAAGAAAATGATTTACAGAAAGTTTGCTATTGGGGTTTTCTGTCATTGTACTACTAGCAGCACACTTCGCCAAATTTGATGTGCAAGTTAGGTTTTTCAGATTGCTTACTTGCAAAGTAGTAGTATAGAGCACACAATCATCGATTCATGTGTAGATCAGTCGACTTTGTATTGTAATCCTCGTCTGCTAAAGGTTATCAATGATGCTTAGTGATGCTTAGTGAACTTTATCAATTCTACAACTACAATTTTCTTTTACCCCTTTATGGAGTGGTTATAGAGACTTAAATGTTCGTTGCAGATATTTAACTAACCAGCTGCTTAAAGTTCAAGTTGTAAACGACGTTAATAAGGTATGACTTTGTTGTTTTTATTTCCTTCCTCTTTGCTTAATACTTATGCCTTTTGATATAGTTTCTTAGATCACAAACTCATTCTTTTTCTTTTTGTTTCTTGCACTGAAGGGTTTTGTCATTGAGGCCCTTAGGTCAATCTCGGAGTTGGTAACTTATGGAGACCAGCATGATCCAAGCTTTTTTGAGTAAACATTCATAGTGATCATTGAAAATTAAGAGTGTTCATCCGTTTTAAACATTATATAATAAGTGGCTTGAACTGTTTACAGTTTTTTTATGGAAAATCAAGTCATGGGGGAGTTTGTCCGTATTTTAAGGATCAGTAGACCTGTGGCCGTGTCAGTTCAACTGCTGCAAACAATGAGCATAATGATCCAAAACCTAAAAAG
The DNA here is from genome assembly GCA_963678935.1 of Umbilicus rupestris. NCBI lineage: Eukaryota > Viridiplantae > Streptophyta > Magnoliopsida > Saxifragales > Crassulaceae > Umbilicus > Umbilicus rupestris. The sequence goes on from OY787617.1 coordinate 3,448,419, forward strand.
TGAACATGCGATATGTAAGTATTGGACAGTGCAACTGTAGTATTGAGTAGCAATATCTTTTTGCTGTTCTTATCATATTCCGTACCTCAATATGCAGATTATATGTTTAGTAACGAGCATATTAACTTCCTTATAACATACCCATTCGACTTCAACAATGAAGAGCTTTTGTCTTACTACATCTCATTTTTAAGGTAACTTGGTTTCTACTCTGTTACCTTGTTAAACATTGATGGTTTTTTGGATTTGTAATCTAGCTACTAAATAATGATAATTTCGATATTTTGATTACTGTTTTATGTTGTGTAGAGCAATTAGTGGAAAATTGGATAAGAATACAATCTCTCTTCTTGTGAAGACCCAAAATGTAAGACTCTTCATAGTTTTCATGTGTGCTTCTTGTAATTTTATGTTTAAATCTGCATTGCTTCCACGACACACCACAATGCAAACTAGCTATCGCGTGAATATGTTTTGCTTAAAAATTTAAGTATGAGCAGTTATCTTTTAAACGTGATAAAGGCCGTCCATCATGAACTGAAAGTTTTATTTTCTACTCAGTTATAACAGTTCAGTTTCTGATAATGTGTATATATTGTTTAACGCAGTCTACATTTATTTGGATATCCTTTGTAAAAAAATTGCTTTGGCTTTTGTATACGTACATTAAGATGATATTTTATGTTAGATTTCATTCTCTTATCTAAAAAAACTGATCACCAAATATCACACTAAATAAGCCTAAACTTGGGCAATCTTCACTTCCTAAAATCATTAGAGGTTGTATCTGGTTTTCTGCTGTCCATTATTCTGAGATTGGGCTTAAAAGATGGTTATTCAGGAATTGATGGACTATTATGATCACATATATTTTTATTTTACCTTATGATTAAATTTTCATCCTAGCTCCCTCTTAAATCAGTCAGTGTGTTTTATATAGGTCAATACTAATAACTAGCCTGCTTTTTTAAAAAAAAAATTTTAATGGATCATGTGGTATTGGGCTTTGTTGGTGTTATTGACAGTAACTGTTTTTGATGCATTTAGGAAGATGTTGTATCTTTCCCCCTTTATGTTGAGGCGATACGATTTGCTTTCCATGAAGAGAGTATGATACGCATTGCTGTTCGAGCTTTAACATTGAATGTTTATCATGGTGAGTAGTTGTTTCCATTTTGTATGGCACAAAGCAAGTTACAGAATGTCTCCTTAAAAACGCTCACAGAAACAACTGACTAGATGCAATTGTAATGCTGTAATTCATCATCGTCAAGAAATCCAGATTCTTACAGTTAGTTACTTGTGTTAGCTAAGAATGCAATGTTAGTAGATTCCTTAAACATAACTCTATACTCATTGACAACGCTAAATGAAGTTGGAACTTATCGAACTGTTGCTTGACAAAGTGTTATCCAATATGCCTTAGTATTTTAGTGAAGTGTGTATCGTCTAAAATGTACACGGGGGCTCTTTGAGTGGGTTATGATTATATATACCACCAACGATCTTTAATCTGAAGATAAACTTGAGCACTCGCGCATGCCAAATATGTGTTATCTATTTTTGGATAACCATGTCTCCTAGACTCCTCAATAAAATTCTATTGTATATTGAAGATCGTAAACGTTTGATTTCTTATGTTGACAGTTGGAGATGACTCTGTAAATAAATACATCAGCAGCAGTCCACGCGCTGATTATTTTTCAAATTTGGTTACATTTTTCTGCAAACAATGCGTTACCTTGAATGGCCTGATTGCGGATACATCAAAGTAAGAAACTTGCCGATTTGTAATATTTGGTTTTGCTGACACTGCTTCTAAAAAGTTCCATTCATGAACTAAATTGCATAATACACAGGAACACCAATGTTGAATTACCTTCAACTATTTTGGCATCCGTAGATGAAATTGAGGACAATCTCTATTATTTCAGTGATGTTATTTCTGCTGGGATACCTGATATAGGGAAGTTGATAACCGAGAAAATTTTGCGTCACCTGATTTTCCCTCTACTTCTCCCTTCTCTATGCGAGGAATCAATAAATGTACGGAGTTACCATCGTATATTCCTTCTCTCTCCGCTCTTTTTTAGCATTTGGGATTCTAGATGGGAAACCATTTTCAAACAGAGAAAAGTTTCTCATTGAACTAATCATTGTTTTATTCAGTTACATTTTTTTTTTATCTCCAGGACATACAGATTGGTGCTGTCACTTCTCTATATTTACTTTGCTGCATCTTACGCATCGTTAAGATCAAGGACTTGGCAAACACTATAGCTGCAGCTTTATTCTGTCCACCAGAGGCCTTTGTTCGAGTACCTGAAACCAAACTTAATGGTGGTGTTCGAGAAAGGCTATTTCCAGACAATAATGAAATGGCTGAAGCACATTCATCTGTTGGTGTAACAGTAACAGATTCATGTGCTACACCAGAAGCTCATGATGAAGATAGTAGTATATTGCATGACAAAGCTTCAAATTTAGCATTAAGGTAATGTATTTTCAGAAAAAATTGTTTTCTCCATTAGGTTCTAACAATGACGTAGGAACAAGTATATTCATGAAAATCATATTAGTTCCCTTTTTCTGTTATTATCTTTCTGGTTTCGCTGTCTCCATATTTCTGACTCATTTTATCATACCATGTTTGGTTTAGGGAGGGTTTGCTCGCGTATGTTACAAAAGGGGATGACATACAAGTATTAGGGTCACTGAGCATGTTGGCAACATTTCTACAAACAAAAGGTTACATACTGAGCTTTTGCTTTCATTGCATTATCATGGGATCATGCAAGTCCTTGCCTAGGAGTTTACTTTCTCTTAGAAATTTACATTTTGTATTTTCGTTCTCACTTTTCTCATGCTAATATCCTTATATACATTATAGAGCTGGATGAATCTGTTCTTGATGCACTTGGAATCCTTCCACAGCGCAAACAACATAAAAAACTTTTGTTGGTGAGTGGTATTGTATGTCACTAACAGAAGGATGATCTGTGTAAATTATATTATCCCATGTTAATGTCGAGTTCTTGTGACGATGTATTTTGTTTTGACGAAAGGGTGTACTTTAGTTGCAGTCTGGTAGGGTTGTATCATGGAAATTACTGAAAATCACTAGGTTAAAAATTTTAAAAATAAAATGAAAATTACTCTACCAAATTACTTTGATGAATGCCATCTAATGACATGTTTATGGTTCATTCAGCAAGCGCTGGTTGGAGAGGCGTCAGGTGAAGAACAATTATTTTCCTCAGAATCTGATTCTGTTAGCAATCAAATCTACAGTGAGATTGATATCTATCTACAAAGTCTCAAGGTGTCCGATTTTTTGTCATGTCAATCTGACTGCCTTCTGAGAAATGTGTTAATTTCTTTTGACTTAATTCTTTTATTTATTCCTCTACTGAAACAGGATCAGTATGGTGTCTACTGCTCAGTTCCAGACAATAGAATGAGCTTTACGACACATAGGTTTCAGGTATTTTGTTAACGTCGAGTATTAACTCCTCTAAGCTTTTCGTTTGTATAAAATATTTACATTTCCTGTGGGGTTCATCAAATTTGACTAGGAAACACACATAATTGAAATCTGTAATAAACCATGCAACTGCGATTACACCTACTTTAAAGTCATCTGATTTAGTTTCCACAACTATTCCCTAATCAAGATAACTGGCATATGGATCTGAATTTGATACCAGGCATCCATGATTAGTTGTGTCAACATTCTCACTCGCAGAAAATCATAAAAACTAAAGCCACCTTTTGATTACTTGGGGACTTATTTAAGTATAACATTTCCAGATCAATTTCTCGTGTTGTGTGGTGGATTATTTGTGTTTCTAGACATATGCATGGAAGTGAGTGAATTTTCTGCTTAGGTGCTTGATGCTCTGGTGAGTCTTTTCTGCCGGTCTAATATATCAGCTGAGACATTGTGGGATGGTGGTTGGCTGTTGCGCCAGTTACTTCCTTATAGTGAGGCAGAATTCAACACTCGACATCTTGAACTCTTAGAAGTAAGTTTCTCATACAATTCTGTGATGAATAGTTTCTTATGTACATTAGTAACTACTAATATTCTTACACAACCAAACACATTTTATTATTGTTGTACTGTCAACCGCCATGCTTTAAAAAGTTTTTACAGTATCATTTATATGTACAGAATATTCTATTCTTCACTCCATTTTCATGCATATGCATACACATTTACATAAAGTTTGAGTGCTCGATGGCTGGGTCAGTATTATCTATACAAATATAAACCAATCTTCTGAAGAGCAGCCAATCACTGTGGTGCTAATTGATAGTTTTTTCAGACTTCATACAAGGATTCCACAGCTGCCCTCCTTGAGGAAGTTCGGGGAACCTGGCCAGATCATGTAATAAGTGTTCTTCGTGATGAATGGGCAAAATGCAAACGAGGTTTCCACATGATTGTATTTTTTTCAAATGGAGAATATGTATAATGCATATTTATCAACAATGTAATGCCTAAAGATAGATTCTTTACCTCTTGCAGCCATGGAAGCTTCCTCCCCAAGGAAAGAGCCCAAGTGTCTTCTGTTGCCAACTCAGAAGTCTTCCTTTGAAGGTCTGTATGGGACTGATGTTGGTGTCTTTTGTAATCTATCCACTCCCTTTATGAGATTTTGTGTGGTTTTTTATTGGTCTTGGATGTTTGTACAGCGCTTGCTTCCGATTCATCCTTTGCAGCCGCGGAGAGAATGTTGGAATCGGTTAAGGTGTGCTGTTACTTCTTCGTAGTATATTGTTTTGAATTTGCATGAAGTTCCATAAACAATGTAAACTATGTGGTACTGCATTGCATCAATTGCACTTAAAGTTTGAGCTGTGCATTAAAGATCTCAATTATTGTAATTTCTCTTGATCACCCAATACCATTTAGGCACAGTTCGACCTTGCTCATTTCAGGTGTTTGTACTTCTTCACCAACTCCAAATTTTCTCCCTCGGTAGAACTTTGCCGGAGCAACCTCCCGTTAATCCGCCAACAGATGCTCTTGGAAGTTCTCGAGCAACAACTGCTGGTCTTGATTCAAGTGGCCCAAAGCCAGGCACTGAGCTAAAACTCGGTTAGCTTTTGCGACTTTCGGTTATTGTTTCAATAAACGTTCTCAAATAGATAGTTTTGCGTCCGAGTCACTTTGCGAACCATGTACAGGCGATGCAGTCCCTTGCAGAATAGCATTTGAGAGGGGGAAAGAACGCCACTTCCATTTTCTGGCGGTCTGTTTGGGAACGTCTGGATGGGTAATTCTTGCTGAAGAACTACCTTTACAAAACCATTGTGGAGTTGTACGAGTCGCAGCTCCTTTGGCTGGTTCCAATGTAAGTTGCACTTTCTGCACAGACTTGCTTGCGGAAACTCTCTTAACATAGATTTTACTCGGCATAAAATGAGTAGTGAGTTATCTTTGGACTTTGACATTTCTCCAATTATATCAATTTGGAATCTGTAAATTTTTATTCACTCATTTGTTTCCATTGATACTTTTTATTTTGTTTTATAATAGATAAATTTCATATTGTCTTTTTGCTGCCCACAGCCCAGGATTGACGAGAAACATCCCAGATGGCTGCATTTGCGGATTCGGCCATCTAATTTACCCTTTGTAGCTCCCCCCAAATCTGGTGCATATGGGAAAGCGAAGGGCAAAGCGCTAGTTGATGGAAGATGGACTTTAGCATTCAGAGACGAAAACTCGTGCCAAATGGCTTTCTCGATGATAATGGAAGAGCTGAACCTACAAAGCAACGAGGTGGAAAGAACCTTGAAAGACATGCTTCAGACAGTTGTCAACAGGCCAAGTAACTCCCGTGCAGATTAACATCATCTGAGTTCCCTTAGCGCTAGAGAGATTTAGGATAGATGCAGAGTGTAATTAGTTCCATGCCGCCGGTTCCGTACATATAGGAAATCATATATACAAAAAAATGTAGACCAGCGCACCATTTTTTTTATATTTAACTCAATCATAGGCTTTTTTTGTGTACCTATGGCCTCCTGGTGTCTGTATTTGTACCCGTTGTATACCGGAAGTGATTCAAAAGCAAAGTTAAAGGCAGTTTCAGAGATTTGAAAGTTATTCAGTTGTGATTTGTGTCGGGGAAGTTTGATGGAGCAGGTCAGGAGTTTGTGGAATGGGACTGCTGCCCCTTCGGCTGCAGTGATATTTAGCTCCCAACAAAAGAGAAATGCTGTTCGAAACAGCCAGATTGTAAAAGAGCAGGTCAGTTATTCAGTAATATAGATCACCTCTTTCTTCTCCAGTGGGTTTTTCAATGCCAAGTGCAGACAATATATATATATAGGTAATAGTCTTCCATCCTTGGTTCAAGCAGTAGTATTTCATTAACCAAATCACTATTGAGGGCACACACTAGTAGTAACCATTCAATTTCACATATGCGACTCTCTCACTCATCTCTCCGTATCGCATTCTTGGCGTTTTCTAATTGTTGTGATATAAACGTGTGGCTAAAAGTTATGCATCACATAACACATTTTTGATTTAATACAACACAATAAAAAGGCATTATATTGAGGCTCTCTCCATACCTACATCCTTAAAACTTTTTGGTGAGTCATTTGATTAAATAATTCATATATTGTCACTGGACGGTAGATAAAAATTAGAAAACTATTTTATAGTGAATTAAAAGAGTATGTTAAACATTTTGTGTTAGTTTTTGTCCTTTTTTGCTTTCATACTTTTTTGCCTTTATAGATTTGATGAGTTTTGATTTTTCAGTGATGGATTTTGATATTTTTATGGTTTTGGATTGTTTTGCTTATAATGTATTCAGTATTTAATTAATGGGTTTTGATATTTAAAAAATAATTTAAAGAAACTGCTTTGGTACTATTCGTTAAAATTCTCACATGAAATAAAGTGCATATATACTATTTATTAAAACTCTCATATGAAAGTGCATTCACTCTTAAATGCTCCAACAACCCAAAGTCATTGATACATGCATGTTCAAATGTTCTAAAAAATACAGTGCATTGCTATATGTATGTCCAAATGCTCAAAAAGCTAAAATGCATTGATAAATTAATGGAAAAAATTGTACGTTAAAGTGAATTATCATGTTATATCAAAAATGAATAGATGGAAATAACATTATTCATAGTAAGACACGTGTGGGTTATAGAAATAATGAGAGAGAGGATGATTGAAGAGAAAAAACTTAATGATAAAAGTCGAATTTACCATTTTGTTATTTCAGAAGTAATGTTTAATAAGTAACATGTGACATATTATGATCCATTTGATCAAATGATCGAATGTCTCACAAAGTACTTTAGACATGTACTTTATTGAAAAAACCTCATTTGAGCGCTTATGTATATATGACGTATTAAATGAGACACACCCAAATTTGTGAGACTGTGAGAGAGTCAATCACGTTGGATCAAATCCAAATATTCTGTAAGTAAGTATTATTTAATCATTTAATAAATTAAGAAGAGTAATTTTATTTTTATTAAATTCGAATTTAATTAAAGATCATCTAATTGAAAAGAAATATATACGAAATACAACAAGATATATCCCAAATTTAAAAGTATTTATTTAATAAATAATTATTAATAATAAAATACGGATTATAATTTAATTATAATCTGTTTTTTATTATCTTGCAACTAATCACCCCCCGATTTATGAAAGCCATCGATGACTAACCATATATTTATTGCTGCATGATCCTGATGGAGCTTGGGACTTTCAGCTTACAATCCAGATTTACTTGGTACCAACAACCAGATAATGTTTCCATGAATTAATCTTGTAGCCAGGTAAGAAGTTCCGGGTTACTGGTTCTAATAACAGGCCTTAGTCGTATTGAAGGGCTAGAACCTGATTCTCCGATGTTCCCCTGTTGTTCCTTTTTTCCGAAATTGGCGTGTGAAGGCGTTTTGGGATTTTCTTTGCCAGGTTGGTTAATTTCCAGTCTAGATATACGACTGAGAGACAGTTTTTAGCACCATTGTAATTAAGGCAGTCTTGTCTTACTCCCAGTAAAACTTCCTGCTTGCACTTACAAAATTTATATCATTTAAATATTATGCCGATTGGTTGGCTGAACAAGTCGGAAAAATGGGGTCCTGAGTCTCCGCCAATATGGTATCAGAGCCAGTAAGGCGTATATGGGTAGTAGGAGGTTTTCACATATCATCATTAAAAAGTAATGAATCTAATTCATAAGAAGCATACTGTTAAAAATAGTATGAAGGAAGAATTTGACCTTCCCCAGAACCTTGATGGACTTAATAGATGGACAATTCCTAAAGTGGAATCCAACCTAATTTATAAATTAGGAACATTTGAGAAAATAGGATTAAAATAAGTAGTAAAGACTATGGAGGAAACTATTCCTTTGAACTCGTCAGAGTGGATGGTTAAATTATTAGATGAGATAGACATTCATCCTATAGGAATAATTATAAATGTATTCATATTGGATTAGTGCAGATTACCTTTAAACCCCTGACCCTTGAAGGACTTCCCGAAAGCTTTATAGCAGCCATTAGAGACGGAAGAAATCTTAATTGGAAACAATTTCTAATGGGAATTATCCAGACCAATCTTGCCCATGGTCCGGTATATTTTAATGTATACCCAAACCTGCAACTATGGTTGACAGATACTAACATTTTAGATTCTCTGACTTTAAATTTTAAGACGCATGGTTATAATTATATACCAGGATCTGAGGTATAGCGATATGCTATAGGATTTATTATAAACCTCTTTATACCTTAAACTCCATGTGTAAAATGGTAGATAAACCATTAAATGAGACTATTATTATTGAGACTAATTTCGACATGTCTAACATAGCAACCTGCATAAAAATAAAGTGGGAAGAGATAGAGTTCCCCCCAAATTGGACCCTGGAACAATCTGTTCCACCCCAGGAAATTCCTCGGTATAACTTAATGGAAGTTATCCAAGATAAAGATGGGATGATAAATCTCAGGTTTGATAATAATACCAAAGAGGATAATAATAATACCAAAGAGGATACTGATAATTACCACCCTAGATATTCTAAGACTAGTTCTTTCAGATCGTATATTTCACCATTTGATGTTCCTATTGAACCCTCTAGAGCAACAACATCTCAGATAAGAGAACAGGACAAAGTAGATCGAATTACAATTGATCAACATAATATTGAACGAGGAATAAAACCAGAAATAACTGAGTCAGAAATAGACTTTTCTATTTAGATGAGTTGTAAATTAGACTTTAACCCAGGATCATCGATTAGAAAGATTATATCTATGGAGTTTGAATCAGAACAATGGCAACCATTTAAAAAATGGCTTTATAATAACTTTACTCAATTTGAGTTAAAAGATTTGAGTGACGAATTTTATAAGGAATGAGCTGATAAAAACGAAATTATATATTTTGTTGAATGGTTTATAAAGACATATGTTGAACAATATGTCACAGTTCTTGAGAGGAATTATAAACTGTCCTCAGGAAAAATAGTTACCAAGTCTTACCCCCTCAACAGTCTTTTCAAATTGAAAAGAACGATAGAACTCATAATTTTCTAGCCTTCTCTAACCTCTTAGAGGATGAAACCTTAAAGAGTACCAGTGAACAAATTAACAGAATCATAGAACAGAATGATTATACTAACCTTTACCTGAATGTTTTAGAAGAACAAATTGTTTCCTTGCAAGATAGAATTGAAAAAATACATAATGTCTTAATACAAAACAGCTAAATTCATCTAACTGTAAAGTTAATAACGCTCAGTCTTCTATTATAGCTAGTTCCAGTAAGGTTACAGCCGCGCCTAGCATTTAGCCTGCTCTTGAAATAACATGATTTAAATTAAGACCAATGAAAGAGTTAGAAGATTTGTTAACCAAACATTTTAAGAATCTTAAGCTTAATACCTTAGATAATAAACTAAGAGAGGAACTTATTAAGAACACTAACCATAGATAAGTTTATAGGAATCAGGTTAACATGATTCATAAATGGGTAGATAAACCCATAACTGGTAAATATTATTACTCTAAGCCAACACCTATTGATGTCTTATTAGAAGAATCAAATGAGATAATATCAAATAGTTATAGTGGAAGCCATATTTATGAGTGGAATATTGATGGTTTCGCACATCAACAAATTCATAACATTATTCATAGGATGTTGATGTACTCTATTGTATGTAGAAACAATGGTAATACCTATAAGACTGTTGCTCACATGATCATATCTGGATTTACCGGACAACTTAAAGGTTGGTGGGATAATTATTTAACCCAATAAGATAAATTAACTATTTTGAATACTACTAAAAGAGAAGATGATAAAGTCAGAGAAGACACCGTTTATACTTTGGTGGTCAATATTATTGAACATTTTACTGGTAAATATACCGAAAATAGTGAAAAAATTAGAGCACTATTACAGAATTTAAGATGTAGAACATTGACTGACTTTAGGTGGTATAAGGACACCTTTCTGAGCAGACTGATGGAGCTCCCAGAGTGTAATAGTGCTCATTAGAAATCAAATTTTATTGATGGTTTACCTAGCTTATTTGCGGAAAGGATAAGGAAAGCACTTAGACAAGATTTGGATCGTATCCCTTATGAGTTTTATACTTATGGTAAACTAATAGCTGCTTGCACCCAAGAGGGACTAGCTATTTGTAATGAAATTAAGTTGAATCAACAAATGAAGAGACAATTTTATAGAGAGAAGACAATTGGGTCAGTTTTGTGACCAATTTGCCATAGACAGACCTACTACTAGTAGGCATAGGAATCCTAAGAAACGTAATATGACTGAGAATAAATAAGATTATAGGAAGAAGGAAAGAAAATATTCCGAGAAAAAAAATTAGAAGATAAGAGACAACGCAAATATGCGAGGGAAACTAAAAAATGGAATAAAACCAAAAATATTGTTTGTCATAAATGTGGCAAATTAGGACATTTTGCCCGAACTTATCGAGTAAAGAAAAGAAAAAGATTAATAATCTAGAAGAAGATGATAAGATGAAAGCCATTCTAGCTAAAGTTTTACTTAATTCAGACAGTTCTGAATCAGACTATAGTTCTAACAGTGAAGCTTGAGAAGAATTTTCTACAAGTAGAGACCTAAAAATTCTAGAAGATGAGGACATTTCCTCATAGTCAAACAATGTCTGTGAACCTTGTATATTGGGACAACCTTGCTCCAAAAAAGATACATATAGAAATTCTGATGATGAACAATTTTATAGGATACAATCGCAATTCCAAGATTTTGGAATAAATGTTTTAGACGGTGGGACCGCCCTTGAACTTCTAAAGGTTATTAAGGACCCGATAATGAGATCTAAGATAATAGATCAAATTGATGATACTACATGTGGATGCATATGGCATGCTTGCAGAAAACTGTACAAGAAGTTGTCCAGGCGCCAAAGCTGAACAACCTCGAAAGAAGATCATATGAAAACACATGCGAAATATCAGCAGATATGATCTTAAAGATAAGGTCGAGAAATAACAAAATCATAACAAACTTATCAAGAAGGTCAACGAACAATCTCAAAGGGATCAACTCCAACAAACTTTCAAAGGATATTCAAAGAAAAATATCTCAACAAACTTCGTGCTTATCTCAACATCTCAGGCTGCAACTGAGTATAAATACAAGCAGCACACAGCCCATGGAGGTATGCTTTTGAGGAGAAAAACAGTGAGCTGATCTTGAGAGATTACACAAGTATCGAAGACAAATCTGGAAAACATCCAAGCTTGAACGATCAATAACATTCAGGAGGAGCCTGAGTGCACAGTGGGTAGAGACGGGAGGTCTCACATTCAGAGGGAGCCTGAATGCCAATCGCTATTAGATGAGTAGAGGTTAGAATAGAGGGGGAGTCTGCTATTCTGTAACGTCCTTGTACTCGATCTTGATATAGTGAATTGGTTTCCAGGGGCTTGGGATAAGCCCCCCAGACTTAGGCTAGTTACAGCCGAACTGGGTTATCATTCTTGTGTCCTTTAGCAGTAGTTTACTTTCTGTCGTTTTATTCTACTGTGTTACTTGTTTAAGGAAGAAGTCCTACCAATAAGTTCGACAAGTTCTCATCATCCTGCACACATCAATTTCAATTGGTATCAGAGCGGCGTGCTCAACAAATAGAGTAAAAGATCCTGGTCAAATAACTAAAGGAAGATGAGTATGAGAGAAGGGTAGAGCATAACACGACCTCCATTGTTGGATGAAGACAACTACAGCTACTGGAAAGCAAGAATGAAAGCATACATTCAAACCATCGAGGACCGAGTATGGAGAGCCATTTTAAAACCATGGAGTGCTCCAAAGGCAAAGGGCAAAGAAGTAAACGAGATTGACAAACCTGAAGAAAAATGGACAAAGGATGAAGAATGGGCCAGAACCAGCAATGCAAAAGCTTTGAATGCCATTTTCTCCGGAGTAGATGAGAAGATCTTCAAACTCATCTCAAAATGTGAAGTAGCCAAAGGAAGCTTGGGACATACTGGCGACACATCATGAAGGAACCGACAAGGTGAAGCTGTCACGTATGCAGATGATCAACACCCAATTTGAAGAGCTAAAAATGAATGAAGTCGAGACCATAAGAGAATTCTTCGCGAAGCTGGGAGACCTGTCCAATCAAGCTTTCAACCTAAGAGAACCCATGCCTGAAGAGAAGCTGGTTCGAAAGGCATTGCGATCACTACCTGCCAGATTTGAAATGAAAGGGACCGCGATCGACGAAGCTTGAGATGTGAAAATCATGCGACTCGATGACCTCCTAGGATCACTCACCACCTATGAAATGAGGATAGATAGCAACCAATCTGTTCAAAGGCAAGACTATTGGATTAAAAGCTGAGGCAGCAGATTATGATTGTGGAGAAGAAATCTCAGAAGCATTGTATCTCTTGAGTAAGAAGTTTGAAAAGTTCATGAATAAGTTGAACAAGAAATTGGTGGGACAGTCCGCTCAGCACAACGGTCAATACAGATCTAGAGGGAATTCTCAAACCAAAGGCAGACAGCTCGACTCAAATGAACAAAGTAGACCGAGTCATCCCAAGGGAATTCAATGCAAAGAGTGCGAAGGATACGAACACATTCAGGTAGAGTGTGCAAATACTCGCAAAAGGAACAAGTCCTTGACACCTACATGGAGTGATGGAGATTCTGAAGAGGATGTGCCTGAGGAGAACAACAACATTGTGGCCCTGACCTCTACAATTTCAGAAACTAGCAGTTGTTCAAGTGAAAAGTCGGACATTGAAAACAGTGAAGATGAAAAATTCTCCCTCATGCACACAAAGTGGACTGAAGTAGTAAGCATCAATACCAAGCTCAACACCACGATCTGCAACTTAAAAGAGAAGAACACTCAGCTACAAAGCCAGAATAACATCCTGGACAAAGAAAAAGCTGAGCACTGCAAAATCATCACCCGACTACAATTACTGAAGTCATAGAAGAAGTAAGCTCCCTCAAGAAATTTTAGAGAATGCGCAATACTGGAACCTGCAAGCTAGACTTCATTCTATCCATGCATAGACCAATTAAAGACACGAGAGGCATTGGATTCACTGGAACAAAGACAACTAACAAAATGGTGTTTGTTAGGGAAGCTGAGAAGATCTCCCCAATCACATCCAGACTTGTAGAAAAATCGGTAGCATGAAAGAGAAAAGAAGATGCTACTACTGCCACAGATCAGGACATATTAGAAGAAACGGCTACATTCGAAGAATAGACTCAAGCAAGAGGCGCGACAACAAGTGGATTTAGAGAGAAAAGGAGAAGAAGAAGTCTCAGAAACCAGCAGAGGTCTCAGATTGTACAAGAAACTGTTCGAACAAAAGATCCAGTACAAATGGAAGAAATTACCTAGGAGGAAGAACAGTCGGAAGAAGGCAACCCCGAGCCAAGCTCTCAATTAACAAGTAGAATTCAAATGAATCATCTGATCACCAACATCATCGGAGATCCAGCAGAAGACCGACGAACACGAGGCAATCCCAGAATCAATTATTGCGACATAATCAGCCTCACAGAAGTTGTGGAACAATTTGTGGGACAGATGAAGAGCGAATTCCAAATGAGCATGGTAAGGGAAGTTTGGTCCCCAAAAAGCCAGTAACAAGAGAACTTCAGCGGGCACATATTACCACTTTCTCATCAGGGACATGAAATGCCCAGTACAGCCTCCTCCAAACGCTTAAAGGCCTGTGGCATTTACACCAAAAAGAGGGAGAGAAAGGTATGGACAACCGCACGAAGGTATGGATAACTTGAACGAATGACATTATGTGTTTTGACTATGATGCTATATAGTTGTATTGATAATGGTGTGTCCAAGATGGAGTCATAGAGTTTTGATGCAAATGCCAAGGGGGAGATTCTGGATGCATATGGCATGCTTGCACAAAATTATACAAGAAGTTGTCCAAGCGCCAAAGCTGAACAACCTCGAAAGGAGATCATATCAAAACACATGCGAAATATCAGCAGATATGATCTTAAAGATAAGGTCGAGAAAAAACAAAATCGTAACAAACTTATCAAGAAGGTCAATGAACAATCTCAAAGGGATCAACTCCAACAAACTTTCAAAGGATATTCAAAGGAAAATATCTCAACAAACTTCGTGCTTATCTCAACATCTCAGGCTGCATGAGTATAAATACAAGCAGCACACAGCCCATGGAGGTATGCTTTTGAGGAGAAAAACAGTGAGCTGATCTTGAGAGATTACACAAGCATCGAAGACAAATCTGGAAAACATCCAAGCTTGAGCGATCAATAACATTCAGGGGGAGCCTAAGTGCACAGTGGGTAGAGACGGGAGGTCTCACATTCAGGGGAAGCCTGAGTGTCAATCGCTATTAGATGGTAGAGGTTAGAATAGAGAGGGAGTCTACTGTTCTGTAACGCCCTTGTACTCGATCTTGATATAGTGAATTGGTTCCCACGGGCTTGGGATAAGCCCCCCCAGACGTAGCCTAGTTACAGCCAAACTGGGTTATCACTCTTGTGTCCTTTAGCAATAGTTTACTTTCTGTCGTTTTATTCTTCTGTATTACTTGTTCAAAGAAGACATCCTACCAACAAGTTGGACAAGTTCTCATCATCCTGCACACATCATTTTCACTACAGAACCTGATAATCAGCAACAAGTTGATAAAAATCCTGAATTTATGAAACCTTCAGAACCGTATTTAATGTCTGAAGTTTATCAAAGACTTAGAGATAATAGGATTCTTGAGAGTCGTACTACTAGTTATGACTTGACTATTGAAATTGACAATCTTAAGAAAGAAATTCTAGACCTTAAGATTGAGAATAAGAAGCTTGATCAGAGAATTTCCAGAATGGAAAAAGGTAAACAGATTATGACTTATAGTCACGAATTAGATAATATTGAATTCAGGGAGAATTTTCTGACTACCCTAGAAATGTTTATAACACAAAAGTGGCATGTGAGGATTACGCTACTTATTGAGAATTATTACTCGAAGGATTTTATTGCTCTTATTGACAGTGGAGCAAACCTCAGTGTAATACAAGGACTTATACCTACTAGGTATTTCCATAAGATTACACATACTTTTTCACATGCAGGGGGAGACAAATTGGATATTAATTATAAGCTCTCAAAGTCAAAGTCTGTGTGGATAAAGTCTGTATCGAGACAAGTTTCTTATTAGCTAAGAATATTACTAACCAGGTTATTCTAGGAACCCCTTTTATTACAAAAATTTATTCGCTCTAGAAAGTTAATACTGAAGGGATTATTGGAACTTTCCAAGGGAAAGATGTTTTCCTTAAGTTTAAAACTGAACCCCTTACTAAGGTGTTACATGAAATTTATGATTCAATTTCAGCTAAGGAAAATCAATTGAACTTCCTTAGGCAGGAACTTCATATGATCACGATAGATGAGAAACTAAAAAATCGAAATTACATGATAAAATTGATATTATTAAGAATGATTTTATTGCAAAAATCTGCAACGATCTCCCTAATGCTTTCTTGGAAAGAAAGAAACATATTGTTTATCTTTCCTACAAATAAGATTTCACTCGGCATAAAATTTCTACTAAAGCTAGACCTTGCCAGATGAACAAGGAATATCTTGACCTTTGTAAAAAGGAGATTAGTAATTTAATTGATAAGGGACTAATTAGACCCTCAAAATCCCCCTGGTCATGTACTGCTTTCTATGTTAATAAGCATAGTGAACAAGAAAGAGGAAAACCAAGGCTAGTTATTAATTATAAGCCTCTTAATAATGCTTTAAAATGGATTATGTATCCTATCCCTAATAAGAAGAATCTTCTGGATAGACTGTTTGATGCATTAATATTTTCTAAATTTGATTTAAAATCTGGTTATGTCAAAACCTAAAATGTCACTATTCCAGACATCGCAAAGATTTTTTAAGGTCATAATATTGACAAAGGGAAAATAATCCCGATAAATCGTTGTATTGGATTTGCAAGTAAATTTCCTGATGAGATTACTGATAAAACTCAATTACAGAGATTTCTAGGAAGCCTGAATTATATTTCGGCATACTATAAGAATTTAGCAGAAGATGCTGTACCTTTATATGATAGGCTTAAAAAGAATCATAAGCCATGGTCTGATAGTCATACTAATGCTATTAAGAAG
Organism: Umbilicus rupestris; assembly: GCA_963678935.1. Classification (NCBI taxonomy): domain Eukaryota; kingdom Viridiplantae; phylum Streptophyta; class Magnoliopsida; order Saxifragales; family Crassulaceae; genus Umbilicus; species Umbilicus rupestris. Next base: position 3,465,151 of record OY787617.1, read on the forward strand.
ACTAAGGAAAAAGTTAAAACTTTGCCTTCTCTGATGCTTTGTAATCCAACTTGGGAAAAATTGTTGAAACTGATGCCTCAGATATAGGATATGGAGGGATTTTGAAACAGGTATGCCCTGACACAAAACAAGAATATCTTGTTAGGTTTCACTTAGGTAAGTGGAACAATGCACAGGGTAATTATGCAACAGTTTCGAAAGAAATTCTTTCTCTTGTCAAATGTGTCCTAAAATTTCAGGATGATCTTTATAACCAGAAGTTTATTGTTAAAACTGACTGCAGTGCAGCTAAGTTTATGTTTCAGAAGGATTTCAAACATGATGTGTCCAAGCAAATGTTTACTAGATGACAAGCTTATTTTATTAATAAAATACGGATTATAATTTAAAAAATTTAATTAGATTTTATTAGTAAAATATTTTAAACTTAAATGTTTATGCATGCTTATTTGATGATTTTGCATATTATTTATAAAATTAGTAAAAAATGTAATAATTATTTTATTAACTTATTAAATAGTGGAAATTGCATATTAATAAAACTTTAATTAATATCCAAAATGTATAGAACTTAACCAAATTAGAATGTTTACATTATGACTATCATTACAAAATGAAATCAAGCTTCATGGGCATCGCCAAAATCATCATCAGGCGTCTTGTATTGGATGCTGTCATCATCATCATCCCACCACCAGATGGTGGATGCCTAGAAACACCACTCCCAGCCCCGCGCAAGACATTCTTAACCTACAGCTTCACCACCTATGCCGGGTTAGCTAAGAATATTTCAAATATTGTAGCTATCTTTGCTTCAAGCGATTGCTCGATCTGCGGAACGATGAGTGAGAATTTGACATTGGGCTGGCTGACCTATCCCTTGAGTCGGCTCCCCCGAACGATAGTAAACGCATCACCAATGATTCTGGGTAGCTTGTGTCTCGGGAGAGTCCCACTTCAGAATAAAATACGTCCAAGTCCTCGCCCTCCCTGATAGGTTTTATAGAGCTACTGTCCATGCACACCTTGCGCCTCTCCTCATATCGATCCCGTATGATTATATAATTTAAATATTTAAGTTGATAAGTATTAATTAAGGGAATAGTAAATAGAAATCTTCGTACCACAGTCTATTGGCTTTGCGGATCCAGATAGAGTCCGCCCAACTTCCACTTCAGACGGCCGTACAACTCCTTACAATTGGGACTCTCCCCAAGTCTTTCTCCTACAAGATTAAGTTTTACAAATTAAAGTCAATACATTTATATGCATAATATATTTTCTATGTCGAGATTTTGCAATTAAGGTTTACCATCCGGTCTCGATGCCACTCAGAATGATGAGGCCCGCCTATGCGCTGGCTAAGTCCTCTACCCGACATTTCCCCTTTGCATTTTTTCTTCTTCTGATACGCTAGCGAATGTCGAGTTTGATTCCCACTTCTCCCGACTCTTCTCCAGAAACTTAAGAGTACCAAAGGACGGAACTCTTTGAACTCCCCGTGCGGTATGAGAATAGAGCGTTTCATATAACTTCCCTGCACTTTTCATGGAAGTTATAAAAAACTATCAATGTGTGGTCAGGGGCCCATCTTGCTATTTGCTGCATGAACATAAAAAAATTAATTTACATTTGTACTACTTACAAAAATAACTAGTATACTTGCTAGGAAGTATCAAACCAACGCTCAAATGCAGCCGCCTCAACATCACGTAACCTAGTCCAACTAGGTCGGTAGTTAGTGCTGATGCAACGATTGGCAATGTGGCGCACAACCGACGAAGGAGTGAAACTACAAAAAAATTCAAGTTAATACAAATGATTTATATAATTATGAAAGAGCTATATTTGGTGTAATACACATACCTGTTCTTCCCGATGAGAACTATCACGACTCTCCATCCTCAGTCTGCTTCTCTAGAGTAGCGGATGACATGTCATAAAAATCAGTATCCTCGCAAAGATTATTAACTCATGATGAGACCTCCTAGGAGTAGCGGTCAGAGTGATTCGCCCCCGAGTCAGTATAGATCTCTTGAATAGTGGAGGATGAAAACACTCTTCCCAATTGGTGTCTTTAATCATGTGATCGCTCTCGGATCGTGATCCTAACACCTCGCGATTGCGTCCTCTAACTGGAGCGCGGCCTTTGTTACGATGCACACCGACGAAACTCATACACACTTAATTACAACTTAAATACACATTTGTATAATTACATAACACAAAAACTAAAAAACCTACTCAATTACAACTCCAATTTCGAAACATGCATAACCAATCATAACTATCATCAAATTAAACTTGATTCATCAAAACATTATCAACTTAAACTTCAACAAAACATCAACAAATATTTATACTTCTTCATAGCATCCTCACCAAATTGAAAACATCAAACATTATAACAGATGAACTCGAACTGAACTACAAATAATAAAAGTGTAACCCTAATCATCAAATGAAGTCTAATTGAACTCTAAATCATAAAATATTAACCCTAATTCTCAAATTAACTCCAATAACCAGATATTAACCCTAATATTTAAATTAACAACCATAAATAATTATAACCAAGTGAACCCTAATCAAGCAAACTGCTCGGAGAAAAAGTACTCCGAGAACCCCAATCAAGTGCACCAGCAACTATGAATTGATAGGAGAACCAAAATCATACTCAAATGAATCGAAACAAACCAATAAAGCCGATCGATCGAAGGCGCAGCCAAGCAAAGAACCCTAATCCCAGCTATTGCTCGAGCGAAGCAGATCGGACGAAGAGAGATACTCAAGTGTCAATATGAGCGGAGCAGAGCGGACGACCTTAGTACGAGCAGAGGCGCAACCGACCGAAGAAAAAGGAAGAGAAAAGAAGAACACATATGTTCTTATTCGCACAAATATGCCGCGGAAAATACGACGAAAATCAGACCATTCAATTTCCGTCGCATAAGCATCATAATATCATCTTAAATAATTTGGGTCATCGTTGCATAAGCATCGGAATACTGTCATAAATAACTGGGACCATCATTTCATAAGCATCGGAAAACCGTCGTAAGTAACTGGGGTCATAGTCGCATAAGCGTCGTAAAACTATCGTAATAATTAGGGTCATCATCGCATAAAAATTATAAAACCATCCTATGTAATACTTTTAAATTTCATCCTAAAAATTCTTCAATTAATATTCTAAAAATCTGTTGAATACTTAAGTCTTTAATATTTTTATAAAAGTTAAATTCTTAAAACAAACTTAAAAGACCATTACATTTCATCATCAATATCCATTTCTGCTTCCGTTTTCGAATCGGATGTTGAAACTGTGATGTATCATTTTCAACTGCGTACATATCATCTTCATTGTAGTCATTCAGCTCATCATCGGAGTCTTCACCGGCATCTTGAAAGGGGGATATTAGATATGATCATGTCAATAGCATTGGTAGGTTTGACATGACACACTGCAGTTCATCCATATTTAGTTTGTCCAGGCAGCCGGGGAAATTCAGTGAAATACTATTGTTCGGCTTGCTGCACCATTATGAAAAGATTGTACGTCCCATATAGCCTACGCGTATTAATCTCTGTTATACCTTGGGCATGGAATGACCACACAAAACTTGGATCAAACCAACGATATTGGAAAATGTCAAGCTTGTAGTTTGATGATTGCCGGGTTGTGAAATGTATAATCTCCTCTATGACACCATAGTAATGTATTCCCTCCATTCCCTTAACATGAACATGACAGTTTTTCGTCATTCTCCCTTCACTATGTGACTCATTGTGAAACTTATAATTATTTATCTTATACGCACCCATGCATTGTACAACCCAAGAAACCCATCGCCACCTCATAAATTCATGGTAGGATTGTATGACTATTCTATTTGTTCCAAATCTGTTAAAACATGACATCACAATATAACAATTCAAATATGCATACAATGCATCATAGTAAACTTAAATAGTTTTGGAACCGTGTTGGGAAATAGTGAATAGTCTCCAAATCTATTGATTCGATACTTAGTCCCGATTGACGTAGACATTTGATTTTGAAAGCAATTGTAATAGAAATTAGAGATTATAAAATAGGGATAACTATATAATCAACATATTTCATTTACATGATGTAATCTTCAAATTCCGGTGTGTTCATATAAACATTATTAGACGCCTTGCGAAACTCCTCTGATGTCAACATTCTTCTTTAAGTAAGTTGACTTCCATGGCGTGGATAATTTAATATAGAAATTGTCCCTCATTACGCAACACACTATTATGCTCAAGTCTACGAGCATTTGTATTGAATTCAGGGTCCAAGTAATCAAATCCGAAAATGTGGTCTCTTGCTGAATGTACGCATTAACTATAGCAGCTTTTACTACCGCTTTATTTTTAGTCTATTTATATATCTATCTAGTAAGAGATATACATATATGAATCCGTTTCTTAGGATTTTTGAATCATTGAATTACGATAGTTAGCCACATGTATCTCATTTTCATGTACAACCATGAGGGCAAATTATAAAACGTAAACATAACAGGCCAACATGAGTATAATTTTACCTACATACCAACCAGAGTGAAGCTATTCAAACACAAACACAGTCTTACATTGCGAGACTAGAAGCTGGAGTCGGGGTATGTTTGATCAAAATGTTTCCATGATTCACCATCTGAAGGATACACCATAACAATGTCATCTCTAGCCCTATTTTAATGCCAACTCATGTGTGTAGCTGTTATTTCGTTCAAACAACCTTTGAAGACGAGGTATGATAGAAAGGTAGAATATTGGGATCTTGCATTACTCTTGTAATTGCTCGAACTTTATAATTTTTGCAACTTTTGTATCTTGATTCTCCACAAAGACGACAATTTAACAAATTATAACCCTCCCCAGAGTAAATCATACAACCGTCTACACATCCATCAACTCGAGTGTACCTCATGCCCTATCGACTCATCAGCTTTTTCATTTAACGAAACGCAGTAGGCATCAGACTATCACAGTAAAGAAATTTTTTATTATCCCGAATAGATAGAAGAAGAAGAAGAAGAAGAAGAAGAAGCTAGAGTCAAGACCGATTTTAGAGAGTTCCGTAGAACTAGAGAACCTTATGGAAGGTCATAAAACTCGTTAGAATATTTAGATATTTGAGGAGTATTCTCTACTTATACTATTAGCCTAAGATTAGATTCATCTTCATTTTCAGTTGAGGAGGCCGTAATTTATATACAGGAGGTAGATCCACTCCTCTAAGCGATTAAGTTGGAAACTAAGTACATAGTAGCATTCTCAAGAGGAATACAAATGGTTTTCTCAAAAGTCGTATTCTCTTTCATTATCCTAGCTAAGAAATTGTGAATTTTAAAGGATGACTAAGCAAACTAATTATCACATATATAAACATGTGATTGTTGGTATCAAAGCTAGGCTTTTCTAAAGCTTTGTCTAGGCTCATGACACATGGATTCTTAAAGGGCGCAAAAGGCACAATGGTTGATGAAACATCTGGATCATAGCGAGACATGGTTGTGTAGGAAGTGGTTAGCGAACCCTCTATTTTTCGACTCGCACCTTTCTCATGTTGAGGAAAGGGTGAGCGACATGGGGCCAGCACCTGAGTAAATGAGTTAGGCGAGAAGACTCACTGCTTAGAGGTTCTTAGGATCAACGAGTGAGACAAGTTAAGCATTAACACCAATAGAGCCAAAGATTCGTGAGGAGTTCTAGGGTGAACTCACCAAGAAACACTAAGCTCGCGAAAGGGTACTTTTAGAGACATATTGAGGAGCTTATGAACAAGTGGTGCGTCAAGCCCAAGAGAAGGAATGAACAACGTACTTGCCCTTGTCAAGTGAATGAAGGTACAATGCATCATCAGGAGCCGGTGGTAGTAGGATGAAAGAAATTAAGCCCATTAATGCTTCTAAACCTAAGAGCTTTGGAGGCTTGCACAATACTAGGGCGATTGATAACTTCTTATGAAGTTGGAGTAATACTTCGAGGCTACGAGCAATACAGAGGAGCCCATCAGGTTAAGAACAACAATCATACACTTCACGAATACAACCATTTTATAAAGCGGATGAGTCGACATTGAAAAACTATTTGCTCCATCAATACCTTTAGTTACTTCACTAAAGAACTCGTGTGTCATTTCTACTTGGAAGATGCCAAAGAAGAGGCCTGGTCACAGCTGCAAATCTCAAGCACAGTGGGTTAATCTGAGAAAGGAGTTCACGATCTTAATGCTTGAGATTTCATACCTATATGATAAAGGTTCCTTGAACTACTTCAATGATCTCCGATCTCGAACCGGGGTCGAATTTGAAGTGCCAAGGAGCACAAGACCTCTCACCCGCAACTGTAATAGACGAGAGTCTAACGGATTGTACAAGCTGAGGGATGTTGCACTAAACCAAACAACAAAAAAGGACAAAACACCAAAAATTAGGGAGAGAGGAGCCCGCACGCCGATACACAATAAAGCTCCAACTTACTAACATGGATAAGGGGAAGATGAAAGTAACCTAACAACAACAAGTTCACCAACATTTCCAAGCTCACAATCGCAATAATAGATATATGACAACACACAAATTCATCTCTAGAGGGACAACCACCTCCCTAAACCATCAAATTGGAAACTAAACACTTATATAGCATTCCCGAGAGTAATGCAAGTTCAATTTCTCCACAAGCCTTATTTTCTTTTGTTGTTCTAATTAAGAAGTTGCAACAATTAAGGCCGGGTTAATAAATAAGTGGCTAAGGTTGCACTCTATTCGGAACAAAGAAATAAACATGTGACATTCAGTTGTTACTTTACCAAATAATATGCAACTTTATTTACTCCCCTCAAAATATGACAACATGCCCTTTCAAGATATTTGTCTTATAATTTCTGGCGGCCATCTAACCCTTTATATGTTTGAATGAAGCGTTATAATTTTACGATGGTATGATTTTATTTAAATTAAAAATATTTTGTATTATAAATCGAGATATGATTTAACTGTAAAAATAAAATAAAAGAAACAATAGAATCAACTCCGCTCGCTCGCATATTCGGAGGAGCTGAAGACCCATTCCAGCAAACCTTCTTCATCTTCATATTTCACCGAAATGAACAGCCACGAGTCGCCACCGCAGCCGACCTCCAAGAGGGCGACTATTCCGCCCTACATGAAGGCCATTTCCGGTTCGCTCGGCGGGATTGTTGAGGCCTCTTGCTTGCAGCCGATTGATGTGATCAAGACGAGGTTGCAGCTTGACAGGTCCGGCGCCTACAAGGGCATCGCGCATTGCGGGACGACTGTGGCCCGGACCGAAGGCATTAGGGCTTTGTGGAAGGGGCTCACTCCCTTCGCTACTCATTTGACTCTCAAATATGCGCTCCGGATGGGATCGAATGCCGTGTTTCAGTCGGCTTTCAAGGATCCGGAGACTGGCAAAGTGAGTAATCGTGGGAGGCTTTTTTCGGGGTTTGGAGCTGGTGTGCTTGAAGCCCTGGTCATTGTAACGCCCTTTGAGGTATGTAATTTTTACTTTCTTGGGGCTTTCTTTTGGTTAGATTGCTGCATCTTGAATTGAATTGTTTACCTATATGCATTGCTTACAACTTTCTAGTTGCCATGATGAATGAGTTAGCTGAGAATGTCAAGAACCTGCTTCTACCTGATTCAAATTGAAATGCATTAGAATGTTGTCAGGTGAAGGGTTTCTGGTGAGCATAGTTTGATCTTGAGCCCCCTAGGGGATCTTGGGTTTTCAGTTGAAGAAGGATGATTATATTTTCTTGGAGATGTGTCTGCGTGTCTTCGTAGCATGATGCTAAGGTTCTACTATCATAAAACACTGAGACTAGTGTTCTCCATTTTTCTCTCTATCACTATCATTTTTTCAATTTTTGTCGAAAGTTTTGACAATCATCAACTATGTTTTTTACAAGTAAACTCCAATTCATTGATCCATTTCAGAAGATGATTACTTGATTTTCATGTTCGTCAAACTCATATCAATTATATTGCTTTACTAAGTATCTAAAATGTGGATTTGACTTGTTTCGATCACAGGTGGTGAAAATTAGACTGCAGCAACAGAGAGGTCTGAGTCACGAGCTTCTAAAGTACAAGGGACCTGTGCACTGCGCGAACATGATTATTCGAGAAGAAGGCATTTTCGGGCTATGGGCTGGAGCTGCACCAACTGTTATGCGCAATGGAACAAATCAGGCTGCCATGTTTACAGCCAAAAACTCTTTTGACGTCTTCCTGTGGAAAAAACATGAAGGTGATGGGAAAGTCCTCCTAGCCTGGCAATCCATGATTTCAGGGTTCCTTGCAGGAACAGCCGGTCCAATCTGCACAGGCCCTTTTGATGTTGTGAAAACGCGGCTAATGGCTCAGAGCCGAAGCGATGGTGAACTCAAATACAAAGGCATGTTCCATGCCATCAGAACTATATACGTAGAAGAAGGACTCCGTGCCTTATGGAAAGGACTTCTGCCTCGGCTCATGAGGATTCCTCCTGGCCAAGCCATTATGTGGGCAGTTGCAGACCAAGTCATGGGAGCCTATGAGAGGGGATACATAAACTCTGCTTAGTCACATTTAACCAGGATCTCCAGCATTCTTTGACGTCAGGCCTCTTTACTTGATAATCAGATTTTTGAGCGCCGAACTCGATCAATCATCCTAGCCCATTGAATTCTATTATAAACCTCAATTTCCTTTGTTCAAGATCATCCTCTAATGTACGAGGAAGTGTTACTCATAGCAGGTAGAAAAAAGAGTGACATTGATATGATGAGTTCTCTTTCCTCAACACCTCTGCCAGACTTCATCTCTGGGTATTTATTGCCCAACATAGGGAAAAATATAAATTTTTCAAAACAAGTACGGGACTTTTAATTTTTCAAATTAAATATTAATGGATCAAAATAAATAAAATAACTTGTCACACTAACATCATTAACAATCCTAAATCAAGTGTCTTTGCACACTCTGCGATTATGAATTGTGTTAGAGTCCTACACAGTTATTTTAACTCAGAGCTACAGTAAATTATGAATTTCATTATTTTGACTCTTCCCTATGAATCAAAATAATCATTCCTATTTAAAATATATAAAAAAAATAAAACAAAAAAGGAAGAAAAGAAAACGCCAATTGCGTACATAACATAAATAATATATAAACCACTGCTAAGGCACCAGACGAAACCCTAGCTGGCTCCTTTGTAACCGCACCCTTCATCGCCGACTCAGCTCTTCTCGCGTCATTTCGAATATCTGTAGGTATCTTCCCTGCCAATTGTTCGGTGACTGCTTTTCTCAAACGGTTTTTATTTTCTGCGAATTCTATGTGCGCTTCTTGATTGTGATTTGGCTTCTGTTTAACCGCAGTTGAGGAGCCATTCGTTGAGAGAACATGTCATCTGATGAAGAGAGGGAGGAGAAGGAGCTTGATCTCTCTTCTCCTGAAGTTGTAACTAAATACAAGACCGCTGCCGATATAGTTAACAGTTTCGTATTTCTCACTAATTTTGCCTTAATGTGTCATTTTTGATTTATTGAGTGATTGTTTGGTTATTTATGGAGGAGGTGTGAAAAAAGTTTAGAAGTACGGTGTTTAGTTATTAGGTTTTATGTTTTGCGGTAGTTTTGAAAAACATTTCAGATCTACCGTCTTTTTTAGTTGGCCAGTTTTAGCAACTCCGGCCATCTAAAAAAATGATTGTGGCCGGTCGCGGCAAGACCAGCCAGTTGAATTTTCTAACTGGCCGGTTTTGCCACGGCCGGCCACATTGAAAATATTCAATGTGACCGGCCATGGGAGGTTTTTTTGATTTTTTATCTAATTGGGATGGCCGGCCTTGTTATGGCCGGCCACCTATTAATTTAGGGTAGGGGTTCTTTAATTTAGTTTTTTTATTTGATTGTAGATGGCCGGCCTTGTCATGGCCGGCCATCTATTAATAAAATTCTTCTTCGATTGTCACCAACTCAGCCGGTCATTAGGAATATTTTCAATGTGGCCGGCCGTGGCAAGACCGGCCAGTTAGAAAATTCAACTGGCCGGTCTTGTCGCGACCGGCCACAATCATTTTTTTAAATGGCCGGTGTTGCTAAGACCGGCCAACTAAAAAAGACGGTAGATCTGAAATATTTTTCAAAACTACCCCAAAACTTAAAACCTAATAACTAAACACGGTACTTCTAAATTTTTTTCAGGAGGTGTCCGAAATTGATGCAAGTCCTGGCCCTAGATGATATGTAATTTTTTTTAAGTTCAGGTTTTCAGTATTTACTAATTGTTAGTACTACATTATTCCAGTGTTATATAGTCTATATTGTTGCAGTGTTATTGAGGTTTCATTTAGTAACTGAAAGTGTTGCAGTGTTAACAGAGTGTATGCCTTGTTTTGTTTAACTGTACACAATAAAACGATGAATACTACAAATTGGCTTGTGTTTGCATGCAAGGGTTACTTTGTCATAGGTGCTCATTTAAGGTTTTGGGTATTTTTTTGAATGGCTTGATTAATTACTGGCATGTTGAATTGTTGCAGAGGCATTGCAGTTAGTACTTTCAGAGTGCAAGCCAAAGGCCAAGATTGTTGATATCTGTGAAAAAGGAGATGCCTTCATCACAGAGTATGATTTTTAGGTCCTTTGTTGAGATATCTTGGGAGATTGTATTAGTAACTTTGCAGTATCTCACATCACGCTTGTCATTGGCTTCAGGCAAACCGGAAACGTTTACAAAAATGTCAAGCGAAAAATTGAAAGGGGAATAGCTTTTCCTACATGCATCTCTGTGAACAACACAGTTTGTCATTTCTCTCCTCTTGCAAGTGATGATACAGTACTCAATCAAGGGGACATTTTGAAGATGTGAGCTTTCTTATGCCCATGTGCTTTTAAAATCAGCTCACTCTGTAAATCACATAGTATTATATCATCAGACTGCCGGTGCACATAGTATTTCATGGCAATTTATGATGAGTTTCTATTGCTTGCAGTGATATGGGCTGCCATATTGACGGTTTCATTGCTGTAGTTGCACATACTCATGTTCTTCAGGATGGCCCTGTGGTAGGCAGGGCAGCAGATGTTATTGCAGCTGCAAACACTGCAGCTGAAGTGGCACTGAGACTTGTGAAACCTGGAAAGAAGGTATTTATTCTCTGACTTCCAATTTAATTTCAGTGTTAAGTTTGTTATTCAGCATGATTATTAAGATTGATATACAATTGAAAGATGGCATTTGCTCCTTCTTTTTTGCAAGCGGGACTTAAATATGTACTTAATTAATGTGGTTTTATTGCATGCTAAAGGGTTTTGTGGCAGTCGGCTGTTTTTTTATGATTTTTATCTATTGATACTTTTTTTCTCTTACAGCACTATAACTGTTGTTTTCATTACACTGCATGCTTGCTTGATTTTGTGAATCTAAAGATGGCAACTTTGCCGAGGTAATCATTTGCTTATTGATTCCATCTTTTCCCTGTTGCATATGTAGTAATAGCATAATTAATACCTGTGGTTGGTCCACTTTTCATGGTGCCAACTGCCAACTATAATGTTATGGAGACACTGTCATTTGGCTTGTGCATATTGATTCTGGTTCCCTTTTTTGTTTTTGTTAATGATGGATCATCTATGCATCTTTTCTAGGTTAAAGAAGTGTTCTGCATATTAATTTTCTTTCAAGGTTCAGTTGTCTATAAGATCTATGTTTTTTATGTGAAACCCTATATGATGATAACTTACGAGGTTATGGACTTTATCCTGTGAAACCTTATTATGCCATAGTTGCACTGATAGGGAATCATGAGTACAATTTCTTTTGTACTCTTTCCCATTTATCTTTTTTCATCTCCAGTATGCAAGCATGTGGTTCTGAGATTTATAATTTGGAAACTGTTGCTATGAAAGTGAATGTGAGGTTCGTTGGACTCACCCCTTCATGCATCCAGCGTCTTGTAATTACGCTTGTTGTATTTTACTGAGTCGCTCCTTTTTTTATCTGGGACTTATGTTAATGGGATTCGTACATATGTTGGTTTTACATGTTTCATTGAAGCTCATGAAACCATTATTTGACATGAATCTATATGATAATGACTGCAATGGGCAATGGGATTTATCCGCTGCTGACTCTTATCGTCATAGTTGCACTGATACTAGTCCATGTTTGATTTCCAGTGTTGACGAGTTATTTATATTTTTGTGAGCTTGTTAACTTTTTTAATCAAAATCTTATATCTTAAATGGACAGAACAAGGATGTGTCTGAGGCAATTCAAAAGGTTGCTGAAGCATACGACTGTAAGATAGTGGAAGGTGTTCTAAGCCACCAGCTGAAGCAATTTGTTATCGATGGAAACAAGGTTGTACTAAGTGTCTCCAATCCGGAGACAAGAGTTGATGATGCAGAATTTGAAGAAAATGATGTCTATGCTATAGACATTGTCGCTAGCACAGGAGAGGGAAAGGTATCCATGCTGTCATCCATTAACTGATTCTTAAAATAGTTGTTTAGCACACTTTGTTATCCTAACATCTTAACCAATGAACTGATATCGTGGTTTGTATCAGCCCAAGTTATTGGATGAGAAGCAAACAACAATATACAAGAGAGCTGTGGACAAGAATTATCATTTGAAGATGAAGGCATCTAGATTCATATTTAGTGAGATCAGTCAAAAGTTCCCTCTAATGCCATTCACTGTTAGGTTGGTACTTTGATTTACCGTTTCTATTTGGAAATTATGAATGCCCTTTTTTTGATAGAGTAAATTTGATAAGAGTAAATATAAAGTTTATATTAGATAGGGAGTTGATATTCCTTGCCTTCTACACCGATTACATCAAATAATCATGAATACCCTTTATGATTGTTTATGTTATTTACATTTCTCTGCCCAAGGTCTTTGGATGAGAAAAGAGCTCGACTGGGACTACTGGAGTGTGTGAACCACGATCTTTTGCAGCCTTATCCAGTCCTTCATGAGAAACCTGGTAAGAAATATAATGTTTTTTCTCCAACTGGTAAAGAAACAGTAAATTGCTTTTGGGGGAGTTAATGTATGTACTGGGCTCCTGCAGGTGATTTTGTTGCTCATATCAAATTCACAGTTCTTCTAATGCCTAATGGGTCGGATAAAATCACAACCTATGCTTTGCAAGATCTGCAACCTACAAAAACTGTAGATGATCCTGAGATAAAAGCTTGGCTGGCCTTGAGCACGAAGAAGAAGAAAGGTGGTGGCAAAAGGAAGAAAGGTAATGCCATTTCTCTGTTGGGTATATTGGGTTTGATTATTATCTTTTCCTTGACGACTAAAATCTCCTCTTGTTGCAGGTAAGAAGAGTGACAAGCCAGAAGAGTCTTCAGAAGCACAGCCAATGGATGCTACAAATGAGGAATGAGAATGTTACTGCTGGCTGCCTCCTTGTTATGTTTACCCAATTTTGGACTCCTGGCATATGTCTTTGGTTGAAAGTTAAAGCTGATTAGTGTTTAGAAAGAGATTCTACAACTGCAGAGTTTACCTTTGGCGACCAAATGCTGTTTTTGCTGAGAAACTCGTAAATTAAGTTACACATATTGAGCTAAAGCTTAAAATGCTTCAATGCTGATCTGCCGATGCAATCCAGTGCAACAGTACTGGATTAAACTTGTAGGCACTTATCTCCTGTTTAGAACATCACGGAATACGGGACAGAAGACTTCCACATGAGCAGTCCCGTCAGCTCGCGAACTGAACAAGCTCTTCAAGTGTTGCTTGCTTAGCTTACTGCCTAGGCTTCCCACAAGTGAGAGATTTCTTCTTCTTCTTCATGGATATGCCTTATTTTACAAGTCTTATTTCAAAATATCAACTTTTGTTTTGTTTTGGATTTTCATTTTTTACACAAATGCGGTTTATTTTGTACATTCATAACCAATATGGCATCAATTTAATTGTGGCAAACCGCTTTTAAGAAAAACAACTCGAGTAACATATTATCTTTTTCAAAGACAGACTTGTTGCTCAGAGAGCTTGTTCAATTGACAAGAGCGGTTTCTTCTTGTCTTAAAGGCGCATCCCAGTTTCTTCTCTACTCGTCTGCCAGCCCCTCCACATCCCATCAAAATAATTTATATGGAACTTCATGATCGCAACCTCATTTCCATTGCCAGTGTTGAAGTCCACTTATAAAAAATTGTGAACCATAAAAATATCATATAAATTACATAAAACTTCAAAAATATTATGGTCGCTAACAATTGAATGAAATCAAAGGTAAATATCATAATACAAAAGTATGGTAATAACCTCTATCATATTAGCGATCATAACACGAGGAGATCCAACTGAGAATCTGGAAGAGAACGGAGAATCAGAGACCTGAGCTACTAAAGAGTAACTTGATTGAGTAAGTTGTTGTAGCATCCTGCTACTGAAGAGCAGCTTGACCAAGTAAGTTGTTGTAGCAACCTGTGATACATTGTGTTGTGTAGTTCATAGTGTGTGCTAGTTTGTGTGATCAAACTGAACGAAGATTCTAACTAAGTTGGAAGTACAGGTTGTTCTAGCAGAAGTTGAGAACTGGTACCTTTGTACTTTAACTGGTAATAGTGGAATCTTGAGGACCGGAGAGTATTCCCCCCGGACGTAGGTATGAGATAGTGACTTTGAGAGTGTACCCGATGATGATCTGAACGAGTACAATAAAAACGATATGATGATGACAACTATCAACATCTGACCCGAAAATAAAAGAAAAAACAGATTCTAATGATGAAATGTAATAGTTTTTTAAGATGCTTTTAAGAATTTACGTATTTTAAGATATTAAGAATTTAACAAAAGGATTTTAAAGATGAAACATAAAATTATTATCTAAAAATAAATACGACGGTTTTATGAAGCTTATGCAACGGTGAGCTTAATTATTTACGGCGGTATTACGGTGCTTATGCGACGAGTATTGAATATCGGATTTTATCGTATTTCCACGGTATATTTCTGCAAATAAGAACACACACATACTCCGGTCGTCCTCGTTGGTTCGCTCTGAATCATATTTTTCTGCACTTGACCTAGGTAAACTGTAGTGACACTTGATTAATTCTCTTCATCCGCTCCGCTCGAGCATGGTAAACTAGCTAGGTATAAGGATCTTCGCTCAGCTAAGCCGCAATCGATCTGTTGATGCTTTTTTGCTTGATTAAGGTTTACTTGAGTATGATTTTGGTTCTCCGAGCAGCTCATAGTGGCTAGTTCACTTGTGAAATTTGACGCGCTTCTGGTGTCTCGATTAGACAAGTTGCTATAGTGACCTTCTATGACAATTGCAGTGTTAAGGTATGTGACATCCTTGACAAAATCTATAAAAGGTGATCTAGCGAGATGCTACAGCAACATGTGAAGACAACAGTTAGAGCATTTGAAGTCTACAAAACGCCTACAAGTTGATCTAGTAAGATGCTACAGCAACCTGTGAGGATAGCAGCTGGACCATCGTGAAGGCCAGCATCCGCAGACTTTCGGGAACCTTCCAAATTCAAAGGATTAGCATTTGGTGATTATTTCCTAATTGTTTTAGAAAATTCCAGCAGCAACAGATTGTTCAAACAACTCAGCAAGCTCAAGTTAAAGATATGGTTCATAAAAAAGTTTTTAAAAAGAAAGTTGTTACAACCATATCTCAACAACCCCTAAGATCTTGGAAAAAATCGAGACTGCCAAAATGAGTTTAGAAAGAGTTCTTAATTGCTAAGGGCTGCTTGGGGTTGGCTGCCAGTATATAAGAAGAGCTTCGGAAGGACATACAAACACATAAAAAAAGAGAAACACATAACTAGAGCAAGAGCTAAAAAGCTAGAGAGCAGAGTTGAGAGTTGTGAACGTATGAGCATAGAGAGATCAGGACTAGCATAGTTTGATCAAAGCATGATCGACAGAATTCAACTGGAGCGGAGACTCGTTGAAAGATCAAGGGAGCGAAGACTCATTGAAAGATCAAGTACAATCTGTGAAGAATCATCGCAGGTGAGGCAGTCACGGACGATCGGAGTGCAGACCAACGTCATCTTGAGCGGAGGTCAATAATCAAGTGGGAGCGTTGTGAGAACTCGTGAAAGTCAGATTGAAGCGGCTGGGAGAGCTTGTAGAATCTGAGGTAGAGCAACTTGATACTGTAAGTTGCTATAACATCCTGTCGTAACGCATTGTTTTATAATAGGCTAAGTCTGTGTGATCAGAGCTGTAGCGTTCTATTACTGGAGTGTGTTGACAGTGTAACTTAGTTTGTGTGATCAGACTGAGCGTAGATTCAAGCTAGGTTAGAAGTAAAGGTTGGACTAGCGTAGGCTGAGGTATGATATCCTTGTACTAGAAACCGTGCTTAGTGGAATCTTGAAAACTCAAGGGAAGTCCTCCCCAGACATAAGCAATTGCCGAACTAGGTGATCAAATTACTTGTGTCTTTCAAGTTCGGCCGAAGCACAGAAATTCCACAAGTGACCCAGAGGTTGCTATAGCAACCTGCTGTAACCTGTCACCAACGGCGCTCGTAATTTCATGTGGAATCAAGTAACTAAGATCGAAATTGAAAAACACAAGCACTTTGGTAACCCAGTTTGGCCAGTAACTACCTCTGAGGGGGGGGGGGGGGGAGACTATTCTCCAATCCCCAAGAATCCACTATACACGGTTAAAGTACAAAGGCTCCAGTTCTCCGCCTATGCTAGAACCACCTCTACTTATAACCTAGCTAGAATCTTCGCTCAGTCTGATCACACGGACTAGCTATATCTGATCACAATGCAGAAATAGAATGCTACAGCTCTTATCACATAGACTTAGCCTATTCTATGACAAAGTGTTATGAAAGGATGCTCTAACAACTTGCTAAAACAAACTGCTCTTCCTTTAGCATCTACCTTAAAACAACTTGCTATAGCAACCTGCTGTAACCAGTCACCAACGACACTCGTAATTTCATGTGGAATCAAGTAACTAAGATCGAAACTGAAAAACACAAGTACTTTGGAAACCCAGTTCGGCCAATGCCTACCTCTGGGGGGGAGACTATTCTCCAGTCCCCAAGAATCCACTATACACAGTTAAAGTACAAAGGCTCCAGTTCTCCGCCTAAGCTAGAACCACCTCTACTTCTAACCTAGCTCCAGACTAGATATATCCGATTACAATGCAGAAATAGAATGCTACAGCTCTTATCACATAGACTTAGCATATTCAACGACAAAGTGTTATGAGAGGATGCTCTAACAACTTGCTAAAACAAACTGCTCTTCCTTTAACATCTACCTTAGAATCTTCGAGCTCTCCTAGCTACTCAATCTGACTTCCGTGAGTTTTCACAACTTTGGTGACGCCCCCTTGATCAGTGACCTCCTGTCAGTTATCAGGGACGTTGCTTTGCTCTTTGATTTCCTCAACCCAGAATCTCAGGGGAACCTTCTTCGCATGAATCATGACCCTGGCCATTTCTTGGATTGTTCAATTCTTCCGTTCCACGACACCATTTTGCTGAGGAGTGATTGGAGAAGAGTACTGATGAGTTATACCTCTTTTTCCGCAGAACTCGTCAACTGCTTCATTCTCAAATTCCCGTCCATGATCACTTCGAATGTTGGAAATTCTGAGGTTATTTTCTTGCTCTAGACGGGACACCAGGGAGATAATAACACCCCCAGTGTCTGATTTCTCCCTGACAAAGTCAATCCATGTGAATCTGGTATAACATCAACACAGACAAATGCATACCTCTTCCTTCCAATGCTTTCCACTTCCATAGGCCCCATCAGGTCTATGTGAATCAATTGAAGAGGTCTAACTGTATTGGTGTTCTTGACCTTTGGGTGTGACGCCTTCTTCTGTTTGCCAATATGGCATTCTCCACAGATGGTGCTCGGTTCACCTTTGATTAAAGGAACTCCTCTGACTAACCCTTCTGTAGCAATTTTCTTCAAGGTTCTCAGGTTGATGTGTCCCATCCTTATATGCCAAAGATTCGTTTCTTTCGTGTTGGTCAGCATGCACTTTGGTGAAGAGGTTGTTGTACCAATTTTAAGGAGATAACAGTTGTTCTTTGATTTGACCCCTTGCATTATACACTCTCCTGATTCGTTAAAGACTTGGCACAAGTCTTGAGTAAACTTTACCTGCATCGTTCCATCGCATAGCTGACTAATGCTTATGAGATTTGCTTTTAACCCTTCTACCAGCATTACATTACTCAGCTTGGGCATCCCTTTGACTGTCAGTGTTCCCTTGCCCAGGACTCTTCCTTTCAAGCCGTTTCCAAATTTTACCAGCTGTTTTGAGCATTGAGTTATATTCTTCAGGAATGATCTTTCTCCGTTCATATGCCCTGAGCATCCACTGTCAAAGTACCAGCTTATATTGTTTGAAGAACTTGCAGTGCTGACAATTGCAATATGCAAAGTTCTCTTGTGTTTCTGCTTTATAGGGTTTTGGTCGGATTTTCCCTGGTGAGTGTTGATGGGCAGTGCCTCTTAATGTGACCCTTGCGACCACAAATATAGCATTTTATGGATTTGTACTCTCTCATGCCGTGATACAGAGGTTGCTGTAGTAGGACCTTGTTCATCTTCTCATGTGCTCTTCTCCTTTTCATGATTGATCTGTGTCTGACTATGTTGCATTCATCTTCACTGAGATCAGTCACATCTTCACTCCAGCTAGCTGAGAAGGAACTGTCAGCCTTTTGCTCAGATTTATTCATTGGTTTGCTGGTACAGTCGGCTTGTCGATGACCATATCCATCACAGTTCCAGCACTGAACACCCTTTCTCTTTTCTTTCTTCTCATCTTCATTTTGAGCAGGCTCCTTTCCCCGCCTTTGATTTCCTCCACCCCCTTCTGGGTTGCCTTCGAGAGGATGAGCCTCGCCCAGATTTTGTTTCCATATTCTTCAAGAGCCTCCCGAGATTTTTTAACTAGCTGACTCAGTTGATCATCAGGTACTGACTTCTTTTCTTCTATTTCAGCTTTCAGTCCTACATTCTTGTCTTTAAGGGAGGGCTCTTCTTTGATCAGCTTCATTTCAAATTGTTTGAGGGATCCGATCAACTCCTCCAGCCTCATATGTCTTACGTTCTAAGCTTCTTCAATAGCTATTACCTTCATGTCAAATCTGGTGGGTAAGGATCTGAGGACTTTCCTAATTAGTTTCTCCTCAGGAAAAGGTTCTCCAAGAGCATGAGCTTCGTTTGACAGATCACACAGCTTGGCATTGAACTCAGTAATCGTCTCCTCTTCTTGCATCTTCAGATTCTCAAACTGAGTAGTTATGATCTGTAATCTGGACATCCTCACTTTGTCGGTTCCTTCATGGGCAATTTGCAAGATCTCCCAGGCTTTTTTGGCAATGTCACAGTTAGAGATCAACCTGAAATTGTTAGCATCTACTGCAGCAAAAATAGCATTCAGTGCCTTTGAATTACCGGTTGCTGCAACTCCCTCTTCATCAGTCCATTGTACTTCAGGCTTCACGTTAGTAATTCCCCTTTCATCCATGGTAATGGGAGGAGACCATTTAGCCACAACTGCTCTCCATGTTCTCTCATCTATTGCTTTGAGGAATGCTTTCATCCTACCTTCCAATAGCCATAGTTGCTTTCTTCCAACAACGGTGGACGGTCATGCTTTGTCCTTCCTTCATCGTACCTTGCTTAGACGTTCAGGATCTCTACCCTGTATGTAGAGTTTCCGCTTTGATACCAATTGAAATTTTTGCAGCATCTCTGATATGCAGATTTATGTACAAGCAGTTGCTACATCACACTATTGAACACCGAAATCTGATGCAGCAAGATAGAACAAGGGACAATGGTTTGTTCACCCAGTTTGGCCAAGTGCCTATCTCTGGGAAGGACTGAACTCAGTCCTTTAATCCACTAAGCTCAAGGTTCTCTCGCACAACACGGTTCGTCAACACGCAACCTATGCTACTTAACCTTAGCTAGAACTTCGACCACAATCAGAACAGGCTCTGACTTGTGTCACAACTACCTACACTGGTATTAATCTAGAACAGCCATTGACTCGACGAATCCCAGCATATTCTAATTAACATGCAGTCTCTGCAGGTCCGCTATAGCACCTGTTGTCGTACAAAACTGATGCGTAATTTTTCCGCGTCGCTCCAAGGCTTCAGCTAGCCGATCAAACAATTCCACAAGCGCTGCACACTCTGGAATACTCCCCCTCACTCATTGACCTCCTGTCACTAGCGAGTCCAAGCCTTCTGCCAATTGCCCGAGCACCTTCACTCGACAGTTGCTCCACGGCCTTCCTTAATCTACCAACAAGCACTTCGATGCTCTGAATTGGCTTCCTAGATCAAGTAGTGATCAGACTCTGCAAGTCTCAATCACCCTCGGTTCAATCACACAGCTTCACGCGCCTGCGGTGCTCTCGGTGATGGTCAAAGCTCTTCTCACACTTGAATTCCACTCTCTGGTATTCAGTGTATGCTCTCTCTGTATGTTCTCTGCTTCGATCAATCAGGACGCTCTGCTCAGCCTCCTTTAAGTACTCGCCCGGCCTTGCACAGGTTACCACTTTTTGGAAGTTCCCTAAAGCAACATAATCTCCTAGTTTGTAGGAGATTAGATTTGATTTCAAAAATCAAATCTCCCACAAACAAATCTTTACCTAGGCACGAAAATCTTCTCTGGGATATTTCATTGAATATTTAGAAACTCCAGGTAGAACACTGCTCTTCAATACAGTCCGTTGAACGCAAACTTTGAATGGCGCTGAACTTCTGCTACAGCTCCGTGCTCCAGGAACTACTACAGCAGAAGCTAGTTCGCGTGAGCTGGTTTTGTCAAAGGCTGCCACACAACATCATCAGAAGGATATCCAATGCTGGAACAGTGAAGGTTATGGACCATGAAGCTGACTGCCCTAGCAAACAAATGAAGAACTCTGAGAAAAGGAGCAACAACTCTTTGACAGCCAAGTGGAGTGATGAAGACACTGAGGAGAGTGAGGAGGAGAACTTTATTGTTTTAACTATTGTATCCAATTCTGATTCTAAAGATTCAATAAAGGAAGAGTTCAATGATAGGATTGAAGTGTCAGACAGTGAAGATGAGGAAATCACAGAAGAAAGCTTGGTAGAGAATGTGGGAATCATCCTTCAAAATTGTGAGGAAGCCTTACGAATAAACAAGGAATTATCTGAAAGAGTGACCAGTCTAGAAGAAGTGCGTGAAGAGCTGCTGGACATAATTTCATCACTCATTAAGCTAGTCACCCAGCAAAAGAAGGAAGAACCCACTACAGAGAAAAGTGAGTCCAGCATCCTCCAACAAACAGAAAAGATACCTGAAGTTCAGAACAATATTCTGGATGAGATCCTTGCTTATCAGAGATATGTAGAAGGAAGAACGGGTCTCGGATACACGAGTGAAGGGAGCACTGGAGTAACTGTCTTTGTTAAAGCTACTGAAGCGCAGAATGTTAGCAATGAGGAATCAGAAGGAGGTATTAGCCAGAAACCTCCAGTGAAGGAAAAATCCAGAAATCTGAATGAGAGGTTGCTACAGCAACCGTTGTATCATCCACCTGTAGCAGAAGGAAAACCCGGGAGAAGAGGGTGCATATGCTATTGCTGTGACCAAGAGGGTCATGTTCAGAGTAAATGCCCGGGGATGAAAGAGTACTGGAGACCTCAAAAGTCAACTAGAATTGGAAAGTGGAGGGAGAAATCAAATACTAAGCCATAAAATGGTATGGTCTTCTGCTCTGCAAGACCAGTGATGAACCACAAATATTCAGATGATCCAAGGATAGTCAGGTACAATGATAGATCAATCCACTGGAGAGGGACGATCACAAAAGGCTCCTGGAAAAATGAGATGAGGCAATCTGCATATGTTAGAAGAAGAGAAAGGATGTTTGAGCACAACAAAAGCCAGAGGTAGTGGAGATGCAATCCAAATTAGATATGGGTGAGGAAACAATCATCTGGAGTTCAGGAGGAACCGCCCGTTGATGTGGATGGTTCAAACCCTTAAGTAGTACAAGCTCAAGCTGCTATAGCAACCGGGCACAGAAAAGGAGCTTGTACAAGAATATTTGGTTGCTAAAGAGAGAAGGGACACATGCAAGGCACGTGCGGCTATTGAAAAGAAAAGCGGATAAATCAATTTGTGTTCTAGGGCACATTTTGCAATCAACGGCCGACAACATCCTTCTCAAGAACTCCAGCCACCTACGATCACAGGTCAAGATTGACAATGGTACGCACCCGTGTACTGAAGAAAAACTTGGCAGCCGTCCGCCAAGCCAGTGGTAGAAACGAGACCGAGTCTCGGCTCAAAACTGCTGCACAGTGTCTCGACATGGTAGTTTGGGAACCAGCCCCTCAACCACAGTCGCAGAGCCCTACACCATCAGGGGAACCCTTAAACAAGAAGAGGAGGCTTGTGCGAGAAGAGGTACTCATGACCAAAGCAACAACAGTCGAAGAAGAGACTACCGCTGAAATAGAAAATGTTTCCAGCAGTAATGTACAAGCTACAGAGGTTGCTGCAGCAACCCAAAGCACAGAAGAGCCTAGCAGAGCCGTAGTGACAACCCCTGGCTCAGAGGAGCTATCTGAACAAGAGTTTGCTGAAGCAACCCCTCCACCACCAACAGACAAAGGGAAATCCCCCATCATCATTCCAGACTCAAGTAGTGAAGAAGAAGAGGACTCTGATGACACTGAAGGGGCTCACAATGGAGAACCATCTGTGAGGCACTCCACACTACCTGTGATCAACGAAGAGATCACTGTATGAGGCATCTGGTTTAGGAGCTTGCCTGCCTCAGAATCATGGGGAATAGTGAAAAGAAAGACTGTGGTGTGATCGCGCATCGTTGTACGCGTCAAATTAATCCTTCCTTCTCCACTTAGTACAGCGGCTAAGTCAGGGTCGATCCCACAAGGAGCGTGCAGACTCGTTTTCGCTAGTAACCTGTAACTTACGAAATTGGGGGTTATGCGTGATTGGGTTGCGCAGGTGCGCGAATGAACAGTAGTGAAAGCAGAATTGCACTATACGTGCGCAGGCAGTAGAGATTAAGTACTATGACTATGAAAGGTATCAGTAAAGACAATCCTCTATGAATGTATCCCTTATCATCGACTCTAAACATCTATAGCTCGATTCTACTTAAGTTAGTGTCCGATCAAGGTTTCCTAACGTGTGCGCATGTTCCGATCAAAGTCCATGAGCTATTAATTCTTGAATCTAGTCTAAGCAACTATGAATCCTATCACAGTAGTAGCTGATTATCCTAGTGTGTTACTCCTAGTCGTCACCGTCAAGTTGTCAACTAGTTTAACGTACAATAACGAGTAGTTAGAATAAGATTGCGGTTCAAGGCTTCCCTTATTCGCACCCCTAGTTATCACCCATGTGCATAGAATTAATATATGTAGACGAACTAAGCATTAAACACAAGTCTCGAAGGAAATACTTCATAGAATCACGCCCAACCGATACAAAGTGTTTAGCTAGACATGCTAGGAGTAAACATCATAGAAATAATAAATAAAACTAAATTAGCCAAAGAAAAGTAGCAAGCCGGTGCAATCGCAGGTTGCTGTCTTCGGCTGGCGCACGTGGTTCGCGCAGAATCTCCTCGGCAGAATTTCTGGAGCTCTTGTGTCTTCTGTCCTCTCTCTCTATAAATGCATATATATCCAAACCCTAGCTTCCCTCCTCTTTATATACTGCTCTTGAAGCCCAAGGAATGCTCAGATTTGGCCCGTGGGAATCTTAGCTACTTCCCAAATCTTAGGAGATTTTGTAGGGATAAGGATGATCAAGATTTAGAAACGCTGCTATCCTGCGCATGGCTAGCTACGCACGTTGACTGCGCTACTCGCTTTGCGCAGTTGGTTTGCGCACTGCAGTCGGAATCAACTATCTCCTATCTCCATTTGCGCTGTTAGCTCCGCAGGTTGTGCATTGCGCTCCTTGAAAGCGCCTGTTAGCGTGCATCTGCCTTATGCCCCTGTTTCATCCTGAAATACAAAAATACCGAAAACCAGTAATCTTGCACACAAAATAATGCAAACAAGCATAGTGTTAAGATCTAAATAGCGCATATAACTAGGCTCTATCATGGTGCCTGAGAAGAGGATGGTTTCTGGAAGATACAAATCTGCTGCTATCATCCAGCTTCTATCAGAGGTAAACCTTCTAAGAACCCTAACCATCCCTAAGAAGTTCAATATGTCATTGGTTAGGGAATTTGTGGCAAATATGGAGGATGAGTTCGAAGTTGAGAGGAGTAATCATTATGGGAGAAGCTGGGTAAGGGGCAAGCTGGTTGTGATCTCTCCGGAGAAGATAAATGAATATCTGGAGATAAGCAATGAATCAAGGGGACTAGCTAGTATTGATCAAGAGGTCCTTGCCAGTATTCTTACTGGTGGGTTATGAAGGACCTGGGCAGCACTAAATTTGTATGCTTCAGAGTTGTCATCAAAGCATGTTGCTGTATAATCTTGGCATCAGGAACTGGATTCCTAGCTCCCATAAAGGAAAGGTCACCGGGGACTTTGGAGACCTCTTGTACACCATTGGGAAGCCAAGGAAAGTAAACATGGGTAAGGTAATGTTTCATCAGATTGCTGCACATGCTGGTTGTACCAAGTCTACTCATGCCATTGTTCTTCCTTCCCTCATTTATGAATTGATCATTGCACAACATCCGGAGTTGAAGACCATCTCAGAAGGGATGTCAGAAGAGCTGCAAGTGTTTGTGGTTGATCACAAACTTTTCAAGGGAAAGCATGTAGTGGACATCGCACAAGAAGATCCCTTGTTGGTTGCTCCTCCACCTGTTCCTACTCTTGGAGTAGATGAAGTTGCCCCTGACTCATCTCTATAAGCTGCCCTCAAAGCCAGAATTGTGAGTCACCTCAAGTCCGAGCTGAACCTGCTGATTGCAGAAGTGAAGAAGATCACTGCCAGAAGAGCTCAGATCCGGAGTCTGCTAAGGGACTTGGAGTACTCAGACGAGGAAGCTGCACCTGCTGTTGAAGAAGAGGATGACTGATACCCCCTTTTGTCATTTTTGTCAAAAAAGGGGAGAAGAGCCCACTGATAGATGAGATGGATGAGAACTATTTTCTAAACTAAAGTGATTGTAATAGGTAGCTATTATTGTCTAGCAGCCCTGCGTGGCTGAGCTAACCTTAAGACCAAATGTGGTCATATTTGTCCCAGAGAAATATTGGTTCTTTAGTAGAAAAATCGTTAGCTCTAAGACAGGGATCTAAGTAGCTTAGAATTGAGTTAGCTACTGAAGAAAGAGGCCTGGAGTGCCCAAACAAAAGGCTGAAGATATGGGCAGGCCATGGCAAAATTTCGTTTGAAGTCTGCCACCACGGAAGGACCAGCTCAAGGCATCAGTGGACATCAGGTTTTGTCAAAAATGTCAAGGGGGAGATTGATAATGCAAATTGCATTCAAGCTTGAAGATTCCGTAAAGATTCTTAGAATATCCTCAGTGAAGATTCCATGCCACAAGCTTGAAGATTTGATTAACAAATCAAATCTCCTAAAAAGTAGGAGATAGGATCTTGTTGAGATCTTTGAGGGCTTCCTAATTTTGACTGCGGCAGAGTTTCCATAGAAGGGTGTAGGCGTGCAGAGCAGCAATGATCCATCCGATAGAGAATCCAAGCATCAAGATATAGAGTAAACACTGAGAGAGATTCAGAGTGCAGAGCGAAGAGATTGGATCACCACCGAGAGCAGAGCGTGAGCGCAGAGCTGAGTGGTTACATCAGAGGCTGATCAAAGACTTGTAGAGTCTGATCAAAGCTTGATCGAAGAAGGCCAATTCAGAGCAGGACTTGCTTGTTGGCTAATCAAGGTAGGCGGTAGGAGAATTGTCAAGTGGAGGAACACGGACAATCTACAGAAGGCCTGTTCTCGCTAGTGACAGGCGGTCACTAAGTGAAGGGGAGCATCCCGGAGTGAGGATCAGTCACGATAGAATTCGAACGGCTTGGCGGAAGGGTTTGGAGCAAAGCGACAGAACCTGTACAAAACTAGTTGCACACGGGTGTGCTATAGAAAACCTACTGAGACATTGTGTTAATTAGGATAGGCTGAGTCTGTGTGATTAGAGGAGTAGCTATTCGGAATTAACTCGAGTGTGTAGGTGAGTGAGACACAAATTAGAGGGTGTTCTGATTGTGTGCAAAGTGCTAGTTGAGGTCGAGTAGCATAGATTGTCGAGGAGTCGAGTCTGTGTTGTATGCAGTACCTTGAAGACTAGTAGATTGAGGACTGGAGTATAGTCATCCCCAGACGTAGGCAGATTGGCTGAACTGGGTGAACAAATCTCTGTTCATTGTTTTGTTTCTTATTGCACCAGATCCGGCCGAACAAGGAGTTGCTATAGCAACTGCTTGTACACTATCAGTAACTCAGAGGCACTGCAAATTTCATAAGGACTCTAATGAACGTCTTCAGATAGCTCTGCTGACTGTTTTCAGGTTGTATTAGCTACTTGCTTCACAGTTTGCTGTAGCAACTCGCCAGACCAACTTGCAGTAGTTTTTTCAAGGATCCACTATCCTTAACAACTTGATTATGGCTCTCCGAGCAATTCTTCTCCGAACAATTTGCTTGATTAGGTTCACTAGGTTAATTTCATGATTAGGGTTGTTAATTCATTGTTAGTTTGATGATTATGGTTACCATTCGGTGATTGGAGTTCAATTTGGAGTTCATTTGTTATAATGATTTTTTCTTAATTGATTTGAAGTTGAATATGAGTTCAAGAAGTTATAGTGGACTACGAGATTGTTCAATTGGAGTTCAGTTGTAGTTTTCAAATACTAAGCCGATTATATGTGAAGGAAATCGTTAGACTTCATGGTGTTCCGCTGTCGATTTTGTCTGACAGAGATCCTAGATTTACATCTCAATTCTGGAAAGCTTTTCAAAGAGCCCTTGGAACAAATCTAAATTTTAGCACAGCGTTTCATCCTCAAACCGATGGGCAATCTGAACGAGTTATTCAAATCCTAGAAGACATGTTAAGAGCTTGTGTATTGGATTTCAAAGGAAGTTGGACCGAACATCTACCGCTAGTAGAATTTGCTTACAATAACAGTTTCCAGTCTTCATTGAAAATGGCACCATACGAAGCGCTATATGGCAGACCTTGTCGTTCTCCTTTATGTTGGGCAGAAGTGGGAGAGACAGTTTACAGGAACATAAATTATTGAAGAAACGACAGAAAAAGTGGCTCAAATTCGCAAGAGATTATTAACAGCTCAAAGTCGACAAAAGAGTTACGCTGACAAGAGAAGAAGACCACTTGAATTTTCAGTGGGAGACTTTGTTTTGCTAAAGGTGAGCCCTAAGAAAGGTCTAATTAGATTTTATTCGAAAGGAAAGCTTGCTCCTAGATACATTGGGCCTTTTGAAATTCTTGAAAGAATTGGCGAGGTTGCGTATCGACAATCGTTACCACCAAAATTTTCTTGAATTCACAATGTCTTTCACGTCGCCATGTTGAAGAAATGTGTACCAGATGATTCCCAACGCATTAAATGGAAAAGATT
The DNA here is from genome assembly GCA_963678935.1 of Umbilicus rupestris. NCBI lineage: Eukaryota > Viridiplantae > Streptophyta > Magnoliopsida > Saxifragales > Crassulaceae > Umbilicus > Umbilicus rupestris. The sequence goes on from OY787617.1 coordinate 3,492,805, forward strand.
ACGATTGGACGAAGATACATCTTATGTAGAAAAACCTGTTATGATCCTTCACCAAAATAATCGAAATTGCGGAATAAAGTAATTCCTCTAGTCAAGGTATTGTGGGAATATCATGGAAACGAAGAAGCAACTTGGGAATTACAATCGGAGATGCAAGAGAAGTACTTTTCACGGGTTGAGTAATCTTTAATTTCGAGGACGAAAAGTTTTTTTTGGAGGGAGGAATGTAAGAACCTGAAGTTTTATTGTACATTCATGCATGTTAGACTTGCTGAGTTTAGTAAAACAAAAATAAGATTTAAGTTATACACTAAACTAAATACAAATAATACTAATAATAACACAATTTACTTTGATTGAAGGCAAGTGGCAGCCACTTGTCTTCACTCAAACTCACCAATCATGCATGCTAATTAATGACTATAGTCCAAAAACTTTGATAGAAGTCACACAACTCACCACCTAAGCATTGCAATTAATGACTTTAGTCCAAAAGTCATTGATAGAAGTCACCCAAAGTCACCACCTAAGCATTTCTAATTAATGACTTTAGTCCAAAGTATTTGAGAGGAGTCATTTTTGTTTTCAAGAAAGGAGAGAGAGGGACTATGAGCTTGAAGAGAAAATCTGGCAGCAACTTTGGATTGAAGAAACAAGTAGGATTCTTAATTTTTTCTTTTAGTTCTTATGTTTTATGTTCATGTATGTTATGGATGATGTATTGGTTGCTTACTGGGTGGATGTGAGTGGTTTAAGGCTTCTCTTAGAGTGTTTTCAATGAGTTATGTGTTGTGCAAGTGCTGGAATTAACCTTATAAAGCTCTATATTGTTGAAAGTAAGATTTTTATGCTTGGAAATGTCATGGACAGATTTAGAGTATGGTTATAAGGATGTTCATGTCTCATTTCCTTAATAAAATGGCTATGAATGCCTCAAATGTAAACATGCATGTACTATGTTTATGTAGTCAAGTTCTAGATAGGAAAGACAAGTTAAAAACTAGTTGATATGAAATTTGGAGTTTGTTATAGTTGATGAAACATGTGATGTCAAATCTGAATTTTTGATTTACATCCTAAAATGGCTTGTGTGCTAGCTTAAAGAGTAATAGAGTAGTTTACGTAGGTTCATATCTCTAAGGCTTAAGGGTTGATCAAGGTATACAAGAGGAAATTAATCTTAGATGATTATTTAATTAGGGAATTTATATGGGAAAGTCTTTCTTGTCAAATGATATTGATTCTTACTTATGGATTTTACGTCAAATGAATTTTTTTACTATTCAATCTATGATGTTAGCCTTGATATATTTTGTGAGGACTTTGTTCATAAATTATATTTCTTATTTATTAATTCTTGCATTCACATATGCATTCATCTCATGACATATATATTCATACATGATATTCGCGAACTACAAGGAATGTAATATGAAAGAAAGGATGTGAATCGGGATACGAGTTATCCTTGGCTTAAAGTCCCTAAACCCTGTAGGAAGATCCCGCGAGAGGGATGATGGTTGGGGCCAGGCCGGTGGGAAACGTGGCCGATAGCTTTCCGAGTTGGAAAGTCTATCAATAGTTAATATTGTGATTATCATGGAGTATAAATGTGCATACATCACGACCATTGCATGTGCCTTTTTGTGTGAATATAAAACTTATGTAACTAACAGTTGAAATTAAGTCTGCCCACTGAGTTGGAAAAACTCACTCCTAAATATTTTACAGGGAATTTCGAGAGTTAGAACTGAGTTGAAGTTCCAAAGAGACGTGGAACACTTTTGGGGACTTTTTGGATGTAATATACTGATGTATGACGTTAGTTGTTAGTGATTTCTTATGTAACCCCTTTTGTGTATAAAAATGGGGAGTTTAAGGGCAAATGATTGTAAATATATATGTAAGGTTGTGTTAGTAAAGTTTAAAGTTTATTACTCACGCTCTTGGGGTTTCGGGGCGTGACAATTATAAATTGTTAATATAGTAATGGAATTTTAATGCTATAGTTTTGTATAATTAATTTTGTCTTCCGTAATGAACAAATGTGTAGTTGAGTGTGTATGAGTTTCGTAGAAATGGATCGTAACACAAGACTCACTCGAGGGCACGGTGCCGGGAACACGAGTAGGGAGTCCTTCTAACCACACGCTCAACAACGACTATTCGTATCCATATCTAGTGGATAGATACTTCTGGGAGTTTGGGAGGGCGTTCGTCATCAGGAGTTAATAATCTCCTCGAGGATGCAGATTTGCATGACATTCCATTCGTTATTCCAGATGACTAGACTGTGGACCTAAGAGTCCTGATAGTTCCCACCGAGAAGAACAGGTATGTGTATAACCACCAAATTTATCTCTTTAATATTGGGTCAATTAACATATTAACTTGATTTTTTTTTATAGTTTTACCCCTTCTTCGGTTATGCGACAAATTGCCAGCCGTTGCATTAGCACTGACTTTTGACCCGGTTGAATTCGGTATGTGATGTTGAACAAGCAACATTTGAGCATTGGTTTGACCGTTTCCGGAGTTACTGATTATTTTTATAAGTACTACCATTATAATTTATTTTATTTTTTATGTTCATGCAGCAAATAGAAGATGCCCCCCCCCCCCCCCCCGGAGCACACATTGATGCTTCGTCATAACTTTCGAAAAAACTGCGGAGAAGTTATACTAAACACAATGTACTCGTACCGTATGGGGCGATCCAAGAAAGGTTCGCCCTTTTATACTTCTGAGGTTCTGCAGAAGAACCAGGAGAAGAGGGAATCAGACCCAACATTCGCTGAACAAAAAGAATTACTAAGGGAAAGTGTCGGGTAGAGGACCTAGCAAGCACAGAGGCGGGTCTCGTCCTACTTAGTGGCATAGAGAGCAGCTAGTAAACCTTAATTACAAAGTTTCAACATAGTAAATACATTATGCATACAAATTTGTTGACTTTATAAAATTAATTTGGTAGGAGAAAGACTTGAGATAGATCCCAATTGTCGATAGATGTACGACTACCTTTAGCGAAAGCCAGAAGGACTCTACCTAGATCCGCAAGGCCAGTAGACAATGGTATGCTACATAAATATAATCCTTAATTAATACATTTTGAATTAAAAATTTTAATTTATATTATCATACATGATCGATATGTGGGGAGGCACAAGATGTGCATGGAGAGTAGGACGACATCCGAAACCTACTGGAAAGGGAGAGGACCTGGACATGTTTGATGCTAAAGTGGGACTCTCCCCAAGATACAAGCTGCCCAGAGTCATTGATGCTTCATTTGCAAATCCATTGCCACGAGATCCAGGGAGCTTCCAGCCAGCCAATTGTCACAGCCCAACCCATTTCCACGGAGATCCGGCAATCAATTAAAGCAAAGATGGTTGCCAAAATTGAGTTGTTACTGGAGTATGTATCAGTTAGGTTGCTATATCAACCTACTACGACAACTGCGGAATCAAGTATGTTATGGATATGACATTTGTGACAAAGCCGATCGGAAGAAGCCGAGCGGAAGAAGATGCTGCAACATCCTATGGTACCAGGAGCTGGTACATGTAAATGAAGACTGATAAAACAAAAGAGCCAGAAAAAGCTATAACATCCTGTGATGATTGAAGTTGGTACATATGATCAGAAGGGATCAAGACAAGAACCAGAAAAGGCTATAGCATCCCTTGAAGATTCAAGGCTAAGGCATCAAGAGAGTATCTTTGCAGCTGATCAATATGGAGGAGATCGGAGGATGTCCGGGTGATTGCTGTCAGAGTAGAAGGGTAGAGAGAGTCCCAGTTGATCAGAGATCTTTAGGAGAGGATTGGATGAAGACAAACAAGATTTGTTTATAAGTTGTTTTTGGAAACAAAATCTCAACAATCTTTCAGGAATTCAGAGGAGGATTCAGATCATGTCATTATCATTTCAGACTGAAGTTTTAAGTTGCTGAGGTGCTGAAGCTATATATGCAGGCAGAGACAGAAGCAACAAAGTATTAAATCAAGTGCACACACAGAATAGAGATTAGAGTCCGCGGAAGTAGAGAGTGCTGGAGCGTTGATTGTGTGAGAGCTGAAGAGTGATCAGGACTGAAGAAGTCTGATCCTACACTAATTCGAGGGAGTCAATTGGAACGAAGCCTCATTGACAGACCGAGCGATCGTGTGAAAGACAGAAGCAGAGTGTGACTTGCGCAGGCTGTCTGAGCGTTCTCCTGGATAGTGACGGGAGGTCATTGATCGTGGGGGAGCAGCGCAAAGTGTCCGACTGAATCAACTGAAGGTTAATAGAAGAGTTGTCGACAGAAGCGTCAGCAACTTAGCGGAAGAAGTTGCTGCAGCATCTTCTGGGTACACTTTGTGATAGGATAGGCTGAGTGTTGTAGAATTGCTAGCTATCTGTTACTGAAAGTAGATTACTCTGTGTAGCTAATCTGTGTGATCAGATTGAGCACAGATTCCAGCTAGGATAGAAGTAGAGGTTGTTCTAGTGTAGGCTGAGAACGGGATCCTTTGTACTTTAACCAAACATAGTAGAATCTTGAAGACCGAGAGCTGCCCTCCCCAGACGTAGGCTGTTGCCGAACTGGGTGAACAAATCTGGTTGTGTTTTTTTTTATTTGGCCAAAGCTTTAATGATTTAGCGGAAGAAGTTACTGAAGAAAACTGTGGTTTCTCGACAAGAGTAACCCAGTGCCGATTTTAATTGGTATCAGAGCCGCTCACTCGACAAACTGAGTGAGGTCCGGGAAGGCACTGCTGATTGCCACGACCAAGATGAAAGAAGGTCTGAGCACTAGCAAACCACCACTATTCGAGGGAGGTAACTATGGCTATTGAAAAGCACGGATGAAAGTCTTTCTGAAAGCAATAGATGAAAAGGCTTGGAGAGCAGTGATTGTAGAATGGTCGCCCCCATTAACCATTGACACCCAAGGAGTTACTCATAAGGATTCAGAGGACAAATGGACAACGGAAGAGGAAGTTACAACATCAGGTAACTCCAAAGCCCTGAATGCTATATTTTCAGCTGTCGATGCAAACATGTTCAGGTTGATCTCTAACTGCAATGGAGCAAAGCAAGCATGTGATATTCTCGAGATAGCTCACGAGGGAACTGACAAAGTGAAAAGTTCAAGAATTCAGGTGATCACCTCGAGGTTTGAGAACCTGAAGATGCTGGAGAAAGAAACCATTACAGAATTCAATGCTCGTCTATGTGACCTGTCCAACGAAGCCTATGCTCTTGGAGAACAAATACCAGAAGAGAAGCTGATCAGGAAGTTCAAAGCCATAAAGGAAGCTCAGGACATCAACAATATGAGGCTAGAGGCTCTGATAGGTTCGTTAAGGTAGTTTGAGATGAAGATGGTAGAAGATGCTACGCCATCGTCTGGGAAGAATGTTGGGCTGAAGGCTTAGAACAAGGGGAAGGTAGTATCAACAGAAGAATTAGGACATCAACTAGGTCTTCTGGCAAAGAACTTCAGCAAGCTCTTCAAGAGGATAGAACAAAACTCATCGTCTGCTGGACAAAGATCTGGTGAAAGAAATCAATCTAGGAAAGGAGGAAATTCCCAGAGAAGGAACCAAAATGCAGATCAAAGTGAAGAAGACAAGAAGGACAAGTCAAAGGGAATCCAATGCTGGTAATGTGAAGGATGTGGTCACAGACAGTCAGAATGCCTAGCTATCAAAAGAAGAACAACAACTCTCTAACTGCCAACTGGAGTGATGAGGATAGTGGAGACGAAACTGAGAAGAAAAGCAACATAGCCCTTACTTCTGTAACTAATATTGAAAATTTAGATTTATTAAATTCCGAGATTGTCTATGGGATTGTTGAGTCAGATAGTAGTGATAATGAAGAGTTTACAGAGAATTCACCAGAAAGAGACTTTGCCTTGCTGCACAAAGAATGGCTGAATATTGTTGAGATCAACAAGGAGCTGCAAGCTAAGATAGTCTTTGTTGAGAAAGAGAGAGATGAACGCCAGAAAACCAATACATATTTTTCAGATCAGACCAAGGATCTGGAAATAGAAGATGAGAAAATTGAAAAGGTCAATCTGCACAGTGATATAAAGAAGAGGGACAAATGCAGATCAAAAATCCTAGATGAAATCTTATCCTACTAGAGGTATGGGGGTGGAACTGATGGACTTGGATACACGGGAGAAGGTGGCTCTGGAGTAACAACCTTTCTCAAAGCTATGGATACAGAAGGGGTTGATCCAAAATTATAGAGGAAGGAGGCTCACACCAAAGAAGAAAAACAGTGTCGGAAGTGAAATTTCAAGTGTCTCTACTTATGCAGATTTGTGAACTAGCAGTTGCTGCAGCACACTCTTGTTCACTTAAATGCAGGCACAGCAGACAATGAATAGGACACAGATTTGTTCACCCAGTTCGGCCAATCTGCCTACGTCTGGGGAGGACTATTCTCCAGTCCTCAATCCACTCAACCAAAGGTTCAAAGCACACTCGGTTACAACGCACGCAACCTATGCTACTTTAACCCCGTGTGGACTACTCAACACAATCAGAACAAGCTCTGATTTGTGTCAGCACACCCTCTACAATATGTCAGTCTAGAATAGCTACAATCCTCTCAAAGAACTCAGCCTATTCTATACTACACTACTCAGCAGGGTTGCTGCAGCAACAGCTGTAACACCAGCTGAAGCACTCTGTCCGCGTCGCTCCAAGGCCTCCTGCCGAGCCGATCGAACCACTCCAAGAGCGCTGCACACTCTGAGTAACTCCCCCTCACTCAGTGACCACCTGCCACTAGTGAGTTCTTCCGCACGAACCTCGACCGAGCCTTCCACCCGTCAGTTCTCCCGCGGCTGCCTTTGATCAACCAACAAGCTCCACAGCTCTAAATTGGCTTCCAGATCAAAGCACGAATCAGTCTCTGCAAGACCTGATTCTCTTCTGCAATACGCACCACAGCTCTGCGCTCAACGCTCTGCCCGTGTGTGTTGATCGAAGAACAACTCTCGTAGCACACCCAAAAAAATCCTCACTCTGAATTCTGTGTCTACTCTCGTGTATCACTCAGCTTCGATCACCCTCTACAGCCCTCAAACCTTCTGCTTAAATACCCTCACCACTTTAAGCAATTTCCAGGTTTAGGCCATAGTCCCACAAGATCAAGTATCTCCTAAAATCTAGGAGATTAGATTTGATTAATATCTTCAATGCAAATCTCCTTCTCTGACTAGTAATCCTTGCTGAAATATGCTCAGCAGCATATTAGAAATTCTTCTAAGCACTTTCACAAAGCTGCCAAACCTTCAAAACTCACCCAACACAAACTGCTACTCGGACAGTTGAACTAGCTCTTGAACCAGCACCTGCTGCAGCATCCCCTGCTGCATCTGTTGCTGGTTTACTTCTGCTGGCCTCCTTGATTGATTGAGCTGTTTACTTCTGCTGGCCTCCTTGATTGATTGAGCTGCAGCAGCTCCTTGTTCACTCATGCTGGTTTTGTCAAACACTGCCATACTTGCATTATCAATCTCCCCCTCGGCATTTTGACAAAACCTTAAGGCCAATGCACTCTTCCGAAAACCAGAAACGAAATACTCTAAATAAATAATAGAGAGTAATAGGAAGATGAGGCCACACTCGGCCATAGCATAATGACCACGCAGGGTCAGAAAAACAATGTCAAACAATTTTCATCAGCAGTAGCAGTTTAGCAAAAACAACTTCTTCTCCCCCTTTTTGTCAAGATGCTCAAGGGGCCTGCTCATCATCGGCAGGGTACTCCAGGTCTCGGAGGAGGCTCCTGATCTGTCCACGCCTGGCATCCCTCCTCTTGGCTTCAGCTTCAAGAATAGCCAGCTCAGACCGGAGGTGACTCACAATCCTGGCACGGAGAGCAGACTGGATTGTGGCAGCAGGGGGAGGAAAGTCCTCCAGGGGAGCTGGAGCTGCAGAACCAACCAAGAGAAGATCTTCATAGGCAACATCCACTGCATGTTTTCCCTTGAATAGTTTGTGATCAACAGTGAAGACCTGCAGCTCCTCAGATAAGCCTTCAGTAATAGCTCCGAACTCTGGGTGCTGAGAAACCATGATCCCATGGATGAGGGAGGGCAGCACAATAGGCCTGCTAGAGGAAGCGCTCCCGGTATGAGTAGCAAGCTGAGGGAACATCACACTTCTCAGGCTGATCTTCCTCCTCTTTCCAATAGAATAGAGAAGGTTAGCAAAATCTTTGTTGACCTTCCCTCTGTGAGAGCTAGGAATCCAGTTCCTTACACCAAGATGATACAGCAGAGCATACTTGGAGGTTAGCTCAGCTGCACTGAGATTTGGGCCGCCCCAAGACAGGCACACTCCCGCTGTGAGGACCTTCGCCAATAATTCCGGCTTCACATCAGTGGGCGCCCTTGCATTCTCATGAATCCCAAGGAATGCATCAATAATTTCCGGGGTAATAACCACTTGTTTACCCCTTACCCAGCTTCTCCCATACTCATCAGCTCCTTCTTCTCCAAATTTTTCTTCCATATTCACTATAAATTCTCTAACCAGAATAATATTGAAACGGTGAGGAAAGGTTAGGGACTTGAGCAGATTTACCTCAGTCAGAAGCTCAATCATAGCAGCTGATCTATACTTATCTTGCACCAGTCGCTTCTCATGCACAATGTGTTTCCGCTCAACAGTACTCCAGGTTTGAGAGACGCTTTTGTTCCTGAACCATGTGCCTCCGACTGTGAGAGCAGAGAAATCTTCAGCTGCAGGTCCTTTCTCAGAGGGTCCACCAAGAGAACCTGCTTCTTCTTCTTCACTGGATGAGCTTTCACTACTGGAGCCTAGGATCAGGATAGGAGCTTTTCCCTTGTCTGAAGAAGGAGGATGTGCTGCAGCAGGTTCTTGTTCAGGGGACTCAGCAGCTGTTTCAACCCCTTCACCAATAATACCTGGGGACATGATCAATGATCTGCACTCTTCTACTGCAGGGACTGCTGCAGCAGTCTCTGCTGCTAGTTCTTCTTCAGAAGCAACTTCAGCCATATCCGCTTCTGGCAGCGCAGCAGAACTGGAGACAGGTTCTCCATCACGTACCAGCCGCCTCCTCTTCTGCGAAGCTCCTTCAGAGGGAGAGGGCTCACTGTGCGACACAGGAAGAAGGTTTGGTTCCCACACAACCACATCCAGCGGCTGAGCGGGGTCTTCATTTCGTGCCTTGGTCCTTCTTTCAGACCTCCCTTGCCTGTCTGCTGCCAGATTCTTCTTCAACCCGCGTGTCTTCACCATTGCTGCAGAGATGTGGAAGGAAAGAGGAGCGCACAGAGGATGATCGGCAGAGATTTCTGAGAAGCCCTTTTGCTCTTGATCTGTGCCCTAGAAAATATTTACCCGTTATTTTCTTTTTCCTTTTTGAAGTTGTAAGTCACGTGCCTCCCATGTGCAAATATTTTCCTTTCCATCCTCAGCAACCAACACATGTGAACAAGCTAATTCGGACCAGGTTGCTGCAGCACATGTGAGCTTGTTCACCTATTCAATTCAGGCTGCAGTTGCTCAGAGGGTCCTTGGGAGAATCTGGTGGAGTCTTCTTCACCCATACTTGGAATACACCATAGCTTTTCTTCTTCTGATCTTCCAGCCTCCTAACTTTTTGTTTGGGTTTCCATATTTGTACCATCTGTGTTTTAACCTTGTTTTTAGCAATCCAGTGCTCTTGTGCAGCAACATGAAATGGAGTCTTTGTGCAACATGTGCTGATTCTGGACTTTGCTCCCCCTTTTTCAGCTGAGCAAGTTCTGTGTTGCTGCTTCAGATTGGAGTTGATCTTCTGCTTCCCAACACTTGTACCAGTACTCCACTTGTCCTGAGACTTTTGTTTGTTTGAGAAAAAAGTTGTCCATGATGCTGCAGCATCCTCTTGTTCACATGTCTAGATCCAATTTTCTCTGCCATTTTTGAGGAGGCATCTGAATTCTTCTTCTCGTCTGTCTCACCATCTGAGGCTTTAATGAACACTGTCCCTTTAGAGCTTTCTTCACCAGTATATCCAAGCCCTGTTTTCCCTTTTCCAAGTCTTTGGTAAGATAATATTTCGTCCAGAATATTGCTCTGCGGGTCAGCTGTCTTGGCTGCTGCTGGAGTGGATTCAACAGAGGTCTGTCTTTCTGAATCTTCCCTTTTCAGAATAGTAACTTGATTATCAACTGTGGGTAGACATTTTCTTCGTTCTTCTTCCAAGAGATTTACTCTGTCAGTCAAGGTCTGATTGGTCTGAAGAACTGCCTCACATTGTTTGAGTATCTTCCTCAGAAGATCAGCAAAACTGTCAGATGAGTCTTCTTCATCTTCACTCTCAGAGACTTCAATCCCATAGTGAATTTCTACCTTCTTTAGCTCATTGAGGTGGACATCTGAAACACTTGTCAGCACAACACAGTTTTTTTCATCACTTTCATCCGAATCACTCCATTTTGCTGTCATGGATTTGCTGTTCTTTTTCTCAGAATTCTTGAGGGGTTTGCTTGGACAATCAGCCTCAATGTGTCCATATCCTTCACAGTTCCAGCATTGAACTCCCTTTTTCATCTCTTTCTTGTCATCTTCGTCCAGAGCTGGTTCTTTCCCTTTCTTCTTTCTTTCACTGCCCCTTCTGAATTGTCTTCGCGAGGAAGAGCTTCTCTCAGTTCTGGATTCCATGTTTTTCAGAAACTTCCCTAGATTTTTAACAAGCATGCTCAACTGATCGTCTGGAACTGTCTGCTTGGTTTCTGCTTCAGCCTTCAAACCAACATTCTTGTCCTTGGAAGTGGTGTCTTCTTTGACCAGTTTCATCTCAAATTGTTTGAGAGACCCCATCAGCTCTTCCAACCTCATGAATCTGACATTCTGAGCCTCTTCAATGGCTGTCACCTTCATGTCAAACTTTGTGGGCAGCGATCTGAGAACCTTTCTGATAAGCTTTTCTTCTGGGATGGGCTCACCAAGGGAATGAGCTTCATTTGCAAGATCACAGAGTTTAGCATTAAACTCAGTGACTGTTTCCTCATCCAGCATCCTCAGATTTTCAAATTGTGTGGCAATGATCTGGAGCCTTGATAGCTTCACTCTATCAGTTCCTTCATGGGCAGTTTGTAGAATCTCCCATGCTTGCTTGGCCAAATCACAGTTTGATATCAACCTGAAATTGTTAGCATCAACTGCAGCAAAAATTGCATTCAAAGCCTTTGAATTACCAGTTGCTGCAGCACCTTCTTCAGCAGTCCACTGCTCTTCAGGTTTTATTCTTGTCACTCCTTGCTCATCTATGGTGATTGGGGGAGACCACTGAATCACGACAGCTCTCGATGTCTTCTCATCAATAGCCTTGAGAAAGGCTTTCATTCTAGCTTTCCAATAACCATAATTGCTCTCTTCCAAAAGTGGAGGTCTACTTGTGCTCTGTCCTTCCTTCATTGTCTTGGCTACTTCGGAGACACTGTAGGACCTTTTTAACTCTGTGTGTCGAGTTCCCGCTCTGATACCAATTGAAATTTCAAGTGTCTCTACTTATGCAGATTTGTGAACTAGCAGTTGCTGCAGCACACTCTTGTTCACTTAAATGCAGGCACAGCAGACAATGAATAGGACACAGATTTGTTCACCCAGTTCGGCCAATCTGCCTACGTCTGGGGAGGACTATTCTCCAGTCCTCAATCCACTCAACCAAAGGTTCAAAGCACACTCGGTTACAACGCACGCAACCTATGCTACTTTAACCCCGTGTGGACTACTCAACACAATCAGAACAAGCTCTGATTTGTGTCAGCACACCCTCTACAATATGTCAGTCTAGAATAGCTACAATCCTCTCAAAGAACTCAGCCTATTCTATACTACACTACTCAGCAGGGTTGCTGCAGCAACAGCTGTAACACCAGCTGAAGCACTTTGTCCGCGTCGCTCCAAGGCCTCCTGCCGAGCCGATCGAACCACTCCAAGAGCGCTGCACACTCTGAGTAACTCCCCCTCACTCAGTGACCACCTGCCACTAGTGAGTTCTTCCGCACGAACCTCGACCGAGCCTTCCACCCGTCAGTTCTCCCGCGGCTGCTTTTGATCAACCAACAAGCTCCACAGCTCTAAATTGGCTTCCAGATCAAAGCACGAATCAGTCTCTGCAAGACCTGATTCTCTTCTGCAATACGCACCACAGCTCTGCGCTCAACGCTCTGCCCGTGTGTGTTGATCGAAGAACAACTCTCGTAGCACACCCAAAAAAATCCTCACTCTGAATTCTGTGTCTACTCTCGTGTATCACTCAGCTTCGATCACCCTCTACAGCCCTCAAACCTTCTGCTTAAATACCCTCACCACTTTAAGCAATTTCCAGGTTTAGGCCATAGTCCCACAAGATCAAGTATCTCCTAAAATCTAGGAGATTAGATTTGATTAATATCTTCAATGCAAATCTCCTTCTCTGACTAGTAATCCTTGCTGAAATATGCTCAGCAGCATATTAGAAATTCTTCTAAGCACTTTCACAAAGCTGCCAAACCTTCAAAACTCACCCAACACAAAACTGCTACTCGGACAGTTGAACTAGCTCTTGAACCAGCACCTGCTGCAGCATCCCCTGCTGCATCTGTTGCTGGTTTACTTCTGCTGGCCTCCTTGATTGATTGAGCTGTTTACTTCTGCTGGCCTCCTTGATTGATTGAGCTGCAGCAGCTCCTTGTTCACTCATGCTGGTTTTGTCAAACACTGCCATACTTGCATTATCAGGAAGAAAAGGTCTAGAAGAAAGAGCCAGAGGTTGTTGCTGCAACCTCCTCCGTTCACAGGTAGAACTTCACTAAACAAAAGCAGGTGTTACTTCTGTGATCAATAGGGGCACATTCAACGGGATTGTGTTGTTTCAAACAAGTACTGAAAGCCATACAAACAATATCATCGGAGGCACAAAGGAGGAACTTGAACTTATCCAACTAACTGTGCTCCAGCTTCAAATCTTCAGGGATTGCTGAAGCAGAATCTTGTGCAGTTTTGTCAAGGCACGCCATACCTCAACAAAATTCTTCCGCTAAGTAGCTGACGCTTTGGTTCGGCCAATTCTGAAGAACACAAACAGATTTGTTCACCCAGTTTGGCAACAGCCTACGTTTGGGGAGGACAGCTCTCGGTCCTCAAGATTCCACTATTCCTAGTTAAAGTACAAAGGATCCCGTTCTCAGCCTACGCTAGAACAATCTCTACTTCTAACCTAGCTGGAATCTGCGCTCAATTTGATCTCACAAATTAGCTATGCAGATACTCTACTTTCAATAATAGATAGCTAGCAGTTCTATAACTCTCAGTCTATCCTATTACAAAGTGTACCCAGATGTTGCTGCAACAACTTTTTCCGCCAAGTTGCTGAAGCTTTTTTCGTCGACTCCTTCAAGCACTCCCTGCTGACTCAGTCGGACACTCTGCGCTGCTCTCCCTCTATTAATGACCTCCCGTCACCATCCAGAAGCACGCTTAGACAGCCTGCACGAGCCACACTCCGCAACTGTCAACCCTTCGGTTTGTCAGTGAGACTCCGCTCCAATCGACTCCCTCGAATCAATGTCAGATCAGACTTCTTCATGCTTGATCGCTCTTCAGCTCTAACACAACTAACGCTCTAGCTCTTCTGCTCAGATTTCTACTCTGTGTGTGTGTGTGTGTGTGTTTGATTCGATGCCTTGTTGCTTCGGTCTTTGCCTGCATATATAGCTTCAACACCTCAGTAACTTCAGTCCCAAATGATAATGCTACCTTCAGAATCCTCCCCTGGATCCCTGGAAGTTTGTTGAGATTCAAATCCTCCTTTGGATTCATGGAAGATGCTCCAATTTTATTTCCTAAAACACAATTTAGAAACAAATCTTGCTTGCCTTCATTCGAGCCTCTGCCGAAGATCTATGATCAACTGGGACTCTCTCTGACCGTTGCTACGCCGGCAGCAATCACCCGGACATCCTCCGAGCTCCTCCAGATTGATCGGCTACAAAGATACTCTCTTGAGCTTTATCCTTGAATCTTCAGGGGATGCTATAACCTCTTTTGGTTCTTGTCTTGATCCCTTCTGATCATATGTACTCGCTTCAATCGACACAGGATGCTATACCTTCTTCTGGCTCTTTTGTTTTGTTAGTCTTCATTTGCAAGTACCAGCTCCTGGTACCATAGGATGCTGTAGCATCTTCTTCAGCTTAGCTTCTTCCGCTTTGTCACAGATGGGTGGTGGTTGTACGGCGGTGGTGGTTCGACGGCAGTCCGGCACTAGTCGGATGGTGGTGGTCAATTTAAGTTCAACTCAGCTAATTTAAATTAAGTACTTCATAAATAACTTATTTTAAAAAACATGCCCTAACTTATGTAGGATAGTCCACGTCTCGAACGATATTCTTGCCTCCGATATTATTCTAAATGTCGATTAGTTCATAGCTTGAAAGATCAGAAACAATGCTTTTTAATCTTTCTTATGAGTTCTGCAAATAAAGAATTTCATTCAATTTAAGCCCATCAAAAGCTTCCCGTCTATTTCATTGTAATCCTTCTTGACCAAACTCTACAAATTATCGGAAGCAAAATTGCCTTAAATTGGACGAACCAATTTTTAAAATTTTGCATGCTGAATTCTTGTATATGTACCGAAAATGTGGTGGACATTGAAATTAGCACTGGGTTGCTATAGTTGACAACCCACGGTTTGCTTCAACAACTTCTTCCGCTAAATTGCTGACGCTTTGCTTCGGCCAAGCCTGAAAAGAACACACAGATTTGTTCACCCATTTAGGCAACGGCCTACGTATGGGCAGGATAACTCTCGATCCCCAAAACATCACATAACAGTTAGAATACAATGCTTTCTAACAATTCAACCACCGCTAGTCTAACCACAACTCCTAACCTAGCCGAAGTCTTTGCTCAATCTGTCATCACAGACTAGTCTACACTATCAGCACACTCAAGTAATAGATAGCTAACGACCTGATCTCACAGACTCAGCCTATCCTATTATAATGTGTTCCAACGGATTTACAGCAACTTCTTCCGCCAAGTTGCTTACGCATCTGTCGACAACTTCTCCAAGCACATTCTGCTGAGTAGTCGGACACTTTGCGCTGCTCTCCTCAATCAATGACCTTCCGTCACTATCAAGGAGCAAGCTAGGCAAGCTGCACTTCGCGACTGTCAACCGTTCGGTCTGTCGACGAGGCTCCGCTCCAGTCGACTTCCTCGAATCAATATTGGATCAGACTATACCAGTCCTGATCACTCTTCAGCTCTCACACAACTATTGCTCCAGTACTTCTCTGCTTTCGCAAACTCTGATCTCTGCTCAGTGCGTGCGTTCTTTGATTTTTCGGTTGTACTTGCTTCAGTTTCTGCCTTTGCATATGTAGCTTTCGCACCTCAGCAAGTTTTGCCCCAAAGGATAATCCTACCTTCCGCAGATATTCACATCTTCAGAATCTTCTCCTGGATTCCTGAAGGTTATTGAGATTCGGTTTCCTAAACTAGAATTTAAAAACATTATCTTGTTGGCCTTCATCCGCGTCGCTGCTGAAGATTCTCTGATCATCTGGGCCGTCCACTGCCTGTTGCCACGACGGCAGCAATCTCTTGGGCAACCTCCGAGCTCCTCCAAAATGATCTGCTACAAAGATACTCTTTTTAGCTTTAGCCTTGAATCTTCAGGGAATGTTATAGCTTCTACTGGTTATTGTCTGGATCCCTTCTGATCATCTGCACCAGCTCTAGTCGTCACATGATGCTCTAGCTTCTTCTGCCTCTTTTGTTTTGTCAGTCCTCATTCATAATGTACCAGCTTCTGGTATCAGAGTTTGCTGTAGTCTCTTCTCCCGCTCGAGAGCTTCCGCTTTGTCACAGATGCCATTTTATACAAAATACAACCATGATATTTTGTATAAAATGGTTATTTGAATACCAAATGTTAGGATCAACCTAATCCCCAAAATCAATAAAAATATACAACTCTAATTTTTGGTGAAGTTTAGTAGAAGAAAATAAAATGATTGTTATCAGAATTAGAAACATTCGAGTTAAACAAACTTAGAAATAAAATAAAGAGATAAGCCCTCAAGGTATTCAAAAAGATCAAAATAGTTTTCACGCCTACCGAATCAATATCAAATATATCTTTAATAAGATAAATCTAATTTAAATTAAAAATAGTATAATTAGACCAGAAAATAATAAAATCAAAACATATACTATTTGATTATTTTTGAAAAAAACCAACTGAATTAAATGAATATCTTTCGCTTTAAAATATTTTATATTTGAAATTAACATATTATATGCACTTTGAAGTGCCAGACAAAAATTTGTATCATTGTAATTTGATCCATCATATTTGTATATATTATAACTGAAAGGGATGCCAATAACTAATAATATATATTCATTCTTATAACTCAATCTGAGAGAATTAAATGAATCGGTTATTAAAGATAATCTTTTATATGGCTGGGTGGCTGGCTTTATTGACTTTCTTATTTGTATTTCTTGGAGGTGGGGAAGACTCCAAGTCAATACGCGGCATCATTTTGAGTGAAGGTGGGCTGGATAGTGACAAGGCAAGATACTGCCGGATATGAGTTCAATTATTTAATGTCTTCATGACTGGAGATAGATCATCTTCATCAATGGCAACAGCATCATGGCTACTCTGCATGATGACGCTCTTTATAGTGTTCGAGACGAATGAGGTGCATGGCCAATGCCTTGAGCTGCACAAGTCACTGCTTCTCCAGATGAAAAATGGATTCACTGGTATACCTTGGTCTAAAAAGCTTTTAAACTGGGATTCAAGCAAAGACTGCTGTGCATGGCCTGGTGTGAGGTGTAGCAGAAATGGATACGTGACTGGTCTAGATCTCGGCGGTGAGGGTATACAAGGCGTTTTGAGTGACGCAAGTCCTTTGTTTGACCTCCAAGACCTCACCAGCCTTAATCTGTCCTTGAATTACTTTGAGGAGGCAATGCCATCTGCTTTCGGGAAGCTTTCAAATTTAGTTCATCTGGACCTGTCGAGAGCTGGCTTTCAAGGAAAAATTCCTATTGAAATATCAAATTTGACAAGGTTAGTGACTCTAGATTTATCATCATTATATGACTTTGGCCTCAAGGTTGACAACCCAAGCTTAGGAATGCTGGTTGGAAATTTATCAAACCTGCTTGAACTTCGTCTGAATGACGTGGACCTAACAACTCAGGCCAGTGAATGGTGCCAAGTGATGTCCTCTTCAGTGCCTCATTTGCAAGTTCTGAGCTTGAGGTACTCTAGGCTATCTGGACCCATTCATGCTTCCCTCCAGACTCTCCAGTCCCTGTCAGTCATTGATCTAAGTTCTAATTATTTTTCTGTTCCATTTCCTCAATTCTTCCACATGTTCAAAAACCTGACTTCTCTGAGTATGGGTAACTGCGAGTTATCAGGCAAGTTCCCCGACAAGATACTTGAGGTGCAAACCTTACGTTTTCTTGATTTATCTGATAACTATTTGACACCAAGTAACTTGCCAATCACTTTCAAACATAGCAGCTCTCTTGAGACCCTAGAGCTTGCTAGAACAAAGTTTTCAAACATCATCCCTGAGTCGATCGGCGAAGTAAAAATGCTGACCAAGTTGGATCTTTCCCAGTGCAGTTTGGTTGGGCACATTCCAGAATCATTATCCCAACTCAGACACCTTGTTCATCTTGACCTGTCAGCCAACAGCCTGACTGGCTCAGTTCCATCACTTTCTCTTGCAAGGAATCTCAAAGAGTTAAATCTGGCGGACAATTGGTTGAATGGGTCTCTCCTGTCCACTGATTGGAAGCAGCTTTCACAGTTGGAAAATGTTATGCTTCGGGGAAATTCTCTGAGTGGGAGTATACCTGCATCCATGTTTGGAACACCCTCATTGCAAACACTGTATCTTCTAAACAACCATTTTACAGGATTTACCAAAGAGTCTATTCAAGTCCCTTCTTCACAGTTGACACATCTTTCGATAAGTCACAATGACTTACGAGGGAAGTTCCCCGCTTTCATTTTCGGGTTACAGGGCCTTGTTGATCTCGATCTTTCTCATAACAGTTTCAGTGATATATTGCATATGAAGCCATTCAGTGAGTTCAAAAATCTGGAGAGTATTGATCTTTCAAACAGCAACTTGTCAGTTGATTTTGTTGGTGTAGATTCTCCATCCTTTCTGAAACTTAACACTCTATTCCTTGCTTCTTGCCACTTGAAAGAAATACCGGCTTTCCTGAAGACCTCGGCCACAATCACAAATGTGGATCTTTCTGACAATCAGATTCATGGTTCAATACCAAGCTGGATTTGGAACATTAGCTCTCTTGAAACCTTGGGACTTTCTCAAAACAGTCTGCAAAGAATCGAAACGCCAAAAACATCTACTTCCCGATCCCGTATACAAATGCTTGACCTCAGCGCTAACTGGCTTCATGGGGAGTTGCCCAACTTACCATCTGCAAGGTCCATCAACTTGTCAAGTAATCATTTCAGCTCCACTATATCATCCATCATCAGGGAGTTCCCTTCTACCTTAGAATTCCTCTACCTTGCAAGCAACAATCTCTATGGCATCATTCCAGCGTCGATTTGCAAGCTTGAATATCTTTATCTTCTGGACTTGACCGAGAATTATTTGGGCGGAGCTATTCCTGAATGTCTGCCAAGTATGGAGAGTACTCGTGTGTTGAGCATAGGGAGGAACAATATCACCGGCATCATTCCCGATACATTCACATCACTATGTAGCCTGCTGACACTGGATCTCAACGGCAACCGTTTACTGAGAGATATTCCAAATTCATTGAGGAGTTGCACAAATTTGCAAGATCTGAACTTGTCATACAACAAGTTTCAAGGAAGGATACCATATGACTTGGGATATCTTCAATCTCTTCTTGCTCTAAACATGTCATGCAATAGCCTCACCGGTCCAATTCCTACATCATTTGGAAACCTGACGAGTCTCGACTCACTAGACTTGGCTAAGAATGAGCTGAGTGGGACAATACCACTGCAACTAGCTGCCTTGAAGCTTCTTTCATTCTTGAATGTGTCCTATAATCAACTTGAGGGGAGGATTCCTGAGGGTCCTCAGTTTCAAAAATTTACTGAGGCTTCTTTTCAAGGGAACAAAGGCCTTTGTGGATTCCCATTGAGAAAAACGTGCTGAATGAGCAGCGGATGGCATCGGTGAAATCCTGCTTTCTGTAAGTTTCATCTATTGTATTTTTCTGGCTGAGGATGTGATCCATTGATATAGTAGAGTTTCTTGAGATTTAATAGTGCAAATTTCAGCCGAGTGCTATGAAATTACCTCATCAAAGGCTTGGATGAGAAAATTTTAGAAAGTAATATGAAAGGCTGAAGAAGAGTTTTTAGTGGCTTTGCAAGTGTTAAGAGATTATAGTGAGCGACTTTGGTCAATCAGATGGGAAAAAGTATATGTAGAGTTCTGGGCTCGACCGGCAGCAACAATGAACGAAAACAGGAACGAAAACGGAGCAGAACGGTTTACCCTGGTTCGCTAATTTTTCAATTTAGCCTACATCCAGCAATCAAGAGAAGCTTTATTGAACTTGGAATTCGACTACCGATACAATCTCAGACGACCTAACCCCTCACCGCACTTCAAGAACGCACAAAGCTTCTTTCTTCTGCAAAAGCTCTCAAATGACTGTTCTTCTCTCTCGCTGGAATTGTGCCCTAGCTTCTATGTGTTTCAGCCAGCAAAATTTTGCCATTCGGCCTAAACTACGCCGTTTTACTCATATCAGCTAATCATGTCTAACCTAAATAAATAGCCGTTTAAGGCTACAACCAAAACCTGCAATAACCTAATGACTACAACACCAAAGGCTTCAAGCCTGGACAACATTACACCAGAAATTAAATGACGTTGTACCAGTTCCTTGTCCAAGCTGCCAGGGAAGAAACCTTGAATCAATCTTCACAATTCTCCCCTTTAATTCAAGCCTCCCTCGAAGTTCCAGCAGCAGTCAAGCTCCCTTAATTGTAACCTGCAAGTATTTTTAAAAAACTTCCAACCTTATCAGTTTCACACATAAATAAAATTTATTGAATGAAACTGAATTGATTAGCATGTTAGCTGGGTTCTCCTCGGTATTTATTTTAACTACCTTAACAGTGCCAGACTGAACTATTTCCCGCACAAAATGCATCTTAACATCTATATGCTTTGACCTCTCATGGAACACTTGATGTTTTGATAAAAAAACTTCTCCCTGACTATCACAATAAATGTCAATGCAATTTTGTGTGAGTCCTAACTCAATTACTACTCCTTTCAGCCACATACCCTCCTTGACAGCTTCTGTCACGACAATGTATTCGTCCTCCGTAGTAGAAAGAGCTACCACTGACTACAAGTTAGCTTTCCAACTTATTGCATTACCAAACATAGTGAATACCACACCAGTTTGGGACTTTTTGGTGTCTACACTGCCAACAAAATCAGAATCCACAAATCCCTTAATCATTTTTAAGTCCTCTGATTCTCCCCTATAAACCAGACCCAGGCCTATTGTCCCTCTAATATACCTCAACAGCCACTTGTCAGCCTGCCAATGTGGTTTACCAGGATTAGCCATAAACCGGCTTACCAGGCTAACACCATGAGCTAGATCAGGCCTGGTTCAAACCACTGCATACATTAGACAACCAACTACACTGAAGTAGGGAATTAACTTCATACCGGCTAAATCACTCTCATCCCGGGGACAATCCTTAACACTCAGCTTCAATTGCCTTGCAATAGGGATGGAAACTGGCTTAATCGAAGCCATTCCAATCCTGTCCAACACCTTAGACAAATATTCAGATTGGTTCAGGAACAACTTACCCTTTTTTTTATCCCTCTTTATTTCCATACCTAACATCTTCCAAGCATGACCAAGTTCTTTCATGTCCAAATGAGACTAAGCTGATTGATATCATTTATACTTTTACTTGTTATTAACATATCATCAGCATAGAGTAGCAAATAAATTCTGGCTCCATTATCCAGAAGTTTAGTATAAATACACCAATCATAGCTAGATCTCTTATACTCACATTTTACCATTAACTCATCGAACTTCGTATACCACTGCCTAGGAGATTGTTTTAGGCCATACAAGAATTTCTTAAGCAGGCAGACTTTATTAGGATGATTTTGATCACATAATCCATATGGCTGCTTCATGAAAATTGTTTCCTCCAAATCCCCATGGAGGAAAGCAGTTTTCAAGTCAAGCTGCTCCAGTTCAAATCAAACTGAGTAACTATGGCCAATATTATCCTAATTGACCTATGCTTAACAACATGAGCGTATATCTCATTAAATTCTACACTTTCCTGTTGGGTAACTCCTTTTGCTACCAACCTAGCCTTAAACCTAGGCTTTTCTACCCCAGGGATTCCCTCCTTGTATTTAAATACCCATCTGCAGCCTACCAGTTTTTTGTTCCCTGGTTTATCAACCAGAACCCAAGTCTCATTTTTGTGTAATGAGGATATATCTTCCTTCATTGCCTCAAGCCACGAACTGCCCTCTTTGCAGTTAACGGCTTCTAAATATGTCATGGGTTCACTGGTTGGTATCTCAGCAGCAACACTAAGGGAAATGCTACAAGGTTCTCAAAACCAAATCTCACCGAGGCTCTAATTTCTCTCCTCTACCTATCCCTAACCATGTCGTAGCCACTCTCCTGATTCAGCTGAGTTGCTTCCCCTACCTCAGATTCATTCACTGAGATATCCCCAGAAGGTTCCTCCCTTAGTTCCACCTGAATTCTATCCCCACTCTCAGTGATTTTATCTACCCCAGGTTCCTGAATTTTTACAGCTTCTAGCACCTCAGGGACATAGCTATTATGGATTGTCTTAAAAGGAAAAACTTTCTCATTAAAGGTCACATCTCGGCTAACTATGCTTTTTTAAATCCCTTCTCTATGCACCACAGTCTATACCTTTTTGACTCCCTCAGGGTATCCTAGGAATGCACACTTAAGGGCTCTAGGCTCTAGATTGCTTTGTTTAATATGGGCATAGACAGAACACCCAAAAACTCTCAACCTTGAGTAGTCTATTGGATGACCAGTCCACATTTGCATAGGAGTCTTAAATCCTATAACAGATGAGGGGCATCTATTCAGCAGATAGCAGGCAGTCTGCACTACCTCTGTCTTATTAAACCTTCCAGCAACACCATTCTGCTACAGTATGGTTCTTTAAAATACCAGAATCCTTACAGAAAGTTAGGAAATGGTTATCTAAATACTCTAGACCATTGTCAGTTCTCAATCTCTTTATTTTCCTACCTGTCTGATTTTCTACCTGAGCTTTCCAGTTTTTAAAGGTCAAAAAAGGCATCACTCTTTTGAGACAGAATAAAAACCCAAGTTCTTCTAGAGAAATCATCTATAAAGGTCATAAAATATTTTCTCCCTCCATGGGAGGGAGTCCTAGATGGTCCCCATAGGTCAAAACGTATTTAGTCCAATATTCCTAAAGTTCTATGCTTCTCCTTTGGGAAACTTACCTTGCTGGATTTTCTTAGAACACACATTTCGCAGAAACCCAATTTTCTAACCTTATCAGTCCCAAACATTCCTAATTCTGCAAGTTTATTAAGACCTATCTCACCTACGTGACCAAGCCTAAGATGCCACAGCCCTGTGATATCTTGGGCTTGTTCAGATAGATTCACCTGAGGACTTAGCAGTGTTCTACCTGCCAATACATAAATTCCATATGCTCTAGTTCCCTTAATTCTAACTGATCCCTCTTTTGACACCAAATCCCCCTTTTTCCGCTTTAAAGGAATATCCTTCTCTATCTAACATGCCTAGGGAAATCAAATTACGCCTAAGGGCAGGGACATACCTCACCCTTAGAGTAGTATCTCAGGGCCATCATCTATTTTCAGCCTCACTGACCCGGTGCCCTCCATGCGGCACTTTTGGTCATTGCCCAGGTGAACAGTTCCTCTATATTCCTCTGCCAGCTCCTCAAACCAAGACTTGTTGGGTGTCATATGATATGAGCACCCACTGTCCCAAAACCATGGTGCCAGCGCCATGAATGCCTCTGCACTCTCATAGCCATCCTCAGCTAGGGCAACCTCTCCATGGTCTTGTACCCTCGCCTCTTACCGTTGCTTCTTCTCAGGGCATTCCCTCATGAAGTGTCCCTCTTTGTGGCTGTGGAAACACTTCAGCTTTCTTGGATCCCCTCATTTGTCCTTCCCTTTATGGTTCTGCATTCCAGACTTCTACTTCTTGCTGCTCTTGGGGTTTTTCTTCAAGAAATCCTTCTTGGCGAATCTGCCTTATACTGCCATCCCCTCAGCAACCTCACCTTCGCCCTTTTGCTCAATCTGCTTTGACTTGAGCGCTGCAAGGACTTCATCAAGACTCAACGTCTCTCAATCATGCGGATACATTGGCCCGTTGGATGTTTCACATATCGCGATGCTATTTTAAATACGCAAGGAAAATTCAAAGAGACATACTACAAGCACAAAGACGGAGTAAGTGAGAGCCAGTGGAACAAAGATGTCATCATTCAAGTTGAAAATTGGATGCGAGGGCTAATTTTATGGAATTAAATGATATATATGGCTGTAATTAAATTTCATGTTGATTTTAAATAAATTCTTGTCGAGAAAAACATAACAGTAATTTTTTATAGCAAATAATATAAACAATAACAAAAAAAAAATCTATAAAAATCTATAAAAATCGTTTAGGAATCAGGGTTTATGTTCCCGGTCGCAAATCAAAGCACAGAACAAGCAATCTTTACCAAAGGATGATTTGAAGGACAAACCTCTTTTGATGAATGCCACTATTTTTGTTTTAAAATGAAAAACAAGAGCCGGAGTATCCCTCGTTTGAGAAACAAGGTGAGCCGCCTTTGCCATGAATTGCCATGAGTACGCCACATGATGAGCCATAGTGATTATGGCCATAAAACATCTTTGCCAAAAGCAATTTGTTTTAGAGAGAGATGAAACTTAAATTTCTAACCATAATATCTGTAAAAATGGAATCTGTATGTTAGGATTGACCAATAATCAAGAAATGGCACAACACGACAACAGGGATGTTATATTCTCCCTCTGTTTTGATTTTTGACTACTTAATCTACCAATTAAAAATTAATAGATGAAGGCAGACTAGCCTAATAATCACTTCTAGGCATGCAATTCGAATGCGTCCTAATCGATTCAAACAACTAGAACACAATAAAGGAAACTTTGACACCTAATTCATCCCGTGGTTATATCCCCGAAGGGTTTACTCCACGTTGAACTCTAGGAGGCTCGGTTGATGCACTATAATGCCCGGAAAGCACTGGCCGGAACTGATGATAGCTGTAGCAGTACACAATAGAACAAGCCTCACACTTTATCACTCTCCGTCTCTCCAAACCTCACTCACAGATCAAACATTGCTTTATCTGTTACAGCCAGCCACAACCAGGGCTGAATCTTGAACACTACGGAGCAGAAATCCTCGAGAAACATAGAGGATTGCGAGCAAGAATGAGACTGTCTTGGATCAAAGCTTGTAGAAGAAAAACCCTAGATCTGAAAGTTCCCGAAGAAGA
Organism: Umbilicus rupestris; assembly: GCA_963678935.1. Classification (NCBI taxonomy): domain Eukaryota; kingdom Viridiplantae; phylum Streptophyta; class Magnoliopsida; order Saxifragales; family Crassulaceae; genus Umbilicus; species Umbilicus rupestris. The sequence continues at coordinate 3,517,468 of OY787617.1, forward strand.
TAGTTCTTTGACTTCTCTCCAGCAAATACTTTTATACCTCTTCTTCAATTTAATCCCACCAAGGGCTAGCCTAGTGGTCGTGGTGGTGTATTATAAACTCCATGTCACAGGTTCGATTCCTGGTGGGTGTTAGGGCTGGGGCTCTAATGGGGTGGGTTTTTTTTTTTTAAAAAAAAAAAAATCCCAGCCACTCATCTTGGATCCCTTCAACGGCCAGATCTCCTCTAGCTGGCTGCTGAGTTGGCCTTTTAAAGTCCATGAATCCCACAAATCTCCACCTAATTCATGGGGAGTTCCTTCCAACACATTATGGAACATCAACCAGTTTTCCTTTCATAACTCTTGTACCTGTAAAATTACTAAATTCAGAAAAGTTTCAGGTGACCACTTTTGTCCCCATATTTGCTGGATTATCAACAGTGGGAATTTTGAGTAAAAATACTTCACTAGTAGAAATATGTTCCCTAATCTTATGAAACTTAATTCCTACTGATGATGATGTGTGGCAGTCATTGAACAAAACCAGCACGAGTGAACAAGCTACTGCTTTAGCAGTTCCTGGAGCACGGAGCTGTAGCAAAAATTCAGCGCCCATTTCGGAGTGTGCATTCAACGGACTGAATTGAAGAGCAGTGTTCTACCTGGAGTTTCTAAATATTCAATGAAGAATATCCTAGAGAAGATTCCGGTGTCCAAGTAAAGATTTGTTTATGGCAGATTTGATTTTCGTAATCAAATCTAATCTCCAACAAACTAGGAAATAATGTTCTTTTAAGGAACTTTATTTCCTTAAAGGAGCATTATTTAAAGGAGGCTGAGCAGAGCGTCCAGGGCATCGAAGTGAAGAGTGCAAACACCAGAGCGTACACATAATATTACGAAGAGTGATTGCGAGTGAGCCGTGCTTCGATCATCAGCACGAGCAGAGTGTGAGTGTAGAGCTGAGGTGATTAAAGCGAAGAGTGATCAAGACTTGTAGAGTTTGATCAGTACCTGATCTGTGAAGCTAATTCAGAGCAACTGTTGCTTGTTGGTTGATCAAGGGAAGGCCGCTGAGCAATTGTCGAGTGGAGGTACTCACACAATTGGTTGAAGCCTGTGACTCGCTAGTGATAGGAGCTCACTGAGCGAGGAGGAGCATTCCAGAGTGTGCAGCACTCGTGGAGAGGTTCGATCGGCTCAGCAGAAGGCTTGGAGCGACGCGGACAGATTCTGCACCAGCTGAGTGCTACAGTAGGTGCTACAGCAGACCTGCAGAGACTGCGTGTTAATTAGAATAGGCTGGGATTTGTTGAGTCAGTAGCTAATCTAGATTAATACCAGTGTAGGTAGTTGTGACACAAGTCAGAGCCTGTTCTGATTGTGGTCGGAGTCCTAGCTAAGGTTGAGTAGCATAGGTTGTGTGTTGACGAACCGTGTTGTACGAGAGAACCTTGAGCTTAGTGGATTAAAGGACTGAGTTCAGTCCTTCCCAGAGGTAGGCACTTGGCCGAACTGGGTGAACAAACCATTGTCCCTTGCTGCACCAGATTTGTGCGTTCAAGAGTGTGCTGTAGCAACTGCTTGTACACAAATCTGCATATCAGAGACGCTGCGGAAATTTCACCTACATGTTTATTCTTTCATGATACACAAGATTTTTGCTCAAATGAATGGCAGATTGGCTATCAGAAAATATTGCAGCATTCTTAGATATCAAACAAGCTTCCTTTAAAAGACCTTGTAACCATACAGCCTCTTTACATGCATCATTTATCGCAATATACTCAAATTCTGTAGTAGATAATGTAGAAATCTTATTTTTTGATGTGATTGTATACAATAGTACATGATATATATACAAGTTTTGGAGCAATATAGATCCACAAAATCTGCCTGTAATAATGCCAGTTCTTCAATGGTGATTTTTGTTTAATTGAGCTTGATATTCTGCAAGTCATGGCCTTGATTGTGGCTGTGATTGAATATTCTTAATACCCCCTTCAAACTAGAGGGCCTTGGGCTTCCGATGGCTACTTTTTCTCGGACAAAGTGATAGTCCAACTCAATATGTTTTGTGCGAGCATGGAAGACCGGATTGGATGCCATGTAAGTGGTGCTCAAGTTATCACAATATAAAAGGATGGGGTGATGAATATTTGCTCCAAGTTATGACAGTAAGAAAGTTAACCAAGTTGTTCCAGCGCAAGCATGAGCAAGAGCTCGGTATTCTGATTCAACGCTGGACCGGGCAACTGTTGGTTGCTTTTTGGAGCACCAAGATACTAAGTTGAGCACCAATACCAAATTCGAACGTTTAGAAGGTCAAACAAGCAGTCAAAGTCAGAACCACCTTGCTGAGCGAACAGTAGCATCAGAATAAGCAACTAGAGTGACTAGTTGATGTTGAGGTTTGAAGGAAAGTCCATGGTCAATAGTGCCCTTGATGTATGGTAAGATCCGTTTGGCAGCAACTAAATGAGGAATGCGCGGTTGACTCATGAACTGAGAAATGTGATTAACTGCATAAGCTATATTTGGTCTAGTAATAGTGAGATACTGTAAAGACCAACTATTTCACAGAATAATGTAGGATTTTCCAAAATGGTGCCATCATCGGAGTGCGAATCGGTTGGCTATGCAGAAGTCCATATTTTTCTAATAGACCATGAGCATACTTAAATTGATGTGGAGTCCATCAACATGGGAGAACACCTAAGGCCAGGGAAGTAGTGAAGAGGGCCCAAATTTTTAATATCAAATCCATGACTCAAGTGAGCAATAAATCGAGTAAGAAGAGCTTCACTGTTTGATTTGCCACAATATCATCAACGTATAATAAGAAGAAGATTGAATTACCATCTTCTCGGTATATAAATAAGGATGAATCAGCCTTGCTAAGATGGAAGCCGTAGGCAAATAAGAAGTGACTCATGTGTTGGAACCATGCTCGAGGCGCCTGTTGAGACCATATAAGGATTTAAGCAGCTTGCAGACATGAGTAGGGCCAGATGGATAAATGAAACCCGACAGTTGAGTCATATAGACATCTTCTTGTAAATAACCGTGTAAGAAAGCATTTTTCACATCTAGTTGGCGACGAGGCCAATTTCTAGAAACAACAAGACATAATACAGTGCGAATAGTGGTAGGTCGAATCACGGGGCTGTAGGTCTCACCATAGTCAATACCGTATTGCTGATGAAATCCTTTGGAAACTAATCTCGCCTTACACCATTCCACAGAACCGTTTGAATGCCGTTTGATTTTGTAAACTCATTTACAACCCACAACATGTTGTGTTGGCGAAGGAGGAACAAGTACCCAAGTTTGATTTTTGAGTCAATAGTTTCCTCAGCCATATCTTGTCGCCATTGAGGATCTTTTGAAGCCTGAGAGAAGCAGGTGGGTTTAATGGAAACCAACGCCTTCGGAATTGGGTAGGGAACAGTTCCATCCGTGCGGTTTCATTTCTAAATAATGCCTTGCTGAAGACGAGTGTGAGCACAAACAGGTGGAGACGATTTTAATTGAGATAAGACTTCAGGAGATGATGTGAGAGCAGGCATGACAACATGATCAGTTGTAGTGGAGCAATGACGGTGATATGTTATAAGTGGCTGAGGGGACAGTGACGGAAGAGAAGGTTGTTGTGGTGCTGGTGTGGTGGTTGCGTTATTGGTAGGTGATGTGAAAGTGTGAATATGTCATTGGGAGCAGGTGAATGAGGAGAATTGTTTGGTGGATTATGGTTTTGTGTAGGGGAAACAGATGGTTGGAGGGTGTCGATTGAGGAAGAGGTGTGTGAATTGGGGCATGATGGTGGTGGGATTTGGAGGGAGGCTTGCTGGTCAACAGAGGGTTTAGAATTTGGCAGGAGACGCAACTCAAATTCTGCATATGGGTTCTCAGAAGATGCCTGCGATTTCTTGTAGGAAAAATTAGCTTCATCAAATAAAACATGACGAGAAATGATGACTTGACCGATTTTAGGATGAAGGCACCGATAACCTTTGTGATGTGGGGAGTACCCAATTAAAACACATTGGACACTTTGGCTTGATAGCTTATTTGAGGGTTTAGACTCAATGTGAGGGAAGCATGAACAACCAAAGACGCGAAGTGAAGAATATGAAGGAAAGTGGCCATACAAAATCTTGTGTGGCGTGTTCCAAGATAGAGTAGATGTAGGAAGAAGGTCGATGAGATACACGGAGGTAGAGATAGCTTCGATCCAGAGAGTAGTAGGAACACTGGACGTAAGAAGAAGAGTACGGGCCATAGAAGCAATATGACGATGTTTATGTTCCGCAAGCCCATTTTGTGCAGGTGTATATGGGCATGAGAATCGCTGTAGGATACCAAGTGAAGCACAATAATTTGTAAAATCTTTATTAACATATTATGTGCCATTCTCACTCTGAAAAAATTTGATAGAGCCATTAAAAATATTTTAATCTTGGCTACAAAATTTTTGAAGTGAACACAAACCTCATTTTTCCGTCTCATTGGATATAGCCATGTGTAGTGAGAGCATTCGTCAGTAAAAAGAACATAATAAAGAAAGCCGCTAGGAGATGTGGCCTGGACATCCACACATCACTATGAAGAATTTTAAATAACGAGGAAGAAAATATATGATTGGAAGGGAAAGGCAGTTTATGAAATTTGCTCAAAGCACAAACATCACAAAATGAGTTAAAAGAAACCTTTGAACCAAGATTGGATCCGAGACGAGAAAGAACATATGTGGAAGGATGGCCGAGTAGGTTGTGCCAAATGGAAGAATGAATTGTGACGAGTGCTTGTGGGACTGTAGAATCTGAATGAAAAGATAAAGGATATAAGTCATCCTTACATGGGCCCTGAAACAACAACCGACCGGTGAGTATCAATATATTTGATAGAAAGTAGGAGCAAAAAGAAAGAACACAAGATTGTCTTTTGTGAACCGGGCCACGGAAAGCAGATTTTTACGAAGAGATTGAATACGAAATACGTTATAAAGGTTGAATTTAGATGATCCCAATGACAAAAGAAGATTACCGGTGAGAGAAATGGTAAAGAATCACCATTTCCTATGAAAACATTGTGTGGTCCAGTGTGCGGTTGAGAGTCTGGGATGGATGAGGATATCATGTGATGTGTTGCTACGGTATCAGACCATGGAGAATATGAGGGTTGCTGGCCAGAATACAGAAGGCAAAATTCTGATGTCGACCGTGGCCATTATATCTACCTTGAGAGCGGCCGCATTGATTTCGCTGATTAGGTACATTACGAGCAATCTCACGGGAATGTGAATCACGACGATCAGAGTCATGACCCTGAGTGAGTAGGGTGGTAACCACAGGGGAAGATGAAATTGGTTCAGATCGTTGGGCATTGAATGCTAAGATGCAGACACGTATATAGGAGAAATTGGGAAGAGATGCCCCTGAGTCAAGGTTGTCCGAAGCATTAGATAACTAGATCCGAGGCCATGAAGGGTAGATAACCATAGCAGAGCCCTTCCCAGCACCAGCAAACTGATCTTCGGCGCACCATTAAAGCGCCCAATGATGGCATAGGCGACCAGGCGCCACAAGTACAACGGTTAAGTAAGGGTCGATCTCCACAGGGAGCAAGCAGTTCAGTTTTAGCCAGTAACCTACACTTATGAAATTGGGGGGTGAGTGATTGGTTTGCGCGATGCGCGAGTAAACAGTCGTAAACGCAGGAATTGCACTAGACGTGCGCAGGCAGTAGAGATTAAATACTATGACTATGAGAAGTATCGGTACAGACAATCCTCTATGAGTGTATTCCTTATCATCGACTCTAAATGTCTATAGTTTGGTTTGCTAATGTTAGTGTCCGATCAAGGCTTCGTAACATGTGCGCATGTTCCGATCAAAGTTCATGTGCTATTAATTCTTACACTAGACTAAACAACTACGAATCCGATCAAGGTAGTAATTGCCTATCCTAGCGCGTTACTCCTAGTTGGCACCGTCAGGCTGTTCAACTAGTTTAACAAACAACAACAAGCAACAAGAGTAAGATTGCGGTTCAAGGCTTCTCCTACTCATGTAACAAGCTGCCAGCAATGTGCACAGAATTAATATAAGCAAGCAAGCTATGCATTAGGCGCAAGTCTCAAGGGAGATACTCATAGATTCATGCCCAACCGATACTAAGCGTTTAGCTAGACATGCTAGTGATAAACATCACAGAAACAGTAAATAACAACTAGAGTGTCCAAGAAAACAATAGCAAACAGTGCGTGCAGGTTGCTTTCTTGGCTGGCGCGGTCGGCTAGCGCAGATCCTCTCAACAAGCTCGTGTGTTTTCCAGTCCTGCTGCGCAGTGCCTCCTGGGTGTACGAATTGTGAATCCTAAACAATCGTCTCTCAACCCTAGCCTCCTTCTCTTCTTTATATACTGCTCAGAGGCTCATCCTTGGCAACTTCCAAATCTGGTCGTGTCAGGATTTGGAAACACCACCATCTGCGCCTGGCGCATGGCATCTGCTTAGCGCAATCGGTTAGCGCACCGTGGTCGACTCTGCCAATTCTTCTGTTTACGCCGCTAGCTCCGCAGGCTGTGTGATGCGCGTCCTAAACGCTGCCTGTTAGCGCGTATCCGACTTAGGCCCTTGTTTTGCCCTGAAATACAAAAACACTAGAAACCAGTAATCTTGTACACAAAATAATGCAAACAAGCACAGGGTTATGATCTAAATAATGTGTATAAATAGGCTCTATCAACCATTGCCTAGGAGATTTCTTAAGACCACACAAGGATTTTTTTCAACAGACAGACATGATCAATAAGTTTAGAATCAACAAAATCCTCAGGCTGGCGCATATAAATTTCCTCCTCAAGTTCACCATGAAGAAATGCAGTTTTTACATCTAACTGCTCAAGTTCCAGATCATAACTAGCAACAAAAGCAAGTTGAAATTTCGCAGCGCCTCTGAGTTGCAGATTGTGTACAAGCAGTTGCTATAGCAGACTCTTGTACACTCGGATCTTGTGCAGTAAGATGAAACAATGAACAACGATTTGTTCACCCAGTTCGGCCAACTGCCTACATCTGGGGAGGACTGTACTCCAGTCCTCAATCTACTATTCTCAAAGGTCTCTCGTACAACATGGTTTGACTCAACGCAACCTATGCTACTCAACCTTAGCTAGTCAATCACACAATCAGAACAGGCTCTGACTTGTGTCTTACACACCTACACACTCGAATTAATTCAGAATAGCTACTCCTCTGATCTCACAGACTCAGCCTATTCTAATTAGTACAACGTGACCGTATGCTTGCTATAGCACCTGCTGTAGCACACAGCCGGTGCACGTTTTGTCCGCGTCGCTCCAAAGCCTTCCGCTGAGCCAATCGAACTCTTCCACGAGCGCTGCACACTCTGAAACGCTCCCCCTCACTCAGTGACCTCTTGTCACTAGCGAGTCCTAGCCTCCTGCCAATTATCCGAGTACCTCCACTCGACAATTCCTCTGCGGCCTTCCTTGATCAGCCAACAAGCAAGTCCTGCTCTGAATTGGCCTTCTCCGATCAAGCTTTCATCAAACTCTACAAGTATTCGATCAGCCTCTACACTTAACCACTCAACTCTGCTCTCACGCTCTGCTCACGGTGGTGATCCAATCTCTCCGCTTTAGCACTCTTAATATAACTCTCTGCATATTGCTCGATCCTTGTGCTTGGATTCTGTCTTTGATGGATACTTTGCTGCTCTGCCCAACCTCCTTTAAATAGGAACTCCATGCTCCATCAATATCAAATTTAGGAAGCCTTCCAAAAACCTCTCCTAGATTCTTCCAAGTTTGTTGAGATTTGATTTCTTAAAAACCAACTTTAGAAATCTTATCTTTACCTTGGGCTTGCTGAGTTGTTTATTGTTGCTGGGATTTCCTAAGTCCATTAGGAAACCTTCCAAAACTCCATGCTCCATTAATATCAAATTTAGGAAGATTCCTTAAAGATCTCAACAAGATCTTATCTCCTTATTCGTAGGAGATTAGATTTGTTTGGAGAAACAAATCTTTCCACAATCAAATCTTCTCCTGGATACAGGAATCTCCACTGGGATATTCTCTCTGAATATTTAGAAGCTCCTCCAAGATCTCAACAAGATCATATCTGGGCAGATTGTTCTTTGCGCCAATCCTGCTGCTACAGCTCCTACTGTAGCAACTGCTTGTTCACTGAGCTTGTTCACGCTGGCTGGATTTGCACAAGCTGCTGTCTTCACACGGGCAGCTGCATCATCTTTCTCCCTATCTTCACGATACTCTACCAATCCTGTTATGATGATGGCAGCAACCCTCCGTACGTTCTTTGGGCTACTCCAAGTTAATCGGCATGCTATTGACTCTGGAAATTGCATTTAGAAAGCTTCCGTTGCTCTTCTCTTCAATTCTGGGCAGCTTGTACTTCATACAGAAATTTGCTATTTAGGATGCTCTAGCTCTCTGCTACACATGTTTCTGTAGCAATGCCTTGTGCAATCTGTTTGGTCATTCTGTCAGCTACTGTCTTCACACGTTTGTTGTAGCAGACTCTTATGCACCTTGTAGGAGTTTATCAATGATGTCACATACCTTAACACAAGCATTATTCTTATGGTCTTAAACTTGACTACATGAGAGAAGATCTCCTTGTAATCAATGCCTTCTTTCTGAGTGTAACCCTTAGCTACAAGCCTAGCCTTGTACCTTGGAGGGTCTTGCTCAGTTAGGCCTTCCTTTATTTTATATAACCATTTACATTCTACAAGCGTAGGGCTTTTGGGCTTTTGAACTAATATCCAGGTATTATTTACCTTATGGGAATTCATCTAATACTCCATACCCTCTACCCGCTTAGTTTTATCCCTGGAACTTATAGCTTGATAATAATTTTCTGGCTTGATAATAATTTCATGAGCAGCCACTAAGGCAGTGAAGACAAGGTAAGCATTTGACAAACTAGGTTGGTTTGGGTACTTAGGATTAGGTTTAGATATTATTTTAACTCTATACCTTACCAATTGATAGTTTTCTAACCGCTCAGTTTGGAAAGGCTCCAAATGTTAAGTTTGACTGCCATGATCTTGATCTTCATCAGGATCCATGGCATGATCATCATGATTCCCTCAGGCTGACCTTGATCAGGTGGAATTTCCTCCACCTGAATCTCCTCACTATGGTTATCTCCATCTCTCACAGGCTCCACCTCAATTGAGGTACTCACAGTGTCACCTAATGAGGAACTGGGCTAAGAATCAATTTTGTAATTTGCCTGTGCTGTTGATCACGAGCTACAACATTTGAAGATACAGCTTATGTTGTAGCACTCTTTGTCTCTTCCTGCGAAAATTATTCTACTGAAGAATAAGAAAGACACAGTCAGTTTGTTCACCCAGTTCCGCAACTTGCCTACGTCTGGGGAGGATCACCCTCCGATCCTCAAGACTTTACTATTCGTGGTTCAAAGTACAAAGGACTCAACACTTCTACTTCTCCCCTACTCGAAATCTTCCGCTCAGTTTAACTCCTTAGACTAGCTAGTTGTCTAATCACACAGACTCTCTTCGCGCTACTTACACACTTCCAGTAACAAATAGCTACGGACCTGACTCACAGACATAGCCTATTCTATTACAATGTGTGGTACACGGACTGCTTCAGTACACTCTCTATCAGAGTTGATGTATCTTCTGTCAACAACTATTTTAGCTTCTATGCTAAGTAGTCGGACACTCTGAATTCTGCAAACTCAGTCTCTGCTCCCCCTCAATCAATGATACACTATCACTATTGGGTAGCAACACTTCTCTGCACACTACACCATGAACTCTGCCTTCTCTAATCCGTGTTTTGAAGATATATCTCTCTCAATGTGCGCTCTCTATCTTTGCTCTCTCTATTCCGTCTCTCTTAGTAGCTGCATCCAGCCTACCTTTTGAAGCTCTTCATATCACTAGGGACGAAAACCTCATTGCCATCATTATCAGAATCTTCTCCTAGATTATAGCAAGGTTATTGAAGATTCTGTTGCCTAATTTGAACTCTCAGATATTTATCTTTTTTCGTCCTTGTGGTGTCGTTTGCTTGACACTAGATGACGTTTGCACGACACCCTGAACTTCCGCAATGCCTGTCGCAACTTGCTGGAGCCTCTTCGTGCACCATCAAGACGATCGGGTATTCTACTCTAGCTCTGGGACATCACGGAGTGCTGAAGTAGACTCTGTTGCTTGGTTGCTGTATCTCACCCATTCTTCAAATTGTGCTCCAAATTCAAATCTTTAGGGATTGCTGAAGCAGAATCTTCATACAGTTTTGTCAAGGTATGCCATACCTCAATAAATTTTATTAGTCTTGTATGGAAAAGTTTTCTCATTAAATACCACATCCCTACTGATTATAATTTTTAAACCAGGTAAATCTCTGTCCCAAAGTCTGTAACCCTTTACCCCAGGTTGATACCGTAAGAATATACATCTAATGGACCTTGGGTAATTTCCCGTCTCTTAGATGAGCATAGGCTGAGCAACCAAATATCCTAAGGTGGGATAGGTTTGGTTTCTTACCAGTTCATTTCTCTAAAGGGCATCTAAAGTCAAGGTTCCTATTGGGATTTCTATTAATCAAATAGGTGGCTGTGGATAACGCCTCTCCCTAGGAGGCCTTAAGCAAACCTAAGGTGAAGAGCAAAGCTCTTGCCTTTTCTAACAAAGTTGTATTCATCCTCTCAACAACTTTATTTTGCCGAGGGGTGAATATTATAGTCTTATGCCTAAGGATACCACAATCAGCACAAAAATTATCAAAATCAACATTACAAAATTTCAAGCCATCATCAGTCTTAAACTATCTTCTAACAGTTTCCGATCCTTAAATTTATCAAAAGCCTCATCCTTAGTCATAAGCAGAAATGTCCATACCATGCGAGAATAATCATCAACAATACTCAAGAAATATTTCCCACCCCATGTGATTCATAATTTTCTGGCCCTCATAAATCAGCATGCACATACCCAAGCATAGTCTTATAAATATGCTTTCCAGGTGAAAAAGTCAACCTATGTTGCTTGGCTAATTAACTATCTCGCCAGAATCTTAGCAGTAACATTACATCATGCACCGTTCAAAACATAAAAGCCAGATATTGTTGAACCAGACATGAGAAGCTTCTTATTCTTATAAACATTCCTAGATCCATTCTCAGCAATACAGACACAACCAGCATCATCTAAAGCACCAAGAGAAATTAGATTTCTCTTCAAACTAGGAATATACCTGACCTTGGTCAAGGTGATAAGCTTCTTGTCACATAATCTCAGATTAACTGAGCCTATTCCTAAGACAGAACAGACATTGTCATTTCCCATAAACACTTTCTCATTATTAACATCCGACAAGTCAGGAAACCATGCCCTTTTTGGGCTCATGTGATAACGAACAGCCATGGTCAAGCATCCATTGATCAGAGACATACATATCGGATACAAAAAGCACCACAAAAATCTCACTGGTAGCTAAATTATTTTCGTTATTAGCTTCTTTACTCTTGCTTTACCATTTAAAACAATTTATCTTAAGGTGACCAGTTTTTCCACAAAAATAACATTTCCTGGTTTCTTTTTGTCCTTTATTATCCTTGCGTTGGTCATCTTTACTCTTAGTTGGATTATTGTTATTACTAGAGGATTTGTTTTTGTTGTTTTGGTTTTATTTTTCACAAACAGGCCAGAATTATTTTTATTCCTCTGGTTTTTGAACTCAATTTCCTTAGTCCTGATGGCAGTACACTATATTGAAAATCATTTCTAACAGGCTGATAAGAGTCAGGCATTGTATTCATCAAAATCATGACAAATTATCATTTAAGGCATGCTTAGTATCAACCAATTGCAATGTCATTTTCAGAAAATCATCTAGATTGGCATCTACACTCTTGGTACTATCCATTCTAAAAGCAAAAGCATCAGCCTTAAGATATGCTAAATTTGGAGCTTGCTGATTAGAAAATAGGGAGACTAACCTTTTCCACACACCAAGTGCGGATTTCTCAGTACTCATTTTCCTTAGCATTTGATCAGTCAGGTTCAGGAGCAACAAGTTGTAGGTCTCCTCCATTATTTCCTCCTTTCTTTTCATTTGTTCCTCTGACCACTTATCCTCCTTTTCCTCCAGAGTCATCAGCACCTTATGGTGGGACAGAAGAGCTCTTATCTTAAATATTTCACAAGGAAATCAGTGTAGAGAATAGTTCCTTTAATAACCAAATAGCCAAGAATTTAATCCTCGGCTGATGCACTATAAGGCCTGGAAAGAACTAGCCGGAACCGCTGATAGCTGTAACAGTATACAATAGAACAAGCCTTACAACTTATCACTCTCCGTCGCTCCAAACCTCACTCACAAATCAAACACTGCTCTATCTGTTACAACCAGCCAAAACCAGGGCTGAATATTGAACAATACAGAGCAGAAACCCTCAAGAAACATAGAGGATTGTGAGCAAGAGTGAGACGTTCTTCGATCAAAGCTTGTAGAAGAAAAAACTCTAGATCTGAAATGTCCCGAAGAAGAGAGTTCTTTCACTTCTCTCCAACAAAGTCTTTTATACATCTTCTTCAATTAAATCCCAACCACTCATCTTGGATCCCTTCAATGATCAGATCTCCACCGGCTGGTTGCCGAGCTGAACTTTTAAAGTCCATGAATCCCACACCTTCCTTATTTTGTTGACGCATGATCGGTCGGATTCTCGACCGATTCTCAAGTGCGTTTACTAATTGTTTTCGTTCATTTTTGGACTATTATTGATGCACTCTTTCTTTCTTATTTCAGGACTACACATCTCAGGCGCTGTGAAGAGCAAAGTTAGAAGCTAATGCGTGCAAAAGCGCCGAAAAATATGTCAAATTTCCCCAAGCCCATATTGCCCGTACCACCCGTATCCATACGGGCGCTACGGTTGACACGGTTGTATTAACCGTATTGATACGACCGATACGGACAGCTCAGCTCATTCTCATAGAATTTGAAGGGATGAAAAGAAAAGAAAGGGAGAGGGGAACGAGGAAGGGGGGAGGAGGACGAACCAGAGAAGGGAAGAAGTAAGAAAAGAGGTTTTCGATCCTTACTTTACTTTAGTACAAGGTTGTAATCGTTTGTTTTCATTAGAGAATTGGACTCATAACTCGATATTTATCAATGAAAACAGTGAAAACATTTTCTATATATCGTGAGTAATCTACTTCGTTCCAAGGTTTGATGCATCTTGTCTAGTGTGTTCAAAAGTATTGTGATGATGTTCTAAATGAAAGTTTAGATGGATGATTGATGGGTTACGGTTTGCTCAAGTATGTTAAGTTATGCAAGCTAGATGTTTTAAAGAATGCGAGCATGAAATCCATTTTAATTTAAGTACGTTATTGAGAGATACATACTTAGGAAAGACGAGAGTAAAACCGACTTTGATCTGATGATGCTAGTGTGGCAGTGTTTGACAAAACCAGCATAAGTGAACAAGGAGCTGCTACAGCTCAGATAAACAAGCAAGCCAAGCAGAAGTGAACTAGCAGCAGCTGCAGCAGGGGATGCTACAGCAGGAGCTTGTTCAACAGGCTGTTTCAACTGTCCAAGAAGTAGCAGCTGCCTGGGCTTTTTAGGAAGGGCTGGAAACCTTACGCAGAGCATCTGAAGAATTTCTAAATTACTGAAGAGTATATTCCAGCACGGTTTACTAGTCAGTGAAGGAGATTTGCATTGGAGATATTGATCAAATCTAATCTCCTAGATTTTAGGAGATAATTGATCTTGTGGGTCAATTGCCTAAACCTGGAAATTGCTTAAAGTGGTGCGGCTATTTAAGCAGAAGGTGTTCAGGGCTGAAGAGGCTGATCGAAGCTGAGGGATACACGAGTGCATACACGAATTTCAGAGAGAGCAATCTTTGGTGTGCGACGGGAGTTCTTCGATCATCACCCGTGAGCAGAGCGTTGAGCGCAGAGCTGTGGTGAGTATTGCAGAAGAGAATCAGGACTTGCAGAGTCTAATTTGTGCTTGATCTGGAAGCCAATTCAGAGCTGGGGAGCTTGTTGGTTGATCAAGGGCAGCCGCGGAAGAACTGACGGGTGGAAGGCTCGGTCGAGTGTCGTGCGGCAGTACTCACTAGTGGCAGGTGGTCACTGAGTGAGGGGGAGTTGTCCAGAGTGTGCAGCGCTCTTGGAGAGGTTCGATCGGCTCGGCAGAAGGCCTTGGAGCGACGCGGACATTGTGCTTCAGCTGTGTGTTACAGCTGTTGCTGCAGCAACCCTGCTGAGTAGTGTAATTTAGAATAGGCTGAGTTCTTTGAGAGGATTGTAGCTATTCTAGATTGACATATTGTAGAGGGTGTGCAGACACAAATCAGAGCTTGTTCTGATTTTGTTGAGTGGTCCACACGAGGTTGAGTAGCATAGGTTGCGTGAGTTGTAACCGTGTGTACTTGGAACCTTTGGTTGAGTGGATTGAGGACTGGAGAATTGTTCTCCCCAGACGTAGGCAGATTGGCCGAACTGGGTGAACAAACCTGTGCCTTATTCATTGCTTGTTGTGACAATATTTAAGTGAACAAGAGTGTGCTGCAGCAACTGCTTGTTCACGAAATCTGTTGAACTAGGACACTGTGAAATTTTAATTGGTATCAGAGCAGGAACTCGACACACAGAGTTAAAAGATCCTACAGTGTCTCTGAAGAAGCCAAGACAATGAAGGAAGGACAGAGCACAAGCAGACCTCCATTATTGGAAGAGAGCAATTATGGATATTGGAAAGCTAGAATGAGAGCCTTTTTCAGGGCTATTGACGAGAAGACATGGAGAGCTGTTGTGGTTCAGTGGTCTCCCCCAATCACCATGGATGAGCAAGGAGTGACAAGAATAAAACCTGAAGAGCAATGGACTGCTGAAGAAAGTGCTGCAGCAACTGGTAATTCAAAGGCTCTGAATGCAATTTTTGCTGCAGTTGATGCTAACAATTTCAGGTTGATCTCAAAATGTGACATGGCCAAGCAAGCATGGGAGATTCTGCAAACTGCGCATGAAGGAACTGACAGAGTGAAGCTGTCAAGACTCCAGATAATCGCCACACAATTTGAGAATCTGAGAATGCTGGATGAAGAAACAGTCACTGAGTTTAATGCTAAACTCTGTGATCTTGCAAATGAAGCTCATGCCCTTGGTGAACCCATCCTTGAAGAAAAGCTTATCAGAAAGGTTCTCAGATCATTGCCCACAAAATTTGACATGAAAGTGACAGCCATTGAAGAAGCTCAAAATGTCAGATTCATGAAGTTGGAAGAGCTGATGGGGTCTCTCAAACAATTTGAGATGAAGCTGGTTCAAGGAGACACCCCTCCTAAGGATAAGAATGTTGGACTGAAAGCTGAAGCAGAAACCAAGCAGACAATTCCAGATGATCAGATGAGCATGCTTGTTAAGAACCTTGGGAAGTTTCTGAAAAACATGGAATCCAGAACTGAGAGAAGCTCTTCTTCGCGAAGACAATTCAGAAGGGGCGGTGAAAGTAAAAGGAAAGGAAAGGAACCGGCTCAGAGTGAAGACGGAAAGAAAGAAATGAAGAAGGGAGTCCAATGCTGGAATTGTGCAGGCTACGGTCATCGACAAATCAACTGCACCAGCAAACGGATGAAAAAGAGAGCTCTCTCTGCTAGTGGAAGTGGAGATGAGAAAGAGCTAAGTGAAGATGAATGCAACATGGCCAGATACAGGTCTGCAAGAAGAGGCATAAAAACACAAAAACGATTGAACCAGGACTTGCTACAGCAATCTCTATATCACCGTAACAAGAGAGCTTTAAAGTATAAAAAATGTTACAGCTGTGGTCGTAAAGGTCATATTTAAAGAAACTGTTTCTTAGCTCGTGCCAGAATAGCATCACCCAGGGAATCTGTCAGGCAAAATCATGCGCAGACTCAGCTCCTCGCTCTTGTCAGCACAGCTAGCACCTCGGACAAGATAAGCTGGTACTTTGATAGTGGTTGTTTAGGTCATATGACAGGAGAAAGATCCTTTCTGAAAAACATTACTCCCTGTTTGGAACAACGTGTGAAGTTTGGTAATGGTCTGAAAGGAAGAGTTCTGGGAAGAGGAACTTTGGCTGTGGAAGGAATGCCAAGTCTGAGCAATGTTCTTCTAGTGGAAGGGTTAAAGGCTAATCTCATTAGCATCAGCCAGCTGTGTGATGGGACTAAACAGGTAAAGTTTACGAAAGACTCATGCAAAGTCCTCGATAAATCTGGAAAGTGTATAATGGAAGGAGCCAGATCAAAGAGCAATTGTTATCTTCTCAATGTGAGTCCAAACTCACGGGATTCAGAAATGTATGCTGACAAAGGCCGAGGAAATGACTTTATGGCACAAAAGGATGGGACATGTTAACCTGAGAACTCTGAAGAGAATTGCCACAGAAGGTCTAGTCCGAGGAATACCACTGCTAAAAGGAGAGACAGACTCCATCTGTGGAGACTGTCAGATTAGGAAACAGAAGAAGGCCTCACATCCAAGAGTCAAAGATATTGGTACCACCAGGCCTCTACAGCTGATTCACATGGATCTGATGAGACCAATGGAAGTCGAGAGCCTAGGCAAGAAAAGGTATGCATTTGTCTGTGTTGATGACTATTCCAGATTCACATGGATTGATTTTATCAGAGAAAAAATCAGATACTGTAAGTGTCATTGTGTCACTGGTGTCTCGGTTAGAGCAAGAGAAGAATCTCAGAATCAGCAGCATTCGCAGTGATCATGGCAGAGAATTTGAGGGGTATAACACATCAGTACTCCTCTCCCATTACCCCTCAGCATAATGGTGTGGTGGAACGGAAGAACCGAACAATCCAAGAAATGGCCAGAGTGATGATCCATGCTAAGAGGATTCCTCTGAAATTCTGGGCAGAGGCCATGAATACCGCATGCTACATCATCAATAGAGTCACCTTGCGAAGAGGAACCCAGCAGACCTGCTATGAGCTCTGGAATTAGAAAAAACCCACGGTTAAATACTTTCATATCTTTGGAAGTGACTGTTTCATTCTGAGAGACCGGGAATATAGAAAGAAACTCGACCCTAAGAGTGATCTTGGATTGTTCTTGGGATATTCAACAAACAGCAGGGCCTATCGAGTTTTCAACCAGCGAACAGAGACCGTCATGGAGTCCATAAATGTTGTTGTCAATGATGCAGAAGAAGCCTCTGATCTTGAAGAAGTGCCTGATAGATATACCAGAAGTGAACAAGCTGCGGCTCCAGAAGATGCTACAGCAAGTGCTGAAGCAGAAATTTCAGATGATCAATTGGAAAGCTTGTCTGATGATCTTCACACTGAGGCTCCTGATCCACCTTCAAGGCAGCCCCCAAAGAAGATTCAGAAGAATCATCCCTTGACAAATGTGATTGGGGATCCCTCAGACAGAAGAAGAACCAGAAGTCATGCCTTTCTCAATACATGTTTCATGTCCAGCATTGAACCAAAGAATTTCAAGGAGGCCATGAGCGATGAATTCTGGATAATGGCTATGCAGGAGGAATTGGCAGAGTTTGAAAGACATGATGTTTGGGATCTGGTAGACAGACCGAATGGGGTAAACATTATAGGCACAAAATGGGTGTTCAAAAACAAAACTGATGAAAAGGGCAACATTACACGAAATAAAGCCAGACTGGTTGCCCAGGGATATTCTCAGATTAAAGGTCTAGACTTTGATGAAACATTTGCTCCAGTGGCTCGCCTGGAGGCCATCAGACTTCTTCTAGCAATGTCTTGCTTTCTGGGGTTCAAATTATATCAAATGGATGTTAAAAGTGCGTTCTTGAATGGAGATCTCTCTGAAGAAGTTTATGTCTCTCAACCAAAAGGTTTTGAAGGTCCTCATCATCCAGAACATGTGTATAAATTGAAGAAAGCTTTATATGGACTAAAACAGGCTCCTCGGGCATGGTATGAACGGTTGACAGTATTCCTGGAAAAACATGGCTACAACCGAGGGGGAGTTGACAAAACCTTGTTTGTCAAAAGAACTCAGTCAGATGTGATCATTGCTCAAATATATGTGGATGCTATTGTCTTTGGATCAAAGTCCCAGCACCTGGTGAAGCAGTTTGTGAATCACATGCAGCAAGAATTTCAAATGAGCATGGTAGGAGAACTTTCATACTTTCTTGGTTTGGAGATTACTCAGAAAAAGGATGGTATCTTTATTGCTCAAAGTAAATACAGCAAGTCCCTTGTGAAGAAATTCTAGCTAGATTCAGCAAGTCACAAGCGAACCCCTGCTGCCACTCATGTGAAAGCCATCAAAGATGAGCACGGTATGGAAGTGAGTCAGACTGTCTACAGAAGCATGATTGGGAGCTTGCTTTACCTAACTACCAGCCGCCCTGACATTTCCTATGCAGTAGGAGTCTGTGCCAGATTTCAAGCTTGTCCCAGAGACAGTCATTTGCAGTTGGTCAAGCGCATCATTCGGTATGTCGGAGGAACTGTGGACTATGGCTTATGGTACACTAGAGACACAAATGCCAATCTGGTCGGATACAGTGATGCAGACTGGGCAGGTTGCTCAGAGGACAGGAAGAGCACTTCGGGAGGATGTTTCTTCTTAGGGAATAACCTGATCTCTTGGTTCAGCAGAAAACAGAATAGCATTTCTCTATCCACTACCGAGGCTGAATACATCGCTGCTGGGAGCTGCTGTGCACAAATGTTGTGGATGAAGCAAATGCTGAGTGAGTATGGGATTGCTCAAGATGAAATGACTCTTTACTGCGACAATATGAGTGCCATCAGCATATCTAAGAATCCGGTCCAGCACAGCAGAACCAAGCACATTGACATTCGTCATCACTTCATCCGTGATCTAGTTGAAAAGAAAGTCATTTCGCTCCGACATGTGGTGTCTACCAAACAACTCGCTGATATCTTCACCAAAGCTCTGGATGCAGCCCGGTTTGAAGACCTGAGAGCCTCTCTAGGGCTCTGTGTGTTGTCTCCATAAGTTCTCCCAGACACACCCCCTCGTCATTTATTCCAAAAAGGGGGAGGAGAAGAGCAGGCTAAGAAGTGGAGGAGAATTCCTCAAGAAAAATCTCTGGTGGGTTTTGTCAAAATGCCAAGGGGGAGATTGATGATGCTAGTGTGGCAGTGTTTGACAAAACCAGCATAAGTGAACAAGGAGCTGCTACAGCTCAGATAAACAAGCAAGCCAAGCAGAAGTGAACTAGCAGCAGCTGCAGCAGGGGATGCTACAGCAGGAGCTTGTTCAACAGGCTATTTCAACTGTCCAAGAAGTAGCAGCTGCCTGGGCTTGTTCGGAAGGGCTGGAAACCTTACGCAGAGCATCTGAAGAATTTCTAAATTACTGAAGAGTATATTCCAGCACGGTTTACTAGTCAATGAAGGAGATTTGCATTGGAGATATTGATCAAATCTAATCTCCTAGATTTTAGGAGATAATTGATCTTGTGGGTCAATTGCCTAAACCTTGAAATTGCTTAAAGTGGTGCGGCTATTTAAGCAGAAGGTGTTCAGGGCTGAAGAGGCTGATCGAAGCTGAGGGATACACGAGTGCATACACGGATTTCAGAGAGAGCAATCTTTGGTGTGCGACGGGAGTTTTCTTCGATCATCACCCGTGAGCAGAGCGTTGAGCGCAGAGCTGTGGTGAGTATTGCAGAAGAGAATCAGGACTTGCAGAGTCTGATTCGTGCTTGATCTGGAAGCCAATTCAGAGCTGGGGAGCTTGTTGGTTGATCAAGGGCAGCCGCGGAAGAACTGACGGGTGGAAGGCTCGGTCGAGTGTCGTGCGGCAGTACTCACTAGTGGCAGGTGGTCACTGAGTGAGGGGGAGTTGTCCAGAGTGTGCAGCGCTCTTGGAGAGGTTCGATCGGCTCGGCAGAAGGCCTTGGAACGACGCGGACATTATGCTTCAGCTGTGTGTTACAGCTGTTGCTGCAGCAACCCTGCTGAGTAGTGTAATTTAGATTAGGCTGAGTTCTTTGAGAGGATTGTAGCTATTCTAGATTGACATATTGTAGAGGGTGTGCAGACATAAATCAGAGCTTGTTCTGATTATGTTGAGTGGTCCACACGAGGTTGAGTAGCATAGGTTGCGTGAGTTGTAACCGTGTGTACTTGGAACCTTTGGTTGAGTGGATTGAGGACTGGAGAATTGTCCTCCCCAGACGTAGGCAGATTGGCCGAACTGGGTGAACAAACCTGTGCCTTGTTCATTGCTTGCTGTGACAATATTTAAGTGAACAAGAGTGTGCTGCAGCAACTGCTTGTTCACGAAATCTGTTGAACTAGG
This sequence comes from Umbilicus rupestris, assembly GCA_963678935.1. Lineage (NCBI taxonomy): Eukaryota > Viridiplantae > Streptophyta > Magnoliopsida > Saxifragales > Crassulaceae > Umbilicus > Umbilicus rupestris. Next base: position 3,537,819 of record OY787617.1, read on the forward strand.
ACACTATGAAATTTCATGATCTTATTGACATACGAAAGTAGCATAAAGAGATAAGCTAGAGGTTAGGTAAGCTTAATCCGAACTCTTTAACTGATCATCATAACGACGGTCTGTGATTAATGGAGGATGTTAGAGCGAATTAACATACTGATAGATTGAGATTCGACTTCCGTAATAGATTGATATTCGAAATTGAGCGAAAGTTAGTTTAGAAGATTGATCTACTCATAACCTCTATGGTCTTCAATCATCCATTCATCTTTGTCAATTTATTGGAAAACACTAGACAAGTGAAATCAACCTTGGAATCTTCTTAAAATTTGGCAATTGAATCTTAGCTTGCTTGTTTTAATTCAAATTATTACAGATAACCAATACACGAATCGAGATAGCTAAACATAAACTAGATTTTACGTAGTGCATAAGCTTAGTTTGCTCCTTGGACGACCCGAAATACTTCGATTTATAAATTATTTTTGACCTGCATTGGGACTTCATAATTCATTGAATTTGGAGTACAAAAATATTATACGTCAAAAGGGCGCCGTTGCCGGGGAGTAACGAGTTAGCTTGTCATTAGATTAAATTTAGCGATTCCTTTAGACTACTCATTTCAAATTTCAGTGTTTTTATTTTCTTTATCCCACTCGTGCGTTCACGGTTGTTTTTGTTTGTGATACATTTCAGGGTTCTCTACTGTTTGGATGCAAACCCGGTCAAAGAGAGGAATCAATAAGAAAAAGAATCCAGATATAAGTCACTCAACTCCTCCTGTAGCAACCAGTAGCAGGAGTAAGTCAAAGAAAACTGTCACGCCTCGGGAAAATAAGACACCAGAAATGGAACAACAGAGAAATAATGCGAATGATCCTCCTCGAGAAGAACTTATTCCAAGGATGCCGGACTTGCCTGATCAAGGTCGATATCAGCGACAAGAGGTACAGGGAGAGCCAAGAGCTATGAGGGATTACACATTCCCCACTATGGCAACCTTGCAATCATCAATTACATACCCAGCATGACTGCCAATAATTATGACATCAAACCGTCGTGCTGGCCTTGGCTTCCAACTCACCTTTCTCGGGACTTCCGAATGAAAACCCAAGCGCCCACCTGAACTCATTTCTTCAGCTACTGAGTACATTCAGAATTAATGGAGTTTCAAGAGATGCAGTTTGTCTTAGAGTTTTCCCATTCTCACTAGCGGGTATGGCTAAGGAATGGTTGTGGAGCCACAATCCCGGGACTTTCAGTACTTGGGATGACTTGACACAGGCGTTCTTGATTCAGTATTTTTCACCAGGGAACACGGCTCAATATAGAACCAACATCAACAACTTTGGGCAAAAGCTGGGTGAGACCTTGTATGAAGCTTGGGAACACTTCAAGGGTTTATTGAGGGCATGCCCACATCATGGTTTGCCCAAGTGTCTTGCCGTTCAATCATTTTATAACGGGTTGGACTATGATGTGCGAGCTACTGTTGATCAAGGAGCTGGAGGATCTCTAATGGATCACACACCGGAGGATGGTGAAAGGATTATTGAGAAGATGTCCAGCAACGCTCACAGATGGACAAGTGAGAGATCCAACCCACGAAAGCATTCCAACACTCAGTCAACCTTTGAGGTGGACGCAAATGACGCTATTGGAGCATTGTCAAGGAAGTTTGATACCTTGATCACTACAATTGGAAACTTCAATGCAAATCAGATCGGTAGTTCTTCTTCAACAAGAGGGTGTGAGATTTGCGCATCATTAGACCATGATTCGACCTATTGTCCACTCACAATGCCCCTAGAGGGTGGAATCAGCAACGAAGATGTTAATTTCATGGGTAGACAGAATGTAGGTGCGTATGGATCAAGCACGAACCCCGCTTATCATCCTAGCAATCGAAATCATCCGAACTTCTCCTACAAAACCCAAGAACCTACCCCTCCTGGGTTTCAACCTAGACAGTACCAAAGCAACTAGAGATTTCAACCAAATCAAGGAAATCAAAATTTTGCTCGGAACAATCAGCAGGGACAAGGGAACTATAGTAGAAGCCAAGGACCGGTGCAATACTCAAGCGACTATCAAAACCAACCCACTCAAGGGCATCAACACCAAGCACAAGCACCGCCTCAAGCTTCTTCGAGTAACTCTAATCCCACCATGGAGGCTATACTCGCTCAGCTCGTAGCGGGTCAAGAGAAGTTGAATGCAAGAATCGATGAACTTGCCATTCACAACAAGCATTTGGAAACACAGATTGCACAACAGGCAGCTTCTACGTCAAGATCACATGGTAAACTCCCTTCAAAGCCGGACATGGGCAATAATGAATCTTGTAGCGCTATCACTATAGGAAGTGGTATAGTGATAGATCCTGCTAATGCTAGAACGCGTGCCTCCAAGCCAAGGGTGGTTTTGGATGAGAAACCGGAGAAGGAGAAGGATTCAGCTGCTAAACCTGATGTAGAAGAGGTTGAATCCACACCTGTTAAGAGAAATGTAGCTGACGAGGTACCGGTGTATAAGCCTAAAGTGCCATTTCCACAGAGGCTAGCTAAGAGCAACAAGGAAGCTCATTTCAAGAGATTCTCGGATATGCTAACAAAGCTTCAGGTAACGCTGCCCTTCACGGAGGTAATCTCTCAAGTCCCTACTTATGTAAATTTTTTAAAAGATATCATTTCACAAAAGCGTAGAATTGATGAGCATGAAATCGTAGCATTGAATGAGATATGTAGTGCCGTAGTTCAAAATGCATTACCTAAGAAGTTAAGAGATCCGGGTAGCTTTGCCATCCCTATCAACATTGGTAATGTTATCATTGAGCGTGCACTATGTGATCTAGGAGCTAGCATTTCTCTTATGCCTTATTTGTTATGCAAGAAGCTCGATCTCGGTGAACTTACTCCTACATCTATTTGTTTGAGATTGGCGGATCGCTCTTCAAGATTTCCTAAAGGAGTTCTTGAAGACGTTCCCATTAGGGTAGGGAATTTCTATATTCCCGTTGACTTTATTATTTTAGAGATGGAGGAGGATAAGGATGTACCGATTATGTTACTGTAGACCATTTCTAGCTACCGCTGGAGCCATGATTGATGTTAGACATGGCTCACTTGTGCTGCATATTAGTGATGAAGAGATTGCATTTAGTTTAGAAAAGTCATGCAAGACACCATGCTCATCATTTGATTGCAATCGTATTAGCTCATGTGATTTGATAGATCATTATGTTTTATCCTCATCTAACCCTTTGAGTTTTGAAGATGCTAATGAGTATAGCATGAGGGCTATTGATTTGGGAGAAGGCAGCACAGATGAGGATAAGGGGAGCAAAATCTCAAAGATGGTCCGAGAAGGTAAGGAGTCTTGCAAGGTAGAGCTCAAAGCTCTACCGGCAAGCCTAAGGTATGAATTCCTTGTGAAAATTCAGCGTATCCGGTGATTGTGAATTCTGCTTTGAATGGGGATGAGACTTCTAGGTTGTTGCATGTTCTTAGGAAGTATAAGAATGCTTTAGGATATTCAGTTGATGATCTTATCGGTGTAAGTCCTAGTATATGCATGCATAGGATTCAGTTAGAAGATGAGGCTAGATCATCCAAGGAACATCAACGTAGGTTGAATCCCAACATGAGTGAGGTAGTGAAAAAGGAGATTATGAAATTTTGGATGCTGGCATAATTTTTTCTATTCCTGATTCAAATTGGGTCAGCCCAATCCATGTTGTCCCAAAGAAGGGAGGATTTACTGTTGTGGTTAATGAACGGAATGAATTGATACCTACACGAATCGTTACTGGTTGGCGTTTGTGTATCGATTACTGTAAGCTGAATAAGGCCACAAGGAAAGATCACTTCCCTCTTCCGTTTATTGATCAAATGCTAGAGAGATTAGCTAATCACAGCTTCTTCTGTTATCTTGATCGATATAGTGGGTTTTTCCAGATACCCATTCACCCACAAGATCAGGAGAAGACGACGTTTACTTGTCCTTATGAGACTTTCGCTTATAGCCGATGCCATTTGGACTTTCTAACGCCCCTGTGATCGCGCGTCGTTGTACGCGTCAAATTAATCCTTCCTTCTCCACTTAGTATAGCGGCTAAGTCAGGGTCGATCCCACAAGGAGCAAGCAGACTCGTTCTAGCTAGTAACCTACAACTTACGAGAATTGGGTTGTGAGTGATTGGGTTGCGCAGGTGCGCGAATTAACAGTAGTGAAAGCAGATTTTGCACTAGACGTGCGCAGGCAGTAGAGATTAATTACTATGACTATGAGAAGTATCGGTAAAGACAATCCTCTATGAATGTATTCCTTATCATCGACTCTAAACGTCTATAGTTCGATTTTACTGAAGTTAGTGTCCGATCAAGGCTTCCTAACATATGCGCATGTTCCGATCAAAGTCCATGAGCTATTAATTCTTGAAACTAGTCTAAGCAGCTACGAATCCTGTCACAGTAGCAGCTGATTATCCTAGCGCGTTACTCCTAGTTGTCACCGTTAAGCTACCAACTAGTTTAACATACAACAACAAGTAGTAAGAGTAAGATTGCGGTTCAAGGCTTCCCCTACTCATACAACTAGCTGTCAACCGTGTGCACAGAATTAATACAAGCAAACAAACTATGCATTAAGCACAAGTCTCAAAGGAAACACTTCATAGAATCATGCCCAACCGATACAAAGTGTTTAGCTAGACATGCTATTGGTAAACATCATAGAAATAGTAAATAAAAGCTAAAGTGTCCAAGGAAACAGTAACAAGCAGGTCAGTTGGCGCAGGTCCTCGGCGGCAGCTCGTGTGTTTTTCAATTCTGGCTCTCTCCCGTGTATTTTTGTGTGTATCAAACCCTAGCCTTCCTCTCTTTATATACTGCTGTGAGGCCCGTGACAATCTTGGCAACTTCCAAATCCTAGGAGATTTTGTAGGGATATGGTGTTCAAGATTTGGAAATACCGCTATCCTGCGCATGGCTTACTGCGCACGTTGGTTCGCGCAATTGGTTTGCGCACCGCAGTCTGAATCTGCCACCTCTTATCCTGTTTGAGCTGCTAGCTCCGCAGGCTGTGTGTTGCGCTCCTCAAACGCGCCTATTAGCGTGTATCCAACTTAGGCCCTTATTTTGTCCTGGAATACAAAAACACCGGAAACCAGTAATCTTGTACACAAAATAATGCAAACAAGCACAGTGTTAAGATCTAAATAGTGCGTATAAATAGGCTCTATCAAACCCCCCACACTTGCCCTTGTTCGTCCCGAACAAGTACTCAAGCACGGATACAATTACCTCTCTGGAGTCTAGCGCACAGTCTTGCACTCAGGCGCGATCTGCACAACCGTTCACCCTGCATTGCTCTGTCACCTGCGCGCACATGCTTTCAACAGTTTTAATATAACAATTTTGAAATTCGTTACCTCTCAGCCGGGATGGAAGTTATTTCGGATGGCTGGGAGATAGCTCTTCATAGGTTCCGGGTTGTCGGTCTTTACTTCGAGTACGGGTATATGGTTAATTGCGCAAGTTTCTTCCGGTGCGTGATTCTTTCACGCACTTCCTGGGAACTCGAGCTTTCTTGATGATTTTCTTGTGAACTTGCGCACGCTGGTACGGAATTGTGCGCATGTTGGTTTCTTTAGCGCATATCATCTGCTGGGTTTTTTTTCTTTTTGTACAGCTTTATCTACGGTTCCTATGTTCCCAGAACGGTTCCAGTCTCGTCCTTCAGATAGCAGCTATGGAACAATGCTCCGCTCTCCCTCCTTGATCTATTGCGCAGGTCAGCGCACGCGTTTACACCCGCGCCCGCCTTCCCTTGCTTGACTTCCAGAGGAAAGGTGGTCTGTTTTCCCACCTCGCCACGCTTTGGGTATTCGCCTTCGGCATCTGCGTGGCTGAGCACGCTCTATTGTTCAGAAGGTCGCGAAGCACCGGCCTCAACTAAATAGTGCGCAACCCGCACACAAGCGCACCACTGCTACTATTCCCTTCAACTAAACTAAGCTACACTACAAAGCTTAAAAAAAAACGTGAAATGTAAATGTAACGCCCCCCCCCCCCCCCTCCCACACACTTAAACAGAGACGTGTCCCCACGACTCATGCTCAAACGCAACGGAGAGCGCACACATGCATGCAAATAAAACAAAGGACATAAGAAAGAAAAACATAGTCATCGCACTGCAAGTCCTAAACTAGCTAAAAATCTAAAAAAAACTATAAAAAAACGTGTAAAAGTAAAACGTGTCGGGTTACCTCCCGACAAGTGCCTTTGTTTAACGTCGTTGGCTCGACCGTACCTCGTTACTTGCTTAAAAGTGCGCCAGTGACCCCCCCCCCCCCCCCCCACTCTTGCTCCTGAGTGTCCCCACGCTCGTGTGCGCGTTGCGTTCTTCTTAGTCCTGCGCAGAGGATCGGAAGGGTGGTCAGCGTGGTTAATATCATGTGACAAATCATAAGTAACGAGGTTAGTTGATGAGGGGGAAGAAATATGAGCAATAGTTCCCAGTTCTCCCTCAGGTGCATCTGGTTGCGACTCTGGCGCAGCAACTTGCGCATCTTCTATTTCTGGCTCTGCCAAGTCAACTTTGCGCGCTGTGTCATCCCAAGGTTCTCCTAAATACTTTTTGACTCTCTGCCCATTGACCTGAAAACGATGCTGGCGCTCGTTTTCTAACTCGATTGTTCCATAAGGGAAACCTTGGTAACCGTGTATGGTCCCGTCCATTTGTTGCGCAGCTTCCCAGGCATTAGCTTTAGGCGCGAGGAGAACAATAGTACCTGGTCTCCTGGCTCAAAGGTGCGTCTGAGGATGTTTTTGTCGTGAAATGCTTTTGTGTGCGCCTTGTAGTTGCGCAGCCCCTCATATGCATCTAGGCGCAGCTCCTCTAACTCGCTTAGCTCAAATGCGCGCTCCTTACCAGCCTCATTTAGATTCAGATTGCAAACGCGCAATGCCCAGTATGCCTTGTGTTCCAACTCCACTGGCAGGTGGCACGCTTTTCCATAAACCAATCGAAACGGTGAAGTCCCAATCGGTGTCTTATGTGCGGTTCTGTATGCCCATAGCGCATCGTCAAGGCGCTGGCTCCAGTCTTTGTGTGATGGTCTCACAGTTTTCTCCAGGATGCGCTTGATCTCTCGGATGGAAACCTCGACCTGGCCATTCGTCTGAGGATGGTAGGCGGTGGACGTCTTGTGGTGCACTCCATAATGCTTGAATACCTGCGCCACTATCCTATTACAAAAATGCGTCCCCTGGTCGCTTATGATTGCCTTAGGCACCCCGTACCTGCAAAAGATGTTAGTTCTCAAAAAGTTAGCGACCGTCTTACCATCATCCTTTCGGGTGGCCTTAGCCTCAATCCATTTTGAGACATAGTCCACTGCGACCAATATATACTCATATCCGGAAGATGGAGGAAATGGCCCCATGAAGTCAATCCTCCAAATATCGAATACTTCATCCACTAGTATTGGCGCCTGCGGCATCTCATTGCGCACTGATATTCCCCCTGTGCGCTGACACCTGTCACAATTCCTGCAGTGGTTATATGAATCACTAAATAAGTGTGGCCAATAAAATCCGCAATCCAGGATCTTTCTGCTCGTGCGCCTTGGACCAAAGTGTCCTCCACATGCGTGCGCATGACAAAACATTAAAACCGAGTTTATTTCATGGTCAGGCACGCATCGCCTCAAAATCTGATCAGGTCCTATTCTGAGCATATACGGATCATCCCAAATGTAATACCTGGACTCATGCTTTAATCTCATGCATTGGGTTTTAGTGAAATGAGGGGGAAACGTACCTGTGACCAGGTAATTCGCAATGTGCGCATACCATGGTACCTTACCTGTCAGCGCCATCAGGTGCTCGTCAGGGAATGTCTCCGTGATCTGCCCTGGCTCCTCTTCTTTCACTATCCTGCTCAGGTGGTCAGCGACTATGTTCTCCGTTCCCTTCTTGTCCTTGATTTCCAAGTCGAACTCCTGAAGTAGGAGCACCCAGCGCATCAGGCGCGGCTTAGTCTCTTTCTTGGACATCAGGTAACGGATTGCTGCGTGGTCTGTGTAAACGATAACTCTGGCGCCTAGAACATATACGCGGAACTTCTCCAGTGCAAACACGATTGCCAGAAGTTCCTTTTCCGTGGTGGTGTAGTTCCTCTGCGCAGCGTCCAGTGTGCGCAATGCATAATAGATGGCATGCGGCTTCTTGTCCACGCGTTGTCCCAGTACTGCACCTACTGCATAGTCACTGCGTCGCACATCAGTTCGAACGGCAGGCTCCAGTCTGGCGCGCGCATCACTGACGCACTCGTCAGCGCCTCCTTCAGCTTATCAAAAGCAGCCCTGCACTCATCAGTGAATTCGAAACACACATCCTTTTGCAAGAGGTTAGACAGGGGTATACAAATTTTAGAAAAATCTTTTATGAAACGCCAGTAAAACCTTGCATGCCCAAGGAATGATTTCACATCGCGCACGTTAGTGGAATAAGGCAGATTTGAAATAAGGTCTATTTTGGCTTTATCGACCTTGATCCCCTCCTGCGAGATAATGTGTCCTAGTACTACTCCATGTGATACCATAAAATGACATTTTTCATAATTGAGCACTAGGTTTTTTGAAATGCAGCGCGCTAAGACCTTATCAAGATTAATTAAGCATGCGTCAAAGGTACCTCAGTACACAGTAAAATCATCCATGAACACCTTTATGCATGTACCAATCATATCAGAAAAGGTGCTCATGACTAGACATTGGAACGTACCTGGCGCGTTACACAGCCCAAACGACATGCGCCGAAACGCAAACGTACCGAATGGGCAGGTAAACGTAGTTTTTTCTTGATCCTCACCAGCTATGGGTATCTGATTGTACCCTGAGTACCCGTCCAGGAAGCAAAAGTATGGCTTCCCCGCTAATCGATCTAGCATCTGGTCCATGAAGGGCAGCGGAAAATGATCCTTGCGCGTGACTGCGTTAAGCTTTCTGTAGTCGATGCACATGCGCCATCCAGTTTGCATGCGCTTGGGAACTAGCTCGCCCTGCGCATTCTCCTCTACTGTGATTCCTCCTTTCTTCGGTACAACGTGCACTGGACTCACCCACTTGCTGTCCGAGATTGGGTAGATGACTCCTGCGTCAAGCAGCTTCAGGATCTCTTTCTGTACCACCTCCATCATATTCGGATTCAATTTGCGCTGAGGCTCCCTGGATGGTTTGGCACCATCTTCCAGTAGAATCCTGTGCATGCATACGTCCGGGCTCACTCCGCGCAGGTCAGCAAGTGTCCATCCTATAGCGCGCTGGTTCTTGCGCAGCACCTCCTGTAATCGTGCCTCCTGCTCCTCTTCTAATCCTTTCTTTATGATTACCGGCAGGGTGTCCCCAAGAATATGTACTTGAGGTGCTCGGGGAGTTGCTTCAGCTCGACCTTGGGCGCCTGTTCAATAGAGGGCAAGATTTCATTAGCAGTGCAGACATTAACTATATCGTGTACCTGTCTGGATACTGGTTCCGCATTGCTCAGCTCATCCTCATGCCCCTCCATCTCTGCCTGTGTCAGCGGCCCAGATCCTTCTGTTGCACTCGCACACTGCGCAACCGCAACCAAGTTGTCTATGCTGTCCAACGCGTGTACTGTGGCGTCCTCATGAGGGTGCTGCATCCCTTTAAATATGTTAAAGTGAATTTCCTCGCCGTCAACTTCCATTGAGAGCGTACCCCTCCACACGTCTATCTTTGTGCGTGCTGTCATCAGAAATGGTCTGCCCAATAGGATCTGCGCACTTCCCTTGCTCGACTCACCCTCCATCTCTAAGACGTAGAAATCTGCTGGGAACACCAGCTCTCCTACTCGGACGAGGACGTCCTCTATCATGCCCGTCGGTTGTTTGCACGACCGATCTGCTAGTTGAATGGTGAGACCTGCAGGCTTTAGTGAACCAAGGCGCAATAACGCATACAAGGAATAGGGAAGCACATTTATAGATGCGCCTAGGTCAATCATGTAGTTACTTACTATGGTCTTACCTAAAGTGCATGGAATGGTGAACGTACCTGGATCCCGGCATTTAGGTGGTACCTTATGTTGCACGATTGCTGAGGCATGCGCATTTAGCATTAATTGCGCGCACTCGCCTTTCCTCCTCTTGTTTGTGCACAGCTCCTTTAAGAACTTGGCGTACCTAGGGATCTGCCGAACTGCTTCAATAAGGGGAATGTTTATTTTCACCTTACTGAATAACTCGTAGAGCTCCTTATCAAGCGCCTCTTTCCTAGCCAATGGTGCCTGTAAAGGAAAAGGTGCAGGTATGTTAGTACGATTTACGCTTTTGTCTTTCGATTGCGCCATACCTGGCGCCTTGCCCTGCTGGTTTGTGGCTTGCGCTGCTGGCTACGCATCCGGCTGTGCTGGCTCTGGAGCTTGCGCAACTGGTTGAGCGGGCGCCTTTGCGGACTGCTCTGTTCCTACCGTGCGCCCAGTCCTCAGTGTCACTGCGTTGACTCCTCCCTTGGGATTCTGAATCACTTGCGAAGGCAGGTTGCCATCGCTCTTTTTCAGCTCATACACCGTGGTAGCTATCTGTGACAGCTGCTTTTCAATGGACTCGAACCTCTTGTCATACTTCTCATCATTCTTGTGCACTGTGTCTGCTAGCTGGCCCACGATATCTTCTAAGGATCGCCGCGGCTGCTGGTTATTTTGTGCTGGCGCGTCAGTGCGGCGATGCGGTGGATTATAGGGCGCAACTTGTTGCATCTGCTGTGGTGCGCGCTGCTCCGCGGACTGCCTCTGGAAATTGTTGTCCTCCTTCCATCTGAACCCATTTGCGGCTAGTCCAAAACGCGGCTGATTCTGCCTCTGCGGCCCTCTATTATCCCATCCTCCTAGAGCATTGACATCTCTTGATTCCTCGAAAAGTGTGGGACATGCATCAGTTTTATGCTCGATGGACGTGCAGAATTCGCATGCCTTTGGCGCAGCTGGTTGCGCCCCTTGCACATTCATCAACTTCTGTAGCATGGCCTTCATCTCCTTTATCTCAGCGCTTGTTTCTACCTGATGTACAGAACGAGCACGACTATTCTCAAGTGTTAGCTGATGTCTTTACCTGTCCAGCAGAGTCTTCTATCAGCTGCCACGCGTCCTCTGGGTACATGTTGCAAATGTCGCCGCCTGCGCATGCATTCAATAATCTCAGCTCCATTGGTAGCAATCCGTTCAGGAAATTCTCTATCAGTACATTCTGGGGCAGTGATTGTAGCAGTTAGCCTCCAGCTCCCTGAAACGCTCATAATACTCCGATAGTGATTCTCCTGCGCCCTGCCTAGGTGCGGCCAACTCCCTCCTGAGTAGTGCGATCTTGGCTGCAGGATAGAATTTGTCCAAAAAATTCTTCTGGAGCTGCTCCCATGTGTGAATAGATCTTGCTGGTAAGCTCATGAGTCAATGTCTGACCGCATCACACAATGAAAAAGGGAACGCCTTCATCTTTAGCGCTTCGTCGCTCTCCCCTTCGGCCTTCATGTTCTCGCAGATAACTAGGAATTCTCGCACATGCTTGACTGGGTTCTCGTTGTTGATCCCGTGAAACTTGGGCATGTGATGAATGAGCGAGCTCCTTAGCTCAAAATGACCGTCTGGTGGAAGCACTATGCACCATGGCTGGTTAACCGTTATTGGAGCTGACATCTCGCGCACTGTTCTGCGTCGTGCGACCTGTCGCGCGGGTAGCGCATTATACACTTCAGCGGCCATCCTTGCTTCAACTTCGCGCTGCACTTCCTCTCTGAACCGAGCTGCGCGGTTATCTGCCCTCGCATTGTTAGGTCCCTCTGGGGTTCTATCCCCTAAGTTATCGCCAATGACACTGTTGTCCTCCATGACCGATTCTAAATCTCAAAGAAAACGAAATTAAAAGATAACTAAGCTGTCGCGTCTATCAGTGAGCAACTATAATCTACACAGCACAACTGATTCAAGGTTGCGCAAGCTGATGTTGATTGCGCGCTGTCAGAAACAACAACGAGGAAAATAAAGCAAACAGAAATGACTAACTACTGTAAAAGAAAACTTAAACTAGTTAAAACTTATCTGTGTTGCTCCCCGGCAACGGCGCCAAAATTTGATCGCGCGTCGTTGTACGCGTCAAATTAATCCTTCCTTCCCCACTTAGTATAGCGGCTAAGTCAGGGTCGATCCCACAAGGAGCAAGCAGACTCGTTCTAGCTAGTAACCTACAACTTACGAGAATTGGGTTGTGAGTGATTGGGTTGCGCAGGTGCGCGAATTAACAGTAGTGAAAGCAGATTTTGCACTAGACGTGCGCAGGCAGTAGAGATTAAGTACTATGACTATGAGAAGTATCGGTAAAGACAATCCTCTATGAATGTATTCCTTATCATCGACTCTAAACGTCTATAGTTCGATTTTACTGAAGTTAGTGTCCGATCAAGGCTTCCTAACATGTGCGCATGTTCCGATCAAAGTTCATGAGCTATTAATTCTTGAAACTAGTCTAAGCAGCTACGAATCCTGTCACAGTAGCAGCTGATTATCCTAGCGCGTTACTCCTAGTTGTCACCGTCAAGCTACCAACTAGTTTAACATACAACAACAAGTAGTAAGAGTAAGATTGCGGTTCAAGGCTTCCCCTACTCATACAACTAGCTGTCAACCGTGTGCACAGAATTAATACAAGCAAACAAACTATGCATTAAGCACAAGTCTCAAAGGAAATACTTCATAGAATCATGCCCAACCGATACAAAGTGTTTAGCTAGACATGCTATTGGTAAACATCATAGAAATAGTAAATAAAAGCTAAAGTGTCCAAGGAAACAGTAACAAGCAGGTCAGTTGGCGCAGGTCCTCGGCGACAGCTCGTGTGTTTTTCAATTCTGGCTCTCTCCCGTGTATTTTTGTGTGTATCAAACCCTAGCCTTCCTCTCTTTATATACTGCTGTGAGGCCCGTGACAATCTTGGCAACTTCCAAATCCTAGGAGATTTTGTAGGGATATGGTGTTCAAGATTTGGAAATACCGCTATCCTGCGCATGGCTCACTGCGCACGTTGGTTCGCGCAATTGGTTTGCACACTGCAGTCTGAATCTGCCACCTCTTATCCTGTTTGCGCTGCTAGCTCCGCAAGCTGTGTGTTGCGCTCCTCAAACGCGCCTATTAGCGTGTATCCGACTTAGGCCCTTGTTTTGTCCTGGAATACAAAAACACCGGAAACTAGTAATCTTGTACACAAAATAATGCAAACAAGCACAGTGTTAAGATCTAAATAGTGCGTATAAATAGGCTCTATCACCCTGCAACTCAAAGATGCATGATGGCAATCTAATATGATCTTATAGAAACGGAGATGGAAGTCTTTATGGACGACTTTTCGGTATACGGGTCCTCTTTTGATCATTGCCTTCTTAACCTTTCCCATGTTCTTGAGAGATGCATTGAAACTGATTTAAATCTTAACTGGGAAAAGTGTCATTTTATGGTGCAAGAGGGTATAATCTTGGGACATATGGTTTCCAACCGAGGGATAAAAATAGATCCAGCTAAGATAGAGGTCATAGCCAAACTTCCGCCTCTTAAGGATGTTAAGGGGATTAGGAGTTTTCTAGGTCATGCTGGGTTTTATATGCGGTTCATTAAGGACTTTTCAAAGATAGCTAGACCCCTCACTAATCTCCTATGCCATGATGTTGATTTCCATTTTGATGATGCTTGTTTTGAAGCCTACACTAGGCTTAAGGACGCCTTGACCTCTGCCCCTATTATTCAGCCTCCCAATTGGGGACTCCCTTTTGAACTTATGTGTGATGCAAGTGAATATGCAGTAGGAGCCGTATTGGGTCAGAGAGTTGATAAGAAGCTACATGTTATTTACTATGCTAGTAAAGTCCTTGACCAAACCTAGGCCAACTACACCACCACGGAAAAGGAAATGTTTGCCATCGTGTTTGCCTTTGAAAAATTCAGACAATACCTTGTAGGATCGCATACCATAGTCTATACCGATCATGCTGTCATTAAGTACCTCATAGCTAAGAAAGATTCTAAGCCTAGATTGATTAGGTGGGTACTCTTACTCCAAGAATTTGACATTCTAATTAAGGATAAGAAAGGGGTAGAGAACCTAGTAGTTGATCATCTCTCTAGGTTAGAAGAAGATCCCCAAGCTAGAGTGGCTGCAACTCCCATAGATGATTCATTCATAGGAGAGAGCTTAATGGGAGTGGAGCTGCAAGCAGCTCCTTAGTATGCAGATTATGTGAATTATTAGGTTTCTGGTCTGCTTCCTAACGATCTTAGTCATTACAGGAAAAAGAGGTTTCTTCATGATGTGAAATGGTATTACTGGGATGAGCCATACCTCTACAAGCTTTGTGCAGATGGCTTTTATCGGACTTGTGTGGCTGAGGAGGATATGATGAGCATTCTTGCTCAATGTCATGATTCTCCCTATGGAGGGCATGGTAGTGGAAACAAGATTGCATCGCGAGTTCTTCAACGTGGATTCTATTGGCCCTCGCTTTTCAATGATTCATACGAGTACGCCAAGAGATGTGATAGTTGCCAAAGGAGTGGTAATATTTCTAGGTGTAATGAGATGCCCCAACACCCAATTCAAGAGGTTGAGATTTTTGATGTTTGGGGGATAGATTTTATGGGTCCCTTTCCCACCTCCTTCAGCAACTCATATATCCTAGTAGTTGTGGACTACGTGTCTAAGTGGGTAGAAGTGGTAGCCTCTCCCACTTGTGACGCTAAAGTTGTTACGAAGCTATTTAGGAATATCATTTTCCCTAGATTTGGCGTGCCACGTACCGTTATTAGTGATAGAGGGTCTCATTTCAAGGAGAAGAATTTTGAATCTTTGCTTAAGAGGTATGGTGTTTACCATAAGATTGCTACCCCTTATCACCCACAGACAAGCGGGCAGGTGGAAGTTTCGAATAGGGAAATCAAGATCATTCTCGAGAAGACAGTCAGTCGGTCTAGAAAAGATTGGGCTTCTAAGCTAGATGATGCACTTTGGGCGTATCGTAATGCGTTTAAAACCCCCATTGGAATGTCTCCATACCGACTAATTTATGGGAAAGCATGTCATCTTCCAGTTGAGTTGCAGCATAAGACATTTTTGGCAATTACACGATTAAACTTTGATTTGCGTGCTGCAGGAGAGAAGCGGTTGCTGCAATTAAACGAATTGGACGAGAGTCGCTTGGATGCTTACGACAACGCGCTCCTCTACAAGGAAAGAACTAAGAGGTGGCATGATAGAAGGCCGATAAGGAAGAGCTTAAAACAAAGAGACTAAGTCTTTTTGTTCAATTCGAGGTTGAGACTCTTTCCCGGTAAGTTAAGGACTAGGTGGTCGGGTCCATTTCAAGTTCAAAGAGTATTTGATGATGGGCATGTGGAGCTTTTAAATACTGAAGGGGAATTGTTTAAGGTTAATGGATATCGGATTAAATTGTATCATGGGCGGGAAAAGAGGTAGGCTATGTGAGCTACCATTTAGTTTGATCCTAACAACCTTCAGTTACGTCTCGCCAAGACTTTAAACTATCGGGTAGTAACCCGCTCTATGAGTTCTTCTTGTTTCTTGTTTTTGTTGTTCTTCTTCTTTTAGTTGCGTCAGGGGTCATGTGTTTTGCTGGGTCGTAGTGCTCATTTTGCCTGAATTGACCGTATCAGTACGACCGATACTGTCGATACGGGATAGGCAATCTCCACGGAGGTCGTATCGACCGTGTCACCAGGATTCAACCGTATAGGTCGAGCGGGTCGTCCCGCCCGTACCGACACGGTCCATCGAATATATATTGACCTAAATCGCGATTTCAGATTTTGAAATCGCGATTTCCCCAAAAATCTCCAACCCTTCCCGACCTTCGGCCGCTCCAACCCCAGTCGTCGCTCAGCTTTCACCCGCGACGGTCTAGCCGCGAAGCTTCGTGACCCACACTCCTCTGACCCTCGCCACACCGAGCTCGTTCGCCTCAGCCAGCCGCTCGACCAGCGGCGGCCCAGAGCTCCAACACTAGCCAATTCACTCAGTCGCTTAGTCGCTCGACCAGCTCTCCTCCAGCTCCACAGTCACCCAACTCCACAAAGCAGCAGCTTCCGGCAACCAGCCACCTTTGCCTTCATATTTTTGTGATCCTTGGAGCCACGAAAATCAAAATGCCGCCCACAAAGAAGCCCACAACTGGAAGGAAGAAGAACATTGTCCGCCGCGCCGATTTGTCCCCTCCATTCTCTAAGACATACAAGTTCATCAATCCAAGGTCTGTGGAGCGGCTTCAGCGCATCCTCGATGGAAAGAAAAAAATTGTGCCCACCTCCATGCCCAACTTAATGACAATGCACAGGTTCTCCATCTTTGACTCAGTTAACAGCCGGCTGCAACAGTTCGGTCTTAGGATGCTTGTGGGGGCGAAATGGCTGACTCACAAAAATATGGTGCACGAGTTTATTGTTTCCTTTGAAGCCGTGGTCGAAGGGCAAAGAGTGGCTGCCTGGAAATTCCAACTGGGAAACGAAGAGCGCCACCTATCCAGAGAGGACTTCAATGACATTTTACAATTCCCATTGGAGGGCACTATTCTAGCAGTTAATGACATTGAGCGGACAGAATTTTGGCGAAAGTTATTGCTATATTGACTTGAATGCTCCTGGTAGTTGTTTTTGCTGTATTGGTTGACATTTAAACATTACTTGTTGTTGTTTTATGCCCTTTTATGGTACCCTGAATTGTTAAACTCTCATTATCAGGGTCATTTCATTGTCATAGATATATGTGTTTCCTATCTCATTTTGACGATGAAGTTGATGAACTTGATTGTGTTGTAGTTGGCTACCTATCTTTTCACTTTCAGATCATCATGGTGGCGGACATATGTTGACTCTAGCACAAAAGGGCCACACTCACTAGGGGAATTCCTATGCACTCTTCAAATTTTTAATTTTTACGCTCAAGAACTAAGCTTTATTTTAAGTGTGGAGTGGCCGGTGCATATTAATTGAGTGGCTGATGCAAAATATTCATTGATTCCATACTATGCATATTGTTATAAGAGTGTTTTACTTCTTTAAAGCTTGGGATCAACGTGCTTGAGTTTCACATAACGCATCTAGCCTCTTTCATTTTGATGATTTAGAGCCTAGGGCCGGGGAAGCTCTCATGATCGCGCATTCTTGTGAGTCATTATTGTGCTATTTGTTGCCTATCTCGCGTTCTAAGAATTTTTCATCGCTTGCTTTGAACCTTGGTGTAACTTGCACGTTTTTAAATCATTTGCATAATGTCTAAACCTCGCGATTGCTTTTAGGTGACTCTTGTTTGATGTTTAGCCTCTAGCTTGTAATTGTTTCTTGCACATCCTCCTCCTCTCTTTGGGCTTACTGTCAAGTTCTTAGTGTGTGAATCTGGCTGAAATGCCGAGGGTTAAGAAGAAAAGTTCCCCCTCGAAAGTTTTGGCACCCAATGAAAAAGAAAAAAAAAAAAGCTGAGTGTAGGAAGAAAAGTTCCTCCCCAAAAGCTTGAGAAAAAAAAATGAAAAGAAAAGAAATAATAAGAGCTTGACTTTATGCCCATCTGTCATATTATTCTTGTGCAAGTCTACAATTTGCTTGTGTGCTAGCATGCTATACTAGAGAATGACCCTTGTGTTAACACGTAAGCATCAATTGGTTTATGACTGTTTTTGAAAATCAATTTTTGCCGAGCTCCTCTTTCCTTATGAATTGTGATGTAAAGTCTAAGGCTTGGATATGAGCTCCGCATCGCTAGCCCGTGGACTATCCCTAGCTAGCATAGGCAATCGGTCGGCATGTTTTGTGTAAACTCTTGTTTCGAGTGCCTTGCCTTGAAAATGAATAGACTGCGAGACTTGGTTTCAGTTGGCTCTAGTACTGATTTTCTTGAGTATGCGCCCTCATGTATTCTTATGCGGCTCGAAAACTCTTTGGTTGCAATTTGTTTGAAGTGTTAGTGTGAGGTGTGTAGATAGAGTTTGTGAGCCCGCGCTTTGGTGGTCATTGCCCTATTATTCAAAGCTTAAGTTGGGATAGAAAGTCTTGAATATATCATAGCATGCTTTGAAAGTTTGCTCAGCTCAGGCGCCGTGAAGAGCAAAGTTAGAAGCTATTACGTGCAAAAGCATTGAGAAATATGTCAAATTGCCCCAAGCCCGTATTGCCCGTACCACCCGTATCCATACAGGCGTACGGTCGACACGGTCGTAGTGACCGCGACGAATCTTCAAGATTTTTCCCTGAGGACGTATTGATCGTGTCACTAGGATACGTCCGTATCGGTCGTATTGACCGTATTGATACGACCGATACGGACAGCTCAGCTCATTCTCATAGAATTTGAAGGGATGAAAAGAAAAGAAAGGGAGAGGGGAACGAGGAAGGGGGGAGCATGACAAACCGGAGAAGGGAAGAAGGAAGAAAAGAGGTTTTCGATCCTTACGTTACTCTAGTACAAGGTTGTAATCGTTTGTTTTCATTAGAGAATTGGCCTCGTAACTCGATCTTTATCAATGAAAACAGTGAAAACATTTTCCATGTATCGTGAGTAATCTACTTCGTTCCAAGGTTTGATGAATCTTGTCTAGTGTGTTCAAAAGTATTGTGATGATGTTCTAAATGAAAGTTTAGGTGGATGATTGATGGGTTACGGTTTGCTCAAGTATGTTAAGTTGTGCATGCTAGATGTTTGAAAGAATGCGAGCATGAAATCCGTTTTAACTTAAGTACGTTATTGAGAGATATATACTTAGGAAAGACGAGAGTAAAACCGATTTTGATCTTATTGACATACGAAAGTAGCATAAAGAGATAAGCTAGAGGTTAGGTAAGCTTAATCCAAACTCTTTCACTGATCATCATAACGACGGTTTGCGATTAGTGGAAGATGTTAAAGCGAATCAACATATTGACAAATTGAGATTCGACTTCTGTAATAGATTGATATTCGAAATTGAGCGAAAGTTAGTTTAGAAGATTGACCTACTCATAACTTATATGGTCTTCAATCATCCATCCATCTTTATCACTTTATTGGAAAACACTAGACAAGTGAAATCAAACTCGGAATCTTCTTGAAATTTGACAATTGAATTTTAGCTTGTTTGTTTTAATTCAAATTATTACAGAAAACCAAAGTTCCATGCTCTCCTCCTTCCAACACCAAGAAGAGGCGGAGACATCCAACTTCAATTGTTTAACAACAGACACTCAACCTACATCACCCAAAACATCCTTTCAATCTAATAAGCTCAAAAAAAATTAAAGCACTGAATTTGGTAGAAGCCCAAGCATTTGTTCTATATGATAAAGAATTCCATCACCATAATCTTCATCCTTTATTCCTGCAACAACACACCTAAATCAAGTTAAAAAATGCGACAAGTGTTTCCCACTTGGTCACTGCTAACAATGTGTAATAGAAAAAGGAATAATTCAACAAATCAATTTGTCCACAAATCTCACATACCCTCGACTCCAGTCTGTAGTGACCTTATTCATAAACCCTAAAAATATAGGCAAAACAGAAACGAAAGAGACCAAAAGACGCCCAAATTTCACATCAAAACAACCAAAAACACAGAGAATCAACATGCAGATAACAAAAAGCCCTAACTCAATGGATCCAACTCATAGAAACTCATCCCCCCTTCAAATGTAACAAATTCCACTAAATACTATACCAAAAATCCGAGCCCAAAGACAATTAAATACCAAACATAAAATCCCAATTAACCACAAAAATCCTACAAAAGCAGCATACTCTTTACCCCTCCTTAGACCCTTCCTCTGATATTCTTACAAAAAAATTGTAACAGTTTCCAATATTAATAAAACATTACACACAACGCTATGTCAGAGATCCACCAAAGAAAAAATGGTAAGACACCATACAAAAAAACATGCACCGGCTTCAAAAAACTCAGGACGCAGAAACCAAAATTCAAAACAGTGCCAACAGAAACGATCCGCTCGCAGCTAGCTACCTACCTGAAGACTCGCCGGCAAGAACAGTTTGGAGGCTCCGTGCAGCGAAGAGAGAAATGCAGGAATTGCAAAGAGAACTTGGAGAAGAAGAAGCTGAGATGAAAAATGTAAACTATGATTGCCGCTTACTCTGATCCGGAGAATTCAACATCACCACAAATGAAGTTTTTCGACTAATCGCCCCTTTCCAATTTGTTCAAAACAAACTGCCAGCAGGTCACTGATGGAATCAACAACTACAAATCATACGCGAAGCTGCGACCAACACAAAGACCCTATTATCCGCTGCTAATAGTTTAATCTTCTAATCAGATCAAAACTTTCATAGAGCTCAAACTCAAAAAGCTCAGATTTTTAAACCTCAAAACTTTAGAGTTTTCTTCCACACACAAAATCGAACAGTATCAAAATCCCAGCAACGCTTGAACAACCGACCAATAAGGAACAGAGAGAAAGATCAGAACTGCGTAAATGGAATGGCGCGGAGAAACCGAGGAGGCGTCGGACAGCAAAGTTCCAGGTGACGAGGGTTGTTGTCATTTACATGGCCTCGAACCGATCAGATTCAACAGCTCAACTCGATTGTGGTGACAGGCTCTGGACATCCGAAATGGCCTTGGGTGAGGTCAGCAGCTGCCGAAGAAGCAGCTTCGGGTGCACGATTTTGAGCTGTTCGCACCTGCGCCACATCAGCAGCAGGTGCTGAAACTCGCCTCCGGTGCAGATGCCCTTAACTTCTAGTCTACTACTCCCCGGCCTGGTAAATATTCTTAAAGAATGCCTGTCAGCATCTTCCTCCCAGTTGCATATATATTTTAATTGCAAAAACAACGCTGGTGCGCGCGAAGACTATCAGTCAACGCATTCACATGCTTCTTTTGTTGACCAATCTAAATCTCTCTATCACATACAGCTCCCCACACTACTATACTCATCATCATCACCTCACCCTGAAAAACAAAAAAGGACCAGCGCCCACCTCCCAACATCATCCATATAAGAATCATGTTTCTTCTTACACCACACACAGGTTGTCGATTCCTCAATGACATTATCCATATCATCTTCATGTTTTCCACGGCTCTTGTGCATTGCTCTCTGCTGTTTCTATTCGGTTCAAGGCCAGTGTTTTGAGAGCCAGAGAACACTGCTTCTCCAGCTGAAGCATGACTTCAACATCACGTACTGGGGAAATAAGATCAAGAGCTGGGATCCTAGCAAAGATTGCTGCGCGTGGCCGGGTGTGACCTGCACCAGCGGATATGTAACAGGCCTGGATCTTAGAGGAGAAGGAATAGTTGCCGGGCTTAATGACACAAGTGCTTTATTTGAGCTCCAAAATCTCACCAGCCTCAGTCTAGCTGAAAATTTGTTTGATGCAACAATCCCACCTGCTTTTGCTAAGCTACGGAATTTGATACATCTGAACCTGCTTAGCGCAGGATTCGAAGGACAAATTCCTATTGAGATATCAAAGTTAACAAGGTTAGTAACTCTTGATATCACATCGCAGTTCTTTTTCGGCCTCAAGGTTGTCAACCCCAACTTACACACGCTGGTCGGGAACCTGTCAAACCTGGTGTATCTTCATTTGAAAAGTGTAGACTTATCAGAACAGTCAAGTGATTGGTGCCAAGTTCTGTCATCTTCGTTGCCTCATCTGCAAGACTTGGACTTGTCCAGTTCTGGATTATCAGGCCCTATTGACCCTTCCCTTCAGAATCTCAAGTCCCTATCCATCATCGATTTGAGTGATAATCGGTTTAGTGAGCCGTTTCCTAATTTCTTCTCGAATTTAAGAAATCTTACTTATTTGAATCTAGCTGATTGCGTTGATGGAAAAGTTTCAGAGAAGATATTCCAAGTGCCGACCTTACGATTTCTTGATGTTTCGGAAAATTATCAGCTGCAGGGCAATTTTCCAAGCACGGTCAAAGATAGTTCCCTTGAGACTCTTGTGCTTAGATCAACAATGTTTTGGAAGAAAATCCCGGATTCGATAGGGCAGCTAAAGATGCTGTCCAGGTTAGACATCTCTCAAACTCATTTGGTTGGACAAATTCCGAAATCCATATCCCAGCTTACCAACCTGGTTTCTGTGGACATGGCATCTAACAGTTTGAATGGCTCAGTTCCATCATTTTCTCAGGCCAAGTATCTAAGAGAGTTAGATCTTAGAGACAACGACTTAACCGGTTCCCTCCTATCCACTGATTGGAAGCAACTTACACACTTGGAAACTATTTTGCTCCGGGGCAACTTTCTGAGTGGAAGCATACCGACTTCCTTGTTTGGAATTCCCTCACTGCAGCAGGCATCCTTGTCAGACAACAATTTCACAGGATTTACCAAGGCCTCCATTAGTCCCTCTTCTCAGTTGCGGCAACTTTATATAAGCCTCAATAAATTACAAGGGGAAATCCCATCTTTCATTTTTGGGTTGCAAGGCCTCGAAGAGCTTGACCTTTCTTTCAACAATTTCGGTGGCACGTTTCATTTGACTTCTCTGGGTCTGTTGGAGAATCTTTCAAGTTTGTACCTCTCACACAACAACTTAGTAGTTGAAATGGGCACAAATATCACTTCATTTCCTCGCCTTGACTCACTAGGACTTGTTTCCTGCGGGTTGAAAGTGATACCAAGCTTTCTAAGGAACCACAAGGTCATTGAGAATTTGGATCTTTCAAAAAATCAGATTTCAGGTCAGATACCAAGTTGGTTATGGGATATTGATACTCTTACTTCACTAAGTCTTTCTCACAATCATCTAGAGACATTAGAAAAAACAAATTCCAGCTCAGGGATCGAAGCAATGGACCTTAGTGCTAATTTCTTGCATGGAGAACTACCATACCTCCCTTCGATGAAGTCATTAAATTTATCGAGTAATCACTTTAACTCCACCATGTTACTTTTGATGGACAGTTTAGGTCTTGCCTTGAGTTTCCTTGACATCTCAAAAAGCAATCTCTATGGTAACATTCCGGAGACGGTATGCAAAAATACATACTATTTTCTTGACCTGTCAGAGAATTTCTTGAGTGGAGCAATACCTGAGTGCCTGCCAAATATTGAGAATATTCATACTCTTAACTTGAGGAACAACAATCTCAGTGGCATTTCGGATGCACTTGGAGCAAAATGTTCTTTGGAAACAATAGATATCAGCGGCAACAGTTTGCAGGGGAGTATTCCAAAGTCGTTGAGGAACTGCACAGAACTGAAAATTTTGGACTTATCAAACAACAAGCTTGAAAAGACCATTCCATATGAGTTGGGATACTTTCAATCTCTCCAGGCTCTAAATGCCTCGCACAACAAACTCAATGGTCCAATACCAACATCTTTGGGAAACCTGACAACACTGGAATCATTAGACTTGGCTAAGAACCAGCTGAGTGGGACAATCCCAAAGCAACTCGGCAGCTTGAAGCTCCTTTCTTTCTTGAATGTGTCCAACAATCAATTAGTGGGGATGATCCCAAAGGGTAAACAGTTCCGAAATTTCACCGAGGCTTCTTTTGAGGGAAACGAAGGTCTGTGTGGTGCCCCATTGAAGAAAAAATGCTGAGTTCAAGGAGTGAACAATAATTCAATAAAAGCACTTTGATGAGAGCTGGGTGATGCAACAGATGATTTGTTGTAATGTAACAGTTGGCTTCCTTAAAGCCTGCTAGATATGAATCAAAATGAATAATTCAATAAAAGCACTTTGATGAGGACTGGGTGATGCAACAGATGATTTGTTGTAATGTAACAGTTGGCTTCCTTAAAGCTTGCTAGATGTGAATCAAAATGTTTCACATGTACCAAGTGCAATATCAAAGTTTTGTCTACTAGCTAATTTTTCGACCTACCGTCTCAGACTTCCATTCCATCTCGCTTCTGATCCACCACAAGCCGATTACTCAATTGACGTCCATCCCTTTGATTGATCAGCAAAGGCTGCTGAAACAGAAATCATGATGCAGAAGCCTAGCTACAAACAAAGAAGGTGTAGGAAATGGAACATAATCTAATTCTACATTCTTGGCTACTGTAATTCTCCTAACACCCCACAACGCAGCCTTTAGCAACACTGCTATTGCTATTGACGACACTTCGCCACCTCAGCTCGACCACGGATGAAGGCCGCAGCTGTGGAGTTCCTGCCCGATTGATGGGCGTGTATGCCCTAAATTGAATGCAGGACTTTTGTATCATTATTGATAGTTTGAGGGTCAGTCTGTAATTATTTTACGGGAGTCCATTGTCTTTTGTTATAGTTTAGGAGTGTACTTGTCTTTGTACACTTTTGTATTTATTCTGGCTTTTTGGAGCCAAGAATTAATAACAAATACTTTTACCCCCAAATCCAGTTTTGAGCTCTCATCGTCTTCTCCGGTGAAGCTCCAGTTGCGCTGCTTCTTGGTTGCAGATTTCTTCATGGTATCAGAGCAGGATCGATTCTGCTAGGTACGTGATTATTGTTGCCTTGTTGTGTTCCTGGTAATACAGTTTGCCAAATTTTGTTTTGGACTGTTTTGATCGAAGAATGAGTACTAAAAATTCGTCCGCTGCTACGAGTTCGATGAATACATCGAACAGTCCGATCAATTCACACGAAGATGCGTTGTTCATCAGTAATAGTGAAAGTGTTGGAGTCTGTATGGTGACGCATCGGTTAACAGGAGTTGAGAACTTTGTTCCTTGGAAGATCTCCATGGAAATGGCGCTTGCTGGTAAGATGAAGCTTGGTTTTGTTCGAGGCAAAGTTTTAAGACCAGAGGAGGAATCGCATCAGCAAGAACGCTGGGATAGATGCAACGCTGTTGTAATGTCATGGATCATGAACTCAGTTTCCCAGGAGATTGCAGAATCATTAATGCATTCCAGACTTTGCACTGAAGCTTGGTCTGAATTGCAGATGCTCTTTGGTACTACGAATGATGTTGCATTGTTCAACATACGCCAGGAGATCAGCAATTTGAACCAAGGAGAATTGACTATCTCCACTTATTATGCGAAACTTAAGAGACTTTGGGGCTTGGAAGAGTCTCTTGATGAGTATGAAGTCTGTGAATTTGGAAAGAAATGTAAGTCTGCTAAGGCTATGGACAGCAGGCGGTTGAGGGATAAAATCATTCAGTTTCTTATGGGATTGAATGATATGTATGTGCCACTTAGGACACAAATTTTGTCTATGAATCCAAGACCAAAAATACAAGAGGTCTATGCTATGTTGATCCAAGAAGAATCACAAAGAGGTGTAAAAAGAAACAATAATTCAGAAATTTCAGCTTTATATGTTACTCAAGGGCAACATACTCCTGGACAAAGCCAAAACAAAGCAGGAAAGATAAATAACCCTGGAAAATCTGGACAACAATCTGGACAACAAGGGAATAAAAACAGGAAGGATTTCTTTTGTACTTATTGCCAAATGGAAGGTCATACAAAGGAATATTGTTACAAGCTTGTTGGATATCCTCCAAACCACAAGTTTTACAAGAGAAATCATTCAAACAATGTTCCTAAAAATAACAAATTTGTTGCTAATAATGTCACAACTTCTGATGACACTATTGCAGGACAGGGCAGCAAGAATTCTTCTTCAAGCCAGGAGTTTCCCATGAGTTCTTTCAAGATGAATCAGGATCAGTTCGATAAACTCATGGCCCTTCTCAATACACCGGGTGCAGCCAATAATTCAAATCATGAAGCTCATCATGTTGCAGGTATCATTTGTCTTGCTTCTGCACAAATGAGTGAAACAGATTGGATTATTGATAGTGGAGCAACTAATCATATAACTTCTCATGCACAGTTCTTGGAAGATATTAAACCAGTCCAGATTCCCTATAATGTTGTTCTGCCTAATGGTCAAAAAGCATCAGTCACTTATGTTGGCAATTGTGTACTAACTGATCATATTACATTGAAAGATGTTCTTCTAGTTCCTAGTATCAAGTTCAACCTAATCAGTGTTGCAAAAATGGCTAAAGATTCTAAGTATGTACTTGAGTTTACTGATGAAAGTTGTTATATTCGGGACCATACAAGGATGAACATTTTGTGGATTGGTAATTGCAGACATGGTTTGTATCAGCTCAAGTCTACAGTTCTTGGGAAATGCTTTTCTATTCAGCAAACTAAGGATTTAACTTTTCTTTGGCACAAAAGATTAGGGCATGTTCCCTTTCAAAAATTGTCAAACAATTTCAGGAATTTTATACCAAACTTGAACTGTCAGTTTCAATCACTAACCTGTGATATTTGTCCCTTGGCAAGACAGACCAGATTATCTTTTTCTGATAGTTCTAGTACAAGTACAAGAATTTTTCATTGTATTCATGCTGATGTTTGGGGACCTTTTAAGGTTCCAACTCTTACTGGGGCTAAGTACTTCTTAACAATCGTTGATGATTTTTCAAGGGCAACATGGACTATTTTACTTGGATCAAAATGTGAAGTGGCTGATCAGTTGATAAAATTTCACAACATGGTTCAGACTCAATATGAGCAGACTATTAAAATTTTCAGAACAGATAATGGAGCAGAATTCTTATCTTCTAAACTTGGTGATTTTTTATATGAGAAAGGATGCATACACCAGAAAACTTGTCCCTATACACCTCAGCAAAATGGAATTGTTGAAAGAAAACACCGTCACTTACTTGAGGTTGGGAAAGCCCTGAAATTTCAGTCCAGCATACCTGATTGTTTCTGGAGTGATTGTATCCTCACTGCTACCTACATAATCAATAGGCTGCCATATGTTAATCTTCACAACAAAACACCTTATGAAGTCTTGACAACAAAGAAGCCTTCCTATGATCATTTAAAGGTGTTTGGATGTTTGTGTTATGCTACCAACAATTTACCTCACAAAGAAAAGTTTGTTGCCAGGGCTTTTCCTTGTGTTTTCCTTGGGTACCCTTTTGGCCAAAAGGGTTACAAGGTATTTGATTTACATTCTCACTCTATTTTTATCAATAGGGATATCATTTTTAGGGAAGACATTTTTCCGTTTTCTGTTTTACCCTCTACTACCACATCTCATATTCTCTTACCAAATCCTACAGCTCCTGCTTCTGATGATATGTTTAATGATCCTACTTTTATTCCTACTGCTCCCCTAGCTGACCCTTCACCCTTTTTCTCTCCTCCCATTCCTATTTCACCACCTTCCCAGCCAATACAAACTGCCCCTATCCCCAGAAAATCTTCTAGACAAATCAAACCTCCCATTCGTTTCCAGGATTATATTTGTCCTGTTTTTCCTACCTCTAAATACCCTATTTCTACTCATGGTGATTATTCTGGTTGCTCACCTGCTTTTCAAGCTTTAGCCTTGCAGATTATTTCAGATGAGGAACCTACTTCTTATACTCAGGCTTGTAAGCATCCAGAATGGGTTCAGGCTATGCAAACAGAGTTAGCTGCTTTACGAGAAAACAATACTTGGGTACTCACTGAACTTCCTCCAGGTAAAAATACAGTGGGCTGCCGATGGGTATACAAAGTAAAACGTCACTCAGATGGCACTATTGAACGTTTCAAAGCTCGACTGGTTGCTAAAGGGTATACACAATTAGAAGGCTTGGATTATCATGAAACTTTTGCCCCGGTAGTCAAGATGAATACAGTCCGCACTTTCTTAGCCGTGGCTTCTTCCACAGAATGGCCTATCTATCAACTTGATATTAATAATGCCTTTCTCCACGATACCCTTGACGAAGAAGTTTACATGACTATTCCCCCCGGATTGTTCAAGTCTACTAAACCCACTGGAATGGTCTGTAAATTACTAAAGAGCTTATATGGTTTGAAACAAGCTTCTCGTCAATGGTTTAGCAAATTCAGTGATTCTTTGGTTGAATTTGGCTTCACTCCTAGTCTCAATGATTATTCCTTATTCACATACAACAGGCCAGGGGTTTTTCTCGCTCTTTTGGTCTATGTTGATGATGTCCTGATTACTGGCACTTCTACAACTCTCATCACTTCAGTTAAGGAATATCACCATGTCCGGTTCAAAATAAAAGACTTAGGGATGCTTCATTATTTTCTTGGGCTTGAAGTTGCTCGCTCGTCTCAAGGTATTTTCTTAAATCAAAGAAAGTATGCCCTGGAATTAATTTCTAATGCTGGTCTTTTGGGCTGCAAACCTAGTTCTATTCCTATGGATACCAAACACAAATTGGCTCTTTCTTCTGCTACTCAACTGGCTGATCCTACTTCTTATCGACGTCTTATTGGTCAGCTTATCTATCTTACTGTGACTCGCCCTGACATTGCTTACTCAGTTCATATTCTAAGTCAGTTCATGGCTACTCCTACTGAAGAACATTTACAGGCTGCACATAAAGTTTTAAAATACCTCAAGGCAGCTCCAGCACAAGGCCTCTTTTATCCCAGTCGTCAGCCCCTTGTCCTTCAAGCTTTTTGTGATGCTGATTGGGCTTCATGCCCGATTTCAAGCCGTTCGGTTACTGGATATTCCATCACTTTGGGGTCTGCCTTGGTTTCTTGGAAAACTAAGAAACAGACTACCGTTTCCAGATCTTCCGCTGAGGCTGAGTACCGAGCCATGGCTGACACTACTCGAGAACTTGTCTGGCTTGTTCGTTTATTGGCTGATTTGCAAGTTTTTGTCTCTACTCCAGTTTCCCTTCATTGTGACAACAACGCTGCTCTCCACATTGCTCGTAATCCAGTCTTCCACGAACGTACGAAGCATGTGGAAATTGATTGTCACATCGTCCGACACCATTTTACATCTGGTCTTCTGGTTCCTAGCTACATTGCAAGTTCTAACCAACCCGCTGATATGTTTACCAAGGCCCTTCCTGCCGATTCTCTTCGCCACCTCAGCTCCAAGCTTAACGTGTCTAATCTGCTCCACACGCTAAGCTTGCGGGGGGGGGGGGGGGGGGGGTATTGCTATTGACGACACTTCGCCACCTCAGCTCGACCACGGATGAAGGCCGCAGCTGTGGAGTTCCTGCCCGATTGATGGGCGTGTATGCCCTAAATTGAATGCAGGACTTTTGTGTCATTATT
Organism: Umbilicus rupestris; assembly: GCA_963678935.1. Lineage (NCBI taxonomy): Eukaryota > Viridiplantae > Streptophyta > Magnoliopsida > Saxifragales > Crassulaceae > Umbilicus > Umbilicus rupestris. The sequence goes on from OY787617.1 coordinate 3,566,918, forward strand.
GATAGTTTGAGGGTCAGTCTGTAATTATTTTACGGGAGTCCATTGTCTTTTGTTATAGTTTAGGGGTGTACTTGTCTTTGTATACTTTTGTATTTATTCTGGCTTTTTGGAGCCAAGAATTAATAACAAATACTTTTACCCCCAAATCCAGTTTTGAGCTCTCATCGTCTTCTCCGGTGAAGCTCCAGTTGCGCTGCTTCTTGGTTGCAGATTTCTTCAACTGCCAATCAAAAGAATGGTAAATTAACAGCGCAGCAACCAAAATAAATGACTCTGCCTAACCTAGACTAATCAATTCAGACTACACCTAAATTAGCTATCTCAAGTAAAAATTGATGAAAGCCTAAACTAGCACTTCAGCCGCACAAAGAATTCAAAGAAAAATACGAAAGGAACGAGACAACTGATTTTTTTCCGTGGTTCACACCATAAATGGTGCTACATCCACGTTCAGCTCGGGACGGCTCTGATTTGTACTATAATGGAACGGTGGCGAGACCAGCACTGTTCTTCCTTGAATCTCACTGAGAAGCCAAGGATACACGCACTCACACGAGCTCACTCCTCCCTGAAAGACTACGGCCACACAAGGACCTTTACAACTCTTTCACCGGAGCAACCGAGGACGCAGCCTCGGTAGTGTATTACACAGATTTGAAGAAGCTCTCCCTCGCACTCAGTGAACAACTCACTAGTCACTGCAGCCACCTCTCGCCGATGCTCCTCCTCGCTGAAGTCGCCTCTGGAAAACCCTAGAACGCAGGCTTCAATCTCTCGCGATTTCTCTCTCTTGTTTTTCTCTTTTCTGCTTTTTCTCTTAGAGAACAATAAGCTTATATCTTGAACCGAGGAAAGCCTGACAGCTGTTGATCTTGTGCCATCCAATGGCCAACAACTCTGGTCCAATACAACAATGAACTCGGTCCTGATTTCAAATGAGTCGGCTCAATTGCATTTATTTTTTGGTCCAGCCGGCACTGACCCAAACCACAGAAGGGTTACAGACTAGTGCCGAGAATGCCGAAGCAGAAAGGCATGGCGGTTCAGAAGCACAATGACGATGATGCTCGTCATGAGTGGCAAGAGCAATTTACGATTAGGGTTTCTTACTGCCCACTTCATTAACCTCAATGCTCTCTATCCATTTTCGTTGAAATGTATCTGGTTTTATTCTTTTTTCTGAACCTCTTTGATGACTAACCAATGAGTGGGTGCTGACATGGATATATATCATCAAACTGTGAGTATCGATTTAATCAAAAACAGATAAATGGTGCTCGTACTCGTGGTTTGAGTGTTGACATTTGAAAATTAAAAAGCTATCGTTTTTATTCCCGCCACACCATAGTTTCTACTCTTGATTCATCATATCAGGAATCGAACTTGGTCGCTGAAAAATTTGACGTCCCTTTGTCACTGGACTACGCCCCGGTAAACCTGTAGTTGTTATTAGAAACGATGAATGTGGGAATCGAAAATTATCCCTTGTGAATCTGCCAGTCGCGTTTTATGGTAGAAAGTCTATCAAAATGCCGTCCAGCGATCTGAATTCCATTATGTTGACGGTAATGTTTGGAATATATGTAATGGAACGAAATCGGTTGCGATTTGGTTGAGGAAGCTTTGAGTTTGAATTTATCTAGAAAAGAACTGACGGATGTCAATGGCGGGTGGGAGTTTGACGAGCATGGCGTATTTGAATCTTTCGTTTAACAGGGTGAGATGTCTAATTAAGTAGTAGTTTGAGAGTGATGCACGGTTTGAAGAATGGGAAAATGGATGCGGCCAAGGCACCCGATAGAGGTTGAAGTGCAGATAGAGAGGAGGTGGATCATATCTCATCAAACCATGAACAGGAGTAGAATTGTTATCTGTTTTTGCTCAAACCGTGACTCACGGTTTGATGATTATTGGGATGAGCCATTTCTCTATAGGCTATGCGTTGATGGATTATATTGGTCATGCATCACCGAGGATGATCAGAAGGGCATTCTAAAAAGCTGCCACTCTTCCCCATATGGTGGACATGGTTCTAGCTTCAAAACAGCCGCGAAGGTCCTACAATGCGGTTTTTATTGGCATACGTTGTCTAAGGACGCGTATGAATTTGTGAAGTCTTGTGACGCATGCCAACGTATGAGAAATATATCAAAGCGTGACGAGATGCCGCAGAAGGGAATCCTAGAGGTTGAAATATTTGATGTTTGGGGGATAGACTTCATGGGGCCGTTCCCATCATCAAATGGGAATAAATATATCCTAGTCGCCGTCGATTATGTCTCCAAATGGGTGGAGGCTGTCGCTGCTCCTTCTTGCGATGCTAGTGTGGTAAAGAGACTTTTCACCAAAATAATATTTCCAAGGTTCGGTGCGCCAAGAACAATGATCAGCGATAATGGATCGCACTTTAAAGAAAAGCAGTTCGAGGCATTGCTCCGAAAATATGGTGTCTACCACAAGATAGCAACGCCTTATCACCCTTAGACTAGAGGGCAAGTTGAGGTCTCCCATCGCGCGATCAAGGCAATATTAGAGAAAATGGTTAGTAGTTCTCGCAAGGATTGGTCATCAAAGCTTGATGAAGCGTTATGGGCTTACCGATTGGCGTTTAAGACACCAATCAGTATGTCCCCTTACAGACTTGTGTACGGGAAACCTTGCCATTCTCATCGTGGAACTCGAATATAAAGCCATGTGGACCGTAAAGAAGCTGAATTTTGACTTGAAATCAGCAAGGGAGAAGAGACTACTCCAGCTTCATGAACTAAATGAAATCAAACTTTATGAAAGTGCCAGAATTTATAAGGAGAAAACCAAATTGTGGCATGACAAGAAAATTCAGAGGAGGACTTTCTCGAAGGGAGATAGTGTTTTGCTTTTCAACTCTAGACTTAGATTATTTCCGGGAAAGCTGAAATCAAGGTGGTCGGGGCCTTTCAAAGTTGAAAAATTGTACGAAGATGGCCACTTCGAATTGGTGAATAAAGACGGTGAAACTTTCAAAGTAAATGACCATCGAATCAAGGCATACCATGGAGACGAGAAAAGCTTGGAGATTGGAGACTTCAAGCTTGATGATTCTACCTAATTCCCACATTATTGCATGCCACTTGAGAAGGGATCCTCGCAAAGGACTTCTCAAATGTGTTATTAGTGGTTCTAGGGATTTTGCATTTGTGTGCACTCGAATTACCCCGTTGGTTTGACTATATATATGTCGGAGTTTTAAGTGTGGGGTAATTCGGTTTGAGGAGTCTGGTAAAATTTTGGGAGAATTAAATGGAGAGGGCAGGCTGTAACACATAGCAGTTGATTCACCCGAATCAGTTTCTAGCTCTCCGAGTCACTTCTGATTCGAGCAGATTGATACTGTTCATTACAACACTGAGTTTTTGACTCGGGGGAATCACATGGCCTCTTCGAATCAATGTTGATTCGGGCACAGTATGCGAACCAGAGTTGATTCGGACAAAGACCTCTCCGAGTCACTTTTGATTCGGACAGATTGATACTGTTCATTATAACACTGAGTGTTTGACCCGGGCGAATCACATTTTGGCCTCTCCGAAACACTTTTGATTCGGGCAGATTGATACTGTTCATTAGAGCACTGAGTGTTTGATCCGGGCGAATCAGTTTTGATTCGAGCAAAAGCCTTACACTCACTCCCCCGAATCAATTTCATTCGTGGGTTTAAAGCTGACTCGTTTAAAATATCTTTATTCTCTCTCCTCTCCCCTGACACCGAACCTCCCGACCGAACCCTAAAAACCGACCTAGTCGTCCGACCTTGCCCCCCGTCTCCAGCGTTCCCCTTCCGAGCTAACCAAAAAATCCAACCTCCGTCCGTCGACAGCTTCCTCTGACCCGCTTCGCCCGAATCACCAGTACGTCCCCGAGTCGCCTCTCCCCTTCAGCCGATTCAATGGCGAACACCAACTTGACCACGACCGGGAAATCGAGATTACCACCTGTCCGAAAGCTTTCCGCAGCTGAAGGGAATAGCTAAACCTAAATCCAAACCTAGACAAAGGCCTAGGCGAGCTGCCACTGCTGGCATTGTCATTCGCTCCACTCCTTCGCCATCTCCGGTCAGCGCATCTTCATCATCCTCATCTTCCTTAGAGGAAGCCAGACTTTTGGGGGAATCATCTCACGCGGCCAGTAGCTTGGCCATAGTCCCGCATTCTAGAGAGGAAAGGGCAAGGACGCCTTTCCCCTTCAATGAAGAATTTTCAGTTTGCTGACGCCCGTATGCAGTCTATGTTGGCGCAACACAGTGAGTATGCAGTCCGAATCGGGTCATCACTACTGGTTTGATTCGGGCGGATCACCTTTTTGCCTTGAATCGCGTTTGATTCGGGGACCCTAATGCTATTCGAGCAAGTTTGATTCGACCACCCTGGCCGAATCAAAAGTGATATGGGCAAGCTCATGTTATCCGAACCAATCTGACTCGACTAGGGTGTGGGCGAATCAAATTTTTGCCTTCCCCAAATCAATTGTGATTCGAGCAGGACTGTTCTCAGTTCACTTCGGAATTTTTTGCAACTTTGCTCGCATTTTGCAACTAGTACATGGCTTTTGAATTACACGAGCATATCCAAGTAAACTCATCATATGCATTGTCGCACACTTGTTTTCCAATATTTTGCTTAGCTACATGTTTCGCATTGATTTATTTTTAATAGCTAGATGTTTTCATTTATGAATTCAGGTGTTGCGCTAACCTTTTTCTTGGGTTTCAGATGTAGTCCACCTGAGTAGAGCATCATTCACGTATGTGAGCGGACGCACATTGAGCAACCTCCACACGAGAGAAGTTCCTTCGCAACTTTCTCTTTACTATTCTTTATTCTTTATATTGCTTAGGGACTAAGCAAACTCTTAAGTGTGGGGTGTTTTGCGCTTTCGCTTTTATTTACTTGACAACATGATTCTATGCTACATATTTATTTCACACGCATTATACTCATATGATTGCTTTCATCCTAGCTTTAAATATTGGTCACACGAAGTAATGTTTGCTAAGCACTTAAGTAGTATCATTAAAAAAAATTGGAATGAGTTGTGCTTTGAATTCATGAATCGTATCTTTAAGTCGATTGACATTCTTTGTGATGATTTTATTCACATGATTCGGTGTTTTAACTAGCTGAGTTCAATTTATTTTTAAGCTCTTTCCGTGCATGAAAAATGAAGCTAAGTTTATTTTTAAAGTTTTACAAATGCTGAGGGTTAGGAAGGTAAGTTCCCCATCGAAAGCTTTTGTATAAACACAAAAATATTATTTGTTTGTTTTTGGGTCAAGGAAAAGTTTTACAAATGCCGAGGGTTAGGAACGTAAGTTCCCCCTTGAAAGCATTTGTATAAACGCAAGAAAAAAATATATTAAACACACTTAATTCTTGACTTTGTGCCTATTCCGCAAATTCTTTCGCATGTGTGTGAGTAAGGCATTTGCATTTCGCTTTTAGGAAGTGTCTAAGGTATGACCCTCGTAATTTATTACTTAAGCATCAAGATTTGTACGAGTGAATTTTAAAATTTTCAATGTCGAAACTCCTTTTCTCTTACGGATTATGACGTATAGTCTAAATCTTGAGAATGAGTTTGTTGTCTTGAGCCTATGGACTTGCCCTTAGCAAGCATAGGTGATTGAGTCGACAAAAGTTTTGGGTAAGCGACGCTTTTCTTCATACTACTTGCATAGGAAATTGATTTGTAATTTGAATTTGACGAATGCTAGTTTTGATATCGATTCTATGAATATTTATTGTCGCAATGAAGTGAATGATCCTTAGAATTTGCGTGAAGTGAATGATTTGCACAACTTTACTATTATGTGGGCTGATAAAGAACTACTTGCTTAGCAAACTATATTTAGTCTTATGGATGATAGCGAGTAGGATTTGTGAGTATTCCTATTCTGAAAACTATCATGAGAGGGTAGCCTAGGAGTTTAAAGGCTTGATGCATACGCTAAATGCATCCGTGATTCCTACGACAGTGAGTTAGGAGTAGATTATTTTTCTTTGTTTAGATTATTTCTATGTTATATTACATGAGTAGGGGATAGATGTGTTTTGTGTGCGTAAGATTTGCTACGTGCTTTGATACTGTCATATATGTTGTAACATCTTACTCTCCGCTTGACTTATGCATATACTTATTCGGGACGAACAAAACTTAAGTGTGGGGTGTTTTGATGAGCGGACAAATGATCTTGTATTTGTTCACATTTTCCCGTTACTTCTTGTTTGTTCCGTTATTTTATAAAGTCGTTTGATGCTTTCTTTGCCCATTTCAGGTTAAAAATGTAAACCACACGATAAAAGTGGCTCGAAGAAAATCTGGATGAATTCTGGTCGATTGAGAGCAAGAATGAGCAAGATTGAGGCAAGCTGAAAAAGTGACTCGCCCAGGCACAATCTGACTCGACCAGATGGGTGTCCGAGTCAGATTTGATTCGGACAAAGCTTGGCCGAATCGCCCTCTCCAGCTGCACGGATCAATCTGATTCGAGGAGAAGTTTGAGAGGCTTGACCGAATCAAAAGTGATTCGGCCAAGAAGAAGTGCTCCGCCCGAATCAGTTTGGCTTTATAAGGATTTTTGACCGAGTCAAACAAGGGTTGACCGAATCAAAAATGATTCGGCCAAGGAAGACTGACTCGCCCAGCTACGAAACTGTACTGAGTATTTGATTCGGACACCCTGTCCGAATCAACTAAACAAGGCTTGTCCGAATCAACTGATTCGGGAAATCTGGTAATTTTTCGGAACAATATAAATAAGAAAGAGATACAAATTTAGAAGGGCTTCTTCCAATTCCGAAAACCCTAGGCGATCACTCTTGCACGACTTGGAGAATTGTCGAAGATTTGGAGAAGACACACGCAATTGAAGATCCTACATCAACCCTCTACTCAACCACTACTTCTTTGCATCCAATTGCTGAACAATTTTAATTAAAAACTATGTTTTGTTTCAAACTCACCATGAGTGAGTAGTCCCATTGTAGTTGGGATCCTTGTGGATCCTTTAGGTTAGATTGTAATGCAAGACATGTTCTTTTATCTATATGAGTGAAGTTTGGTTGAAAATTCTTATGCTTGTTCTTCATGTTAATTCTATGCACACCAAGTGTTTGACGAAACACATGAATGAGTATGAATTGATAAAACACCTAGGGATGGAATGAGAATTGAACTTACGTTGTTTAGAAGATCAAGCATGATTATTTTAAATAGCTTTTGTGCGCGAGAGTGACATTGGCAATCTCTTAGGCTAAGCATAGAGCGGACTTTAGTTAACTATCAATAGACCGAAAGGTTGAGATTATGAGACTTTTGTTCTACACGATTCAATAGAGCGAGAGTTTAAGAATTGTGTCATATAGGTGTCATTCCCATTCTAGAGAATGAGTGAGAGTTGAATTTAGAATGTGTGATACTTTAGCCTAGAATAATCAACCAAATTAATTCATGAGTATATTTCTATTTTGCATTGCTAATCGCATGACCTAGGGGTGAAATAGGATTCCGACAACGTTTTCTCTATTACTTTCTTTCTTCACAAATTTGATCTTATCTTTAGTACTTACTAGAGATACCTCACCTAGAGGAAAAACCACCCTTTTATTTAGTAGACTTGCATTGAGCATTACTAGCTAGCTTTAGACTAATCTAGGCTTTTCTCTTGGTTCGACTCGAGGTCACTCGGATTATAAATATTGTTTGAACACCGTGATTGGACTAGTATTTTTACTACCACAATAATCATACTACGTTCATGTACCGCCAGAAGTGTTGTCAACACTGGCCGTGAAGGATACCGCAAAAGAAGCATGGGAGACTATCAAAACGCATCGGATGGGTGTTAATCGAGTGCGCCAAGCGAATGCACAGAGGCTTCGTAAAGAATTTGAAGCTATTACTTTCAAGGATGGTGAAAGTATAGACGACTTTTCGATGCGCATCACTGGTCTTGTTAATAATCTTCGTGTTCTTAGCCAAAATTGAGGATGAAACGGTTGTTAAAAAGTTCTTGCGGGTTGTGCCACCAAGGTTCACTCAGGTGGCTATCTCGATTGAAACATTGCTGAATTTGAACACTCTCTCAATTGATGAACTTACTGGACGACTTCGCTGGGTGGAAGAACACTACGGGTTGTCAGATGTCGGAGGATGTGGTGATCAGTTGCTTCTCACTAAGGAAGAGTGGCTGACAAAAGTAAAAAAAAAAAAGGAGTGCATGGTGTGACATCATCCAACAAAGAGTAAAGGCCACAACCAAGGAAATAATTATGAGGGTAGCAGCAACATACCTGGAAATTCACGCGACAAACCAGCAAGGAAAGGGAAGTGTCATAACTGCGGCACTTATGGTTCATTTTGCTAGAGAATGTTCTACGTAAACATCAAAAAGAGATGCATCTGATCAAAGCCGATGATGACCAGCCTACACTTTTGATTGCCCAAACTTGTGCAGAGACAACCAACATAACATAAAGTGTGCTTCTTAATGACGAAAACATTATTCCAGTGAAGTTTAGAGAAGGAGTTTGGTACCTTGAAACAATGAAAGGGTTAGTTAGGTTCGAAGATGGGTCAGTGGCTGAAATTTGTGGACATGGTTCTATATTATTTCAATGTCACAACAAGGAGCATAGGGTTCTCAGTGGGGCTTACTACATACCTAAGCTACGGAGGACAGTTATATGAAGGAGGTTGCAAGGTTAAGATCGAAGATGGAAAGATGTGTGTGTGTTTGATCGAGATCAAGCTCTATTAGCACGAATTACACGATCTATGAACAGATTGTATACTCTGTCATTGAATTTATCGGAACCTATGTGCATGCTATCAAAATTGGATGATGAAGCATGGTTGTGGCATGCTAGATACGGTCATCTTAATTTCCGTGCATTGCGTAACTTGGTACAAAAAATATGGCTATTGACGTACCATTAATTGACCGCCTTGAACAAGTTTGTCCATGTCGCATTTCCGAAAGCCTCAATGTATCGCACCAAGCATGAATTGGAGTTGTTTCATATTGACCTATGTGGTTCGATCACACCATCTACATTGGCAGGTAATCGATATTTGCTGTTAATTGTTGATGATTATAGTCGATACATGTGGCTTGAAGTTCTCAGGAGTAAGGATGAAGCATTCTAAGTATTTTAAGAAAGTGAAAGCTCTAGCAGAAACTGAGTATGGTGGAAAGCTTAAGGAATTTCGCTCCGATCGAGGTGACGAGTTCAATTCTAGTGAGTTTCGAGATTACTGAGAGGAGAATGGCATCAAGCATTGCACTACAGCTCCCTATTCGCCGCAACAGAATGGTGTTGTTGAACGTCGGAACCAAACAGTGGTAGAGATGGCGCGCTGCTTGCTGAAAAGCTTGGAAATGCCAGCCAGGTTTTGGGGCGAGGTGGTAAAGACTGCTGTTTATATACTTAATCGAGCGTTGACAAAGAGCATTGATGGTAGGACACCATATGAAGCATGGCATAATCGTAAACCAAAGGTACATCATCTAAGAACTTTTGTTTGTGTTGTCCATGTCAAGAAGGTTGGTTTTGGAATGAGTAAAATGTCGGATCGATCTACACCGATGGAGTTCATTGGGTACGAAGAGGGAGCAAAAGCGTATCGTGTATATGATCCAGCAGAAGAAACTTCATGTGACGCGTGATGTGGTGTTTGAAGAGAAGAGAAAGTGGAATTGGAATGCAAAAATGGCAGCAATGATGTACTGAGCTCAAATTCTACATTCAGTGTTGTTTACAAAACAGAGGGTGAGATGTTGAGAATTAATAAAGAGTCAGAAGGTGTGTCATCAACAATACAAGATGCAGAAACATATACTCCTCAGCAAGATCACAAGAGCGTTGAATTTGCAACTCCACCAACAGATGATGATGCACTTGACAGTGATACAAGGCCATGCCAATACCGCAAGCTTTGATGCTGAGTCAGGAGGCATTTGTCTCATTGCTAGTGAAGAACCTGCAAATGCCGAAGAGGCGTTAGAGGATCCAAATTGGCGGAAAGCAATGGATGATGAGTTGACTTCTATACGCAACAATGAGACATGGTAACTTGTCACTACCTACTCGACATAAAGCTATTGGACTAAAGTGGGTGTTCAAGGTTAAAAAGGATCCTGCGGGTAATGTGGTAAAGCATAAAGCCCGTCTTGTCACGAAGGGATATGCACAGCGGCAGGGGGTGGATTTTGATGAGGTCTTTCCACCTGTGGCGAGGATGGAGACTGTAAGATTGTTGTTAGCACTGGGGCGCATAATGGCTGGGAGTACATCATATGGATGTAAAATCGGCATTTTTGAATGGTGAACTTTTGGAGGATGTGTATGTACATCAGCCGCCTGGTTTCATTGATGATGGCTATGAAGAGAAGGCTTTCAAACTGCGTAAGGCTCTTTATGGGCTGCGTCAGGCACCGCGAGCTGCAAAACTGGATGCATCGCTTGCCTCTCTTGGTTTCAAACGAAGCCTAATTGAATCTGCAGTATATAGAATGGAGAAGGGAGAATCTCAGCTATTGATTGGAATGTATGTTGATGATCTAATAATTACCGGCTCATGTGTTGATAATATTTTGAAGTTGAAGGAGCAGATGCATCACCTATTTGAAATGAGTGACCTTGGATTGCTAAGTTACTATTTGGAAATTGAGGTCAGACAAATGAAGAATGAGATCACTCTTAGTCAAAGTGCTTATGCCGAAAAAAAATTAAAAGCATCAGGGATGTCAGGTTGCAATCCATGTCATACCTCAATGGAATCTCGTTTGAAGTTGAGCAAGATGAGTGATGGTGCTGTTGTGGATGCAACTCACTATAGGAGCATTGCTGGGAGCTTACGCTATTTATGTAATACGAGGCCGGACATAGTGTACGCAGTGGGTATTGTAAGCAGGTACATGGAGTCACCAAAAATGGAGCACTGGGCAGCAGTGAAGCAAATTTTGCATTACATTAGTGGAACAATTGGCTATGGGTGCTGTTACAAGAAGTTTGACAAACAGGAATCCACATTAATGGGGTTTAGTGACAGTAACTTTGCGGGGGACGTTGACGACCGTAAAAACACCTCTGAAATTGTGTTTCTTCTTGGCTCAGCTCAAGTCTGATCACATGGATGTCTCAAAAGCAGAAGGTTGTCGCTCTTTCATCTTTTGAAGCGGAATATATGGCAGCAACATCAGCGGCATGTCAAGGCATTTGGTTGAGCAGGCTATATGGTGACCTGGTTGGACAAGCTCCAAAAATGGTGAAGCTTCTGGTCGACAACAAGTCTGCAATTGCGTTGAGTAAGAATCCGGTTCATCATGAGCGGATAAGCATATCGATACTCGATTTCATTTCATTCGTGAATGCATTGAAGATGGCAAGGTGACTATTGATCATGTTGGCACTGATAGACAGCTTGCAGACATTCTTACTAAAGCACTTGGGCATGTGAAGTTTGTAGAAATGAGACGAAAGCTTGGTGTGATTGAAGGTCTGCACAACAAGCTTAGGGGGTAATTTGTTGAAATTAAGCTTGTTGTTGTACAGAGTATGTGTCTATTTGATAAGTATGATGTCGGTTAAAGTTTGAACAGGTGTGTCTGTTTGTTTAATTTGGTGTTCTATTGGTAACTGTCATGTTGTGTGTTTAAGTGTGTGAATAAAGAGAAGCAAATAATGCTTTTGGGTAAATATTGTTTTCCAGCGTTGAAGTTTATCAGATTCGGGGCCAACACAGTAGCCCTCCATCTCTCCAAACTCAGTGTTGTTCACCCACAATGAGTTTGAGGAGGGTGTTAGAGATATGTTATACATATTACTGTATACCCTTTCATATTCATAGATATCTCTGTATATGTACCCTTTCGTACTCGTAATCTCTCTGTATATGCACCTATATATAGGCACGTTGGCCTTTTGTTCAATACACAAAATATTTATCTTAACGAAGATGTGGTTTGTTAGAATCATTTTAGGCATCACATTGATCTTAAGGTGGAATGGGTAGACAAGAAGACGACATTCCTTTATGATAATTTGAAGGAATTATCATAAAGGAATGTCGTGAAAACGCACAAAATTTGCAGGTGGAAGAAAAAATCACTTAGTAAGGACTTGGTTCATGATCCTTGCACTACTACCTTTCCTGTTTTGGAAGTTGTTAGTAGCTGTTGCACCATCTATTATATACTAGTAAATTTGCATTGGAAATTTGCAGATTCTTATCATGGTTAGTTATCATGTCCAAGAGTTGTCATCACCGTATTCACAAGGCACAAATGAGTCTAGCGAAATATCCATTAATAATAGATAATGACAATAATCCTTGACCTAACTAATAATGAATAAAAAAATCAAATGAAAAATAACTTAGGCAGAGCGTCCAGGCGTAGGAGCTGTCAAAACTAATTAGAGATAATTAGGGTTTAGGTATAGGGATAGTTTCGTAATTTTGTATTGTCATTGTTTCTTATATATTCTTGTTTTCTGTATTATGAAGAATATTCTGTTTGCATCTATTGAAACCCTTCTTTTCGTTTCGTTCTTCTCTTCTTTGTCTTCTACATGGTATCAGAGCCACTATCAATTAGGGCGAAAACACTGTTCATCGATAGAATTACTGTTCATCCCTGAAGCACTGTTCATCACTGAATCTCGCATCTAGATTCGCTTCGGCCTGAGGGTTTCAATTCAGATCTGGATTCCTTGAATTTTTCGTCTTATCTGATCACATGCTATGTTGTTATTTCTTCTTCAGGTTTCCATTCTGGTAACATGTCAGGTAACTCTCCTTGAATTTTTTTCTATTCTACCACAAACCCCCACCAGAACCCCTGCTCTGGCCCCATCAGGAATCGAACCCTAGTCGCTAAGATGTTTGACGCCCCTTTTTGTCACTAGACCATGCCCTGATGGGCCTGCATGGATTCTTGACTCTGGTGCTTCGCGTCATATGTCTCATGATTCTAACTCTTTTTTGTCCATTCAGCCTTCTTCTTCAAAACCAATCATGACTGCTGATGGTACTTCCATGCCACTAGCAGAAATTGGATCTATTTGCACTACTAATATGTCCTTTTTTGATGTATATCATGTTCCGAGTCTTACTTTAAATCTTTCTTCTATTGGTCAATTATGTGACGCTGGCTTACTAGTTTTATTCTCTCGTTCTTCTTGTTATGTGCAGGATCCTCATTCAAAGAAACTGATTGGGACAGGCCGTAGGCAAGGGGGTCTTTACGTCTTAGATGAATTGAAACTTGAAGTTGCAGCATCTGGTGTTGACTTGTCTTCTTTTTGTTTGAATCCTTCTTCTTCTAGCTTTTATATGTCGCATTCACGTCTTGGTCATGTTTTTGGCTCTCGTTTGAAATACTTAGCTTCCACAGGAAAATTACAGAATCATGATATTATCAATTGTGCGGGTGTAAGTTAGCTAAATTCTCAGCATTACCTTTTAGTAAAAGTTCTTCCATTTCTCTATCACCATTTGACTTGATACATCCTATTCCTACAAAAGGTGGATCCCGATACTATGTCTCTTTCATTAATGACTGTATGCCCTACTATTGGGTCTTTTTCATGAAACACCGCTCTGAATTTTTTGAGATTTATCAGATGTTTCGTGCTCTTGTCAAAACTCAGCATAATGTTGTTATTAAATGCATTTGTTGTGATTTGGTAGGTGAATACATGTATAAACGTTTTTCTGACCTTCTTGCTTCTGATGGTACTCTTTTTTCAAACCTCTTGTACTGATACTCTTGAACAAAATGGTGTTGCTGAAAGCAAACACAGACATATTATGGAAACGAAACGGTCATTTTTGTTGTTTGCTTTTGTTCCAAGTCTATTTTGGGGCAAAGCAGTCCTTACTTCTGTTCATGCTATTAATAGAATCCCTTCGTCTGTCACTTCAGGTCTGTCTCTCGTTGAAAAACTGTATGGTCATTCTCCTGATTATTCTTCATTGAGAGTATTAGGTTGTGATTGCTTTATGCTTCATCCTCATGTTGAGCGTAGTAAGCTCACCTCTCATTCTGCTATTTGTGTATTCCTTGGCTATGGTGATGGTAAGGTTATCGTTGTTATGATCTAGTCAGTCAAAAATTTTACGTGTCTCGTCATGTCTTTTTTCTTAAGCACATTCCATATTTCTCTATTTCAGCTAACAATCCTAGTATACATAAGTCTGATCTCATTCACATTGATCCTTTTGAGTCTTCTATTGTTGATGCTCTTGATCCTATAGATGCTCACCCTCAGCATACTGATGCTCCATAAGCTCCCCCTGCTCCTATTGCCTCCCAGGATGACGCTTCTGCGACTGAGGATTCTGATCCCCCTCGGCATTCATTGAGACCTCGTAGGTCCATTCAGTTACCTGATTTTATATATTCCACATATTCTACTTCTTTTGCTTCTTTTTTGGCTTCTATTCACCAGATATCCGAGCCTTTTTCTTATAAAGAGCCTTCTTTTTTGGCTTAATTGATGTAGGATTATGCCCAATTGTGGTATGGTAGTGTGGTTAAGGTTTTTGGTTTAGGAAAAAGGATATCCGAATTAGGGTTGAAATTGTTTGTGATGCTTCAGTTTAGGGTCTCAAATGATGTATATATGTTGTTGTGTAATTGTAATTTGCTAGGTTTGTTGAGAATTTGAGCTTAATTGATGTACCAAATTAGGGTTTTAATTGTTTGTGATGCTTCAATTTATGGTCTCAAACGATGTATTATATGTTGTTGTGTAATTGTAATTTGTTTGGATTATTGACAATTGGAGCTTAATTGATGTATGTTTATGCTCAATTAAGGTATGGGCATAAATTACAACTTGTGGTTCTGTGGATGATGTTGATAGGAAGGATGAGATCCTGTGGAAAGAGTAAACATCATCTATCCAATTGAGCTTATGGTGTGGATGATGTTGTTCTTACCATTGAATTATATATTGTTCTTATCGTTAACAGCTAATCTACAGGCAGCTAATCTACAATTTGTTATTGTTGTTCTAATGCTGTAGATGATCTAGATGAGATTTTGATACCTGGACCGATTGATGAGTCTATCCTGACTCAACAACGTACTCATCGTTCTGAAGAAATGTGGCTAGATCCGGTTAGATGATGTTTACTCTTTCCATAACTCATGTTACATACCACTTATCAAAATATGAATAACATTTGATATTTTTATTTTGTACTGCAGGCTGGAAAAACTATAAAGATGGTGCATCATAGGATGTGGGATATGGATCCCCGGATTGTTTCATATATAGTAAGAGCAGGATTTTACACCTGGACTCAAGTGCAAAATGTGGAAGCCGATTGGGCACTGCTCACTGCAATGGTGGAAGGGTGGAGGCAAGAGACGCGCACGTTCACATGAGAATGGGAGAGTGCATAGTCACTCTTCAAGACGTTGGTCTCCTTACTAGACTGCCTATAGAGGGAGAAGCCATGTCTAGTAAAGAGGACCATCATTGGGAAGATCTGCGCATACAGTTCCTTGGGGCTTATCCAGACTGTCCTAGGTCCCCAACTGTGGCTCGACGTAAGTGGTTCCTGAATAATATGAGAGTGGTATCGGAAAACGCTGCATATGAAGTCGTACATACTTTGCATGCTGGAGTTGTCATTGATGTCTGATTTGTGCGGAGATAGGATACCGCTCCATTACCTACCATTGTTGACAAACTTGGATGGGGTGAGTTCGTATTCCTGGGGAAGCGCTATTCTTGCTTACCTTTACAGGCAGATGCGTAACACGGCTCAAGAGGGGCATAAGTAGATGGGTGAATGTGTTATTCTACTTCAACTCTGGAGCTGGGAAAGAATGGTGATAGGGCGACCAAAAGGATTTAATAGGATTTAATAGCCAGCAGAAGCCCACATTGAGCCTCACATGAGAGGGGGATGGTCTTACACGTAAGTGGTTTTCATATTTCTTATGTATTACATGTGGTGTTTTCTAATGAACTTTCTCTGTTGCGCAGAAAATGGTACGGACCAAAATTATACATAGAAACACCGCACGGATCATTACTTTTTCTACTGAGCTCAGCTTGACCAAATGGGTCATTCTGATTTCATCTGGGTGCCGTGCGACGAAGATATATTCCATCTATTGAATCCATCGTGTCTAGCAGGCCAAATGACATGGTTAGCAGAGGTGTCACTAATATGCTTAAACATCTAATGAACTACTGCTCACTAGCATTTGTTGTCATCGGTCCCCATCTCCTACCTCCCTCATCATTGACATTGTCCATTTTTTCCATGGCATTCCTTCCAGCCAATTAACCACCATTAGTCTTTCGCGCAGCAGATCTATCAACTCCTTGTATTCTCGATCAAATTTACTGCACTGTCTTTGATGCGCTATGTGACCCATCTTCTTTTTCAGACTCAAAATCCTTCACCTTCACATTAAACTTGCTTTGCAAATGTTGGATACATACATGGTGGTGTGTACGCGGTTCTTTCCATTCTGGTTCCTCCATTGCACGAAGAATGGCGTTGTGCCTTGATACGGTTATGACATTAAATTAACAAAACCTTTCAGAGTGAACATGCAGAGTGCACAAGAGGTTGCTACAGCTACCAGTGACAGAAGAGTTGTAGCATCCTGATCAACAGTTTTCGCGTAAAGAACAAACTTCTAAGAATTGAAGAGAAAAGCAACGGAAGCTTCCTAAAGTTAGCTTAGAATATTTCTAGAGTCGCCTACTTGCCCCCATAAGTCGGCTTCGAGATAATTCTACCAGCTTAAAGATAATGCTATTTTGGAAGGTAGGTGTCCTTATCTTTAACAGCCGACCCATTCTGATTTAGATGAAGCTTGGAGGTCGCTATATACAGGAGGCTCGGCAGAGCAGCAAACGATGGGTCAATCAATCAATTAAGAAGAGCAAAGAGTGCGGGACGGAGAATTGAGCAGAGCAGAGATTGATCATCACTCAGTGCAGTCGCGCATAGTAGAGTGGAGAAGAGACTGATCGAGACGTGGACAGTCTGATCAATGCCTAATCGGAGAAGGTTAATTGAAGTTGTGTGCTTATTAACTGTGAAATTTCAGCAGCGCCTCAGAGTTGCAGATTGTGTACAAGCAATTGCTATAGCAGACTTTTGTACACTCGGATCTTGTGCAGCAAGATGAAACAATGAACAACGATTTGTTCACCCAGTTCGGCCAACTGCCTACATCTGTGGAGGACTGTACTCCAGTCCTCAATCCACTAGTCTCAAAGGCCTCTCGTACAACATGGTTCGACTCAATGCAACCTATGCTACTCAACCTTAGCTAGTCAATCACACAATCAGAACAGGCTCTAACTTGTGTCTCACACACCTACACACTCGAATTAATTCAGAATAGCTACTCCTCTGATCTCACAGACTCAGCCTATTCTAATTAAATCAAAGTCTCCGTAAGCTTGCTGTAGCACACAGTTGGTGCACGTTCTGTCTGCGTCGCTCCAAAGCCTTCAGCTGAGCCGATCGAACTCTTCCGTGAGTGCACACTCTGGAACGCTCCCCCTCACTCAATGACCTCCTGTCACTAGCGAGACCTAGCCTCCTACAGATTGTCTGAATTCCAACACTCGACAACTCTACCGCCGCCTGCCTTGATCAACCAACAAGCACGTCCTGCTCTGAATTGGTCTTCTCTGATCAGACTTTGCAAGTCCTCGATCAGCCTTTGCTCCAACCACTCAGCTATGCGCTCATGCTCTGCTCTCAGTGGTGATTTAATCTCTCCGCTCTAGCACTCTGTATATATCTCTCGGTATATAGCTTTATCTTTGTGCTTGGATTCTGTCTCGGATGGATACTTTGCTGCTCTACCCAGCCTCCTTTAAATAGGAACTCCATGCTCCATTAATATCAAATTTAGGAAGCCTTCCAAAAAGCTCTCCTTGGGCTTGCTGAGTTGTTTGTTGCCGCTGGAATTTCCTAAGTCCATTAGGAAACCTTCCAAAACTCCATGCTCCATCAATATCAAATATATGAAGATTCCTTAAAGATCTCAACAAGATCTTATCTCCTAATTCGTAGGAGATTAGATTGTTTGGAGAAACAAATCTTTCCACAATCAAATCTTCTCCTGGATACGGGAATCTTCACTGGGATATTCTATCTGAATATTTAGAAGCTCCTCCAAGATCTCAACAAGACCATATCTGGGGTTCTTTGATCCAATACTGCTGCTACAGCTCCTGCTGTAGCAATTGCTTGTTAACTGAGCTTGTTCACTCTGGCTGGATTTGCACAAGCTGCTGTCTTCACATGGGCAGCTGCATCATCTTGCTCTCTATCTTCACGATACTCTACCAACCTGTTGCGATGCTGGTAGCAACCCGTCGTATGTTCTTTGGGCTACTCCAAGTTAATCGGCATGCTATTGACTCTGGGAATTGCATTTAGAAAGCTTCTGTTGCTCTTCTCTTCAATTCTGGGCAGCTTCTATTTCACATAGAAATCTGCCATTTAGGATGCTCCAGCTCTTTGCTACACAGGTTGCTGTAGCAACGCCTTGTGCACTCTGCTTGTTCACTCTAGAACGCTCTGCACCAGCTGCTGTCTTCACATGCTTGCTGTAGCAGACTCTTGTGCACCTTGTAGGAGTTTGTCAATGATGCCACATACCTTAACAGACTGATCACGGCTAGTCGAGGGAGCGTTGTGCGTGTCTGAGAAACTCATAGACGGCAGAAGACTCACTCCCATCAGTGACATGTGGTCACAGAGCAAGGGGGTATTCCAAAGTGTGCAGCGCTCGCGGATTACTTCGATCAGCTCAGCGGATTGGCTTGGAGCGACGCTGGCAAAATCGGCACAGGAATGTGCTATAACAACCTACGGTAATTACTGTGTTAATTCGGATCGGCTAGTTCTGTGTGCAGATTAGCTACTGTATTAAGTCGAGTGAGTGGTAGGAAGTGCAGGCAGATCTAAGGTGTTTAGATTGGGCCTGATTCAGTGTAGCTAGGTTAGAAGTAGAGATTGTTCGAGCGTAGGCTGAACTGAATCTTTGTATTAGAAACCGAGGCTAGTGAATCGTTGAGGACTCCTCAGTAGTCCTCCCTAGAGGTAGGAGACTAGCCGAACTAGGTAACCAAATTATTGTGTGCTCTATTTCATTACTGCACAAGGTTATTTCCGCACAGTGGTAAAAGAGGTTACTATAGCAACCTGCTAGTACTCTCTCAGCAAACAAACGCACTGCAATTTCAATTGGTATCAGAGCGGGAACTCAACACACAAGATCTTGAGCGCATTGCTGAGCAATTAAAACAAAGATGAAAGAAGGTCAAAGCACAAGTCGCTCGCCAATGTTAGAAGAAAGCAACTATGAGTACTGGAAGGCGAGGATGAAGACCTTCCTTAAGGCTATCGACAAGAAGACCTGGAGATCAGTTGTCTCTAAATGGTCACTTCCCCTGACCATTGATGAAAAAGAAGTTGTTAGGAAGAAGCCCGAGGAGACACGGACAGCTGAAGAGGAAGTTGTAGCAAACGGAAATTCTAAGGCCTTAAATGCAATATTTGTTGCTGTTGATGCTAACAATTTCAGGTTGATCTCAAATTGTGACATAGCTAAACAAGCTTGGGAGATCCTCCAGATAGCACATGAAGGGACTGACAAGGTAAAGACCTCCAGAATGCAGATGATCATATCTCAGTTTGAGAACTTGAGGATGCTGAAAGATGATACAATCACCGAGTTTAATGCCGAGCTCTGTGATCTATCAAATGAGGTACATGCCCTCGGAGAGCTTATACAAGAAGAGAAGCTGAACAGAAAGGTGCTCAGATCTCTTCCCCCCCCCCCCCAGATTTGACATGAAGGTGACGGCCATCGAAGAAGCTCAAACCATCAAGCATATGAGGCTGGAAGAGCTGATAGGATCCCTCAAACAGTTTGAAATGAAGCTGGTCAAAGATGATCCTCCAGCAAAATATAAAAGTGTGGGGCTAAAGGCGGAAGCAGAAAAGAAGCCCTCAACTGAAGATCTAATTAGCCTACTGGTAAAAAAATTTCAGCAGATTCCTGAAGAAGATAGATTCCAAACCTGGTCAAACCTCAAATTTTAGAAGGCAATCCAAAAGAGGTGGAAACGATCAAAAGAAAGAGAAAGAACCTAATCAAGATAATGAAGAAAAGAAGGAGAGGAGGAAATGTATGCAGTGCTGGGGATGCAAAGGGTACGGGCACCGAGAAGCTGACTGCCCAAGCAACAAGAAGAAAAATTCCGAGAAGAAAAGCAACAACTCCCTAGCAGCAAAGTGGAGTGATGGAGACTCTGAGGAGAGTGAGGAAGAGAACTACATTGCCTTAACCACTGTATACAAAACTAATCTGAAAGATTCAATGAAGGATGAATTTACATATGGGATTGAAGTGTCAGACAGTGAAGATGAAGAAGACACTGAAGAAGACCTGGCAGAAAAACTCAGAATCATACTTCAAAGGTGCGAAGAAACCTTCGAAACCAATAAGGATTAACTGACAAAATTTCAAGACTAGAAGAGGAGCGTGGAGAACTGCTGGGCAGGATATCATCACTCACTGACCAAGACACTCAGCAAGAAGAAAAGCATGTTGCTAAAAAGGGAGAACTCAACCTGCTTCCGAAGACAAAGAAGATACTCAATCCGATCTCAAATATCCTAGATGAGATCCTAGCATACCAAAGATATGGAGGAGGACGATCTGATCTTGGATATACGGGTGAAGAAAAATCAAGGACAAAAGTGTTTGTCAAAGCTATAGAGGAAGAAACTTACAGGAGGTTGGAAAAGAAAATACCCAGAGAAGTGAACTAGAGGATGCTACAACAACCTCTATATCAACCACCTATAGCAGAGAAGAAGCCTAGAATCAAAGGCCGCATATGCCACTTCTGTTATCAGAAGTGTCACATCCAAAGAAAATGCCCGATCCTAAACAAGGAATGGAGTCCTCAGAGATCTACCATGGTCAGAGATCGCCAAGAAAGGTCAAGGATCAAACTGTACAAGCATCAGCCCTTTAGCTCAGCAAGGCCGACGTAGGAATACTACTGTCCAGCTGGGAATGGAGTCATCATACACGATGAAAGAACAACAAACTGTGGAATGATGATCACAAAATACACTTGCTCTACTCAGGCGAGACCACCTAACTTTGCCAGAAGGGAAGAAAGTATGGTTGGACACAACAGAGCTCGGAAACAATGGATTCACGGACCAGTTCAAATATGGGTGAAGAAACAACCAAAAGAACTTCATGAAGACGTGTAGAACTCGAGCCACTTAATGTCACAAGCATTGGTTGCGATCGCAACCCATTGCCGCAAGAGGAGCTAGTGCAGTGTATGTGAGGGATAAAAGAAGCGGGAACACGTGCAAAGCACATGCAAGTGGTTTTGAAGAAATTGGGGGAATCCGAGTTTAGGGCACAGTTTACCGAGCAACGTCATTCACCAAGTCTCCTACCGAAGACCTGCAACGATCCCAACCCCCTCCCTCACGAAATCAACAACGGTGCGTACCAGAGGTTTGAAAAAGAGTCTCTCTGCCGCCAAACAATCCATTGACAGGAAAAAGGCAAAGATTCAACAGAACGCAGCAGAACCATGCCGTGAACTGGTTATCTGGTAACTATCACCAGAACCCTCATCGCAAGGGCCTACATCAACAGAAGAACCAATGAAGAACAAGGGGAGATTGATGAGAGGTGGAGAACCGGTGTCAAAAGCCACAAACGAAGAACCTGCTGGAACAAAATAAGAATCGTCTTCTGAAGAAGGTGAACAAGAAGTTGTGTTAGCACCCCAAGGGACTGAAGAGCCAAGCAAAGCCGTAGTAACCACCTCTGGTTCAGATGAAGAATCTGAGGACACCTGGTCCTATGACCCATCAGCAGAAGTTATCGCCCCTCCCCTGCAATCTGACAAAGGAAAAACCCCTACTGTCATCCCTGATTCGAGTAGTGAAGAAGAAGAAGTCTCTGAAGACTAAGCTGCCTCCATTGGAAAATCTTCCCGGGCACAAACTAATGCACCTCCAACACCACCAGAGATCGGAGGGATATGGTTCAGACACCAGTCCGTGTCAGGATTCTAGGAGAGGAAGACTATTGTCTTAGAGAAGGTGTGAATATCAGGGAGATACAAGTCGGCTAAGATCATCAAAATTTTAGAAGAGGTAAATCTACTGAAAACTCTTACACTCCCCAAAAGATTTTGTGGTCAGCTGGTTAGGAATTTCTTAGTGAACCTAGAGGACAAATTTGATGATGAAAGGAGCGCTGGATATGGTAGGAGTTGGGTAAGAGGCAAGCTGGTAGTGGTCAATTTAGTAGTAATAAATGAATACTGTGGTATAAATAGTGAATCTAGGGTCCCTACCATGATAAGTTGCGATATTCTGGCCATCACCCTCACATGAGGACTGTGCAGGACCTGGGCAACTCACAACTTGAGTGCCTCTGAACTATCCTCCAAATATGTATTACTGTACAACATTGGGATAAGGAACTGGATTCCCAGCTCCCACAGGAGAAAAGTCAGCAAAGGCTTCGAGGATCTTGTGTATGACATTGGGAGATAAGAAAAATAAACATGGACGAGGTAATGTTCTGATAGATGGGTGAAAAAATATTTTTAATAAGAGATGGATAGTGAGGAGAAGAAAGAAAGGACAGTTTGAAATAATAATAGTTACCGAGTTTCAGAAAATGATTAATTAGCAATTGACAAAATTATAATTATAATTGTATGCGTGTAAAGTAGTCTATCTACCAGTTCTCATAGAGCCTGAAGAGATGGACAAAGAACCATAGGAGGCTGTGGGCCGATTGGGCGACCCGATGCTGTGGCAAGTCGATGATGAGATTCCTTCCAAGAACCTCGACATGACAAATCTGCCGGAAGAATGGGAGCTGACAGAGCCATAATCCTCGACACAAGGCAGCTGCTCATCTCCATTCAAGTACCTCACCACTTGCCTCATGCTAGGCCTTGCTTCAGCCCTCTGCTGTGAACAAATGAGCCCCAGCTTCAAAACGAACTCCATTTCCTCCTCTGCTGATAAGCTCAGCCTCGGATCCACAGCGTCCAGAATCCGACCCATCTGCTCACACTGAATCACCCACTCTACCAGCATCAAGCTCCCTGGCACATCTGGGTCCAGCGGTCGTCTCCCACACACTACTTCTAGAATTAGCACACCGTACGAGAACACGTCAGCACTGGCTGAGGCCTTTCCGTTTCGAGCAGTCTCCGGGGCTATGTATCCGATTGTCCCCACAAAGTTAGTAGTGTAACAATTCTTGTCATGATCATGCAGCCTGGCTAACCCGAAATCTCCTAGCCTTGGATTCATGTCGGCGTCTATTAACACATTGTTGGACTTGACGTCGCGGTGGATCACAACTTTCTCCCACTCTTCATGCAGGTACAGCAGCCCCGCCGCCACGCCTTTTAAAATGCTGACCCGGGTTTCCCATGCCAGGATCACGCTGCTAGCACTGCGATTGTACAGAAGCGAGTCGAGGCTTCCGTTGGGGATGTACTCGTACACTATGAGAAGCTCATTCTTTCTCTTGCACCACCCTTGGAGGTTCACCAAGTGCTTGTGCCTCAATCTTCCTAAGCTCTCTATTTCAGCCACAAACTCTCTCATCCCTTGGATCGAGTTGCTTGCTATCTTCTTCACTGCTACTAAGGAGCCACTTATGGGCATCACGCCTTTGTAGACTGACCCGAACCCGCCCGCTCCGATCATCTCGCTCTCTTTGAACCCCTTTGTGGCCCTCCGAAGATCCTTGTAGCTATACCTATGAGGGCACTCCAGTTCCCACTCCTCTATCGCCTCATCCTCCACCTTCTTCCTACGCCACACCAAAACTAACCATATGCCTAAGCCTACCACCACAGCTGTTAACGAGGCGATGAGTGCCAAAACACGAGGAGTGTAAGACGAGGATGATCCTGTGTCCCTCACCTGTGGTGCCGTGGGAAGTCGAGAAGTATTGAGCGGTTGAGCCGTCCCAAAACTCCATCCCAGGATGTAATGGTAGCTCGTCTTCTTACCGGTGGATGCAGAGAAGCCCATGAACATAGTTTTCTGAAAATACGAGGATGATATTTTGTGTGATAAAATGGGTTTCAAAGGCTTTGATATGTTCATTTTCGCAATCGTAACACTCAGCGTTTCATTTCCTCCATCATATTCGATCCAAGCTTGGACTGCCGGCTCTTCCTCCATTTTAAAATCTTCATCCCTAAACTCATCAACAAAGTAAGCTGCGGCTCGGGTGGCGAGGGAAGTTATGTTGTTCAAGTTGATCCCGACATGGTTCCCAGCAGTGTCGTAGTTCTCATTATGCCCGTTCACCGTATCAAACTCGACTGCTAGGATATTGGTTGGGGGATTGGCAGAGGTAGAGGAGTTGAAGATTCCCAAGTTGTGCTCGCCTTGGGCTCCGGGGAAGTCGGTGGAGGGCGAGATGACAAAGGCTATGCCGTACCCGCCCTTGGCGTTGGCGGGAGGGACTATGGAGAAAACGAAGTAAGTACTGAAGGAGAAGGGCCTGGAAACATCGTTATCTCGGAACATGTGCATGGGCTGGGGGTAGAATGCTCGTCCGATGACATTGTTGGCCAAGTTGGTGAGCATGAGAGCACCGTTTGGGACCACGATGGAGGCTCCGAACAGGCTGAGGCCACTGTTGTTGAACCCGTAGTAGATGAACTGATCAGTTATTATTTCCTGGGAATGAATTGGTATCAAGAAGAAGATGAGGAGGAGGAGGAGGAGAAAGAGAGCAGCCATGATTGTTGATTAGATAGCTAGATGATGAGGAATAATTTTTGTATTGTGGGGGCTGCTTGCTTGCTTTTCAACGAATTACTTATTAGCATTGTGCGACTGTCTCATCAAGACTTATAATGTGAATGATGATGAGTGGAGGAGATTTGAAGGCATTGACCCACAAGACTCCGTTATTTGTGGACATTTCCTTCGGTGGAGGTCGCTTAAGGGCCATACACGTTTGCTTGGGGAAGTTGATTGGTCTACAAGTATTTGAAGTGTAAAGTATTCTTCAGAAACAAGTGGGTATGGTCATATGGGATATATTGCAAATACAGAGTTTCATCTTCATTTCTTCTTATCATCATCAAAACAACTTTCTTTCTGTCTTATTATTTGCCGACCAATTTAACGCAAGGGCATTACATTTTTCAAATAGTTCTAATTTGTATTTCATTTTCATTCTCTTCCATTTATATAACAATTTGCTATAAAAAATATGTTGCAAATAAACTTAACCTCGTTCGACTTGCAATCAATCATAAAGTTGTGCAACTCTTCATTCATTGTATATGGTAGTAAAGTTAAATAGGTAACTGAAACAAATTTTGGTTTTAGTAAAACTCCCATCGAACTCTGTTGAACATGCGCAAAATGGTATGAAGGGTGAAAACCTTCTTTGGCTAAAAGACCACTCTGAGTCCGATGGTGTGCTCAGAATTCCCGAATTCTCACTCGTTAGGCCCGAAAGGTCCTCCCCCAACGTTGGCTAGGTGAAGGGCTTGTGGGAATTCCTCGGCAAGAATGCTGGAAAGGCTGAATGGATGGATGGAATGCGTAGTTTGTGGATAGATGGCTGGCAAATGTATGGAAAGTGGAAAGGTGCTGGGATTTCTATTGAATATGGAAAGAAAAGTGGCCAAAGGCCTTGGCGCTACAATACTAATGGGCGCTGCCCAGAACTACAAACTAAGATAAGAGAGATTTCTTCTGGATTGTTGGATGATCTCTTCGATGATGAAATGAGGGAATGGCTGGTCCCTTTTATAGTTGGGCAAGGGCCTTGCGTCTTTAATGCCGTGGCTCTCAATGCTCGTCGGTTACTCCTTTGAAGGTGGCTCTAAATGCCCGTCGGTTACTCTTTGGAAGACTTGGTTTCCCATGTCTTCAAGGTCGCTTTCAATGTCTTGGTCAAGGCTGGTTGTTGCATCTTTAAAGAGCTGGCCTTCAATGAGAATTTCACTAGATTCTCTTCTATGCATGGCTGAGTCGTGGGCCTCCTTGAGGGCTGATGGGTAGTCTTCTTGCATTGCGGGCTGCGGATGACCTTGGGCTGCTATGCTCTTGAGTTGGCTGCCTTGGGTCTTCGAGGTCTTCTTCACCACATGCGGACTTTTTATGTTGGGCAACAGTCGAGGACACATCAGGTCCCCCCCCCCCCCAAAGACCGATCTTGTCCTCAAGATCGAAATCGGGAAACATCTCCTTGATGCTTCTCCCTTTGACAATAGCATGAAAAGAGACTTCGGCTTTTCTAAGTGCGGGTTCTCCTTCCAGCTTGATTCTCTGCCCCTCATTTTCAAACTCCATCATAAGTGACTTCCAATTCACCTTCATGTCGCCAAGGGTTTGAAGCCACTGCATTCCTAGAATTGCGTCAGTGCCGCTCAAGGCAAGTGACAGGAAGTCGGCCTGAACTTGGCAGTGTGGCAGTCGGATCAGAACTCCTGGGCACAGTCCGCGACTCTCTTCGACTATTCCAGTGGCCAGGGTGACTTTGAAGGTGCCTTGATCATGAAGCGGCAGTCCCTCCTCTTCAACAACTGCAGGTGAAATAAAATTGTGAGTTGCCCCACTATCAATGAGTATGATTACCTCACGGTTGCCAATTTGCCCTCGGATTTTCATGGCCCGTGACGGCGTGAGTCCAGACACGCTGTTAAGCGATACCTCAACGTCCTCCATTTGTGGTTCTTCTGACTGCTGTTCCTCCAAATGATCCTCGTCGAACTGTCCCTCCATGGCCTTTAAGGCGCGGTTGCTGCATTCATGCCCGGGCCTCCAGAACTCTTGGCATTTGTAGCATCGGTTTTCGCTTCTCCTTGGCTCAGGTTGGGCTGGACGTTGTGGTTGCTGCTGACCCATGGCTCTTGGTTGAGGGATGTTCTGCGGATGATAGGGTCCTTGGTTGCTTATCGGTTGTTGGCCAGAGTTGGGGAATGATCGTGGATTGCTAGTCCGGCTTAAACTAGATTCCCTCTCTTCAACTTGCTGCGCCAGGTCCATGACTTCCATCACGTCCATGGGCTTGAGTAGCTTCACGGTTGCCCGGATTTCAGGCTTTAGACCCCGGTAAAAGTTAGCCTTCATAATGTCCTCTGGAATTCCCCCAATGTTTCCAGCAAGATCCTCGAACTTTTCACGATACTCTTGGACGGTTCTACTTTGCACAAGAGAGAAGAACTTCTCTTGAATTTCGGATGCGTCTGCCCCCCGGAATCTTGCGATGATGGCCTATTTGAAGTGCTCCCATGTGTGGATTGGGCGCCTCATTGAGTACCAGGTATACCATTTGAAAGCTTTGTCTTCCAGGCACATGGTTGCGGCTGTTAATGCTTCGCGATCAGTCAGCCGGTTGACGTTGAAGTACCTTTCAGCCTTATAGACCCATTCGTTGACATTGATCCCACTGAATAGTGGCAGCTCTAGCTTGCGGAATCGTTGGTCGCCCCGGGTTTGGTACATGAAGTGAAGGCCTTCTTCATTGCGAACTTCTTCGAAGTTGGGTCTTGGGCGTGTATCTTGGTGAAGTTGGGCTACTTGCCTTTCATTTCCCCATCGGGCAGGGCGCTCCTCCCTTGTGAAACTGCCTCTCGGCACATTTCGGTGGGCAGAATCCCCTTCAAAGTGACTTGGGAAGGCTGGGGGTGCTGATTCCGTCCTCCTTCCTTGGTTCATGTCGATCATTGGTTCTTTCTCACGGTCTCCACTTCGTTGCTGATTTGTGCGAGATCCTTCAGCGTGTTCCACTTTTTGTTCAACTGGGATAGGTGCGGAAGCTTGGTTTGGTGTCAGGTTGTTGATGATGAGGGCCTCCAGTTTCTTGAATCTCTCGTTCAAGTCGGCGAAGTTGTTGTCCAGCTTGGTCTCCAAGGCCGCTTGGGCTGCGCGTTGCTGTACTTTAAACTCCTCAAACTCTGCCCTCAGATTCATGACTGAATCTTCTTCGCTGCCTGAGATAGCAGCCTCTGATGATGATGCTTTGAGTGATGTCTTCGTTGTCCTTGACGTCATGGTCCTCCGGATTGAACGGCTCTGATACCACTTGGTATGAAGGGTGAAAACTTTCTTTGGCTAAAAGACCACTCTGAGTCCGATGGTGTGCTCAGAATTCCCGAATTCTCACTCGTTAGGCCCGAAAGGTCCTCCCCCAACGTTGGCTAGGTGAAGGGCTTGTGGGAATTCCTCGGCAAGAATGCTGGAAAGGCTGAATGGATGGATGGAATGCGTAGTTTGTGGATAGATGGCTGGCAAATGTATGGAAAGTGGAAAGGTGCTGGGATTTCTATTGAATACGGAAAGAAAAGTGGCCAAAGGCCTTGGCGCTACAATACTAATGGGCGCTGCCCAGAACTACAAACTAAGATAAGAGAGATTTCTTCTGGATTGTTGGATGATCTCTTCGATGATGAAATGAGGGAATGGCTGGTCCCTTTCATAGTTGGGCAAGGGCCTTGCGTCTTTAATGCCGTGGCTCTCAATGCTCGTCGGTTACTCCTTTGAAGGTGGCTCTAAATGCCCGTCGGTTACTCTTTGGAAGACTTGGTCTCCCATGTCTTCAAGGTCGCTTTCAATGTCTTGGTCAAGGTTGGTTGTTGCATCTTTAAAGAGCTGGCCTTCGATGAGAATTTCACTAGATTCTCTTCTATGCATGGCTGAGTCGTGGGCCTCCTTGAGGGCTGATGGGTAGTCTTCTTGCATTGCGGGCTGCGGGTGACCTTGGGCTGCTATGCTCTTGAGTTGGCTGCCTTGGGTCTTCGAGGTCTTCTTCACCACATGCGGACTTTTATGTTGGGCAGCAGCCGAGGACACATCACAAAAAGATGCTACAGCATCCTGTGGAGTCAGAGGCTGAAGCATGTTCTGCAGACTGACAAAACAAGCGAAAGAAGATGCTATAGCTTTCTGTGGCAACAGAAGCTGAAGTAAGCTGTCTGAAGACAACTACCAGAAGATGCTATAACATACCATGAAGACTCAAAGCTACAGCAGAGTAGCCGATCAACATGGAGCCGCACGGAGAGAGTCCGGCGAGATGCCGCCAGTATCACAAGAGCTCAGGGAGATGTGCAAACATCATCAAGTGATATGCAGTTCGGAGGAACTCAAAAAGATAAGGTTTCTAAATTTTGATTTAGAAAACAGAATCTTCAACAACTTTGCAAGAATCCAGAAGAAGATTCCTGCCGTCCAAGGATGGGATTTCTAAAAAGCTGTGATTGATAAATCTATAAGAAGAACGTAGAGGCAGATCAAACACACACAAAGAAAGAAAGAAAGAGTGATGAGCAAAGCGCGAAACGCTAGAGTGTGCTGTCACGGCTGAAACTGAGAGAGATCATGACTGGGAGAGTCTGATCAAAGCTTGATCAGCAAGTTCAATTGGAGCAGAGCCTCGTTGAAGATCAAGTACATAAGCCGTTGAAGGATCATCGTGGCGAGGAAAGCATGGATGATCAGAGATCAAAGTTGAGTTTCCGAATATTGATAAGAGGTCATTGATCGAGGGTTAGCTTCGCTGGAGTCGTGTGAACTCGCGGAAGTCAGATTGCAGCAGCTGGGAGAGCTTGAAGAATCTGAGGTATAATATGAAGTTACAACAATTCTTCTATGAAGCATTCCGTCTACTACACATTGTAATAGAATAGGCTAAGTCTCTGAGTGATGTCTGTAGCTATTTGTTACTGGAAGTGTGTATATAGTATGAAGCGAGTCTATGGAATCAGACTGCGAGCTAATCTGTATGATCAGATTGAGCTGAGGTGGAGCTAGGTTAGAAGTAGTGGTTAAAGTAGAGTGTGGCTTAGTTTTGGAATTTATTATACTGTAACGGATATAGTGAAACCTTGAGGACCAGGAGTGTCCTCCCCAGACGTAGGTATTGGCCGAACTGGGTAACCAAAATTTTTTGAGTGTTTTCAGGTTTGGCCAGAGAAACAATTTCGTAGAAAGATACATCGAGTGTTACAGCAGAAGCTGTAACTCCAAAAAGTATAACTCACAGTGAGCAGCGCAGTCAAATTTCAAGCTCATTCTCTATCTCACCTCCCTCTTGATTCGTGCATGAGCCACCCAATCCATATATGTTACTAATAAAAGGAGAAATATTAACATATATGATGATGATGACCTATTCTTAAATTCTGTGGAAATAATTAATATCAAACGGTAAATTTAAAGAAAATGATATAAAGGTTACGATGCTTTTATTTTTTTCATGACAATTCAAATATAAAGTAGAGTTTTGAATTTGCAAATATGCAGCCAAAATTGAATTTTCCAAGTCTTAGCAGTTCATTTTTCATTCAAATTGAGTTGGCTGGATTCATCATAACTCATGATTTCCTTCCATTGAGCCAACATATTTGCAAATTCAAGCTGGAGACAGAAACTATTGAAACAAAATACAGAATTTGTGCATGCCTTTATGAGGATGTTCTTGAAACAATGGATCGTCCTTTTGTTTATTTGGCACAATGAAAAAACGAATAACGGTGATGATTGAGCTCTTCACGGCGGTGCATTTCGCAACACGTACATACATGATCGACTTCTAGTGGTAGCAACAATTTACTTGGAAGAGGATCACAGAACCTGGAGATTCTTCAATCATGGTCAAAATGCTTATGATAAGAAACAAAATAAACCATGAAGCACCCAGTTGTCTACAACTAGAATAATACCCGTCCCTACTCCTCATTAAGAGTGTAAACGAGTGTTTTTAGAATTTCTCCACAATCACTCCATCTCTAAGAACTTCATAAGCCTCACTGCTCCTACTTTTCTTCACCCCCGCAGTGAAGTGCAATTTTGATCCATCAGCAGAGATTGAAGTCACCTTCACCCAAATCATGATCTTCGTCTTCATCCCTTCAATATCGGCCAACTTTCCTTTTTCCAGGTATCCTGTCACAGTGGTATCAAACCGCACGACTGATGAATCTTTGTAGCCCACTTCACATGTTTCAGTGATGAAAACTGTGAGCTTTCCGGTTTCCTCATTAAATTCATAGTTGGTGGCATCGCGCGGGAATATCCCAACTGGAAGGTTGTATTCTTTGAGTAGCTCTGGTAAAGGCTTCTGCATTTTGCCTAAAGAGCAAGCAAATGGTTTTTTAGTCATAACCACATCTAAATACTGCTCAAAACTTTGATCATCTGAGTAAATTTATATTTCACAACCTAATATGAAAAATTATAACTTGATGTTGGAACAATAACAATCCCCCTATTCGAAGTCATGGTAAATTCGTATTAAAAATCATAACAGAATTCCCATACTTCCTCAAGGAATTACACAACTTACTTCTGTATAAGGCATAAATCAATTCAGTAGGTTTGTGGTAGACAGACTGGTGATTTAAAGCATGCATGAACTGTGGCAGCAGTTCCCGATTTATTTTATCCTGTGATCAGTCATTAAGGCATCGATCCAATATTGACTGAATCAACTTAATGTATGTTATATGCATCAGAATAAAAACAGCAGACTCATAGCCTTGATTTTTGTTAAACAATGTGCATTTGATGATCGTACTAAGAACTCAAACAAAAAAAAATAAAAGGAGTCAAACCTTTAATTTTGTTAACCAGCCATTTAGCTCCCCCTTCAATGCTACTGGACACTGACTAACAAAGTTAAATGACAAAAGAAATCAGCAGACGAATACATTCAGTGTAAAAATGAATGTAACATATCCAGCCAAAAAAAATCCACCACTGAGTTGTGTGGCAATAGATATTCGAGCATAGATTGTCACAACAGAATCCTTGACTCTGTACATTTATTACAGCCAAGTAAAGTGATGTCACCCGGCATATATGATCCATCTATAATGTTCATAGAGCTTTCTTAAATTGATTCTCACTAGAATTCCAATTTAAACAGTCGTCTGTTGAGATGCGGGAAGGCCCAATGATTCAAAGGATAGCGCTACCACCACAAAATACATAGGATTTTATAGGGATTTCCAGTATTCATCTTGAAAGGGATAAAATCTCTTTCCACCATTGCAAAGGAAGGAAACTCGTAACCAGGGAATCCCATTTTGGTGTTTCTGGAATCAGCCCTATTCTAGTTTCTAACCCGAGAGGGAGTCCTTAGAAATGTTTCCCAAACCAATCTGCAATATGGTACCCCAAAATATAAAACTACGAGAAACCCTAGTCTCCTTACTGCATGCCCAAATCAACGATTCGGAATTAAAGAGTGGGATGAATACATTGATGTCGTCGCCGACAGAATTGAGTTCTTTGGTAGCCTTCTGGTTGAACCAGTAAGAGCCGACCTTGTTGAGTATGTGATCCATCGCAACGAATCACAAAACCCAGCAGGAATGATTAAATAGCGTCGATTTGCAGAGGAGCAGAAATGAAGTCTTTTATGCGGGCTGCGTTTGTCGTCTTTGAATCAGTTTGTAAAATTCCTTATAATATCTCTGTGAAAAGGTCAAAAACAGAAATATTTAAATAAAAAATGATGCGACTATATAATAATATAAGCCTGGGCTGCTTCACGTGGGTGTCTTTACTTTTATGTTTCACTACCGGACAACAACAACATCACAAGAAAGAGGGATCTCATTTTGAAGATATAATTGAGGACCTCAAACAATCTCAACTACTTGCCAACTTTTTCTATCACATGTAATACATTCTAGTACCTTCTTCTAATTAACAGTTTTTTTTTTTTCAAACCTTTCTGTTCATAATATTCTTTTACAATTTGCCATTCGTGTAAATTTTCTTATTAAATATTTTTGTCTAGAAAGTCACTTTTGAAAAAGACGGTTTTCCAAAAAAAATGATTTCTATTTTCAGTGCTTACCTGCCTCATTCATGACATTTTTTTTTTAAAGTCGCTCTTGCCAAAAATAATTTTTGAATATAGAATCGCCCTTGGCAAGAGCTGCTATTAACGAAAATAACTCGGAGTAAAAAAAACCCTAAATCGCAAAAGCACCCGCCAAAGTCAGCGCAGCGTGCACACTTTGTTGATTTTTTTTTTCCTTCCGAAAATTCCAAACAACTCACCTCTCCACTATGGATGAGTTCTTCGAGCCTTGTTGCTCCTCCACCTTCGTTTGCAAGCCCGAATAGAGTAGAACTTACCATTGTTAATTTGTTTGCTTTTGAAGTTTATTTTAGTCA
This sequence comes from Umbilicus rupestris, assembly GCA_963678935.1. Taxonomy (NCBI): domain Eukaryota; kingdom Viridiplantae; phylum Streptophyta; class Magnoliopsida; order Saxifragales; family Crassulaceae; genus Umbilicus; species Umbilicus rupestris. Next base: position 3,600,194 of record OY787617.1, read on the forward strand.
ATCTCTGCTCTTGCCAAATGGGATTTTTTTTTTATCAAAAATCAATTTTGGCAAGAGCGACTTTTGAAAAAATGCCATGAATCATCCAGGTAAGCGCTGACTGAACACAAAATTCATCTTTTTGGAAAGTCACCTTTGTCAAAAAAGCGGCTTTCCAAAAGAGATGGCATGTTACCAAGAAAACTTCGACAGATAACAAATTGTAAAGTCAAAGTTCTGAACGTGGCAGTTTGAAAAAAATTCTAATTAACCTCATATGTATGTAACTTTCATATTTTTTTAAATAATTTATTATTTATTGTTTGTATCGTATCAGAGGCAGGATGAAGTCATTTATGATTAATCGATTTTTTTTTGACATATCAACTTATTAATCATGAATTTCCTACCGAAAACACACACCGTTAAAAAAATAATATGAAAGAAGAATGTGATATTCCTAAAAACCTCGATGCACTTAATTAGTGGACTATTCCAAAAGTTGAACCCAGTCTAAATTATAAATTAGAAACTTTTGAAAAACTCGAGATTAAACAAATAATTAAAACTACTGAAGAAACAATTTCCCTGAACTCAGAAGAATTAACAATTAAACTAATAGATGAAAGCGATATATTATCATATAATTTTTTTTTTTATAAATTCATCCATATAAGATTGGTTCAAATGGCATTTAAGCCACTAACCCTTGAAGGGTTAGCATGGAGCTTTATTGCAGTTCTTAGAGATGGGATAAACTTAAACTAGAAATAATCCTTTATGAGAATTATTCAAACCAGTTTATCCCACAGTCCAGTATACTTTGACGTATATCTGAACCTTTAGCATTCTTGATTTGTTAACATTAAATGTGAAGACACATGGTTATAATTATAAACCAGAAACGGAAGTTATAGCAATCTGCTATAGATTTATTATAAATCTTTATATACTCTTAACCCCATGCAGCATGGTTGATAAGCAAGTTAATGAGATAGTAATGATATCAGCTAATTTCAGCAAGTCAAATATAATGAATAGAAGAAGAATTAAATGGGAAGAAATTGAAATCCCTACGAACTGGACGTTGGAACAAGTTGTTCCGCCCCAACCAGTTATTCAGAATAATCTGAGTGACGTTTTCCAGACCCCTGAAGGAACTATAAGTCTTTAGTTTGAAAAATCTGACATGAGACATCTTTTTTCCTCAGTTCCTAAACATATAAGGTTTAGTTCGATGTATTCTTACATCTCTCTCTTAGACTATAAGATTGAACAACCAATGGAATCTTTCAGAGCTTCCACTTTTCAAATAAGAGTAACTGAAAAAACTGATATACTAATTATTTGACCAAAATAATATTATCAGAGGAATAAACACCGTAAAGAACCGGAATTAACCGAGTTAGAAATGGACATTCCTATTTAATCATGTCCAGTACAACCATTGATTTTAGCTATGGATCTCAGGCTAGAAAATCATCATGATAGAGTTTGAAACGGAAAAATGGAAACCGTTCAAAACGTGGCTATATGATAGCTTTAACCAAGTAGAATTAAGAAGCATTAACACAAAATTCTACAAGTAACGTACACAGGATAACAAATTACTGTTATTCATGCCTTGGTTCGTTACTACATACGTGGAACAATATATTTGCATGATTAAAAGGAATTATAAGCTTAGCACAGGAAAGGTAATAGTTCATGTCTTTCCGCCTCAACATGCTTTTCAAATAGAAAAGAATGAGAATATTCATAATTTCTTGATTTTTGCAAAATTATTTGAAAATGAAACCTTGACAATAACCTGTCAATAAATCAATAAAATAATAGAACATAATACTTACACTAATCTATATTTGAACATTAATGGAGAACAAATGTTGTCACTACAAAGCAGAATTGATAAGATCACCAAATCATTAAATTATGATATTAATCAGAAAGGCAGTGCTTCTAAGGAGAATGATGTAGTCACACCTAGTGTTCAGCCCCCACCTGAAATAACATATTTCAAATTAAGACCCATAAAAGAGCTAGAAGATTTTTTTTAGAAAAACAGTTTAAGAATCTTAAACTTAGTACGCTTAGTGAAAAGCTTACAGAATAACTCATTGAAGAATTTGATTATAAACAGGTCTTCACTGATCCAATTAATAAAATTCTTAAATGGGCAGACAAACCAATTTCTGGTAAATATTATTACCTTAGACCAACCCCGGTTGATGTCTTAATAGAAAAATTCAAATGATATCATTTCTAATAGCTATATAGGTAGCCACATCTATGAATGGAACATAGATGGTTTTGCTCACCAACAAGTTCATAATACAATTCATGAAATGCTTAAGTATTCTACGATTTGCAAATTAATACAGATAAAAATATAGCAAATATGATAATTTCAGGATTCACTGGCCAACTGAAACGGCTGGTGGGATAACTACAGATCACAAGGAGACAAATTAAGTATCCTTAGTACATGTAAACGAGAAAATGATGAAGTCAGGACGGACGTTGCCTACACCTTAGTCATTAACGTTATTAAACACTTCACATGAAGATATACCGAAAACAGTGAAAATGTAAGAACTTTATTGCAAAACTTAAGGTGTAAAACTCTTATGGACTTTAAGTTGTAAAAAGACACCTTTATTAGTAAAGTAATGGAGCTCCATGAGTGCAACAATATTCACTAGAAGTCAAACTTCAATGAAGTTACCAAGTTTATTTGCTGAAAGAATTAGAAGAATTCTTAGGCAGAATGTGAATCATATCTGTTAAGGTAATGACATCTTTGACAAAATAAAACAACCGTAAGAAGTTGCTACAACATCCCACAATAGAAGCTAGTACAAGTGTCTAAAGTTGACAAAATAAACCGCAAGAAGATGGTATAGCAACCAGTTGCAACAGAAGCTGGAGCAAGTATCAGAAGCTAGCAACCGATCACTAGAAATGGCCATTCAACATGTAGACTCAGAGCTAGAGGAAAGTAGCCGTTCAACATGGAGTAGCACGGAGAGCGTCCAGAGGGTTGCTGACGGCGTCGCAACAAGTGAGGTAGTCTACAAGACAATCACAATTGCTCAAGAAGTCTTCATCGAGTGATCGGAATCGATTGAAGAAGATAAGGTTCCAAGTTGATTTTAGGAAATCAATTCTCAACAACTTGTAAGAAACTATGAGAAGATCCAATGTGCAATGTTGGTTGGAAAGATTTGCGAATCTTAAGGGAATTAGGATTCCTATGTTTTTTCAGTGCCGTGGTTATATATGGGAGAGCAACACACAGACAAGCACCGAGATATACGCAAAACAAAGAGCAAAAGTTAAAGGCTAGAGCGCAGAGTTGTGCGTGCACGAGCTGAGAGAAGATCACGACAAGAGAAGTCTAATCTAAGCTTTATCTAAGAACTTCAATTGGAGCGTAGTCTCGTTGAAAGATCAAGTACTTTCTTTGGAGCATAGTCATGGAGAGGAGTTGTCGTAGACTGTCTGAGTTCAAAAAAGAGTTCCCAGATATTGACAGGAGGTCATTGATCAAGGGGGAGCATCTCTAGAGTCAAAAGAACTCGTGGAAGACCAACTGCTAAGCAAAGAGTGGGTGGAGAGTCGTGGACAGAAGCTACAGCAACTTGACCGAGTAAGTTGCTATAACATCTTTCTGTTACACATTGTTTTAGAATAGGTTGATTCTGTGAACTGTAGCTATCTATTACTGGAGTGTGTAGACAGTGTAATCATCTCTATGGGATTAGACTGTGTGGCTAGCCTATGTGATCAGATTGAGCATAGATTTCAACTAGGTTATAAGTAAAGGATAAACTAGCGTTGACTGAGTTTTGGAAGCCTTTGTACTTGAATCGAGATAGTGAAATCTTGAGAACCGAGTAAAGTCCTCCCCAGACGTAGGGAATTGCCGAACTGGATAATCAAAGCTTGTGTGTTCATCAAGTTCGGCCGAAGCATAGAAATTTCGCAAAGTGACCCAAAGGTTGCTATAGCAACCTGCTGCATCCTATCACAAGCAGCGCTTGTAATTTCAATATCCCTTATGAAACTTATACCTATGGTAGACTTATTGAAGTTTGCACTTAAGAAGAAATTGCCCTTTGTAATGAAACTAGGTTAAACTATTAGATGAAGAGACAAAATCTAATAGAGAAACATCTAGATCAATTCTGTGACCAATTCTCAATTGACAGACCAACGACTAGTAAAACTAGAAAATCAGTCAGACAACATAAGCCTCATTATAAAAGAAAGAAAAATAGGTATTCTGAAAAAAAAATTGAAGATAAAAAAAATAGTGTAAATACGCTAAAGAAAATAGAAAATGGGATAAGAACAAATCTATTGTCCGCAAGAAATGTGGTAAAATAGGCCACTTCGTTCGGACTTGTTCGGTCAAGAAAAAGATTAACAATCTTAATGAAAATGAAAGGAATCCTTTTTAAGATCCTTCTTAATTCTGAAGACTTTGAGTGAGATTCAGAATTGTCGGAGTCATCCTCAATAAGTGAGGAGCTTAAAATTCTTAAAAATGAAAACCTCTCAATAGATTCTGAATCTGACCGTGAGCCCTGCATTCTTGTCAATCATGTCCTAATCAAGATTAGGATAATAATCCTAACAAAGTACAACTTTATAAAATTCAAGCACAATTTCAAGATTTCAAAATTAATGTCCCAAATAATAAAAGTGCTTTAGATTTGGTGAAAATTTTAAAGATCTACTCTAAGATCAAAGATAATTCATCAATTAGAATTCCAGAAACTTCCAAATCTCAGGAAGTTAAAGAAAGAACCATTACTTCCTCAGAACCATATCTGATGACAGAAGTCTATAAGAGAATTAGAAATAGGAAAGGGATCGAGAGTCCCACGACAACTCATGATCTAACCATTGAAATTAATAATCTCAAGAAAGAAATTCTTGAGCTAAGACAAGAAAATCAAAAGCTTGATCAAAGAAACTTCAAAATTAAAAAAGGAAAAGAAGTATTAACTTCTGAGGTAGTTGCCTATGGCCAAAAACTTGATAAAATCGAATCAGATAAACATTTCCTATTTACATTAGAAATGTTTATAACACAAAAATGGACCAAATATTTCTATAAAACTACACATACCTTGTCTCATGCGGGAGGGGAAAAATTGGACATTAACTATAAGCTACCTAAAGAAAAAATATGTATTTAGATCAACTTCTTATTATCCAAAAATATTACTAACCTAGTCATTCTTGGAACTCTTTTTTTTACAAAAATTTATCCACTCAAGAAGGTCGATGAGGAAGGGACCATAGAAACCTTTGATGAAAAAGATATTTTCCTAAAATTTAGAACGAAACCTCTTACCAAGGCTCTGTATGAGATTTATAACTCAATTATTATCAAAGAAAAGCAAAACTTTCTAAAACAAGAACTAAGCATCCTAACCATCGAAGAAAAGCTTAAAAATCCTAAATTAAAAGAAAAAAATTAAACTCTTGTTTAATGTATTTTCAATAGATATTTGCAATTATCTTCCTAATGCTTTCTGGGATAGAAAAAGATATATTGTCTCTCTTCCCCATGAAAAAGATTTTAATGAGGATAAACTCCCAAAAAGGGCCGGACCATGCCAAATGAACAATGAATATCTTGAGTTATGTAAAAAATAAATTGAACCATTAATAAGCAAAAAGATTATAAGCCATTCCAAATTCTCATGGTCGTATACATTTTTTTTAATGTAAATAAACATAATGAACAGGAACAAGGTAATAATGCATCATAATATGTGTATACATTATATGGTTTCTACTACTAGTTTGATGCTTGATGAAGAGAGTACATGTGGATCTGTCTCATTATATTATTAAACAACAATATTTGGAAGAAAATGATTAGATTATGCATTATATTCATTAAACAACAATATCAAAAGTTGGAAGAAAATGATTATACCATGGGTTTAGGACAATCTCATCATCATCATCATCATCATCATCATCATCATCATCATCATCATCATCATCATCATCATCATCATCATCATCATCATCATCATCATCATCATCATCATCATCATCATCATCATCATCATCATCATCTCGAGTTTAATTTAATTTAGGTGTGGTTCTTATCTTTGGAGGAGAGGATATGATATAGTAGTTTTTATTTTATGTAAAGAAACTTCCATCGGAATAGACAACAGAAGAAGACACAAGTGGATATTGATATATTATAGATGAAAGTGGCACATGAAGTTCATTTGGTACCCACACCCCCATCCACCACCCTACTTGAGAACTTTCCAAAACAACCCTAATAATTAACTTAACCGCTCCCCTCTCTGTTACATTACACTTATATATAACGCATCTCTATCTCAGTTTCCTCCATACAAATTCTTCCATTTCTATCTACTCTCGCAAACTCAGAATAGCTAGCTAGCAAGCAAGAAGAAGACCATCAAACATGCCCATAGTAAGCCCTCCCCAATCCAGCATCCTCCTCCATTCAACCGCAGCGGCGGAGACCATGCTGTGCCACCATATGTACAGCCACCAACAAGACCACGCCGTAACAGAGAAGATCAGAAGACTACACGAAGACCCCGTGCCGGACACGGTGTCACGCTACCACATCCACGCAATCTCCCAAAACCAGTGCTGCTCCGCCGTCATCCAACACATCGCCGCCCCCATCTCCACCGTATGGTCTCTCCTCAGCCGCTTCGACAACCCTCAAGCCTACAAGAGCTTCCTCAAAAGCTGCCACCTCCTCGCAGGCGACGGTCGAGCTGTAGGAACCCTACGAGAAGTCCACGTCATCTCTGGCCTCCCCGCCGGGACCTCCACTGAGAGACTAGACATTCTAGACGATGATCGCCATGTTATAGGGTTTAGCGTGGTTGGTGGCGACCATAGGCTCTCCAACTACAGATCGGTGACGACGCTTCACTCGTCGCCGTCGGGGACGGTTGTGGTAGAGTCGTACGAGGTGGATGTGCCGGCTGGGAACACCAAAGAGGACACGTGTGTTTTTGTTGATACGATCGTGAAGTGCAACTTGCAGTCTCTGGCTCACATAGCTCAGAGAAAGGCTTGAGCCCGAGCAGCTTGTATTTTGCTATGTTTGACGAGTGTGGTGTGCAGAGAAGAGAATTGAGTTTAGTTAAAATCAGAAAAGTTATCATTCCGGCCATACACATTTTTTTTTTTCAAATCAATTAATTTAATAACATACATTCTTACTTAACTCAAATTTCATTACACGAATCCGTGGATCAATCTTTCTAGCTACCTTAGAGCTCTAAAATTATATAGTCTGCTAAACTCTTGGTCAATTTAGGGTTAGCCTGCCATCACTTTTATTATATAACGGCCAGACTGATTGAAATTTTTCCTGAAATGAAAATTGATGTGCCAAGTTGCATGATTTTTAGTATAGACAAAACAAAGTTGATTATTTGATAGATATGGATGTATCCACCGTGTCTCATTGGACCGTCGCATGCGGTAGCTTCATTTGTAAGAAAAACAAGTCCATGATTGCTTTAATTTTGTGGTGGAGGTGACAACTACGTTAACACCCATGCCTATGCAAGTTGCTCCTATTATCATTATTATTTAAATCAACCATCTCAAATATATTTCTTACACATTTTCAATTAATAAGATACTTTTAATATGGGTTGGGAATGACTCATATAGGTAATTGGGGTGTCAGGCCGTACCATACTAGATGGTACTATACGTACTACTTGTATTGTTTTGGAAAGTGAAGTACGAATGTATTAGACGTATTATATGTACTACGCCCAAATTTAAACACTATAAACATTAGAAAAAAGAGAACGAAAGCAAGCAATGACACCAAAAATGCCTAATTGCTAGTACAACAATTAGTATCAGATGACAATTGAAATTGATTCAGGTGCAAAATTTGAAGCTCCAAGTTTCTTGGAACGAACAATTTCGGATTAAAGACCTGTTAGCTAGCTAGGAGAAAGATAAGTGTGGATGGGTGCTATGGTGGAGGAGTTGGAGTCCTTGAAGAAGAATCACACTTGGGAGTTTGTTCAGCTTCCTAAAATAAAAAGGGATATCGGTTGTAAGTGGATCTACAAGAGAAAGCATGCAGTAACAGAAAAAGAAAGGGAAAAGTTCAAGGTTCGTCTCGTAGCGAAGGGATACTCACAACATAAGGGCATTGACTACGATGAGATTTTCTCTCCAATAGTTAGACATACTTCAATAAAACAGTGTTGGCCTTGGTAGCTAGCCAAGACATGCACATAGAGCAGAGGAACGTGAAGACAACTTTTCTTCACTGTAATCTGGATGAGCAAGTTTACATGGAGAAACCAGAGGGTTAGGCTAGTTTGTAAATTGAAAAGGTTATTTTGTATGGCTTGAAGCAAGCAGCGGTACAAGCATTTTGATTCCTACATGCTTCTGGTTGGCTACTAAAGGCACGAGTATGACTGTTGTGTTTATACTATGAGCCTTAATGATTGTTCATATATTGTTTTGCTACTTTATGTGGATGGCATGTTGATTGGTGTGAAGCATTCACATGATATGCATGAGATGAAAGTCATATTTGAATGGAGTTTGACATGAAAGATTTGGATGCTGCTAGGAAGATTCTTGGATGGAGATATATGAAAATATGAGTACAATGAAGTTGTGGCTCTCTCAAAAAAGCTAAGTTGAAAAGGTGTTAGACAGATTCGACATAAGTAGTTTAAAGGTTGTGAATACTCCACCAAGGAACCGTTTTAAGGTTTCTTTGGAATAATTTCCAAAGTCAGATGTAGAGGCGGAGTATATGTCAAAGGTCCATTATGTCAATGATGTTGGTTCCTTAATGTATGCTAAGGTATGAAGCAGATCAAATTTGGCTCATGTTGTAAGTAAAGTGTGCAAGTTTATGTCCAAACCAGATAAACATCATAGGGAAATAGTCAAGTGTTTTTCCAGGTATTTGAATTGTACGTCGGGACATGGTATCATGTAGCAGTGGACAACTTCAGTTGTTGGAAATGATGATTCAGACTATGCATGATGGTAAGAGGTCTACAACATGGTATGTCTTTACTCTTTCTGGTGGACCTATTTGTTAGAAATCATTAGTTCAATCTATAGTGGTTATGTCTAAAACTGAAGTTGAGTACATGGTAATAGTTGAGGCTGCAAGGAGGCTTTATGGTTGTTGAGTTTAGTGAAGGAGCTAGGTGTTGAGAAAAGTGGAGTTTGGCTACATTGTGATAGTCATAGTGTCATTTACTTGGCAATGAACCAAGTGTGTCACGCTAAGACGAAGCATATTGATGTGAGGTATCACAAGATCACAAAGATACTTGCGCGTGGACAACTATTACTAGAGAATGTTTATACTTTAGAGAATGCAGTTGATATGTTGACCAAGTTAGTCATCGTTGACAAGTTCAAGCAGTACTTCAACTTGTTACATGTTTCTCATTGTTGAGTAGGAGGTGTCCCCCAGAGGTTTGAGCATCATACACTGAATTTTCACGGGACTGGATATAAGTCCAGGTGAAGATTGTTGAGAATGACTCATATGAGTAACTGGGTTGCGAGGCCGTACTAAATTAGGTAGTACTGCCTGCACTACTTATACTATTTTCGAAAGCAAAGTATGGATGTACTACACGTACCATATATACTGTGCTCAACTGCTCTGTAGTTGCAGACGTAAGTATTTATGGTTGAACTATGTGAACAACTGATCGGTGTCATTGTCTTTCTTTCGTTCTCTTTTTTTACAATATTCTTCTTTTTACTAATTGATAGTACAACAATATGAATTAACGCATTAATGATGCAGCTATTTTGGAACACTCTATCTATAAACTCCGTGTATATACAAAAATTGTCAGTTAAATTAATACCATGTTGTATAAATGGGTACCTTTGATTTGATAGTTCAACTTATGATTATGACATCAGATGAATCAAGAGAGAAATGTAGAAGAAATAAAGAATATTGAAATGAGTAGTTGTGAATAATGCAAGCAAAGAAGAGTGCATCCTAACCTAGTTGAGATGAATTCTGTTTGTTGTGCTTTTATTAAAATAATTGATGGACTAGAAACGTCGAGATGGATCTTTATTATAGATCGAGCCACACAACACAATCAACCATTTTTTTATTGCCCATGAAAAAGGCCCAATTACATTCGTTGACATTTGTCACCTTTCACTTTCCTGTCATTTGCCTACGGTTGGTCTGTATGATCCTAATTTGAAGCAGAATTTTTTGTGAATGCATATTGCCTGAGATGGTCAGAAGGAATGAGCAGATATGTGAAAAGTAATGTTAGAATTTACTAAAACTTATTAAGTTTTGTTACACATTTAGTTGTTAAATAGAGGCAAACATAAAGCAAATCATTCGACTAGCCTTCCAACTGCATGAATGTTCGGCTGAACCATTAGAAAAAGAAAGGATGCCAGAAGATCAAGTGTGCATTTTGGTTGGTCACGCATGATTGTACTGTTGGATTCCAAAGGTTTTGACAAACACTTATCGAGTAAATTCAACTAGTGTATAGGAAAAAGAATTTGAGTTACATTAGCTGCAAGAAGATAAAGAAAGATTCTGTAGCAAGATTTCGGGTGGATCTTAAAGAATATTTTGAGAAGATTCGAAGATATTAATGGCAACTTTATGGGGAGTTATCATCAAATCCAAAATATATTATGGGATGTATTTTGGACACAACAAATATATCTCCCTAGTAAATATGGAAACGAATCTAATTTATTAGATAAAAATTTCCTATTTAAATAAAGGAGATAGTATTCGGGCAGTGGGAATATACGTTTTTGATTGAAAAATCCTAATCAAATATTTCTAGGCAGGATATCCATGATGCTACAAGAAGCTATAAATAGATGAGCTAGAGCATTGAATCAAGTGCGCGAAAAAGAGAGAAAGAGGAAGAGCGTGCAAAACAGAGAAGAGCTTTTTGTGAGCATCAAAAGCTCGGACGGTCAAGTTCGATAGTGAAATATATCTGTTCGAGGGTTGGGTTGAGCCAGAGTATCAAATATAAGTTAGAACTTGTATTGAATCTACTACTAAGTAACTTAGTCGTTTGTATTTGGCAAGCATATCTTAAATATAGAACAAATCTTTTCACAAATCCTTCTAGAGGATACTGGAAGGTAGTGGCTTTACTCAGTTACTTGATTAAGTACTGAGGTTTCCACTCTAAATCGCTGAGTAAGCCATTTTCATTTTTCTGCATTTAATATTCCGTTGCTGCTATACCGGGTAACACAGAACTCTGTTACCTCGGAGGGAAAGCTAACTAACGATCTAATAATTGGTATCAGAGCCAAGGCTCTAGATTTCTTTTAGCTTTGCAGGAAAAAATGGCCGCAAGCAACTCGATAAATGACTCCTTCTGGAAATCACCAGTGCTGAACCCGGGAGAGTATGACTGGTGGACTCAACAGATTGAGGCCCACATCTGTTCCTTAGATGGACAATTTGGGAGGGTAATTGGAACAAGGACCCATACCTATCAAGGATATCATCGATTCCACTAACGATAAAAGAAAGAAGATTACAGGGATGAGAGTTATAGGGCTCCTGAAAAAAATTACCGAGCAAAGAAAGTACCATACGTAGCTTTGACTCCCAGTGATTTGAAAAAGGTCTTGAAATACAAAATAGCTCAAGACATCTGAATTGGACTCTTAAGGCTGTATGGGGGAAATGAGGACATCAAAAGGAACATAATACTCGCAGCTTTCAAGGACTATGAGAATGCTATACAGGGAAATAACGAGTCATTAGAAGACTTTCACACTCGGTTCCAAATATGTTGGTCAAATGGAGTTCCTCGGGGAAACCCTTCTTGAGTAGAAAGTGACACATCACTTCTTACAAGCACTAAATGACAAATGGGATGCTGTCACAATGGGTCTGCAAGCTCAAACCAACATCAAGAAAATCACTCTCGTTGCAAGGCTCCAAAGCAATGCTGGAATCATCGAAAGAAAAATTACCAGACGTGAGCCGAACATAACTCACTCCATTGCCCTAAAATAAAAAAGGCCTTCGATCTTGTGCAAGCTGATGAGCATGATGAGGAAGAGGATGAGACAACCGCACAAATGACAAGAGCATTCAAGATGGCTAGAATTAATGGCGAACATAATTTCACCAAAGGGAAGCCAGAATTCAGACGTACCTTCGAGGAAAATAAGAAACTTTTATGCTACCACTGTCAACGCAAAGGGCACATGGCCAAAAACTGTATATTAAAAAGAAATGGAAAATCACCAGCTCGGAAGAGTGTACAAACCATGCTTGCAACTTGGGGAGAATCTGGAGAAGACAGTGATGGTTGATGGCTCAATCAACCAGGGAAGCATGCTTGATGACTCAATTAAATACCTCTGAGGTAACTTCTCCTTCCTCACTCAATAACCCTGCTTATACTGACTCTAAATTCATTGATGTAATAAAGGCTTAGTGAAGGAGAACGACAGACTCAGTCAGATCATAGAAGAAAATGATGACTTGCTTGAAGGAATGATTGAGAATAACACACTTTAGGTTGATAAAGCAATGAGACTTGAAAGGGAAAAGGAGACATGCAAGGATGAGTGCCACACCTATGAGGTACATCTTATTGAAACCAACATGACTCAATTAAAGATCGACAACGCAGAGCTACTACACTCTTTAAGAGAAGACAATGAATAAACTGATAGAAAAGAACAATGAATAAAGGAGCATAAGGTCACGAGAATGGAAAAGGAACTACAAAAGGATCATTGCCACACCTGTGAGGAGCACCTGATCAACATCAAACATCTGAAAGACAACCTGACACAACTAAAGGCTTACAACACAGAGCTGCTACACACATTAAAAACACCAGAGAGGGTGAAATTGAAAGAAAAAAAACAGTGAATGAAGGAACAAGAGACCATAAGAGCCGAAGAGCAGCACAAGAACTTCTTAAAACACTTCACTAGACCAGGAATTGGTTTCCCAAAGGAAGGGTTTGCTCTAACGTAGTCAAACGGTGAGACACAGTTAAAGAACATATGCTCCTACCAGAATTCCCAACCAGGTAATAGATCCCCAACAAAGAATAGTTATCCGTCTGAGGACTTTGTTCCCTTCAATTCAAAGAGAGCATATGTTATCTACACTTTCAGGCTAGGACGAAAGATAAATCTATTCTGCACAAAGGAGCAAATATGTAGGCCTAAAGTGTCATCGCGTATGTTGGCATTGTGGGAAGGAAGGGCACTACAAAAGAGATTGCTTCCAACTGTGGAAGCTTAAAGAGAAGAATCACCGAATCTATGAAGGACGTGTGTACTGCAGGCCAAGAATAAACTAAAGAGAACTTGTCTACAGAGAACCAAGGACCTCTTCTAGAATTAAGATTGAGTTGACTAATACTACTATCTATCCTAAGTTCATTTCAAAACCACAAGCTTGTCTGGGTACGAAAAAACCGACATTTCCCTTGCAGGTAAGAGTGAGGTCCCGTCTCTAGTATATTGACAACGCTGTTCAAAACACATGATCGAAAACCAAGGATGGTTCAACTCACTCCAACAACACTCCGAAGGGTACATACTCTTCGGAAATAAGAGTAAGAGAAAAGTTCTAGGTCTGTGAGAGGTAAGTATTTATGACAAAATTTATATTTCAAATGTTCTAACTGGTGATCAGGTGCAGGAGTTAGGTTCCTCACCTCTACTGAGGGAGGAGGATGCATTACTTCCGGAGGAAGAAGTGGAACCTGACACCCATGAGGAAGGAACATAAGCTCCAGTACCTGTTAAGCTATGTAGCATCATTGACAAACTTCTACAAGGTGCACAAGAGCCTGCTACAGCGAGCATGTGAAGACAACAGCTGGTGCAGAGCGTTCTAGAGTGAACAAGCAGAGTGCACAAGGCGTTGCTACAACAACCTGTGTAGCAGAGGGCTGTAACATTCTAAATAGTAGATTTTCGTGTGAAGAACTAGCTGCCAAGAATTGAAGAGAAGAGCAACAGAAGCTTTCTAAATGCAATTTAAAAGATTCCCAGAGTCAATAGCACGTCGATCAACTTGGAGCAGCTCAAAGAATGTTTGGAGGGTTGTTGAAGCATCGCAACAGGTCGGTAGAGTATCGTGAATATTGAAAACAAGATGATACAGCTACCAGTGTGAAGACAACAGCTGGTGCGAAACCAGCCAGAGTGAACAGGCTTAGTGTACAAGCAGTTGCTACAGCAGGAGCTGTAGCAGCAGTTTTGGCACAAAGAATAATCTGCCCAGATATAGAGTAGCAGTGCAACGGGGGGCTTCCAAATATTCACAGAATATCCCCAGTGAAGATTCCATGCCACATCTTGAAGATTTGATTGGGAAATCAAATCTCCTTCAAAGAGGAGAAGATCTGTGATTGTTTCCTAATGGGTTTAGGAAATTCCAGCAGCAATAAAAAATTCAGCAATCTCAAGGTAAAGATAAGATTTCTAAAATTATTTTTAGGAAATCAAATCTCAACAAACTTGCAAGAATCTAGAAGAGCTTTTTGGAAGGCTTCCTGAATTTGATATTGATGGAGCATGAAGTTCCTATTTAAAGAAGGCTGGGCAGTGCAGCAAAGTATCCATCCAAGACAGAATCCAAGCACAAAGACAGAGCATCCGAATTGTGAGAAAAACACAGAAAGAGCATCCGAGCACCTGAGATTGAAAAGAAAAGATCAGTGGAGTTGTGCGAAGGATCGGATCACCATCGTGAGCAGAGCGTGAGCGCATATCAATGTGGTTTTTGTATCGACTGATTGCAGATTAGCAGTGTCTGGTAAGTGCTAGATCAGGAGGACCAATTCAGAGTAGGGCGTGCTTGTTGGTTGATCAAGGAAGGCAGCAGGAGAGTTGTCGAGTGGAGGAACTCGGAAAATTTGTAGAAGACTTGTTCTCGCTAGTGACAGGTGGTCACTAAATGAGGTTGGAGCATTCCAATGTGAGGAGTACTCACGACAGAGTTCGAGCGGCTCAGCAGAAGGCTTTGGAGCAAAGCGTCAGAATATGTACAAGCTAGTTGCACAAGCGTGTGCTATAGCAAACCTACTGAGACATTGTGTTAATTAGAATATGCTGAGTCTGTGTGATCAGAGGAGTAGCTATTCTGAATTAATTCAATTGTGTAGGTGAGTAAGACACATATTAGAGGGTGTTTTGATTGTGTGCTAGTTGACGTCGAGTAGCATCGATTGTCTGGGAGTCGGGTCTGTGTTCTACGGAGTACCTTGGAGACTAGTGGATTGAGGACTGGAGTATAGTCCTCCCTAGACGTAGGCAGATTGGCCCAACTGGGTGAACAAATTCGTTTTTCACTGTTTTGTTTCTTATTGCACCAGATCCGGCTGAATAATGAGTTGCTATAGCAACTGCTTGTACACTATCAGTAACTCAGGGGCGTTGTAAATTTCAGTACCCAGTGCGGAATAGACTCAAAGAAACACATCACAGGGAACACAACAGTCTGAACCAAGAATAACATACAGTGGAAGAATAGTCCAGCCACCACTCAGGCTGAGAGACTACCAATGCTATACCTTCCAAGAACAAAGAACCCAAAACAGTGGCTGACTAGTAGTCAAATGATACAATCAGCAAGAGGGGATCAACTACGACGAGACATTTGCCCCGGTAGCCAGGTTAGAAGCCATTCATCTTTTAATTGCCTATTATACTTATCATGGCTTCATCTTGCAGCAAATGGACGTAAAAACTGCCTTCTTGAACGACGCCTTAAAAGAGGAGGTATACGTAAGCCAGACACCTGGCTTTGAAGACCAATCTCATCCAGACCACGTATACATTCTCGACAAAGCTATCTACGGACTAAAACAGGCACCTCGAGCGTGGTATGAGAAGCTGTCACAGTTTTTGCTGTCCCATGGATATGTACGTGGTGAGGTAGATAAGACTCTATTCCTCCCGAGGGAAGGCACACATACTCTGGTGGTACAGATACAAGTTCGAGAGTGAGATAAATGTGTTAGAGGGTTGTGTTGAGCCAGAGTATCAAAGATAAGTTAAAACTTGTATTGAGTGAACTAATGAGTAACTTAGTCGTTTGTACTTGGCAAACATATCCTAAATACAAAACAGACTTTTCACAAATCCTTCCAGGGGATACTGGAAGGTAGTGCTTTACTCAGTTACTTGATTAAGGCTATGTTCTTTAGAGCTTAAATTTTCAGTACTGAAGTTAAGTTAAGTACATTTATGAACATGCTTTAAAAAAATTGCTTCCCCTTTTCGTTTCTGAATACAATGTGCCATGAAATGTTATTTGATAAACGAGAAAGTGGTGTAAAGTAAAACTTTCTGTTATATAAAAAATGATAAACAAACTAGTATGACAATGAAAGATTTATCATTGTATTGAATGAAGTTTGATAATTTACATACAAGACGTGTTACATATCATCATCTTCGTCTATCATATCTTCAGGTTCATTGTCAGGATGTGTTAATAGAATTTCGGATGCTATGAAGTTTCGCACCTGATTCATCTGTTCTTTCGAATTACATCGAACAGATTAGGATCAGCCATCCCCTGCACCAACTCATGTTCTAAAATACATAAAGTTTTGTTTCAAGTACACTCATCAACACAAACATCAACATGATATTGTTAAACAACAACACCAAATGGCACACAACTCCAAATGTCACACAACAACACCAAACAAAGTCACACAACATCTCTGAGCAGCTCCCATTTTTCTTCTTCATTATCCATACACAAAAATATCTTATCTAGCTTTTCATGATAAAGATATTTCACACATCGCGCAACAAATGCTCGTTCACGCGCCTTGACTTGTTCCATACCATGAGTGGCAGCCAACAGTTCAATCTCATGACCATACTGTTCTGAATCTACTCCCAAAATCTCACAAGCTTTATCAAAGTCCGTCTTCTGCTTTGCCTTGGACACGGACGACTTTCCAAATTTTCTTTTCTTTGAGCTCCCAGTTCTCAGTGGAGACCTGCTCCAACCATCCTCATCTGATAACATTGCCCCTCTACGCTAAAGAGTATCATCGTCACTATCCCCTGACCCTTCTTCAACTGGATCCAGGTCAATAATGAACCGCTTTGCTTTCCCTCTTTGGGCCTTGGCCAGTGCCGGAGAAATACTTTTGTTACCAGTGGCACATCTTTCACCAAAAATCGGGTTTCATAGATCCAAATCAGGAAGTCTGTTCTTACAAACGGAATTCTCGAGAAAGTGAAGATTGTTTTATGGTTTAATTGAAATGGAACGAATCAGACCAAGCTTGTTCAATCAATTGAACCAAAAATAATGAAATCGGTCTGAACCAAAATACAATCTTTCTTCAATCAATGTCTAAATTCAATCTTGTATGCTTTGTTGCAAAATTCATTTTATGTGAACACCCACAAAATTATATTATTTTTAACTTAAATACATAAGTTAAGTTAAATTAAATTCAGTTAAGTTAAGTTAAATATAAGTTCAGCTCTAAAAAACAGAGCCTAAGTATTGAGGTTTCCACTCTAAATCCCTTTGTAAGCCATTTTCATTTTTCTACATTTAATATTCCGATGCTGATATACCTGCCGGGTAACACACAACTCTGTTACCTCGAAAGGAAAGCTAACTAACAATCCAACAATACTAAGAAATGGAACATGCAGAGAGTTTGAAACATCCAGTTTGCGACAAATCTTAAGTAATCCCGATCACCAGTTAAAGGTTTAGTAAACAGGTTGGCAGATTGTTCCATAAAAGAGACATAACAATGATGCGCTTGGAAGAAAATTTCTCTTGAGTGAAATGGCAATCAATTTCTATAAGTTCATTTCACTCATAATAGACTCGATTCTTGGAAATGTGAATAGCTACTGAATTATCACAGTAAAGGAGAATAGATGCACTGACTTGAACTCCCAAGCTCGTGAGAATTTCATGAAGCCAAATAACCTCGCAACAAGCATCAACCATAAATCGATTTTCTGATTCGGGTGATGACCGAGAAACAACTTGTTGCTTTAATTTTTCAAGAGATGAGAATGGATCCGAGAGTGACACAATAACCTGTTAAGGAGTTTCAAGTAGCCGGACTGGATCCCCAAAGTTGGAGATAACTGTTACTTGCGAAGAAAAGGCCCTGAGCTGACATGCCAGGCAGCTTTCTTATGATCCATCATCGGTTCTCGCTTGAATACACATGGAAATAATATGGTAAGTTGGGCCTAGTGATTGTAACATATATTATTTTTCAGCAAGATAAAAGAGAGGATCAACCATTGGAGCGGTTGTGGACGGCCTCAACCGATGTTTGATATCCGTTGGTGTCAGCGTAGACTTACAATCTAAGTTTCAAAAGATCTAACATATATTTGTGTTGATTCAAATGTATTCCAGACGCTGAACGAGCTACTTCTAACCACAAAAAGAATTTTAAATGGCCAACATCTTTGATTTGGAATTCTTCATTGATGAAACTCTTGACTTTTGTGATGATAGTGGAAGAGGTTCTTGTAAGTAGTACATTGTGTACCTAGACCAAAAGAACCGTAAACGTTGATGTTTGTGTTGATGAGTGTAGGAATATATTGGGTAAATACTGGAGCGATAATTATGATATATTTTGAGACACATAATTTTTAATTAATTTGATTATAACTGTTATAAATATATGATTATGGTATACGATCTACCATATGTGTTTTTACTCTTAGAAGAGACTAACAAAATATATGATTATGTCTTTACTCTTTGTTTCTTAACTAAATTTACTCATCATGGGATACATTTACATTTAATTTACATTTATATTACGTGCTTAATTAGAGTGATATGTGATTTGATGTGGTCAATATTTCTGCTATATTTTGTTCTAACTAGTCAAACTTATTTTTATTAAAAAGTTATTGTCCTAAATTAATTTGGTAACTCTTATAAAATTTGTTATCGATTCCAACAACGGTAATTGTACTACCATCTTAAAAGGGACAAATAAAAATTACATAGAGCTTTGATTAATGAGGGCAGGCTCGTGATCGAGATGTGTACTGTCACACGATGCTCCATCATTGTACTACGGCCATGTTCTTTTGTACTTATAAAGTACTTATTTCAGCACATATAAATAAATATAATATAAGTAAATATAAATAAATATAAGTAAAGTTCAGTACATATAAGTAAATATAAATAAATAAAAGTAAATATAAGTACATATAAGTATATATAAATAAATATAAGTAAATATAAGTAAAGTAATGAGTTTAGTACAAAATATAAGTACGAAAGAACACACCCTTAAGATTACATTTCTTAGAGTAATTAAATAAAATATTCTAACTGTCTTCATCTTCCTCCATATCTTCGACTTCATTTTCAGGATGTGCTTGCATAATTTGAGATGCTATCGTGTTACGCACATGATTCATCTGCTCTTTTTCGACTTGCATCGAATAGGTTACAATCAGCTGTACCCTGCACCAATTCGTGTGATATGACTGGAATTTCTAGTTGATGCATGCGAATATAGTTGTGTAAAGTAAACGTAGCAAGAATTATGTCTATTTGTCGGACATCTGACACCTTAGGCATGACACGAAGTATCTTCCAAGTATTTTTCAAAACGCCAAATGCTCTTTCGATTGTTGTGCGTAAAGATGAATGGCGATAGTTGAACATTTCATAAACTCCACTTGGTGGTTGACCATTTCTAAACGCTGGCATATGGTAACGAGCATCCTTATTTTTGTAAGGAGCCAAATATCTCAGCGTATTTGGATAACCAGAGTCGACCAAATAATACTTTCCTATGAAAATATAAAATAAAATATATATTAGTAAACACATGTGACACAGTCGCGAAATGGGTATAAATTTATTTCATACCTAGGGGTGGGTGTGGAAAATAATACTTCGATTGCGTTAACGAGTCTCTCCAAACAGTTTGGTCGTGCACACTACCTTCCCATCCAATGTGTACGTAAGTGAACATCATATCGAACGAACAACAGGCGAATACATTCCACGTCTTTGTCCCTTTACGGCCTCGATATTGAACTCCCTGAGAGTCTCCCATTACAGCTTCGATATGAGTCCCATCTAGAGCTCCCACGCAGTCCTACAAATATAGGAATGTTCGTTACTTTTAACATAAGAAATCAAATGTGGGAAATATGATACAATGTCTATATACGAATAAAATTGTCGTTCGACAGCTTACATCAAAATACGGAGTGTATAATTTGTTTTGGGCAATCTTCTGCGGCACTAGCTCAAGGGGGGTATGCGGTCTTACGATATCAAATGATAATTCCCTCAAAGCTGCTAATACCAGCTTAAAATACTTATGAACCGTGGATGGGGACTGTTTGAAAGTATCAGCCACATCTCTATATGAACCTCCTTTGGCCAGAATAAATAAGGTCATTCCCAGTTGTTCGAGAACTGATAATCTTTTGCTGTCGCGCAATAGTTCTCTAGATACCATTATGTGGACCAAGTATATCACCATTTGGTTTGTCAATCGTAATTGTTCGTGACATAAACTTGGATGTGTGTAGACCAATCTGTGCATATATTCACCCCCAGTTTCGCCTCCAGAACGTAGCATCTGTCGATTTATATTTCCCTCAGTTTGTCCCAATGTCTCAAACGCGATCCGTCTGCATGCCTCTGCAATTTCTTCATCCATCCTACACAACTATTAAAAAAAAGAATTGTTTATATGCAAATCAGAAGCGCACACATGGGGTTGCATGATACGGGAATACGTGCACATACATATGGTGAACAACTAATGCATGATACGGGAAAACACACATCATCATTTTACACATTACATACTACTAGTTCACATTAGTTTAATGACATAACAAATTAGTTTTCAAGTTCACAGATTATTGGAAACATCACCATCACACAGTACTCCATAAAGTTCACTGATTCCTTCAACTGCTCAATCCATGTTGCATAGCCATGTCCACCTTTGCTCATCATTTCCCAATTTGACAAACATACGATCCAGTTTGTTGTCAAGCAGATATTTGATTGACATGGCTATAAACTTATTACCCCTCAACTTAGCTTCCTCCAAATTTGCGACACATGCGTACAGCTTCTCCTCATGAGAGTTGTTCAAATCTAAAAGTCGCAGTGCTTTGTCAACTACACTGCTGGATTTCTGTTTCGAACTTGAGCCATACAATTTCCTTTTTTTGGAGCTTATAGTTTTTGAAGGAGAACGACTTTCTTCTGCCTCAACCGAGAATGACTGCATATGCGGAATAAATTCGATTTTGTCACTATCTCCGGAACCTTCTTCGGATTCCACTTCTTCAACGACCTTTCTTTTGCCTTTCCCAAATTTGGACTGTGCCTTTGCTAATGCTGGAGAAACACTGTGGACACCAGTTGCATATCTTCCTGAAAATATAGGTCCCCATAGATCCAAATCCTGAAGGACATTTTTGCAAACATAATTACCAGCTCCATTCGTAGAGTGTTTCTGCAAGTCAAAACAAATTATAAATATTTTGATAAAAGAACTGTTGACTGCATAGTAATATGTCAACATAAGATATTGTACCTGTACGAATTGTTGCATCCGTTCACTTTTGAGCTCCTCAGGGGTTGGCAAACCATATGAATTGAACGCAATTCCGGTCATTTGGTTCATTTCATGCCAAGCAGCGAACTTATGCTTACACGCATTATAATGGTTATGCATTTGCTTCATACTTCTCTTATTGTTCGATTGCGAATTATACCTGCCTACTACGAGTTTCCAAGAAATACCAGTATTTCCTTCCTCCCTCAGCTCAACAATAATTTGCATTAGCTTTCAAGAATCGTCGGGAGTCCACATAACTACCACAGTTAACAATTTCTAAACACCATAAAGCCACATTTCAGAAAATCAGAAGGTTAAACCAATCAAAATAATCAACCATAAACATACCCCAGCAATTTTCACAACTCACCAGAATCCACACCCATAAACCATCAAACAAACTTCACAAGTCGACAATTATAAACCATAAACAAATACCATAAAACAAGCATGTACGCAATTCCACAACAAGGTAAGCAAATTGTGGGGAAAACCTGATACTTATGACGTTTGATGCCGGGGGTAAATTAAATTGGCTTCTTGAAGCTTTTCTAGGAGGTGCAGGGCTACAAAGGGCTGATGCTTCGGTATACTTTTCCACAATTGCTTGTCACGGAAGCACGAAATTTATAAACTTTTATTCAATGGTAGCTGCAAAACCATGTTCAAAAACCGGCCGATTGAGGGGAAGAGATAAGAATGGCTTCATATGCGACTTACCTGAGAAGAAGAAGGTGGACACTAGCAATTGAGATAATCTGGCTGCAGATGTCGGCAGAGGCTACACAATTGAAAGCTGGCTGTTGGCTGCAGATGGCTGGAGATCGAGCAACAAGCTCCTAGATGAAAGCTGGGTAGAGAGAATCCTGCAGATCGAGGCTTAGCTTAATTCTCGCTGCAGATCGTGATGTGGGCGGAGGCTTCCCCGCGAATTGTGGATGCAGATCCACCACAAGCTCGATTGAGATGATATGCGGATCGAGCAAGAAGAGGAGGAGAGAAGGTTAAAGGCGATGTCGGCAATTTCTTCAAGTGTGGTTGGAGCAATAATGGACAGAAAAGCAGACTGCCCTAATTGCAAAAGCAGATCAATAATGGACCTCCCTACAGACTGCCCTAATTGGAAAAGCAGAATGGACCTCCCTAGACTGCCTAATTGATTGAGTTTTGTATGTTGGTTGTGCTACGAAAATATCTCCTTTGAGAATATAAGAAAAACAATAGAAAAAAAAAGAAAAAAAATATGTTATTCGGTTCAAGATTAAACCGTTGGTTCTGATTTCCATTCTGATAACTGAAGATCCGACGAATAAACCATGCCTTTCTCTGGTTCAGACTTCGGACGCTTATTTGACTCATAAAACCCTTCAATTCGACAATGGTGTAATGATCGGTTGATTTCTTACCGATTATTCGCTTCATTCGATGACGAATTTCGCTCCTCTCCCGAACTTTTCATTGTGTTTTCACCACTCTACTCTCATTTCAGGTCAAGTTATATTAAATTGAGGTTTGTAGTTCGTTTGGAGCAAAATAAGGTAAAACACAAAGATTCAAACGAATACAGACCAAATCTGGGCAGATTGACCTATTCATCATGAAAAGCTTGTCGAGAACATAATTCTTATCCGATTTAGGCATGCTATATCTTGTTGAAAATCTGACTCGAAGGGCTACAACTTTGTAGTTTACAGCAAGACGTAATTCGAAGGTTTAGATGGTCAAAAACGCAAGACAAGTCAGATTTACAGTGCTGAGTGAACAGTAGCCCGGTTCACTGGTCAAACCGCCGGTTTACTGTTCAAACCGGCCCCGAAGGCAAAATTTCGTTTTTTTCTGAAAAGGGCCGGTTCAACTTGGAACCGGCGGTTTAGACAGTAAACCGGCAGTTTGGTCACTGAACCGGCGGTTTGGAACCAAACCGGGCCGCAAATCAATTTTCAAAATCAGCCCAATTGATTTTCATATAAATAGAAATCGAGGGCTCGTTCAGAGGGGGTTGGACGATTTTGGAGAATGAACGCAAGAGAAAAGAGGATAGCTTGGAGTGAAGATCGTCGTCACGGGTTTTTCGTTCTTTATTCTCTTCATTCTTGTATTGGTAGTAATCCCGATGAGTAGCGAGTAGTTTATTTAGTTCTGGGATCCTACGGAAACTTATATCTGACATCTATAAAGGGTTAAAAATACGCCTGTCATCGCCTTAATCAGATAACTGTCATTAGTGATGAGTTATTCATTTAAAAAAGTATAAGGTTTCAATATTCTAAGGTGTGTACAGTTTAGTTAATATAAGTTCAATTCTGTATTCAAGTAATTAAGGTTATATTCTTCACCGTACATATTGGGTACAATTTTTTTATATTTAAATATAAGTACATATAAGTAAATATAAGTACATATAAGTAAATATAAGTAAATATAAGTACATATAAGTAAATATAAATAAATATAAGTAAATATAAGTAAATATAAGTACATATAAGTACATATAAGTATATATAAATAAATATAAATATAAGTAAATATAAATAAATATAAGTAAAGTAATAAGTTTAAGTACAAAATATAAGTACAAAAGAACACACCCGTATACGTCACTATAGGGAAACCCTAATCTCATATGATGAATGTAAATATACGACATTACGTGCACATAAATTGGATTACCTATATGGAAATTAATTGAACATACGATAGAGTATAATTTACTCAAACTCAAAGATGGGAGAGCATGGTTGGGGGACGAGTGGACAGTGGACTTGTGAACTGAAGGATTGATAGAAGATGGACGAGTGATACATGCTTCTTCGGTTAAGCTCCAATCTATACCCCAAGATGAATGCATCCCCTATAAGCCTTAGCAAATGGTCCGCGGGCTCGAGGTTCTATCCGACCTTTTCTAAAGTTCGATTTGAACTTGACCCGATGGGTCATTGATCGGGCCATGGCTTAATAAATTATCAGGTCCGGCCAAAAAGCCCGTCGGGCTTGATCAGACCTGTTGACTTCATGAAAGCCTGGCCTGGCCCGATTTTATTCATGGGTCGGTGAAACGCTGTGGTTGTTGTTGTAAAAAAAATACTAGTTCAATCACGGTATTCAAACAATATTTATAATCCGAGTGACCTCGAGTCGAACCCAAGAGAAAAGCCTAGATTAGTCTAAAGCTAGCTAGTAATGCCTAATGCAAGTCTAGTAAAAAATAAGGGGGTTTTTCTTCTAAGTGAGGTATCTCTAGTAAATACTAAAGACAAGTTCAAATATATGAAGAAGTAAAGTAAGAGAGAAAGCGTTGTCGGAATCCTACTTCACCCCTAGGTCATGCGATTAGCAATACAAAACTTGTCTAAATCATGAGTAAATTCGAGTGATGGTTCTAGGCTAAGGTATCACAGATCTAAATTCAACTCTCGCTCCTTCTTTAGAATGTGAACAATACCTAAATAGTACGGTTCTCAAACTCTCGTTCTATTGAACAGAGTAGAACAAAAATCTTCTAATCTCAACCTCTCGGTCTATTGATAATTAACTAAAGTCACTCAATACTTAGCCTAGTGGAATGCGTATGTCACTCTCGCACACAAACGCAACCTAAAATTAACATGCTCAATCTTCTAAACAACCTATGTTCAACTCTCATTCTATCCCTAGGTGTTCTATCAATTCGTACTCATTCATGCGTTTCGTCAAAAACTTGATGTGCACAAAATTGATATGAAGAGAAAGCATGAGAATTTTCAACCAAACTTCATTCATATAGATAAAAAGACAAGTCTTGCATTACAATCAAACCTAAAGGATCCATAAGAATCCCAACTACTAAACAACTACTCACTCATGTGTCATTCATGGTGAGTTTGAAACAAAACTTAATGAAATAGTTCAACAAGGGAAAGTAAAGAAGTAGGGTTTAGAGAATGAGTAAAGGGTTGATGTTGAGTCTTCAATTGATGATGTCTTCTCCGAATTCTTGACAATTCTTTATGTTCTCCAATTAGCATTCCAAGGCACCCCAAGGCACTCCAAGGCCCACCTTGATTTTTTTCCTCTTCTTCTATTTATACTGTTTCTGGAAATTACCAAATCATCCGCAGTGCCCAAATCAACTTTGCAGTGCTAGATTTGTGCCTTTTGGACCCTTAAAAAGTTGAATTACGTCTTGATATAAACTACAAAGTTGTAGATCTTTGAATTAGCTTTCCAACAAGCTATAGCACGCCCCAATCGGATAAGAATCGTGTGCTCGGCAAGCCTTCGAAGGTGAATATGTCACTCTGTAGGTGATTCGGGCGAATCACTATCTTAGTGCTGTTTTGAGCTGGGCGAATCACTTTTCCTTGGCCGAATCACTTTTTGATTCCGTCAAACCTTATTTGATTCGGTCAAACCTTGGTCCATGAGATGAAATCCTTCTCCTTGGCCGAATCACTTCTGCAGCGTTAGAAACCCGCTTGTTTGATCCTTTAAACCTTCGAATCACATCTTGACGCAAACTACAAAGTTGTAGATATTTTAATTATCTCTCCAACAAATTATGGAACGCCTCAAATGGATAAGAATAGCGCGCTCGGAAAGCCTTCGATAATGAACAGGTCAATCTGCCCAGATTTGATCTTCAGACGAATTCTCCCCAAATCAAGTGATTCGGCAGCCCCATAATTGTGATTCGCCCGAATCATAATGTCAGTGCTGTAATGAAGCTGGGCGAATCAATTTCTTTGGCAGAATCAAAAGTGATTCGGCCTAGCCTGAAATCCTCTTTGGGCGAATCACTTCTACAGTGCTAGAATCTCGCCTGTTTTGACCCTTTAGACCTTCGAATCACGTCTTGACGTAAACTAGGAAGTTGTAGATCTTTAAGTTAGCTTTTCAACAAAATACGGCACGTCTCAATCGGATACAAATTGTGTGCTCGGCGAGTCTTTTAAAATGATAAGGTCAATCAGCCTTGACGAATCTAACTAGCCTTAGCGAATCAAATCCGCCTTTTGCTTGATTTTGCTCTCGATCCACTAGAATTCACCCGAAACTTCTTCGGACCACTTCATATCATGTAATACACATTTTCAACCTGAAATTGACAAAAAACATCAAATGACTTTATAAAATAACGGAATAAACAAGTAAAGTGAAAATACGGACAAACATAAGGTTAATTGTCCGCTCATCAAAACACCCCACAATTAAGTCTTGTTCGTCCCGAACAAGTATATGCACAAGTCAAGCGGAGAGTAAGATGCTAAGTCATATACGACAATATCAAAGCATGTAGCAAAACTTATGCACTTATAACACATCCATCCCTTACTCATGTAACATATCAAAAAAAAAATAACTAAACAAAGAAAATTAATCTACTCCTAACTCACTGTCGTAGGAATCACGGATGCATTTAGCGTATGCATCAAGCCTTTAAACCCCTAGGCTATCCTAGTGGACGAGTTATAGTCTCGTGAGAGTTTTCAGAATAGGAATACTCACAATCATCCATAAGAGTTCAAAATCCAAATATAGTTTGTTAAACAAATAGTTCTTTATCAGCCCACATAATAATAAAGTTGTGCAAATCATTCACTTCAAGCAAACTCTAAGGATCATTCACTTCATTGTGACAACAAATATTCATAAAATCGATATCAAGACTAGCATTCGTCAAATTCAAATTATCGCTCAATTTCCTATGCAAGTAGTATGAAGAAAAGCGTCGCTTACACAAACATTTTGTTGAGTCAATCACATATGCTTGCAAGTCCATAAGCTCATGACAACAAACTCATTCTCAAGTTTTAGACTATATGTCATAATCCATAAGAGAAGAGGAGTTTCGACATTGAAAATTTTAAAATTTACTCGTACAAATCTTGATGCTTAAGTAATAAATTACAAGGGTCATACCTTAGACACTTCCTAAAAGCGAAATACAAATGCCTTACTCACACACATGCGATAGAATTTGCGGAATAAGCACAAAATCAAGAATTAAGTGTGTTTAGTATTTTTCTTGTGTTTATACAAATGCTTTCAAAGGGGAACTTGCCTTCCTAACCCTCGGCATTTGTAACTTTTCCTTGATCCCAAAAACAAACAAATAATATTTTTGTGTTTATACAAAAGCTTTCAAGGGAGAACTTACCTTCCTAACCCTCGGCATTTGTAAAACCTTTAAAATATAATATTTTCTTTCTTGCGCCTTTTTTTTTCCTTATCGCAAACACTTTATTTGACCCCACACTTAATACTTGACCATGTGCCTAAGTGAGATATAATGGAGCATGAAGTGTGAGCTAAACAGCAAATGCAAAGGCTAAATAGAAATGCTAAAGTCACCTAAAAGCAAACAAGAACAAGTATGATGTTTTTATATGAAAACTATTTTTATTTTATTTTTGTGCTCGCTAAACTTAGCTTCATTTTTTCATGCACGGAAAGAGCTTAAAAATAAATCGAACTAGGCTAGTCAAAACACCGAATCATGTGAATAAAATCATCACAAAGAATGTCAATCAACTTAAAGATACGATTCATGAATTCAAAGCACAACTCATCCCAATTTTTTTTAAAAATGATACTACTTAATCGCGTAGCAAACATTACTTCGTGTGATCAATATTTAAAGCTAGGATGAAAGCAATCATGTGAGTATAATGCACGCA
Source organism: Umbilicus rupestris (assembly GCA_963678935.1). NCBI lineage: Eukaryota > Viridiplantae > Streptophyta > Magnoliopsida > Saxifragales > Crassulaceae > Umbilicus > Umbilicus rupestris. Next base: position 3,628,503 of record OY787617.1, read on the forward strand.
AAATAAATGTGTAGCATAGAATCATGTTGTTAAGAAAATAAAAGTGAAGTGCGAAACACCCCACACTTAAAAATTTGCTTAGTCCCTAAGCAATAAAAAGTGAAAGAATTAAAGAGAGTGTCAAAAAAACTTCTCTCGTGTGGAGGAAGGCATGGCGCAACACAAATTCCACAATGATTCTATACTACAATCAAGTAAAAACAAAAGCATAAATACTCACAAGCCTAATTTAACATCTTGGCTAAGACATAGTCGATTCCCTTCTTCATAAGAAACACACTTGAGAAGTCCTTTGCGAGGATCCCTTCTCAAATGTCATGCGTTGATAATGTGGGAATCAAGTGGAGTCGTCGAGTTTGAAGTCTCCACGCTCCAACCGGTCTCTCATCTTCCTCTTGCCGAAGAGCGGCATTTCCTTCCCTCCTCACATTCAGTTGATCCATAATTTCTGTTGGTGGTTGATCAATACAAACTTGAGGTGAAGGAGTATCAAAATCTGGCGTTGATAAGCTCTGAACTGGAGTTGATGTGGAGGCTTGTTCTTGCACCTTTTTCGTGCGTCCTCTGGTTTGCATTCAAACACCTACCAAGCAATCGAAGAAAGCGTCAAGAAGTGTGAACTTAAAACAATGTAAGCAAGAATAGAACGCAAACACGCAATCAAAATCAACAAAAAAAAGAAAAAAAATTATAATAAAGTAGACTAACTAAAGCAATACTAAAAAGCAAACTAGTCTAATGCCTAATCCCCGGCAACGGCGCCATTTTGAAATGCTGTGGTTGTTGTGGTAGTAAAAATACTAGTCAAATCACTGTGTTCAAATAATATTTATAATCCGAGTGACCTCAAGTCGAACCCAAGAGGAAAGCCTAGATTAGTCTAAAGCTAGCTAGTAATGCCTAATGCAAGTCTACTAAATAATAATGGGGTTTTTCCTCTAAGTGAGTGAAATTCGCAGCGTCTCAGTCAGACAGATTTGTGAACAAGCAGTTGCTGCAGCACACTCTTTTTCACTCTGAAATTGTCTCAGCAAACAATGAACAAGACAGAAGTTTGTTCACCCAGTTCGGCCAACTGCCTACGTCTGGGGAGGACTATTCTGCAGTCCTCAATCCACTAAACACAAAGGTCTCCAAGTACACTCGGTTACAACTCCACGTAACCTATGCTACTCAACCTTGTGTGGATCACTCGACACAATCAGAACATGCTCTGATTTGTGTCTGCACACCCTCTACAAATGTCAATCTAGAATAGCTACTGTCTCCCCGAAACTCAGCCTATTCTAAACTACACTCAACTCTGCAGGGTTGCTGTAGCACACAGCTGATGCACAAATGTCCGCGTCGCTCCAAAGCCTTCGGCCGAGCCGATCGAACAATTCCACGAGCGATGCACACTCTGGAATACTCCCCCTCACTCAGTGACCTCCTGCCACTAGCGAGAACTGCCGCTTAGACACTCGACCGAGCCACTCACTCGTCAGTTCTTCCGCGGCTGCCCTTGATCAACCAACAAGCACCACTGCTCTGAATTGGCTTCCAGATCAAGCTCAAATCAGACTACGCAAGTCCTGATCTCCTTCTCCTTCTGTCACCACAGCTCTGCGCTCACGCTCTGCTCACGGGTGAGGATCGAAGAACTCGTCCGTCGCACACCAAAATTGCTCTCTCTGAATTCTGTGTATGCACTCGTGTATCCCTCAGCTTCGATCAACCTCTCTGCTCTAAACTCATTTCTCTTAAATAGCAGCACCAGCTTTAAGCAAGACCAGAATTAAGCAATGTCCCAAAAAGAACAATTATCTCCTAAAATTTAGGAGATTAGATTTGATTTGGATCTTCAACACAAATCTCCTTCTCAAGCTAGGAAACCCCACTGGAATATTCTCCACAACACTTTAAAATATTCTTCTGGTGTTCTCCGCAAAGCTGCCAGGCCTTCTAGCCAAGCCCAGGTTGCTGCTGCTTCTCGGACAGATGTTGCAGCTACTTGAACAAGCTTCTGCTATAGCATCCCCTGCTGTAGCTGCTCCTTATTCACTTGTGCTGGTTTTGTCAATCACTGCCATACAGCATCATCAATCTCCCCCTTGGCATTTTGACAAAACCATACAAAGATTTGTTTGTTTGTTTTTTTTTTTTTTAAACTCCTTCTTCTCCTTCTCTTCTCCTCCCCCTTTTTGGTATAAATGACAAGGGGGTGCTCCTGGCTGCCTAGGGAGGCAAAACACAGAGCCCCAGAGAGGCCCTCAGGTCTTCGAACCGAACTGCATCCAGAGCTTTTGTGAAGATATCAGCAAGCTATTTGGCAGACACCACATGCTGTAGCGCAATGATATTCTTTTCTACTAGATCACGGATGAAGTGATGACGAATGTCAATGTGCTTGGTTCTGCTGTGCTGAACCGGATTCTTAGATATGCTGATGGCACTCATGTTGTCACAGTAGAGAGTCATTTCATCTTGATCAAGACCATACTCACTCAGCATTTGCTTCATCCACAACATTTGTGCACAGCAGCTCCCAATAGCTAAGTATTCAGCCTCGGCTGTGGATAATGAAATGCTGTTTTGCTTCTTGCTGAACCAGGACACCAGGTTATTTCCTAGAAAGAAGCATCCTCCCGAAGTGCTCTTCCTGTCCTCTGAGCATCCTGCCCAGTCCGCATCACTGTATCCTACCAGATTAGCATTTGTGTCCTTAGTATATCATAAGCCATAGTTCACAGTTCCTCCAACATACCGAAGGATTCGCTTGACCAACTGCAAGTGACTATCTTTGGGACAGGCTTGAAATCTGGCACAGACTCCTACTGCAAAGGAAATGTCGGGGCGGCTGGCAGTCAGGTACAGTAAGCTCCCAATCATGCTTCTGTAGATTGTCTGACTCACTTCCACTCCATGTTCATCTTTGATGGCTTTGACATGAGTGGCAGTAGGGGTTCGTTTGTGACTGGCCTTATCTAGCTGAAATTTCTGCACAAGATTCTTGCTGTATTTGCTTTGTGCAATAAAGATGCCATCTTCTTTCTGGGTAATCTCCAGACCAAGAAAATATGATAGTTCTCCGACCATGCTCATTTGAAATTCTTGCTGCATGTGATCCACAAACTGCTTCACCAGGTGCTGAGACTTTGATCCAAAGACAATATCATCCACATAGTTTTGTGCAATGATCACATCTGACTTGGTTCTTTTTACAAATAGAGTTTTGTCAGCTCCCCCTCGTTTGTAGCCATGTTTGTCCAGAAACACTGTCAACCTCTCATACCATGCCCGAGGAGCCTGTTTCAGTCCGTATAAGGCTTTCTTCAACTTATATACATGCTCCGGGTGATGAGGATCTTCAAAGCCTTTTGGCTGAGAAACATATACTTCTTCAGAGAGATCTCCGTTCAGGAACGCACTTTTGACATCCATTTGGTATAATTTAAACCCTAGGAAACAAGACATGGCTAGAAGGAGTCTGATGGCCTCCAGACGAGCAACTGGAGCAAACGTTTCTTCAAAATCTAGGCCCTCAATCTGAGAGTATCCTTGAGCAACCAGTCTGGCTTTATTTCTTGTGATGTTTCCTTTCATCAGCTTTGTTTTTGAAGATCCACTTTGTGCCTATAATATTTACTCCATTAGGTCTGTCCACCAGGTCCCAAACATCGTGTCTTTCGAACTCTGCCAGTTCTTCCTGCATCGCCATCATCCAGAATTCATCACTCATGGCTTCTGGTTCTTCTTCTTTCTGCCGGGTCTCCAATCACATTTGTCAGGGGATGATTCTTCTGAATCTTTTTCGGAGGTTGCCTTGAAGGTGGATCAGGAGCCTCAGTGTTCAGATCTTCAGACAGGCTTTCTAATTGTTTATCTGGATTTTCTGCTTCAGCACTTGCTGTAGCATCTTCTGGAGCTACAGCTTGTTCACTTCTGTGCTGACTGACAGGCACCTCTTCAGAGTCAGAGTCTTCATCATCAGTGGCAGTATCAGTGGCAGGGACTTCTTCAGCATCATTGACTACTACATTTATGGATTCCATTACTGTATTTGTCCACTGGTTATAGACTCAATAAGCCCTGCTGTTTGTCGAATAACCTAAGAACACTCCAGGAGCACTCTTTGGGTCAAGTTTCTTCCTATACTCCCGATCTCTCAGAATGAAACAGTCACTTCCAAAGATGTGAAAATATTTAACTGTGGGGTTCTTCTGATTCCAGAGCTCATAGCAGGTCTGGTTGGTTCCTCTCCGTAAGGTGACTCTGTTGATGATGTAACATGCGGTGTTCATGGCCTCTGCCCAAAATCTCAGGGGAACCCTTTTAGCATGAATCATGGCTCTGGCCATTTCTTGAATTGTTCGATTCTTTCGTTCCACTACACCATTCTGCTGAGGGGTGATGGGTGAAGAATACTGATGTAAGATACCCCTTTGATGACAGAAATCATCCACAGCTTCGTTTTTAAATTCCCTACCATGATCACTGCGAATGCTACTGATTCTGAGATTTTTCTCTTGCTCTAGACGGGACACCAGTGACACTATAACTTTCACAGTATCTGATTTTTCTCTGATAAAATCAATCCAGGTGAATCTGGAGTAGTCATCAACACAGACGAAAGCATACCTTTTTCTGCCCAGACTCTCAACTTCCATCCGTCCCATCAGGTGCATGTGAATCAACTGTAGAGGTCTGGTAGTACCTACATCTTTGACTCTTGGGTGGGAAGCCTTCTTTTGTTTCCCAATCTGACGATCTCCACAGATAGAGTTTGTCTCCTTTTTTATCAGCGGTATTCCTCTGACTAGTCCTTCTGTTGCAATTCTCTTCAAAGTTCTCAGGTTAACATGCCCCATCCTTTTGTGCCATAGAATCATTTCCTCGGCCTTTGTCAGCATATATTTCGGAACCGATGAGTTTGCACTCACGTTGAGAAGATAACAGTTACTTTTTAATCTGGCTCCTTCCATTATACATTCTCCAGATTTGTCGAAAACTTTGCATGAGTCTTTCGTAAATTTCACCTGTTTAGTTCCATCACACAGCTGACTAATGCTTATGAGGTTTGCCTTTAGTCCTTCCACTAGCAAGACATTGCTTAGGTTCGGCATTCCTTCAACTGCCAAAGTTCCCTTTCCTAGAACTCTACCTTTCAGGCCGTTTCCAAACTTCACCCGTTGTTCCAGGCAGGGTGTTATGTTTTTCAAGAAGGATCTTTCTACTGTCATGTGCCCTGAACAACCACTGTCAAAATACCAGCTTATCTTGTCCGAGGTGCTTGCTGTGCTGACAAGTGCAAGAAGCTGAGTCCGTGCATGTTTCTGCTTGATTGGTTTCCTGGCTGAACCTTTTCCGATATATGCTGAAGAACAGTTCCTTTTTATGTGACCTTTGTGCCCGCAACTATAACATCTTTTATACTTTGAGACTCTCTTGTCACGGTGATACAGAGGTTGCTGTAGCAGGTGCTGGTTCACTCTTCCTTGTGTTTTTCTGCCTCTTCTGACTGATCTGTATCTGGCCAAGTTGCATTCATCCTCACTCAGATTTTTCTCGTCTTCACTTCCACTGGCAGAGAGAGCCCTCTTTTTCATTGGTTTGCTGGTGCAGTTGATTTGTCGATGACCGTATCCTGCACAGTTCCAGCATTGGACACCCCTTTTTATTTCTTTCTTCTCATCTTCATTCTGAGCAGGTTCCTTCCCTTTCCTTTTATTTTCTCCACCTCTTCTGAATTGTTTTCGTGAAGATGAGCTTTGCCCAGTTCTTTAGTCCATGTTCTTCAGGAGCTTTCCAAGGTTCTTGACTAGCATACTCAGCTGGTCATCTGGAACTGGCTTCTTAGCTTCTGTTTCAGCCTTCAGTCCAATATTCTTGTCCTTAGGAGTGATGTCTTCTTTAACCAGTTTCATCTCAAATTGTTTGAGGGATCCCATCAACTCTTCCAGCCTCATGAATCTGACATTTTGAGCCTCTTCAATGGCCGTCACTTTCATGTCAAATCTTGTGGGCAGCGATCTGAGTACCTTCCTGATCAGCTTCTCTTCAGGGATAGGTTCACTAAGAGCATGGGCTTCATTTTCAAGATCACAGAGTTTAGCATTAAACTCAGTGACAGTCTCCTCTTCCAGCATTCTCAGATTCTCAAATTGTGTTGCAATGATCTAGAGTCTTGACAGCTTTACTCTATCAGTTCCTTCATGTGCAGTTTGCAGAATTTCCCAAGCTTGTTTGGCCATGTCACAATTTGATATCAACCTGAAATTGTTAGCATCAACTGCAGCAAAAATCACATTCAGAGCCTTTGAATTACCAGTTGCTGCAGCTCCCTCTTCAGCAGTCCATTGTTCTTCAAGCTTTATCCTTGTGACTCCCTGTTCATCCATGGTGATTGGGGGAGACCACTGGACCACGATAGCTCTCCAGGTCTTCTCATCGATGGCCTTGAGAAAGGCTTACATCCTAGCCTTCCAATATCCATAGTTGCTTTCTTCCAACAACGGAGGTCTGCTTGTGCTCTATCCTTCCTTCATTGTCTTGGCTTCTTCACAGAAACTGTAGGATCTTTTACTCTGTGTGTTGAGCTCCCGCTCTGATACCAATTGAAATTCGCAGCGTCTCAGTCAGACAGATTTGTGAACAAGCAGTTGCTGCAGCACACTCTTGTTCACTCGGAAATTGTCTCAGCAAACAATGAACAAGACAGAAGTTTGTTCACCCAGTTCAGCCAACTGCCTACGTCTGGGGAGGACTATTCTTCAGTCCTCAATCCACTAAACACAAAGGTCTCCAAGTACACTCGGTTACAACTCCACGCAACCTATGCTACTCAACCTTGTGTGGATCACTCGACACAATCAGAACAGGCTCTGACTTGTGTCTGCACACCCTCTACAAATGTCAATCTAGAATAGCTACTGTCTCCCCGAAACTCAGCCTATTCTAAACTACACTCAACTCTGCAGGGTTGCTGTAGCAACTGCTATAGCACACAGCTGATGCACAAATGTCCGCGTTGCTCCTAGCCTTCGGCCGAGCCGATCGAACAATTCCACGAGCGCTGCACACTCTAGAATACTCTCCCTCACTCAGTGACCTCCTGCCACTAGCGAGAACTGCCGCTTAGACACTCGACCGAGCCACTCACTCGTCAGTTCTTCCGCGGCTGCCCTTGATCAGCCAACAAGCACCACTGCTCTGAATTGGCTTCCAGATCAAGCTCAGATCAGACTACGCAAGTCCTGATCTCCTTCTCCTTCTGTCACCACAGCTCTGCGCTCACGCTCTGCTCTCGGGTGATGATCGAAGAACTCGTCCGTCGCACACCAAAATTGCTCTCTCTGAATTCTGTGTATGCACTCGTGTATCCCTCAGCTTCGTTCAACCTCTCTGCTCTGAACTCCTTTCTCTTAAATAGCAGCACCAGCTTTAAGCAAGATCAGAATTAAGCAATGTCCCAAAAAGAACAATTATCTCCTAAAATTTAGGAGATTAGATTTGATTTGGATCTTCAACACAAATCTCCTTCTCAAGCTAGGAAACCCCACTGGAATATTCTCCACAGCACTTTAAAATATTCTTCTGGTGTTCTCCGCAAAGCTGCCAGGCCTTCTAGCCAAGCCCAGGTTGCTGCTGCTTCTCGGACAGATGTTGCAACTACTTGAACAAGCTCCTGCTATAGCATCCCCTGCTGTAGCTGTTCCTTGTTCACTTGTGCTGGTTTTGTCAATCACTGCCATATAGCATCATCAGTGAGGTATCTCTAGTAAATACTAAAGACAAGTTCAAATATATGAAGAAGTAAAGTAAGAGAGAAAGCGTTGTCGGAATCCTACTTCACCCGTAGGTCATGCGATTAGCAATAAAAAACTTGTGTAAATCATGAGTAAATTTGAGTGATGGTTCTAGGCTAAGGTATCACAGATTCTAAATTCAACTCGCGTACCTAAATAGTACGGTTCTCAAACTCTCGCTCTATTGAACCGAGTAGAACAAAAGTCTCCTAATCTCAATCTCTCGGTCTATTGATAATTAACTAAAGTTGCTCAATACTTATCCTAGTGGAATGCGTATGTCATTGTCGCACACAAACGCAACCTAAAATTAACATGCTCAATCTTCTAAACAACTTAGGTTCAACTCTCATTCCATCCCTAGATGTTCTACCAATTCGTACTCATTCATGTGTTTCGTCAAACACTTGGTGTGCACAAAATTGATATGAAGAGAAAACATGAGAATTTTCAACCAAACTACATTCATATAGATAAAAAGACAAGTCTTGCATTACAGTCAAACCTAAAGGATCCATAAGAATCCAAACTACTAAACAACTACTCACTCATGTGTCACTCATGGTGAGTTTGAAACAAAACTTAGTAAAATAGTTCAACAAGGAAAAGTAAAGAAGTAGAGAAGTAGGGTTTAGAGAATGAGTAAATGTGATGATGCAGTATGGCAGTGTTTGACAAAACCAGCACAAGCGAACAAGCTGCTGCTACAGTCAAAGTTCAGCACAAGTAAACGAGCTAGTGAACAAGGAGCAGCTATAGCAGGAAGAAGCTTTAGCAGGAGCTTGTTTAGAAGAGCTGTAGCGTCTGTCCGTGCAGCAACAATCTGTGCTTTGGAATGAAGGCGTGGCAGTTCATCTAAGAGTATCAGGAGAGTTTCTAAGTTGCTGTAGAGAATATTCCAGAGTGGAGATTCCTAGCTGAAGTAGGAGTTTTGGTTTGAATCTCAAATCAAATCTAATCTCCTAGAAATTAAGAGATATTGATGCTGCAAGGGGAACTGCTGTAATCTGATAATGAAGCAGTGGTTGCACATATATAAGAGAGACCCTTCAGAGCGATGAAGGGTGATTGAAGAAGAGAGCGTGAACGAGTACACACACAGAATTCTGAGAGAGTATTTTTGGTGTGCGAGGAAATCTTTGATCTTCACCGAGAGCAGAGCGTGAGCGCAGAGCTGAGGTGATAGAAGCAGAGGGCGATCAGGACTTACAAAGTCTGATCCAAGCTTGATCGGAAAGCCAATTGAGAGCAGTGGTGCTAGTTGGTTGATCAAGGAAGGCTGCGGAGGAATTGCTGAGTGGAGGGACTCGGGCAATCCATCGAAGGCAAGCTCTTGCTAGTGACAGGAGGTCACTGAGTGAGGGGGAGTATTCCAGAGTGTGCAGCGCTCGTGGAATCGTTCGAACGGCTCAGCGGAAGGCTTTAGAGCGACACGGACAATTTGTGCATTTGCTGTGTGCTACAGCAGATGCTATAGCAACCCTGCAGAACTTGAGTATTGTTTAGAATAGACTGAGTTTGAGGAGACAATAGCTATTCTAGATAGATATAAGTAGAAGGTGTGCAGACACAAGTCAGAGCCTGTTCTGATTGTGTGCGAGGATCCACCTAAGGTTGAGTAGCATAGGTTGCGTGGGTTGTAACCGTGGGTACTTGGAAACCTTGAGAATAGTGGATTGAGGACTGAGAAGAGTCCTCCCCAGACGTAGGCAATTTGGCTGAACTGGGTGAACAACTTGTGTCCTTGATCTTTTCTGCTGAAGCAGTTTACTGGTGAACAAGAGTGTGCTGTAGCAACTGCTTGTTCACAAATCAGTTTATTAGAGGCACTGCGAATTTCAAAAGGGTTGATGTAGAGTCTTCAATTGATGATGTCTTCTCCGAATTCTTGACAATTCTTCATGTTCTCCAATTAGGGTTTCGTCTCATGAGAGGAACCCTAGGCACCCCAAGGCACTCCAAGGCCCAGCTTGATTTTTCTCCTCTTCTTCTATTTATAATGTTTCTAGAAATTACCAAATCACCCGCAGTGCCCGAATCAACTTTGCAGTGCTAGATTTGTGCCGTTTTGACCCTTTAAAAATTCAAATTACGTCTTGATGTAAACTACAAAGTTATAGATCTTTGAATTAGCATTCTAACAATCAATAGCATGCCCCAATCAGATAAGAATCGTGTGGTCGGCAAGCCTTCGAAGGTGAATATGTCACTCTGTAGATGATTCGGGCGAATCACTATCTCAGTGCTGTTTTGAGCTGGGCGAATCACTTTTCCTTAGCCGAATCACTTTTTGATTCGGTCAACCCTTATTTGATTCGGTCAAACCTTGGTCCATGAGATGAAATCCTTCTCCTTGGCCGAATCACTTTTGATTCGCCCACTGCTTGGGCGAATCACTTCTGCAGCGTTAGAAACCCGCTTGTTTGACCCTTTAAACCATCAAATCTGTTGTTGCAAGTATGGCAGTGCTTGACAAAACCAACATATGTGAACAAGGAGCTGCTGCAGCTCAAACAATCAAGCAAACCAGCAGAAGTAAACCAGCAGCAGATGCAGCAGAGGATGCTGCAGCAGGTGCTGGTTCAAGTGCTGGTTCAACTGTCCGAGTAGCAGCTTTGTGCTGAGTTCGTTCTGGAGGTATGGCAGTTGTGTTATTGTTCTTAGAAGGTTTTCCAAAATGCTGCTGAGCATTTTCCAGCAAGGTTTGCTAGTCAGAGAAGGAGTTTTGCATTGAAGATATTAATCAAATCTAATCTCCTAGATTTTAGGAGATAATTGATCTTGTGGGTCAATTGCCTAAACCTGGAAATTGCTTAAAGTTGTGTGGGTATTTAAGCAGAAGGTTTGAGGGCTGAAGAGGTTGATCAAAGCTGAGTGATACACGAGAGTAGACACAGATTTCAGAGAGAGGATTTTCTGGGTGCTACGGACGTTGTTCTTCGATCAAACACACACGGGCAGAGCGTTGAGCGCAGAGCTGTGGTGTGCATTGCAGAAGAGAATCAGGTCTTGCAAAGACTGATTCGTGCATTGATCTGGAAGCCAATTCAGAGCTGGTGAGCTTGTTGGTTGATCAAGAGGCAGCCGCGGGAGAACTGACGGGTGGAAGGCTCGGTCGAGGTTCGTGCGGAAGAACTCACTAGTGACAGGTGGTCACTGAGTGAGGGGGAGTTACTCAGAGTGTGCAGCGCTCTTGGAGTGGTTCGATCGGCTCGGCAGAAGGCCTTGGAGCGACGCGGACAGTGTGCTTCAGCTGTGTGTTACAGCTGTTGCTGCAGCAACCCTGCTGAGTAGTGTAGGATAGAATAGGCTGAGTTCTTTGAGAGGATTGTAGCTATTCTAGACTGACATATTGTAGAGGGTGTGCTGGCACAAATCAGAGCTTGTTCTGATTGTGCTGAGTAGTCAACAAGAGGTTGAGTAGCATAGGTTGCGTGCGTTATAATCTAGTGTACTTGGAACCTTTGGTTGAGTGGATTGAGGACTGGAGAATAGTCCTCCCCAGACGTAGGCAGATTGGCCGAACTGGGTGAACAAACTTGTGCATTGTTTGTTGCTTGCTGAGATTAATTCTAGTGAACAAGAGTGTGCTGCAGCAACTGCTTGTTCACAAATTTGCCGGATTGAGACACTGTGAAATTTCAATTGGTATCAGAGCGGGGACTCGACACACAGAGTTAAAAGATCCTACAGTGTCTCTGAAGAAGCCAAGACAATGAAGGAAGGACAGAGCACAAGTAGACCTCCACTATTGGAATAGAGCAATTATGGTTATTGGAAAGCTAGGATGAAGGCCTTTCTCAGGGCCATTGACGAGAAGACATGGAGAGCTGTTGTGATTCAGTGGTCTCCCCCAATCACCATAGATGAGCAAGGAGTGACAAGAATAAAACCTGAAGAGCAGTGGACTGTTGAAGAAGGTGCTGCAGCAACTGGTAATTCAAAGGCTTTGAATGCAATTTTTACTGCAGTTGATGCCAACAATTTCAGGTTGATATCAAACTGTGATTTGGCCAAGCAAGCATGGGAGATTCTGCAAACTGCCCATGAAGGAACTGATAGAGTGAAGCTATCAAGACTCCAGATTATTGCCACACAATTTGAGAATCTGAGGATGCTGGATGAAGAAACAGTCACTGAGTTTAATGCTAAACTCTGTGATCTTGCAAATGAAGCTCATGCTCTTGGAGAGCCCATCCCTGAAGAAAAGCTTATCCGAAAGGTTCTCAGATCATTGCCCACAAAATTCGACATGAAAGTGACAGCCATTGAAGAAGCACAAAATGTCAGATTCATGAGGTTGGAAGAGCTGATGGGGTCTCTCAAACAATTTGAGATGAAGATGGTTAAAGGAGACACCACTCCTAAGGATAAGAACATTGGATTGAAAGCTGAAGCAGAAATCAAGCAGACAGGCTCAGAGGAGCAGCTGAGTATGATTGTCAAGAATCTTGGCAAACTTCTGAAAAACATGGACTCAAGAAGCGGGCAAAGCTCATCCTCTCGTAAATTCAGAAGGGGTGGAGAAAATAAAAGGAAAGGAAAAGAATCTGCTCAGAATGAAGATGAGAGGAAAGATATGAAAAAAGGTGTTCAATGCTGGAATTGTGAAGGGTATGGACACATTGAGGCTGATTGCCCAAGCAAATCTCTCAAGAGCTCAGAGAAAAAGAACAGTAAGTCTATGACAGCTAAATGGAGTGACTCTGAGGAAAGTGATGAAGAAAAATGTGTTGTGCTGACCAGTATATCTGATTTCCACCTCAAGGAGTTTAAGAAGGACAAAATTAACTACGGGATTGAAGTATCTGAAAGTGAAGATGAGGGTGACTCATCTGCCAGTAAAGATGAGGAGGACTTATCTGGCAGTCTTGCTAACTATCTGGAGAAGATACTTAAGCAGTGTGAAGCAGTTCTTCAGGCAAACCAAGCATTGACTGACAGAGTAAATCTCTTGGAAGAAGAACGAAGGAAATGTCTTCTTCCTTCCAACAGTCAAGTTACCATTCTGAAAAGGGAAGACACTGGAAGAAAGGCTACAGATATAGGTGCTTCACAAGCAACAGCCAAGGCACATAACTCCCAGAAAAATATCTTGGACGAAATCTTGTCTTTCCAAAGACTTGGTAAAGGGAGAATGGGACTTGGATATACTGGTGAAGAAAGCTCTAGAGGGACAGTTTTTATTAAAGCTTCAGCCGTTGAGACAAATGAGAAGAAGAATTCAGATGACTTCTCAAAATCTGCAGTAAAAAATGGAACTAGACATATGAACAAGAGGATGCTGCAGCATCGGGAACAACATTTTTCTAAAACAGTGCAAAAGGCTCAGATTAATCGGGATTTTCGTACAAGTGTTGGGAATCAGAAGTTCAACTCAAAACTGAAGCAGCAGCGCAGAATCTGCACAGTTGAAAAAGGAGTAAAATCCAGGAACTACACTTGCTGCACAAGGACTTCATTCCATGTTGCTCCACGGAATCACAGTTGCTGGAAAGAATTGCAGATCAGGAATGCTCAGACTGGTACACAAGGGCACTGGATTGCTAAAAATGCATGTAAACAGCAGTTTTTGCGGATATGGAAACCCAAGCATGACAAACGAAGAGATTGGAGGCTGGCAGATCAGAAGAAGAAAAGCTCTGGTGTATCTCAAGTGTGGGTGAAGAAAGTTCCACCAGAATCTCTTAAGGATCCTCTGAGCAGAACTGCAGCCTGAATTGAATAGGTGAACAAGCTCACATGTGCTGCAGCAACCTGGTCCAAATTAGCTTGTTCACATGTGTTGGTTGCTGAGGATGGAAAGGAAAATTTTTGCACATGGGAGGCACGTGTCTTACATCTTCAAAAAGGAAAAAGAAAATAACGGGTAAATATTTTCTAGGGCAAAGATCAAGAGCAAAGGGCTTCTCAGAAATCTCTGCCGATCTTCCTCTGTGCGCTCCTCACACCTTCCTCTTCTCTGCAAAAATGGTGAAGACCCGTGGTTTGAAGAAGAATCTGGCAGCAGACAGACAGGGCAGGTCTGAGAGAAGGACCAAGGCACGCAACGAAGACCCTGCTCAGCCGCTGGATGTAGTGGTGTGGGAACCAGCTCCTCTTCCTGTGTCGCATAATGAGCCTGTTTCTCCCGCAGAAACACTCCAGAAGAGGAGGCGGCTGGTACGTGATGGAGAACCTGTCTCCAGTACTGCAGTGCTGCCAGAAGAGGCTGTGACTGAAGTTGCCTCTGAAGAAGAACAAGCAGCAGAGGCTGCTGTAGCAGCCTCTGCAGAAGAAGAGTGCAGATCACTCGTCATGTCCCCAGGCATTATTGGTGAAGGGGTTGAAACAGCTGCTGAGTCCCCTGAACAAGAACCTGCTATAGCACATCCTCCTTCTTCAGACAAGGGAAAAGCCCCTATTCTGATCCCAGGCTCCAGTAGTGAAAGATCATCCAGTGAAGAAGAAGAAGAAGGTTCTCTTGGTGGACCCTCTGAGAGAGGACCTGCAGCTGAAGATTATTCTGCTCTCACAGTCGGAGGCACATGGTTCAGGAACAAAAGCGTCTCTCAAACCTGGAGTGCTGTAGAGAGGAAGCACATCGTGCATGAGAAGAGACTGGTCCAAGACAAGTACAGATCAGCTGTTATGATTCAGCTTCTGTCAGAGGTAAATCTTCTCAAGTCCCTAACCTTCCCTCTTCGATTCAATATTATTCTGGTTAGAGAGTTTATTGTGAATATGGAGGAGAGATTTGGAGATGAAGGAGCGGCTGAGTATGGGAAAAGCTGGGTACGGGGTAAGTCAGTGGTTATTACCCCTGAAATTATTGATGCTTTTCTTGGAATTTCTGAGAATGCAAGAGCTCCCACTGATGTTAAGCCAGAGTTTGTGGCGAAGATTCTGACAGGGGGAGTGTGCCTGTCTTGGGGTGGACCTAACCTCAATGCTGCTGAGCTTACCTCCAAGTTTGCCCTGCTGTATCATCTGGGCATTCGAAACTGGATTCCTAGCTCTCACAGGGGGAAGGTTAACAAAGACTTTGCTAACCTTCTCTATTCTATTGGGAAGAAGAGGAAGATCAGTCTGGGCAGTGTTATGTTTCCTCAGGTGGCTACTCATGCCGGGAGTGCCTCCTCCAGCAAGCCTATTGTGCTACCATCTCTCATCTATGGGATCATGGTCTCTCAGCACCCAGAGTTTGGCGAGATTTCTGAAGGTTTATCTGAGGAGCTGCAGGTCTTCACAGTAGATCACAAGCTATTCAAGGGAAAACATGTAGTGGATGTTGCGTATGAGGATCTTCTAATGGTTGGTTCTTCAGCTCTAGCTCCCCTGGAGGACTCTCTTCCCCCTGCTGCATCCATTCAGCCAGCTCTTCGTGCCAGAATTGTGAGCCATCTCAGGTCTGAACTGCTCATTCTTGATACTGAGGCCAAACGGAGGGATGCCAGGCGTGGCCAGATTCGGAGCCTCATCAGAGACTTGGAGTTCCTGGAGGATGAGGAGCAGGCCCCTTGAGCATCTATGACAAAAAGGGGGAGAGAAGATTTTTATGCTGCTGAATATTGCTGAATATTGATACACTTTGTTTTGACCCTGCGTGGTCGTATCTTCGGCCGTGTGTGGCCACACCACATCTACTTACTCTCTATTGGTTTTATTTAGAGTATTTTTTTCTGGTTCATGGAAGAGTGCATATGCTCCAGAGGTTTTGTCAAAATGCCAAGGGGGAGATTGTTGTTGCAAGTATGGCAGTGCTTGACAAAACCAACATATGTGAACAAGGAGCTGCTGCAGCTCAAACAATCAAGCAGACCAGCAGAAGTAAACCAGCAGCAGATGCAGCAGAGGATGCCGCAGCAGGTGCTGGTTCAAGTGCTGGTTCAACTGTCCGAGTAGCAGCTTTGTGCTGAGTTCGTTCTGGAGGTATGGCAGTTGTGTTCTTGTTCTTAGAAGGTTTTCCAAAATGCTGTTGAGCATTTTCCAGCAAGGTTTGCTAGTCAGAGAAGGAGTTTTGCATTGAAGATATTAATCAAATCTAATCTCCTAGATTTTAGGAGATAATTGATCTTGTGGGTCAATTGCCTAAACCTGGAAATTGCTTAAAGTGGTGTGGGTATTTAAGCAGAAGGTTTGAGGGCTGAAGAGGTTGATCGAAGCTGAGTGATACACGAGAGTAGACACAGATTTCAGAGAGAGGATTTTCTGGGTGCTACGGACGTTGTTCTTCGATCAAACACACACGGGCAGAGCGTTGAGCGCAGAGCTGTGGTGTGCATTGCAGAAGAGAATCAGGTCTTGCAAAGACTGATTCGTGCATTGATCTGAAGCCAATTCAGAGCTGGTGAGCTTGTTGGTTGATCAAGAGGCAGCCGCGGGAGAACTGACGGGTGGAAGGCTCGGTCGAGGTTCGTGCGGAAGAACTCACTAGTGACAGGTGGTCACTGAGTGAGGGGGAGTTACTCAGAGTGTGCAGCGCTCTTGGAGTGGTTCGATCGGCTCGGCAGAAGGCCTTGGAGCGACGCGGACAGTGTGCTTCAGCTGTGTGTTACAGCTGTTGCTGCAGCAACCCTGCTGAGTAGTGTAGGATAGAATAGGCTGAGTTCTTTGAGAGGATTGTAGCTATTCTAGACTGACATATTGTAGAGGGTGTGCTGGCACAAATCAGAGCTTGTTCTGATTGTGCTGAGTAGTCAACAAGAGGTTGAGTAGCATAGGTTGCGTGCGTTGTATTCTAGTGTACTTGGAACCTTTGGTTGAGTGGATTGAGGACTGGAGAATAGTCCTCCCCAGACGTAGGCAGATTGGCCGAACTGGGTGAACAAACTTGTGCATTGTTTGTTGCTTGCTGAGATTAATTCTAGTGAACAAGAGTGTGCTGCATCAACTGCTTGTTCACAAATCTGCCGGATTGAGACACTGTGAAATTTCAAAATCACGTCTTGACGTAAACTACAAAGTTGTATATATTTAAATTAGATTTCCAAAAAGCTATGGAACACTTCAAACGGATAAGAATAGCGCGCTCGGCAAGCCTTCGATGATGAATAGGTCAATCTGTCCAGATTTGATCTTTAGACGATCTCTTCGAATCAAGTGAATCGGGCAGCCCATAATTGTGATTCGCCCGAATTATAATGTCAGTGCTGTAATGAAGCTGGGAGAATCAATTTCTTTGGCCGAATCACTAGCCTGAAATCATCTTTGAGCGAATCACTTCTACAGTGCTAGAATCTTGCCTGTTTCGACCATTTAGACCTTTGAATCACGTCTTGACGTAAACTAGGAAGTTGTAGAACTTTAAGTTATCTTTTATAAAAAGCTATAGAACGCCTCAATCGGATAAGAATTGTGTGCTCGGCAAGCTTTCGAAGATGATAAGGTCAATCAGCCTGGAAGAATCAAACTAGCCTGAGCGAATCAAATCTGCCTTTTGTTTGATTTTGCTCTCTTTTGCTCTCGATCGACTATAATTCACCCGAAACTTCTTCGGACTATTTCATGTCATGTAGTAAGCATTTTCGACCTGAAATTGACCAAAAATATCAAATGACTTTATCAAAAACGGAACAAACAAGAAGTAAAGTGAAAATACTGACAAACATAAGGTTAATTATCCGCTCATCAGTCGGACTAGGATTTAATAAAATGTGCCCAGTCCCGGCCTCAATACCGAGCCCTAATCGCCTATATATGTATTGTCACATCACAATTTTATCAATCTTTTCTCAACAACTTAGGTGAATGAGTGATGCCATGATTTTGGTATACCGCCAAATCAAATGCCATCTTATTCTTTTTATCCCATGATGGGACATTAGGACCCATTTGTTAATCATCATCTTCCAACCGTCACAAGCAACAGACTATCGCAACGTCTACTTCTTGATTAGCTTGTTCATTCTGTTTATACTAAAGATGTGTGACAATATCCCATACTTAGAAATTGTGCATGCCCTCTAATTAATACATTGCTAATATTAGTAGAAATCTTATAGGTTCGTAGGTGTGACTGTTGAGACTCATCTCCTTATTAGAGTTTGAATTCACGAATTTTCGTTGTCGTGGAACTTCCATTGGCCCAGTCTGTCTACCCACACATGTACGAGTGCTAGATCGAACACCATGGGTGCTGATACCAATTGTAGGAATTTACTAGTCTAATTGCATTATAGACAGGCTTATGAGTGAATGTTTTATAATACAATATAAGTTAGTTGTTTCTAATTTCACTAATTCTATGTGTAATACTTTTACCAAATGCTCAATCCTAATTGAGGTCGGGTGACTTAGTTATATATTAAAAAAATAATGGAAGTGGGAGAGCATTTTGTTTTGAGAAAAGCATTTCACCATGAACTGAATTATACATTTCAGATAAGAATGTATTCATTCTTATAACTCAATATGAGACAATTATAAATGAGGATCCCCAACAAAAAAAGAAAATGACGGGCTAATTGTAGTCTTTTCTTTAAAAAAAATCCTTTTGCCTAAGCCTTCTGTGAGACAAAAGATAATTTCTACATCAAAAAATAGAGTGTTGTCGGTGGCTCTATACCCTTGACCTCAACCCACCTCGCCACCACAGTCCTGATCAGCTGATTCACTCTCACTCCAAAATATCCTAAAGATTCTATGATGAAAGACACAAACATAAGCTCATTGGCTGAACAACCAGCCTCATACTTAGAGATCTTTCTCTCATATGCTCTCCTAGCTACCTCCTCTGACCCCAGCCATGCCCTCCTCCAACAACAGGGGAGACAATAGACACATCCACACAAAGATCTCTACCTGTATCCTACGCAGGTACTAAAATGTCCGCCGGCTTCTCCTCCTCAGTGAGAAGGCCAATCACCTCTAGTCGAAGTCCCAGATTAGTCTCCCTACAAAAGTGAATAACGCATCCCTTGCCGCGTTATGCCTCTGAATCCTCCTCCTACCCCCGAACAATGGGAATCGTGATCACTGGCCGCCTCGGAACTGTGCAACCCCTTACAGGTCGTACAAGCACGAGAAACCGCGAACATGTTGTGCCCGATACCGTACTTGAGGGCCAAGCGCCATGAAATTTGACTGCGCTGCTGATCTCGAGATACAACTTCTGGAGTTACAGCTTCAAATCTTCAGGGATTGCTGAAGCATACTCTTGTGTTTTGTCAGGTTCATACGAAGCCAATAGAAAGGCGTAGGTATCACTATGGTCCAAATACCGCTCCCCGACGCAGAAACAACATTCAACAATTCATCAGTGATAGAGCCTATTTATACACACTATTTAAATCCTAACCCTATGCTTGTTTGCATTATTTTGTGTACAAGATTACTGGTTTCGAGTGTTTTTGTATTTCAGGGCGAAACGAGGACCTAAGTCGGATACGCGCTAACAGGCAGCGTTTAAGGAGCGCAACACACAGCCTGCGGAGCTAGCAGCGCAAACAGGATAGGAAGTGGCAGAGTCGACTACGGTGCGCAGACCGATTGCGCTAACCAATGTGTGCAGTGCGCCATGCGCAGGATATTGGTGTTTCCAAATCTTGACACCATCAGATTTGGAAGTTGCCAAGGCTGGGCTTCACGAGCAGTATATAAAGAAAGGAAGGCTAGGGTTTGAGAGGGCATCAATATTAGAAAAGACACACCACAGCACACGAGAGAGCGGCGGAACTGAAAAACACACGAGCCTACTGAGAGGACCTGCGCTAGCCGACTACGCTAGCCGAGACACTACAACCTGTACGCACCTGCTCGTTGCTGTTTTTTTGGATACTTTAGATATTATTTACTGTTTCTATGATGTTTACTACTAACATGTCTAGCTAAACGCTTGGTATCGGTTGGGCATGATTCTATGAGTATTTCCTTTGAGACTTGTGCTTAATGCATAGTTTGTTTGCTTGTATTAATTCTGTGCACACGGTTGACAGCTAGTTGCATGAGTAGGGGAAGCCTTGAACCGCAATCTTACTCTTGTTTCTTGTTTGTTGCATGTTAAACTAGTTGAATAGCTTGACGGTGACAACTAGGAGTAACGCGCTAGGATAATCAGTTGCTACTGTGACAGGATTCGTAGCTGCTTAGACTAGTCTTAAGAATTAATAGCTCATGAACTTTGATCGGAACATGCGCACAAGTTAGGAAGCCTTGACCGGACACTAACTTTAGTAAATCAAACTATAGACATTTAGAGTCGATGATAAGAAATACACTCATAGAGGATTGTCTGCGCCGATACTTTTCATAGTCATAGTACTTAATCTCTACTGCCTGCGCACGTCTAGTGCAATTCCTGCGTTCAATACTGTTATTCGCGCACTTGCGCAACCCAATCACTCACACCCCCAGTTTTCGTAAGTGCAGGTTACTAGTTGAAGCTAATCTACTTGCTCTCTGTGGAATCGACCCTGACTTAGCCGCTATACTAAGTGGAGAAGGAAGGAATTAGTTTGACGCGCACAATGACGCGTGCTATCAATCAGCGGCCAAAGAGGTAAGCCGTTATTGTGGCTTAACCTTCGACCTAAGCTCCTCCAATCCAACTGGGGAGGCAGGACGAAATCTTAATTTCCACTCCTCAAGCAAGACTCCGTACCTTGATAAAGAGAATGAATCCTTCGTAAGCATCTCCCATAAACCTGCTGCCCGCACTAAAGAAGCCAATGCAGCCGAGTTAGCCACATCGTTCCCCACCAAAATTCCTAGCCCATCAAACTTTAGAGGCAAACCTACCAACCTCTTTTGCTCAATCGTGAAACCCGTGTTCCAGATATGCACCAAAATCTGATGCACCGCTGCGTCAAAAGAACGAATCAACCCCTGAATCCAACTGGGCGGTGAACTCGGCAAATTATACATCATCTTAGGCAAGCCTACACAAGCTCGAAAAAGTAATAACTCTAACAGTGGATTATCCAGTTTAGACACCTCAGTTAGAATGGCCTGAACTCTCTGCCCCACCACCCCATCGGCCCCTCTCCCATCTGCTGAAATAGGGTTACCGAAGATAGATAAAGCCGAGTAACCCTAGACCATAACTCCGCCTTACATTTGGTCATTTTTATAGAGCTTCCGGGAGCGAAGCGCCAAGTAGATAAGCGAATTAGGCTCTGGATTCAGCCAGGTGGAGGATACTAGGTCCGGTGAAAGAGGAGGCAAGGTCGGAGTCGGAGAAAGAGAGATCGAGAGTGGGCGTTAGGTTGGATCCGTCGAGAATAGTGAGTTGGGCGGTGGACACTGATCCACTGGCAGAGATCGGTTTCCAAAGAATGTGAGTTGAAAGAGTACTTCAAAATTGAAAGGCATTTGACTGGAGGAAGAGAGAGACTTTTAATCACAATAACAAATGGTGGTCAGTAAAGAGTGAAGAGATCAATCTGGGTAGCTTCAATGGGTCGCTTTGCTGCTTGTTACCCATTACTGCAAGTTACTTTAGAAACCTCATTAAGAGATTGGCTTTCGCACACTAGCTATTTGACGGTTGAATGTGTCAGGTTTTTGAGGGAAAGAATCTTTCTAGTACTGAGTTTTGTTTGAACCTTTGGGTTTCAGTAAGGATTGAACCTTCAGCGGTGTTTCAACAAAATTAGGATTGAACCTTTGGGTTTCAGTTTGTAGAGGGTGTTAAATCCTAGTGCCCCATGGATTTTTGTATGACATATTTTTGACAAACAAGGTAAAGACCTCGGCTGTGACAGAGGGTGAGACAGTAACTGTTCAGACAGGCGTGTGCAAGTGAATCCATCAAGATCAGTAAATATTCTACGACTGAGATCAGCAAATATTCTGCAAAGATACTTGCGTCAACAAAGATATATTCTGGGATATTCGGTGATAAAATTAGTCCAGATTATGCGTGCCAAAGATTGGATCCGTTCCGCATTAGGAAAGGAAAATCAAAGAAGATGGGATCCGTTTTACATTAGGAAAGCAAACTCAAAGATTAGCGTATCTAATCTATATATGTGATGAGATCGGAAATTGCAGAGCATCCATCCCAGAAAAAGATGAACTGAGATAATCAATTACATTGAGAGCGAAGCTTCTAACTGGCGATCATCATCAAAGACAGTCGGAATATCGACTGAGCTAAAGCAACTTCGCCGTGCGCTGAAGAAATGTGTTGAACAGACTCTTTACAGGTCTGGTATTCTCGGAAAGAGAATTACCGATTTGCGGGAGGCAAATCGAGGTGGGATGAGAAAGATCTCCGTCTGAGATAGTCAGACGCACTCACAATACTTCAACTACGTAGTGGTAACCAAGGGAGTTGAGTTACTTAAAGATTTATTGTACTTGATTGTAAACATTATGAAGTGATTTCCACTTAGGGTTCCGAGTAACCCCCCTTCAGTAGGCTTGTTGAGCTGAACAGGGTAAACATATCCTATGTCGTTTACTGTTCTTCGTACTGTTTCAGTTGCAACTAACAATCACCAAAATGCAATCTGTTAAAGCTTTGTGAAACAGTTAACCAGTGATCTTGAATAGCCCGAGCTGAACAGACACATAACTTTTAATTGGTATCAGAGCGGGACACTCGTTGTACATAGTGCGATTCAGGGACTGGAACAGAGCTGTTCAAGATGAGTACACGAGAAGGACAGAACATTACTCGGCCTCCACTCTTTGATGGTTCGAACTACCCAAACTGGAAAAAATGCAGAAAGTCAGAAAGTCAGTGGACAGCTGATGAGGATAAAACGGCTGCAACAAATGCAAGACGCGTGGGATACTCTCAAGACAACCTTTGTAGGGACTGACAAGGTGAAATAGTTTTGGGTACAGATGATTACCACCATGTTTGAGAATCTAAAAATGAAGGAGGAAGAGTCGATAACCGAGTTCAATGCGAAGTTGATGGACATTGCAAACGAAGCACATGCGCTTGGAGAGCCGATCAACAATGAAAAGCTTGTCAGGAAAGTTCTGAGGTCAGTGCCACCAAAGTATGCAATGAAGGTTACGGCTATTGAGGAAGCTCAGGACGTAAAGGGAATGAGGCTTGATATCTTGATGGGATCCCTTCGGACATTCGAAATGAAACTGATATCTGAAACACTTGAAAAGAAATCTCGAGGAGTAGCTCTCAAAAGTGAAGCATTAGAATCGGTTGAAGAAGAGGCAGAGATGCCTGAACAGATGGCATTTCTTGCAAAAAACTTTGGCAGATTTATGAGGAAGCTGAACCAGCGATAGTTTAACAAATCTGGAACAAACTTCAGAAATCAACCAGACGGGAAATTTAGAAAAGTGAGAACCACTGAAGCTCAAAAAGAAAAAAAAAAGGCAAATGAATTCAATGTCTAGAATGTGAAGGGTTTGGGCACATCCAAGCCGAATGCGCCAATACTCTTAAGAAGTAGAAAAAGGCTGTTCTGGTTGGATGTGATGGTACTGAGACAGAGGTGTCTAAAACAGAGGATGAAGAATCCAATTATCTGACTCTCACCACTATGACAGAGGTTACCAGTACTGAACCAGAAAAATCAGAATCAGACAATTACATTGATAGTGATAGTGACACCGAAATCACCAAAGAAACAGTGGCTGAACAAATCTTGGAGTAGTAAGATCCATCTAATCAAGCGCGGTTTTGATTCGTCTTCGACATCAAGTACCTAATTGCTGCATGATTAGAAAACACAATCACTTTAGCACCAAGGAAATAGGAACAAAACTTTTCTAATGCAAACACTACTGCCAAGAGCTCTTTCTTCGTAGTGGAGTAGTTCTTTTGAGCCACGTCTAAGGTTCTCGAGGCGTAGGGGATCACCACTGGTTTCTGCTCATTCCTTTGTCCAAGGACAGCCCCTCGACGTAGTCGCTCGCATCACACATGATTTCAAAGGGCTGCGTCCAGTGGGGTGCTTGGATGATGGGTGCACTAGTTAGGCGTGTGTAAGCTCATGAAACACCTCCTTGCATTTATCTGAAAACTCAAAAGGAACATCTTTTTACAAGAGGTTAGTTAAGGGCAGCACCTTCTTAGAGAAGTTTTTAATAAAGTGACGATAAAAATCAGCGCCCGAGAAATGACTTAACATCACGCACATTCAAAGGGTAAGGAAGACTAAGAATCAAGTCTATTTTCACCTTGTCTACCTTAATTCCTTCTTGTGACACTATATGTCCTAGCACAACACCATGCGTGACCGTGAAATGACATTTTTCATAATTCAATACAAGGTTCATCGACACACATCTCTCTAGCACCCTGTTCAAATTCTCTAAACATGCATCAAATGTGTCACCATGCACACTGAAATCATCCATGAACACCTCAATGAAACTACCTAACATGTTAGAAAAGATACTAGTAACCAACCTTTGAAAGGTTCCAGGTGCATTGCATATACCGAAAGACATACGCCTAAATGTAAATGTACCAAAAGGACATGTATAGATAGTTTTCTCTTGATCTTCAGGAGCTATAGGGATTTGATTATATCCCGAGAAACCATCAAGAAAATAGAAAAATGGCTTACTTGCTAGCCTATCCAACATTTGATCAATGAAAAGAACGGGGAAGTGATCCTTACGAGTGACTGCGTTCAACTTCCTTTAATCGATGCACATCCTCCATCCATTCTGAATTCGCTTTATCACCATCTCGCGGCTTCATTTTCCTCCACTGTTATGCCGGTCTTCTTCGGAACCACATGTACTAGACTCACCCGTTGACTATCGGAAATAGGATAAATGACATTAGCATCTAATAATTTCTGAATTTCTTTTCTTACCACTTCCATCATTATTGGGTTGAGTCGGTGTTGCGGTTCTCTTGATGGTTTAGCTCCATCTTCTAGCAAGATCCTATGCATGCAAACCGTTGGACTAATCCCTCGAATGTCTCTAAGTGTCCATCCAATTTCTTGCTGGTTGTCTTTCAGGACCTTGACGAGCTTGCGCTCTTGTTCTAGCTCCAGCCCCCTTCTGATAATCACTGGTAATGTGTCATCCTTTCCTAAGAAGGTATACTTTAAGTGCTCCGGTAGTGGTTTCAGTTCGATGATTGGGGTCTGCACAAAAGAAGACAGCAAGGTATTAGTTTTATACAAACTTATTTGATTAGCTTCATACCTCAGTGTCAAGTGCCGTGACATTTCCAATTGCCCAAGAGATGTCTGAGCTAACTCCCTAAGCTCGAAGGATTCATCCGGGTTGAATACAGATTTTTCCAGTGCAATCTCGAGTCCATCATCTCCACAAAACGGGTTCACTTCACTCACAATGTCATCCACGACGTCATAGCATTTATTATGTTTTGCTCCGTGGGATGCTTCATTGCTTTGAAGATGTCAAACTCTACTACCTCGTCCTCGACTAGCATGGTCAACATGCCCGTATCACAATCAATCTTCATCCTCTAGGTCTTCAAAAAGGGGCGTCCTAGTAGTATTGGTGGATTGTCGGCTAGGTGTCCACCATCATTTTCAAGACATAAAAGTCCGCTGGAAATACGAGCTCCCCTAGCTGCACTAATATATCTTCAATAACACCCTCAGGTTGCTTACACAATCTATCTGCCAACTGAATAGTTAGTCCAGGAGGTTGCAAAGGTCCAATACGCAAGAATGAGTAAATTGAATCCGATAATAAATTGATAGAAGCTCCTAAGTCCATCATGCAATTGTACAAGGAATAGAAAACACACATGGGTCTCCGCATTTACTAGGCAATGATCTTTGAATAACAGTGGATACGTTGGCAATAAGGCTTACCTTTTCTAGCTGTGATGACCGACGACGGTTAGTGCACAATTCCTTGAGAAACTTAGCGTAGCACTAATCTGTTTGATGGCCTCCAATAGTGGGATGTTGATTTCCACTTTGCTGAACAAGTCCCACACTTCTTGATCTATCTCTTGCCTCTTAGGGGTTTTGACCTGCATAGAAAAAGGCAAAGGGAGGTCAGTACGATAAATTTCAAAATTTGAGGCAAGGCGTACCGCGCCAGTATCAGACGTTATGGCCGGGCCTGGAGACGACATTAAGCTCTGGCGTGCCTGGATAATGTACTCTTCGGGCCCTTGATCCCCTGATCTCGTTTCCTTTGTTGCCTCTTCTGCACCCTTGACCACCTTTCCTTGCCTTGGGTCATTGCGCTCACATTCCCCTTCGGGTTCTGAATGGTTTGCGAAGGAAGCTTGCCCTTGTCACTTTTCATTTCATACACCGCGGAAGCTAGCTGCGACATTTGCTTCGTTACCTCGGCTCTGGCTCCATCAGTTTTGGCCTGGTTCCTTTGAATGGCACTCTCCAAGTCCCCGAAGACTCTTCCCATGACTTACCAGTGCTCGGGCCAGCTTGGTTAAATTCTTCCTTGGGTACTGATTATTTTGATTGTTGTACATCTCTTGTTGTGGAAATGGAGGGCGATAAGGCTGTCCTTAATTCTGATTTTGAGGCGGCCCTTGGTTCTGCCCTTGATGCTGCTGCTGAAATCCACCATCGATTCTCCAACTGAAACCATTTGCTGCCAGTCCAAACTGCCTGTTGTTGTTATTGAAATTATGAAAATTCCCTATTGCGTTAACATCCATTACCTCATCCTCTTGGAGTGTAGGGCACTCATATGTCCTGTGGCTCGCAGCGCTGAAAAACTCACAAACTTTCAATGTGCTGGCTTGGCTCACTGACATCCTTTGGACAGTCTTCTATAGTTCCTTGATCTCCTTCACCAGCTGGCTGTCATTTGCCTCCACTTGAGACACATTCCTTGTTTTGTCATCCATACGACTTGTCTCCTCATGGAACCTTGCGCTCTCTGCAGTCTCGTTGATCAAATTATGTACATGTTTAGGTGTCAAGTTGAGCATGGTGCCACCAGCTGCGGCATCCAATAACATCCTCTCGAGAGGTCTCAATCCATCCAATAGATATTCCACAAGCATCTTCTCCAGTACGCCCAAGTTGCAGCAGCTTTGTTCCAATGAGTTGAACATCTCTATGTAATCATACGTTGACTCATTCAATCCTTGTCTTATCATCGATAACTCTCTTCTGATCTGAGTCGCTTTAGCCGGAGGGTAGTACTTATCCATGAACTTCCTTTGCATTTGATCCCATGTTCTTATACTACCTGAAAGAAAAGAAAGAAATCAAGATTTCGGTAGGTCAGCTAAACTCAAAGGAAATACTTTTAGCTTGAACCTTTCCTCCGAAGCTTCGTAGGGCCTCAACGTCTGGTAGATTCCGGTGAACTTTTGTAAATGCCTAGTTGCAACCTCTCCCGGTTATCCTCCAATCTTAGGCAGATGGTGCACCACCGTGGTTTTGATCTCAAAATTATCTTCTTTCGGGTCAGTGTTGATGCACCATGGCTAATTCTGGAATGTGGGGCTGAAAGCACCCTCATTGTTGGCTCATGACGGGCCGGCTATCTATATTGCTGCTGGAGTGGTGGTTGTTGTTGTCTATATTGTTGCTGAATTGGATACGGTCGAGGTTGTGGCTGAGGTGGAGCATACTTAATAGAGCCTATTTATACGCACTATTTAGATCCTAACGCTGTGCTTGTTGGCATTATTTTGTGTACAAGATTACTGGTTTTCGGTGTTTTTGTGTTCCAGGACAAAACAAGGGCCTAAGTCGGATACACGCTAATAGGCGCGTTTAAGAAGCGCAACACACAGCCTGCGGAGCTAGCAGCGCAGACAAGATAGGAAGTGGCAGATTCAGATTGCGGTGCGCAAACCAACTGCGCGAACCAACGTGCGCAGTGAGCCATGCGCAGGGTAGCGGTATTTCCAAATCTTGAACACCATATCCCTACAAAATCTCCTAGGATTTGGAAGTTGCCAAGATTGTCCTCGGGCCTCACAAGCAGTATATAAAGAGAGGAAGGTTAGGGTTTGAGACACAAGAATCAATGAGAGAGAGCCAGAACTGAAAAACACACGAGCTGCCACCGAGGACCTGCGCCATCCGACTGCGCGAACCGAGACACAGCAACCTGCACACACCTGCTTGTTACTGTTTCCTTGGACACTTTAGCTTTTATTTACTATTTCTATGATGTTTACTATGAGCATGTCTAGCTAAACACCTTGTATCGGTTGGGCATGATTCTATGAAGTATTTCCTTTGAGACTTGTGCTTAATGCATAGTTTGTTTGCTTGTATTAATTTTGTGCACACGGTTGACAGCTAGTTGCATGATTAGGGGAAGCCTTGAACGGCAATCTTACTCTTACTACTTGTTGTTATATGTTAAACTAGTTGGTAGCTTGACGGTGACAACTAGGAGTAACGCGCTAGGGTAATCAGCTGCTACTGTGACAGGATTCGTAGCTGCTTAGACTAGTTTCAAGAATTAATAGCTCATGGACTTTGATCGGAACATGCGCACATGTTAGGAAGCCTTGATCGGATACTAACTTCAGTAAATCTAACTATAGACGTTTAGAGTCGATGATAAGGAATACATTCATAGAGGATTGTCTTTATCGATACTTCCCATAGTCATAGTACTTAATCTCTACTGCCTGCGCACGTCTAGTGCAAAATATGCTTTCACTACTGTTCATTCGCGCACCTGCGCAACCCAATCACTCACAACCCCAATTTCGTAAGTTGTAGGTTTCTAGCTAGAACGAGTCTGCTTGCTCCTTATGGGATCGACCCTGACTTAGCCGCTATACTAAGTGGAGAAGGAAGGATTAATTTGATGCGTACAACGACGCGCGATCAAATTTTGGCGCCGTTGCCGGGGAGCAACACAGATAAGTTTTAAGTAGTTTAAGTTTTCTTTTACAGTAGTTAGTTATTTCTGTTTGCTTTATTTTCCTCGTTGTTGTTCTGACAGCGCGCAATCAACATCAGCCTGCGCAACCTTGAAACAGTTGCGCTGTGCAGATTATAGTTGCGCACTGACAGACGCGACAGCTTAGTTGTCTTTTAATTTCGTTTTCTTTGAGATTTAGAACAGGTCATGGAGGATAACAGTGTCATTGGAGATAACTTAGGGGATAGAACCCCAGAGGGACCTAACAATGCGAGGGCAGATAACCGCGCAGTTCGATTCAGAGAGGAAGTGCAGCGCGAAGTTAAAGCAAGGATGGTCGCTGAAGTGTATAACGCGCCACCCGCGCGACAGGTCGCGCGACGCAGAACAGTGCGCTAGATGTCAGCTCCAATCACGGTTAACCAGCCATGGTGCATAGTGTTTCCAGCAGACGGTCATTTTGAGCTAAGGAGCTCGCTCATTCATCACATGCCCAAGTTTCACGGGATGAACAACGAGAACCCAGTCAAGCATGTGCGAGAATTCCTAGTTATCTGCGAGAACATGAAGGCCGAAGGGGAGAGCGACGAAGCGCTGAAGATGAAGGCGTTCCCTTTTTCATTGTGTGATGCGGCCAGGCATTGGCTGATGAGCTTACCAGCAGGATCTATTCACACATGGGAGCAGCTCCTGAAGAAGTTCTTGGACAAATTCTATCCTGCAGCCAAGATCGCGCTACTCAGGAGGGAGTTGGCTGCACCTCAGCAGGGCGTAGGAGAATCACTATCAGAGTATTATGAGCGTTTCAGGGACCTGGAGGCTAACTGCTACAATCACGGCCTGCCCCAGAATGTGCTGATAGAGAATTTCCTGAACGGATTGCTACCAATGGAGCTGAGATTATTGAATGCATGCGCAGGAGGCGACATTTGCAACATGTACCCGGAGGACGCGTGGCAGCTGATAGAAGACTCTGCTAGACAGGTAAGACATCAGCTAACACTTGAGAATAGTCGTGCTCGTTCTGTGCATCAGGTAGAAACGAGCGCTGAGATAATGGAGATGAAGGCCATGCTACAGAAGTTGATGAATGCGCAAGGGGCGCAACCAGCTGCGCCAAAGGCATGCGAATTCTGCACGTCCACCGAGCATAAAACCGATGCATGTCCCACACTTTTCGAAGAATCAGGAGATGTCAATGCTCTAGGAGGATGGGACAATAGAGGACCGCAGAGGCAGAATCAGCCACGTTTTGGACTAGCCGCAAATGGGTTCAGATGGAAGGAGGACAACAATTTCCAGAGGCAGTCCGCGAAGCAGCACGCACCACAGCAGACGCAACAAGCTGCACCCTACAATCCACCGCATCGCCGCACTGACGCGCCAGCGCAAAATAATCAGCAGCCGCGGTGATCCTCAGAAGATATCGTGGGCCAGCTAGCAGACACAGTGCGCAAGAATGATGAGAAGTATGACAAGAGGTTCGAGTCCATTGAAAAGCAGCTGTCATAGA
This sequence comes from Umbilicus rupestris, assembly GCA_963678935.1. Taxonomy (NCBI): domain Eukaryota; kingdom Viridiplantae; phylum Streptophyta; class Magnoliopsida; order Saxifragales; family Crassulaceae; genus Umbilicus; species Umbilicus rupestris. The sequence goes on from OY787617.1 coordinate 3,658,515, forward strand.
TAGCTACCACGGTGTATGAGCTGAAAAAGAGCGATGGCAACCTGCCTTCACAAGTGATTCAGAATCCCAAGGGAGGAGTCAACGCAGTGACACTGAGGACTGGGCGCACGGTAGGAACAGAGCAGACCGCAGAGGCGCCCGCACAACCCGTTGCGCAAGCTCCAGAGCCAGCACAGCGGGATGCGCAGCCAGCAGCGCAAGCCACAACCCAGCAGGGCAAGGCGCCAGGTATGGCGCAATCGAAAGACAAGAGCATAAATCGTACTAACATACCTGCACCTTTTCCTGTACAGGCACCATTGGCTAGGAAAGAGGCGTGATCGCGCGTCGTCGTGCGCGTCAAATATAATTCCTTCCTCTTCCACTAGTACAGCGGTTAAGTAAGGGTCGATCTCCACAGGGAGCAAGTAGTTCAGTTCTAGCCAGTGACCTACACTTACGAAGATTGGAGGGGTGTGTGAGTGATTGAAATGCGCGATGCGCAAGTGAACAGTAACTGGTGTAACGCAGGAAATTTGCACTAGACGTGCGCAAGCAGTAGAGATCAAATACTATGATTATGAGAAGCATTGGTCAGACAATCCTCTATGAGTGCATTCCTTATCATCGACTCTAAACGTCTATAGTTTTCGGTTTACTTGGGTTAGTGTCCGGTCAAGGCTTTCTAACACGTGCGCATGTTCCGTTCAAAGTTCATGTGCTATTAATCCTCAGAACATAGACTAAAACAGCTGCGAATCCGTTCAAGGTAGCAACTGATCACCCTAGCTCGTTACTCCTAGTTGTCACCGTAAAGCTATCAACTAGTTTAACATATGACAAGCAAGCAACACAAGTAAGATTGCGGTTCAAGGCTTCCCCTACTCATGCAACTGACTGTCTCCGTATGCACAGGATTAATACAAGTAAGTAAACTATGCATTAAGCTCAAGTCTCAAAGAAAATACATCATAGATTCATGCCCGACCAGCACTAAGAGTTTAGCTAGACATGCTAGTGATAAACATCATAGAATAGTAAATAATGACTAATGTGTCTGAGAAAACAGTAGCAAACAGTGCGTGCAGCTTGTCTTCTCGGCCGGCGCAAATCCTCTCAACAAGTCCGTGTGTTTTCCAGTTCTGCTGCGCAGTGCCTCTTGGTGATCTCTGATGCGTCTCCAGAAAGTCTTTTTTTCCTCTCTCTGTTGCCCTAGCCTTCCTCTTGTTTATTTACTGCTTGGGAAGCTCACTTTTGGCAACTTCCAAATCTGGTCACGTCAAGATTAGGCAGTACTGGACTTTTGCGCTTGGCGCACGGCATCGGCTAGCGCATGGGCTAGCGCACCTCTGCTGACTCTCGCCAACTTCTCTCCTGTTTGTGCTGCTAGCTCCGCAGGCGGATCTTTCACTCCTAGAACGCTGCCTGTTAGCGCGTATCCGACTCAAAGACTCGTTTTGCCCTGTAATACAAAAACACTAGAAACGAGTAATCTTGCTCATAAAATATTGCAAACAAGCATAGGGTTATGATCTAAATAATGCGTACAAATAGCCTCTATCAAGGCGCTTGATAAGGAGCTCTACGAGTTATTCAGTAAGGTGGAAATAAACATTCCCCTTATTGAACCAGTTCGGCAGATCCCTAGGTACGCCAAGTTCTTAAAGGAGTTGTGCACAAACAAGAGGAGGAAAGGCGAGTGCGCGCAAGTAATGCTACACGCGCATGCCTCAGCAATCATGCAACATAAGGTACCACCTAAATGCCGGGATCCAGGTACGTTCACCATTCCCTGCACTTTAGGTAAGACCACAGTAAGTAACTGCATGATTGACTTAGGCGCATCTATAAATGTGCTTCCCTATTCCTTGTATGCGTCATTGCGCCTTCGTCCACTAAAGCCTGCAGGTCTCACCATTCAACTAGCAGATCGGTCGTGCAAATAACCGACAGGCATGATAGAGGACGTCCTCGTCCGAGTAGGAGAGCTGGTGTTCCCAGCAGATTTCTACGTCTTAGAGATGGAGGGTGAGTCGAGCAAGGGAAGTGCGCAGATCCTATTGGGCAGACCATTTCTGATGACAGCGCGCACAAAGATAGACGTGTGGAGGGGTACGCTCTCAATGGAAGTTGACGGCGAGGAGATTCACTTTAACATATTTAAAGGGATGCAGCACCCTCATGAGGACGCCACAGTACACGCGTTGGACAGCATAGACGACTTGGTCGCGGATGCGCAGTGTGCGAGCGCAACAGAAGGACCACAGCCGCTGACACAGGCAGAGATGGAGGTGCATGAGGATGAGCTGAGCAGTGTGGAACCAGTATCCAGACAGGTACACGATATAGTTAATGTCTGCACTGCTAATAAAATTTTGCCCTCTATTGAACAGGCACCCAAGGTCGAGCTGAAGCAACTCCCCGAGCACCTCAAATACATATTCTTGGGAAATGAGGACACCCTGCCGGTAATCATAAAGAAAGGATTAGAAGAGGAGCAGGAGGCGCGATTACAAGAGGTGCTGCGCAAGAACCAGCGCGCTATAGGATGGACACTTGCTGACCTGCGCGGAGTGAGCCCGGACGTATGCATGCACAGGGTTCTATTGGAAGATGGTGCCAAACCATCCAGGGAGCCTCAGCGCAGATTGAATCCGAATATGATGGAGGTGGTACAGAAGAAGATCCTGAAGCTGCTTGACGCAGGAGTCATCTACCCAATCTCGGACAGCAAATGGGTAAGTCCAGTGCACATTGTGCCGAAGAAAGGAGGAATCACAGTAGAGGAGAATGCGCAGGGCGAGCTAGTTCCCAAGCGCATGCAAACTGGATGGCGCATGTGCATCAACTACAGAAAGCTTAACGCAGTCACGCGCAAGGATCATTTTCCGCTACCATTCATGGACCAGATGCTAGATCGATTAGCGGGGAAGCCATACTTTTGCTTCTTGGACGGGTACTCAGGGTACAATCAGATACCCATAGCTGCGGAGGATCAAGAGAAAACTACGTTTACCTGCCCATTCGGTACGTTTGCGCTTCGGCGCATGTCGTTTGGGCTGTGTAACGCGCCACGTACGTTCCAACGTCTAGTCATGAGCACCTTTTCTGATATGATTGGTACATGCATAGAGGTGTTCATGGATGATTTTACTGTGTACGGAGGTACCTTTGACGCATGCCTAATTAATCTTGATAAGGTCTTAGCGCGCTGCATTTCAAAAAACCTAGTGCTCAATTATGAAAAATGTCATTTTATGGTATCACATGGAGTAGTACTAGGACACATTATCTCGCAGGAGGGGATCAAGGTCTATAAAGCCAAAATAGATCTTATTTCAAATCTGCCTTATTCCACTAACGTGCGCGATGTGAAATCATTCCTTGGGCATGCAGGGTTTTACAGGCGTTTCATAAAAGATTTTTCTAAGATTTGTATACCCCTGTCTAACCTCTTGCAAAAGGATGTGTGTTTCGAATTCACTGATGAGTGCAGGGCTGCTTTTGATAAGCTGAAGGAGGCGCTGACGAGTGCGCCAGTGATGCGCGCGCCAGACTGGAGCCTGCCGTTCGAACTGATTTGCGACGCAAGTGACTATGCAGTAGGTGCAGTCCTGGGACAGCGCGTGGACAAGAAGCCGCATGTCATCTATTATGCATCGCGCACACTGGACGCTGCGCAGAGGAACTACACCACCACGGAAAAGGAACTTCTGGCAACCGTGTTTGCACTGGAGAAGTTCGGCGCATATGTTTTAAGCGCCAGAGTCATCGTCTACACAGACCACGCAGTAATTCGTTACCTGATGTCCAAGAAAGAGACTAAGCCGCGCCTGATGCGCTGGGTGCTCCTACTTCAGGAGTTCGACTTGGAAATCAAGGATAAGAAGGGAACGGAGAACACAGTCGCTGACCACCTGAGCAGGATAGTGAAAGCAGAGGAGCCAGGGCAGATCACGGAGACATTCCCTGACGAGCATCTGATGGCGATGCAGGAATTGTGACAGGTGTCAGCGCACAGGAGGAATATCAGTGCGCAATGAGATGCCACAGACGCCAATACTAGTGGATGAAGTATTCGATATTTGGGGGATTGACTTCATGGGGCCATTTCCTCCATCTTCCGGATATGAGTATATATTGGTCGCAGTGGACCATGTCTCAAAATGGGTTGAGGCTAAGGCCACCCGAAAGGATGATGGTAAGACAGTTTTTGAGAACTAACATCTTTTGCAGGTACGGGGTGCCTAAAGCAATCATAAGCGACCAGGGGACGCATTTTTGTAATAGGATAGTGGCGCAGGTATTCAAGCATTATGGAGTGCGCCACAAGACGTCCACCGCCTACCACCCTCAGACGAATGGCCAGGCCGAGGTTTCCAACCGAGAGATCAAGCGCATCCTGGAGAAAACTGTGAGACCATCGCTCAAAGACTGGAGCCAGCGCCTTGACGATGCGCTATGGGCGTACAGAACTGCACATAAGACGCCGATTGGGACTTCACCGATTCGGTTGGTTTATGGAAAAGCGTGCCACCTGCCAGTGGAGTTGGAACACAAGGCATACTGGGCATTGCGCGTTTGGAATCTGAACTTAGACGAGACTGGTAAGGAGCGCGCATTTGAGATAAGCGAGTTAGAGGAGCTGCGCCTAGATGCATATGAGGGGCTGCGCGACTACAAGGCGCGCACAAAGGCATTTCACGACAAAAACATCCTCAGACGCACCTTTGAGCTAGGAGACCAGGTACTATTGTTCTCTTCGCGCCTAAAGCTAATGCCTGGGAAGCTGCGCAGCAAATGGACGGGACCATACACGGTTACCAAGGTTTTTCCTTACGGAACAATCGAGTTAGAAAACGAGCACCAGCATCGTTTTTTAGGTCAATGGGCAGAGAGTCAAAAAGTATTTAGGAGAACCTTGGGATGACACAGCGCGCGAAGTTGACTTGGCAGAGCCAGAAATAGAAGATGCGCAAGTTGCTGCGCCAGAGTCGCAACCAGATGCACCTGAGGGAGAACTGGGAACTATTTCTCATATTTCTTCCCCCTCATTAACTAACCTCGTTACTTATGATTTGTCACATGATATTAACCACGCTGACCACCCTTCCGATCCTTTGCGCAGGACTAAGAAGAACGCAACACGAGCGCGGGGTCACTCAGGAGCAAGAGTGGGGGGGGGGGGCTCACTGGTGCACTTCTAAGTAAGTAACGAGGTACGGTCGAGCCAACGACGTTAAACAAAGGCACTTGTCGGGAGGTAACCCGACACGTTTTACTTTTACACGTTTTTTTTATATAGTTTTTTATGTCCTTTTGTTGTATTTGCATGCATGTGTGCGCTCTCCGTTGCGCTTGAGCATGAGTCGTGGGGACACGTCTCTGTTTAAGTGTGGGGGGGGGCGTTACATTTACATTTCACGTTTTTTTTTTAGCTTTGTAGTGTAGCTTAATTTAGTTGAAGGGAATAGTAGTAGTGGTGCGCTTGTGTGCGGGTTGCGCACACTTTTCGACTTGTATTGCCCTATTCATCTTGCATGCGCTGCTATCAACTGTTTAGTATATTTTTTTCGATTTTTTCTGCTCCTTTTAGTTGGGATATACAGGGGATGTGGAGTTGACAGAAACGCTCTAGAGAGGCGGTTAGTCGTTTTTGCTTCAAAGGTAAGGTATATGGTTGAGAGCGCTAGTGGAGGCCGGTGCTTCGCGACCTTCGGAACAATAGTGCGCGCTCATCCACGCAGATGCCGAAGGCGAATACCCAAAGCGTGGCGAGGTGGGAAAACAGACCACCTTTCCTCTGGAAGTCAAGCAAGGGAAGGCGGGCGCGGGTATAAACGCGTGCGCTGACCTGCGCAAATAGATCAAGGAGGGAGAGCGGAGCGTTGTTCCATAGCTGCTATCCGAAGGCTGAGACTGGAACCGTTCTGGGAACATAGGAACTGTAGATAAAGCTGTACTAAAAGAAAAAACACCAGCAGATGATATGCGCTAAAGAAACCAGCATGCGCACAACTCCGTAGCAGCGTGCGCAAGTTCACAAGAAAATCATCAAGAAGGCTCGAGTTCCCAGGAAGTGCGCGAAAGAATCACGCACCGGAAGAAACTTGCGCAATTAACCATATACCCATACTCGAAGTAAAGACCGACAACCCGGAGCCTATGAAGAGCTATCTCCCAGCCATCCGAAATAATTTCCATCCCAGCTGAGAGGTAATGAATTTCGGAATTGTTATATTAAAACTGTTGAAGGCATGTGCGCGCAGGTGATAGAGCAACGCAGGGTGAGCGGTTGTACAGATCGCGCCTGAGTGCAAGACTGTGCGCTAGACTCCAGAGAGGTAATTGTATCCGTGCTTGAGTACTTGTTCGGGACGAACAAGGGCAAGTGTGGGGGGTTTGATAGAGCCTATTTATACGCACTATTTAGATCCTAACGCTGTGCTTGTTGGCATTATTTTGGGTACAAGAATACTGATTTCCGGTGTTTTTGTATTCCAGGACAAAACAAGGGCCTAAGTCGGATACACGCTTAGGCGCGTTTATGGAGCACAACACACAGCCTGCGGAGCTAGCAGCAGACAGGATAGGAAGTGGCAGATTCAGACTGCGGTGCGCAAACCAACTGCGCGAACCAACGTGCGCAGTGAGCCATGCGCAGGGTAGTGGTATTTCCAAATCTTGAACACCATATCCCTACAAAATCTCCTAGGATTTGGAAGTTGCCAAGATTGTCCTCGGGCCTCACAAGCAGTATATAAAGAGAGGAAGGCTAGGGTTTGAGACACAAGAATCAAGGAGAGAGAGCCACAACTGAAAAACACACGAGCTGCCACCGAGGACCTGCGCCATCCGACTGCGCGAACCGAGACACAGCAACTTGCATGCACCTGCTTGTTACTATTTCCTTGGACACTTTAGCTTTTATTTACTATTTCTATGATGTTTACTACGAGCATGTCTAGCTAAACACCTTGTATCGGTTGGGCATGATTCTATGAAGTATTTCCTTTGAGACTTGTGCTTAATGCATAGTTTGTTTGCTTGTATTAATTTTGTGCACACGGTTGACAGCTAGTTGCATGAGTAGGGGAAGCCTGGAACCGCAATCTTACTCTTACTACTTGTTGTTATATGTTAAACTAGTTGGTAGCTTGACGGTGACAACTAGGAGTAACGCGCTAGGGTAATCAGCTGCTACTGTGACAGGATTCGTAGCTGCTTAGACTAGTTTCAAGAATTAATAGCTCATGGACTTTGATCGGAACATGCGCACATGTTAGGAAGCCTTGATTGGATACTAACTTCAATAAATCGGACTATAGACGATTAGAGTCGATGATAAGGAATACATTCATAGAGGATTGTCTTTACCGATACTTCCCATAGTCATAGTACTTAATCTCTACTGCCTGCGCACGTTTAGTGCAAAATCTGCTTTCACTACTGTTCATTCGCGCACCTGCGCAACCCAATCACTCACAACCCCAATTTCGTAAGTTGTAGGTTGCTAGCTAGAACGAGTCTGCTTGCTCCTTGTGGGATCGACCCTGACTTAGCCGCTATACTAAGTGGAGAAGGAAAGATTAATTTGATGCGTACAACGACGCGCGATCAATACTCATCGAACCCATCCATCCATTCACCTCTATTATTCTGCCCTTCGAATGCCATTCTTTGACGAGCTACTCTCTGCCTTTGATTGAACACTCGTTCAGGCTCGTCATAGAATGATGGTATGACTTGCGGGGGCCCTTCATCATTAATTTGGTCATGTTTTAGGTTCTGGAGACCATCGGCATTGACGTTTCCTGCATTTGACATACCGAAAATCGCAGCAAAGTAAAAATAAATAAAAATAAAATAGTAAACGACCTCCGATTGTCGAAAAACACTTAGGCTCGTTCTGCTTAGAAAAATATATTATAATAGACAATCGGACACCGTAGCAAAAGTTATGCTAACCTACGCTGTTGTGCTATCCTGCAAAGGAGTTACACGGGAAAAGCCAGAGGGGACATGGACAGCTGAAGAAGAAGCTGTAGCAACCAGTAACTCCAAAGCCTTGAACGCGATATTTGCCGCTGTTGACGCAAATAATTTCAGACTGATTTCCGACTGTGAAATTGCCAAGCAAGCGTGGGAGATCTTCCAGACGGCTCATGAAAGTAACAAGAGTCCTACTGCAAACTAGAGAGACGAAGAAAGTGAAGAAGACTTTGAAGAAACGAGTAAGGTTGCTCTGATAAGTGCAACTAATATGAAGAACACTGTTTCAACAAAGTCAGAAACTTTTCATGGTGTTGAAGAGTCAGAAAGTAGTGATGATGAGGAAATCACTGAGGAGTCCATTGCAAGAAACTTTGCTCTATTGCAGGAAAAGTGGCTGCAAGTCATCGAGATCAACAAAGGATTGACTGTCAAGGTATCGAGACTCGAAGAAGAACGAGAGGAGCTGCTGAAGACTGTCACTTCTCTTACGGATCAGGCTGCCCAGCAAGAAGAGAAGTTTGCTGCAGAAAAGGAAGAGCTCAACCTCTACAGGAAGACCGCAAAGATGCTTAACAGTGGCTCAAGCAAGCTTGAAGATATTCTAGCATGTCAAAGATATGGAGGAGGCTACTCAGGTCTTGGATACACTGGAGAAGAAGGTGCTGAAAGAACTGTATTCGTCAAAGCTACGGAACCAGAAGATGCTGGGAATGCTGTGGAGAAACCGGTCCTGTCCCAGAAACCAGTTCAGAAGAAGGTGCCTAGAAGGGTGAACAAGAAGCTGCTACAGCAACCGTTGTAACAACCACCTGTAACATAAAAGAAACCCAGGAGCAAAAGTCGTAGATTCTATTTTTGTGATCAGGAGGGTCACATCCAGAGGAGATGCCCGATCCTGAACAAGTATTGGAGACCTCAGAGATCGCCCACAGATGGACAGCGCCAGATGAAGCCAAGGATCAGACGTGTCACGCAGGTGACCTCCAGCTCATCAAAGCCGATGAAGGAAAGTAACTATTCATTGTTGCGCGGAGATAGCAGATACATTAGAGGGACAACAAACTAGAGAATGAGGATTGCAAAAGACACAGGTGCAGATCAGGTGAGACATCGAAACAATGTCGGAAGGAAAGAAAGAGCTATTGAACACAACAGAGCTCGGAAGCATTGGATACAGAAGTCGGAGCAGGCAAGGATGGAGAAGCAGCCACCAGATAGTCCCCCATAATCATCAGAAGAGACACATGCTGAGACAGCAAGAGTTTCCCTTCTTCGGTGGATGGAGAAGAGGCGTTGGCCTATTTGCTGAGTTTAGCTTAAGGCTCCCCCCTTATCATTTTTGACAAAAAGGGGGAGAAGATGCGTTCTGCTGTTTGCATTGTGTTGGCAGGTTTTGCCAGTCGACCCCAGAGGGAGAAGAGGAGCCTCTGCAGAAGATGCTCATGTTTTGTCAAAAATGCCAAGGGGGAGATTGTTAAGGTAATGGCATCCCTTACAAAACCAGCGCAAGAAGTTGCTACAGCATCCGATGACAGCAGAAGCTATCTGAAGACACCACTTGAGAAGAAGCCAGAAGACAAGCTAGGGATATCTTGAGTCCTTGCACTGAGATGAATCCTAAAGAAGCTAAGGAAGCTGCTAGAGAAGGAGTCTGAAGAAGAGATGAGGATTGCCTAAGATCAGAAGGGTCCTTGGATTTTGTCAAAAATGCCAAGGGGGAGATTGTTAAGGTATGTGGCATCATTGAAAAAACTCCTACAAGGTGCACAAGAGTCAGCTACAGCAATCATGTGAAGATAGCAGCTGATGCAGAGCTTTTTCAGAAAGACCAAGCAGAGTGCACAAGGCGTTGCTACAGCAACTTATTTAGCAGAGAGCTGAAGCATCCAAAATAGCAGATTTCTTTGTGAAGTACAAGCTGCCCAGAATTGAAGAGAAGAGCAACGGAAGCTTTCTAAATGCAATTCCCAGAGTCAATAGCATGCCGATTAACTTGGAGTAGCCCAAAGAACGTACGGAGGGTTGCTGCCAGCATCGCAACAGGTTGGTAGAGTATCGTGAAGATAGAGAGCAAGATGATGCAACTGCCCGTGAGAAGACAACAGCTTGTGCAAATCCAGACAAAGTGAATAAGCAGGAACTGTAGCAGCAGTATTGGCGCGAAGAACAATCTGCCCAGATATAATTAGCGTCAAGGGAGTTCCAGTGGAGTTTCAGAGAGAATATTCCAGTGGAGATTTTCAGTTGGCCGAAAAGATTTGTTTGTAGAAGATTAGATTTGCAAATCAAATCTAATCTCCTACAAATTAGAAGATATTGTTGTTTGGAGGAAATTGCTAAAAATGTGAATGGTGAAACTTGGTAATCCTATTTAAGGGAGGCTGCTCAGAGCATTGAAGGTATCGAAGTGAAGAGAGAAAACACGAGAGCAAACATAGAATACCGAGAGGACAGAATTCAAGTGCGAGGATCTTCGATCATCACCGAGAGCAGAGCGTGAACGCAGAGCTGAGGTGATTGAAGAAGAGTGTGATCAGGACTTGCAGAGTCTGATCATAGCTTGATTAGGAAGCCAATTCAGAGCAGCAGTGCTTGTTGGTTGATCAAGGGAGGCCAGAGAGGTATTGACGAGTGGACGAACTCGGTTAAGTGACTGGTCGGCTAAACTCACTAGTGACAGGTGGTCACTGAGTGAGGGGGAGTGCTCCAGAGTGTGCAACACTCGTGGAGAGGTTCAATCGGCTCAGCAGAAGGCTTGGAGCGACGCGGACTGTTTTGGTACCAGCTGTGTGCTACAGCAGGTGCAATAGGCTGAGTCTGTGGGATCAGAGTTGTAGCTATTCTGAATTATTTCAAAGTCTGTAGATGTGCAATACACAAGTCAGAGCTTGTTCTGATTGTGTGACTAGTTTAGGTCAGGTAGCATAGGTGTCGTGCGTTGAACCGTGTTGTACTGTGGACCTGAGAATCTAGTGGATTAAGGGTTGGAATTCAACCCTTCCCAGACGTAGGCAGATTGGCCGAACTGGGTGAACAAAGCTTTGTTCCTTGTTCTATCTTGCTGGATTAGATTCGGGTGTTCAAGAGTGTGTTGTAGCAACTGCTTATTCACTATCTGCAACTGTGCGGTAGCAGTGTGTTAATTAGAATAGGCTGGGATTCGTCGAGTCAGTAGCTGTGCTAGATTAATACCAGTGTAGGTAGTTGTGACACAAGTCAGAGCATGTTCTGATTGTGGTCGAAGTCCTAACTAAGGTTGAATAGCATAGGTTGCGTGTTGACGAATCGTGTTGTACGAGAGAACCTTTAACTTAGTGGATTAAAGGACTGAGTTCAGTTCTTCCCAGACGTAGGCAGTTGGCCGAACTGGGTGAACAAATCGTTGTTCATTGTTTCATCTTGCTGCACAAGATCCGTCGGTACAAGAGTGTGCTATAGCAACTGCTTGTACACAATCTGTAACTCAGAGGCGCTGCGAAAATTTCACAGTCTGATGTTTTGTCGGAATAAGTACACTTTTCTTACCGCGAAACAGGAAAGAGTACGTGTTGGCTCTCCATGGACAGACCCAACTTTCACACCGCAACCTCTGAAATCACGTTTTCGCAAATCCCCGCATCAATGATGAAAGTGCATACCTTTCCCCCGATCGTGCAAGTCAATTGGAAAAGGTTATTCCGCAGCCACTCGGATTGCTCAGGAGCGCGAGGGGTAAGGAAAGTACGCCTCAACATCCGAACAGATCCTACATCGCCTGTTACATCCCCATAATCATCAAAAATAGGGGGACCCTCTGAGACTGAAACAGCAACATCACTCGCATCAGTTGTGAAAAGACCGCGCCAACCCGAGGATGCCTTGCGACACTCTGAAGCTCTATGACCGAGTTCGCCACAGCAGAAAAACCGAAAGCCTCCACTGCAACGTCCTTGGGCAGCCATCGCTTGACTGTGAACTGGCGGGGACGACTCAGAAGGGCGGGTAACCGAAGGGTTAACTGCTAAAACCGGCATTTGTCGTCCGCCTCAGCAACTGCTTCTCTGCCTGGGACGCACGCTGGTGAGCCTCAGACACCGACATCGGATCAAACATATTCAGCACGTTCTGCAACTGAAGATGCAATCCACCAATATCGTTTGAAACCAACTGAAAAGGGGATTCATTGAGCTCAGTGTGAGACAACATCTGATAAAAATTAGTGGTGTACTCTTCCACCGAACGAGAATTCTGCCGCAAATTCTAAAAATGCTGGTACAGCTCCCTTTCAAAGTTAAAAGGCAGAAACGCAGCTCTGATGTGCTTCTTGAACTTATCCCACTGGGAGATCTTGTCCTTCCTAGCCCGAGCACGAGTCTTCTTCAACTGCTGCCATCAAGCTTGTGCACAACCCCGCATTCTGATAGCAACCAGTTAAACATGACGGTCCTCCGGAACTTCCTTGAAGTCCAAAATCTCCTCAACCTGAGCAAGTCAATTGATGAACTCCTCCACTTTAAGGCTGCCATTAAACTCAGGAATGTCAACCTTAAAACCGGACTCCCAATGACGGTCCTGCCGAACAACTCCGAACGGGTTGGCCTCCTCACCAATACCAACAGTAACATTGGGACGTATAGCAAGGAGGTCGTCCATCCTATGAGTCACCAAATCCAACTGCCGACGCAACTCAGCGTTATCTCTCACCAGATCGTCATTGATTGCATTGATCCTCCGATTCTCCTCTTCAAGGGCTACCTCTTCCAACACTACACGTCTTTGTTTAGTTGTCATCTGTGCAAGAACGACTAAAAACTGATACCACTCTGATGCAGAGCGTGTGGGCACAAGGATGATGATGCTTGAATTCGAAACTCTAGGCACGAATTGCAGACTGTAAAGAAGGAGCTCTAAATTTTATTAATTTCAAAAGACTATTTTTCCTACTTCCCTGGCTCTGTTTATATAGTAAACAGAACTACAAATTAAGAAACTGAATATCTATCAAACCGAATATAATCTCAAAATAAGGAAACCTATTTAAAAACATTAAAAATAAAAAATAAAATAGTAAAACACTCCACATCGTCGTTATCTTCGAAATTTGGTATTACATGACCCAATCGGACCCTGAGGCGCTCCCTCTCGCTAACGTGCACCGCCTACTAAGGTGCACCTTAGAATGATCCTGTTTCTTCGTATACTAAAGTGCCAATCGCTCCGCATCAAATGGCCCCGTGTGGCCTTTTATTTTGCGAGAGGAAACTAAATGTTTGGCACATCCATCTTTCCTCTCTGTTTTTTATTTTTAATATTTTTTTGTAGGAATTGTCCTTGGCTGATTTCAAATTAAATAACTAAATGCAAACTAATACATGTTGAGGGTTCGAAGTTCTAATATATATGTGTCGAATATTGACATAATCAAACATATCTGGTGGATTTGTATATCAATTGTAATCATCTAGATTAGGCATGGAATCGTAGATTAAGTCTACATTAGGTACATAATCGTAGAATGTGTATAGAGGATTCACATAGAATATTATGCATCCTAAATCATGTAACTAGTTCAATATAAATTGATGTATGGATGAACAACTAAAATCATCCTTCTCACACCAAATACTTCTCCACATGGTATCAGACGCAATAACAACTTTTTGAGGTTTTATTGCTTCCGTTTTTTTTCCTCTCTTTTTCTTCTTCCATCTACATTATGTCTTCCTCAATGTCTGATACCGAATCCCCACATCCACCCAAATATTCCTCTCTAAATACAGACATACATTAACCACTTCGATCAATCCATGAAAGTCATCCTGTTTAGATCACAACCATTTGACTGAACGAAGCTAATTATCTACGGTGATCGTAGTCTGTTCGCATGTATCTCAGGGGAAAGGGAAAGCTTGGCTACATCATTAGGGACAAAAAACAACCAGACACGGTGGACTCAGACTATGACATATGGGATGCTGAAAACTTCATGATCATGATATGGTTAGTCAATTCCATGATTGAAGAGATAGGTGCAAGTTACCTATGCTATGCTACTGCAAAGGATCTTTGGGATGGTGTATCCCAAATGTTTTCTATTTTGGAAAATCAATCCCAAATATATGAATTAACGCTTCAACTTGGAGAAATTCGGCAAGCTGAAATTCTGTTACTAAATATTTCCATTGCCTCAAACGTATTTGGCAAGATTTGGACCTATTTCGCGAGTATGAGTGGCAGTCGCATGAATCCCAAAAGACAGTAGTTGTTCATTGACCAATCGAAGGATCTGCCTTGGCTGTTTCTCATTTTAATTGCAAGCCATCTTTGCATCAAAGAGGTGGAGACAAGGCTCAACCATTTTGCGGTTATTGTAGAGTTGTAAATGGCACACTTGTGACACTTGCTACAAATTTCATGGTGGACCAAACAGTGGCAAAGTTGGTAAGGGTGGCGATCGGCCTACGCCAACGGCTACAAAGGAGAAAATGGATCATCTTCTTCAATTTCTAAAGTTCAAATCATCACCTAATGTTCCTGTTGCTACTGGCACAATCAAGTAAGGATTCTTGGGCATTATCTGTCCAAAAATATTCCGACTATATATTCATTCTTATAACTCAAAAAGAGACAGTTACAAAAGAGTGCTCAAAGCCAAAAGGGAAAGACGGAGCTAATCGAAGTCCTTTCTTAATAAAAATCCGTCTGCCAATGCCTTCTGCGAAACAAAAAATAACTTCTGCCTCAAAATGGAGAGCGCTGCCGGCGGCTCAGTACCCTTAGCCTCCTCCCACCTCGCCGCCACAGTCCTGATCAGCTAATCTTCCCTCGCTCCGAAACCTCCTACAGATTCCATGATGAAAGGCTCGAACATAAGACCATTGGCTAAACAAAAAGCCCCATACTTAGAGATCTTCCTCTCCTCTTATCTCCTAGCAGCCTCCCCTGACCCCCTCCCTACCCCTCCTCCCACAAAATGAGAGACAATGGATACATCCACCCAAAGATCCCTCCCTGCATCCCAAGCCGGAACTAAAATGTCCGCTGGCTTCTCTCCCCCACCGAGAAGGCCAGCCACCTGCAGCCTAGGCCCTAAATTAGCCTCCCTAAAAAAGGTGTATAACGCATCTCTCACTGCGTTATGCCTTCGAATCCTCCTCCCACCCCCGGATAATGGGAATCATGATCTCCCGCCGCGTCGGACTTGTGAAACCCCCGATAGGCCGTACAAGCCCGGGAAACTGCAAACACATCGTGTCCGGTACTGTACCTGAGGGCCAAGCGATATGCCGCCGGGCTCATATGAAGCCCAAAGAAAGGCGTAGGTATCGCTGTGGTCCAAATACCACTCCCTGACACAGAAACAGCATCCACCAGAGTACTCACCCGGACCCCTCCCTGCCCCTTGATCTCTACCCTGATGACTTCCGCAGCCAGGGAGGTAAGCCATTGTTGTGGCTTTGCCTTCGACCTAAGCTCATATAAACCAACTGGGGAGGTAGGACGAAATCTCAAATTCCACCTCTCAAGCAAGACTCCGCACCTGGACGAAGAGAACGAATCCTTCGTAAGCATCTCCCACAAACCTCCAGCCTGCACCAAAGAGGCCACTGCAGCTAAGAGAGCCACATTGCTCCCCACCGGAATTCCAAGCCCACCAAACTTAAGAGGTAAACCCACCAATCTTCTTTGCTCCATCGTGAAACCCGTGTTCCATATATGCACCAAACTCTGATGCACCGCTGTGTCGAAAGAGCGAATCGACCCCTCAATCCAATCGGGCGGTGAACACCGCAAATTATACATCATCTTCGGCATGCCTACGGAGGCGCGCAAAAGCAACAACTCCAGCTGCGGATTATTCAACTTAGACACCTCAGTAAGAATGGCCTGAATGCCTAGAACCCTCTTCCCACCACCCCATCGGCCCCTCTCCCATCCGCTGAAATAGGATTACCCAAAACAGATAAAGCCGAGGAGTCCGAGACCACAACCCCGTCTGGCACCTCCGGAGGCCGGTTCCTGCCACCCCCTGGCAACCACCATAAGGACTTGGTATGGTTCACCACCAACCCAAGCCGCAGCCCCGAATCCTGAATGACCCCAAACGCCATCGAAAAATCCTCTCTATGTCCCATCAATATACCATCGTCCAGGTACCAAGCGTTGAGCATCAAATGAGGACACAACTCTCCAATCCGACGAAGCAAAGGCTGCAAAGCGACGGCAAAAAGCAAAGGCCCCAAAGGATTGCCTTGCTGCACCCCCGACCACTAAGAATGGTCGACTCTCCAAAAAAGAGCAAAGCTTGAGACCCATAACAATACTCAACCCAAGCGCTCAGCGATGGAAAATGCAGCCGCACTCCTTCCAAGAAAATCTCTCTACTGACCAGATTAAAAGCATTTGTGAGATCCACCTTCAAAACCCCTAGCCCCTCATCGGCTGAATGCTTCCCCATCAAGTGGTTTAAAGAGTGTGTAATAGCCTCTACTGCTCCTCTCACTCCCACCCCCAACTGAAAAGGCAATAAATAAATCGTCGCTGAAGCTCTAACAGCACTCAGAGCCACCCTCGACGTAAGACGCTGTCAAATCTCTCCCACAGCGACCGGCCTAACCCCTCCTCCAGGTTTCCCAAGAGGAATAAGTGGAGCACTCATAAGAAGGGGAGGCAAATTAAGAGGCGCTCTCCCACTGAGCAAAAGCGAGACATGGGCTGCCAAAACTCTCTACAACAGAACCTCCTCCACCCGACCTGCGACCCCTTGAACCATATCCAATAACAACTGCGGCTTAAGCCTATCCCGCCCCCCAGCGGAACCGCTCGGAAAAGAATGAAGAGCTCGCGACACCTCCTCCCAAGAAGGCACAATCGAATCAGGAGACAACCCCGTGGGAATCCCTGAGGTGGAGCCTGCGGGTGCTTACGGACGAGCTCATCCATCACCTCTTGAGACCGCGGCAATACCCCTCCACTAACTAAAGCACCCGCCGAATCACCGAGACGACCCATCGTCGCCAACTTCCTGCAGCACTTCACATTAACCTTCCTCTGGTCTTCCTCCGAAAAAACTGGCACCCGCCTCCCAGACGCCCCCAACCCCAAAGTCTCTTTCCAAAGACGACGCTGACCGTCCCCTCCCCCTCCCCACACATCTAATCTACGAGCCACCAACTCGGCTAAGGAGACTCCATCCCTATCTTCTTTTTTGACCGATCGAAGAACTGATACAACAAAAATCTGCATGATCCCCCACCGGTTAAGGTCACCAGGAACCTCATTAACAGCTCTAATTGCTTCGACAATAGCACTTAGCCACCCCTCTCCTACAAGCTCTTGGAATGAAGTTCAGGGTTGGGATCGCTGCACACCTCAATTTCTTGAGAACCTCGGGATCTTCGTCAACAGGGTCAAAACCACCGGGAACCTCCCCAAGGACCGTAAGGTCCTGCTGCACATCTATCACCTCCCTCAAAACTGGCACCGTCGATCCAGCCGGCATGCTAATCGGCAACTCCTGGGAACCAACGAAGGTGGCCCCACAACCGCAGCCTCGACACCGCGTCCCCACCCTGTACGTCTTACTGCACCGCCCGCACAACCATCGGCCATGTCCATGAAGGTGCTGAACTAACTCCACCAGCCCCTTTCCCGACAGGCATTCACTCCGTGACCTTCTCAAGTGGCAAGATACATGATCCCGCAAAGCACTACTGCCCCTCATATTCACGCCAAATCTTTGACAAAGCGAAAAAGGACACTTCCAACCCAGGTCCAAACCGCCCAATATGTCATTAACAAGAGCACTATCTTGAGACTCCATCTCACTCCACAGCTTTCTTAAACTACCAACTGATTTTGGTGTCTACCCCTGAAACTTTACCTTCTTCCATTCTCAACTTCGGTACTTCAACCACGACTCCGAAAATTTCAACAAGTATGAATTTGTACACTGTGAAAATATTCGATTCTTTACCCGCCCAGAGCTAAATTTCCATATCTCAACAACTTAAATCCACGACTGCTTTGTTGTAATCTGTAATCTGCCTCCCCCAATCTCAAATCCTCTGATCTTTAGCTTCTCCTCCCTCCATGAAACCCTAGATTTCAACTTCTGCCTCCAATCGCAAATTGGAATTAAGGGGGTTCATTTTTGACATCCCTAGTTGGTTTCTCGGGGTTCTTGCTGGAAAAGATTGGATCTTTAGAGTTGGGGATCGTTGATTTGAGTCATTCTTGAAAATGGCGACTTCAAATTTTCCATAATGGCGTCGGGCAAGGCTCTGGAAAAACGATTAGAGGAAGAGGAGGCGCAAGTCGACGATCTAGAGGAACTTGAGTTGGAGGTAAACGCAATGGCTGGAAAGATAATGGAGTACCGCAGTTCGCTCCCGGAGCAGCTTAAGTCCAAATTCGCTTCACTTCTAGAAGCTCAGAGACCCATCGTCAAACTTCCTGAATTCGAGCCTCGACCGTCGCACCGGAAATGCAAGGCCGGAGCAGCTTAAGTCCAAACTCTTCCGACTATTAGATAATATATTTAAGGGCTTCTGAACACATGACTCATTTTTTTCAGCTCTTATGTTCCTTGTTTAGGCTCCGAAAAAGTTAGGATACACGATGGTAGTTATTCTAGCATTGCAGGCAAAGGAAACATTAAAATTTCAAGGAAAATCACTTTGCGCTCTATTTTACATGTTCCCTAATTTACTTGCAATCTTTTATCCGTTCATAAACTATCTACTGATACTAACTATTTTGTCCTTTTTTGTCCCTCCATTTGTGTCTTTTAGGACCAGATCTCGGAGAAGACGATTGGAACTGCTTGAGAGATAAATGGATGTACTACCTTAATGAAACTTGTTTTGGCAAGAAAAGTGTTTTCGACTTACATAGTACATGGCCATCTCCTGTTTCAAATCAAGTTTATGGCCTCAAAGATTAGGACATCCTATTTTCTTATCTAAAACATTTGTTTCCAAAATAATAAACTCCACAAATTTTCATTGTGAAGCTTGTCATTTAGGTAAAGATCATCGTATATCTCTTACTTCAAAAACTTATTCTGCTTCCAAACCTTTTCATCTCATTCACAGTGATGTCTGGGGGCCTTCAAAAATTAGAACTATGACAGGTAAAAAAATGGTTTGTACATTTATTGATAATCATACTCGGATTTGTTGGGTTTATCTGATGGAAAATAAATCAGATATTGCACAAAGGTTTCAAGAATTTTCGCTATGATTGAAATATATTTCAAACTAAAACTGGCATTTTATGGTCTGACAATGGCACCGAGTATTTTAACAATATTTAGATACATTCTTAGTAACGAAGGGGATAATTCAGCAATCCACATGTCATGATATACCACAACAAAACGATATTGCTGAAAGAAAAAAATAGACATCTCTAGAAGTTATTAGAACTATTATGTTTTCTATGAACGTACCTAAATATCTTTGCGGAAATGCGTTGTTGACTGCTTGACACCTCATTAATCGCACGCATATTACAATATCAGCCTCCTACACATGTGTTGCAAACTTGTTTTCCTGCATCTCGTATTATTACTAATTTGCTAAAAGCTTTTGGTTGTCTATGTTATGTTTATATCTCATCCATTTTTAGATCTAAATTGGATGATAAATCTAAAAAATGTATTTTTCTTGGTTATGTGTCCAATAAAAAAGGATATAATTACTATAACCCAGATAAAAGGAAATTTTTTGAGAGCATGGATGTTCAATTTGTTGAACATCAACCTTTTTAAAAAAATTCTCTTCAGGGAGATAGTCAGTTTAGTAAAGAAGATAATTTTTGGGAACCTTTACCTGTTTCAAACGATATTATGACTATTGGTCATTTATAGACTACTATTAAGCATGGGAAGTCTTATCTTGAATTGTCAAATAATATCGAATCTAAAATTGGAGAAAAATATTAATTAAGGATCATAATCCTGAACTTAAAGTGTATGTCTCGAAAGAAGTTTCATAAAGGTGGTACATGCTACTGGCTCTCCAATAGAAATCCAATCGGATTTACCAAGTGAAGGTCCTATGGATAATTCTGCTGCAATTCATTCTTCTGGTAATTCATCTCACTCATTCAATGATCTACCTGATTTGTCTTTTCCTGATATTGATCTTCCAACTGTTGTGAGAAAACACATTCCTGACCTGAATATTCCAATTGCTGAGAGGAAACGTACTCTATGTGCAAAAAGCACCCCATATCTAATTATTTATTATATGATAAGCTGTCTCACACTCAAAAGGCATATGTGTTTAGTTTAGGATTTCTAATCTATTTGTACCCAGAACTATTCAGGAAGCATTAGGTGATCTGAATTGGAAATTAACTGTAAAAGAGGAGATGAATGCTCTGAACAAACAAAATACATGGAGTATCACTGGCCTACCGCAAGACAAGAAGGTAGTAGGATGCAAGTGGGTTTTTACAATGAAATGCAAGGCTGATGGAGATGTAGAGAGATATAAAAGAAGATTAACAACAAAAGGATTTGCGCAAACTCATGGTATAGATTACCAAGAGACTTTTGCCCAAGTTGCTAAAATTAACTCTATCAGGATTCTTTTATCACTTGCAGTAAATTTCAACTAGCCACTCCATCAGTATGTTGTTAAAAATGCCTTCTTGAATGGAGAATTGCATGAAGAAGTATATATGCGCTTACCTCCAGGATTTGGAGGTCTTAGAAGAAATAAAGTCTGCAAATTGAGAAACTTCATATATGGATTAAAACAGTCACCAAAGGCAGGGTTTGAGAGATTTGGAAGTGTTGTTAAGAGACATGGCTTATCCAAAGTCAAGCAAACCACACTATGTTTTTTAAAAACTCTCTTGAAGGTAAAATTGTATCTTAACACTGTATGTTGATGACATTATTATGACATGAGATGATGTCAAGAAATTGGTGATTTGAAGAAGAAATTGGAAACTGAATTTGACATCAAGGACCTTGTTTGAAATAATTCCTAGGGATGGAATTTGCAAGATCCAAAGAAGGAATTTTTCTAAATAAGCGTAAATATATCCTTGATTTACTCATAGAAACAAGGATGACAGGGTGTAAAGCAGCAGAAACACCAATGGATCCTAATGTAAAACTAAAGGCGGCAATCGAAAATGAAATAACTGATAAAGAACATTATTAATGATTGGTGGGTAGACTCATTTATTTATCACATACAAGGCCCGACATAACATTTGCGGTGAGTGTAATAAGCCAATTTATGCATGCGCCGGGACCGGCCCACTTCTAAGGTGTGTTTAGAATATTGAGATATTTGCAAGGAACTGCAGGAAAATGGTTATTGTTCATAAAAAGAGGACATATACAGATTGAAGCTTATACAGTGTCTAACTGGGCATGTGATATAAAAGATAGGAGATCTACCTCACGATATTGTACCTTCATAGATGAAAACTTGGTTACATGGAGAATCAGAAAACAGAACGTTATAGCCAGAAGTAGTGCAATAGTGCAGAAGTTGAATTTCGATCTGTGGCTCATGGTATTTGTGAAGTATTATGAATAAGAAAATATTTGGAAGAGTTGAAGATTCATGCCCAGCTCCAATCAAAATTTACTACGACAACAAGGGTACTATTATTGCTTTCAATCCTGTCTTACATGACAGGACGAAGCAGGTTGAAGTAGATAAACATTTTTATTAAAGAGAAAATTGACAGTGGTGAGATATGTATGTCCTACATGCCTACAAAAAGTCAAACCACAGATGTTCTCACGAAGAGTCTCCCAAATACAGTTCATGCTAGCTTGAGGGGGAGTGTTGAATATTGACATAATCAAACATATCTGGTGGATTTGTATTTCAATTGTAATCATCTAGATTAGGCATGTAGTAGTATATTAAGGGTCTGTTCTTTAGAGCTGAACTTAACTGAATTTAACTTAACTTAAGTACTTAAGTTAAAAATGACATAATTTTGCAACATAAAGCATACAAGAATGAATTTAGATATTGATTGAAGAAGGATTGTATTTTGGTTCGGACCGATTTTATTAATTTTTGGTTCAATTGATTGAACAAGCTTGGTCTGATTCTTTCCATTTCAATTGAACCATAAAACAATCTTCACTTTCCTGTGTAATGTGAGCCATTCATCTGCATTAGGGCAGATCCAACGGTGGGTAGATTTTGTATAAGTAGAGGAGTTTTGCAGATTTTTTAGGGCACGGGAAAAACAGAGAACTGGGAGCTCATTGTTATCAGATGAGGATTGTTGGAGTGACAATGATCCTCTTTCGCGTGGAGGGGAAATGTTATCAGATGAGGATGGTTGGAATAGGTCTCCATCGAGAATTGGCAAAGAAAAGAAAATTTGGATAGTCATCCGTGTCCAAGGCAAAGCCGAAGACGAATTTTGATAAAGCTTGTGAGATTTTGGGAGTAGATTCAGAACCGTATGGTCATGATATTGGACTGTTGGCTACCATTCATGGTATGGAAGAAGTCAAGGCACGTGGACGAGCATTTGCTGCGCGATGTGTGAACTATCTTTATCATGAAAAGCTTGATAAGATATTTTTGTGTGTGGATAATGAAGAAGAAAGATGGGAGCTGCTCAGTGATGTTGTGTGACCTGTTTGGCGTTGTTGTGTGACATTTGGTGTTGTGTGCCATTTGGTGTTGTATGACATTTGGCGTTGTGTGACATTTGGTGTTGTTGTTTAACAATATCATGTTGATGTTTGTGTTGATGAGTGTACTTGAAACAAAACTTTACGTATTTTAGAACATGAGTTGGTGCAGAGGACGGCTGATTCTAATCTGTTCGATGTAACTCGAAAAGAACAGATGAATCAAGTGCGAAACTTTATAGCATCTGAAATTATGCTAACACATTTTGACAATGAACCTGAAGATATGATGGACGAAGATGATGATGTATAACACGTCTTGTATGTAAATTATAAACTTCATTCAATACAATGATAAATTTTTCATTATCATACTAGTTTGTTTATCATTTCTTATATATCAGAAAGTTTTACCTTACACCACTTTCTCATTTATCAAATAATATTTCATGGCACATTGTATTCAGAAACGAAAAGAAGAGTAATTTTTTTTAAAGCATGTTCACAAATGTACTTAACTTAACTAAAGTACTGAAAATTTAAGCTCTAAAGAACACTTTAGGTACATAATTGTAGAATGTTTATATAGGATATACGTAGAATATTATGCATCCTAAATTATGTAACTAGTTCAATATAAATTGATGTATGGATGAAGAATCATCCTTCTCACACCAAATACTTCTCTACAATCTGCCTTGTGTACTGATGCATATGAGTCCTATTTATACACTTAAAAAAAATTCCATAAAGTAGTACGGCTGGTTCTATCTTCTCTAAGAAGTAAGACCTACCAGATCTCTAGGCCAAATTGCTGTGGTAGTCAAGTATTGGTATAGCTCATGTCCTGGTTCTAGTCCCAGAGCTAACAAAAAATGTCTATCTTATGTTCCTTATAAGACAGAATTTTCTGTTGTATATGGGTCATGGAAGCTGGACAAGTTTAAAATGATGATTACTGCTGAAGTTTACTAGAGATGATTACTGCCAACAGCAAGTGCTTCTTGGAGTGTCATTCATGAAGAAAGATTTATGTGAACTCTGCAGCAAAATCCTACACCTATAAAGCTGTAGAACTTAGAAGATAGGATGAGACCGAAAATGCTGATGCCAGTGCCACATGTTGCTCAGTGCTGACTATCTCTATGATGCATATGTTAATATTTACAGATTCAGCATTGAGTATATTCTGTTTGGGTTTGATTTATCAATTCAAGTCCCTTAGAACATACTTGTATGAAAGCAGAAACACAACTGAAGTATATATTGACTGTTCACAATGTTCGATATGATATGGGTATGAACTATTATGTATAGTTATTTTTCTGGCTCTTGAGCACAAAGGTGAGCATGACAAAAAACAAATGATGGGAACCTGTTTGCAAGTGTAACGATTTCTCCTGATATTAAAAAATGTACCGGCTTGAAGTCCATTGCTTAATCTTAATTTTACTGCGCATGAGAAGGCAGATACAAAATCTAATCTTGCTGTTTTTGTAACTGGTTACATTATGCTGCTACACTAACTTAGTCAGAGTCTCTTCAGCAGAAATTTGGTTCAGCGGAATAAAACATCAAATGAACTTGGTGTGGTGATTACTGCTCCATTTAGTTTGGGATTGAGAATAGAATTGAAATGGAGCTTCTTCCCTTGTAAGTGAAAGTATGCAACATCTGGAAGAGCTTTTACACAAATGTAGGTTATCCAAAATACAGAAGATCTTCAATAGGATATGTATTCTAACGAACAACAGAAAAAACGATACACATACTCTAATTGTACCCGTTACCACTCACGAGTCAAAGGTGAAAAAAAATATGGTTTTACTTGATACATTAGTATAGACGAGTAGTCGATCAATGGAAAACATGTAAATAAGGCGAGTAGAAAAAAAAAAGAAACAAATTCGATATGTTAACCTAAAAAAGAAAAGAAAAGAAAAATCGAAATAGTAAACTTTATTCAATTCAAAGTTGAAAGTACTATAAATACCAACTCCACACACAAATTAATTTATTTTGTGAGCCTCCCCACTGTTTTTCCCTGTTGTTACCTCTTCATCACTTCTCTCCCATAAACCACCAATTTGAAAACTTCTCTGGTTCCTGGCTCACCCTGAGGTTGATTCATTCACAGCATGCCCACCTCCACCGCTTCAAAGTGCTGGTAAAATTCTGGACCCGGTCTCTCATATCAGTTTTCTTTACAACATAATCTGTGTGGTTTTTATGTTTGTGCGTTTTAGACGAATTAGGGTTCGTGTTTTAGTCTTTATGGTGTGTGGTGTTTTGAAATGAGTTGTCCTTGTGTTTTGTTGAAAGTAGCTCTGTGTGTATTGATTTTGGCAATGCAGTTGTGGAAAAAGATTGGAAAGGTGAATCATTTGTTAGGGATTAGGTGGGATGTGTGTCAAATTTGTTTCAGTTTACTGGAAAGACTGCAGCATGAACATTGATGAGATGAATGAAATTAAACCTTTTTTGGGATTGAAATGGTCTCGGGCAATGAAAGGCATCCCCTTCTCTGATTCAATGAGATACTGGACCCAGATCTGACTCTTGATGGCTCTAGATAAATATGAGGGCTCATGGGGGATGGTGGCTTATTTCAATACTTTTCAAAATAGAGAGCGGATCCAGTACACTTTTATTTTCTTATACAAAATGAGAGATTATTTGCTGACAAAAGAGAAAAATTTGTGATGATCATCGAACACGTAATTGTCCCCAGAATGTTCAACTCATCTTCATGTTTGCCAGGTTGGGGGCATGGGTAGGGAAGAGAGGCAGATGTCAGGGCTTCAATATGTATGTGTGCTTGACTATTTAATATTTCCATTACCCGGAAATCCATTCTACAGTCTAGACGAGGACAGATGTTGTAAACTAAAGAGTATCAATAGCGGCTGCTGAAGATTAATAATAGTCATAAGAAATCACCCACCAGGCCATCTCATTATTCAAGAGTGAGATGGCTTTCATTTGTACCAGTTTTGTCACAATAGGAGTGTGTAGCTCTATCATTATGATTTTAATGAACCCCAAAATTGGACCTGGACTTTAATTATTAGTTGCAGTGGTAAAAGATTAATCAACATCTCTTCTTCCAATGTATTGTTCCTGTATTAGAGAATAGTAACAATCATTAATCAACTATGTGTATACTTCAATTATTCATCTATTTGAAACAATATGATCCAAAGGCAGAGGTGTTGAAGAGGGCTTGAATGTTAGCATGCATGATGCATCATTTTGATTAGTTGTTTTTTATGCAGACTGGCTGCCTTTGAGAGGGATCAACTAAGGTTTCCAGCTATTCTTGTATTTTTCACTCGGTCCAAACTGTTATACTCCAGTTGTTAAATGTTGTCGATCATGGATGAAGTTTCAGTGGCGTAATGAGCAGACTATTTGAGGAAACCAATCAAGAGAAACATTATGTATCAAGGCTGATATAGGTGGAAATGATGCTTCAGCCTTCTCTTTCTAGTTCGATCCGTTTTGCAAATCCTCCTGACCCATTAAAAGATGATCACTTGTGTGAACAGATCCCTGGTAGTGAGAATTGGATGATGTATCCAAAACCTGGTAAAAAATTTGTTACGATGAATCTGGAAAACAGCCATATTGATACCTTGTCCTCTTTAACTTTTCCAAGGAGTAGCTCTCGGTTTTCAACTATCAGTTGTGCAAGTAAAAGTTCAGAACTGAAGCATGTCTACCAGAAGAAGAAGCCTCAGAAACAATATGTAATAGCGTCTTCAGGGCAAACATCAATAAACAAAGAAGGTGGTGTATTTTCTTCAGCTGTCAGTTCTGATACCAAATCTGTTGCTGTTAGAGAGAAAAATACTGTTTCTGACTGCCAGCTTGAAGTTGATGTGAGCAATATCGGTCCCTTGAATGTAACTTCTTATGCCATGCTCAGCTCCAAAGCTTTAGAAGTTTCTGGTTCCGAGGAGTTCCCGAAAAGGAACAGAAATCTGTCAGGGTTAAATGATATTTGCTCCTCACTGAAGTCAAATCAGGAAGTAGGTGCTGATTCTGCAATCATTAATTTAGATGACCCGGTGGAGTGGTCCTCTTATTTGTTTGGCATGAAAAAAGAGAACCAGAGTGTAGATATTTTAGAAATGGCCTTCTGCATGTCCTTTCTCAGAAGCCATGGTCTACTAGGGAATGGACATATCAGAACATCTGATGTTGGGGAATCTACAAGTGGGTCAAGCGGTTTCCGAGCTTGCAAAAGTTGTGGTCTTTCTGAATCTACAGTGAATTTGTTGATTTGCGATAACTGTGACTATGCATTTCATGCGTGGTGTTGTCACCCACGCGTAAATGGTATACCTATTGATGAATGGTTTTGCAACTGTTGTGTGAAAAGGAAACAGAAACTCTTGAAAGAGATGAAAGTGTTAAAGTTACAAAAGATCACTGAAGGGGCAGCAGGCAATAAGAGAGTTGAAACATGTGATGATGAGTTGAGTTGCTTAGATATTATGTTGTTAGATACTGTGCCTCATAAAACTGAAGTTAGAGTTGGAAAGGGCTTCCAAACTGATGTTCTTGAATGGTCTGGATCCAACCCAAGGTATGTTCTACACTATGTTCCTCCATTTCACTTCTGCTATACATTGCTTGAAACCATATATGTGCTTGTGGAAATGCTGTCAAGACTTATAAGACTAGATAAGTTTACCATCAACGCATCCACTTGAAGAAAAGTTAGTTTGTTTTTTACAATAAAGTCAGGCCCTGAGTTGGTTGACAATTTTAAGGTTGTGAATAAACAGGAACAATTTATTACCCATGACATGTAAGTGCTAACACTATTAATAAATGGCTAGCTAGTGATTTGGATCCTCTCTTGTTATGATTTGGTTCTGCAGACTAGCTCAAATGACTTTATACTGAATGCTTCCATATGTTAGGTACTTAAGCTGATAATACTTTTGCCATGACAACACACCAGCAGTGTTTTTCAGTTTATACTGGCCCATCTTATAGGACTGTCTATTAAAAAGTTACGAATCCTTTGAACCAATGATATTTCCTGGTTAGAAGTTCTCCTCTTTTTTGATTATTTATTATGCTGCAAATCCGCTGGGCCTATCTGTTATTTTACATGCTATCATATGCTGCTTTAAGGTATATGTAATGCAATAGTTTTTTAATTTCCATTAGGCTGAGCCATTTGTATGCATACAAGAGGAGAACCATGTCATCGGGGGACATTATCAAAAACTGAGTAGATACCTTGGAAAAATGATAAACCTTTTAAAGAAAAATGTCATGATTGAAATGAGAAAGTGGAAGATAAAATAACTCTATGTTTGTATTGTCAAGTTTGTCAAATTTAGTCACTCAAAGGGAATTCCGACCTCTAAGAACTAGCTTCTGGCTTTTTAGGGGTTGTCTTGATCAGCAGGAGTGGCGTTATTATACTATATTTTAATTTTAGCAAAATTGCTGAGTGAAAATTTTGTTAAACCTCAAACTGTTTACAAACAAATGAAATACAAGCAAACATTTGTTTATTTTGTTTCAGGTCCATCTTGGATCTCCCCATCTTAGAGTATTCGATTTCCTGAAAGAAACTCTTGCTGTATGTTTGCATGTTATCTTGTGTCTTTTTGGCTCTGGGCAAAAGTTCTCATATAGTAAATGAACTTTTGATATTTCTCTACTTCTTTACCTGTTCTTGAATGTTTAGAGTATTTGGTGACACTATCTTTTGTATAAACATGTATGCCTTTCTTTTATAACAACTTGTAATAGGAATGCCACTTGACACTTTTCCTTCTTGCAGTGATTCTGATTTGGTTGGAGAATATCTCGAAACAGAACTATCAGAATCCGAAAGATTACATGTAAGGCAGCAGATCTATGCATCTATATGTTTCGATTTGTTCTAGTTGTATATGCCTTATGGGTCTGGAATTATCTCTTATAACAAAGCTTACTTGTTATTCTATCTCAGGGCTTAAGGTTGCACCATTCATGTAGAATAAGCCCTATTGGGAATTGGCTTCAATGTCGGGAGGTTATACGTGGTATTAGACCAGATATTGACGGAACTGTTTGTGGAAAGTGGCGCCGGTAATATTCATATTCAATAAAATTATCAGATGTTTTACTTTAAAATGTTACTGGAAATTGTTTATTTTATTTTTGTGATAACGAAAACAACCTTTGACTCACGTATATTCTTAAACTAGAGCATTCATTTTGGAAATCTAAGTTTGAACCATATGGGGCAATTATAGTTTTACTCTACTCATGCATCGAAAATGGATTCTAAACATACATCGGTTGTTCGTTTCTGTTTGAGGTCTCTGAAATGACTTCTCTGCCCAATTTTAACAAAGTGCTTCTTTTGCGCATTTAAGAGATAGAAAGCTTCGTTTAAATAAGTTTACCACCTATGTTGGAAATGAGCTTGGATCCATCTCAAGTTCATGAGTGTTCTTATCTATTGAGTTTATATGGCAGCTATTTCGTGATAAAGTTTCAAAGTCTGTAGCTTCTCTCAATCAAATACAATTATATACTAGTATCTCCTGGCTAGAGTGATGTATGAGGTCTTTTAAGAAGTATAAACTGGGTCATGCAAATCGCTTGATTGGGGAAGCTATGAAGTCGAAGATCAATTTGCTGATTGACTCTGAAATGGTTACTCTTTTGGTCCTCAGGGCACCTCTCTCTGAAGTTCAAAGTGATGACTGGGATTGCTTTAGTGCCGTGCTTTGGGATCCAGCCCATGCGGATTGTGCAGCTCCTCAGGTCAATACCTACATGTTGATTTCTTTGGCTATTTGCTTTTACATAAATCAGCTTTGCATTCAACCGACTAGTTGTTATTCAGATCCCTGCATATCTAGTTGTTCGTTCATCGGACTCTTGTTTTCTATTTGTTTCATTTTTTGCTACGTGTATGTGCCTAAAGTATCTTTGATTTTACCATCTAAAGGAAACAGCAGTTTCCTCTGAAGGGCTGCAGAAGCGCCTCGAAAAAGGCAGTTTCTTGGTGCTTCTTTAATTTTCTGGTCATCCTTGCACCGTAAATCCTTTTTCTTTTATTTTGATATCATGGTCTATCTTTCATACCTTTATGGCCTCTTAACTTTAATATACCGCCTGTCCTACAAGTTTATAATCCCCAGATAAACAATTGTTGTCATATCATGGTGGAGACTTCACATGTTCATCTCTTTTATGGTTTATAATCGTCTTGTCTAATTATATTTACCTGCAATTTCTTTCAGGAGGTGGAAACGGAGGAGGTCTTGAAACAATTAAAATACATTCAAATGGTATGTATTGGTGGTTGTTTTATGCTGGAATAGAAAAATTGTCCCCATGATTTTGTCTCTGGATGTCTTATCTGAATAGTCAGATAGTTGTTCAGTTGTAGTCTTTCATCGTAATGGCAAGCAAAAGGATTAAAATACATTTTAATAACTTTAGGTATACAGCATGGACCTTTATGGGTAGTCCTATGATGCAATTGAAAAACAGTTTCCAAACTGTAATAACTTGCGGGTTTCAATCAATGGCTATACAGCAGTTGTGTGAATTACTGACACAGGCTGCATGTTTTACAAGTATCGAGGATGAGTGTTGCATGTAATGTGTGGTATTTTTTTCTTTTCTTTGTAGCTCAAGCCAAGACCTGGAAAGCGCCAAAAACTTTCTCATCCTCGGAACAGAGCTTTTCGAGGACCTTCTGAGGATGCTGGAAATCTGTGAGGCAGACTTCCGTTTCTCACATTGCATTTTGATCAAGTGATCGAATCTGAAAGCTACACTTGATGGTACATCATTTCTATCCTCCTGAAGATTGACATGTTCAAGATTAGAAAGAAACAACCAGTGAGGGGTTCAAATTTTGTCCCGTGCATGGAAATCTTCCATTCATGCACCTTTTCTTCTGAAAATTGTAAATATTGGCAAAACAAAACTGAAAATTGTTTGTAGAAACTGTTGTTTAGCAGATCTCAGATGCCATAAAAAGCAGGATGCAGTATGCTGATAGTTCTGTTTGTAGAATTCTCCCAGATAACATTTTTAAGTTTTAAAAAGAAGTAACAAATAAAGAGGATATAAACAGATGTGAATTTGAAATGTTTTAATGAAATAACAGAGAAATAAATATTCAAAAAAATTATCAAGTCAACAAATACAGAACATCAAGTCCCGCAATAGTCTGTTGTTTTGCCTTTGCACAATTATACTTCAACTTAACAGTAGCCATAGAGTAGTCCCAGGATTCGTGAATTGATTACATTCCATCAGTAAAATGAGAAAGGCTTCAAAAAGCATTCGTAGGAAAATCCTGAGAGAAGATAAAGGTGGATCAGTTTATGTAACAAACAAGAACTATCAAAAATTGCTTTTTTATTCTATATCATTCACTTTTTACTAAGAAAAACAATTTGGCACTTTAACTATTAATAAACTATTAAATCACTACAATTTACAAAACTACAGTGCATCACACAACTAATGAAAATATTAGGCACTACAATATGACACCTTAATTCTACTGGGGGTATGACTTGCCTTAATAACAAAGAAAAAAACAACAGTTTAAATGTTGATTTGGGGGTTTTCTAGCACTATGGATGGGTTTCTTGAAAAACACTAAAAAAAAAAAAAAATGAGGATGGAGGTTGGGTAACACTAGGACCAATCAATGGTGATCCCCATCTTATATATAAAGAAAAAAAAATTAGAATACTCACTGATAAAAGCACCAAGGATATGTAACTGTTATCTAGTGAAACTATTCTTATGTCATTTGGTGGGGTCTACCACTATGAATATTAACCAAAGGCTATTAAAACAAGAACATTTTATTGATTGGTAATCATAGCACCTTCAAGTTGTAGCACGCACCCTGTCTCACCTATGCTGCTTTAAGAACTTTTTGCATCCCTGTTTCTAATTTGTTCATTACCCAACCAAACAAAGAAACGAGAAAAAAAATCAGGTCATTTCATAGTTCGCATTTTCAATGAAGCGATGTCTACATATCCCCTCATTCTTAGTGGCGGCTTATATACAGCCCAGAGATTGTTTGCTTCTATTTTTTAGAGCAGAATACGGTTTCCTCACTACAGGTGTCTATAGGTCAAGGGATTTCTCATCAGCCCATGAAATTAACCCTCTAATATGACATTATTACTAACAGCATTCAACAGACACCTATTAGCGTGTGACCCAAATTATCCTAATCCTTCGACTAAAACAACCTAACCCTGGCCAGTCTAATCCAGTCATCCATAGTGAACTTGGACCAATCCAATTTAGTAAGAGCGGAGAGGTGCAAATGATGGCCTGTTAAAGAATTTAAAGCTAAGCAAACTATAACAAAAATTACTATGGAAAAATGGACAGCATGTTCACTTTAATTTGTTATCTGTTTTTCTTCGCATTTACAAATAACTGATCCACCTTTCTAACAGTCATTCCTAAAAACCATATATTAGTCGGAATTCAGATCACACATTCCATAACACGGAGAAAATATTTTAGAATT
This sequence comes from Umbilicus rupestris, assembly GCA_963678935.1. NCBI lineage: Eukaryota > Viridiplantae > Streptophyta > Magnoliopsida > Saxifragales > Crassulaceae > Umbilicus > Umbilicus rupestris. The sequence continues at coordinate 3,690,641 of OY787617.1, forward strand.
GCCCCGTTCTTAATTTTAGTTTTCTCAAATACGTTTCTTTTCAAATGTGTTTCTGAAAATGCCTCGTTTCGTTTTGAATTCGGTTTTAGTAAGCCCAAACTCTCAAAAAAAGTTTGATTTCAGTCTTAATAAGACCGAACTCATTCGAATTATTTGAGTTCGGTTCTGACTTGAATTCGGTCTTATTAAGACCGAAATCAAATATTTTTTGAGAGTTCGGGCTTACTGAACCCGAATTCAAAATGAAACGGGGCATTACAGAAACGATTTTGAAAAGGAACGTATTTGAGATATTTTGTTTTATGAAAGGGGCAAATCTAAAAATTTTTCTAACACGGACAAGAATTTAACATAACATATATCCTAGAAAAGAAAAGGCAAAAAATCTATTCCACCAAACCACCCAAACACCAGGCAAAGTCAAACTAACTAATAGGTCAATATCCCAGGCTGGATACTGAGCGGGCACATTAACTTCACATTATAAAGCTTAAACATTATATTTCACTTTTCTTTCAGAAATCAACCACACTGAGTGTCGATCTATAAAAATCATATCACGTAATCAGTTTTACTCACAATATTTGAAATGCTGGCACAAACGCAGGTCCTGAATCATAGCAGTACTCAGAGCCAAGGACACGACAGCTCTTCTCAGTGTCCGCCATGCTCCTTAGTTTGCTGGAGATGGCGAAATTCCTCCGGAAGCGCGATGAGGTTGGAAAAGATCGTACCGCCGAAGCTGACATGGAGAAGAGGGTCGACGGAGCTGGTGAGTTGTCAAGACCTTTCTCGACGGAGTTCTTCACGTAATCGACAGTAAAAAAGGAGAGATTTGCTGGGGAAGCTCCTTGACCTTGAGGTACATGTTCCTCAACGCCATCGATCCGAATTCGATTGAGAAAACCCTAGTTGCTGTGTTTTCGGGAGATGATGCGAATCGGAGAAAATTTGCCGAGGATGCATTTTTTTGTAGGATAAACCTAATATATAAATAGGCACCGGTAATTTATTTTATTTTTTTGGGTGAAGTTGAAGGGAAAAAAAAGTATATTAATTTATAATCTGAATTAGAAATATTGAATATAAATAAGTTAAAAAAGAATCCAATGGAAATCAACTTAAATAATGAGCGAGAGTAGATAAAGAGAAGAGTGTTGAGGGGATTCTTGTCCTTGTTGCCTACAACTTCTTTTATGGTCGAACAAGTGAAACCTTAATTATTAAAAGTTATTGTATCAAACGGTCTTGTTAAATTTTTGTCTTCAATTGCGTGTTACACTAGCAAATAAATGTTGCAGGTGATATGCAAAGTATATGTCATATGGCAGATAAAACTTACTGTTTTTCTTTATGCGAGTCCCTCACATGGATCAACTTTCAACACTTTTCCTTGATTTCCTGATCTCGTAACAACAAGCATTTGTCAAAAAAAATTAAACTTGGCACTTGAGAGACCCTTCATATAGATATTTGCAACTTGTTCCTCAGTTCTGTAGGAATCCAATTCAACTTCATCATCTTTTATCAACTCTCAAATGTAGTGATACATGATTTTAATATGCATAAAATACTTGATTCTTAGGTAATGCAATAGTGGACTTGTTATCACACACGATCCTTGTGGAGCCTTCTTGTTTGTGATTCATGTCTTCTAATATGCTTCAAAACCAAACTGTTCACATGCTACGCTAGCCAATGCAATGTACTCCGCTTCAACCATTGAAAGGACAACAACCTCCTTTTGCTTATTTGATGACCATGAAAATCACTCCAATATAAAAAAGCATAACCCGATATACTCTTTTGGGTTTCAACATCACCAGCCCAATTACAGTTTGAATAGCATGTCAAGCAAAAAACATTTGTGTGAGAATATATAATCTCATAATCATGTGTACCACGACGCATCAGAGCCGCTCTGTTGCTAGCAAATGCAACTGCTGCGGTTATTCCATGAATTGACTGATACGTCCAACTCAATACATAATATTTGGCCTAGTTGAAGTCAAGTAGCGAAGACTTCCAACTATACTATTAAAATATATGAGATTCACTAACTCTCCAGCACCTTCTTTCATCAACTCAATCCTTTTTGCAACTGGAATGTGGACCGTCTTCATTTCCTCAAATTTAAAATTCTTGAGAATATCCTTAACATACTTCTTTTGTAAAATAAAAAAAGATTCCACAATCAGTTTGCTCAACCTCGATGCCTAACATATAAGACATCAATCTCATGTCAGTCATATCAAATTGGCAAGTCATCGCTTCTTGGAACTTAATGAACATTGTCACTGAACTCCGTATGAATATCATGTCATCCACATATAAGCACACTATCAACAAGTCTCCATTATCATTTGTCTTGATGAATAGTGTGTATTCGTACTGGACACTTCTAAAATATGTTCTTCAACATATACGTATCAATCCTCACGTACCATGCTCGCGGGATTTGCTTCAAACCGTAAAATACTTTCTTCAGCTTGTAAACATTGTTCTGTTCTCGCAATGCATCGAAACCAAGATTTATAGTTACACAAAACATGCTCGCCATTCACCTATGCTATCCAGGAATAGTCCACATGCTCTTGGTGCAAAGCTCGTTCTCAGATGTCAAAGTCTAGGCTAGTGACCCGTAAGAGAAGAGTACTCTGGCTTAGTTATTTTTGAACAATATCAAAACTCACTCAATGATCTAGTGCAAGCACAAGGATCGTTCGTTAGCTCATCTTACATGATTTCTAACACACGATGCATTTACACACAGTAAACATGTGGTATAATACAAATGTCAAGTGTAAGATGGAATAACTGATGGCCTTCGGCTCTGTTATGCTCAAGGAGAAACTTTTCTTTCATTCACTTGCATTTTATTTCTCTCTCTTTTTTCATAAATATTTTTTTGTTGGGGCTTATTTTACCCCCTCTTTTGACTTTTTTCTTTTCCCTCTCGTTCGAGGGACTCCGCACTTAAAATCTAGCAAAGTGTACTAAAAATGGAGGCGGATGTGTGTGAGAAACAAGTCTTTGTAGCCGTTCAATCTGGAGGAGCTTAGAGGATGTCTAGATGATTACTGTCGCCGAATCAACGGTCAGAGAGAGTCCCAATTGATCAGAGATCTTCAGAAGAGGTCAAGAAAGATAAGGTTTCTAAATGCAGATTCAGAAAACTAAATCTCAACAAACTCCTAAGATCTTGGGATAGATCTCGGACTGCTAAAAAGAGTTTAGAAAGTGTTCTAAATCCTAATGGAACTAGGATTTCTATAATCCTTCATGGGCTGCCAGTATATAAGGGCAGCTTGACCGCGCGTCTTTGTACGTGACAAATTTGTTATTTGTTATCCTTCTCTACACGTAGAATAGTGGCAAGCAAGGTCGATCCACAGGGAACTAAAAAAGGGAAGTACTTTGAAAATGGTTAGAATAATGGGGGCTGTCACAGGGAAAGACTTGTAGTCACTAGAAATAATGATGTGAATGAAATAATGAGGGTTTTCTTATAGATGACGGAGTTCGATTCAGACCAATCACTTGTGAATTATGTTTTATCATTCACACTAGTAATCATGTATTCATGCTTCATATTCCGGCAAAGGTAATATTCATGCACATATCCTGGAAAAAGTGATATGCTCACCAGCACTCTTAGGTTTGCACACTTCGGCAAAAGTAGTGTTAAGACCTAGGTGTTACTACTTGTTATTATGGCAAAGTATCAAAAAAGTGTTAACTAACGATAATGAATCACAAGAGAAAGATGTTGTCGGTAAAAACTCACTTAACCTACCAATTCAATTTCGTAACGTGAAAATAGAGAGCAAGTAAAAGAATACATTAAAGCAATATGAACAAGTCTCAAAACATTTCTCAACAAGTTCATGATCCAAATCTAATGAGGAGTTTAGCTAGACATGCTGGCTAGAGTCAACATCATAAATAGGAAATGAGAATGAAAAGATAAATATTGAATGTGAAACCGAAAACTGGTCGTAGACGCCTCCGCTTCCTACCTCGTTGTGGGATTATATGAGTGTGTGTCTGATGATTTAAACCCTAGCCTGATCCCATGTATTTATACTGCTCAGTGGGGATCAGGTAAGGAAGGTTGCATCTTCTCAATATTGTTCTCAATATTCGGCAAGGTGAATATTCGTTTGTGACGTCATGCTGACATCACGCAGACGTCAGCTGCGAGTGATGCCTTAAGAATTCTCAGGATCGGCTTAGGCGCTCGCGGTTTGTGCAATGGGCATTGCTCGCGGGATAGGTCAGAGCCCTATTCTTCTTCTAGCTTCGGCCCAGTCTGCTGTGTGGCTCAATTGTGATGCCCTTTAGATGCGAATTAATGCTCGGTATACATATTTGAGTTAGCTTCTCGAGTTAACTTCGTGATGTCATGTATCTCGTTTTCATCGGGCAAGTCTCGAGTGCGCAGCGAGTGCTTAGCTTCTCGAGTTAACTTCGTGATGTCATGTATCTCGTTTTCATCGGGCAAGTCTCGAGTGCGCAGCGAGTGCTTAAATCGTCATGGGTCCAGAATCCTTCTTTCTCCATATTTTCTTCCTAATCATCTCAAGTACACTTGAAATACAAAACCACTCAAAGCGAGTAATCTTGGACATAAAAGGATGTACAAATGCATCTAATTATTTGATTCAATGGTCGTATAAATAGGATCTATCAAACCCCCTCCCCCCACACTTACACTTGTTCGTCTCGAACAAGAACAAGGCACTCAGAAGAATAAAATTGTATTCTCTACGCAACAACGACCAATTCAAGGTTAATCATGGGAAGAAAGCATACTATTACCATGTATCCAACATTTGTCATATTTGCACTTGTTCATGTTTGTCTTACTAGTACCTCGTAGTTGGAATTCAAATCAATTCGGATGATTGAGAGATAGTTCTTTTTAGGCTCCAGATCACCGTCCTGCATTCTGGATTCTAGTCACATGTTAAACTTGACCCCTTTCTCTGACACGTGATTTATTTGCGTTCTCGGGAACTTTTAGAGTTTTTCTTCAATGTTGCACGATGGGTGGCTTGAAGCATGAATTATCATCTTTTCTCAACTCCATCTTTTGGATTTCGACGATTCACCTTTGCTTTTTTATACGAGCTTTCAACTTTTTATTCCCAGAATGGTTCCAGTCTCAGCCTCCGGATAGCAGCATATGGAACAACGCTCCGCTATTTCTCATCATCATCTCTTTTTGTGCGAGTCGAGATGGGGGTTACCACCTATCTTCCCGGTTACTCAAGACTAGAGATAAGATGGTCTTGTTTCCCTTCTCGCCTCTCTTTGGGTATTTTTCTTTGATTCTTTTATTTTTCGAAGCGGGGCTACTCATAATTTCGAAGAGTTGCGAAGTGTCAACCTCCACTATTGTCATTTAACCACGCAACTAGAATTTCAAGAATATCAAACAGTTGACTGCCTCTCTAGAACATTTCTATCAACTTCACATCCCGCTCTATTCCAATTTAGAGGGCAAAAAAGAAAATTTTAAATGACATGATAGATATTAGCACAAATACGATATCATAACATGATAACACGATATCAGCATATTATCGGTCCATGTAAGCACTCAAGTCATAACATAACAACTATGTGCAATTACTAAAATATAAACGTGCTGACGCGACAAACTAACCCCCCACATTGGAAACAGCTGTGTCCTCACAGAAAGGGTTAGGCATGAAAAAAAAAATAAACGTGCAATGCAAGATAATTGAGAAGTCTAAGAGAGAAAGGGTAACTATACATCCCTAAGAGTCATGGCTGCCAGATACTGGATCTCCGCCACGGGCTGGATAGTGGAACGGTGGGAGAAAGAATGATGGAGGAACCGGCATGCCCGGAACCCATCCCTCTGGTGGATCAATAAACCCCATAGGCTCCTGTGACAAGCGCTCGAATATGCGGGCCTCTAAAAAGTAGTGCCTCAACTCCTCGAGTGTGTATATTCTAGTCTAGGGAACTGGCTGAGGCTGCTGAGCGGGTGGAGGTGCTGGCGGCTGCTGCTCGGCGGCCTGACCACGTCTCCTGGTGGGAGGGTCCTCAACATATATATATCTGGATGGTAATCCCAGTAAATAAAGGGTGTAGGCTGGTGAATTGACAGTCCCTTCATTGCGAGTAGCTTCTCTCTCGTCATCCTCTCAGCAGGGAGAATACGATGATTTGCTAGCTTTGGCTGTTTATGTATCCGACGCAGCAAGTAAGTGATCATCCCATCAACAAGAATAGGGTCATTGCCCTTGATGTTCTGCCAATGTGTGCACATAACATGCCCATAATCCGTGGGCAGTCCATAGCGAAAGCCCCACAAGATGGTCATATCCAATAAATTCGGTTTTTCTGAGCCTCCAAAATGGGCCGTAAGAGTGTGGGATATTGACCTCTGTAAATACCAGTAGACCGGCTCCTGACAGTAACGTATATCACTCTTCCCATCCTCATATCTCAATCCACCGGTTAGCTCTCTCCATATATCCTGGTTCGCAATCGCAATAGGATGTGGTCCGGTATTCTAATTTTCCAGAAATCCAAATACGTCCCAAATCACACTCATGCGCATGCGACGCTCCACCCCTCAGCGTCTCTACTGAATCCCATGATGGTGGTAGGGATCGGGGTATCTAAAAGATGCCAAAAATTCACAGGTGTCTTTCACATCCGTGTCACTAGACAGGGTCAATAGGCCGGGCCATCTTACAACGATGACGATGTCACGATTCTCCTCGTACATCCCCTTATCCCGGAGGAATTGTTCGTCCACAAAAATACTCAACTTATGTTCACAACCAAGGAACTTCTCATAACACTCATCAAAAGAACCTGGTTGTGCCATGAGGAATGAACAGATCGAAGATACGCCAATATGGGTACCAGTTAAGCAAGGTGGATTGTTTTGTCAGAAACCGAGAGACGCGCTTTAAATAAATCCCGCGATCCCTGTGAAATTGGCTTTCGCTCGCGGGAATTTTGGATCTGGTTGCCTGAATCATGGAACTCACGTAACTTCGTTTCCCTTCAATCCGAACACGGCTGCCACCAATTTCACTTTTATAAACTCCTTAACAGCACCCCAACTGATCCCAATCTCCAAATCACTATGTTCAATCACGAAAAATCACCAAATAGAGAATGGATAATCAGATCTGGGTTACCTCTTGTGTCTCTTACAACAGCTAGATTCAGAGAAGGACTTGCTTGTTGGCTGATCAAGGTAGGCGGCAGGAGAGTTGTCGAGTGGAGGAACTCGGACAATCTGCAGAAGGCCGGTTCTTGCTAATGACAGACGGTCACTGAGTGAGGAGGAGCATCTCGGAGTGAGGATCACTCACAATAGAGCTCGGAAGAAGGCTTTGGAACGACGCGGACAGAATCTCCACAAGCTAGTTGCACAAGCGTGTGCTATAGCAACCTACGGAGACATTGTTTTAATTAGAATAGGTTGAGTCTATGGGAATAGAGGTGTAGCTATTCTGAATTAATTTGAGTGTGTAGGTGTGAGAGACACAAATCAGAGGGTGTTCTGATTGTGTGTGAACTACTCGTTGAGGTTGGGTAGCATAGGTTGGCCGCGTATTGAATCTGTATTATACGAAGCACCTTGGAGACTAGTGGATTGAGGACTGGAGTATTGTCCTCCCCAGACGTAGGCAGTTGGTCGAACTAAGTGAACAAATCACTGTTCATTGTTTTCACCTTGCTACATAAGATCCGACTGTACAAGAGGTTGCTATAGCAACGCTTGTACACAATTAGTAATTCAGAGCCGCTGCAAATTTCAATTGGTATCAGAGCGGGAAGTTGGACTACTCAGCAGGGAGGGCTTGGAGAAGTCGCGGACAGAAGCGTCAACAACTTGGTGGAAGAAGTTACAATAGCATCCGCTGTAACACATTGTAATAGGATAGGCTGAGTCTATGTGATCAGGTGGTTAGCTATCTATTACTAGAGTGTGTTGATAGTGAAGGCTAGTCTTTGTTGACAGATTGAGCGGAGATTGTGACTAGGTTAGGAGTAGTGGTGAAACTAGCAGTGGCTGAGTTATTGGAAACTATTGTACTCTAACCAAGATAGTGAAATCTTGAGGACCAAGAGTAGTCCTCCCCAGACGTTGATTGTTACAGAACTGGGTGAACAATTCTATTTGTGTCTTTCAGGTTTGCCCGAAGAAAGCATTTCTGCAAAAGTGACCAAGAGGTTGCTGAAGTAACCTGTGGTATCTCGTCACCAGCAACGGAGTGCACATTTCAGACACCCAACGTATTTCTTCAGAAGAGTCTCTAAATTCCTCTCCTTGAAGTGAGAGCCACCATCATTGATGGCTTCTAAGATTTCTAAACTATGGAAAATGACTTTCTAAAAGAGCGTAATTACAACCTTGGCATCACATGTAGGGGAAGCCACGACTTCAATTCACTTCGAAACATAGTCAATAGCCACAAGACTGTACTAATTTCCGTAAGAGGATGGAAATGGTCCCATGGAATCGATCCCCCATACGTTAGTTCCATTGCGTGGCATCTGTGTCAAGCTTTGACGAATTCATATCGTCTTTTGTTGTTTTAATATATTTTCAGGTGAATTCATATCTGCATCTCTGAATATAGAGGGCCAGAAAAATCTAGATTGGAATACCTTAGCATCAGTTTTTGATCAAGCCCCGTGTCTGTCATATCGAGACGAGTGACAATATTCCAAGATCCATATTATTTGGTTCTCATCAACACAAGTGATGTATAGGCCATCACCACATAGACGTTATATAAAGGGATTGTTCCTAAAATACGTGCTATGACACTCTACTGTGACATCATGAGTGCCATCAATATCTTCAAGAACCCTGTTCAACACTATCATACCAAACATATTGATATAAGGCACCACTTCACTAGAGACTTGGTGGAAAAGGAGATCATCACATTACATCACGTAGCAACCAATAAACAATTGGTTGATATTCTTAGAAAGTCATTGGACGAGTACGGTTTGTGACACTGAGGTCCGCCTTGGGTCTCTGTGTGGTACCAGATTAGGTTGCTATAGCAATGTCTATCAGCTCCTATGGGTTGATCTTCTAAATATTTAAATCGCTGATATAAGGGATACCGTGCGTGACACGTGGAGGTTTTGAAAATTAAGTAAATATTATCAACGGAAGGTTAGGGCTTGCGCTGTAGTTCTGGTTCTTCTAACCCCAATAAGTAGCAATCCACTATTTTACGATCGGACAACGAAGTACAAACTTGCAAGACTCCCTCTTCAAGTCCTTCTACCACCGACTCGTCTAGATGCGCACTGAGCTCCCCTCAGTGTAGAGATTCCTCTCTATGGCTTGTCATAGCAGCTTCGTACTCCCGAATAGCTGTTTGTCCACTTAATGTCCTCCCCTCAGGTCTGTTTTGCAACAGTGTTTTGTTAAACGTATTGTTGCAGCAAATGCTTCTGGTCCTCGGGCTTGAGAGATGACTTAGCTTCAATCTCCGTCAGGGTGCTCTCAATCACTTGACCTCTACCTCTTGTATTTTGCTATAATGCGAGAGAGCTGCTTGGATATTATTTTCGATTGACTTCAACTCCAATCCACAGTTTAATATTTGATGATCTTATTTTGTTGCCATGCCCAGTGATTGCAAATTAGGGATGTCGTTGAAGATATTCTGTGCAGCCGATACTCCGGAGATCTCCGATCCCTTGATCTTCAAGATTTGCTGCAGATTCTCGAAATCTGCTGATTCCCGAGAAATCCTCCTTTGGATGACAGCCAGCTTGTTCTTCAGCACTTGCTATAACATCTTGTTTTGCAACTCCTGACTTGCAGTTGTTTCTTTTGACTAATTTATGCATACTATCTAACTTACTTGAATAACTCTTTGCACAAAAAACATGTCATACATAAACATAGGACTAACAATCTCTCCCATGGCAGTTTTTGGCAAAATACATTTACTTGATAATTTTTTCAGAGTTGTTCAAGTTAAGATGCACCAAGATAAACTAAACTACTACTACTCCGAAGTTTCCCAAAATAGTCTCCTCCAATGTTGCCATAAACTCGGAGTCTCGGTACTGGAGTCTCGGATGTCTGTGAATCAGCCTCTGTTACAGCTTCTCCTACTGGAGTCTCGGTATCACTTACTGAATCTTCATTAGCAGCCTGTGGAATCCAACCTTCTGCACCGTCGGTGATGTTAGCCTCTCCGTCATCTATTACGACATTTGATGACTTCATAATAGTCTTTGTCCTTCGATTGTAGACTCTGTAGGCGCGACTGTTACGGGAGTATCCTAGGAAAATCCCTTCATCACTTCTAGCATCCAACTTCTGCTTATACTCTCTGTCATCCAGAATATAGCACATGGTACCAAATACATGAAAATATTTCACAATGGCCTTCTTACCGTTCCAGGGTTAAGTATGTGACAAGTCGTGCTAAGAGCACGTTTTGTCAGTACTCCCCCGCAGTGTTACAGGGTTAAGTATGTGACAAGCCGTGCTAAGAGTTTCTGGCCAAAAGTGTAGCGCCACATCTTGGCCAGTAACATCATCCTTCCCATTTCCACAAATGATTTATTGGTGAGGAAAACTGATGTGCAATGCCTATCTTTTTGCAGAACTCCTCAAATGACTGATTTTGAAATTCTCTGCCATGATCGCTTCGGATGAACACAAGGGGTAATTCTTTCTCACCCTGTAATTTGATAATTAGCTCAACAAGATGCTCAATAGTCTCTGATTTTTCTCTAAGAAATTCAACCCAAGCATATCTGGAAAAATCAACAACACTTACCAGAGCGTACCTTTTTCCACCAATCCCCTCTACTTGGAATGGTTCAACAAGATCCACATGGAGTAGTTTGAGAATATGCTTTGTATTTATTTAAGTGGTTGCTGAGTGACTGGCGCTGGTCTGCTTACCAATCTGACATGCTTTGCAAATTTCTGTTCTCTTCTCCTTTGATAGCAGGACGTCCTCTCACCAGCTTCTTGCTTGATAGTTTTTTCAGAGCTTTCAAATTCAAATGCCCCAACCTCCTGTGCCACAAGTTCATCTCATATGTTTTAGTAAGAAGACAATGTGCATCAGGAGCAGTTCCTGCAATATCTAGCAAATAACAGTTGTTAGTAGAACGACTGCCACGAATAACACAGTCTCCCATCAGCATTGAGGACTCTGCACGAATTTCTGGTGAACTTAACGTCGCAAAAATCATCACATATCTGGCTGATACTGGTGAGATTGACATGCAGACCCTCAACATAAAGGACATTCGTTAGACTGGGTAATCCAGGTAGTTCCAGAACACCTGCTCCTACAACTTTTCCTTTTCCACCATCTCCAAAAGTTATAGATCTTCCCTCCATCGGAATTAGATGTTTAAGAAAATCTGAATTTCCCTCCAGGGTAATCTTTGTTCAAGTTAATGGCTGAATTGTAAGCAACAAAGCATACCTCCTTTCCATACTTCTTTGGTCTCCATTCTTGCTTCATGTGAGCCTCAGGACGTCCATACTTAGCTAGGAATTTTCTGCACTTTCTTTGTATGTGTCCTCGAGTATGGCAGTAATGGCAGATCCTGGATCTTTTATCCAGGGTGTGATATAGCGGTTGTTGTAGATGAGGCTGGAACTTTCTTTTAACATTTTTCCTCTGACAAACTGTGTCTTGCCCTTGCTGTCTTCGGATGTGTTTCCAAGACCCGACAGTTCTGTTCCATACCTCTGAGCACCAAGGATCTCATTCAAATTTTTTCGTTCCAGAGTTCATCATTCTAACTCTCTTTTTTAAATCGTCCAGCTCCTGCTTTGTCTTACCATGATCACAAATTTCTTTACTCAGTTTGGTCTTTGTTGCAACAAGTACTGCATCCAAACCTTTCTTCTCCTCCTTCAACTGTGTGATATTGATATTGAGTTTTTCATTTGTCTTTGCCACCAGCTTCCATTTGGCGTACATATTTATCAGGTTTCTCCTCATTGATTTCCTCGCCATCACTAGATTCAGAGCCACTGTCAAGATCTGTCTCCTCAGCTTCTTCCTTGGCAATTAGTGTGACAAGATCTGTGACATCCTCGGTTACAATTGTGAGTGCAATAAAGTTATTTTGATCTTCTCCAGTATCACTATTCTCAGACTCATCATCGCCGTATGGGGCAACCATGGCTTTCCTTTTCATTAGGGTGTTGGCACAGTACCTTTGCATGTGACCATATCCTTGACAGGCTCTGCACTGAATCTCTTCATTTGGATTTTGATCAGTCTCCCTACATTTTCCCTTTTGAGATCTGTCATTTTTCCTAACTGGATATCTCTGGTCACTACGTTCCTCCTTCGCTTGGTATCCCTGATCACCACGAGCTTTGTAATTAGATCTTCTTTTGTCAATCCTTTTCATGAACCTTCCAAACTGTTTGGCCATTAGGGCTATTTGATCATCATTCATGTCACCGTCAGACTCTGTTTCAGCGTCTATTGCAGCAGCTTTTAGTGCAATTCCTCTTGTCTTCCCAAGGAAGCTCCGACAAGACCGTCGGAAAGAGGAAGGTATGGGATCACTCAGGTGCTCCTTCGCCGACGCCTATGACTGGCGAAAGGTGTGACACTTTATCACAATCCTCTATTCAAATCGAAGGAGGGGCTTCGTTGATAGGTGCGTTTCAGATCCCGCCTGCAATAACCAAGGAAGAAGCTGTCAGCAGTCCTCAGATGAAGCCCAATGATGCAGCAACGAAGAAGAGAAGACTTATGGTGTCCCGTGGTCGGACGAAGCGGACTATGTCGATCACCGAATACATGGCTGGAATAGCCGAGTACGAAGCGACCGAAGGAGATGAAGACAGTGACACAGAGGCGGATGTTGCTGAAGCATCCGAGATGGACATCAACAAAGAGGTGGCAAATGCTGAACAAAGAGGAGATAAGAGCGTGCCAGTCCCGTCCCTAGAAGAGGATGTATCTGAAGAAGTATGGTTTGATGAATCCACCAGTGAAGGAGATGTTGCTTCAAAGGTGGCAGATAAGAAAGAAAAGGTGCACATAACCATTGACACCTCTAGTGAGGAGTCGGAGTCCAATGACTTCCGAGTTGCCCCCATCCTAGTAGCTTCTCAGAAGACTACAAAAGAGTCCTCCCAGGGTGGAGCGGAGCTTCCTTAGGCTCCTCCTGAAAATGTACCAGGCTTCGTCCACAAAGCCATCTGGTTCCGAAACAAGGATGTGTCCGGGTCAGGGGTTGTAGTCGCCAGATGAACGATAATACATGTGAAGCTGCTGGAGGAAGCCAAGTTTAAGGTTTCTGAGGTCATCCATCTACTTAAGGAGGTAAATCTGTTTAAGACCCCTCACTATTGCTAAAAAAATACAATGCTCAATTAGTCAAGGAGGTGTTAGTGAATTGCCAAGAGACTTTGGGACTGAAGGAACATTGGAGTATGGTGTATGTGTTGTGAGGGAGATGACAGGATGATCATTCCTAAAGGGATAAATGAATTTTTTGAAATAGAGGAGGAGAGTAGTCCTTCGGCGGTGGTGAGCCGCAATGTTATGGCGGCTGCCCTAACTGGGGGGCTATGCTCTGGATGGGTCATCCACAATCTCGCAGCTGCTGATCTCACCATAAAGTGTGCCTTATTGTATTATTTTGCTGTGAAGAAGATAAACCTGGGACAGGTTATCTTTTCGGAGATAGAAGCACACGCCGGCTCAGCCAGATCCAACTTAGGCATAGTCTTCCTTTCGCTCATATATGAGATTGCTAATGTAGTATGGCAGTGTTTGACAAAACCAGCACAAGTGAACAAGGAGTTGCTACAGCACAAGTAAACAAGCAGTCCAGCAGAAGTGAACTAGCAGCAGCTGCAGCAGGGGATGCTATAGCAGGAGCTTGTTCAACTGGCTGCATCATCTGTCCGATAAGCAGCAGCAACCTAGGCGTGTCTAGAAGGGCTGGAAACTCTACGGAGAGCATCTGAAGAATTTCTAAAATGCAGTGGAGTATATTTCCGTGAGGTTTACTAGTCAGAGAAGGATATTTGCATTGTAGATAAATATCAAATCTAATCTCCTAGATTTTAGGAGATAATTGTTCTTTTTGGGACATTGCTTAAACCTGGACATTGCTTAAAGCTGGTGCTGCTATTTAAGAAGAAGGGGTTTAGAGCAGAACGGTTGATCGAAGCTGAAGGATACACGAGTGCATACACAGAATTCAGAGAGAGAAATTTTGGTGTGCGACGGACGTTTTCTTCGATCATCACCCGAGAGCAGAGCGTGAGCGCAGAGCTGTGGTGATAGAAGCAGAAGGGAATCAGGACTTGCAGAGTCTGATTCGAGCTTGATCTGGAAGCCAATTCAGAGCTTGGTGCTTGTTGGTTGATCAAGGGCAGCCGCGGAAGAACTGACGGGTGTGTGGCTCGGTCAAGTGTCTAAGCGGTGGTTCTCGGTAGTGGCAGGTGGTCACTGAGTGAGGGGGAGTATTACAGAGTGTGCAGCGCTCGTGGAATCGTTCGAACAACTCGGCAGAAGGCTTTGGAGCGACGCGGACAAATTGTGCTTCAGCTGTGTGTTACAGCAGTTGCTACAGCAACCCTGCTGAGTTGAGTGTAGTTTAGAATAGGCTGAGTCTTGAGAAGTCTGTAGCTATTCTAGATTGACATTTGTAAAGGGTGTGCAGACACAAGTCAGAGCCTGTTCTGATTGTGTTAAGTGATCCACAAAAAGGTTGAGTAGCATAGGTTGCGTGGAGTTGTAACAGAGTGTACTTGGAGACCTTCGAGTTTAGTGGATTGAGGACTGGAGAATAGTCCTCCCCAGACGTAGGCAGTTGGCCGAACTGGGTGAACAAACTTCTGTCTTGTTCATTGTTTGCTGAGACAATTTCCGAGTGAACAAGAGTGTGCTGCAGCAACGGCTTGTTCACAAGTCTGCCTAATTGAGACTCTGTGAAATTTCAGAGATTGTCACCAAGCAGCACCCCGAGCTCATCATGCCTGCTGAAGGACTCTCTGAGGCGCCGCAGACATTATTGGTTGACCACAAACTTATGACGCAGTATGGCAGTCCTTGACAAAACCAGGACATGTGAACAAGCTGCTGCTATAGCCGGAGTTCAGCATACGTGAACAAGATTAGTGAACAAGGAGCTGCTATAGCTGGAGGGTGCTATAACTGGAGTTGTATCAAGAAAAACTTTAGCATTGTAGCTTCTGGTCTACAGCACATATTCAGACCGTCGGATTAAGGGCTTGGCAGTTCATCATCAAGGTTCGAGGTATTTCTTACAGATACAATAGCCGGTTAGTTAGGGAGTTCATAGTAAACATGGAAGAGAAGTTTGGAGAAGAGGATGGAGATGGTTATGGTAAAAGCTGGGTTCGGGGTAAGTTAGTAATGGTTACCCCAGAAAAAATAGATGAATTCTTTGGGATAGATAGTGATGCCAGAGATCCCACAAATGTCAAACGAGAGGTGTTGGCCAGGCTTCTCACAGGAGGTGTGTGCCAGTCTTGGGGGGACCAAACCTCAGTGCATCGGAGCTCACCTCTATGAATGCTCTGCTGTACAATCTGGGTATTAGGAATTGGATCCCTAGCTCTCACAGGGGAAAGGTTAGCAAATCCTTTGCTGACCTCTTGCACTCGATCGGGAAAAAGAGAAGAATCAGCCTGGGGAATGTGATGTTTCCTCAGATTGCTGCACATGCTGGTAGCTCTTCCGCCAGCAAACCCATTGTGCTGCCCTCCCTTATGGTTTGATGGTTGCTCAGCATCCAGAGCTAGGAGAGATCTCTGAAGGGATGTCCGAGGAGCTGCAGGTGTTTACGGTTGATCACACAAGCTGTTCAAAGGCAAACATACAGTTGACATAGCTCAAGAGGATTCTCTCCTGACTGTCTCGTCTGATCTAATCCTTCTCAGAGAAACTCTTCATACTGCCTCATCCATTGATGCAGCTCTCAGAGCCAGAATTGTGAGCCTCCTGAAGTAAGAGCTAATGAGTATAGAGGTTGAAGCCAAACGAAGGGATATCAGACGTTCTCAACTCAGAAGTCTACTTAAAGACTCGGAGTATCCCGATATTGATGATGCAGTATGGCAGTCCTATAGCCGGAGTTCAGGATACGTGAACAAGATTAGTGAACAAGGAGCTGCTATAGCTGGAGGGTGCTATAACTGGAGTTGTATCAGGAAAAACTGTAGCATTGTAGCTTCTGGTCTACAACACATATTCAGACCGTCGGATTAAGGGCTTGGCAGTTTATCATCAAGGTTCGAGGTATTTCTAAGTTCGCAGTAGAGAATATTCTTGAGAAGATCCCGTCCCGGATTGGAGATTTGATTGTGGAAGATTTGAATCTCAAATCAAATCTAATCTCCTAAAAATTAGAAGATATTGATGTTGCTAGGAAATTGCTAAAATCTGATAATGAGGGAACTGGGTGTTCCTATTTAAAGAAGACTCTTCAGAGCATTGAAGGTGATCGAAGCAAAGTGGAGAGAGAGAACACACACAGAATATCGAGAGAGTAATTTTTGGTGTGCGAAGAGATCTTCGATCATCACCGAGAGCAGAGCGTGAGCGCAGAGCTGTGGTGACTGAAGCAGAGGGTGATCAGGACTTGCGTAGTCTGATCCAAGCTTGATCTGGAAGCCAATTCATAGCAGAGAGTGCTTGTTGGTTGATCAAGGGTAGCCGCGAAAGAGTTGACCAGTGAGTGACTCGGTCAAGCGTCTAGACGGCAATTCTTGCTAGTGACAAGAGGTCACTGAGTGAGGGGGAGTATTGCAGAGTGTGCTGCGCTCGTGGAATCGTTCGAACGGCTCAGCGGAATGCTTCGGAGCGACGCGGACAATTTGTGCATCAGCTGTGTGCTACAGCAGATGCTATAGCAACCCTACAGAGTCTGAGTATTAATTAGAATAGGCTAAGTTCGAGATAACAGTAGCTGTTCTAGATTAATATCAGTAGAGGTTATGTAGTCACAAGTCAGAGTGTGTTCTGATTGTGTACTAGTTTCCACTTGAGGTTAAGTAGCATAGGTTGCGTGGAGTTGTAACCGTGTGTACTTTGAGACCTTGGAGTTTAGTGGATTGGGGTCTGGAGGATAGTCCTCCCCAGACGTAGGCAATTGGCCGAACTTGGTGAACAATCATTGTCCCTTGTTCATTCTTGCTGAATCAGATTTTCGAGTGATGAAGAGTGTATTGTAGCAACTACTTATTCACAAATCGGCTTATGAGAGGCACTGCAAATTTCAATTGGTATCAAAGCCGGAACTCGACACACAGAGTAAAAGATCCTACAACGCCTCTGAAGAAGACAAGAAACAAGGACAGAGTACGAGCAGACCTCCTTTGTTGAAAGAAAGCAACTATGGATATGGGAAGGCTAGGATGAAGGCCTTTCTCAAAGCCATCGATGAGAGAACCTGGAGAGCTATCGTGGTCGAGTGGTCTCCTCCAATTACCATGGATGAACGGGGAATCACACGAGTAAAACCTGAAGAGCAATGGACTGCTGAAGAGGGAGCTGCAGCAACTGGGAAATATCAACTGCAGCAACACGAGCAATGGACTCTGAATACTATTTTTGCTGCAGTTGATGCTAACAATTTCAGGTTAATATCAAACTGTGACATTGCCAAGCAAGCCTGAGAAATCTTGCAAGTTGCCCATGAAGGAACCGACAAGGTAAGGATGTCCAGATTACATATTATTGCTACTCAGTTTGAGAATCTAAGAATGCAAGAAGAGGAGACGATCACTCAGTTCAATACAAAACTATGTGACCATGCGCTTGGAGAACTTATTTCTGAAGAGAAGCTAATTAGGAAGGTCCTCAAATCGTTGACCACGAGATTTGACATGAAAGTGACAGCCATTGAAGAAGCTCAAAATGTCGGACACATGATGCTGAAAGAATTGGTTAGATCCCTCAAACAATTTGAGATGAAGCTGGTTAAAGAAGAGCCCACTTCTAAAGATAAGAATATAGGACTGAAGGCAGAAACAGAAGTGAAGAAGCCAGCTCCAGATGATCAGCTGAGTATGCTAGTAAAGAATCTCGGGAAACTCCTGAAGAACATGGACTCCAGAACTGGGCAAAGCTCATCCTCACAAAAACAATCTAGAAGAGGTGGAGGAAATAAAAGAAGAGGGAAGGAACCTGCTCAGAATGAAGATGAGAAGAAAGAAAAGATAAAGGGTGTTCAATGCTGGAATTGTGAAGGGTATGGACACCTTGAGGCTGACTGCCGAGCAAACCCCTCAAAAACTCGGAGAAGAAGGATAATAAATCCCTGAGGGCTAAGTGGAGTGACTCTGAGGAAAGTGAAGAAGAAAATTGTATTTTGTTAACAAGTGTGTCCGATTTCAACCACAAAGAGTTAATAAAGAATGAATTATACTATGGGGTTGTTGTGTCAGAAAGTGAAGACGAGGAGGACTCAACTGTCAGCCTAATTGACTATCTGGGTGAGATACTGAAACAGTGTGAGGAAGCTCTGCAAACGAATCAAGCATTGAGTGACAGAGTCAAGCTACTGGAAGAAGAACGAGGACAATTTCCCTCCTCATCCAACAAACAAGTCACCATACTAAAAAGGGAAGCCCAGGAAGCCAAGCCACTGACATTGGTGCCCCTTTAGCAATAGCAAAAGCAGCCGAACCTCAGAAAAATATCCTAGATGAAATTCTTTCATATCAAAGACTTGGAAAAGGAAGAACGGGGCTCGGATACACTGGTGAAGAAAGCTCTAGAGGAACAGTCTTCGTAAAAGCCTCGGATGCCTTGATTTATGATAATAAGAAATCAGATGTTCGCCCAAAACCTGCAGAGGAAGACAGAGCCAGACACTTGAACAAGAGGATGTTACACCCGATGAATCATCCCTCTGTAGCAAAACCAGAGCTTCAGAATACAAGGAGGTCATGCTCACATACTTATGGTCAGAAGAAAGGGAATAAGAAGATTCCCCTGATCCTGAAGCAGCAGCAGATACCCCAAAGAACCTTCATAGCTGGAAAAAGGGGAACAAAACCCAAGGCCAACACATGCTGTGAAAAATTTCTTTGTCCAGTGGATCCGGGAAATGCTCATCATTGGAAAGAACCACGATGGAGAATTGCAAAGACCACTGAACCAGCCCACTGGAATGGAAAAAAACAGGAGAAAGTCACAGAAGATACAGGTGTCGAGACCCAAATGCGACAAAAGAAAAGATTGGAGGCTTGAGGATCAGAAGAGGGGGACACCAAGACAAACCCAAGTATGGGTGAAGAAACAATTATCAGAGTCTCACAAGGATCCGCCCTACAAAGAAGTCGTCTAGAGTAATTATGAGAACCAGCTCCTATCTGCTATAGCAACCTGGTCGGTAAAAGCTTGTTCAAATGCTTTTGTCGCTAAAGTTGGAGGAGGTCACATGTGTGGCACGTGAGTCCAAATCTCAAATAAAAAAACAAAAAAAAAACAGCGGGTAAATCAAATTCTAGGGAAAACTCAGTTGAAGGCGCTTCCCCAAATCGTCACTGATCAACACTCCCGTGCGCTCCTCCCTCTCTGCAAACACGCAACTATGGTGAAAACCGGTGGCCTGAAGAGAAACCTGGCAGCTGCTCGTCAAGGCCGAATCGAAAAGAAGCGCAAATCTCAAAGTGAAGCTTCCTCTCAGAGAATGGACCTAGTGGTCTGGGAACCAGTGCCCCTCCCTGTATCTCAAGAGGTTCCTCCTCCTCAAGAAGAACCTCTACGGAAAAGGAGAAGCCAGGTCCGTGACAGGAAGGATACGACCACTGCAGCAGCAGAGACAGAAGAGGCTAGTTGTGAAAAAGCCTCGAAGGAAGAGCAAGCTGCAGGGGGTGCTGCAGCTAGTCTGGTTGCTGATGAGCACGTCAGAGCCCTCACCACATCCCCTGGCACAGAAGGTGTGGATGAGGAGGTTGGTGCTGAAGGTCTTGAACAAGAAGCTGTTACAGCACCTCTTCTCCAAACAGTTGACAAGGGAAAAGCACAGTCGTCATTGATGATTCAAGCAGCGAAGAATCGGATGAGACTGGTGAAAAGGATGTTGTTGGTGAACCCTTAGAGAGAGACCAATTCTGGCAGTCACAGGCGCTGTCACAACAGGAAGAGTGTGGTTCAGGAACGCGGAGGCATCTCAATCATGGAGTAGTGTAGAGAGGAAGCACATTGTTCCTGAGAAGAGGCTGGATTTGGAGAAATACAAGTCCTCAGCAATCATCCAAATCCTAACCGAGGTAAATATTTTGAATTCCCTAACCTATCCTTACAGACACAATAGCCGGTTAGTTAGGGAGTTCATAGTAAACATGGAAGTGAAGTTTGGAGAAGAGGATGGAGATGGTTATGGGAAAAGCTGGGTCCGGGGTAAGTTGGTACTGGTTAACCCAGAAAAAATAGATGAATTCTTTGGGATAGATAGTGATGCCAGAGAGCCCACAAATGCCAAACGAGAGGTGTTGGCCAGGGTTCTCACAGGAGGTGTGTGCCAGTCCTGGGGAGGACCAAACCTCAGTGCATCGGAGCTCACCTCTATGAATGCTCTGCTGTACAATCTGGGTATTATGAATTGGATCCCTAGCTCTCACAAGGGAAAGGTTAGCAAACCCTTTGCTGACCTCTTGCACTCGGTCGGGAAAAAGAAAAGAATCAGCCTGGGGAGTGTGATGTTTCCTCAGATTGCTGCACATGCTGGCAGCTCTTCCGCCAGCAAACCCATTGTGCTGCCCTTTCTTATCTATGGTATGATGGTTGCTCAGCATCCAGAGTTAGGAGAGATCTCTGAAGGGATGTCCGAGGAGCTGCAGGTGTTTACGGTTGATCACAAGCTGTTCAAGGGCAAACATGCAGTTGACATAGCTCAAGAAGATTCTCTTCTGACTGTCTTGTCTGATCCAATCCTTCTCAGAGAAACTCTTCCTACTGCCTCATCCATTGATGCAGCCCTCCGAGCCAGAATTTGAGCCTCCTGAAGTCAGAGCTAATGAGTATAGAGGTTGAAGCCGAACGAAGGGCTATCAGACGTGCTCAACTCAGAAGTCTACTTAAAGACTCGGAGGATAGAGGACAGGCCCCTTGAGCATCTATGCCAAAAAGGAGGAGAGTTAGCTAAGGCCACTGATGAACTCTTAAAACTTTTAGTTTTTGAAGACCTGCGTGGCTATAGCAAAAGCCGAATGTGGCACAATACTTTATTTTATTTGTCTTATGACAAGTTGTGTTTAACCTTGCGTGCAAATTACCATCTGTGGCCAAAGGGGTTTTGTCAAAATGCCAAGGGGGAGATTGATGATGCAGTATGGCAGCCCTTGACACCAGCACAGGTGAACAATCTGCTGCTATAGCCGGAGTTCAGCATACGTGAACAAGATCAGTGAACAAGGAGCTGTTATAGCTGGAGGGTGCTATAACTGGAGCTGTATCAGGAAAAACTGTAGCATTGTAGCTTCTGGTCTACAGCACATATTCAGACCGTCGGATTAAGGGCTTGGCAGTTCATCATCAAGGTTCGAGGTATTTCTAAGTTCGCGGTAGAGAATATTCTTGAGAAGATCCCATCCTGGATTGGAGATTTGATTGTGGGAGATTTGAATCTCAAATCAAATCTCATCTCCTAAAAATTAGGAGATATTGAGGTTGCTAGGAAATTGCTAAAATCTGATAATGAGGGAATTGGGTGTTCCAATTTAAAGAAGACTCTTCAGAGCATTGAAGGTGATCGAAGCAGAGTGCAGAGAGAGAACACACACAGAATATCGAGAGAGTAATTTTTGGTGTGCGAAGAGATTTTCGATCATCACTGAGAGCAGAGCGTGAGCGCAGAGCTGTGGTGACTGAAGCAGAGGGTGATTAGGACTTGCGTAGTCTGATCCAAGCTCGATCTGGAAGCCAATTCAGAGCAGAGAGTGCTTGTTGGTTGATCAAGGGTAGCCACGAAAGAATTGACGAGTGAGTGATCGGTCAAGCGTCTAGACGGCAGTTCTTGCTAGTGACAAGAGGTCACTGAGTGAGGGGGAGTATTACAGAGTGTGATGCGCTCGTGGAATCGTTGGAACGGCTCAGCGGAAGGCTTCGGAGCGACGCGAACAATTTGTGCATCAGCTGTGTGCTACAGCAGATGCTATAGCAACCCTGCAGAGTCTGAGTATTAATTAGAATAGGCTAAGTTCGAGATAACAGTAGCTGTTCTAGATTAATATCAGTAGAGGTTATGTACTCACAAGTCAGAGCGTGTTTTGATTGTGTACTAGTTTCCACTTGAGGTTAAGTAGCATAGGTTGCGTGGAGTTGTAATCGTGTGTACTTTGAGACCTTGGAATTTAGTGGATTGGGGACTGGAGGATAGTCCTCCCCAGACGTAGGCAATTGGCCGAACTTGGTGAACAATCATAGTCCCTTGTTCATTCTTGCTGAATCAGATTTCGAGTGAACAAGAGTGTGCTGTAGCAACTGCTTGTTCACAAATCTGCTTATCAGAGGCGCTGCAAATTTCAATTGGTATCAGAGCGAGAACTCGACACACAGATTAAAAGATCCTACAACGCCTTTGAAGAAGACAAGGAACAATGAAGGAAGGACAGAGTACGAGCAGACCTCTTTTGTTGAAAGAAAGCAACTATGGATATGGGAAGGCTAGGATGAAGGCCTTTCTCAAAGCCATCGATGAGAGAACATGGAGAGCTATCGTGGTCGAGTGGTCTCCTCCAATTACCATGGATGAACGGGGAATCACACGAGTAAAACCTAAAGAGCAATGGACCGAACTGGGTGAACAATCATTGTCCCTTGTTCATTCTTGCTGAATCAGATTTCGGGTGAACAAGAGTGTGCTCTAGCAACTGCTTGTTCACAAATCTGCTTATCAGAGGCGTTGCGAATTTCACAACCTATTCAAAGGAAAGCACATTGTTGATGTGGCTGAAGGAGATCCAGTCTTGGAAGCAGCCGATCACTTCAATGAAGATGTTGGAGCAACAGTTGACACACCATCATCGGCTCTTCATGCAACTCTACGGGCAAGGATTGTTCGACACTTGAAGTCAAAGCTGGTTTGCTTGACCGTTGAAGACAAGAGGAATTTTGCAACGCGCAACCAGATTTAGAGGCTCCTGAGGAACTGGGAATATCCAAGTTTGATCAAACCCATTGTCATTTGTGACAAAAAGGGGAAAAAGAACAAAAACATATGTGTAATAGGTAGAAACATTTTTTTTGTTTTTCACTTGGGTTTGTTTGAGGCCATATGTGGGCCGTGATACTCTGCACTACATAACTGTTTGCCATAATGTAGAACAACTAGTGCGTGAGTTGAAATTTGTTGAATTAGTAGTAGCAATAGTCTTGCATATAGTTTATGTGCAGAAGACAGATCAAGCCGAAGACGAGTCCAAGGACTTGGGTTTTGTCAAAAATGCCAAGGGGAGATTGAGATGGATTATGGCATCCAATGACAAAATGTCTACAAATTGTTCTGGTTGGATGCTACACCACCCTGTGAAGACAGCAACTGGAGCATCTTGAAGACAGTCAACCAAGGACTTTCAACCAATTGCCCAGAGTTTAGGATCGACGTCCAGGGAAAGTTTCCTAATTATTTTGGGAATTTTCTGCAGCAACTGCTCAAATCATTATAGCATCCTATCATAACACTTTGTCATAGAATATGTTAAGTCATTGTAGTCAGAGCTATAGCGTTCTATTACTACATAATGTTGAATAGTGACAGTGTAAGCTAGTGTGTGTGATCAGACTGATTGAAGATTCAAACTAGGTTAGAAGTAAAAGTTGGTCTAGCATAGGCTGAGATCTGGTATCCTTGTACTTTAACCGTGTATAGTTGAATCTTAAGGACTGGAGAGAAGTCCTCCCCAGATGTAGGTTGTGACCGAACTGGGTAACCAAAGTTTTTGAGTACTTCAGGTTTGGCTGTCATAAGTTATTTCCGCAAGTGACACAGAAGGTTGTTGTGGCAACTTGTTGCTTCAACTTCATTGACTTGATTACAAGTTTCACCGTTATTGGCATCAAATTTCACCGTTCATTACAAGTTCAAGAAACTTTCGGATCAGCTAACCGTTATTGGCACTCCATTTTCAGCCATGGATAAAGTCCATTGGTTTCTTCACACTCTCGATCCGGCTTTCTCCAGTTTTTTCGGGAATGTTCTCTTGCAGTATCAATTTTTCAGCGATCTCTTGATGATCAACCCGCGTCATACCAGCAGCCTGTGTTGTTTTTTGATGGTCAGCATAGTTTTCATGACTTGTCCTCGAGTACCTGTGGTGTTGAGAAACACAACCGTGGTCTTTGACATCCTTACCGTGGTGCTGAAGCGTCTAACTATGGTCGGGGCTTTGGTCAACGGTCAGGTCGTGGTGGCAGCCGTCGGTATATCCTGGACCTAACAAACCTACACTCATGTGGAGATGAATTGGTTTTCATTGCTACTCTTCTTCAGGTTTGTCGCCCATGGTTAATTTCATGAAATCTTTTAATCATTCTTAGTTAATGGAGCCCTCTACTCTTGCTTCGGATTGGTTTGTTTGATTGTGGGGCTACCAATTATATGACCACCACCTCGGCTGCTACTGATTCTCCTTAAATCGATAATAATGAGATAATGAAGCTGGCGGCGTATTGCTCACCGTACCAGGCAAGACATGTATGCGGTTTCTCGTGCTTGTACAGCCTGTGGGGGTTGCACACTTCCGAAGCGGTCGGTGATCACGATTCCTATTGTCCGGGAGGTGGGAGGAGGATTCAGAGGCATAACGCGGTAAGAGATACGTTATTCACCTTTTGTAAGGAGGTTTATGGGGCCTAGACTGGAGGTGGCTAGCCTTCTCGCTGCGAGGGAGAAGCCAGCGGACATTTTAGCACCTACATGGGATTAATGTAGAGATATTTGTGTGGATGTATCCATTTTCTCTCCTTTTTTGGGAGGAGGGGCATGGTTGGGGTCAGGGGAGCAACTAAGAGCATGGAAGAGGAAGATCTCTAAGCCAATGGGCTTATGTTCGTGCCTTTCATCATGGAATCTTTAAGGCATTTTGGAGTGCGAGCGAATCAACTGAATAGGACTATGGCGGCGAGGTGGGCTGAGGCCAAGAGTATGGAGCCACCAGCAACACGCTCTATTTTGAGGTAGAAATTGTCTTTTGTCTCGCAGAAAGCTTTGGCGGACGGATTTTTATTAAGAAATGACTACAATTAGTCTCTGTCGCAAACGAGATAATCCGGCTAGTCCGTCATTTCCTCTTGTGTTTGGGATCCTCATTTGTAATTGTCTCATATTTGAGTTATAAGAAAGGATATATATTTCTCATATTAATTCCTTGTCATTTTCTTATAAATTGTCTTTACCTAATGTCTTGGTGGTACTTTCTATTACCAAAAGTCTTTTGTCTATAAGTAAACTGACTGGTGGCATGAATATTTCTATCTCATTCGATTCATTTATTATTTAGAAATTCCCCACCAAGGAGATGAGATAGTGGGAAGAGGATTATTTGTTGGAAAATGGTGATGCTACTTTACTAGCTTTAATTTCTGTTAAAGCTTTGAAAGCTTCTTATTAACTTTGGCATTCTCGCTTGAGCCATGTTGCCTATGACACTATTTCATTTTTGTAGAAATTGGGATATTTATGTATTATTACTGTGCTTCGTTAACCTATTATATGTTCTCCTTGTCAAACAGAGAAAGGGAAATGTTTGTGATCTTTGGAGTTCTGCTCATATTACTTCTAAATTTGGTTTGAGGATTATGACGTCTTTGTGGATGATTACCTCCTTTACGTGGTTTTATCCACTTCAGTGAAAGTCAGATTTTTATTCTCTATTTGTGCAGTTTAAAGCACTTGTTGAGAATCAATTGTCGTGTCACCTTAAGGTGTTTCAAAATGATGGAAATGGTGATTTATATCCCTCACATCACAAGTTCAATGGAGCCAGAGTAGGGACTTTGTTTGAGGATTTGGCGTAGAATATGCAAACAAAAGCATATCCAGAGCCCCTGCTCTAGAAAAGGTTGTTGTTTCAAAGTGATGGAGAACAAAAGTTATACCGGTTATGAAATTGTTTCCGCCAGTGTGATACTTATCACCAAAGTGATGGAGCAAATTGGACTAGTGGAACGAAAGCATCGCAAGATTAATAAGATTGGCTTACCTCTACTTTACCACTCTTCAATGCGGATAGCGTACTGGGTAGATGTTTTTGCTGCTACTTATTCATCGTCTTTCCTTTAAGGTATTAACTGGTAAAACTCCTTATGAGATTGTGTATGACCCTTTTGGTTGCCTTGTCTACGATTTTTTGCTCCTTACAAGTTTTCTCCTCGTACCATTCCTTGTGTTTTTACAGGTTACAGTTCCAAGTATAAAGGTTTTTGCTGCTTGGATTCCTCCACTAGACGTCTATCTCATAAGGCGTTACATGCTCGATTTGACGCCATATGCTGGTGGATCGCAGTTCTCTAGACATTTATGCATTTCTTGACCTTAGTTGAGATTTTTTCTAACCATCACCACCTTCACTCCTTTTTAGAATCTTCCCCTCACAACTGGAGTCTTCTTCCTCTAGATGTATCCTTTCAGTAGTTAATTCAACGGTTCCCGTTAATGAAGCTTCAGTCCCTATGGCTCCATCTCATCACATGAAAACATGATCTCTCAGGTATTCAAGGCTTAATAATTTCCTAATTTTGCTACCAATGGCTTTCTGGCTACCCTTTTGTCGTCCTCTGAACTTGAGAGTTTCATATCCACCTTTAAGCATCTCGGTTGGGTGGAAGCAATGGATGATGAAATTTGAGCTTTGCCATAATAACATGCTTGGGATGTCATTTCTATACACTCGGATGTTAATGTTGTTGGTTCCACACGGGTCTTTCGCACGAATTATTTGTCTGATGGTTGCCTTGATAAAAACAAGGCCTCAAATCCCTGGCTTTTAATTTACTCATACATTCACTCCTGCCATCAATGTTTATACGTGCTTGGCATCTTCATTAGTTTAACGTCAAGAACGCTTTTCTCAATGGTTTTTCTCGATTTGAATGTATATATAGAACAACCACATGGCTATGTGGACTCTAGATTTTTTGGCCATGTTTGTTGTCTGCACAAGGCTATTTGCGGTCTGGAACACTCAACCTCGAGCTTGTTCAGTTATTATCTTCAATGTTTGGGTTTTCCAACAGCCAAGCTGATCCTGTGTTGTCTCGAACTGATAAGTATTTTCCTATTAAAGATACAGGCTTTCTCAGCTACTTTCTTGGTTTGGAAGTACTTATACTTCTTATGATCTCTTCTTAGGTCAAGCAAAATACTTTGAGGAGATATTAGCTCGTGCTCAGATTTGATACAACTCCTGTTCACACGCTTTTGGCTGCTAACACTCAACTTCAAAGTCAGTTCGACGATCCAAATCTGACTTATTATCGCTCCCAGGTTGATGTTCTCACCACCACTCGCCTGAATCTTTCTAAGGCGGTCAAGTCTGCCAGTTAGTACTTGCAAGCTCCTTGAGTAGACCATTCTGTTAAGCGTACTATGCGCTATGTTAGAGGACCAATTCATTATGGCCTTACTTTCACTTGCCTGAATCTTTCTTATGCTGTCAACTGTGCCCGTTAGTACTTGCAAGCTCCTCATTTTCCAGATTGCTAAGCGTATTATGCACTATGTTAGAGGAAGATTCATTATGGCCTCACTCTGCTTCTTCCTCTATTTTAGGCGTTATTTGGGCTTGTTGTGTGAAAAATCTATGCTTTATTGATGGTTACGCCAATTTATTGGTGACAATTTGGTGTCTTGGAGTGCCAATAGGCAGCCTACAATCTCTCGCTTCATCTGCAAATTAGAGTATCATAATTGTCGACTATCATTTTAATTGTGAATCGGTCTCCGCCAACAGGCTTAAGGTTTTGCATGTCCCTTCGTCCCTCCAGCTTGCTCATATTTTCACAAAAGTTTCTTGCCCGCCCTCTTTTAAAGTTTTTCGGTCCAAACGTCGGCGTCATTTTATTCTTGATTAAACCTCGATTTTCAAAGTTTTTATATTCTTTTCACTTTACAATCCTTTCATTTGAATTCATAACTAAATGATCCAGCTAGACAAACAGACATGTTAAATAAACAATCAGACGAAGATGTTCTCACACATGAATTATAGTCGGACCGGGTATCATTGAGTTAATAGCTTGAAGTTATGAAATTAAACTTTGTTATAAAGAGACTATAATCTTTATGGACACTTTATAAATGTTATATATTTTTATGGCTTAAAAATTATAAACATTATGTGAAAATTGTGTGTCACATGAATGGATATAATGTGAAAGGAGGTTTTGCAATCCGGAGAATATTTTTTATATTTTCAAGAAATTGATAGATGAATGTAAGAATAAGAATTCTCCTTGTAATTAAAACACAAAACAGACGGCCTTTAGAAAAGACGGTTTGGTGTTTAAACCGTTTGGCAAAAGTGGTTTCGTTTAGTTTTATGAAACATAGGGCATCAGTGTGTTTGCTTTGAGATTTTGACCAAGTCGCTTTTATCAATGACAAATTGTTTATCATCCTTTTTTTTTTTTTTTTCAAAAGTGGCTTGATGGAAAATGTCACGAATGGGTTACATCGGTGATATGAATAAAATAAAGGTAAGGAGAACTGTGGGAGACATTAGGGCATATGCACCGGCCAGCAGGTCTCTCCAACATGTTGGGTTGGGCTAGGCCAGGCCCGAGCCTGACTTGAATACTTCTGGTCGAGTCGGGCCAGGTGGAATTTTTTGGTCTTAGATGTTTGAGAGTCAGGGCAATATCAGGTTAAATTTAAAATTTATTAATAATCAACAAAATACTACAAATTGTCAAACAAATATATATCTTTATGTCAAAAGTTAGAACATGGTAAGTAATTGAGTCTATTAAAAAATAAATGGTCAAGCGTTTAACACAAGTTCAGGTCACAGACTAGAGAGATAAACTTATTGGGTCAGGATTAATGACTTAAAACTTGCGAGTGATGTTGTGAAGCGAGTGCCGAGAGTATTACGTTTTTTTAGATATGTAATGAAGCAAGAAGTATGATTTAAGATAGGGTTACTATCTTGGGCTGGGCCGGACTTATCACATCGAGCATGGTTCGAACCAAACTTTTATTTTCGGACTGAGCTTCAACGACTAGGCCCGAGGACGGTGCATCTTGCCGGCCTTGATCGGGCTAGCTCGGACTCGAACTTTGATCGGGCAGGTCCGGACTGCAGCTTAATATCGAGGATTTTCAGCCCAGGACTTTGGTTGGAGAGGCTTGGACTCGTCATACTTTGATTAGATTGGCTCAAATTGGAACCAGATTTCGAAACGCTCTCAAACTTTGGGCCCATGATACAATCAGCAAGACCACTACTAACATAATTGGCTGTAAAGAAGGGCCCACCAGCACATCAGTACGTTAGGAACGGCGCAGCAAGAGGTCGACCACAGTTCATAAGACCCTAACAGAATTTGTACTGGACTAATAACAAATCGGATAAGAATAGAACATGTTAGAATGTGAAGGAAGAGTTTAAATACGAATGTATGAGAAAGAAAAAGGCAGCAATAGAATGATATCTTCCTTCCTCCTTGATTCTCTGCTCCTCATCTGCTCTCATTCCTCTATTCTTCCCTTCACCATTCTTTAAGGGATCATTGGTGCTTTCATTGCTAAACCATGCCAGTTGAAACTCATTCACAATCTCATCTTAATCGTTCTCAATTTGACTCCATTGCCGACTTGAGCAAGGAGGTGGAAACCATCCAATCAAACCTTCAACAACAAGCCTCTGATATATCGTCCATCAAAAAATCTTTGCAGAACCTCACCCTTCACCTGGCTCGCTCAGAAAAACAACCCATCCTTCTCACACCCACATCTGCATCCACAAACCAGCCCCTCCTCCCGACACCCAACTCATAGCCCCTCCATCACAATTCCACCCATATACTTCCCTTCCCTGACACTTAAGCCTCCTCAAATCACTCATACTCAGATTCCACTTTTGGCCGAACTCCAAAGTTGGAAATCCAGTTATTTACTGGTGATAATGTCTTAGGTTGGTTATTTTAGATTCATCGTTTCTTTGAGTTCCACAACACACCACACGATCAACGTCTATATAATCACGACATTTTACATGGCGGGAAGCCCTACGCTGGTTCTAGTGGCTTCACATCATACAACAACTGACTTCATGGGAGTTCTTCGTCACCGCACTAGAGCTTCGTTTCGGACCATCGCCATACTCTAATCAGGAAGCTGCTCTGATCAAACTTTGCCAAACGACTACTGTCCGAGCCTTCACAACAGAGTTTGAAGCATTATCAACAAGCACCCCAGGCCTCTCATCTCGAAATTTATTGAACTGCTACATCTTCTGCTTGCAGGCAGACATAGGCAGGGAACTGCAACTCTTTCGACCACTTAACTTGCGCAACCACCCAACTCCACCTCTACAGCCATCACCATTACATCCACCCAGACTACCCATAAGAAAACTATCCCAAGAAGAGATGCAAGCAAGGAAAGAGAAGGGTTTTTGCTTCTCCTGTGATAACGTTTACACCGATTCACCGTTGTCGTCCTAAATTTTTATGCCTTTTGGGTGAGATAGATGACTCCCTCGAACAAGACTCATGCCAGCTGGTGGATCCAGATTCATCAGCCCTACCCAGCGACCCAATCATCGTTTTGGATCAACTTGACAATAACCCTGAAATAGAACAAAACCCTATCATCTCATTCCATGCACTTGAAAACCGCACAACACTATCTATACTACGATTAAGGGGTAAGGTGGCTGGTCGTGATGTGGTCATTCTCATCGACCGGGGCTCCACCCACAATTTCATTTAGACGAGAATTGCCCATTCACTGAATATTACTATCGTCCCCGCTCACCATCTCAATGTTACGGTGGGCAACGGAGCCTCCCTTCATTGTGATGGCCTCTGCAAAGACATTGAATTACACATTCAAGGGCACACATTCCTGATGGATCTACATCTCTTACCCATACATGGCGCCGATATTATTCTGGGAGTACAATGGTAGCAAATTTTAATGAGGTGTTCAACTACAACTAAATGTGGCTACACGTTGTACATGGAGAAATCCCTAACCCTAAATGGCATCAGACATGCTGAGCTAGCTCAATTGACTCTGGGCCAGTTTCAGACTACACTAGCTGCTGATGGTATTGCTTCCTTATACCAATTGACAGCCCACCCCATTCCTGAACTTAACACAAACGCAAAGCTTCCTTTACCCCAAATTCCAATCACAGAAGATCCATCCATCAAGGCCGCTCTTCAAACTTTTCTATAGAAATTTTGCACTATTTTCGCCTTACCATATGGCCTTCCTCCGAAACGATCTTCAGATCACAAGAAAGTTCTGCAACAAGGTGCGGCTCCAGTCAATGTCAGACCATACCGTTATCCCCATTTTCAGAAATCAGAAATCGAAAAGCTAGTCCAAGACATGCTCACAGACGGAAAAATTAGACCTAGTTGCAGTCCTTTTTCTTCTCCGGTTCTTTTGGTCAAAAAGAAAGACGGATCGTGGCGCTTCTATGCAGACTATAGAGCTCTCAATGCCATCACAGTCCGAGATCGCTACCCAATACAAACGGTGGATGAGCTATTGGATGAATTATTCGGTGATCGGATATTTTCGAAACTGGATTTACAGGCAGGCTACCATCAAATTCGAATGAGCAATGAGGATATACAAAAGGCTGCATTTCGAACTCACGACGGACATTTTGAATTTCTAGTAATGTCGTTCGGCTTATGCACGGCCCCTTCTACCTTTCAAGCTGTGATGAACCAACTCTTTCGCCCATTGAGGAAGTTTGCCTTGGTGTTCTTTGACGATATCCTCATTTACAACGCAAACTGAACAGGTCATCTTGATCATCTTCAGCAGAGATTTGTTATTTTATAGACTAACTCCTTTTATGCTAACGCATCTAAGTGTGACATTGGCAATACTTACTTGGCATACCTGGGACACATGATTTCTGACTAATGAGGCGTATTTATATGACTCGCTAAACCGTTTAAACCCAACTATTTCGGCATGTTTTTATGTGAACAGTTACTTCTTAGTGTTGTTTGCATTTCAAGCGTTCGGAATGCATGAAAAGACACTTGCGACTCAAAATGGTGTTTTTAGGAAGAAAATCGACGTTGAAGGAAATGGGTGCGCATCTCAGAGAGTTCGGCGCTCAAAGACAACATTAGCATCGCGCATCAGAAGTTAATGTCTCCGCCTGGCGCGGAAGATAATGTCTTCATGGGGCGTGGCCAGCTTATGATGACGCCAGCAACAGGCCCGCGGCACGAAATCAATTTTTAGAGCCCGATCTCAATTAGGGTTTCGCAATGAGAGAGACGGCAGTTTTGGACGACGGAAGTTTGGAACGGACGGAAGTTTGGAAGGAAACGAAGCCTTGCGTGAATAGTGTTTTTCGGGCGTAAACAGTGTTTTCCAGCAGTGAATAGTATTTTCCGACGGTGAACAGTACTCGTGAACAATATTTTTTCATTCTTTTCAATTTGATATGTTTTTCAGTAATGACTATGAGTAGCTAAATTTCTGGTTCAGTTTAGGGTTTTCAATTAGTAACATACATGTTTGAGACTTGGATTTTATGCATGTTTCTATTCAATCGTAAGTTCTGGATCTTAAATTGCATGAATTGTATTGCGTTGTTAGCGAATACTTTGTCGTGAAACTACCCGCTCATCAATTCTGGTTATTAACTCTTGTCGAAGCATCGTGGAAGCAAGTAGCAGAATCTAGGCTTAGTATCACATTTGTCGGCATACTCTAGGTTATTACCTTTGGCGGAATGACCACATGTTTGATTACAATCACAATCTTTAGAAGTCGATGATAACAGTCACTATTGAATTCCCTGAGCTGAATACTTCTCTTAATTGATATTCACGTTTCTTACTTTCCATCTTGCAATCGACTTACTTAAACCCCCTTTTAGTTTAATATTCACAGGAAATCGCTTCATAGTCAGTTCTCTTGGGTTCCACCCTTGCTTGCCGCTACACTAGCTAAAGCTTGGAAATATAAATACAAATTTGGCACACACAATGACGGGGGTCACTAACAAAGGTGTATCAGTTGATCCTGAGAAGATTTTGGCTATTCATTCAAACCCCTGAACAATAAAGGTGGATCGTTAAATTAATGAGTTTTGATTTCAAGATCATTTACAAACCAAGAAAAGAGAAAGCACCAGCGGACGCGTTGTCGCGCTTACCTGAAGCTTCCTTCCAGGCGCACACAATGCAATCAAAACCAGTTCTTGAAATCTTAACGGCTCTATGAGAATTTTATCGATCAAACTCGGCAGCTAATGCTCTCATTACTAAAGTATTGGAGGAACCAGCTGAGTATCCAGATTATGCAATTAGAAATGGCCTCCTCTTATTTAAGGGTAAGTTAAGTATTCCGTTGGATTCAACACTCACACATTTGATTATGCACGAATATCACAATTCGCCTATTGGGCGTCACTGTGGCACTCAACGAACAACCATGCGTATTTCTGCTAATTTTTATTGGCCACAAATTCGAACTGATATTGCGAACCATATCCGACAATGCCCCATTTGCTAGCAAGTTAAGCCGCTCAATACTCCTCCTTCCGGTCTCCTTCAACCACTGAACATCCCTACACAGGTATGGGAATCTATTTTCTGAAGGAAAAACTGCCATCTTAGTTGTGGTTGATCGTTTGAGCAAGTATGCTCATTTCATTGCGCTGCCTTCCAAGTATACAACCTCGTCAATTGCCACTTTATTCGTACAAGAAATCGTGAGGCTTCATGGATTTCCAAAGGATATTGTCTCTGATAGGGATCGACTATTTATGAGTGAATTTTGGCAAAAGTTATTTCGTTTACAGCATACAACTCTCTCGTTTAGCAGTGCGTATCACCCTCAGTCGAATAGGCAGACAGAGGTAGTAAATCATTGTCTAGAAGATTACCTTCGGTACTTTGTGGCTGGAAAACCAAATCAGTGGCGCAAATTTCTTCCTTGGGCCGACTGGTGTTATAATACATCATGGCACTCAAGCATAGGCCGCACCCCGTTTGAGGTAGTTTATGGCAGGCCACCCCCACTGTTATTGATTATGTTGCGGGATCTTCATCAGTGGATAATGTAGATGCCTCTTTGGCAGCACGCAGCGAGCTGCTTCGTGATTTAACCAAATCACTTCACAGGGCTCGACTAAGGATGAAAAATAAAGCTGACTTGCACCTTATACACTGGTGGTACAGTGGTATAAGGTCAAGATGGGACTCGGATCCATCAATAAAAGTATCTCAGGGAAATACTCAAGAAGTTCGGAATGGGCATCTCCTAGGCGTACCACACTCCCATGTCCTCAAATGAGTCCCAGGGAAATAATGATAGCTCCACCACCTTGAATTCAACTCTGCATAGAGGAATGATCAGATCACTACTTAATCTATTAGATAGTAGACGTGACATTATGTTTAATGTTTGCTTATGTGCTCGTTCTCAGGTTGATCCAAGAGAGACGCATGTGAAAGTGGTAAAGCGGATACTGCGTTACCCGAAAGGTACAGATGCGCTCTGCCTATGGTATCCTAGAGGGGGAACCTGCGACTTCCAGGATTTACAGATGAGACTACATTGGAAGCAGAAGATCGAAAGTCCGCATCAGGAATGACTCAATTCCTAGGCCCCTGCCTCACCTCATGGGGATCAAAGAAATAGAACTACATTTCCCTATCCACTGTTAAAGCCAAATATGTTGCTGCCGCGTATTGACTCGCAACTTCTATGGTTGTGACAACAGCTAAGTGACTGTGGTGTCAATATTTATCATTCTCTTATATTTAGTGATAATTTCATTGTCATAAATATCTCAAAGAACCCTGTGCAGTTCTCACGTACTAAACTCATAGAGATACGATATCATTCTCTGCGTGAAAAGGGGCTTATAACAATAAGGTTTTGTTGCACAGAGGATTAAGTGGCTACACATTCACCTAAGCACTAAACAGAGAACTCTTTGAAAAACTGCGTCTGAATCTGAGTATGTCTTCCCTCAACTGACTTATGTGTTCCCTGTCAAACTCCTTCAATGATTGGCTATGAAAAGCATACGTAAGCACTCTAAACTGGATTCAGCTATGAAACGTCATTCTAAATCACATTTGGGCGCTGTTACACCGTAACAACATTAGCATATTGGTGTCATATTTTTTTCATTGGTTTAAGTAGTCATGATGAGTTTATCTTCTTGACCTAATGAGTCTTCCAGATTTTGATCCCACCTTACAAGCCACAGAAGATCTCTATAGCCAACCCAAGCCCGATCATGATTCGACGCTACTATGTGCCCATTGTTATCTTGAAACTGAAGCGATCAATCATGAGTATACACATACTCAGCTACTCATACTTTCTTCATTTTAAATTATTTTATTTATGTGATGCCCTCTCTCGTACCATTTGGGTAAATCAATTGCATCACACCCCTCCTTAATGAACCATAAGACTCGAACCGAAAATCTGGGCTGAATGGAAATTTTTGAGTGGGAGTTATCATGTAGAAACAATTGGCGGGAAAACAAGAGAAAAACAAAAATCGAGAGGGAAACCTGGACATCCAATTTATGGACATACTCATTAAGTCTTGGGATAAGATTTTGGAAGATGGACACATTTTAAAACCTTGATTACCAAGTCTATGATTCTCTTAAAGGAGGAGCAATTCCACCTTGCCCAAAATCATAATGCATCATATGACACGTATTAGCACCATGTGTTAACATGGCATGTCCTATACCTATGTGGTAAATCTCATTCTCATGAATTATCAAATATACCGAGCAGAAGAGGAGATCCATGCATGGAAAGAGCTTGCAGATAATAACCGTGACAAAATGGGCTATATGTTTACCTCTGGAGTAAAGGAAGATTCAAAATCCAAAGTTGCCAAGGTAGTGACTCTAGTAGAGGGAATGCAGAATGCTACTCATTTATTACTCATCGGATGGATGTCACCCCAATCATGGAGAGTATTTAGAAGCTGGAGGTTATGGTTACCTCTATGGTAAAGCAAGTGACCAGAATGGAGGAATCTATTTATCATATCACCAATCTTCACCATGCTGGGTCTAAGATGCTCGAACAAATGCAAAGAAATTATCCGCAAAGCCCACCGATTGGTTTTTTCCCTTATGGTTCGGCCCCTCCTTGTTACCCCTACCTCATTATCTCCGTTCCTTGGTAATTTTTTTTTTCTACCTCATGATGCACTGCCTTCATCTATGTTAGTCTAAATTGTGCCTCCTATCTTGTGGTTGGTGCCACTTTGTATGACACCCAAATGTGAAAGACGAATGAAGTTTCTAATTTGGTGTGGTTTTTAAGTGGTTACTAATTTCTTTTTGATGATGCCAAAAGGGAGAAAGGGGGTTCATACGCTTAGGGGGAAGTGCAATATCCTTCTCTATACACTTGTATTTCGAAGGGGGAACTAACCAATGCTATACTTAACAAGGAAAGGACAAACATGCTATACCTTGGAATTTTGTTACACATATTTATCTGAGAGGGAACGAACCAGTACCTCATAGGGAATGCACTTGCAAGACATACCTAGGATGATCATTAACTAGGACACTTATGAAACACAGTGCACGTCATGATCATAATCCTTATATTGTTTTTTGTTTTTTGAAGAAGTGTTTGTCATCATCAAAAAGGGGGAATTTGTTGGATTCGGAGATTTTGATGATTACAAACACTTAGCTAAAGATTGCATTTTGATGATTAAATGCACTGAACTCAAAAATTTTCTTGCAGAGATACTCAGGTGGATTCACAGTAAATGAAGAGGATCCAGAGAATATTGATAACATCCTTATGAAAAGATGTTATCATCCAAAATATATTATGGGATATATTCTGAATGACAGCAAATATGATTCTCTCTTGAAATTTATCCTTATTGATTAACTTTCCAACCTTAAGAGATATCATATTAATGTCGGAATTGATTAGGATTGAGAAAATCCAAATCACACTCGATCCTAGCATTAATGATAGTTGAATCTTTGGAAAAGAGTTTTAAAAAGAGAAAAAGTGAAGGCAAGAAAAGATGTCGATTAGAGAAAAGAAAGATAGAGCGAGCAAATCAAAGAACTTCTACGTGAGAGCAATTGAATTCTGATCATCAAGTTCGGAGGTGAAAAAGTAGTGTTCAAGGGTTGGATTGAGTTGGGAGATTCAAAGGTTAAGTAAAAGCTGTGTATGGATAGTACTAGTTAGTTGTTTAGACGCTTTGTAACCAACAAGCATATCCTCAATACAAAGCATCTCTTACTACAAATCCTTCCAATATCCATTGGAAGGTAGTTTGTTTTACTTAGTCACCAATTGGTACTAAGGTTTCCGCTATACATAAACGAATAAGCCATTTAATTTTTTTATTTAATGTATTCCGCTACTTTCTTACCTTTCAGAACTTCTTTACGTGAAAGGAAAAATTAACCTAACGATCCAACAAATAAAATTGATATCTTTCTTCCTCCTTGATTCTCTGCTCCTCATCTCCTCTCTCATTCCTCTGTTCTTCCCTTCACCATTCTTTAAGGGATCGGCCCATCCGACTGTTTGATGTCAGGGGACAAACATAGTTCATTGCCAAATCCATCAATTACAAAATTGTCAGGGACTAAAACAAAAATAGCCGGCAGTAATCAAATTTTGGAACATAAACGAAACGACCACCAACTACACACTTCCGTACACTACTTAAGGCAGTAGAGGGAGAGAGAGCGAGTCCATGGATACAGCTCGTCGCTTTCTTCATCGTCATCACCATCAGAATTAGCAGGACGGAACAAGCGTAAGAGACATTGAGACGAAATCTTCCAACCAAATCGCGATTTCATCTCACCTCGCTTTCTATATGCAAAATCTTTTCATCTGTATTTCGCTTACATCTCTCTCTTGAATCCCATATTTCTTTTCTACCCTAGATCTCCTCCCATTCACCTCCCCCAGACAAAATCAGGTGCAAACTTGGCTTTATTGTTTTACTATGGGATTTGTCAGCTTGAATCGGCGTTGATGTCGTGCTGGTTTTGAGATGGGATTTTGATGTCGCTGTCCTTGTAAAATTGTGTGCGAGTGTTTGTGTATCCTAATTTTAGTTGATTTGGAGAAGGGAATTGGGATTTATTCGGTTGCTGAATTGGTGGTTTTTGTTTCGGGTTGAGGGCGAATGAAAATGGATTTGCTTGTTGGGTTGAAAATTATGAATTTATCGGATCTGGCAATGTCTGGGCTTTTAAGTGTCTGGTTGGTTGCCAAATCATCTGACTTTTAAGGTGGTTGGTGTTTCCTGTTTTTACTTATGGTTTAACATTTCGGGTTTGGTTAGTATGGGAAGTTGAGAAAGTTGATTGAAGCTTGTTTCTTTTCATATACATCAACATTGTCTTTTATGCAGTTTGTTAATTGGAAAGGCGTCCAGGCTTTTTGGGTTTATTATCTTGATACTTGAACTCTATTTATAGGTGTCCCATTGTACTTGCTTGTCCCTTGAATGTGATAGGCAGCTCTTGTAATTTATATAGATGCTTATACGGGTGCTTTATCTAGTTGTTTTGCCAAGGATCTGCATCACTGATTTTTCACAAATGAAGTCCAATCTTCTGTGTTCAAATTTTAGGGGATGGCTATTAAAACTATAGACTTCTAAGTTACTGGTCTTATGTTCTCGTTTGCTTACTTTTTTCTCTTTGGAACTTTTCAGATTGTAGTTCCTGATTCGAGGTCGATTCATGAGCCACTGATTACTTATTTAGGACTTGGCCGGCGTGAAGATACTCTTGGAGGCAAGTGATTGATTTGAGGTCAAAACTGAACTGTGATGTGGCCTTGATGAAGACAACCAAAGGGTGGCATTTACGCGTGGGAGATATGCATATCTTTCCCGGGTCTCGTCAACGATCCTCCTCCAGAGGGCTAGTGTGGATTCTTCTACTGGTTACTTTGTTCAGTGTATTTCTACTTTTAATGTATGTTTACCCGCTCCAGAGATCTGCTGCATGCCACATTATCTCATCTAGAGGTTGTGAAGCTATAGCGGATTGGCTACCCCCTGCTCCCGAGAGAGAGTTATCTGATGAAGAGATTGCATCCCTTGTAGTGTTCCGTGATATTTTAAGAATGCCTGCTCCAAAACTAAAGACACCCAAAATTGCCTTCATGTTCCTTTCTACTGGTTCATTACCTTTTGAGAGGCTGTGGGATATGTTCTTTCGGGTAAGGAAGTTGCTTTATGGAGCCATATTAGACCTGTTTCCTTTGGCCGTCCGTGGTTCAGATTCTTGTACACTCAGTGCAATGAATTTTGTCTTCTGTTAAGCTGACATGATATTCTCATAGGCCAGCAGAATGATTACTTAGTTGTTTACCATGTCATATCACAGATGTGATAGCATATTGGAAACTTTTATAATGTTCTTATTTTCATATTTTTTTCATCGGGGAAGAAGCACCAATAATTAGGAACACTTGTTGTCCAAAAATTTGTGCAGGTCCGGATAGGCAGCTGTAGTATGTATTTTTCTAACAGTGTGCAACCTATGTATGCCATGTCTCATGTTCAACAAATGGATTTTGCAGGGGCATGAGGGCAAGTTCACTGTTTATATCCATGCTTCCAGGGAGAAACCTGTACATACCAGTCGTTACTTTGTGAACCGTGATATTCGTAGTGACAAGGTGCTTATACATTCGTATGGGCACTATATCATTAGTGCACAAATAGAGAATAAGAACAATGTGGATTTATTTTTATAGGTTGTGTGGGGAAAAATTTCCATGGTTGACGCTGAGAAGAGGCTCTTAGCAAATGCACTAGATGATTTTAATAACCAACACTTTGTGCTACTTTCTGATAGGTGAGTTTTTTTTTTACCAGCATTTTCATTAGATCAATTTTGGATGACATGACACAGTCTCTAACAGCTTACTTTTGTTGGATTATGTTTCTTGCAGCTGTGTACCGTTGCATGATTTTGATTATATATACAACTATCTGTTGTACTCAAATGTAAGCTATGTAGATTGGTAAGCTCTTCCCTCGTCTTTTTGGCTACTTCTTAACGTAACGATGTGGACTGCACCTTGTACTTTTTAAAAAAAAACTTATTAATATAAAGCCATCTGCGAACTTGATTTTACCAAATACGTGGATTTTCAGTTCAAACATCAGATTCAGATGTTCAAATGCATGTGTGGATGTAGAGACATCAATGAATTGTGATCACATATTTTGTGTCATTTTTGATTCAGCTTTGAAGATCCCGGTCCTCTTGGAAATGGCAGATATTCAAATCATATGCTACCAGAGGTGGCCCTAAAAGATTTCAGAAAGGGTGCACAGGTTTGTTTGCATATGATTCCTTCACTTGAACATATTTTCATTCTTACGTACCATACTGTTTGTGATGTATAGGGTTGATTTCTCAATATTACACTACTCAACCCTGTTGTTCTGATTTTGTGCATTTGCTAAGTTTTCTTGCTGTCAGCTGGTGTGTCTTTGCAACTTGTGACAATCTTATATTTTCATTGTTGGATAAATGTAGTGGTTTTCGATTAAGAGACCGCATGCTTTGGTAATTATGGCTGACTACCTTTACTATGCTAAATTCCGAGATTTCTGCCAGGTAACTTTCCTAAATTGTCTTTGTTCTTTAAGCACCTATGTATTTGTTTGCGGTCCATGCATGTTTACTACCTTGCAACTTCAACCTGCTCAACCTGCTCCTTGATCCTTTGATTTAAGACACTGAGAAACCACAGTCTAGTCATTTTTACGAATATGGAAGAATTTAATGGCTATAGTGAAAAAAGAGGCATCTGAATACGACATAATATTTTCTTGTCCTTAGTACATAAGAATCTTTCATACTAATCATCAGTGCAGACATCTGATAGACGTAGAAGAGAGGCCTCTGAATACGACATAAAGTTTAACTATTCTTACCTGTCCTTGGTACATAATAACCTTTCATACAAACCTCAAAACCAATTTCTATGTTAATTCATTTGTGAACTGTAACATTTAATGATATTTCTACTTAATAGACGAAGAAAAGGATTTCGATTTGAACATTCCTTTATTTTTCGCAGCCAGGTTTGGATGGTAAAAATTGCTATGCTGATGAACATTATCTACCAACCTTTTTCCATGTGAGCACACAAATTGACTTTCTCCCTCCCTATTATCCTCTCGCTTCCATCATGTATTCATCTGAACTATTGCGCACAATGT
Source organism: Umbilicus rupestris (assembly GCA_963678935.1). Classification (NCBI taxonomy): domain Eukaryota; kingdom Viridiplantae; phylum Streptophyta; class Magnoliopsida; order Saxifragales; family Crassulaceae; genus Umbilicus; species Umbilicus rupestris. The sequence goes on from OY787617.1 coordinate 3,732,102, forward strand.
TTATAGATGATTGATCCTGCTGGAATCGCTAACTGGTCCGTAACTCATGTTGACTGGTCTGAGGCAAAGTGGCATCCAAAATCTTACAAAGCTGAAGATGTCACTGTTGAGTTACTGACGAACATTACAGTAAGTTATGTGATGATCTTCTATGTTTGTGATTGTATCATTCCTCTTTATATTTGTAACGCAAATGAACTGAGTTCTATCAAATTAATGCAGTCAATTGACCTCAGCGTGCATGTTACAAGTGATGAAAAGGTAGGAGAGTTCAATTCAACATTGGTTATATGCACTGCATGATGACATGGCAAACATCAGAGGTGTTACTGTCTGTCTGTCTCAGTGCATTTGTTTTGTTGCAGAAAGAGGTGCAGATAAGACGGTGCTTATGGAATGGATTCAACAGACCCTGCTACTTATTTGCTAGAAAGTTTTTACCCGAAACCCTAGACAACCTGCTGCTGATTTTCTCCAACTATACGGGCGCATAAGATGGAGATTACATACATACAGAGGATTCTATTTAAAATTCTTTGGTTAGTTCAATGATAGCTCCCTCATCCTCAGAGCGTAGGTTACCAAAAAAATGATCGACCACCCATTGACATTTGAGAGGCCCTTATTTATAAACGCAAGCTTTTAGCTAAGAGAGGGAAGCTGGTTGGTTTGTGTGTGTTGTAGAGTGTCAGTTATTTTATTCTCATATTTTAAAGTTCAGTATATTATGGAACGTACTTTTGATAAACCAAAAAGAGAGGTTGTTGTTGTAGTAGTAATAAAAGAAGCAGAGAAATCAGTTCTTTTATTGTCCCATTCCCTAAAACTAGACACCAAACTTATATCCGGTATCATCTTACTAATTTGAAGAAGAAAAGAGTCAAAATGAGGGATGAGCACGAGCAGATTTCTTCAAAAGCTTACAAACCGCAGTACGCAGTTTTATTTTTTCCTTCATGTCTTAGGGCATATGCAGCTCCAATTTCTGTGTAGCAACGGTTGTTCGCCCAGAAAGAATGCTCGAGGAGGAAGAAGTTTCTCGGATTCAATGCTCCTCGAGCAAGCCCGAAAGAAATTGCTGGGCGCGTCAGATGTGGAGGGAGGGGGCATAAACAGAGTCCTCAAAGCTTGAAAATGGAGATAGCAGAAGACCGCCATGACCTCTCTCCATCTCCTCCTCCGGTTCTCTCCGCCGCTCAATCTCTGGGGGTTCCTCCTGCTTAGGTGATTTGGAGGTGATGGATTGGTGTGCTGTGGAAATGGGTGTTGGAACTCATGACTCGACCTCAGCTCCCAGCCAGCATCAAGCGGACTCGGCGGCGGCTTCAACCAACATTCAAATTCACCCTGGATGACATTGACCTATATTAGGTTATGTCAATTATTAAAGTTTGGGGTGGGTGATGTAATTTAGAAAACTAAAGGGTGCAAAAAATGTAATTACGAATTTCTGTTTGTAAACAACAAACAGATCAATTGAGTTCTTTACAGTTTTCACCAAATCATGCTTTTCACATTCTCATTGATTCTTATCGGAATTGCGCCTGAGGTCCGGTGACTGCCGGCTTCATATTTTCACATGGTATCAGCAGGTTTTGATTTTGGCCTGATCAAAGTCTGATCATCCATCAAAGCTGGCTTTCTAATTTCTTGTTTTCTGATTTTTGATTTTCTGGAATTCTTCATCATCTATGGCGCAATCTGGAATTGATTCTGCACAAAGCAATGTGAGTTCCATCAATGATCCTCTTTACATTTCGCAAAATGAAATCAGTGGTACTGCCCTTGTATCACAACTGTTGATAGATGAAACCAATTATGTTACATGGAGAAAATCTATGGAAATGGCTTTAGGTTGTAAATCTAAGCTAGATTTCATACATGGAAAGAATCTTATTCCTGACAATGATGCAGCACAGCTAGCTAAATGGCACAGATGCAACAATTTTGTGTTTTCTTGGATACTGAACTCAGTTTCAAAGGAAATTGTTTCATCTCTGATTCACTCAAAGGATGCTATTGAGGCATGGTCTGACTTAGCAGACAGATATTCAACTACAAATGGCCCTAGAATCTTTACGTTGCAAGAAGAAATATATGCCTTAAAACAAGGGGAATTATCAGTTGCAAAATACCATGAGAAATTAATCCAACTCTGGGGTGAGGAAGAAGCACTAAATCAAAAGGATCTATGCATTCTTGGATCACAATGCAAGTCAACTATATGCATGAATGAAAGAAAGGCAATGGATAGAGTTATGAAATTCCTTATGGGGATGAATGAGATTCATGTGCCTATCAGGTCTCAGATTTTGGCTTTAAAGCCAATACCAACGTTGAATGAAATATACAGAATGATTGTACAAGATGCAATGCATAGAGGCATCAGTAAGGGTACTTCCATTGAGGCATCTGCTATGTACACTGCTCAAAATAACTTCCAACCCTCAGGACAGCCTGCAAAACCAAAACAGAAAGGAGTTAGCAATCCAGGAAATAAAGACAAGAAGAATATGTACTGCACTCATTGTCAAATTCCAGGTCACACAGATGACATCTGCTTTAAGTTGAATGGGAATGTCACTTGCAACTATTGCCAAAAATCAGGACACACCAGAGAGATGTGTTACAAATTAAATGGTTACCCTCCAGGTTTCAAGTTCAAGAATGGAAACAACCAGAAAGGGAACAAGTCAGTTGCTAACAATGTAATGACAGTTTCAGTGCAACGTCCCAATACAGAAAATCAAGGGCAACTACAGTCAATAAAGATAAATCAAGAGCAGCTCAACAAACTTATGATGCTACTAAACACCTCTAGCAACGAAGAAAACCATATGGCAGCAGGTATCACCTTTCTAACTCATGTAAAAATGTGCAGTGATGATTGGATTATTGACAGTGGAGCTACTGATCACATAACTCCTTACTCACACTTATTGCATGATGTTAAAAGGTTGCCTACTCCATATAGAGTTTTAATGCCAAATGGAAATTCAATTTTGGTCTCTCATGCTGGAAAATTTGCTCTTAATGATTGCATTACTCTACATGATGTTCTTCTAGTCCCAACAATTAAATACAACTTGATCAGTGTGGCGAAGTTGATCAGTAATTCACAGTTCAGTGTGGTATTCACTAATAAAGGGTGTTCTATTCAGGACCAATTACTACAGACTTCACTCTGGATTGGTGATGCATACGAAGGGCTATACAGATGCAAATCTAAGGAAGTCAAGACCTGTCTTTCTATTAAAAATGATCAAAATACAGCAGTCATATGGCACAAGAGACTTGACCATGTTCCATACTCAAAGTTGTCAACTAAGTTTCAGACCTATATTCCTAGCTTGAATTGTAAAGATCAGAATATTCATTGTGAAGTTTGTCCACTAGCAAGACAATGCAGAAAATCATTTCCAGAAAGTCAATCCAAAAGTGGGAAATTGTTTGAACTAATACATGTTGATATTTGGGGTCCCTACAGATTTCCAACTTTTTCAGGAGCTAGATACTTCTTGACTATTGTTGAGGATATGTCACGATTTACTTGGACTTACTTAATGAGTTCAAAATCAGAGGCATCAGATGTCATTATCAACTTTTTCAGCCTAATAGAAACACAGTTTAATTCTAGTGTGCTAAAAGTCAGATCAGACAATGGCCAGGAATTTACAAGCAACAAATTGACAGGTTTCCTAGACAAAAAAGGTTGCATTCAACAGTTATCTTGTGTCTACAGTCCACAGCAGAATGGTACAGTGGAAAGAAAGCACAGATACTTACTTGAGACTGCAAGAGCTCTGAAGTTTCAGTCTTACTTTCCTGTTCAGTTTTGGGGGGACTGCATTCTCACGGCTACCTATATAATTAACAGAATACCATCAGTACTCTTGGGGAATAAATCTTCATATGAGATATTATTTCAGAAAGCTCCTCTTCTTGATCACATGAGAGTTTTTGGATGCCTATGCTACATCACAAACTTATCTCCTAGCAAAGGAAAATTTGATCCAAGAGCTAAGCCTTGTGTATTCTTGGGCTACCCTAAAGGTCAAAAAGGCTACAAAGTCCTAAATCTGGAATCTCATGATTTTCATATCAGCCGTGATATCATCTTTCATGAAAACATATTTCCTTTTGCGAATTCAGATATTTCTATACCTCCACAAAATATCCCATTACCTATACATACACAGACCCTTTTAGTTGATCCTTCACCAGAACCTACACCAGACATTTCAGACTTCACCACAAACAATACCTCAGACCACGAAAACATTTCACAACCTATCATTCAGCCTACCAGAAAATCCCAACGCATCCCAAAGCCATCAACCAGACTTGCTGACTATTTTTGTAAATACACAGAAACACAAAAAACACAATATCCTATTACCCACTACATAAACTACTCAGCCTGTGCCCCATCTTTTCAACATTTTTCTTTTCAAATACTTACTGAACCTGAACCTACAAGTTATACCCAAGCTAGCAAAAAGTCTGAATGGCTTCGAGCTATGCAGAATGAATTGACAGCTCTTGAGGCAAACAACACATGGGAAATTACTGATCTACCTCAAGGAAAGAACACTGTTGGTTGTAAATGGGTATACAAAATCAAGAGACACTCTGATGGCTCTATAGAAAGATACAAAGTAAGGTTAGTTACAAAAGGCTTTACTCAACAAGAGGGACTTGACTATCAAGAGACCTTTGCCTCAGTTGTTAAAATGACAACTGTTAGAACTGTGTTAGCTATAGCAGCTTCAAAAAACTGGCCTTTATTCCAGTTGGATGTCAACAATGCCTTCTTACATGGTTTACTAGAGGAGGTATACATGACACTTCCTCCTGGGTTTTTCAAAGAGGAAAAGAAGCAAGGAAAAGTTTGTAAACTGCTCAAAAGTCTTTATGGTCTAAAACAGGCTTCAAGACAATGGTTTAGTAGTTTCAGTGATGCATTAACATCCTATGGTTTTACAGCAAGCCTCAATGACTATTCCTTATTCACTTTGAGCAAATCAGGGGAGTTCATTATACTACTTGTATATGTTGACGATGTGATTATAACTGGGACTTCCGAAAAGCTGATTTCAGAAATAAAGGAGTTTATACACTCTAAGTTTCAGATCAAAGACCTGGGAGGTTTGCATTATTTTTTGGGGATAGAGGTTGCAAGATCCTCATCTGGCATCTTTATCAACCAAAGAAAATATGCTCTAGACTTAATAAATGAGGCAGGATTGCTGGGTTGTAAACCATCTGTGATTCCTATGGATACTAAGCAGAAATTGGTTTTATCTCAGGCACCATTATTGTCAGATCCTACTCCCTACAGAAGACTAGTTGGCCAACTAATCTACTTAACAGTAACAAGACCTGACATCACATTCTCAGTGAATACACTCAGTCAATTCCTAGCTAAGCCAACAAGAGATCACCTTAATGCTGCACATAGAATACTAAGGTACCTCAAGTCTGCTCCAGCTCAAGGACTCTTTTATTCGTCTTCCTCCGATTTAACTCTCTCAGCATTCTGTGATGCTGACTGGGGTTCATGTCCAGCGACAAGGAGATCAGTGACTGGCTATGCGGTTCAACTGGGTCATTCTTTAATTTCCTGGAAGACAAAGAAGCAACAGGTTATTTCGCGATCTTCCGCAGAAGCTGAATATAGAGCTATGGCACAAGTATGTTGTGAAGTTGTCTGGCTTACCAGGCTAATGTCTGATCTTCATGTGCCAGTTGTTACTCCGATCCCCTTGTATTGCGACAACCAGTCTGCGCTCCATATTGCCAAGAATCCAGTCTTTCACGAACGGATGAAGCACGTTGAGTTGGATTGCCACCTTGTTCGCCAATATTTCAGCTCAGGGTTAATTTCGCCTCGGTTTATTCCTTCCGCTGCTCAAGTGGCCGACATCTTCACCAAACCCCTCGCAGCAGATCTCATGACTCGCCTCAGGTCCAAGCTCAACTGCTGTAATTTCCTACACAAGTTGAGCTTGAGGGGGGGTGCTGGAACTCATGACTCGACCTCAGCTCCCAGCCAGCATCAAGCGGACTCGGCGGCGGCTTCAACCAACATTCAAATTCACCCTCGATGACATTGACCTAGATTAGGTTATGTCAATTATTAAAGTTTGGGGTGGGTGATGTAATTCAGAAAACTAAAGGATGCAAAAATGTAATTACGAATTTCTGTTTGTAAACAACAAACACATCAATTAAGTTCTTTACAGTTTTCACCAAATCATGCTTTTCACATTCTCATTGATTCTTATCGGAATTGCGCCTGAGGTCCGGTGACTGCCGGCTTCATATTTTCAAAATGGGTGTGTTTACGGTTTGTTAGACTTTGATGTTTGATGTTTTAGGATTTTGTTGTTGTTGGGTGTGTTTGAATTGTTGCTGTCGGATGTGTTTGATTTGGTCGATTTTGGGTGTGTTTGTAGTGATAAATGATGAGAAGAGGATGGAAGGGCCTGAGGGGGATCGAATTGTGGACGGGATGGATTTTGGGGAGCTGTGTGATGAGGGAGTGCAGGAGTAAATCAACTGTTTCCGAGGCGAGTATTGGGAGGCCTACGCAGTTGCTGGGAATGGTTTTCTCAAATTGGAAAGGCATTGCTGAGAAGAACTTAAATGCTGCAGTTGTTGATTGTTGTATTGGAATCCTAGTTTACTTCACCGACCTTCAAAGAAGAGCTGTTATGGATGCAGCCACCATATCCGGATTGCACCCACTTCACTTTATTCATGAAACCACATCTACTGCATTAGCATATGGAATTTACAAGACGGATCTTCCTGAGAGTGATCCACTGAACGTGGCTTTTGTGGACATTGGTCATGCCAGCATGCAGGTCTCTATCGCTGCTTACAAAAAGGGCAAGGAGCCAAGGGGTACTATGAATGCGTTGCTAGGGGTGCTGCTCTTCAATGTGCTATTCTTAGTACAACATTTAAAGTACGAGAATTCCAGGTAATAAATCGGTTCATCTTTTTGCTGAAGTTGTGTCCTTCGGTTAATTTCACATGTTAACCGTCCTCATTTTTTATAAGTGAATGAATGCTTTCCCTTTTCTAGTGCTAAGCTTCAAGATGTGGAAGATTGGTTGTATGAAGATGGTGAGGATGAAATTAAAAGTGTTTATGTGACAAAACTAGGAACTGAAGAAGGTTAGTAGTAGTATCTTTGGGATTCATAAGTTATGTACGTCACTTGTTTTTTTTCTTCTGCAGCTGAAATAGTATGTTTGTAAAAACAGCAAGGAGCTCTCCCATTGAAGACCGTTTCAAGGAGTTCTCAGAGAGAGGGTCTATGGTTGATCAACTGGTCAAACTTAAGTCTCCACTGTGCTTCAAGGCTTAAAAATTTCAAATGGAGTAACAAAAAGTTTATTGCACCATTTTTGTCATATTGTCAGTTTCAAGATGCTTTTTACTCTTTGTTGATCTTGATAATTAAATTTTCAGAATATATTGGTGGACAGTTGGATATTGTGATGTCCTCAATCTTCATTTTTAATACAGTACTCAATTTCCTGCTAAAGAAAACTTAAACTAATATCCAGATGCAAACGGTGGAAACACCATTTTGATTTCACTTGAAGAGCTTGTTAAAGATGGTTTGTTGATGAAAGATGAACTCCCTGATCCACTGTAAAGATTAAAGTTTACAACCTTATTTTAGAACGTGTCTGAATGATTTTTCTCATTGCTGCTCAATTTACTACCTCTACATTCATACAACACAATGGTTTGTAGTTACAGGCATCAAATCATTTTGAAGTTCAGTATGAAGATAAACAGAATGAAGATTTTTTTTATAATTGGTCAAAAATTAATAACGCAATCTATATTAATAATAGAGCAATAATTTTCTAAAATTTTTAAAAAAATTTATTCTATTTTGTGAATAATAATTTTTTTTTTCATGCTTCTAGATAAATTTTTTTCGGAAAAAATTGATGTGGATGCTCTTAAAAAGAGAGATGTTGATATGTAAAAATATAATTCTTCCTTTTAATGTCTTATTTGCTTAAAAATTAAGTGAAGTAACCCTCTGCGAATCCGCGTTACCAAACAAGCCCTAAATGTGGCTTCAATTTTCATAATCGTCGAACGCAGCCTCGGCGAACTCACGACTCGATTCAGTGAAGAAGCACCAGTTCAGTCCTGCGGTCGCGATTCACATATTCGATTTCAGTTTTTGATCTCCGGATAAATCTGCTTTTTGCGACGATTTCCGATATGCTCGATTGTGTCCCCAATCAATCAATCAATCAATCAATCAGCCAACCAATCGTATCTGTTAGGGCTTGTACATTTGAACTATGTCTTTGCACGAGGGCCGTTCGTTGTTGCTCAAGGTGCTCAAGCCGTCAATTCCTATCATACTGAACACAAAAACTAATATGACCAACCAGTTAGCTCCCAGCAGCCAGTTCGCTATTAATGAATCCGACGTGGTTCACAGGTTGAAGCAGGAGAGTGATGTGGTGTTGGCAGTTGAGTATTTCAAATCTGTATCGGATTCGAATTCGTTCAACCACACTCATCTGACATACAGGAGTATGATAAAGAAGCTTGGGATGCATAATGAGAAGGATGGGGTTCAGTATATATTGCAGCAAATGATATTGGAAGGGATATGCTGTTCTGAGGATCTGTTTATCGATGTTATCAACTGTTATAGGCGAATGGGGTCAGCTGAGCAGGCGTTGAAGACTTTTTACAGGATGCAGGATTTTGGATGCAGGCCGACGATAAAGATTTACAATCATGTGTTGGATGCGTTGCTTTGTGAGAATCGGTTTCATATGATTAGTCCCGTGTATAGTAATATGAAGAGGGATGGATTGGAACCTAATGTGTTCACTTATAACATTTTGTTGAAGGCTTTGTGTAAGAATGATAAGTTTGATGGAGCAAGAAAGTTGCTAGTTGAAATGTCGGTTAAGGGGTGCCCGCCGGATGGAGTGAGTTGTACTACTGTTGTGTCTAATATGTGTAAGCATGGGATGATGGAGGAAGCCAGTGAGCTTGCTATGAAGTTTGAGCCTTTTCTTCCGGTCTACAACTCGCTGATTTATGGGTTTTGTAAGGTATCTGATATGGGAGGTGCATTTTTTGCTTTGGGTCAAATGGGAGAAAGAGGTATTTGCCCTAATGTAATCACTTATTCTACAATTGTAAATGGGCTATGTGATGTGGGGAAAGTTGATGTAGCGGCTGGTTGTTTAGGGCAGATGTTTGTGAGAGGGTGTGACCCTAATATTCAGACATTTGCATCTTTGATAAAAGGGTTTTGTCGTGAAGGAAGAATAAAAGAAGGTCTTTACATTTGGAATCAGATGATTCATGAAGGAATTCTTCCTAATGTTGTATCTTTTAATACACTAATACATGGGCTATGCGCCAACAAGCGAATGGCTGAAGCTAAGGCTATTTTTGGTGAAATGGAAAGATTTGACTGTCATCCCAATGTGAGAACATTTGGTGCTCTTATCAATGGATTTTCGAAATCTGGAGATTTGCTTGGTGCAATTTATATATGGAATCGGATGATAACATGTGGTTGTCATCCCAATGACGTTGTATACACTTGTATGGTTGATGTGTTGTGCAGGAATTCAAAGTTTGACCAAGCTCTGAGTCTGATATCGAGTATGGCAATAGAAAATTGTTGTCCGAGTCCTGTGACATTCAACTTGCTTATTAAAGGTTTATGCACTGGCGGACGACTTGATAATGCATTTGAAGTTTACAGCCAAATGGAAAGATATGGTTGCTCACCAACTGTCATCACTTACAATATGTTACTTGATGCTCTCTTCAGCATAAATAACGTCTCTGCAGCTGTTGAGCTTGTTAAGGAGCTAAAAGAAAAAGGGTTAGTGCTCAGTTTGGTGACTTACAATACTATAGCAAATGGCTTTTGTTCTGTGGGTATGGCTTCTTCAGCTTTGCAATTTATGGGTAAGATGCTGGTCATGGGGACAACACCTGACATTATTTCATGTAACATCTTAATACATTCCTACTGTAAACTGGGGAAGATTCAGAATGTCTCTCATTTGTTGAACGCAATGACCGTTAGTGACGAATTGATTCCAGATGTAATCTCTCATACTATTTACATATGGGGTATCTGTAACCAGGATGGTGGTCTTCAAGTTGCAGCCGCTCATCTTGAGAGGATGCTAACCGATGGCATTTCTCCAAACCTTGCGACCTGGAATGTATTGATACGTAAACTATTTACTGATGCATGTGATACCGTGTCCACATGCACTGTAGATGATATTATTGGTAGTGAATCGTTGGCCAGAGTTAATTTTTTAGGAAAACATGTTTACGACATTTAGTATGCTTACTGAGACTTAGACATCCACCTCTGCAACTTGGACCGGCAATTGAGAAGTTCAAACATAGATAGACGGCTTCAAAAAATACGGATGAGCAGACGACATTCTGTTAGTAATGCTTTGTTCTTGAGCATGTGCAAACATGAATCAACAAATTGGATTGAGGTTATCGTGTTGGCAATCTGAGGTGCTTCAAGTTCAAATCCGTTATTCATTACATGAAGCATTCTTTCAGAACACATGGGGTAGGCACAAGAAACCCAAAATTGCTTAGATCTTTTTCCTTTGGCCTGCTGTGGTCAAAATTCTTATAGACTCAGTGCAGTAAACTTTGTCATCTTTGGAGCTGACTGTGATATTCCTTTAGGTGAGCAGAATGATTGCCTAGTTGTTTACCATGTCATATCACAGATGTGATATCATATTTTCATTTTTGGAAACTGTGATAATGTTGTTATTTTTATTGTTGAAGAAGCATTGTTGATGCATTGAAGCATATAATTAGGAAACGCTAGCCGCCCCAAAAATTGTGCAGATCCAGATAGGCATCTGTAGTTATGAATTTTTCTAACTGGATGTAACCTTTGCATGTCTCATATTCAACTATTGGGCTTTCAGGGGCATGAAGGCAAGTTCGTTTATGTTCATGCATCCGGGAAAAACCTGTACATACCAGTCTTTACTATTTGCACCTTGATATTCGCAGTGACAAGGTGCATATAGCCATATGCATCACGCACAGATGAGCATTATCTGCCAGCTATTTTCCAAGTAAGAATTGCTATGCTGATGCCTGTAGAGCACTTATTTGCCAACCTTTTTCCAAGTAAGCCTAAAAAATGACTTCCCCCTCCCTTATTTGTCCTCCTGCTACCATCATGCGCTCATCTGAACTATTGTGCACAATATTTATAGATGATTGATCCTGCTGGAATCGCTAACTGGTCCTCATGTTGACAGGTCTGAAGAACATCACAATAAGTTATTTATTGACTTCTTTCGTGTTATGACCTTTTCTAGTAAGTTGCCGAACTGGGTGAACAAATTATTTGTGTCTTTTTTATTCATCATAGAAGAACAAATTCCGTAGAAAGATACAGCGAGTGCTACAGTAGAAGCTGTAATTCGCAAACAGCAACACAGACGAATTTCAAACTCATTGGAACGAAGCTGCTGTAACTTAGGAGTTCCGGAAAAGGTGCTAGTAGAGTATTTATTGGATGGATTAAGACCCTTGAGCGTACGTTATTGGATGCCGTAGCTGGTGGCACATTATTGAACTTGACACCGACTGAGGTGCGATAGTTGATCAACGAGACCATTGAGAGTGCTCGGTTCAGGGAAGAGACTAGTCGAAGGGATGACACCAGTAAGACAAGGAATGTTTCACAGGTGGATTCAACACTAATCAAATGGCCAACGAAAACAAGGAGCTTAAGGAAATGATGCAGAGGATGATGGTTGGGCAGGTGAATGGAGTCAAGCCTTGTGAATTTTGTGGTGCTGCGAGCCACAAAACAAATGAGTGCTCTTACCCTTTACGAGGATGAGACGGACCCTTCCATAACTCTAATAATAGGCAGGCCCCGAGAAAATTTGGACTTGCAGCGAATGGTTATAGTTGGAGGAATGCAGAAGGATTCCAGCAGCACCGATGGCAGAACCAGCAACAAGCATAATCGTATCGCCCACCATTTCAGCAACAAGAGAGGTACAATGGTAATGCAGTTAGCATCAGCAGAGGCGGATTTATAACCCAGCTGGCCCGAGTAATGTGAGTTCAGGCAGACCATTGAAAAAAGTGGTTAAGGAGTTAGTGACGAGTGTGCATAACCATCAAGCGAAGACCGATGGTACATTAGCCGAGTTGTCGAAGCATATGTCTCAATTGGCAACCACCGTGTCCGAACTCAAGAGTGATAAAGGAAAACTGTCCTCACAGACTATCCCTAAAACGAAAGGAAATATCAGTGCAGTGACTTTGAGGAGTGGAAGCTCGAAGGAGAGCAGACGAGGAGAAATCTGAATATCAGTCCAGTAAGCACCGTGGAAGCTGAAGACAAAGGAGATAATTCTGAGCCCTTCACGAAATCTTTTGAACAAAATTATATCTAATCTTTAGATAATTCCTATGCAGGTATCAATACCTAGGAAGAATCCAACAGTGGATCAAGAGTTATTGGAGCTGTTTAGCAGAGTTGAGATCAAAATCCCACTCCTCAACGCGATAAAGCAAATTTCAAAATATGCTAAGTTCCTCAAGGAAATGTGCACTAATCGAAGAGGAGGACCGAAGCCTGAGCAGGTAAATTTGAGGCAGAACATCTCGGCTATTCTCCAGTGTAAACTGTAAGGTAGCATAAAAATGTAAGGATCCAGATACGTTTACAATTTCGTGTATAATTGGTAAATTTAAAGTCGATAATTGTGTTGGATTTAGGTGCATCAATTAATGTGTTGCCTTATTCTTTATCGAGCGTTGAGTATCGATCCTTTGAGACATTTGACAATTCAACTAACGGGTAGATCATATACTAAGCCAGAGGGCCATTTTGTTGATGTGTTAGTATGTACGAAAATTTGTGTTCCTTGCAGATATTTATGTGATGAAAATGGAGAGTGATGGAATGATATACACTTCACCCGTCCTACTACGAAGACCCTTCATGGTGACAGCGAAGACAAAGATCGATACATTTACGTGTGATTGCTTCGATAGCATATAGTGAATGGGTGAGCCTTGTGCATGTTATTGGATGCCGGGGTCATCTACCCGATATCACATAGTGAATGGGTGACCCTGTGCATATCGTGGCAAGGAAGACCAGAGTTACAGTGGAGACGAATGACAAAGGAGAGCAGGTACCGAAGAGAGTGCAGAATGGCTGGCGTATATGCATCGACTATAGACAGTTAACGGCAGCCACGCGCAAGGATCATTTCTCGCTGCCATTCATCGACCGGATGCTGGACAGGCTTGCAGTTAAGCCTTCCTTTTATTTTCTTGATGGATTCTCTGGATACAGTCAGATACCTATTGCAGCTGAGGACTAGGAGAAGACCACATTTACATGCCCTTTCACACCAGGTACATTCCAATGTATTGTCATAAGCATATTTTCTGATTTGATAAGTGATTGTGTGGAAGTGTTTATGGATGATTTCACTATTTATGAAAATACTTTGATGAATGCTTGCAATTTAGATAGGGTGCTCACACGTTACATTGAGAAGAATTTGGTGCTTAATTATGAGAAGTGTCATTTTATGGTCACACATGGCATTGTCCTAGGTCATATTGTTTTTGAGGAAGGCATTCTAGTAGATAAGGCGAAAATTGATTTGATTCGTGGATTGCCTTTTCCTATTGACCAGCGTGGTATACAGTCTTTCCTAGGACATGTAAGATTTAATCGCAGGTTCGTCAAAGAATTTTCAAAGAAAGCATTGCCGCTGTCCCAATTGCAGCAAAAAGATGTGCCTTTTGATTTTAATGATGAGTGCAAGACAGCGTTTGAAGAGCTGAGGATAGCCTTGACGACTACTCCAATAATACAAGCACCGGATTTGACCCAACCTTGCGAGATTATGTGTGATGCGAGTGACTATGCCGTGGGACCAATGCTTGGGCAACAGAAGGATAAGAGGCCTGTGGTGAATCATTATGCGTCTAGAACTTTAGACGTGACACAAAAAAATTATTCCACCATAGAGGAGCTTTTAGCTATTGTGTTTGCTCTTGAAAAGTTTCGTTCTTATTTACTTAGCTCTAAGGTTATTGGTTTTTTTGATCATGGGTAAGAAGGAGTCCGAGCCACGACTTATCAGATGGATCCTACTTCAGGAATTTGACGGTGAAATCAAGGACAAGAAGGGGATCAAGAACATAGGAGCTGCCCACATAAGCAAAATAGTCACGAAGGAAGATGAGGTGGTGATAACTGAGACATTTCCTGATGAACATCTCTTTGCTGTGCATATGAAGACACCATGGTATGCTAACATAGTTAACTACATGGCTGGAGGTAAGTTTCCTCCATCTCTCGATAGAGCTCAAAGATTGAAACTCAAGCATGATTCTAGATATTATATATGGGATGATCTTTATTTGTGGAAGATTGGTGCTGATCAAATAGTTAGACGATGTGTGTCAGATAATGAGATTTCATTTGTTTTGTCTTTGATTCATGAACATGCTTGTGGTAGACATTTTGGTCTTAACAGAACTGCTAGAAAGATTCTTGAAAGTGGATTCTTTTAGCCTCATTTCTTTAGAGATGTTTATGACCATTGTAAGAGTTATGATAGAAGCCAGAGGGTAGGAAATATTTGTGTTAGGAATGAAATGCCTCATAATTCGATAATTGTTGATGAAGTTTTTGATGTATGGGGCATGGGACCATTTCTTACTTCTTTTGGTGACATTTTGGTTGTTGTGGATTATGTCTCGAAATGGGTGGAAGCTAACCACTAGAAATGTTAATGGAAATACTATTGTGGATTTCTTGCGTACTAACGTGTTTTGTAGGTATGGAGTCCGAAGGTGGTGATATGTGATCAAGGATCACACTTTTGCAATAAATGGGTTGCGGCAGTGTTTAAGCAATTTGGAGTGCACCACCGAGTGTCTACAACCTACCATCCACGAAAGAATGGGCAAGCAGAGATCTCCAATAAGAAAATCAAATCTATCATGGAGAAGATGGTTAAGCCTTCGAGGAAGGACTGGTCCACAAGGTTGGATGAAGCGTTGTGGGCTTATAGAACAGCCTACAAGACGCCTATTGTGACCTCTCCATTCAGACTCGTTTATGGCAAGGCCTGCCACTTGCCTGTTGAGGTAGAGCCAGAGGGTGAAGCACTATGAGAGTTAATACCACCTGATGGGATTTCGAGCTGGCTGAGTCGCTAAATGATGGGTGATGGGAGGTATTGTCGGGCCAACGACGTTAAACAAGTGCGCTCCTCGGAAGCAGCCCGTGCGTAGTTAGGATTTGTTATTTGTTTCTTGTTTTTGAATATTGCATGAGCACCGTTCCTGACGTTTAAATTGTACTGTGAGGACACGGTTCGGTTCAATTGTGGGTGAGGAAGTTAGTATGTTGTGTCAGCACGTTTACCTTTATTTAGCATGCATTAGTAGTACTTAGAGTACTTTTTTTTAGTACTTGCTGCGATGATGCTGATTTATGAGATTGTATGCTGCGATGAAGATGCTGATTTTATGAGATGATGTTAGATTCTATGAGGTTTTGATGTGTATGCTTTGCATGATTTCTGCAATATTGTGATGCTAGTGACTTGATGTTATATGTCTTTGGAGAAAAGATAATACAGGATGTGTAGTTGATAGAAAATGTTCTAGAGGGACTTGACACACGTTCAACGGTTCAGGAGATTAGTTGCATAGCACGCTGAATTTGTGGAGGTTGGCATTCCGAGTTACGAGGAGTGAGACTTTCACTCCACCTTTGCAACGTTTATGTAATGGCGGGACGCGAAAACAAACCGTTCTATCTCCAGTTCTAGTAATCCGGAATGGGTGGGTAGCCTCTATCCTGCCTCGCGCTGAAAGGATAATGATGAAAAAGAGCAGGACGCGCTCCATATGCTGCTATTTGAAGCCTATGATTGGAACGGTTCAAAGAATAAAAACGAAAGAGGACAAGCAATTCACAATGGTGAGCAATTCCTAAAATGGAAATTCAGACATATGTGAAAGAAAGAACGAAAGAGAAAAACAATCGAGTTGAGTGAAGTCAACAAAACAAGAAAGTTTCAAGAGTTATCCTCAAAAATTGAAGAAGAAAAAGTTGAGTTCCTCATAACTTGAATTTATCAAGTGCCAGAGAAAGCAAATTCAGCGTATAAGCGTGACCATGATCTTGAACTGAAGAATGAAGTCAGGAGTCTAAACAGGACTAGCTCTCAGTCATCCATTGAAATTCCATCTATATCTCACAGGTAATTTGGATCATTGCAGTTTCGTACTGATCATTATTGAAGAATGAGTGTGAGTATATGTTGATGAACTGATAAGTGAAGACATGTTGAGTAGATTCAGCGTTTTGTGTTTAGTCTTTGGCATGACATGAGTGATTTGAGTGTTTGCGAGTCTTGATTTTGTTCTTGTTCGAAGACGAACAAAGATAAGTGTGTGGTAGTTTCATGGTGTGATCCACCGAGTTGTTTATTCCCATTGTTTATTTGCATTTTGCGTGTGATAGATTACTTCTTTGAAGTGTTTCGCATCGCAGGTGTATCAAGACACTTTTGAGCTTTATGGCATATTTGGAGCATTCTAGGCCTTACTCAATCACTCGGGAGTGCAAAGGAGCAAATGCTTGATCGTGAGAGCATCGACAAAGCTAAAATGCCAGCTGATGTCGTACGGTTCGTACTTGATACGGGCGAGCTAGGAGATCCTTGGACAAGTTGAGGTCGTAATGGCCCAAATCCCGAAGCCCACATCTAGGAATCTAGGGTTTGCATAGATTAAAAAAGATGAGAGGGAATTTGACAACAAGTGAAAGACACTAATCATCGAGGAGGAGAATTCGAGACACAATTCGGATTGATGCGAAGATCGATAGGTCAACATTGTGCGGTGAACAGTGCACGGTAATTTTTATATTCTTTGAACTTTGTTATTTCATTATTATTAGATGGATTGTATTAATAGCTAAACCCTAACTCAACTTGTGGATTTTGCATTGCAACGTTTGGGTTGAGATACTTATGTTTCATAATTTGATTTAGTGAATTACTGTTCTTCGTATGAATTGCATGTTTTGATCATCAAGTTAGCATTGCCTAGCGGTGAAACTAGATTGATATTTATTGCGTGATACTGGATTGATGCCTTATTAGGAAAGCCTAGCGGTAGAACTAAATTGGTATTGTTAGTCAAGTAATTTTAACATATTCAAGAACTTAGCGGTTAAGAGTAGGCAGAACATTGGAGTCGACATTACCTTAGCATGATTTTTAGACTAGAATAGTAGTTTTTGCTAGTTGATGCATGTTCGATCGATGATTACCAGTTGCAATGCATGTTCCTGAACTGATTCTTCCTGAAATTGATTAACAACATCATTTCTGAGAAAAGCCCCTTGTTATTTATTAGTAGAACTCTAGACTATTTGCTCTCTTTGGGTTCGACCCTACTTACCGCTTGTTAGTATAGCAGGTCTCTATAAATACAAATTTGGCGCAAACAACTACGTGTCGCCAAACATATAATCTCATAAAACGAACATCAACGCAGCATCATCATTAAGAAAATGAAATGTGCTCTAACTACTACTAATGCATGCTAATAAAGGTAAACGGGCTGACACAACATACTAACTTCCTCATCCCACACTTGAAACGAATCGTGTCCTCACGGTACAATTTGATCATCGGGAAGGGTACTCATGCAAGATTCAAATAAAAGAAATAAATATCAAATCCTAACTACGCTCGGACTGCCTCCCGAAGCGCACTTTTTTAACGTCGGCGCCTCGACGATACCTCTCATTTTCCATCATTTACTGGCTCAACCAACCGGAACTCCTCATCAGGTGGGATATCCTCTCCATAATAATGTTTAAAGCGCTGGCCGGTCACGAGGAACTTCTCTCCAGTACTCGGCTTCTCAAGCTCTAGCTTTCAGTGACTAAAAACCTTCACCACCGTACATGGACCTATCTAACGAGACGCAGCTTTCCAGGCATTAGTTTAAGTTTAGAAGAGAATAACAATACCTTCTTTCCAGGTAAAGCTTAGTCTGATTGGCTCACATAAGCCTCTAAGCGCAACTCCTCTGGCTTATTCAGTTGTAATTTCCTTTAAATACCTGCACTAGCCAAGTCAAAGTTATATGATTTAATAGCCCAATTAGCTTTGTGCTCTACCTCAACCGGCAAGTGGCAGGCTTTTCCATTAATGAGTCTGAATGGAGAGGTACCAATAGGCATATTATAGGCTGTTCTATAAGCCCACAACGCTTCATCCAACCTTGTGGACCAGTCCTTCCTCGAAGGCTTAACCATCTTCTCCAGAATAGATTTGATTTCCTTATCGAAGATCTCTGCTTGCCCATCAGTTTGTGGATGGCAGGCTGTAGACACTAGTTGGTGAATGAACGTTGTCGAAATTATGGTAGTAAAAATACTAGTCCAATCACGGTGTTCATACAATATTTATAATCCAAGTGACCTCGAGTCGAACCCAAGAGAAAAGCGTAGATTAGTGAAACGCTGTGGTTGTTGTGGTAGTATAAATACTAGTCCAATCACGGTGTCCAAACAATATTTATTATCCGAGTGACCTCGAGTCGAACCCAAGAGAAAAACCTAGATTAGTCTAAAGCTAGCTAGTAATGCTTAAGGTAATCTACTAAATAAAAAGGGGGTTTTTTTCCTCTAAGTGAGGTATCTCTAGTGAATACTAAAGACAAGAGAAAATATGGTCTAAGATGTAAATAATAGGAAAGCGTAGTCGGAATCCTATTTCACCCCTAGGTCATGCAATTAGCAACACAAAACTTGTCTAAATTATGAGTAAATTCGAGTGATGGTTCTAGGCTAAGGTATCACACATTCTAAATTCAACTCTCGCTCCTTCTCTAGAATGGGAATAATACCTAAATATGACGGTTCTCAAACTCTCGCTCTATTGAACCGCGTAGAACTAAAGTCTCCTAATCTCAACCTCTCGGTCTATTGATAGTTAACTAAAGTCGCTCAATACTTAGCCTAGTGGAATGCGTATGTCACTCTCGCGCACACACGCAACCTAAAATAATCATGCTTGATCTTTTAAACAATCTAAGTTCAACTCTAATTCCATCCCTAGGTGTTTTATCAATTCATACTCACTCATGCATTTCGTCAAACACTTGGTGTGCACAAAATTGATATGAAGAGAAAGCATGAGAATTTTCAACCAAACTTCATTCATATAGATAAAAAGACAAGTCTTGCATTACAATCAAACCTAAAGGGTCCATAAGAATCCCAACTACTAACAGACTACTCACTCATGTGTCACACATGGTGAGTTTGAAACAAAACTTAATGAAATAGTTCAACAAGGGAAAGTGAAGAAGTAGAGAATTAGGGTTTAGAGAATGAGTAAAGGGTTGATGTAGAGTCTTCAATTGATGATGTCTTCTTCGAATTCTTCAAGTTCTCCAATTAGAGTTTCGTCCCAAGAGAGGAAACCCTAGGCACCCCACGGCTCACCTTGATTTTTCTCCTATTCTTCTATTTATACTGTTTCTGGATATTATCAAATCACCCGCAGTCCCCGAATCAACTTTGCAGTGCTAACTTCTTGCCTTTTTGACCCTTTAAATATTCGAATTACGTCTTGATGTAAACTACAAAGTTGTAGCCCTTTGAATTATCTTTCCAAAAAGCTATAACACTCCCCAATCGGATAAGAATCATGCATTCGGCAAGCCTTCGAAGGTGAACAGGTCACTCTGCAGGTGATTCGGGCGAATCACTATTTTAGTGCTGTTTTGAGCTAGGTGAATCACTTTTCCTTGGCCGAATCACTTTTTGATTCGGTCAACCCTTATTTGATTCAGTCAAACCTTGGTCCATGAGATGAAATCCTTCTCCTAGACCGAATCACTTTTGATTCGCCCACTGCTTGGGCGAATCACTTCTATGGCGTTAGAAACTCGCTTGTTTTACCCTTTAAACCTTCGAATCATGTCTTGACATAGATCTTTGAATTAGCTTTTTAACAATCTATGGAACGCCTCAAACGGATAAGAATAGCGCACTCGGCAAGCCTTCGATGATGAACAGGTCAGTCTGCCCAGATTTGATCTACAAGCGAATTCTCCCCGAATCAAGTGATTCGTGCAGCCCCATATTTTGATTCGGCCGAATCAAACACTCAGTGCTGTAATCTTCTTGGGCGAATCACTTTTTTTTTGCCGAATCAAAAGTGATTCGGCCTAGCTTGAATTCCTCTTTGATCCTTTAAACCTTCGAATCACATCTTGACGTAAACCAAGAAGTTGTAGCCCTTTGAGTTAGCTTTCCAATAACATATTGGACGCCTCAATCGGATAAGAATCATGTTCTCGGCGAGCCTTCGAAGATGAATAGGTCAATCAGCCTTGACGTTGGGCGAATCAAATCTGCCTTTTGCTTGAGTTTGCTCTCTTTTTCTCTCGACGACTAGAATTCAACCAGATTTTCTTCGGACCACTTCATATAATGTAGTACGCATTTTCACCCTGAAATGGATGAAGAAAACATCAAATGACTTTATAAAATAACGGAACAAACAAGAAGTAAAGTGAAAATATGGACAAATGTAAGGTCATTTATCCGCTTATCAAAACACCCCACACTTAAGTCTTGTTCGTCCCGAGAAAGTATATGCACAAGTCAAGCAGATAGTAAGATGCTAAATCATATATGACAATATCAAAGCATGTAGCAAAACATACGCACATATAACACATCCATCCCCTACTCATGTAACATAACCTAAGAATAACTAAACAAAGAAATTTAAATCTACTCCTAACTCACTGTCGTAGGAATCACGGATGCATTTAGCGTATGCATTAAGCCTTTAAACCCCTAGGCTACCCTAGTGGACGAGTTATAGTCTCGTGAGAGTTTTCAGAATAGGAATACTCATAAATCCTACTCGCAATCATCGATAAGAGTTCAAAATCCAAATATAGTTTGCTAAACAAGTAGTTCTTTATCAGCCCACATAATAATAAAGTTGTGCAAATCATTCACGTCACGCAAACTCTAAGGATCATTCACTTCATTGTGACAATAAATATTCATATAATCGATCAAGACTAGCATTCGTCAAATTCAAATTATCGCTCAATTTCCTATGCAAGTAATATGAAGAAAAGCGTCTTACACAAAAATTTTGTCGAGTCAATCACATATGCTTGCACGTCCATAAGTTCATGACAACAAACTCATTCTCAAGTTTTAGACTATTGTCATAATCCATAAGAGAAGATGAGTTTCGACATTGAAAATTTTAAAATTCACTCGTATAAATCTTGATGCTTAAGTAACAAATTACAAGGGTCATACCTTAGACACTTCCTAAAAGCGAAATACAAATACCTTACTTACACACATGCGAAAGAATTTGCGGAATAGGCACAAAGTCAAGAATTAAGTGTGTTTAATATTTTTCTTGCGTTTATACAAATGCTTTCAAGGGGGAACATACCTTCCTAACCCTCGGCATTTGTAAAACTTTTCCTTGACCCAAAAAACAAACAAATAATATTTTTGTGTTTATATAAAAGCTTTCAAGGGAGAACTTACCTTTCTAACCCTCGACATTTGTAAAACCTTAAAAATATAATTTTTTTCTTTCTTGCGCCTTTTTCGCAAACACTTTATTTGACCCCACACTTAATACTTGACAATGAGCCTAAGTGATATATAATGGAGCATGAAGTGTGAGCTAAACAAATGCAAAATAGGAATGCTAAAGCCACCTAAAAGCAAACAAGAACAAGTATGAAGTTTTTATATGAAAACTATTTTTATTTTACTTTTGTGCTCGCTAGACTTAATTTCATTCTTCATGCATGAAAAGAGCTCAAAATAAATCGAACTAAGCTAGTCAAAAATACCGAATCATGTGAATAAAATCATCACAAAGAATGTCAATCAACTTAAAGATACGATTCATGAATTTAAAGCACAACTCATTCCAAATTTTGTTATAAATGATACTACTTAATTGCTTAGCAAACATTGCTTCGTGTGATCAATATTTAAAGCTAGGATGAAAGCAATCATGTGAGTATAATGCGCACAAAATAAATGTGTAGCATAGAATCATGTTGTTAAGCAAATAAAAGCCCAAGCGCAAAACACCCCACACTTAAAATTTGCTTAGCCCCTAAGCAATAGAAAGTAAAAGAAGTAAAGAGAGTTTCGAAGGAACTTCTCTCGTGTGGAGGTAGCCAAATGTGCTGCCGCTCACATCCGTGAATGATGCTGCAATCGGTTGCGACAGATCTGAAACTCAAGAAAAATATTAGCGCAACACCTGAATTCGCAAATTGAAACAACTAGCTATTAGAGATAAATCAATGTGAAACATATAGCTAGGCGAAAGATTGGAAAACAAATGCGCGACGATTCAAATGATGAGTTTACTTAGACATTCACGTGTAAATCAAAAGTCGTGAACTAGTGTATTATAGTGCTTGAAAAAGGTTTCGAACAAAATAAGTAACAAGAATACCAACACAAGTCGTGATAAACATAGAAGCAATCTAAACATCATCGAATTACCCCACACTTAAAACTGCTACATATAGATAATCAAACCAAAGCAGTAATTAGAGGGCACAAAAAAAACCACTAATCAAACATTTGGCGCACGGCGCAAGACTAAGTCCAAAACAATTTTATAGTACCAATAAATAGAAGCAAAAACACAAATACTCACCAGCCTAATTTAACGTCTTGGCTAAGACGTAGCCGATTCCCTTCATGATAAGAAACACACTTGAAAAGTCCTTTGCGAGGATCCCTTCTCAAGTGGCATGCGTTGATAGTATGAGAATCAAGTGGAATCGTCGAGCTTGAAGTCTCCAAGCTCCAATCGGTCTCTCATCTTCCTCTTGCGGAAGAGCGGCATTTCCTTCCCTCCTCGGGTCCGATTGATCCATAATTTATGTTGGTGTTTGATCAACGCGAATTTGAGGAGAAGGAGTATCAAAATCTGGCAATTTCTGCTCCGTTGATGTCGTAGGCAGTTGAAGCAGATTGTCAGGTGAAGACTCGAGCGTCTTTCCTTGATATTGTCAGGTGGGATTTGATCAAGGGGGAGAAGATTCTGAGTTGGAGGAACTCTGAGAGAGACAAACTGATTGGCAGAGAGTGTTGGAGCAGTCATCTACAAAAGTTACAGCAGCTCTGAGTTAGAGTGTGTTGAAGCATTCTGTATACTACACAATGCAATAGGGTAGGCTAAGTCTGAGTGTCAGGTCTGTAGCTATTCTTTACTGGAAGTTGGTAGGTAGCACGAAGAGAGTCTATGTGATCAAACTGCTAGCTAGTCTAGGGGGTAGACCGAACAAATGATTTTGACTAGGTGAGAAGTAGAGGTGAGAGTCCTTTGTACTTTGAAGCGTGATAGTTAAGTCTTGAGGATCGAAGATCGATCCTTCCCAGAGGTAGACAAGTTGCCTAATTGGGTGAACAAATTATTGGTGTCTTTCTTATTCGTTAGAAGAACAATTTACGCAGAAAGATACAGCGAGTGCTACAGTAGAAGTTGTAATTTCAGACGTTGTAATTCGAGATCAGCAACTGATGAGCGGACAGTTGACCTTATATTTGTCCGTATTTTCCCTTACTTCTTGTTTTTTTCGTTATTTTATAAAGTCATTTGATGCTTTCTTTGTACATTTCCGATTTGAAATGTGTATTACACTATATGAAGTGGCCCGAAGAGGATGAATTTCGGTCGATCGAGAACGAAAACATCAAGATTGATGCAAGCTGCAATAGTGATTCGGCTAGATCACTTATGATTCGCCCAACAGCTTGGCCGAATCATCTCCCGTGCACGAATCAACCTGACTCGGGGAGAACATTGAAGGGTTTGACCGAATTAAAAAGGGCATGACCGAATCAGAAAGTGATTCGCCCAAGTGTGTTGCCGAATCAGCTTAGCTCTATGAGGATTTTGACCGAATCAATTGAAGGGTTTGACCGAATCAAAAGTGATTCGCCCAGGACAAAGTGATTCGGCCAGCCATGAAACAGCACTAAGATGATGATTTGAGCGAATCACCTTACTAGAGCGTGTCCGAATCACTTTTGATTCGGGCACTGCGGGCAATTTGGTAATTTTTCAGAACAGTATAAATAAGAAAGAGATGCAAAATTTATTAGGGTTGCCTCCAAAAATAAAAAAAACTAGACGATTGCTCTTGGACGATTTGGAGAATTGCCGAGGATTTGGAGAAGACACACGCAATTGGCCATTCTACATCAACCCTCTACTCAACCACTACTCTTTTGCATTCAATTGGTGAATAATTTCAATTAAAAATTATGTTTTGTTTTAAACTCACCATGAGTGAGTAGTCCCATTGTAGTTGGGGTCCTTATGGATCCCTTAGGTTAGATTGTAATGCAAGACATGTTCTTTTATCTTTGATTGAAAATCCTTATGCTTGTTCTTCATGTTAATTCTATGCACACCAAGTGTTTGATGAAACGCATGAATGAGTTTAAATTGATAGAACACCTAGGGATGAAATGAGAATTGAACTTAGGTTGTTTAAGAGATCAAACATGATTATTTTAGATAGCTTTTGTGTGCGAGAGTGACATTGGCAATCTACTAGGCTACTTTAGTTAACTATCAATTGAGATTAGAAGACTTTGTTCTACACGGTTCAATAGAGCGAGAGTTTGAGAATTGTGTCACTTAGGCATCATTCCCATTCTAGAGAAGGAGCAAGAGTTGAATTTAGATCGCGTGATACTTTAGCCTAGAATAATCAATCAAATTAACTCATGATTATATTTCTGTTTTGCATTGCTAATCGCATGACCTAGGGGTGAAATAGGATTCCGACTACGTTTTTTTTATTATTTTACTTCCACTCAAATTTGAACTTGTCTTTGGTATTTACTGGAGATACCTCGCCTAGAGGAAAAGCCCTTAGTTTTATTTAATAGACTCGCATTAAGCATTACTAGCTAGTTTTAGACTAATCTAGGCTTTTCTCTTGGGTTCGACTCGAGGTAAGTTATAAATATTGTTTGCGTACCGTAATTGGACTAGTATTTTTACTACCACAATTTTGACAACGTTCAAAATCGCGCCATTTCCGGGGAATAGCCATTAGACTAATTTGCTATTTAGTATTGTTTTAAGTTAGTCTACTTTTTTTTTCTTTACTTTTTTGATCGTGATTGCGTGTTTGTGTGCTATTTGCCTACTTTCACACTTATTGAGGCTTTCTTCGATCGCTTGGTAGGTGTTTGAATGCAAACTCGATCGCGCACGAAAAAGGCACAAGAACAAGCTTCCACGTCAACACCAAATTTTGATACTCCTCTTCCTCAAATTCAAGTTGATCAACAAATAATGGATTATATGGACCAACCACTAGCAAGAATTGTGGATCAACCGAACCCGAGGGGGCTAGGGAATGCTATTTGTTCGCAAGAGGACGACGAAAGGCAGGTTGAGGAATACATTGCCCCAACCGTTGGACATTATGGATCAACCATATACTTGGAAGAGGGTGATGATAAGGAGTTCGAGATAAAGTCGGCGCTTGTCCATATGGTAGCCGCAAATCAGTTTGAAGGGTATGGCAACTCTAATGCGCATCTAGTGCAATTACAGAATTATGCTGCACCTACAAAGTGCAGGAGATCAAACCGGAGGCCATGTACATGAAGGTATTTCCATTCTCGTTAAGCGGAAAAGCCAAAGATTGGCTAATGAGTCACGAGCCGAATACTTTCCGCACTTGGGAAGAACTCGCCCAAGCTTTCCTTATTCAATTCTTCTCGCCGGAAAAAGCTAAGAAAATCCGGGACAGAATTTGCCAATTCACACAACAAGATGACGAGAATTTTTACGAGGCATATGAGCGCTTCAAGGAGCTACAAAGAGATTGTCCGCATCACGGGTTCAGCAAATGGCAGCTCATGCAAAGTTTTTATGATGGTATGGATCAAGACGCAAGAAACCATATGGACCAAGTGAGCGGAGGGGCAATGATGGATTTGAGAGCCTCCGATGGTTTCAAAATTATTGACAAGATAGCACGGAACTTATATCAATGGGGTGGAGAAAGAAACCACTTTAAGAAGAAAGGGAAGGAGCATTCATCAAAAGCCGTGACAAAAGAGGACTACAATTCCCTAGCAAAAATGGTAAATTCTTTGGCAGCTTCAATTGGAAGTTTAAATCTCAATAAAAAGAGAGACAACCAGCAAGTTTGCGGTATTTGTTCTAGCCCAGAGCATAACGATGACTCGTGCACCACAAAGCACGCGGACGAGTATGAGGATATTAATTACTTGGTGAGAGATCAAGGGAGAGAATATGCGCCACCGCAAGCTAGCGGTGATCAGCCAAGGAACCCTCCAGCCCATGGGAGATTCTATGAGGATCCAAATTTTCCGAGAAGAGCGCCGTTGAATATAGAGCCCAAACCAGCACCGCCAGGGTTTGTACCGAGAAATCAGAATCAAGGAGCCCCCTGCAACACATATCAACTAAGGAGCAACTATCAAAGTGGAAATTATCAAAGACCAAACAATTTCAGCCATCAAAATCATGGAATGTACCAAAGGCAAGAAGAGAAACAGAGCAACGAGGAGCCGTCCTTGATTTCTATCGTTGCCCAGTTGGCCGCTACTCAAGCATAACAGCAAAGAGACAACCAGCTCATTCTTTAAAGGTTAGATCAGTTGCAAGCGCACAACAAAATGCTTGAAACGCAGATTGCGCAACAAGCTGGTTTGGATTCTAAATATCAAGGGAAGCTGCCCTTGCAACCCGATGTCAACTCTCTGAGACAATTAACGCAATTACACTCAAAAGTGGGAGAGTTCTAGAGGAGCCGCAGCCAAAAGCCAAGGTGGGAAAGGCAGTAGATGGAAGTTGTCGAAGAAGGGTGTTTGCCGCAAAATCCAATTGATATACGGGAGAAGGAAAAGCCGCAGGAGCCAGCGCCTTACATGCCGCCAATTCCCTTAACTCAAAGGCTCAAAAAGAAGAAGGAGGATGCGCGTTTCAAGCTTTTTGCGGAGATGCTGAAAAAGCTGTAGGTGACTTTGCCATTTACGGGGGTACTCACTCAAATGCCTACCTATGCTAAATTTTTGAAAGATATTATGTCCCATAGCAAAGAAATGCATGATTTAGACCATGTAGCTTTAGACGCAAATTGCAGTGCGATAATTCAGCGTGCCATGCCTAGAAAGCTTAGCGATCATGAATCATTTTCTATTCTCATTTCTATTGGAGAAATTATCATAGCTAGTGCATTGTGTGATCTAGGTGCTAGCATATCTTTAATGCCTTATTCAATTTTTAATAAGCTAGATATGGGGGAATTGACTCCAACCACGGTTAATTTGAGGTTAGCGGATCGCTCTTCTAGGGCCCCTAAGGGTATCCTAGAGGACGTTCCCATCAAAGTTAGGCAATTCTATGTTCCGTTTGATTTCTACGTTTTAGACATGGATGAAGATAAGGAAATTCCCATAATCCTAGGTGGACCATTTTTGAATACGGATAAGGCTATTATAGATTGCTGGAAAGGTACAATCGAATTAAATTTTGGTAGTGAAAAGATCAAATTCGATTTGAAGAGCATGCTTAAGACACCTAGCAATTCTATGGATTGTCACTTTATTGGATCATATGATGCGTATAATGTTTTTGACTCTCTTGGTGAACTAACGAGCTTTGAGTATGAGCCACTTGCACAAGAAAAAAATAGCTCGTTGTTCGCCTCTATAATGGAAATTGATGAGGACTCCGCTGACTTAGATGATGGCGCGAACGAAATAAATGATGCGCCGAAAGTTAAGGAATTCGGTGAGGGGTTGAAACCTCTTCCACCGAATCTAAGGTGTGAATTTTTGGGATCAAACGAGTCTTTATCTGTTATCATAGGAGCTTCATGTTGAGACTTCTAAATTGATGCATGTGCTGCGTGAATATAAAGGTGCTATTGGGCACTCCATTGATGATTTTAAGGGGATTAACCACGAAGTTTGCGTGCATAGAATTCGTTTAGAAGATAATGCGAAGCCAAGTCGTGAATTCCTTAGGCGTTTAAATCATCAGTTAGGAGAAGTTGTATTGAAGAAGTCACTAAATTAAGAAATGCAGGTATTATTTATGCTATTCCCGATTCCGAGCGGGTGAGCCCAATTCATGTGGTGCCTAAAAAGGGCGGGCTCCCCATAGTCAGAAATGAAAAAATGAATTGATACCTACGCGTACGGTCACCGGGTGGAGAATGTGCGTAGATTATAGGAAGTTAAATTCAGCCACTTAAAAGGATCACATTCCCATTCCCTTTATAGATCAAATGTTAAAACGTCTAGCGGGATATGAATATTTCTATTTCTTGATGGGTATAGTGGATTCTTTCAAATTCCTATCAACCCCGATGACCAAGAAAATACCACATTCACTTGCCCCTATGACACATTTGCTTGTTGGAGAATGCCTTTTGGCCTTTGTAATGCACCGGGAACTTTTCAACATTGTATGATGTCCATCTTTACTGAATTTTTAGAAAACTCTATGGAAGTATTTATGGACGATATCTCTGTGCATAGTTATTCATTTGATGATTGTCTCACAAATTTGTCTCGTGTGTTGGCTGGTGTATTGAAATGGACCTAGTACTATATTGGGAAAAATACCATTTTATGGTAAAAGAAGGTATTGTGTTGGGGCATCTTGTCTCAAAAAGAGGAATTGAGGTCGATAGAGCCAAGATCGACGTTATTGAGAAGCTGCCACCACCGAGAGGCACGAAAGGAATAAGGAGTTTCCTCGGGCACGCTGGATTTTATAGGAGGTTCATCAAGGACTTCTCAAAAATTGCTAAACCTCTTACAAATCTGCTATGTAATGAGGTAGAGTTCAATTTTGATGCACCGTGCCATCAAGCGTTTCAAACGCTAAAGAAAGCTTTGGTGTCCGCCCCGATAATTCAACCACCGAACTGGAAGATTCCATTTGAGCTAATGTGTGACGCTGGCGATAGCGCTATTGGAGCGGTATTGGGTCAAAGGATACAAGTGTTTGCACTGATTTATTATGTGAGTAAAGCCCTTGACTCTACATAGGAAAATTACTCGACCACAGAAAAAGAAATGCTTGCTATAGTTTATGCCTTCGAGAAATTCAGACAATACTTGATCGGGTCCAAGACAATTGTCTACACGGACCGTGCAGCGATCAAATATCTTATGGCAAAGGAGGCAAAGCCTAGACTAATCCGCTGGATTCTCCTTTTACAAGAGTTCGACGTGGAAATTAAAGATAAGAAAGGAGTTGAAATGTGGTCGCGGATCACCTATCGAGGCTTGAGCAAATCAGTGGATGTGGTGAGAGGAGTGTGCCGATTAAAGACTCTTTTATTTGCGAATATTCAATGAGCATTGAGACGACGCAAGCTCTCTGGTATGCTGATTTTATGAATTTTCTTGCTAGTGGTATTTTACCGGAAGGGGCAAATCACAATCAAAGGAATAAATTACTCCATGACGTAAACCGTTATTAATGGGATGAGCCATTTCTCTATAGGCTATGCGCTGATGGGTTATATTGGTCATGTATTGCTGAGGATGATTAGAAGGGTATTCTACGAAGCTGCCACTCTTCCCCATATGGTGGACATGGTTCCAGCTCCAAGACAGCCGCGAAGGTTCTCCAATGCGGATTTTATTGGCCTACGTTGTCTAAGGACGCGAATGAATTTGTAAACTCTTGTGACGCATGCCAACGCACGGGAAATATATCCAAGCGTGATGAGATGCCGCATAAGGGAATCCTTGAGGTTGAAATATTTGATGTTTTGGGGATAGACTTCATGGGGCTGTTCCCATCATCAAATGGGAACAAATATATTCTGGTCGCCATCGATTATGTCTCCAAATGGGTGGAGGCCGTCGCCATTCTTGTGATGCATATGTGGTAAGGAAGCTTTTCACCGAGGTAATTTTTCCAAGGTTCGATGCGCCAAGAACAGTAATCAGGGATAATGGATCACACTTTAAGGAAAGGCAGTTTGAGGCATTGCTCAGAAAATATGGTGTCTACCACAAAATAGAGACGCCATACCACCCACAAACCAGTGGCCAAGTTGAGGTATCTAATCGCGAGATCAAGGCAATATTGGAGAAGACGGTTAGTAGTTCTCGGAAGGATTGGTCAACAAAGCTCGATGAAGCGTTATGGGCTTACCGAACGGCGATTAAGACACCAATCGATATGTCCCCTTACAGATTTGTGTACGGAAAACCTTGCCATCTCCCTGTGGAACTCGAATATAAAGGCATGTGGGATCAGCAAGGGAGAAGAGACTACTCCAGCTTCACGAGCTTGATGAGATCAGACTTGACTCGTATGAAAGCGCCAGAATTTATGAGGAGAAAACTAAACTTTGGCATGACAAGAAAACTCAGAGGAGAACTTTCTCGAAGGGAGATAGCGTTCTGCTTTTCAACTCTAGACTTAGACTCTTTCCGGGAAAGCTGAAATCAAGGTGGTCGGGACCTCAAAGTCGAAAAAGTGTACGAAGATGGCCACTTCGAATTGGTGAATAAAGAAGGTGAAACTTTCAAAGTGAATGGCCATCGAATCAATGCGTAACATGGAGACGAGAAAAGCATGGAGCTTGGAGACTTCAAGCTTGACGATTCTACCTAATTCCCACACTATTTCATGCCACTTGAGAAGGGATCCTCGCAAAGGACTTCTCAAGTGTGTTTCTAATGAATAAGGGAATCAGCTACGTCTTAGCCAAGACGTTAAACCAGGCTGGTGAGTATTTGTGC
Source organism: Umbilicus rupestris (assembly GCA_963678935.1). Taxonomy (NCBI): domain Eukaryota; kingdom Viridiplantae; phylum Streptophyta; class Magnoliopsida; order Saxifragales; family Crassulaceae; genus Umbilicus; species Umbilicus rupestris. The sequence goes on from OY787617.1 coordinate 3,763,054, forward strand.
TTTTGCTTCTACTTGTTCGTAGTATAGAATTATTTTGGACTCTATGTTGCGACTTGCAAATATTTCATTAGTGGTTCTAGGGATTTTGTGTTTGTGAGCACTCGAATTACCCCTTTGGTTTGATTATCCATATGTAGGAGTTTTAAGTGTGGGGTAGTTCGATTTATGGAGCCTGGTAAATTTTTTGTGAAGATTTTCAGGCAGAGTGGCTGTGACACACAGCAGTTGATTCGCCCGAATCAGTTTCTGGCTTTCACGAATCACTTTTGATTCGTGCAGCTGGATACTGTTCAAAACAGCACTGAGTAAGTGATTCGAGTGAATCACTTTTGGCCTCCCCGAATCACTTGTGATTTGGGCAAAGTATGCGAATTAGAATCGATTCGGCCAAGGTTTCGCCCGAATCACATGTGATTCGTGTAGTTTGGAACTGTTCAAAATAGCACTGGGTAAGTGATTCGAGCGAATCACTTGCTACCCCGAATCAATTTCCTCGGGGTTTAAGATATATTTGTTTGCACTACGTTTTATCTCTCATCTCTCCCGAACTCTAAAACCCCAGCCTGCGTCCACCCGTCGCCAAGCATTCCTTCGTCTGACCTAGCCGTTCGTCGCCAGCATCCTCCGTCCGTCGCCAGCGTTCCCCTTCCGAGCGAACCCTAAAACCCAGCCTCCGTCTGACCTAACACTCCTCCTCCCTTCGCCCGAATCACCAGTAAGTCCCCGAGTCACCTCCCTTACCCAAATCAATGGCTAAGACCAACTTGAACACCGCGGGGAAACCACCTACCCGAAAGCTTTCAGCAGCTGAGAAGAAGAAAGGAATAGCTAAACCTAAACATAAATCCAAACCCAGACCAAGGCCAAGGAGAGCTGCTGCTGGCATTGTCTTTCGCTCGTCCCCTCTGCCATCTTCTAGTCAGCGAGACATCATCATCGTCTTCCTCCGAGGTAGCAGACATGTGGAGGAATCCTCTCGCGCGCGATCAAGATTAGCTATTGTCCCTCACGCGGGAGTGGAAGAGGCAAGGAGGCCTTTCCCTTTCAGTGGAGAAATTCAGATTGCTGACGCTCGAATGAAGACTCTGTTGGCGCAGCACAATGGCTATGAGGTACTCGCACCAACTTACCCGGATCATGCCGCCTTGCGTGAGCTTAATGTTATGGATAGAATTTGTAATCATCTAAGTGAAAATGACCTCCAATATAATTTGATGGATGATCCGGGTACTTACCCGAGGCTGATAAAGGAATTCATGGCCTCGTTTTGTGCAACATGGGACGATGTCGGAACTGATTATATGTATAAGGGCAAGAGGGAGCTCCATGTACGCTTTTGGAATTTCCGGTTAGGCGGGCAGGTCTTTACAATGCCCTCCATCGAGATCAGAAAAGCATTCGGGTGTACTTAGATTGGTGAGTACCCGCAATTCAGGGAAGGTGATCGGTACAAGTTATGGGAGGAACTCACCGGGCAGGATATTTTCTTCACGTCCCCTCAGCCAGTGACGATGGTTGATTCCCTAGTTTGGAGGCTGATTCATCGTATTATTGCGACGTTTATTCATGTCCGCAAGGATGGTGGCCGGTATGTTAACACCTCAGATTTGGACTTGATACTTCTCATTCATTTCAGGAGACCGGTTTGCATTGTCAACGCCTTGACGCTCCAATTTGAGTCCTACCAGAGATCATAGTACAAGGGGCATGCTTTAGGTGGCAAGACATTTATTACGCTTCTCGCGAAGCACGTATGGTTCACTTTGGACCACGGCACGCCTCTGCCAAGAAGGTACTTAACTTGGACAGTCTTCGAAAAATGCACATGATAGACGCGAAAACTCGTCAGTGGATTATTCGCGAAGATGTGCTGGCACAATTAGAGAAGCGAATAGCGAAGAAGCGAAAAGAGCATGGGGCCCCTCGGCTGGCTACACCACCTAGACCAGCCAGCGTGCAGGCCACGGCACCAGCATCTGCACCTGCCCATACCTCCGAGCCCATTTCAAATTTTAGACATCCTCTACTGTCGCTGCTCCAGTTGAGCCCGAGCCAGGTGTACGCGAGGACTTAAGGTCGTTGAGCGCGCGCTTGGACTCCCTTTCAGATTCTCACACGATGCTCATCCGCTCCCACGAGGTATTATCCACCCTTGTCCACGATTTTGTCGTATGGCAAGGAGGTGTCATGGCGCGTATGATAGCTCACTTGGGTATTGCAGACATTCCACCTCCGCCAGCACCATTTTCTCAGCCACCGCCTCAACCGACTATGCCGCCAGAAAATGTGAGCGATGACTCTATTTCAGCGATGGTTGAAGGTGGAGTTGGTGGGGGTAATAACATAGAGGACACCGGGAATGGCAGCGAGGCTACCAGTGGGGATTCTGACGCTTCGAATGACCCGAACCCTGAGACCCGCAAGAAGAATAGGAATGATGTTTAGGATTGTCTTTTATGTTTTTCATGACTTGTGTCGGTATTATTACTATGTACTTTGCTCGACTAGTCCATTTATATTTTAAGACTCTTTGCCGTGATTTTATTTGCATGACAGGTGTGTTTCGAACTTATGTTGCTTTTATTTGGCGGATTTTTCCTTTTGACCAATGATTCGGATAAAGCTATTATCACCACTGGTAACGTGATTCAGGAGAATCACCTTTTTGCCTTGCCCGAATCATGTTTGATTCGGGGACCCTAATGCTATCCGAGCAAGTTTGATTCGACCACCCTGGCCGAATCACTTTCTTTGGCTTGCCAGAATCATTTTTGATTCGGGTAAGCTCATGTTATCCGAACTGATTTGATTCGACCAGGGTGTGGCCGAATCATTTTGTTTTGCCTTCCCCGAATCAATTATGATTCGGGCAGTTTTGAGCAGCACTGTTCTCAAATAACTTTGGAAATTTTTGCAACTTTACTCGCATTTGTTCGAAACTTTTCAAGCACTATCATATGCTAGTTCATGACTTTTGATTTACACGAGCGTATCTACGTAAACTCATCGTATGAATTGTCGCACATTTGTTTTCCAATCTTTTGCCTAGCTACATGTTTCGCATTGATCTATCTTTAATAGCTAGCTGTTTTCATTTATGAATTCAGGTGTTGCGCTAACATTTTTCTTGGGTTTCAGATGTAGTGCAACTGAGTAGACCATCATTCGCGGATGTGAGCAGACGCACATTTGGCTACCTCCACACGAGAGAAGTTTCTTCGCAACTTTCTCTTTACTATTCTTTATTTTTTATATTGCTTAGGGACTAAGCAAACTCTTAAGGGTGAGGTGTTTTGCGCTTTCACTTTTATTTTCTTAACAACATGATTCTATGCTACACATTTATTTTGCGCACATTATACTCACGTGATTGCTTTTACCCTAGCTTTAAATATTGACCACAAGAAGTAATGTTAGCTAAGCAATTAAGTAGTATCATTATAAAAAGAAATTTGGGATGAGTTGTGCTTTGAATTCATGAATCGTATCTTTAAGTTGATTGACATTCTTTGTGATGATTTTATTCACATGATTCGGTGTTTTGACTAGCTTAGTTTGATTTATTTTAAAGCTCTTTCCGTGCATGAAAAATGAAGCTAAGTCTAGCGAGCACAAAAATAAAATAAAACTAGTTTTCTATAAAAACCTCGTACTTGTTCTTATTTGCTTTTAGGTGACTTTTCAATCCTAATTAGTCTTTGCATTTGTTTATCTCACACTTCATGCTCCATTATATATCACTTAGGCACATTGTCGAGTATTAAGTGTGGGGTCAAATAAAGTGTTTGCGAAAAGAAAAAAAGGCGCAATAAAGAAAAATAATTATATTTTTAAGGTTTTACAAATGCCTAGGGTTAGGAAGGTAAGTTCCCCCTTGAAAGCTTTTGTATAAACACAAAATTATTATTTGTTTGTTTTTTGGGTCAAGGAAAAGTTTTACAAATGCCAAGGGTTAGGAAGGTAAGTTCCCCCTTGAAAGCATTTGTATAAACGCAAAAAAATAAATAAATTAACCCACTTAATTCTTGACTTTGTGCCTATTCCGCAAATTCTTTCGCATGTGTGTGAGTAAGGCATTTGCATTTCACTTTTTGGAAGTGTCTAAGGCATAACCCTCGTAATTTATTACTTAAGCATCAAGATTCGTACGAGTAGAATTTAAATTTTTCAATGTTGAAACTCCTCTTCTCTTACGGATTATGACGTATAGTCTAAAACTTGAGAATGAGTTTGTTGTCATGAGCATATGGACTTGCGCTTAGCAAGCATATGTGATTGACTCGACAAAATTTTTTAAGCGACGCTTTTCTTCAAACTACTTGCATTGGAAATTGAGTTGTAATTTGAATTTGACAAATGCTATTTTTGACACCAATTCTATAAATATGTATTGTCACACTGATGTGAATGATCCTTAGAGTTTGCGTGAAGTGAATGATTTGCACAACTCTATTATTATGTGGGCTGATAAAAGAACTACTTGCTTTGCAAACTATATCTAGATTTTTAACTCTTATGGATGATTGCGAGTAGGATTTGTGAGTATTCCTATTCTAAAAACTCTCATGAGACTATAACTCGTCCACTAGGGTAGCCTAGGGGTTTAAAGGCTCGATGCATACGCTAAATGCATCCGTGATTCCTACGACAGTGAGTTAGGAGTAGATTTAATTTTCTTTGTCTAGTTATCTTTATGCTATGTTTCATGGGTAGGGGATGGTTATGCTTTATGTGCGTAAGATTTGCTAAGTGCTTTGATACTGTCATATATGATCTAGCATTTTACTCTCTGCTTGGCTTGTGCATATACTTGTTCGGGACGAACAAGACTTAAGTGTGGGGTGTTTTGATGAGGGGACAAATGACCTTATATTTGTCCGTATTTTCCCTTACTTCTTGTTTCTTCTGTTATTTTATAAAGTCATTTGATGCTTTCTTTGTCCATTTCAGGTTTAAAATGTGTATTACACGATATAAAGTGGCCCAAAATCCGTTCCATCGCGAGCAAAAACATCAAATTTTGATGCAAGCTGCAATAGTGATTCAGCCAGATCACTTATGATCCGCTCAACAACTTGGCCGAATCATCTCCCGTGCACGAATCAGCCTAACTCGGGTAGAACATTGAAGGGTTTGACTGAATCAAAAATGGCGTCACCGAATCAGAAAGTGATTCGCCCAAGGAAGAAATGTGTTACCCGAATCAACTTAGCTCTATAAGGATTTTGACCGAATCAATTGAAGGGTTGACCAAATCAAAAGTGATTCGGCCAGCCATGAAATAACACTGAGATGATGATTCGAGCGAATCACCTTACTAGAGCGTGTCCAAATCACTTTTGATTCGGACACTGCGGGCAATTTGGTAATTTTTGGAACATTATAAATAAGAAAGAGATGCAAATTTATTAGGGTTGCCTCCAAAAATCAAAAAACCCTTGACGATTGTTCTTGGACGATTTGGAGAATTGCCGAGGATTTGGAGAAGACACACGCAATTGGCCATTCTACATCAACCCTTTACTCAACCACCCTCCTTTGCATTCAATTTGTGAACAATTTCAATTCAAAACTATGTTTTGTTTTAAACTCACCATGAGTGAGTAGTCCCATTGTAGTTGGGGTCCTTATGGATCCCTTAGGTTAGATTGCAATGCAATACATGTTCTTTTATCTATATGAGTGAAGTTTGATTGAAAATTCTTATGCTTGTTCTTCATGTTAATTCTATGCACACCAAGTGTTTGACGAAACGCATGAATGAGTATGAATTGATAAAACACCTAGGGATGGAATGAGAATTGAACTTAGGTTGTTTAGAAGATCATGCATGATTATTTTAGATAGCTTTTGTGGGCGAGAGTGACATTGGCAATCTACTAGACTTTCAAAAGCTGTCCTACCAAAAGAAGAAGAATGAAAAAGTTGAGTTCCTCATGACTTGGATTTCTCACGTGCCAGAGAAAGAAAATTTAGCGTATGCGCGTGACTATGACCTCGAGCTGAAGAATGGAGTCAGGAGTCTAAAGAGGACTAGCTCCCAGTCATCCATTGTCATACCATCTCGGCCTCACAGGTAACATGTATCATTCTAGTTTGTTGCCGATCAGTATTGAAGAATGGATGTGAGCATATATTGATGAACTGATTAGTGAGGACATCTCGAGTAAATTCAGTGTTGAGTTGTTGGCATATTAGAAGTGCTTTGAGTGTTGCGAGTCTTGTCTTTATTTTTGTTCGGGACGAACAAGTGATGGGGCGTATTTATACGACTCACTAAACCGTTTAAACCCAACTATTTCGACATGTTTTTATGTGAACAGTTGCTTCTTAGTGTTGTTTGCATTTCAGGTGTTCGAAATACGTGGAAGGAGACTTGCGACTCAAAACGGTGTTTTTAGAGAACCGAATGCGAAACTCGACGAAGGAGGTGCAATTCAGCGTGTACCTTGCCTGGAGACAACTTTAGGCTCGCGCGCCAGCGACTAATGTCTCTTGATGGCGTGCTCGATAATGTCTTCTTGGGGCGCGGTCAGCTCATGATGACTTCGCTCAACTCAGAGTGTACCGCGCCAGAAGTCAACATTAGCACCGAGCGCCGCAACTTAATGTCTTCTCCGGACATGCAACGTAATGTCTTCTTGGAGCGCGGTCATCTTATGATGACGTCAGCAATTGGGCCAGCGGCCCGAAATCAATTTTTAGAACCCGATTTCAATTAGGGTTTCGAGCAGTTTTGACGGTAGAGTTTCGGAACGATACAGCAGCAGGGACACGAAGGTTTGGAAGAGAACCGGACGAAATTTTTGGAGCTTGGCGTGAACAGTGGATTCCGGCGTGAACAATGTTTCCGGCGTGAACAGTGATTTCGAACGGTTTTTGTTATTCTTTTCAGATTAATGTATTTTTCAGTTATGACTATGAGTAGTTAACTTTCTGTTTCAGTTTAGGATTTTCAATTGGTGACATATATGTTTGAGACTTGGATTTAATGCATGTTTCTATTCAATTGTAAATTCTGAATCTTAAATTGCATGAATTGTATTGCACGGTTAGCGTATACTTTGTCATGAAACTATCAGCTCATCAATTCTGATTATTAACTCTTGTCGAAGCTTTGTCGTGGAGACAAGTAGTAGAATCTAGGCTTAGTATCACCTTTGTCGGAATACTTTAGGTCATTACCTTTGTCGGAGTGACCAAGCATTTGATTAGAATCGTATCTTTAGAAGTCGATGATAACAGTCACTATTGAATTCCCTGAGCTGAATATTTCTCTCGATTGACATTCACACTTTTATTACATTCGTTCTTGCAACCACTCACTCAAAACCCCCTTTAGTTCCGTATTCACAGGGAATCGCTCCGCAGTCAGTTATCTTGGGTTCGACCCTTGCTTGCTACTACACTAGCTAAAGCTTGGAGATATAAATACAAGTTTGGCGCGCACAACGACGCGCGTCAAATTTTGGCGCCATTGCCGGGGAGCTACTACAGTGAAGAGTTTCTTTTCCTTTTCTTTTTATATTTAGTTTTCGATTCTTTTTTTTGTGTTATTTTTGTGTGCGGTAAATTGCTCTTTCCAGCATGTCGCACGCAGGTAGTGTTAATGGTGATGGCCGCCAAAACAACGAACAAAATTAGGATGAACAAATTCCACAATTCTATGAAGAGCCTGAGCGAATATTTAGAGCACGCCAGAGGGAACTTTGCGAAAGAGAATTTTAGGCTAGGGATGCAGGGGCACGAGCAGAAGGTTTCAATGAGCCCAACCCACCGCCTCAGCAATATGTGCAGTAGCAGCCTCATGGGCATCAACCATACAGGCGTGCCCACAGACCGGAACCAACGATGAGAGAGCTGTCTTCACCAAACTTCAATGAGCAGCCATGGTGCATCAATACTAGCGCAGAGGAGGACGATTTTGAGATAAAGACTGCTGTGGTGCATCACTTACCCAAATTTGGAGGATTACCGGGAGAGGTCGCGACGAGGCATCTACAAGAGTTCACCAGAATCTGCCAAACATTGAGACCATATGCAGCTTTGGAGAACAAGTTTAAGCTAAGAGTATTTCCTTTGAGTTTAACTGACCTAGCAAAATCGTGTTTTTTGTCTTTGCCTTCAGGAAGTATAAGAACATGGGACCAAATGCAAAGGAAATTCCTCGATAAGTATTACCCTCCGGCTAAAGCGACTCAAGTGAGGAGAGAGCTGTCAACGATCAAACAAGGACCAAGCGAGTCGGATGTATGACTACATGGAGAGGTTCAACTCATTGGAGCAAAGATGCTGTAACTTAGGAGTCCCGGAAAGGATGTTGGTGGAATATCTTTTGGATGGATTGAGACCTCTCGAGTGTATGTTATTGGATGCCGCAGCTGGTGGCACAGTGCTGAACTTGACACCGTCTGAGGTACGTAATTTGATTAATGAGACTGCTGTGAGTGCTCGTTTCAGGGAGGAGACCAGTCGAAGGGATGACACCAGCAGGGCAAGGAACGTTTCACAGGTGGACTCCAACACCAATCAGATGGCTAATGAAATCAAGGAGCTCAAGGAAATGATGCGGAGTATGATGGTTGGGCAGAACCAGCATAATCAAATGCAGAATCAACCTCAACAGCAGACCCAATTTTATCGGCCACCATTTCGTCAGCAGCAAGAGGGTCACAACAGCGCTGATCAGTACCAACAAAGAAAGAACTATAATCAGCCAGGTCAGAATAACCCGCTAACTGTTAATGATTTTGTAGTGAATCTTCAACAATACCAAGCAAAGACGGATGGAGCTATTGTGGAATTATCAAAGCAAATGTCGTAGTTGATCACGATCATCAATGAGTTGAAGAGTGACAAGAGCAAGCTTCCTTCGCAAACAATTCCTAACCAGACGGCGAATGTCAGCGCAATTACCCTAAGGCGAGGACAGGAGGCCGAGAGTGCAAATGAGGCGAGAGAGCAAACGGAGTCAGGGGATACGACGCCAGATGAAGACATTTCCTAGGCGCGCGAGGACTTAAAGTATTGTCCAGGCGTGCTATCAAAGTGTGAAGAGGACGCGGTCAACACAAGGACCGCGCCACTAGAGAACATTATTGCCGCGCCAGAAGAGAACATTAACTCCCGGCGCGCAAACATAAAGTCTACTATTGGCGCGGTACCTTCTGACTTGGATTTTGAATTTCGCCGTTCTGACCCACCTTTTCCATTTCCTCTGCAGGTATCGAGACCTAGGGAGGATCCAGCAGCGTCTCAAATTTTATTGGAGCTATTCAGCAGAGTTGGGATCACAACACCACTCCTCGACGCAATAAGGCGGATCCCGAAATATGCTAAGGCCCTTGACGAATTGTGCACTGACCTAAGAGGAGAACTGAAGCCCGAGCAGGTAAATTTGAGGCAGAACATCCTTGCAATTGTTCAGTGCAAGGCAGCACCAAAGTGTAAGGATCCAGGTACATTTACAGTTCCATGCATCGTTGGTAAATTCAAAATTGATCATTGTATGCTGGATTTGGGTGCGTCAGTTAATGTGTTGCCTTACTCTTTATATCAAACATTGCGTATTGGTCCTCTGAAACCCACTGACTTGATTCTTCAACTAGCGGATAGATCATATAGTAAGCCAGAGGGTATAGTTGTTGACGTATTAGTGCATGTAGGAAAGCTTGCATTCCTTGCAGATTTTTATGTCATGAAAATGGAGGGTGATGCGATAGACACTTCGCCCGTCTTACTTGGGAGACCCTTCATGGTGACCGCGAAGACGGAGATCGATACATTTACAGGTGATCTCTCCATGGAGATAGACGGGGAAGTAATTCATTTTAACATGTTTAAATCTATGCAGCACCCACCTAACATTGCAGGAATACATGCGTTGGACATCATTGAAGATGCGGCGTTTGAGTTGGGTAGACAGCATGAGGAAGGCATCCAACCTCACAAAGGAAAAATAGATTTAATTCGTGGATTGCCTTTTCCTACTGACCAGCGAGGTATCGTGTCTTTCCTTGAATATGGTGGATTTTATCACAAATTTATCAGATTTTATCGCAGGTTCATTAAAGGATTCTTGAAGACCTCATTGCCAGTGTCGCGACTTTTGCTAAAAGATGTTCCGTTTGGAGAGGATGACCCACCTGATAAGGAGTTAGAGTTGGCTGGCCGGTGAACGATTCAGGAGGAGAGGTACCGTCGAGCCAACGACGTTAAACAAGTGCGCTTTGCGGGAGGCAACCCGATTTGTATTTATTTATTTTCATTTTTAGTGTACCTCAGTGTATGCGGCGCCCCAAGGTAACATTAGTTCCTCTCCGGGTTCATACATTAGCGCTGCTAATGTATGCTTGGGGCGCGCAACTTAATGTGTGCATGGGGAGCTTAACTTGCTGAGTTAGGATAGTTTTCTTGTGCATTTCTTATTTGTTTCGTTTTTTTTCTTTTGAGTCTTGCATGACTACCCTTCCCGACGATCTTATTGTACCGTGAGGACACGGTTTGTTTCAAAAGTGTGGGGTGGGGGAGTTAGTATGTGTCAGCACATTTACTTTTGTTAGCTTGCATTAGTAGTGGCTAGAGCACGTTTTTTTTAAATTTTTAGGTGTTGCGATGCTGCTGATTTCGTGCAACTATATGCTGCCAGTTTGTGCTATGATGAAGACACTGTGATTTTATGAGATGATGTTTGATGCTATGAGGTTTTGATATGTATGATTTGCATGATTTCTAAAATTTTGTGATGCGAGTTACGTGATGTTATATGTGCTTTTGAGTTGAGATATCACAGGATGTGGAGTTGATAGAAAGTGTCGTAGAGGGACTTGACAAACATTCAAAGGTTCGAGGGATTAGTCGCGTAGCGCGCTGAGTTTGTGGAGGTTGGCACTTCAAGTTATGAGGGGTGAGACTTTCACTCCATCGCTGCAGTGTTTATGCAGTGGTGGGACGGGAAAACAAACCGTCCTATCTCTAGTCCTAGTAATCGGGAATGGGTGGGTAACCCCTATCCTGCCTCGCGCTGAAAGGATGATGATGAGAAAGAGCGGGACGTGCTCCATATGCTGCTATTCGAAGGCGATGATTGGAACGGTTCAAACAAAAAAGGGGGATAAGTAATTCACATTGAAGAGCAAAGCTCAAAAAGAAAAATTCAATCAAATGTGAAAGAAAAAAAATCAGAAAAAAGGGCAATCGAGTTGAGTGAAGCATTCGGACCAAACAAAACAAGAAAGTTCAAAAGCTGTCCTACCAAAGAGAAAAAGAAAAGTTGAGTTCCTCGTAGCTTGGATTTCTCACGTGCCAGAGAAAGCGAACTCAGTGTATGCGCGTGGCTATGACCTCGAGCTGAAGAATGGAGTCAGGAGTCTAAAGAGGACTATCTCCCAGTCATCCATTGAATTCCATCTCGACTTCTCAGGTAACATGTATCATTACGGTTTCTAGTTGATCATTATTGAAGAATGAATGTGAGCATGTATTGATGAACTGATTAGTGACGACGTCTCAAGTAAAGTCAGTGTTTAGTCGTTGGCATGTTAGAATTGCTTTGGTGTCGCGAGTCTTGCTTTTGTTCTTGTTCGGGACGAACAAGTTTAAGTGTGGGGTGGTTTGATGGGGCGTATTTATAGGACTCACTAAACCGTTTAAACCCAACTATTTCGACATATTTTTATATGAACAGTTGCTTCTTAGTGTCGTTTGCATTTCAGGTGTTCGAAATACATGGAAGGAGACTTGCGACTCAAAACGGTGTTTTTAGATAACCGAATGGGAAACTCGACGAAGGAGGTGCAACTCAGCGTGTACCGTGCCTAAAGACAACTTTAGGCTCGCGCGCTAGCGACTAATGTCTCTTGATGGCGCGCTCGATAATGTCTTCTTGGGGCGCGGTCAGCTCATGATGACTTCGGGCAACTCAGAGTGTACCGCGCCAGAAGTCAGCATTAGCACCGAGCGCCGCAACTTAATGTCTTCTCCGGACGCGCAACTTAATATCTTCTTGGAGCGCGGTCATCTTATGATGACGTGAGCAATTGGGCCAGCGGCCCGAAATCAATTTTTAGAACCAGATTTCAATTAGGGTTTCGAGCAGTTTTGACGGCAGAGTTTCCGAACGATACAGCAGCAGGGACACGAAGGTTTGGAAGAGAACCGGACGGAATTTTTGGAGCTTGGCGTGAACAGTGGATTCCGGCGTGAACAGTGATTTCGAACGATTTTTGTTATTCTTTTCAGATTAATGTATTTTTCAGTTATGACTATGAGTAGCTAAATTTCTGTTTCAGTTTAGGATTTTCAATTGGTGACATATATGTTTGAGACTTGGACTTAATGCATGTTTCTATTCAATCGTAAGTTCTGGATCTTAAATTGCATGAATTGTATTGCACGGTTAGCGTATATTTTGTCGTGAAACTAGCCGCTCATCAATTCTGACTATTAACTCTTGTCGAAGCTTTGTCGTGGAGACAAGTAGTAGAATCTAGGCTTAGTATCACCTTTGTCGGAATACTTTAGGTCATTACCTTTGTCGGAGTGACCAAGCATTTGATTAGAATCGTATCTTTAGAAGTCGATGATAACAGTCACTATTGAATTCCCTGAGCTGAATATTTCTCTCGATTGACATTCACACTTTTATTACATTCGTTCTTGCAACCACTCACTCAAAACCCCCTTTAGTTCCGTATTCACATGGAATCGCTTCACAATCAGCTCTCTTGGGTTCCACCCTTGCTTGCCGCTACACTAGCTAAAGCTTGGAGATATAAATACAAGTTTGGCGCGCAGAACGACGCTCCTCAACAAGCTTAAGTGTGGGGTAGTTTGATGGAGCATATTTATACGATCCATAGAGTTGTTTATTCCCAGTGTTTAATTACATTTTGTGTGTGAAAGATTACTTCTTTGTAGTATTTCGCATCGTAGGTGTATCAAGACCGCTTTCGAGATTTATGGCATTTTTGGAGAATCGATGTGCATCTCAGTGAGTATGGCGCCAGCAGCACACTTTAGCAGCGCTTAATGTCTTCTTCCGGCGTGCGGCTAATGTCTTAATCGGGCGCAATTCCTAATGTCTTCTACTGGAGCGGAAAATATATGATGACATCAGCATTGGGCCCACAGCCCAAACATCAGATTTGCAAGTTGCATGATTTGGAAGCCTGATTTGCCTATAAATACAGACTTGCTACACCAAAGAGAACAACAATTTGGAGAACAATTTTTAGAGCAATTATGAGAACAATTTTTAGGATGAATTCACAGAGGCGGTAGAGGCAGCGACGCACGAAAATCGAGGCAGGAGTACTATTCGTCGTCGGAATTACTATTCACGCCGGAGTTACTGTTCATCGCGGATTACTGTTCACAGTTTCAGTATTGTTTCTAAACTCAGTTTATTTTCATTGTTTTAGATGACTCGTAGCAGCTAAACCTTTTGTTCAGTTTTGGGATTTTGTGTTGCAACGTACGGTTTGAGATACTTATGTTTCGTAATTCAATTCAGTAAATTCCTGTTCTTCGTTTGAATTGCATGCTCTGATTATCAAGTTGGCATAGCCTATTGGTGAAACTGAGTTGATGTCTATTGCGTGATATTGGATTGACTTCCCTATTAGCTAAGCCTAGCGGTATAACCTAATCGGTGTTGTTGATCGAGTAATCGTTAAACCTATTCGAGAACTTAGTAGTTGAGCATAGGTAGAACACTAGAGTCGACATTACCCTAGCGGGATTGTTAGACTAGGAATAGTAGTTTACTAGTTGATGCATGTTACAGTCGATGATTACTAGTTGCAATACATATCGTCTACAATAACGTAGTGCAAATTTCAGATTCTATTCCCCTTTTGTTAACAAATGACAGGTATCCTCAAGCCAACTGCAGTAACTAGGCCTACTCCTCTTCTCCATGGACTGGAGGTGGGTTCACATCGATGGGGTACTCCATATCCCTCAGAAGGCTTACAATCTGGGCTCGTCGGGCCGCATTTCTTTTTGCTTTAACGGTCAAGTGAGCAACCTCAATCTTCAAGTGTCCGAAAATCCTTGCGAGTAATGCTGCCTCAGTCTTCCATGACAGGGTCTGCTCCCTGGAGCACTGCGTATACTTCCACCACATCCACAATATGTTTCCCTTTAAACAACTTGTGGTCCACCAAGAATGCCTGGGGTTCTTCAGATCTTAAGCTCAAGGTGTTGTGAGGTGATCAGCTCGTATATGAGCGAGGGAAACACTATTCCTTGGTTTGATTTGGCTGATCCGACGTGAGCTGCAATCTAAGGAAAGATAATCTATCCCAAGTTAACCTTAATTCTCTGTCCAATAGCAAACAACAACATACTCATTGCCTTATTAACCTTGTTTCTTTGGGAGTTTTGAATATAGTTCTTCACTGCAAAGTTGTAAAGGAGGGAGTAATTGGTGGTCAGGTCCGCTGCCAAATTATACATGACCCAGGCGGTGACAACCACCTCGTAAGGGTTTACCTCATCGTGTAGACTCACTTCTCCTCCTATCCCCATACATCCTTTAATCACTTTCGGTGTGATCACCACCTTAGAGTTTCCTTTAACTCCAACATTACCAGGCAGGTTTACTATAACCCCCTTACCAGCTGAGTAATATACCTTTTAGAGAGAGTAAGACACTTGATCAGGTTTACCTGTTCGAGCACATGGATTATTTCTGAAATTTCACAGTGTCTTAGTTCGACAGATTTGTGAACAAGCAGTTGCTGCAGCACTCTCTTGTTCACTCGAAAATTGTCACAGCCAACAACGAACAAGGCACAGGTTTGTTCACCCAGTTCGGCCAATCAGCCTACGTCTGGGGAGGACTATTCTCCGGTCCTCAATCCACTCAACCAACGGTTCCAAGTGCACTCGGTTACAACTCACGCAACCTATGCTACTCAACCTTGTGTGGATCACACGACACAATCAGAACAGACTCTGATTTGTGTCTGCACACCCTCTGCAATATGTCAATCTAGAATAGCTACAGTCTTCTCAAAGAACTCAGCCTATTCTACACTACAACTACTCAGCAGGGTTGCTATAGCAACTGCTGTAACACACAGCTGAAGCACAAATGTCCGCGTCGCTCCAAGGCCTTCTGCCGAGCCGATCGAACGATTCCACGAGCGCTGCACACTCTGGAATACTCCCCCTCACTCAGTGACCACCTGCCACTAGCGAGTACTGCCGCACGACACTTGACCGAGCCTTCCAACCGTCAGTTCTTCCGCGGCTGCCCTTGATCAACCAACAAGCTCCACAGCTTTGAATTGGCTTCCAGATCAAGCTCGAATCAGACTCTGCAAGTCCTGATTCCCTTCTGCTATAATCACCACAGCTCTGCGCTCACGCTCTGCTCTCGGGTGATGATCGAAGAATTCGTCCGTCGCACACCAACGATTGTCCTCTCTGAAATCCGTGTATGCACTCGTGTATCCCTCTGCTTCGATCAACCTCTCAGCTCTGAACTCCTTCAGCTTAAATAGCAGCACCAGCTTTAAGCAATGTCCAGGTTTAGGCAATGTCCCAAAAGGAATCAATTATCTCCTAAAATCTAGGAGATTAGATTTGATCTTTATCTTTAATGCAAATCTCCTTCTCTGACTAGTAAACCTTGCTGGAAAATACACCACAGTATTTTAGAAATACATCAGATGCAATCCATAGAGTTCCAGCCCTTCAAAACACGCCCAGGTTGCTGCTGCTTCTCGGACAGATGAACCAGTCAGTTGAACAAGCTCCTGCTGCAGCATCCCCTGCTACAGCTGCTGCTAGTTCACTTCTGCTGGCTGCTTGAAAATTTGAGCTGCAGCAACTCCTTGTTCATTTGTGCTGGTTTTGTCAAACACTGCCATACTTGCATCATCAATCTCCCCCTTGGCATTTTGACAAAACCTTAAACCATATGCACTCTCCCATGAACCGAAAAAAAAACTCTGAATACTCTAAAAAGAAAGATCCAACAATAGAGAGTAAGAGTAAATAGGTGTGGCCACACTCGGCCATAGCACAACCACGCAGGGCAGCAAAAAAAATAAAAGAGTTTCATCCGTAGCAGTAGCATCTTCTCTCCCCCTTTTTGTCATAGATGCTCAAGGGGCCTGCTCCTCATCTGCAGGAAACTCCAGGTCTCTGAGGAGACTTCGGATCTGTCCACGCCTAGCATCCCTCCTCTTGGCTTCAGCTTCATGTGTGAGCAGCTCAGACCTGAGATGGCTCACAATTCTGGCACGTAGAGCTGACTGAATTGTTGCAGCAGGGGGAAGAGATTCCTCCAGGGGAGCTGGAGCTGAGGAGCCAACCAGTAGAGGATCCTCATAGGCAACATCCACTGCATGCTTTCCTTTGAACAGCTTGTGATCGACTGTGAAGACCTGCAGCTCCTCAGATAGGCCTTCAGAAATCTCACCAAGCTCCGGGTGCTGAGAGACCATGATCCCATAGATGAGGGAGGGTAGCACAATAGGCTTGCTGGAGGCAGCACTCCCGGCATGAGTGGCCAGCTGAGGAAACATAACACTGCCCAGGCTGATCCTCCTCTTCTTTCCAATAGAGTAGAGAAGGTTAGCAAAGTCTCTGCTAACCTCCCCCCTGTGAGAGCTAGGGATCCAGTTTCTGATGCCCAGATGATACAGCAGGGCATTCTTGGAGGTTAGCTCAGCAGCACTGAGGTTTGGACCGCCCCAAGACAGGCACACTCCCCCTGTCAGAACTTTAGCCAATATCTCTGGCTGAACAATAGTGGGAGCTCTGGCATTCTCATGAATTCAAGAAATTCATCAATTTTTTCGTGGGTAATAATCACAGTCTTACCCCTTACCCAACTTTTCCCAAACTCATCCGCTCCTTCTTCTCCAAACTTCTCTTCCATATTCACAATAAATTCCCTAACCAAAGCTATGTTGAATCTGAATGGAAAGGTTAGGGACTTGAGAAGATTTACCTCTGTGAGAAGCTGGATCATAGCTGCTGATTTGTACTTGTCCTGAACCAGTCTCTTTTCGGCCACAATGTGCTTCCTCTCAACAGCACTCCAAGATTGAGACGCACTCCTGTTTCTGAACCAAATACCTTTAACTGTGAGAGAAGATAAGTCTGCCACTGAATGTCGTCTCACAGACGGTTCACCAGAGGCACCAACATTTTCTTCACTTGATTCTTCTTCTTCACTGCTGGAGACTGGGATTAGGATTGGAGTTTTTCCTTTGTCTGAAGGAGGAGGAGGATGTGCTGTAGCAGGTTCTTGTTCAGGAGACTCGGCTCCTGTTTCCTCTCCTTCACCCACAATGCCAGGGGACATAACAAGTGTTCTGCAACTTTCTTCTGCAGAACCTGCTACAGCATCCGCTGTAGCATGTTCCTCCTCAGAGACACCCTCAGCCATAGCCCCCTCAGATAGCATAGCGGAACTGGAAACAGGTTCCTCGTCAAGTACCAATCGCCTCCTTTTCTGTGATGTTTCTTTGTGAGGGGTGGGCTCGCTGTGTGACACAGGAAGAGGTGCCGGTTCCCACACCACCACATCCAGGCGCTGTGCAGGGGCTTTATTGCGCGACTTGGTCCGTCTTTCAGACCTGCCTTGACGGTCTGCTGCCAGATTCTTCTTCAACCCGCGCGTCTTCACCATTGTAGCTAGATTGCAGACAGTTTGAGGAACGTACAGAGGATGATCGGCAGCGATTTTTGGGAAGCACCTTGCACCTTGTCTTTGCCCTAGAAAAAGATTTACCCGTTATTTTCTTTTCCATTTTGAAGTTGTTAGATCACGTGCCTCACATGTGCCTTCTTCCTTCATTAGCAACCAAAAAGTGTGAACAAGCTTATTCTTGGCCAGGTTGCTATAGCACATGCGAGCTAGTTCAACTGCTCAGGTTAGACAAACAGCTTTGCTCGAAAGATCCTTCAGAGGTTCTGATGGAGATTTCATCACCCACACCTGAGATACGCCATAGTAACTCCTTTTCTGACCTTTCAGCCTCCTATCTCTTCGTTTGATATGTTTGGGTTTCCATACCTGTAACGCCTGTGGTTTTCCCTTGTCTTTAGCGATCCAGTGCCCTTGAGCAGCAGTCTTAGCAATCCTCCTCTGTGATTCTTTCCAGCAAGGAGCATTTCTTGTAGCTACACGATATGCATTCTTTATGCAGCATGTGTTGATTCTGGATTTTGCTCCCCCTTTATTAACTGAGGAGGTTTTGTGCAGCTGCTTCAGATTGGCGGTAATCTTTTGATTCCCAACACTTGTACAAGATCCCCTTTTGTTCTGAGCCTTTAGCTTTGTTGTAGAAAAATAGTGTGCCCGGTGCTGCAGCACCCTCTTGTTCACATGCCTAGTTCCATTTTTCTCTGCAGTTTTTGAAGAGTCAGCTGTATTGTTCTTTTCACCTATCTCAGCATCTGAGGCTTTAATGAAAACTGTCCCATTAGAGCTTTCTTCACCAGTATATCCAAGCGCTGTTCTCCCTTTTCCAAGTCTTTGGTAAGACAGAATTTCATCCAGGATATTATTCTGCGGATCAGCTGTCTTGGCTGTTGCTGGAGCAGATCCAACAGAGATCTGTCTTTCAGAGTCTTCCCTTTTCAGAATGGTGACTTGATTATTGGATGAGAAAAGACTTTTCTTTCGATCTTCTTCCAAGAGATTGACTCTGTCAGTCAATGCTTGATTGGTCTGAAGAAGTGCCTCACACTGCTCGAGTATCTTACTCAGATAGTCAATAAGGCTGTCAGATGGGTCCTCTTCATCTTCACTTTCAGATACTTCAATCCCATAGTGAAATTCTTCCTTCTTTAGTTCTTTGAGGTTGAAATCTGATACACTGGTCAGCACAACACAGTCTTCTTCATCACTTTCATCAGATTCACTCCATTTTGCTGTCATGGATTTACTGTTCTTTTTCTCTGAGTTATTGAGAGGTTTGCTTGGACAGTCAGCCTCAATGTGTCCATACCCTTCATTGAACTCCCTTTTTCATTTCTTTCTTATCATCTTCATCCTGAGCTGGTTCCTTCCCTTTCCTTTTACTTTCACCACCTCTTCTGAACTCCCTTTTCGGGAGGAGGAGCTTTTGCCATTTCTTGAGTCCATGTTCTTCAGGAGCTTTCCAAGATTCTTGAAAAGCATACTCAGTTGATCATCTGGACCTATCTTCTTAGCTTCTGTTTCAGCTTTCAGTCCAACATTCTTATCCTTGGGAGTGGTGTCTTCTTTAACCAGTTTCATCTCAAATTGTTTGAGAGACCCCATCAATTCTTCCAACCTCATGAATCTGACATTTTGAGCTTCTTCAATGGCCGTCACTTTCATGTCATATTTTGCGGGCAGCGATCTGAGAACCTTCCTGATCAGCTTCTCTTCAGGGATAGGTTCACCAAGGGCATGAGCTTCATTTGCAAGATCACAGAGTTTAGCATTAAACTCAGTGACTGTTTCTTCATCCAGCATTCTCAGATTCTCAAATTATGTGGCAATTATCTGGAGTCTTGACAGCTTCACTCTATCAGTGCCTTCATGCGCAGTTTGCAGAATTTCCCATGCTTGCTTGGCCATGTCACAGTTTGATATCAACCTGAAATTGTTAGCATCTACTGCAGCAAAAATTGCATTCAGTGCCTTTGAATTACCAGTTGCTGCAGCACCTTCTTCAGCAGTCCATTGCTCTTCAGGTTTTATCCTTGTTACTCCTTGCTCATCCGTGGTGATTGGGGGAGACCACTGAATTACGACAGCTCTCCATGTCTTCTCGTCAATAGCCTTGAGAAAGGCTTTCATTCTAGCTTTCCAATATCCATAGTTGCTCTCTTCCAACAATGGAGGTCTGCTTGTACTCTGTCCTTCCTTCATTGTTTTGGCTTCTTCAGAGACACTGTAGGATCTTTAACTCTGTGTGTCGAGTTCCCGCTCTGATACCAATTGAAATTTCACAGTGTCTTAGTTCGACAGATTTTGTGAACAAGCAGTTGCTGCAGCACTCTCTTGTTCACTCGAAAATTGTCACAGCCAACAACGAACAAGGCACAGGTTTGTTCACCCAGTTCGGCCAATTAGCCTACGTCTGGAGAGGACTATTCTCCGGTCCTCGATCCACTCAACCAACGGTTCCAAGTGCACTCGGTTACAACTCACGCAACGTATGCTACTCAACCTTGTGTGGATCACACGACACAATCAGAACAGACTCTGATTTGTGTCTGCACACCCTCTGCAATATGTCAATCTAGAATAGCTACAGTCTTCTCAAAGAACTCAGCCTATTCTACACTACAACTACTCAGCAGGGTTGCTGTAGCAACTGCTGTAACACACTGCTGAAGCACAAATGTCTGCGTCGCTCCAAGGCCTTCTGCCGAGCCGATCGAACGATTCCACGAGCGCTGCACACTCTGGAATACTCCCCCTCACTCAGTGACCACCTGCCACTAGCGAGTACTGCCGCACGACACTTGACCGAGCCTTCCACCCGTCAGTTCTTCCGCGGCTGCCCTTGATCAACCAACAAGCTCCACAACTCTGAATTGGCTTCCAGATCAAGCTCGAATCAGACTCTGCAAGTCCTGATTCCCTTCTGCTATAATCACCACAGCTCTGCGCTCACGCTCTGCTCTCGGGTGATGATCGAAGAATTCGTCCGTCGCACACCAACGATTGTCCTCTCTGAAATCCGTGTATGCACTCGTGTATCCCTCTGCTTCGATCAACCTCTCAGCTCTGAACCCCTTCAGCTTAAATAGCAACACCAGCTTTAAGCAATGTCCAGGTTTAGGCAATGTCCCAAAAGGAATCAATTATCTCCTAAAATCTAGGAGATTAGATTTGATCTTTATCTTCAATGCAAATCTCCTTCTCTGACTAGTAAACCTTGCTGGAAAATACTCCACAGTATTTTAGAAATACATCAGATGCAATCCATAGAGTTCCAGCCCTTCAAAACACGCCCAGGTTGCTGCTGCTTGATAGAGCCTAGTTATACACATTATTTAGGTCATAACCCTATGCTTGTTTGCAATATTTCATGAGCAAGATTACTCGTTTCCAATGTTTTTGTATATCAGGTCAGAACGAGTCCTTGAGTCGGATACGCGCTAACAGGCAGCGTTCTAGGAGTGAAAGATCAGCCTGCGGAGCTAGCGGCGCAAACAGAAGAAGAAATGGCGAAAGACAGCAGAGGTGCGCTACTCGATTGCGCCAACCAATGCCGTGCGCCAGGCGCAAAGTCCCAGTGACCAGATTTGGAAGTTGCCGAAAGTTGAACCTCCTATATAAAGGAAGTAAGTCTAGGGTTTCAGGGAGTTCGAAACAACTGTTGTTCCAGAGGCACCAGAGGACGCAAGGAGGCACTGTGCGGCAGAACTGGAAAACACACGGACTTATTGAGGAGATCTGCGCCAGCCGACTGCGCCAGCCGAGAGAAGACACTGCACGCACTGTTTGCTACCGTTTTCTTGGATTCAGTAGTTATTACTTACTATTTTATGATGTTTACCACTAGCATGTCTAGCTAAACACTTAGTGTTGGTCGGGCATGAACCTATGATGTATTACCTTTGAGACTTGAGCTTAATGCATAGTTTATTTACTTGTATTAATTCTGTGCGTACTGAGACAGTTAGTTGCATGAGTAGGGGAAGCCTTGAACCGCAAACTTACTTGTGTTGCTTGCTTGTCACCTGTTAAACTAGTTGCATGCGTAGGGGAAGCCTTGAACCGCAAACTTACCGTGACAATTAGGAGTAACGAGTTAGGATAGGCAGTTGCTACTGTGATAGGATTCGCAGCTGTTTAGTCTAGTTCTAAGGATTAATAGCACATGAACTTTGAACGGAACATGCGCACGTGTTAGGAAGCCTTTACCGGACACTAACCCAAGTAAACCACAAGCTATAGATGTTTAGAGTCGATGATAAGGAATGCATTCATAGAGGATTGTCTGCCCAATAATTCTCATAAAGATAGTACTTCATCTCTACTGCTTGCGCACGTCTAGTGCAATTTCCTGCGTTACGATATTCACTGCTACTCGCGCATCGCGCAAAACCCCCAATCACTCACGCAACCCCCGTTTTCTTAAGTGTAGGTTACTGGCTAAGACTCACTGCTTGCTCCCTGTGGAGATCGACCCTTACTTAACCGCTGTACTAGTGGGAGAGGAAGGATTATATTTGACGCGCACGACGACGCGCGATCAAATTTTGGCGCCGTTGCCGGGGAGCAACACAGCTAAGTTTTAGCTAGCTTACATTTCTCATTTTAGTAACTAGTTATTTCATTTTGTTTTGTTTTCTCGTTGTTGTTTCTGACAGCGCACAATCACATCCGCCTGCGCAACCTTGAAACAGTTGCGCTGAGCAGATTCTAGTTGCGCACTGACAGACGCAACAACTTCGTTGCCATTTAATTTCGTTTCTTGAGTTTGGATCAGGACATGGAGGATAACAGTGTGGTTGGAGATAACCTGGGAGACAGAACCCCAGAGGAAGCAAGGGCACATAACCGCGCAGCCCTATTCAGAGAGGAAGTGCAGCGTGAGGTCGACGCACGGATGGCCGCTGAACCATACATTGCGCCACCCGTTCGTCCAGTCGCGAGGCGCAGGACAGTGCGCGAGATGTCGGCCCCTATCACTGTTAACCAGCCATGGTGCATCGTGCTTCCACCAGGCGGTCACTTCGAGCTAAGGAGCTCACTCATCCATCACATGCCCAAGTTCCACGGGATGAACAATGAAAATCCAGTCAAGCATGTGCGAGAGTTCCTGGTCATTTGCGAAAACATGAAGACCGAAGGGGAAAGCGATGAAGCGCTAAAAATGAAGGCATTCCCATTTTCATTAAGTGATACAGCTAGACACTGGCTAATGAATTTACCTGCAGGATCTATTCACACATGGGAGCAGCTGCAGAAGAAGTTTCTAGACAAATTTTATCCAGCAGCGAAGATTGCGCTGCTCAGAAGGGAATTGGCCGCGCCAAGGCAGAGCGCAGGGGAGTCTCTGTCAGAATACTACGAGCGTTTCAGGGAGCTAGAAGCCAACTGCTACAATCACGGGCTTCCTCAGAATGTGCTGATAGAGAACTTTCTGAATGGACTGCTGCCCATGGAGCTGCGACTACTGAATGCATGCGCAGGAGGGGACATTTGCAACATGTACCCGGAGGATGCATGGCAGCTGATAGAAGATTCTGCTGGGCAGGTAAGACATCAATTGACACTTGAAAGTAGTCGTAATCGTTCTGTGCATCAGGTAGAGGCAAGCGCTGAGATCCAAGAAATGAAGGCCATGCTACAGAAGCTGATGAGTGCGCAGAGCGCACAACCAGTTGCGCCAAAGGTATGTGAATTCTGCAGGTCCACTGAGCACAAGACAGACGAATGCCCAACACTTTTTGAAGAAACTGGAGATGTAAATGCCCTTGGAGGATGGGACAACAGAGGACCGCAGAGGCAGAATCAGCCGCGCTTTGGGCTTGCTGCAAATGGATTTAGATGGAGAGAAGAGAACAATTTCCAGAGGCAGCCCACTGATCAGCGCGCGCCACAGCAGACGCAACAAGCTGCACCCTACAATCCACCGCATCGCCGCACAGAAGCACCAGCGCAGAACAATCAGCAACCAAAGCGATCCTTGGAAGATATCATGGGGCAGCTAGCAGACACAGTGCGCAAGAATGACGAAAAGTATGACAAGAGGTTCGAATCCATAGAAAAGCATCTATCACAAATTGCAACCACGGTGTATGAGCTGAAAAAGAGCGATGGCAACCTGCCTTCGCAAGTGATTCAGAACCCTAAGGGAGGAGTTAATGCAGTAACACTGAGGACTGGGCGCACAGTGGGAACAGAGCAGACCGCGCAGGCGCCCGCGCAACCAGTTGCGCAAGTCCCAGATTCAGCAGCTCAGAATGCGCAACCAGAGCCAGAGGCGCAATCAGAAGCGCCAACCGCGAACCAGCAGGGCAAAGCGCCAGGTATGTCTCACTCGATAAACAAGGACAAAAATTGTACTAACATACCTGCTCCTTTCCCTGTGCAGGCACCACTGGCGAGAAAAGAAGCACTGGACAAGGAACTATATGAGCTGTTCAGCAAGGTGGAAATCAACATACCTCTCATAGAAGCTATTCGACAGATTCCCAGGTATGCGAAGTTTTTAAAAGAGCTGTGCACAAATAAAAGAAGGACAGGCGAATGCGCACAGGTAATGCTAAATGCGCAGGCCTCAGCAATCGTGCAACAAAAGGTACCACCTAAGTGCCGAGATCCAGGTACATTCACTATCCCTTGCACCTTAGGTAAAACCACGGTAAGCAACTGCATGATCGATTTAGGCGCATCAATCAATTTATTACCATATTCTCTCTATGCGACCTTGCGCCTTGGACCACTAAAACCTGCAGGTCTCACAATTCAGCTAGCAGATAGATCGTGCAAACAACCTGCAGGCATGATACAAGATGTCCTAGTTCGAGTAGGAGAGCTGGTGTTCCCAGCAGACTTTTATGTGCTCGAAATGGAGGGTGAATCAAGCGCCAGCGGTGCGCAGATCCTCCTAGGCAGACCGTTTCTGATGACTGCGCGCACGAAGATAGACGTATGGAGGGGCACGCTCTCCATGGAGGTAGATGGCGAAGAAATCCATTTCAACATCTTCGAAGGGATGCAGCACCCACATGAGGACGCTACTGTGCACGCAATGGACAGCTTTGACGATTTAGTCACAGAGGCGCAGTGTGCGAGCGCAACCATAGGACCAGAGCTACTGACACAGGCAGAGCTGGAGGAGCAAGAGGAGGAGCTAAGCAGTGCTGAACCAGCACCCACACAGGTACTTGATATAGTTCATATTTGCACCGCTAACAAAATCTTGCCCTCTATTGACCAGGCACCCAAGATCGAACTGAAGCAACTGCCGGAGCACCTCAAGTACATTTTCTTGGGAGATGAGGACACCCTGCCAGTGATCATCAAGAGGGGATTGGAAAAAGAGCAGGAGGCGCGTTTACAACAGGTGCTGCGCAGGAACCAGCGCGCTATTGGATGGACTCTTGCGGATCTGCGCGGAGTGAGCCCAGACGTGTGCATGCACCGGATTCTGTTGGAAGATGGCGCCAAACCATCCAGGGAGGCTCAGCGCAGGTTAAACCCAAATATGATGGAGGTAGTGCAAAAGGAAGTCCTGAAGTTGCTTGACGCAGGGGTCATTTACCCAATCTCAGACAGCAAATGGGTCAGCCCGGTGCACGTTGTGCCAAAGAAAGGAGGAATCACAGTGGAGGAGAATGCGCAGGGCGAGCTAGTTCCCAAGCGCATACAAACTGGCTGGCGCATGTGCATCGACTACAGGAAGCTGAACGCTGTAACGCGCAAGGACCACTTCCCGCTACCCTTCATGGACCAGATGCTGGATCGCTTGGCAGGTAAGCCTTACTTTTGTTTTTTGGACGGATATTCAGGTTACAATCAGATACCCATAGCTGCGGAGGATCAAGAGAAGACCACGTTCACATGCCCCTTCGGAACATTTGCGTTTCGGCGTATGTCTTTTGGGCTGTGCAACGCGCCAGGTACGTTCCAACGCCTTGTCATGAGCATTTTCTCTGATATGATTGGTATATGCATAGAAGTGTTCATGGATGATTTCACTGTATATGGGAGTACCTTTGATGCATGCTTAACACATCTAGATAAAGTCTTAGCGCGCTGCATCTCTAAGAACTTAGTGCTAAACTACGAGAAATGTCATTTCATGGTTACGCACGGGGTAGTACTAGGTCATATTATTTCAGAGGAGGGTATTAAGGTAGACAAGGCTAAGATAGATATTATTTCTAATCTGCCTTATGCCACCAACGTGCGCGACGTGAAATCGTTCTTAGGGCATGCTGGGTTTTACAGGCGTTTTATTAAGGATTTCTCTAAAATTTGCATCCCCCTGTCTAACCTGTTGCAAAAAGACGTGTGCTTCGATTTTACTAATGAGTGCAGGGCGGCGTTCGATAAGCTGAAAGAAGCGCTGACCAGTGCGCCAGTGATGCGCGCACCAGACTGGAACCTGTCATTCGAGCTGATGTGTGACGCAAGTGACTACGCAGTAGGAGCAGTCTTGGGGCAGCGCGAGGACAAGAAGCCGCATGCCATCTACTATGCATCGCGCACACTGGACTCCGCGCAGAAGAATTACACCACCACGGAGAAGGAGCTTCTGGCAATTGTATTTGCGCTGGAGAAGTTCCGAGCATATGTTCTAGGCGCCAGAGTCATCATCTACACGGACCACGCAGCTATCCGCTACCCCATGTCCAAGAAAGAGACCAAGCCGCGCCTGATGCGCTGGGTACTTCTGCTTCAGGAATTCGACTTAGAGATCAAAGATAAGAAGGGCACAGAAAATACCGTCGCTGATCACCTGAGCAGGATTGTAAAGGATGAGGAGCCAGGGCAGATCAAGGAGACATTCCCTGACGAGCATCTGATGGCGCTAACAGGTAAGGTACCATGGTATGCGCATATCGCAAATTACCTGGTCATAGGTGCGTTCCCTCCTCATTTCAATAAAACTCAGTGCATGCGATTGAAACATGAGTCCAAGCATTATCTTTGGGATGATCCTTACATGCTTAGAATAGGTCCAGATCGGATATTAAGACGTTGCGTGCCTGACCATGAGATTAATTCTGTGTTGCTGTTTTGTCATGCGCACGCCTGTGGAGGACATTTCGGTCCCAAGCGCACGAGCAGGAAGATCTTGGACTGCGGGTTCTACTGGCCGCACCTATTCAGAGATGCCTATGACCACTGCAGGAAGTGTGACAGGTGCCAGCGCACTGGAGGAATCTCCGCGCGCAACGAGATGCCGCAGACCCCGATTCTGGTGGACGAAGTGTTCGATGTTTGGGGAATCGACTTCATGGGTCCATTTCCCCCATCTGCCGGCTACGAGTACATTTTGGTGGCCGTGGATTACGTATCCAAATGGGTCGAAGCTAAGGCCACACGCAAGGATGATGGTAAGACTGTCGCTGATTTTCTCAGAACTAACATATTTTGCAGGTACGGAGTGCCTAAGGCAGTTATCAGCGACCAGGGGACGCACTTCTGCAACAGGGTTGTGGCGCAAGTTTTCAAGCACTATGGGGTGCGCCACAAGACGTCCACCGCTTACCATCCGTAGACAAATGGACAGGCCGAAGTTTCTAACAGAGAGATCAAGCGCATCTTGGAAAAGACTGTGAGGCCGTCGCGCAAGGATTGGAGCCAGCGCCTGGATGATGCGCTATGGGCATACCGCACTGCACACAAGACGCCCATTGGAACCTCACCATTCCGGCTGGTCTATGGGAAGGCATGCCACCTGCCAGTAGAGCTCGAGCACAAGGCATATTGGGCTTTACGTATTTGCAACTTGAACTTGGAGGAGGCAGGAAAAGAACGCGCATTTGAGCTGAGCGAACTCGAAGAGCTGCGCCTAGACGCCTATGAGGGACTGCGCGATTACAAAGCACGCACCAAGGCGTTTCATGACAGGCATATCCTCCGGCGCACATTTGAACCAGGAGACCAGGTACTGTTATTTTCATCGCGCCTGAAGCTCATGCCTGGGAAGTTGCGCAGCAAGTGGACGGGACCATACACCGTCACCAAGGTTTTCCCCTACGGCACGATTGAATTAGAAGACGGGCACCAGCATCGTTTTCAGGTTAACGGGCAGAGAGTCAAACGGTACTTGGGCGAACCTTGGGATGGCGCAACACGCAACATTGACTTGGCCGAGCCAGAGATAGTGGACGCGCAAGCTGCTGCGCCAGATGCACCACCAGATGTTTCAGAGGGAGAACTAGCACCCATCGCCTATATCTCCTCTTCCTCTGCATCTTCCTTCATTACGAATAATGTATCACATGCTGACCCTCCCTTGTATCCTTTGCGCAGGACCAATGAGATCGTAACACAAGCACTGGCGCAAGGACACTCAGGAGCACGAGTGGGGGGGGGGGGCTGCAGACGCACTTCTTGGCACGTAACGAGGTACCGTCGAGCCAACGACGTTAAACAAAGGCACTTGTCGGGAGGTAACCCGACACGTTTTAAACTAGGCACATTTTTATTCTGCTTGTTTTGTTTTTTTGAGTGTTTTTAGTTAGATTAGGGTTTGGTAGTTTTTAGTCACACAAGTGCATAGGACCGTGCGCCTATCAATGCGCAGGTCCGTTGCGCTAGCCAGAGGGGGGTATATAAGGCCAGACTTAGAAATTTCCCAGCACTTTTTCACTCGACCGTTACACACAAGCTCCCGCCTTCAGACCTCTGCCGTCGATCAGCGCCCAACCCACCGTCCGTCTTGAGAGATTCAAGGACAACACGACCGCACAGCACCCAGGTAACCTCCGATTCCGCTTTGAGCCGCTTCTGTTAGGGTTTAGGGTTTTGAAATCGCACCAGGCTAGAGTGCGCGGCTTGGAGTGCTGTTTTGTGCGTTGAGTAGGCGACCATTAGGCGCTCGTTCGGTGCAAGTTTCAGAGGTTTCTGAGCAGTTTTGTATTTTAGGGTTTTGGGGAGCTTTGACCGCGATTGACCGGAGACCCAGCGCAAGATGAGACCCGCCGCAGACCAGGTGACCCCAGCGGCTTTCGCTAACAAGTATGCAGCATTCATCAGCCTGGACATGTACGGGACACCGTACATATGCCGAGACTTCCTGCGCGAGGTAGGATTGGAGGACCTCGTGGCGCAGAGGCTAGCGATCGCCGGCTGGGAGGCGCTTATGGACCTCCGCAGCGCGTCAGACCAGGAGGATACGTGTGAGTTCCTGGCGTCTATGGAGGCAGGGGACAGGGAGATCAGATATAGACACAGGGGTGTCTGGTTCATAGCCTCGGAAAGGAGGCTGAGGCGCGCATTCGGGTGCGCCAAGGTGCGTGAGGAGGAGTTAGACACGCGCAATAACCAGGAGGCTTGGAGGGACATGGCAACAGGGCCAGCCTTCGCCGCGGGGCGCAGCAGGGGCCGAGAGCTGCGCGACCCGTGGCTGTTCTACTTGTGGCGCATAGTCGCCTATGCAGTCATTGGCCGTTTCAACGGCGCGCCAAAGATCAGCCTCCTGGATATGGAGATTTTGACGGGGCTGTATTATGAGCGGAAGGTGCTGTTCATCCTGAACATGGTGCACCATTGGAGCCGCGTCAGCATGAGGGGGCCGCTGACGTGTGGAGGCCTTATCACGCACCTGCTGCGGGCCTTACATGGAGAGCCCGAGGTGCCAGAACACACCTTGGTGCAGCCTATACCTCTGGACCGCGCCCACATGCTGCAAATCAGGGCGGTAGCCGTTCGGGACGATGGCACACTAGAGTGGTGCTACCGTCTGCAGCCAGCCAGACCACCGCGGGCCAGAGCAGAGAGCAGTGCACAGGGCGCAGCAGCCGCCGCAGCAGCAGCCGCCGTAGCCGCCGCAGCAGATGAAGAGATGGAGGAGACCCTAGAACCAGAGGTGCCTCTAGTCAGGCGCCCAAGGACCCGGGCGCAGACTGGAGCGCACCAGCGGGCCCGCGCACCACAGGGGGAGCCAGTGACCATTTCCATCGAGGATTCTCCCCCTCGTGCACCTGCCAAGCGCCCAAGGACCGAGACTGAGGAGGCGCCTGAGGAAGCCACTGCCGAGCAGCGCATGTTGTTCAACGTCATGCGCGTGCTCGAATACTTAGCGCCAGAGGGGGCAGATTTAAGTATGAGTCCACCACCCGGGTGGAAATTTGGAGATGCGATTCCCCCTCTCCTCAGCCTGCACCATCCACCTCCTACCCGAACCCCAGAAGCCCCAGCATCACCTTCTCCAGCAGCAGCTCCAGCACCAGCCCCAGCCCCAGCCCCAGCAGAGCCCGCACCAGAACCAGCAGCCCCAGCAGCAGAGCCCACCCCTGAACCTGAACCAGCACCGGTACCATCACCAGTAGCTTTCCCTGCCCGGCCTTCTGTTCCAGAGTCCCCCATTAACTTTCCCAACATAGACTCCGATTCCATATGGGAGTCACTTTCCGAGGACGAGCAGCCTGACCCCCTCACCATTGTGCCACCATCCTCCAGCACCGACTCCATGACTGATTCTTCAGAGGATGAGGCGCATGGGTCAGCAGCTGATTCTAGCTCGGAGGACTTCTAAGGCTTTGGGCAGGCGCAGTGATTTTCTTTAGGGTGGTGTCTTTTATTTTTGCTGCGTCTAGTTGACTATTATGTGTGCTGAATATTTGTGCCATACATTCTGTGACTCCCTTGCTATATTTTGTGTGACTATTTGTGTTCCCTTTTCTGTTCTATATTTTCGTTGCATTGCATGCATGTGCGCAGCCTCCGTGCGCTTGAGCTTGAGTCGTGGGGACACGTCTCTGTTCAAGTGTGTGGGGGGGGGGGCGTTACTCTTACATTTCATGTTTTGAGCATTTTTAGTATAGCCTAGTTTAAGTTGAAGAGAATTAGTAGCAGTAGTGCGCTAAGGTGCAGGATGCGCATGCGCTCCAGCTTGTTTTGCGCTATCCGTATTGCGTGCGCCGTTCTCTACTGTTTTAGCATAATTTTTTCGTTTTTTCTGCTCCTGTCAGTTAGGATATACAGGGGATGTGGAGTTGATAGAAATGCTCCAGAGAGGCGGTTAGTCGCTTGTGCTTCGAAGGCGAGGTATATGGTCGAGTGCGCGAGTGGAGGCCGGTGCTTCGCAACCTTCGGAACAAAAGAGCGCGCTCAGTCACGCAGATGCCAAAGGCAAAATACCCAAAGCGTGGCGAGGTGGGAAAACAGACCACCTTCTCTCTGGAAATCCAGCTAAGGAAGGTGGGCGCGGATGTAAACGCGTGCGCTGACCGGCGCAGACAAACCAAGGAGGGAGAGCGGAACGAGTTCCATAGCTGCTATCCGAAGGCTGAGATTGGAACTGTTCTGGGAATGAAACAAATTGGAAAGAAAGCTGTACAAAAGAAAAATACCAGCAGAAGCAGATGATTTGCGTTACAAAGAATCAGCATGCGCACTACTTAGTACCTGCGTGCGCAAGACCAAAAGGATATCATCAAAGGCTCAGGTTCCCAGGAAGTGTGCGAACGAATCACGCACTGGAAGAAGCTCGCGCAAGAAACCATATACCTATCTTCGGAGCGGGAGCTGATAACCAGGAGCCTAAGAAGAGCTATCTCCCAGTCATCCAAAGATCTTCATCCCGGCTGAGAGGTAATGAAATTTCGGATTTATTATATTAGAACTATTGAGTGCAGTTGTGCGCAGGTGATAGAGCAGCACAAGCTGAGTGACTGTGCATTTTGCGCTAGAATGCAAGGCTGTGCGCTAGTCTCCAGAAAAGGTAATTGTATCCGCGTTTCAGTACTTGTTCGGGACGAACAAGGGGCAAGTGTGGGGGGTTTGATAGAGCCTAGTTATACACATTATTTAGGTCATAACCCTATGCTTGTTTGCAATATTTCATGAGCAAGATTACTCGTTTCCAATGTTTTTGTATATCAGGTCAGAACGAGTCCTTGAGTCGGATACGTGCTAACAGGCAGCGTTCTAGGAGTGAAAGATCAGCCTGCGGAGCTAGCGGCGCAAACAGAAGAAGAAATGGCGAAAGACAGCAGAGGTGCGCTACCCGATTGCGCCAACCAATGCCGTGCGCCAGGCGCAAAGTCCCAGTGACCAGATTTGGAAGTTGCCGAAAGTTGAACCTCCTATATAAAGGAAGTAAGTCTAGGGTTTCAGGGAGTTCGAAACAACTGTTGTTCCAGAGGCACCAGAGGACGCAAGGAGGCACTGTGCGGCAGAACTGGAAAACACACGGACTTATTGAGGAGATCTGCGCCAGCCGACTGCGCCAGCCGACTGCGCCAGCCGAGAGAAGACACTGCACGCACTGTTTGCTACCGTTTTCTTGGATTCAGTAGTTATTACTTACTATTTTATGATGTTTACCACTAGCATGTCTAGCTAAACACTTAGTGTTGGTCGGGCATGAACCTATGATGTATTACCTTTGAGACTTGAGCTTAATGCATAGTTTATTTACTTGTATTAATTTTGTGCGTACTGAGACAGTTAGTTGCATGAGTAGGGGAAGCCTTGAACCGCAAACTTACTTGTGTTGCTTGCTTGTCACCTGTTAAACTAGTTGCATGCGTAGGGGAAGCCTTGAACCGCAAACTTACCGTGACAATTAGGAGTAACGAGTTAGGATAGGCAGTTGCTACTGTGACAGGATTCGCAGCTGTTTAGTCTAGTTCTAAGGATTAATAGCACATGAACTTTGAACGGAACATGCGCACGTGTTAGGAAGCCTTTACCGGACACTAACCCAAGTAAACCACAAGCTATAGATGTTTAGAGTCGATGATAAGGAATGCATTCATAGAGGATTGTCTGCCCAATACTTCTCATAAAGATAGTACTTCATCTCTACTGCTTGCGCACGTCTAGTGCAATTTCCTGCGTTACGATATTCACTGCTACTCGCGCATCGCGCAAAACCCCCAATCACTCACGCAACCCCCGTTTTCTTAAGTGTAGGTTACTGGCTAAGACTCACTGCTTGCTCCCTGTGGAGATCGACCCTTACTTAACCGCTGTACTAGTGGGAGAGGAAGGATTATATTTGACGCGCACGACGACGCGCGATCACTGCTTCTCGGACAGATGAACTAGTCAGTTGAACAAGCTCCTGCTGCAGCATCCCCTGCTGCAGCTGCTGCTAGTTCACTTCTGCTGCCTGCTTGATAATTTGAGCTGCAGCAACTCCTTGTTCATTTGTGCTGGTTTTGTCAAACACTGCCATACTTGCATCATCAATTTCTAGCACCTTTTCGTGAACAATAGCATGCTTTGAGACAAGCTCCCAAGCTTTTTCTACCTCCAGGTTCCTGAACCAAATGCCTCGCAAGATAACCCCTAGCACCTCGCAACATTACCGCCTGCTTCACTGCTAATCTTTTGACTGTCATCTTACTGCCCAACGAACCTTCTTCTCTTGATACTGTCAGATGTCTAGCAATTGATTCACGCCCTACCATGGTTGCTGATAGGCGACGAAACACAGGGACAGTCGATTTAATCAATTAAAAAAACAAATTCCCTGACTCTTAACCATGGCATTGGCTATGCTAATACAGGTTGCTATAGTAATCTAGTTGCAAATCGCTAATGTAGCGTATTTTAACGATTCATCGAGCTATTTATTCTCATTGTTTAAGTTGCATTTTGCGTGTGTTAGATTACTTCTTTGTAGAGTTTCGCATCGCAAGTGTATCAAGACAACTTTGGAGCTTTATTGCGTATTTGGAGCATTATAGGCCTCAATCGATCACTCGGGAATAGTAAATACTCGATCGGGAGAGCATCGATATGGGCCATGGGTCCACAGACCCAAATATTAAGGCCCACATCCAATAATCTAGGGTTTGCATATAAATAGATTTTGAAAACAGACTCTTAGAGAGAATTCGAAGAAAAGGAAATCAGAGATAGAATTTAGAGATAAAAGATCAGAGAGACACAATTCGGATTGACGCGAAGATCGATCGGTGAAAAGTGCGTGGTGAATAGTGCGTAATAGTTTTCGTATTTTCTAAACTCAGTTTTTCATTATTGTTAGATGGATTGTATTAGTAGCTAAGCCCTAACTCAGTTTGGAGATTTGCATTGCAACGTTTTGTTTGAGATTTATGTTTCATAGTTCGATTTAGTGAATTACTATTCTTCGGATGAATTGCATGCTTTGATCATCAAGTTAGCATAGTCTAGCGGTGAAATTGGATTGATATCTATTGCGTGATACTGGATTGAACTACCCTATTAGCGAAGCCTAGCGGTAGAACAAAATTGTTAATGTTAGTCAAGTAATCATTAACCTATTTGAGAACTTATCATTAAGAGTAAGTAGAACATTGGAGCCGACACTACCTAAGCAGGATTATTAGACTAGAAGAGTAGTTTTTACTAATCGTTAACCTATTCGAGAACTTCGATTGATGATTACTAGTTGCAACACATATCCCTGAACTGATTCTTCCTGAATTTGATGAACATCATTCTTCTTGAGAACAAACCCCGTTAACTATTAGTAGAACTCTAGAACTACTTGTTCTTTTTGGGTTCGACCCTACTTATCACTTACTAGTATAGTAGGTCACTATAAATTCAAATTTGGAGCACACAGCGACGTATCATCACATTTTGGCACCGTTGCCAGGGAGGGAAACACTTAGTATGGAGTTCTAACCTCTTATTAGCTGTTTTCTTGTTTGGCGGCGCAGGTAGTGCAGTTCGGGCTACCGGTGTTTGATCGGCTATTATAAGGTGTTATTCTAAGCGGAACGGACCTGTGGTTAGATATCACCAGCTTTCGCCTGTGTTGTAGACGCTTTTTTTCCCAACGGAGGTCGTTTACTATTTTTGTGTGTGTTTTACTACGCTTTTTATATGTCTAATGCAGGGAGAATCAATGGCGATGGCCTCCAGAACCATGAGCGTGATCACATGAACAATGAAATACCACCACAAGTTATACCACTATTCTATGACGACCCGGAATGAGTGTTCCACCAAAGACAGAGAGCAGCTCGTCCAGGGATGGAATTCCAAGGAGGACACAACGGTAGAGGTGAAAGGATGGATGAGTTTGGTGATTATGCTCCACCCCAACTACTACCGCAACTATATGCACGTCCACAAAATAGGCAGCCCACGATGAGGGAGCTCTCAGCTCACTTTTCATATTCAGTCTTGGTGCATAAACACTGACCTAGAGGAAGATGATTTTGAGGTGTCTAACCACGTGTCAAATGACTAACCACGTGTCTTAACATCCTTTTCAAGCTATGCATCCGAAACATAAATTCAGGTTACACAAAACATGCCCGCCATTCACCTATGCTATCTGGGGATAGTCCACAGGCTCTTGGCGCAAAACTCATTCTCAAGTCTTAAAGTCCAGACTTTATAACTCATAAGAGAAGAGAAGCTTGGCTTGGCATTTTACGAAAATTGCATAAGCAAGTCAATGATTCCGTGCAATCACAAGGGTCGTTCCTTAACTCATTTATATGACTTCCAATACATGATGCAATTACACACAATAAACAAGTGGTATAATACACAATGTCAAGCTTAAGGTGAAGTGTTTAATGGCCTTCAGCCTTATTATGCTCAAGGAGGAACTTTTTTTTCCATTCCTTTGCATTTTATTTCACCTTTTTTTTCATAGATTTTTTTTTGTTGGGGCGTATTTTGTGCCCTCTTTTGACGTTCTTTTTGTCCCTCTCATTCGAGGGACTCCACACTTAAAGCTTGACAAAGTATAAAAAGTCAAGGCGGGTGTGTGCGAGTAACAACATACACGAGAATACATAATAAGAGAACTAAAGTCACCGAGAATCACAAACAATGCTTAAGTTTTCAAAAAAAAAAAATTAATTTAAGACCGGTGCCTACAAGTATCAAGTTCGAAGCATGCTGTCAAAAGTGTATGGGACATATGATAGACAAAAGATAGTAATAATATTAACTCCAAAGAATACACACTCAAACGAACTATTTCAGATTCTAAACACAAACTCAAATAGGATGAACAGATAACCGGCGTAGCTCATAAAGCGTGAGAAAGTTAACAACAAGCCATAGATAATTTGAGCGTGCAAGCATGCCTATCAACCTAACTAAAATGCAATACATGGCAAGAGTGATTTTGCGCTCTCAAACACTCCACACTTAAGAGCAAGCTTAGTCCCTAAGCGATAAAAATAGAAATAAATATCAACTAGGAAAAGAACTATACACTTAGGTTGAGAGCATATAAATCGCGCATCATGTCATGCAATTTGAAAATTTAGCTAAGCAAAATAAATATAAGAACTTACAAACCGGGTTACTTCCCATCAAGGCCTAGTTTAACGTCTTGGCAAGACTCAGCAAAGGTCCCAATAGAAATCACTCGCGAGAAGTCTTTTGCTAGAATCCCTTCTCGTAGGGTCTTCAATGCTCAAAGGTGTCAATCCACCTTCAAATCCCATTTGAATTTACGTCCATCAAGTGCAATATGGACGTTGAATTTAGGATCCAATCCCTTTATAAATATTAGTCCCTTAAGAACCAAGGGATTGTAGGAGCTTCTTCGCGACAGTTTCAATAAGTATGGCAAGAACCGTAGAAACTTATCCGACTGTGGTGCAAGAAGATATACATCTTCAATACATGCTCCATATTCAATTAGCATGCTTCCCGTGAGCTCTTCGACTAGTAACTCAGGTGCCAATATATCTAAAGCTCTCTTCACTATCACATCCATATGTATGCAAGGATATTCTTTAGTTGAATTCAAATACAAATCAACGAAGTCCTCATAATTTTGATTTTGTGGTGTGTCAAAGTGCTCCATCTCTTCCACTTCATCACCATGGTCATTCACATCACTGGGAAATAAGGATGAAGGGGAAAATGCTTCATAAAAATGAACTTCTTCATGGCTGGCCACTTCCATCTCGATGTCATTATCTATGAATTCCTTGGTCACGCTCAGTTCTCTTACTGCTAATTAAGCTTGCTTGCTGCGCAATCTGAGTTTCCAGCATACGAGTCTGAATAGTGAGCTTCTCCACTGACTTCGTCAAGTTGTCAATCTTAGCCTCAGTTTCTTGAGAATGTTTGCTCTATAGTGCCAGAAAATCAACGAGCATGGACTCCACAATTGATATCTCGGTGTTCTCAGGTTGGGTCTGCTGATTAGGGTTATCAAATAGAGGTGAATGGGCGGACGCTTCATAAACTTGTTGTGAAAATTCGTAATAATGTGCGTCTTCGTAGTATTGCTCTCCCATCTGTGGATACTGGTTGCTTTCCCAATTTTGATCATATGATTGTGTCCATGAGCTTTCACCACTCGCATACATCCCTTGTTGATTGTATGAATATCCTCGCAATTTGAGATAAACATGTGATTAGTGAAGGATAAAATAAAAATAAAAAATGGAATAGTCCTAAACTATGTATGCTAAAAACTAATAACACACTTAGACGCTGTTCCCCGGCAACGGCGCCATTTTGACAATCGTATTTTTAACCCTTTATAGATGTCAGATATAAGTTTCAGGGGTCAAATTGTAGTCAAAAATAATTTATAGACCTTGGTAAGCCAAGGGTCGATCCTAGGAACAGGCGCGTGTATATACTAGCTAGCAAACAATATGTTCAGCTACTCCTAATGGAAATTCTGAGTTTAGTTCTAAATATTCCTAATTGTCCAAATTATCCTAAATACTAACGGTTAATTCGATCAGAGAAAACAATTCCAAGATCGAACTTCATTCATGCTCGCAACACGATTCATGCAATCAGTCACACCATATAGTTATGCAAAATAGCTTTGGAAATAACCTAAACTAACATCAAATGAGCCGCCCATTCACGGATCATCACCTGAATTAATCTACACTATTGAACGCCGCCCAATCACGGATTATCAACAGTTTCGATTTACTAGACCCAAAGGTTTTCAGACAAAATATGTCAACTCTCATATCGATTCATGTACTAACAATATAGCTACCATGTCTCGACATCATTCCTATTTGTTCCAGTTAACTGCCTCAGACCCATTCATCTTTTTGGCATCTAACCTAGGTTCGTTCTAACATGCAGTCATCCCAATCAATGATCAACAATGGTAAAACGATAGAATGAAGCATAATAGAATTGAAAACATAAACATGCATTAGATTAAAACTGGTGTTTGTACAAATCACATGAAATCAGGTTACAGGCATGGGATCCGTAGGATCCCAGAACTAAATAGACTACTCGAAACTCATCGCGATTACTACTAATATAAGAATGAAAAGAATAAAGAACGAAGAACCCGTGACGACGATCTTCACTCCAAGCTATCCTCTTCTCTCTTGCGTTCGTTCTCCAAAATCGTCCAACCCCTCTGAACGAGCCCTCGATTTCTATTTATATGAAAATCAGTTGGGCTGATTTTCAAAATTGATTTGCGGCCCGGTTTGGTGCCAAACCGGCGGTTTTAATCTTCAAACCGCCGGTTTAACTTATAAACCGCCGGTTCTACATTGAACCGGCCCTTCTCAGAGAATCATGAAATTTTGCCTTTGGGGCTGGTTTGACCAGTGAACCGGCGGTTCTTACTTGAACCGGCCTACTGTTCACTCAGCACTGTGAATTTGACTTGTCTTCCGTGTTTGACCATCTAAACCTTCGAATTACATCTTGCTGTAAACTAGAATGTTGTAGCCATTCGAGTTAGCTTTCCAACAAGATATAGCACGCCTGAATTGGATAACAATCATATTCTCGGCAAGCCTTTGATGACGAATAGGTCAATCTTCCCAGATTTGGTCTGTATTTGTTTGAATCTTTGTGTTTTGCCTTATTTTACTCCAAACGAACTACAAATTCTCAATTTAATATAACTTGACCTGAAATGAGAGTAGAGTGCTGAAAACACAATGAAAAGTTTGGGAGTGGAGCGAAATTCATCATTGAATGAAGTGAATAATCGGTAAGAAATCAACCGATCAATCCATTAGGTTAGATTGTAACGCAAAACATGCAATTTATCATTATGAATGAGGTTTTTTATTGAAAATTCTCATGCTTTAACTTCATGTTAATTTTATGCACACCAAGTGTTCGACGAAACATATGAATGAGTATGAATTAATCAAACACCTAAGGATGGAATGAGAGTTGAACTGAGGATGTTTAGAGGATCAAGCATGTTAATTTAGATAGCGTTTGTGAGCTAGAGTAAAACTCGCATTCTATTAGGCTAAGCATATAGCGGACTTGAGTTATCGATCAATAGACCGAGAGGGTGAAGGTCATTAGAGCGAGAGTTTGAGAGCCATGTCCCTTAGGTATCATTCCCATTATAGAGAACGAGCGAGACTTGAATCTAGAGTGCATGATATTTTAGCCTAGAACTATCAATCGAATTACCATATGCATGTATTGTTATTTTGTGTTGCTAATCGCATGACCTAGGGGTGAAATAGGAATCCGACTACGTTTTCTTTATTGCTTTACTTCAAACCGAATTCGAACTTGTCTTTAGTACTTACTGAAGATACCTTGCCTAGAGGTCAAAACCCCTAGTTTTTCTTTAGTAGACTCACATCAAGCATTACTAGCTAGCTTTAGACTAACCTAGGCTTTTCTCTTGGGTTCGACCTGAGGTCACTCAGATTATAAATATTATTTGCGTACCTTGATTGGACTAAACTTTACAACCACAATTTCGACAACGTCAAAATGGCGCCGGGGATTAGCCATTACACTAGTTTCTTTTTAGTATTGTTTTAGTTAGTCTACTTCATTTTTATTTCTTTTTTTGTTAACTGTGATTGTGTGTTTGCGTGCTATTCTTGCTTACTTTGATTGAAGTTCACACATATTGACGCTTTATCTGATTGTATGGTAGGTGTTTGAATGCAAACCAAAGCACGCAAGAAAAAAGCCCAAGAACAAGCCTCCACATCAACGCCAGATAAGAAATTGCCAGATTTTGATACTCCACCTCAAATTCGCGTTGATTAACCAGCAATAGAAATTATAGATCAACCGAACCCGAGGAGGGAAGGAAATGCTGCTCTTTCACAAGAGGAAGACGAGAGACCGGTTGGAGCTTGGAGACTTCAAGCTCGACGACTCCACTTGATTACCACATTATCGACGCATGCCACTTGATAAGGGATCCTCTCAAAGGACTTCTCAAGTGTGTTTCTTATGAAAAAGGGAATCTGCTACGTCTTAGCCAAGACGTTAAACTAGGCTGTTGAGTATTTATGCTTTTATTTCTACTTGTTTGTAGTATAGAATCGTTGTACAATTTGTGTTGCGCTGTGCGCCAAATGTTTGATTAGTGGTTTAAGGGATTTTGTGTTTGTGTGCCCTCGAATTACCCCTTTGGTTTGATTATCTATATGTGGCAATTTTTGTTAGGATCGAAACAATAATATGGACAAACACCCAAATCGAGTAAGAGAAACGAAAGACAAACAACACAACGATTTATTTACCCAATATCCACACAATAAGTGTGACTAATCTGGGGGCACTACCAAGCCAGGAGAGATTCACTATGATGAGTTTAGGGTTTAGGGGCTTTTTGTGTGTATCTCTGGGTTACAAGCTATTGTTTCTATTTATAAGAAAACATGAGAAACCCTAGCTAACCACTAGGCTTGGGCCTCTATTGGTCTTCATTGCAAAATCCTTGTGTAACACTTGTTCATTGAACACAACATCCTGGCTGCGAAACACCTTTCTACTCTTATAATCCCAAAGACGATGTCCAAAGTCATCACAGCCATAGCCAACAAACGTGCACTCTTACTTTCTTTCAACATCAGCAATATGAGCATAGGCTACACAACCAAAAATACTCAGAAATGACAGCTTTACCTCCTTACCACTCCAAGCTTCCTGTGGAATTCCATTATCTAGTGCGCTTGATGGCCCTCGGTTAATCAGAAAAGCTGCAATGTTAACTTCTTCTAGCCAAAACATCTTTGGTAAACCGCACTTCAACCTCATGCTCCTTGCCCGCTCATTTAGTGTCTTATTCATACGCTCAAGCACACCATTTTGCTGAGGAGATCCTCTCATACTTTTCTCCATCCGAATTCCATTCTCAGCACAATATTCTTTGAACTCTCTCAAATCATACTCTCCACCATTATCAGACCTCAACATTTCACCTTCAAACCTATCACAGTCTCTACCAGGGTTTTCCACTTCATGAAAGCATCAAAGGCATCATATTTACGTTTCAGAAAGTAAACCCATACCTTCCTTGTGGAGTCATCAATGAAGTTCATGTAGTACAATGCTCCACCAAGTGATGCTACTGGTGCTGGACCCCACAGATCAGAGTGTACTAGCTCAAGCTTCTGCTTCCTCAAGGCTTTACCACTCTTTGAGAAACTCACTCTCATCTGCTTCTCAAATATATAGTCCTCACAAACTCTGACTTCAACGGATTTGATACCAGGTAAAATACCCCTAGAGTAAAGCTTTCATGCCTTTCTCGCTAATATGACCAAGGCGGAAATGCCACATGTCCATAGTACACTCGTCTCTAGTAACAGCAATGCTCTCCTGAACACTGCTCGTCATGTACGAGGTACCCTCTTTGCTTCCTCGAGCTATGGCCATAGCTCCCTTGGTTATTGATAGAGCCTAGTTATATGCGCTATTTAGATCTTAACACTGTGCTTGTCTGCATTATTTTGTGTACAAGATTACTGGTTTTCGGTATTTTTGTATTTCAGGATAAAACAGGAGCATAAGTCAGATGTGCGCTAACGGGCGTTTTTTAGAGCGCAATGCACGACCTGCGGAGCTAGCAGCGCAAAAGGAGAAGAGATAGCTAATTAGGACTACAGTGCGCAAACCGACTGCGCGAAGCAAGTAGCGCAATCAGCGTGCGCAGGATGGCAGAGTTTCTAAATATTGATCATCCTTATCTCCTAGATTTGGGAAGTAGCTAAGATTCTCTTGGCCAAATCTAAGAATTCTTGGGCTTCAAGACCACTATATAAGAGGAGGGAAGCTAGGGTTCGGAGAGAGGAGAGGACATAGAGAGAGAAGGACACTTAGCAGCATAAACACACGAGCTACTCCAGCCCAGATTCTGCGCGAACCACCTACAGCAAAGCGAGATTGCGCCGACCTGCTACTTTTCTCTTGCTGCCGTAGTTTTATTTATTATTTCTATGATGTTTGTTTCTAGCGTGTCTAGCTAAACACTTTGTATCGGTTGGGCATGATTCTATGAAGTATTTTCTTTGAGACTTGTGCTTAATGCTTAGTTCGTCTACTTATATTAATTCTATGCATATGGGTGATAATTAGTTGTGCGAATAAGAGAAGCCTTGAACCGCAATCTTATTCTAACTGCTAGTTATTGTATGTTAAACTAGTTGATAGCTTGACGGTGACAACTAGGAGTAACGCACTAGGATAATCAGCTGCTACTGTGATAGGATTCGTAGCTGCTTAGACTAGTTTCAGGAATTAATAGCTCATGGACTTTGATCGGAATATGTGCGCACGTTAGGAAGCCTTGATCGGACACTAACTTAAGTAGAACTGCACTATAGATGTTTAGAGTCGATGATAAGGGATACATTCATAGAGGATTGACTGTACCGATACTTTTCATAGTCATAGTACTTAATACCTACTGCCTGCGCACGTATCGTGCAATTCTGCTCTCACTACTGTTCATTCGCGCACCTGCGCAAACCAATCACTCACAACCCCAATTTCGTAAGTTGTAGGTTGCTAGCTAAGACGAGTCTGCACGCTCCTTGCGGGATCGACCCTGACTTAGCCGCTGTACTAAGTGGAGAAGGAAGGATTAATTTGACGCTTACAACGACGCGCGATCAAATTTTGGCGCCGTTGCCGGGGAGCAACACAGATAAGTTTTAACTAGTTCAAGTTTTCTTTTACAGTAGTTAGTTAATTCTTTTTGTTTTTCGTTGGTGTTTCTACCAGTACGCAATCAACATCAGCTTGCGTAACCTTGAAACAGTTGCGCTGCGCAGATCATAGTTGCGCACCGACAGGGGCAACAACCTAGTTTCTTTTAATTCCGTTTTCTTTAAGTTTAGAACAGGCATGGAGAATAATAGTGTCATCGGCGATAACTTAGGGGACAGAACCCCAGAGGGACCTAACAATGCAAGGGCAGATAA
The DNA here is from genome assembly GCA_963678935.1 of Umbilicus rupestris. NCBI lineage: Eukaryota > Viridiplantae > Streptophyta > Magnoliopsida > Saxifragales > Crassulaceae > Umbilicus > Umbilicus rupestris. The sequence continues at coordinate 3,805,819 of OY787617.1, forward strand.
CTGCGCAGCTCGGTTCAGAGAGGAAGTGCAGCACGAAGTTGAAGCTCGGATGGCCGCTGAAGCAATGTATAATGCGCAACCCGTGCAACAGATCGTGCGACGCAGAACAGTGCGCGAAATATCGGCTCCAATCACAGTCAACCAACCTTGGTGCATAGTACTTCCACCCGATGGGCATTTTGAACTACGGAGCTCAATCATTCATCATATGCCTAAGTTTCATGGGATGAACAGCGAGAACCCAGTCAAGCATGTGCGCGAATTCCTAGTTATCTGCGAGAACATGAAGACCGACGGGGAGAGTGAAGAAGCGCTGAAGCTGAAGGCGTTCCCTTTTTCATTGTGTGATACAGCCAGGCATTGGCTGATGAGCTTACCAGCAGGATCTATTCGCACATGGGAGCAGCTCCAGAAGAAGTTCTTGGATAAGTTTTACTCCGCAGCCAAGATCGCGCTACTCAGGAGGGAATTGGCCGCGCCTAGGCAGGGAGTAGGAGAGTCACTATCAGAGTACTATGAGCATTTCAGGGAGCTGGAAGCCAACTGCTATAATCATGGCCTGCCCCAACATGTGCTGATAGAGAATTTCCTGAACGGGCTACAGCCGATGGAACTTAGATTGTTGAATGCATGCGCAGGTGGTGACATATGCAACATGTACCCGGAGGATGTATGGCAGATGATAGAGGACTCTGCTGGATAGGTAAGGCATCAATTGACGCTCGACAACAGTCGTGCGCGCGCTGTGCATCAGGTGGATTTCAGTGCTGAAATAAAGGAAATGAAAGCCATGCTACAGAAGCTGATAAGTGCGCAAGGCACGCAGCCAGTTGCGCCGAAGGCATGCGAGTTCTGTACGTCCACTGAGCACAAAACCGACGCATGTCCCACACTTTTCGAGGAATCAGGAGATGTCAATGCTCTAGGAAGATGGGACAGTAGAGGACCGCAGAGGCAGAATCAGCTGCGCTTTGGACTGGCCGCAAATGGATTCAGATGGAGGGAAGACAGCAATCTCCAAAGGCAGCCCGCGGAATATCGCACACCACAGCAGCGCAGCAAGCATACAACCCATCGCACCGCCGCAATGACGCACCAGCACAGAATAACCAGCAACCGCGGCGCTCCTTAGAAGACATAGTGGGTCAGTTAGCAGACACTGTGCACAAGAATGATGAAAAGTATGACAAAAGGTTCGAGTCAATTGAGAAGCAGTTGTCGCAGATTGCTACCACGGTTTATGAGCTGAAAAAGAGCAATGGCAACCTACCTTCGCAAGTGATTCAAAACCCTAAGGGAGGAGTTAACGCAGTAACACTGAGGACTGGGTGCACAGTTGGGACATCTCCGACTGCGAAGGTGCCCGCGCAGCCAGTTGCGCAACCTCCAGAGCCAGCACAACCGGATGCGCAACCAGCCGCGCCAGCTACAAACCAACAAGGGGTGGCGCTAGGTATGATACAATCAGAAGAAAAGAGTACCAATCATACTAACACACCTTCACCTTTTCCTGTGCAGGCACCTTTAGCAAGGAAGGAGGCGCTAGACAAGGAGCTATATGAATTATTTAGTAAGGTGGAAATAAACATTCCCCTGATTGAGGCAGTTCGGCAGATCCCCAGTTACGCCAAGTTCTTGAAGGAGCTGTGCACGAACAAGAGGAGGAAAGACGAGTGCGCACAAGTAATGCTTAACGCACATGCGTCAGCAATTGTGCAACACAAGGTACCACCTAAATGCCGGGATCCAGGTACGTTCACCATACCGTGCACCTTAGGTAAGACCACGGTAAGCAACTGCATGATTGATCTCGGTGCATCTATAAATGTGCTTCCTTACTCCTTGTATGTGTCATTGCACCTTGGTCCACTAAAGCCTGCAGGTCTCACCATCCAATTAGCAGATCGGTCGTGCAAACAACCGACAGGCATGATAGAGGACGTTCTCGTCCGAGCGGGAGAGCTGGTGTTTCCACCAGATTTCTACGTCTTGGAGATGGAGGGTGAGCCGAGCAAGGGAAGCGCGCAAATCCTACTGGGCAGACCATTTCTGATGACAGCGCGCACAAAGATAGACGTGTGGAAAGGCACGCTCTCAATGGAGGTAGATGGCGAGGAGATTCACTTTAACATTTTTAAGGGGATGCAGCATCCTCATGAGGACGCCACAATGCAGGCGTTAGATAGTATGGACGACTTGGTTGCGCATGCGCAGTGTGCGTGCGCAATAGGGGAGCCTGCGCCACTGACACAGATAGAGATGGAGGCACATGATGATGAGCTGAGCAGCATAGAACCAGTCCCCAGACAGGTATGTGACCTGGTTAATGTTTGCGCTACTGATAAAATCCTGCCTTCTATTGAACAGGCATCCAAAGTTGAGCTGAAGCAATTACCTGAGCACTTAAAGTACATCTTCCTGGGCAATGAGGACACCCTGCCTGTCATTATAAAGAAAGGATTAGAGGAGGAGCATGAGGCGCGATTACAGGAGGTGTTGTGCAAGAACCAGCGCGCTATAGGATGGACATTAGCTGACCTGCGCGGAGTAATCCCTGATGTGTGTATGCACAGAATTCTGCTGGAAAATGATGCCAAACCATCCAGGGAACCTCAGCGCAGACTAAATCCGATTATGATGGAGGTAGTGCAGAAGGAGGTCCTGAAGCTGCTTGACGCAGGAGTAATATACCCGATCTCAGACAGTAAGTGGGTAAGTCCAGTGCACGTTGTGCCCAAGAAAGGAGGCATCACAGTAGAGGAGAATGCGCAGGGCGAGCTAGTTCCCACGCGCATACAGACTGGATGGCGCATGTGCATTGACTACATGAAGCTAAACGCAGTCACGCGCAAGGATCATTTCCCGCTACCGTTCATGGACCAGATGCTCGACCGGTTGGCAGGGAAGCCACACTTTTGCTTCCTGGACGGTTACTCAGGGTACAATCAGATCCCTACTGCTGCGGAGGATCAGGAGAAGACAACCTTTACCTGCCCATTCGGTACCTTTGCGTTCCGGCGCATGTTGTTTGGGCTGTGTAATGCGCCAGGTACGTTCCAACGCTTAGTCATGAGCATTTTCTCTGATATGATTGGCTTATGTATAGAGGTATTCATGGATGACTTCACTGTGCATGGTGAGACTTTTGATGCATGTTTGGATAATCTTCATAGGGTCTTAGCGGGCTGCATTACCAAGAACCTAGTTCTCAATTATGAAAAATGTCACTTTATAGTGTCACATGGAGTAGTACTAGGACATATCGTCTCACAGGAAGGAAATAAGGTTGATAAAGCAAAGATTGATCTTATTCAAATCTGCCTTATTTCACTAATGTGTGCGACGTTAAGTCGTTTCTTGGGCATGTAGGGTTCTACAGGCGCTTTATAAAAGATTTTTCTAAAATATGTATTCCATTGTCTAACGTCCTTCAAAAGGATGTGTGCTTTGAGTTCACTGATGAGTGCAGGAATGCTTTTGACAAGTTGAAGGATGCCTGACCAGTGCGCTAGTGATGCGCTGGTCAAAAGAATGGAACTTACCCTTTGAGCTGATGTGCGATGCTAGTGACTACGCTGTAGGCGCAGTACTGGGCCAGCGCGTGGATAAGAGGCTGCACACTATCTATTATGCGTCGCGCACACTGGACACTGCGCAGAGGAACTACACCACGACTGAGAAGGAACTTCTGGCAATCGTATTTGTGCTGGAGAAGTTCCGCGCATATGTTCTGGGCGCTAGAGTCATTGTCTACACTGACCACGCTGCTATCCGTTACCTGATGTCCAAGAAAGAGACTAAGCCGCGCTTGATGCGCTGGTTGCTATTACTCCAAGAGTTCGATTTAGAGATCAAGGATAAGAAGGGAACGGAAAACACTGTTGCTGATCACCTAAGCAGGATAGTGAAGGAAGAGGAACCGGGACAGATCACGGAGACATTCCCTGACGAGCACCTGATGGCGCTGAACGGTAAGGTACCATGGTATGCGCATATTCCAAATTACCTGGTCACAGGTGCGTTTCCTCCTCAATTCACTAAAGCTCAATGCATGAGGTTAAACATGAGTCTAAATATTATATTTGGGATGATCCGTACATGCTTAGAATAGGCCCTGATCAGATCTTGAGGCGATGTGTGCCTGATCATGAGAAGCTCTGTTTTGAGATTTTGTCATGCGCACGGGTGCGGAGGACACTTTGGTCCAAAGCGCACGAGCAGGAAAATCCTGGACTGCGATTTTTATTGGCCACACTTATTTCGTGACTCATACAACCACTGCAGGGCTTGTGACAGGTGTCAGCGCATAGGAAATATATCATTGCGCAACGAGATGCCACAAACGCCAATACTGGTAGACGAAGTGTTCGACTTGTGGGGGATTGACTTCATGGGGCCGTTTCCTCCATCTTGTGGATACAAGTACATACTAGTTGCGGTGGATTATGTCTCGAAGTGGGTCGAAGCTAAGGCCACGCGCAAGGATGATGGTAAAACAGTTGTTGAATTTTTAAGGACTAACATTTTCTGCAGGTACGGAGTGCCTAAGGCAATAATCAGCAACCAGGGGAAGCACTTCTGCAACAGAATAGTGGCGCAGGAACTAAAGCATTATGGAGTGCGCCACAAGACGTCCACTGCATACCATCCTCAAACGAATGGCCAGGCCGAGGTTTCCAACAGAGAGATTAAGCGCATTCTGGAGAAAACCGTGAGACCTTCGCTCAATGACTGGAGCCAGCGGCTGGACGATGCACTTTGGGCATACAGGACTGCGCATAAGACACCGATTGGGACTTCACCATTTCGGTTGGTGTATGGAAAGGCGTGCCACCTAACGGTTGAGTTGGAACACAAGGCATACTGGGCATTGCGCACTTGCAATCTGAACCTCGATGAGGCTAGTAAGGAGTGCGCATTTGAATTAAGCGAGCTAGAGGAGCTGTGCCTGGATGCATATGAGAGGCTGCGCGACTACAAAGCCCGCAAGAAAGCATTTCACGATAAGTACATCCTCAGACGCACCTTCGAGCCAGGAGACCGGGTGCTTTTGTTCTCCTCGCGCTTAAAGGTGATGCCCGGGAAGCTGCGCAGCAAGTGGACGGGACCATACACAGTCACAAAGGTTTTCCCCTATGGAACTATCGAGTTAGAGAACGAGCGCAAGCATTTTTTTCATGTTAATGGGCAAAGAATCAAGAAATACTTGGGAGAACCTTGGGATGAGGCCACGCGCGAAGTTGATTTGGCGGAACCAGAAATAGAGGATGCGCAGGCTGCTGCACCGGAGATACAACCTGATGCACCGGAGGGAGAACTAGGAGCTACTGATTATATATCTTCTCCCTCACTGTTTAACCTAGCTCCTCATGATTTTGGCCACACTAACCACCTATCTGTTCCTTTGCGCAGGACTAAGGAAGACATAGCACACGCAGATGCACAAAAGTGCCAGGAGCAAGTGTGGGGGTGGTCACGAGTGCAAACTTGGGCAAGTAACGAGGTACTGTCGAGCCAACGACGTTAAACAAAGGCACTTGTCGGGAGGTAACCCGACACGTTTTCCACGTTTTATTTTTACACGTTTTTTTAGGATTTTAGTTTTTTTAGCTAGTTCAGTACTTGCATATTTTTTTTAAGTCACGCGCGAGTCAGTGCGCAGGTCAGATGCCCAGGTCAGAGAGTATATAAAGGCAGATACTTAGCAAATTTCAGACATTCTGCAACTTCGACCGTTAGAGCGTTTCAGTGCTTCCAGCCGATCTTTGCCGTCCGCCCACCGATTCTGGCGTTCTTTAGTGAGATTTGAAGAGCACGACACCACCAGCGCACTAGGTAACCTCTCATTTCTTATTTCAGTCGCTTTAGTGAGGGTTTGGTGAAAGCAGCCGATTGAGGACGTAACCCTAGAACCAAAATCGCACCTAGTTAGCCTGATCCGTTTGGTGTTTTCATTGCTGGGTTTTGTTGACAAGAGTAAGGCGCCCATCTGGTAGAGATTTGAGGGTTTGATTCAAAGTTCTGATTTTGGGATCCTTAGTAGAGCGTTGACTACAGTTGACCACCGATTCTTGAGTTGAGCGCCGCAAAAATGAGGCCAGCAGAAAACTAGGACACCCCGGCGTCTTTCGCACGGAAGTATGACACCTTCTGGAGATTGGACATGTATGGCACTGATGCGCGCGTCGTTGTACGCGTCAAATTAATCCTTCCTTCTCCATTTAGTATAGCGGCTAAGTCAGGGTCGATCCCACAAGGAGCAAGCATACTAGCTTTAACTAGTAACCTGCACTTACGAAAATTGGGGTGTGGGTGATTGGGTTGCGCAGGTGCGCGAATGACAGTAGTTAACGCAGGATTTGCACTAGACGTGCGCAGGCAGTAGAGACTAAGTACTATGACTATGAAAAGTATCGGCGCAGACAATCCTCTATGAATGTATTCCTTATCATCGACTCTAAACGTCTATAGTTCGGTTTACTGAAGTTAGTGTCCGATCAAGGCTTCCTAACATGTGCGCATGTTCCGATCAAAGTTCATGAGCTATTAATTCTTGAAACTAGTCTAAGCAGCTACGAATCCTGTCACAGTAGCAGCTGATTATCCTAGCGCGTTACTCCTAGTTGTCACCATCAAGCTACCAACTAGTTTAACATATAACAAACGAGTAGCAAGAGTAAGATTGTGGTTCAAGGCTTCCCCTACTCATGCAACTAGCTGTCAACCGTGTGCACAGAATTAATACAAGCAAACAAACTATGCATTAAGCACAAGTCTCAAAGGGAATACTCATAGAATCATGCCCAACCGATACAAAGCGTTTAGCTAGACATGCTAGTAGTAAACATCATAGAAATAGTAAATAACAACTAAAGTATCCAAGAAAACAGTAACAAGCAGGTGCGTGCAGGTTGCAGTGTCTCGGCTGGCATAGTCGGCTAGCGCAGATCCTCTCAGCAGCTCGTGTGTTTTTCAGTTCTGCCTCTCTCTAGTGTATGTCTTGATGCCTTTTGATGATCTTCAAACCCTAGCCTTCCTCTCTTTATATACTGCTCATGAGGCCCAAGGACAGCCTTGGTAACTTCCAAATCTGATGGTGTCAAGATTTGGAAACACCACTATCTTGCGCATGGCGCACTGTACACATTGGTTAGCGCAATCGGTCTGCGCACCGTAGTCGACTCTTGCCACTTCCTATCCTGTTTGCGCTGCTAGCTCCGCAGGCTGTGTATTGCGCTCCTTAAACGCTGCTTGTTAGCGCGTATCCGACTTAGGCTTTCGTTTCGCCTTGGAATACAAAAACACCGGAAACCAGTAATCTTGTACACAAAATAATACAAACAAGCATAGTGTTAGGATCTAAATAGCGCGTATAAATAGGCTCTATCAAACCCCCCACACTTGCCCTTGTTCGTCCCGAACAAGCACTCAAGCACGGATACAATTACCTTTCTGGAGTCTAGCACACAGTCTTGCACTCTGGCGCGTTCTGCACTACTATTCACCTTGCACTGCTCTATCACCTGCGCGCATCTGCACTCAACAGTTTAATATAACAATTTCGCAATTCGTTACCACTCAGCGGGGATGAAGATCATTTCGGATGGCTGGGGAGATAGTTCTTCATAGGCTCCGGGTTGTCAGCTTTTACTCCGAGGACGGGTATATGGTTAATAACGCAAGCTTCTTCCGGTGCGTAATTCTTCCGCGCACTTCCTGGAAACTCGAGCCTTCTTGATGATTTTCTTGTAAACTTGCGCACGCTGGTACGTATTTGTGCGCATGCTGATTCTTTTGTAGCGCATATCATCTGCTGGTGTCTTTCTTTTCGTACAGCTTTATCTATGGTTCCTGTGTTCCCAGAACAGTTCCAGTCTCGGCCTCCGGATAGCAGCTATGGAACAACGCTCCGCTCTCCCTCCTTGATCTATTTGCGCAGGTCAGCCCGCGCGTTTACACCCACACCCGCCTTCCCTAGCCTGACTTCCAGAGGAAAGGTGGTCTGTTTTCCCACCTCGCCACGCTTTGGGTATTCGCCTTCGGCATCTGCGTGGCTAAGCGCGCTCTATTGTTCCGAAGGTCGCGAAGCACCGGCCTCCACTAGCGCTCTCGACCATATACCTCACCTTCGAAGCAAAAACGACTAACCGCCTCTCTAGAGTTTTTCTATCAACTCCACATCCCCTGTATATCCCAACTAACAGGAGCAGAAAAAATGAAAAATATATACTAAAACAGTTGATAGCAGCGCATGCAAGACGACTAGCGCAATACAAGCTGAAGAGTGTGCGCAACCCGCACACAAGCGCACCACTGCTATTATTTTCTTCAACTAAACTAAGCTACACTACAAAGCTAAAAAAAAAACGTGAAATGTAAATGTAACGCTCCCCCCCCCCCCACACTTAAACAGAGACGTGTCCCCACGACTCATGCTCAAGCGCAACGGAGAGCGCACACATGCATGCAAGCAAAACAAAGAATATAAGAAAAAAATATAGTCATCGCAGCAACAATATAGTCAGCGGTCACAAAATATCCAGCACAATATAGCAACATCGAGCAATAGTTTTCAAAAAAAAATAAGAAACCACCCGAAAGAAATGCGCGCCCTCACTGCAGCCCTAGATATCCTCGGAGCTGGACTCAGCCGCGGATCCATGCGCCTCCTCATCTGAAGAATCGGTCTCATACTCGGTACTGGAGGCTGGCGGCACGACAGAAACGGCGGCGGGCTGAGGCAAGAGGTCGTCCTCTGAGATAGGGTTCCATAGTGAATCTGAGTTGGAACTTATGATGGGATCGGCTTCAGGGGACCTCTGAACAGAAGGCTGTGCAGAGGGTGCTGCAGGTGCTGGTACTACTGCTGGGGTGGGCTCTGCTGCATGGACCGGGGACGGGGTAGGAGGGCTGGCTGGCTGGCGCGGCTCGCTGGGGGATCCTGGAGGCGGCCTACGCAGACTGAGGAGAGGGGGAATAGAATCTCCAAATCTCCACCTTGATGGTGGGCTCATGCTCAGGTCTGCCCCCTCTGGCGCTAAATACTGGAGCACGCGCATGACGTTGAACATCATGCGCTGCTCCTCTGATACTTCCTCAGGCGCCTCTTCGGCCTCTGTCATGGGGCGCTTTCCTTGTGCACGCGGGGGAGAATCATCAATGGCTATGGTAACTGGCTCCCCCTGCGGTGCACTCGCCCTCCGGCGCGCTCCAGTCTGCGCACGAGTCCTCATGCGCCTGACTGGAGGCGCAGCTGGCTCTGGGGCCTCTTCCATCTTCCTTTCCTTAGCGGCCTCCTCTGGCTGCGCGCTGCTCTCTGCTCGTTGCCTCGGCGCTCTGGCCAGCTGCAGCTGGTAGCACCATTCCAAGGATCCATCCTCTCTCAAGGCCACCGCTCTGAGCTGCAGCATATGGGCACGGTCCAGGGGGACGGCTGGCACTATCGTGTGCTCGGGCATCTCCGGCTCTCCATGCAGCGCACGCAGCAGGTGCGTGATCATTCCTCCATAAGTCAGCGGCCCCTTCGTGCTGACCCGACTCCAATGCACCACCATGTCCGAGACAAACAACACCTTCTTCCCATAGTAGAATCCCTTCAATATGTCCATGTCCAGCAGGCTGATCTTTGGCGCACCATTAAAACGCTCGATGATTGCATAGGCGACCATGCGCCAGAGGTAGAACATCCACGGGTCGCGCAGCTCGCGTCCTCGGCTGCGCCCCGCGGCAAAAACTGGGCCGGTCGCCATCTCACGCCACGCCTCCTGATTCGTGTGCGTGTCTATATCCGCCTCACGCACCTTGGCGCACCTCAGCGTGCGCTTCAGCCTCTTGGCCGAGGCAATGTACCAGATCCCTCTGTGCCGGTACCTAATCTCCAGATCGGCCGTCTCCAGTGACGCCAAAAACTCGCATGTATCCTCCTTATCCGCCGCGCTGCTGATCTCCAACAGCGCCTCCCAGCCCGCCAGCACGAGCTTCTCCACAATGAGGCCCTCCATCCCGACCTCGCGCAGGAAGTCCCTGCTGATGTACGGGGTCCCGTACATCTCCAGCCTCATGAAGGCTTCAAAATTGCAGGCAAATGATGCTGGGGTCTCTTGATCCTCGGCAGGCTACATGGTGCGCTGGGGTTCCTCCGGTCAACTACGGTCAAAGCTCCACAAATGCCCAAAAAATCCAAACTCCGACAAACGCCCTGAAACTGTCACCCACAGGTTGCCTAACGTCCGCCTACAAAACCTACTGCCCAGAACTCCAAATGGTGCAGGCGAACTAGGGTCGATTTCAAAACTAGGACAACACTTCCACCGCACAAACCCTAACTAAATCGGCTAAAACTGAGGGGAAAGGGTTACCTGGTGAGTGTGCGACGGTAAGCCCTTCGAATCTTTCTAAACGGATGCTTGGTTGAGTGCCGGACGGTGAGTGGAGGCTGAGGGCAGGAGCTTTCTTGCAACGGTCGACTGTAAAAATGCTGAAATTTTTTCTAAGTCCTCGCCTTTTATACCCCCCTGTCTGGCGCATCTGTTCTGCGCACTGACCTGCGCACTGCTGCGTGACTAAAACTACAAGTCCTAAACTAGCTAAAAGATACTAGAAAACTATAGAAAAAAACGTGTAAAAGTAGAACGTGTCGGGTTACCTCCAGACAAGTGCCTTTGTTTAACGTCGTTGGCTCGACTGTACCTCGTTACTTGCGTAAAAGTGTGCCAGCGACCTCCCCCACTCTTGCTCCTGAGTGACCCCGCGCTCGTGCGTGTGTTGCGTTCTTCTTGGTCCTGCGCAAAGGATCGGAAGGGTAGTCAGCATGGTTAATAGTATGTGATAAATCATAAGTAACGAGGTTAGGTAAAGAGGAAGAAGAAATATGAGCAATAGTTCCCAGTTCTCCCTCTGGTGCATCTGGTGGCGACTGTGGCGCAGCAACCTGCGCATTTGCTATCTCTGGCTCTGCCAATTCAACTTCGCGCGCTGTGCCATCCCAATGTTCTCCTAAATACTTTTTGACTCTCTGCCCATTGACCTGAAAACGATGTCGGTGCTCGTTTTCTAACTCGATTGTTCCGTAGGGGAAAACCTTGGTAACCGTGTATGGTCCCGTCCATTTGCTGCGCAGCTTCCCAGGCATGAGTTTAAGGCGCGAGGAGAATAATAGTACCTGGTCTCCTGGCTCAAAAGTGTGTCTGAGGATATTTTTGTCATGAAATGCCTTTGTGCGCGCCTTGTAATCGCGCAGTCCCTCATATGCATCCAGGCGCAGCTCTTCTAATTCGCTCAGCTCAAATGCGCGCTCCTTACCGGCCTCGTCTAGGTTCAGGTTGCAAACGCGCAGTGCCCAGTATGCTTTGTGCTCTAACTCCACTGGCAGGTGGCACGCTTTTCCATAAACCAACCGGAACGGTGAAGTCCCAATTGGTGTCTTCTGTGCTGTTCGGTATGCTCATAGCGCATCGTCAAGGCGCTGGCTCCAGTCTTTGCGCGATGGTCTCACAGTTTTCTCCAGGATACGCTTGATCTCTCTATTGGAAACCTCAACCTGGCCATTCGTCCGAGGGTGGTAAGCGGTGGACGTCTTGTGGCGCACTCCATAATGCTTGAATACCTGCGCCACTATCATGTTGCAAAAATGCGTCCCCTGGTCGCTTATGACTGCCTTAGGCACTCCGTACCTGCAAAATATGTTAGTTCTCAAAAAGTCAGCGACCATCTTACCATCATCCTTCCGGGTAGCCTTGGCCTCGACCCATTTGGAGACATAATCTACCGCGACCAATATATACTCATATCCGGAAGATGGAGGAAATGGCCCCATGAAGTCAATCCCCCAAATATCGAATACTTCATCCACTAGAATCGGCGTCTGCGGCATCTCGTTGCGCGCTGATATGCCTCCTGTGCGCTGGCACCTGTCACAGTTCCTGCAGTGGTTATACGAGTCACTAAACAAGTGTGGCCAATATAATCCGCAATCCAGGATCTTTCTGCTCGTGCGCTTTGGACCAAAGTGTCCTCCACATGCGTGCGCATGACAAAACAGCAAAACAAAGTTAATTTCATGATCAGGCACGCAGCGCCTCAAAATCTGATCAGGTCCTATTCTGAGCATATACGGATCATCCCAAATGTAATACCTGGACTCATGCTTTAATCTCATGCATTGGGTTTTAGTGAAATGAGGAGGAAACGTACCTGTGACCAGGTAATTCGCAATGTGCGCATACCATGGTACCTTACCTGTCAGCGCCATCAGATGCTCGTCAGGGAATGTCTCCGTGATCCGCCCTGGCTCCTCCTCTTTCACAATCCTGCTCAGGTGGTCAGCGACTGTGTTCTCCGTGCCCTTCTTATCCTTGATTTCCAAGTCAAATTCCTGAAGTAGGAGCACCCAGCGCATCAGGCGCGGCTTAGTCTCCTTCTTTGACATTAGGTAACGGATTGCTGCGTGGTCTGTGTAGACGATGACTCTGGCGCCTAGAACATATGCGCGGAACTTCTCCAGTGCAAACACGATTGCCAGAAGTTCCTTCTCCGTGGTGGTGTAGTTCCTCTGCGCAGTGTCCAGTGTGCGCGATACATAATGAATGGCATGCGGCTTCTTGTCCACGAGGTGTCCCAGGACTGCACCTACTGCATAGTCGCTTGCGTCGCACATCAGTTCAAACGGCAGGTTCCAGTCTGGCGCGCGCATCACTGGCGCACTTGTCAGTGCCTCCTTCAGCTTATCAAACGCGGCCCTGCACTCATCAGTGAATCCGAAACACACATCCTTTTGCAAGAGGTTAGACAGGGGTATACAAATCTTAGAAAAATATTTTATGAAACGCCTGTAAAACCCTGCATGCCCAAGGAATGATTTCACATCGCGCACGTTAGTGAAATAAGGCAGATTAAAAATAAGAACTATTTTGGCCTTATCAACCTTGATCCCCTCCTGCGAGATAATATGTCCTAGTACTACACCATGCGATACCATGAAAACATTTTTCATAATTGAGCACTAGGTTTTTTGAAATGCAGCGTGCTAAGACCTTGTCAAGATGAGTTAAGCATGCGTCAAAGGTACCTCCGTACACAGTAAAATCATTCATGAACACTTCTATGCATATACCAATCATATCAGAAAAGATGCTCATGACTAGACGTTGGAACGTACCTGGCGCATTACAAAGCCCAAATGACATGCGCCGAAACGCAAACGTACCGAACGGGCAGGTAAACGTAGTTTTCTCTTGATCCTCCGCAGCAATGGGTATCTGATTGTACCCTGAGTAACCGTCCAAGAAACAAATGTAGGGCTTCCCCGCTAATCGATCTAGCATCTGGTCCATGAAGGGTAGCGGGAAATGGTCCTTGCGCGTGACTGCGTTAAGCTTTCTGTAGTCGATGCACATGCGCCATCCAGTTTGCATGCGCTTGGGAACTAGCTCGCCCTGCGCATTCTCCTCTACTGTGATTCCTCCTTTCTTCGGCACAACGTGCACTGGACTTACCCATTTGCTGTCCGAGATTGGGTAAATGACTCCAGCGTCAAGCAGCTTCAGGATCTCCTTCTGCACCACCTCCATCATATTCGGGTTCAATCTGCGCTGAGGCTCCCTGGATGGTTTGGCACCATATTCCAATAGGATCCTATGCATGCATACGTCCGGGCTCACTCCGCGCAGGCCAGCAAGTGTCCATCCTATAGCACGCTGGTTCTTGCGCAGCACCTGCTGTAATCGCGCCTCCTGCTCCTCTTCTAATCCCTTCTTTATGATTACAGGCAGGGTGTCTTCATTTCCCAAGAATATGTACTTGAGGTGCTCTGGGAGTTGCTTCAGCTCGACCTTGGGTGCCTGTTCAATAGAGGGCAAGATTTTATTAGCAGTGCAGACATTAACTATATCGTGTACCTGTCTGGATACTGGTTCAGCACTGCTCAGCTCGTCCTCATGAGCCTCCAACTCTGCTTGTGCCAGTGTCTCAGGTCCTTTCGCTGCGCTCGCACATTGCGCATCTGCAACCAAGTCATCTATGCTGTCCATCACGTGCACTGTGGCGTCCTCATGATGGTGCTGCATCCCTTTGAATATGTTAAAATGAATTTCCTCGCCATCGACCTCCATTGAGAGCGTACCCCTCCACACGTCTATCTTTGTGCGCGCTGTCATCAGAAATGGTCTGCCCAATAGGATCTGCGCACTTCCTTTGCTCGACTCACCCTCCATTTCTAAGACATAGAAATCTGCTGGGAACACCAGCTCTCCTACTCGGACGAGGACGTCCTCTATCATGCCCGTCGGTTGCTTGCACGACCGGTCCGCTAGCTGAATGGTGAGACCTGCAAGCTTTAGTGGTCCAAGGCGCAATGACGCATACAAGGAATAGGGAAGCACATTTATAGATGCGCCTAAGTCAATCATGCAGTTGCTCACTGTGGTCTTACCGAAAGTGCAGGGGATGGTGAACGTACCTGGATCCCGGCATTTTGGTGATACCTTATGTTGCACAATTGCTGAGGCCTGCGCATTTAGCATTACCTGTGCGCACTCGCCTTTCCTCCTCTTGTTTGTGCACAGCTCCTTTAAAAACTTGGCGTACCTAGGGATCTGCCGAACTGCTTCAATAAGGGGAATGTTTATTTCCACCTTGCTGAATAACTCGTAGAGCTCCTTATCAAGCGCTTCTTTCTTAGCCGATGGTGCCTGTACAGGAAAAGGTGCAGGTATGTTAGTAAGATTCATGTCTTTGTCTTTCGATTGCGCTATACCTAGCGCCTCGCCCTGCTGGCTTGTGGCTGGCGCTTCTGGTTGCGCATCTTGCTCTGCTGGATCTGGAGCTTGCGCGACTGGTTGCGCGGGCGCCTTTGCGGTCTGCTCTGTTCCTACCGTGCGCCCAGTCCTCAGTGTCACTACGTTGACTCCTCCCTTGGGATTCTGGATCACTTGCGAAGGCAGGTTGCCATCGCTCTTTTTCAGCTCATACACCGTGGTAGCGATCTGTGATAGCTGCTTTTCAATGGACTCGAACCTCTTGTCATACTTCTCATCATTATTGCGCACTGTGTCTGCTAGCTGCCCCACGATATCTTCCAAGGATCGCCTCGGCTGCTGATTGTTTTGCGCTGGTGCGTCAGTGCGGCGATGCGGTGGATTGTAGGGCGCAGCTTGTTGCGCCTGCTGTGGTGCGCGCTGATCCGCGTACTACCTCTGGAAATTGTTGTCCTCCTTCCATCTGAACCTATTTGCGGCTAGTCCGAAACGCGGCTGATTCTGCCTCTGCGGCCCTCTATTATCCCATCCTCCTAGAGCATTGACATCTCCTGATTCCTCGAAAAGTGTGGGACATGCATCGGTTTTGTGCTCAGTGGACGCACAGAACTCGCACGCCTTTGGCGCAGTTGGTTGCGCCCCCTGCGCATGCATCAACTTCTGCAGCATGGCCTTCATTTCCTTTATCTCAGCGCTTGTTTCTACCTGATGCACAGAACGAGCACGACTATTTTCAAGTGTTAGCTGATGTCTTACCTGCCCAGCAGAGTTCGTTGCAAATGTCGCCTCCTGCGCATGCATTCAATAATCTCAGAAGTTGGCCTCCAGCTCCCTGAAACGCTCGTAATACTCCGATAGTGATTTTCCTGCGCCCTGCCTAGGTGCGGCCAGCTCCCTCCTGAGTAGCGCGATCTTGGCTGCGGGATAGAACTTGTCCAAGAACTTCTTCTGCAGCTGCTCCCATGTGTGAATTGATCCTGCTGGTAAGTTCATCAGCCAATGCATGGCCGTGTCACACAATGAAAACGGGAACGCTTTCATCTTCAGCGCTTCGTCGCTCTCCCCTTCGGCCTTCATGTTCTCGCAAATGACTAGGAATTCTCGCACATGCTTGACTGGGTTCTCGTTGTTCATTCCGTGGAACTTGGGCATGTGATGAATGAGCGAGCTCCTTAGCTCAAAATGACCGTCTGGTGGAAGCACTATGCACCATGGCTGGTTAACCGTGATTGGAGCTGACATCTCGTGCACTATTCTGCGTCGCGCAACCAGTCGCGCGGGTGGCGCATTATACATTTCAGCGGCCATCCTTGCTTCAACTTCGCGCTGCACTTCTTCTCTGAACCGAACTGCGCGGTTATCTGCTCCTGCATTGTTTGGGGTTCTGTCCCCTAAGTTATCTCCAACGACACTGTTATCCTCCATGACCTGTTCTAAATCTCAAAGAAAACAAAATTAAAAGACAACTAAGCTGTCGCGTCTGTCAGTGCGCAACTAGAATCTGCGCAGCGCAACTATTTCAAGGTTGCGCAGGCTGATGTTGATTGCGAGCTGTCAGAAACAACAACGAGAAAAATAAAGCAAATAGAAATAATGAACTATTGTAAAAGAAAACTTAAGCTGGTTAAAGCTTATCTGTGTTGCTCCCCGGCAACGGCGCCAAAATTTGATGCGCGCGTTGTTGTACGCGTCAAATTAATCCTTCCTTCTCCACTTAGTATAGCGGCTAAGTCAGGGTCGATCCCACAAGGAGCAAGCAGACTAGCTTTAACTAGTAACCTGTGATAATGCAAGTATGGCAGTGTTTGACAACACCAGCATGAGTGAACAAGGAGCTGCTGCAGCTCAATCAAGGAGGCCAGCAGAAGTAAACCAGCAACAGATGCAGCAGGGGATGCTGCAGCAGGTGCTGGTTCAAGAGCTAGTTCAACTGTCCGAATAACAGTTTTGTGCTGGGTGCGTTTTGAAGGTTTGGCAGCTTTGTGAAAGTGCTTTGAAGAATTTCTAAAATGCTGCTGAGCATATTTCAGCAAGGATTATCAGTCAGAGAAGGAGATATGCTTCAAGATATTAATCAAATCTAATCTCCTAGATTTTAGGAGATAATTGATCTTGTGGGTCAATGGCCTAAACCTGGAAATTGCTTAAAGTGGTGAGGGTATTTAAGCAGAAGGTTTGAGGGCTGAAGAGGTTGATCGAAGCTGAGTGATACACGAGGGTAGACACGAAATTCAGAGAGAGGACTTTCTGGGTGTGCTACGGAAGTTGTTCTTCGATCAACACACACGGGCAGAGCGTTGAGCGCAGAGCTGTGGTGCGTATTGCAGAAGAGAGTCAGGTCTTGCAGAGACTGATTCGTGCTTTGATCTGGAAGCCAATTTAGAGCTGTGGAGCTTGTTGGTTGATCAAAGGCAGCCGCGGGAGAGCTGACGGGTGGAAGGCTCGGTCGAGGTTCGTGCGGAAGAACTCACTAGTGGCAGGTGGTCACTGAGTGAGGGGGAGTTACTCAGAGTGTGCAGCGCTCTTGGAGTGGTTCGATCGGCTCGGCAGGAGGCCTTGGAGCGACGCGGACAGAGTGCTTCAGCTGGTGTTACAGCTGTTGCTGCAGCAACCCTGCTGAGTAGTGTAGGCTAGAATAGGCTGAGTTCTTGAAGAGGATTGTAGCTATTCTAGACTGACATATTGTAGAGGGTGTGCTGGCACAAATCAGAGCTTGTTCTGATTGTGTTGAGTAGTCCACACGGGGTTAAAGTAGCATAGGTTGCGTGCGTTGTAACCTAGTGTGATCTGAACCTTTGGTTGAGTGGATTGAGGACTGGAGAATAGTCCTCCCCAGACGTAGGCAGATTGGCCGAACTGGGTGAACAAATCTGTGTCCTATTCATTGTCTGCTGTGCATACATTTAAGTGAACAAGAGTGTGCTGCAGCAACTGCTAGTTCACAAATCTGCATAAGTAGAGACACTTGAAATTTCAATTGGTATCAGAGCGGGAACTCGACACACAGAGTTTAAAAGGTCCTACAGTGTCTCCGAAGTTGCTAAGACAATGAAGGAAGGACAGAGCACGAGTAGACCTCCACTCCTGGAAGAGAGCAACTATGGTTATTGGAAAGCTAGAATGAAAGCTTTTCTCAAAGCTATTGATGAGAAGACATGGAGAGCTGTTGTGCTTCAGTGGTCTCCCCCAATCACCATGGATCAGCAAGGAGTGACAAGAATTAAACCTGAAGAGGAATGGACTGCTGAAGAAGGTGCTGCAGCAACTGGTAATTCAAAGGCTCTGAATGCAATTTTTGCTGCAGTTGATGCTAATAACTTCAGGTTGATCTCAAACTGTGACATGGCCAAGCAAGCATGGGAGATTCTGCAAACTGCCCATGAGGGAACTGATAGAGTAAAGCTGTCAAGACTCCAGATTATTGCCACACAATTTGAGAATCTAAGGATGCTTGATGAAGAAACCATCACTGAGTTTAATGCTAAACTCTGTGATCTTGCAAATGAAGCTCATGACCTTGGTGAGCCCATTCCAGAAGAAAAGCTTATCAGAAAGGTTCTCAGATCGCTGCCCACAAAATTTGACATGAAGGTGACAGCCATTGAAGAAGCTCAGAATGTCAGATTCATGAGGTTGGAAGAGCTGATGGGGTCTCTCAAACAATTTGAGATGAAACTGGTCAAAGAAGACACCACTTCCAAGGACAAGAATGTTGGTTTGAAGGCTGAAGCAGAAATCAAGCAGACAGTTCCAGACGATCAGTTGAGCATGCTGGTTAAAAATCTAGGAAAGTTTCTGAAAAACATGGAATCCAGAACTGAGAGAAGCTCTTCCTCGCGAAGACAATTCAGACGGGGCAGTGAAAGAAAGAAGAAAGGGAAAGAACCAGCACTGGACGATGATGACAAGAAAGAGATGAAAAAGGGAGTTCAATGCTGGAACTGTGAAGGGTACGGACACATTGAGGCTGATTGTCCAAGCAAACCCTTCAAGAATTCTGAGAAAAAGAACAGCAAATCCTTGACAGCAAAATGGAGTGATTCGGATGAGAGTGATGAAGAAAACTGTGTTGTGCTGACAAGTGTTTCAGATGTCCACCTCAATGAGCTAAAGAAGGTAGAAATTCACTATGGGATTGAAGTCTCTGAGAGTGAAGATGACGATGACTCATCTGACAGTTTTGCTGATCTTCTGAGGAAGATACTCAAACAATGTGAGGCAGTTCTTCAGACCAATCAGACCTTGACTGACAGAATAAATCTCTTGGAAGAAGAACGAAGGAGATGTCTACCCTCAGTTGATAATCAAGTTACTATTCTGAAAAGAGAAGATTCAGAAAGACAGACCTCTGTTGAATCCACTCCAGCAGCAGTGACAGCGCGTCGTCGTGCGCCTCAAATTAGAATTTATAACTCCTGTAACACACTAGAAAGCGGTAAGCAGGGTCGAACCCAAAGAGAGTAAGTAGGTAAGAGTTCTAATGAAAGTCACAAAAAGAAACAAACTAAGAATATCAATTCAGAGAAAATCAGTTCGGGGAATACAATGCAACTAGTTATCACCGATCGAATACATGAGTAAGCTAGTGAATTCTGCCTTAGTTCAACATTCTCGCTAAAGATATGTCGACTATCAAATTCTACCTATTCTTAACCGCTAGGCCTTCGAACAAGTGCAATAGTTGCTCGACTTATACCACAAAATTGGTTCTACCGCTAGGTTTTCCCAAACAATGCAATCAAGTCAAGTGTAACACAATTGATATCAATCTAGCTCACCGCTAAGCTGCACTAAATTGTCAATCAAAGCATTCGATTTCATTCATTCAAGGGCAACAATCCATAGCTCAAATCATGAATTCATTGATCTCAAACCATTGTTGCACTATAAATCCCCAAACTGAAATATTGATTTAGCTACTCATAATATCCATGAATACAATAGAAACTAGGTTCATCACACTACAATACACAAACTGAGCTCAAACAAGTCCGGCCGTGAACAGTGTTCCGGCGGCCGTGAATAGTAACAGTGAACAGCGAATGTGAACAGTGAACAGTGAATAGTAAAATGTGAACAGTAACCGGCGTGAATAGTACTCCGGCGACTTTTCCAGCAGCTTTTCTCTAGAGCTCCTCCACGCCGTGAACAGTAGCTCCCGTGAATAGTGTTCCACAAATGGAGTGTTGAAGAGAGATAAAACTTTTCCAAATTAGTCCATGTTTTAGGTTTAGGGTTTTTCTGGTTGAACCATCTTCATTGAACCACATTGAACCAGTAATTGAACCAGCAGAGTTGACTTTGACCGCCGTTGACTTCTTGATCTTGGATGAATGCTTCGAATTTGCGATAAATTCCAATGCGATCTTGAACATTCCTGCGATACGAAAACACTACAAAAGAGTAATCGATTCACGCAAAATGTAAGAAAACAATGGGAATAAATAACTCAATGGAGCGTATAAATACGCTCCATCAAGCAGCCAAGACAGCTGACCCGCAGAGCAATATTCTGGACGAAATATTATCTTACCAAAGACTTGGAAAAGGGAAAACAGGGCTTGGATATACTGGTGAAGAAAGCTCTAAAGGGACAGTGTTCATTAAAGCCTCAGATGGTGAGACAGACGAGAAGAAGAATTCAGATGCCTTCTCAAAAAAGGCAGAGAAAATTGGATCTAGACATGTGTACAAGAGGATGCTGCAGCATCATGGACAACATTTTTCTCAAACAAAACAAAAGTCTCAGGACAAGTGGAGTACTGGTACAAGTGTTGGGAAGCAGAAGATCAACTTCAATCTGAAGCAGCAACACAGAACTTGCTCAGCTGAAAAAGGGGGAGCAAAGTCCAGAATCAGCACATGTTGCACAAAGACTCCATTTCATGTTGCTGCACAAGGGCACTGGATTACTAAAAACAAGGGTAAATCAAAGATGGTACAAATATGGAAACCCAAACAAAGGGTTAGGAGGCTGGAAGATCAGAAAAAGAAAAGCTCTGGTGTATTCCAAGTATGGGTGAAGAAGGCTCCACCAGAATCTCTCAAGGATCCTCTGAGCAAAAATTGCAGCCTGAAGTGAATAGGTGAACAAGCTCACATGTGCTGCAGCAACCTGGTCCGAATTAGCTTGTTCACATGTGTTGGTTGCTAAAGATGGAAAGGAAAATATTTGCACATGAGAGGCACGTGTCTTACACTTCAAAGGAAAAGAAAATAACGGGTAAATATTTTCTAGGGCACAGATCAAGAGCAAAGGGCGTCTCAGAAATCTCTGCCGATCATCCTCTGTGCGCTCCTCCTTCCTTCCACATCTCTGCAGCAATGGTGAAGACACGCGGACTGAAGAAGAATCTGGCAGCTGACAGGCAAAGCAGGTCTGAGAGAAGGACCAAGGCACGCAACGAAGACCCTGCTCAGCCGCTGGAGGTGGTTGTGTGGGAACCAAACCCTCTCCCTGTGTCGCACAGTGAGCCCTCTCCCTCTGAAGAAGCTTCGCAGAAGAGGAGGCGGCTGGTACGTGATGGAGAACCTGTCTCCGGTTCTGCTGTGCTGCCAGAAGCGGATATGACTGAAGCTGCTTCAGAGGAAGAACAAGCAGCAGAGACTGCTGCAGCAGTTCCTGCAGGAGAAGAGTGCCGATCACTGGTCATGTCTCCAGGTATTATTGGTGAAGGGGTTGAAACAGCTGCTGAGTCCCCTGAACTAGAACCTGCTGCAGCACATCCCCCTTCTTCAGACAAGGGCAAAGCTCCTATCCTGATCCCAGGCTCCAGTAGTGAAAGCTCATCCAGTGAAGAAGTGGAAGCAGGATCTCTTGGTGGACCCTCTGAGAAAGGTCCTGCAGCTGATGATTTCTCTGCTCTCACTATCGGAGGCACATGGTTCAGGAACAAAAGCGTCTCTCAATCTTGGAGTGCTGTTGAGAGGAAACACATTGTGCATGAGAAGCGTCTGGTGCAAGACAAGTATAGATCAGCTGCTATGATTGAGCTCCTGACTGAGGTAAAATTGCTCAAGTCCCTAACCTTTCCTCACCGTTTCAATATTATTCTGGTTAGAGAATTTATTGTGAATATGGGAGAAAAATTTGGAGACGAAGGAGCTGATGAGTATGGGAGAAGCTGGGTAAGGGGTAAACAAGTGGTTATTACTCCGGAAATTATTGATGCATTTCTTGGGATTTCTGAGAATGCAAGGGCTCCCACTGATGTGAAGCCTGAATTATTGGCGAAGACCCTTACAGCGGGAGTGTGCCTGTCTTGGGGCGGCCCGAATCTCAGTGCAGCTGAGCTAACCTCCAAGTATGCTCTGCTGTATCATCTTGGTGCAAGGAACTGGATTCCTAGTTCTCACAGAGGGAAGGTCAACAAAGACTTTGCTAACCTTCTTTATTCTATTGGAAAGAGGAGGAAGATCAGCCTGGGAAGTGTGATGTTTCCTCAGCTTGCTACACATGCCGGGAGTGCCTCCTCCAGCAAGCCTATTGTGCTGCCCTCCCTCATCCATGGGATCATGGTATCTCAGCACCCAGAGTTCGGAGCGATTACTGAAGGCTTATCTGAGGAGCTGCAGGTCTTTACTGTTGATCACAAATTATTCAAGGGAAAACATGCAGTGGATGTTGCCTATGAGGATCTTCTCATGGGTGGTTCTTCAGCTCCAGCTCCCTTGGAGGAATCTCTTCCCCCTGCTGCCACAATCCAGTCTGCTCTTCGTGCCAGGATTGTGTGTCACCTCCGGTCTGAGCTGGCTATTCTTGATGCTGAAGCCAAGAGGAGAGATGCCAGGCGTGGACAGATCAGGAGCCTCATCAGAGACTTGGAGTTCCTGGAGGATGAGGAGCAGGCCCCTTGAGCATCTATGACAAAAAGGGGGAGAGAAGATTTATATGCTGCTGAATATTGACACTGCTGAATATTGAAACACATTTTTTTTGACCCTGCGTGGTCAGTATGCTATGGCCGAGTGTGGCCTCATCTACTTACTCTCTATTAATTTTATTTAGAGTATTTCGTTTCTGGTTTTCGGAAGAGTGCATTGGCCTTAAGGTTTTGTCAAAATGCCAAGGGGGAGATTGATAATGCAAGTATGGCAGTGTTTGACAAAACCAGCATGAGTGAACAAGGAGCTGCTGCAGCTCAATCAAGGAGGCCAGCAGAAGTAAACCAGCAACAGATGCAGCAGGGGATGCTGCAGCAGGTGCTGGTTCAAGAGCTAGTTCAACTGTCCGAATAACAGTTTTGTGCTGGGTGCGTTTTGAAGGTTTGGCAGCTTTGTGAAAGTGCTTTGAAGAATTTCTAAAATGCTGCTGAGCATATTTCAGCAAGGATTATCAGTCAGAGAAGGAGATATGCTTCAAGATATTAATCAAATCTAATCTCCTAGATTTTAGGAGATAATTGATCTTGTGGGTCAATGGCCTAAACCTGGAAATTGCTTAAAGTGGTGAGGGTATTTAAGCAGAAGGTTTGAGGGCTGAAGAGGTTGATCGAAGCTGAGTGATACACGAGGGTAGACACGAAATTCAGAGAGAGGACTTTCTGGGTGTGCTACGGAAGTTGTTCTTCGATCAACACACACGGGCAGAGCGTTGAGCGCAGAGCTGTGGTGCGTATTGCAGAAGAGAGTCAGGTCTTGCAGAGACTGATTCGTGCTTTGATCTGGAAGCCAATTTAGAGCTGTGGAGCTTGTTGGTTGATCAAAGGCAGCCGCGGGAGAGCTGACGGGTGGAAGGCTCGGTCGAGGTTCGTGCGGAAGAACTCACTAGTGGCAGGTGGTCACTGAGTGAGGGGGAGTTACTCAGAGTGTGCAGCGCTCTTGGAGTGGTTCGATCGGCTCGGCAGGAGGCCTTGGAGCGACGCGGACAGAGTGCTTCAGCTGGTGTTACAGCTGTTGCTGCAGCAACCCTGCTGAGTAGTGTAGGCTAGAATAGGCTGAGTTCTTGAAGAGGATTGTAGCTATTCTAGACTGACATATTGTAGAGGGTGTGCTGGCACAAATCAGAGCTTGTTCTGATTGTGTTGAGTAGTCCACACGGGGTTAAAGTAGCATAGGTTGCGTGCGTTGTAACCTAGTGTGATCTGAACCTTTGGTTGAGTGGATTGAGGACTGGAGAATAGTCCTCCCCAGACGTAGGCAGATTGGCCGAACTGGGTGAACAAATCTGTGTCCTATTCATTGTCTGCTGTGCATACATTTAAGTGAACAAGAGTGTGCTGCAGCAACTGCTAGTTCACAAATCTGCATAAGTAGAGACACTTGAAATTTCAACCTGCACTTACGAAAATTGGGGTGTGAGTGATTGGGTTGCGCAGGTGCGCGAATGACAGTAGTTAACGCAGGATTTGCACTAGACGTGTGCAGGCAGTAGAGATTAAGTACTATGACTATGAAAAGTATCGGCGCAGACAATCCTCTATGAATGTATTCCTTATCATCGACTCTAAACGTCTATAGTTCGGTTTAATGAAGTTAGTGTTCGATCAAGGCTTCCTAACATGTGCGCATGTTCCGATCAAAGTTCAGGAGCTATTAATTCTTGAAACTAGTCTAAGCAGCTACGAATCCTGTCACAGTAGCAGCTGATTATCCTAGCGCGTTACTCCTAGCTGTCACCGTCAAGCTACCAACTAGTTTAACATATAACAAATGAGTAGCAAGAGTAAGATTGCGGTTCAACGCTTCCCCTACTCATGCAACTAGCTGTCAACCGTGTGCACAGAATTAATACAAGCAAACAAACTATGTATTAAGCACAAGTCTCAAAGGAAATACCCATAGAATCATGCCCAACCGATACAAAGCGTTTAGCTAGACATGCTAGTAGTAAACATCATAGAAATAGTAAATAACAACTAAAGTATCCAAGAAAATAGTAACAAGCAGGTGCGTGCAGGTTGCAGTGTCTCGGCTGGCGCAGTCAGCTAGCGCAGATCCTCTCAGCAGCTCGTGTGTTTTTCAGTTCTGCCTCTCTCTCGTGTGTGTCTTTATGCCTTTTGATGATCTTCAAACCCTAGCCTTCCTCTCTTTATATACTGCTCATGAGGCCCAAGGACAGCCTTGGTAACTTCCAAATCTTATGGTGTCAAGATTTGGAAGCACCACTATCTTGCTCATGGCGCACTGCACACATTGGTTAGCGCAATCGGTCTGCGCACCGTAGTCGACTCTTGCCACTTCCTATCCTGTTTGCGCTGCTAGCTCCGCAGGCTGTGTATTGCGCTCCTTAAACGCTGCCTGTTAGCGCGTATCCGACTTAGGCCCTCGTTTCTCCCTGGAATACAAAAACACCGGAAACCAGTAATCTTGTACACAAAATAATGCAAACAAGCATAGTGTTAGGATCTAAATAGCGCGTATAAATAGGCTCTATCAGGCACCCCGTACATTAGCAGGGACTTCCTGCGCGAGGTGGGCTTAGAGGATTTGGTCACGGAGAAGCTCGCGCAGGCCGGCTGGGAGGCGCTGATGGATATGGATAGCGCAGCCGACAAAGAGGACGCTTGTGAGTTCCTGGCGTCCCTGCAGATCGCTGACTTAGAGATCCGTTATCGACACCAAGGGGTGTGGTACGTTGCATCGGCCAAGAGGCTGAAGCGCACCCTGCGTTGTGACAAGGTGCGCGAGCAGGACGTGGATACGCACACCAACCAGGAAGCTTGGCGCGAGATGGCGTCGGGCAAACCGTTTGCCGCTGGGCGCAGCAGAGGACGTGAGCTGCGCGACACTTGGATGTACTATCTGTGGCGCATGGTCGCGTACGCAGTCATCGGGCGCTACAACGGTGCGCCGAAGGTCAGCCTGCTTGACATGGACGTGCTCAAGAGGTTGTATTACGGGAAGAAGGTGAGGTTTGTTTCGGATATGGTGGTGCACTGGGAGCGGCTCAGCACCAAGGGCCCGCTCACTTGCGGAGGTGTGATCACGCATTTGCTGCGTGGGCTGCACGGAGAGCCAGAGGTGCCCGAGCACACGGATGTTCCAGCCGTCCCTCTTGACCGTGCACAGATGCTGCAGTACCGAGCGGTAGCTGCTACGGACGATGGGTCACTGGAGTGGTGTTACTGGCTGCAGGCTGCTAGAGCACCGAGGCACGCAGCAATCAGAGGAGCGCCCGCAGAGAGTAGTGCACAGCAAGAGGAAGCTGCTGATGAGGAGGAAATGGAGAATGTGGAGGCACCGGTCGTGCAGCCAGCTAGGCGCATGAGGACGCGCGCACAGACTGGAGCGCACGCTCGAGTGGGCCGCCAGGGGAAGTTTTGACCATTGACATCAAAGATTCTCCCCCGCGCGCGCAGGCGAAGCGGCGCAGACAGGATTCTGAGGAGGCGCCAGCAGAGCAGCGCATGATGTTTAACGTCATGCGCGTGCTGGAGTACTTGGCGCTCGAGGGGGCCGATTTAAGCATCAGTCCACCATCTGGGTGGAAATTTGGAGATCCCAATCCCCCTCTTCTCAGTCTGTGCAGGCCACCTCCAGGGTCACCCTTCGAGCAGCAGGAGCCAGCCAGTTCTCCCGCGCAGTCACCAGTGCAACCCTTAGTGCGCACCCCAGTCATAGACCCCCAGCCAATGCCATCAGAGCCCCCTCCGCAACCCTTTGCACCGATAATCAGATCGCCCTCTGAGGTCACCCCCATCAAAGAGTTAAGTTCAGATTCGATTTGGGAAACTGATTCGGAGGAGGAGCCTGCAAACCAGCCCGCAGCAGTTTCAGTTGCGCCACCATCCTCCAGCTCTGAGTATGAGACAGAGTCCGCTGACGAGGAGGCACAAGGGTCTGCGTAGGACTCCATCTCAGAGGATTTCTAGGAGTGCGCAGAGGGCTAGGCGCAAATACTTTTGGGTTGTCCTTTTGCTTTTTGAAAACTATATGTTCTGTTCCTGTTTTGTTGGATATTTTGTGAACTCCTGACCTTGTTTCATTTGTTGCATTGACTATGTTTTTCATTTTCATGATGCATTTTCATTTTCGTTTTTAGTTGTCCTCCTAGCATGCATGAGTGCGCTCTCCGTTGCGCTTGAGCTTGAGTCGTGGGGACATGTCTCTGTTTAAGTGTGGGGGTGGGGGGGGGGGGGGGGGGGCGTTACATTTACATATTTAAGCATTGTAGTTTAGCTTAGTTATTGTAGTTAGAGGAAATAGTAGCGGTTGTGCGCTTGTGTGCGGATTGCGCACACCTTTCAACTTGTTGTGCCTTATTCATCTTACATGCGCGGCTATTAACCGTTTTAGTATAGTTTTTTCAATTTTTGTCTTTTTTGTTGGGATATACAGGGGACGTGGAGTTGACAGAAAAAGCTCTAGAGAGGGGTTTAGTCGTTTTTGCTTCGAGATTAAGGTGCATGGCTAAAAGCGCTAGTGGAGGCTGGTGCTTCGCAACCTTCGGAACAATAGAGCGCGCTCAGCCACGCAGATGCCAAAGGCGAATACCCAAAGCGTGGCAAGGTGGGAAAACAGACCACCTTTCCTCTGGAAGTCGAGTGTAGGAAAGTGGGCGCGGGCGTAAACGCGTGCGCTGACCTGCGCAAGTAGACCAAGGAGGGAGAGCGAGGCGTTGTTCCATAGCTGCTATCCAAAGGCCGAGACTGGAACCGTTCTGGGAAATATAAGAAAAGTGGACGAAGCCGTATAAAAAGGAACCAGCAGGCGCACACAACTCCATATTAGCGCACGCGCAAGTCCAAAAAGTAAAAAAAATCGTCAAGGACGAAAGGCTTGAGTTCCCAAGAAGCGCGCGAACGAATCACGCACCTGAAGAAGCGTGCGCGATTATCCATGTACCAGAAACCGGAGCAGAGACCGACAACCAGGAGCCTATGGAGAGCTATCTCCGAATCATCCGAATTAAATTGCATCCTGGCTGAGAGGTAACAAATTTCAAAATTATTATATTAGAATTGTTAAGGGTTTGTGCGCGTAGGTGATAGAGCAACGCAGGGTGAACCGTTGTGCAGATCGCGCATGCGTGTAAGGCTGTGCGCTAGACTTCAGAGAGGTAATTGTATCTGTGCTTCAGTACTTGTTCGGGACGAACAAGGGCAAGTGTGGGGGATTTGATAGAGCCTAGTTATATGCGCTATTTAGATCTTAACACTGTGCTTGTCTGCATTATTTTGTGTACAAGATTACTGGTTTTTGGTATTTTTATATTTCAGGATAAAACAGGAGCATAAGTCAGATGTGCGCTAACGGGCGTTTTTTAGAGCGCAATGCACGACCTGCGGAGCTAGCAGCGCAAAAGGAGAAGAGATAGCTAATTCGGACTACAGTACACAACCCGACTGCGCGAAGCAAGTAGCGCAATCAGCGTGCGCAGGATGGCAGAGTTTCTAAATATTGATCATCCTTATCTCCTAGATTTGGGAAGTAGCTAAGATTCTCTTGGGCCAAATCTAAGCATTCCTTGGGCTTCAAGACCACTATATAAGAGGACGGAAGGTAGGGTTTGGAGAGAGGAGAGGACATAGAGAGAGAAGGACACTTAGCAGCAAAAACACACGAGCTACTCCAGCCCAGATTCTGCGCGAACCACCTGCGCCAGCCGAGAACAGCAACGCGAGATTGCGCCGACCTGCTACTTTTCTCTTGCTGCCGTAGTTTTATTTATTATTTCTATGATGTTTGTTTCTAGCATATCTAGCTAAACACTTTGTATCGGTTGGGCATGATTCTATGAAGTATTTTCTTTGAGACTTGTGCTTAATGCTTAGTTCGTCTACTTATATTAATTCTATGCATATGGGTGATAATTAGTTGTGCGAATAAGAGAAGCCTTGAACCTCAATCTTATTCTAACTACTCGTTATTATATGTTAAACTAGTTGATAGCTTGACGGTGACAACTAGGAGTAACGCACTAGGATAATCAGCTGCTACTGTGATAGGATTCGTAGCTGCTTAGACTAGTTTCAGGAATTAATAGCTCATGGATTTTGATCGAACACTAACTTAAGTAGAACTGCACTATAGATGTTTAGAGTCGATGATATGGGATATATTCATAGAGGATTGCCTGTACCGATACTTTTCATAGTCATAGTACTTAATACCTACTGCCTGCGCACGTATCGTGCAATTCTGCTTTCACTACTATTCATTCGCGCACCTGCGCAAACCAATCACTCACAACCCCAATTTCGTAAGTTGTAGGTTGCTAGCTAAGACCAGTCTGCACGCTCCTTGCGGGATCGACCCTGACTTAGCCGCTGTACTAAGTGGAGAAGGATGGTTAATTTGACGCGTAAAACGACGCGCGATCAGTTATATTCCAGTTGTTGCAACCAAATTCCACAATGTAACCCTCATTATCAAGCTGACCAACTGATAAAAGATTTCTCTTCAATCCTGGAATGTGTCTGACTCTATGCAACTTCAGTAGCAAAGCATTTGGCGCTTGTATCACAACATCACCATTGGCCACTACATCCAACGGCTCATCATCCGCAAGGTAGACCTTCCCAAAATTTCCCGACTCATAACGCTGCATCAGTTCGGCACTACTGCATGAATGGAACGATGCTCTTGAATCTAACACCCATGACTCCAACGAACTACTCACACTCAAAATCAGTGCTTCCTCAGCATCTTCAGAAGCCATATTCACAGTCGGCGCCTTGCACTCGCTCTTAAAATGTCCGAATTCGTTGCACTGCCAACACTTAATCTTACTTTTATCCTTCTTATCCCTGTCTGATCCTCCTCTGGATTTTGACCTGCTACACTGCCCTTTGGATTTGGACTTTGATTCTGACCTGCCTCTGCTTCCAGCATTCAAAACCCAGCAGAACTAGAAGTAAAACTTGATTCCTTCCTGCGAATCTCTTCACTGACCATCAAATCCCTGACCTCATCTAGTCTCAGCTTTGTCTTCCCAGCTGAAGCACTCACTGCAGTGACTATTCCATTCCAACTTTCAGGCAACGATGACAATAGAATCAACGCATGTATCTCATCATAAAAGTCAATGTTAACAGAACTTAACTGAGTAATATTCATATTGAACTCATTGAGATGCTTCGCCACCACTGTGCTCTCTGTCATCCTCAGATTAAACAATCGCCAAATCAGATGAATCTTGTTCGCTGCAGATGGCTTCTCATACAGTCCAGATAGCATCTCAAGCAACTCCTTTGTTGATTTTGACTTTACTGTGTGGTGTGGTACCTCCCTTGATTTAGGTCCATTCTTTGTTCTTCATGTCTATCGGCTTTTCTCCTATCGCTCGTAAAAATAGGTCTTTACCATACAGGTAATCTTCAATCTGCATCTTCCAAAATCCGAAATCCGATCCATCGAACTTCTCAACAGGAGGCTTTCCGTCCATAATCAACCAAGCTCTAGATACCCGTTGTTAGGATCGAAACAACAATATGGATAAACACCCAAATCGAATAAGAGAAATGAAAGACATACGGCACAATGATTTATTTACCCAGTATCCACATAATATGTGTGACTAATCTGGAGGCACTACCAAGCCAGGAGAGATTTACTATGATGAGTTTTGGATTTAGGATTTTTTTTTTTTGTCTATCTCTGGGTTACAAGCTATTGTTTCTATTTATAAGAAAACATAGCTAACCATTCAGCCTCGGCCTCTATTGGTCTTCATAGCCCAACATTTTAAGTGTGGGGTAATTCGATGATGTTTAGGTTGCGTCTTTGTATGCCATGACTAGTATTGGTATTTTAGGGTGTAATTTGCTTGACTTGTCAATTTGTATTCTGACGCGCTTCGACGCGATCTTTTGAATGGCAAGTGGTTTTCAAACTTGTGCATTTTTTTTACTTGGCATTTTCCCTTAGAAAACTGACTCGGCCACCTTGGTCGAATCAAATTCCGCTCTCCACGAATCAAGGCTGATTTGACCAAAGCTTGTTCGCCATTGACTGTTTGATTCGACCAGTCCTGGTCGAATCAAAAACTTTTGCCTTGCCCGAATCAAGTTTGATTTGTGGAACAAGACTATCACTCTTGCTACATTGATTGGACCACCCAGGTCGAATCACTTTATATGCACCCCAAATCACATTTGATTCGGGCATTTTTGCTATGGAAATTCTTAGTTGACTTTGGGAATTTTGCGACTTTAGACACATTTGTTCGACACCTTTTTCAAGCACTGTAGTACACTAGTCAATAACTTTTGATTTACACGCGCATATCTAAGTAAGCTCATCGTTTGAATTGTCGCGCATTTGTTTTCCAAACTTTCACCTAGCTATATGTTTCGCATTGATTTATCTGTAATAACTAGCCTTTTCAATTTGTGAATTCAGGTATTGCGCTAACCTTTTTCTTGAGTTCAGACTTACCACAACTGATTAAAGCATCATTCATGGACATTAGCGGATCCACATTTGGGTACCTACACACGATAGAAGTTTCTTTGAAACTTTCTCTTTAATTCTTTTACTTTATATTGCTTAGAGACTGAGCAAATTTTTAAGTGTGGGGTGTTTGGTTTGCGTTTTTGCTTTTATTTGCTTCACAACATGATTCTATGCTACATATTTACTTTGCGCGCATTATACTTGCATGATTGTTTTCATCCTAGCTTTAAGTATTGATCACACGAAGTAAAGTTTGCTAAGCGACTAAGTAGTATCATTTAAAATTATTTTTGGGATGAGTTGTGCTTTGAATTCATGAATCGTATCTTTAAGTTGAATGACATTCTTTGTGGTGATTTTATTCACATGATTCAATGTATTGACTGGTTTAGTTCAATTTATTTTTAAGCTTTTTCCGCGCATGAAAAATGAAGCTACGTTTAGCGAACACAAAAATAAATAGTTTTCATATAAAAACCTCTTACTTGCTCATGTTTGCTTTTAGGTGACTTTAGCATTCCTATTTAGCCTTTGTATTTGTGTAGCTCACATTTCATGCTTCATTATACCTCACTTGGGCACATTGTCAATTATTAATTGTGGGGTCAAATAAAGTGTTTGTGAAAAGAGAAAAAAGGGCGCAAGGAAAAAAAAATTATATTTTTAAGGTTTTAAAATGCATTTGGGTTAGGAAGGTAAGTTCCTCCTTGAAAGCATTTGTATAAACACAAAAATATTATTTTATTTTTTTTGTCAACGAAAATTTTTACAAAAGCCGAGGGTTAGGAAGATAAGTTCCCCATTGAAAGCATTTGTATAATCACAAAATTAATAATAAACCCACTTAATTCTTGACTTTATGCCTTTTCCGCAAGTTCTTTCGCATGTGTGTTAGTAGGGCATTGGCATTTCGTTTTTAGAAAACGTCTAAGGTATGTCGTAATTTATTACTTACGCATCAAGATTTGTACGAGTGAATTTTAAAATTTTCAATGTCAAAACTCCTCTTCTCTTACGGATTATGACGTATAGTCTAAAACTTGAGAATGAGATTGTTGTCATGAGCTTATGGACTTGTCCTTAGCAAGCATATGTGGTTGACTCGACATATGTTTTGTGCAAGCGATGCTTAATTTCATGCTATTTGTATAGGTAATTGAGCGATAATTTGAATTTGACGAATGCTAGTTTGATATCGATTCTATGAATATTTGTTGTCGCAATGAATTGAATGATTCTTAGAATTTGTGTGAAGTGAGTGATTTGCACAACTCTATTATTATGTGGGCTGATAAAGAATTACTCGCTTAGCAAACTATATTTGAATTTTGAACTCTTATGGATGATTGCAAGTAGGATTTGTGAGTATTCCTATTCTGAAAACTCTCACGAGATTATAACTCGTCCACTAGGGCAGCCTTGGGGTGCCGGGTCTTCTTCCAAAAAACGAAACCCTAGACGATTTATCTTCGAGAACTTGAAGAATTGTCGAGGATTTGGAGAAGACATCAACAATTGGAGATTCCACGACCTCCCTTTACTCAATCCCTACTACTTTGTTTTCAATTGCTGAATAATTTCCTTTAAAAATTATGTCTTGTATCAAACTCACCATGAGTGAGAAGTCGTTTAGTAGTAGGGATCCTTATGGATCCCTTAGGTTAGATTGTAACGCAAAACATGCAATATATCATTATGAATGAGGTTTTTTATTGAAAATTCCCATGCTTTATCTTCATGTTAATTTTATGCACACCAAGTGTTCGACGAAACATATGAATGTGTATGAATTAATCAAACACCTAAGGATGGAATGAGAGTTGAACTGAGGATGTTTAGAGGATCAAGCATGTTTATTTTAGATAGCGTTTGTGAGCTAGAGTGACACTCGCATTCTATTAGGCTAAGCATATAGCGAACTTGAGTTATCGATCATGATGATGCAGTATGGCAGTGTTTGAAAAAACCAGCTCACAAGTGAACAAGATGCTGCTATAGCAGGAGTCCAGCGTATGTGAACAAGACCAATGAACAAGGAGCAGCTATAGCAGGAGAGAGCTATAACAGGAGCTTGTTCAGAAGAGCTGTAGCGTCTGTCCGAGTAGCAGCAACCTGGGTCTTTGGAAAGAGGTCGTGGAAGTCCTTCGAAGAGCATCAGAGGACTTTCTGAGTTGCTGCAGAGAATATTCCACTAGAGATTCCCAGCTGAAGAAGAAGATTTGATTATAGAATATTAGATTTGCCAATCAAATCTAATCTCCTACAAATTAGGGGTTTTTGCTTTTGGAGCTATAATCTGATAATGATGGAAGTGGTTGCTCCTATATAAAGAAGACCCTTCAGAGCAATGAAGATTGATCAAAGAAGTGAGCGTGAACGAGTATACACACAGAATTCTGAGAGAGTAATTTATGGTGTGCGAGGAAATTTTTGATCTTCACCGAGAGCAGAGCGTGAGCGCAAAGCTATGGTGATTGAAGCAGAGGGTGATCAGGACTTGCATAGTCTGATCCAAGCTTGATCGGGAAAGCCAATTCAGAGCAGTGGTGCTTGTTGGTTGATCAAGGTAGGCCGCGGAGGAATTGTCGGGTAGAGGACTCGGGCAATCTGTAGAAGGCCAGCTCTTGCTAGTGGCAGGAGGTCACTAGGTGAGGGGGAGTATTCCAGAGTGTGCAGCGCTCGTGGAATCGTTCGAACGGCTCACAGAGTAAAAGATCCTACACTGCCTCTGAAGAAGTCAAGGAACAATGAAGGGAAGACAGAGCAGGAGCAGACCTCCATTGTTGGAAGAAAGCAACTATGGATATTGGAAGGCTAGGATGAAGGCCTTTCTCAAAGCCATTGATGAGAAGACCTGGAGAGCTATCGTGGTCCAGTGGTCTCCCCCAATCACCATGGATGAACAGGGAGTCACACGGATAAAACCTGAAGAACAATGGACTACTGAACAGGGCGTTGTAGCAACTGGTAATTCAAAGGCTCTGAATGCTATTTTTGCTGCGGTTGATGCTAACAATTTCAGGTTGATATCCAACTGTGATATGGCCAAGCAAGCTTGGAAAATCCTGCAAACTGCCCATGAAGGAACTGATAAAGTAAGGCTGTCAAGATTACATATTAATGCTACGCAGTTTGAGAATCTGAGAATGCTAGAAGAGGAGACGATCACTGAGTTCAATGCAAAACTTTGTGACCTGGCAAATGAAGCCCATGCTCTTGGAGAACCTATCCCTGAAGAGAAGCTGATTAGGAAGGTCCTCAGATCGTTGCCCACAAGATTTGACATGAAAGTGACGGCCATTGAAGAAGCTCCAAATGTCAGACACATGAGGCTGGAAGAATTGGTTGGATCCCTCAAACAATTTGAGATGAAGCTGTTTAAAGAAGAGCCCACTCTTAAGAATAAGAATATAGGACTGAAGGCAGAAACTGAAGAAAAGAAGCCAGCTCCAAATGATCAGCTGAATATGCTGGTAAAGAACCTTGGGAAACTCCTGAAGAACATGGACTCAAGAACTAGGCAAAGCTCATCCTCACGAAAACAATTCAGAAGAGGTGGAGAAAATAAAAGGAGAGGGAAGGAACCTGCTCAGAATGAAGATGAGAAGAAAGAAATGAGAAAGGGTGTTCAATGTTGGAATTGTGAAGGGTATGGACATATTGAGACTGACTGTCCGAGCAAACCTCTCAAAAACTCGAAGAAGAAGGATAACAAGTCCCTGACAGCTAAGTGGAGTGACTCTGAGGAAAGTGAAGAAGAAAATTGTGTTGTGCTAACCAGTGTGTCAGATTTCAACCACAAAGAGTTAATAAAGAATGAATTATACTATGGGGTTGTCGTGTCCGAAAGTGAAGACGAGGAGGACTCAACTGTCAGGCTAATTGACTATCTGGGAGAGATACTTAAACAGTGTGAGGAAGCTCTGCAAATGAATCAAGCCTTGACTGACAGGGTCAAGCTACTGGAAGAAGAACATGGACAATTTCTCTCCTCATCTAACAGACAAGTCACTATACTAAAAAGGGAAGACACAGGAAGCCAAGTCACTGACATTGGTGTCTCTCTAGCAACAGCAAAGGTAGCCGAACCTCAGAAAAATATCCTGGATGAAATTCTTTCATTTCAAAGACTTGGAAAAGGAAGAACGGGGCTCGGATACACTGGTGAAGGAAGCTCTAGAGGAATAGTTTTCATAAAAGCCTCGGATGCTATGATATATGACAATGAAAAATCAGATGTTTGCCCAAAACCTGCAGAGGAAGACGGAACCAGACATTTGAACAAGAAGATGCTACAGCACCTGATGCATCATCTATCTGTAACAAAGCCAGAGCCTCAGAATAAAAGGAGTTCATGCACAAATAATTATGGTCAGAAGAAAGGAAATCAGAAGATACTCTCGAACCTGAAGCGGCAGCAGAGAACCCAAAGTACGTTCATAGCTGAAAAAAGGGGAACAAAACCCAGGGCCAACACATGCTGTATAGAATCTCCTTGCCCAGTAGATCCGAGAAATGCTTATTACTGGAAAGAATCACGAAGGAGTATTGCAAAGATTGCTGAACCAGCCCACTGGAATGGAAAAAATAGGAGAAAGCCACAGAAGATACAGGTGTGGAGACCCAAGGGTGAAAAATGAAAAGACAGGAGTCTTGAGGGTTAGAAGAGGAGGAAATCAAGACAAACCCAAGTATGGGTGAAGAAACAATCATCAGACCCTCACGAGGATCCTCCCAACAAAGCAGTCATCCGGAATGTGTAGGAGAACCAGCTCCTGTCTGCTATAGCAACCTGGCCAGTAGAAGCTTGTTCACATGTTTTGGTCGCTAAAGCAAGGAGAAGTCACATGCACGGCACGTGAACTCAAAGTCTCAATTTAAGAGAAAAGAAGCAACGGGTAAATCAAATTCTAGGGCAAAGTCAGTTGAAGGCGCTTCCCCCAATCGTTGCCCATCATCTCTCCCGTGCGTTCCTCTCACTCTCTGCAAACCTGCAACCATGGTGAAAATCCGAGGCCTGAAGAAAAACTTGGCAGCAGCACGGCAAGGCAGTACCGAAAGGAGGACCCAGTTCCGTAATGAAGCTCCTCCTCAGCGTTTAGACTTGGTGGTCTGGGAGCCCGCACCTCTTCCTGTGTCTCACGACACCTCTTCTCCTCAAATAGGAACCCCGCAGAAAAGGAGACGTCTAGTTCGTGACGGGGAGCCTACTACCAGCGCCATAGTTGTAGCTGAAGAGGATGTACTTGAAGAACCCCCAAGAGAAGTACAAGATGCAGAGAATGCTGCGGGGGACCATACTGTAGAAAGCTGCAGAACACTTGTCACATCCCCAGGCATAGAAGGAGAAGGGGAGGAAATGGAACCTGAACTACCTGAGCAAGAACCTGCTACAGCACATGCTCCTCCTCCTTCGGACAAAGAAAAAGCACCAATCATCATTGTTGACACCAGTAGTGGAGAAGAGGAGTCCAGTGAAAAAGAGGAGTCCAGTGAGGATGCTATAGGTGAACCGTCAGAGAAAAGACCTGTGGGTCAGAAGTCCAGAGTAGGAGATGTCACAACAGCAGTCACTGTCGAAGGAACATGGTTCAGAAACAGGAATGCCTCCCAATTCTGGAGCTCAGTAGAGAGGAAGCACATTGTTTCTGAAAAGAGGCTGGATGTGGAGAAATATAAGTCTTCAGCAATCATCCAAATTCTAACTGAGGTAAATCTACTGAAATCCCTAACCTATCCTTTTAGATACAATAGCAGGTTAGTTAGGGAGTTTATAGTTAACATGGAAGAGAAGTTTGGTCAAGAGGGTGAAGATGATTATGGAAAAAGCTGGGTCAGGGGTAAGGTGGTACTGGTTACCCCAGAAAAAATAGATGAATTTTTTGGGATAGATAGTGATGCCAGAGAGCCCACAAATGTCAAACGAGAGGTGTTAGCTTGGGTTCTCACAGGAGGTGTGTGTCAGTCCTGGGGAGGACCCAATCTCAGTGCATCGGAGCTCGCCTCTATGTATGCTCTGCTGTACAATCTGAGGATTAGGAACTAGGTCCCTAGCTCTCACAGGGGAAAGGTTAGCAAACCCTTTGCTGATCTCCTGCACTCGGTCGGGAAAAGGAGAAGAATCAGCCTGGGGAGTGTGATGTTTCCTCAAATTGCTGCTCATGCTGGCAGCCCTTCCGCCAGCAAACCCATTGTGCTGCCCTCCCTTATTTATGGTATGATGGTCTATCAGCATCCAGAGCTAGGAGAGATTGCTGAGATGATGTCTGAGGAGCTGCAAGTGTTTACGGTTGATCACAAGCTGTTTAAAGGCAAGCATGCAGTTGATATAGCTCAAGAGGATTCTCTTCTGACAATCTCGACTGATCCAATCCTTCTCCGAGAAGTCGTCCCTACTTCCTCTTCCATTGATGCAGCTCTCCGAGCCAGAATTGTGAGTCTCCTGAAGTCATAACTAATGAGTTTGGAGGTTGAAGCCAAGCGAAGGGATGTCAGGCGAGCTCAACTCAGAAGTGTACTCAAATATTTGGAGTATCCGGAGGATGGTGGACAGGCCCCTTGAGCATCTGTGCCAAAAAGGGGGAGAGCAAGAAGCATGCAAAAGCCACTAATGAATTTGAACCTGCACTGATGACTGATGAACATTGCTGATGAACACTGTTTTTTGGCCCTGTGTGGCTTAGCTAAGGCCGAATGTGGCCGTCAATTACTCTTACCTGAAAACGTTTTTTTTAGTAAGTTATTTGGCTATTCATGGAAGTGTGCATCAGTGGCCTAGGGTTTTGTCAAAATGTCAAGGGGGAGATTGATGATGCAGTATGGCAGTGTTTGACAAAACCAGCTCACAAGTGAACAAGATGCTGCTATAGGAGGAGTCCAGCATATGTGAACAAGACCAGTGAACAAGGAGCAGCTATAACAGGAGAGAGCTGTAGCATCTGTCCGAGTAGCAAAAACCTGGTTCTTTGGAAAGAGGGCGTGGCAGTCCTTCAAAGGGCATCAGAGGAGTTTCTGAGTTGCTCCAGAGAATATTCCACTAGAGATTCCCAGCTGAAGAAGAAGATTTGATTGTAGAAGATTAAATCTAATCTCCTACAAATTAGGGGTTTTTACTTTTGGAGCTATAATCTGGTAATGATGGAAGTGGGTGCTCCTATATAAAGAAGACCCTTCAGAGCAATGAAGATTGATCAAAGAAGTGAGCGTGAACGAGTATACACACAAAATTCCGAGAGAGTAATTTGTGGTGTGCGACGAAATCTTTGATTTTCACCGAGAGCAGAGCGTGAGCGCAGAGCTATGGTGATTGAAGCAGAGGGTGATCAGGACTTGCATAATCTGATCCAAGCTTGATCGGGAAAGCCAATTCAGAGCAGTGGTGCTTGTTGGTTGATCAAGGTAGGCTGCAGAGGAATTGTCGAGGGGAGGACTCGGGCAATCTGTAGAAGGCCAGCTCTTGCTAGTGGCAGGAGGTCACTAGGTGAGGGGGAGTATTCCAGAGTGATCAGGACTTGCATTGTCTGATCCAAGCTTGATCGGGAAAGCCAATTCAGAGCAGTGGTGCTTGTTGGCTGATCAAGGTAGGCCGCGGAGGAACTGTCGAGGGGAGGACTCGGGCAATCTGTAGAAGGCCAGCTCTTGCTAGTGGCAGGAGGTCACTAGGTGACGGGGAGTATTCCAGAGTGTGCAGCGCTCGTGGAATCGTTCGAACGGCTCAGCTTAAGGCTTCGGAGCGACGCGGACAGATTGTGCATCAGCTGTGTGCTACAGCAGATGCTATAACAACCCTGCAGAATTTGAGTATTGTTTAGAATAGGCTGAGTTTCGAGGAGACAGTAGCTATTCTAGATAGATATCAGTAGAGGGTGTGCAGACACAAGTCAGAGCCTGTTCTGATTGTGTTCGAGGATCCACCTAAGTTTGAGTAGCATAGGTTGCGTGGAGTTGTAACCGTGTGTACTTGGAGTCGTGAGTAGTGGATTGAGGACTGGAGAATAGTCCTCCCCAGACGTAGGGAATTGGCCGAACTGGGTGAACAATCATTTGTCCTTGTTCATTCTTGCTGATATAGTTTTCTGGTGAGCAAGAGTGTGCTGTAGCAACTGCTTGTTCACGAACCTGTTTTTCAGAGGCGCTGCGAATTTCAGATCAACAGACAGAGAGGGTGAGATTAGGAGACTCTTGTTCTACGCGGTTCAATAGAGCTAGAGTTTGAGAGCCGTGCCCCTTAGGTATCATTCCCATTCTAGAGAAGGGGCAAGAGTTGAATCTAGGGTGCATGATATTTTAGCCTAGAACTATCAATCGAATTTGTTGTTGCAAGTATGGCAGTGCTTGACAAAACCAACATATGTGAACAAGGAGCTGCTGCAGCTCAAACAATCAAGCAGACCAGCAGAAGTAAACCAGCAGCAGATGCAGCAGAGGATGCTTAAGCAGGTGCTGGTTCAAGTGCTGGTTCAACTGTCCGAGTAGCAGCTTTGTGCTGAGTTCGTTCTGGAGGTATGGCAGTTGTGTTCTTGCTCTTAGAAGGTTTTCTAAAATGCTGCTGAGCATTTTTTCAGCAAGGTTTGCTAGTCAGAGAAGGAGATTTGCATTGAAGATATTAATCAAATCTAATCTCCTAGATTTTAGGAGATAATTGATCTTGTGGGTCAATTGCCTAAACCTGGAAATTGCTTAAAGTGGTGTGGGTATTTAAGCAGAAGGTTTGAGGGCTGAAGAGGGTGATCGAAGCTGAGTGATACACGAGAGTAGACACAGATTTCAGAGAGAGGATTTTCTGGGTGCTACGGACGTTGTTCTTCGATCAAACACACACGGGCAGAGCGTTGAGCGCAGAGCTGTGGTGTGCATTGCAGAAGAGAATCAGGTCTTGCAAAGACTGATTCGTGCATTGATCTGGAAGCCAATTCAGAGCTGGTGAGCTTGTTGGTTGATCAAGAGGCAGCCGCGGGAGAACTGACGGGTGGAAGGCTCGGTCGAGGTTCGTGCGGAAGAACTCACTAGTGACAGGTGGTCACTGAGTGAGGGGGAGTTACTCAGAGTGTGCAGCGCTCTTGGAGTGGTTCGATCGGCTCGGCAGAAGGCCTTGGAGCGACGCGGACAGTGTGCTTCAGCTGTGTGTTACAGCTGTTGCTGCAGCAACCCTGCTGAGTAGTGTAGGATAGAATAGGCTGAGTTCTTTGAGAAGATTGTAGCTATTCTAGACTGACATATTGTAGAGGGTGTGCTGGCACAAATCAGAGCTTGTTCTGATTGTGCTGAGTAGTCAACAAGAGGTTGAGTAGCATAGGTTGCGTGCGTTGTAACCTAGTGTACTTGGAACCTTTGGTTGAGTGGATTGAGGACTGGAGAATAGTCCTCCCCAGACGTAGGCAGATTGGCCGAACTGGGTGAACAAACTTGTGCATTGTTTGTTGCTTGCTGAGATTAATTCTTGTGAACAAGAGTGTGCTGCAGCAACTGCTTGTTCACAAATCTGCCGGATTGAGACACTGTGAAATTTCAAGGGTCATACCTTAGACACTTCCTAAAAGCGAAATGCAAATGCCTTACTCACACACATGCGAAAAAATTTACGGAATAGGCACAAAGTCAAGAATTAAGTTTGTTTAATATTTTTCTTGCGTTTATACAAATGCTTTCAAGGGGGAACTTACCTTCCTAACCCTCGACATTTGTAAAACTTTTTCTTGACCCAAAAACAAACAAATAATATTTTTGTGTTTATACAAAAACTTTCAAGGGGGAACTTACCTTTCTAACCCTCGGCATTTGTAATGTGCTGGCCTCGCCCAGCTTAAAAAAAAAAAAAAAAAAAAACCCTCGGCATTTGTAAAATCTTAAGAATATAAGTTTTTTTCTTTCTTGCGCCTCTTTTTTTTTCTCTTTTCGCAAACACTTTATTCGACTCCACACTTAATACTTGACAATGTGCCTAAGTGAGATATAATGGAGCATGAAGTGTGAGCTAAACAAAAGCAAATGCTGAATAGGAATGCTAAAGTCACCTAAAAGCAAACAAGAGCAAGTACAAGGTTTTATATGAAAACTATTTTTATTTTATTTTTGTGCTCGCTAGACTTAACTTTCAACCAACTCTCATTCCATCCCTAGGTGTTATACCAATTCATATTCAATCATGCGTTTCGTCAAACACTTGGTGTGCACAAAATTGATATGAAGAGAAAGCATGAGAATTTTCAACCAAACTTCATTCATATAGATAAAAAGACAAGTCTTGCATTACAATCAAACCTAAAGGATCCAAAAGAATCTCAACTACTAAATAACTATTCACTCATGTGTCACTCATGGTGAGTATGAAACAAAACTTAATGAAATAGTTCAATAAGGGAAATTAAAGAAGTAGAGAAGTAGGGTTTAGAGAATGAGTAAAGGGTTGATGTAGAGTCTTCAATTTATGATGTCTTCTCCGAATTCTTGACAATTCTTCATGTTCTTCAATTAGGGTTTTGTCCTATGAGAGGAACCCTAGGCACCCCAAGGCACACCTTGATTTTTCTCCTTTTCTTTTATTTATACTGTTTCTGGAAATTACCAAATCACCCGCAGTGCCCGAATCAACTTTGCAGTGCTAGATTCTTTCCCTTTAAGCATTCGAATTACGTCTTGATGTAAACTACACAGTTGTAGCCCTTTGAATTATCTTTCCAAAAAGCTATAGCACGCCCCAATCGGATAAGAATCATGCGCTCGGCAAGCCTTCGAAGGTGAACAGGTCACTCTGCAGGTCATTCGAGCGAATCACTTCTGTAGTGTTAGAAACTCGCTTGTATGACCCTTTAAACCTTCGAATCACATCTTGACGTAAGCTAAAAAGTTGTAGAATTTAGAATTAGCTTTCCAACGAGCTATTGCACGCTGCAATCGGAAAAGAATCATGGCCTCGGAAAGCCTTTGAAGATGAATAGGTCAGTCTGCCCAGATTTGATCTACAAGCGAATTCGCCCCGAATCAAGTTATTCGTGCAGCCCCATAATTTGATTCGGCCGAATCATAATGTCAGTGCTGTAATGAATCTGGGCGAATCAATTTCTTCTTGGGCGAATCACTTTGCTTTGGACGAATCAAAAGTGATTCGCCCTAGCGTGAATTCCTCTTTGGGCGAATCAATTTTGCAGTACTAGAATCTCGCCTGTTTTGACCCCTTACACCTTCGAATCACGTCTTGATATAGCCCTTTGGGTTATCTTTCCAACAAGATATGGCACGCCTCAATCGGATAAGAATCGTGTGCTCAGCGAGCCTTCGAAGATGAATAGGTCAATCAGCCTGGACGAATCAAACTAGCCTGGGAGAATCAAATCTGGCGTTTGCTTGATTTTGCTCTCTTTTGCCCTCGATAGACTAGAATTCACCCGAAACTTCTTTGGACCCTTTCATATCATATAGTACACATTTTCAACCTGAACTGGACAAAGAAAACATCAAATGACTTATTAATGATGACTTGTCTATTGGATGAAGATAGTTTATCACGCAAATCTTCCTGTTCTTCTTCCAGTTGAATGATTTTGCTAGTCAATGCTTGCTTCATTTGCAGAGCTTCCTCACACTGTTTTAGAATATCTCCCAGATTGTCAAACAGGTTGTCTGTTGAGTCATCCTCGTCTTCACTTGCTGACATCTCAACCCCATAGTTGAATTCGGAAATTCGCAGCACCTCTGAGTTGCAGATTATGAACAAGCAGTTGCT
This sequence comes from Umbilicus rupestris, assembly GCA_963678935.1. Classification (NCBI taxonomy): domain Eukaryota; kingdom Viridiplantae; phylum Streptophyta; class Magnoliopsida; order Saxifragales; family Crassulaceae; genus Umbilicus; species Umbilicus rupestris. The sequence goes on from OY787617.1 coordinate 3,848,632, forward strand.
ACAGCACACTCTTGAACACCCAAATATGATGCAACAAGATAAAACAAGGAACAAAGGTCTGTTCACCCAGTTCGGCCAATCTGCCTATGTCTGGGAAGGGCTGAACTCCAACCCTTAATCCTCTAGTTTCTCAGGTCCACAGTACAACACGGTTCAACTCACGACATTTATGCTACCTGACCTAAACTAGTCACACAATCAGAACAAGCTCTGACTTGTCTAATGCACACCTATAGACTTGAAATAATTCAGAATAGCTACAACTCTGATCCAACAGACTCAGCCTATTCTAATTAATTCAATGATATCTGTAGGTTGCTATAGCACCTGCTGAAGCACACAACTGGTATCGAAACTGTCCGCGTCGCTCCAAGCCTTTTGCTGAGCCGATCGCACCTCTCCACGGGCGCTGCACACTCTGGAGCACTCCCCCTCACTCAGTGCCCACCTGCCACTAGTGAGTTTAGCCGTCCAGTCAGTTCACCGAGTTCGTCCACTCGCCAATACCTCCGCGGCCTCCCTTGATCAACCAACAAGCAATCGCTGCTCTGAATTGGCTTCCTGATCAAAGCTATGATCAGACTCTGCAAGCCCTGATCACACTCTGCTTCAATCACCTCAACTCTGCGCTCATGCTCTACTCTCGATGACGATCGAAGATCCTCTTTCACTTGAATTCTATTCTCACGGTATTCTGTGTACGCTCTCGTGTTTTCTCTCTTATCTTCGATACCCTTGACGCTCTGAACAACCTCCTTTAAATAGAAACACCCAGTCCCACCGTTCAAAGATTTAGCAATTTTCTCCAAACAACAATATCTCCTAATTTGTAGGAGATTAGATTCGATTTGCAAATCTAATATTCTACATACAAATCTTCTCTGCCATCTGGGAATCTCCACTGGAATATTCTCTCTGAGAATTTAGAAACTCCCTTGATGCTAATGGATGCACTGCCAAGCTCCTTCTGCGAAGATCCAAGCTGCTGCTGACGAACAGATGCTACAGCTCCCTGAACTAGCTCCGGCTATAGCAACAGCTTGTTCACTAGTGTTGGTTTTGTCAAAGACTGCCATACTGCATCATCAAATTCTCTCTTTATTAACACTTTACGGTCATAATCTGACACATTAGTTAACACAATAGAATTTTCTTCTTCACTTTCCTCAGAGTCACTCCACTTAGCAGTCAGAGATTTGTTATCCTTCTTCTCAGAATTTTTAAAGGGTTTGCTCGGGCAGTCAGCCTCAAGGTGTCCATACCTTTCACAGTTCCAGCACTGAACACCCTTTCTCTTTTCTTTCTCCTCATCTTCATCCTGAACAGGTTCCTTCCCTCTTCTTTGATTTCCTCCACCCCTTCTAGATTGCCTTCGTGAGAATGGGCCTTGCCCGGATTTTTTTTCCATGTTCTTCAAGAGCTTTCCGAGGTTCTTCACTAGCAGACTCAGTTGGTCATCAGCAATAGGCTTCTTGTCTTCTATTTCTGCTTTTAGTCCCACATCCTTGTCTTTAGGGGAGGGCTCTTCTTTGATCAGCTTCATTTCAAACTGTTTGAGAGATCCAATCAACTCCTCTAGTCTCATGTGTCTGACATTCTGAGCTTCTTCTATGGCTGTCACTTTCATGTCAAATCTGGTGGGCAATGATCTGCGAATTTTTCTAATTAGCTTCTCTTCAGGAATAGGTTCTTCAAGAGCATGATCTTCATTTGACAGGTCACACATCTTGGCATTGAACTCAGTGACAGTCTCTTCTTCATGCATCTTCAGATTCTCAAACTGAGTTGCTATAATCTGTAGTCTGAACATTCTCACTATGTCGGATCCTTCATGAGCAACTTGCAATATTTCCCAGGCTTGTTTTGCAATGTCACAGTTGGAGATTAGCCAGAAATTGTTAGCATCTACTGCAGCAAAAATTACATCCAGAGCCTTTGAATTACCAATTGCTGCAGCTTCCTCTTTTGCAGTCCATTGTACTTCAGGTTTCACTCGGTTAACTCCTTTTTCGTCTTTAGTAATGGGCGGAGACCATTCAGCCACAACTGCTCTCCAGGTTCTTTCATCTATGGCTTTGAAGAATGCCTTCATCCTAGCCTTCCAATATCCATAGTTGCTTTCCCTCCAACAATGGTGGTCGACTCGTGCTCTGTCCTTCCTTCATTGTACCTTTCTTAAACGCTCAGGATCTCTACTCTGTATGTTGAGTTCCCGCTCTGATATCAATTGAAATTTCTGCAGCGTCTCTGATATGCAGATTTGTGAACAAGCAGTTGCTACAACGCACTCTTGAACACCCAAATCTGATGTAGCAAGATAGAACAAGGGACAACTATTTGTTCACCCAGTTCGGCCAAGTGCCTACCTCTGGGAAGGACTGAACTCAGTCCTTAAATCCACTAGACTCAAGGTTGGCCAACAAGCAACCTATGCTACTCAACCTTAGCTAGGACTTCGACCACAATCAGAACAGGCTTTGATTTGTGTCACAACTACCTACACTGGTTTTAATCTAGAACAGCTAATGACTCAACGAATCCCAGCCTATTCTAATTAACACGCAGTCTGTGCAGGTCTGTTATGGCACCCGCTGTAGCACACAGCTGGTGCAGAATCTGTCTGCGTCGCTCCAAGCCTTCTGTTGAGCCGATCGAACAATTCCACGAGCGCTGCACACTCTGGAATACTCCCCCTCACTCAGTGACCTCCTGTCACTAGCGAGTCCAAGCCCTCAGCGAATTGTCCGAGCACCTCCACTCGACAATTGCTCTCCGCGACTTCCCTTGATCAACCAACAAGCAACAACTGCTCTGAATTGGCTTCCCAGATTAGATACTGATCAGACTCTACAGGTCTTGATCACTCTCAGCTTCAATCACCTCTGCTCTTGGCTCACGCTCTGCTCGTGGTGATGATCGAAGCACGGCTCACTCACAATCACCCTTCCTAGTTTTCTGTGTACGCTCTAGTGTTTGCACTCTTGTCTTCAATCGATTTGACGCTCTGAACAGCCTCCTTTAAATAGGAACACCCAGTTCCATCATTAACAGTTTTTAGCAATTTCCTCCAAATAATAATATCTCCTAATTTGCAGGAGATTAGATTTGATTTGAGAAACAAATCTCCCACAACCAAATCTTCACCCTGCCTAGAATATTCTCTGTTGAATATTTAGAAGCTCTGTTGATGCTCGCTGATGAACGACCGGCCGCTTTTTCTGAAGGTTCGGACATCTGTTGTAGAACAAGTGCTACAGCTGCCTGATACAGCTCCAGCTATAGCAGCAGCTTGTTCACTCGTACTGGTTTTGTCAAAGACTGCCATACTGCATCATCATAGTCATTTATCTTCTCGGGGGAAATTACCACCAACTTGCTTCTTACCCAGCTTTTCCCATAGTTTTCTCCCTCTTCATCACCAAACTTATCCTTCATATTGGCTACAAATTCTCTGGCTAAGGGAATACCGAATCTTTTAGGAATAGTCAAAGATCTCAGAAGGTTTACCTCAGTTAGTAGCTGGATGATTACTGCAGATTTGTATCTTTCAGGGACCAATCTCTTTTCTGTTACAATGGTCTTCCATTCAACAATCCTCCATGATTGTGAAGAATGCTTGTTTCGGAACCAGATGCCTCCTACAGTGACCCCTTCCAGTCTTCTGGAAGGGTAACTTGTATCTCAGATTGCTTCCTTGAAGGTTCTCCCTCACTATCACTGCCAGAGTAAGTCGTTGCTTCTTCATCACTTGAGTCTGGAATAATGACGGGAGCCTTTTTTTTGTCTGGCTGAGAAGGAGGAGATACTTTAGCAGCTTCTAAGTTCAGATGATTCCTCAGACCAAGATTCTTCAGGGTCTTCTTCTGAGCTTGGGGTACGGACCACTGTTCTGCTTGGCTCTTCTCTGACTCCCTGAGGTTCTGTAGTAACCTCTGGAACTTAATCCACAGAGAGGGCTTTCCCCTTTATTTGGTGGGCAACTTCTTCAAAAGTTTTAGATGGTTCTGCCAAAGATTCTTCGACCTGCTCTATTCTCGTCCTTTTTGACGAAGGCCTTTAAGAGGGTGTGGGATTCCGTGACCGTGATTGCTGTGAAGGTTGCTAGATAACCAAATCACGACATGGTTCTGCTGTTGTGTGAGGTGGCACAAACTTTTGACTACTCTTGGCTTGACGGGGGGCGCCATGTTCTTCTTCAGCCCACGGGTTCGCACCATTGTGGATTTGAGCAGTACAGGTTTAGTCGGTCTGAGGTTCAGAGGAGATGAACGAAGCTTTTCAAATGTACCCTAGAAATTCAATTTCCCCGCTGATATTTTGTTTTCACAGACGCACGTGCCCCGCACGAGTTTTTTCTTCCGTTTAAACCTCCATACATTTCTGTACAAGGTCATGTCTGTGTCAAGTTGCTATAGCAACTCGACCTTGCACAGTTGTCTGTTCTGAGTGTAGCACCACCTAGTTTTCCTCGAGCTCCGGATTCTTCTTTCTTCACCCACACTAGGGTTGGTCTGCGTTTCCACTGCTTCTGACCGTTATAACAATCATACTGCCTTTCTTTCCATCTGTCACATTTAGGTCTCCACGTCTGATTTTCCCATGACCTCCTTTTGATTGTTTTCCTCCAGTATGTTGGTCCATGAAGTATTCCTGACCATTCTTTGATTTTCTGACCACTTGTGGTCACTTACTGGACACACCATCCTGAAAGACACTTGACAGTGTGACTTGGTCTTCGGTTTCTTCCTCCAGTTTTCAATCCTGATTGCCTTTTGAGGTATCTAGTGCTTCTTCAACCTTGGACATTTGCTTCGAACATGTCCCTCTTGTCCACATACTTCGCATAAATACCATCTTCTGCTGAGAATGCTTTTTACTATAGGTGGTAGATACAGGGGTTGCTGAAGCACACCCTTGTTCAGATTGTTGAACTTTTCTTCCACCAACGGTCTTTGGCATACACCTCTCCCTTTTCCCGATTACCAACAATCTTTGTTTCAGTAGCTTTAACAAAGACTGTCACACCTGTGCTTTCTTCACCAGTATATCCAAGTCCCATTCTTCCTCCAAATCTTTGATAAGCAAGAATCTCATCCAGAATATTGTTCTGAGCTTCAGACAACCTTCCTGGTGTTTAAAGGGGGCTAGGATCAATGCTTTCAGCCGTTGGATCTTCTTTCATTTGCTGGGTGACTTGCTTACTGAGTGAAGACAGTTTGCTGAGCAGCTCTTCACGCTCTTCTTCAAGTTTGTTCACTCTGTCAGTCAATGTTCTGTTTTCTTATGGTGCTTCTTCACACTGCTGTAGGATATCTCCCAGATTCTCTATCAGGTTTTCCGTTGTGTCATCCTCATCTTCACTTTTTGACACCTCAATCCCATAGTTGAAATCTTCCTTTATTAATTCTTCAGAATCACATTTGGATATACTAGTTAATACAATAAAGTTTTCTTCTTCACTTTCCTCAGAGTCACTCCACTTGGCTGTCAGAGAATTGTTACCCTTTTTGATCTGTTTGCTAGGGCAGTCAGCTTCTCGATGTCCATATCCTTCACAGTTCTAGCACTGAATCCCCTTTCTTTTCTCTTTCCTCTTGTCTCATCCTGGGTTGGTTCCTTCCCTCTTCTCTGATGTCCTCCATCCCTTCTAGATTGCCTTCGAGAGGATGGAGTCTGGCCAGATTTTGTTTTCATGTTTTCAAGAGCTTACCAAGGTTTTTCACCAGCAGACTCAGTTGATCATCAAATGAAGGCTTCTTCTCTTCTGTTTCTGCTTTCAATCCAACTCTTGTTTTTGGGAGATGTGTCTTCCTTGACCAGCTTCATCTCAAACTGTTTGAGGGATCCAATCAGTTCGTCTAGTCTCATGTGCTTGACATTCTGAGCTTCTTCAATGGCTGTCACCTTCATGTCTGAAATTTCACAGCGTCTCACTTGGACAGATTTGTGAACTAGCAGTTGCTGCAGCACACTCTTGTTCACAAGAAATAATCTCAGCAAGCAATGAACAAAGGCACAGGTTTGTTCACCCAGTTCGGCCAAACTGCCTACGTCTGGGGAGGACTATTCTCCAGTCCTCAATCCACTCAACCAAAGGTCCCAAGCACACTCGGTTACAACGCACGCAACCTATGCTACTTTAACCCTGTGTGGATCACACAACACAATCAGAACAAGCTCTGATTTGTGTCAGCACACCCTCTACAGTATGTCAGTCTAGAATAGCTACAATCCTCTCAAAGAACTTAGCCTATTCTATACTACACTACTCAGCAGAGTTGCTGCAGCAACAGCTGTAACACACAGCTGAAGCACAATGTCCGCGTCGCTCCAAGGCCTTCTGCCGAGCCGATCGAACCACTCGAAGAGCGCTGCACACTCTGAGTAACTCCCCCTCACTCAGTGACCACCTGCCACTAGTGAGTTCTTCCGCACGAACCTCGACCGAGCCTTCCACCCGTCAGTTCTTCCGCGGCTGCCTTTGATCAACCAACAAGCTCCACAGCTCTGAATTGGCTTCCAGATCAATGCACAAATCAGTCTCTGCAAGACCTGATTCTCTTCTGCAATGCTCACCACAGCTCTGCGCTCAACGCTCTGCCCGTGTGTGTTTGATCGAAGAACAACGTCCGTAGCACCAAAAAATCCTCACTCTGAAATCTGTGTCTACTCTCGTGTATCACTCAGCTTCGATCACCCCCTTCAGCCCTAACTCCTTCTGCTTAAATACCCACACCACTTTAAGCAATTTCCAGGTTTGGGCAATTGACCCACAAGATCAATTATCTCCTAAAATCTAGGAGATTAGATTTGATTAATATCTTCAATGTAAATCTCCTTCTCTGACCAGTAAACTTTGCTGGAATATGCTCTTCAGCAATTAAGAAATTCTTCAGATGCTCTGCATATGGTTTCCAGCCCTTCCGAACAAGCCCAGGCAGCTGCTGCTCCTTGGACAGTTGAACCAGCCTGTTGAACAAGCTCCTGCTGCAGCATCCCCTGCTGCAGCTGCTGCTAGTTCACTTCTGCTTGGCTTGCTTGATAATTTGAGCTGTAGCAGCTCCTTGTTTACTTATGCTGGTTTTGTCAAACACTGCCATACTTGCATCATCAATCTCCCCCTTGGCATTTTGACAAAACCTTAGGGCATATGCACTCTCCCGTGAACCAGAAAAAAAAATACTCTAAATAAAAAATAATAGAGAGTAAGTAAGTAAGCCATAGATGGCCATAGCATGACCACGCAGGGTCAGTAAAAAAAGTGTTCATCAGCAGCAGTTCAGCAAAATAAAAAAACATCTTCTCTCCCCCTTTTTGTCATAGATGCTCAAGGGGCCTGCTCCTCATCCACCAGGAACTCCAAGTCTCTGATTAGGCTCCTAATCTGGCCACGCCTGGCATCCCTCCGTTTGGCCTCAGTATCAAGAATGAGCAGCTCAGACCTGAGATGGCTCACAATTCTGGCACGAAGAGCTGGCTGAATGGATGCAGCAGGGGGAAGAGAGTCCTCCAGGGGAGCTGGAGCTGAAGAACCAACCATTAGAAGATCCTCATAAGCAACATCCACGACATGTTTTCCCTTGAATAGCTTGTGATCTACTGTGAAGACCTGCAGCTCCTCAGATAAACCTTCAGAAATCTCACCAAACTTTGGGTGCTGAGAGACCATGATCCCATAGATGAGAGAGGGTAGCACAATAGGCTTGCTGGAGGAGGCACTCCCGGCATGAGTGGCCACCTGAGGGAACATAACACTGCCCAGGCTGATCTTCCTCTTCTTCCCAATAGAGTAGAGAAGGTTAGCAAAGTCTTTGTTAACCTTCCCCCTGTGAGAGCTAGGGATCCAATTTCGAATGCCCAGATGATACAGCAGGGCAAACTTGGAGGTAAGCTCAGCAGCATTGAGGTTAGGACCACCCCACGACAGGCACACTCCCCCTGTCAGAATCTTCGCCACAAACTCTGGCTTAACATCAGTGGGAGCTCTTGCATTCTCAGAAATTCCAAGAAATGCATCAATAATTTCAGGGGTAATAACCACTTACTTACCCCGTACCCAGCTTTTCCCATACTCAGCCGCTCCTTCATCTCCAAATTTCTCCTCCATATTCACAATAAATTCTCTAACCAAAATAATATTGAATCGGTGAGGAAAGGTTAGGGACTTGAGAAGATTTACCTCTGTCAGAAGCTGAATCATAGCAGCTGATCTGTACTTGTCGAGGACCAGTCTCTTCTCATACACAATGTGTTTCCTCTCAACAGCACTCCAGGATTGAGAGGCACTTCTATTTCTGAACCATGTACCTCCCACTGTGAGAGCAGATAAGTCTACCGCTGGAGGTCCTCTCTCAGAAGGTCCACCAAGAGAACCTTCTTCTTCTTCTTCACTGGCTGTTCCTTCACTGCTGGAGACTGGGATCAAGATAGGGGCTTTTCCCTTGTCTGAAGGAGGAGGAGGATGTGCTGCAGCAGGTTCTTGTTCAGGAGACTCAGCCCCTGTTTCCACCCCTTCACCAATAATGCCTGGGGACATGACCAGCGATCTGCACTCTTCTTCTGCAGAGGCTGCCACAGCAGCCTCTGCTACTTGATCTTCTCCAGAGACAGCTTCAGCCACAGCCTCTTCTGGCAGCAAGGCAGTACTGGAGACAGGTTCTCCGTCACGAACCAACCGCCTCCTCTTTTGGGGTGTTTCTTTGTGTGAAGAGGGCTCGCCGTGCGACACAGGAAGGGGTGCTGGTTCCCATACCACCACATCCAGACACTGAGCAGGGTCTTCATTGCGAGACTTGGTCCTTCTTTCAGATCTCCCTTGTCGGTCTGCTGCCAGATTCTTCTTCAAACCTCGTGTTTTCACCATTGCTGCAGAGATGAGAGCGGTTCGAGGAGTGCACAGAGGATGATCGGCAGTGATTTTGGAAATCCCTTTGCACCTTTGTCTTTGCCCTAGAAAATATTTACCCGTTATTTTCTTTTCCATTTTTGAAGTTGGTAGATCACGTGCCTCCCATGTGCCTCCTCCCATTATTAGCGACCAAAACATGTGAACAAGCTTAATCCTTGACCCGGTTGCTACAGCGCAAGATAGCTGGTTCACCTATTTAGTTCAGACTGCACCTTTGTTTGGAGAATCCTTAAGAGGTTCTGATGGAGCTTTCTTCACCCACATTTGAGACAAACCAGAGTCTGTCTTCTTCTGATCTTCCATCCTCCTATCTCTTCCTTTGTCGTGTTTGGGTTTCCAAATCTGTAAAAGCTGATGTTTACATTTGTTTTTAACAATCCAGTGTCCTTGTGTAACAGTCTTAGCAATCCTTCTCTGTGATTCTTTCCAGGAACTGTTTTTCTGAGAAACAGCAAGAAACGGAGTCTTTATGCAATAAGAGTTGTTCCTGGATTTTACTCTTTCTTTTTCAACTGAGCAGGTTCTGCGCTGCTGCTTCAAATTAGAGTTGATTTTCTGATTCCCAACACTTGTACCAGTACTCTGTTTATTCTGAGTCTTTAGTTTTGTTTTAGAAAAATGATGTGCACGGTGCTGCAGCATCCCCTTGTTCACATGTCTGGTTCCAACTTTGTCTGGAGATTTTGAGGAGCTATCTGAATTCTTCTTCTCATCTGTCTCAACAGCTGAAGCTTTAATGAAAACTGTCCCTCTAGAGCTTTCTTCGCCAGTATATCCAAGCCCTGTTTTCTCTTTTCCAAGTCTTTGGTAAGACAGTATTTCGTCCAGGATATTACTCTGCGGATCAGCTGACTTGAGTGTTGCTGGAGAAGACCCAGCAGAAATCTGTCTCCCTGAATCTTCTCTTTTTAGAATAGTAACTCGATTGTCGAATGGGGGTAGACCTTTCCTTCGTTCTTCTTCCAAAAGATTGACTCTATCAGTCACGGCCTGATTAGTCTGAAGAACTGCCTCACATTGTTTCAGTACCTTCCTCAGAAGATCAGAAAGACTGTCAGATGAGTCTTCTTCATCCTCACTTTCAGAGACTTCAATTCCATAATGAATTTCTACCTTCTTTGGCTCCCTGAGGTTGACATCTGAAACACTTGTCAGCACAACACAGTTCTCTTCATCACTTTCATCAGAGTCACTCCATTTTGCTGTCATGGACTTATTGTTCTTTTTCTCTAAATTTTTGAGGGGTTTGCTTGGACAATCAGCCTCAATGTGTCCATACCCTTCACAGTTCCAGCATTGAACTCCCTTTTTCATCTCTTTCTTATCATCTTCATCCTGAACTGGTTCTTTCCCTTTCCTCTTTCGTTCACTGCCCCTTCTGAATTGTCTTCGCGAGGAAGAGCTTCTCTCAGTTCTGGATTCCATGTTTTTCAGAAGCTTCCCAAGGTTCTTAACAAGCATGCTCATCTGATCATCTGGAACTGTCTGCTTGATTTCTGCTTCAGCTTTCAATCCAACATTTTTATCCTTGGAAGTGGTGTCCTCTTTGACCAGTTTCATCTCAAATTGTTTGAGAGACCCCATCAGCTCTTCCAACCTCATGAACCTGACATTTTGCGCTTCTTCAATAGCTGTCACTTTCATGTCGAATTTTGTGGGCAATGATCTGAGAACCTTTCTGATAAGCTTTTCTTCGGGGATGGGCTCACCAAGAGCATGAGCTTCATTTGCAAGATCACAGAGTTTAGCATTAAACTCAGTGACTGTTTCTTCATCCAGCATCCTCAGATTCTCAAATTGTGTGGCAATTATCTGGAGTCTTGACAGCTTCACTCTATCAGTTCCTTCATGGGCAGTTTGCAGAATCTCCCATGCTTGCTTGGCCATGTCACAGTTTGAGATCAACCTGAAATTGTTAGCATCAACTGCAGCAAAAATTGCATTCAGAGCCTTTGAATTACCAGTTGCTGCAGCACCTTCTTCAGCAGTCCACTGCTCTTCAAGTTTTATTCTTGTCACTCCTTGCTCATCCATGGTGATTGGAGGAGACCACTGAACCACAACAGCTCTCCATGTCTTCTCATCAATAGCCCTGAGAAAGGCTTTCATTCTAGCTTTCCAATATCCATAATTGCTCTCTTCCAATAATGGAGGTCTGCTTGTGCTCTGTCCTTCCTTCATTGTCTTGGCTTCTTCAGAGACACTGTAGGATCTTTTAACTCTGTGTGTCGAGTTCCCGCTCTGATACCAATTGAAATTTCACAGCGTCTCACTTAGACAGATTTGTGAACTAGCAGTTGCTGCAACACACTCTTGTTCACAAGAAATAATCTCAGCAAGCAATGAACAAAGGCACAGGTTTGTTCACCCAGTTCGGCCAAACTGCCTACGTCTGGGGAGGACTATTCTCCAGTCCTCAATCCACTAAACCAAAGGTCCCAAGCACACTCGGTTACAACGCACGCAACCTATGCTACTTTAACCCCGTGTGGATCACACAACACAATCAGAACAAGCTCTGATTTGTGTCAGCACACCCTCTACAGTATGTCAGTCTAGAATAGCTACAATCCTCTCAAAGAACTTAGCCTATTCTATACTACACTACTCAGCAGAGTTGCTGCAGCAACAGCTGTAACACACAGCTGAAGCACAATGTCCACGTCGCTCCAAGGCCTTCTGCCAAGCCGATCGAACCACTCGAAGAGCGCTGCACACTCTGAGTAACTCCCCCTCACTCAGTGACCACCTGCCACTAGTGAGTTCTTCCGCACGAACCTCGACCGAGCCTTCCACCCGTCAGTTCTTCCTCGGCTGCCTTTGATCAACCAACAAGGTCCACAGCTCTGAATTGGCTTCCAGATCAATGCACAAATCAGTCTCTGCAAGACCTGATTCTCTTCTGCAATGCTCACCACAGCTCTGCGCTCAACGCTCTGCCCGTGTGTGTTTGATCGAAGAACAACGTCCGTAGCACCAAAAAATCCTCACTCTGAAATCTGTGTCTACTCTCGTGTATCACTCAGCTTCGATCACCCCCTTCAGCCCTAACTCCTTCTGCTTAAATACCCACACCACTTTAAGCAATTTCCAGGTTTGGGCAATTGACCCACAAGATCAATTATCTCCTAAAATCTAGGAGATTAGATTTGATTAATATCTTCAATGTAAATCTCCTTCCCTGACCAGTAAACTTTGCTGGAATATGCTCTTCAGCAATTAAGAAATTCTTCAGATGCTCTGCATATGGTTTCCAGCCCTTCCGAACAAGCCCAGGCAGCTGCTACTCCTTGGACAGTTGAACCAGCCTGTTGAACAAGCTCCTGCTGCAGCATCCCCTGCTGCAGCTGCTGCTAGTTCACTTCTGCTTGGCTTGCTTGATAATTTGAGCTGTAGCAGCTCCTTGTTCACTTATGCTGGTTTTGTCAAACACTGCCATACTTGCATCATCAATGTCAAATCTGGTGGGCAGTGATCTAAGCACTTTCCTTGTCATCTTTTCGTCGGGAATTGGTTCTCCAAGAGAATGAGCTTCATTTGATAAGTCACACAGCTTGACATTGAACTCAGTGATGGAGTCCTCTTCTTGCATCTTTAGGCTTTCAAACTGAGAGGTAATGATCTGCATCCTGGATATCTTTACTTTGTCAGTTCCATCATGAGCTACTTACAAGATTTCCCAGGCTTGTTTTCCAATGTCGCAGTTAGATATCAACCTAAAATTGTTACCAGTTGCTGCAGCATCCTCTTCAGCAGTCCATTATTCTTTAGGCTTCTTTCGTCAGCCACAACAGCTCTCCAGGTTCTTTCATCATTTTCTTTGAGGAATGCTTTCATTCTAGCCTTCCAATAACCATAGTCACTTTCTTCCAACAATGGTGAGCGGCTTGTACTCTGACCTTCCTTCATTGTTTCTTGCTTTCTCCAGCAGACGCTCAGGATCTTTAGTCTGTGTGTTGAGTTCCTGCTCTATACCAATTGAAATTCGCAGCGCCCTTTGAGTTGTAGATTGTGTACAAGCAGTTGCTATAGCACACTCTTGTACCGACGGATCTTTTGCAACAAGATAAACCCATAAAAAGCTATTTGTTCACCCAGTTCGGCCAAGTGCCTACCTCTGGGAAAGACTAAACCTCAGTCTTTCAACTCACTAATCTCAAGGTCTGTTGTACAACACGGTTCGACTCCACGCAACCTATGCTACTCAACCTTAGCTAGTCGATCACACACAAACAGAACACGCTCTGACTTGTGTTTCACACATACCTACTCACTTGATTTAATTCAGTACAGCTCGACCTCTGATCCTACAGACTCAGCCTATTCTAATTAATACAACGTGAGTAGGGTTGCTATAGCACCCGCTGTAGCAACTAGCTGGTGCAGATTTTGTCTGCGTCGCTCCAAAGCTTTCCGCCGAGCAGATCGAACTCTTCCACGAGCGCTGCACACTCTGGAATGCTCCTCCTCACTCAGTGACCGTCCGTCATTAGTGAGACCTGGCTTTTTGTAGATTGTCCTAGTTCCTCCACTCGACAATTCCCCTACGGCCTGTGTTGATCAACCAACAAGCTCTCCGACTCTCCTTGCCGTATGTACGCTCTCCATGTATGTGCTCTCAAGCTTTCTCTATTCTTCTTCACCCCTTTTCTGCACTGACCTTGCCCTTCTTAAGGACTCAATTAATCAACAACCGAATTACACTTTTGGAAGTTCCTTAAAGTAACACTATCTCCTAATTTGTAGGAGATTAGATTTGATTGGAGAAATAAATCTTCCACAACCAAATCTTCACCTGGATACGGGAATCTCCACTGGAATATTATCTCTGAATAATTAGAAGCTCCCCGTCACTCTGCTGCTTCTTGTTCATCCTTTGAAAGCTCTCCAAGAAGAATGTTGATCTGCTATTGCAACTCCCTGCTATAGTTGCTGCTTGAGCACTGAGCTTGTTCACCTGTGTTGGTTTTTTCAATTGAATGCCATAAGATTATCAAAGACTTATCAAAATTGTTTCTCACTCTTCTTTCCACTTTCTCTTTCTTTTCCACCACCCTCTCCTTTTCTGTAACCCTTTCAAGCATTGCTTTTTGCTCATTTTTTGATCAATTGCTGCAAGTTGAGCAATAAGCAAAAATCATCTCTATTATTGCTTATTGCTCAACTGCTGTAGTTGCTCTTAATGCCCTGCTTCTATCCTCCCACATCTCTCCCCTTCATTGCTATTTTTTTGTCATCATTATCTTATATGCCCTCACGTTTTGCTGCCTCTGATATGCTTGTAGTGCTTCTTGGTTTGGCACTCCAATACTAAATTGGTTGATGAGGTTTAAAGGCTTTCTGTGTTTCACTTATCTATGACTTTCTTAACTGTTTGATGATGCCAAAAGGGTATAGATAATAAGGGGAGTTGCATATTCTGATGGGGAAGTCATCCTGAGCTCCACTAGTAGCTCCCTGAGGGGGAACTGATTGGGCTGAAGAAAAAACTATCAGTAGCTTCTTGAGGGGGAATTGATTAGGCTAAAGTGAAAAATTATCACCAAAAATACTGCTATTATTTTGACAATAAGACCAGAACTTAGATACTAACCAATAATGTAGTTCTTGTATTGTTGTCCTTTGCTAAAGAAGGAGTGTTTGTCATCTTCAAAAAGGGAGAATTTGTTGGGTTTCATTATTTTGAAGTTTGACAAACACTTAGTTGACTTTGTAAATGACTGTGGAGGAAAACACAAGAAGCTGATATTTCAGGGGATTGATCCCTTTGAAGGGAGCACAACAAATACGAAATATCCAACACACAATTTAATCCAGATCATCGCAGATTCGCATATCCAGAAGATTTGGGTTAGAGAATATTCGGTAACATATATTTTAGATGCACGATCTAAAATATATTTGCTGAATATAGGATTTTCATTATTATGGGATAATGAATATCCTAGTTTGGAAGATTGATATGGGTCAATCTTCTAAACTGAATCTTGTGACTCCCATTTAGAAATCATCCGAATGTGTATCTCCAACCTTATAAATAGGCGAGCCGACACCAAGAAGAATACAAGCTGAATAGAGAGAAAACTTGGAGATCAAGAGGGATTAAGCTCACTACGTGTGCAAGCAATAATCCGGCAGCCAGCGAGCGGAGGTGCACCTGTGCGGTTGAGGAGTTTAACATAGAACGTCGAGAAAGTCACCAGGTGTGGGCTCACACAAGTCATGGATACATCCGTGAGCGTTGCAGGAAGGCGTTTACTTCGAGGGTTGGGTAGAACAGAGTGACAATAGAAAGAAGGGGCAGATTACTGATTGTAACTGTAAGACACTCATCTACTGTATTTTGTTAGCATATCCAAAATAAAGAGATAAACTAGTATTCCGCTTGATGATCTTGTGGGCCCTTACTCTACTCAAAGGGACTCGATTGCATCTAGATTTAATACAACTTAGCCTGGTGTTGAAGGAATGCAAAGGCATAAAAAATCGTGTGTTCTTGAAGAAGGCATAAATTATGGCGTTACTGGAATGGTAGAAGCTGTTAATAGAATTACTACAAATTAATGCAGTCTTGGAAGCTATGCTAGAGCTAGAAGAAGCTCACATTTATCAAGCGGCAGAGTTATTGAATAAGGATCCATGGATGACTCAATATTTCTTATCATTGTTTGAAAGAAGGAAGCAAGTATGGATAAAGATGAAGCTCTCTGGAAAACATAACTAGTTTCCATTTGTTAGGATCTTTTTCCCTTCGCACGTAATGTTGTTGGATTTTGGATGTTTTATTTAATTTTGTATGACTTGCAACTTAAATCAATGAAAATTATTTTCTTTATATGGAAATGAATTACAATAAAAGGTAAAAGTTACATTTTCCATGGAATAACTATCTGATAAAATTCCACGGAATGAATTTTCCTTAGAATCCAACTCCATGAAAATTACACTTATTCGATGAAGTTAATTTCATATTATGCAACAGAACGAATTCAGTTTTTGTTACACTTGAACTTATTTGAGTTGAGACTAATTTGGATGACAATGCGCAAGTTTCTAGCGCAAAGCAAACCTTAAAAAGAAGAAAAGACTTTGTCAATTCTGAAAAAAGACACTATTCTTTGAAGAACCCATTTTCATCTCATTTGCTATTCTTTTACTTTTGGACTTGGTGGTTCCTATTCTTAGCTCTCCTTCGTTGTTTGCCACTAACTCTTCTCCACCTCCCTTTAACCCATCTCTGCACAAACTCTTTCTTTCGGCACAGGCGTAACTACATTACCCAATTCCGCATTCCAGGACTGTGGAGCCCTTCTAGAAAGGGCGCGCACGGCCCCCCACCCCGACTTCAAAGTGTGCGCAATTGCTCGTTTATCAGGTTTACCACGCCAATGGCTCGTCGGGTCCAGCAACGAGCCCATCTAACATGCTTTCTTGCAATCCTTGTTGCTGCTATTGTTGTCGAGTCTGCCATCGAAGCGGAACTTCTGCTAAAATTCAAAGGTTCGTTGAGTAATAGCGGGAAGCTGAGCAACTGGGATGCGTCGACAACACCTTGCGTCCCAGGTGCAAATGCCATCGATTGGGTGGGGGTTCTGTGCATGAATGGAAAAGTTTACGGGTTAAAACTTGAAAACATGGGCCTCTCCGGGACTATCGACATCGATTCTTTGACCAAGTTGCCAATGTTGAGGACCATGAGCTTTATGAATAATCAGTTTGAAGGCACTCTTCCTGATATAAACAAACTGGGGGCTCTTAGATCGCTCTATCTTTCGAATAATAGTTTTGGCGGGGAAATTCCTAGCAACGCTTTTGAGGGAATGTTGTCTCTGAAGAAGGTGCATTTGGCACAAAATCACTTCGTGGGGACCATTCCAGCTTCTCTCGCCGCTCTGCCAAAGTTGTTGGAATTAAAACTACAAGGGAACCGGTTTGACGGGGAATTACCAAATTTTGTATCAAAGGACTTGAAAAGCCTGGATTTATCGAACAATGCCTTGAGCGGACCCATCCCGACGGGCCTTGGAAATTTTGGCACAGCTCCCTTTGAAGGTACTTTGTGTTAAGAAGTTCAATCATTTAGACAGGAGATGTACCTTACTGTAGATGAGAATGAGAGCTAACTAACTATTCATGAAATTCAATCTTACAGGAAACAAGAACTTGTGTGGCGGACCTCTGCAACAATGTCAGGACAACTCTGCGGACAAGAAACAGACAATCATCATCCCAATGGCAGTCATTGTTGGGGTGGCACTGATCATCATCATAGCCTGCTTGCTCATGCCAAAGAAGCGTCATGACGACCCAGCCTCGGCCGCAGCCACTGCGCATCAAGCCAAGGAAGACGAGTTGGATCAAATGGAGAGAGGCTCGACCCATTCCAGCAGCAGCAGCAAAAGGGGTGGTCAAAGTAAGCTCTCCTTCTTGAGAGACGACGGTGTCAGGTTTGATATGCCAGACTTGTTGAAGGCCTCAGCTGAGATTCTTGGCAGCGGATACTTTGGGTCATCTTACAAGGCCAAACTGTTGAGTGGTAAGAGCATGGTTGTGAAGAGATTTAGGCAAATGAACAATTTGCCAAGAGAAGAGTTTCATGAGCACATGAGGAGGCTTGGGAGATTTAGCCATCCGAATCTGCACCCGATTTCCGCTTACTATTACAGGAAGGAAGAGAAGCTCTTGGTGTCCGAATTTGTTCCCAAGGGCAGCTTGGCTGCTAACATTCACAGTAAGTTTAATAATGTCATAACTATGTTGAAGAAACGTCAGTCTGATTAATGTTTTGTTTTCAGGCAATCATAGCCAAGAAAAACCAAGCCTTGATTGGCAAACAAGGGTAAAGATTCTGAAGGGCGTAGCCAAGGGTCTGTCATACCTCTACACTGAGCTCCCAAGCCTAACCACACCCCACGGTCATCTAAAATCTTCCAACGTTCTCCTAAACGACGCGTATGAGCCTCTCCTGAATGACTACGGTCTGGTGCCCGTCATCAACCAAGAACATGCTCAAGAACACATGATTCCATACAAGTCCCCAGAGTACACTCAGCATGGCCGAATCACGAAGAAAACAGATGTATGGTGTTTCGGCATTCTCATCCTGGAAACACTCACTGGAAGAATCCCAGCAACTTTCTTACACCAGGGGAAGGGCACGGACGACCAGCCTGGCCTCCCAACATGGGTGAACTCCATGATCGATGAGGACAGAACGGGCGAGGTGTTTGACAAGGACATGGGATCAAGCAAGAGCACCGAGGGTGAAATGCTGAAGCTTCTGAAGATTGGGCTGGCATGCTGCGAGAGTGATGTGGAAAAGAGATGGGACTTGAAGGAGGTTGTGGAGAGGATGGAAGAGGTGAAGGAGTCGGATAAAGAAGATGAATTCTTCTCAACACGGGCAAGCGAAAGAGACATGAATTTAGGGACATCAGATGAATTCAAAACTCTGGTCTGACTAAATGAATGAATGAATGAATCAGTGGGAAGGAATTGGACGGTGAAGTGCTCGCTCATTTTGTCATCTCAGGTTATATACACACACCACACAGACACGTTCCTAAAAATTTGTAAGAGTCAGATTAATCTGTGTATTGTTTCAGTGTATATATAGATAATTTATCATATCTTGAAATGCCTGTCAGATCTCATACTCTCTATATTTGCCAAGAACATAAAATCATTGAGCGCATAAATCATTTTTTCCACATCAAGTAGTGTTTTTACACTTACAAAAGCATTTGTATGTCAGAGCAGTACCACCATTCCACATCAAGTAGTGCTTTTTTGCCCATCAGAGACAGTTTATTATTTTATTTTCATTTTTTTGTATTCTACTATGCTTTTCGATATATCTAATGCAGGGAGCATCAATGGCGATGACCACCAGAACCATGAGCATGATTCGATGAACAATGAAATACCACCATTCTATGACGAGTCGGAACGAATGTTCAATATAAGACAAAGAGCAGCTCGTCAAAGGATGGAATTTTAGGGAGGACACAACGGTAGAGGTGAAAGGATGGATGAGTTTGATGATTATGTTGCACCCCAACCACAACCTCAACTATATGCACATCAACAAAATAGGCAGCCCACGATGTGGGAGCTCTCAGCTCCAACTTTTCACAATCAGCCGTGGTGCATAAACACTGACCCAGAGGAAGATGATTTTGAAGTGAAGACTGCAGTGGTTCACCACAATCCAAAATTTGGAGGGCTTTTGATGAGCGGACAAATAACCTTATGTTTGTCCGTATTTTCACTTTACTTCTTGTTTGTTCCGTTATTTTATAAAGTCATTTGATGTTTTCTTTGTCCATTTCAGTTGAAAATGCGTACTTCATGATATGAAGTGGTCTGAAGAAGTTTCGGGTGAATTCTAGTCGATCGAGAGAAAAACAGAGCAAAATCAAGCAAAATGCAGATTTGATTCGCCCAGGCTAGTTTGATTCGTCCAGGCTGATTGACCTATTCATCTTTGAAGGCTTGTCGAGCACATGATTTTTATCCAATTGTGGCGTGCCATATCTTTTTAGAGAGCTAACTCAAAGGGCTACAACTTCATAGTTTACATCAAGACGTAATTCGATGGTTTAAAGGGTCAAACAAGCAAGTTTCTAATGCTGCAGAAGTGATTCTCCTAAGCAGTGGGAGAATCAAAAGTGATTCGGCCAAGGAGAAGGATTTCATCTCATGGACCAAGGTTTGATCGAACCAAATAAGGGTTGACTGAATCAAAAAGTGATTCGGCCAGCTCAAAACAACACTGAAATAGTGATTCACCCAAATCACCTGCAGAGTGACCTGTTCACCTTCGAAGGCTTGCCGAGCGCAAGGTTCTTATCCTATTGGGGCGTGTTATAGCTGGTTGGAAATATAATGCAAAGGGCTACAACTTTTTAGTTTACATCAAGACGTAATTTGAATGTTTAAAGGGTCAAAAAGGCAAGAGTTTAGCACTACAAAGTTGATTCGGGCACTGCGGGTGATTTGGTAATTTCTAAAAACAGTATAAATAGAAGAAGAGGAGAAAAATCAAGGTGTGCCTTGGGGTAGCTAGGATTCCTCTCTTGGGACAAAACCCTAAATCGAAGACATGGAGAATTGACGAGAATTAGGAGAAGACATCAACAATTGAAGATTCCACAACATCCTTTTACTCATTCCCTACTTTACTTTCTTTATTTTTCCTTGTTGAATAATTTTATTATGTTTTGTTTCAAACTCACCATGAGTGATACATGAGTG
Source organism: Umbilicus rupestris (assembly GCA_963678935.1). Classification (NCBI taxonomy): domain Eukaryota; kingdom Viridiplantae; phylum Streptophyta; class Magnoliopsida; order Saxifragales; family Crassulaceae; genus Umbilicus; species Umbilicus rupestris. The sequence continues at coordinate 3,868,796 of OY787617.1, forward strand.
AGTAGTCCCATTGTAGTTGGGATCCTTATGGATCCCTTAGGTTTGATCGTAATGCAAGACTTGTCTTTTTATCTATATGAATGAAGTTTGGTTGAAAAGTCTCATGCTTTCTCTTCATATCAATTTTGTGCACACCAAGTGTTTGACGAAACGCATGAATGAGTACCAATTGGTAGAACACCTAGAGATGGAATGAGAGTTGCACCTAGGTTGTTTAGAAGATTGAGCATGTTAATTTTAGGTTGCGTTTGTGTGCGAGAGTGACATACGCATTCCACTAGGCTAAGTATTGAGCGACTTTAATTAACTATCAATAGACTGAGAGGTTGAGATTAGGAGACTTTTGTTCTACGCGGTTCAATAGAGCGAGAGTTTGAGAACCGTACTATTTAGGTATTATTCACATTCTAGAGAAGGAGCGAGAGTTGAATTTAGAATGTGTGATACCTTAGCCTAGAACCATCACTCGAATTTACTCATGATTTAGACAAGTTTTTGTATTGCTAATCGCATGACCTAGGGGTGAAGTAGGATTCCGACTACGCTTTCTCTCTTACTTTACTTCTTCATAAATTTGAACTTATCTTTAGTATTCATTAGAGATACCTCACTTAGAGGAAAAACCCCCTTTTATTTAGTAGACTTGCATTAGGCATTACTAGCTATTTTTAGACTAATCTAGGCTTTTCTCTTGGGTTCGACTCGAGGTCACTCAGATTACACATATTGTTTGAACACCGTGATTGGACTAGTATTTATACTACCACAAATCAACCACGTTCAGCTTCCAGGAGAGGCAGCATCCAGACATCTGTAGGAGTTCAATGGCATTTGTCAGACATTAAGGTCATATGCCGCACAAGAAGAAAGGTTCAAACTTAAAGTCTTTCTATTGAGTTTAACTGGCCTTGCAAAAACTTGGGTGCTGTCTTTACCTTCAAGTAGCATTCGGACTTGGGATTAGATGCAGAGGAAGTTCCTTGATAAATATTACCTTCCCCTGCAAAGGCTGCCCAAGTGAGGAGAGAGTTGTCTACCGTTAGACAAGGACCCAACGAGTCCATGTATGATTACATGGAAAGATTCAACGCATTAGAACAAAGTTGTTGTAACTTGGGTGTTCCGGAAAAGATGCTGGTAGAGTATTTATTGAATGGAGTGAGACCTCTCGAGCCTATGTTATTGGATGCCGCAGCTGGTGCCACAGTGTTGAACTTGACACCGATTGAGGTGCGAGAGTTGATCAATGAGAAGGCTGAGAGTGCTTGGTTCAGGGAAGAGACTAGTCAAAGGGATGACACCAGCAGAACAAAGAACATTTCATAGAAGGATTCCAACACCAATCAAATGGACAACAAAATTAAGGAGCTCAAGGAAATGATGCAGAGGATGATGGTTGGACAGGTGAGTGGAGTCAAGCATTGTGAATTTTGTGGTGTTGCGAGCCATAAAATAGATGAGTGCCCTACCCTTCACAAGGATTAGACAGTCGACGTAAATGCCATAGGTGGATTCCAGAACTTCAACACTAGGCAGGTGCTTAGACAATTTGGACTTGCTGCGAATGGTTTCAGTTGGAGAAACGAGAAAGGATTCCAGAATAACCTAGGGCAGAACTAGCAGCAACAAAGGTAGAACCAGCAGCAACAAGGGAAGCCGTACCCCCCTCCATTCTGCAACAGGAGAGGTACAACGGTAATGGTAACGGTCAGCGGTAGAGGCGGAATTACAATCAAGCTGGCCCGAGTACTGTAATCTCAAGCAAATCGTTAGAAGAAGTGGTTTAGGAGTTAGCGACGAGTGTGTAGAATAATCAAGCAAAGACCGATGGTGCATTAGCCAAGTTGTCAGAGCATATGTCTTAATTGGCAGCCATCGTGTCCGAGCTCAAGAATGATAAAGGAAAGCTGCCCTCACAAACAATTCCTAATCCAAAAGGAAATGTTAGTGAATTGACTTTGATAAGTGGCAAGTAGCTACAGTTTACAGCCAGGGACTTGTTGTTCTTCTTCTGGTTATTTGGACATTCAGACTGCCTATGGCCAAAATCTTCACTCTCCCAGCACTGTACTCCTTTTTGCTTATCCCTCCTATCTTCTATGTTTTGATCAGCATCCTTGTATCTTCTTTGAGAATTTTCTCCTCTCTTGGATTAGTTTCTACCACCTGATGGCTGACCTGCATACGAGGGTTTTTGATCCAATTTTTTCATGAATTTAGAAAAGTTCTTTACAAGCAGTGCCAGTTGCTGCACTACGTCTTCTGGTGTGGCTTTCGTCTCATTTGTCTCAGCCTTTAGTCCGATGTTCTTCCCAAGGGATGGTGTATAATCCGTTGTCAGCTTCATCTCGAATTGTCTCAGGGACCCAATCAGAGCTTCCAGCCTCATGTTCTTGATGTTCTATGCTTCTTTTATGGCAGTGACCTTCATGTCAAATTTTAAAGTCAAGGATTAGAGAACTTTACTCACCAGCTTCTCTTCCTGAATCGGTTCTCTGAGGGCATATGCTTCATTTGATAGGTCACACAACTTTTTGTTGAACTCAGTAATAATTTCTCCTTCCACCATCTTCAAGTTTTCAAACCTTGAGGTGATCATCTGAATTCTTGAAGTCTTCACCTTGTTCGTTCTCTCATGACCTGTCTCAAGAATGACACATGCTTGTTTTACGATATCAAAGTTTGAGATCAACCTGAAATTGTTGGCATCTACAGCAATGAATATTGCATTACGAGCCTTGGACTTGCCCGATGTTGTAGCTTCCTCTTATTCTGGCCATCTATCTTCGGACATCTTCAATGCAACTCCCTTGCTGTCGAGGGCCAATAGATGCGACCATTCTAATATCACCGCTCTCCAAGCTTTTTCATCCACAGCCTTCAGTAAGGCCTTTATGCAGGCTTTCCAGTATCCATAGTTTCCTCCTTCGAGCAACGATGGTCTGCTTGTGCTTTGTCCTTCCTTCATATTCGTCGTAGGAGTCAGCAGCGCTTGCCCGGATCACACTCAGTGTGTCAAGTGATCGGCTCTAATACCAATTGAAATTACTAGGGCTGCTGATGACGGGATACAGAAGGTTGCTATAACAACCTTTGAGTCACTTGCGGAATTATCGTGCTAAGTGCGAAACTGAAAGACGCAAGCACTTTGTTTATCCAGTTCGGCAATTGCCTACGTTTGGGCTTCTTCTGCGTCCTCAAGATTCCACTAAGCACTGTTTCTAGTATAAGGATTTCAGAAATCAGCCTACGCTAGTCCAACCTTTACTTCTAACCTAGCTCGAATCTACGCTTAGTTCGATCACACGGACTAGCTTACACTGTCTATACACTCTAGTAAAAGATAGCTACAGATCTGATCACACAGACTTAGCCTATATTAATACAATGTGTAATTAGAAGATGCTATAGCAACTTACACAGTCAAGTTGTTGTAGCTTCTGTCCACGACTTTCCACACACTCTCTACTGAGCAGTCAGACTTCCACGAGGGCTCTAGACTTTAGCAACGCTCCCCCCGATCAATAATCTCTAGTCAATATCAGGGAGCTCGGCTTCATCTTCAACAAATCGCTACAGCTCCCGTGACTATGCTCCAAAGCAAGTACTTGATCTTTCAACAAGATAATCCTCCAGTTGAAGTTCCTCAATCAAGCATAGATCAGACTTCTCTAGTTGTGATCTTCTCTCAAGACACAAACCCATAATTCTGCGCTCTAGCCTTTAGCCTTCCGCTCTTAGCTTCTGCGTCTCTCTCTCTCTAGTTGTGTGTTTTTGTTTATATGTTTCCCTTCCATATATAGCTGTAGCAATCAAACAAACATAGGAATTCTAATTCCCCAAGGATTCAAAGATCTTTCCAACCATTTATAGTGTTGAGGATATGACATCTTTGACAAAACTGCTCAAGAGACTGCTCAAGCACTCCATGAAGATTGGTGGCTGAAGCACAATCTAAAGACTGATAAAACCACAACAACAAAGAGCCAGAGTCTGCTTCAGCAATTCCTGAAGATCTGAAGCTGAGACACTATTTGAAGAATGGGCAAGAGACTGCTATGAAGAGACAGAATCTGCTTCAGCATTCCGTGATGATTCAGAGCTAGAGCAGAATCCTGGCGTTGCATGGTGTGGCTCTGGCTTTATCCAGCTGGCATCCGGGAAGCTTAGAGAGGTATGCAGACATCATCAAGAGCTCAACAATTGCCAGCACCTGATCTAAGAAGATAAGGATCCAAGAGTCCAAATTTGGCAATGGAATCTTCAACAAACTTTCTAGAATTTAGGAAAAGATTCTGATAATGATCCTTGGTGTAATTCGTAGTACCTCTGAGTTGCAGATTGTGTACAAGAAGTTGCTATAGCAGACTCTTGTACACTCGGATCTTGTGCAGCAGAACAAAACACAAAACAATGATTTGTTCACCCAGTTCGGCCAAGCGCCTACCTCTGGGAAAGACTGAACCTCAGTCTTTCAATTCACTAGTCTCAAGGTCTATTGTACAACACAGTTCGACTCCACGCAACCGATGCTATTCAACCATAGCTAGACTATCACACACAGTCAGAACACCCTCTGACTTGTGTTTCACAGACACACCTACTCACTTGACATAATTCAGAATAGCTCGACCTCTAAACCTACAGACTCAGCCTATTCTAATTAATACAACGTGACCTTAGGTTTGCTATAGCACCCGCTGTAGCAACTATCTGGTGCAGGTTCTGTCCTTGTCGCTCCAAAGCCTTCCGCCGAGCCGATCGAACTCTTCCACGAGTGCTGAACACTTTGGAATGGTCCCCCTCACTCAGTGACCGCCTGTCACTTGCGAGATCTGGCCTTCTACAGATTGCCCGAGTTCCTCCACTCGGCAACTCTCCTGCTGCCTTCCTTGATCAACCAACAAGCATGCCCTGCTCTGAATTGGTCCTCCTGATCAAGCACTGACCAGACATTGCTAGTCTGCAATCAGTCTTTGCACTTAACTACTCACCTCTGCTCACGGTGGTGATCGAATCTTCGCACGCACTTGAATCTCTCTCTCGGTATTCTACATGTGTTCTCAGTATTTACTCTCTGATTCGATGCCTTTGATGCTCTGCCCAGCCTTCTTTAAATAGGAACTCCAAGTTCCATCAATATTAAATTTTAGGAAGCCTTCCAAAAAGCTCTCCTAGATATTTGCAAGTTTGTTGAGATTTGATTTCATAAAGCCAATTTTAGAAATCTTATCTTTACCTTAAGCTTGCTAAGTTGTTTGTTGCTGATGGCATTTCCTAAGTCCATTAGGAAACCTTTCAAAACTCCATGCTCCATCAATATCAAATTTAGGAAGATCCTCACAGATCTCAACAAGATCCTATCTCCTAATTTTTAGGAGATTTGATTTTCCAATCAAATCTTCAAGCTTGTGGCATGGAATCTTCACAGGATATTCTGAGAATATTTGGAAGCCTCTCTTTGCACTACTTTGTCATATCTGGGCAGATTCCTCTTCGGTCAAAAACTGTTGCTAAGCTGCTACAGCTTCTGCTGTAGCAACTGCTAGTTCACTCTGGCGGGAATTGCATAAGCTGCTAGTCTTCATACGGGCAGCTGCATCATCTTGCTCTCAATCTTCACGATACTCTACCAACCTACTGCGATGCTGGCAGCAACCCTCCGTACGTTCTTAGGACTGCTCCAAGCTGATCGGCATGCCATTGACTCTGGGAATCTTCAAAATTCCAATTAGAAAGCTTCTGTTGCTCTTCTCTTCAATTCTAGGCAGCTTGTTCTTCACACGAAAATCTTCTATTTTAGGATGTTACACCTCTCTACTACACATGATGCTGTAGCAACGCCTTGTGCACTCTGCTTGTTCACTCTAGAATGCTTTGCACCAGCTGCTGTCTTCACATGCTTGTTGTAGCAGACCCTTGAGCACATTGTAGGAGTTTGTCAATGATGCCACATACCTTAACACTTGGCATTTTTGGCGTGCTGAAGATCTTAAAAAGGAAGGTGGGGGCGCATCACAGAACACACACGATCAAAGAGAGCAACTCGAGAGCACACAGAGAGTACACAGAGATCAACTTACGGTAGCAGGATTTTGTACACTGAGTTGAAGACGTGTGTGGTGCTGAGGGAATCAGAGCTCGTGGAGTTTGATTCAGAATTGATCCGGAGTTTAACTGGAGCGCTGCTCGTTGAAGAGATAATCAGAGCTCGGTGATCAGTTACGGACAGGCATTGTCGCGGGCTGCGGAGCATTGAGGCTACCCAATAGTGATGGAGTGAGTCATTGATTGAGGGGGAGCAGAAGCTGAGTTTGAAGAACTAAGAGTGTCCGACTACTTGGCGGGAGAGCTTGGAGTTTCGTCAACTGAAGATACAGCAACTCTGATGAAAAGTGTGCTGAAGCACTCGGTGAGCTACGTATTGTAATACATTAGGCTAAATCTGAGAGTCAGAGCTGTAGGCTTTTATTACCGAGAGTGTGTAGGCTGCACGAAGAGAATCTGTGAGTTCAGATTGCTAGCTAGTCTAGGAGATTAGACTTAGCATAAGATTTCGGCTAGGTGAGAAGTAGAGGTGTGAGTCCTTGTACTTCGAACTGAGATAGTGGAATCTTGAAGATTAGAGCATCCTCCCAAGACGTAGGCAAGTTGCCGAACTGGGTGGACAAATGCACTGTGTCTTTCTTATTATTCAGTAGAGTAATTCTGCAGAAAGATACAGAGAGTGCTTAAGCAGAAGCTATAACTCCGCATCGGCAACGCAACAGAATTTCATATAGCACATTGGATCTTCTCCTAGATTCTTGCAAGTTTTTTGAGAATTGATTTCCTAAAATCAATTTGGAAGTCTATCTTATTTTGATCACTTGGCAAAGTTTTCTGATCGACTGTGAATGTCCGAGCGACTCCCTGATGAGATGCGATGCCGGAAGCAGTCCTCCGGACTATCTCCGTGCTGCTCCATGTTGAACGACTACCTTGGTCTAGCTCTGAGTCTTCACGGTATGCTATAGTATCTTCTAGTGTTTGACTGTTGACTTCAGACAGCATGCTCTAGCTTCTGTCACGACATGATGTTATAGCATCTCCTTGCGGTTGTTTTGTTTTGTCAATTCCCAAACACTTTCCATCGTCTAACTCCGTAGGATGCTGTAGCAACTTCTTGCGATTGTTTTGTCAATGATGTCATTACCTTAACACTTTTGAAATAACAAATTAGTCAAAATGATAAAATTGACTTTTTACACATAAAGTTTTCCCTCTCCATTCTTTCTTTTCTCTTTCTCTCTTCAATCATCTTCTCTTTCATTATTTCTATCAAACTCACATTTATGTGTCCTACTATTAACAATGTGATTTTCATCAATTCATTTTTAACACAACCTAATAATGTAGTTTAATATAGAAAAAACCTCATAGATTTAGCAATTGACATTAGCATTTTTAACATTTTGGCATACATATAGAAATCCATTTTATGTTTTAGAACATTGAAACATACCAGTATACATGCAATTTATTAACAAACAATGCACTTTCATGTAAGAGTTTTAATGAATAGTATCATTGCACTTATTTACAGAATATTTACAACTATAAAATAATGCGCTCAATTGAGGTCTCCTAATAAGGTACATCATTAAGGTACTTTAAGAACCGTTGATCCACTTTGCTTGTAGATCAAATGACTCACATTTTTCCATATGGCATTGAAGAAAGAAATCAAATGAACATCTTTTTGGTATCAAAGAGTAAAAAACACAATTTATACTTTGATTTTCTCTCTCCAATCCAATCTAATCAAACTTTCAATGTATCGAAACACATTTCCCTAACTAATCATCACCTACGTAGATACGTCTTTCAACATCAGTTGGTCTTCGGTAACTGTGGATGCAAACAAGTTCAAGAATGCAGATGATTGACGGCACGTCGTTGTGTACGCCAAAATTATATTTATAGTACCTACTTATTAGCTAGTGATAAGTATGGTTGAACCTAAGAGAGAGCAAATAGTCTAGAGTTTCAAGAAGAATGTTTGTTATTTATCAAATTCAGAGAAAATCGGTTCAGGGATATGCAATGCAACTGGTAATCATCGATTGAAACATGCATCAATAAGTAAAACTACTGTTCCTCTCTAACAATCCTGCTAGGGTAATGTCGACTTCAATGTTCTACCTACTCTTAACCGCTAAGTTCTCGAATAGGTTTAACAATTACTTGGCTAACAACACCAATTAAGTTCTACTGCTAGGCTTAGCTAATAGGGAAGTCAGCATAGTATCATGCAATAGATATCAATTCAGTTTCACCACTAGGATATGCTAACTTGATGATCAAAGCATGCAATTCGAACGAAGAACAGTAACTCACTGAATCGAATTATGAAAACATAAATATCTCAAACCGTACGTTGCAACACAAATCCTCAGATTGAATTAGGGTTTCGCTACGACAATCCATCTAATACTAATGAAAGTAAAGAGTTCAAAAAATACTAAAATCTATTTAGCGATGCTGCTGCTCACTCGATGATCCTTCCTTCAGGGTATTCTTCCGTCGTCCCGCAAAAAACTGTCAAAAGCCTATATATAGTACGGCCGCCGAAAACTTCAGTCTATCTTAAATTTTTCCGAGTTGAAAAACCCTAATTGAGATTGGGTATCAAAATATGATCTCGGGCCGCGAGCCCAATTCTGATGTCATCACGTGTTTTAACGGATGCCTCAAGTAGACATTAATGAGCGCGCCGGGAAGAGACACTAAGCTCCGGCGTGCCACACGAACGTCTTCTTCCGGCGCCGGGTCTACTGAAGCGCACACTTAACTTCCTTCAATCGTCAATTTCCGCATCGACTCTCTCAAAATGCCATTTTAAGCCATGAGTCTCTTTTTATGTATTCCGAACAGTTGAAATGCCTAAAAAGTAAATGTTCAATACAAAAATGTCAAAATTGTTGGGCTTAAACAGTTCAACGAGTCGTATAAATACAACTTATCAATGAAGATGCTCGAGGAAGAGTCCATCATAGAATTCAACGCATATGTGTCAAATGAAGCCTATGCTCTTGGAGAACCAATATAAGAAAAGAAGCTGGTCGGGAAAGTTCTCAGATCATTAACCTCAAAGTTTAAAATGAAAGTCACAGCCATTGAGGAAGCATAAGACATCAACAATATGTGGCTGGAAGCTCTGATAGGGTCTCTTTAAGGTAGTTTGAGATGAAGAGGGCAGAAGATGCGACACCAACCTCTGGGAAGAATGTTGGGCTGAAGGCTGAGACCAAAGAAAAAGTAGAGTCAACAGAAGAGTTGGGACAACAACTGAGTCTTCTGGCAAACTTCAGCAAGCTCTTCAAGAAGATAGAGCAAACCTCCTCTTCTGCGACACAAAGATCTGGTGGAAGAAATCAGTCCAAGAGAGGAGGAAATCCTCAGAGAATGAACCGGAATACAGAGCAGAGTGAAGATGACAAGAAGGACAGGTCAAAAGGAATTCAATGTTGGGAATGCGAAGGATATGGTCATAGGCAGCCAGAATGCCCAAGCTATCAAAAGAAGAAGAACAAATCTCTGGCTGTCAACTGGAGTGATGAGGACAGTGGACAAGAAAAGCAGCGTTGCCTTTACCACTGTATCCACTATTGAACATTCAGATTTAATAAATGTCAAGATTGTCTATGGGATTGTTGAGTCAGATAGTAGTGATGATGAAGAGTTCTCAGAGAATTCACTTGAAAGGGAATTTGCCTTGCTACACAAAGAATGGTTGAAAATTATAGAGATCGACAAGGAGATGTAGGCCAAGATAGTTCCTATTGAGAAAGAAAGAGATGAACTTTAGAAGACCATTGTCTCTCTTTCAGATCAGACCAAGAAACTAGGGATAGAAGATGAGAACGAAAAGGTCAGTCTGCACAGTGATACATAAGAGATCTTGTCCTCCCAAATGTATGGGGGTGGCATAGCCGGTCTTGGATACACAAGAGAAGGTGGATCTGGAGTTACTACCTTTGTCAAAACTATGGATACAAGTGATGTGTGGGTTTCTGGCCCATCCAGAGTGTTTTACTATTTTATTTGTAATTTTTAATATTTCTAGATAGATTTCCTTATTTTGAATTTAGATTCGGTTAGATAGATATTTTGTTTCCAAATTTGTAGGTTTTGTTTACTATGTAAACAGAGCCAGTGAAAGGAGAGAGGACACTCTTTTGAAATTAATAAAATTTAGAGTTCTCTCCATACGGTTTGCAATTCTTGCCTAGGGTTTCGAGTTCAAGCAAAATCATCCCTTTGTCCACACGCGGTGCATCAGAGTGGTATCAGTTTTCAGTCGTTCCTGCGTAGATGGCTCCTAAACAATGGCTGTCTTGGAAGTTGCAGCCCTTGAAGACGAGAATCAGATGATCAACGAAATCAGTGGCGATCTGTTGAGAGATAACACTGAGTTGCGTCAGCAGATGGATATGACTCATCGGATGGACAACCTCCTTGCTAGACGTCCCAATACTGCGGCTGGTTTTGATGAGGAGGCCAACTTGTTCGGAGTTGTTCGGCAGGACCGTCGTTGGGAATCCGGTTTTAAGGTTGACTTAAAGCGGAGGACTTCAAGGAAGTTTCGGAGGATCGTCATGTTTCACTGGTTGCTATCAAATTGCGGGGTTGCGCACAAGCTTGGTGGCAGCAGTTGAAGAAGACTCGTGCTCGGAGTGGGAAGGACAAGATCTCCAGGCGGGATAAGTTCAAGAAGCACATCAGAGCTGCGTTTCTGCCTTTTAACTTTGAATGGGAGCTGTACTAGTGTTTTTACAATTTGCGGCAGAATTCTCATTCGGTGGACGAGTACACCACTGATTTTTATCAGATGCTGTCTCGTATTGATCTCAATGAATCCCCTATTCAGTTGGTTTCGAGCTATATTGGTGGATTGCGTCTTCAGTTGCAGAACGTGCTGAATATGTTTGATATGATGTCAGTGTCTGAGGCTCACCAGCGTGCGTCACAGGCAGAGAAGCAGTTACTGAGGCATTCGAATATGGGGTACGACAAACTCCGGTTTCACAATTAACCCTTCGGTTATCGGTCCTTCTAAGTCCCCCCCCCCCTCCGCCCCGCAGTTCACAGTCAACTAGTGGCTGCCCAAAGACGTGTCAGTGTTTCAGTTGTGGCAAACCCGGTCATAGAGCTTCAAAGTGTCGCAAGGCATCCTTGGGTTCGCGCGTCCTTTTCACAACTGATGCGAGCGATGTTGTTGTTTCAGCCTCAGAGGATTCCCCTATTTTTGATGATTATGGGGATGATACGGAGGAAATTGATGAGGTAGCAGGCTATGTTAGACATGTTCTGATGTTGAGGAGTACTTTCCTTACCCTTCGCACTCCTGAGTAGTCCGAGTGGCTGCGGAATAACCTTTTCCAATCCACTTTCACGATCAGGGGAAAGGTCTGCACTTTCATCATTGATACAGGGAGTTGCAAGAACGTGATTTTGGAGGTTGCAGTGTCGAAGTTGGGGCTGTCCACGGAGAGTCATCCGAAGGTATTGATGCCACAGTTTCTAAGCATGTGTTTGTCTCTTTCTCGATCGGCCCTACTTATTGCGATGAGGTTCCTATGGATGCTTGTCATTTTGTTGCTCGGTCGTCCTCGGCTATATGATCGCACTGTCACTCATGATGGGAGTGCCAACACGTATTTGTTCTTATTTCGAGGGCGCTTCTTTTCTACCTTGGACAAGGACGCGGGCACAGATTCGAGGGCGAGTCTTCTCTACCCTGGAGAGAATGATGCGGAGCGATTTGCACTTCAATATGCGGAGAAATGGATCATCCTAAGGTGCACGTTAGCAGGGACGGTGCACGTTAGCAACAGGGAGCGGCCCAGGGTCCGATTGGGCTGTGTAATACCTCGTTTCGAAGAGAACAATGATGCGGTTTGAAAACACGAGCTCTGCTCGTGATGTGTGGCCTTCTGGGCCCATCCGAAGAGTTTCACTATTTTATTTTCAATTTTAATATTTTTTGATAGGTTTCCTTATTTTGAATTTAGATTCTGTTAGATAGATATTCGGATTCCTATTTAGTAGGTTCTGTTTACTATATAAACAGAGGCAGAGAAAGGAAAGAGGACAAACTTTTAAAATTAATAAAACTTAAGAGTTCTCTCTATCCGGCTTTCAATTTGTGCCTAGGGTTTCGAGCTCAAGCCTCATCATCCCTTTGCCCACACGGGCTGCATCAGGAAGACAAATGTCAGAAGCGGCAAGGAATTTCATCACAAAGCTCAAGCTGTAACACAGACCCAATGGAGACGAAAGACTGGGGTGATGGATCATGACCAAACTGAGGTGTCATGGTCAGAAGAAGGTGCATCTAAACTGGAGGAAAGTCAGCTCGAGCAGCAAAAATCAGAAGAGAAGGTCCAAGTGAAAACAGACTAAAGTTGCTGCAATAACATCTATCGCTCGGAGCTGACGATGAGTAAAGGGGCAGCGCTCGACGAATCAATCACTGACACGTGTCCAGATAAATTCAAAAAGAACAAGGGAATTTCAGATTTTCTAGGGATTGCTCCGTTCTCAATGATCTCCAGATTTTTGACGTCAATCCTTCTCCATCAACTGGCGAAAATTGTTCGAACTAGAGGCAAAAAGGTTACCAAGGCAAGCTCAAGCACTGGGTCAAGGAAGAGAAAGAATGTCAGTGCTCAGAGGTCAGCTTCGGTAGGGTCCGAGCGGCGACAAGACTCCATTCAAATAAGGGAACCCATGGAGCTTTCGTTGCTCACGTAGAAGCCATCTGGAGAGCAGGCTGTGCTAGCAGAAGGGCCCCCAGCAAAGAAAAGGGTGATTGAAGTGGGCAAGCAACTCTTTGTGGAGGCTAAGGAGGAACTGGTTTCAGAAGAAGAGAGCGGAAGCCAGGAGGAAGAAGAAGATGCCGAAGCATCTCATGAAGCTCGGACTAAGAAGGCTGCTGACAAGCAACTCACAAAGCTGCACAGTTCTTCCACTGAGGAGTACGAGTCCGAGGAGGAAAGCAGTAATGAAGAAAAAGAAGCTGGAAAAGAGAGTGCCTATGAGGAGGCTGTGATCAAGGGCAAGGAAACCATCAAGATTGACTCAACCATTGATGAGATTGAATCATAGTTAGCCGATTGCCGATTGCCGATTGCCCCCTCCAACCCTGACTAGAGAATCATTTAGGGGACCTCATGTGCCTCCGAAGAAGACAACCTGGTTTGTGCACAAGGGGATATGGTTCAGAAGCAAAACTGTGTCTGGAACATGGGAGGTGGTGGTGAAGCGCACCATTATTCACGAGAGGCTCCTAGAGGCCGAGTCTTACAGAGTGCTGGAGATCAACATACTGCTAAAAAAGGTTAACCTATTCAAGTCAGTTACCATGTCAAAGAAATATTGTGGCCAACTAGTCAGAGAAGTACTAGTTAATTTCCCTGTGTACTTTGGGGAGGTTGGGAAACCTGAATATGGCAGATGCTATGTGAGAGGGATGGAAGCAGTCATCACACCTGCTGTGATCAATGATTATGTAATTCGCAGCGTCTCTAAGTTGCAGATTGTGTACAAGCAACTGCTATAGCACACTCTTGTACCGACGGATCTTTTACAAAAAGATAAAATAATGAACATCAATTTGTTTACCCAGTTCGGCCAAGCCTACCTCTGGGAAAGACTGAACCTCAGTCTTTCAATTTACTAGTCTCAAGATCTGTTGTACAACACGATTCGAATCCACGCAACCTATGCTACTCGACCTTAGCTAGTCGATCACACACAATCAGAACACGCTTTGACTTGTGTTTCACACACACCTACTTACTTTAATTAATTCAGAATAGTTCGACCTCTGATTAAATCAACGTGAGCAGGTTTGCTATAGCACCGGCTGTAGCAACTAGCAGGTGCAGGTTCTGTTCGGGCCAAATCTTTCCGTTGAGCCGATCGAACTCTTCCACGAGCACTGCACAATCTAGAATACTCCCACTCACTCAGTGACCATCTGTCACTAGCGAGACCTGGCCTTCTGCAGATTGTCCAAATTCCTCCACTCGACAATCCCCTTGCGGCCCGTGTTGATCAACCAAGAAGCTCCTTTTGCTCTGAATTGGTTTTATGATCAAGCTCTGACCAGACTCTGCAAGTCTCAATTAGCCTCTGCTTCAGTCACTCTATAGCTCTTCGTGACTCCCCGACTCTCATTGTGGTATGTAGACTCTCTGTGTATGTGCTCTCAAGCTTTCTCTATTCTTTGCACAACCTTTTCTGCACTGACCTTGCCCTTCTTAAGTACTCAACTAAACAGCAACCGAATTGCACTTTTAGAAGTTCCTTAAAGCAACAATATCTCCTAATTTGTACGAGAATAGATTTGATTGGAGAAACAAATCTTCCACAACCAAATCTTCACCTCGAAACGGGAATCTCCACTGGGATATTCTCGCTGAATAATTAGAAGCTCTCCGTCACTCTACTGCTCCTTATACATCTTTTGAAAGCTCTCCATGAAGAATGCTGATCTGCTGCTGCAGCTCCCTGCTACAGCACCTGCTATAGCTGCTGCTTGAGCACTGGGCTTGTTCACTTGTTCTGGTTTTGTCAATCGAATGTCATATTGCATTATCAGATTATTTTGGCATAGAGGCGGAAGCAAGGCTCCCTGCCGAGGTGAGCCCTAATGAGCTGGAAGCCGCCCTCACCGGTGGGCTGTGCAAAGGATGGGTGGGGCACAACCTTGCTGCTGCTGACCTCACATCCAAGTATGCCTTGTTATACAACATCTCTATGAAGAATTTGACTCCCAACACGCACAAGGGAAAGGTGAATAAGGAGATGGCTCGGCTCTTGTATAGCATCGGACAGAAGAGGAAGGTGGACTTGGGACAAGTCATCTTCCCCCAGATTGCTGAACATGCCACTTCCACTAGATCAAGGCAGAGCATTACCTTCCCTTCGCTTATCTATGAGGTGATCACTCGGCAATTACTTGACTTGGTCAAGCCGTGAGAAGGGCTTTCTGAGGCTCCACAAAGATTTGTGGTGGATCACAAAATCTTCAAGAGAAGGCACATAGTGGCAGAAAGAGAGCCAATACAGGACACCATCTTAGGAGCACAAGAAGAAGCTGCAGCAGATTCTTCCGCTCAACCTGACGCTCTGAGGGACGCAATGCTGCTGAAAGTAATCAGCATATTGGAGTCAGAGTTGGAGCACCTAACGGATGAGGCTAAGAGGAATGCCGCACGGCGATATCAGATTAGAAGCCTCCTGAGAGACTTGAAGTTACTACATCGGGAAGTGCTCCTCCTGCAGTATGAAGACCCCTGTCATTTGTAACAAAAAGGGAGAGAAGATTGTAACGAACTATTTTTTTAACTGCCATATTATCCTGCTACTGTAGAATATTTGTAGATGTTGAGAAGGCTAATAGTAAATAGCCTTTTAGTAGTGCTAGAGTAGGTGGATAATTGACAGATTTTGTCTGTCTTAGTAGACGTGTAGTTTTGTCAACAAATGCCAAGGGGAAGATTGTTACGGATATGACATATGTGACAAAGCGGAAGCTCCCGAGCGGAAGAAGAGGCTACAACAAACTCTTGTACCAGGCTGGTACTTACAAATGAAGAATGATAAAAAAAGAGGCAGAAGAAGCTATAGCATCCTGTGACGACTGGAGCTGGTGCAGTTGATCAGAAGTGATCAAGACAAGAACCAGAAGAGGCTATAGAATCCCCTGAAGATTTAAGACTAAAGCTAAAGAGAGTATCTTTGTAGTAGATCATTCTGGAGAAGCTCGGAGGATGCCCAGGAGATTGCTGCCGTTGTGGCAACAAGCAGTGGACGGCCCAGATGATCAGAGAATCTTCAGCAGCGCGCGGATGAAGGCCATTCAAGATAAGGTTTCTTAGTGTAAGAAACCAAATCTCAACAACCTTCCAAGAATCCAAGGGAAGATTCAGAATGTGGGATTATCTACGGAAGGTAGAATTATCCTTTGGGGAAAGTTGGCTGAAGTGCGAAAGCTACATATGGAGAGGCAGACACTGAAACAAATCAATCGATCAATTTGAAGAAAACACAAACACTAAGCACAGATCAGAGTGCGCGAAAGCAGAGAGTGATTGTGCAAGTTGTGTGAGAGCTGAGGAGTAATCTGGACTGGAGTAGTCTGATTACTGTATTGATTCGAGGAAGTCGACTGGAGCAAAGCCTCTTCGACAGGCCGAACGGTTGATATGTCATGAAGTCCAGCGTGCGCGAATTACTCCAGCGTGCTCCTTAGTAGTGACGGAAGGTCATTGATTGAGGGGGAGTAGCGCAAAGCGTCCGACTACTCAGCAGAAAGTTCGTCGACGGAAGCATCAACAACTCGACGAAAGAAGTTGTTGTAGCATCCGATGTAACACATTGTAATAGGATAGGCTGAGTCTGTGAGATCAGGTCGTTAGCTTATCAATTACTGGAGTGTGTTGATAGTGTAGGCCAATCTCTGTTGACAGATTGAGCAGAGACTTCGGATAGGTTAAGAGTAGTGGTTAGACTAGCGGTGGGTAAGTTGTTGGAAACCATTGTACTCTAACTGTGATAGTGAAGTTTTGAGGATCGAGAGCAGTCCTCCCCAAACGTAGGCCATTGCAGGATTGGGTGAACAAATTTATGTGTGCTTTTTAGGTTTGGCCGAATCAAAGCGTCAGCAACTTAGCGGAAGAAGTTGCTGAAGCAAATGTGAGTTGTTGACTACAGTAACGCAGTGCCAATTTCAATCTGAAATACTGCGCCTTATGATCATCAGACTAAGCCTATAGAACGCTCCCACTTATCCCAATAAACTTACTCCTCATGAGTGCTATCCTCACTTAAATAAAATGACAAGATATACATATTTAATCATTTACATGATTGCAAATTAATATAACACCAATGTCGTTTATTTATATGCTAAGAAAATGACTTTTCTTTAGTTGTTTTATCCAACCACTTTCCGCTATGAATAGTCTTCTTGTTTTTATCACCTCACTTGAGGAATGAACTGATTCATTTTGCTCAAATGAAATTTTGATCGTCTTACATTTCGTTTTATTTGGCGGGACATCCATATGTTGGAGAATGAAAAATAGAGGTTTTGAGTTCTAATTCAGTCATATGCATTTCTTGTTGAGTGCATTTACCTATTGCTTATTTTGTAGGTTTATGGCAATGTTATATTTTTAAAAACAAATTAACTGTTCTAGTTGATATTTTAATGTAGTTTTTTTAAAAAATAAAAAAATGGGCAAGGATGAGTGGTTCCAAACCTACAAAAACAGCCGTATAAGGTTTCAAAATTAGCATCTCCACGTGTAGAAAGAAACGCATGCTCACGTGTGATTTCACCCGACTAAGCACTACGTGTCCTCATGCCAAACCTCACTTACTCCTGCTCCGCCACGTCACCATCCTGACGTAACATACGGCCGCTTAATCCCACTCCATATAAACCACGCCGCCTAGTCCATTGCCACCAGCCGAGATATTTTTGGTCGATCATCTCTTCATCAACCAAACCGAACAGCTAAACAAGCAATGGCGTCAAATCAACTTGACCCAAATAAGACAGCGGAGCTCGACGCCAGAGCTCGACAAGGCGAGACGGTGGTCCCTGGCGGCACTGGTGGCAAGAGCCTGGAGGCTCAACAACACCTTGCCGAAGGTTAATTACAACTTAGAAGCAGCCACATGCCTGCATATGGCTCGACACATTTAACTCAGTGTACGTTGTTGTTTCGCAGGGAGGAACAGGGGAGGGCAGACTCGGAAGGAGCAGCTAGGAACTGAAGGGTATCAGGAGATGGGGAGCAAAGGTGGACAGACTCGTAAGGAGCAGCTTGGAACCGAAGGCTACCAGGAGATGGGGCGCAAAGGCGGGCTTAGCACTATGGACAAGTCTGGCGGCGAGAGGGCATCCGATGAAGGTATCGACATCGATGAGACCAAGTTCAAGACCAAGTGAGTGGAGAACTGCTTGCTAGCTAGGTTAAGCTGTGTCAAATGTCATCCTCTATAACGTAGAGTGCCCTCTACGATGTGAATGACCATGTGTGGTGTACTATGTTTATGTTTATAAGTAGTAAGACTTATGTTCTTTTATACTTAAAGTAAACATAACTACTTTATTTAACTATTCATGATGTGAGGATGAAGCAGAAAGTACGCGTGCATGCATGATTTGGTATCGTATATGAATGTGATATAATAGGTAGCATATCCGGATATTCGTGATCATTCATATGGATCCATAGAAATTGGACTAGCACCTAACTTTTTTAATTTAGTTGGATTTCCCTTATTGCACTCGACACACGTCTCATAATCTGAAAAATCGAGTGAATCTAAAATCCCGCACACAAGACGCTCTCAACTCTAGGTTTAGAAGTGTGTCGAAGGCGTTTGTGCAACTTTAGTTTCTTTAGTTATATACAGATTATCATAAGCATTAAGTACACTGGTCCATAACATTTGAATCGATGGATAAAGAAAATTTGGTGTTTTCAAATGAACAAAGAGTAATCTGATTTCTCTAGTACAAAAATAGAAATTAAGTTATGTTAATGAGGGTATAAAAAAAAATATCCATGTTAGAATGAGGTAGTTCATCAGTGGCATATTTTTGACAAATAAAGCAAAAGAAATTCGGCTGCGACAGAAGGGTTGCGACAAAATGTGAGTGACAGCGCGTTGTTGTGCGCCTCAAATTTATATTTATAACTCCTATTAACACTAGACAGTTGTAAGCAGGGTCGAACCCAAAGAGAGCAAGTGAGTAAGAGTTCTAATGCTAGTCACAGAGAAATGAACAGTACTAAGGATATCAATCAGAGAATATGAGTCTGGGGAAATACATTGCAATTAGTTATCATCGATCAAGCAACATGTGTCAACGAATGTATACTGTCCCAATTAGTGTTCTACCTATTCTTAACCGCTAGGTTCTCAAACAGGTTCAATATTTAATCGACTAACACCACAAATTAATTCTACCGCTAGGCTTAGCTACAATGCAATTCAGTCAAGTATAATGCAATGGGTATCAACCTAGCTTCACTGTTAAGTTATGCTAAATTGATAATCAAGCATTCAGTTCATACAAGTCAGGAGACAGTAAATCAATAGCTCAAATCATGTGTTCATTGACCTCATACCAAATGTTGCAATATAAATCTCCAAACTGAGTTTGGGCTTAGCTACTCATAACATCCATTGAATGCAGCATAACTCAGTTCAGCACACTACAATAAGTTAAAGAACACGAAATTGAACTAGAACGAAAAACGGCGTGAATAGTGTTTTCCGACCGTGAATAGTAACACTGAACAGTAACAATTAATAGTAACTACGATGACCAGTAAATCGGATGAATAGTGGATTCTGACGACCTCCGTGGGCAGCTGCTAACTGCTTCTCTCTCTAAGCTGCCGCCTCTGGTTGCTCCCTCTCAAAGTCCCCAAGTCTTCTGTGTAAAGTGTTAGTGTTATGCATTTAGGGTTTGGGAATTGGACAACTCTGGTTGAACCAACTCTAGTTGAACTGACTCTGTTGACTTGACTGCTGTTGACTTAACTTCTTCTTCTTGATCTTGAATGAATGAGTGACATGATCCAATTATGCAATAAATTCCAATGCAATCTCGAACACAACTGTGATACGAAAACACTACAAAAGTAATTAATCTAACGCAAAATGTTATAAAACTATGGGAATACAGAACTTAATGGTGCGTATAAATACGCTTCATCAAACTACCCCACACTTAAACTTGTTCGTGCCCGAATAATAAAAAGATTTGCGAATACTCAAAACATTCATATCATGCCAAATAATAAACACCAAAATTACTCGAGAAGTCATCCCCAATCAGTTTATCAATACATGCTCACATTCATTCTCTAATAATGATCAACAAGAACTAGAATGATACATGTTACTTTCAAAACCGAGAATGGATTTGATGGATGGCTGGGAGCTAATCCTTTTTAGACTAATGACCCCAATCTTTGATTCAACTTCATAGCCACGCCTTGAAACTGAATTTGCTTTCTCTGGCACGTGATGAATCCGAGTTATGAGGAGGTCAACTTGTTCTTCTTTTCTTTTAGGACAGCTCTTAATTGCTTTTTGGTTCTCGATTGCTCTCCTCTTTTCACATCTTGTAAATCTGAATTTTTTTTTCTTTTTCGAGCTTTTCAATGTGAAATGCTTGTCCTTTTTTAGCTTTGCTCTCCAATTTGAACCGTTCCAATCATAGTCTTCGTATGGCAGCATAAGGAACGCATCCCGCTCTTTCTCATCATTGCCCTTTCAGCGCGAGGCAAGATAGGGGTTACCCACCCATTCCCGGTTACTCGGACTAGAGATAGGACGGTTTTTTTTCTCGTCCCACCACTGCATAACACTGCAACGATGGAGTCACCCCTCATAACTCGAAGTGCCAACCTCCACAAATTCAGCGCTCAACGCAACTAATCCCTTGAACCTCCAAATGAATGTCAAGTCCCTTTAGGACATTTCTATCAACTCCACACCCTGAAATATCTTAGCTCAAAAGAACATATAACAATAAAGCGCAAGCATCACAATATTCCAGAAACAATGCAAAGCATACATGTCAAAACTTCTAAGAGAAGGCATCATCTCATAAAATCAGCATTTACATAACTCATAATCTCGACAACAATTTAGCAGCAAATTAGTAGGATATCATTTATAAGCATCGCAACATATACTCACGAATTCAACCGCTATATCGCATGATATAAATCTCAAAAAAGCAACGGTAACTCAGCAAGATATACGCACAAAAACAGCAGCAACTCGGCAGCTCATCACAAAAAAAAAAAAAAAACATGCTCTAACTACTAACTAATGCAAGCTAATGCGAAGGGAAACATGATGAACATAGTTAACTATTTTCCCACCCTACACTTGAATCGAACCGTGTCCTCATGGTATAATCTAAGGGAAGGAAGCTCATGCAAGATGCAAAACAAAAGGGAAAGAAACTAACATGAGCAAAAGACTAACAAAAATCACATCACTCCAAGCACACATTAACAAGCGCGCCCCAAGAGAACATTAAGTCGCTTAATGTGTGAAGCTGGAAGGGATATAATGTTGCCTAGAGATGACACACTAAGAATGAAAAATAACAACATTGGGTTGCCTCCCGCAAAGCGCCTTTGTTTTACGTCTTTGGTCGACGATACCTCTCATATTAAGCTCATGCCGGTTCGGCCAAATTAAATGCCTCATCAGCCGGGATCTCCTCTCCATGGTAGTGGTTGACGCGCTGCTCATTCACCACAAACTTCTTGCTGGTACTTGGTTTCTCAATCTCTAGAGCTCCATGGTTGAAAATCTTCACAACAGTGTATGGGCCCGTCCAACGGGAACGCAACTTGCCAGGCATTAGTCTAAGTCTAGATGAGAATAATAATACCTTCTGGCCAATGTCGAATGAGCGTCTGAGAATAAACTTGTCATGATAAAGCTTGGTGCGCGCTTTGTAGTCTGATTGGCTCTCATAAGCCTCTAAACGTAGCTCCTCCAACTCATTCAGTTGCAGCCTCCTCTCACTACCTGCACTAGCCAAGTCAAAGTTAAAAGACTTAATTACCCAATAGGCTTTGTGCTCTACCTCAACAGGCAAGTGGCAGGCTTTGCCATAAACAAGTCTGAAAGGAGAGGTCCCAATAGGTGTCTTGTAGGCTGTCCGGTAAGCCCACAATCCCTCATCTAACCGTGTGGACCAGTCCTTCCTAGAAGGCTTCACCATCTTCTCGATAATGGATTTAATCTCCCTGTTGGATATCTCAGCTTGGCTTTTTGTCCGCGGGTGGTAGGCTATGAAACAATGTTTAAAAACAGCCACAACACATTTATTGCAGAAGTGCGAACCTTGGTCACTAATCATCGCCTTTGGGACTCCATATCTGCAAAAGATGTTAGTACGCAAGAAGTCCACAACAGTCTTTCCATCATCAACTCTAGTGGCCTTAGCCTCTACCCACTTCGAGACATAATCAACAACAACCAATATATATATATAACCAAAAGATGAGGGAAATGGTCCCATAAAGTCTATGCCCCATATATCAAACACCTCATCAACAACTATCGGAGTTTGGGGCATTTGGTTCCTAGCTGAAATATTCCCTACTCTTTGGCACCTATCACAATTCTTACAATGGTTATGAGCATCTCTAAATAAATGTGGTCAAAATAATCCACTGTCAAGCAATTTCTTAGCAGTTCTCTTAGGACCAAAATGTCCACCACAAGCATGTTCATGACAAACATAAAGAACAGATGAGATCTCACTATCGGGCACACAACGTCTAACAATCTGATCAGCCCCTATCTTCCACAAACAAGGATCATCCCAAATGTAATACTTAGAATCATGATTGAGTTTAAATCTCTGAGCTCTAGTGAAGGATGGAGGGAATTTACCTCCCACCAAGTAGTTAACAATGTTGGCATACCATGGTGCCTTCTCATTGAAAGCGAACAAGTGCTCATCGGGGAAGGTCTCAACTATGGGCAGCGCCTCTTCCTCATGGATTATTCTGCTCAAGTGGTCAGCCACCGTATTTTCGATCCCCTTCTTGTCTTTGATCTCCACGTCAAACTCCTGAAGAAGGAGGATCCATCTAATCAGCCGTGGCTTGCATTCCTTCTTTGTCATTAAATACCTAATGGCTGCATGATCAGAAAAAGTAATAACTTTAGAGCCAAATATGTAAGACCGAAATTTTTCAAGTGCAAAGACAACAGCTAAAAGCTCCTTCTCAGTGGTGGAATAATTTTTCTAGGCGACGTCTAGAGTCCTAGACGCATAATAGATGACCACCGGTTTCTTCTCACTCTGTTGCCCAAGCACCGCACCCACAACATAGTCGCTCGCATCACACATGATCTCAAAGGGTTGTGTCCAATCTGGCGCTTGCATAATTGGGGCGCTGGTCAAGGCTGCCCAAAGCTCTTCAAAAGCTCTCTTGCACTGATCATTAAACTCAAATGGGACATCCTTTTGCAGTAGCCGAGACAGTGGCAAAGCAATCTTCGAGAAGTGTTTGACGAACCTACGATCAAATCCTGCATGTCCTAGGAAAGACTTGATAGCATGCTGGTCTGTAAAAAAAGGCAATCGGCTAATAACATCAATCTTGGCCTATCTACTTGTATGCCCTTCTCAGAAACAATGTGTCCTAGGACAATGCCATGTGTGACCATAAAATGACACTTCTCATAGTTTAACACCAAATTCATCTTAATGCAACGCATGAGCACTCCATCTAGGTTGTGCAAGCATTCATCAAAAGTATTTCCATAAACAGTAAAATCATCCATGGATACTTCAACACAATCACTCAACTAATCTGAAAATATGCTCATAACCACACATTGGAAGGTACCTGGTGCATTGCATAATCAGAAGGACATGCGCCTGAATGCAAATGTATCGAAGGGGCAGGTAAATGTTGTCTTCTCCTGATCCTCAGCCACAATGGGAATCTGGTTGTAACCTGAAAAACCATTAAGAAAACAAAAGGATGGTTTACCTACAAGTTTATCCAGCATTTGATCGATGAATGGCAGGGGGAAATGGTCTTTGCGTGTGGCTGCATTAAGTTGTCTATAATCAATGCACATCTGCCAGCCATTCTGCACTCTCTTGGGCACCAGCTCTCCTTTGTCATTCGTCTCTACCGTCATCCCGGTCTTCTTGGGCACCACATGGACAGGGTTTACCCATTGGCTATCTAAAATTGGGTAGATCACATCGGCATCTAGGAGCTTCTGCACCTCTTTCTGGATTACCTCCATCATAATCGGATTCAAACGCCTCCGAGGTTGTCTCACTGGTTTCGCTCCTTCCTCTAACAGGATCCGATGCATGCAAATTGCTGGATTAATTCCTCGAATGTCAGCCAATGTCCAACCTATTGCTGTTTTGCGCTCCTTTAGCACGCGCGTCAATCTGTCTCCTTTAGCACGCGCGCCAAGATGAATGTACTTCAAGTGGTCCGGTAGAGGTTTCAATTGAATTTCGGGGGCGTGCACAACAGATGGGACAAGTGTTATTTTATTGCATAATTCAATTTCATTGACCTCATACCTGGCAGCATCATGGGGCAACTGCCCAGCAGCAACTTCTTCGGCTAATGGCTCCGATATGTCTTCTTCACCTTGTATGAGCTTCGCATCTTCAATGGTGTCCAAGACATGTATTCCTGCAAAGTCGGGTGGGAATCGCATAAACTCATAGATATTGAATTTTATGACTTCCCCGTCTACCTTCATAGAAAGATCACCCGTATGTGTATCAATCTTGGTTCTTGTGGTCACCATAAAGAGTCTTCCTAAAAGGACTTGGGAAGTGTCTACCTCACCTTCCATCTTCATCACATAGAAATCTGCAAGGAATATAAGTTTGCCTACATGCACAAACACATCAACTACTATACCCTCAGGCGTTGTACATGATCTATCGGCCAGCTGAATGATTAAATCAGTAGGTCTAAGAAGACCGATTTGCAACACTCGATACAAAGAGTAAGGTAAGACATTAATGGAAGCACCCAAATCCAACATGCAATTATCCACTTGAACCTTATTAATTATGCAAGAGATTATAAAGGTACCTGGATCCTTGCATTTTTGTGCAACCTTGCACTCAAGAATTGCTGAGATGTTGGGCTTGAAACTTACTTGCTCAGGTATGGATCCTCCTCTTCGAGTGGTGCATAAATCATTAAGGAACTTTGCATATTTTCGAATCTGCTTGATTGCGTCGAGGAGGGGGATCGTGATCTCCACCTTGCTGAATAACTCTAATAGCTCTTGATCCATTGCTAGGTTCTTCTTAGCTTTGTCTGCATAGGAAATGGAAGTGGAGGGTTAATTCGGCGAAGTTCAAAATTTGAAGCAGGCTGTTCGGCGCCGAATGAAGACATTATGGGCGCGCCAGGAGAAGACATTAGGTTCTTGCGGCTCGTTTTAATGTTCTCCTCTAGCGCAGTATTTTCTGGTCCAGTTCCTTGTTTCGGATTGTAGATCTACAATCTTCTTCCCACTTCTCAGCATTACTGCACTAACATTCCCTCTTGGGTTGGGAGTTGTTTGAGAGGGAACTTTCCTTTATCTTTATCATTTTTAAGCTCGGACACGGTGGCTGCCAATTAGGACATATGCTTCGATAACTCAGCTAGGGTGCTCTCATTCTTTTGCATACTAATCGCCAACTCCTTAACCACTTCTTCCAATGATTTCTCATAATTGACATTGCTCGGGCCAGCTTGGTTGAGATTGATATTAGTCTGGCTCGGGCCAGGTTGATTGAAGTTGCACCTCTGCTGAAACTGACCATTATTATTACCATTTCCATTGTATCTCTCTTGTTGGTGAAATGGTGGACTGTAGGCTTGCCCTTGTCCTTAGTTCTGATTCTGCCCTTGGTTGAATCCTCCTTTATTTCTCCAACTGAAGCCATTTTCCGCAAGTCCAAATTGTCTAGGTCCTTGCCAATTGTTGAAATGTTGGACTCCTCCCGTAACATTAACTTCAACTGCCTCTTCTTTATGTAGGCTAGGACACTCATCGGTTCTGTGGCTCGCAGTACCACAAAATTCACACGCCTTAACTCCACTGACTTGCTGACGCGCGTCGTTGTGCGCGCCAAACTTGTAATTTATATCTCCAAGCTTTAGCTAGTGTAGTGGCAAGCAAGGGTCGAACCCAAGAGAAATGATTGTGAAGCGGTTTCCTGTAAATACTGAACTAAAGGGGGTTTAAGTGAATGGTCGCAAAAACGAATGTAAGAAAAGTGTGAATGTCAATCGAGAGAATATTCAGCTCAGGGAATTCAATAGTGACTGTTATCATTGACTTCTAAAGATATGATCCTATTCAAACGTTTGGTCACTCCGACAAAGATAATAACCTAAAGTATCCCAACAAAGGTGATACTAAGCCTAGATTCTACTACTTGTTTCCACGACAAAGCTTCGATAAGAGTTAATAATCAGAATTGATGAGCGGATAGTTTCACGACAAAGTATACGCTAACCGTGCAATACAATTTATGCAATTTAAGATCCAGAACTTACGATTGAATAGAAACATGCATTAAATCCAAGTCTCAAACGTATATGTCATCAATTGAAAACCCTAAATTGAAACAGAAATTTAGCTACTCATAGTCATAACTGAAAAATACATTAAACTTAAAAGAATAACAAAAACCGTTCGAAATCACTGTTCACGCCGGAAACACTGTTCACGCCGGAATCTATTGTTCACGCCAAACTCCAAAATTTCATCCCGTTCTGTTCCAAAACCTCTGTCTCGTCAAAACTGTTGTGTCATCCAAAGACTGCTCGAAACCCTGATTGAAATCGGGTTCTAAAAATTGATTTTAGGCCGCGGGCCCGATTGCTGACGTCATCATAAGCTGACCGCGCTCCAAGTAGACATTAGCTCGTGCACCCGGAGAAGACATTAAGTTGCGGCGCGCGGTGCTAATGTTGCCTGCTGGCGCCGGACTCACTGAGATGCGCACCCATTTTCTTCAATGTCGATTTTCTCCCTAAAAACACCATTTTGAGTCGCAAGTCTCTTTTCATGTATTTCGAACACCTGAAATGCAAACAACACTAAGAAGTAACTGTTCACATAAAAACATGTCGAAATAGTTGGGTTTAAACGATTAAGCGAGTCGTATAAATACGCCCCATCAAACCACCGGACACTTAAACTTGTTCGTCCCGAATAAAGAAAGAAAACAAGACTCGCGACACTCAAAACACTTCTAATACGCCAACGACTAAACACTGACTTTACTTAAGATGTCGTCACTAATCAGTTCATCAATATATGCTCACATTCATTCTTCAATAAAGATCAGCGAGAAACTACAATGATACATGTTACTTGAGATGTCGAGATGGAATGCCAATGGATGACTGGGAGATAGCCCTCTTTTTAGACTCCTGACTCCATTCTTCAGCTCGAGGTCATAGTCACGCGCATACGCTGAGTTTGCTTTCTCTGGCACGTGAAAAATCCAAGTGATGAGGAACTCAACTTTTTTTATTCTTTTCTTTGGTAGGATAGCTTTTGAAACTTTTTAGTTTTGTTTGGTCCGAAGACTTCACTCAACTTGATTGTCTTTTCTAAATTTTTTTTCTCTTTCACATTTGATTGAATTTTCCTTTTGAGCTTTGCTCTCCAATGTGAATTGCTTGTCCCCCTTTTTCTTTGAACCGCTCCAATCATCACCTTCGAATAGCAGCATATGGAGCGCGTCCCGCTCTTTCTCATCATCATCCTTTCAGCGAGAGGCAGGATAGGGGTTACCCACCTGATGTGCGCGCAAAGTGCATAGTATTTATGTGCATTCCCATTTTAGTTCTTGTTCATTCCGTGATGTTATATAAGTCTTTTGATGCTTTTCGCGTGCGTTTCAGGTTTATATAGAGTAGTTGGAGTCACGCAGCAGCTTAGAAGAGTTTCGGACAAAATCCAGTCGATTGCGGGCGAAAGCGCAAAAGAATCATGATAATGAAGATTCGCCCGAGTCAATGTGACTCGGCCTGGACTAGTTGACTCGCCCGGATCAAAGCACTCGGGCAAATTGGAACTCTCTGGAAAGTTGACTCGCCCGAGTCAACTATGTGACTCGCCCGAGTCAGTTCTGCCCGAGTCACGAAGCGCAAGACCGAGTCAAGAAGTGACTCGGCCAAATTCGAACCCTCTGGAAAGTTGACTCGCCCGAGTCAACTATTTGACTCGGTCAACGCTGGTCAACTCGGTCAACGCTGGTCAACTCGGTCAATGCTGGTCAAACCTTCTAGGTATAAATGAAAAGCTTTGAAGAGAGAGAAATGGATCTCAATTTTAAAGAAAACTCAAGAAATCTTTCAAACCCTAAAGAGCAAAGATCAAACCTTTGGAGAAGATCAAGCTTGGTTGAAGATTGGAGCTTGGATTGAAGATCATTCAAGACCTAGAATACTTTTCTAAACCCTTAACTTTGTATTTACATTCATGTTTCACTTATTAATCATGTATGTGTGCACACTCATTATGAGTGAGTAGTTGTTCTTGTGGTTGGGGATTAAATGGATCCCCTAGGATTGGATATGATGTAGAACTCTAATTTATTGCATTGAATGAAGGTTGGTTTGATTATATTGTGCCCTAGCTATGTATTCATTGTATGCACACCAAGTGTTTGACGAAATGCTTAAGTGAGTATGCTTGGTTAGAACCCCTAAGGAAGGAGCGAGAGTTGAACTTAGGATGTTTCATAGCTATCGTATGATCATAGATGGAGTGTTTGTGCGTGAGAGCGACATGCATTCTTGACATTAGGCTAAGTTTTGAGCGGATTTGAGTAACCGGCCAATAGACCGAGAGGGTGCGGTTATGGGACTCATATTCTACACGGTTCAATAGAATGAGAGTTTGAGAACCACGTCATTTATGTATCCTCTCCATTCTAGGGAAGGAGCGAGAGTTGAACCTAGAGCGGACGATGCATTAGCCTTGCTTTTATCAACCAAATGTAGTTCATGCATGTATTAGTGAGTTATTTCATTTCCTCATATCTTAGGAGAGAAGTTGAATCCCTAGTCACCCTTTTTATTCATTAAGTAGAACTCAAGAATATCATTTGTCTTTAGTGCTTGCTAGAGATACCTCTATAGGAGAACAAACCCCCCCCCCCCCCCCCCCCCCTCCCCAAAACCGTAGACTTACATTAGTAGCATTGATTAGTTGTCAATTAGTCTAAGCTTTTCCCTTGGGTTCGATCCGAGGTCACTCGGTTATAATTATATTGTTTGATATTTGCCTGACTAGAATAGCACTTCATTTTGCTTGCCTAAAACGCTAACGTCACCACCCATTCCCGGTTACTAGGACTAGAGATAGGACGGTTTGTTTTCCCGTCCCACCATTGCATAAACACTGCAATGATGGAGTAAAAGTCTCACCCCTCATAACTTGAAGCGCCAACCTCCACAAACTCAGCACGCTACGCGACTTATCCCTCGAACCGTTGAATGTTTGTCAAGTCCCTCTAGGACACTTTCTATCAACTCCACATCCTGTGATATCTCAACTCAAAAGCACATATAACATCACGTAACTCGCATCACAAAATTTTAGAAATCATGCAAATCATACATATCAAAACCTCATAGCATCAAACATCATCTCATAAAATCACAGTGTCTTCATCATAGCACAAACTGGCAGCATATAGTCGCACGAAATCAGCAGCATCGCAACACCTAAAAATTTAAAAAAACGTGCTCTAGCCACTACTAATGCAAGCTAACAAAAGTAAATGTGCTGACACATACTAACTCCCCCACCCCACACTTTTGAAATAAACCGTGTCCTCACGGTATAATAAGATCGTCGGGAAGGGTAGTCATGCAAGACTCGAAAGAAAAAAAAAAAAGAAACAAATAAGAAATGCACAAGAAAACTATCCTAACTCAGCAAGTTAAGCTCCCCATGCACACAATAAGTTGCGCGCCCCAAGCATACATTAGCAGCACTAATGTATGAACCCGGAGCGGAACGAATGTTGCCTTGGGGCGCCGTATACACTGAGGTATGCTAAAAATGAAAATAAATAAATAAAAATCGGGTTGCCTCCCGCAAAGCGCACTTGTTTAACGTCGTTGGCTCGATGGTACCTCTCATCCTCAATCGTTCACTGACCCAGCCAACTCTAACTCCTTATCAGGCGGGACATCCTCTCCAAACGGAACATCTTTTAGCAAAAGTTGAGACACTGGCAATGAGGTCGTCAAGAATCCTTTAATGAACCTGCGATAAAATCTAACAAACTTGTGATAAAATCTAGCATAATCAAGGAAAGACATGATACCTCGCTGGTTAGTGGGAAAAGGCACTCCACGAATTAAATCAGTTTTTCCTTTGTGAGGTTGGATGCCTTCCTCATGCTGTCTACCCAACTCAAACGCCGCATCTTCAATGATGTCCAATGCATGTATTCCTGCAATGTTAGGTGGGTGCTGCATAGATTTATACATGTTAAAATGAATTACTTCCCCGTCTACCTCCATGGAGAGATCACCCGTGAATGTATTGATCTTCGTCTACGCGCTCACCATGAAGGGTCTCCCAAGTAAGACGGGCAAAGTGTCTATCGCATCACCCTCCATTTTCATGCATAAAAATCTGCAAAGAATGCAAGCTTTCCTACATGCACTAATACGTCAACAACTATACCCTCTGGCTTACTATATGATCTATCCGCTAGTTGAAGAATCAAGTCAGTGGGTTTCAGAGGACCAATACGCAAGGCTCGATATAGAGAGTAAGGCATCACATTAATCGAGGCACCCAAATCCATCATACAAGTATCAATTTTGATCTCACCAATTATGCATGAAATTGTGAATGTACCTGGATCCTCACATTTGGGTGCTACCTTGCATTGATTTACCTGCTCATTTTTGAGTTCTCCTCCTCGTTCAGTACACAATTCCTTAAGAGCCCTAGCGTATTTCGGGATCCGCCTTATTGCGTCGAGGAGTGGTGTTATGATCCTCCCTAGGAGTGGTGTTTTGAATAGCTCCAATAAAATTTGAGACGCTGCTGGATCCTCCCTAGGTCTCAATACCTGCACAGGAAATGGAAAAGGTGGGTCAAAACGGCGAAATTCGGAATTCAAGTCAGAGAGTACCGCGCCGGGAGAAGACGTTATGTCGCCGTGCGGACCGTTAATGTTCTCCTCTGGAGCGGGAATAATGTTCTCTTGGGGCGCGGTCTTTGTGTTGACCGCGTCCTCTTCATACATTGATGGCGCGCCCGGTGAAGACTTTAAACCGTCACGCGCCAGAGTAATGTCCTCTTCGGGCGCTGTATCCCCTGACTTCATTTGCTCTCTTTCCTCATTTGCATCCTTGAGCTTCTGTCCTCGCCTCAAGGTAATTGCGCTGACATTCGCCGTCGGGTTAGGAATTGTTTGCCAAGGAAGCTTGCCCTTGTCACTCTTCAACTCATTAACGACCGTGATCAACTGTGACATTTGCTTTGATAACTCCGCAATAGCACCATCCGTCTTCGCTTGGTATTGTTGAAGATTCACTGCAAAATCATTAACAGTTAGCGGGTTATTCTGACCTGGCTCGTTATAGTTCTTTCTTTGTTGGTACTGATCAGCGCTGTTGTGACCCTCTTGCTGCTGAC
This sequence comes from Umbilicus rupestris, assembly GCA_963678935.1. NCBI lineage: Eukaryota > Viridiplantae > Streptophyta > Magnoliopsida > Saxifragales > Crassulaceae > Umbilicus > Umbilicus rupestris. The sequence continues at coordinate 3,900,089 of OY787617.1, forward strand.
GAAATGGTGGTCGATAATACTGGGTCTGCTGTTGAGGCGCGGCTTGCTCCCTAGGAAATCCACCTCCATTCTTCCAACTGTACCCATTTTCAGCTAATCCAAATTTCCTCTGGGGCGGTCTGTCGTTGAAATTCTGATGTCCTCCTAAAGCGCTCACCTCTGCTGAATTGTCTTCGTACAAGGATGGACATGAATCAGTCTTATGGCTGACAGCACCACAAAATTCACAAGGCTTCACCACATTAGCTTGTCCCACCATCATCTTCTGTATCATGTCCTTCAGCTCTTTGATTTCTGTAGCCATCTGATTGTTGGACGAGTCTGCCTGTGATACATTCCTTGCTCTGCTCGTATCCTCTCGCTTACTGGTTTCCTCCCTGAAACGAGCACTCTCAGCGGTCTCATTAATCAAATTACGTACCTCAGACGATGTCAAGTTCATCACTGTGCCACCAGCTGCGGCATCCAATAACATATGCTCGAGAGGTCTTAATCCATCCAAAAGATATTCCACCAACATATTTTCCAGGACTCCTAAGTTACAGCAGCTTTGCTCCAAGTTGAACCTCTCCATGTAGTCATACATCGACTCGCTTGGTCCTTGTTTGATCGTTGACAGCTTTCTCCTCACTTGAGTCGCTTTAGCCGGAGGGTAATATTTGTCGAGGAATTTCCTTTGCATTTGGTCCCATGTTCTTATACTTCCTGAAGGCAAAGACAAAAACCACGATTTTGCTAAGTCAGTTAAACTCAAAGGAAATACTCTTAGCTTAAACCTGTCCTCCGAAGCTGCGTATGGTCTCAATGTTTGGCAAATTCTAGTGAACTCTTGTAAATGCCTCGTCGCGACCTCTCCCGGTAATCCTCCAAATTTGGGTAAGTGATGCACCACAGCAGTCTTTATCTCAAAATCGTCCTCTTCTGCGCCAGTATTGATGCACCATGGCTGCTCATTGAAGTTTGGTGCAGACAGCTCTCTCATCGTTCGTTCGGGTCTGTGGGCACGCCTGTATGGCTGATGCCCGTAAGGCTGCTACTGCATATATTGCTAAGAAGTAACTGTTCACATAAAAACATGTCGAAATAGTTGGGTTTAAACGGTTTAGCGAATCGTATAAATACGCCCCATCACTTGCCGGTATCATCTCTGAATTTGACACTCTCGGCATTCTCATTGATCAGCTCTCGCACCTCAGCAGGTGTCAAATTCATAACTGTGCCACCAGTTGCTGCATCTAACAACCTCCTCTCCATCTCAACCCATCCAGAAAATATTCTACAAGCATCTCCTCTTTCATACTCATATTACAACAACTTTGCTCCAAGGTACTGAATCTTTCCACATAATCATAGAGGGACTCACTTGGCCCTTGACTCATGTTGGACAGCTCTCTCCTTACTTGGGCAGCTTTAGCAGGGGGATAATATTAATCGAGAAACTTCCTTTGCATTTGCTCCCAAGTTCTAATACTCTCTGAAGGCAAAGATAACAACCAAGTTTTTGCAAGGTCAGTTAAACTGAAGGGAAATACTTTTAACTTAAACCTCTCTTCAGGGACAGCATATTGTCTCAGAGTCCGATATATCCCGTTGAACTCTTGTAGATGCCTCGATGCTACTTCTCCTGGCAGTCGTCCAAATATGGGAAGATGATGGACTACTGCTGTCTTCACTTCGAAGTCATCCTGATCAGTGTTAATACACCATGGTTCATTGTTGAATGTTGGAGCTGAGAGCTCTCTAAGTGTAGGTGGCCTGTTCCTTCCACGTGCATGGTATTGAGGTTGAGGTGCATGTCTATACTCATACTCATCTTGTTCATCCATCCTTTCACCTCTATGACAAAGTGCAGCCCTTTGTCTTCTCTCCGGTTCATCCTAGAAAGGGGGCATCACTAGGGGAGGGGGTACTGGATTGTTGTTTTGGTCAGGGACATGGTCACCATGGACACTTCCTGCATGGGACATACTGAAAGGCAAGTGAAATGCAAAAAAAAAAACAAACAATGGAAAAGGCCAAAATGCGAAATAAAAAAAACTAAACAATTCAAATGAAAATGTAAACGATCTCGGATGGCTAAAAAAGCACATAGCTCACGACTAGGGTGGTGATTGGTGACCGTTGGCCCGTTCCCCTCAGAAAAAGGTCTTCTGGTCTCAATCGGACTCCGATGATACTATTCACAGCCTTAGCCGGCAGCACTGTTCATTAGGATTTAGCCTTTTTTTTGAAATCTACACCACAAAAAAGCAACACTAAGCAAAACAAGAAGAACAAAGTTCAGAACTCTATACTGAATGTTGCTCTCCTCGATAACGGTGCCAAAATTTGACAGCGCGTCATTGTGGGCCTCAAATTTGTATTCATAACTCCGGTTAACACTAGACAGCGGTAAGCACGGTCGAACCCAAAGAGAGCAAGTGAGCAAGAGTTCTAATGCTAGTCACAGAGAAATGAACAATACTAAGGATATCAATTTAAAGAATATCAGTCTGGGGAAATACACTGCAACTAGTTCTCATCGATCAAGCAACATGTTTCAACTAATGTATACTGTCCCAATTAGTGTTATACCTATTCTTAACCGCTAGGTTCTCAAACAGGTTCAATATTTACTCGACTAACACCACAAATTAGTTCCACCGCTAGGCTTAGATACAATGCAATTCAGTCAAGTATAATGCAATGGGTATCAACCTAGCTTCACGGTTAAGCGATACTAAATTGATAATCAAGCATTCAGTTCATATAAGTCAGGAGGTGATAAATAAATAGCTCAAATAATGTGTTCATTGACCTCAAACCAAATGTTACAAGATAAATCCCCAAACTGAGTTTGGGCTTAGCTACTCCTAACATCCATTGAATGCAACATAACTCAGTTCAGTACACTACAATAAGTTAAGGAACACGAAACTGAACTAGAATGAAAAACGGCATGAATAGTGTTTTTCGGCAGTGAATAGTTACATTGAAAAGCAATAGTGAATAGTAACTACGATGAAAAGTAAAACAGATGAACAGTGGGTTCCGTGGGCATCTGCTGGCTGCTTCTCTCTCTAAGCTGCCGCCTCTGGTTTCTGCCTCTCAAAGTCCCCAAGTCTTTTGTGTAAAGTGTTTGTTCAAAGTGTTATGCATTTAGGGTTTGGGGGTTGGACCAAGTCTGGTGTAACCGACCTTGTTGATTTCTGTTGACTTGATTGCTGTTGACTTGACTTCTTGTTCTTAATCTTGATTGAATGCGTGACAATGCTCCAATTATGCAATAAATTCCAATGCAATCTCGAACACATTGTGATATGAAACACTACAAAAGAGTAATGGATCTCACGCAAAATGTAATAAAACTATGGGAATACACAACTGAATGGTGCGTATAAATACGCTCTATCAGTGAGACAGTATCTGTTCATTCAGGAGCGGCAATAATATCAGTCGAGATATGCGAATATAGTGTATCAGCAATGCAATATTTAGAGGATATTCCGAAGATATACTCTTCTGGATTCTATGCTCCGAAGATCAGATTATGTGTTATAAAGATTGGATCCGCTCCGGAAGATGGAAAGTATGATCTAATATTATCTCCTTTCCATTGATTTAAAAAAAGTGGATCTGATCTATTTATGTGGAGCGGCAAGATTGCAGAATTGATCACGACAACTGAAATTATTGAACGGAGGCAAAATAGCTACAGACCGGTGATTATCATCTGAGATAGTCGGAAAATCGACAAAGCTGGAGCGTCATGGCCGTGAGCTGATGAATAGTGTTGAACAGACTGTGTTTCAGGTCTGACATTCTCGGGAAGAGAATTACCGATCTGTGGGAGACCGATCGAGGTGGTGAGAGGAGGATCTCCGTCTTAAGGAATCAGACACACTCACATTAGTTCAAGTACATAGTGGTAACTATTGAAGATAAGTTACCTAAAGATCTATTGTACTTGATTGAATACTTGTGAAGTGATTGCCACTTGGGGTCCGGAGTAACCCTTGAGTAGGCTCAGTGCGCTGAAGAGGGCCTAAGTCGGATACACGCTAATAGGCGCGTTCAAGGAGCGCAACACACAGCCTGCGGAGCTAGCAGCGCAAACAGGATAGGAGGTGGCAGATTCAGACTGCGGTGCGCAAACCAACTGCGCGAACCAACGTGCGCAGTCAGCCATGAGCAGGGTAGCGGTATTTCCAAATCTTTAACACCATATCCCTACAAAATCTCCTAGGATTTGGAAGTTGCCAAGATTGTCCTCAGGCCTCACAAGCAGTATATAAAGAGAGGAAGGCTAGGGTTTGACATGATATCAAGGAGAGAGAGCCAGAACTGGAAAACACACGAGCTGCTGCGAGGATCTGCGCCAACCAACTGCGCGAACCGAGACACAGCAACCTGCACGCACCTGCTTGTTACTGTTTCCTTGGACACTTTAGCTTTTATTTACTATTTCTGTGATGTTTACCACTAGCCTGTCTAGCTAAACACTTTGTATCGGTTGGGCATGATTCTATGAAGTATTTCCTTTGAGACTTGTGCTTAATGCATAGTTTGTTTACTTGTAATAATTCTGTGCACACTGTTGACAGCTAGTTGTATATGAGTAGGGGAAGCCTTGAACCGCAATCTTACTCTTACTACTTGTTGTTATATGTTAAACTAGTTGGTAGCTTGACGGTGACAACTAGGAGTAACACGCTAGGATAATCAGTTGCTACTGTGACAGGATTCATAGCTGCTTAGACTAGTTTCAAGAATTAATAGCTCATGGACTTTGATCGGAACATGCGCACATGTTAGGAAGCCTTGATCGGACACTAACTTCAGTAAATCGAACTACAGACGTTTAGAGTCGATGATAGGGAATACATTCATAGATGATTGTCTTTACCGATACTTTTCATAGTCATAGTACTTAATCTCTACTGCCTACGCCATCTAGTGCAAAAATCTGCTTTCAATACTGTTCATTCGCGCACCTACGCAACCCAATCACTCACAACCCAATTCTAAGTGGGATCGACCCTGACTTAGCGGCTATACTAAGTGGAGAAGGAAGGATTAATTTGACGCGTATAACGACGCGCGATCAAATTTTGGCGCCGTTGCCGGGGAGCAACACAGATAAGTTTTAACTAGTTTAAATTTTCTTTTACAATAGTTAGTTATTTCTGTTTGCTTTATTTTTCTCGTTGTTGTTTCTGATAGCGCGCAATCAACATCAGCCTGCGCAACCTTGAAACAGTTGCGCTGTGCAGATTATAGTTGCGCACTGACAGACGCGACAACTTAGTTGCCTTTTAATTTCATTTTCTTTGAGATTTAGAACAGGTCATGGAGGATAACAGTGTCATTGGAGATAACTTAGGGGACAGAACCCCGGAGGGACCTAACAATGCAGGAGCAGATAACCGCGCAGTTCGGTTCAGAGAAAAAGTGCAGCGCGAAGTTGAAGCAAGGATGGCCGCTAAAGTGTATAATGCGCCACCCGCGCGACAGGTCGCGCGACGCAGAACAATGCGCGAGATGTCAGCTCTGAAATATCACAGTGTCCTAGTTCAACAGATTTCGTGAACAAGCAGTTGCTGCAGCACACTCTTGTTCACTTAAATATTGTCACAACAAGCAATGAACAAGGCACATGTTTGTTCACCCAGTTCGGCCAATCTGCCTACGTCTGGGGAGGACTATTCTCCAGTCCTCAATCCACTCAACCAAAGGTTCCAAGTACACACGGTTACAACTAACGCAACCTATGCTACTCAACCTCGTGTGGACCACTCAACACAATCAGAACAAGCTCTGATTTGTGTCTGCACACCCTCTACAATATGTCAATCTAGAATAGCTACAATCCTCTCAAAGAACTCAGCCTATTCTAAACTACACTACTCAGCAGGGTTGCTGCAGCACCAGCTGTAGCACACAGCTGAAGCACAATGTCCGCGTCGCTCCAAGGCCTTCTGCCGAGCCGATCGAACCTCTCCAAGAGCGCTGCACACTCTGGACAACTCCCCCTCACTCAGTGACCACCTGCCACTAGTGAGTACTGCCACACGACACTCGACCGAGCCTTCCACCCGTCAGTTCTTCCGCGGCTGCCCTTGATCAACCAACAAGCTCCCCAGCTCTGAATTGGCTTCCAGATCAAGCACGAATCAGACTCTGCAAGTCCTGATTCTCTTCTGCAATACTCACCACAGCTCTGCGCTCAACGCTCTGCTCTTGGGTGATGATCGAAGTAAACTCCCGTCGCACACCACAAATTGCTCTCCGTGAATTCTGTGTATGCACTCGTGTATCCCTCAGCTTCGATCAACCTCTTCAGCCCTGAACCCCTTCTGCTTAAATAGCAGCACCACTTTAAGCAATTTCCAGGTTTAGGCAATTGACCCAACAAGATCAATTATCTCCTAAAATCTAGGAGATTAGATTTGATCAATATCTCCAATGCAAATCTCCTTCTCTGACTAGTAAACCGGCTGGAATATGCTCTTCAGCAATTTAGAAATTCTTCAGATGCTCTGCATAGGGTTTCCAGCCCTTCCGAACAAGCCCAGGCAGCTGCTGCTCCTTGGACAGTTGAACCAGCCTGTTGAACAAGCTCCTGCTGTAGCATCCCCTGCTGCAGCTGCTGCTAGTTCACTTCTGCTTGGCTTGCTTGTTTAACTGAGCTGTAGCAGCTCCTTGTTCACTTATGCTGGTTTTGTCAAACACTGCCACACTAGCATCATCAATCTCCCCCTTGGCATTTTGACAAAACACACCATAGATTTTTCTTGAGGAATTCTCCTCCACTTCTTAGCCTGCTCTTCTCCTCCCCCTTTTTGGAATAAATGACGAGGGGGTGTGTCTGGGAGAACTTATGGAGACAACACACAGAGCCCTAGAGAGGCTCTTAGATCTTCAAACCGGGCTGCATCCAGAGCTTTGGTGAAGATATCAGCGAGTTGTTTGGCAGACACCACATGTCGAAGCGAAATGACTTTCTTTTCAACTAGATCACGGATGAAGTGATGACGAATGTCAATGTGCTTGGTTCTGCTGTGCTGAACCGGATTTTTAGATATGCTGATGGCACTCATATTGTCACAGTAAAGAGTCATTTCATCTTGAGCAATCCCATACTCACTCAGCATTTGCTTCCTCCACAACATTTGTGCACAGCAGCTCCCAGCAGCGATGTATTCAGCCTCGGCAGTGGATAGAGAAATGCTATTCTGTTTTCTACTGAACCAAGAGATCAGGTTATTCCCTAAGAAGAAACAACCTCCCGAAGTGCTCTTCCTGTCCTCTGAGCAACCTGCCCAGTCTGCATCACTGTATCCGACCAGATTAGCATTTGTGTCTCTAGTGTACCATAAGCCATAGTCCACAGTTCCTCCGACATACCGAATGATGCGCTTGACCAACTGCAAATGACTGTCTCTGGGACAAGCTTGAAATCTGGCACAGACTCCTACTGCATAGGAAATGTCAGGGCGGCTGGCAGTTAGGTAAAGCAAGCTCCCAATCATGCTTCTGTAAACAGTCTTGAAAATTTCACAGTGTCTCAATCCGGCAGATTTGTGAACAAGCAGTTGCTGCAGCACACTCTTGTTCACAAGAATTAATCTCAGCAAGCAACAAACAATGCACAAGTTTGTTCACCCAGTTCGGCCAATCTGCCTACGTCTGGGGAGGACTATTCTCCAGTCCTCAATCCACTCAACCAAAGGTTCCAAGTACACTAGGTTACAACGCACGCAACCTATGCTACTCAACCTATTGTTAACTACTCAGCACAATCAGAACAAGCTCTGATTTGTGCCAGCACACCCTCTACAATATGTCAGTCTAGAATAGCTACAATCCTCTCAAAGAACTCAGCCTATTCTATCCTACACTACTCAGCAGGGTTGCTGCAGCAACAGCTGTAACACACAGCTGAAGCACACTGTCCGCGTCGCTCCAAGGCCTTCTGCCGAGCCGATCGAACCACTCCAAGAGCGCTGCACACTCTGAGTAACTCCCCCTCACTCAGTGACCACCTGTCACTAGTGAGTTCTTCCGCACGAACCTCCACCGAGCCTTCCACCCGTCAGTTCTTCCGCGGCTGCCTTTGATCAACCAACAAGCTCCACAGCTCTGAATTGGCTTCCAGATCAATGCACGAATCAGTCTTTGCAAGACCTGATTCTCTTCTGCAATGCACACCACAGCTCTGCGCTCAACGCTCTGCCCGTGTGTGTTTGATCGAAGAACAACGTCCGTAGCACCCAGAAAATCCTCTCTTTGAAATCTGTGTCTACTCACGTGTATCACTCAGCTTCGATCACCCTCTTCAGCCCTCAAACCTTCTGCTTAAAAACCCACACCACTTTAAGCAATTTCCAGGTTTAGGCAATTGACCCACAAGATCAATTATCTCCTAAAATCTAGGAGATTAGATTTGATTAATATCTTCAATGCAAATCTCCTTCTCTGACTAGCAAACCTTGCTGAAAAAATGCTCAGCAGCATTTTAGAAAACCTTCTAAGAGCAAAAACACAACTGCCATACCTCCAGAAATAACTCAGCACAAAAACTGCTACTCGGACAGTTGAACCAGCACCTGCTGCAGCATCCCCTGCTGCATCTGCTGCTGGTTTACTTCTGCTGGTCTGCTTGATTGTTTGAGCTGCAGCAGCTCCTTGTTCACATATGTTGGTTTTGTCAAGCACTGCCATACTTGCAACAACAATCTCCCCCTTGGCATTTTGACAAAACCTCTGGAGCATATGCACTCTTCCATGAACCAGAAAAAAAATACTCTAAATAAAACCAATAGAGAGTAAGTAGATGTGGTGTGGCCACACACGGCCGAAGATACGACCACGCAGGGTCAAAACAAAGTGTATCAATATTCAGCAACATAAAAATCTTCTCTCCCCCTTTTTGTCATAGATGCTCAAGGGGCCTGCTCCTCATCCTCCAGGAACTCCAAGTCTCTGATGAGGCTCCGAATCTGGCCACGCCTGGCATCCCTCCGTTTGGCCTCAGTATCAAGAAAGAGCAGTTCAGACCTGAGATGGCTCACAATTCTGGCACGAAGAGCTGGCTGAATGGATGCAGTAGGGGGAAGAGAGTTCTCCAGGGGAGCTGGAGATGAAGAACCAACCATTAGAAGATCCTCATACGCAACATCCACTACATGTTTTCCCTTGAATAGCTTGTGATCTACTGTGAAGACCTGCAGCTCCTCAGATAAGCCTTCAGTAATCGCTCCAAACTCTGGATGCTGAGAGACCATGATCCCATGGATGAGGGAGGGCAGCACAATAGGCTTGCTGGAGGAAGCACTCCCGGCATGAGCAGCAAGCTGGGGAAACATAACACTTCCCAGGCTAATCTTCCTCCTCTTTCCAATAGAATAGAGAAGGTTAGCAAAATCTTTGTTGACCTTCCCTCTGTGAGAACTAGGAATCCAGTTCCTGACACCAAGATGATACAGCAGAGCATACTTGGAGGTTAGCTCAGCCGCACTGAGGGTAGGGCCACCCCAAGACAGGCACACTCCCCCTGTGAGGATCTTCGCCACAAACTCTGGCTTAACATCAGTGGGAGCTCTTGCATTCTCAGAAATTCCAAGAAAAGCATCAATAATTTCAGGAGTAATCAACACTGACTTACCCCGTACCCAGCTTTTCCCATACTCACCAGCACCTTCCTCGCCAAATTTCTCCTCCATATTCACAATAAACTCTCTAACCAGGGTAATATTGAACCGGTGAGGAAAGGTTAGGGACTTGAGAAGATTTACCTCAGTTAGTAGCTGGATCATAGCAGCTGATCTGTACTTGTCTTGGACCAATCTCTTCTCATGCACAATGTGTTTCCTCTCAACAGTACTCCATGTTTGAGAGACGCTTTTGTTCCTGAACCATGTGCCTCCGACTGTGAGAGCAGAATAATCTTCAGCTGCAGGTCCTCTCTCAGAGGGTCCACCAAGAGAACCTTCTTCTTCTTCTTCACTGGATGATCTTTCACTACTGGAGCCTGGGATCAGAATAGGGGCTTTTCCCTTGTCTGAAGAAGGAGGATGTGCTGTAGCAAGTTCTTGTTCAGGGGACTCAGCAGCTGTTTCAACCCCTTCACCAATAATGCCTGGGGACATGACGAGTGATCTGCACTCTTCTTCTGCAGAGGCTGCTACAGCAGCCTCTGCTGCTTGTTCTTCTTCAGAGGCAACTTCAGTCACAGCCTCTTCTGGCAGCACTCCAGAACTGAAGACAGGTTCTCCATCACGTACCAGCCGCCTCCTCTTTTGCGAAGCTCCTTCAGAGGGTGAGGGCACACTGTGCGACTCAGGGAGAGGGTTTGGTTCCCACACTACCACATCCAGGCGCTGAGTGGGGTCTTCATTGCGTGCCTTGGTCCTTCTTTCAGACCTCCCCTGCCTGTCTGCAGCCAGATTCTTCTTCAACCCGCGTGTCTTCACCATTTCTGCAGAGATGTGGAAGGTATGAGGAGCGCACAGAGGATGATCGGCAGTGATTTCTGAGAAGCCCTTTGCTCTTGATCTTTGCCCTAGAAAAAATTTACCCGTTATTTTCTTTTTCCTTTTTGAAGATGTAAGACACGTGCCTCCCATGTGCAAAAATTTTCCTTTCCATCCTCAGCAACCAACACATGTGAACAAGCTAATTTGGACCAGGTTGCTGCAGCACATGTGAGCTTGTTCACCTATTCAATTCAGGCTGCAGTTCTGCTCAGAGGATCCTTAAGAGATTCTGGTGGAACTTTCTTCACCCACACTTGAGATACACCAGAGCTTTTCTTCTTCTGATCTGCCAGCCTCCAATCTCTTCGTTTTTCATGCTTGGGTTTCCATATCCGCAAAAACTGCTGTTTACATGCATTTTTAGCAATCCAGTGCCCTTGTGTACCAGTCTGAGCATTCCTGATCTGCAATTCTTTCCAGCAACTGTGATTCCGTGGAGCAACATGGAATGAAGTCCTTGTGCAGCAAGTGTAGTTCCTGGATTTTACTCCTTCTTTTTCAACTGTGCAGGTTCTGCGCTGCTGCTTCAGGTTTGAGTTGAACTTCTGATTCCCAACCCTTGTACGAAAACCCCGTTTAATCTGAGCCTTTTGCACTGTTTTAGAAAAATGTTGTCCCCGATGCTGCAGCATCCTCTTGTTCACATGTCTAGTTCCATCTTTGTCTGCAGTTTTTGAGGAGTCATCTGAATTCTTCTTTTCATCTGTCTCAACAGTTGAAGCTTTAATAAACACTGTCCCTCTAGAGCTTTCTTCACCAGTGTATCCAAGACCCATTCTCCCTTTACCAAGTCTTTGGAAAGACAAGATTTCGTCCAAGATATTTTTCTGGGAGTTTTCTGCCTTGGCTGTTGCTTGTGAAGCACCTATATCTGTACCCTTTCTTCCAGTGTCTTCCCTTTTCAGAATGGTAACTTGACTGTTTGAAGAAAGAGGACATTTCCTTCGTTCTTCTTCCAAGAGATTAACTCTGTCAGTCAATGCTTGATTTGCCTGAAGAACTGCTTCACACTGCTTGAGTATCTTCTCCAGATAGTTAGCAAGAGTGCCAGATAAGTCCTCCTCATCTTCACTGGCAGATGAGTCACTTTCATCTTCACTTTCAGATACTTCAATCCCGTAGTGAATTTTGTCCTTCTTAATCTCCTTGAGGTTGAAATCAGATATACTGGTCAGCACAACACATTTTTCCTCATCACTTTCCTCAGAGTCACTCCATTTAGCTGTCATAGACTTACTGTTCTTTTTCTCTGAGCTCTTGAGAGATTTGCTTGGACAGTCAGCCTCAATGTGTCCATACCCTTCACAGTTCCAGCATTGAACACCCTTTTTCATATCTTTCCTCTCCTCTTCATTCTGAGCAGATTCTTTTCCTTTCCTTTTATTTTCTCCACCCCTTCTGAATTTTCGAGAAGATGAGCTTTGTCCATTTCTTGAGTCCATGTTTTTCAGGAGTTTTCCAAGATTCTTGACAATCATACTCAGCTGCTCCTCTGAGACTGTCTGCTTGATTTCTGCTTCAGCTTTCAATCCAATGTTCTTATCCTTAGGAGTGGTGTCTCCTTTAACCAGCTTCATCTCAAATTGTTTGAGAGACCCCATCAGCTCTTCCAACCTCATGAATCTGACATTTTGTGCCTCTTCAATGGCTGTCACTTTCATGTCGAATTTTGTGGGCAATGATCTGAGAACCTTTCTGATAAGCTTTTCTTCAGGGATGGGCTCACCAAGAGCATGAGCTTCATTTGCGAGATCACAGAGTTTAGCATTAAACTCAGTGACTGTTTCCTCATCCAGCATCCTCAGATTCTCAAATTGTGTGGCAATAATCTGGAGTCTTGATAGCTTCACTCTATCAGTTCCTTCATGGGCAGTTTGCAGAATCTCCCATGCTTGCTTGGCCAAATCACAGTTTGATATCAACCTGAAATTGTTAGCATCAACTGCAGCAAAAATTGCATTCAAAGCCTTTGAATTACCAGTTGCTGCAGCACTTTCTTCAGCAGTCCACTGCTCTTCAGGTTTTATTCTTGTCACTCCTTGCTCATCTATGGTGATTGGGGGGGACCACTGAACTACAACAGCTCTCCATGTCTTCTCGTCAATGGCCCTAAGAAAAGCCTTCATCCTAGCTTTCCAATAACCATAATTGCTCTCTTCCAATAGTGGAGGTCTACTTGTGCTCTGTCCTTCCTTCATTGTCTTGGCTTCTTCAGAGACACTGTAGGATCTTTTAACTCTGTGTGTCGAGTTCCCGCTCTGATACCAATTGAAAATTTCACAGTGTCTCAATCCGGCAGATTTGTGAACAAGCAGTTGCTGCAGCACACTCTTGTTCACAAGAATTAATCTCAGCAAGCAACAAACAATGCACAAGTTTGTTCACCCAGTTCGGCCAATCTGCCTACTTCTGGGGAGGACTATTCTCCAGTCCTCAATCCACTCAACCAAAGGTTCCAAGTACACTAGGTTACAACGCACGCAACCTATGCTACTCAACCTCTTGTTGACTACTCAGCACAATCAGAACAAGCTCTGATTTGTGCCAGCACACCCTCTACAATATGTCAGTCTAGAATAGCTACAATCCTCTCAAAGAACTTAGCCTATTCTATCCTACACTACTCAGCAGGGTTGCTGCAGCAACAGCTGTAACACACAGCTGAAGCACACTGTCCGCGTCGCTCCAAGGCCTTCTGCCGAGCCGATCGAACCACTCCAAGAGCGCTGCACACTCTGAGTAACTCCCCCTCACTCAGTGACCACCTGTCACTAGTGAGTTCTTCCGCACAAACCTCTAGCGAGCCTTCCACCCGTCAGTTCTTCCGCGGCTGCCTTTGATCAACCAACAAGCTCCACAGCTCTGAATTGGCTTCCAGATCAATGCACGAATCAGTCTTTGCAAGACCTGATTCTCTTCTGCAATGCACACCACAGCTCTGCGCTCAACGCTCTGCCCGTGTGTGTTTGATCGAAGAACAACGTCCGTAGCACCCAGAAAATCCTCTCTCTGAAATCTGTGTCTACTCACGTGTATCACTCAGCTTCGATCACCCTCTTCAGCCCTCAAACCTTCTGCTTAAAAACCCACACCACTTTAAGCAATTTTCAGGTTTAGGCAATTGACCCACAAGATCAATTATCTCCTAAAATCTAGGAGATTAGATTTGATTAATATCTTCAATGCAAATCTCCTTCTCTGACTAGCAAACCTTGCTGAAAAAATGCTCAGCAGCATTTTAGAAAACCTTCTAAGAGCAAAAACACAACTGCCATACCTCCAGAACGAACTCAGCACAAAAACTGCTACTCGGACAGTTGAACCAGCACTTGAACCAGCACCTGCTGCAGCATCCCCTGCTGCATCTGCTGCTGGTTTACTTCTGCTGGTCTGCTTGATTGTTTGAGCTGCAGCAGCTCCTTGTTCACATATGTTGGTTTTGTCAAGCACTGCCATACTTGCAACAACAAGTCTGACTCACTTCCATACCGTGCTCATCTTTGATGGCTTTCACATGAGTGGCAGCAGGGGTTCGCTTGTGACTTGCTGAATCTAGCTGGAATTTCTTCACAAGGGACTTGCTGTATTTACTTTGAGCAATAAAGATACCATCCTTTTTCTGAGTAATCTCCAAACCAAGAAAGTATGAAAGTTCTCCTACCATGTTCATTTGAAATTCTTGCTGCATGTGATTCACAAACTGCTTCACCAGGTGCTGGGACTTTGATCCAAAGACAATATCATCCACATATATTTGAGCAATGATCACATCTGACTGAGTTCTTTTGACAAACAAGGTTTTGTCAACTCCCTCTCGGTTGTAGCCATGTTTTTCCAGGAATACTGTCAACCGTTCATACCATTCCCGAGGAGCCTGTTTTAGTCCATATAAAGCTTTCTTCAATTTATACACATGTTCTGGATGATGAGGATCTTCAAAACCTTTTGGTTGAGAGACATAAACTTCTTCAGAGAGATCTCCATTCAAGAACGCACTTTTAACATCCATTTGATATAATTTGAACCCCAGAAAGCAAGACATTGCTAGAAGAAGTCTGATGGCCTCCAGGCGAGCCACGGGAGCAAATGTTTCATCAAAGTCTAGACCTTCAATCTGAGAATATCCCTGGGAAACCAGTCTGGCTTTATTTCGTGTAATGTTGCCCTTTTCATCAGTTTTGTTTTTGAACACCCATTTTGTGCCTATAATGTTTACCCCATTTGGTCTGTCTACCAGATCCCAAACATCATGTCTTTCAAACTCTGCCAATTCCTCCTGCATAGCCATTATCCAGAATTCATCACTCATGGCCTCCTTGAAATTCTTTGGTTCAATGCTGGACATGAAACATGTATTGAGATAAGCATGACTTCTGGTTCTTCTTCTGTCTGAGGGATCCCCAATCACATTTGTCAAGGGATGATTCTTCTGAATCTTCTTTGGGGGCTGCCTTGAAGGTGGATCAGGAGCCTCAGTGTGAAGATCATCAGACAAGCTTTCCAATTGATCATCTGAAATTTCTGCTTCAGCACTTGCTGTAGCATCTTCTGGAGCCGCAGCTTGTTCACTTCTGGTATGTCTATCAGGCACTTCTTCAAGATCAGAGTCTTCTTCACCAGTGTCAGAATCAGGTGTAGAGGCTTCTTCTGCATCATTGACAACAACATTTATGGACTCCATGACGGTCTTTGTTCGCTGGTTGAAAACTCGATAGGCCCTGCTGTTTGTTGAATATCCCAAGAACAATCCAGGATCACTCTTAGGGTCGAGTTTCTTTCTATACTCCCGGTCTCTCAGAATGAAACAGTCACTTCCAAAGATATGAAAGTATTTAACCGTGGCCTTTTTCTGATTCCAGAGCTCATAGTAGGTCTGCTGGGTTCCTCTTCGCAGGGTGACTCTATTGATGATGTAGCATGCGGTATTCATGGCCTCTGCCCAGAATTTCAGAGGAATCCTCTTAGCATGGATCATCACTCTGGCCATTTCTTGGATTGTTCGGTTCTTCCGTTCCACCACACCATTCTGCTGAGGGGTAATGGGAGAGGAGTACTGATGTGTTATACCCCTTTGTTGACAGAATTCATCCATGTCTTTGTTTTCAAATTCTCTGCCATGATCACTGCGAATGCTGCTGATTCTGAGATTCTTCTCTTGTTCTAACCGAGACACCAGTGACACAATGACACTTACAGTATCTGATTTTTCCCTGATAAAATCAATCCATGTGAATCTGGAATAGTCATCAACACAGACAAATGCATACCTTTTCTTGCCTAGGCTCTCGACTTCCATTGGTCCCATCAGATCCATGTGAATCAGCTGTAGAGGCCTGGTGGTACCAATATCTTTGACTCTTGGATGTGAGGCCTTCTTCTGTTTCCCAATCTGACAGTCTCCACAGATGGAGTCTGTCTCTTCTTTTAGCAGTGGTATTCCTCGGACTAGACCTTCTGTGGCAATTCTCTTCAGAGTTCTCAGGTTAACATGTCCCATCCTTTTGTGCCATAAAGTCATTTCCTCGGCCTTTGTCAGCATACATTTCTGAATCCGTGAGTTTGGACTCACATTGAGAAGATAACAGTTGCTCTTTGATCTGGCTCCTTCCATTATACACTTTCCAGATTTATCGAGGACTTTGCATGAGTCTTTCGTAAACTTTACCTGTTTAGTCCCATCACACAGCTGGCTGATGCTAATGAGATTAGCCTTTAACCCTTCCACTAGAAGAACATTGCTTAGACTCGGCATTCCTTCCACAGCCAAAGTTCCTCTTCCCAGAACTCTTCCTTTCAGACCATTACCAAACTTCACACGTTGTTCCAAACAGGGAGTAATGTTTTTCAGAAAGGATCTTTCTCCTGTCATATGACCTGAACAACCACTATCAAAGTACCAGCTTATCTTGTCCGAGGTGCTAGCTGTGCTGACAAGAGCGAGGAGCTGAGTCTGCGCATGATTCTGCCTGACAGATTCCCTGGGTGATGCTATTCTGGCACGAGTTGAGAAACAGTTTCTTTGAATATGACCTTTGCGACCACAGCTGTAACATTTTTTATACTTTAAAGCTCTCTTGTTACGGTGATATAGAGATTGCTGTAGCAAGTCCTGGTTCAATCGTTCTTGTGTTTTTATGCCTCTTCTTGCAGACCTGTATCTAGCCATGTTGCATTCATCTTCACTTAGCTCTTTCTCATCTTCACTTCCACTAGCAGAGAGAGCTCTCTTTTTCATCCGTTTGCTGGTGCAGTTGATTTGTCGATGACCGTAGCCTGCACAATTACAGCATTGGACTCCCTTCTTCATTTCTCTCTTTCCGTCTTCACTCTGAGCCGGTTCCTTTCCTTTCCTTTTACTTTCACCGCCCCTTCTGAATTGTCTTCGCGAAGAAGAGCTTCTCTCAGTTCTGGATTCCATGTTTTTCAGAAACTTCCCAAGGTTCTTAACAAGCATGCTCATCTGATCATCTGAAGTTGGCTGCTTGGTTTCTGTTTCAGCTTTCAATCCAACATTCTTGTTCTTGGAGGTGGTGTCTTCTTTGACCAGTTTCATCTCAAATTGCTTGAGAGACCCCATCAGCTCTTCCAACCTCATGAATCTGACATTTTGAGCTTCTTCAATGGCTGTCACTTCCATGTCAAATTTTGTGGGTAGTGATCTGAGAACCTTTCTGATAAGCTTTTCTTCAGGGATGGGTTCACCAAGGGCATGAGCTTCATTTGCAAGATCACAGAGTTTAGCATTAAACTCAGTGACTGTTTCTTCATCCAGCATCCTCATATTCTCAAATTGCGTGGCAATTATCTGGAGTCTTGACAGCTTCACTCTATCAGTTCCTTCATGGGCAGTTTGCAGAATTTCCCATGCTTGCTTGGCCATATCACAGTTTGATATCAACCTGAAATTGTTAGCATCCACTGCAGCAAAAATTGCATTCAGAGCCTTTGAATTACCAGTTGCTGCAGCACCTTCTTCAGCAGTCCATTGGTCTTCAGGTTTTATCCTCGTCACTCCTTGCTCATCCATGGTGATTGGGGGAGACCATTGAACCACAACAGCTCTCCATGTCTTCTCATCAATAGCCTTGAGAAAGGTTTTCATTCTAGCTTTCCAATATCCATAATTGCTCTCTTCCAATAATGGAGGTCTGCTTGTGCTCTGTCCTTTCTTCATTGTCTTGGCTTCTTCAGAGACACTGTAGGATCTTTTAACTCTGTGTGTCGAGTTCCTGCTCTGATACCAATTGAAATATCACAGTGTCCTAGTTCAACAGATTTCGTGAACAAGCAGTTGCTGCAGCACACTCTTGTTCACTTAAATATTATCACAGCAAGCAATGAACAAGGCACAGGTTTGTTCACCCAGTTCGGCCAATCTGCCTACGTCTGGGGAGGACTATTCTCCAGTCCTCAATCCACTCAACCAACGGTTCCAAGTACACACGGTTACAACTCACGCAACCTATGCTACTCAACCTCGTGTGGACCACTCAACACAATCAGAACAAGCTCTGATTTGTGTCTGCACACCCTCTACAATATGTCAATCTAGAATAGCTACAATCCTCTCAAAGAACTCAGCCTATTCTAAACTACACTACTCAGCAGGGTTGCTGCAGCACCAGCTGTAGCACACAGCTGAAGCACAATGTCCGCGTCGCTCCAAGGCCTTCTGCCGAGCTGATCAAACCTCTCCAAGAGCGCTGCACACTCTGGACAACTCCCCCTCACTCAGTGACCACCTGCCACTAGTGAGTACTGCCACACGACACTCGACCGAGCCTTCCACCCGTCAGTTCTTCCGCGGCTGCCCTTGATCAACCAACAAGCTCCCCAGCTCTGAATTGGCTTCCAGATCAAGCACGAATCAGACTCTGCAAGTCCTGATTCTCTTCTGCAATACTCACCACAGCTCTGCGCTCAACGCTCTGCTCTTGGGTGATGATCGAAGTAAACTCCCGTCGCACACCACAAATTGCTCTCCGTGAATTCTGTGTATGCACTCGTGTATCCCTCAGCTTCGATCAACCTCTTCAGCCCTGAACCCCTTCTGCTTAAATAGCAGCACCACTTTAAGCAATTTCCAGGTTTAGGCAATTGACCCAACAAGATCAATTATCTCCTAAAATCTAGGAGATTAGATTTGATCAATATCTCCAATGCAAATCTCCTTCTCTGACTAGTAAACCGGCTGGAATATGCTCTTCAGCAATTTAGAAATTCTTCAGATGCTCTGCATAGGGTTTCCAGCCCTTCCGAACAAGCCCAGGCAGCTGCTGCTCCTTGGACAGTTGAACCAGCCTGTTGAACAAGCTCCTGCTGTAGCATCCCCTGCTGCAGCTGCTGCTAGTTCACTTCTGCTTGGCTTGCTTGTTTAACTGAGCTGTAGCAGCTCCTTGTTCACTTATGCTGGTTTTGTCAAACACTGCCACACTAGCATCATCAAGCTCCAATCACGGTTAACCAGCCATGGTGCATAGTGCTTCCACCAGAAGGTCATTTTGAGCTAAGGAGCTCGCTCATTCATCACATGCCCAAGTTTCACGGGATGAACAACGAGAACCCAGTCAAGCATGTGCGAGAATTCCTAGTTATCTGCGAGAACATGAAGGCCGAAGGGGAGAGCGACGAAGCGCTGAAGATGAAGGCGTTCCCTTTTTCATTGTGTGATGCGGCCAGGCATTGGCTGATGAGCTTACCAGCAGGATCTATTCACACATGGGAGCAGCTCCAGAAGAAGTTCTTGGACAAATTCTATCCTGCAGCCAAGATGTCAATGCTCTAGGAGGATGGGACAATAGAGGACCGCAGAGGCAGAATCAGCCGCATTTTGGACTAGCCGCAAATGGGTTTAGATGGAAGGAGGACAACAATTTCCAGAGGCAGTCCGCGGAGCAGCGCGCACAACAGCAGACGCAACAAGCTGCACCCTACAATCCACCGCATCGCCGCACTGATGCGCCAGCGCAAAATAACCAGCAGCCGCGACGATCCTTAGAAGATATCGTGGGCCAGCTAGCAGACACAGTGCGCAAGAATGATGAGAAGTATGACAAGAGGTTCGAGTCCATTGAAAAGCAACTGTCACAGATAGCTACCACGGTGTATGAGCTGAAAAAGAGCGATGGCAACCTGCCTTCGCAAGTGATTCAGAATCCCAAGGGAGGAGTCAACGCAGTGACACTGAGGACTGGGCGCACGGAAGGAACAGAGCAGACCGCGAAGGCGCCCGCGCAACCAGTTGCGCAAGCTCCAAAGCCAGCACAGCCGGATGCGCAACCAGTTGCGCAAGCTCCAAACCAGCAGGGGAAGGCGCCAGGTATGGCGCAATCGGAAGACAAAAGCATAAATCGAACTAACATACCTGCACCTTTTCCTGTACAGGCACCATTGGCTAGGAAAGAGGCGCTTGATAAGGAGCTCTACGAGTTATTCAGTAAGGTGGAAATAAACATTCCCCTTTTGAAGCAGTCCTGCAGATCCCTAGGTACGCCAAGTTCTTAAAGGAGCTGTGCACAAAAAAGAGGAGGAAAGGCGAGTGCGCGCAAGTAATGCTAAATGCGCATGCCTCAGCAATCGTGCAACGTAAGGTACCACCTAAATGCCGGGATCCAGGTACGTTCACCATTCCATGCACTTTAGGTAAGACCACAGTAAGTAACTGCATGATTGACCTAGGCGCATCTATAAATGTGCTTCCCTATTCCTTTTATGCGTCATTGCGCCTTGGTCCACTAAAGCCTGCAGGTCTCACCATTCAACTAGCAGATCGGTCGTGCAAACAACCGACGGGCATGATAGAGGACGTCCTCGTCCGAGTAGGATAGCTGGTGTTCCCAGCAGATTTCTACGTCTTAGAGATGGAGGGTTGATCGCGCGTCGTTGTACTCGTCAAATTAATCCTTCCTTCTCCACTTAGTATAGCGGCTAAGTCAGGGTCGGTCCCACAAGGAGCAAGCAGACTTGTTCTGGCTAGTAACCTACAACTTACAAAAATTGGGTTGTGAGTGATTGGTTTGCGCAGGTGCGCGAAAGAACAGTAGTGAAAGCAGAATTTGCACTAGACGTGCGCAGGCAGTAGAGATTAAGTACTATGACTATGAAAAGTATCGGTGCAGACAATCCTCTATGAATGTATTCCTTATCATTGACTCTAAACGTCTATAGTTCGATTTACTGAAGTTAGTGTCCGATCAAGGCTTCCTAACATGCGCGCATGTTCCGATCAAAGTCCATGAGCTATTAATTCTTGAAACTAGTCTAAGCAGCTACGAATCCTGTCACAGTAGCAGCTGATTACCCTAGCGCGTTACTCCTAGTTGTCACCGTCAAGCTACCAACTAGTTTAACATATAACAAACATGCAGTAAGAGTAAGATTGCGGTTCAAGGCTTCCCCTACTCATGCAACTAGCTGTCAACCGTGTGCACAGATTTAATACAAGCAAACAAACTATGCATTAAGCACAAGTCTCAAAGGAAATACTCATAGAATCATGCCCAACCGATACAAAGCGTTTAGCTAGACATGCTAGTAGTAAACATCATAGAAATAAAAGCTAAAGTGTCCAAGAAAACAGTAACAAGCAAGTGCGTGCAGGTTGCTGTGTCTCGGCTCGCGCAGTCGGCTAGCGCAGGTCCTCGCAGCAGCTCGTGTGTTTTTCAGTTCTGGCTCTCTCTCCTTCATATCTTCTCAAACCCTAGCCTTCCTCACTTTATACACTGCTCATGAGGCCCAAGGACAGACTTGGCAACTTCCAAATCCTATGGTGTTCAAGATTTGGAAACACCACTATCCTGCGCATGGCTCACTGCGCACATTGGTTCACGCAGTCGGTCCGCGCACCTTACTCTGAATCTGCCACTTCCCATCTTGATTGCGCTGCTAGCTCCACAGGCTGTGTGTTGCGCTCCTTAAACGTGCCTATTAGCGCGTATCCGACTTAGGCCCTTGTTTTGTCCTGGAATACAAAAACACCGGAAACCAGTAATCTTGTACACAAAATAATGCAAACAAGCACAGGCAGAGATTGAGGCGCATGAGGATGAGCTGAGCAGCGCCGAACCAGTATCCAGACAGGTACACGATATAGTTAATGTCTGCACTGCTAATAAAATCTTTCCCTCTATTGAACAGGCACCCAAGGTCGAGCTGAAGCAACTCCCCGAGCACCTCAGATACATATTCTTGGGAAATGAGGACACCTTGCCAGTAATCATTAAGAAAGGACTAGAAGAGGAGCAGGAGGCACGATTACAAGAGGTATTGCGCAAGAACCAGTGCGCTATAGGATGGACACTTGCTGACCTGCGCGGAGTGAGCCCGGACGTATGCATGCACAGGATTCTATTGGAAGATGGTGCCAAACCATCCAGGGAGCCTCAGCGCAGATTGAATCCGAATATGATGGAGGTGGTACAGAAGGAGATCCTGAAGCTGCTTGACGCATGAGTCATCTACCCAATCTCGGATAGCAAGTGGGTGAGTCCAGTGCACGTTGTACCAAAGAAATGAGGAATCACAGTAGAGGAGAATGCGCAGGGTGAGCTAGTTCCCAAGCGCATGCAAACTGGATGGCGCATGTGCATCGACTACAGAAAGCTTAATGCAGTCACGCGCAAGGATCATTTTCCGCTGCCCTTCATGGACCAGATGCTAGATCGATTAGCGGGGAAGCCATAATTTTTCTTCATGGACGGGTACTCAGGGTACAATCAGATACCCATAGCTGCGGAGGATCAAGAAAAAACTACGTTTACCTGCCCATTCGGTACATTTGCGTTTCACCGCATGTCGTTTGGGCTGTGTAACGCGCCAGGTACGTTCCAACGTCTAGTCATGAGCACCTTTTTTGATATGATTGGTATATGCATAGAGGTGTTCATGGATGATTTTACTGTGTACGGAGGTACCTTTGACGCATGCTTAATTAATCTTGATAAGGTCTTAGCGCTGCATTTCAAAAAACCTAGTGCTCAATTATGAAAAATGTCATTTTATGGTATCACATGGAGTAGTACTAGGACACATTATCTCGCAGGAGGGGATCAAAGTTGATAAAGCCAAAATAGATCTTATTTCAAATTTGCCTTATTCCACTAACGTGCGCGATGTGAAATCATTCCTTGGGCATGCAGGGTTTTACAGGCGTTTCATAAAAGATTTTTCTAAGATTTGTATACCCCTGTCTAACCTCTTGCAAAAGGATGTGTGTTTCGAATTCACTGATGAGTGCAGGGCTACTTTTGATAAGCTGAAGGAGGCGCTGACGAGTGCGCCAGTGATGCGCGCGCCAGACTGGAGCCTGCCGTTCGAACTGATGTGCGACGCAAGTGACTATGCAATAGGTGCAGTCCTGGGACAGCGCGTGGACAAGAAGCCGCATGTCATCTATTATGCATCGCGCACACTGCGCAGAGGAACTACACCACCACGGAAAAGGAACTTCTGGCAATCGTGTTTGCACTGGAGAAGTTCTGCGCATATGTTCTAGGCGCCAGAGTCATCGTCTACACAGACCACGCAGCAATGCGTTACCTGATGTCCAAGAAAGAGACTAAGCCGCGCCTGATGCGCTGGGTGCTCCTACTTCAGGAGTTCGACTTCGAAATCAAGGATAAGAAGGGAACGGAGAACACAGTCGCTGACCACCTGAGCAGGATCGTGAAAGAGGAGCAGCAAGGGCAGATCACGGAGACATTCCCTGACGAGCACCTGATGGCGCTGACAGGTAAGGTACCATGGTATGCGCACATTGCGAATTACTTGGTCACAGGTACGTTTCCTCCTCATTTCACTAAAACCCAATGCATGAGATTAAAGCATGAGTCCAGGTATTACATTTGGGATGATCCGTATATGCTCAGAATAGGACCTGACCATGAAATAAACTCGGTTTTAATGTTTTGTCATGCGCACGCATGTGGAGGACACTTTGGTCCAAGGCGCACGAGCAGAAAGATCCTGGATTGCGGATTTTATTGGCCGCACTTGTTTAGTGACTCATATAACCACTACAAGAATTGTGACAGGTGTCAGCGCACAGGGGGAATATCAGTGCTCAATGAGATGTCGCAGACGCCCATACTAGTGGATGAAGTATTCGATATTTGGGGGATTGACTTCATGGGGCCATTTCCTCCATCTTCCGGATATGAGTATATATTGGTCGCAGTGGACTATGTCTCAAAATGGGTTGAGGCTAAGGCCACCCGAAGGGATGATGGTAAGACGGTCGCTGACTTTTTGAGAGATAACATCTTTTGCAGGTACGGGGTGCCTAAGGCAATCATAAGCGACCAGGGGACGCATTTTTGTAATAGGATAGTGGCGCAGGTATTCAAGCATTATGGAGTGCGCCACAAGACGTCCACCGCCTACCATCCTCAGACGAATGGCCAGGCCAAGGTTTCCAACCGAGAGATCAAGCGCATCCTGGAGAAAACTGTGAGACCGTCGCACAAAGACTGGAGCCAGCGCCTTGACGATGCGCTATGGGCATACAGAACTGCACATAAGACACCGATTGGGACTTCACCGTTTCGGTTGGTTTATGGAAAAGCGTGCCACCTGCCAGTGGAGTTGGAACACAAGGCGTACTGGGCATTGCGCGTTTGCAATCTGAACCTAGACGAGGCTGGTAAGGAGCGCGCTTTTGAGCTAAGCGAGTTAGAGGAGCTGCGCCTAGATGCATATGAGGGGCTGCGCGACTACAAGGCGCGCACGAAGGCATTTCACGACAAAAACATCCTCAGACGCACCTTTGAGCCAGGAGACCAGGTACTATTGTTCTCCTCGCGCCTAAAGCTAATGCCTGGGAAGCTGCGCAGCAAATGGACAGGACCATACACGGTTACCAAGGTTTTCCCTTACGGAACAATCGAGTTAGAAAACGAGCACCAGCATCGTTTTCAGGTCAATGGGCAGAGAGTCAAAAAGTATTTAGGAGAACCTTGGAATGACACAGCGCGCGAAGTTGACTTGGCAGAGCCAGAAATAGAAGATGCGCGAGTTACTGCGCCAGAGTCGCCACCAGATGCACCTGAGGGAGAACTGGGAACTATTGCTCATATTTCTTCCCCCTCATTAACTAACCTCGTTACTTATGATTTGTCACATGATAATAGCCACGCTGACCACCCTTCCGATCCTTTGCGCAGGACTAAGCAGAACGCAACGCACACACGAGCGCGGGGTCACTCAGGAGCAAGAGTGGGGGGGTCACTGGCACACTTTTAAGCAAGTAATGAGGTACGGTCGAGCCAACGACGTTAAACAAAGGCACTTGTCGGGAGGTAACCCGACACGTTTTACTTTTATACGTTTTTTTATATAGTTTTTAGTTTTTTTAGCTAGTTTAGGACTTGCAGTTTTTAGTCACGCAGGGAGGGCGCACATTACTCTCGGGTGGTTTCTTCTCTTTTTGAAAACTATTGCTCGATGTTATTTTGCTATTTTGTGCTGACTATTTCGTGAACTCCTGACCCTATCTTTTTGCTGCGATGACTATGTTTTTCTTTCTTATGTCCTTTGTTTTATTTGCATGCATGTGTGCGCTCTTCGTTGCGCTTGAGCATGAGTCGTGGGGACACGTCTCTGTTTAAGTGTGTGTGTGGGGGGGGGGGGGGGGGGCGTTACATTTACATTTCACGTTTTTTTGAGCTTTGTAGTGTAGCTTAGTTTAGTTGAAGGGAATAGTAGCAGTGGTGCGCTTGTGTGCGGGTTGCGCACACTTTTCGACTTGTATTGTCCTATTCATCTTGCATGCGCTGCTATCAACTGTTTAGTATATTTTTTTCGATTTTTCTGCTCCTATTAGTTGGGATATACAGGGGATGTGGAGTTGACAGAAAAGCTCTAGAGAGGCGGTTAGTCGTTTTTGTTTCGAAGATAAGGTATATGGTTGAGAGCGCTAGTGGAGGCCGGTGCTTCGCGACCTTCGGAACAATAGAGCGCGCTTAGCCACGCAGATGCCGAAGGCGAATACCCAAAGCGTGGCGAGGTGGGAAAATAGACCACCTTTCCTCTCGAAGTCAAGCAAGGGAAGGCGGGCGCGGGTGTAAATGCGTGCGCTGACCTGCGCAAATAGATCAAGGAGGGAGAGCGGAGCGTTGTTCCATAGCTGCTATCCGAAGGCCGAGACTGGAACCGTTCTGGGAACATAGGAACCGTAGATAAAGCTGTACAAAAAGAAAAAAAAACACCAGCAGATGATATGCGCTAAAGAAACTAGCATGCGCACAACTCCGTACCAGCGTGCGCAAGTTCACAAGAAAATCATCAAGAAAGCTCGAGTTCCCAGGAAGTGCGCGAAAGAATCACGCACCGGAAGAAACTTGCGCAATTAACCATATACCCGTACTCGAAGTAAAGACTGACGACCCGGAGCCTATGAAGAGCTATCTCCCAGCCATCCGAAATCATTACCATCCCAGCTGAGAGGTAACGAATTTTGGAATTGTTATATTAAAACTGTTGAAGGCATGTGCGCGCAGGTGACAGAGCAACGCGGGATGAGCGGTTGTGCAGATCGCGCCTGAGTGCAAGAATGTGCGCTAGACTCCAGAGAGGTGATTGTATCCGTGCTTGAGTGCTTGTTCGGGACGAACAAAGGCAAGTGTGGGGGGTTTGATAGAGCCTATTTATACACACTAATTAGATCTTAACACTGTGCTTGTTTGCATTATTTTGTGTACAAGATTACTGGTTTCCGGTGTTTTTGTATTCCAGGACAAAACAAGGGCTTAAGTCGGATACACGCTAATAGGCGCGTTTAAGGAGCGCAACACACAGCCTGCGGAGCTAGCAGCACAAACAGGATAGGAGGGGCAGATTCAGACTGCGGTGCGCAAACCAACGTGCGTAGTGAGCCATGCGCCGGGTAGCGGTATTTCCAAATCTTGAACACCATATCCCTACAAAATCTCCTAGGATTTGGAAGTTGCCAAGATTGTCCTCAGGCCTCACAAGCAGTATATAAAGAGAGGAAGGCTAGGGTTTGACACGATATCAAGGAGAGAGAGCCAAAACTGAAAAACACACGAGCTGCTGCGAGGACCTGCGCCAATCGACTGCGCGAACCGAGACACAGCAACCTGCACGCATCTGCTTGTTACGTTTCCTTGGACACTTTAGCTTTTATTTACTATTTCTGTGATGTTTACCACTAGCATGTCTAGCTAAACACTTTGTATCGATTGGGCATGATTCTATGAAGTATTTCCTTTGAGACTTGTGCTTAATGCATGGTTTGTTTACTTGTATTAATTCTGTGCACACGGTTGACAGCTAATTGTATGAGTAGGGGAAGCCTTGAACCGCAATCTTACTCTTACTACTTGTTGTTATATGTTAAACTAGTTGGTAGCTTGACGGTGACAACTAGGAGTAACGCGCTAGGATAATCAGTTGCTACTGTGACAGGATTCGTAGCTGCTTAGACTAGTTTCAAGAATTAATAGCTCATGCACTTTGATCGGAACATGCGCACATGTTAGGAAGCCTTAATCGGACACTAACTTCAGTAAATCGAACTATAGACGTTTAGATCGATGATAAGGAATACATTCATAGAGGATTGTCTTTACCGATACTTTTCATAGTCATAGTACTTAATCTCTACTGCCTGCGCACGTCTAGTGCAAAAATCTGCTTTCACTACTGTTCATTCGCGCACCTGCGCAACCCAATCACTCACAACCCAATTCTCGTAAGTTGTAGGTTACTAGCTGAAGGAGTCTACTTGCTCCTTGTGGGATCGACCCTGACTTAGCCGCTATACTAAGGGGCGAAGGAAGGATTAATTTGACGCGTACAACGACGCGCGATCAGTACTGTTTCCATTGCAACTAACAATCACCAAAACGCAATCTGTTAAAGCTTTGTGAAACAGTTTAAACAAGCGATCTGGAATAGCCCAAGTAGAACAGATGTTTAACTTTCAATTAGTATCAAAGCGAGACACTCGCTGTACAGAGTGTGATTCAGGGCTATAACAGAGTTGTTTAAGATGCGTAAGGACAGCATATCTCTCGGCCTCCTCTCCTTGATGGTTGGAACTACCCCTAC
This sequence comes from Umbilicus rupestris, assembly GCA_963678935.1. Lineage (NCBI taxonomy): Eukaryota > Viridiplantae > Streptophyta > Magnoliopsida > Saxifragales > Crassulaceae > Umbilicus > Umbilicus rupestris. Next base: position 3,927,673 of record OY787617.1, read on the forward strand.
TGGAAAACGCGTATGAGGACCTTTATCAAATCTATTGATGATTGAACATGGAAATCAATAACCTCCAAGTATGAAGCACCATTAGTCATGAACACAGGTGGAGTGGCCTGCCCTAAGCCTGAAAGTCCGTGGATGGCCGATGAGGATAAAGCTGCTGCAACAGATGCTAAAGCGCTCAACGCGATCTTAAATGTAGTTGAAACCAGACATTTTCAGACTGATTTCCACATGTGAAGCAGCAAAAGACGCATGAGATATACTCGAGACAGCTCCGAAGGAACTGACAAGGTGAAACAGTCTCGATTACAAATGATTACTACCAGGTTTGAGAATCTGAAAATGTAGGACGAAGAGTCGATAACTGAATTCAATGCAAAGTTGATGGACATTGCAAACCAAGCCCATGCGCTTGGATATCCGATCAGCATTGAAAAGTTTGTCAGAAAAGTTCTGAGGTCACTGCCACGAAATATGCAAAGAAGGTTACAACTATTAAGGAAGCCCAGGACATAAAGGGTGATAATGCAAATGGCATTCAGTTGACAAAACCTGCCATAGTGTACAAGCCCAGTGAACAAGCAGTTGCTACAGCAGGAGCTGTAGCAGCAGAGCAACAGTTTTGGTCCGATGAGAAATCTGCCTAGATATGATGTAGCAGTGCAATGAGAGGCTTCCAAATATTCTCAGAATATCCCAGTAAAGATTTCCGTGCCTCAAGCTTGAAGATTTGATTGAAAAATTAAAAATCCTAAAAAATAGGAGATAGAATCTTGTTGAAGATCTTTTGGGAAAGGGTTCCTAAAGTTGATATTGATGGAGCATGGGGTTTTTATTCGAAGGAGGCTGGGCAGAGCATGATAGTGCATCCGAATAGAGAGAAAAACATAGAGAGAGCATTCTATCACCGAAGATTGCAAAGTGGAGATTAGAAGAGTTGGACCACCACCATGAGCAGAGCTTGAGCGCAGATCAGTGTGGTTTCTGTATCGATTGATTGCAGACTAGCAGTGTCTGGTCAGTGCTTGATTGTAGAAGACCAATTCAAAGCAGGGCGTGCTTGTTGGTTGATCAAGGAAGATGGCAGCAGAGTTGTCGAGTGGAGGAACTTAGACAATCTGTAGAAGGCCGATTCTTGCTAGTGATAGGCGGTCACTAAGTGATGGGGAGCATCTCAGTGTGAGGAGCACTCACGAAAGAGTTCGAGGGGCACAGCGGAAGGCTTTAGAGCGAAGCGAACAGAACCTGTACAAGCTAGTTGCACAAGCGTGTGCTATGCAAACCTACTGAGACATTGTGTTAATTAGAATAGGCTGAGTCTGTGTGATCAGAAGAGTAGCTATTCTGAATTAACTCAAGTGTGCAGGTGAGTGAGACACAAATCAGAGGGTGTTCTGATTGTGTGCAAAGTGCTAGTTGAGGTCGGGTAGCATAGATTATCTTGGGTGTTCAGCGTACACTTCATGGAATTCATGGTTTCGGCTATGAGTATCAAAAGACAAATGGTAAGACAGTGTTTGTTCAAGCAAATACTCTTAACTGTGCTAACATTGTTCATCCCAGTCACAGATCCAATATGCGATGGACAATGGACAAGCGTATCTGTCATTTTTGCAACACTCAAGGTCACATCCAGAGGAAGTGTTCCAAGTTCCTTGCAAAATATCGCCTACAAAAATCAGTGCCTGTCTTGAAAAGTTACACGAACCGTTGCTACGTAGCGTACAGCTCATCTACTCATCATGAGAAGGATCAATGGTACTTTGACAGTGGCTGTTCAGCTCACATGACCGGGGAAGCCAGCTATCTGACTAATATACAGAATCTGGACGGACGGTTTGTTACATTCGCCGATGGAGGAAAAGGAAGGGTCATTAGTCAAGGTACATTATCTGTTTGAGAAGGCAAGTGTGTGCAATTCACCAAGGATTCTTGCCAGGTTGTCAACAGAGAAGGCAAGTGTGTTCATCAAATAACTGTTATCTGTTAAATTTTGACACAGAGCGTGTCACAGCTCACTATTTTCTGTCTAAACATGATGAACTGATTTTGTGGCATAAGCGGCTGGGACACTTGAATCTCAAACCCCTGAGGCAGATATCCAAACTTGGACTGGTGCGAGGAATACCTAAACTAAAAGGAAAATTGATCCTATGTGTGGTGAATGCAAGATAGGTAAACAGACAAGGTCTGCTCACCCTGGAACGAATCAGATCTGAACAACCAGTATTCTTGAACTGTTACATATGGACTTGATGGGGCCCATGCAAACGGAAAGCATTGGTGGTAAGATCTATGTTCTAGTCTGTGTTGATGATTTTTCCTAGTTTACCTGGAGTGTATTTCTCAAACAGAAATCAGACACTGTTCAAGCGGTGATTCACTTGATTCTAAGACTGCAACGTGAAAAAGGCACAACTCTGATTGCAATCAGGAGTGACCATGGTAAGGAATTTGAAACAACAATATGGAAGAATTCTGTCTTCAACAGGGCATACTTCATCAGTTTTCTGCACCCATAACCCCCAACAAAATGGAGTGGCAGAGAGAAAGAATCGCACCCTTCAAGAAATGATGCGGGTTATGATTCATGGAAAAGGGTTGGCTCTAACCTTCTGGGCGAAAGTAATCAACACTGCTTGTTACACCATGAACAGAGTCTATGTTCACCCTGGAACGAAGAAAACTTGCTATGAAATTTGGAAAGGGAAGACACCTTCAGTTAAGCATTTTCATATCTATGGAATTATGTGTTATGTTTATAACGACAGAGAATACAAAAGGAAACATGACCCCCACAGCAGTGAAGGCTTATTCTTGGGATACTCCACTAATAGTCGAGCGTACCGTGTCTATATCAAAAAGTCCAAAACGGTTGTGGAGTCAATTAACGTGGAAATTCAAGACTCTGATTATTCGATCAGCACATATGAAGATGATGTTGCCTATCCTGATATAGAAACTAGCAAGCCGTCTCAGGAAGAACAGATGTGTGTGTCAGACCCTGTACCAGAAATTCAAAATGATGAATAAGTATCTGATACATAACCAGAGCAAGCTCCAGCTATTCAACCTCCACAGCGTATTCAGAGAAATCATCCAATGTCAGATATTATTGGAGATCCTCAAGCACCCAAAAGAACCCGTGGCAAGATTATTGATTTTGCAGAAATGCTAAGTGGTTCATGCTTTCTATCATCCATCGAACCTAAGAACATCAAGGAGGCAATTCTAGATGAACATTGGGTCTGTGCTATGCAAGACGAACTCTCGTAATTCGCTAGAAATGATGTTTGGACACTTGTAACGAGACCAGCTAAAGCCAACATAATTGATACAAAATGGATATTCAAACACAAGACAGATGAAAAAGGCAATAACATCCGGAACAAAGGACGACTAATGGCACAGGGATATGCTCAGATTGAAGGCATAGATTTCGATGAAACATTTTGCCCCGGTAGCTCGACTTGTAGCCACAAGACTCCGGCTCATTCTTGCATGCCATCTCAATTTCAAACCGTTTAAGATGGACGTAAAAAGTGTGTTTCTCAACGGTTGGCTCAATGAGGAAGTACACGTTGCTTTAACCTAAAGGGTTTGAAGACCCGTTCCATCCCGATGTATATCGCTTGAACAAGGCCCTGTATGGACTGAAATAGGCGCCCAGAGCATGGTATGAACGGCTCATGATATTTCTTGTTCAACATGGCTATGTGCGAGGGGGAGTGGACATGACCCTATTTGGGAAGCACATCCAGCATGAATTCGTCATTACCCAAATATATGTGGACGACATCGTATTCGGGTCTCGATCAAAGCGCTTAGTGGATCAATTTGTTAAACAGATGAAAAGTGAATTTCAAATGAGTATGGTGGGAGAAGTGGTCTACTTCCTTGGCCTACAGGTTCATTAGAAATCCAATGGTATATATATAACACAAAGCAAATATGCTAGAAACTTGGTGAAGAAGTTCGGATTAGAGAATGCTAGCCATAAGCACACTCCTGCAGCAACACACGTAAAGATGATTGTGGAGTAAGTGTGGAACAGACCTTGTACAGAAGTATGATCGGAAGCATACTCTACCTTACTGCCAGTCGACCTGACATGTGCTATGTTGTGGGTGCTAGGTACCAAGCAAACCCGAAAGAGAGTCACCTTGATAGTGTCAAACGCATAATCAGATACATAAGACTCTGGTACACCAAGGACAACAGTTCCCATTTAGTTAGATATGGGGATGCCGATTGGGCGGGCATTGCAGAAGATCGAAAAAGCACCTCCGGTGGATGCTTCTTTCTAGGAAACAACTTAGTTTCATGGTTCAGGAAGAAGCAAAGCAGTATATCATTGTCGACTGCGGAGGCTGAATACATAGCTGCAGGAAGCTGTTGCGCCCATATGATCTGGATGAAACGCTGGAAGAGTACGGTCTGAAACAAGGGGAGATGATCCTGTTCTTTGACAACATGAGCGCCATTAACATCTATAGAAATCCTATTCAGCATTCTAGAACAAAGCATATCGAATCAAACATCACTTCATTCGTGAGTTAGTTGAATAGAAGGTCATCACAATGAAACACGTATCCTTCGATAAGCAATTGGCAGATATCTTCACTAAGACGTTGAACAATGCTCAGTTCGAAACACTCAGACTTGCCTTGGGTCTATGTGTTGTCAGCATTTAAGTCAGTCTCAGAAAGGCTTGACCAGTTTGATGATGCAGTATGGCAGTGTTTGACAAAATCAGCACAAGTGAACAAGATGTTGCTATAGCCGGAGTCCAGCATATATAAACAAGACTAGTGAACAAGGAGAAAGCTATAGCAGGAGCTTGTTCAGAAGAGCTGTAGCGTCTGTCCGAGTAGCAGCAACCTGGGTCTTTGGAAAAAGGGCTTGGCAATCCTTCGAAGAGCATCAGAGGAGTTTCTGAGTTGCTGCAGAGAATATTCCACTAGAGATTCCCAGCTGAAGAAGAAGATTTGATTGTAGAAGATTAGATTTGCAAATCTAATCTAATCTCCTACAAATTAGTGGTTTTGGCTTTTGGAGCTATAATCTGATAATGATGGAAGTGGGTGCTCCTATATAAAGAAGACCCTTCAGAGCAATGAAGATTGATCGAAGAAGAGTGCAGAAAGCGAGAACACACACAGAATTCCGAGAGAGTATTTTTGGTGTGCGAACGAGATCTTTGATCATCACCGAGAGCAGAGCGTGAGCGCAGAGCTGTGGTGACTAAAGCAGAGGGTGATCAGGACTTGCGAAGTCTGATCCAAGCTTGATCTGGAAGCCAATTCAGAGCAGAACTGACGGGCGAGTGACTCGGTCGAGTGTCAGGGCGGCAATGCTTGCTAGTGACAGGAGGTCACTGAGTGAGGGGGAGTATTCCAGAGTGTGCAGCGCTTGTGGAATCGTTCGAACGGCTCAGCGGAAGGCTTGGAGCGACGCGGATAGTTTGTGCATCAGTTGTGTGCTACAGCAGATGCTATAGCAACTCTGCAGAATCTGAGTATTGTTTAGAATAGGCTGAATTTTGAGTTGACGGTAGCTATTCTAGATAAATATCAGTAGAGGGTGTGCAGACACAAGTTAGAGCGTGTTCTGATTGTGTGTGAGGATCCACCTAAGGTTGAGTAGCATAGGTTGCGTGAGTTATAACCGTATGTACTTGGAGACCCTTGAGATTAGTGGATTGAGGACTGAGAATAGGCCTCCCCAGACGTAGGCAATTGGCCGAACTGGGTGAACAAACATTTGTCCTTGTTCGTTCTTGCTGAAACAGTTTCAGAGTGAACAAGAGTGTGCTGCAGCAACTACTTATTCACAAATCTGTTTATCTGAGGCGTTGTGAATTTCACAGTTCTTAATCACTGTGCAAGAATCTGTTGAACTGGTTATAGAATTCAGGGGGAGAAATTCTGATGATTATCGAGTATAATGGGTGGAACAGAGTCTGAGCCAGACAAATTATAGTGAAGCTTGGGTATTTAAAGGAAGTTTTTATTTTGGAAAGGAAAATCTGCAAATAATCTATATATATTCTTTATTTGACAGTTCGGGTTTCCAAGGGTTTCCAAATTAATTTTGAAATCATTTAAAATATCTGCCTGATTTTTCTCATATTTTTTCGGATGTTTGTTCTTGAGAAGAAAGTGAAATCCCGAGACCCTCGAAGGAATTCCGACAAAAAAAATCATGGTTGCCTCTAAGAAACTCTGTGTCAGTGCTACCGCCGATTCCTAAGCCTCACCGGCTCCAGTCAGATCGACGTGCGCCACTGCATCTCGGAGAAAAAGGAAGCCTGCAGCGGTCTCTCAAATTCCTGTCCAAATCCCAGCAACAAAGAGGAGGAAGGAAGAAGGGAGCAGACAAGCCCCCGGTTCCTACACCGACAATTACAGAACATTGTCCGTCGCTGAGGTAAGCCCTAAGTTTGATTTACCCATGGTTACAGAGGTGGTAGAAGGTGATAAGAGTTTCGATGTGGCTATAGATGAAATTCTTGAGAACATATCTAGGGATGTTGGTATTGCTGCTAGTTCACTTGTTCAGGAAGAGAGGTCGGCTGAGAGGACTGAGGCAATTGAGCGACAAAAGGCTAGGTTGGTCAAGAGGTCTCTAGCTGACCGGTTAGATGCTGGCCTGACTCAATAAAAGGGTGTTGGAGGTTCTAAGAAAACCAAGGCTACACGGTTAGCCAAGTTGTTTGCGCACAAGGCGAAGAAGAGAGTTGAGAACTGAAAGTTGCGGCTGAAACAAGTTCAGTGGATGCGGTTCCAAAAATCAGTGAAGTCCAGTGACTGATAAGACTCACGAGGAAATTATCCCAGAAGATCTCGAAGGAGAGAAAAAGTATGAAGAAATCTCAGTGGTTGTAGCTGACACTGTTCAGCTGACTGAAACAGATCCAAAGGCCCTGATAATGGTGGTTTACAAACCTAAGGCTGAGGTTTCTGATCAACAGACGTCGCAAGCTGAGGCGGACCCTGTCAGCTCCCTTGTCAAACCATCTGAAACCAAGCCAATCGTTCTAGATGACAACCTAGATCCATTTTAGACAGTCCATGTAGATGATGATATGAAAGTAGTGAATGTGTCTTCAGTGGCAGAATGGTTGTCCAAGCGGAAAAGGGGGAAAAGTGCTTGTCCCTGCAGAAATACAGAAAAGGAGGGAACTCAAACAAGGGGAGCAGTTTCGAAGGGGAAACGTATTGCCAAGAAATCAGTAAGGAAATCAGATTCACAGAAGCTTGGTGAAAAGTCCGTGACAGAAGGGGTTACGAAAGCTGGGGTATTCTGTGACAGTGAGAATGCCAAGACATGTTAGATTATTTTGAGACGAAATATTGTCCAGGAGAGAATTTTTTTGGAAAGAAAACTTGAAGTATCGGAAGTGGTGCATGCCATTGAAGAGGCTGGTCTGCTAAAGACTATCAAGTTGCCTCAACAGTTTGCTGAATAGCTTGTAAGAGAACTTGTTGTGAATTTGACACAACAATTCGTAACAAAGGGCATTACAGAGTATGGTGTGGTTCAGATCAGAGAGAGACGAGTTGTAATTACTCCAGAGGTAATCAACGAGTACTTTGGGATCCATCCAGCCGCCCAGACATACCAGAAATAACAAATGGGCGGATAACGTCATGGAAGAAGAGCTCGCTCGAATTAGGTCACTTGACAACTAAATATGCTATTCTGCATGGGATGTGTATCAAGAACTGGATGCCCACACTGCATAGGACCCCGGTCAGCAAGCCCATCGCTGGACTCATCCTCCAAGTGGCTCGAGATGTAAGGTAAACGTGGGGAAAATCATTTTTAATCATCTGTGCCAGCACATTATTTCTGATTTTCCTAATGTCCCGATTGGTTCCCCCTCGATGTTGTTTGAGATGATTGTTGATCAAGGTCCTAATATTTGTGACGACTCGGTCAAAATGTCTCCTCCTCAGGCATCATTCAGCACAGTACAAGCTTTTCACTAGAAAACATCAAGTTGGTGTCACTTTTACATAATTAGTTCAGCAGGCACTTCTCTGACTATAGGAACCACCTGGTGAAACAGCGAGCAGAACAGTGGTGATCAAGAAGTCTAGACAGCCTGTTTCTCATTCAAAGGTAATTGCTTGTTCTTGAAATTCATCTGCTTGTGCTTGAAAATATGTCTTCTTCGATCTCTGCAGCCAAAAGAGAGGTAAAGATGGTTCCGAGGGATCTCAAGTATCCGGTGGAAGAGGAAGAGTCTGAAGCATCATCCCTCTCAGCAGAATCTGTCGAGTGAAACAGTCTATTATTTCTGTTTGAGATTGTGACCGTACTGTGGTATTTTCTGTCTTTTATGATTTGTTATCCTTCCTTGTCATCTTTGTTTGCAAAAAGTGGGAGTATATTGTTGATACACGTCCATGCGCCCTGTGAAGAGGAAGTTTTGTGAAAAAAATGCTAAGGGGGAGAATGTTAGAACCAGATAGTTCATGAGTGGCTTATTTTTGACAAACAAGGCAAAGAAACTCGGCTGCGACAGAAGGTGAGACAGTATCTGTTAAGACAGGAGCGGCAATAATATCATTCGAGATATGGGAATATAGTGTTTCAGCAATGCAATATTCAGAAGATATTCCGAAGATATACTCTCCTGGATTCTGCGCTCCGAAGATCAGATTCTGTGTTATAAAGATTGGATCCGCTTCGGAAGATGGAAAGTATGATCGAATATTATCTCTTTTCTAAAGATAAGAAAAAGCGGATCTAATATATTTATGAGGAGCGGGAAGATTGCAGAATTGATCACGACAGCTAAAATTATTGAATGGAGGCAAAAAAGCTACAGACCGGCGATTATCATCTGAGATAGTCGGAAAATCGATAAAGCTAGAGCGTCATCGCTGTGAACGGAAGAATAGTGTTGAACAGACTGTGTTTCAGGTTTGACATTCTCAAAAAGAGAATTACCGATCTGTGCGGACAGATCGAGGTAGGAAGAGGAGGACCTCCGTCTGAGGGAGTCAGATGCACTCACATTAGTTCAACTACATGGTGGTAACTATTGAAGATAAGTTACTTAAAGATCTATTGTACTTGATTGAATATTTGTGAAGTGATTCCCACTTGGGGTTCCGAGTAACCCCCCTCCCCCTGAGTTAGCTCGGTGAGCTGAACAAGATAAACATATCCTGTGTCGTTTACTGTTTTTCGTACTATTTCCATTGCAACTAACAATCACCAAAACGCAATTTGTTAATGCTTTGTGAAACAGTTTAAACAAGCGATCTCGAACAGCCCAAGTAGAATAGACGTTTAACTTTCAATCCATCAAATCCAAAAAATAATCAGATGTTAATATTACTTTAAAATGACCGCCTCCCTCCACTCTACTAACTAATCATCACCTACGTAGATACGCCTTTCAACATCAGTTGATCTTTAGTAACTGAGGCAATCTTACATGGACACACAAATGCAAGTAGTAGCTCCGAGTTCCTCCACTCAACAACTCTCCTGCCGCCTACCTTGATCAGCCAACAAGCAAGTCCTGCTCTAAATTGGCCTTCTCCGTTCAAGCTCTGATCAGACTATACAAGTCTTTGACCAGCCTCTGCTTTCGGTGGTGATCCAATCTCTTCGCTCAGCACTATGAATCTCTCTCAGTGTTTTCTCGATATATTGATGCTTGGATTCTGTATTGGATGGATACAGCTACTCTACTCGAGGCTTCTCTAAATAGAAACTTCATGCTCCATCAATATCAACTTTAGAAAGTTCCTAAAAGATCTCAACAAGATCTTATTTCCCAATCAAATCTCCAAGCTGTGGCATTGAATCTTCACTAAGAATATTCTGACAGATGCTCTGAAATCTTCATGTTGCTCTGCGACTTCATATCTGGCCAGATTATTCTTCGCTCCAATACTGCTGCTACAGCTCCTGCTGTAGCAACTGCTTGTACACTCTGGCTGGTTTTGCACCAGCTGCTATCTTCACAAGGGCAGCTTTATCATCTTACTTTCAATCTTCACGGTACTCTATCGACCTGTTGCGATGCTGGCAGCAACACTCAGTTTCTTCAAAACTCATCTCAATTCAAGGACTCTGCTGATCTCAAGCTTTCTGAAATTCGCAGCACCTCTGAGTTACAGTTAGTGAACAAGCAGTTGCTACAGCATACTTGACGCGCGTCGTTGTGCGCGCCAAACATGTATTTATATCTCCAAGCCTTTAGCTAGTGCAGCGGCAAGCAAGGGTCGAACCCAAGAGAACTGACTGTGAAGCGATTTCCTGTAAATACTGAACTAAAGGGGGTTTAAGTAAATGGTCGCAAAAACGAATGTAAGAAAAGTGTGAATTTCAATCGAGAGAAATATTCAGCTCAGGGAATTCAATGGTGACTGTTATCATCGACTTCTAAAGATACAATCCTATTCAAACGTTTGGTCACTCCGACAAAGGTAATAACCTAAGGTATCCCGACAAAGGTGATACTAGACCTGGATTTTACTACTTGCTTCCACGACAAAGTTTCGACAAGAGTTAATAGTTAGAATTGATGAGCCGATAGTTTCACGACATAGTATACGCTAACCACAAAATACAATTCATGCGATTCAAGATCCAGAGGTACGATTAAATAAAAACATGCATTAAATCCAAGGCTCAAACGTGTATGTCACCAATTGAAAACCCTAAACTGAAACAGAAATTTAGCTACTCATAGTCATAACTGAAAAATACATTAAACAGAAAATAACGAAAATATTGTTCACGATCACTCTTCACGCCGGAAACACTGTTCACGCCGAAAACACTCTTCACCCGAAAAACACTGTTCACGCCAAACTCCAAAATTCCGTCCGGTTGTCTCCTCAAAACCTCCGTCTCGTCCAAAACTGCCGTCTCCTCTCCTCCCGAAACCCTAATTGAAATCGGGCTTTAAAAATTGATTTCGGGTCGCGGGCCCGATTGCTGACGTCATCATAAGCTGACCACGCCCCAAAAAGACATGGGTCGCGCGCCCGGAGAAGAAATTAAGGTCCGGTGCGCGACACTAATGTTCTCTGCAGGCGCGTAACTAACTGCTATGTGCACCCCATTTCCTTCGATGCCGGATTTTTTCCCTAAAAATACCTTTTTGAGTCGCAAGTCTCTTTTAATGTACTTCGAACACCTGAAATGCAAACAACACTAAGAAGTAACTGTTCACATAAAAACATGTCAAAATAGTTGGGTTTAAAAGGTTTAGCGAGTCGTATAAATACGCCCCATCAAACCACCCCACACTTAAACTTGTTCGTCCCGAACAAAGAACGAAAACAAGACTCGCAACACTCAAAACACTTCTAATATGCCAACGACTCAACATTGAATTTATCCGGTATGTCCTCACTAATCAGTTCATCAACATATACTTACATTCATTCTTCAATAAAGGTCAACAAGAAAACGTAATGATACATGTTACCTGAGAAATCAAGATGGAATTCAAAGGATGACTGGGAGATAGTCCTCTTTAGACTCCTGACTCCATTCTTCAGCTCGAAGTCATAGCCACGCGCATACGCTGAATTCGCTTTCTCTGGCACGTGAGAAATCCAAGCTACGAGGAACTCAACTTTTCTTTTTCTCTTTGGTAGGACAGCTTTGAAACTTTCTTGTTTTGTTTGGTCCGAAGACTTCACTCAACTCGATTGTTTTGTCTGAATGTTTTTTCCCTTTCACATTTGACTGAATTTTCCTTTTGAGCTTTGCTCTCCAATGTGAAATGCTTGTCCCCCTCTTTTTTTTTTCTTTGAACCGTTCCAATCATCGCCTTCGAATAACAGCTATGGAGCGCATCCCGCTCTTTCTCATCATCATCGTTTCAGCGCGAGGCAAGATAAGGGTTACCCACCCATTCCCGGTTACTAGGACTAGAGATAGGACGGTTTGTTTTCCCGTCCCACCATCGCATAAACACTGCAATGATGGACTGAAAGTCTCACCCCTCATAACTTGAAGCGCGAATGCTTGTCAAGTCTCTCTAGGACATTTCTATCAACTCCACATCCTGTAATATCTCAACTCAAAGGAACATATAACATCATGTAACTAGCATCACAATACTGCATAAATCATGCAAATCATACATATCAAAACCTCATAGCATCGAACATTATCTCATGAAATCAAAGCGTTTTCATCATAGCATAAATACTGGCAGCATATAGTCGCACGATATCAGCAGCATCGCAACACCTAAAAATTTTAAAAAAACGTGCTCTAGCCACTACTAATGCAAGCTAACAAAAGTGAACGTGCTGACACATACTAACTCCCCCACCTCACACTTTTGAAACAAACCGTGTCCTCACGGTACAATAAATTCGTCGGGAAGGGTAGTCATGCAAAACTCGAAAGAAAAAAAAACGAAACTAATAAGAAATGCACAAGAAAACTATCCTAACTCAGCAAGTTACGCTCGCCATGCACACATTAAGTTGCGCGCCCCAAGCATACACTAGCAGCGCTAATGTATGAACCCGGAGCGGAACTAATGTTGCCTTGAGGCGACGTATACACTGAGGTACGCTAAAAATGAAAATAAATAAATAAAAAACGGGTTGCCTCCCGCAAAGCGCACTTGTTTAACGTCGGTCGTTCATCGGTACCTCTCATCCTCAATCGTTCACCGGCCCAGCCAACTCTAACTCCTTATCAGGCGGGACATCCTCTCCAAACGGAACATCTTTTAGCAAAAGTCGAGACACTGGCAATGAGGTCTTCAAGAAACGAACCTGCGATAAAATCTAACAAACTTGTGATAAAATCCAGCATAATCAAGGAAAGACATGATACCTCGCTGGTCAGTGGGACAAGGCAATCCACGAATTAAATCGGTTTTTATTTTATGAGGTTGGATGCCTTCCTCACGCTGCATATCTGACTCAAGCACCGCATCCTCAATGACGTCCACCGCATGTATTCTTGCAATGTTAGGTGGGTGCTGCATAGATTTATACATGTTAAAATGAATTGCTTCCCCGTCTACCTCCATGGACAGATCCCTCGTGAATGTATCGATCTTCGTCTTCGCGATCACCATGAAGGGTCTCCCTAGTAAGACGGGTGAAGTGTCTATTGTATCACCCTCCATTTTCATGACATAAAAATCTGCAAGGAATGCAAGCTTTCCTATGTGTACTAATACGTCAACAACTATACCCTCTGGCTTACTATATGATCTGTTCGCTAGTTAAAGAATCAAGTTAGTGGGTTTCAGAGGACCAATACGCAATGTTTGATATAAAGAGTAAGGCAACACATTTACCGACGCACCTAAATCCAACATGCAATTATCAATTTTAATTTCACCAATGATGCATGAAATTGCAAATGTACCTAGATCCTTCCGTTTTGGTGCTACCTTACACTGAAGAATGGCTGAGTTGTGCTCCTACTTAGGTTTTAGTTCTCTTTCTCGGTTAGTACACAATTCCTTAAGGGCCTTTGCATATTTCGGGATCTGCCTTATTGCGTCGAGGAGTGGGGTTGTGATCCCAACTCTGCTGAATAGCTCCAATAAAATTTGAGACGCTGATGGATCCTCCCTAGGTCTTGATACCTGCACAGGAAATGGAAAAGGTGGGTCAGAATGGCGAAATTCAAAATCCAAGTCAGAAGGTACCGCGCCAGTAGTAGACTTTATATTTGCGCGCCGGGAGTTAATGTTCTCATCTGGCGCGCTATTATTGTTGGCGTCGGGCGCGGTCTTTATGTTGACCGTGTCGCCTTCAGACATTGTTGGCGCGCCCGAAGAAGACTTTAATTCCTCACGCGCCTGGGTAATGTCTTCATCTGGCGCCGTATCTGCTGACTCCGTTTCCCCCATTGCCTAGTTTGCACTCTTATCCTCTTGTCCTCGCCTTAGGGTAATTGCGCTAACATTCGCCGTCGGGTTAGGGACCGTTTGAGATGGTAATTTGCCCTAGTCATTCTTAAACTCATTAACGACCGTGATCAACTGTGACATTTGCTTTGATAATTCCGTAATATCACCATCTGTCTTCGCTTGGAATCAGTGCCAAATCATTAATGGTTAGCAGGTTATTCTGACCTGGCTGATTATAGTTCCTCCTTTGTTGTTGCTGATCAGCATTGTTGTAACCCTCTTGTTGTTGACGAAATGGTGGCCTGTAATACTGGGTCTGTTGTTGAGGCGCGGCTTGCTCCTTAGGAAATCCACCTTCATTCTTCCAACTGTACCCATTTGCAGCTAATCCAAATTTCCACTGAGATGGTTTGTTATTGAAATTCTGATGTCCTCCTAAAGCGTTCACCTCTGCTGAACTGTCTTCGTACAAGGATGGACATGAATTAGTCTTGTGGCTGGCAGCACCACAAAATTCACAAGGCTTCACCACATTAGCTTGTCTCACCATCATCTTCTGTATCATGTCCTTCAGCTCTTTGATTTCTGTAGCCATCTGACTGTTGGATGAGTCTACCTGTGATACATTCCTTGTTCTGCTCATATCCTCCCGCTTACTGGTTTCCTCCCTAAACCTTGCACTCTTGGCAGTTTCTGTAATCAGCTCCCGGACCCTCTGTTGGAGTCAAATTCATAACTGTGCCGCCAGCTACGGCATCCAGCATCATCCTCTCTAAAGGTCTGAGTCCATCCAGTAGATACTCGACGACTATCCTTGCTAGCAACCCAAGATTGCAGCAACTCTGTTCCAATGAATTAAAGCGCTCCAAGTAGTCGTACATCGACTCACCAGATCCTTGTTTGATATTAGAAAGTTCTCTGCGCACTTGTGTTGCCTTTGCTGGAGCGTAGTATTTGTCTAGAAACTTCCACTGCATTTGATCCCAGGTGCGAATACTACCTGAAGGAAGAGATAAAAACCACGATTTTGCTAAGTCAGTTAAACTTAAAGGAAATACTCGAAGCTTAAACCTGTCCTCTGAAGCTGCGTAGGGTCTCAACATTTGGCAGATTCCGGTGAAATTCTTGTAAATGCCTCGTCGCGACCTCTCCCGGTAAGCCTCCAAATTTGGGTAAGTGATGCACCACAGCAGTCTTTATTTGAAAATCGTTCTCTTCTGGGCCAGTATTGATGCACCATGGCTGCTCATTGAAGTTTGGTGCAGACAGCTCTCTCATTGTTGGTTCCGGTCTGTGGGCACGCCTGTATGGCTGATGCCCGTAAGGCTTCTGCTGCACGTATTGCTGAGGCAGTGGGTTAGGCTCATTGAACCCTTTTGCTCGTGCCCCTACATCCCTAGCCAGAAATTCTCTTTCGCGAAGTTCCCTCTGGCGTGCTCTAAATACCCGCTCAGGCTCTTCATAGAATTATGGAATTTGTTCATCCTGATTTTGTTCGTTGTTTTGGGGGCCATCACCATTAACACTACTTGCGTGCGACATGCTGGAAAGAGCAATTTATACGAAAAATAACACAAAAATAACACAAAAAAAATCGAAAACTAAATATAAAAAGAAAATGAAAAGAACTCTTCACTGTAGCAGTTCCCCGGCACCGGCGCCAAAATTTGACGCGCGTCGTTGTGCGCGCCAAACTTGTATTTATATCTCCAAGCTTTTAGCTAGTTGATAGAGCCTATTTATACGCACTATTTAGATCCTAACACTGTGCTTGTTTGCATTATTTTGTGTACAAGATTACTGGTTTCCGGTGTTTTTGTATTCCAGGACAAAACAAGGGCCTAAGTCGGATGCACGCTAATAGTCGCGTTTAAGGAGCGCAACACACAGCCTGCGGAGCTAGCAGCGCAGACAGGATAGGAAGTGGCAGATTCAGGCTGCGGTGCGCAAACCAACTGCGCGAACCAACGTGCACAGTGAGCCATGCGCAGGGTAGCGGTGTTTCCAAATCTTGAACACCATAGGATTTGGAAATTGCCAAGACTGTCCTCGGGCCTCACAAGCAGTATATAAAGAGAGGAAGGCTAGGGTTTGAGTGATATCAAAGAGAGACGGCCAGAACTGAAAAACACACGAGCTGCTGCGAGGACCTGCTCCAACCGACTGCGCGAACTGAGACACAGCAACCTGCACGCACCTGCTTATTACTATTTCCTTGGACACTTTAGCTTTTATTTACTATTTCTATGATGTTTACCACTATCATGTCTAGCTAAACACTTTGTATCGGTTGGGCATGATTCTATGAAGTATTTCCTTTGAGACTTGTGCTTAATGCATAGTTTGTTTGCTTGTATTAATTCTGTGCACACGGTTGACAGCTACTTGCATGATTAGGGGAAGCCTTGAACCGCAATCTTACTCTTACTACTTGTTGTTATATGTTAAACTAGTTGGTAGCTTGACGGTGACAACTAGGAGTGACGCGCTAGGATAATCAGCTGCTACTGTGACAGGATTCGTAGCTGCTTAGACTAGTTTCAAGAATTAATAGCTCATGGACTTTGATCGGAACATGCGCACATGTTAGGAAGCCTTGACCGGATACTAACTTCAGTGAATCGAACTTTAGACGTTTAGAGTCGATGATAAGGAATACATTCATAGAGGATTGTCTTTACCGATACTTTTCATAGTCATAGTACTTAATCTCTACTGCCTGCGCATGTCTAGTGCAAAATCTGCTTTCACTACTGTTCATCCGCGCACCTGCGCAACCCAATCACTCACAACCCAATTCTCGTAAGTTGTAGGTTACTAGCTGAACGAGTCTGCTTGCTCCTTGTGGGATCGACCCTGACTTAGCCGCTATACTAAGTGGAGAAGGAAGGATTAATTTGATGCGTACAACGACGCGCGATCACTTGTGTAGCGGCAAGCAAGGGTCGAACCCAAAAGAACTGACTGTGAAGCGATTTCCTGTAAATACTGAACTAAAGAGGGTTTAAGTAAATGCTCGCAAAAACGAATGTAAGAAAAGTGTGAATGTCAATCGATAGAAATATTCAGCTTAGGGAATTCAATATTGAATGTTATCATCGACTTCTAATGATACGATCCTATTCAAACGTTTGGTCACTCTGACAAAGTTAATAACCTAAAGTATCTCGACAAAGGTGATACTAGACTTGGATTTTACTACTTGCTTCCACGACAAAGTTTCGACAAGAGTTAATCATTAGAATTGATGAGCGGATAGTTTCACCACAAAGTATACGCTAACCACAAAATACAATTCATGCGATTCAAGATCCAGAGGTACGATTAAATAAAAAAATGCATTAAATCCAAGTCTCAAAGGTGTATGTCACCAACTGAAACCCCTAAACTGAAATAGAAATTTAGCTACTCATAGTCATAACTGAAAAATACATTAAACTGAAAAGAACGAAAATCACTGTTCACGCCGGAAACACTATTCACTCGAAAAACACTGTTCACGCCAAACTCCAAAATTTCGTCCGGTTGTCTCCTCAAAACCTCCGTCTCGTCCAAAACTGCCGTCTCCTCTCCTCCCGAAACCCTAATTGAAATCGGGCTCTAAAAATTGATTTCGGGCCGCGGGCTTGATTGCTAACGTCATCATAAGCTGACCGTGCCCCAAGAAGACATTAGGTCGCGCGCCCGGAGAAGACATTAAGGTCCGGCGCGCGACACTATTATTCTCTGCCGGCACCTAACTCACTACGATGTGCACCCCATTTCCTTCGATGCTCGATTTTTTCCCTAAA
This sequence comes from Umbilicus rupestris, assembly GCA_963678935.1. Taxonomy (NCBI): domain Eukaryota; kingdom Viridiplantae; phylum Streptophyta; class Magnoliopsida; order Saxifragales; family Crassulaceae; genus Umbilicus; species Umbilicus rupestris. The sequence goes on from OY787617.1 coordinate 3,945,331, forward strand.
AATACCGTTTTGAGTCACAAGTCTCTTTTCATGTACTCCGAACACCTGAAATGCAAACAACACAAAGAAGAAACTGTTCACATAAAAACATGTCGAAATAGTTGGGTTTAAACAGTTTAGCGAGTCGTATAAATATGCCACATCAATACTCTTGAACACCCAATCTGATGGAACAAGATAGAACAAGGAACAAAAGTTTATTCTCCCAGTTCGGCCAATCCGCCTACGTCTCGGAAGGGCTTCAAGACCACTATATAAGAGGAGGGAAGCTAGGGTTTGAGGGAGAGAGAGAGAGCAGATAGAGAGAAGGACACTTAGCAGCAAAACACACGAGCTACTTCAGCCAGAATCTGCGCGAACCATTTGCGCCAGCCGAGAACAGCAACGCGCAATTGCGCTGACCTGCTACGTTTTCTCTTGCTGCCTTAGTTTTATTTATTATTGCTATGATGTTAGTTTTTAGCATGTCTAGCTAAACACTTTGTATCGGTTGGGCATGATTCTATGAAGTATTTTCTTTGAGACTTGTGCTTAATGCTTGGTACATCTACTTATATTAATTCTATGCATATGAGTGATAATTAGTTGTGTGAATAAGGGAAGCCTTGAACCGCAGTCTTATTCTAATTGCTAGTTATTGTAAGTTAAACTAGTTGATAGCTTGACGGTGACAACTACGAGTAACACACTAGGATAATCAGCCGCTACTGTGATAAGATTTGTGGCTGCTTAGACTAGTTTCAGGAATTAATAGCTCATGCACTTTGATCGGAACATGCGCGCACGTTAGGAAGCCTTGACCGGACACTAACTTAAGTAGAACTGCACTATAGATGTTTAGAGTCGATGATAAGGGATACATTCATAGAGGATTGTCTGTACCGATACTCTTCGTAGTCATAGTACTTAAAATCTACTGCCTGCGCACGTATCGTGCAATTCTGCTTTCACCACTGTTCATTCGCGCACCTGCGCAACCCAATTACTCACAACCCCAATTTCGTAAGTTGTAGGTTGATAGCTAAGACGAGTCTGCACGTTCCTTGTGGGATCGACCCTGACTTAGCCGCTATACTAAGTGGAGAAGGAAGGATTAATTTGACGCGTACAACGACGCGCGATCAAATTTTGGCACCGTTGCCGGGGAGCAAACACAGATAAGTCTTAACTAGTTCAAGTTTTCTTTTACAGTAGCTAGTTATTTCTTTTTATTTTTCGTTGGTGTTTCTGCCAATACGCAATCAACATCCGCCTGCGCAACCTTGAAACAGTTGCGCTGCGCAGATCATAGTTGCGCACAGACAGGGGCAACAACCTAGTTTCTTTTAATTCCGTTTGCTTGAAGTCTAGAACAGGACATGGAGAATAACAGTGTCATCGGTGATAACTTAGGGGACAGAACCCCAGAGGGACCTAACAATGCGAGGGCAGATAACCGCGCAGCTCAATTCAGAGAGGAAGTGCAGCGCGAAGTTGAAGCTAGGATGGCCGCTGAAGTATATAATGCACAACCCGCGCAACAAATCGTGCGACGCAGAATAGTGCGCGAGATGTCGGCTCCAATCACAGTCAACCAACCGTGGTGCATAGTGCTTCCACCCGATGGGCATTTTGAACTACGGAGCTCATTCATTCATCATATGCCTAAGTTCCACGGGATGAACAATGAGAACCCAATCAAGCATGTGCGTGAATTCCTAGTTATCTGCGAGAACATGAAGACCGACGGGGAGAGTGAAGAAGCGCTGAAGTTGAAGGCGTTCCCTTTTTCATTGTGTGATACAGCCAAGCATTGGCTGATGAGCTTACCAGCAGGATCTATTCGCACATGGGAGCAGCTCCAGAAAACGTTCTTGGATAAGTTCTACCACGCAGCAAAGATTGCGCTACTCAGGAGGGAATTGGCTGCACCTAGACAGGGCGTAGGAGAGTCACTATCAGACTACTATGAGCGTTTCAGGGAGCTGGAAGCCAACTGCTATAATCATGGCCTGCCCCAACATGTGATGATAGAGAATTTCCTGAACGGGCTACAACCGATGGAACTTAGACTGCTGAACGCTTGCGCAGGAGGTGATATATGCAACATGTACCCGAAGGATGTATGGCAGATGATCGAGGACTCTGCTGGACAGGTAAGGCATCAATTGACACTCGAGAACAGTCGTGCACACGCTGTGCACCAGGTGGATTCCAGCGCTGAAATTAAGGAAATGAAAGCCATGCTACAGAAACTGATGAGTGCGCAAGGCGCGCAACCAGTTGCGCCGAAGGTATGCGAGTTCTGTACGTCCATTGAGCACAAAACCGACGCATGTCCCACACTTTTCGAGGAATCAGGAGATGTCAATGCTCTAGGAGGATGGGACAATAGAGGACCGCAGAGGCAGAATCAACCGCGCTCTGGACTGGCCGCAAATGGATTCAGATGGAGGGAGGACAGTAATCCCCAAAGGCAGCCAGCGGAATATCGTGCACCTCAGCAGGCGCAGCAAGCATACAACCCACCGCACCGCCGCAATGACGCACCAGCACAGAATAACCAGCAACCGCGGCGCTCCTTAGAAGACATAGTGGGTCAGTTGGCAGACACCGTGCGCAAGAACGATGAAAACTATGACAAGAGGTTCGAGTCAATTGAGAAGCAGTTGTCGCAGATTTCTACCACGGTCTATGAGCTGAAAAAGAGCGCACAGTCGGGAGGAGTTAACGCCGTAACGCTGAGGACAGGGCGCACAGTCGGGACAGCTTCGACCGCGAAGAAGAAGATTTGATTGTAGAAGATTAGATTTGCAAATCTAATCTAATCTCCTACAAATGAGTGGTTTTGGCTTTTGGAGCTATAATCTGATAATGATGGAAGTGGGTGCTCCTATATAAAGAAGACCCTTCAGAGCAATGAAGATTGATCGAAGAAGAGTGCAGAAAGCGAGAACACACACAGAATTCCGAGAGAGTATTTTTGGTGTGCGAACGAGATCTTTGATCATCACCGAGAGCAGAGCGTGAGCGCAGAGCTGTGGTGACTAAAGCAGAGGGTGATCAGGACTTGCGAAGTCTGATCCAAGCTTGATCTGGAAGCCAATTCAGAGCAGAACTGACGGGCGAGTGACTCGGTCGAGTGTCAGGGCGGCAGTGCTTGCTAGTGACAGGAGGTCACTGAGTGAGGGGGAGTATTCCAGAGTGTGCAGCGCTTGTGGAATCGTTCGAACGGCTCAGCGGAAGGCTTGGAGCGACGCGGATAGTTTGTGCATCAGTTGTGTGCTACAGCAGATGCTATAGCAACTCTGCAGAATCTGAGTATTGTTTAGAATAGGCTGAATTTTGAGGAGACGGTAGCTATTCTAGATAGATATCAGTAGAGGGTGTGCAGACACAAGTTAGAGCGTGTTCTGATTGTGTATGAGGATCCACCTAAGGTTGAGTAGCATAGGTTGCGTGAGTTATAACCGTATGTACTTGGAGACCCTTGAGATTAGTGGATTGAGGATTGAGAATAGACCTCCCCAGACGTAGGCAATTGGCCGAACTGGGTGAACAAACATTTGTCCTTGTTCGTTCTTGCTGAAACAGTTTCAGAGTGAACAAGAGTGTGCTGCAGCAACTACTTATTCACAAATCTGTTTATCTGAGGCGCTGTGAATTTCACAGTTCTTAATCACTGTGCAAGAATCTGTTGAACTGGTTATAGAATTCAGGGGGAGAAATTCTGATGATTATCGAGTATAATGGGTGGAACAGAGTCTGAGCCAGACAAATTATAGTGAAGCTTGGGTATTTAAAGGAAGTTTTTATTTTGGAAAGGAAAATCTGCAAATAATCTATATATATTCTTTATTTGACAGTTCGGGTTTCCAAGGGTTTCCAAATTAATTTTGAAATCATTTAAAATATCTGCCTGATTTTTCTCATATTTTTTCGGATGTTTGTTCTTGAGAAGAAAGTGAAATCCCGAGACCCTCGAAGGAATTCCGACAAAAAAAATCATGGTTGCCTCTAAGAAACTCTGTGTCAGTGCTACCGCCGATTCCTAAGCCTCACCGGCTCCAGTCAGATCGACGTGCGCCACTGCATCTCGGAGAAAAAGGAAGCCTGCAGCGGTCTCTCAAATTCCTGTCCAAATCCCAGCAACAAAGAGGAGGAAGGAAGAAGGGAGCAGACAAGCCCCCGGTTCCTACACCGACAATTACAGAACATTGTCCGTCGCTGAGGTAAGCCCTAAGTTTGATTTACCCATGGTTACAGAGGTGGTAGAAGGTGATAAGAGTTTCGATGTGGCTATAGATGAAATTCTTGAGAACATATCTAGGGATGTTGGTATTGCTGCTAGTTCACTTGTTCAGGAAGAGAGGTCGGCTGAGAGGACTGAGGCAATTGAGCGACAAAAGGCTAGGTTGGTCAAGAGGTCTCTAGCTGACCGGTTAGATGCTGGCCTGACTCAATAAAAGGGTGTTGGAGGTTCTAAGAAAACCAAGGCTACACGGTTAGCCAAGTTGTTTGCGCACAAGGCGAAGAAGAGAGTTGAGAACTGAAAGTTGCGGCTGAAACAAGTTCAGTGGATGCGGTTCCAAAAATCGGTGAAGTCCAGTGACTGATAAGACTCACGAGGAAATTATCCCAGAAGATCTCGAAGGAGAGAAAAAGTATGAAGAAATCTCAGTGGTTGTAGCTGACACTGTTCAGCTGACTGAAACAGATCCAAAGGCCCTGATAATGGTGGTTTACAAACCTAAGGCTGAGGTTTCTGATCAACAGACGTCGCAAGTTGAGGCGGACCCTGTCAGCTCCCTTGTCAAACCATCTGAAACCAAGCCAATCGTTCTAGATGACAACCTAGATCCATTTTAGACAGTCCATGTAGATGATGATATGAAAGTAGTGAATGTGTCTTCAGTGGCAGAATGGTTGTCCAAGCGGAAAAGGGGGAAAAGTACTTGTCCCTGCAGAAATACAGAAAAGGAGGGAACTCAAACAGGGGGAGCAGTTTCGAAGGGGAAACGTATTGCCAAGAAATCAGTAAGGAAATCAGATTCACAGAAGCTTGGTGAAAAGTCCGTGACAGAAGGGGTTACGAAAGCTGGGGTATTCTGTGACAGTGAGAATGCCAAGACATGTTAGATTATTTTGAGACGAAATATTGTCCAGGAGAGAATTTTTTTGGAAAGAAAACTTGAAGTATCGGAAGTGGTGCATGCCATTGAAGAGGCTGGTCTGCTAAAGACTATCAAGTTGCCTCAACAGTTTGCTGAATAGCTTGTAAGAGAACTTGTTGTGAATTTGACACAACAATTCGTAACAAAGGGCATTACAGAGTATGGTGTGGTTCAGATCAGAGAGAGACGAGTTGTAATTACTCCAGAGGTAATCAACGAGTACTTTGGGATCCATCCAGCCGCCCAGACATACCAGAAATAACAAATGGGCGGATAACGTCATGGAAGAAGAGCTCGCTCGAATTAGGTCACTTGACAACTAAATATGCTATTCTGCATGGGATGTGTATCAAGAACTGGATGCCCACACTGCATAGGACCCCGGTCAGCAAGCCCATCGCTGGACTCATCCTCCAAGTGGCTCGAGATGTAAGGTAAACGTGGGGAAAATCATTTTTAATCATCTGTGCCAGCACATTATTTCTGATTTTCCTAATGTCCCGATTGGTTCCCCCTCGATGTTGTTTGAGATGATTGTTGATCAAGGTCCTAATATTTGTGACGACTCGGTCAAAATGTCTCCTCCTCAGGCATCATTCAGCACAGTACAAGCTTTTCACTAGAAAACATCAAGTTGGTGTCACTTTTACATAATTAGTTCAGCAGGCACTTCTCTGACTATAGGAACCACCTGGTGAAACAGCGAGCAGAACAGTGGTGATCAAGAAGTCTAGACAGCCTGTTTCTCATTCAAAGGTAATTGCTCGTTCTTGAAATTCATCTGCTTGTGCTTGAAAATATGTCTTCTTCGATCTCTGCAGCCAAAAGAGAGGTAAAGATGGTTCCGAGGGATCTCAAGTATCCGGTGGAAGAGGAAGAGTCTGAAGCATCATCCCTCTCAGCAGAATCTGTCGAGTGAAACAGTCTATTATTTCTGTTTGAGATTGTGACCGTACTTTGGTATTTTCTGTCTTTTATGATTTGTTATCCTTCCTTGTCATCTTTGTTTGCAAAAAGTGGGAGTATATTGTTGATACACGTCCATGCGCCCTGTGAAGAGGAAGTTTTGTGAAAAAAATGCTAAGGGGGAGAATGTTAGAACCAGATAGTTCATGAGTGGCTTATTTTTGACAAACAAGGCAAAGAAACTCGGCTGCGACAGAAGGTGAGACAGTATCTGTTAAGACAGGAGCGGCAATAATATCATTCGAGATATGGGAATATAGTGTTTCAGCAATGCAATATTCAGAAGATATTCCGAAGATATACTCTCCTGGATTCTGCGCTCCGAAGAACAGATTCTGTGTTATAAAGATTGGATCCGCTTCGGAAGATGGAAAGTATGATCGAATATTATCTCTTTTCTAAAGATAAGAAAAAGCGGATCTAATATATTTATGAGGAGCGGGAAGATTGCAGAATTGATCACGACAGCTAAAATTATTGAATGGAGGCAAAAAAGCTACAGACCGGCGATTATCATCTGAGATAGTCGGAAAATCGATAAAGCTAGAGCGTCATCGCTGTGAACGGAAGAATAGTGTTGAACAGACTGTGTTTCAGGTTTGACATTCTCAGGAAGAGAATTACCGATCTGTGCGGACAGATCGAGGTGGGAAGAGGAGGACCTCCGTCTGAGGGAGTCAGATGCACTCACATTAGTTCAACTACATGGTGGTAACTATTGAAGATAAGTTACTTAAAGATCTATTGTACTTGATTGAATATTTGTGAAGTGATTCCCACTTGGGGTTCCGAGTAACCCCCCTCTCCCCGAGTAAGCTCGGTGAACTGAACAAGATAAACATATCCTGTATCGTTTACTGTTTTTCGTACTATTTCCATTGCAACTAACAATCACCAAAACGCAATTTGTTAATGCTTTGTGAAACAGTTTAAACAAGCGATCTCGAACAGCCCAAGTAGAATAGACGTTTAACTTTCAATCCATCAAATCCAAAAAATAATCAGATGTTAATATTACTCTAAAATGACCGCCTCCCTCCACTCTACTAACTAATCATCACCTACGTAGATACGCCTTTCAACATCAGTTGATCTTTAGTAACTGAGGCAATCTTACATGGACACACAAATGCAAGTAGTAGCTCCGAGTTCCTCCACTCAACAACTCTCCTGCCGCCTACCTTGATCAGCCAACAAGCAAGTCCTGCTCTGAATTGGCCTTCTCCGTTCAAGCTCTGATCAGACTATACAAGTCTTTGACCAGCCTCTGCTTTCGGTGGTGATCCAATCTCTTCGCTCAGCACTATGAATCTCTCTCAGTGTTTTCTCGTTATATTGATGCTTGGATTCTGTATTGGATGGATACAGCTACTCTACTCGAGGCTTCTCTAAATAGAAACTTCATTCTCCATCAATATCAACTTTAGAAAGTTCCTAAAAGATCTCAACAAGATCTTATTTCCCAATCAAATCTCCAAGCTGTGGCATTGAATCTTCACTAAGAATATTCTGACAGATGCTCTGAAATCTTCATGTTGCTCTGCGACTTCATATCTGGCCAGATTATTCTTCGCTCCAATACTGCTGCTACAGCTCCTGCTGTAGCAACTGCTTGTACACTCTGGCTGGTTTTGCACCAGCTGCTATCTTCACAAGGGCAGCTTTATCATCTTACTTTCAATCTTCACGGTACTCTATCGACCTGTTGCAATGCTGGCAGCAACACTCAGTTTCTTCAAAACTCATCTCAATTCAAGGACTCTGCTGATCTCAAGCTTTCTGAAATTCGCAGCACCTCTGAGTTACAGTTAGTGAACAAGCAATTGCTACAGCATACTTGACGCGCGTCGTTGTGCGCGCCAAACATGTATTTATATCTCCAAGCCTTTAGCTAGTGCAGCGGCAAGCAAGGGTCGAACCCAAGAGAACTGACTATGAAGCGATTTCCTGTAAATACTGAACTAAAGGGGGTTTAAGTAAATGGTCGCAAAAACGAATGTAAGAAAAGTGTGAATTTCAATCGAGAGAAATATTCAGCTCAGGGAATTCAATGGTGACTGTTATCATCGACTTCTAAAGATACAATCCTATTCAAACGTTTGGTCACTCCGACAAAGGTAATAACCTAAGGTATCCCGACAAAGGTGATACTAGACCTGGATTTTACTACTTGCTTCCACGACAAAGTTTCGACAAGAGTTAATAATTAGAATTGATGAGCCGATAGTTTCACGACATAGTATACGCTAACCACAAAATACAATTCATGCGATTCAAGATCCAGAGGTACGATTAAATAAAAACATGCATTAAATCCAAGGCTCAAACGTGTATGTCACCAATTGAAAACCCTAAACTGAAACAGAAATTTAGCTACTCATAGTCATAACTGAAAAATACATTAAACAGAAAATAACGAAAATATTGTTCACGATCACTCTTCACGCCGGAAACACTGTTCACGCCGAAAACACTATTCACTCGAAAAACACTGTTCACGCCAAACTCCAAAATTCCGTCCGGTTGTCTCCTCAAAACCTCCGTCTCGTCCAAAACTGCCGTCTCCTCTCCTCCCGAAACCCTAATTGAAATCGGGCTTTAAAAATTGATTTCGGGTCGCGGGCCCGATTGCTGACGTCATCATAAGCTGACCGCGCCCCAAAAAGACATGGGTCGCGCGCCCGGAGAAGAAATTAAGGTCCGGTGCGCGACACTAATGTTCTCTGCAGGCGCGTAACTAACTGCTATGTGCACCCCATTTCCTTCGATGCCGGATTTTTTCCCTAAAAATACCTTTTTGAGTCGCAAGTCTCTTTTAATGTACTTCGAACACCTGAAATGCAAACAACACTAAGAAGTAACTGTTCACATAAAAACATGTCAAAATAGTTGGGTTTAAAAGGTTTAGCGAGTCGTATAAATACGCCCCATCAAACCACCCCACACTTAAACTTGTTCGTCCCGAACAAAGAACGAAAACAAGACTCGCAACACTCAAAACACTTCTAATATGCCAACGACTCAACATTGAATTTATCCGGTATGTCCTCACTAATCAGTTCATCAACATATACTTACATTCATTCTTCAATAAAGGTCAACAAGAAAACGTAATGATACATGTTACCTGAGAAATCAAGATGGAATTCAAAGGATGACTGGGAGATAGTCCTCTTTAGACTCCTGACTCCATTCTTCAGCTCGAAGTCATAGCCACGCGCGTACGCTGAATTCGCTTTCTCTGGCACGTGAGAAATCCAAGCTACGAGGAACTCAACTTTTCTTTTTCTCTTTGGTAGGACAGCTTTGAAACTTTCTTGTTTTGTTTGGTCCGAAGACTTCACTCAACTTGATTGTTTTTCTGAATGTTTTTTCCCTTTCACATTTGACTGAATTTTCCTTTTGAGCTTTGCTCTCCAATGTGAAATGCTTGTCCCCCTCTTTTTTTTCTTCTTTGAACCGTTCCAATCATCGCCTTCGAATAACAGCTATGGAGCGCATCCCGCTCTTTCTCATCATCATCGTTTCAGCGCGAGGCAAGATAAGGGTTACCCACCCATTCCCGGTTACTAGGACTAGAGATAGGACGGTTTGTTTTCCCGTCCCACCATCGCATAAACACTGCAATGATGGACTGAAAGTCTCACCCCTCATAACTTGAAGCGCGAATGCTTGTCAAGTCTCTCTAGGACATTTCTATCAACTCCACATCCTGTAATATCTCAACTCAAAGGAACATATAACATCATGTAACTAGCATCACAATACTACAGAAATCATGCAAATCATACATATCAAAACCTCATAGCATCGAACATTATCTCATGAAATCAAAGCGTTTTCATCATAGCATAAATACTGGCAGCATATAGTCGCACGATATCAGCAGCATCGCAACACCTAAAAATTTTAAAAAAACGTGCTCTAGCCACTACTAATGCAAGCTAACAAAAGTGAACGTGCTGACACATACTAACTCCCCCACCTCACACTTTTGAAACAAACCGTGTCCTCACGGTACAATAAATTCGTCGGGAAGGGTAGTCATGCAAGACTCGAAAGAAAAAAAAACGAAACTAATAAGAAATGCACAAGAAAACTATCCTAACTCAGCAAGTTACGCTCGCCATGCACACATTAAGTTGCGCGCCCCAAGCATACTGATAGAGCCTAGTTATACACGTTATTTAGATCATAAATCCATGCTTGTTTGCAATATTTTATGGGCAAGATTACTCGTTTCCACTATTTTTGTATATCAGGTCAGAACGAGTCCTTAAGTCGGATACGCGCTAACAGGCAGCGTTCTAGGAGTGAAAGATCAGCCTGTGGAGCTAGCGGCGCAAACAAAAGAAGAAATGGCGAAGGACAGCAGAGGTGCGCTACCCGATTGCGCCAATCAATGCTGTGCGCCAGGCGCAAAGTCCCAGTGACCAGACTTGGAAGTTGCCAAAAGATGAACTTCCTGGGGCACTATTTAAACAAAGAAAGTCTAGGGTTTCAAGGAGGCGGAACACCATCACTCAGTGACAGTCCAGAGGCACTGCGCGGCAAAACTGAAAAACACACGGACCTGTCAAGGAGAGTTGCGCCAGCCGACTGCGCCAGCCAAGAGAAGACACTGCACGCACTGTTTGCTACCGTTTTCTTGGATTCAGTAGTTGTTATTTACTATTTTATGATGTTTACCACTAGCATGTCTAGCTAAACACTTAGTGTTGGTCGGGCATGAATCTATGATGTATTACCTTTGAGACTTGAGCTTAATGCATAGTTTATTTACTTGTATTAATTCTGTGCGCGCCGAGACGGTTAGTTGCATGAGTAGGGGAAGCCTTGAACCGCAAACTTACTTGTGTTGCTTGCTTGTCACCTGTTAAACTAGTTGCATGCGTAGGGGAAGCCTTGAACCGCAAACTTACCGTGACAATTAGGAGTAACGAGTTAGGGTAGGCAGCTGCTACTGTGACAGGATTCGCAGCTGTTTAGTCTAGTTCTAAGGATTAATAGCACATGAACTTTGAACGGAACATGCGCACGTGTTAGGAAGCCTTTACCGGACACTAACCCAAGTAAAGCATAAACTATAGATGTTTTAGAGTCAATGATAAGGAATGCATTCATAGAGGATTGTCTGCCCAATACTTCTCATAAATATAGTACTTCATCTCTACTGCTTGCGCACGTCTAGTGCAATTCCCTGAGTTACGATATTCGCTGTTATTCGCGCATCGCGCAAAACCCCCAATCACTCACGCAACCCCCGTTTTCTTAAGTGTAGGTTACTGGCTGAGACTCACTGCTTGCTCCCTGTGGAGATCGACCCTTACTTAACCGCTGTACTAGTGGGAGAGGAAGGAATTATATTTGACGCGCACAACGACGCGCGATCAAATTTTGGCGCCGTTGCCGGGGAGCAACACAGCTAAGTTTTAGCTAGCTTACATTTCTCATTTTAGTAACTAGCTATTTCATTTTGTTTTGTTTTCTCGTTGTTGTTTCTGACAGCGCACAATTACATCAGCCTGCGCAACCTTGAAACAGTTGCGCTGCGCAGATTCTAGTTGCGCACTGACAGACGCAACAACTTCGTTGCCATTTAATTTCGTTTCTTGAGTTTGGATCAGGACATGGAGGATAACAGTGTGGTTGGAGACAACCTGGGAGACAGAACCCCAGAGGAAGCAAGGGCGCATAACCGCGCAGCCCTATTCAGAGAGGAAGTGCAGCGTGAGGACGACGCACGGATGGCCGCTGAACCATACATTGCGCCACCCGTTCGTCCAGTCGCGAGGCGCAGGACAGTGCGCGAAATGTCAGCCCCACTCACTGTTAACCAGCCATGGTGCATAGTGCTTCCGCCCGACGGGCAGTTCGAACTAAGGAGCTCACTCATCCATCACATGCCCAAGTTTCACGGAATGAACAACGAAAATCCAGTCAAGCATGTGCGGGAGTTCCTAATCATTTGCGAGAACATGAAGGCTTTGGGGGAAAACGATGAAGCGCTGAAGATGAAAGCGTTCCCATTTTCATTGAGCGATGCAGCCAAACACTGGCTGATGAGCCTACCCGCAGGATCAATCCACACATGGGAGCAGCTGCAGAAGAAATTCTTAGATAAATTTTATCCAGCAGCGAAGATTGCGCTGCTCAGAAGGGAATTGGCCGCGCCAAGGCAAGGCGCAGGGGAGTCTCTGTCAGAATACTACGAGCGTTTCAGGGAGCTAGAAGCCAACTGCTACAATCACGGGCTTCCCCAGAATGTGCTGATAGAGAACTTTCTGAATGGACTGCTGCCCATGGAGTTGCGACTACTGAATGCATGCGCAGGAGGGGACATTTGCAACATGTACCCCGAGGACGCATGGCAGCTAATAGAAGATTCTGCTGGGCAGGTAAGACATCAATTGACACTTGAAAATAGTCGTACTCGTTCTGTGCATCAGGTAGAGGCAAGCGCTGAGATCAAAGAAATGAAGGCCATGCTACAGAAGCTGATGAGTGCGCAGAGCGCACAACCAGTTGCGCCAAAGGTATGTGAATTCTGCAGGTCCACTGAGCACAAGACAGACGAGTGCCCAACACTTTTTGAAGAAACTGGAGATGTAAATGCCCTTGGAGGATGGGACAACAGAGGACCGCAGAGGCAGAATCAGCCGCGCTTTGGGCTTGCTGCAAATGGTTTCAGATGGAGAGAAGAGAACAATTTCCAGAGGCAGCCCACTGATCAGCGCGCACCACAGCAGACGCAACATGCTGCACCCTACAATCCACCGCATCACCGCACAGACGCACCAGCGCAGAACAGTCAGCAACCACGGCGATCCTTGGAAGATATCATGGGGCAGCTAGCAGACACAGTGCGCAAGAATGACGAAAAGTATGACAAGAGGTTCGAATCCATAGAAAAGCATCTATCACAAATTGCAACCACGGTGTATGAGCTGAAAAAGAGCGATGGCAACCTGCCTTCGCCAGTGATTCAGAACCCTAAGGGAGGAGTTAATGCAGTAACACTGAGGACTGGGCGCACAGTGGGAACAGAGCAGACCGCGCAGGCGCCCGCGCAACCAGTTGCGCAAGTCCCAGATCCAGCAGCTCAGAGTGCGCAACCAGAGCCAGAGGCGCAATCAGAAGCGCCAACCACGAACCAGCAGGGCAAAGCGCCAGGTATGTCTCACTCGAAAAACAAGGACAAAAATTGTACTAACATACCTGCTCCTTTCCCTGTGCAGGCACCACTGGCGAGAAAAGAAGCACTGGACAAGGAACTGTATGAGCTGTTCAGCAAGGTGGAAATCAACATACCTCTCATAGAAGCTATTCGACAGATTCCCAGGTATGCGAAGTTTTTAAAAGAGCTGTGCACGAATAAAAGAAGGACAGGCGAGTGCGCACAAGTAATGCTAAATGCGCAGGCCTCAGCAATCGTGCAACAAAAGGTACCACCTAAGTGCCGAGATCCAGGTACATTCACTATCCCTTGCACCTTAGGTAAGACCACGGTAAGCAACTGCATGATCGATTTAGGCGCATCAATCAATTTATTACCATATTCTCTCTATGCGACCTTGCGCCTTGGACCACTAAAACCTGCAGGTCTCACAATTCAGCTAGCAGATAGATCGTGCAAACAACCTGCAGGCATGATAGAAGATGTCCTAGTTCGAGTAGGAGAGCTGGTGTTCCCAGCAGACTTTTATGTGCTCGAAATGGAGGGTGAATCAAGCGCCAGCGGAGCGTAGATCCTCCTAGGCAGACCGTTTCTGATGACTGCGCGCACGAAGATAGACGTGTGGAGGGGCACGCTCTCCATGGAGGTAGATGGCGAAGAAATCCATTTCAACATCTTCGAAGGGATGCAGCACCCACATGAGGACGCTACCGTGCACGCAATGGACAGCTTTGACGACTTAGTCACAGAAGCGCAGTGTGCAAGCGCAACCATAGGACCAGAGCTACTGACACAGGCAGAGCTGGAGGAGCAAGAGGAGGAGCTAAGCAGTGCTGAACCAGCATCCACACAGGTACGTGATATAGTTCATATTTGCACCGCTAACAAAATCTTGCCCTCTGTTGAGCAGGCACCCAAGATCGAACTGAAGCAACTCCCGGAGCATCTCAAGTACATTTTCTTGGGAGATGAGGACACCCTGCCAGTGATCATCAAGAGGGGATTGGAAGAAGAGCAGGAGGCGCGTTTACAACAGGTGCTGCGCAGGAACCAGCGCGCTATTGGATGGACTCTTGCTGATCTGCGCGGAGTGAGCCCAGACGTGTGCATGCACCGAATTCTGTTGGAAGACGGCGCCAAGCCATCCAGGGAGGCTCAGCGCAGATTAAACCCAAATATGATGGAGGTAGTGCAAAAGGAAGTTCTGAAGTTGCTTGACGCAGGGGTCATTTACCCAATCTCAGACAGCAGATGGGTCAGCCCGGTGCACGTTGTGCCAAAGAAAGGAGGAATCACGGTGGAGGAGAATGCGCAGGGCGAGCTAGTTCCCAAGCGCATACAGACTGGCTGGCGCATGTGCATCGACTACAGGAAGCTGAACGCTGTAACGCGCAAGGACCACTTCCCGCTACCCTTCATGGACCAAATGCTGGATCGCTTGGCAGGTAAGCCTTACTTTTGTTTTTTGGACGGATATTCAGGTTACAATCAGATACCCATAGCTGCGGAGGATCAAGAGAAGACCACGTTCACATGCCCCTTCGGAACTTTTGCGTTTCGGCGTATGTCTTTTGGGCTGTGCAACGCGCCAGGTACGTTCCAACGCCTCGTCATGAGCATTTTCTCTGATATGATTGGTATATGTATAGAAGTGTTCATGGATGACTTTACTGTATATGGGAGTACCTTTGATGCATGCTTAACACATCTAGATAAAGTCTTAGCACGCTGCATCTCTAAGAACTTAGTGCTAAACTACGAGAAGTGTCATTTCATGGTTACGCACGGAGTAGTATTGGGTCATATCATTTCAGAGGAGGGTATTAAGGTAGACAAAGCTAAGATAGATATTATTTCTAATCTGCCTTATGCCACCAACGTGCGCGACGTGAAATCGTTCTTAGGGCATGCTGGGTTTTACAGGCGTTTTATTAAGGATTTCTCTAAGATTTGCATACCCCTGTCTAACCTGTTGCAAAAAGACGTGTGCTTCGATTTTACTGATAAGTGCAGGGCGGCGTTCGATAAGCTGAAAGAAGCGCTGACCAGTGCGCCAGTGATGCGCGCACCAGACTGGAACCTGCCATTTGAGCTGATGTGTGACGCAAGTGACTACGCAGTGGGAGCAGTCTTGGGGCAGCGCGAGGACAAGAAGCCGCATGCCATCTACTATGCATCGCACACACTAGACTCCGCGCAGAAGAACTACACCACCACGGAGAAGGAGCTTCTGGCAATTGTATTTGCGCTGGAGAAGTTCCGAGCATATGTTCTAGGCGCCAGAGTCATCATCTACACGGACCACGCAGCCATCCGCTACCTCATATCCAAGAAAGAGACCAAGCCGCGCCTGATGCGCTGGGTACTTCTGCTTCAGGAATTCGATTTAGAGATCAAAGATAAGAAGGGCACAGAAAATACCGTCGCTGATCACCTGAGCAGGATCATAAAGGATGAGGAGCCAGGGCAGATCAAGGAGACATTCCCTGACGAGCATCTGATGGCGCTAACAGGTAAGGTACCATGGTATGCGCATATCGCAAATTACCTGGTCACAGGTGCGTTCCCTCCTCATTTCAATAAAACTCAGTGCATGCGATTGAAACATGAGTCCAAGCATTACCTTTGGGATGATCCTTACATGCTTAGAATAGGTCCAGATCGGATATTAAGACGTTGCGTGCCTGACCATGAGATTAACTCTGTATTGATGTTTTGTCATGCGCACGCCTGTGGAGGACATTTCGGTTCCAAGCGCACGAGCAGGAAGATCTTGGACTGTGGATTCTACTGGCCGCACCTATTCAGAGATGCCTATGACCACTGCAGGAAGTGTGACAGGTGCCAGCGCACTGGAGGAATCTCCGCGCGCAACGAGATGCCGCAGACCCCGATTCTGGTGGATGAAGTGTTCGATGTTTGGGGAATCGACTTCATGGGTCCATTTCCCCCATCTGCCGGCTACGAGTACATACTGGTGGCCGTGGATTACGTATCCAAATGGGTCGAAGCTAAGGCCACGCGCAAGGATGATGGTAAGACTGTCGCTAATTTTCTCAGAACTAACATATTTTGCAGGTACGGAGTGCCTAAGGCAGTTATCAGCGACCAGGGGACGCACTTCTGCAACAGGGTTGTGGCGCAAGTCTTCAAGCACTATGGGGTGCGCCACAAGACGTCCACCGCTTACCATCCGCAGACGAATGGACAGGCCGAAGTTTCTAACAGAGAGATCAAGCGCATCTTGGAAAAGACTGTGAGGCCGTCGCGCAAGGATTGGAGCCAGCGCCTGGATGATGCGCTATGGGCATACCGCACTGCACACAAGACACCCATTGGAACCTCACCATTCCGGCTGGTCTATGGGAAGGCATGCCACCTGCCAGTGGAGCTCGAGCACAAGGCATATTGGGCCTTACGTATTTGTAACTTGAACTTGGAGGAGGCAGGACAAGAACGCGCATTTGAGCTGAGCGAACTAGAAGAGCTGCGCCTGGACGCCTATGAGGGACTGCGCGATTACAAAGCGCGCACCAAGGCGTTTCATGACAAGCACATCCTCCGGCGCACATTTGAACCAGGCGATCAGGTATTATTATTTTCATCACGCCTGAAGCTCATGCCTGGGAAGCTGCGCAGCAAGTGGACGGGACCATACACCGTCACCAAGGTTTTCCCCTACGGCACAATTGAATTAGAAGACGGGCACCAGCATCGTTTTCAGGTTAACGGGCAGAGAGTCAAACGGTACTTGGGCGAACCTTGGGATGGCGCAGCACGCAACATTGACTTGGCCGAGCCAGAGATAGTAGACGAGCAAGCTGTTGCGCCAGACGCACCACCAGATGTTTCAGAGGGAGAACTAGCACCCATCGCCTATATCTCCTCTTCCTCTGCATCTGCCCTCCTTACGAATAATGTATCACATGCTGACCTCTCCTTTTATCCTTTGCGCAGGACCACTGAGATCGTAACACAAGCACTGGCGCAAGGACACCCAGGAGCAAGAGTGGGGGAGGCTGCAGACGCACTACTTGGCACGTAACGAGGTACCGTCGAGCCAACGACGTTAAACAAAGGCACTTGTCGGGAGGTAACCCGACACATTTTATTTTGGCACATTTTATTCTGCTTATTTTGTTTTTTTGGCGTGTTTTTAGTTAGAATAGGGTTTGGTAGTTTTTTTGTAGTCACACAAGTGCGCAGGACCGTGCGCCTATCAATGCGCAGGTCAGTTGCGCTAGCCATAGGGGGTATATAAGGCCAGACTTAGAAAAATTCCCAGCACTTTTTCACTCGACCGTTACACACAAGCTCCCGCCCTCAGACCTCTGCCGTCGATCAGCGCCCATCCCACCGTCCGTCTAGAGAGATTCAAGGACATCACGACCGCACAGCACCCAGGTAACCCCCGATCCCGCTTTGAGCCGCTTCTGTTAGGGTTTGCGCGGAGAAGACAGTTTTTACGGTTTTGAAATCGCACCAGGCTAGAGTGCGCGGCTTGGAGTGCTGTTTTGTGCGTTGTGTAGGCGACCAGTAGGCGCTCGTTCGGTGCAAATTTCAGAGGATTCTGGGCAGTTTCGATTTTTAGGGTTTTGGGGAGCATTGACCGCGATTGACCGGAGCCAGCGCAAGATGAGACCCGCCGCAGACCAAGTGACCCCAGCGGCTTTCGCTAACAAGTACGCAGCATTCATTAGCCTGGACATGTACGGGACACCGTACATCTGTCGAGATTTCCTGCGCGAGGTAGGGTTAGAGGACCTCGTGGCGCAGAGGCTAGCGATTGCCGGCTGGGAGGCGCTAATGGACCTCCGCAGCGCGTCAGACCAGGAGGATACGTGTGAGTTCCTGGCGTCTATGGAGGCGGGGGACAGGGAGATTAGATATAGACACAGGGGTGTCTGGTTCATAGCCTCGGAAAGGAGGCTGAGGCGCGCATTCGGGTGCGCCAAGGTGCGTGAGGAGGAGTTAGACACGCACAATAACCAGGAGGCTTGGCGGGACATGGCAACAGGACCAGCATTCGCCGCGGGGCGCAGCAGGGGCCGAGAGCTGCGCGACCCGTGGCTGTTTTACTTGTGGCGCATCGTGGCCTATGCAATCATTGGCCGTTTCAACGGCGCGCCAAAGATCAGCCTCCTGGATATGGAGATTTTGACGGGGCTGTATTATGAGCGGAAGGTGCTGTTCATCCTGAACATGGTGCATCATTGGAGCCGAGTCAGCATGCGAGGGCCGCTGACGTGTGGAGGGCTTATTACGCACTTGCTGCGGGCCTTACATGGAGAGCCCGAGGTGCCAGAGCACACCTTGGTGCAGCCTATACCTCTGGACCGCGCCCACATGCTGCAAATCAGGGCGGTATCCGTTCGGGACGATGGCACACTAGAGTGGTGCTACCATCTGCAGCCAGCCAGACCACCGCGGGCCAGAGTAGAGAGCAGTGCGCGGGCCAGGGCAGAGAGCAGTGCGCAGGGCGCAGCGGCAGGTGCAGCCGCAGCCGCAGCCGCAGCAGCCGCCGCAGCAGACGAAGAGATGGAGGAGGCCCTAGAACCAGAGGTGCCTCTAGTCAGGCGCCCAAGGACTCGGGCGCAGACTGGAGCGCAACAGAGGGCCCGCGCACCATTGGGGGAGCCAGTGACCATTTCCATAGAGGACTCTCCCCCGCGTGCCCCTGCCAAGCGCCCAAGGACTGAGACTGAGGCGGCGCCTGAGGCAGCCACTGCCGAGCAGCGCATGTTGTTCAACGTTATGCGCGTGCTCGAATACTTAGCGCCAGAGGGGGCGGATTTAAGTATGAGTCCACCATCCGGGTGGAAATTTGGAGACGCAATTCCCCCTCTCCTCAGCCTGCACCATCCACCTCCTACCCGAACCCCAGAAACTTCAACAGCTCCAGCTCCAGCACCCTCTCCAGCTCCAGCATCAGCTCCAACACCAGCCCCAGCCCCAGCAGAGCCCGCACCAGAACCAGCAGCCCCAGCAGCAGAGCCCACCCCTGCACCTGCACCAGCACCGATACCATCACCAGTAGTTTCCCCTGCCCGGCCTTCTATTCCGGAGTCCCCAATTAACTTTCCCAGCGTAGACTCCGATTCCATATGGGAGTCACTTTCCGAGGACGAGCAGCCTGACCCCCTCACCATTGTGCCACCATCCTCCAGCACCGACTCCATGACAGATTCTTCAGAGGATGAGGCGCATGGGTCAGCAGCAGCGTCTAGCTCGGAGGACTTCTAAGGCCGAGGGCAGGCGTAGTGATTTTTTTTCTTTTGGGTAGTGTCTTTTATTAATTGCTGCGTCGAGTGACTATTTTGTGTGCTGAATATTTGTGCCCTACATTCTGTGACTCCCTTGCTATATTTTGTGTGACTATTTGTGTTCACTCTTATGTTCTTTATTTTCGTTGCATTGCATGCCTGTGCGCAACCTCCGTGCGCTTGAGCTTGAGTCGTGGGGACACGTCTCTGTTCAAGTGTGGGGGGGGGGCGTTACTCTTACATTTCATGTTTTTAGCATTTTTAGTATAGCTTAGTTTAAGTTGAAGAAAATTGGTAGCAGTAGTGCGCTAAGGTGCAGGATGCGCATGCGCTCCAGCTTGTTTTGCGCTATCCGTATTGTGTGCACTGCTATCTACTGTTTTAGCATAATTTTTTCGTTTTTTCTGCTCCTGTTAGTTGGGATATACAGGGGATGTGGAGTTGATAGAAATGCTCCAGAGAGGCGGTTAGTCGCTTCTGCTTCGAAGGCGAGGTATATGGTCGAATGCGCTAGTGGAGGCCGGTGCTTCGCAACCTTCGGAACAAAAGAGCGCGCTCAGTCACGCGGATGCAAAAGGCAAAATACCCAAAGCGTGGCGAGGTGGGAAAACAGACCACCTTCTCTCTGGATATCAAGCTAAGGAAAGCGGGCGCGGATGTAAACGCGTGCGCTGACCGGCGCAGACAAACCAAGGAGGGAGAGCGGAACGAGTTCCATAGCTGCTATCCGAAGGCTGAGATTGGAACTGTTCTGGGAATAAAATAAAAAGAATTGGAAAGGAAGCTGTACAAAAGAAAAATACCAGCAGAAGCAGATGATTTGCGTTACAAAGAATCAGCATGCGCACTACTTAGTACCTGCGTGCGCAAGACCACAAGGATATCATCAAAGGCTCAGGTTCCCAGGAAGTGTGCGAACGAATCACGCACTGGAAGAAGCTCGCGCAAGAAACCATATACCTATCTTCGGAGCGGGAGCTGACAACCAGGAGCCTAAGAAGAGCTATCTCCCAGTCATCCAAAGACCTTCATCTCGGCTGAGAGGTAATGAAATTTCGGGATTATTATATTAAAACTATTGAGTGCAGTTGTGCGCAGGTGATAGAGCAGCACAAGTTGAAGCAACTGTGCATCTTGCGCTAGAATGCAAGGCTGTGCGCCAGTCTCCAGAAAAGGTAATTGTATCCGCGTTTCAGTACTTGTTCGGGACGAACAAGGGGCAAGTGTGGGGGGTTTGATAGAGCCTAGTTATACACGTTATTTAGATCATAAATCCATGCTTGTTTGCAATATTTTATGGGCAAGATTACTCGTTTCCACTATTTTTGTATATCAGGTCAGAACGAGTCCTTAAGTCGGATACGCGCTAACAGGCAGCGTTCTAGGAGTGAAAGATCAGCCTGTGGAGCTAGCGGCGCAAACAAAAGAAGAAATGGCGAAGGACAGCAGAGGTGCGCTACCCGATTGCGCCAATCAATGCTGTGCGCCAGGCGCAAAGTCCCAGTGACCAGACTTGGAAGTTGCCAAAAGATGAACTTCCTGGGGCACTATTTAAACAAAGAAAGTCTAGGGTTTCAAGGAGGCGGAACACCATCACTCAGTGACAGTCCAGAGGCACTGCGCGGCAGAACTGAAAAAACACACGGACCTGTCAAGGAGAGTTGCGCCAGCCGACTGCGCCAGCCAAGAGAAGACACTGCACGCACTGTTTGCTACCGTTTTCTTGGATTCAGTAGTTGTTATTTACTATTTTATGATGTTTACCACTAGCATGTCTAGCTAAACACTTAGTGTTGGTCGGGCATGAATCTATGATGTATTACCTTTGAGACTTGAGCTTAATGCATAGTTTATTTACTTGTATTAATTCTGTGCGCGCCGAGACGGTTAGTTGCATGAGTAGGGGAAGCCTTGAACCGCAAACTTACTTGTGTTGCTTGCTTGTCACCTGTTAAACTAGTTGCATGCGTAGGGGAAGCCTTGAACCGCAAACTTACCGTGACAATTAGGAGTAACGAGTTAGGGTAGGCAGCTGCTACTGTGACAGGATTCGCAGCTGTTTAGTCTAGTTCTAAGGATTAATAGCACATGAACTTTGAACGGAACATGCGCACGTGTTAGGAAGCCTTTACCGGACACTAACCCAAGTAAAGCATAAACTATAGATGTTTTAGAGTCAATGATAAGGAATGCATTCATAGAGGATTGTCTGCCCAATACTTCTCATAAATATAGTACTTCATCTCTACTGCTTGCGCACGTCTAGTGCAATTCCCTGAGTTACGATATTCGCTGTTATTCGCGCATCGCGCAAAACCCCCAATCACTCACGCAACCCCCGTTTTCTTAAGTGTAGGTTACTGGCTGAGACTCACTGCTTGCTCCCTGTGGAGATCGACCCTTACTTAACCGCTGTACTAGTGGGAGAGGAAGGAATTATATTTGACGCGCACAACGACGCGCGATCACATACACTAGCAGCGCTAATGTATGAACCCGGAGCGGAACTAATGTTGCCTTGAGGCGACGTATACACTGAGGTACGCTAAAAATGAAAATAAATAAATAAAAAACGGGTTGCCTCCCGCAAAGCGCACTTGTTTAACGTCGGTCGTTCATCGGTACCTCTCATCCTCAATCGTTCACCGGCCCAGCCAACTCTAACTCCTTATCAGGCGGGACATCCTCTCCAAACGGAACATCTTTTAGCAAAAGTCGAGACACTGGCAATGAGGTCTTCAAGAAACGAACCTGCGATAAAATCTAACAAACTTGTGATAAAATCCAGCATAATCAAGGAAAGACATGATACCTCGCTGGTCAGTGGGACAAGGCAATCCACGAATTAAATCGGTTTTTATTTTATGAGGTTGGATGCCTTCCTCACGCTGCATATCTGACTCAAGCACCGCATCCTCAATGACGTTCACCGCATGTATTCTTGCAATGTTAGGTGGGTGCTGCATAAATTTATACATGTTAAAATGAATTGCTTCCCCGTCTACCTCCATGGACAGATCCCTCGTGAATGTATCGATCTTCGTCTTCGCGATCACCATGAAGGGTCTCCCTAGTAAGACGGGTGAAGTGTCTATTGTATCACCCTCCATTTTCATGACATAAAAATCTGCAAGGAATGCAAGCTTTCCTATGTGTACTAATACGTCAACAACTATACCCTCTGGCTTACTATATGATCTGTTCGCTAGTTAAAGAATCAAGTTAGTGGGTTTCAGAGGACCAATACGCAATGTTTGATATAAAGAGTAAGGCAACACATTTACCGACGCACCTAAATCCAACATGCAATTATCGATTTTAATTTCACCAATGATGCATGAAATTGCAAATGTACCTAGATCCTTCCGTTTTGGTGCTACCTTACACTGAAGAATGGCTGAGTTGTGCTCCTACTTAGGTTTTAGTTCTCTTTCTCGGTTAGTACACAATTCCTTAAGGGCCTTTGCATATTTCGGGATCTGCCTTATTGCGTCGAGGAGTGGGGTTGTGATCCCAACTCTGCTGAATAGCTCCAATAAAATTTGAGACGCTGATGGATCCTCCCTAGGTCTTGATACCTGCACAGGAAATGGAAAAGGTGGGTCAGAATGGCGAAATTCAAAATCCAAGTCAGAAGGTACCGCGCCAGTAGTAGACTTTATATTTGCGCGCCGGGAGTTAATGTTCTCATCTGGCGCGCTATTATTGTTGGCGTCGGGCGCGGTCTTTATGTTGACCGTGTCGCCTTCAGACATTGTTGGCGCCCCCGAAGAAGACTTTAATTCCTCACGCGCCTGGGTAATGTCTTCATCTGGCGCCGTATCTGCTGACTCCGTTTCCCCCATTGCCTAGTTTGCACTCTTATCCTCTTGTCCTCGCCTTAGGGTAATTGCGCTAACATTCGCCGTCGGGTTAGGGACCGTTTGAGATGGTAATTTGCCCTAGTCATTCTTCAACTCATTAACGACCGTGATCAACTGTGACATTTGCTTTGATAATTCCGTAATGTCACCATCTGTCTTCGCTTGGAATCAGTGCCAAATCATTAATGGTTAGCAGGTTATTCTGACCTGGCTGATTATAGTTCCTCCTTTGTTGTTGCTGATCAGCATTGTTGTAACCCTCTTGTTGTTGACGAAATGGTGGCCTGTAATACTGGGTCTGTTGTTGAGGCGCGGCTTGCTCCTTAGGAAATCCACCTTCATTCTTCCAACTGTACCCATTTGCAGCTAATCCAAATTTCCTCTGAGATGGTTTGTTATTGAAATTCTGATGTCCTCCTAAAGCGTTCACCTCTGCTGAACTGTCTTCGTACAAGGATGGACATGAATTAGTCTTGTGGCTGGCAGCACCACAAAATTCACAAGGCTTCACCACATTAGCTTGTCTCACCATCATCTTCTGTATCATGTCCTTCAGCTCTTTGATTTCTGTCGCCATCTGACTGTTGGATGAGTCTACCTGTGATACATTCCTTGTTCTGCTCGTATCCTCCCGCTTACTGGTTTCCTCCCTAAACCTTGCACTCTTGGCAGTTTCTGTAATCAGCTCGCGGACCCTCTGTTGGAGTCAAATTCATAACTGTGCCGCCAGCTGCGGCATCCAGCATCATCCTCTCTAAAGGTCTGAGTCCATCCAGTAGATACTCGACGACTATCCTTGCTGGCAACCCAAGATTGCAGCAACTCTGTTCCAATGAATTAAAGCGCTCCAAGTAGTCGTACATCGACTCACTAGATCCTTGTTTGATATTAGAAAGTTCTCTGCGCACTTGTGTTGCCTTTGCTGGAGGGTAGTATTTGTCTAGAAACTTCCACTGCATTTGATCCCAGGTGCGAATACTACCTGAAGGAAGAGATAAAAACCACGATTTTGCTAAGTCAGTTAAACTTAAAGGAAACACTCGAAGCTTAAACCTGTCCTCTGAAGCTGCGTAGGGTCTCAACATTTGGCAGATTCCGGTGAAATTCTTGTAAATGCCTCGTCGCGACCTCTCCCGGTAAGCCTCCAAATTTGGGTAAGCGATGCACCACAGCAGTCTTTATTTCAAAATCGTTCTCTTCTGGGCCAAAATTGATGCACCATGGCTGCTCATTGAAGTTTGGTGCAGACAGCACTCTCATTGTTGGTTCCGGTCTGTGGGCACGCCTGTATGGCTGATGCCCGTAAGGCTTCTGCTGCACGTATTGCTGAGGCGGTGGGTTAGGCTCATTGAACCCTTTTGCTCGTGCCCCTACATCCCTAGCCAGAAATTCTCTTTCGCGAAGTTCCCTCTGGCGTGCTCTAAATACCCGCTCAGGCTCTTCATAGAATTGTGGAATTTGTTCATCCTGATTTTGTTCGTTGTTTTGGGGGCCATCACCATTAACACTACTTGCGTGCGACATGCTGGAAAGAGCAATTTATACGAAAAATAACACAAAAATAACACAAAAAAAATCGAAAACTAAATATAAAAAGAAAATGAAAAGAACTCTTCACTATAGCAGTTCCCCGGCACCGGCGCCAAAATTTGACGCGCGTCGTTGTGCGCGCCAAACTTGTATTTATATCTCCAAGCTTTTAGCTAGTTGATAGAGCCTATTTATACGCACTATTTAGATCCTAACACTGTGCTTGTTTGCATTATTTTGTGTACAAGATTACTGGTTTCCGGTGTTTTTGTATTCCAGGACAAAACAAGGGCCTAAGTCGGATGCACGCTAATAGTCGCGTTTAAGGAGCGCAACACACAGCCTGCGGAGCTAGCAGCGCAGACAGGATAGGAAGTGGCAGATTCAGGCTGCGGTGTGCAAACCAACTGCGCGAACCAACGTGCACAGTGAGCCATGCGCAGGGTAGCGGTGTTTCCAAATCTTGAACACCATAGGATTTGGAAATTGCCAAGACTGTCCTCGGGCCTCACAAGCAGTATATAAAGAGAGGAAGGCTAGGGTTTGAGTGATATCAAGGAGAGACAGCCAGAACTGAAAAACACACGAGCTGCTGCGAGGACCTGCTCCAACCGACTGCGCGAACTGAGACACAGCAACCTGCACGCACCTGCTTATTACTATTTCCTTGGACACTTTAGCTTTTATTTACTATTTCTATGATGTTTACCACTATCATGTCCAGCTAAACACTTTGTATCGGTTGGGCATGATTCTATGAAGTATTTCCTTTGAGACTTGTGCTTAATGCATAGTTTGTTTGCTTGTATTAATTCTGTGCACACGGTTGACAGCTACTTGCATGATTAGGGGAAGCCTTGAACCGCAATCTTACTCTTACTACTTGTTGTTATATGTTAAACTAGTTGGTAGCTTGACGGTGACAACTAGGAGTGACGCGCTAGGATAATCAGCTGCTACTGTGACAGGATTCGTAGCTGCTTAGACTAGTTTCAAGAATTAATAGCTCATGGACTTTGATCGGAACATGCGCACATGTTAGGAAGCCTTGACCGGATACTAACTTCAGTGAATCGAACTATAGACATTTAGAGTCGATGATAAGGAATACATTCATAGAGGATTGTCTTTACCGATACTTTTCATAGTCATAGTACTTAATCTCTACTGCCTGCGCATGTCTAGTGCAAAATCTGCTTTCACTACTGTTCATCCGCGCACCTGCGCAATCCAATCACTCACAACCCAATTCTCGTAAGTTGTAGGTTACTAGCTGAACGAGTCCGCTTGCTCCTTGTGGGATCGACCCTGACTTAGCCGCTATACTAAGTGGAGAAGGAAGGATTAATTTGATGCGTACAACGACGCGCGATCACTTGTGTAGCGGCAAGCAAGGGTCGAACCCAAAAGAACTGACTGTGAAGCGATTTCCTGTAAATACTGAACTAAAGGGGGTTTAAGTAAATGCTCGCAAAAACGAATGTAAGAAAAGTGTGAATGTCAATCGATAGAAATATTCAGCTCAGGGAATTCAATATTGAATGTTATCATCGACTTCTAATGATACGATCCTATTCAAACGTTTGGTCACTCCGACAAAGTTAATAACCTAAAGTATCCCGACAAAGGTGATACTAGACTTGGATTTTACTACTTGCTTCCACGACAAAGTTTCGACAAGAGTTAATCATTAGAATTGATGAGCGGATAGTTTCACCACAAAGTATACGCTAACCACAAAATACAATTCATGCGATTCAAGATCCAGAGGTACGATTAAATAAAAACATGCATTAAATCCAAGTCTCAAAGGTGTATGTCACCAACTGAAACCCCTAAACTGAAATAGAAATTTAGCTACTCATAGTCATAACTGAAAAATACATTAAACTGAAAAGAACGAAAATCACTGTTCACGCCGGAAACACTATTCACTCGAAAAACACTGTTCACGCCAAACTCCAAAATTTCGTCCGGTTGTCTCCTCAAAACCTCCGTCTCGTCCAAAACTGCCGTCTCCTCTCCTCCCGAAACCCTAATTGAAATCGGGCTCTAAAAATTGATTTCGGGCCGCGGGCCTGATTGCTAACGTCATCATAAGCTGACCGTGCCCCAAGAAGACATTAGGTCGCGCGCCCGGAGAAGACATTAAGGTCCGGCGCGCGACACTATTATTCTCTGCCGGCACCTAACTCACTACGATGTGCACCCCATTTCCTTCGATGCTCGATTTTTTCCCTAAAAATACCGTTTTGAGTCGCAAGTCTCTTTTCATGTACTCCGAACACCTGAAATGCAAACAACACAAAGAAGAAACTGTTCACATAAAAACATGTCCAAATAGTTGGGTTTAAACAGTTTAGCGAGTCGTATAAATATGCCACATCAATACTCTTGAACACCCAAATCTGATGCAACAAGATAGAACAAGGAACAAAGGTTTATTCTCCCAGTTCGGCCAATCCGCCTACGTCTCGGAAGGGCTTCAAGACCACTATATAAGAGGAGGGAAGCTAGGGTTTGAGGGAGAGAGAGAGAGAGCAGATAGAGAGAAGGACACTTAGCAGCAAAACACACGAGCTACTTCAGCCAGAATCTGCGCGAACCATTTGCGCCAGCCGAGAACAGCAATGCGCAATTGCGCTGACCTGCTACGTTTTCTCTTGCTGCCTTAGTTTTATTTATTATTGCTATGATGTTAGTTTTTAGCATGTCTAGCTAAACACTTTGTATCGGTTGGGCATGATTCTATGAAGTATTTCCTTTGAGACTTGTGCTTAATGCTTGGTACATCTACTTATATTAATTCTATGCATATGAGTGATAATTAGTTGTGTGAATAAAGGAAGCCTTGAACCGCAGTCTTATTCTAATTGCTAGTTATTGTAAGTTAAACTAGTTGATAGCTTGACGGTGACAACTACGAGTAACACACTAGGATAATCAGCTGCTACTGTGATAAGATTCGTGGCTGCTTAGACTAGTTTCAGGAATTAATAGCTCATGCACTTTGATCGGAACATGCGCGCACGTTAGGAAGCCTTGACCGGACACTAACTTAAGTAGAACTGCACTATAGATGTTTAGAGTCGATGATAAGGGATACATTCATAGAGGATTGTCTGTACCGATACTCTTCGTAGTCATAGTACTTAAAATCTACTGCCTGCGCACGTATCGTGCAATTCTGCTTTCACCACTGTTCATTCGCGCACCTGCGCAACCCAATTACTCACAACCCCAATTTCGTAAGTTGTAGGTTGATAGCTAAGACGAGTCTGCACGTTCCTTGTGGGATCGACCCTGACTTAGCCGCTATACTAAGTGGAGAAGGAAGGATTAATTTGACGCGTACAACGACGCGCGATCAAATTTTGGCACCGTTGCCGGGGAGCAAACACAGATAAGTCTTAACTAGTTCAAGTTTTCTTTTACAGTAGCTAGTTATTTCTTTTTATTTTTCGTTGGTGTTTCTGCCAATACGCAATCAACATCCGCCTGCGCAACCTTGAAACAGTTGCGCTGCGCAGATCATAGTTGCGCACAGACAGGGGCAACACCCTAGTTTCTTTTAATTCCGTTTGCTTGAAGTCTAGAACAGGACATGGAGAATAACAGTGTCATCGGTGATAACTTAGGGGACAGAACCCCAGAGGGACCTAACAATGCGAGGGCAGATAACCGCGCAGCTCAATTCAGAGAGGAAGTGCAGCGCGAAGTTGAAGCTAGGATGGCCGCTGAAGTATATAATGCGCAACCCGCGCAACAAATCGTGCGACGCAGAACAGTGCGCGAGATGTCGGCTCCAATCACAGTCAACCAACCGTGGTGCATAGTGCTTCCACCCGATGGGCATTTTGAACTACGGAGCTCATTCATTCATCATATGCCTAAGTTCCACGGGATGAACAATGAGAACCCAATCAAGCATGTGCGTGAATTCCTAGTTATCTGCGAGAACATGAAGACCGACGGGGAGAGTGAAGAAGCACTGAAGTTGAAGGCGTTCCCTTTTTCATTGTGTGATACAGCCAAACATTGGCTGATGAGCTTACCAGCAGGATCTATTCGCACATGGGAGCAGCTCCAGAAAACGTTCTTGGATAAGTTCTACCACGCAGCAAAGATTGCGCTACTCAGGAGGGAATTGGCTGCACCTAGACAGGGCGTAGGAGAGTCACTATCAGACTACTATGAGCGTTTCAGGGAGCTGGAAGCCAACTGCTATAACCATGGCCTGCCCCAACATGTGATGATAGAGAATTTCCTGAACGGGCTACAACCGATGGAACTTAGACTGCTGAACGCTTGCGCAGGAGGTGATATATGCAACATGTACCCGAAGGATGTATGGCAGATGATCGAGGACTCTGCTGGACAGGTAAGGCATCAATTGACACTCGAGAACAGTCGTGCACAGGCTGTGCACCAGGTGGATTCCAGCGCTGAAATTAAGGAAATGAAAGCCATGCTACAGAAACTGATGAGTGCGCAAGGCGCGCAACCAGTTGCGCCGAAGGTATGCGAGTTCTGTACGTCCATTGAGCACAAAACCGATGCATGTCCCACACTTTTCGAGGAATCAGGAGATGTCAATGCTCTAGGAGGATGGGACAATAGAGGACCGCAGAGGCAGAATCAACCGCGCTCTGGACTGGCCGCAAATGGATTCAGATGGAGGGAGGACAGTAATCCCCAAAGGCAGCCAGCGGAATATCGTGCACCTCAGCAGGCGCAGCAAGCATACAACCCACCGCACCGCCGCAATGACGCACCAGCACAGAATAACCAGCAACCGCGGCGCTCCTTAGAAGACATAGTGGGTCAGTTGGCAGACACCGTGCGCAAGAACGATGAAAACTATGACAAGAGGTTCGAGTCAATTGAGAAGCAGTTGTCGTAGATTTCTACCACGGCCTAAGGGAGGAGTTAACGCCGTAACGCTGAGGACAGGGCGCACAGTCGGGACAGCTTCGACCGCGAAGGAGCCCGCGCAACCAATTGCGCAACCTCCAGAGCCAGTACAGCCGGATGCGCAACCAGCCACGCCAGCTATGAACCAACAGGGGGTGGCGCCAGTTATGATACAATCAGGAGAAAAGAGTACCAGTCATACTAATGGACCTGCACCTTTTCCTGTGCATGCACCTTAGCAAGGAAGGAGGCGCTGGACAAGGAGTTATACGAATTATTCAGTAAGGTGGAAATAAACATTCCCCTGATTGAGGCAGTTCGGCAGATTCCCAGATATGCCAAGTTCTTGAAAGAGCTGTGCACAAACAAGAGGAGCAAAGGCGAGTGCGCACAAGTAATGCTGAACGCACATGCATCAGCAATTGTGCAACACAAGGTACCACCTAAATGTCAGGATCCAGGTACGTTCACCATACCGTGCACCTTCGGTAAGACCACGGTAAGCAACTGCATGATTGATCTCGGTGCATCTATAAATGTGCTTCCTTACTCCTTGTATGTGTCGTTGCACCTTGGTCCACTAAAGCCTGCAGGTCTCACCATCCAATTAGCAGATCGGTCGTGCAAACAACCAACGGGCATGATAGAGGACGTTCTTGTCCGAGTAGGAGAGCTGGTGTTCCCAGCAGATTTCTACGTCTTGGAAATGGAGGGTGAGCCGAGCAAGGGAAGCGCGCAAATCCTACTGGGCAGACCATTTCTGATGACAACGCGCACAAAGATAGACGTATGGAAAGGCACGCTCTCAATGGAGGTAGATGGCGAGGAGATTCACTTTAACATTTTCAAGGGGATGCAGCACCCTCATGAGGACGCCACAGTACACGCATTAGACAGTATGGACGACTTGGTTGCGCATGCGCAGTGTGCGTGCGCAACAGGGGAGTCTGCGCCATTGGCACACAGACAGAGTTGGAGGAACAAGATGATAAGCTGAGCAGCACAGAACCAGTGTCCAGACAGGTATGTGATCTGGTTAATGTTTGCGCTACTAATAAAATCCTGCCTTCTATTGAACAGGCACCCAAGGTTGAGCTGAAGCAATTGCCCAAGCACTTAAAGTACATCTTCCTGGGCAATGACGACACCCTGCCTGTCATTATAAAGAAAGGATTAGAGGAGGAGCAGGAGGCGCGATTACAGGAGGTGCTGTGCAAGAACCAGCGCGCCATAGGATGGACATTGGTTAACCTGCGCGGAGTAAGCCCTGATATGTGCATGCACAGAATTCTGCTGGAAAATGATGCCAAACCATCCAGGGAACCTCAGCGCAGACTGAATCAAACCTTCCTCTTGGGCTGGTTCTTTGGCTCTTCTCTGATTTCCTCCACCTCTTCTGGATTGTCTTCGAGAGGTTGATGTCTGACAAGACCTTGTTTCCATGTTTTTCAAGAACTTCCCCAGATTTTTTACCAGTAAACTTAGTTGATCATCAGCTGAGGGCTTCTTCTCTTCTATTTCAGCTCTCAATCCAACGTTTTTTCTTTTGGGGGGAGCATCTTCTTTGATTAGCTTCATCTCAAACTGCTTGAGAGACCCAATTAATTCTTCCAGCCTCATGTGCCTAACATTCTGAGCTTCTTCAATGGCTGTCACCTTCATGTCAAATGTGGATGGCAATGATCTAAAGATCTTCCTAATTAGCTTTTCTTCAGGAATAGATTTTCCAAGAGGATGAGCTTCATTTGATAGGTCACACAGCTTGGCTTTGAATTCTGTTATGGTTTCCTCCTCCTGCATTTTCAGACCTTCAAACTGTGAAGTAATCATCTGCATTTTGGATATCTTCACTTTGTCAGTCCCCTCATGAGCAACTTCCAAGATCTCCCAAGCTTGCTTTGCTATGTCACAATTGGAGATTAATCTGAAGTTGTTGGCATCCACAGCAGCAAAGATTGCATTCAAGGCTTTTGAATTGCCAGTTGTTGCAGCATCCTCTTCAGCAGTCCACTGCTCTTCAGGTTTCTTTCGAGTGACTCCTTTATCATCAGTGGTTTTGGGAGGAACCCACTCTGTCACCACAGTTTTCCACACTTTCTCATCAACAGCCTTGGGAAACGCCTTCATCCTAGCCTTCCAGTAGCCATAGTTGCTTTCTTCTAGAAGTGGAGGGCGGCTTGTGCTTTGACCTTCCTTCATTGTCTTGCTCTTCTCAGCTAGGTGCACAGGATCTTGACTCTGTATGTTGAGCTCCGGCTCTGATACCAATTGAAATTCGCAGCACCTCTGAGTTGCAGATAGTGAACAAGCAATTGCTACAGCACACTCTTGAACACCCAAAACTGATGCAGCAAGATAGAACAAGGAACAAAGGTTTGTTCACCCAGTTCAGCCAATCTGCCTACGTCTGGGAAGGGTTGAATTACATCCCTTAATCCACTAGTTTCTCAGGTCCACAGTACAACACGGTTCGACGCACGAAACCTATGCTACCTGACCTAAACTAGTCACACAATGAGAACAAGCTCTCACTTATGTATTGCACACCTACAGACTTGAAATAATTCAGAATAGCTACAACTCTGATCCAACAGACTCAGCCTATTCTAATTAATTCACTGATATCTGCAGGTTGCTATAGCACACAGCTGGTACCAAAATAGTCCGCGTCGACCCAAGCCTTCTGCTGAGCTGATCGAACCTCTCCACGAGTGGTGCACACTCTGAAGCACTCCCCCTCACTCAGTGACACCTATCACTAGTGAGTTTAGCCGACCAGTCACTTGACCGTGTTCGTCCACTCTTCAATACCTTTGCGGCCTCCCTTGATCAACCAACAAGCACTCGCTGCTCTGAATTGGCTTCGTGATCAAACTATGATCAGACTCTGCAATCCCTGATCACACTCGGCTTCAATCACCTCAGCTCTGCGCTCACGCTCTGCTCTCGGTGATGATCGAAGATCCTCTCGTACTTGAATTATATCCTCATAGTATTCTGTGTACGCTCTCGTGTTTGCTCTCTTCACTTCGATCCACTTGACGCTCTAAGCAGCCTTATTTAAATAGGAACACCCAGTCCCACCATTCACAGTTTTAGCAATTTCCTCCAAACAACAATATCTTCTAATTTGTTGGAGATTAGATTTGATTTGCAAATCTAATCTTCTACAAACAAATCTTCTCCGCCATCTGGGAATCTCCACTGGAATATTCTTTCTGAGAATTTAGAAACTCCCTTAATGCTAATAGATGCACTGCCAAGCTCCTTCCGCGAAGATCCGAGCTGCTGTTGACGAACAGATGCTACAGCTTCCTGAACCTGCTCCTGCTATAGCAGTTGCTTGTTCACTTGTGCTGGTTTTGTCAAAGACTGCCATACTGCATCATCACTTTCCCCTAGCTTGTCTTCAGCCTTCTTCTCAAGTGGTGTCTTTAGCTAGCTTATGTTGTCACGGGACGGAGTACCAACTTGTTGCTCTTTGTTACTGGTTTTGCAGTCTTTGGAGGAGTACCAACTTGTTGATCTTTGTTGTTGATTTTTCAGTCTTTGGAAGAAGCTCCAACTTAAATCTCCGCGGGATGCTTTAGTAACTTCTTGCACTAGTTTTGTCAAGGATGTCATTATCTTAACAAGTTGAACACTCTCAATTATTTCTTGCTTCAGTCTCTTTTCATCTTGCATACAAAATGAAATGAGTTCATTAAGAGATCATTTCTCTTTCTGGATTGTAACTTACCTTAAATTGACTTAATTGTGCTGGCAGAAAGATTAAAACAAAATGTGCGAACAATCTTGTAATAACTCGAGCTGCATAGCCTTAAGTTTTGAAGCAATATTAAACATTTCCATAATGTTCTCGATATTATTAACCCAGGCTTTGTACTTAATTGAAATCAAGCTAGTTAAATGCATGCTTGTTTCAACTTATCGTCGCTTCAGAATTTCGGCAAGGTAATCACTGACATTAGTAACTTCAGCAGTTACCACAACTCTGAAAATATCTGAAATTTGTGCCTTATGATCATCAGACTAAGCGTGTAGAACACTCCCGCTTATCCCAATAAACCAACCCCTCATGTGTGCTATCCTTAGTTAGGTTATCAAGTTTCAGCAGTTAAATCCAGATTCATGCAGCCTAAGAGAATCATAAAGATCTCTCTGGTCTTTAAAAGTTTGTCCCATTCAACATAGGGCATTGTTCACGCCGGCAAAGTAGTAGATATGTTAGCTCAAGAACAAAATTAAAATTATATAAATGGGAGCTTGATGCTGTCCAACTGCTGCATCAAATGTCACTTTCACCTTGAAGCAATGCCAGTTCGCATCTGGGTTTTCAGTTAATAACTTTCAAGCTAAGGTTAGTGGAAGAGGAGGCTAGATTCGACGCAAGGGCACTACCTCCTGATGCAAATGGAGAGCGTGTGTTGCGCAGGAGCACGAGAATGAGAGTACCATCAGTAAAAGCACGTGAAAGTAGGGGAATATAACTAACAATAGGCATGACAAGTGTGATCATCTGTAACAGAACTGGTATAAATAGTCATGTACGTTCATATGAAATACAAGATCATTTGAGATAAACTCCTTCTTCTCCCTCAACTCGTCTCTTTCTTCACCCCTTCTATCTCAGCGCCATCATTGGTGCTTTCATTGAACTCCGATCACCATGTCGGAGACTCGCAGCACGTCAGATTCAATTGTGGCGCTGACAAGTGGCTTCACGGAAGTGAGTTTACGCACTCAATCGTTGGAGATGGGCCTGGCGGAGGTGAATAAACGTACGCAGTCATTGGAGGGATTGATGCAGCAACAATTGGAGGCCACAGCACACAATTCAGCCAATGTCGATCTCATCTGACAACTGTACGAATCGATGCAAGAGAAGGTTCACGATTTGGTCACCTCCGGGAAACAGAGCGTCGAAGCAATCGATCGGAATGAATCCGTCTTCTCCTCTGTTACCTACACCACCAGGTTTCTCAGGTGTGACTGGTACACATGAGGCACGACGCGAGAGAGCTTCATCCAACACACATCCGGGCAGAGAGTTGGGAGATTCGAATGTACATTCAGCGATCCGATTGCCAAGGCTGGAAGTACCATCGTTTATAGGAGTGGATCCGGATGGCTGGTGGTTCCAGATCAACAGGTACTGCGAGCATCATTCAATTCCGGCGGACCAACGAATTATGGTTGCTACATTTTACATGACCGGTGATGCTTTGAAATGGTTGCGATGGCTTCACGCAACAAAACAGATTGGATCGTGGCAAGAGTTCGGAGAAGCTCTATTGACGAAATTCGAAGCATCGATTTACTGGAACGCAGAAGTAATGTTGAATAAACTGCAGCAAACATCATCCGTAACAGACTACATCAATGAATTCGAATCACTGTCGACATCCACTCCAGGCCTGACAGCTTCGAACCTCCTTCATCGATTTATGGCAGGTTTAAAGGATGAAATTCATAGAGAAATTGTCCTGTTCGGACCTGATTCACTTCCAAATGCAATGGGGATGGCAAGAGTCGCAGAGAAAAAATGGAGTGCGTCAAAGGCATCCTCATGGAAAGGACCTCAGAGTAGGCCATTATCTGTGAACCGGAATAGTGGTACTGGTCCTCCGAGAAACACGTTTGGAAATAGTAGTTCGTCATTGCCAGTGAAGAAACTTACAACGGCGGAGATGGCGGCTCGACGTGCAAAGGGATTATGCTTCAACTGTGACGACCAATTTGTTCCTGGTCACAGATGTAAGCCACAGTTTCAATGCTATGTTATGGAAGATGAGCCGGGAAACGCACTGACGGAACTGGATGCTATTGATATGAATGGTGGATCGATGGAGGAATGTGACATTGCGTTCAGAGTGGACTTTCACATCTTACCGATCTATGGTGCAGATGTCGTGCTTGGTGCACATTGGCTCGCTGGCCTAGGTGAAACCACATTTGATTACAAGCATATGTGGATGAGTTTTGTTTTGCAGTGAAAACAAGTTCGTCTGATCGGTGTACTAGCATCCATACAGTCAGCCCAGCTTTCAATGGCCCAATTGAAAAGAGCTACAACAACGAGTGCAGTAGCATCTCTTTATCAGCTGACTCTGTGGGCCGCTGAAGCCTAACAAGAGGAGACAGCACCATCCCAGGTCATGATGAAACTCCCGACTATCGCCGACGGATTACCAGCGGATCGACGAGAAGAGTTGATGGCACTATTACAGTAATTTGGCCGCATATTCGATAATCCCAAGGGTTTACCGCCGAATCATCCCTGGGACCATCAGATTTCTCGCTGGTACTTCTCCGATTAGCGTCAAGCCGTACAGATACCCGAGGTTCCAGAAGAACGAAATTAAGAAAATGGTGCGAGATATGCTGGACGAACGGATAATCCGACCCAGTAATAGTCCGTTTTCTTCTCCTGTGTTGTTGGTTAAGAAGAAAGACGGTACCTGGCGTTTTTGTGTGGATTACCGCGCATTGAACGCAGTTATGGTTAGCGACAAGTTTCCGATTCCGACTGTGGAGGAACTCTTTGATGAACTTGGGGGTTCCCGATGGTTTTCTAAGTTGGATTTACGATCTGGCTATCACCAGATTCGGATGCAGAAGGACGACGTGTGCAAGACGGCATTCTGGACTCATGATGGGCACTATGAGTTCCTCGTCATGCCTTTTGGCTTGACGAATGCCCCTTCGACGTTTCAGGCAGCGATGAATGAAATTCTAAGGCCATTATTATGGAGGTTCGTATTAGTCTTTATGGACGATATTTTGATCTACAATGGTTCTTGGTCTATGCATATGGATCATCTTCGACAAGTATTGGATATTCTGGCGACATATTCTTTTATGGCAAAGGCTAGTAAATGCGAGATAGGGCAGTCTCGTATTAAGTACTTGGGACATTACATAAGCGTCGCCGGTATGGAAGTAGACCCGTCCAAGGTAGAAGCAATTCAGAAATGGATTGCGCCTGTGACAGTGAAACAGTTACTCGGATTTTTGGGTCTTGCGGGGTACTACCGCAGATTTGTACACCACTTCGCACAATTAGCTACTCCTTTGACAGAATTGTTAAGAAAGGAAGCGTTCGTGTGGAATGAATTAGCAGCTACAGCATTTGAGAACTTGAAGGAAGCTTTGGTATCTACCCCGACCTTGGTGTTAAGGTATGTGGCATCATTGACAAACTCCTACAAAGTGCACTAGAGCCTGCTATAGCAAGTATGGAAAGAAAACAGCTGATGAAGAGCATTCCAGAGTGAGCAAACTCAGTAAGTGGCGCTCCGGATGAAGACATTAAGTAGCGCTCCAGATGAAGACATTAAGTGGCGCCTGAGCTTAATGTCTTCACCAGGCGCGCTACCTAATGTTGCCTTGGGGCGCTCAGAAATCTGGAAGAGATCATGAAGACATCAGTTTGTGCAATCTGGGCAGAGTGACTATCTCAGTACTCAAGCAATGGAGTAAGCAAGTGCTATAGCAATCTCTGGAGCAGAAGTTCAGTAGCAGAAGATCAGCTCTTCTTCAGAAATCCAGTGCATGTATACAAGGCAGAAAAGCAGCAGTTGCTACAGCAGACGCTGGTGCCTGGAGCTGCAGCAGTATTCAGGAGAATATTTTCTAGAGTGTCTCTCAAGAACAAGGGCAGACTTGTTGAGTGAAGATTTGATTGGAAAATCAAAACTCCTATAAATTAGGAGATATGATCTTGTAGAGATCTTGGAGGATCTTCCTTAAAATTGATGGGATTGTTTCCTAATGCATTTAGGAAATTCCAGCAGCAGCAAACAACTCCAGCACAAGTGAACAAGCAGCAGCTTCAGCAGGGGATGCTATAGCAGGAGCTTGTTCAAGTTGCTGCAGCATCTGTCCGAGTAGCAGCAGCAACCTGGGCCTTTGGCAAGAAGGCCTGGCAGCCCTGTTGAGAGCCTCAGAAGAATTTCTAAGTTGCTGCCAAGAATATTCCAGTGGGGATTTCCTAGCTAGAGAAGGAGATTTGTTTTGGGGATCAAAATCAAATCTAATCTCCTAGATTTTAGGAGATAATTGTTCTTTTTGGGACATTGCTTAAACCTGGTCTTGCTTAAAGCTGGTGCTGCTATTTAAGAGAAAGGGGTTTAGAGAAAAACGGTTGATCGAAGCAGAGGGATACATGAGTGCATACACGGAATTCAGAGAGAATAATTTTGGTGTGTGACGGACGAATTCTTCGATCATCACCCGAGAGCAGACCGTGAGCGCAGAGCTGTGGTGACAGAAGCAGAAGGGAATCAGGACTTGCAGAGTCTGATTCGAGCTTGATCTGGAAGCCAATTCAGAGCAGGTGTGCTTGTTGGTTGATCAAGGGCAGCCGCGGAAGAACTGACGGGTGTGTGGCTCAGTCTAGTGTCTAAGCGGTGGTGCTCGCTAGTGACAGGTGGTCACTGAGTGAGGGGGAGTATTCCAGAGTGTGCAGCGCTCGTGGAATCGTTCGAACGGCTCGGCAGAAGGCTTTGAAGCGACGCGGACAAATTGTGCTTTAGCTGTGTGTTACAGCAGTTGCTACAGCAACCCTGCTGAGTGAGTGTAGTTTAGAATAGGCTGAGTCTTGAAAAGCCTGTAGCTATTCTAGATTGACATTTGTAGAGGGTGTGCAGACACAAGTCAGAGCCTGTTCTGATTGTGTTAAGTGATCCACACAAAGGTTGAGTAGCATAGGTTGCGTGGAGTTGTAACCGAGTGTACTTGGAGACCTTCGAGTTTAGTGGATTGAGGACTGGAGAATAGTCCTCCCAGACGTAGGCAGTTGGCCGAACTGGGTGAACAAACTTCTGTCTTGTTCATTGTTTGTTGAGACAATTTCCGAGTGAACAAGAGTGTGCTGCAGCAACTGCTTGTTCACAAGTCTTCCTAATTGAGACGCTGTGAAATTTCAATTGGTATCAGAGCGGGAGCTCAACACACAGAGTAAAAGATCCTACAGTGTCTCTGACGAAGCCAAGACAATGAAGGAAGGACAGAGCACGAGCAGACCTCCATTGTTGGAAGAAAGTAACTATGGATGTTGGAAGGCGGGAATGAAGGTCTTCGTAAAGACGATGGATGAGAAGACTTGGAGAGCAGTAGTGTCTGGATGGTCACACCCACTGATCATCGACGACAAAGGAGTTGCACTGGAGAAACCAGAGGAGTTATGGACAGCTGAAGAGGAAGCTGTAGCAACCAGTAACTCAAGAGCCTTGAACGCGATATTTGCTGCTGTTGACGCAAATACTTTCAGGCTGATCTCTGACTGTGAAGTTGCCAAGCAAGCATGGGAGATTCTTCAGATGGCTCATGAAAGGAACAAGAACGTTGCTGCAAATTGGAGAGATGAAGATAGTGAAGAAAAATCTGACCAAATTAGCAATGTTGCGTTGATGATTGAAACTGATATGAAGAGCACAGTTTCTACAAAGCCAGAAATTGTTGATAGTGTTGATGAGCCAGACATTAGTGATGATGAGGAAATCACTGAGGAGTCCACTGCAAGAAACTTTGCCCTGTTGTATGAAGAGTGGCTGCAAGTCATCGAGATCAACAAAGGATTGACAACCAAAGTTTCAGAGCTGGAAGAAAAACAAGAGGAGCTGCTGAAGATGATCACTTCTCTTACGGATTAGGTTGCCCAGCAAGAAGAGAAGTTTGCTGCAGAGAAGGAAGAGCTCAACCTCTACCGGAAGACTACAAAGATGCTTAACAGTGGAACAAGCACTCTTGAAGATATTCTAGCACGCCAAAGATATGGAGGAGGCTACTCTGGTCTTGGATACACTAGAGAAGAAGGTGCTGAAAGTACTGTATTCATCAAAGCTACGGAGCTAGAAGATGCTGAGATTGCAGTGGAGAAACCGATCCTGTCCCAGAAATCAGTTCAGAAGAAGGTGCATAGAAGGGTGAACAAGAGGCTGCTACAGCAACCGTTGTATCAACCACCTGTAGCAGAAAAGAAACCCAGGTGCAAAAGTCCCAGATGTTATTTCTGTGATCAAGGACACATTCAGAGAAGATGCCCGATCCTGAACAAGTATTGGAGACCTCAGAAATCGCCTACAGACGGATAACGTCAGATGAAGCCAAGGATCAGGCGTGGCACGCATGTGACCTCCAGCTCATCAAAGCCGATGGACTGTCACTGTCCAGTTGTGCAAGAAAACAACAGATACGTTGGAGGGACAACGAGCTGGAGAATGAGGATCAAGAAGGATGCTAGCACAGAGAGGATGAGACACCGAAACAATGCCGGAAGGAAAGGAAGAGTTGCTGGTCACAACAAATCTAGGAAGGAGCATGTTCGAAAACCAGTACAAGTATGGGTGGAGAAGCAGCCACCTGATTTTCCTCCAAAGCCAACCAAAGAAGCACATGTTGACACATTGGAATGGCCTCTCCTGTGGATGGAGAAGAGGCGTTGGCATACTCACTGAGTTTAGCTGGTATCCCCCTCTATCATTTGTGACAAAAAGGGGGAGAAGAGGAGAAGAGGAGAAGGGGAGAAGAAGAGAAGAGGTGCTCTTATAAATGATGCTCAGGTTTTGTCAAAAATGCCAAGGGGGAGAGTGTTAAGGTAATGGCATCCTTGACAAAACAAGCGCAAGAAGTTGCTACAACATCCCCTGAAGATTGAAGCTGACGAAGCTGCAAAAGAAGGAGTTCAAAGATGAGAGGAGGATTGCCTAAGATTAGAAGGGTTCTTGGATTTTGTCAAAATGCCAAGGGGGAGATTGTTAAGGTATGTGGCATCATTGACAAACTCCTACAAAGTGCACTAGAGCCTGCTACAGCAAGTATGGAAAGAAAACAGCTGATGAAGAGCATTCCAGAGTGAGCAAACTCAGTAAGTGGCGCTCCGGATGAAGACATTAAGTAGCGCTCCAGATGAAGACATTAAGTGGCGCCTGAGCTTAATGTCTTCACCAGGCGCGCTACCTAATGTTGCCTTGGGGCGCTCAGAAATCTGGAAGAGATCATGAAGACATCAGCTTGTGCAATCTGGGCAGAGTGACTATCTCAGTACTCAAGCAATGGAGTAAGCAAGTGCTATAGCAATCTCTGGAGCAGAAGTTCAGTAGCAGAAGATCAGCTCTTCTTCAGAAATCCAGTGCATGTATACAAGGCAGAAAAGTAGCAGTTGCTACAGCAGACGCTGGTGCCTGGAGCTGCAGCAGTATTCAGGAGAATATTTTCTAGAGTGTCTCTCAAGAACAAGGGCAGACTTGTTGAGTGAAGATTTGATTGGAAAATCAAAACTCCTATAAATTAGGAGATATGATCTTGTAGAGATCTTGGAGGATCTTCCTTAAAATTGATGGGATTGTTTCCTAATACATTTAGGAAATTCCAGTAGCAGCAAACAACTCCAGCACAAGTGAACAAGCAGCAGCTTCAGCAGGGGATGCTATAGCAGGAGCTTGTTCAAGTTGCTGCAGCATCTGTCCGAGTAGCAGCAGCAACCTGGGCCTTTGGCAAGAAGGCCTGGCAGCCCTGTTGAGAGCCTCAGAAGAATTTCTAAGTTGCTGCCAAGAATATTCCAGTGGGGATTTCCTAGCTAGAGAAGGAGATTTGTTTTGGGGATTAAAATCAAATCAAATCTCCTAGATTTTAGGAGATAATTGTTCTTTTTGGGACATTGCTTAAACCTGGTCTTGCTTAAAGCTGGTGCTGCTATTTAAGAGAAAGGGGTTTAGAGCAGAACGGTTGATCGAAGCAGAGGGATACGCGAGTGCATACACGGAATTCAGAGAGAACAATTTTGGTGTGTGACGGACGAATTCTTCGATCATCACCCGAGAGCAGACCGTGAGCGCAGAGCTGTGGTGACAGAAGCAGAAGGGAATCAGGACTTGCAGAGTCTGATTCGAGCTTGATCTGGAAGCCAATTCAGAGCAGGTGTGCTTGTTGGTTGATCAAGGGCAGCCGCGGAAGAACTGACGGGTGTGTGGCTCGGTCAAGTGTCTAAGCGGTGGTGCTCGCTAGTGACAGGTGGTCACTGAGTGAGGGGGAGTATTCCAGAGTGTGCAGCGCTCGTGGGATCGTTCGAACGGCTTGGCAGAAGGCTTTGGAGCGACGCGGACAAATTGTGCTTCAGCTGTGTGTTACAGCAGTTGCTACAGCAACCCTGCTGAGTGAGTGTAGTTTAGAATAGGCTGAGTCTTGAGAAGTCTGTAGCTATTCTAGATTGACATTTGTAGAGGGTGTGCAGACACAAGTCAGAGCCTGTTCTGATTGTGTTAAGTGATCCACACAAAGGTTGAGTAGTATAGGTTGCGTGGAGTTGTAACCGAGTGTACTTGGAGACCTTCGAGTTTAGTGGATTGAGGACTGGAGAATAGTCCTCCTCAGACGTAGGCAGTTGGCCGAACTGGGTGAACAAACTTCTGTCTTGTTCATTGTTTGTTGAGACAATTTCCGAGTGAACAAGAGTGTGCTGCAGCAACTGCTTGTTCACAAGTCTTCCTATTTGAGACGCTGTGAAATTTCACTTGGCACTACCTGATTTTGATAAACCATTTGTGCTTGAAACAGATGCATCATGCATTGGGTTAGGTGCCATGCTTTCACAGGAGAAACATTCGATTGCATTTTATAGCGCAATTCTGCATACAACAGAGAATTAGCAGCCATCATCTTATCGGTTTTGCGTTGGAGGCAATACCTTCTGGGATCCCGTTTTGTGATCATTACCGATGATCAGCCGCTGCGCGAGATTTTGACTCAAACAATTAATACGCCGGAACAGTAGAGGTGGCTTTGTAAAATAATGGGATTTGACTTTGAGGTGGTATATAGGCCGGGTAAGGAAAATGAACCTGCGGATGCTTTGTCTCGTATTCCGGAAGCTTCATTTTTGGCTGCTCAAGGTCTGTCTCGACCAGTAATTGGCCTTCTTCAAAGCTTTCGACGTCTGTTTAGGGAATAGGAAGCTGCTAAGTCTTTGTTGTCGGCTATGCACGCTTCCCCTTCAGAGTATAAGGAGTATGAGGTTCGAGATGGGTTAGTGTTCTACCAAAACAGAATTTGGGTTCCGGAGGATGCTACACTACGTGAATTGTTGCTGCAGAAGTTTCACGATTCGGCATTAGGGGGACATGCTGGTATCTCCAGAACTCTAGCGCGGCTGTCGTCTTGTTTCTATTGGCAGAACATGAGGAGTGATGTGGTTGCATTTGTGCGAAGGTGCTTAATTTGCCAACAGGTTAAAGTTTTAAATACAGCCACACCGAGTCTGCTTCAACCGCTGCCTGTGCCTCAGCAAATTTGGCGGGATCTCTCGATGGATTTCATCACTCATCTGCCAAAGTCGCGCGTCAAGTCTGTGATCATGGTTGTGGTAGATCGCCTTTCAAAATTTGTGCACTTTAGCCCTTTGTCCAGCGGATTTACCTCTGAATCAGTTACAAATACCTTCATCCGCGATATTTGCAAACTCCATGGTGTTCCCTGCAGCATTGTTTCAGACCGAGATTCAGTCTTTATGAGCACATTTTGGCAGGAGCTGTTCCGGAAGCAAGGTACTTTGCTGGCGCACAGTAGTTCATATCATCCGCAGTCCGATGGACAAACGGAAGTGATGAACAAGATTCTCAAAGACTATTTGAGATGTTATGTTGCTGATAATCAGTCGGATTGGGTGGCATGGTTACCGTGGGCCGAACTTCACTACAATACATCGATTCATTCGGGTTTGGGTGCCTCGCCTTTTGAGGCTGTTTACGGCCGAGCTCCTCCGCGCATACTTGATTTCGAACCCGGATCAACTGCGGTTGCAGCTGTGGACAAATTGCTGGCTGCCCGATCACAATTGTTGGCTTGTCTTCGAGACAATCTGTCACGTGCTCAGTTGAGGATGCAACAGCAGGCCAACAAACAGAGAGTGGATGTGGTTTTCAATGTCGGGGAGTGGGTGCTGGTGAAGTTCCAACCTTATAGGCAGACATCCGTTCGCAGCCGGTCATCCCCAAAGCTCGCCAAGCGTTACTATGGACTGTTCCGCGTATTAGATCGAATTGGCATCGTTGCATATAAGCTGGACCTGCCTCCGGAGAGTAGAATCCATAATGTGTTTCACATTTCTATTCTTAAGCGTTGCAGGGCAATTCCTCCTTTTACATCAATTGACTGGCCGGTGGAATTCAATAGAGACCAACAGCGGATGGTGCCACTGACAGTATTGAGGACACGCACAATTATTCGCAATGGCAGCAGTGTACCCCAGCTTCTCATTCAGTGGCGTGGACATCCGGTGGAAGATGCGTCGTGGGAAGATGAGGCCTTCATACGTGCTGAGTTTCCAGACTTCAGCCTCGAGGTCTCGGCTTCGCCGCGGGAGGGGAGTATTGATGCAGATGGAGAGCGTGTGTTGCGCAGGAGCACGAGAATGAGAGTACCATCAGCAAAAGCACGTGAAAGTAGGGGAATGTAACTAACAATAGGCATGACAAGTGTGATCATCTGTAACAGAACTGGTATAAATAGCCAGGTACGTTCATATGAAATACAAGATCATTTGAGATAAACTCCTTCTCCCTCAACTCGTCTCTTCCTTCACCCCTTCTATCTCAGCGCCATCACCTCCTTTCACTCCTACGTTAAGGCTGCCATTCCCAAGCATTGTTGGGTGGAGGATTCATGGAGGTCGATGAGCTACGTGGTGAGAGACATTGGTGTGGTGTTTTCTCTGGCTTGTGTGGCTGCTCACCTTCACAGCTGGCTTGTCTGGCCTCTCT
This sequence comes from Umbilicus rupestris, assembly GCA_963678935.1. Lineage (NCBI taxonomy): Eukaryota > Viridiplantae > Streptophyta > Magnoliopsida > Saxifragales > Crassulaceae > Umbilicus > Umbilicus rupestris. Next base: position 3,989,956 of record OY787617.1, read on the forward strand.
ATTGGGCAGTTCAAGGCACCATGTTCTGAGCCATCTTCGTCATCTGACATGATGGGTACATAAACTTAACACACCACGTGATACTATTACGTAATACGCATTGCTGACTTTTTGATTTGTTGATATCCAAAAAGTCTTCCGTTGGATCGTTAGTTAATTGTCACTCTGAGGTCAGAGTGTATTACCCGACAGGTATAGCAGCAACGGAATATTAAATGCAGAAAATAGAACTGCTTACTCAGCTAATTAGAGTGGAAATCTTAGTACCAATCAAGTAACTGAGTAAAAACCACTATCTCCAGTATCCCCTGGAAGGATTTATGAAATGGCATGCTTCTGTATTTAGGATATGCTTGCTGAATACAAACGACTAAGTTATTCACTAATACACTCAGTACAAAGTCTAACTTATCTTTCATACTTTCGGCTCAACCCAACCCTCGAACATATTTCTTTCACTCTCGAACTTGACCGTCTGAGTTTTTGGAGTTCACAAAAAGCTTTTCTTTTCTTTACACGCTCTCTATTTTTCTCTCTCAAAGTCATGCTTGATCTGACGCCCTAGCTCACCTTTTATAGCTTTTGTGAATCCACCAATATCTTGGCTTGATTGCCAAAAATATATTTGGTTAAGATTTTCAATCAAAACCAAATATCTCCAACGACCGAATATTTGATTATCTCTGATTTAAATCGAAAAACTTATCTATTTCGAATAGATTTATTTCCAAAAATATGTAAGATTTATTCGTTGTTATCAAGAAGATATCTCATAAAATCTTTTGGATTTGATAACAACTTCACATAAAGTTGTTATTAATATATTTCAGATCTTCTTTAAATATCCTTGATGATTCACTGAATATTCCGCTAAAAATCTTTCCTTCCGGATATTTGTTTTCTTTCTTTGCTCTCATGTTTCAGCTTGCATTCAAATCAATTAAAGTCGATTTAGCTCTTATCTATGTTTTCTTGCATATTTTTTAAAAACATTAGTTGAGTGCTTTGTAATCATCAAAACCCTATAAATCCAACATCTCTCTACAGTGGTCATGGGAGCTTCTCCAACAATCCCAGTCTGAACGGTGTTGTTGGACACTTGTTGCATTCTTCAATTCTAGTGCCTTACAATGGCTATTATGCTTCTTTACCCTTTGATTCAAGTTATTAGCTAAATACATCTCAATGTGGGATTGATTTTCCAGGACGATTAGTCACAGGACTCATCATCAAAATCATGGAGATGTTGAGAACGACGAGTCCTGGCATCCGGTTAGCCTGTTTTCTCATCATTTTATCCACATAAATCTCTCATGTTTAATAAGTATTTATTAGGCGCGTATATTTTGTATATATATTTGACTAGGATATCTTGCTCACCAAGATAAACTGTGACTATATATTGTAATGTACTCTCAAGTCAAGAAATACAGAAAATCATTCTCGTCAAATACCTTCTCTTTCCTAACTTACATTGTACTGAGCCAAGGAAAAAATCCTACAATTTGTTCTCTCTTCCGTCTTCATCATGTCTGGCGGAAGGACGCCCTGACATTATGTCTCCATTCTATCTTCATCCTTCCGATCATCCGGGTTTTCAACTTTGTCCGATCTTTCTGAAGGGTGATAATTACCAAGAATGACTTACCGTTTTGAGTAACTCGTTTGTTGATGGTACTATCTATCAAACAACCTGCTGCAGATAGGGGGATGTAAAGTGTGGGCTGCCCGGGCTGAATTAGGAAAAAATTTTAATTCAAAAATAGAATATTAATTGTAGTTTACAAACCTAAAAGACTAAAATAGCTCATCGCCAAAAGCCCTCCGGCCTCTACGGCTCCACAATCGGTGGCCCTCACTTCAGTTCTAGGTGAGTTGTGACCCTCAACTTCAGCTAATTGTATTGCTGATGCGATTATTGCAAAACCCTAAACCCTCTAAAAACCCTGCTGCAGCCTAAAACTTGGCTTGCTCAAAGCATACCTCACACTCAGGCTCAGCTTGACGGAGCTCCGCAATTCGCTGCTCGAAGAAAGAAGAATAGGTAATTCACTAATTTGTCTAGTCCTTGTATGCCATCGCAATTTCCGCCCGTTCACAGATTGCATTAGAGTTCCTCAAAGGATTGGTGTGAAAGATGGAAGTATCAGTTATTGAATTAGGGAATTAAGCTAAATGAATTTTGAATGTGGTCTATTGAAACGAGTGAATGAGGATTATCACAAAGTCCTTGACAATGCTCCAAAAAATGCCAAATATACTTCTCCAACAATTCAAAAGCAAATTGCAAATATTCTCGGGAATAAAGTTAGAGCCAAAATTCGTGAGGAAATAGGCGAGTCTAAATTTTGCATTCTTGTAGATGAAGCTCTTTATGTGGCAAATAAAGAGCAAATGGCAGTCATCCTTCGCTTTGTGGATTGCAAAGGATTAATCAGAGAGATTTTTTAAAGTGATTAGTGTTGTTGACACTTGTTCTCAAACTTTGAGGGATGAGATATCTAGGATCCTTACTCAATATGATCTTAAAGAAGAAAATATACGTGGCCAAGGCTATGACGGTGCAAGCAACATGCGTGGACAGTTTAATGGCTTGCAGGCGTTGTTTCTAAGGGAGTGTCCATATGCTTATTATGTTCGTTGCTTCGCACACCGCCTACAACTGACTTTAAATGCTGCAGCTAAGAGCATCTGCACCGGGAGGGTGTTTCAGCAGCTGCTGCTGACGTGGCGCAGCTGCTGAGCACCTTTTGTGTGCAGCGGCAGCTGCTGAAGAAGCTCAAAGTCTCTGCCCCTTGTTCCCAATTCATTCAATTTCAGCTCAAAGCCTCTCCCCACCCAGAGCCTCCACCCACCCACCCCCCAAGCCCAGAGCCTCTCCCCCCACTTCGCCTAAATCATCTCCCACTTCCCCTAAATATAATTTGTTGGTGTGGCGTGGAAAGCTCTCAGATACAATCTGCTGGAGTGGGAAGGTCGTGTGATAAAGTGTGGAGGAGATGAAGAGACATGGGTGCAGATGAAGAGGATAGGAGAACGCTTGAGTCGTGTCCAATTCATTACTTTTTGCAATTGTGTGGTTGTGCTGCTTTGCATATATGATATTTGTTTCAATTTTATTGTGCAATGAACACGTGGAGGTTGCAAACGGCCATATTTTGAGATCGATTTAATGCTTCCAACGGCTGTATTTGATTCAGCCATTAAAACATATGCTTGCAACGGCTACAAATTTTGTTGGATAAAATGTCTCAATTTTTTTAATGCTTGCAACGGCTACAATTAATGCTTGCATCGGCTACAATTTTCTTTTACAAAAAATATCTATAAATACCCAATTTGTTTACTCATAAATCACACAAATTCATCTCTCTACTTCTTATATTCTTACAAACTTCAAAATTTCATTTAGATAAAATGTCTCATTCTTGGTCCATGGCCGAAGATGTTCAATTGTGTATCTCATATTGTCGACAGTCTGTTGATCCAATTTCTGGCAACAAGCAAAAGATTGATAAGCTATGGGAAAAAATTTGCATGGATTATCACAACAATCATGTGTCAAATGCCAACCAATCCAGGAAGGAATTGAGATCGCAAGTGTCATTTGCTTCTCGATTTTGCAAATTGAAGGCAAACTTGATTTATTGGGAGTCTTGTATTTCCTACGCACAAAGAAACAAGGAATCTGGGTGCAATTCACAAGACGAGGTATGTATATATATACATTTAAATTGATATGTACAATCGTATTTTAAAATTGTAATCGTTTTTTATTTAATTGATAGTTAAGAAAAGCGCAGACTATGTACGTCTCAAAGAAGAAGAAGGAATTCATACATTTTCCATGTTGGGAAGTAGTATGTGATCATCAAACATTTGCTCATGTTGAGAGTAGTACTCCGCCATGTTATACATACGAAACGGTTGCTCCTACTGAGACGGTTCCTCCTTCTAATAATGAGGAGGTGTACCCAAATGTGAGCATTGAAGATCTGAATTTTTCTACACCTGAAAATAATCTCAGGCATTCATCAAGTCCGGTCAGACCTCCTGGAGTAAAAGCGACCAAAGAAGCAAAAAGAAAAGGTAAGCAAGTCGAGAATAAACGCTTAGATGATGCTTTGGAAATGATGGCAACTAATAGACAAATTATATAGAGTGGCAAAAGAAACAAGGAGATGAAGAATTAGCAATTCAAAAAGAAGCTATACGGATGAAGAGGATGGATGATGAGAAAAAAATCATGGAAACTAACACAGAATTTATGACTCCTCTATCCAAGAGGTATTTTAGCAAGAGAAAAGCATTGATCATGCAACAGTATGATGACGATGATGGGCAAGGGACTTCAGCACAATTTGATAATTGTTATCGTCCTAATCGTAATCTTAATTCCGACGAGTAGAATAAATTTGTAATATTCAAGTATGAATAATAGAATTAAAAATAAATATTTTTATTTAATGAATAGTGCGAGGAGGTGCTAAAATTTTGAACTGGTGCATAAACTGTATATCGAGGAGGTGCTGCTTATGTAGGAGGTGCTAAATCAGGAGTCTCTAATGTGTGGCAATTCTTTTCCACTTTGAATATGATTGTGAACTTTGTTGATTCATCCGCGAAAGACATTCGATGTTAAAATTATGCAAAAAAGCGAAAATTCTAAATTTAGTGGCAGCCGGTACACTTGTGACGGGTTCGGGTATGAATCAAGCTTGTACTTTACAAAGAACTGGGGCTACTCGTTGGGGTTCACACCTTTGTTCTATTTCAAGTTTGATTAATTTGTATGGAGCTACCCGAGCTACTGATGATTTATACAAGAATGAAGTAGATAAAGTTCGAGGAGAAGCATTTGGAATTGGTAAAGCTATGAAAAAGTTTGATTTTGTCTACTGTTTGATATTGACGCATGACGTCATGAAGATTAAGGAGTTTCTTTCTCAAGCTTTTCAAAAGAAAGACATAGACATTTTGAATGCTGTGCATTTTCTTTCAATAACAAAAGAAAAACTTCAAGTTATGAGAAATGATGGATGGGACAATTTGATTATGAAGGTTGAAGCATTTTGTTATGAGCATGCTATTATTATGCCGGATATGTCTGCTCCTTATAAGGAAGGCGTTAGGGATGATGAAATGAACATAACAAATGGTTTCTATTATCGGGTCAACATATTTTATGCTGTTATTGACTATCAGTTGGCAGAGCTTGATACTAGATTTGCAGATAATTCCATGGAGCTTCTTGTTCTTAGTGCATCATTTCATCCACGCAATGATTTTCAAGCATTTAGAGCAGAAGATGTGTGTAAACTTTCTTCGAAGTTTTATCCTTCAGATTTTTCAACATATGATATGGCTGCACTTGATATGGAGTGTGGATTCTTTCTAGCAGGGATTCATAAGGATTCAAAATTTACAAATATGGCTTCTATATCGGATTTGTGCCAGCGGTTGATTGAATCAGGAAAGTCGACATTCTATCCTATGATCTACAGATTGATCTGCCTTATTTTAACTCTTCCAGTATCTACAACAACAACAGAAAGAGCATTTTCATCTATAAATATTATCAAGAATAAACTCAGAAATAAGATGAATGATGAGTTTCTTGATGATCTCATGGTCATTTATGTTGAAAGGAGTTTTGCAGATTGTATCAGTAATGATGATGTAATTACTGAGTTTGAGATGAACGGACCTCGTAGGGTAAAATTCAGCTAGTTGTGTATTTTGTATAATTTCAGATGATTCTGATTTTTGTCCCTATGTAATACATTTTGTATTTTGCATTAATGAAACAAATGTGGGGACGAATTTTAGCAAAAAATTATTTAGCCCTATGATATGCACGCGTCGTTGTGCGTGTATCAAATTAATTCCTTCCTCTTCCACTTAGTACAGCGGTTAAGTCAGGGTCGAATCCACAGGGAGCAAGTAGATTAGCTTTAACTAGTAAACCTGCACTTACGAAAATTGGGGGTGTGAGTGATTTGGTTGCGCAATGCGCGAGTAAACAGTAGTAAACGCAGGAATTGCACTAGACGTGCGCAGGCAGTAGAGATTAAGTACTATGACTATGAAAAGTATCGGCGCAGACAATCCTCTATGAGTGTATTCCTCATCATCGACTCTAAACGTCTATAGTTTGATTTACTGAAGTTAGTGTCCGGTCAAGGCTTCCTAACTTGTGCGCATGTTCCGATCAAAGTTCATGAGCTATTAATTCTTAAGACTAGTCTAAGCAGCTACGAATCCTGTCACAGTAGCAACTGATTATCCTAGCGCGTTACTCCTAGTCGTCACCGTCAGGCTATTCAACTAGTTTAACAAATAACAAACAAGCAACAAGAGTAAGATTGCGGTTCAAGGCTTCCCCTACTCATGCAACTAGCTGTCAACATTGTGCACAGAACTAATATAAGCAAACAAGCTATGCATTAAGCACAAGTCTCAATGGAAATACTCATAGAATCATGCCCAACCGATACCAAGCGTTTAGCTAGACATGCTAGTAGTAAACATCATAGAAACAGTAAATAATATCTAAAGTATCCAAGGAAATAGCAACGAGCAGGTGCGTGCAGGTTGTAGTGTCTCGGCTGGCGCAGTCGGCTAGCGGGGTATCAATGTGTCTCGTGGTATATCTCAAACCCTAGCCTTCTTCTCTTTATATACTGCTCAAGAGGCTCATCCTTGGCAACTTCCAAATCTGGTGGTGTCAAGATTTGGAAATAGCACTATCTGCGCATGGTGCACTGCTCCTTGGTTAGCGCAATCGGTTAGCACACCGTAGCTGATTCTGCCAACTCCTATCTGTTTGCGCTGCTAGCTCCATAGGCTGTGTGATGCGCTCCTTAAAAGCTGCCTGTTAGCGCGTATCCGACTCAGGCCCTCGTTTTGCCCTGAAATACAAAAACACTGGAAACCAGTAATCTTGTACACAAAGTAATGCAAACAAGCATAGGGTTAGGATCTAAATAATGTGTATAAATAGGCTCTATCAAACCCCCCACACTTGCCCCTTGTTCGCCCCGAACAAGCACTCAAGCACGGATACCATTACCTCTCTGGAGTCTAGCGCACAGTCTTGCACTCTGGCGCGTGTTGCACTACTGATTACCTTGCGCTGCTCTATCACCTGCGCGCATCTGCCTTCAACAGTTCTAATATAATAATTTTCGAATTTCGTTACCTCTCAGCTGGGATGAAGATCTTTCTGGATGACTGGGAGATAGCTCTTCATAGGCTCCGGGTTGTCAGCTTTCACTCCGAAGATGGGTATATGGTTAACAGCGCAAGCTTCTTCTAGTGCGTGATTCTTCCGCGCACTTTCTGGGAACTCAAGCTTTTCTGATGATTTTCTTATGAATTTGCGCACGCTGGTATGTATCTGTGCGCATGCTGATTCTTTTGTCGCGCATATCATCTGCTGGTATTTTCCTTTTTGTACAGCTTTATCTACGCTTCCTATCTTCCCAGAACGGTTCCAGTCTCGGCCTCCGGATAACAGCTATGGAACAACGCTCCGCTCTCCCTCCTTGGTCTACTTGCGCAGGTCAGCGCACGCGTTTACACCCGCGCACGCCTTCCTTAGCTCGACTTCCAGAGGAAAGGTGGTCTGTTTTCCCACCTCGCCACGCTTTGGGTATTCGCCTTCTGCATCTGCGTGACTGAGCGCGCTCTCTTGTTCCGAAGGTCGCGAAGCACCGGCCTCCACTAGCACTCTCGACCATATACCTCACCTTCGTAGCTCAAATGACTAACCGCCTCTCTAGAGCGTTACTGTCAACTCCACATCCCCTGTATATCCCAACTAACAGGAGCAGAAAAAACGAAAAAAATATACTAAAACAGTTGATAGCAGCGCATGCAATATGGATAGCGTAATACAAGCTGAACAGCGTGCGCAACCCGCACACAAGCGCACTGCTGCTACTATTTTCTTCAACTAAACTAAGCTACACTACAAAGCTAAAAAAAACATGAAATGTAAATGTAACGCTCCCCCCCCCCACACTTAAACAGAGACGTGTCCCCACGACTCAAGCTCAAGCGCACGGAGAGCGCACACATGCATGCAAGCAAAAGAAAAAAACATAAAAACATAAAAACATATAGTCAACACAGCACAATATAGCAAAGGGGTCACAAAAATATTCAACACAATAGTCAGCAAAATATAGCAACATATAGCAACAGTTTTCAAAAAGATAAGAAAAGAAAACCACCCGAAAGAAATGCGCGCCCCACTGCAGCCCTAGATGTCCTCGGAGCTGGACTCAGCCGCTGATCCGCGCGCCTCCTCCTCTGAAGAATCAGTCACATACTCTGTGCTAGAGGCTGGCGGCACTACAGAAATGGCGGCGGGCTGAGCCACGAGGTCGTCCTCTGAGATAGGATCCCATAGTGAATCGGAGCTGGAACTTAGGATGGGATCGGCTTCAGGGGACCTCTGAACAGAAGGCTGTGCAAGGGGTGGTGCAGGTGCTGGTACTGGGTCTGCTGCTGGGGTGGGCTCTGGTGCTGGGGCTAGCGCTGGTGCTGGAGTGGGCTCTGCTGTATGCACTTGGGACTGGGCAGGAGGGCTAGCTAGCTGGTGCGGCTCGCTGGGGCTGCCTGGAGGTGGTCTGTGCAGGCTGAGGAGAGGGGGAATAGCATCTCCAAATCTCCACCCTGATGGTGGGCTCATGCTCAAATCCGCCCCCTCGGGCGCTAAATATTCGAGCACGCGCATGACGTTGAACATCATGCGCCGCTCCTCTGGTACCTCTTCTGGCGCCTCCTCTGACTCCATCCTGGGGCGCTTTTCGTGTGCACGCGGGGGAGAATCCTCAATGGGAATGGTAACTGGCTCCCCCAGCGGTGCACTTGCCCTTCGGCGCGCTCCAGTCTGCGCACGAGTCCTCATGCGCCTGACTGGAGGCGTAACTGGCTCTGGGGCCTCGTCCTCCTCCATTTCCTCCGCAGCCTCATCTGCTTGCGCGCTGCTCTCTGCTCGCTGCCTCGGCGCTCTGGCCAGCTGCAGCCGGTAGCACCATTCCAATGTACCATCCTCTCTCACGGCTACCGCTCTTATCTGCAGCATCTAGGCGCGGTCCAAGGGAACAGCCGGCACCACTATGTGCTCGGGCACCTCTGGCTCTCCATGCAACGCACGCAGCAGGTGCGTTATCATCCATCCACAAGTCAGCGGCCCCTTGGTGCTGAGCCGACTCCAATGAAGCACCATGTTCAAGACAAACAGCACCCTCTTCCCATAATAAAAACCCTTCAAAATCTCCATGTCCAGTAAGCTGATCTTCGGCGCACCATTAAAACGCCCAATGATCGCATAGGCGACCATGCGCCACATGTAGAACATCCACAGGTCGCGCAGCTCGCGTCCTCGGCTGCTCCCCGCGGCAAAAATTGGGCCGGTCGCCATCTCGCGCCACGCCTCCTAATCCGCTTCTCGCACCTTAGCGCACCTCAGCGTGCGCTTCAGCCTCTTAGCCGAGGCAATGTACCAGACTCCTCTGTGTCGGTACCTTATCTCCAGATCATCTGTCTCCAGTGACGCCAAAAACTCGCAGGTGTCCTCCTTGTCCGCTGCGCTGTTGATCTCCAACAGCGCCTCCCAGCCCGCCAGTGCGTGCTTCTCCATGATGAGGTCCTCCATACCGACCTCTCGCAGGAACTCCCTGCTGATGTACGGAGTCCCGTACATCTCAAGCCTCAGGAAGGCATCGTACTTGCTGGCGAAATGAGCTGGGGTCACTTGATCCTCGGCAGGTTGCATTGTGGGTTCTCCGGTCAACTACGGTCAACACTCACAAAAGCTCAAAAAAATCCAAACTCCTCCAAATGCCCTGAAACTTTCACCAAATGGGCGCCTACTGCCCGCCTACAAAACCCACTAGCCAAACCTCCAATCGGTGCACGCTAGCTAAGTGCGATTTCAGACCTAGGGCACCCCCCTTATCGTACAAACCCTAACTCAATCAGCTCAAATCTGAGGGGACAGGTTACCTGGTGAGTGTCCGACTGTGTGCTCGTCGAATCTCTCTAAACGGAAGCTGAGTTGAGCGCCGGACGGTGAGCGGAGGTGTGAGGGCGGGAGCTTCTTGCAACGATCGAGTGTAAAAAGTGCTGAAATTTTTCTAAGTACTGCCCTTATATACCCCTCTGACTGGCGCAGCTGTCCTGCGCACGGACCTGCGCATTGCTGCACGACTAAAAAACTACTAGTCCTAAACTAGCTAAAAGACACTAGAAAAACTAAAAGAAAAACATGTAAAAGTAAAACGTGTCGGGTTACCTCCCGACAAGTGCCTTTGTTTAACGTCGTTGGCTCGACTGTACTTCGTTACTTGCGTGAAAATGTACCAGCGACCTCCCCCACACTTGCTCCTGAGTGACCCTGCGCTCGTGCATATGTTGTGTTCTTCTTGGTCCTGCGCAAGGGATCGAAAGGGTGGTCAGCATGAGTAATAGTATGTGATAAATCATGAGTAACGAGGGTAGGTAAAGAGGAAGAAGAAATATGCGTAATAGTTCCCAGTTCTCCCTTTGGTGCGTCTGGTAGTGACTCTGGCGCAGCAACCTGCGCATCTGCTATCTCTGGTTCTGCCAATTCAACTTCGCGCGCTGTGCCATCCCAAGGTTCTCCTAAATACTTTTTGACTCTCTGCCCCATTGACCTGAAAACGATGCAGGTGCTCGTTTTCTAACTCGATTGTTCCGTAGGGGAAAACCTTGGTGACAGTGTACGGTCCCGTCCATTTGCTGCGCAGCTTCCCAGGCATGAGCTTCAAGCGCGAGGAGAATAATAGTACCTGGTCTCCTGGCTCAAAAGTGCGTCTGAGGATATGTTTGTCGTGAAATGCCTTTGTGCGCGCCTTGTAATCGCGCAGTCCCTCATATGCATCCAGGCGCAGCTCTTCTAATTCGCTTAGCTGAAATGTGTGCTCCTTACCGGCCTCGTCTAGGTTCAGGTTGCAAACGCGCAATGCCCAGTATGCTTTGTGCTCCAATTCCACTGGCAGGTGGCACGCTTTTCCATAAACCAACCGAAACGGTGAAGTCCCAATCGATGTCTTGTGCACTGTTCGGTATGCCCATAGCGCATCGTCCAGGCGCTGGCTCCAGTCTTTACGCGATGGTCTCACAGTTTTCTCCAGGATGCGCTTGATCTCTCTGTTGGAAACCTCGGCCTGTCCATTCGTCTGAGGGTGGTAAGCGGTGGACGTCTTGTGGCGCACTCCATAATGCTTGAATACCTGCGCCTTTATCCTGTTGCAAAAGTGCGTCCCCTAGTCGCTGATGATTGCCTTAGGCACTCCGTACCTGCAAAATATGTTAGTCCTTAAAAAGTCAGCGACTGTCTTACCATCATCCTTCCTGGTGGCCTTGGCCTCAACCCATTTGGAGACATAATCCACCGCGACCAATATATACTCGTATCCGGCAGATGGAGGAAATGGCCCCATGAAGTCAATCCCCCAAATATCGAATACTTCATCCACTAGAGTTGGCATCTGCGGCATCTCATTGCGCGCTGAGATGCCTCCTGTGCGCTGGCACCTGTCACAGTTCCTGCAGTGGTTATACGAGTCTCTGAAAAAGCGCGGCCAATAAAATCCGCAATCCAGGATCTTTCTGCTCGTGCGCTTTGTACCAAAGTGTCCTCCACATGCGTGCGCATGACAAAACATCAAAACAGAGTTAATTTCATGGTCAGGCACGCAGCGCGTTAAAATCTGATCAGGTCCTATTCTAAGCATATACGGATCATCCCAAAGGTAATGCTTGGACTCATGTTTCAATCTTATGCATTGGGTTTTAGTGAAATGAGGAGGAAACGTACCTGTGACCAGGTAATTCGCAATGTGCGCATACCATGGTACCTTACCTGTCAACGCCATCAGATGTTCGTTAGGGAATGTCTCCGTGATTCGCCCTGGCTGCTCCGCTTTCACGATCCTGCTCAGGTGATCCGCGACTGTGTTTTCCGTGCCCTTCTTATCCTTGATCTCCAAGTCAAATTCCTGAAGTAGGAGCACCCAGCGCATCAGGCGCGGCTTAGTTTCTTTCTTGGACATTAGGTAACGGATTGCTACGTGGTCTGTGTAAATGATGACTCTAGCGCCAAGAACATATGCACGGAACTTCTCCAGCGCAAACACAATTGCCAGAAGTTCCTTCTCCATGGTGGTGTAGTTCCTCTGCGCAGCGTCCAGTGTGCGCGATGCATTTATAAATGGCGTGCGGCTTCCTGTCCACTCGCTGCCCCAGGACTGCACCTACTGCATAGTCGCTTGCGTCGCACATCAGTTCAAATGGCAGGTTCCAGTCTGGCGCACGCATCACTGGCGCACTTGTCAGCGCCTCCTTCAGCTTATCAAACGCGGCCCTGCACTCATCAGTAAATTCGAAGCACACATCCTTTTACAAGAGGTTAGACAGGGGTATACAAATCTTAGAAAAATCTTTTATGAACCGCTTGTAAAACCCAGCATGCCCAAGGAATGATTTCACATCGCGCACGCTAGTGGAATAAGGCAGATTAGCAATAAGATTTATTTTGGCCTTATCTACCTTGATCCCCTCCTGCGAGATAATATGCCCTAGTACTACACCATGCGAAACCATGAAATGACATTTTTCATAATTGAGCACTAGGTTCTTTGAAATGCAGCGCGCTAAGACCTTATGAGGATGAGTTAAGCATGCGTCAAAGGTACCTCCGTATACAGTAAAATCATCCATGAACACTTCTATGCGTATACCAATCATATCAGAAAAAATGCTCATGACTAGACGTTGGAACGTACCTGGCGCGTTACACAGCCCAAATGACATACGCCGAAACGCAAACGTACCGAATAGGCAGGTAAACGTGGTCTTCTCTTGATCCTCCGCAGCTATGGGTATCTGATTGTACCCTGAATATCCGTCCAAGAAACAAAAGTAGGGCTTCCCCGCTAATCGATCTAGCATCTGATCCATAAAGGGTAGCGGGAAATGGTCCTTGCGCGTGACTGCGTTAAGCTTCCTGTAGTCGATGCACATGCGCCATCCAGTTTGTATGCGCTTGGGAACTAGCTCGCCCTGCGCATTCTCTTCTACTGTGATTCCTCCCTTCTTTGGCACAACGTGCACTGGACTTACCCATTTGCTGTCTGAGATTGGGTAAATGACTCCTGCGTCAAGCAGCTTCAGGATCTCCTTCTGCACTACCTCCATCATATTTGCGTTCAATCTGCGCTGAGGCTCCCTGGATGGTTTGGCACCATCTTCCAATAGAATCCTATGCATGCATACGTCCGGGCTCACTCCGCGCAGATCAGCAAGTGTCCATCCTATAGCGCGCTGGTTCCTGCGCAGCACCTGCTGTAGTTGCGCCTCCTGCTCCTCTTCTAATCCTTTCTTTATAATTACTGGCAGGGTGTCTTCATTTCCCAAAAATATGTATTTGAGGTGCTCTGGGAGTTGTTTCAGCTCGACCTTGGGTGCCTGTTCAATAGAGGGTAATATTTTATTAGCAGTGCAGACATTAACTAAGTCTTGTACCTGTCTGAATTCTGGTTCAGCACTGCTCAGCTCATTCTCTTGCGCCTCCAACTCTGCCTGTGCCAGTGTTTCAGGTTCTTCTGCCGCGCTCGCACATTGCGCATCTGCAACTAAGTCATCTATGCTGTCCATGGCGTGCACTGTGGCGTCTTCATGAGGGTGCTGCATCCCTTTGAATATGTTGAAATGAATTTCCTCGCCATCAACCTCCATAGAGAGCGTACCCCTCCACACGTCTATCTTTGTGCGCGCGGTCATCAGAAATGGTCTGCCCAGTAGGATCTGCGCACTGCTTATGCTCGACTCTCCCTCCATTTCTAGGACATAGAAGTCTGCTGGAAACACCAGCTCTCCTACTCGGACAAGGACATCCTCTATCATGCCCGTAGGTTGCTTGCACGACCGGTCTGCTAGCTGAATGGTGAGACCTGCAGGCTTAAGTGGTCCAAGGCGCAATGACGCATATAGGGAATAGGGTAGCACATTTATAGATGCGCCTAAGTCAATCATGCAAATTGCTTACTGTGGTCTTACCTAAAGTGCATGGGATGGTAAACGTACCTGGGTCTCGGCATTTAGGTGGTACCTTATGTTGCACAATTGCTGAGGCCTGCTTGGCCTAGGCTGGTCGACTGTTACAGTTTCTTTCACAAGAGTAGGCTGCTCTATCTCTGCATCTGGTCCTTCTTCTTCTAGTGGGACCAAACTATCTTCAGATGTCTCTATCTCCTCTACTTCGACTTCTTTGGATGGATCTCTCCCTTCCACATCACGGGTCTATGCCGTGGCATCAGCCTCGGCAGAACTCTTCTCGCCTTCCTCCTCGGACTCTGATTCAAGACTGGCAAGAAAAGTTTCAATAGGGCCTGCACCCCCTGCAGAGCTCTCTTCAGACACTTCATCAGCAATTGTCTTGAGAGTCTCCTCAACACCACCCTATGTGGCTTCTTTGTTCACAGACGGTCCAGTGACCGTTACAGCAGTTTCCTCAACAACGGGATCAACATAACCTTCAATAATTTTCACAATATTATCAGAAGTGGACATTACCTTAACGAAAGGCGCAATATCCTCGACAGCTATTTCAGCAACTAGATTAGCATTCTCTGACCCCTTAATCAGCAGTTCATGTTCCGTTGCTTCACGCCTTATTGTTCTGCCCTCTCTCAGGCGACTTGAATCCTTTCTTCATAGGCCCCTTTCTCTGCCTCAGCTCTTGCCATCTCAGCCGCTAATTGGTCAGACTTCTCTTTTTCCATCAACTCGGTCTCTGTCCTCTTTTCTTCTTCAATTTTTCTTTGGGTCTCAGCAACATATTCAGCCTTTTTCTTGTCTCCCTTTTTCTCTACTTTTCTTTTCTTTTTGCCTTCATCCACAACTTTCTTGGAGCCAGTTCTTTTGGGCTTGGGTGCTGGTGCTTCTTTCTCGGCTGGTACATGAGACTTAGATCCTTCTCCAGACTTCTCGGCAAGTGTGCCCTTTTTGGATGCTGTCTTTCTTCCCGTTTTCTTTGACGGCTGAGCTTTGCGACTAGTCTTTGGGTGTTGCTCTGTCTTGTCAGATTTTATTGGCGGCACTACAGTGAGAGGAACGAGTAGGCCAGGCTCTATGGAACCCGTAGTGGCATGCGACGTGCCGGAGCCCGCCGCTGGAGAAGCTTCTCGAGAGTTCACCATACTGATTGTAGATTTGATCGACTGAGAGACGAGGGTTGGATGAGTGAATTTCAAACTTCAACTTCTAGGGCTTGCTTTGAGATAAACATCAGATTTTCCAAAAATTAAGGCAGTTTCCAAAAGAAACTCCAGTATATCCCTTATTTCCCGCCTCAAATATTTTGGCCCAGATTCGGCCCACCCATAATTCTTTTAGAAATTACCCATAGATCTGAAACAACACTTAAATAGGCAATGTTATGACATTAGCTGAAGGATAGTTTTTACATTGCCTCTAGATTCTCTGGTAGTTCAGACTATAGCATTTTTCTTTATTCAATGGCTACCAGAGGTCATGCCGTGATCAGGTTTCGATCACGCATAATCCCAGCTCAGCCCTTGACGCGCGTCGTTGTGCGCGCCAAACTTGTATTTATATCTCCAAGCTTTTAGCTAGTGTAGCGGCAAGCAAGGGTCGAACCCAAGAGAACTCACTGTGAAGCGGTTTCCTGTAACTACTGAACTAAAGGGGGTTTGAGTAAATGGTCGCAAGAACGAATGTAAGAAAAGTGGGAATGACAATCGAGAGAAATATTCAGCTCAGGGAATTCAATAGTGACTGTTATCATTGACTTCTAAAGATATGATCCTATGCAAATGTTTGGTCACTCCGACAAAGGTAATAACCTAAAGTATCCTGACGAAGGTGATACTAAGCCTAGATTCTATTACTTGTTTCCACGATAAAGCTTCGACAAGAGTTAATAATCAGAATTGATGAGTGGATAGTTTCACGACAAAGTATACGCTAACCGTGCAATACAATTCATGCAATTTAAGATCCAGAACTTACGATTGAATAGAAACATGCATTAAATCCAAGTCTCAAACATGAATGTCACTAATTAAAAATCCCTAAACTGAAATAGAAGTTTAGCTACTCATAGTCAATATTGAAAAATATATTAAACTGAAAAGAATGAAAATAGTGTTCACGTCGGAATCCACTGTTCATGCCAAACTCCAAAATTTCGACCGTCCATCTCTTCCAAAACTCTGTCTCGTCAAAACTGCCGTCTCCGAAGCCCTAATTGAGATCGGGTTCTAAAAATTGATTTCGGGCCGCGGGCCCGATTGCTGACGTCATCATAAGCTACCCGTGCTCCAAGAAGACATTATCTCGCGCGCCCGGAGAAGACATTAAGTTACGGCGCGCGGTGCTAATGTTGCCTGCTGGCGTCGAACTCACTGAGATGCGCACCCATTTCCTTCGATGTCGATTTTCTCCCTAAAAACACCATTTTGAGTCGCAAGTCTCTTTTCATGTATTCCGAACACCTGAAATGCAAACAACACCATTTTAACTGTTCACCAGAAATGCAAATAGTTGGGTTTAAACGGTTTAGCGAGTCGTATAAATAAGCCCCATCAAACCACCCCACACATAAAATTGTTCGTCCCGAACAAAGAACGAAAACAAGACTCGCAACATTCAAAACAATTCTAACATGCCAACGACTAAACACTGACTTTACTTGAGGTGTCCTCACTAATCAGTTCATCAATATATGCTCACATTCATTTTTCAATAACGATCAACTAGAAACCGTAATGATACATGTTACCTGAGAAGTCACGATGGAATTCAATGGATGACTGGGAGATAGTCCTCTTTAGACTCCTGACTCCATTCTTTCTCTCGAGATCATAGTCACGCGCATACACTGATTTCGCTTTCTCTGGCACGTGAGAAATCCAAGCTACGAGGAACTCAACTTTTCTTTTTCTCTTTGGTAGGACAGCTTTTGAACTTTCTTATTTTGTTTGGTCTGAAGACTTCACTCAACTCGATTGCCCTTTTTCTGATTTTTTTTTCCTTTGACATTTGATTGAATTTTTCTTTTTGAGCTTTGCTCTTCAATGTGAATTGCTTGTCCTTTTTCATTTTTCTCCTTGAACCGTTCCAATCATCGCCTTCGAATAATAGCTATGGAGCGCATCCCGCTCTTTCTCATCATCATCCTTTCAGCGCGAGGCACGGTAGGGGTTACCCACCCATTCCCGATTACTAGGACTAGAGATAGAACGGTTTGTTTTCCCGTCCCACCATTGCATAAACACTGCAATGATGGCGTGAAAGTCTCACCCCTAATAACTTGAAGCGCCAACCTCCACAAACTCAGCGCGCTATGCGACTAACCCCTCGAACCTTTGAATGTTTGTCAAGTCCCTCTAGGGCATTTCTATCAACTCCACATCCTGTAATATCTCAACTCAAAGGAACATATAACATCACGTAACTAGCATCACAATACTGCAGAAATCATGCAAATCATACACATCAAAACCTCATAGCATCAAACATCATCTCATACAATCAGTGTCTTCATCGCAGCACCCAAAAAATTCTATAAAAAAACGTGCTCTAACTACTACTAATGCAAGCTAACAAAAGTAAACGTGCTGACACATACTAACTCCCCCACCCCACACTTTTGAAACAAATCGTGTCCTCATGGTACAATAAGATCGTCGGGAAGGGTAGTCATGCAAGACTTAAAAGAAAAGAAACGAAACAAATAAGAAATGCACAAGAAAACTATCCTAACTCAGCAAGTTAAGCTCCCCATGCACACATTAAGTTGCGCGCCCCAAGCATACATTAGCAGCGGTAATGTATGAACCCAGAGCGGAACTAATGTTGACTTGGGGCGCCGTATACACTGAGGTACGCTAAAAATGAAAATAAATAAATAAAAATCGGGTTGCCTCCCGCAAAACGCACTTGTTTAACGTCGTTGGCTCGACGGTACCTCTCATCCTCAATCGTTCACCGGCCCAGCCAACTCTAACTCCTTATCAGGTGGGACATCCTCTCCAAACGGAACATCTTTTAGCAAAAGTCGAGACACTGGCAATGAGGTCTTCAAGAATCCATTAACGAACTTGCGATAAAATCTAACAAACTTGTGATAAAATCCAGCATAATCAAGGAAAGACATGATACCTCGCTGGTTAGTGGGAAAAGGCAATCCATGAATTAAGTCAGTTTTTATTTCTTTGTGAGGTTGGATCCCTTCCTCATGCTGTCTATCCAACTCAAATGCCGCATCCTCGATGATATCCACCGCATGTATTCCTGTAATGTTAGGTGGGTGATGCATAGATTTATACATGTTAAAATGAATTACTTCCCCGTCTACCTCCATGGAGAGATCACCCGTGAATGTATCAATCTTCGTATTCGCGGTCACCATGAAGGGTCTCCCAAGTAAGACGGGCGAAGTGTCTATCGCATCACCTTAAATTTTAATGACATAAAAATCTGCAAGGCATGCAAGCTTTCCTACATGCACTAATACGTCAACAACTATACCCTCTGGCTTACTATATGATCTATCCGCTAGTCGAAGGATCAAGTCAGTGGGTTTCAGAGGACCAATACGCAAGGTTCGATATAGAGAGTAAGGCAACACATTAATCGGGGCACCCAAATCCATCATACAAGTATCAATTTTGATCTCACCAATTATGCATGAAATTTTGAATGTACCTGGATCCTCACATTTGGGTGCTACCTTGCATTGATTTACCTGCTCTTTTTTCAGTTCTCCTCCTCGTTCAGTACACAATTCCTTAAGAGCCCTAGCGTATTTTGGGATCCGCCTTATTGCGTGGAGGAGTGGTGTTGTGATCCCAACTCTGCTGAATAGCTTCAATAAAATTTGAGACGCTGTTGGATCCTCCCTAGGTCTCGATACCTGCACAGGAAATGGAAAAGGTGGGTCAGAACGGTGAAATTAGGTATTCAAGTCAGGAAGTACCGCGCCGGAAGAAGACGTTATGTCGCTGCGCGGATTGTTAATCTTTTCTTCTGGCGCGGCCATAATGTTCTCTTGTGGCGCGGTCCTTGTGTTGACCGCGTCCTCTTCACACTTTGACGGCTCGCCTGGAGAAGACTTTAAGTCCTCGCGCGCCAGATTAATGTCCTCATCTGGCGCCGTATCCCTTGACTTCGTTTGCTCTCTTGCCTCATTTGGACTCTCGGCCTCCTGTCCTTGCCTTAGGGTAATTGCGCTGACATTCGCCGTAGGGTTAGGGACCGTTTGAGATGGTGATTTGCCCTGGTCATTCTTCAACTCATTAACGACCGTGATCTACTGTGACATTTGCTTTGTTAATTCCGTAATAGCACCATCTGTCTCCGCTTGGAATTGTTGAAGATTCACTGCCAAATCATTAACGGTTAGCGGGTTATTCTGACCTGGCTGATTATAGTTCCTCCTTTGTTTTGCTGATCAACATTGTTGTAACCCTCTTGTTGTTGACGAAATGGTGGCCTGTAATACTGGGTCTACTGTTGATGCTGATTCTGCACTTGATTCTGCTGGTTCTGCCCAACCATCATACTCCGCATCATTTCCTTGAGCTCCTTGACTTCATTGGCCATCTGATTGGTGTTGGAATCCACCTGTGAAACGTTCCTTGCCCTGCTGGTGTCATCCCTTCGACTGGTCTCCTCCCTGAAACGAACACTCTCAGTGGTCTCATTAATCAAATTACGTACCTCAGACGGTGTCAAGTTCAGCACTGTGCCACCAGCTACGGCATCCAATAACATACGCTCGAGAGGTCTCAGTCCATCCAAAAGATATTCCACTAGCATCCTTTCCGGGACTCCTAAGTTACAGCAGCTTTGCTCCAATGAGTTGAACCTCTCCATGTAGTCATACATCGACTCGCTTGGTCCTTGTTTGATCATTGACAATTCTCTCCTCACTTGAGTCGCTTTAGCCGGAGGGTAATATTTGTCGAGGAATTTTCTATGCATTTGGTCCCATGTTCTTATACTTCCTGAACGCAAAGACAAAAACCACGATTTTGCTAAGTCAGTTAAACTCAAAGGAAATATTCTTAGCTTAAACCTGTCTTCCGAAGCTGCGTATGGTCTCAATGTTTGGCAGATTCCGGTGAACTCTAGTAAATGCCCCGTCACGACGTCTTCCGGTAATCCTCCAAATTTGGGTAAGTGATGCACCACAGCAGTCTTTATCTCAAAATCGTCCTCTTCTGCGCTAGTATTGATGCACCATGGCTGCTCATTGAAGTTTGGTGCAGACAGCTCTCTCATCATTGGTTCCGGTCTGTGGGCTCACCTATATGGCTGATGCCCATAAGGCTGCTGCTGCACATATTGCTGAGGCGGTGGGTTAGGCTCATTGAAACTTTCTCCTCGTGCCCCTGCATCCCTAGCCAGAAATTCTCTTTCGCGAAGTTCCCTCTGGCGTGCTCTAAATACTCACTCAGGATCTTCATAGAATTGTGGAATTTGTTCATCCTGATTTTGTTCGTTGTTTTGGCGGCCATCACCATTAACGCTACCTGTGTGCGACATGCTGGAAAGAGCAACTTACCGCAACACAAAAAATAACACAAAAAAATAATCGAAAACTAAATATAAAAAGAAAAGGAAAAGAAACTCTTCACTATAGCAGCTCCCCGGCAACGGCGCCAAAATTTGACGCGCGTCGCTGTGCGCGCCAAACTTATATTTATATCTCCAAGCTTTTAGCTAGTGTAGCGGCAAGCAAGGGTCGAACCCAAGAGAACTGACTGTGAAACGGGTTCCTGTAAATACTGAACTAAATGGGGGTTTGAGTAAATGGTCGCAAGAACGAATGTAAGAAAAGTGTGAATGACAATCGAGAGAAATATTCAGCTCAGGGAATTCAATAGTGACTGTTATCATTGACTTCTAAAGATATGATCCTATGCAAATGTTTGGTCACTCCGACAAAGGTAATAACCTAAAGTATCCTGACGAAGGTGATACTAAGCCTAGATTCTATTACTTGTTTCCACGACAAAGCTTCGACAAGAGTTAATAATCAGAATTGATGAGTGGATAGTTTCACGACAAAGTATACGCTAACCGTGCTATACAATTCATGCAATTTAAGATCCAGAACTTACGATTGAATAGAAACATGCATTAAATCCAAGTCTCAAACATGAATGTCACTAACTGAAAAATCCCTAAACTGAAACAGAAATTTAGCTGCTCATAGTCAATACTGAAAAATACATTAAACTAAAAAGAATGAAAATACTGCTCACGATCACTGTTTACGCCGGAATCCACTGCTCACGCCGGAAACACTGTTCACGTCAAACTCCAAAATTTCGTCCGTCCATCTCTTCCAAAACTCTGTCTCGTCAAAACTGCCGTCTCTGAAACCCTAATTGAGATCGGATTCTAAAAATTAATTTCGGGCCACGGGCCCGATTGATGACGTCATCATAAGCTGCCCGCGCTCCAAGAAGAAATTATCTCGCGAGCTCGGAGAAGATATTAAGTTGCGGCGCGCGGTGCTAATGTTGCCTGTTGGGGCCGAACTCACTGAGATGAGCACCCATTTCCTTCGATGTCTATTTTCTCCCTAAAAACACCATTTTGAGTCGCAAGTCTCTTTTCATGTATTCCGAACGCCTGAAATGCAAACAACACGAAGAAGTAATTGTTCACATAAAAAGATGTTGAAATAGTTAGGTTTAAACAGTTTAGCGAGCGTATAAATACGCCCCATCAACGCTCAAGGTCTCAAATTGTTGCGTGCTCAGTGCTTATGTAAAGATGTCGGCTTTCTGGCTGTCCGTGCGAACATGTGTCAAATTCAGCTCCTTTTTCTCCACAAGTTCATGAACTTAGTGGTGTCTGATCTCTATATGCTTTGTTCGTGTATGCTAAACTGGATTCTCCGATATGCTGATGGCACTCATGTTATCGCAGTACAATGTCATGACATCTTGTTCAACACCATATTCCTCCAGCACGTGCTTCATCCACATCATCTGCTGAGCACTACTCTCAGCTGCTATATATTACGCTTCCGCTGTTGATAGGGAGATGTTATTCTTTTTTTTGCTGAATCAAGAGACAAGATTATTTTCAACATAAAAGCATCCTCCTGAGGTGCTTTTCCTATCGTCTGCATTACCTACCCAATCTGCATCACAATATCCAATAATTCTGGATGTTGTGTCTTTAGTGTACCAGAGTCCGAGGTCACCAGTACCTGCAACATATCGTATAATCCTCTTCACCTGAGATACATGGCTCTCCTTGGGATTAGCTTGGTAACGAGCACATACTCCCACGGCATAGGCAATGTCTGGTCTGGTAGCTGTTAGGTATAGTAGACTCCCAATCATACTTCTGTACAACGTTTGCTCAGCATTTATTCCAGCATCGTCTCTAGTCACCTTCTGGTTTGTGGCAGCAGAGGTAAGCTTGTGGCTTGCCTTCTCCATATTGAACTTTTTCACCAAATTCCTTGCGTACTTGCTTTGTGTGATGAATATGCCATCTTTCTTTTGATATACTTGAAAACCCAAAAAATAGGTTAGTTCTCCAACTAGGCTCATCTGGAACTCACTCTGCATCTTCTCCACGAACTGCTTCACCAAATTGTTAGATGTGGAGCCAAATACTATGTTATCGACATATATTTGAGCCAATATTAAATCAGAGCTCGTCCGTTTGATGAACAGCGTTGTGTCAACTCCCCCTCGCTCATATCCTTGTTAGAGTAGGAACTGTGTCAACCGCTCATACAAGGCTCTGGGCGCCTACTTGAGACCATACAATGCTTTCTTCAATCGGTACACATGGTCTGGCTTGTGTGTGTCAACAAAGCCTTTAGGTTGTGCTACATACACTTCTTCCTGTAATACTTTGTTTAGGAAGGTGCACTTCATCCATCTGATGCAGTGTGAAATTAAAGAAACACGCTAAGGCCATTAGTATTCTAACAGCTTCTAAGCGAGCCACCGGTGCGAAGGTTTCCTCGAAGTCAATCCCATCAATCTGTGAGTAACCTTGCGCCACCAATTTTGCTTTGTTTCTCACAATGTTCCCTTTGTCATCAGTCTTATTTTTGAACACCCACTTTGTGCCAATCACGTTCACATCAGTAGATCGTGGAACCAGTTCCCAGACATCATTTTTGACAAACTCTCCAAGTTCCTCCTGCATAGCCATAACCCAGTATTCGTCTGCTGTGGCATCCTGTACTCATTTGGGCTCGATGGTAGATATAAAGCAAGCGAATCGCACCATCTCTCTGTAATTTTTCTTAATTCCACAAGTGATCATACCCTCCCTTGGACTGCCAATCACATTTTTCAAAGGATGATGTTTCTGAACGTGGAGAGAACGAATCATCTCGATTTCTTGTTCTGCATCAGCACTGTCCTCAGCAAGTTCCTCAGCAACTGGTGTCTGTGAATCCGTCTCTGTTACAGCTTCTTCTACTGGGACCTCAACATTATTTGATGTATCTTTATCAGCTATCTGGGGAATCCAACCTTCTGCACCGTCAGTGGTGTTAGGCTCTCCATCATCGATTACAACATTTGATGACTCCGTAATAGTTTTTGTCCTTTTATTGTAGGCACGACTGTTACGAGAGTATCCTAGGAAGATTCCTTTGTCACTTCAAGCATCCAGCTTCTCCTTATACTCCGTGTCATCTAAGATATAGCATGTGGAGCCAAATACATGAAAATATTTCTCAGTAGCCTTCTTACAATTCCAGATCTCATAGCACGTTTTGTCAATACTCCCCCGCAGTGTTACACGGTTAAGTATGTGACAAGCCGTGTTAAGAGCCTCTGGTCAGAAGTGTAGTGCTACTTCTTTGACCCGTAACATCGTCCTTCCCATTTCCATAATTGATCTATTCTTCCGCTCCACAACTCCATTCTGCTGCGGGGTCAGTGGTGAGGAGAACTGATGTGTAATGCCTTCCTTTTTGCAGAGTTCCACAAATGACTGATTTTGAAATTCTCTACCATGATCGCTTCGGATGAACACAAGGGATAGATCTTTCTCACGCTGTAATCTGATAATTAGCTGAACAAGATGCTCAGCAGTCTCTGATTTATCTCTAAGGAATTCAACCCAAGCATATCTGGAAAAATTATCAACACTTACCAAGGCGTACCTTTTTCCACCAATCCCCTCTACTTGAAATGGTCCAACAAGTTCTACATGAAGTAGCTCACAAATTCGCTTTGTGTTTATCTGGGTGGTTGCTGGGTGACTGGCTCTGGTTTGCTTACCAATCTGACATCCTCTCCAAACTCTGTTCTCTTCTTCTTTGACAAAGGGAAGCCCTCTTACCAATTTTTTGTTTGACAGCTTCTTCAGAGCTTTCAGATTCAGATGTCCCAACCTTTTGTGCCACAGATTCATCTCACATGTTTTGGTAAGTAGCAACATCTAACAGATAGCAATTGTTAGTGGAGCGACTACCACGCATCACGCAGTCCCCATCAGCATTGAGAACTCTACAAGAGTTTTTGGTGAACTTTACGTCAAAAAAGACATCACATATCTGGATAATACTGATCAGATTTGCATGCAGTCCCTCAACGAAAAGAACGTTTGTTAGACTGGGCAATCCAGGTAGTTCCAGAACACCTGCTCCAACAACCTTTCCTTTTCCACCATCTCCAAACGTCGCTGATCTTCCCTCCAGAGGTGTCAGGTGCTTAAGAAATGCTAAATTTCTTGTCATATGAGCTAAACAACGGCTATCGAAGTACCACATATCTTTGTTCAAGTTGACTGATGAACTATAGACAACTAGACATACCTTTTTTGCATGTCTTTTTGGGCTCCATTCTTGTGTGATGCGTGTCTCAGTGTGCCCATACTTGGCTAGGAACTTTCTGCACTTCCTTTGTATGTGTCCTCGAGAATGACAGTAGTGACAGATCCTTGTATCTTTAGTCCAGAGAGTGTTGTAGTGATTGTTGTAGATGAAGCTGGTGTTTTGACTCAACATCTTTCCTCTAATAAACTATGTCTTGGCTTTGCTGCTTCCAGATGTGTTTCCAAGGCCAGACCTTCCTGTTTCATACCTTTAAGCACCAAGGATTTCATTCAAGTTTTTCATTCCAGAGTTCATCATTCTTACTCTCTTTCTCAGATTATCCAACTCCTGCTTGGTCTTACCATGATCATAAATTTCATTACGGTGTCTAGTCTTTGCCGCAGCAAGGGCTTCATCCAGACATTTCTTCTGTTCCTTCAGTTGTGTGATATTGACTCTGAGTTTTTCATTTGTCTTTGCAACCAGCTTCCACTTGTCATACATATTCATCAGATTTCTCCTTAGAGTTTTGATCGCGCGTCGTTGTGCACGTCAAATTTATTCCTTCCTCTTCCACTTAGTACAGCGGTTAAGTCGGGGTCGAATCCACAGGGAGGCAGTAGATTAGCTTTAACTAGTAACCTGCACTTACGAAAACTGGGGTTGTGAGTGATTGGGGTTGCGCAATGCGCGAGTAAACAGTAGTAAATGCAGGATTTACACTAGACGTCCGCAGGCAGTAGAGATTACGTACTAAAACTATGAGAAGTATCGGCGCAGACAATCCTCTATGAGTGTATTCCTTATCATCGACTCTAAACGTCTATAGTTTGGTTTACTAATGTTAGTGTCTGATCAAGGCTTCCTAACATGTGCGCATGTTCCGATCAAAGTTCATGAGCTATTAATTCTTAAGACTAGTCTAAGCAGCTGCGAATCCTGTCACAGTAGCAATTGGTTATCCTAGCGCGTTACTCCTAGCTGACACCGTCAGGCTATTCAACTAGTTTAACATAGAACAACAAGCAATAAGAGTAAGATTGCAGTTCAAGGCTTCCCCTACTCATGCAACTTAGCTGCCAACAATGTGCACAGAATTAATATAAGCAAACAAGTTATGCATTAAGCACAAGTCTCCAAGGAAATACTCATAGATTCATGCCCAACCGATACTAAGTGTTTAGCTAGACATGCTAGTAGTAAACATCATAGAAATAGTAAATAATATCTAAAGTATCAAAGAAACAGCAACTAGCAGGTGCGTGCAGGTTGCAGTGTCTCGGCTGGCGCAGTCGGCTAGCGCAGGTCCTCGCAGCAAGCTCGTGTGTTTTTGAATCTGGCTCTCTCTCTCTGATGTCTTGCGTCTCTGATGCTCTCCTCAAACCCTAGCCTTCCTCTCTTTATATACTGCTCATGAGGCCCATCCTTGGCAACTTCCAAATCTGGTGGTGTCAAGATTTGGAAATACCACTATCTGCGCATGGCGCACGGCATCTTGGTTAGCGCAATCGGTTAGCGCACCGTGGTCGACTCTGCCAACTCTTCTGTTTGCGCCGCTAGCTCCGTAGGCTGTGTGATGCGCGCCTTAAACGCTGCCTGTTAGCGCGTATCCGACTTAGGCCCTTGTTTTGCCCTGAAATACAGAAACACTGGAAACCAGTAATCTTGTACACAAAATAATGCAAACAAGCATAGGGTTAGGATCTAAATAATGTGTATAAATAGGCTCTATCAAACCCCCCACACTTGCCCCTTGTTCGTCCCGAACAAGCACTCAAGCACGGATACCATTACCTCTCTGGAGTCTAGCGCACAGTCTTGCACTCTGGCGCGATCTCCACTACTGATCACCTTGCGCTGCTCTACCACCTGCGCGGAACTGCCTTCAACAGTTCTAATATAATAATTTCGCAATTCATTACCTCTCAGCTGGGATGAAGATCATTTCGGATGGCTGGGAGATAGCTCTTCATAGGCTCCGGGTTGTCAGCTCTCACTCCGAGGATGGGTATATGGTTAACAGCGCAAGCTTCTTCCGGTGCGTGATTCTTCCGTGCACTTTCTGGGAACTCAAGCCTTTGATGATTTTCTTTGTGGACTTTGCGCACGCTGGTACGTATTTGTGCGCATGCTGATTCTTTTGTAGCGCATATCATCTGCTGGTATTTTTTTCCTTTTGTACAGCTTTGTCTACGGTTCCTATGTTTCCCAGAACGGTTCCAGTCTCGGCCTCCGGATCACAGCTATGGAACAACGCCCCGCTCTCCCTCCGTGGTCTATCTGCGCAGGTCGGCGCACGCGTTTACACCCGCGCCTGCCTTCCTTAGCTCGACTTCCAGAGGGAAGGTGGTCTGTTTTCCCACCTCGCCACGCTTTGGGTATTCGCCTTCGGCATCTGCGTGACTGAGCGCGCTCTCTTGTTCCGAAGGTAGCGAAGCACCGGCCTCCACTAACGCTTTTGACCATATACCTCACCTCCGAAGCTTGAACGACTAACCGCCTCTCTAGAGCGTTTCTGTCAACTCCACATCCCCTGTATATCTGATAGAGCCTATTTATACAAATTATTTAGATCCTAACCCTATGCTTGTTTGCATTATTTTATGTACAAGATTACTGGTTTCCAGTGTTTTTGTATTTCAGGGCAAAACGAGGGCCTAAGTCGGATACGCGCTAACAGGCAGCGTTTAGGACGCGCATCACAAGCCTGCGGAGCTAGCGGCGCAAACAGAAGAATTGGCAGAGTCGACCACGGTGCGCTAACCGATAGCGCTAAGCAGTATGCATGCGCCATGCGCAGATGGTAGTATTTCCAAATCCTGACACCACCAGATTTGGAAGTTGCCAAGAATGAGCCTCTGAGCAGTATAAAAAGAAGAGAAGAAGGCTAGGGTTCCATGATCCATCATACAATCATCATATCATAATTCAGCGAGAGAGCGGCAGAACTGGAAAACACACGAGCTTGTTGAGAGGACCTGCTCTAGCCGACTGCGCCAGCCAAGACTGCAACCTGCACTCACTGTTTGCTATTGTCTTCTTGGATACTTTAGTTATTATTTACTATTTCTATGATGTTTACTACTAGCATGTCTAGCTAAACGCTTAGTATTGGTTGGGCATGAATCTATGAGTATTTCCTTTGAGACTTACGCTTAATGCATAGCTTGTTTGCTTATATTAATTCTGTGCACAGTGTTGACAGCTAGCTGCATGAGTAGGGGAAGCCTTGAACCGCAATCTTACTCTTGTTTCTTGTTGTTGTATGTTAAACTAGTTGAATAGCCTGACGGTGCCAACTAGGAGTAACGCGCTAGGATAAGCAATTGCTACCTTGATCGGATTCGTAGTTGTTTAGTCTAGTTCAAGAATTAATAGCACATACACTTTGATCGGAACATGCGCACATGTTAGGAAGCCTTGATCGGACACTAACTTAAGTGAAATCAAACTATAGACGTTTAGAGTCAATGATAAGGAATGCGCTCATAGAGGATTGTCTGCCCAATACTTCTCATAGTCATAGTATTTAATCTCTACTGCCTGCGCATGTCTGGTGCAAGTTCTGCGTTAGCTACTATTTACTTGCGCATTGCGCAACCCAATCACTCACCCCCCCCCCATTTTCGTAAGTGTAGGTCACTAGTTAAAACTGAACTGCTTGCTCCCTATGGAGATCGACCCTGACTTAACCGTTGTACTAGTGGAAGAGGAATGATTAATTTGACGCGTACAACGACGCGCAATCAAATTTTAGCGCCGTTGCCGGGGAGCAATACAGCTAAGTTTTAGCTAGTTTACGTTTTTCCCTTTTTAGCAACTAGATATTTCAGTTTGTTTTGTTTTCTCGTTGTTGTTTCTGACAGCGCGCAATCAACATCAACCTACACAACCTTGAAACAGTTGCGCTGCGCAGATTCTAGTTGCGCACTGACAGACGCAACAGCTTAGTTATCTTTTAATTTCGTTTTCTTTGAGATTTAGAACAGGTTATGGAGGATAATAGTGTCGTTGGGGACAACTTAGGGGATAGAACCCCGGAAGAAGCAAGAGCACACAACCGCGCAGCCCTGTTCAGAGAGGAAGTGCAGCGCGAGGTTGAAGCACGGGTGGCCGCTGAATTGTATAATACGCCACCCGCGCGACAAGCTGCGCGACGCAGAACAGTGCGCGAGATGTCAGCCCCACTCACTGTTAACCAGCCATGGTGTATCGTGCTTCCGCCAGACGGTCATTTTGAACTAAGGAGCTCGCTCATCCATCACATGCCCAAGTTCCACGGGATGAACAACGAAAATCCAGTCAAGCATGTGCGAGAGTTCCTAGTCATTTACGAGAACATGAAGACCGAAGGGGAGAGCGATGAGGCGCTGAAGATGAAGGCATTCCCATTTTCACTGTGTGATATAGCCAGACATTGGTTGATGAACTTACCCGCAGGATCAATTCACACATGGGAGCAGCAGCAGAAGAAGTTCCTGGACAAATTCTATCCCGCAGCAAAGATCGCGCTACTCAGGAGAGAACTGGCCGCGCCAAGGCAGGGCGCAGGAGAATCACTATCAGAGTATTACGAATGTTTCAGGGAGCTGGAGGCCAACTGCTACAATCACGGCCTACCCCAAAATGTGCTGATAGAGAACTTTCTGAATGGATTGCTACCCATGGAGCTGAGGTTATTGAACGCATGCGCAGGAGGCGACATTTGCAACATGTATCCAGAAGACGCGTGGCAGCTGATAGAAGACTCTGCTGGGCAGGTGAGACATCAGCTAACACTTGAAAATAGTCGTGCTCGTTCTGTGCATCAGGTAGAAACAAGCGCTGAGATCAAGGAAATGAAGGCCATGCTGCAGAAGTTGATGAGTGCGCAAAGCGCACAACCAGCTGCGCCAAAGACATGCGAATTCTGCAAGTCCATCGAGCACAAAACTGATGAATGTCCCACACTTTTCGAGGAATCAGGAGATGTCAATGCTCTTGGAGGATGGGATAACAGAGGACCACAAAGGCAGAATCAGCCGCGCTTTGGACTTGCTGCAAATGGGTTTACATGGAAGGAGGAAAATAATTTCCAGAGGCAGTCAGCAGATCAGCGCGCGCCACAGCAGACGCAACAAGCTGCGCCCTACAATCCACCGCATCGCCGCACTGACGCAACCGCGCATAACAACCAGCAACCGAGGCGATCTTTGGAAGATATCGTGGGGCAGCTAGCAGACACAGTGCGCAAAAATGACGAGAAGTATGACAAGCGGTTCGAGTCCATTGAAAAGCAGCTATCACAGATCGCTACCACGGTGTATGAGCTAAAGAAGAGCGACGGCAACCTGCCTTCGCAAGTGATTCAGAACCCCAAAGGAGGAGTCAGTGCTGTGACACTGAGGACTGGGCGCACGATAGGAACAGAGCAGACTACGAAGGCGCCCGCGCAACCAGCTGCGCAAGTCCCGGATCCAGCAGAGCAGAATGCGCAACCGGAGTCAAACGCGCAACTAGAAGCACCAGCCACAAGCCAGCAGGGCGAAGCGCCAGGTATAACACAATTGAAAGACAAGGGCACGAATCGTACTAACATACCTGCACCTTTCCCTGTGCAGGCACCCTTGGCTAGAAAGGAAGCGCTTGATAAGGAGCTCTACGAGTTATTCAGTAAGGTGGAAATAAACATTCCCCTTATTGAAGCAGTTCGGCAGATCCCTAGGTACGCCAAGTTCTTGAAGGAGCTGTGCACAAACAAGAGAAGGAAAGGCGAGTGCGCACAGGTAATGCTAAATGCGCAGGCCTCAGCGATCGTGCAACATAAGGTACCACCTAAGTGCCGAGATCCAGGTACGTTCACTATCCCATGCACTCTAGGTAAGACCAAAGTGAGCAACTGTATGATTGATTTAGGCGCATCCATAAATTTGCTACCCTATTCCCTATATGCGACATTGCGCCTTGGACCACTAAAGCCTGCAGGTCTCACCATTCAGCTAGCAGATCGGTCGTGCAAACACCCTGCGGGCATGATAGAGGATGTTCTTGTGCGAGTAGGAGAGCTGGTGTTCCCAGCAGATTTCTATGTGCTAGAAATGGAGGGTGAATCGAGCACCAACAGTGCGCAGATCTTACTGGGCAGACCTTTTCTGATGACCGCGCGCACAAAGATAGACGTGTGGAGGGGCACACTCTCTATGGAGGTTGATGGCGAAGAAATCCACTTCAACATATTTAAAGGGATGCAGCACCCACATGAGGACGCCACAGTGCACGCAATGGACAGCATTGATGATTTAGTCACAGATGCGCAATGTGCGAGCGCCACGGTAGGACCAGAGCCACTAGCACAGGCAGAGTTGGAGGAGCAGAAAGACGAGCTGAGCAGTGCTGAACCAGAATCCAAACAAGTACACGATATAGTTCATATCTGCACTGCTAATAAAATCTTGCCCTCTATTGAACAGGCACCCAAGATCGAGCTGAAGCAACTTCCAGAGCACCTCAAATACATTTTCTTAGGAAACGAAGACACCCTGCCAGTGATCATAAAGAAAGGATTAGAAGAGGAGCAGGAAGCGCGCTTACAGCAGGTGCTGCGCAAGAACCAGCGTGCCATAGGATGGACACTTGCTGACCTGCGCGGAGTGAGCCCAGACGTATGCATGCATAGAATTCTATTGGAGGATGATGCCAAACCATCCAGGGAGGCTCAGCGCAGATTGAATCCGAATATGATGGAGGTGGTGCAAAAGGAGATCCTGAAGTTGCTTGACGCGGGAGTCATTTACCCGATCTCGCCCTGCGCATTCTCCTCTACGGTAATTCCTCCTTTCTTCGGCACAACGTGCGCTGGACTGACCCATTTGCTGTCCGAGATCGGGTAAATGACTCCCGCGTCAAGCAACTTCAGGATCTCCTTTTGCACCACCTCCATCATATTCGGATTCAATCTGCGCTGAGCCTCCCTGGATGGTTTGGCATCATCCTCCAATAGAATTCTATGCATGCAAACTGGATGGCGCATGTGCATCGACTACAGGAAGCTTAACGTAGTCACGCGCAAGGACCATTTCCCGCTACCTTTCATAGACCAAATGCTGGACAGATTAGCAGGAAAGCCCTATTTTTATTTCTTGGACGGATATTCAGGGTACAATCAGATACCCATAGCTGCGGAGGATCAATAGAAGACCACGTTCACCTGCCCGTTCGGTACGTTTGCATTTCGGCGCATGTCATTTGGGCTGTGTAACGCGCCAGGTACGTTCCAACGTCTAGTCATGAGCATTTTTTCTGATATGATTGGTATATGCATAGAAGTGTTCATGGACGATTTTACTGTATATGGAGGTACCTTTGATGCATGCTTAACACATCTTGATAAGGTCTTAGCGCGCTGCATTTCAAAGAATCTAGTACTCAATTATGAAAAATGTCATTTCATGGTATCGCATGGTGTAGTACTAGGACATATCATCTCAGAGGAGGGGATCAAGGTAGATAACGCTAAGATAGATCTTATTTCTAATCTGCCTTATTCCACTAACGTGCGCGACGTGAAGTCATTTCTTGGGCATGCCGGGTTTTACAGGCGTTTCATAAAAGACTTCTCTAAAATTTGTATACCCCTGTCTAACCTCTTGCAAAAGGATGTGTGCTTCGACTTTACTGATGAGTGCAGGGCCGCGTTTAATAAGCTGAAGGAGGCACTGACAAGTGCGCCAGTGTTGCGCGCGCCACACTGGAGCCTACCATTCGAACTAATGTGCGACGCAAGCGATTACGCAGTAGGAGCAGTCCTGGGACAGCGCCTGGACAAGAAACCGCACGCCATTTATTATGCATCGCGCACACTGGACTCTGCGCAGAGGAACTACACCACCACGGAGAAGGAGCTTCTGGCAATCGTTTTTGCGCTAGAGAAGTTCCGCGCATATGTTCTAGGCGCCAGAGTCGTCATCTACACCGACCACGCAGCCATCCGCTACCTACTTTCCAAGAAGGAGACTAAGCCGCACCTGATGCGCTGGGTACTCCTACTTCAGGAATTTGACTTGGAAATTAAGGATAAGAAGGGCACGGAGAATACAGTTGCTGACCATCTGAGCCGGATCGTGAAAGAGGAGGAACCAGGGCAGATCATGGAGATATTCCCTGACGAGCATCTGATGGCGCTGATAGGTAAGGTACCATGGTATGCGCACCTTGCGAATTACCTGGTCACAGGTACGTTCCCTCCTCATTTCAATAAAACTCAGTGCATGAGACTAAAGCATGAGTCCAAGCATTACATTTGGGATGATCCATATATGCTCAGAATAGGACCATATCAGATATTGGCCGCGCTTGTTCAGTGACTCATATAACTACTGCAGGAATTGTGACAGGTGCCAGCGCACAGGAGGCATATCAGCGCGCAACGAGATGCCACAAACGCCGATTCTAGTGGATGAAGTGTTTGATAATTGGGGTATTGACTTCATGGGGCCATTCCCTCCATCTGCCGGATACGAGTACATATTGGTCGCAGTGGATTATGTCTCCAAATGGGTCGAAGCTAAGGCCACACGGAAGGATGATGGTAAGACGGTCGCTGAGTTTCTAAAAACTAACATTTTGCAGGTACGGGGTGCCTAAGGCAATCATCAGCGACCAGGGGACGCATTTCTGCAACAGAGTTGTGGCGCAAGTTTTCAAGCACTATGGAGTGCGC
Organism: Umbilicus rupestris; assembly: GCA_963678935.1. Classification (NCBI taxonomy): domain Eukaryota; kingdom Viridiplantae; phylum Streptophyta; class Magnoliopsida; order Saxifragales; family Crassulaceae; genus Umbilicus; species Umbilicus rupestris. Next base: position 4,023,528 of record OY787617.1, read on the forward strand.
CACAAGACGTCCACCGCTTACCACCATCAGACGAATGGAGAGGCCGAGGTTTCCAACCGAGAGATCAAGCGCATCCTTGAAAAAATCGTAAGACCATCGCGGAAGGACTGGAGCCAGCGCCTAGACGATGCGCTGTGGGCATACCGGACCGCGCATAAGACACCAATCGGGACTTCACCGTTTCGGTTGGTCTATGGAAAGGCATGTCATCTGCCAGTAGAATTGGAGCACAAAGCTTACTGGGCACTGCGCGTATGCAACCTAAACTTGGATGAGGCTGGCAAGGAGCGCGCGTTTGAGCTGAGCGAATTAGAAGAGTTGCGCCTGGATGCCTATGAGGGACTACGCGATTACAAAGCACGCACCAAGGCATTTCACGACAAGAATGTTCTTAGACGCACTTTTGAGCCAGGAGACAAGGTACTGTTGTTCTCCTCACGCCTAAAGCTCATGCCAGGGAAGCTGCGCAGCAAATGGACAGGACCATACACGGTTACCAAGGTTTTCCCCTACGGAACAATCGAGTTAGAAAACGAGCATCGGCATCGTTTTCAGGTCAATGGGCAGAGAGTCAAACGGTATCTAGGAGAACCTTGGGATGGCACAGCGCACGAAATTGAATAGGCAGAACCTGAGATAGCAGATGCACAGGTTGCTGCGCCAGAGTCATCACCAGACGCGCCAGAGGGAGAACAGGGGACTATTGCTCATATTTCTTCTCCCTCTTCATCTTCCCTCGTTACTACAGACTTCTCGCATACTATTAACCATGCTGACCACCCGCCCGACCCTTTGCGCAGGATCAAGAAGAATACAACACATGCACAAGCGCAGGGTCACTCAGGAGCAAGTGTGGGGGAAGCCGCTGGTCTACTTTCACGCAAGTAACGAGGTACAGTCGAGCCAACGACATTAAACAAAGGCACTTGTCGGGAGGTAACTCGACTCGTTTTATTTTTACATGTTTTTTTTAGTGTTTCTAGTGTCTTTTAGCTAGTTTAGGACTTGTAGTTTTTTTTAGTCGAGCAGCAGTGCGCAGGTCCGTGCGCACTTCAGTGCGCAGGACAGCTGCGCCAGTCAGGGGGTATATATGGGCAGTACTGTCCCTATGCTATATTGCGCTGCTTTGACTATATGTTCTTTATTTTGCTTGCATGCTTGTGCGCGTTCTCCGTGCGCTTGAGCTTGAGTCGTGGGGACACGTCTCTGTTTGAGTGTGGGGGGAGCGTTACATTTACATTTCACGTATTTTTGAGCTTTATAGTGTAGCTTAGTTTAATTGAAGAAAACAGTAGCAGTAGTGCGCTTGTGTGCGGGTTGCGCATACTGTTCAGCTTGTTTTGCGCTATCCATATTGCGTGCGCTGCTACCAACTGTTTTAGTATTTTTTTTCGTTTTTCTGCTCCTGTTAGTTGGGATATATAGGGGATGTGGAGTTGACAGAAACGCTCTAGAGAGGCGGTTAGTCGTTCGAGCTTCGAAGGTGAGGTTTATGGTCGAGAGCGCTAGTGGAGCCTGTGCTTCGCGACCTTCGGAACAAGAGAGCGCGCTCAGTCACGCAGATGCCGAAGGCGAATACCCAAAGCGTGGCGAGGTGGGAAAACAGACCACCTTTCCTCTGGAAGTCGAGCTCAGGAAGGCGGGCGCGGGTGTAAACGCGTGCGCCGACCTGCGCAGATAGACCACGGAGGGAGAGCGGGGTGGTGTTCCATAGCTGTTATCCGGAGGCCGAGACTGGAACCGTTCTGGGAAACATAGGAACCATAGACAAAGCTGTACAAAAGAAAAAATACCAGCAGATGATATGCGCTACAAAAGAATCAGCCTGCGCACAAATAAGCACCAGCGTGCGCAAAGTCCATAGTTGTTTTCCCACCTCGCCACGCTTTGGGTATTCGCCTTCGGCATCTGCGTGACTGAGCGCACTCTCTTGTTCCGAAGGTCGCGAAGCTCCGGCCTCCACTAACGCTTTTGACCATATACCTCACCTCCAAAGCTTGAACGACTAACCGCCTCTCTAGAGCGTTTCTGTCAACTCCACATCCCCTGTATATCTGATAGAGCCTATTTATACACATTATTTAGATCCTAACCCTATGCTTGTTTGCATTATTTTATGTACAAGATTACTGGTTTCCAGTGTTTTTGTATTTCAGGGCAAAACGAGGGCCTAAGTCGGATACGCGCTAACAGGCAGCGTTTAGGACGCGCATCACAAGCCTGCGGAGCTAGCGGCGCAAACAGAAGAATTGGCAGAGTCGACCACGGTGCGCTAACCGATCGCGCTAAGCAGTATGCATGCGCCATGCGCAGATGGTAGTATTTCCAAATCCTGACACTACAGAAATGGGGGCGGGCTGAGTCACGAGGTCATCCTCTGAGATAGGATCCCATAGTGAATCTGAGCTGGTACTAAGGACGGGATCTGCTTCAGGGGACCTCGGAATGGACGGCTGTGCAAGGGGTGGTGCAGGTGCTGGTGCTGGGTCTGCAGCTGGGGTGGGTTCTGGTGCTGGGGCTGGTTCTAGTGCTGGAGCTGGGGCTGGAGTGTGTACTGGGGACTGGGTAGGAGGGTTGGCTGGCTGGTGCGGCTCGCTAGGGGATCCTGGAGGTGGCCGGCGCAAGCTGATGAGAGGGGGAATAGCATCTCCAAATCTCCACCCTGATGGTGGGCTCATGCTCAAGTCTGCCCCCTCGGGCGCTAAATATTCGAGCACGCGCATGACGTTGAACATCATGCGGCGCTCCTCTGGTACCTCCTCTGGCGCCTCCTTTGTGCATGCGGGGGAGAATCCTCAATGGAAATGGTAACTAGCTCCCCTTGCGGTGCACGAGCCCTCCGGTGCGCTCCAGTCTGCGCGCGAGTCCTCGCGCGCCTGACTGGAGGCACAACTGGCTCTGGGGCCTCGTCCTCCTCCATCGCCTGCGCAGCCTCTACTGCTTGCGCGCTCCTCTCCGCTCTTGGCCGCGGCGCTCTGGCCGGCTGCAGGCAGTAGCACCACTCCAATGTGCCATCCTCTCGCACGGCTACCGCTCTTATCTGCAGCATGTGGGCGCGGTCCAGGGGAATAGCCGGCACCACTGTGTGCTCTGGCACCTCAGGCTCTCCATGCAACGCACGCAGCAGGTGCGTTATTATCCCTCCGCAAGTCAGCGGCCCCTTGGTGCTGACCCGGCTCCAGTGGATCACCATGTTCAGGACAAAAAGCACCCTCTTCCCATAATAAAAGCCCTTCAAAATCTCCATATCCAGCAAGCTGATTTTCGGCGCACCATTAAAACGCACAATGATCGCATAGGCGACCATGCGCCACAGGTAGAACATCCACGGGTCGCGCAGCTCGCGTCCTCGGCTGCACCCCGCGGCAAAAACTGGCTCGGTCGCCATTTCACGCCACGCCTCTTGATTCGTGTGCGCGTCCATATCAGCCTCTCGCACCTTAGCGCACCTCAGTGTGCGCTTCAGCCTTTTAGCCGAGGCAATGTACCACACCCCTCGGTGCCGGTACCTTATCTCCATATCGAACACAAAGCAATGTGGGCGGTCAAAGCCTTGAATTTTGATATGAAAACTGCAGGGGAGAAAAGAGTGTTACAGCTACACGAGCTCGATGAGATCAAACTTGATTCCTATGAGAATGCCCACATCTACAAAGAAAGAACTAATAAGTGGCATGACAAGAGGATAGTGCGCAGAGTTCGATGAGGGAGAGGGAGTTCTTCTCTATAATTCTCGTATGAGATTATTTCCTAGGAAATTGAAGATCAAATGGAGTGAACCATATACTATAGCCCGTGCCTATCTTGATGGCCATGTGGAAATCAGTGTTGTTGATGGCAAATCCTTAGTAGTAAATGGTCAACTTCTGAAACACTACCACGTCCTTAAGGGACTGACTCCACTTGACAGAATTCACAACAATCTACCTCTCGAGAAGGGATCCCGGTAAGGGACTTCCCGAGAATACTTCTAATTTTTTTTGCGCCTCAACCTTGTCTCGCCAAGACGTTAAATTAGGCCTCTTCGGGGAGTAACCCGCACTGTAAGTCTTTAGAGTTTTTCCGCATTAGTTTGAGTAAACTTAGTTTAGTCGCCATCTAGGTTTATTTACCGTGCATACTACATGACAAGACGTGATGATTGAGGTGCATGTTTTTAAATATGGGTGTGGTAGGCTGGTTCTACTTAGAACTGATGGCTCAATGAAACAACCGGCCGGTTTGACAGCAAACTGGCCGACTAGGGAAATATTGTATAACACTAAGCCGGCCCGGTTCAAAGGAGCACCTGCGGTTTGATGGAGAAACCGCCGGTTTGAAAGCGAACCGGGCCTATTGAGCAAAAATCAATATCCTCTGAGCCAGCCCTGTTCTGAACGAAATCGGTGTTTTGTCTGTTGAGCCAACGGTTTGACTATTCAACAGTGGGTGCAATATCTAACCGGGCCGACATCCTTTTCTAATATTGGTCGATCCACAAAATCCCTCAAATCCCTCAAATTAGCCGACCTCAATCCCTCTGACCTCCATCACCCAAACCCCTCAAATTAGCCAACCTCCATCACCAAAACCCCCCAAATTAGCCGACCTCCATCCGCCAAATCCCTAGCCTCCGCCTTCACAGCCCGCAGCCAGCTACGCCCCTGCTGCATCACCCGCAACCTCCGCCGCGCCTCGCCTCAGCAGCACCTCATCCCAGTAGCGCCTCGCCCCAGCCTTCTCCCCACGCAGTCTCCTGACCTGCTGCTCCCCCACCAGAACCAACCCCTACTCTGCCGGCGCCTCTATCCTTTCCGGAGCCTGTGGACTTTGGTCCTAATTTCGTGGCGGCTTACCTCTATAGGTACTATTTACACCAGGAAAAATATGTGCCAGCCACTGCGTACGCACGTCTTTATGTTTTACAGAGCTTGCACATACATGATGAGGGTATTGAATTGCTTAGAGTTTCCAGTTTAGACATTTCGATTAACGGTAGTTGGCGCACAGTGTCGCGCCTTGTGTTGGAATTCCTAGCAGACTTTACATGCTTTCCCACCAACGATACCATGCACCATTGGAGTTTTAAGCTAGGCAACCGGGATTGGACCCTCTCGCGGGAGCGGGTTTGGGAAATATTTGGCTTTCCGGTTCACTGCACTCTCCCGGTGTTCAATGATTTCGGACAGACCTTTGGCGGGAGATCTCTACTGTGGGCTGCCCCTACTACCCCACCGTCCCATCGACCTGCATCCGAGTTCCTATTTATAAGTATGTGCATCGCCTCATCTCCATGAGTATCTACGATCGCAATGAAGGTGGCACCAAATTGCCCACCACGACATTGACATGCTCTGCGCTATGCACCGCCGGATCCCGATCGACACAGCCTCACTCCTTGGCCACCGCCTCGCCGGATGGGCGGCCAGGGCGAAAGCCAGGATCCCAGGAGGCGGCGCATTTATCACTGGAATTTCCCTTAGACTTTGCCTTGACCTCTCCGGCCTCGACACCGGCTGCCTCCGCTAGCTCGACCTTACATCGCTGATCGCTCAACATATGATGACTGCCGCACTTGGCTTTATCGAACTACCCTACCTAGTGCCGCGAAAGCACAGGGCGGCGGCGGCCCGCACGGACTATGGAGTCACAGCCTGAGCGTGTGGAGGCCGCGTCGACTGCTACCTTAAGAGACTCTCGACCGCTCCGATCACCCCACTAAGGATCGCCCTCGCCATTCAAGGAACCACCGTCCAGAGAGTCCGGATGAGTAATTTGAGAGGTAAACTCGTATTGAGTCGACCCTCGCAACTGAGCGCGACTATCGTCTAGCCTCTCATAGATGGATTCATGGTGCTCTTCAGATCTTATCCCGACCCTCCAGTCTCCCCATCCCTCGCTGGAAATACTGGCCTCCCTCACATTGATCCTACTTGTCAGCCAGGCACCTTAGGCGCGAACCCTGGTAGTGATACTGATGGGGCCGACTACCCTGACTCTTAGTGAGCTCTTGTCTGTTTAGGATGTTGTTCTGGCACTAATCATTGATCTTGAATGTACCACGACTATTTTGTGATCATTGATGTTACTGCATGTCATCCTTAATCATGATATTCACTCTTGACATGATCCTCCACATGTACTTTGTAACGTACCTGTTATTATTTTCCATTTGATTTTCATGCAGACTTTAAACGCCTTCCTTAACGCGAGTACCACCACACATCATATCTACATCATTTCAGGAGACGGCCGTTGCCACTTATGCAGCCCATACCGATCACTAGGGAAGTCCCTACGCTATCCTTTCTTCTCATTATCTTGTGTCACTTAGGGACTAAGCTCATTTTTAAGTGTGGAGTGGGGTAGCACTTAATCATTCCAGCCACGTCATCGCATGGCACACATTTGCACTACACTTTAGTTAGACATTGCAGATCAGTCATGTTGCTCAAGTTTTTGCCTCGCATTGCGTCGTGCTCATTTCTCTAATAGACTTGCTTGTCAATATCTCAGGTCACTTGATGAAAAATTTAGAACTTGACATTGTTTCCTTGAATGTGTATTCCTATGAACTCAGTACCGCTCCTATCATATTTCTATCAGACACTCTAAATGACTTTACCAGCATGCTAGAGCAGGATTTTAGTAAGCATCGGTTCACATTGTTCAAATTTAGACTAACTTTGTGATTCAAGGTGACTTCAGCACTCTTACGGACTTCTCGTGCACGTTGTTACTCACACACACCTGCCTCCACCATTAGTACACATTGTTAGGTTTTAAGTGTGGAGTCCCTCGAATGAGAGGGACAAAAAGAAAGTCAAAAGAGAGCGCAAAATAGGCCCCAACGAAAAATTCCATTTCCAAAAAAATTTTTATATGAAATAAAATGTAAAGGAATGGAAGAAAAGTTCCCTTTAAGCATGACAGGCTGAAGGCCATTAGATACTCCTTCTTAAGCTTGACATTGTGTATTATACCATTTGTTTATTGTGTGTGATTGCATCTTGTATTGGAGGTCATGTAAGATGAGCTAAAGAATGACCATTGTGCTTGCACTGAATCATTAAAAGAGTCTTCGCATCTTTCAAAAATTACCTAAGCTAGGCTCCTCTTCTCTTACGGGTCATTAGCCTAGACTTTGACACTTGAGAACGAGCTTTGCGCCAAGAGCCCGTGGACTATCCTTAGATAGCATAGGTGAATGGCAAGCATGATTGTGTAACTACAATCTTGATTTCGATGCAATGCACAGAAGTCGGTTAGAGTGAATGACTAGACCTTTGATAGCTTTGTGTGTTCATTTTTTTTGAATGCATTATTCTTGTCAACTACGATCGCTCGAAAGTTTCTAACATTGTTTTGAACTATAAAATATGCAAGCATAAGTTTGAAAAGACGCAAAGTGGACACCCTTGAGCAATGTTTCATTTATGCATTCATATAAAACTAGCTGCATTTGGGATTTGTAGGTACTTCCTCTTCTGAAAATCTTCACGAGACTGTAACTCGTCTACTAGAACATTCTAGGGGTTTAAAGGCTTGATGCATATGCTAAATGCATCAGTGATTCCTACGACAGTGAGTTAAGACTTTCATTATCCTAGGACATTAATCTAGTTAATGTACATTGCATGAACTTCAAGATTACTTGCATTAGGCTATTCCGCTATTCACTATGTATTCTGTGTTTTTTCGGGACGAACAGATTCTAAGTGTGGAGTGTTTTGATCGGTTGATTTACTTACCGATTATTCATCCACTGGATGATGAATTTCGCTTCTCTCCCGAACTTTCTATGTGTTTTTACCACTTCACTCTAGTTTCAGGTCAAATCATATTAAACTACAGCTTTGTAGCCCAGTTAAAGCAAAATGAAGAAAATCATAAGATTCAGATGAATACGGCCAAGAAATGTGCAAATTTACCTGTTCGTTGTCAAAGGCTTGTCGAGCACACGATTCTTATCCAATTGAGGCATGCTATATCTTGCTGGAAAGCTAACTCGATGGACTACAACATTGTAGGTTACACTACGACGTAATTCGAAGGTTTAAATGGTCAGAAACGCAAGCGAAGTCAGAACCAAAGTCTAAGTGACAGCAGCCCGGTTCACCAATCGAACCGCCGGTTTGATTTTGAACCGGGCAACAATGCAAAAATTCGTGACCCACTGAGCCAGGCTAGTTCAATGGGGAACCGGTGGTTCACCATTTGAACCGGTGGTTTGGACACTGAACCTCTGGTTTGTCACTAAACCGGCTCGGAACCTAATTCTAAAAATTAGCTCAATTGATTTTTAGTATAAATACAAATTGAGAACTCATTCACGGGGGTTGGACGATTGGGAGAACCAGAGGCAAGAGAAAAGAGAAAGAGATGAGCTTGAAGGAAGATCATCATCACGGGTTCTTCGTTCTATATTCTCTTCATTCTTGTATTGGTGGTAATCACCATGAATAGAGAGTAGTCTTTTAGTTCTGGGATTCTATGGATCTCATGCCTGTAACATGATTTCATGTGATTTGTGCGAACATCAGTTTTACTCTAATGCAAGTTTATGTTTTTCAATTCTATTATGCTACATTCTACCCTTTTATCATTGTTAGATCGTTGATTGGGATGATTGCATATTAGAACGAAATTAGGTTAAGGACCAAAAAGATGATTGGGTCTTTAACCGGATTGAGTAGAGTTGATATCGAAACATGGTAGCTATATTGTTAGTACTTGAATCGATAGGGAAGTTGATATCTTTTATCTGAAAACCCTAGGCTTACTAAATTAAAACTTTTGATAATCTGATTGGGCGGTAGATTAATTCAAGTGATGATCTGTGATTGGGAGGCTCACATGATGTCAATTAGGCTATTTCCAAAACTATTTTGCATGACTATATGGTGTGAATGATTGCATGAATTGTGTTGCGAGCATGAGTGAAGTTCGATCTTGGAGTTATCGTATCTGATCGAACCAACCGTTAGTTATATTAATTTGGACAATTAGGATAATTAGAACAAAATCTATAATTTCTCCAAGGTCTATACACGCGCCTGTTCCTAGGATCGACCCTTTGGCTTACCAAGGTCTCTACAATTTGACCCCTGAAACTTATATCTGACAAATATAAAGGGTTAAAAATACGCTTGCCGTGTATCGAGACTGCTGTGGAGCTTTCTTGCATACTTGGAGCATTCTAGGCCTCGCTCAATCACTCGGGGATGCAAAGGAGCAAAAGCGAGCGAGAATATCAAAACTGCAGAAGTGGTTCGCCCAGACAAGTGCACCAGTCATGAGTGATTCGCCCAGCCTGAGTGATTCGACCAGCTTCGGAACACACTGCCAGTTTGATCCGCCCAAGCCCTGCACAAATCACTTTGGTGTTGCACGCATCAAATGTGATTCTCCCAACTCAAAACCTACTGAGACTTTGATTCGCCCAAGTCTGCACGAATCACCTTTGGTGTAGCCCGAGTCAAATGTGATTCTCCCAGCCCCGGAACACACTGAGACATTGATTCGCCTAACACTGAGACATTTACTTATATTTATTTATATTTACTTATATTTATTTATATATACTGAAATAATTACTTTATAAGTACAAAAGAACATGACCTTAAACATAAAAATAAATTTAGTTCTGAAACATAGGTTTTTTCAAATAAATAATATATAACTCTCAACCGACTAATAAAATTGAATACACCGCACTAAAAAAATAAATTTATCAAAAATTCAGAAACTAAAAACAAAATTGACTGTTTCGAACTCTGAGGGAAAAAAAGTCACAGACATGTCTCACCTTGCTCCAACATTTTCCAGATGAAATCCTTCTCATCTCCCCAAACCGCTCTCCGGAATTCACAACAGTAGCTTTTGCCATTGTCATGCGAGAGCAACCTCTAGTTAGGGTTTTCGTTTGGCGGAAAAACGTGTGAAATTTTAGTATGGGGAACTGCTGTAGATCTCCGGCGGCCGTCGCCAGAGAAGATGTGAAGTCCAGTTACTCAGGAAACCACGACTACAATCGAAAGGAATCCGGGAAGAAGGCGGTGCTCAACGACGCTTTTAACGAAGCGATCGAGGACAAGTATCTGGTGGACAGGGAGCTGGGGAGAGGGGAGTTTGGGGTCACGTATTTGTGTATAGATAAGGGGACGAGGGAGCTGCTGGCTTGCAAGTCCATTTCCAAGCGGAAGCTGAGGACGGCGGTGGATGTGGAGGATGTGAGGAGAGAGGTGGCGATAATGAAGCACTTGCCGCGAGATCCGAGTATTGTGAGCTTGAAGGAGGCGTGTGAGGATGAAAGTGCCGTTCATTTGGTGATGGAGTTGTGTGAAGGTGGGGAGTTGTTTGATAGGATTGTCGCTAGGGGTCATTATAATGAGAGAGCTGCTGCGGCTGTGACCAGGACCATTGTGGAGGTTGTGCAGCTCTGTCATAAGCATGGTGTGATTCACAGGGACTTGAAGCCTGAGAATTTCTTGTTTGCAAATAAGAAGGAAAATTCGCCTTTGAAAGCTATTGATTTTGGATTGTCCATATTCTTCAAAGCAGGTTGACATTCATATGAAATTCTCAGATGCGATGCAAGTTTTTGTCTTGTGTTTAGGTGTAAATTGATTGTATAGGCTTATATTTATGTCTTGGGCCATGTATTTGTATTTCTAAAAGTGGGGACAATTAAGCTCACTTTCTATGAAGGGACGGTTTCATCATATTGTGATAGAGATGTTAGACAGGGTTGGAATTAACCATGTTGGGCAGTTGGGTTTATTTTTTAGCTCTAGAAAGTGGTTGGTTTTTCTATCCCAATGAAGTTTTTCAGTAGCACAAAGAAGGGAATCACTTTCTTTTTGTCTATATTCCATTTTTCTTTGCAGTCCCAGAAAATTAGGTCTGCTTCCAGAAATGCCAACTTTTGTTTGATAGATGTGGAGAGAAGGGGCGAGTCGGGGTCTCATTGGTTTTAGTTGACTGTTTGTAAACAGTTTCCAAGCTTTCGTGAATCACATGCAGATCATTTTTATACTATTCCTTTCTGGACAGATTTTGTTAGCTAAAAATTCTTTCCTGGACGGGGTTGTAAAAACGGACATTAATCTTCTATCAGAAGTACTTTAAATCCTTTCTTATCTTATTTGTTTCAATGTTGTCTTTTCAATGTCACAGGGGAAAAGTTCTCGGAAATTGTTGGCAGTCCTTACTACATGGCTCCAGAGGTGCTTAGACGGAACTATGGACCTGAAATAGATATATGGAGTGCAGGGGTTATTCTGTACATCTTATTATGTGGGGTTCCTCCCTTCTGGGCCGGTAATAAACTTAATGGATGCCACATATTTGACTATATAAGTCATTCACTCATTTTATTCACTAACTGAGACACTCAATGTGAAATTTGAGCCACCACTCTTCCTGCAGATGGAAAGATAAGTTTGTGTTTACATGAACCCATAACCACCATATCCGATTCCCAAGAAACTATTAACATGAGCAGGGCTTTTATTTCACATGTCTTTTATGCACATTGTTGCTGCTTTCTGTTTCTACATATCTTGTGTCAGTGTGGACAAGCGGATTTGTGTAGCAAACCTTAAATCTTAGTTCATTGTTTACAAATCAGATGTACATATGCACCAGTGTCATTGGAGCATATGTTTTATTTTTACTGAAGTTTCCCATCTTAATCTGATGAAAGAAATTTAATTATAGAGTCGGAACAAGGGGTTGCCCAAGCCATTATCAAAGGACAAATAGATTTCAAACGCGATCCCTGGCCAAATTTGTCTGAGAGTGCTAAAGATCTTGTACAAAAAATGTTGGAGCCTGATCCCAAGCTTCGTTTGTCCGCAAGCCAAGTTCTTGGTATGTATAATTTGACAAATAGATTTGTCACTCACCGTATCTTGAATGTTACAAATATCAATATTCAGAACCATACATGTCTGGAAAATTATTTACTCTATTAGTTTAAAAGCAATTTTTCTATTAGCTGATTATATTGTTCTCGTGTCAATGTCTATTCTATTTTTACTCCTACAAATTAGTTACTTTATTCTCATTTGATCTTGAGATGGACTTTGATTATATCATATGGATTCTATCGTAATTGTTGCTAATTCTTTCTTGTTGTTTTACTCTTCGTATAGAGCATCCCTGGCTTACAAATGCCAAAAAGGCTCCAAATGTTAACCTTGGAGATGTTGTAAAGACAAGACTCAAGCAGTTTTCGATGATGAACAGGTTCAAAAGAAGAGCCTTGAGGGTTAGTTTACGTCTGGCATATCTTCTTACTGTCTATATTTACATTGACATATTTAATGCCTGGGTCGTTAAGCATTTTCTATTAGGTTATCGCTGATTTTCTATCCAACGATGAAGTAGAGGACATAAAAGAGATGTTCAAGAAAATTGACTCTGATAATGATGGCATAGTTTCGGTCCAAGAACTCAAAATTGGTCTCCAAAAATTTGGAGCTCAGCTTGCAGAAAACGAAGTTCAAATATTTATTGAAGCTGTGAGTATTGTTATCAGTCCTTTGATTCATCTTCTAGGCATTGCTGACCGTCTTTAAATTAGGTCAAGCGAAATCTTCAGGGAGGACAACATTCATGCTTCCTTTGATATTGAAAGTATTTAAAGTTAATAATGTGATACACGGTCTTCATCCTTACAGTCTGTTATTTTATTTTAATAGGTGGACACAAATGGGAAAGGAACTCTGGATTATGGAGAATTTCTTTCTGTTTCTCTCCATATTAAGAAAATGGCAAATGATGAGCATCTTCACAGGGCCTTCTCATACTTCGACAAGGACACAAATGGTTTTATAGAACCAGAGGAGCTGCGGAATGCCTTGATGGAAGATGGAGCAGAAGATTGTACAGATATTGCAAATGATATATTCCAAGAAGTTGATACAGACAAGGTATTTATTAGGCTGATTCCCTTGACTTATTTTTTATAATTTTCTTTCTAACACTATTATGTTACTGATGCAGGATGGAAAGATTAGCTACGATGAATTTGCATCTATGATGAAAACTGGCACTGACTGGAGAAAGGCCTCACGCCATTATTCCAGAGGAAGATTTAACAGTCTCAGTGTGAAGCTTATGAAAGATAGATCCTTAAATTTGGGCAATGAGTAATTAGCAAGCAAGCTCAGGTAGCTACCTATTAGTTACCAGATCTCTTTTTCCCATATTTCGACCCAGCATTCCTTGTGTTAGTGTTTGAGTTACTGATCAAGTGGGGTTACTGTGAGCGATGGCAGACAGACCATGTCCAGGTAAGTCATTTGAATTTAACCAAATCCCCTCCATAGTTGAAATGTAAAACACTATCAATTGTAGCCTATGTGGCACGCATATATAATTATGCTTGTCAACTTTGTAGCTGTTTGACTGTAGTGATTGTTTATTGTTGTGAAAGAAATAGGCTAGGATCACTTGTTTCCTCAATATCGATCGTTCATAGTAAACTTTCTTACACTTTATAGGTTAGCTTATTTGCTATTTTGACCTATTGGATTTTGGAGTATAAGACTTGAACAAGTTCTATGAATGCACATTCTTGTAAGTTAATATTATTGTTATCTTTTGCTATCATGTGTTTTTATGTAGGCACCAGTCTTATTTTTTTTCTTTTCAAAACACTAATAAAGGCATTTGATTTCTGGTGGTCCAGTTCTCTTATTATGAATGCCTTTACATGTTTGTTTCCACATACACATATCTTCATTCTCAACGTATTGTTAGGCGTTAAGTGTAAAGCTTCTTGAATGATAAGGAAATTTAAAAGAAAAGGCAAAAAATATGCCACAACATAAAATAAAAACAAATAATAGAAAAGTGAAAAGAAATGTCTCAAAAAAGGGAAGAAATAAAATGCAAGGAAAAGGAAGAGAAATCCTTCTCTAAGCAAATTTTTAGACAAAGATCGAGTAAACTCTACAAAGCTTGACACTACCCATTTTATCACCTTTTTGATTAAATGTGATTGCATCATGTAATTGGAGTACATATGACTTAAATTAGAAGATGACCTTTGTGCTTGCACGAAATCATTATAATACTTATGAATTTTTTTTTACAAAACGCCAAAGCAAGGCTCTTTTTCTCTTAGAAACTTAAGCTTAGACTCAAGACTTGAAAATGAACTTGCACCAACAGCCCGTGGCCTATCCTTAGATAACATGTGAAGCTTATAACTACAATCTATATTTCGAAAGCATTGCTAAAAACAAGATTAAATCACATGATTATAGGATGTATTGACTTTAATACAACATCATGTTTGAACTATATTAGCACTATATTAGCGCTTACGGTTTGAGATTGTTGCAATGTTATATAGATTTTTGAGCGCTCTTCATGCATTCATACATATGTCAGTTGCTTTTTGGATTTATGGTAAATGCAATTGTGATTAGTTTAGATATTTATTTTCATTGTATGTTAGTTTAACTATGACTAATAGCATAAAGACACAATGCTTTCTAACTTGCATTATGACCTAATTAGCATGTCAACAAACCTAGCTGGTTTGTGATCTGAGAGTATCCTCCAAATACGGTGATGATACATTCTGGCTTTTACGGCGGGAATCCTCCAAATAAGGTGATTATGGGATGATCATGGAAGTTGGTATAGGTGAATTTTCGTCCAGGTTTGAAGTGTGCGCGGAGAAGCGACCCCATTATGGATTTGGAACTTCTCCATCAGATGACGACTGTAGCAAACACATACGTTCTGTCTTGTCCTGAGCTACAACGAGATCAGGTTCGGGTTGAGCACTTGAACTTGAACATGGCAATTTTCAACACTGAACATATGTTGTTGCAAGAAAAGAATGAAGTGTGCTAGTAAGAAGAAGAAATAAGAGGGAAAAGTGTGAATGTTGAAGAAAGGAAAATATGCAAGGGAAGCTACCTGGGAGCAAATGTTATGGTGTTAAATGCTAATGAGTATAAGCAGGATCATCCGTCCAACGAAGCCTGCCTGCCTGCCTGTTTCCTCTTGTTGCTCTGCTGCACCAACCATTGTTTAGCAGATGAAGATCACATTGACCCTCCCATCCTTATCGATCAACCAGTCTCTATGATTTCTTATCAGTTTGATTTCAATAACAAGGTGGCATCGTGTAATGAATGCTAGATATCATTCAAGCAGCACACACAGTGGCCAACCACAGCCTAGCAGCTTATAAGAAATAGCCAGTGTTTACAGACGAAGCAGACAACAATTGTCAAAGGTATTAGGCTATCCCAAGTTTTTTTTCTCTCTCTTTGAAAAAAGGGTGTATTTATTTCCAGAAAAAGAAAAGAAAAAAAGATTACAACAAAACGAAGCAACAACACTGCAGAAAATAAAAGATCCTCCCACTACGGAAAGAGGAAAACTCAAAAAATACAGAAAAGTGAAAACCGGAGAAAAGGTTGATATGAATGGTATATAGTTTTATAATTCTTGAACATATAGAAATATTCTAAAAGATAATTAATAGAAATAAGCAAGTCCAAATATTCTTAGCATTGGAAAAATAAAAAATCATAATTCAAACATAATCAAAGTCAAGAAAAAAATAGGAAGCTCGATGTTTGGTGGAGGCAGTGTACCGGGACGGTTGAGAAATATTAGGAATGCGAAAATAGTAATGAGAGAAAAACGAATGTAAGAACAAAAAAAATTGTTCAGCTAGTTCATCACAAAGTGACTATGTTTGGAGACGCTACCAAGCCATGAATTTTCGACTACTTCTTGCGACGATGTTTATAATGATAAAAGTGAGTTCAAATAGGAAAATCTGAAATCCTAATCTATTACGGGCCAAACTCGGACCAACAACAAATGACTCTAATTAAGAGTCTAGTCGGCTTCATATTTTAACAATCTTCTACCTGGAGGCTGATTCCAATCATAACTATCTTCATCATCCCATTACTAGCGGTAATTATAGACCTTTAACTTAAGTACCATGTCAGTTGAAGTCATGCATAACTTCAACTTTTCTAAGGCCACAAGCATAATCAACATGATTTTTTACTTTCTTCATCAATCTTCATCAGTTGTAAGATCTTTCTTTCCAAAAGATGACGTAGGTAATGGTATTTCACCTCTATGTGCTTAGGGTTTGTTCCTTAAAACTGAACTTATATTTAACTTAACTGAACTTAACTGAATTTAATTTAACTTAAGTGCTTAAATTAAAAATACTATAATTTTGTGGGTGTTCACATAAATGAATTTTGCAACACAAAGCATTCAAGAATGAATTTAGACATTGATTGAAGAAGGATTGTATTTTGGTTCGGACCGATTTCATTATTTTTGGTTCAATTGATTGAAAAAGCTTGGTCTGATTCGTTCCATTTCAATTGAATGGTCTTCACGTTCCTTCAGTTGGTGTAATGTGAACCGTCGATCTCCATTACGGCAGATCCAACAGTGGGTAGCTTTTGTATAAGTAGAAGAGTTCTGCAGATTTTTTTAGGGCACGAGGAAAACAAAGAAAATCAAATGAGAGCTGCGTTCTTGAGATTGCCCCTCTTTCGCGTGGCAATGTTATCAGATGAGGATGGTTGGAGTAGGTCTCCTCCGAGAACTGGGAGCTCAAAGAAAAGAAGATTTGGAGAGTCGTCCGTGTCCAAGGAAAAGCAGAAGACGGACTTTGATAAAGCTTGTGAGATTTTGGGAGTAGATTGATCGTGCGTCGTTGTACGCGTCAAATTAATCCTTCCTTCTCCACATAGTATAGCGGCTAAGTCAGGGTCGATCCCACAAGGAGCAAGCAGACTCGTCTTAGCTAACAACCTACAACTTACGAAATTGGGGTTGTGAGTGATTGGGTTGCGCAGGTGCGCGAATGAATAGTGGTGAAAGCAGAATTGCACGATGCGTGCGCAGGCAGTAGATTTTAGGTACTATGACTATGAAGAGTATCGGTACAGACAATCCTCTATGAATGTATCCCTTATTATCGACTCTAAACATCTATAGTGCAGTTCTACTTAAGTTAGTGTCCGATCAAGGCTTCCTAACGTGCGCGCATGTTCCGATCAAAGTTCATGAGCTATTAATTCCTGAAACTAGTCTAAACAGCCACGAATCCTATCACAGTAGCAGCTGAGTATCCTAGTGTGTTACTCCTAATTGTCACCGTCAAGCTATCAACTAGTTTAACATATAATTAGAATAAGATTGCGGTTCAATATTTTTCTGCTGAGTGTCCTTCTCTCTATCTGCTCTCTCTCTCCCTCTAACCCTAGCTTCCCTCCTCTTATATAGTGGTCTTGAAGCCCAAGGAATGCTTAGATTTGGCCCGAGAGACTTTTAGCAACTTCCAAAATCTAGGAGTTCAATATTTAGAAACTCTGCCATTCTGCGCACGTGGATTGCGCTACTTGCTTAGCGCAATCGGTTTGCGCACTGTAGTCCGAAACAGCTATCTTCTTTTGCGCTGGTAGCTTCACGCAGTCATGCATTGCGCTCTAAAACGTCCGTTAGCGCACATCTGACTTATGCTCCTGTTTTATCCTGTAATACAAAAATACCGAAAACCAGTAATCTTGTACACAAAATAATGCAAACAAGCACAATGTTAAGATCTAAATAGCGCATATAACTAGGCTCTATCAAATCCCCCACACTTGCCCTTGTTCGTCCCGAACAAGTACTGAAGCACATATACTTTTACCTCTCTGAAGTCTAGCGCACAGCCTCATACTCATGGGCGATCCGCACAGCGATTCACCCTGCGCTGCTCTATCACCTACGCGCACAAACCCTTAACAATTCTAGTATAGTAATTTCGAAATTTGTTACCTCTCAGCCAGAATGCAATTTAATTCGGATGATTCGGAGATAGCTCTTCGTAGGCTCCTGGTTGTCGGTCTCTACTCCGATTTCTGGTACATGGATAATTGCGCAAGTATCTTCAGGTGCGTAATTCATTCGCGCGCTTCTTGGGAACTCAAGCCTTTCGTCCTTGACGATTTTTTTCTTTGGACTTGCGCATGCGCTAGTATGGAGTTGTGTGCGCACGCTGATTCTTTTTTCCTTGCATATATCGTCAACTGATTTCTTTCTTTTATACGGCTTCGTCCACTCTTCTGATTTTCCCAGAACGGTTCCAGTCTCGGCCTTCGGATAGCAACTATGGAACAACGCCCCGCTCCCCCTCCTTGGTCTACTTGCGCAGGTCAGCACACGCGTTTACACCCGCGCCCACTTTCCTACATTCGACTTCTAGAGGAAAGGTGATCTGTTTTCCCTCCTCACCACGCTATGGATATTCGCCTTTGGCATCTGTGTGGCTGAGCGCGCTCTATTGTTCCGAAGGTTGCGAAGCACCGGCCTCCACTAGCGCTTTTAGCCATGTACCTTACTCTCGAAGCGAAAACGACTAACCGCCTCTCTAGAGCTTTTTCTTTCAACTCCACATCCCCTGAATATCCCGACTAAAAAGACAACAAAAACGAAAAAAATATACTAAATTGTTTAAAGGCAGTGCATGTAGGATGAATAAGGTAAAACAAGTCGAAAGGTGCGCGCAATCCGCATAGAAGCGCACAACCACTGCTATTTCCTATACTGCACTAACTAAGCTAAACTATAACGATAAATATGAATGTAAATGTAATGTACGCCCCCCCCCCCCCCCCCCCCCCACACACTTAAACAGAGACGTGTCCCCACGACTCAAGCTCAAGCGCAATGGAGAGCACACACAGGCAAACTACTAGGACAACTAAGAACGAAGAATGAAATGCATCATGAAAATGAAAAACAGAGTCAATGCAGCAATTGAAACACGATCAGGGGTGATGATGCTGTATGGCAGTGATTGACAAAACCAGCACAAGTGAACAAGGAGCAGCTACAGCAGGGGATGCTATAGCAGGAGCTTGTTCAAGTAGCTGCAACATCTGTCCGAGAAGCAGCAGCAACCTGGGCTTGGCTAGAAGGCCTGGCAGCTTTGCGGAGAACACCAGAAGAATATTTTAAAGTGCTGTGGAGAATATTCCAGTGGGGTTTCCTAGCTTGAGAAGGAGATTTGTGTTGAAGATCAGAATCAAATCTAATCTCCTAAATTTAAGGAGATAATTGTTCTTTTTGGGACATTGCTTATTTCTGGTCTTGCTTAAAGTTGGTGCTGCTATTTAAGAGAAAGGAGTTCAGAGCAGAGAGGTTGATCAAAGCTAAGGGATACACGAGTGCATACACAGAATTCAGAGAGAGCAATTTTGGTGTGCGACGGACGAGTTCTTCGATCATCACCCGAGAGCAGAGCGTGAGCGCAGAGCTGTGGTGAAAGAAGGAGAAAGAGATCAGGACTTACGTAGTCTGATCTGAGCTTGATCTGGAAGCCAATTCAGAGCAGTGGTGCTTGTTGATTGATCAAGGGCAGCCGCGGAAGAACTGACGAGTGAGTGGCTCGGTCGAGTGTCTAAGCGGCAGTTCTCGCTAGTGGCAGGAGGTCACTGAGTGAGGGGGAGTATTCCAGAGTGTGCAGCGCTTGTGGAATTGTTCGATCGGCTTGGCAGAAGGCTTTGGAGCGACGCGGACATTTGTGCATCAGCTGTGTGCTACAGCAACCCTACAGAGTTGAGTGTAGTTTAGAATAGGCTGAGTTTCGGGGAGACAGTAGCTATTCTAGATTGACTTTTGTAGAGGGTGTGCAGACACAAGTCAGAGCCTGTTCAGATTGTGTCGAGTGATCCACACAAGGTTGAGTAGCATAGGTTGCGTGGAGTTGTAACCGAGTGTACTTGGAGACCTTTGTGTTTAGTGGATTGAGGATTGAAGAATAGTCCTCCCCAGACGTAGGCAGTTGGCCGAACTGGGTGAACAAACTTCTGTCTTGTTCATTGTTTGCTGAGACAATTTCCGAGTGAACAAGAGTGTGCTGCAGCAACTGCTTGTTCACAAATCTGTCTGACAGAGACGCTGCGAATTTCAATTGGTATCAGAGCGGGAGCTCAACACACAGAGTAAAAGATCCTACAGTGTCTTTGAAGAAGCCAAGACAATGAAGGAAGGACAGAGCACAAGCAGACTTCCGTTGTTGGAAGAAAGCAACTATGGATATTGGAAGGCTAGGATGAAAGCTTTTCTCAAGGCCATCGATGAGAAGACCTAGAGAGCTATCGTGGTCCAGTGGTCTCCCCTAATCACCAGGGATGAACAGGGAGTCACAAGGATAAAGCCTGAAGAACAATGGACTGCTGAAGAGGGAGCTGCAGCAACTGGTAATTCAAAGGCTCTGAATGCGATTTTTGCTGCAGTTGATGCTAACAATTTCAGATTGATATCAAATTGTGACATGGCCAAACAAGCTTGGGAAATTCTGCAAACTGCACATGAAGGAACTAATAGAGTAAAGCTGTCAAGACTCCAGATCATTGCAACACAGTTTGAGAATCTGAGAATGCTGGAAGAGGAGACTGTCACTGAGTTTAATGCTAAACTGTGTGATCTGGCAAATGAAGCCCATGCTCTTGGTGAACCTATCCCTGAAAAGAAGCTGATCAGGAAGGTACTCAGATCGCTGCCCACAAGATTTGACATGAAAGTGACGGCCATTGAAGAGGCTCAAAATGTCAGATTCATGAGGCTGGAAGAGTTGATGAGATCCCTCAAACAATTTGAGATGAAACTGGTTAAAGAAGACATCACTCCTAAGGACAAGAATATTGGACTGAAGGCTGAAACAGAAGCTAAGAAGCCACTTCCAGATGACCAGCTGAGTATGCTAGTCAAGAACCTTGGAAAGCTCCTGAAGAACATGGACTCAAGAACTGGGCAAAGCTCATCTTCACGAAAACAATTCAGAAGAGGTGGAGAAAATAAAAGGAAAGGGAAGGAACCTGCTCAGAATGAAGATGAGAAGAAAGAAATAAAAAAGGGTGTCCAATGCTGGAACTGTGCAGGATACGGTCATCGACAAATCAACTGCACCAGCAAACCGATCAGTCAAAAGAGGCAGAAAAACACAAGGAAGAGTGAACCAGCACCTGCTACAGCAACCTCTGTATCATCGTGACAAGAGAGTCTCAAAGTATAAAAGATGTTATAGCTGCGGGCACAAAGGTCACATAAAAAGGAACTGATCTTCAGCATATACCGGAAAAGGTTCAGCCAGGAAACCAATCAAGGAAAAACATGCGCGGACTCAGCTTCTCGCACTTGTCAGCACAGCAAGTACCTCGGACAAGATAAGCTGGTATTTTGACAGTGGTTGTTCAGGGCACATGACAGGAGAAAGATCTTTCTTGAAAAACATAACACCCTGCCTGGAACAACGGGTGAAGTTTGGAAACGGCCTGAAAGAAAGAGTTCTAGGAAAGGGAACTTTGGCAGTTAAAGGAATGCCGAACCTGAGCAATGTCTTGCTAGTGGAAGGACTAAAGGCAAACCTCATAAGCATTAGTCAGTTGTGTGATGGAACTAAACAGGTGAAATTTACGAAAGACTCGTGCAAAGTTTCCGACAAATCTGGAGAATGTATGATGGAAGGAGCCAGATCAAAAAGTAACTGTTATCTTCTCAACGTGAGTGCAAACTCACCGGTTCCGAAATGTATGCTGACAAAGGCCGAGGAAATGATTCTATGGCACAGAAGGATGGGGCATGTTAACCTGAGAACATTGAAGAGAATTGCAACAGAAGGACTAGTCAGAGGAATACCGCTGATAAAAGGGGAGACAAACTCTATCTGTGGAGATTGTCAGATTGGGAAACAAAAGAAGGCTTCACACCCAAGAGTCAAAGATGTAGGTACTACCAGACCTCTACAGTTGATTCACATGGACCTGATGGGACCGATGGAAGTTGAGAGTCTGGGCAGAAAAAGGTATCCTTTCGTCTGTGTTGATGACTACTCCAAATTCACCTGGATTGATTTTATCAGAGAAAAATCAGATACTGTGAAAGTTATAATGTCACTGGTGTCTCGTCTAGAGCAAGAGAAAAATCTCAGAATTAGCAGCATTCGCAGTGATCATGGTAGGGAATTTGAAAACGAAGCTGTGGATGATTTCTGTCGTCAAAGGGGTATCTTACATCAGTATTCTTCTCCCATCACCCCTCAGCAGAATGGTGTAGTGGAACGAAAGAGTCGAACAATTCAAGAAATGGCCAGAGTAATGATTCATGCTAAGAGGGTTCCCCTGAGATTTTGGGCGGAGGCCATGAACACCGCATGTTACATCATCAACAGAGTCACCTTACGGAGAGGAACCAACCAGACCTGCTATGAGCTCTGGAATCAGAAGAAGCCCACAGTTAAATATTTCCACATCTTTGGAAGTGACTGTTTCATTCTGAGAGATCGGGAGTATAGGAAGAAACTTGACCCAAAGAGTGATCCTGGAGTGTTCTTGGGTTATTCGACAAACAGCAGGGCTTATCGAGTCTATACCAGCGGACAAATACAGTAATGGAATCCATAAATGTAGTAGTCAATGATGCTGAAGAAGTCCCTGCCACTGATACTGCCACTGATGATGAAGACCTTGACTCTGAAGAGGTGCCTGTCAGTCAGAACAGAAGTGAACAAGTTGTAGCTCCAGAAGATGCTACAGCAAGTGCTGAAGCAGAAAATCCAGATGAACAATTACAAAGCCTATCTGAAGATTTGAACACTGAGGCTCCTGATCCACCTTCAAGGCAGCCTCCGAAGAAGATTCAGAAGAATCATCCCCTGACAAATGTGATTGGAGACCCGGCAGAAAGAAGAAGAACCAGAAGCCATGCTTATCTCAATACATGTTTTTTGTCCAGCGTTGAACCTAAGAACTTCAAGGAAGCCATGAGTGATGAATTCTGGATGATGGCGATGCAGGAAGAACTGGCAGAGTTCGAAAAACACGATGTTTGGGACCTGGTGGACAGACCCAATGGAGTAAATATTATAGGCACAAAGTGGATCTTCAAAAACAAAACTAATGAAAAGGGAAACATCACAAGAAATAAAGCCAGACTGGTTGCTCAAGGATACTCTCAGATTGAGGGCCTAGATTTTGAAGAAACGTTTGCTCCAATTGCTCGTCTGGAGGCCATCAGACTCCTTCTAGCCATGTCTTGTTTCCTAGGATTTAAATTATATCAAATGGATTTCAAAAGTGCGTTCCTGAACGGAGATCTCTCTGAAGAAGTATATGTTCCTCAGCCAAAAGGCTTTGAAGATCCTCATCACCCGGAGCATGTATATAAGTTGAAGAAAGCCTTATACGGACTGAAACAGGCTCCTCGGGCATGGTATGAGAGGTTGACAGTGTTTTTGGAAAAACATGGCTACAAATGAGGGGGAGCTGACAAAACTCTATTTGTAAAAAGAACCAAGTCAGATGTGATCATTGCACAAATCTATGTGGATGATATTGTCTTTGGATCAAAGTCTCAGCACCTGGTAAAGCAGTTTGTGGATCACATGCAGCAGGAATTTCAAATGAGCATGGTCGGAGAGTCATATTTTCTTGGTCTGGAGATTACCCAAAAAGAAGATGGCATCTTTATTGCACAAAGCAAATACAGCAAGAATCTTGTGCAGAAATTTCAGCTAGATAAGGCCAGTCACAAACGAACCCCTGCTGCCACTCATGTCAAAGCCATCAAAGATGAACATGGAGTGGAAGTGAGTCAGACAATCTACAGAAGCATGATTGGGAGCTTACTGTACCTGACTGCCAGCCGCCCCGACATTTCCTTTGCAGTAGGAGTCTGTGCCAGATTTCAAGCCTGTCCCAAAGATAGTCACTTGCAGTTTGTCAAGCGAATCCTTCGGTATGTTGGAGGAACTGTGAACTATGGCTTATGGTATACTAAGGACACAAATGCTAATCTGGTAGGATACAGTGATGCGGACTGGGCTGGATACTCAGAGGACAGGAAGAGCACTTCGGGAGGATGCTTCTTTCTAGGAAATAACCTGGTGTCCTGGTTCAGTAGGAAGCAAAACAGCATTTCATTATCCACAGCCGAGGCTGAATACATAGCTGCTGGGAGCTGCTGTGCACAAATGCTGTGGATGAAGCAAATGCTGAGTGAGTATGGTCTTGATCAAGATGAAATGACTCTCTACTGTGACAACATGAGTGCCATCAGCATATCTAAGAATCCGGTTCAGCACAGCAGAACCAAGCACATTGACATTCGTAATCACTTCATCCGTGATCTAGTAGAAAAGAATATCATTGCGCTACAGCATGTGGTGTCTGCCAAACAGCTTGCTGATATCTTCACAAAAGCTCTGGATGCAGTTCGGTTCGAAGACCTGAGGGCCTCTCAGGGGCTCTGTGTATTGCCTCCCTAGGGCAGCCAGGTGCACCCCCTTGTCATTTATACTAAAAAGGGGGAGGAGAAGAGAAGGAGGTTAAGAAAAAAAAAACAACAAACAAATCTCTGTATGGTTTTGTCAAAATGCCAAGGGGGAGATTGATGATGATGTATGGCAGTGATTGACAAAACCAGCACAAGTGAACAAGGAGTAGCTACAGCAGGGGATGCTATAGCAAGAGCTTGTTCAAGTAGCTGCAACATCTGTTCGAGAAGCAGCATCAACCTGGGCTTGGCTAGAAGGCCTGGCAGCTTTGCAGAGAACACCAGAAGAATTTTTAAAGTGCTGTGGAGAATATTCCAGTGGGGTTTCCTAGCTTGAGAAGGAGATTTGTGTTGAAGATCAAAATCAAATCTAATCCCCTAAATTTTAGGAGATAATTGTTCTTTTTGGGACATTGCTTATTTCTGGTCTTGCTTAAAGCTGGTGCTGCTATTTAAGAGAAAGGAGTTCAGAGCAGAGAGGTTGATCGAAGCTGAGGGATACACGAGTGCATACACAGAATTCACAGAGAGCAATTTTGGTGTGCGACGGACGAGTTCTTCGATCATCACCCGAGAGCAGAGCGTGAGCGCAGAGCTGTGGTGACAGAAGGAGAAGGAGATCAGGACTTGCGTAGTCTGATCTGAGCTTGATCTGGAAGCCAATTCTGAGCAGTGGTGCTTGTTGGTTGATCAAGGACAGCCGCAGAAGAACTGACGAGTGAGTGGCTCGGTCGAGTGTCTAAGCGGCAGTTCTCGCTAGTGGCAGGAGCTCACTGAGTGAGGGGGAGTATTCCAGAGTGTGCAGTGCTCGTGGAATTGTTCGATCGGCTTGGCAGAAGGCTTTGGAGCGACGCGGACATTTGTGCATCAGCTGTGTGCTACAGCAGTTGCTACAGCAACCCTGCAGAGTTGAGTGTAGTTTAGAATAGGCTGAGTTTCGGGGAGACAGTAGCTATTCTAGATTGACATTTGTAGAGGGTGTGCAGACACAAGTCAGAGCCTGTTCTGATTGTGTCGAGTGATCCACACAAGGTTGAGTAGCATAGGTTGCGTGGAGTTGTAACCGAGTGTACTTGGAGACCTTTGTGTTTAGCGGATTGAGGACTGAAGAATAGTCCACCCCAGACGTAGGCAGTTGGCCGAACTGGGTGAACAAACTTCTGTCGTGTTCATTGTTTGCTGAGATAATTTCCGAGTGAACAAGAGTGTGCTGCAGCAACTGCTTGTTCACAAATCTGTCTGACTGAGACGCTGCGAATTTCAAGTTCACAAACTATCCACACAAAATAAGAACAGAATATCCAAGTGCAGAACAGAACACAAACACGGTGGGCGGACGGCAAAAATCGACGGGCGGCAGTGCGGAGTGGTTAACGGTCGAAATTGCAGAATGTCCGGATTTTTCTAAGTATCTGCCCTTATATACCCCCCTGACCTGCGCACTGAGTTGTGCACTAACTCGCGCATTGCTACGTGACTCAAGAAAAATATGCAAGTGCTGAACTAGCTAAGATGCAAATCCTAAAAAGTGTAAAAAAAAATATAACATGGAAAACGTGTCGGGTTACCTCCCGACAAGTGCCTTTGTTTAACGTCGTTGGCTCGACAGTACCTCGTTACTTGCTCAAGTTTGTGCTCCGGACCACCCCCACTCTTGCTCCTGCGCGCTCTAGTGCGTCAATGTGTGCTATGTCCTCCTTAGTCCTGCGCAAAGGAACAGATAGGTGGTCAGTGTGGCCAAAATTGTGTGGCACGTCATAAGTAACGAGGTTAATCAGTGAGGGAGAAGATATATAATCAGTAGCTCCTAGTTCTCCCTCCGGTGCAGCAGGTTGTATTTCTGGCGCAGCAGCTTGCGCATCTTCTATTTCGGGTTCCGCCAAATCAACTTCGCGCGTGGCCTCATCCCACGGTTCTCCCAAGTATTTCTTGACTCTTTGCCCATTAACCTGAAAGCGATGTTTGCGCTCGTTCTCTAACTCGATAGTTCCATACGGGAAAACCTTTGTGACCATGTAAGGTCCCGTCCACTTGCTGCGCAGCTTCCCAGGCATCAGTTTTAGGCGTGAGGAGAACAGCAGCACCCGGTCTCCTGGCTCGAAGGTGCGTCTGAGGATGTTCTTATCGTGAAATGCTTTCGTGCGCGCTTTGTAGTCGCGCAACCCCTCATATGCATCCAAGCGCAGCTCCTCTAGCTCGCTTAACTCAAATGCGCGCTCCTTGCCAGCCTCATCGAGGTTCAGATTGCAAGTGTGCAATGCCCAGTATGCCTTGTGCTCCAACTCAACCGGTAGGTGGCACGCCTTTCCGTACACCAACCGAAATGGTGAAGTCCCAATCGGTGTCTTGTACGCAGTCCTGTATGCCCAGAGTGCATCGTCCAGCCGCTGACTCCAGTCTTTGCGCGAAGGTCTCACGGTTTTCTCCAGAATGCGCTTGATCTCTCTGTTGGAAACCTCGGCCTGGCCATTCGTTTGAGGATGGTAGGCAGTGGACGTCTTGTAGCGCACCCCATAATGCTTTAGTACTTGCGCCACTATTCTGTTGCAGAAGTGCGTCCCCTGGTCGCTGATTAGTGCCTTAGGTACTCCGTACCTGCAGAAAATGTTAGTTTTTAAGAAGTCAACGATCGTTTTACCATCATCCTTGCGCGTGGCCTTAGCTTCGACCCACTTCGAGACATAGTCCACCGCAACTAGTATGTACTCATATCCACAAGATGGTGGAAACGGCCCCATGAAGTCAATTCCCCACAAATCAAACACTTCGTCTACCAGTATAGGTGTTTGTGGCATCTCATTGCGCGCTGAGATATTTCCTGTGCGCTGGCACCTGTCCCAAGCCCTGCAGTGGTCATGTGAGTCACGGAATAAGTGCGGCCAATAAAAACCGCAATCTAGGATTTTCCTGCTCGTGCGCTTTGGACCAAAGTGTCCTCCGCACGCGTGCGCATGACAAAATCTCAAAACAGAGCTCATCTCATGATCAGGCACACATCGCCTCAAGATCTGATCAGGGCCTATTCTAAGCATGTATGGATCATCCCAAACGTAATATTTAGACTCATGTTTTAACCTAATGCATTGAGTTTTAGTGAAATGAGGAGGAAACGCACCTGTGACCAGGTAATTTGCAATATGCGCATACCATGGTACCTTACCGTTCAGCGCCATCAGGTGTTCGTCAGGAAATGTCTCCGTGATCTGCCCTGGCTCCTCTTCCTTCACTATCCTGTTTAGGTGATCAGCAACAGTGTTTTCCGTTCCCTTCTTATCCTTGATCTCTAAATCGAACTCTTGGAGCAGCAGCAACCAGCGCATCAGGCGCGGCTTAGTCTCTTTCTTGGACATCAGGTAGCGGATAGCAGGGTGGTCAGTGTAGACAATGACTTTAGCGCCCAGAACATATGCGCGGAACTTCTCCAGCGCAAACACGATTGCCAGAAGTTCCTTCTCGGTCGTGGTGTAGTTCGTCTGCGCAGTGTCCAGTGTGCGCGACGCATAATAGATAGCATGCGGCCTCTTATCCACACGCTGGCCAAGTACTGCGCCGACAGCGTAGTCACTGGCATCGCACATCAGCTCAAATGGTAGGTTCCAGTCTGGTGCGCGCATTACTAGCGCACTGGTCAGCGCATCCTTTAACTTATCAAAAGCATTCCTGAACTCATAAGTGAACTCAAAGCACACATCCTTTTGAAGGAGGTTAGACAATGGGATACATATTTTAGAAAAATCTTGAATAAAGCGTCTATAGAACCCTGCATGCTCAAGAAACGACTTAACGTCGCGCACATTAGTGGAATAAGGCAGATTTGAGATAAGATCAATTTTTGCTTTATCGACCTTAATTCCTTCCTGCGAGACGATATGTCCTAAGACTACTCCATGTGACACTATAAAGTGACATTTTTCATAATTGAGAACTAAGTTCTTGGTAATGCAGCGCACTAAGACCTTATCAAGATTGTCCAAACATGCATCAAACGTCTCACCGTGCACAGTGAAGTCATCCGTGAACACCTCAATACATAAACCAATCATATCAGAGAAAATGCTCATGACTAGGCGTTGGAACGTACCTGGCGCATTATACAGCCCAAACGACATGCGCCGGAACGCAAAGGTACCGAATGGGCAGGTAAAGGTTGTCTTCTCCTTATCCTCCGCAGCAATCGGGATCTGATTATACCCTGAGTAACCGTCCAATAAGCAAAAGTGTGGCTTTCCCGCCAACCGGTCGAGCATCTGGTCCATGAATGGTAGCGGGAAATGATCCTTGCCCGTGACTGCGTTTAACTTCCTGTAATCAATGCACATGCGCCATCCAGTCTGTATGCGCTTGGGAACTAGCTCGCCCCGCGCATTCTCCTCTACTGTGATGCCTCCTTTCTTTGGCACAACGTGTACTGGACTCACCCACTTGCTATCTGAAATCGGGTATATTACACCTGCGTCAAGCAGCTTCAGGATCTCCTTCTATACTACCTCCATCATAATCGGATTCAGTCTGCGCTGAGGTTCCCTGAATGGTTTTGCATCATTTTCCAGCAGAATTCTGTGCATGCACACATCAGGGCTTACTCCGCGCAGGTCAGCCAATGTCCATCCTATGGCGCGCTGGTTTTTGCACAGCACCTCCTGTAATCGCGCCTCCTGCTCCTCCTCTAATCCTTTCTTTATAATGACAGGCAGGGTGTCCTCATTGCCCAGGAAGATGTACTTTAAGTGCCTGTTCAATAGAAGGCAGGATTCTATTAGTAGAGCAAACATTAACCAGATCACATACCTGTCTGGACACTGATTCTGTGCTGCTCAGCTTATCATCTTGTTCCTCCAACTCTGTCTGTGTCAATGGCGCAGGCTCCCCTGTTGCGCTTGCACACTGCGCATGCGCAACCAAGTCGTCCATACTGTCCAATGTGTGCACTGTGGCGTCCTCATGAGGGTGCTGCATCCCCTGGAAAATGTTAAAGTGAATCTCCTCGCCATCTACTTCCATTGAGAGCGTGCCTTTCCATACGTCTATCTTTGTGCGCGCTGTCATCAGAAATGGTCTGCCCAGTAGGATTTGCGCGCTTCCCTTGCTCGGCTCACCCTCCATTTCCAAGACGTAGAAATCTGCTGGGAACACCAGCTCTCCTACTCGGACAAGAACGTCCTCTATCATGCCCGTTGGTTATTTGCACGACCGATCTGCTAATTGGATGGTGAGACCTGCAGGCTTTAGTGGACCAAGGTGCAACGACACATACAAGGAGTAAGGAAGCACATTTATAGATGCACCGAGATCAATCATGTAGTTGCTTACCGTGGTCCTACCTAAGGTGCACGGTATGGTGAACGTACCTGGATCCTGGCATTTAGGTGGTACCTTGTGTTGCACAATTGCTGATGCATGTGCGTTGAGCATTACTTGTGCGCACTCGCCTTTCCTCCTCTTGTTTGTGCACAGCTCCTTCAAGAACTTGGCATATCTGGGAATCTGCCGAATTGCCTCAATTAGGGGAATGTTTATTTCCACCTTGCTGAATAACTCGTATAACTCCTTGTCCAGCGCCTCCTTCCTTGCTAAAGGTGCCTGCACAGGAAAATGTGCAGGTGCATTAGTACTCTTTGCTCCTGATTGTATCATACCTGGTGCCACCCCTTGTTGGTTTGTAGTTGGCGCGGCTGGTTGCGCATCCGACTGTTCTGGCTCTGGAGGTTGCGCAACTGGCTGCGCGGGCTCCTTTGCGGTTGGAGCTGTCCCCACTGTGCGTCCAGTCCTTAGTGTTACAACGTTAACTCCTCCCTTAGGGTTCTGAATCACTTGCGAAGGCAGGTTGCCATCGCTCTTTTTCAGCTCATAGACCGTGGTAGCGATCTGCGACAACTGCTTCTCAATTGACTCGAACCTCTTGTCATATTTTTCATCGTTCTTGCGCACGGTGTCTGCCAACTGACACACTATGTCTTCTAAGGAGCGCCGCGGTTGCTGGTTGTTCTGTGCTGGTGGGTCATTGCGGCGGTGCGGTGGGTTGTATGCTTGCTGCGCCTGCTGAGGTGCGCGATATTCCGCTGGCTGCCTTTGGGGATTGCTGTCCTCCCTCCATCTGAATCCATTTGCGGCCAGTCCAAAGCGCGGTTGATTTTGCCTCTGCGGTCCTCTATTGTCCCATCCTCCTAGAGCATTGACATCTCCTGATTCCTCGAAAAGTGTAGGACATGCGTCGGTTTTGTACTCAGTGGACGTACAGAACTCGCATACCTTCGGCGCAACTGGTTGCGCGCCTTGCGCACTCATCAGTTTCTACAGCATGGCTTTCATTTCCTTAATTTCAGCGCTGGAATCCACCTGGTGCACGGCGCGCGCACGACTGTTCTCGAGCGTTAATTGATGCCTTACCTGTCCAGCAGAGTCCTCGATCATCTGCCATACATCCTCCGGGTACATGTTGCATATTTCACCACCTGCGCATGCGTTCAGCAGTCTAAGTTCCATTGGTTGTAGCCCGTTTAGGAAATTCTCTATCAGCACATGTTGGGGCAGGCCATGATTGTAGCAGTTGGCTTCCAGCTCTCTGAAACGCTCATAGTACTCTGATAGTGACTCTCCTACGCCTTGTCTAGGTGCGGCCAATTCCCTCCTGAGTAGCGCAATCTTTGCTGCGGGGTAGAACTTATCCAAGAACTTCTTCTGGAGCTGCTCCCATGTGCGAATAGATCCTGCTGGTAAGCTCATCAGCCAATGCCTGGCTGTATCACACAATGAAAAAGGGACGCCGTCAGCTTCAGTGCTTCTTCACTCTCCCCGTCGGTCTTCATGTTCTCGCAGATAACTAGGAATTCGCGCACATGCTTGACTGGGTTCTCGTTGTTCATCCCATGGAACTTCGGCATATGATGAATGAATGAACTCCGTAGTTCAAAATGCCCATCGGGTGGAAGCACTATGCACCATGGTTGGTTGACTGTGATTGGAGCCGACATCTCGCGCACTGTTCTGCGTCGCACGATCCGTTGCGCGGGTTGCGCATTATATACTTCAGCGGCCATCCTAGCTTCAACTTCGCGCTGCACTTCCTCTCTGAACCGAGCTGCGCGGTTATCTGCCCTTGCATTGTTAGGTCCCTCTGGGGTTCTGTCCCCTAAGTTATCGCCGATGACACTGTTATCCTCCATGCCCTGTTCTAGACTTCAAGCAAACGGAATTAAAAGAAACTAGGTCGTTACCCCTGTCTGTGCGCAACTATGATCTGTGCAGCACAACTGTTTCAAGGTTGCGCAGGCGGATGTTGATTGCGTACTGGCAGAAACACCAACGAAAATAAAAAGAAATAGCTAGCTACTGTAAAAGAAAACTTGCACCAGTTAAAACTTATCTGTGTTGCTCCCCGGCAACGGCGCCAAAATTTGATTGCGCGTCGTTGTACGCGTCAAATTAATCCTTCCTTCTCCACTTAGAGCGGCTAAGTCAGGGTCGATCCCACAAGGAGCAAGCAGACTCGTCTTAGCTAGCAACCTACAACTTATGAAATTGGGGTTGTGAGTGATTGGGTTGCGCAGGTGCGCGAATGAATAGTGGTGAAAGCAGAATTGCACGATGCGTGCGCAGGCAGTAGATTTTAAGTACTATGACTATGAAGAGTATCGATACAGACAATCCTCTATGAATGTATCCCTTATCATCGACTCTAAACATCTATAGTGCAGTTCTACTTAAGTTAGTGTCCGATCAAGGCTTCCTAACCTGCGCGCAAGTTCCGATCAAAGTTCATGAGCTATTAATTCCTGAAACTAGTCTAAACAGCCACGAATCCTATCACAGTAGCAGCTGAGTATCCTAGTGTGTTACTCCTAGTTGTCACCGTCAAGCTATCAACTAGTTTAACATACAATAACTAGCAAATGTCACGTCTTGTTCCTTGCAGGGTTGAATGTTAGTCAGGCAGGATCTGTTCACAGTAATATGTCCAGAGCAACCACTGTCCAAATACCAATTCCCCTTTTTCTAAGATTTTGTTGAGTTATAGCACACATGAGCATGATAATCCCGATTGGTGCTTCATATAATTATTTGGGCATTGTTTCTATGGCCTCGAGTGCTTGTTGAGTACATGACAGGACTTTTGGATGTGACCAGCTTAATTACAGAAATAGCAACAACGTCTCTCCCGTCGAGTTTCAACTACGTGCTGCACAGGTTGCTGAAGGATCTTCTTGGTTTTTCTGTTGGGCTTTTTCTTCAGCCCATATTTTTGCTATTCAGCTGGAGTTATCCTGCTTTGCACCTCTCGTTCAGTTCTTTCTGTCATCAATGTTTTGACAAATGTGATTACTCTAGTGCTATCCTTTTTAGTGTAGCCTAGTCCTGTCCTACCTCCTCCATACTTTTGAGACGCTAGCACCCTATCCAAGTTGTTTGATCCTGTGTTGAGCATCTTTGTTGTCTTTCTGTATAGGTGCACTTCTTCCATTACTTTATTGTATTTTGTTCTAGTTGATCAGCCTTCTCTTCCATACTTGAGATAGCCCTCAGGAGGTCCTCCTTTTCGTTAATCAATCTGGACACTTTGGCGATCAATCCCTCATTCACTTTTACTACTTCCAAACATTTGTTAATCATTTGGGTGTAGTGTTGAGCTAGGTACTCCCTTGTGATTTGATCATAGTTGTCCATAGTACTCAGCAACGGACTCCCGGATCACACTCTGTATGTCTAGTGATCAGCTCTGATACCAATTGAAATTTGACTGCCTTGCCGATCTCGAGTTACAGCTTCTATTGTAGCACTCTTTGGTCTTCCTGCATAAATTATTCTTCTGACGAATAAAAAGACACAGATAATTTGTTCACCCAGTTCGGCAACTTGCCTACGTCTGGGGAGGATCACTCTCCGATCCTCAAGACTCCACTATCACGGTTCAAAGTAAAAAGGACTCTCACCTCTACTTCCACCTAGTCGAAATCTTTTACTCAATCTAACCCCTTAGACTAGCTAGCAGTCTGATCACACATACTCTCTTCGTGCTACCTACACACTTCCAGTAAAGGATAGCTACAGACCTGACACTCAGACTTAGCCTATCCTATTACAATGTGCAGTATATGGAATGCATCAGCACATTTTATCTCAGAGTGGCTGTAACTTCTGTAGACGACTTATTGACAATCGTATTTTTAACCCTTTATAGATGTCAGATATAAGTTTCAGGGATCAAATTGTAGTCAAAAACAATTTATAGACCTTGGTAAGCCAAGGGTCGATCCTAGGAACAGGCCCGTGTATATACTAGCTAGCAAACAATATGTTTAGCTAATCCTAATGGAAATTCTGAGTTTAATTCTAAATATTCCTAATTGTTCTAATTATCCTAAATACTAACGGTTAATTCGATCAGAGAAAACAATTCCCAGATCGAACTTCACCCATGCTCACAACACGATTCATGCAATCAGTCACACCATATAGTTATGCAAAATAGCTTTGGAAATAACCTAAACTGACATCAGATGAGCCGCCCATTCATGGATCATCACCTGAATTAATATACACTATTGAACGCCGCCCAATCACGGATTATCAACAGTTTCGATTTATTAGACCCAAAGATTTCCAGACAAAATATGTCAACTCTCCTATCGATTCATGTACTAACAATATAATCACCATGTCTCGACATCAATCCTATTTGTTCCAGTTAACTGCCTCAGATCCATTCATCTTTTTGGCATCTAACCTAGGTTTGGTCTAACATGCAGTCATCCCAATCAATGATCAACAATGGTAAGACGATAGAATGAAGCATAATAGAATTGAAAACATAAACTTGCGTTAGATTAAAATTGATGTTTGTACAAATCACATGAAATCAAGCGGATCCCAGAACTAAATAGACTACTCGATACTCATCAGAATTACTACCAATAAAAGAATAAAGAGAATAAAGAACGAAGAACCCGTGACGACGATCTTCACTCCAAGCTATCCTCTTCTCTCTTGCCTTCGTTCTCCAAAATCGCCCCCACCCTTGGGAACCCGCCCTCGATTCCTATTTATACTGAAAGTCAATTGAGCTAATTTTCGGAATTAATTTGCGGCCCGGTTTGCTTTCAAACCGGCGGTTCCAATGTTTAAACCGCAGGTTCAGGCCACAAACCGCTGGTTTCGAATCGAACCGGCCAGCTTCAGAGAATCACGATATTTTGTTTTCGAGGCCCGTTCTGAGACCAAACCGCCAGTTTGACCAATGAACCGTCGGTTTGACTAGTGAACCGGAGGTTCTTTCTTGAACCGGGATACTGTTCACTCAGCACTGTGATTCTGACTTTTCTTGCGTTTTTGACCTTCTAAACCTTCGAATTACGTCTTTCAGTAAACTACATTGTTGTAGCCCTTCGAATCAGCTTTCCAACAAGATAGCACGCTTCAATCGGATAAGAATCATGTTCTCGGCAAGCTTTTGATGATGAATAGGTCAATCTGCCCAGATTTGGTCTGTATTCGTTTGAATCTTTGTGTTTTGCCTTATTTTGCTCCAAACGAACTACAAATCCTCAATTTAATATAACTTGACCTGAAATGAGAGTAGAGTGGTGAAAACACAATGAAAAGTTCGGGAGAGGAGCGAAATTCATCATCAAATGAAGTGAATAATCGGTAAGAAATCAACCGATCACTTATCCAGCACTCTCTGCCAATCAGCCCGTCTCTCTCTGAGTTCCTTTAACTCAGAATCTGCTCCCCCTTGATCAATGCCCACCTAACAATCAAGAAGAGAGGCTCAGGTCTTCAACAGCTTGCGATAGGTTTGTCCGCAACGTTCTCCGAAGCCTTTATTTGATCCTTTAATGAGCCACGCTCTAGTTGAATTATGTGGATCAAAAATTGAACAAACTCAGTGAGTTCTGATCTCTTCTGCGCACCTCACAATACCTTCAGCCTTCTGCTTTACACTCTAGTTGTGAGTATTCTCTGTTTCAGTTTCTTCTCTTGTTCATCTATGGCACTACCTCTTCCGTGCACTTTAGCTTCGTCGATTCCCAGCGTTGGAAAGCTTGTTGCCTTACGATTCGTAGGGTAGCAAGTCATTATCAGAATCTCCTCCTAGATTCTTGCAAGGTTGTTGAAGATTTTGTTTCCTAAATCGGACTTTAGGATCCTTATCTTTTAAGTTTTTCCTTAAACCGTGTACTGACATATGCAGGACACTTGATGACGTTTTCGGCGCATCCTGAACTTCTGCGACTCATGTAGCACCTTGCCAAGAACACTCCGTAAATCTTCAGGATACTTGCCTAATCTGCTCTAGCTTCAGATCAACACGGATTGTTGTAGCATAATCTGTCTTTTGCCTTTTGCCTCAGCTTTTGTGGTCCACAGAGTGCTGTAATAGAACATTTTGCTTGGTTGCTGTAACTCACTAGTTCTTCAGATTGTGTTTCAGCTTCAAATTTTCAAGGATTACTGAAGTAGATTCTTGTGTCGTTTTGTGAAGGGATGTCATACATCAACACCGTCTTGCCAAGGCATTGAATTAGGGACCCCTAGTAAGTTATGTTCACTTTTTATGTCTTTATAGAGTAGAAATTGCATGACAGGACCAAGAGGAGAAAATTAAATTTCATCCTGGGATTTCAGGCATCGCCTGACATGTT
Source organism: Umbilicus rupestris (assembly GCA_963678935.1). NCBI lineage: Eukaryota > Viridiplantae > Streptophyta > Magnoliopsida > Saxifragales > Crassulaceae > Umbilicus > Umbilicus rupestris. Next base: position 4,059,479 of record OY787617.1, read on the forward strand.
TTCTAAACTCAGACGCACCTGAGGTTGAAGCGGCGCCTCACTTTGAGCCCCATTTGCAAGAAGACGCCTCTATTTAAGTCTTAATAGCTTAGCTGAGGCAGCGCCTCAAACTTCTAATCGAGGTTGCGCCTCAAGCGAAGAGATGCCTTCATCGTTGTCAACGGCTAGTCAAGGCGACGCCTCGACTTGGCGCACCAGATCCAAATGACTGAGAGATCTAGGCTACTTTTAAGAGTCATGCAATGGTTATAAAGCCCAAACCGTAATTTCTTAATCTTCCACACCTTTTCTCCACTCTCACTAGCATCCTTAGACCTTCTTTAAGAAGCTCGGCTGGCCCACTCTATAGTATTCCTACACATTCTTGCCTTCCTCAATGCAAAAGGCACCAAGCAGTTCTACCAGAGTTTCGGAGACAAAAAGGAAGACTGCTGACATCATTCCTTGCCTCATATCCTGACCATGCTAGCGCTCGGGATCCAAGAGGAACTTTATATTCATCTGAACACTGTTGGGCTAGGAGTGTTCAAAGATTTTGAGAGGAAGACAATCCCGTGGCTCGTCTTGGAGTTCCTCGCATTGCTGGAGGTCATCGAAGAAAAAGTGGTTATCATAGCTTAGGAACTGCACATGGAGGCTACACAGAGAGGAGATTAGCCACCACCTCCGAATCTTAGACGACGGAGAGATATGCACATTCACTGTCGCATAGCAAAGAGAAGCCTGAAGAGTGATCACCAGGCTCGACATAGCCTTTGTCCAAAGATCGCCTCCTCACACATCCGTGGATGAGCTTGGGGCCAAAAGCACTGAGTCCTTGCTGTCTCGGTGAACGCTCAGCTGGACGGAGGAACGAAGGTTACCAAACCTGACCTCCACATCATTTTTGCGATGCACTATCATGAGCAGTTGGACATATTCACTCTGCTGAGCAAGAAGCTTATAGAGTGGAGGACGAGCGAGAGGCCGAAGAAGGTCGGAGGAGGATGCTTCATAACAGGGATTACCATGGGGCTTGTATTAGACCTCATGGAGATCGCCGAAGCGCAAGGGAAGAGACATGGTTTGGACATAATGGAGCTAGTGAAGAACACGATGATTCTTTCTGGGAACAACGACCAGCCTGCGCAGTTGACACATCTGGATGGGAGAGCAATGAGTATACTAGCTTAGGTTGCCTAGTGATGAGCTGAGCAGACCCCACCAACATAGGAGACCAACGTTGCCAAGTCTTTGATGGAGCGCAATTATACGCTCCAAATAATTGCTAAATCCCACCTTTTTATGACACTTTAGTTGTGAGCTATGATGTTTTGTAGTGTTTCACATTTTAGGTGACTTAGAAACATTTTGGACGAAAACGACGAAATCAAGGCAATTTTGCCCTATTCTCACCACTCTGCCTATGAAACAACAGAGCGTCAAGAACAGCTCAGAGGTCTGACGAAGATGATCAAGATACTATTGGAAATCTTATTCACGGCTCTACAACTTTTATGTTTTGGCCAATATCAAACTCAGAAGTTTAAAGGGTCAAAACAGGGGTACAAGAGGAGTGCAAATCTGAAGAGCATCAGGTCCCTCGCCCAAGGGATTCGGTTACTAAAAAAGGGTTTAAAGCCTAATTTCGAGAAGGGGAAAAGGGTGGTTGTCTAGAGACTATTTATGAGTAATTGGGGCAGAGGAACAACCAAGAAACACTTGAGTTCCCACGGGATTGAAGGCTATAAAATCTGGGATTGAAGATTTATTTTACTAGCTTGTTCTACACCAAAAATCACCCAAGGGACCAGATCTGAAAGAGGAAATCATGGGCAGATTAGAGCTCATCCAGGGAGACGCTCAACGGAGTTTCGACGCCGATTCAAAGGCTATGCTTTGTGACAGCACGTCGTTGTGTGCGTCAAATTTATATTTATAATATCCAGTTAACACTTAGCAAGCGGTGAGCAGGGTCGAACCCACGAGAGAGCGATCGGTGATAAAGTTCTACGAATGATTGTCACACTAAAAGGGGGTTGTAGGGAGAATGTTTGTTGTTGTCAAATTCAGAGAAAAGTCAGTTCGGGGATATGCATTGCAACTGATAATCATCGATTGTAACATGCATCAACTAGTAAACTATTGTTCCTAGTCTAACAATCCCGCTAGGGTAATGTCGACTCTAGTGTTCTACCTACTCTCAACCGCTAAGTTCTCGAATAGGTTTAACGATTACTCGATTAACGACACCGATTAGGTTATACCACTAGGCTTAGCTAATAGGGAAGTCAATCCAATATCACGCAATAGATATCAACTCAGTTTCACCGCTAGGCTATGCTAACTTGATAATCAGAGCATGCAATTCAAAAGAAGAACAGGATTTTACTAAATTGACTTATGAAAACATAAATATCTCAAACCGTACGTTGCAAAACAAAATCCCCAAACTTAAATAAAAAGTTTAGCTACGAGAATCCATCTAATAACAATAATGAAATTAAGTTGAGTTTAGAAAAATACTAAAACTGTGAATAGTAATCTGCGATGAACAGTAACTCCGGCCGTGAATAGTAATTCCGGCGATGAATAGTACTCATGCCTCGATTTCAGTGCGTCGCTGCCGCCTATCTTCCTCAAAACTTGCTCTCAAAATTTGTTGTGAAAAATTATTGTTCCTTTTCGAAGTAGCAAGGCTATATTTATAGGTAAATCAGGCTTCTAAATCATGCAGCTTCCCGATCATGCAAACTTCTAAATCTGATTTTGGGCTGTGGGTCCAATGTTGATGTCATCGTATGATTTCCGCTCCAGTAAAAGACATTAGGAATTGCGCCCGATGAAGACACTAGTCGCGCGTCGGAAGAAGACATTAAGCACTGCTAAAGTGTGCTGCTGACGCCATACTCTTTGGGATGCACATCGATTCTCCAAAAATGCCATAAATCTCGAAAGCGATCTTGATACACCTGTGATGCGAAACACTACAAAGAAGTAATCTTTCACACACAAAATGTAATTAAACACTGAGAATAAACAACTCGATGGATCGTATAAATACGCTCCATCACTTTGTGACATCATTTACTCTCAACTCTTGTTTCTTTTATGTATTTTGTAATGGATTGTAGTAGCTAAACTCCCATTCAGTTCGGGGTTAGCTTGCAGCACACATGTTTGAGATTGATGAATGTATGATTTGATTGATAAATTTATGTTCTTGAACTTAATGGCATGCTTGTATGTTTGATTGGAGGAACTTAGCGGTGATCTTGTTAGACTAGTAGTTATGCTTGTCATTCGTTCGAGACGAATGAATTCTAAGTGTGCAGTTGTGATGAGTGGATTTTGTTACATTTCTTATGGATTTCGACTCCCTCAAAACGACATATGTTGGGTTGATGCCCTCTTTCATGCTTTTCAGGCATTTGCAATTAAAGGAGAATCTAGAAGATAAAATGTGCAAACGAAGCAAAATGAAGTTGGAAATGAGCCTGCAAAAGATCCAAGCGTCACCTCACCCATCCAAGCGTCGCCTTATTCATTTGGACAGTCTTCGAGCGACGCCTCATTACTTTGGGCATACTTTGGGCGACGCCTCACACACTCCATGCGACGCCTCGGCCCAGAGGATGCCTCACTTTTAGTATAAAATGAGATCTTGATTCCAACATTTCCAAGCCTGATTACTGCACTAGTCAGGGATTCAGCTGACTTCCCATTTCAAATTAGACAGAATTAGAGCTAGCCATCTCTCACTTTGCTTTAAAGGCAGGCGTCTCTTAGACCTAGCTTGCGTTATTAGAGTGGAATACACTACGCATTAACTTCTCTCCTCTCGTGACCCAACCCTGGGATAACTTGCTCATTAAGGAAGAAAAGAAGAAAGAAGAGAGTTCACTTAACCCTATGGCTGCTTGCTTGGTCCCTTTAGTTCTTATCCGAGGGGGGGTGGGGGACAGAAAGAAAAATGGCATAGTCATCGAATAGCCACCCACGTCCCTAGATCCTTGGGTTCGAAAGGTCGTGATACATACTAACAAGTAAGAACGGGTCTAATAAGTAAGAACAAGTATTCTAATGCTCCATTTCTATAAGCGAAATACGAAGTTTTCGCATTTGTTAATTCGAGTTTGGCACCTCGAATCCAGTTTATAGAGTCCAAAGAAGAGAAGTTGAAGCAATGAGTCACTAGGATCACACGAAGCAAAGATTTAACGCTCATAAGGGAGTTCTTACGTGACAGGACTAGTTCCTTATTTTAATGCTCTTGCTGTCTTTCCTTGTATTTGACATCGTTTGGAAAACCATCTTAATATTTCCTTACATTGAGTTTGCATATTCTACTTTGTCAGATGCAGTCCGCACATAATCCAACTTCTACATATCTACGTCACCATTTTCTCACTCTTGTGACCAAGACGTCTGTGCCACAAATCTACGTCACCATTTGAACCTGCAACAATGATGATGTCACATACATTGTTTGTCATGTACAACATTCCCTCCTTCCCTCAAGCAATTACCATAAGTCCTTTAATTATCTTACAGGTGCTGCCATTGAAGGTTACAACATAACCCTTGTTGTCCTACTGCCCAACATAGAGCAAGTTTCTCTTTAGAACGAAGATGCTTATTACTCCACGCGACTGCATGACAAATCCATTTGGCACCTTTATCAAAACCTTTCCTTTCCCCACGATTTTCAAAGTGTCATCATCATCAATGCCTTTCTGAAATCTCCAGCAGTGTGATTCTCCATTATTCCAGAGTTACTCCACGAATGAAACGATGTTCCTGAATTAAGCAACAAAAACTCTAATAGACTACTCACATTCAGGATCAATGTATCAGTAATGTCTTTAGTGGTAGCATTCGCTGATATGTCATGTGATGACATCTTGAACAATGGATTTGAGATTTAGTGGAAAGACTGGGAAAGCTCGAGTGAACTTAGAATTGATTTTGAGGTAAGTTAGGTTTTTGGCTTAACGCCTAGTATTGGTCAGAAGAGTCTAGTCGCAATTTTGTAAATAAAAGGAACTCTATGCCTTAGTATATAAAAGTCCGTGTTATCTATTTTACATGTTGGAGTTCGATTTTAGCAAATTGGGAATTAGGGTTCTTGCGTCTGAGAAAGGAAACAAGAAAGAAAGCTAGGTGTAGAGCGATTAGGTCTAGACGGTGCACTGTTCAGTCAAGTTGAGTCTTTATATCGTTCGTTCCTTGTTCAGTTTGATCTAGTAAGTTACTGGATGTAGGTAAGCTTTGGCTGACTAAACTAGGGTAATTCTGTGTTCTATTTTTTATTTATGTTGCTATTTCGTTAAGAGATTTGATCAAGAACTTTACAATTGTATCAAAGCCTCTCGATTGGTGAGATGATGTCAGCAAATGTTGAAAATTCTCGTTCGACGGGAAAGAGGACTTTACAATCTGGCTACAACGCATGAGAGCGATTTTGGTGCAGTTGAAGGTTGACGATGTTCTGAAGGGTAAAGTAGGACTCCCAGAAATCGTGGCGTAAGAAAACAAAGATTATCTCCTCGAGCTAGCTTACACCATTATTATTCTACATCTAGGAGATAAAGTTTTGCGTGAAGAAAAACATTGTTGTTGGTGTCCGGCTCAAACTCGAACAACTCTACATGATGAAGACCTTGACAAATGATCAGCAATATTTTTAAGTTCTATATCAATAAGAAAGTGTTACTAAAAGTACGGTGTAATCAAATAATATTTATAATCCTAAGTAAGTACCTAAGGTCATCTAAAGAACCAATGCGAACATTCACACAAGTTATGATATGGTATTTCCTAATCTATCCTAACTGATTAAGGTTCTAGGTTCTAGAAATGATGTTTTGAGTTAGTAGAGATCAACAGATAGCATATCAACTCTAAGCAAGCCTATAATGCATATAACCTATCATGCATATAGAGCACAAAATATAGAGTAAGGGATAACAAACTCAATATATAATGAAAATTAAGCTCTACAAGTTATATGATGGCAAATTCATAGGAATATAACGAGAGTAAGAGAGAAAGGCTAATCTTGTCATGATAATTCTTCCTTACTAGCTTGATCGTTGCTCCGCATGCTCTAAAGAGCTCCTTGCTTGAGGCTCATATTCTTTGGCTCTTCTTCACACTCCAAGAATACGATTCGAGGTGCAAATTTTAAATTGAAGGATGTTGGTTATGAGCTATCTATAAATACCAAAAATGAGACGTCTCCCGGATAGTGTGGGGCATTAACTGGAGGCTTCTAAATCTGTTGAGGCATCACCTTGTAAAGCGATGTGTTGCTTGGACATTTTTAAAATAGTGAGGCAACGTCCGAAATGTCCTCAACAGTATGAGATGTGTCCTGGTAAATGGTGAGGTGACGCATGCTCATTTATAGTTCTTCATTTTCTCTTTTTGCTCCGCTTGCGTTTTCCATCCTTTGGATCTTTCTTGAAGCATAAATGTCTTGAAAGATATGCAGAGAGACATCAAACCGATAAAAATTGCTCTGAAACAAGCCGAAATTCATAAGAAATGGAGCATAAAAATTTAACAAAATTCACTCATCAACAAGCAAGGTACATCTAATAGGAAAGTTATTTGGTTCCAAGAAAGAGGAGGACAGATCAATTGAGGATCAAATAGATGATTTCTTGAAGATTGTCCTGGATCTAGAAAACATCGGAGTCAAAGGGGGAGGATGAGGATATGACTTTTAAGACCGGGTCGAACCATGGGAGAAAGTGTAACTTAGTGCTTTAATTTAATTATGATTAAATTAGCTTCTCCTTATAAGCTAAATTGGTTTTGTCGATTGTTTAATGCTAAGCTATATAAGTAGGCAAAGAGAGAGATTTATATTAAGACTAAAGGCGCATCTTAGGATATTATTTTACTAAAATATACTCTCCTATGGTTAAGCATAGATCTATTAGAATTCTATTATCTATTGTTGCTCAATTTGACTTTGCATTGGAACAACTTGATGTGAAATCTGCCTTTGCATGGAATTTTATGAAACAATCTTTATGATGCAGCTAGAATGCTTTTGTGTTGGTAATCAAGAAAAGAAAGTTTATTTGCTAAAGATGAAATTCGTATGTCTGTCCCACAGTAACTATTTAGCTGTTTCACAATACTCAAACAAATAGTGTTTCGATAGTTGTTACTATCTTCACAGGTGGTACGATGAAATGTAAAGGACACAAGATATGGTCACCCTGTTCATCTCAACGAGCCTAATCAAGGGGTTTTCAATGAACCCTGGGAGGAAAGCACTTCAATATCTAATGGTCAAGTGCAATAGGTCTTACGTAACAAGACTCCTTCTGTTACAGCTATGTTGTTGCACCACAGTGAATGTGTCTGACTTCTTCCGACTGAGATCCCTCTCTAGTCCACCTCGATCTGCCTCCCACAGATCGTAAGTTCTCCTCCCGAGAACACCAACACTTCAACGAGATGCATTCGCAGTCTGTTCATACAGCAATGGAACAGTCTACGATCAACTTCAAGTTAGCTCCACTTCTGACCGATCTCTAATAATTATTGAGCTCCCTCTGAAGCTTTCTCCACACGAGAATAATCTTTTACTTCGGATTATTTCTTTTTCACATGTGTTAGTCTCATGATTATGTATGGCATATTTTTGTGCAAAGAGTTGTTCAAGTAAGTTAGAAATATGCGTAAAATAGTTAGATATTAAAACTGCAAAACTGAAGTCAGGGGATGCTACTCAATATGTTAGAGCAAGTGCTGAAGTTCGTGCTGGCTGTGAACTGAAGGAGTATATCCACAGATTCCGAGAATCAAGAGATTCCGAGAATCAAGAGGTATGAAGCATATCCGCAAGATCGCTAAAGTATCAGCTACATAGAATATCCTCAACGACATCTTTGATACGCAATGGCTAGGACGGCAACAAAATATAATCTGTAGATTCCGAGAATCAAGAGGTGTGAAGCATATCCGCAAAATTGCTGAAGTCTCTGCTACACAGAATATCCTCAACGACATCTTTGATACACAATCGCTTGGGATGGCAACAAGATAATATCAACAAATATTTTAATTAAATATTTGGTTAAGATCTTATAGGAGATTAGCAAGGGCTTTAAAAGAAGTGGAACGAAGTTGAATCAATTTTCCCAAAAATATTCAAGCAGCTCTCTTACATTATAGCAATATACAAGAGAGGTCGAGGTCAAGTGATTGAGTGCACCCAACGAAGATTGGAGCTAAGTTATCACTCAAGCATGAGGACCAGAAGTATTTGCTGCAGCAACACGTTTAACAAAACTTGTTGCAAAATAGACCTGTCCAGATATCCGGGAGGACATTGAGTGGACAAACAGCTGTATGGGAGAACGAAGCTGCTGTGACAAGCCATAGAAAGGGATCTCTACATTGAGGGGAGCTCAATGCGTATCCAGACGAGTCAGTGGTAGAAGGACTTGAAGAGGGAGTCTTGCAAGTTTGTACTTCGTTGTCCGATCATTACTAGTGGATTGCTGCTTGTTGGGGTAAGGAGAACCCCCCACATTACGGACACATTGTCCCGAAGTGGGTTACCAAATCTTTGTGTCTCGTATTTACTTTCACTCGAAACAGTCGAAACTTTCCTAACGAGTTTCTTCAAGAGTCGGCATAACAACAGCTGGGACAAGTTCTCTCGTCCGCACTAGAACTACAAGTGGTATCAGGGAAGACATCGGAGGAAACTCAGAATGAGCGGCGGAGACATGGGGAGACCTCACAGCTTGAAGGAAGATGAGTTTGGCTACTGGAAGTCGAAGATGAGTTTGGCTACTGGAAGTCGAAGATGAAAGCCTACATCAGATCAATAAATGAGTATGCATGAAAGGCAGTTGTTGAAGGCTGGGTTGCACCATCAAGTGCAGCAGATGCTCTTAGAGTAAAAGCAAAGAAGCCAGAAAAGGGTTGGACTGTAGAAGAAAAAACCTATTCCAAGGAAATAGTCAGACCTTGTATGCTATTATCGCTGCAGTTGATAAACGGAACTATAAGATGATTGCGGGTGTTGAAATAGCAAAAGTTGGGTGCACCATTCTGGAAACAACTTTTGAAGGAGATGCTAAGGTAAAAAAGACCAGAATGCAGATGCTGAGGCTTAGCTATGAACAACTGGTGATGAAAGATGATGAGACCATAGCTGACTTCAACAACCGCCTGATGGATATAGTAAACGAAATGGGGATACTTGGAAAGTATGTATCAGAAACTAAACAAGTTGAAAAACTTCTCAGGTCACTTCCTCAGAAGTTTGATGTCAAGGTAACATCTATGGAGGAAATGGCTGATTTGGAAAAAATGAAGTTGGACTCCCTCATGGGATCTCTCAGAGTCTATGAGATGAAGATAAACTGTAGAAAGTCAGCAGAGAAGAAGACAAGAGTAATTGCTCTAAAGGCTGCTGCAACAAACGCTGACACAGAATCTGATGATGAGAAGGAGGATGGTCAAGTAGCTATGATGGTCAAACAATTTGGAAGGTTCATGAAAAGGATCGACAAGAAGAGATCAACTTACAAGGCTCGTGGTGATCATGGATACCAAGGGAAGAAGGAGGAGCGTAGCGATCAGAGATATCCCGTGAGGAAAGATGACAAATTTCAAAAAGACAAGCGTAGGGAGAATGATCACAGTCCAAACTAAGAGATTCAGTGCAGAGCCTGTCAAGGATATGATCACATACAAAGGCACTGTGCTAACACATTGATGAAGAAGAAAGCCATGGTAGACATATACAGTGATGATGAGTCTGAGAGCAATGATACTGGCAAAGATTAGAGTAACTTTGTTGCACTAACAACTGTAGCAAACGCTTACCCTGATGCTGAGGATGTCACAGATCTTTCCACACTAATTTCTAAGGAAGGAGCTGAGGAGACAGACCTTGACAGTGAAACTAACTCTAGCGATGGTGAAGAAATCGATGAGGAGACTCAAAGGAGAAACCTGCAAGATATGTACGCCAAGTGGAAGCTGGTGGTAAAGACAAATGAAAAACTCAGTGTTACTATCACGCAGTTAAAGGAGCAGAAGAGAGGACTGGATGAAGCACTTGCTGCAACAAAGACCAGATTCAATAAGGAAATTTGTGGTCATAGTGAGACAAAGCAAGAGTTGGCTAATTTGAGAAAGAGAGTAAGGATGACGAATTCTGGAACGAAAGATATGAATGAGATCCTTGGTGCTCAAAGGCATGGTATAGGACGGTTTGGTATTGGGAACACTTCTGGAAGTAGCAAAGGCAAGACACAGTTTGTCAGAGGAGAGATGTCACGGAGAAGTTCCAGCTTTACGTACAACACTCCCTGGAAAGAGATACCAGGATCTGCCATTATTGCCATACTTAATGACACATACAGAGAAAGTGTAAGAAGTTCCTAGCTGAGTATGGACGTACTGAGACACGCACGATGCAAGAATGGAGACCAAAGAAACATGGAAAGGAGGTATGCCTTGTTGCTTATAGTTCAATTGTCAACTTGAACAAAGATATGTGATACTTTGATAGCGGTTGTTCAGCCCATATGACAGGTAACTCAGCTTTTCTTAAACATCTAACACCACTGGATGGGAGATCAGTGACCTTTGGAGATAATGGAAAAGAAAATGTTATAGCAAGTGTTCTGGAACTACCTGGATTACCCAGTCTGACAAACGTGCTCTACATTGAGGGTCTTCATGCAAATCTCATCAGTATTAGCCAGATATGTGATGATTTTTATGACGTAAAGTTTACCAGAAATTCGTGCAGAGTTCTCAATGCTTATGGTGATTGTGTGATGCGTGGCAGTCGTTTTACTAACAACTGCTATTTGTTAGATGTTACAGGAGCAGTTTCTGATGCAAACTGTCTACTGACTAAGACATATGAGATGAATCTGTGGCACATGAGATTACGGCACTTGAATCTGAAAGCTCTGAAGAAGTTGTCAAGCACGAAGTTGGTGAGAGGGATTCCTATTATCAAAGGAGAGGAGAACAGAGATGTAGCACTGCACTTCTGGCCAGAGGCACTTAGCACTACTTGTCACACACTTAACCGTGTCACAGTGCGGGGGACTACTGACAAAACGTGCGACGAGATCTGGAACAGCATTTTACTAGGATACTCCCGTAACAATCGTGCCTACGGAGTCTATAATCGGAGGACAAAGACTATTATGGAGTCGTCGAATGTTGTAGTGGATGATGGAGAACCGAATACCACTGATGATGCAGAAGGTTGGATTACACAGGTTGCTGATGTAGATCATGTAAGTGATACTGAAGTCACAGCAGAAGATGTTATAGCAGATGTTGATGCACAGACACTTATTGTAAAGGAACATGCTAAGGAGAGTGTTTATGAGGCAGAGGAGATCGAGGTGATTCCTTCACGTCATTTTCAGAAACACCATCATTTGACCAATGTCATTGGAAGTCCAAGCGGGGTATGGTCACTCAAGGGGTTAAGAAGAATTACAGAGAGATGGTTCGCTTCGGTTTCTTTGCATCCAAAGAGCTTATGGAGAAGAAGGAGTTGATCTTGACTCATGTCCGCACAGATTGCGAGAAAGCTGATATGTTCACACAGGCTTTAAGCACACAACAATTCGAGACCTTGAGGTTTGTGTTGGGACTGTGCGTGGTGAAAACTAATTAAGGCATGACTTCTTGTAGTCCTTGAATAAAGAAGAGGGCTAAAGTTTGGACTACCAGAAACTAGAAGAAAGTGTAACATTTATACTCAGCTAACGTTACAACATTTCTTATTTGCATGCTATTTTAGATCTGTGACAAAATGTTGAAGGGGTTGTTGAACCCACTGCTAAGAAACCTATTGTAGAGGTCGTTGGACCTTCTGTTGGGAACAAAGAAATCACGGAGGGTGGTGCTAAGGAGACTGCAGAGGCAGTTGTTGAGGAAACAACTAAGGATACCTCCGGCACAGATGGAGGGGGAGCAGCCCCGGTTGGTGAGGTCCACAAAGGAGAGTGTTAAGAGTCCAACTGGTGTTGTGGAAAGTGAAGAGGCCGTTGCACAGGCCACTGCTGAAGTTTTTGGTGATGAGATGAGTTCTGAGTATGGACATGTATGGGTCACGAGGAGCCTGATCAAGATTACTCCAGAGGCTATTAATGAGTTTTATGACATAGATGTTGAGGAGGTTGTTGAAGTTAATGTTGAGGAGAATGCTGACTCGGACGCGGTAGCAAGGAAGCTGGTAATATCTGCACCCGTCTTTATATGAAGTACTTTATTTCTTTCAGTTGTTGGAACATTTGAACTTGTATCCCCTTGCTGAGTTTGTGGCAAATAGGGGGAGAATATTTGGGGGAGTAGTTCTAACTTGAACAACTAACTTTCTAATTTGCCAAAAACTGCCTAGGGGGAGATTGTTAGTCCCATGATTATGTATGACATGTTTTTGTACAAAGAGTTGTTCAAGTAAGTTAGAAATATGGGTAGAATAGTTAGTTATTAAAACTGCAAAACTGAAGTCAAGGGATGCTACGCAAGATGTTAGAACAAGTGCTAAAGTTCGTGCTGGCTGTGAACTGAAGGAGTATATCTACTGATTCCGAGAATCAAAAATCTGCAGATTCAGAGAATCAAGAGGTGTGAAGCATATCCGTAGGATCGCTGAAGTATCGGCTACACAGAATATCCTCAATGACAACTTTGATACGCAATCGCTTGGGATGGCAACAAGATAGAATTTGCAGATTCCAAGAATCAAGAGGTGTGAAGCATATCCGCAAGATCGCTGAAGTCTCGGGTACAAAGAATATCCTCAACGACATCTTTGATACGCAATCGCTTGGGATGGAAACAAGATAAGATCAACAAATATTCTAATTGAATATTTGATTAAGATCTTCTAGGAGATTAGAGAGGGCTTTTAAAGAAATGGAACGAAGTTGAAGTGATTATCCTGAAAAATATTCAAGCAGCTCTCTTGCATTATAGCAATATACAAGAGTGGTCGAGGTCAAGTGATTTAGTGCACCCGACAAAGATTGGAGCTAGGTTATCACTCAAGCACGAGGACCAGAAGTATTTGCTGCAGCAACACGTTTAACAAACCCCATCGCAAAATAGACCTGTCTAGATATCCGGGAGGACATTGAGTGGACAAGCAGCTGTTCGGGTAAGCTGCTGTGACAAGAAATAGAGAGGGATCTCTATACTGAGGGGAGCTCAGTGCGTATCCAGACGATTTGGTGGTAGAAGGACTTGAAGAGAAAGTCTTGCAAGTTTGTACTTCGTTGTCCGATCGTTACTAGTGGATTGCTGCTTGTTGGGGTTAGGAGAACTCTCCCACATTACAGACACATTGTCCCGAAGTGGGTTACCAAATCTATGTGTCTCGTATTTACTTTTCAGTATTTACTTTCACTAGAAATAATCGAAACATTCCTAACGAGTTTCCTCAGGAGTTGTCATAACAATATCTGGGACAAGTTCTACCGTACGCACTAGAACTACAGCATGTTTTTTCAGATACCACAGGATGTATGTCTTTATGTGACACGGTTGCTTATTCCTTAAGCCAACTGATATAATCTAGGCAAAGAATGATTATCTTTAGATTGTAGATAATCAATCCCTTCCTAACTACTCAATTTCCCATTGATATAATCCCTGTATTTTAGATTTAGATATTCATCCAAACCCTAGCCGCCCCGAGACCTCCTTGATGCCGTTTTAGGAAACCCGAACAAAACATCATTTCCGTCATTGCTAAGTGACTGTTTCCAAAAAGCTGACTGCGCGCGCCTCTGTTCAAGCTAATTCTGGCTCGCCCTCTGATTCAAGATCGAACTTCCTTGGTCTTGTGACCTTGTTTGTCTGCTTCAACACTCCTGTTACAACTTACAGACACTTGACTGATATAGACTCCGTTTGCGAAAACATGCTACACACATCCATGGGACACATGGACTTAACAAAAGAAATCACAATATGGACTAAAACAATCTTCTAGACAATTGTATAGGAAATTTGATGAGTTCATGTTGAAATATGATTATAAAAGGTCAAATTATGACTAGTGTATGTATAGCAAATGTTTTGAAAATGGTTCCATGATTTATTTGCTTTTATATGTTGATGACATGTTAGTTGCAAGTAAAAATATAATTGCTGTTGAAACATTAAAGGGACAACTAATATTGTTCGATGGAAACAAAGCATACTCCATGTGGCTAAAGCAAGTGCAGAACAAAGCAACACCCAGAATCAACTTCAACTCAAGAATACACAACAAACCTATTTGGGCTGGACAAAGTAAGTACGTGAACTTGAGAGAACACATAATATGCTGGCATTGTGGGCAAGTGGGACACCTCCGAAGGGAATGCATAAAGCTAAAATGGGCATACAAAAAGACTCAAATCATCGCCAAACACCCGAGCGCGGGATTGATTCATATATTACTAACCCTAGAACTACAAATTGTAACAGTATGTCATCACTAAACCCAATAAGCCTTACCTCGTCTGGGTACGTAAAAACTAATTATTCTCTGCAGGGAGGAGAAGGAAACCGCTCTTGGTACTTTGACAGGGGTTGTTCGAGCCATATGAAAAGAACAGGGAATGGTTTATTTCTCTCCAACAATACTCGGGAGGATCGATCTTCTTCAGGAACAACAGTTCATGTCAGGTATTTGGTCTTGGGGGAAGCAAAAGCCGAGATGAAAACAGGAAAGAAAGAAACAGGTGGTGAACCGAGGATCACAGATTCTGCTCTCCCAGAGGAACCTGAGGAAGAAGAACTAGATGATGATCTGCTAAATCAGCTAGAAATACCATTGAGACGTACTGTAGAGTAAGCAAACCTTCTGAAATACTCTGTGACTACGTAATATAGCCTTCGACACTAAAATGACAGGAACAAATCCCCCAGGTACAACTAACGAATTGAATGAATTTTATATTTTTACCGCCTTCGTATCTCTTGTAGAAACAAAGATAGTAGGAGAAGCTTTGAAAGACCCTGAATGGGTAAAAGCAATGCAAGAGGAGCTTCATTAATTTGAAAGGAACAAAGTCTAGAGATTGGTGCCCCGGCTTGAGAACAGAACTATCATCTGAACAAAGTGGGTATTCAGAAACAAGTGTGACAATCAAGGACAAGTGATGCGAAGTAAAGCAAGATTGGTAGTCAAGGGATACAACCAACAAGAGGGTATAAACTATGATAAGACATTCGTTCCCATTGCCAGGTTAGAAGTAATTTAATTGTTGATTGCATTCTCTGCTCATCATGGTTTCAATTTGCAATAGATGGACGTCAAAACAACATTCCTCAACGGCATACTTAATGAAGAAGTTTAAGTTGGTCAAACCCCCGGATTTCAGGACGCCAAGCATCCAAACCACGTCTACATTCTAGATAAGGCTTTGTATAGACTGAAATAGGCATCCCGTGCACGGTAAGAAAGGTTGTCCGAATTCTTGATGGCTCATGGATACGTTCGAGGAGAGGTAGACAAAACATTGTTCCTACTAAGGGAAGAAAAGCACACTCTGGTGGTATAGGTATATGATGACATTATTTTTGGTTCTACTAACCCTACTCTTGAAAAAAATTTAGATCTTATGGGAAGCAAATTTGGTATGAGCATGATAGGCGAGCTAAAATTCTTCCGTGGACTACAAGTAACTCAAGAGGAAGACGGGACACAAATCTATAAGTAAAAATACCTTAGAAAAATAGTCAAAATGTTTGGATTGACTGATGCAAAATCATAGAACACTCCTCTCCAAATGACTCTCTTAGAAAGGATGAAAAACCCCCAAAGGTGGATCAATCCCTCTATCGAGGCTGATCCAAGACGCATGTCAAAACTGTCAAACGAATACTCAGATATTTGAAGGGAATTGATGACCTCTGCTTATGGTATCACGGAGGGAGAGTTACAAGGGTACACTGATGCTGATTTTGCATGTAACAGGACGGACAAAAAATCCACGTCAAAAATGGCTCAGTTCCTAGGATCATACCTAGATTCTTGGGGATCAAAGAAGCAAAATTCAGTTGCCTTATCCACAGCCAAGGCTGAATACATAGCAGCTGCTGCATGCTGCTCCCAACTCCTATGGCTCAAACAGCAGCTAAGTGATTATGGCATCATTCTCGCCTCAGTACCTATTCTTTGTGATAACACTAGTGCTATTAACATATCCAAAAATCCTGTGCAGCACTCACGTACCAGCACATTGAGATTAGACATCATTTTCTATGTGATAATGTTGAGATGGGGCTAGTTACCATGAAATTTAATAGAACCGAGGATCAAGTTCCTGATATTTTCACTGAAGCCCTCAACAGGGAACCCTTCGAGAAACTACGAATGGAGTTGGGTATGATCTCCCTCAATTGATTAAGCTCCCCTCGTTATGTCCCTTAATGATTGGCTATGAACTATGAAACTAAGTTAGACATGTGAATAATGTCTCTAAATTGTCATCAATCATTTTGTATTTGGGTAGCTTCTTGCAAGTAGACACAACATGCGTACCACTAGGTAGATCAATAAGTTTGGGCATATTTGATAATGTATGATGACGTCTTTTTGTCAAGCCTTCAAGATTCTTCCTGAATTTGATCCCACATTACATGCCAACATGATGGAAGAAATCTCAGACCATCCCTAGCCGTCTCATAGTTGAATGGTCCTATGAGCCCCACTGATGTTATCCCTACACGGAATTCATTCACTATGAGGTACACATATTTCTATTACTATCAGTCACCACCTTTATCATTTTCTTTGACTATGCGCTATCTTAATGTACCACTCGGGTAACTAAACCGCACCACACACCATCCTGATCTAACCATAGGAGTCACAAGGGTACTCTATGTCCCCGGCCTACATCAAAGATATCAAGCTGATTCAACAAATTAATCACTATGACACTCAGAAAAGGTTGACACGATATCTATCTTGTGCCCCTAAGATATAATCCTAGAAATAAGGCGGCAAAGATTTGATTATATGGGGATCATCATGCAACACATGGCCTATGTATGTGCCACTCCCCTTCCTGGACTTCCTTATGCATCTACACTAAAAAAGATTATTGGAGTCTCGGGGACTATACGCTGCTGAGAGGGAGACTGTATGCTATCGAACCCTAACCGCTAGAAACATATACAAGTTGAAGTTAATTTATGACGACAATGATGAAAGGGTTCAAAAAGGTCAAGCACGTGCTTGAAGACACAATATATTCAGGCTCTGACACTGACAAAATTATGGAAAGTGATTCACCGATCCCATGTCCCCAAGGAGGCCCCAGTTCCGTCACCACTCAACTGGGTCGAATAAACAATACTCTTCAATTGCTGCTATCAACCCTACAAGGGATCCATTCCACCCTACAACAGTTGATACCTCGGAGTGATTGACGAGTAGTAATTTTGTACTTCAAACTCAGTGAATATGAAGTTCCAGTGCAGGTCAAAAACAATTTGTAAACCGAAGTATTTCGGGTCGTCCAAGGAGCAAACTAAGCTTATGCACTATGTAAAATCTAGTTCTGTTTAGCTATCTCGATTTGTGAATTGATTTTCTGTAATGGTTTGGACTAAGACAAGCAAGCTAAGATTAAATTGCCAAATTCGAGAAGATTCCAAGGTTGATTTCACTTGCCTAGTGTTTTCTAATAAAGTGACAAAGATGAATGGATGATTGAAGACTATAGAGGTTATGAATAGTCAATCTTCTAAACTAGATTTCGCTCAATTTCGAATATCAATCTATTACGGGAGTCGAATCTCAATCTCTTAATATGTTGATTCGCTCTAAAATCCTCCACTAATCACAAATCGTCGTTATGATGATTAGTAAAAGAGTTCGGATTAAGCTTACCTAACCTCTAACCTATCTCTTTACGCTACTTTCGTATGTCAATAAGATCAAAGCCGGTTTTGCTCTCGTCTTTCCTAAGAGCATATACAGCGATGTCAATTGTAGGAGGTGCTGGCAGAGGATGACGCTGTTTGTTTTATGCAGCGGGTAGAAGCAATTGTCGGAGATGCTGCAGGAGGGAGGAGGTGCAAGAGAAAGTGCTGGATGGAGCATCTCTAGGAGGAGGTTCTCTCCACCAAATTGTAGTCAAATTCATTCTAAATTTGACTCAAATTTCACCATAAATGAAATTTAGGGTTTTCATCAAATTTTGAAATAATTTCAGTCAAATTTTGGTTTAATTTCAATCAAATTTTGATTTAATTTTACTAAAATTTATTTTTTTAATATCAATAAATAGTAATAGGAAGAGCTAGGTGTTGAACCGTTGTACAAATAAGCTGAATTGCACCTTCTATCATGATGAATAGTGATAGAAAGTGCTATTCGAGGAGGTTCTCAAAACAGAGAACCTCCTCAACGGGTGTACATGCTTTAAGTATGTATCTCTCAATAACATACTTGAGTTAAAACGGATTTCATGCTGGTATTCTTTCAAACATCTAGCATGCATAACTTAACATACTTGAGTAAACCGTAATCCATCAATCATCCACCTAAACTTTCATTTAGAACATCATCACAATACTTTTGAACACACTAGACAACACTCATCAATCCTTGACGAGTAGTAATTTTGTACTTCAAATTCAGTGACTATGAAGTTCCAGTGCAGGTCAAAAATAATTTGTAAATCGAAGTATTTCGGGTCGTCCAAGGAGCAAATTATGCTTATGCACTATGTAAAAACTAGTTCTCTTTAGCTATCTCGATTTGTGAATTGATTTTCTGTAATGATTTGGACTAAGACAAGCAAGCTAAGATTAAATTGCCAAATTTCGAGAAGGTTCCAAAGTTGATTTCACTTGCCTAGTGTTTTCTAATAAAGTGACAAAGATGAATGGATGATTGAAGACTATAGAGGTTATGAATAGATCAATCTTCTAAACTAGCTTTCGCTCAATTTCGAATATCAATCTATTACGGGAGTCGAATCTCAATCTCTCAATATGTTGATTCACTCTAACATCCTCCACTAATCACAAACTGTCGTTATGATGATTAGTAAAAGAGTTCGGATTAAGCTTACCTAACCTCTAACTTATCTCTTTATGCTACTTTCGTATGTCAATAAGATCAAAGCCGGTTTTGCTCTCGTCTTTCCTAAGTATGTATCTCTCAATAACGTACTTAAGTTAAAACTAATTTCATGCTGGTATTCTTTCAAACATCTAGCATGCATAACTTAACATACTTGAGTAAACCGTAATTCATCAATCATCCACCTAAACTTTCATTTAGAACATCATCACAATACTTTTGAACACACTAGACAAGATTCATCAATCCTTGGAACGAAGTAGATTACTCACGATACATGGAAAATGTTTTCATTGCTTTCATGGATAGAAAGCGAGTTACGAGTCAGATTCTCTAATGAAAACAAACGATTACAACAACGCACTAGTGCAACGTAAGGATCGAAACACCTCTTTTCTTCCTTCTTCTCTTCTCTCGTTCGTCCTCCTCCCAGTCTTGTACGTCGTCCTCTCTCTTTTTTGTTCCATCCCCATTTTTCTCCTCCTTCTTTCAATGATTAAAATACAGACGATACGACCGATACGATTTTATCCACTCCACACGATCGATACGACCTCAGCTGAAAATCAAAGATTCGACACGGTCGTATCGACCGTGCTGAACGTATGAATACGGTCAGTCCGGGCGATACGGTCAGTACAGGCTTGGGGCAATTTGACATATTCCTCGGCTCTTTTGCATGCAGTTGCCTCTATCTTTACTCTCCATGGCGCCTGAGCTGATTGGCCCTAAAACAAGAAGGAGAGAGTGCATAATGGTCATAATACTCCAAAAATGAATGAAAAAGATCAATAAACTCAAGCGTTTATCTGTCGGGAATTCAATTGATCAGTGATCGTCCGGCGTAGTTTCGCCGCGTGACTCCACATGGTTAATGCCCCGCTTCTATCCTACCACATCTCTCCCTTTCATTGCTATTTTTTTTTGTTCATCATTATCTTATATGCCCTCACGTTTTATTGTCTTTGATATGCTTGCACTCCTTCTTGGTTTGGCACTACAGTACTAAATTAGTTGATGAGGTTTTAGGGCTTTATGTGTTTCACTTATCTCTGACTTTCTTCATTGTTTGATGATGCCAAAAGGGGAAAGATAATAAGGGGCGTTGCACATTCTGAGGGGAAAGTCATCCCGGGCTCCACTAGTAGCTCCCTAAAGGAAAAAACTATCAGTAGCTCCCTGAGGGGGAACTGATTAGGCTGAAGAGAAAAACTATCACCAAAAACACTACCTGTAATCTTGACAATAAGATCAGAACTTAGATACTAATCAAAAATGTAGTTCTTGTATGTGTGTTTTTCTTTGCTAATGAAGGAGTGTTTGTCATCATAAAAAATGGGGAATTTGTTGGGTTTCCTATGTTTTGAAGTTTGACAAACACTCAACTGACTTTGTAAATGAGTGTGCAGGAAAACGCAAGAAGCTGATATTTCAGGAGATTGATCCCTCTGCAGGGAGCACAACAAATAAGGAATATCGAGCACATAAGCTAATCCAAATCATTGTAGATTTGCATATTCAGAAAATTTGGGTTTGACAATGAAATTCACAGCGTCTCAATTAGGCAGATTTGTGAACAAGCAGTTGCTGCAGCACACTCTTGTTCACTCGGAAATTGTATCAGCAAACAATGAACAAGACAGAAGTTTGTTCACCTAGTTCGGCCAACTGCCTACGTCTGGGGAGGACAATTCTCCAGTCCTCAATCCACTAAACACGAAGGTCTCCAAGTACACTCGGTTACAACTCCACGCAACCTATGCTACTCAACCTTGTGTGGATCACTTGACACAATCAGAACAGGCTCTGACTTGTGTCTGCACACCCTCTACAAATGTCAATCTAGAATAGCTACAGACCTCTCAAGACTCAGCCTATTCTACACTACACTCACTCAGCAGGGTTGCTGTAGCAACTGCTGTAACACACAGCTGAAGCACAATTTGTCCGCGTCGCTCCAAAGCCTTCTGCCGAGCCGTTCGAACGATTCCACGAGCGCTGCACACTCTGGAATACTCCCCCTCACTCAGTGACCACCTGCCACTAGCGAGAACCACCGCTTAGACACTCGACCGAGCCACACACCCGTCAGTTCTTCCGCGGCTGCCCTTGATCAACCAACAAGC
The DNA here is from genome assembly GCA_963678935.1 of Umbilicus rupestris. Taxonomy (NCBI): domain Eukaryota; kingdom Viridiplantae; phylum Streptophyta; class Magnoliopsida; order Saxifragales; family Crassulaceae; genus Umbilicus; species Umbilicus rupestris. The sequence goes on from OY787617.1 coordinate 4,080,695, forward strand.
ACCACTGCTCTGAATTGGCTTCCAGATCAAGCTCGAATCAGACTCTGCAAGTCCTGATTCCCTTCTGCTTCTGTCACCACAGCTCTGCGCTCACGCTCTGCTCTCGGGTGATGATCGAAGAATTCGTTCGTCACACACCAAAATTGCTCTCTCTGAATTCTGTGTATGCACTCGTGTATCCCTCAGCTTCGATCAACCCTTCTGCTCTAAACCCCTTCTTCTTAAATAGCAGCACCAGCTTTAAGCAATGTCCGGGTTTAGGCAATGTCCCAAAAAGAACAATTATCTCCTAAAATCTAGGAGATTAGATATGATTTTTATCTACAATGCAAAACTGCTTCTCTGACTAGGAAACCTCACTGGAATATACTCCACAGCATTTTAGAAATTCTTCAGATGCTCTCCGTAGAGTTACCAGCCCTACAAGCCCAGGTTGCTGCTGCTTCTCGGACAGATGATGCAGCCACTTGAACAAGCTCCTGCTATAGCATCCCCTGCTAGTTCACTTGTGCTGGTCAGCTTGTTTACTTGAGCTGTAGCAGCTCCTTGTTCACTTGTGCTGGTTTTGTCAAACACTGTCATACAACATTATCAGACAATATACAGTAATATTCACTATATATATTTTAGATACACTATCTAAAATACATTTGGTGAATGTAGGATTTTTATTATTATGGGACAATGAATATCCTAGTTTGGAAGATTGATATTAGTCAGTCTTCAAAACCGGATCTTGTGACTTCCATTTGGAAATCATTAAGATTATGCAGATCAATAAATCTGCATGTTTATCTCCAACCTTATAAATAGGTGAGCCGACACCAAGAAGAAGACGCGCTGAATAGAGAGAAAACTTGGAGATCAAGAGAGATTAAGCTCATTACGTGTGCAAGCAATAATCCGGCAGCCAGCGAACAGAGGTGCACCTGTCCTATTGAGGAGTTCAACATAGAGCGTCGAGAAAGTTGCTAGGTGTGGGTTCACACAAGTCAGGGATCAGTAAGCGTGGCAGGAAGGCGTTTACTTCGAGGGTTGGCTTAAACAGAGTGACAATAGTAAAAAGGGGCACATTACTGAGTGTAACTGCAAGGCACTCATCTATTGTATTCTGTAAGCATATCCAAAATAAAGAATAAACAATTTCTTAAATCCTTCTAGTGGAAACTAGAAGGTAGTAGTTTTTCTCAAGGTCTAAGTTCAGACTTGGGTCACTATAACTAATATGCGTACAGTATTTACTTTCCTATTATCTTTCACTTTTGGTGTTTATAACCCTTTAGGGATCTATCCCCCTTAGGGATTGACAAACACCAAGGTAGAGAATTGTGAGCTGCGGTGAAAAGCTTCTTGAACTTAGAATGGAATTGAAGTATAGAGGAAAGATTGGGAAAGCTTGAGCGAACTTAGAATAGCTTTTGAGTAAGTTAGGTTTTGGCTCAACGACTAGTTTTGGTTATATAAGTCCAATGGTAATTTTGTGTATAAAGGGAACTCTAAAAGGTGTGTTATCTATTTAAAGGTTGGAGTTCGACTTCAGAAAATTTAGAATTAGGGTTCTTGCGTCTGAGAGAGGTAGCAGGAAAGAAACCTAGGTTCAGAGCAATTAGGTCTAGCAGTGCATCAAGTTCACTCTTTGTTTCCTTATTCAATCTGATCTAGTACAGTTGCTGGATGTAGGTCAGCTTCCGCTGGCTGAGCCATGGTAATTCTATTAGATCTAGCAGTTGCTGGATCTAGTACAGTTGCTGGATGTTGTGCGTTCGACTTCTATTACTATTTCGTAAAGAACTTCCATCAACAACTTTACAATTTTCGGTCTGTATTCACACTACGCCATTTTACATCTTATGTGACAATTTTGAAATGTCGTTTATGAATGGTTTATGTCGCATGCAGCTAATATGACAATATATGTGTCATATATGTCACGTGGCGTAAGTGTTGTCGCATAACCCATTAAGCGACATGATAATTTTAGACATGTCGCATAAGCTTTAGCACTAAAATAACATAAGTTTGTGCGTCGCGTTAGTATATGTCAAACGTGTCACATAAGAAACCTGCCATCTCAAACTCCTCTTAGGAGATATGAATATTTGTCACGAGAACCGTCTTATATAACTCTTGTTTGTGTCATTTCAGTTCGTTGGGGGTATCGACAACTTACTAATGTGACAGTCATTACATTAATAAGTTGTCATCTAAGATATCTTATGTACAAGCTTTTTAAAAAATAATTAGAAAGGATAATGTCACATTAGTAGTCACAAAACGATCAAAAGTCACATAAGTCCCAGATGACAAAGCATCAAAAGTCACATAAGTTCCTAGGCCATAAGTAACAAAAGTCAAAAAATGGCCGGCTCTGTGTTTGGTCCTTGGTCCTCCTGGTCGGAAACTCGGCGACTTCTACAAAAAGAAAAAAGAAGCATATTCAGTCGATAGGCCATGCAAGCACTCCTTGAGTACCCAAGCTTCATAAAGAGCACTGCGTTTAACATTAACATGCATACAAGGACTGATAGTTTCAAAAGCTTCCACCTGCTTCTAAAGAAATCAGCCATTGTTTTTGCTTCAATAGTGGCAGATGAGATCACAACGCGCAAATCAGGTCTCCGTTTTTGGACCTACACCCTCAAGAATAAGTCACTCGTGAACCAAACAGAAGCCAGTGACATCATTGCTACTCATTTAATTTGAAGCATACCTTCTTCAGCAGTCCCAGTAAAATATCCGTGGAAAGAGACCTCTCATGAGTTTCATCAACCATTATAACACTGAAAACAAAATAAAACAAATGCTGTCATCCACAGTATGTAAGGAGAAGAAACCTTTGACTGTTGTACAATTGTAAAGAAGTACCTATATTTCATCAAAAGTGGATCATCCATCATCTCTCTGAGCAAAACCCCATCGGTTAGAAATTTGAGCCCGGTCACACCCTGTGTTGCCAAACATTAACTGAAAGTCCATATTTAAAACAATCAACAAGGCTCACAATTTAGACACTTCGTCAAACAGCAGACATATCAATCATCCAATACAAAAAATTTTCATCAGTATGACACTTAAAGAGAAATCCATCATATACAAAGGGGCTCACCGGTGTAGTCATGTCCTCAAACCGAATGGTGTATCCAACCTCCTCCCCAAGCTTCACTCCCATCTCTTCAGCCACTCTCGAAGCCACTGACTGTACATTTTACGCAAAACCATAACTAAATACACCATTTACTATTTTCGAGCAACGCATACTTTGGCTTAACTGATTGAATTTACCTGCACAGCCAGCCGCCTCGGCTGGGTGCAACCAATCACCCGTCCTCCCTCAGCCCACCCAGATTCCTTCAGATACTAAAATCCACAACAACAAAGATAAAACAGGCAAACATCAATCAAAAAAAACAACCAATAAAACCCCTTATAGCGAAAATCAAATGAAGCTCACAAACCTGAGGAATCTGAGAGGTCTTTCCACTCCCAGTTTCACCAACCGCAATCATGGTCGCATGAGTCTCCACCAAGTACAAAATTGCCATTCTATAACACCGGCAGCCTCTGCCGCAACTTCTCCATACTCGCATGCCCATATCTACCATTTCAATCAACACACATCAAGATTCACACACAAAGCCCCCACCTTGCACCACAATCATTCAAAACGAAAAACAACAGAAAATCGGAAGAAAATTTACCCAGATGAAGAAGATGCGGAAGCATTGTTGAACAAAACCCCACCCTCCTCCTCGTCAAGAATCCGTGGCCGCTTCGTTCCCCTAGGCTTCCAGAACGTCATCGCTTCCCAGTTTCACTTCCGCCGATCTCGCCAGCAGTGACCCACGACAGCTTTTTCTGCAGATCTGTCCTCCTCTTTCTCAACGTACTCGCTCTGGAGGGAGATTTACAGTAATTGGGGTTTACAGTAGCTGGCTGGAGGGAGATTTACCGAGGAGTGTGGCCGGAGGCAGAGACGAAGAGGCAGAGACGAAGACGAAGACGAGGAGTGGAAGAGTAAACCCTAAATCGTGCAATTGGAATTGTGCAATTGTGGTTCGGCGGGAAAAAAGACCCCAAATCTAAAACTCAATAGTAAAACTCAATAGTCACGAGCTAAACACAAACTTCCAACCACAAACCCCAACTCCAAACCCCAAACCCCAAATCCCCAAACCCCAACCCCCTAAACCCCAAACTCCCAAACCCCAAACTCTAACCCCCAACCTCCAACCTAATCGTAAATTCCAAATCATAAATCCCAAATCGTAAATCCCAAATCGTAAACTATAAACCTTAAATTATTTGCTCTTGTTACTCCCTTCATTTGACATACTGATAAAAAAAATACAGTAAAAAAAAAAGATGAAAAAAAAACTCGCAAAATACAAATAATTGAAAATAAAATAGTAAACGACCTCAGATTGCCTCAAAACACATTTAATCACCAGCGATAGCTTAAAAAAAAACATATTACAATAGCCGATCGGACACCCATAGCAAAAGTTACGCTATCTTGCGCCGAAACACCAAAACAAGCAAAAAAAAAAAAGCTGAACCGGAAAAATAAAAGCTGGAAACTCTATATTGATGGTGGTAAATACTGATCGGAAATTAAATGTATTTTGTAACTCCAATACATGAAGAGCAATTAACTTATGTGACAACCGTTGCCAAAATTGCATTTGGCTTCAATGAGGGTGATGAGACAAAGGCTGCCCTTGATTTGATAAGTCCATGCTGCAAACTTGCAGAGATTTGACATGCTGCAAATCTGCAGCAAAAGTAAAAAGTTATTTTTTTTATCATCAACTTGCAGAGATTGTCGCATAAGTAGTTTTTGATAAACATATGATTTGAAATAAATTAAACACAAACACAAACGCAAATTTTTTTTTCAGAGAAGCTGTGTCACTTCATGCCTCATATATGACAAACACATGTGTGATGTATAAGCTGTGTCACTTCATACCTCCTATATGACAAACACATGTTTGATGTATAAGCTGTGTCACTTCATACCTCCTATATGACAAACACATGTGTGATGTATAAGATGTGTCACTTTATGTCTCTTATATGACAACCATATGTGTGATGTATAAGCTGTGTCACTTTATGTCTCCTATATGACACCGACATGTGTGATGTATAAGATGTGTCACTTTATGTCTCCTATATGACGGTTGTTTCTCGCGACATAATATGCGTTGTTACGTCACATACTTGTGACATATGTTCATATTACACAATCTAAAAATGTCACATAAGATGTAAAATGGTGTAGTGTCAGGCATGCCCATGTTTTCAGTATTAAAAGTTGATCCTAAAGTGAAGTCTCACTCCTTCCATGGCAAACAATCAGATCTCAAATTTCATCAAGCCCGCTAACTGCCATAACCGACCCACTCCAACTATTAGATTAGGAAGATAATAAAATTGAGGGCTTTTGCCTCATCCTCAAAATTAATCTCAAGTTATATTAAACCTACTTGCCCACTGTTTACCCATGGTATCCGGAAGTTGATCCATTTAATGAAGTTGTTCGTCACGAAGGGTTTCTCATACAAAAGAGACAACATTTCCACCATAAACACAGACAAGGTTTCCAGCATCTTCTTCGTCGTTTCCAGCATTTAAATTGCAATTACAAAACAAAGTTTTTAGTTTCATGAGGTTTCCTTTCCTTTTGTATCCGTTTCATTGACTGTTTCCAACCGCTTCTGTTGCGTTTCCGCGTGTTTAAAAGGTTTTCCGCTGTGTTTCCGCGTTTAGACACACAAACCCTTCCTTTTTAGAGGTTTCCGTGCTTCTGAGGCTATCAGCAACAACTGGCTAAGAAATCTAAAGAAAAAAAATCAGTAAAAAGCCATGTTCAAGGAAATGGCAATCTTGTTAGTCTTCAAATGCTTCTTCGCCTGGAATATTATTAGTCAGCCATTTAATGTTGGAAATTGAATGAAATTTCAAATGATGGAACATGTAAATAAAGTTTGTGACTACATTATATTTAATAAAGTGTTTCTAGTGATGAAAGACATGCATTATTATTGTTCTACTAAATCAAGTGTTACATCAATTCAATATAAAATGAAGTAACTCTATCAATTATCTAATAGATTTGGTACCTTAATTAAATTTAATCAATTCAATTTGATTCAATATAATCAAATCAATATAGTACAAATTAAATTGAAGATTATAAATCAAATGATTAAATTGATAACCAACTAAACAAATTACTCAAAATAAAACGGAATAAGGATACAAGCAAACCAGAATGAGTTGAGGCTCGTTAGACAATTTCCTTAAAGCTTTTATTATCGTCCCACCGGGTGCAAAGAAACGGCAAGAGCTTCCCAGAATACAACTACTTGTGAATGTATACCTCTTTGCACTATAAGGTATTACTCCGGCGAACCAAATTTGTGCAAACAATTATCACCAAGGAAATACTCAAAAGAGTATTATAACTCAAAGGAAAAATCAGCCGGCTATCAAAGGAGGAGATGTTGGAAATAAGAGATGTTGTTGTGTGAGTTGTGTTCTCTCAAACCCTCATTTGCACCTCCTTTGATAGGGGAGGATGAGGCAGCCCATCATAATGATATTGTGGATGTTAAAAGTCCTCTTAAAGACACCAAAATGAATATTCCAAGGGAACTCTTGGTCTCACAATAAAGTCCCTTCATTTCACAAAACCAAAATTATTTTTCAGGAATTTAAATTCAATTAAAGACTTTCATATATAAATATGGTCACACCACATTTTCGTCACACTTAATTCACAAAATTTTCCAATATTTAACTCACTGGCAGGTTTCCATTTTCAATAAAACACGTAAAGATTGATCTATCATGGGGGACGAGAGTACCGTAGAGAAGATAGTCTTTGCTAGAGAATTCGTGGAGTTCTGATATCAGCAGACTCACATATGGTTAAGTTTCCTTGGCCTTCCGCCTTCCATTACTCGGAGCAGATTGAAATAGATGATGTTGTTTAAAGGTAACAACATCATCTATTTAAATAGATAAGGAGACATTACACAGTTTTACAGGAACCTGGCCAAATTCAGTACAATCTGATGAACACAAGGTTACTACAACAATGGGTTTTTTTACAATGTTCCAGATAGTGATTAATACTATAACTGCTCCTACAGTGTTGTGATACATTGAGCTACAATTGTTACTGCCAGATGGGAGTTATTGTCGATAATTACTGCCTGCTTCTCTTCATGCACGATGGGCACTTGTATTGCTTGATGCTCTCGGCTTTGGCAGGGGTTATCTTTACACACTTTCCATGGTACCATCTTTCACAGATGTCACACCCAATCCAGAACTCATCAGCATTGTAGTTCCCGCCACAGCTCCCGCAGAGGGTCTCGCTGTGTTCATCTTCATCTTCTTCATAACTTTCATCCATTAATTTAGGGGTGCTCTTAACCGGTCCATCAATTGTTCGCTTCACATAAATTTCAAACAAGACCATTCAAATGACAGAAGAAAACTAAATACTTACATATTTGACCTAGACGCTAATAAGTAGTAACATCATGAAAGGTAAAGGTAAGACATTTTTATTTTGTTGGACAGCTAATAAAATCATGTATTGCATAGGACAAGTCTTCCAACCTTAGTTACCATTCGGGCTTTGCTTCCACTATCTGCAGTGGGCTTGTCTTTTGCAGGCTTCCTCTCCGTCACAATCTCAAAGAGGGTGGGGAGATCATTCATCAAGATAAATAGACACTTTCTGCCGGTAAAAAAACAGCATATTCAGAACAAAATTGATACCAAAACTGTTGGACCCTGAGGGTCATGTACCCCATGTGGTTTTGATGATGACAATACTCGACTAACACTTTAAGTTGAGTGTGTAGGAACCTGTACCAGGGTGGTCAGAGAGATTCTAAGTCAGAGAGTCACGCGAGGAACAAGAACCTCAGAGAGCCACGCGAGGGACATGAACCTGGGTTGGCAGCTGAACGGGCACTTTGGAGGAAGCCGAAGTTCCATGGTTTCAACACTTATTACATGGAGTAATTGGAAGAGTTGAAGCACAAAAGATTGTTGAACGCATTTAGTAAACGGAGTCAATGCAATCTTTGAGTTCTTGGCATTAAGTGCTTGTCTTTAAGATCGGGAAGAGGCACAAGTGCTAGGCAGTCGATCTAAAACGGTGTATCTGAGATTGTTCAGAGAAGGAGGAGCAGCAGGAGCTTGAGAATCACGTCAGTGCGTCAAGAGTTGTTCTTCGGTGAGAGGAGACGAGTGAACGATTCAGGGAATCGTTGGAGGGACTTGTCTCTGGGAGAGTCACGATTGGTGATTTAGAATCATCAGGTGTAAGTGACTGGTTTTGTAGTAGTAATCTATACTATTACGTGTATACAAATAGTGTAAGTATTTGTATAGTCTATAGATTAATAAAACTAATCTTTAGACGAATTCCGCTGCGCACTAAACTCTGAGGTACACGTACCTGCAAACTAAGTTCAGGTCCCTAACAGTTCCTTTACTTAGTTTTTGAACTAATCACGATCCTGTCAATTGGTATCAGAGCCGCTGGTTCTAGATTTTGATTAGTATTGCAGGAATGTCAGGAGATTCGTTTGCAACCCCGCCAAAGTTGAAGGCAGGCGAATATGACTCTTGGGCGATCAGATTCGAGGAACATGTCCTCTCGCTGGATGGTGAAGTCTGGCAGATCATTGAACAGGGTAAACAACTCATTATGGATGACACAGACAAAACCAAGGAGAAAGCACGAGCTGCTTACACTACCGCGGACTTTAAAAAGTTGCAAAAGAATGCTCAAGCCATGAAGGTACTTCATTCAGCACTGGAACCAGGTGATCTTGCCAAAGTCCTGATCTACACAGACCCGTCAGAGGTCTGGAATGCTCTCAGGAGGATCTATGATGGTTCTGCAGACGTTAGGAGGAACATGATCCTCACTGCCCAGATGAAGTACAACAGCCTTCGTCAAGCTGAGGACGAGTCTATACATGGCTACCATTCAAGCTTTCAAGGATGTCTATCAATTCTATCAAGACTGGGAAAGGAGTATGAGAATTGGGAAGTTACTCATCATTTCCTACAAGGACTTGATCCAGAATGGGATGACATTTCAAGAACTTTGGCTGCTCTTCCTGATACAAAGAGAATCACTCTAGAAGATTTGGTCTCTAAGCTCGAAAGCAACATGCTTATTGAGAAATGCAAGCTGGAGGGACGTGAACCTCAGAGAGGAGCAGGACAGATTGCGTTGGTCAGTGAGAAAGGAAAGTCCAAGAAGTCCAAAGGGAAAGAGATTGAGTCTGAAGCAAAAACAAAAGACAAATTTGATTTGGTGCTCCTGTCCCAGGCATTGAGGGTCGCGAACCAGAAACTCAGTTCGAAGACCTCTTCTTCAAAGCGCACTGCAAAGAAGGATGACGAATGCTTCTATTGTGGTAAAAAGGGTCATTTTGCCAAAGACTGTTGGAAGAAAAAGGAGGATAAGTCCAATAAGGAGAAATCCAATGATGAGAAATCAAAGGACAAGAGGGCAATGATCGCAGCATGGGGAGATTCAGAAGAGGACAGTGACTCGGGGAGTCAGTGCGGGAACAAGTCCTCAGGGAGGAACTTGTGTCTTATGGCCAAGGGAGGGTCATCAAAATCAGAGGTAAATCTTTCTTCTAATCCTTCTGAATTTAAATCTCGTGCCGATTTTTTACTCATTATTAAAAGTCTTAGTGATAAAAATGATGAGTTGTCTAACATTCTTGCTGAGAAAGATGTTCAAATTGATGAGAAGTCTGCCAAGATTCGGCAACTTCAGAGGGAACTTGCTGGGAAACAAAGGGGTGTTTCCAGATTGCAGGTACTTGAACCCGGTGTTAAGGCGAAGGAAATTGTTCAAAGAACAAAGAAGTCCAAACCAGGTCTGGGTTATGGTGATGTTACCATGGCAAGGAGAGCTCAGAAAGCTGGAGAGCCCAGGAGTACTCCACGGGTAAAGGTGGATCTCGGAGATGAGGCTAAGACATATGGTAAGGGTTACCATATTTGGACAAAGTTCGCTCAGGGACAGAGACCAGCCGGCATAAATTTCAGCAAACAAAAGAAAAAGATCTCTGATAAGGTGAGCTTCAGAGGGAAGAAGATCTGTTTCCACTGTGGAAAGGAGGAACACTTTTGGGCAAAGTGTGCTGCTAGGCAAACCTTCAAAGACAAGGTTCAGAGACCTGGTGGTTCCAAGCGAGGAACAAGTACCCGGAAGAATCCAACTGTCAAATCAAATATTAACTCTTCAAAACTCATTACCTGTGTTGATTCTAGTTCGGACAAGAAACCCAAAGAGGCGAAGCTAATTTGGGTTCGTAAGAACTGATTGTTTGTATGCAGGTGGAGAGAGGATCAGGTCCCTGGTATGTAGACAGCGGGTGCTCACGTCACATGACTGGAAAGATGGACAAATTCTCTTCTCTGCAGCAACTTTCCGGAGGTTCCATTACTTTTGGAAATAGAAGTAAAGGTGAGATCTTCGGAACAGGTATGGTTAGTTTAAATAAGAAAGTTAGTATTGATGGTGTGAACTTTGTTCACAATTTAAAGTTTGATTTACTTAGTGTATTTCAACTTTGTCAAGGTGGGAATAACAAAGTTGTTTTTACCACTGATGGTTGCTATGTGAAGTCTCTGAGTACAGGGAATCCTGCAGAGGTTCAAGAACCTGTGGAGGTTCGTATCAGACAGGAACCTGCAGAGGAAATCCTTGTGTTAGCACGGCCAGATGCAGATAACACAGAAGGAGTTTCAACACAAGAAGGTGTTGATGTTCCAGCACAAGAGGGTGCTGATGGGGATCAGGAGGAAGCTGATCAGGATCCAGGTGTTGCTGATGAAGATCCAGCCGAGGTACAGGTACCGGATAAACAGCATGAGGATCAGAGTCAGGTACCAAGCAGATCCAAGGGAATCACACGTGAAGGCTGTGAAGAGGATTCTGAGGTACTAGAAGGGAACCAAGAAACTGGTTCTGTGGTATCCGAGGTACAAGTCCCTGACCTTGGAAGGGTACACTGATGCGGATTACGCCGGCGATCGAGCTGACAGGAAGTCAACATCGGGTATGGCTCAGTACTTTGGGTCCTGTCTAGTCTCATGGGGATCAAAGAAACAAAACTCAGTAGCTCTGTCCACAACGGAGGCTGAGTATGTTGCGGCAGGTTCATGTTGCGCACAACTCCTCTGGTTGAGGAACCAGCTAAGTGACTTTAATCTTTTCTTTGATAAAGTTCCTATCTATTGTGATAATACAAGTGCCATTTGTGTCGCTAAAAATCAGGTACATCACAGTAGAATGAAACATATAGAAATTTGACATCACTTTATTAGGAATTGTGTAGAAAAGGGACTTGTTTCTATGGAGACCTGCAGGACTGAGGAACAAGTGGCGGACATTTTCACTACGCCTCTGAGCAGGGAGCCTTTCGAGAAGTTCAAGATGGCGCTTGGCATGATATCTACTCAGTGAGGTTCCTCTAACTTAACCTTCAATGATTGGTTAGAATAGGGGTAGAGTAGTTATGCATATTAGTCTGAGGTATGTGATCCTGTCAGTATGTGATAAGTTGATTGCATTCTTGATTAAATGTGAAAGTGTCATGTTGGTGCTAGAAATATTTTGTTTCCAGCCTATGTACCTTCCGGATCTTGAACCTCACAAACCGCATGAAGGAAGTGTACTAAGCCACCTTAGCCATATACCCATTTGAGACTCGAAAAACACTCGAGGTACATCTTGTGTGATTTAAATGAGTGATTTCAGTTGTGATGTTGTTACATTATATAACCTTTTCGGTTAAGCTGATCTATCACAACGCCCCTTGAGGAGTCTATGAAAAGGTATGGGTATGGCATTCACTTGTTTAGGTCAGAGATCAGATCCAGGTACTTGAGTGAACACTGAGGTATGTGTACCAGTCAGATACCTGTCCAGATACAATGGGGACGCAAAGGATATTGCGGACCAGCCAACGGTCAAGGGACCGACCGTCGAAGGCACCCAGGATGCGAGATGCCAGTGGTTGCAGGAGGTTCAGGAACGAACCAGGAGGTTGATGTTGCTGAGGTGTTCAGCAGTCCGCCCGATGAGGTGGAGGTTGAGAACCTGGATGGTTCGGAGAAGGAACCTAATCCTGAAGGAAGCACCAAGGGAGTGGATGCTTCAGATGCCCTCATTCAAAGAGCTCTGGAGGAGCTAGAAGAGATGAGAACTAAGGCAACACCTTAGACCATGATGGGAGAATCCGAGAAGGATGTCGCCTCGGAGGACAGTGAGGAGGTCAAGATCCTCGAGACCACTGTTCAGTCAAAGAGGAGGGCGGCGAAAGTCAAGCCCACTGCAAAACGAGTCCAGCCTTTAAAAAGATGGGTTCGGGACCCTGTAAAGTTAGATGGTGGACTGTTCAAATGAGGGAAATGAAGCTGAGGTTCAGGAACCTCATGATGAAGAAAAGGTTTGTGTGGAGCAAAGACTTCAGAAGATCGAGAATGGGATCTTGGAATTGAAGGAAGGAATGGCACGGCTAAACTCAGAGTTTGGTGCTGTGAAAAAAAGCAGTCGTTAAGGCGGTGACAGAGATTGTCAGGGTTGGGAACCTAGTATCCGGGTCAGGTTCAAGAACCTGAATCAGAGAATGCTAATACCCTTTGCCATCATAGACTCACTCATTCCTTGCTCCCCACCGCATTAATCTTTTTGTTTTTCCCTGAACTTCGCACTCTTGACATTTTGCATTTAATTTTGAAGTTTGCATGATTTCAATTTTATTGCATGTGTTGACTAACTCTATTGATGGCTAATATGTTTTAACTGTCTAACCCTTGTTTGATGATGCCAAAAGGGGGAAGAGTTAGTGGGGTACCTATCCAGGGGGAATCATGTCAGGTATCTGTTCTTGATACTGCTTACAAGTCCCTGCTTGGGCTTAGGGGGAATTTGTTCCCATTTATGATTCAGTGGATAGATGACTAGTTAGATAACTAGGACTGAGAACTGTCACGGTTGATTATCTTGTTTTCTCTCGTGTGGGTTTGTCATCATCAAAAAGGGGGAAACTGTTGGACCCTGAGGGTCATGTACCCCATGTGGTTTTGATGATGACAATACTCGACTAACACTTTAAGTTGAGTGTGTAGGAACCTGTACCAGGGTGGTCAGAGAGACTCTAAGTCAGAGAGTCACGCGAGGAACAAGAACCTCAGAGAGTCACGCGAGGGACATGAACCTAGGTTGGCAGCTGAACGGGCACTTTGGAGGAAGCCGAAGTTCCATGGTTTCAACACTTATTACATGGAGTAATTGGAAGAGTTGAAGCACAAAAGATTGTTGAACGCATTTAGTAAACGGAGTCAATGCAATCTTTGAGTTCTTGGCATTAAGTGCTTGTCTTTAAGATCGGGAAGAGGCACAAGTGCTAGGCAGTCGATCTAAAACGGTGTATCTGAGATTGTTCAGAGAAGGAGCAGCAGCAGGAGCTTGAGAATCACGTCAGTGCGTCAAGAGCTGTTCTTCGGTGAGAGGAGACGAGTGAACGATTCAGGGAATCGTTGGAGGGACTTGTCTCTGGGAGAGTCACGATTGGTGATTTAGAATCATCAGGTGTAAGTGACTGGTTTTGTAGTAGTAATCTATACTATTACGTGTATACAAATAGTGTAAGTATTTGTATAGTCTATAGATTAATAAAACTAATCTTTAGACGAATTCCGCTGCGCACTAAACTCTGAGGTACACGTACCTGCAAACTAAGTTCAGGTCCCTAACAGTTCCTTTACTTAGTTTTTGAACTAATCACGATCCTGTCAAAAACAGAAATGTCAGTGAACACTGTTCACATTCCAAAAACATCAAGCAAGCAGGAGACTAGGATGATAATGATTTGAAGGTTATATTCAGGGGCGGATGTAAAATAGAATATTAATTGTAGTTTACAATTAATTCAAAATTTTAAAAAAAACCTAAAAGTCTAAAACATGTTCATCGCAAGTTGCGACATCGCCTCATCTGCTCCACAGCCCACACGGACCCACATTACCACACGGCCACACCCGATCCTTCAAACCTAAAAGACTAAAATAGTTCATCGCCTCCAGCCCTCCGGCCTCCACGGCTCCACACTCGGTGGCCCTCACTTCAGTTCCCGGTGAGTTGTGACCCTCAACTTCAGCTAATTGTATTGTTGATGCGATTATTGCGAAACCCTAAACCCCCTAAAAACCCTGCTGCAGCCTAAAACTTGGCTTGCTCAAAGCATACCTCACTCTCAGGCTCAGCTTGACGGAGCTCCGCAATTCGCTGCTTGAAGAAAGAAGAAGAGGTAATTTACTAATTTGTCTAGTCCTTGTATGCCATTGCAATTTCCGCCCGTTCACAGATTGCATTAGAGTTCCTCAAAGGGCTGGTGTGAAAGATGGAATTATCAGTTATTGAATTAGGGAATTAAGCTAAATGAATTTTAAATGTGGTCTGTGGATGCTTCTATTTAAATTTTTAGATGGAGATTGAATGATAAAAACCTGAGTTTTTTTTTGGGTAGCTTTGCTTGGTGTTGTGTTTGTTTGATTACTGGTTGTGTTTATTTGCAATTGTGTTTATTTGAGTAGGCACTTCAGATTGTGTTTATTATTGATTGATTGATTACATGTTTATATGTTCAGCTATTGATAATATTTCTACTGTATTAGAACAACGGCTGAAAATAGGAATCCCAAAAGTTTGAAAATTTTATTATCATGGTGGAAAAGTGATGTTCCCTCAAGTGGTAATGACAGTGATCATAGTGATATTGGGAGTGAAAATAGGGTAGAAACTCAAGATATTTCTGAAAAATCCGTCAACGAAAGGATTCCTGTGGAAAAAAAATTTGATATTAATTCACTTGAAAGAGACCCGGACAAACGACGTGCAATAAGCAAGTACCCTGTGAATGAGCGTGATAATGTTCGGAGAGCTTATATCGTATTAGGGCCTTATCAACCTCATTTAAGTAGTTATCCATCTACTTGGGATGGTGTTCAAAATCGAAGATTTAGTCACAAATGGTTCAAAGGATGATCTTGGCTTGAGTATTCTCCTGAGAAGGATAAAGCATATTGCTTTCCTTGTTTCTTATTTGATACCAACTCATCCAGAGATTTATATTTTACTGACATCGGATTTAATGGATGGAAAAATGCAATGTCCAAGAAGTCAGGCATTATAGCTCATGTGGGAGGGGTTAATTCTATACATTGTTCTTCCGTGCACAAGTGGGAAAGTTTAAAAAATCTCTCCAAGCATATAGAGAGAGTAATGAGCACATTGTCTTCAAAAGAAGTAGTAGATAACCGACTTTGACTTGTTGCTACTATAGAGGTTGTAAAGGTGTTAGCACGACAAGGATATTCTTTTAGGGGTCATGATGAATCGGTTGACTCTCTTAATGGTGGAAATTTTGATGCAATATTGGATCTATTGAAACGAGTGAATGAGGATTATCACAAAGTCCTTGACAATGCTCCAAAAAATGCCAAATATACTTCTCCAATAATTTAAAAGCAAATTGCAAATATTCTCGGGAACAAAGTTAGAGCCAAAATTCGTGAGGAAATAGGCGAGTCTAAATTTTGCATTCTTGTAGATGAAGCTCTAGATGTGGCAAATAAAGAGCAAATGGCAGTCATCCTTCGCTTTGTGGATTGCAAAGAATTAATCAGAGAACGATTTTTTAAAGTGATTAGTGTTGTTGACACTTGTTCTCAAACTTTGAGGGATGAGATATCTAGGATCCTTACTCAATATGATCTTAAAGAAGAAAATATACGTGGCCAAGGCTATGACGGTGCAAGCAACATGCATGGACAGTTTAATGGCTTGCAGGCGTTGTTTCTAAGGGAGTGTCCATATGCTTATTATGTTCATTGCTTCGCACACCGCCTACAACTGACTTTAAATGCTGCAGCTAAAGGAGTCTCTAATGTGTGGCAATTCTTTTCCACTTTGAATATGATTGTGAACTTTGTTGATTCATTCGCAAAAAGACATTCGATGTTAAAATTATGCAAAGAAGCGGAAATTCTAGATTTAGTGGCAGCCGGTACACTTGTGACGAGTTCGGGTATGAATGAAGCTTGTACTTTACAAAGAACTGGGGCTACTCGTTGGGGTTCACACCTTCGTTCTATTTCAAGTTTGATTAATTTGTATGGAGCTACCCGAGCAACTACTGATAATTTATACAAGAATGGAGTAGATAAAGTTCGAGGAGAAGCATTTGGAATTGGTAAAGCTATGAAAAAGTTTGATTTTGTCTACTGTTTGATATTGATGCATGACGTTATGAAGATTACGGAGTTTCTTTTTCAAGCTTTTCAAAAGAAAGACATAGACATTTTGAATGGTGTGCATTTTCTGTGAATAACAAAAGAAAAACTTCAAGTTATGAGAAATGATGGATGAGACAATTTGATTATGAAGGTTGAAGCATTTTGTTTTGAGCATGCTATTATTATGCCGGATATGTCTGCTCCTTATAAGAAAGGCGTCAGGGATGATGAAATGAACATAACAAATGGTTTCTATTATCGGGTCAACATATTTTATGTTGTTAATGACTATCAGTTGGCAGAACTTGATACTAGATTTGCGGATAGTTCCATGGAGCTTCTTGTTCTTAGTGCATCATTTCATCCACGAAATGATTTTCAAGCATTTAGAGCAAAAGATGTGTGTAAACTTGCTTCGAAGTTTTATCCTTCAGATTTTTCAACATATGATATGGCTGATCTTGATATGGAGTGTGGATTCTTTCTAGCAGGGATTCATAAGGATTCAAAATTTATAAATATGGCTTCTATATCAGATTTGTGCCAGCGGTTGGTTGAATCAGGAAAGTCGACATTCTATCCTATGATCTACAGATTGATCTGTCTTATTTTAACTCTTCCAGTATGTACAGCAACAACAGAAAGAGCATTTTCATCTATGAATATTATCAAGAATAAACTCAGAAATAAGATGAATGATGAGTTTCTTGATGATCTCATGGTCATTTATGTCGAAAGGAGTTTTGCAGATTGTATCAGTAATGATGATGTAATTACTGAGTTTGAGATGAACGGACCTCGTAGGGTAAAATTCAGCTAGTTGTGTATTTTGTATAATTTCCGATGATTCTAATTTTTGTCCCTATGTAATATATTTTGTATTTTGCATTAATGAAACAAATGTGGGTACGAATTTTAATAAAAAATTGTTTAGCCCTACAAGAGTTGAATTCCTGGCTCCGCCCCTGCTTATGCGTTGTCTATGAAACTCAGCCTAAGGGAAACAAGAGGAGGAGAAACCAGAATCGTAAAGTTAAAAGCTTATCTCATGTGACATACTTCCGAGAAACTATTGTTCAACAAGTAAAGCAAAATTCCTTTCATATTAAGCTGATTTTTACTATAAAGTTTTAGCTTCTTAAACATTGTTATAAGGAGCTTATGTTCCGCACCAAACATTAAATTATACAGATCAGTAACTAAGTTCTTACAAATTCTCACTGCCAAAGGTTAAGAACATTGGAAAAAATATACCTATCATTGCGATTAAGTCGGGCACCGAAATAAAAGGCTACAGAGAGCAACCATGAGTCACTGTGCACCGCTACCAAAGACAGCCAGTCCTTACGGTTCATCCCATCTCTTGCAAAGTTGATTCCTAATGCTGGCTCAGGAAGTTCAGGCGGAACCTCCTCAGCTGGAAGTGTTACTTCCCAAGTTTCATTTGAATGTCCATACAGACACAAATTCTCCTTCTCTGCAAAAATCAAAACAAAGCACAATAACTACCAAATCATACATTCCCGTTAATTATCAATACTTCCACAATCAGTGACCCATGTTCTTTCTGAATTCAATGCAACTGTATATGTAGTTTTAAACTACTGCATTCATCTAAAGAGCAGCAACAGCAGAAAAACAGCATTAATTTATCAACTTCAACATTTATACAAAACCTCTGCTCAGAAAAAAATTATCTTTATTCCACCAAAGTGCAATCTCAACATTTTAAGAAACAAAAAATTACCTGGATCGCAGAGACCGTAAAAATCATTCACATCTGCAATCAGAAAAAAAGGTCAATTCACCAGAACAGGTAACAAAACAACAAATACTCACACAGTCATAAAAAGTAAACGGCGTGAAGAAGCAAGTTTGAGTACCGGTAGTCAAAGCTTGGACGATTCCGGCACGGCGGCTGCTGAAATCCTTGAAGATCTCCTCGACAGTCCTCGGACTAGAGCCGATTTCCATGAAAAGAAGAGGCCGAAAGGGTCGGATGTACGGGGGTTTTGTGTGGGAGTGAGAGGCAGAGCATAAGCAGAGAGATCGGGAGAGATGCATGGAAGGAAATTCAGAGAAAATAGGAAAAAAATTTAAACCGGCGACGTTTATACAACTTTATTACTAAAATGCCACCATTTTAAACTTAATTCTTAAAATGTAATTTTTCATATTTTTTAAAAATCAAATCGTAGATATGGCGATGACTTGTCCCTGAGTTATACACAATTACACAAACCGCTATAATAAGTAGCGGTTTGATATTATTTTGATCAAATCGCTACTCGTAATAGCGATTTGTATAATTTTTCAAACTCAGACCCAATGCATACGAGAACCCAAATATTATTATGTCAAACCGTTACTACAAGTAGCGGTTTGTCGTGAATTTAGTTCCCATAGCAGCCTTCTTCCTCGGTTTGCCGCTGCTGCACTCCTATCTCCTTTCTCGCCACCGAGTTGCGCCATCGTCGTTGCAGTCCAACACCACATCGAGCTACCCCTCTCCTTCTGAAACTTTGATCCCAAGATAAATTTAGTTGGATGGTTCGATTTTGTGATGAATTTTTGAATGGGGTTAGGGTTGGGGTTCTACAAATTGGATTTGTGGATATGAAATTGGGTTATTACAGTTCAAATGGGTTGCATTACAATTCATATGAATTGAATTGTTTCGATTGAAGCTTGAATAATCGTGTGTTTAGATGTTGTTTAGGGTTATCGTTATAGTTTAGGAAAATTATGTTATATTAGTGGTTACATTGGGTGTTTCTGAGTTTAGATTCAATACGAATAGGGTATGTGCAATAGTTATATTTGATGATCATTTATGTTTATGTGTACGAAGATAACATATGCGCAAGTATTTGTTAAATGGATAATGGAGAACTTGATGGAATAGTTAGGTCCACGTTGGAGACATTTGACGTAACCATGTTCGATGAATACAGTAGGGAGATAATGATATTCGATAATCATGGCATTGGCTCGTATTGAGGATGAGAATAGAGTGTTTAATAATATGTTGTGGGGTTTTTCTAGATTTAATGATGTGTCGCATTGGATGGGTAATATGGACGTTGACGAACATATGATGAGGAATAGTGAATTTCCTATGAACTCACTATGTAAAGGGGTGTTGCTTGCGTCGAAGGAAGATGTTACACATGCATGTCAGAAATATTCAAGTTTAAATAAGATTGAATATTATACGTCAGATGTATCTAGACGTAGCCTACATTCTAGAGATGGAGCTAGTAAATGTGTGTGACATGTTCGGGCAGTTAAAAAATTAAAAACCGCTATGTGGGAGATCACTAGATACGAAGAAGCATACTCTTGCGAGAAAGACATCATTCCTAAGGACAACACTCATTTCAACAAGTCATTCATAGCTAAAGAAATCAATGACATTATTCGAAAGAAATTGAGGCTTATTCCTAGAGTTTCGAAAATATAAACAAACCGCTACTCTATTAGCGGTTTGTTCCTGTATCCAAAACTTAGTGGGTACCGAAATTTGATACTTACACAAATCGCTATTCGTAGTAGCGGTTTGTGGTGAGCTATCCAATTCAGTGCCAAATCATCACCCAGTTAGCATTTTTATTTTTAAAAATACACAAACCGCTACTCCCATGATGAAAAATTGGCATTTTAGAAAATAACTTTCAAACTCATGACATTTTTTAAATGAAGTTATACACGGTGGCAGTTTAAATTTTATTTCCAGAAAATAGAGATTAGAAAAGCAAAACCCTCTTTGTTGTATATTTTAAAACCTGAGGGATTTTGAAATAACTTACTTTTCTCGTTAGCTATCAGCCATTAAATCTATCAAGAGATTTGGTCATTTAATCTATCAAGATGAAGATTTTAAGAAACACCCGGTCAAGAAATAGTGAAGCAAGAACTATGAGGGATTGATCAATCCAACCTGCCAGTTTCAGTTCAGAAACTTGTGGTATAAAAACTCTACTGCCATCAAGACTGAATTGGAACTTTGAATCACTGATATTATTATACACTAGTTGGGAGGTTGGACAACACAATGATAGTTAGTATACAATCTAGGTAAGACATTCCTGATTTCTCCCATCAGACTGCTCTCATTGTTTCTGAAAATATGATGATTACACTGTAAATATCAGGCGCACCTTCTTCATGACTCTGCAGCAAACAGGGCAGGTACCACCTGCCTCCACAATCCTACAAGAGATTAGACTTTCTGTTAGAATGCCGAAGATTACTTGATGAAATACATATACTCCTTCAATCTTAAGCTGATCCATTCATTTGTGCTCTGTTGGTGTGCGGTAGAAAAGATAGAGGTATGCTTGTCAGTAGTTACCTTATTGCGCAATCATAACAAGCCACACAGTGGCCACATGGAAGGAAGAAGCAGTCTCTGGGAGCATCAAAACAAATGGCACAAAGGCGTTGTGTGATGGTGAGATTCTCATTATCGCCCACCAGCTTTCCTTCTAAGGTGCTCGTTCTTAGGCAGTCGTCAAGGTCATCTTCATCGTTGGAGAGGCAATCATATGATGAACCCCAACTTATTAGATCATCATCTTTACGAGTGAGTAGAGGAGCTGTTGAAGACGCTATCTCCCCGAACCGAACTCCGGAACTATTTTCCCGCGCATTTTGGAACTTGGTCAATAAGTTGAAAGCCAATAACATGACCAAAGTCATTCCACCTACAACGAGAAATGGAAGAATAAAGCAATGGACACTTTACATTTCAAGTGAACCAAATCACAACTTACCAACTCCTGCAATATAGGTGATCCATCTTGGTCCGTAAGATAGCCTAATGACCCACTGCTGTTCCTCACTGCTAGTCACCTGGCATCAAATAAAATAAAATTGTGAACCTATAATCTAATATGATAACTTGACAAAAAATATCCAAACTGTGTGCCCTCAATAGACATTAAAGATTTTTAACATATGATCCAATGCTGATTCGGGACTTTTGCAATCTTTTAAATTTTCTTTTGAACACATAATTACAATTTAGCACTTCCCAAAAGGCTAATGATTCATCCTGAGACAAATTTTGCTTCTTGCATTTCAGCCATATGAAACAAAGTCTATACCTGATCCGGACCAGGTGAGGTCAGGAGCGCTTCATTTCCCTTTGGAAAATATAACTGTAAACTACAATCTCCGCGACTCAAGGGACAGCTGTAGTAAGCTCCTGTAGTATTGTACTGCAAAGCCTTTATACTAATGTTCAGTTGCACCTGTTTAGCATTAGAATAATGATAATAATGACCATGATAACATAAATTTTAACAAGTGAAATGTCTGAACACTATTTTGTCATGTATATGATTGACAAAAGAGCTTTCAAAAAGCAAATCTGTTTGACTACAACATTATCAAAAACAGAAAATACCTCAACTGCATCAGAGTTCATATTGCCCAAGGCGACGTAGTAATTAGCAGGTAGATAGATGTCTTGTTGGATCAAACCTTCTCCTGTAGAAAAATATTGTTTTATAAGTTCAGGCTTAGATTAGATTACCTTGTTCTAAATTAAACTAACCATACCATTTACAAGATTCCATGACATAGTGGTATTAGGATAAGTTGGATCCTCTAGCCATTGGTTTAGCCCTTCACTTCCTGAAACAGATTAGAGGTAACCTTAAGTAAAGATCAACTTAGGATCATAGACATGTCTACTATTTAGAATAATAAAATCAAACTATCCAGCAGCTTATCAGAATAGACTGCTGTTTGTCCATGTCATGCCCTATAGGTGATCTGGTTCTTTCTCATATCGTATATTTACGAGATTCATCACATAGCAAGAAATATTGATGCATAGCTTTTTCACATAAACAAGGTGGCCCCTTTGAGAAGCAAATATCCACCAGGGTTCATGAAATGCTAGTTCGTATATTGGCAAGTGCAATACTGAGTTATTTGCCAAGTATGTGATGCCTCCTTACATATGTCATTGAGTTGGAAATTTTGGAGATAAAAGAAAAAGGACAAATAAATCAGAATTTACCTTGAGCAATCACAAGGTAAACAGAAGACGAGCTCTCGACATTATATGAAATCGTGATTTCTGCTCCTTTATTCAGATAATATATAAACTCCTGAAGTAGATGAGCGTTGTCAGTCTACCAGTAGGACATATCAAAATAAAAGCTGAAATAAGTACAATATAACCTTGCCTCATGCGAATATGCTTGCACAGACGTGTTATAAGCTTCATCCCAAGTCGTAACTACATCAAGTGTGGGGGTTTCATAGAAACCATATAGCATCAGGCCAGACTTGGAATCATCTAACTCTTGCACCTACGATATTCAAACATAACAACTCAGCACTTATGGGTTGCAAATCTGAAACAAAAAATAAGAAGGGCAATTACCTTCACATTTTGCACGAAAATTGGGTTGGGTTGCAACAAAAGGGAGCAATTCGGTCCAAGTGTTACAGTAGCAGAACCATAAACCCCCAAAATGAGAGTCATAGATACTGTTGCAACAAATCAGAGCCTATCACAATCAAACTTGGGCCACAATTCGAAAATCTAACTCCATTAAAAAGGAGGAAAAAGAGCTCGTACCAAAAAACCAAAAGGTCGCTAACACAAGAATGCAGCTCCAATTATCATCTCGAATCACAGCTGACTCGTCATCATTGACCGCCGCAGCATTATCCACATAAGTAACCCCAATCTGATGCGCCTCTATCTCAGGCCTCCCACCATCCTCCTCCATCAGTTGCGAGGACAAGGCGTCGCCCGAGTGCCCAGCGGCTGATGGATCAGACAAATAAGGAGAAAAAGAAGCCGGAATGGACCCGCTGCTGCGTCCATGAATCTCATTCTCGTCCTCCATATCCAGTAAAGAAGGGGAACTTGATATGGAATGAAGGTGGGAAAACGAAACCCTAAACTGGAGTTTGGGGGTCGGAGAAACTGGGCGTGGAGATTGAGAATAGGATGAGGATCCATGAATTTAAGTGGTCTTCACCGAACAGTCGTCGTCGGGATAGAGCTGTGGGTGGTCGTCGGACTGGTAGGCGGATGAAATTGGGTAGTTAGACAAATAAGACTTGTTTATATATATTTATTTTCAACATCCAATCACCTCTTCTTTCCGTCTTGCGCCAATACATTTGTCAAAAACATTTTACCGGAAGAAAAAACTCCGCCCAGGACCCCAAAGCTCCACGTTCCAAGGAGTCTCTAGAGGCTCTTCGACACAACCAGATCAGATATTTGCAACAACGCCCCTATACATGAAGCTCTTTGATGGTTCCAACACTCAGAGCTCTTCTTGTGTGATTTGTTAATTCTCCAAGTCCTTCTTTGTACCTTTTTTTTTTTATAAAGAGGATGGTCCAGTCTATCATTATGATATGGTGAGTGACCATAATATCCTTTTGAAAATATCAAAATATGTGTTTCAAGAAAATTCTTGATCTCACAATGAAGTCCCTTCATTTCATAAGACCAAACTTAATTTTCAATACTCTTGAAAAGATGAATATGTCACTCATTAGTACATAGCCATCACCATAGCTAATCAAGTTTTCTATGCTATTGAAAAACTAATAACTCACAAGTATGATAATGTCATAATCAAGATAACTCTTTATGTCTTCTAAGGAAAACAAATAAGGCTTTTCACTTGACCTATATGAAATTTAAATGCTCTCCATAACTTTGAGCATTTTATTTCATTCATTTTGTCTTCAATTTGGACATGTAAACAATTGATTTTGTTCCTTTAATTATTAGGAATTTAAATCCAATTAAATACTTTCATAAATAAATATGATCATACCACAGTTTCCCCACACTTAATTCACCAAATTTTCCTACAATCGGTATCCCCATTTCCAAAAAAATGAGATTGAAACTACGGTCCGAGGTATGCTCGAGGATAGAGTTATTTGACATTGCAGCAACCCATTTTCATCGCCGATTCCACTAGTGAAGAAAATAAATTGAAGTCGGAGGTTTTGTGTATACTATCATAATGTGAACACGATCACCATCAAGCCCTATCCCGATAGTTGACGAGCTTCTTGACATGGAGCAACCATTTTCAGCAAGTTGGACTTGTGTGCAGGTTATCACCTGCATCCATATGATGTTTGCAAGACAGTATTTCAAATTTATGAAGGGCAGTGCATAGTTATGCCGTTTGGTCTGTCGAACGCCCATCAAACTTACAAAGAAAAGTAAACACCATATTCAGACTATGGATGCATATGGCATGCTTGCACAAAACTGTACAAGAAGTTGTCGAGGCGTCGAAGCTGAACAACCTACTGTGACGATCCGCTCAATACTGGTGCGTGAAATCCGCGATGAAAATAAGGATTTAAAGATAATGATAACGGTTAAGGATAACATTAAACAAAGTCTTGAAGATACCTTTATCACCATCATCGCAACAAACAACTGGATCACAACAAGATCAAAACAACAACAACAACAAAAGATCGTCCTCAACAAACTCTGAGATCGTAACAACCTGAGATAATGATGCGTCTCTCAGGTTAAATATGAGGAACTGATGCAGCCGTAAGGATTCATTCAACTGGAGAGAAATATATGATATACAGTGAGCTGTTTTGCTGAGTGATTGAAGGATGCTTTTGAGGAGAAAAACAGTGAACTTATCTTGAGATATTACACAAGCATCGAAGACAAATCTGGAAAGCATCCAAGCTTGAGCGATCAATAACATTCAGGAGGAGCCTGAGTGCACAGTGGGTAGAGACGGCAGGTCTCACATTCAGGGGGAGCCTGAATGCCAATTACTATTAGATGAGTAGAGGTTAGAATAGAGAGGAAGTCTGCTGTTGTGTAACGTCCTTGGACTCGATCTTGATATAGTGAATTGGTTCCCACGGGCTTAAGATAAGCCCCCCCGGACGTAGGCTTGTTTAGCCGAACTGGGTCACCATCTTTGTGTCCTTAGCCGTAGCTTTTACTTTCTGTCATTTTATTCTGCTGCTTTACTTGGTCAAGGAAGAAGTCATACCAACAAGTTGGACAAGTTCTCATGATCCTGCACACAGCAATTTCAATTGGTATCAGAGCGGCGTGCTCAACAAAAAGAGTAAAAGATCTTGGTCAAAAGGCTGAAAGAAGATGAGTATGAGAGAAGAGCAGAGCATAGCACGACCCCCATTGTTGGATGAAGACAATTACCGCAACTAGAAAGCCAGGATGAAGACATACATTCAAATCATCGATGACCGTGCGTGGAGAGCTATTCTGAAGCCCTGGAGTGCCCCAACAAAGAAGAACAAAGACAGAAACGAGACAAAGAAACTTGAAGAAGAGTGGACAAAGGATGAAGAATGGGCCCGAACTAGCAATGCAAAAGCCTTGAATGCCATATTCTCCGGAGTAGATGAGAAGATCTTCAAACTCATCTCAAAATGCGAAGTAGGCAAAAAAGCTTGGGACATATTGGCGACTCATCATGAAGAAACCGACAAAGTAAAGCTATCTCGTATGCAAATGATCAATACACAGTTTGAGGAGTTGAAGATGGACCAAGCCAAGACCATAAGAGAATTCTTCGCAAAGTTGGGAGACCTGTTCAATCAAGCTTTCAATCTAGGAGAACCCTTGCCTGAAGAGAAACTGGTTCGAAAGGCATTGCGATCACTACCTGCCAGATTTGAAATGAAAGTGACCGCGATCGAGGAAGCTCAAGATGTGAAAAGCATGCGACTCGATGACCTCCTAAGATCACTCACCACCTATGAAATGAGGATAGATAGCAACCGATCTGCATTCAAAGGCAAGACTATTGGATTAAAAGCTGAGGCAACATATTATGATAGTGGAGAAGAAATCTCAGAAGCAATGGATCTCTTGAGTATGAAGTTCGAAAAGTTCATGAACAAGTTGAATAAGAAAGTGGTGGGACAGTCTGCTCAGCACAACGGCAGTACAGATCCAGAGGAAATTCCGAGACTAGAGGCAGACAGCTCAACTCAATGGAACAAAGTCTCATCCCAAGGGGATTCAATGCAGAGAATGCGAGGGATATGGTCCTATTTAGGCAGAGTGTGCAAATACTCGCAAAAGGAACAACAAGTCCTTCACAGCTACATGGAGCGATGAAGATTCTGAAGAGGATGTGCACGAGGAGAACAACAATAATATTGTGGTCCTGACCTCTACAACTTCAAAAATCTGTACCAACAGCTGTTCAAGTGAAGAGTCGGACATTGAAAATAGAGAAGATGAAGAAGTAGCTAACGAATGCATCATCGAACAATTCTCTCTCATGCACACGAAATGGACTGAAGTAGTTAGCATCAACACCAAGCTCAACATCACCATCAACAACTTAAAAGAGTAGAATGTTCATCTACAACACCATAACAACATCCTGGACAAAGAAAAAGCTGAGCACTGCGGAATCATCAATCGGCTACAACAAGACTTTGCTGAAGTCACAGAAGAACTGAGTTCTATCAAGAAATTTCAAACAATGGTCAACACAGGAACCAGCAAGCTAGACTGCATTCTATCCATGCAGGAACCAGCAAGTTAGATTCACTGGATTCAAGACAACTAACAATATGGTGTTTGTCAGGGAAGCAGAGAAGACCTCTCCGGTCACATCCAGACGAGCAGAAAAATCATCATCATGGAAGGAGAAAAAAAAGGTGCTATTACTGTCACAGACCTGGACACATCAAAAGAAACTGCCATATCAGAAGGATGGACTCAAGCACGAGCCGCAATAACAAGTGGATCTGGAGAGCAAAGGAGACGAGAGACACCTGCCTCGTTGCCTACAACATGACCACACACATAGAAAAGGAGAAGGAGTCTCAGGAGCCAGCAGAGGAACAGACTCAGAATGTACAAGAAACTGTTCGAACAGATGATCCAGTACAGATGGAAGAAAAGACCGAGGAGGAAGAACAGCCAGAAGAAGGCAACCCAGAGCCAAACTCCAAATCAACAATTGATTTGTTGGGCACCACATCAATGAGCTCAAAGAGGTTACTGAAGACGTCTCAGATGATGTTCCAGCAGCTGCAATACCAGAAAAAGAGGCCATCTGAGCCAAGAAAATTTACAAGCTGGAGACTACAACCAACCGTCTTACTACAGAGATTAAACGACTCACATTGCAGTGGGCACAAATTACCAATCTCATAAGGGATATGAAGTACCCAACACAGCCTCCTCCAGACGCTTAAAAGCCTGTGACATTTACACCAAAAAGGGGGAGAAAAGTATGGCCAACTGCACGGATGACATTATGTGTTTTGACTAATGCTACGTTATTGTATTAATAATGGTGGGTCCAAGACGGAGCAAGTATGGAGTTTTGATGCAAATGCCAAGGGAGAGATTATGGATGCATTTGGCATGCTTGCACAAAACTGTACAAGAAGTTGTCCAGGCGCCGAAGTTGAACAACCTACTGTGACGATCCGCTCAATACTGGTGCGCGAAATCCGCGATGAAGATAAGAGTTTAAAGATAATGATAACGGTTAAGGATAACATTAAACAAAGTCTTGAAGATACCCTTATCACCATGATCGCAACAAACAACCGGATCGCAACAAAATCAAAACAACAACAACAACAAAAAGATCGTCCTCAACAAACTCTGAGATCGTAACAACCTAAGATAATGATGCGTCACTGAGGTTAAATATGAGGAACTGATGCAGCCGTAAGTATTCATTCGACTGGAGAGAAATATATGATATACAGCGAGCTGTTTTGCTGAGCGATTGAAGGATGCTTTTGAGGAGAAAAACAGTGTGCTTATCTTGAGATATTACACAAGCATCGAAGACAAATCTGGAAAGCATCCAAGCTTGAGCGATCAAGAACATTCAGGAGGAGCCTGAGTGCACAGTGGGTAGAGACGGGAGGTCTCACATTCAGGGGGAACCTGAATGCCAATTACTATTAGATGAGTAGAGGTTAGAATAGAGAGGAAGTCTGCTATTGTGTAACGTCCTTGTACTCGATCTTGATATAGTGAATTGGTTCCCACGGGCTTAAGATAAGCCCCCCCGGACGTAGGCTGGTTTAGCCGAACTGGGTCACCATCTTTGTGTCCTTAGCAGTAGCTTTTACTTTCTGTCATTTTATTCTACTACTTTCTGAAATTCAAGGAAGAAGTCATACCAACAAATTGGACAAGTTCTCCTCATCCTGCACACAACAATTTCACAGACCACTGCTACGCCCAAGCTTTCTAGTCTTCTTTGACGACATGTTGGTGTATAGTCGGAACACTAAGGCACACCGTCCTCACTTGGGCGAGGTACTTTCTGAAATCCGCAGCGCCTCTGATAAACAGATTTGTGAACAAGCAGTTACTACATCACACTCTTGTTCACCCGAAAACTGTTTCAGCAAGAATGAACAAGGATAAAGGTTTGTTCACCCAGTTCAGCCAATTGCCTACGTCTGGGGAGGACTCTTCTCAGTCCTCAATCCACTAATCTCAAGGTTTCCAAGTACACACGGTTACAACCCACGCAACCTATGCTACTCAACCTTAGGTGGATCCTCGTACATAATCAGAACAGGCTCTGACTTGTGTCTGCACACCCTCTACTGATATCTATCTAGAATAGCTACTGTCTCCTCGAAACTCAGCCTATTCTAACAATACTCAAATTCTGCAGGGTTGCTATAGCATCTGCTGTAGCACACAACTGATGCACAACTGTCCGCATCACTCCAAGCCTTCCGCTGAGCCTTTCGAACGATTTCACGAGCGCTGCACACTCTGGAATACTCCCCCTCACCTAGTGACCTCCTGCCACTAGCGAGAGCTGGCCTTCTACAGATTGCTTGAGTCCTCCACTCGACAATTCCTCCGCGGCCTACCTTGATCAACCAACAAGCACCACTGCTCTGAATTGGCTTTCCCGATCAAGCTTGGATAAGACTATGCAAGTCCTGATCACCCTCTGCTTCAGTCACCACAGCTCTGCGCTCACGCTCTGCTCTCGGTGAAGATCAAAGATTTCCTCGCACACCACAAATTACTCTCCCGGAATTCTGTGTGTATACTCGTTCACGCTCACTTCTTTGATCAATCTTCATTGCTCTGAAGGGTCTTCTTTATATAGGAGCACCCACTTCCATCATTATCAGATTATAGCTCCAAAAGCAAAAACCCCTAATTTGTAGGAGATTAGATTTGATTGGCAAATCTAATCTTCAACAATCAAATCTTCTTCTTCAGCTGGGAATCTCTAGTGGAATATTCTCTGCAGCAACTCTGAACCTCCTCTGATGCTCTTCGAAGGACTGCCACGCCCTCTTTCCAAAGACCCAGGTTGCTGCTACTCGGACAGACGCTACAGCTCTTCTGAACAAGCTCCTGCTATAGCTCTCTTGCTATAGCTGCTCCTTGTTCACTGGTCTTGTTCACATATGCTGGACTCCTGCTATAGCAGCATTTTGTTCACTTGTATTGGTTTTGTCAAACACTGTCATACTACATCATCACTTTCCATATTACAATGTCATTCTTTTTATGCTAATCCTTCAAAATGTGTCATTTCACATGTAATAGCGGTAGGATGTAAGATAATGTCTTTATTATGACTCATTAAATAATAATACCTATGATTTTAATATAATATAATACATATATGCTGATTTATTATTTGGTCGTACGATAATATTTAGTGGTGTCTTTTAGTTTAAATTGAAAGGTTGTAACTTTTCATTTGAAGGATAATGATACCTTTTCATATTTGTTGATGGAACACTATATAAAGAGTTTAAATAAACTTTTACTCCTTTCATCTGAGTAATTTCCTAAAAATCTCTCCATCAAGTTTTAGATTTAAGTTAACGGATTAGAAGGGAGAAAACAAAAAATGTACTTAGCAAACACATTATTCATCTAGCGTGGATCAAGGTATGTCTTCCACCTCATATAAATACGTTCTTGTGAAAATCAATTGTTCTAAACATTCTAGTTTGTTGTTATGGATCAAGTCTTGTGGTATCATGAGCCTTGTTGAAGAACAATTGATTTTCAGTTACTGTTATTGTTATAAACCAAAACAAAAACAAATCTCTTGCTCGATCACACACTCGCATAGAAATCAATAAATTCTAGAAAATCCGAGATGCTTCAAAGCGAAAACACAAACACCAAAGCCAATTTTTTATTTTTTTAAGATTGTGGCCTTCTTCAATTTGTGGCCTGAGGCGGCTGCCTCATCCGCCTCATGGTTGAGCCGCCCCTGATGGAAAGTAAAATAAAAACTTTTCTCTACAAATTTTCATTGGAAAATAGTTTTTTAATTTATTTTATTTCCATCAAAATTTATGAGATGTAAGCGGAATATAACTGTTCAGCATAAAAATATATATGTTTGTTCAAGTGAGTAGTGTATATTGTGATATTGTCTAACCAAGCACAAATACGTACCAGCAAATTCAATGCTTCGATTAATAGGAATAATTTCTCTTTTTTAAATATTATGGCCTAGAAATCTTAGAGAGGTTTGAAATAAAGTCATCTTTGCTCTGGATATTACCGGTCCATTATTTTTATAACATACTCAAATATTCAACTGTTTAAATTGATTTTCAATGTGTTTAGAGAAGATAAGGATACCATCAATACAAACAATAATGAATTCACTGTAAGGGATAAAAATGTCATTCATTATTTTTTGAAATTCAGAAGGGGCATTTTTGGGGCATAACGTTCCATTCGTGCTGTCTAAATGGGAACACTAAAGGTGTCTTATAAATAGCAGTTTTATTAATATGAATATGTCAATATCCTAATTTCAGGTCGAATTTTGAGAATAACATGGAGTCTTATAACTGTCAAAACTACATAGTATGGCTAAAATCCGACCAACCCATACAATAAAACACACCTAATACGCCCCAAGTGTGAGAATGGAGAGAATCAGAGTTTAACTTTACTATGTAATTAGGTCATTTACAATAACTTACCAACCTTTTGGTATTTCTGATGTGGTTACTAGGCTGATTTAGACTGCAGTTTATTGTGATAGTTATGTAACTCAACCACATTATTCACCTGGAATCCTTGATTTCGAACAGAATCGAGACACAAAAAGATAAGCATATGATTAGTCCTTGATTTCTCACATATTAGGATAACTTAGCCTATAAGGCTAAACATCAAAACAATACTAAGATTGGTAAATAAAGAGAAGTACTTACAAGTTCTTTATTATCTCTACCCGAAAATAAATAAAAGCTTCAAACTTTATTCAAATACTTAGAAGATTTTACAAGAAGGAGAGAGAGAGAGCGGTGTAACCTTCAAAACTTATCCTCCCCTCATAACAAAGCCCACTTCAATAAACAACTAAAAGACCCTATAATATTGGGTCGAAAGCTAGAAACACGAGTAAATTCTACAGACGAATTCCTCCGGTCTGTCCTTCCTTCCCATTTACTTTTTTAATAAAATGTTCTACAGGGAATTCCTCCTATCCGTCCTTTTGGACCGTCCATTTTACTTTTTTGTAAGTGTACCATAAAATGATGCACACTTGGGATAAACATTTGTATACTTGTCTTCATTAAGAGAAAAATGATTATTTAATAAATGGGATGTATACATATTTTGTGATATGGCATAACCAAACACCCCTGCTCGCTCTGACCTCAGCTTTCACATGCAGGGCAAGTACGCACTACAAGGTGGATTTGCTCAGCCGAGATTAATGTGAGTGTCTCATAATTCATGTTGTAAATACCAAATATGGGTGTTTTCAACTACCTGAGTTAGGTACTCCACCATGGAACCCGTTTTTATATTTATTCATAAAGAACAAATGAAAACGAAAATCAGATCAAGAATTTTGTACCAAGTATATCAAGGAATTAGATCCGATCGCAACATATCAAAATACAGTCAATCATAATGCGATATCTTTTCGTGTTATGTATTTATAAAACAAAATGTAGTTTTTAAATATTAAGATTATATTTTAAATAAAACTACGTCCTTCATTTTAATATGATTGTAGACGGAAAAATGAAACCATCTCAACTGGTACCTACTTTTTGTGCTATATATGGAACCTCCCCACCAAAAGACATCAGTAGTGAAGAGCCAAAATAAGAATGGTCGACCACAAGGCTGCTGCTCCTCATGTAGTCTTCTTGCCATTTCCATTGCAAGGTCATGTGAAGCCCCTCTTCACCTTGGCTCAAATTCTAGCCGATGCCGACTTTCATGTCACCTTTTTCAGCTCCCAGAACAACTACAACTCCCTCCTCCAACTGGCCGAATCAAGCACTGCCATCCGCCTCATCTCCTTGCAGGATGGCCTTCCACCTTGGCGCCCCGTTCGCGCTGGTGCCTCCATGAATGCTGACTTGACTGAAATC
The DNA here is from genome assembly GCA_963678935.1 of Umbilicus rupestris. Classification (NCBI taxonomy): domain Eukaryota; kingdom Viridiplantae; phylum Streptophyta; class Magnoliopsida; order Saxifragales; family Crassulaceae; genus Umbilicus; species Umbilicus rupestris. The sequence goes on from OY787617.1 coordinate 4,113,455, forward strand.
AGCTTCAGTGTAACTAGGCCTTTGTTTCGTGAGGCTCTGGGCTCCATGTTGAAGGACCAAAGCCTGCCTAGGCCTACTTGTGTGGTGGCGGACATTGGCATGTACTTCGCGGTAAATGTGGCTTCAGAGTTTGGTATTCCGGGGATACTTTTCGAGGCCTCCTGTGCTATATTTGCTTGGCTTAGTTGCAACATTCCCAAGCTCCTCGATGATGGAATCATTCCATTCAAACAAGGTTGGTTGGTGTAACAAGGTCAAGTATGTGCTGGGCCGTGAATTTCCTTATGAAACTGTTTTTATTCATGCAGAAAATCTCGACATGGACGAGCTGGTGAAGTGCATTCCAGGGTTTGAGAGCCTAATAAGACGCCGCGATCTACCGGATTATTTGCGAATGGCTGATGAGGCCTTCGTGAAATTTTTCGTTGCTATGTGGACCGTCGTGAAACGGGACGCTGATGGTTTTATTGTAAACACAAATCCAGTGCTAGAGCAGGAAGCCATTTCTCAACTCGGCACAGTCTGCCGAGACGTCTACGCCATCGGTCCTTTTCACGGTACGTCTAGCAACAGAGTCAAGAAGAAATCATTTGCCCAGGGTGGCCTGAGGGAGGCCGATAACAGCTGCATCCAATGGCTTGATTCAAAACCCCCCAAGTCGGTTTTGTATGTAAGTTTTGGGAGTGTGAATAACATGGCACCAGAAGAGGTACACAATATTTCCTTACATTTTTTGTCTGCTGCATTTTATTGGTGAGTCGTTGGTTTTCATGTGATCAAACAGGCATTGGAATTTTGGCATGGTTTGACGAACAGTGGAAGCCCCTTTCTGTGGGTAATTCGGAGTGATCTCTTAACAGGCCGAGAAGGCTTCGATGTGTCGAAAATAAAGGATGAAACAAGCAAGGACAGCCGAGGCATGATCGTGGACTGGTGCCCACAGGAGGAAGTTTTGGCACACCCAGCCATAGGAGGTTTTCTATCACATTGTGGCTGGAACTCGAGCATCGAGGCAATCGTGGCGGGTGTTCCATCCATCGGCTGGCCTCAGCACATCGATCAGTTCCTTATAACTCGGTTTGTGAACAGAGTGTGGAATGTTGGGATCGAAATGATCGAGGTTGTCTATGATCGAGTCGCCATCGAGAAGGCGGTGAGGGAGCTTATGGAGGGGAGAAAAGATGAGCTCGGGGAAAAGGTGGCTGAACTTAGTGGCCTGGTTCGCGCTAGCATCGACAATGGTGGCTCTGCTTACAACAGTCTTGAGAGATTAATTGATAATTTAAAAGCAATGAGCAGCAAAGGCAACAAGTGACGTCTGCTTGGCTAGTAATGTGGTCTTCTTAGCTTGGAGACATGAATGGTTTTCTTATGTAGTACAATAAGATTGAAGCTATTTGTGGAAAAGAAGAAAATGATGTTCATCTTTTTCAAATGATTAACCCCAGTTTTAGAGTATATAAACAAGCTATTTGTGTTTCATTAATTCATGTTATCAAATTGTTTTTAAACTGATATATACAAGATCGTAAATCAAATTTGGTCCCGTTAGGCAAAAAAATAACTAATTGCAGTAACTTATGTACATACTCGATACTCCCTCCCTCCCTCCCATGTATGTTGGGCTTAAATGGCACAATTTCTCTCCTAATAAGTAAAGGAAATAAATAAATTTAATAAACTAGACATAATTAGACAATCTCCATAAAGCGTCATTGTTTCCTCGGGAAGACATGTCTTCTTTATTGACTAGAAAGTAGATTCGATATCCTTGAACTGTTCGACGTATAACGTGAAATTGAGGTGTTGCTGGGAGTCTCTGAGCTTCCCATCCAAGCATCGTTGCTCTTAGATCAGGGTCATCGCTGCCCTAGAACTCTATTAAACCATGATTTGCCTTAAAGAGCAATTCCCTCAAAATCTTTTTTCTCAGATGTGGCGTAGGATAAGAATTTCGTTCACAAAAAGATGTCGATCATTTCTCGAAGATGGAGTATATTGAGGTGCTAAAGAGTGTTGCTCGTCTTATGACATTCTTCCACTCTCGTACATGCCTTATTGATTATATGAATATATCCTTGCAATTCAAGATAAACAGGTGATTAGTGAAGAAATTATGAAAAAATAAAATAAAAAATTATTTACAAGAATAGTCTAGACTCTAGCACAATCTAAACTAATATCGCACTAATCCATTGCTCCCTGGGAAGGACACCATTTTGACAAACATATTTTTAACCATTTATAGTTGTGAAGTCTGTGTTTTAGGAGTCAAGTTGCAGCCAAAAATAATTTATAAACTCGGTAAGTCCAAGGGTCTAAATCCTTTTTAGTAATCCGAATCTTCTCATGGATCGTCGTTGGTTGTTTTGAAACTCATTTGCAACAACCCTTTCCTAAATCAGTTTAGGAAACTTCGGCTAGCTGTTGATGACTTTAGTTTTGCTCTACTAGCTTGCTTCACCACATGTTGTAGCAACTGCATGAGTTATGCCAAGGATGCCACAATCCTTAACTATCTCCCCCTTGGCATTTTTGACAAAATCCAAGGACTCTGATGAATATCTTCAGGCTCCATTTCTGCCGCAGCTCTTTTGATCGTAAGTTATCCTAAGCTTATCTTCAGACTCCTTCTCTGGCGACGACTGACGTAATCCTTTTGCAGCAGTGGCGGTTGCAGCAAGCCACAGAAAGTAAAGAATTCAAAACTATTATCTACTGAGATCACATCATACGAGAGTGATTCAAAGTTTCAGGCCTAACATCTGGCCTAACACAAAACAAACACATGACAGAGTCAATAGAGTATTTATCCCCTTTTTGTCAATAAATGACATGAAATTGTAATAAACACAAAGTAATTAGGCCTACGCTTCTTCTCCATGGACCGGGGATGGGATCACATCAATGATGTATTCCACATCCCTCAAAAGTCTAACATTCTGGGTTTGCGGGGCAGCATTCCTCTGGCTTCAATAGTTAAGTGAGCAAGCTCAATCTTCAAGTGTCCAACGATCCTTGCACGTAACACTGCCTGAATTGCTGATGAGCGTGTCTCAGCAGTTGCTACAGCATCCTTCATGATTGGGTTTGTAGCCTGCATCACTGGTTCTACTTCCGCCACATCCATAATATGTTTCCCTTTAAATAACTTATGGTCCACCAAGAAAGCATGGGTTTCTTCAGATAACCCTTCAGCCAGCGCCTTGAGCTCAGGGTGCTGTGTGGTGACCGGCTTGTATATGAGCAAGGGAAATACTATTTCTTTGTTTGATTTGGCGGATCCGGCGTGCGTTGCGATCTAAGGAAAGATAACAAGTCCCAGATTAACTTGAATTCTCTGTCCAAAATAACAAATAGCACCATGCTCATTGTCTTATTGACCTTGCCTCTATGGGAGTTTGGAATCTAGTTCTTCATAGGGAGTATTTGGTGGTCAGGTTTGCTGCCGCTAAATTATACGAGACCCAGTCTGTGCCCAGCCCTCCAGTCAAGATGACAGCCCCTACGTTAGGGTTTACCTCAGTGGGTAGACTCACCTCTCATCCAATCCCCAAATATTCATTGATCATTTTCGGCGTGATCATCACCTTTCTTTTACTCACAAAGCATTCACCATTTTCGATTACCTATTCCTTGAGCGGGAGGAGATATTAGGGTTTCTGGAGATCTTCCATTGATGAGATACGGATAATGTAATATGGCAGTGTTTGACAAAACCAGCACAAGTGAACAAGGAGCTACTATAGCACAAGTGAACAAGCAGACCAGCACAAGTGAACAAGCAGCAGCTGCAGCAGGGGATGCTATAGCAGGAGCTTGTTCAAGTGGCTGCATCTTCTGACCGAGTAGCAGCAGCGACCTGGGATTGTCTAGAAGGGCTGGAAACTCTACGGAGATCATTAGAAGAATTTCTAAAATGCTGTGGAGAATTTTCCAGTGAGGTTTCCTAACCAGAGAAGGAGATTTGTATTGAAGATCAAAATCAAATCAAATCTCCTAGATTTTAGGAGATAATTTTTCTTTTTGGGACATTGCTTAAACCTGGTCTTGCTTAAAGCTGGTGCTGCTATTTAAGAGAAAGGGGTTTAGAGCAGAATTGTTGATCGAAGCTGAGGGATACACGAGTGCATACACAAAATTCAGAGAGAGCAATTTTGGTGTGTGACGGACGATTTCTTCGATCATCACCCGAGAGCAGAGCGTGAGCGCAGAGCTGTGGTGACAGAAGTAGAAGGGAATCAGGACTTGCAAAGTCTGATTCGAGCTTGATCTGGAAGCCAATTCAGAGCAGGTGTGCTTGTTGGTTGATCAAGGGCAGCCGCGGAAGAACTGACGGGTGTGTGGCTCGGTCGAGTGTCTAAGCGGTGGTTCTCGCTAGTGGCAGGTGGTCACTGAGTGAGGGGGAGTATTCCAGAGTGTGCAGCGCTCGTGGAATCGTTCGAACGGCTCGGCAGAAGGCTTTGGAGCGACGCGGACAATTGTGCTTCAGCTGTGTGTTACAGCAGTTGCTAGAGCAACCCTACTGAGTGAGTGTAGTTTAGAATAGGCTGAGTCTTGAGAAGTCTGTAGCTATTCTAGATTGACATTTGTAGAGGGTGTGCAGACACAAGTCAGAGCCTGTTCTGATTGTGTCAAGTGATCCACACAAGGTTGAGTAGCATAGGTTGCGTGGAGTTGTAACCGAGTGTACTTGGAGACCTTCGTGTGTAGTGGATTGAGGACTGAAGAATAGTCCTCCCCAGACGTAGGCAGTTGGCCGAACTGGGTGAACAAACTTCTGTCTTGTTCATTGTTTACTAAGACAATTTCCAAGTGAACAAGAGTGTGCTGCAGCAACTGCTTGTTCACATATCTGCCTGACTGAGACGCTGTGAATTTCAGATACTAAAGATGATGTTGAACAAACCCTAACCAATTTCAGTTGATAAAATTAATCAATTTTCAAATCATCCGCTCGTCTCTTTTATTAGACCACATGTGTCACTCTTCACTATTCCAAATATCAACGATTAATGATTTTTTTGTCTTTATGAGCCACCTAGTTGGGAGTCACTCAAAGACCCAAGGGGGATCGTAGTGCTTCAAAGCGCGTTCCATCCAAAGGCTTTGTGAAGATGTCAGCCAATTGCCTCTCAGTTGCTACATGCTTCAGTACAATGATCTTCTTCTCCACTAGGCCTCGAATGAAATGGTGCCTTATGTCAATATGCTTGGTCCTTGAATGCTGCACTAGATTCTTGGAGTTAATGATGACACTCATGTTGTCGCAGTAGAGTGTCACAGCATCCTGTTGGACTCCATACTCGGCCAACATTTGCTTCATCCAAATCATCAAAATCATCTGAGCCCAGCAGCTCCTAGCTGTAATATATTCTGCCTCTGCTGTTAATAAGGAGAAGTTATTTTTTATTTCTTACTGAGCCAAGAAACAAGATTGTTGCCCAGGAAGAAGCATCCTCTAGATGTGCTCTTCCTATCTTCTGCGCTTCCTGCCTAGTCAACATCACAGTATCCTAGTAGGCTCGCACTTGTGTCCTTAGTATACCACAGTCCATATTCAGTGGTTCCGCTTACATACCTGATAATCCTCTTTATGAGTTGAAGGTGGCTCTCTTTAGGGCAGCCTGATATCTAGCACAAAATCCAACTGAGTATGATATGTGAGGTCGGCTAGCAGTTAGATACAACAAGCTCCCTATCATGCGTATATAGATAGTTTGATCAATATATATACTAGCTTCGTACTTGATTACTTTTGTGTAGATTGCTGCAGGTGTCCATTTGTGACTTGACTTGTCCATTTTGAAACTTTTCACCAGGTTGCCATACTTGGTTTGAGAAATAAAGATACCATCTTTCTTCTGAGTGACTTGCAGTCCAAGGAAGTAAGATAGTTCAGCGACCATGCTCATGTTGAGCTCCTTTTGCATCTGTACAACAAATCGCTCTACCAACCACAACGAGCTGGAGCCAAAAACTGTGTCATCCACATATATCTGAGCAATAACAAAATCTGACTTGGTTCTTTAAACAAAGAGAGTCTTATCTACTTCTCCTCGATCATAGCCATGCTCCATTAGGAAAACTGTTAGCCGCTCATACCAAGTTCTAGGTGCTTGCTTTAGCCCATACAAGACCTTCTTCAGCTTGTACACGTGATCAACATGGTGAGGATCCTCAAATCCCTTTAGTTGAGTCATATATACTTCTTCAGATAGAGTTCCATTTAGGAAAGCAGTTCTAACGTCCATCTGATATAGCTTGAATTTAAGATGACAAGCCAATGCTAGAAGTAGTCTGATAGCCTCCACTCTAGCAACTGGAGGAAACGTCTCATCAAAGTCAACACCTTCAATCTGAGTGTAACTTTGAGCAATCAGTCGATTTTTGTTCCTAGTGATATTTCCTTTCTCATCAGACTTGTTCTTGAATATCCATTTGGATTCAATGATGCTGACCCCTTCTGGTCGAGGTACTAGATCCCACACATCATATCTTTTAAACTCCTTTCCGTGGTCGCTTCTTATAGCTGCCACTCGCAGACCCTTCTCTTGTTCAAGCCGGGTTGCTAAAGCAACTACTATGGTAGTCTATGACTTTTCCCTTATGAAGTCGATCCAAGAAAAACGAGTATAGTTATCCACACAAACGAATGCATACCTCTTCCTTCCGCAGCTTTCCACTTCAATTAGTCCCATCATGTCCATGTGTAGTAACTATAGTGGTCAGGATGTGTTGATTTCTATAACTTTTTGGTGAGTGACCTTCTTTTCCTATTTGTCATTCTCCACAAATTACATTCAAACTTCCTTTGAACTCAGGAATTCCTCAAACCAAGTGCTCAACAACAATCTTTTTAGAGTTCTAAGATTCAAGTGGCCCATCCTCTTGTGCTGTAAGTTCACCTCTTCATCCTTAGACAGTAGACAAGTTGATGTAGTGGTTGTTATACCATCCTCCAATACGTAGCACTTGTTTATGGACCTCATGCCATTCCTTGTACATCTTCCTTCTTTGTCAAATACTTGGTAGAATTCTCGAGTGAAATTGAAAAAAGTGCGTACCATCATAGAGTTGACTTATGCTGATGAGATTTTCCTTTAATCCATATAAGCATAACATTCTTCAGCTAAGGCAGACCTTGATTGCATCTGTTCGTCTATTTCTTCAGAGTATTTTCCTTTGTACCTGTTTTTGAAGTTTGGCTGGTCTATCCACCTTTTGTTCTGGATTTCAAGCTGTTCTTCTACCTCCTGAGCTTTATGAAAATGTGTTTTTTTAGAACCCAACTCTCATGTGTAACCCAGACAAGTGTTTCCTTCATCATACAATTAACATGATAATATAGCATCGAGGTTGCTAGATTCATTGTTTAGCATCCTCACCATTCTCTTGTGTTGACTCAGTTCTTCCATCATGACAACATAGACTTCCTCATGTTGTTTGGCTTGAGTCATCAGAGAGGTGATGGTCTGGTTTAGTTCATTTTTCTCAGACTGTAGAGCATCCACAGTTTCTTGCAAGTCCTCCTTTTCTTCTTCTAGCCGAGATATCTTTGTATTCAGATCTTTGTTGACTTCAATCACTTCCAGCCACTTCTAGTGCATCAGAGCAAAGTTTTCAGCGAGACATTCCTCAATGAGAACTTCTTCATTGCTGCTCTCTGAATCTGAAAGGTTGTGCACCAACTTTATTCTGTCTTTTTTGACGTTACTATCATAGTTTTGATCTGCTATAGAAGCCAGTGCCAGATTTTTCTTAGGTTCAACCTCATGCTCATTGTCTTTTGAGTCAACATCGCTCCATTTGACGGCATAGGACTTGTTGTTGTTCTTCCTTTGGTTGCTGGGGCACTCTGATTTAATATGGCCTAGACCTTGACATCCCCAGCAGTGAATTCCCTTTGGCCTATCCTTTCGTTCTTCACTATTTGATCAGCAGTCCTATTCTTCCTTGAAAAATTTCCTCCTCTTCTAAATTGATTTCTGGGGCAGACTGCTGTCTAATATGGGGGTTTCTAATCAAGTTTCTCCATAATCTTTTCAAAGTTTTTGACCAGTAGTAAAAGTTGCTGCATCACCTCCTCTAGTGTTCCTTTCTTCATTAGTTTCAGATTTAAGCCCAATGCTCTTCATGCTGGATGGTGGAGCTTCCTCTAGCAGCTTCATATCAAATTATTTTAGTGAGCCAATTAGTGCTTCCAATCTCATGTTCTTGACATCTTGAGCTTCCTCTATTGCCGTGACTTTCGTAGCAAACCTCGGATGCAATGATCTGAGTACTTTGCGAACTAGTTTTTCTACTTTTATAGGTTCTCCGACTGCATACGCTTCATTTGACCAGGTTGCATAGCCTTGCATTAAAGTTTGTTATGATTTCCTCTTTACCCATCTTCAGGTTCTCAAATTTTGTGATTATCATCTGGATTCTTGACAATCTAACTTTGTCGGTGCCCTCACGAGTTGTATCCAGAATGTCTCTGGCTTGTTTAGCAACATCGCAGTTTGAGATAAGTCAGAAGTTGTTGGCATCTGCTATAGCAAATATGGTGTTGAGAGCCTTAGAGTTCTCGGATGCTACAACTGTTTCTTATGTAGTGCATCGCTCTTCAGACTTTTTCTATTATACTCCTGTATTGTTTATCACCAGTGCATGCGTCCATTCCGAGATACCAACTGATGTAGCGCAAGCTTGATAAGGACGGGGGGGGGGGGGGGGGGTCAGTAGACTGTTGATTACTCGCACAATGCCAGTACTGATCTTCCAAAACCTATTGATTCACTCGCGCGAATGCTAGGTTTAGGGCATCAAAAATCGTTGATTCGTGAGAATACTGATAGTTGGAAACAAGAGACAAATTATCATTCAACTTCCAAAAACTGAGTTCTCCAAACCCTAAGAAATGCTAAAATACCTAAAAAAAAAAAAAAAAGGATAATTACGAAAAGGCCCTAAAGTTCAAAAAGTGAAAAATAGCAAAAACGAAGGTCGAAACAATGGAATTTGGCCGAAAAACATCGCACATGTTGCTATTTCAGCTTCCAAATAGCCCTCCGAATGTCGTTATTTCAGCTTCCGGTCATGTTTCGCCATAAACTTCAAATCTGCTTCTGCCAGTGCATCATTCCCTCTCCACGCCTTCTCATCTATGGCCTTCAACAATGCTTTTATGCGAGCTTTCCAATATCCATAATGAAATTCCTATGTCTGCTGCCCCACTGTGACTGTTCCACTATTATGTATTAGCTGTTTCACAATACTCAAACGGATAGTGTTTTGGTAGTTGTTAGTAACAACACAAACGATACGATGAAATGTAAAGGACACAAGATATGGTTACCCTGCTCAGCTCCACGAGCCTACTTAGGGTGGTTTCTCTGAACCTTAAGTGGAAAGCACTTCACTATCAAATGGTCAAGTACAATAGATCTTATGTAACAAGACTCCCTCTGTTACGATGTTGTTGCACCATAGTGAATGCGTCTAACTCCCTCGGATAGAGATCCCTCTCTAGTCCACCTCGATCTGCCTCCCGCAGATTGGAAGTTCTCCTTCTGAGAACACCAACGCTCCTTGATCTATCTCCCAGAGATCGTACGTTCTCCTCCCGAGAACACAGCAGTTCACCGAGTGTTTGCTTTTACAGACTGTTTGTACAGCAGTGAAACAGCCTGTAGTTAACTTCTAGTGAGCTCTACTTCCGCCCGATCTCCAATGATGATTGAGCTCACTCCTGATGTATTCTTCCCCACGAAGTTGACCTTTGCTTATAGGATTCTCCATATTCCTTGCACTACTGGTTCCCCCCTTTTATAATCTTGTCATCTACGCATATATTGTTCCTCGGGATCCATCAAATTCTTGTGTATATCAGACAACGAATATTATGATGATCATGTATCCCAATCTTCCGTATAGCCGATGATCATGCTTAGCTAATGTGCATCCCAATCTTCCATATATCCAGCCCGCCTCGAGATCTGGTCACAATCATCCGTATATCCTTGACTCTATGTTAGAAAACCCAAGCAAGACAATATTCGCAGTATTACTGACAATCTGCACGCGCCTTTATTCAATCTAACTCTTGCTCACCCTCTGATTCAAGCTTGAACTTCCTTGGTCTTGTGAACCTTGTTGGTCTGCTTTGATACTCTTGATACAGATTACAGACTTTTGACTGATACAGACTCCGTTAGCCAAAAACATACCACATACATCCATGGGACACATGGATTTAACAATCTCCCCCTTGACATTTTTGGCAAAACTTCTCTACTATCACAAGGGTAAGTATCTACTAAGCACTTCTACGATAGCACTTTTTACTACGAAATTACTCCCCCTTTTTGCTAACAAAAGTGGAAAAGGTATGCATGACCAACCAAAACTTGAACAAGATAACTAGTAGAGTAGGAAAAATAACAAAATATGAACATTATCTAGGCAGGGGTGTCTTCGCATCCTCTGTAACACAAGTTGGATTCATCATCAGATCCTCAATGTCATTCACATCGTCACGAACTTCAAAACATTCTTTTGAACAACTCTCCTCTTTGAACAATCTTCCACTTCTTGCCAACCTCACTGTTGCAGAACCATACTTCTGATACCAGGACAGCCTTTGTCAGAGACTCTCCACTTTGAGTAGATCTAGATTTCTGATAGGGTGGTCCCTTCACGAACATCCTGGCACCAATCTTGCCCTTCTTATTGACATTGCTCCCCCATCTCAGTGGCCGTACTCTTCTCCTTTTTTTTTTTGTCTTGTTATACTATTCTTTTTTGCATAGACAGTCATACTGATCAGCTGCCTCTTTGTATGCTCCACCCGAGACTGTCTCAACAACCGGATCCTTACTCTCTCCTGACAACACATCCTTTAAACCTTGCATCAACCCAAATTCTGCTTCCTTTACATTCTTCTCAGTCTTCTGGGCAAATAGCTTAGCTGATCTCGAGGCCTGACCCTTTTTCTGATCAATAGTCTTCACATATTTTCTTCTTTGAAAACAGGTCTGTGTCACACTTGTCTGCTAGAGACCTTTTGACCCACTTCACCTTCTGTTGCTCAGTCGTCATAGTCCTCTCGGCAGACAACTCCCTTTGACTGCCAAAACCTACAGCCGCTGGATCTTCCCTAGATTTGGTTCCATCAACAACAACTCCAACTTCCTTCTCCATTACAACACCCTATGCCTTCTCGACCTCCACCACAGGCACAATCATAGACGAATCAATATTAAGGCTCACATTCGAAGCTGGTTCAGGTTCAACTGTTGCGGACTTCGGAACTGGAAGCTTATCTTAGGGCTTTTTCTTTCCTCTGCCCCTTTTTGGCACTTGGAGCTTTCTTTGGGATGCTATGTGAATATATTGAAGCAAATTAGGAATTCAAAACTCAAATTTCAAAAATTTAGAAACCCCAATATGACTCTTGGATCTTGCTGATTTCTACTTTCCAAAAGATCTAGAACATATCTGCCTCATCATTCATGAACTAACACATATGCTCTGCCTCATACTCTGCTTCACCCAACATGAGAGACAAACATCTATCTGCCTTTAGATGCTTAACTAGTTCATCACGCATTGTTCCAGAACTAGTCAAGCCTTCCCGAGCCTGCCTAAGTGTCGACAACACATAGACCCAAGGCGAGTCTAAGTGTTTCAAACTGAGCATTGTTCAAGGGTTTAGTGAAAATATCTGCTAGCTGTTTATTGGTCGATACATGTTTCAGAGTGATGATCTTTTGTTCAACTAATGCTCGAATGAAGTGATGCTTGATGTCAATGTGTTTGGTTCTGGAATGCTGAACATGATTTTTTTGACATGTTGATTGCACTTAAGTTGTCAGAGAATAGAGTCATCTCCCCCTCACACATAACCATGTTGAACAAGAAACATCGTGGACGTTCATACCATGCTCTGGGAGCCTGTTTTAATCAGTACAAGGCCTTTTTGAGACGATACACATGATCCGGGAGATGTGAGTCTTCAAACCCCTTAGACTGAGCAACATATACTTCTTCATTGAACCATCCGTTGAGGAGTGCACTTTTCACATCCATTTGAAACAGTTTGAATTTGAGGTGACAAACTAGTGCTAGCAGCAGCCTTATTGCCTCAATTCGGGCAACTGAAGCAAATGTTTCATCGAAGTCTATTCCTTCAATCTGGGTGTACCACAGTGCCACCAACCGTGCTTTCTTACGGGTGATGTTCCCCTCCTCATCTGACTTAATTTTGAATATCCAGTTAGTACCTATGATGTTTGCTTCAGCTGGTCTTGGTACAAGCCAAGCATTGTTTCTGGAAAATTCAGTGAGTTTGTCTTGCATAGCACTAACCCAAGTTCATCTAGTATCTCTTCTTTGATGTTGAAATTTGACTGCGCTACTGATTGCAAGTTACAGCTTCAGGAGTTACAACTTCTGCTGTAGAACTCGTTGTATCTTTCTTTAGAATTTGTTCTTGATAATGCTGTATGGTTGTGGAAGCTCAGTGCTCGATTGACAAAACCAGCACAGGTGAACAAGCTCAGTGCTCAAGCAGTAGCTATAGCAGAAGCTGTAGCAGCATAACATCATTCTTCTTAGAGAGCTTTCAAAGGATGAACAAGGAGCAGCAAAGTGTCGGGGAGCTTCTAATTATTCAGAGAGAATATCCCAGTGGAGATTCCCGTATCCAGATGAAGATTTGGTTGTGGAAGATTTGTTTCTCCAATCAAATCTAATCTCCTACAAATTAGGAGATATTGTTGCTTTAAGGAACTTCCAAAAGTGTAATTCGGTTGCTGGTTAGTTGAATACTTAAGGAGGGCAAGGTCAGTGCAGAAAAGGGGGTGGAGAAGAATAGAGAAAGCTTGAAAGCACATACACGGAGAGCTTACATACCACAAGGAGAGCCGGTGAGTCACGAAGAGCAGAGCGTGCGTGCAGAGCAGAGTGACTGGAGCAGAGGCTGATAGAGACTTGCAGAGTCTGATAAGAGCTTGATCATAGAAACCAATTCAGAGCAGGACGGGCTTGTTGGTTGATCAACACAGGCCGCAGGGGAATTGTCGAGTGGAGGAACTCGGACAATCTGCAGAAGGCCAGGTCTCGCTAGTGATAGACGGTCACTGAGTGAGGGGGAGCATTCCAGAGTGTGCAGCGCTCGTGGAAGAGTTCGATCAGCTCAGTGAAAAGCTTTGGAGCGAAGCGGACAGAACCTGCACCAACTAGTTGCTACAGCGGGTTTTATAGCAAATCTACTCACGTTGTTTTAATTAGAATAGGCTGAGTCTGTAGGATCAGAGGTCGAGCTATACTAAATTAATTCAAGTGAGTAGGTGTATGTGAAACACAAGTCAGAGCATGTTCTGATTGTGTGTGGTCGACTAGCTAAGGTTGAGTAGCATAGGTTGCGTGGAGTCGAACCGTGTTGTACAACAGACCTTGAGATTAGTGAATTGAAAGACTGAGGTTCAGTTTTACCAGAGGTAGGCACTTGAAGCGACGGTAATCTCATCTCATCCCAATACAAGTACTAAGGAGATGGAACTCATTACAAAAAGAGAGTTCAAGATGTGGTTCTCAAAAAAGGTTTATGTTTGTTTAATAAAAAATTACATTTTGCAACATTTTTGATGTTAACAAGTGTCTGCTATGTATTTCAGGTGGAGCAGGATCCAGTGTAGTTGAGAAAATTTGTTAGAACTAATAAAAGGTCCGTCGCGACTGGTCACAATATATAAAGCTTGCATTTGTAATGGGTATAAGTTCAAATGTGGAGACTTGACAAAGCCTACTTCAAGCAGCTCAGGGGTCTTGGTTAAAGGAAGTTGTCATAATAATCGTTTAGACAACTACTATGGACGCGTAAAAGAAGTGGTACGAGTCAATTACGAAGGAGGATGTCAAGTGGTCTTGTTCAAATGTCATTGGTTTGATAATTCTCAAAACTGTCGAAAGATTGATAAAAATGGGGTAGTGACTGTTGACGTAAAATCAAGATTAAATACCGATGATGTATTTATACTCGCTAGTCAAGCTGTGCAAATTTACTATGCTCCCAAGGTAGTTAATCCTCGGAGCACATGATATACGGTAGTTACAACCAAGAGTCTTCCATTAGATGAATCAACTTCAGTTGCTAGTGAAAATGCATTTCAAGAGGATGTGCCAAATGCTGAATGTGTGTCAAGCTCGCAGACCGATTTGGATACTCTCGAAGATATCAATGGCATTTTTAATGCTAATGAAGATGAAACCTCAAATGACACATTTATAATTGTTGAAGAGGAAGATGATGAAATAACAGATGAAGAAGATGAGGAGGAAGAAAGGGATGCTGATGATGTCAGTGACAGTGATGGTTTTGAAGATTAATGCTTGAAAGACTTTAACTTGTTACTCATACATTGATTTTTATAACTCTGTGTTACATTCTGACAGGGCATCTTTTTGTGTACACGACATGTTGCTTATTCATTGATTTCTGATTGCTCTTTATCATGTTTTCAGTTGACAAAGATTCATTGCAGCATGTTTTTGGTATATAAATGTGGAGTTGATTGCTTGTTTTGTCTGAGATCAGCTTGTATTGTGATTATCTTGTTGTGTATCAAGACAAAAAATATGTATTGTATGTGTATATTGTATACTTAAACTGATTTTGACAGGTTACAGAATTATGCACTACTTCTTTGTTTACATGAACTGATTTCGGATGGGTTATACTGAATTTTGATGTTGTGTACAGTTGCAATATTTTTGTTTGCATATGACCTGTTTGATAAAATGTCTAAAAGACAACTAATGCCAATGAAAGATGATCAAGTGTGTTCAGCAAGGTGAAGATTGCATATGACCTATTTGCTTACAAAACTTGTACGTGCAAATCATTGACCGCAAATTTTGATTCTCAAGGTGATCAAGTGTGTTCAGCAAGGTGATCAAGTGTATCCATCGATCAACATATGAGTGTGGTTGAATTACTGATTAAAGAATGGAGATGCAGATATTATACTATGATAGGTAGAAAGTATATGGCAACATCTACAAGACAGCAAAGCCTACACAATTGTCTTTTCTCAAGCTTTTGAACAATTGAGAAAACTATTTGCTTTGAGAAATCTCTAAGGTCTTAGATACTCATTAGTAAATGGATGTCATATTGTATGCTTTGAGAAAGAATGAAGGAGATTAAAACCAACTCAATATAGATGGCATGAGAAAACTAAAACAACTCATATTCTTTTATAAACAAGACTTTTCAAGGAGGAAAATCAAACTTATAAAAATATTGTGCTCAACTTCTATGCATTGTTGTTAACCAATTATTAATGTGCTCAACTTCTATGCATTGCTGTTTATGTTTCAAAGATTATTGAAAAGTTTGTATATGCCCTGTTTGAATGAAGTGAAGTGAAGTGAAGTGAAATATTGATGCAGCGTGTGTGCTCAACTTCAAAGAGTTATTGAACTCTAAAATTTAATTAATTTCAAACGACTATTTTTCCTACTTTACTGGCTCTGTTTATATAAGTAAACAAAACCTAACAAACCAAATCTAATTTTGAAACTAAGAAAATCTAATTTCGAAAATAAGAAAACCTACCTAAAAACATTAAAAATTAAAAATAAAATAGTAAAACACTCCGGATGGGCCCAGAAGCCCACATTTACCGCGTCATCGTTGTTTTCGAAACGAGATATTACACGACCCAATCGGACTCTGCGGCATTCCCTCGCGCTAACGTACACCGCTTGCTAACGCGCACCTTAGGTCTCGTTCGTCGTTCTGTTTTATGTATGTGCAATGCTGGTTGCAAAACTTAGTTAGGAATATGATGTTAGGAACTAACCAACCTTTTATGAATATATATGTAATTAAATATAATAATGCTTTTTTGTACAATAGCATATCATACACACGTTGTACCAAAATTATGAATTGTTTGACAACCTTTTTTTTTTTGATAAAAAATCTGAATAAATAAAGATTAAAAAACATATAAAATCTTCATATATATAGAAAGAAGCTCCTAATCTAAACTAAATGGTAACATAAATCCCTAAAAATCTCTAACCGCATTGAATTCGAGATCGTGCGAACAGAATGTGGTTCTCTAAATCGCTTCACACCAGTTCTTCGATCGTGCGGTGCGTGGTCTCCATCTCCCTCCCCCTTCCCACTAGGTAGGGTCTCCATATCCCCCTTTCTCTCTCACTTCCCCTTTTCATCTTTTCGCGATGTGGCTGGGTGGCTGCTAGCAGTGTGCTGTGGCTTGTTGCTAGGTGCTGGGAGTTGCTGGCTTGCTGCTGCCAGGTAGAATCGATTGATGTGGCTGGTGATTGCTAGCTTGCTGTTGCCGGGGAGTTCGATTGATGTGGCTGGTGATTGCTGGCTTGCTGCTGCAGGGTTTCCGGCGTTTCTATAATACATGCTATTTTACTTGTCAATTATTGTGCTTCCGGTAGTCAATAATTTTAATACTGATTTTTTCTTAATGCTGCATAGTTTGTGCGTAGTGAAATCTCTAACCGCGTGGTGGGGTATTTGAGTTTCAGCAGCTTTCCTTGCTGTTATGGCTTTCCTAAATCATGTTGATGGATCGGAAGCCATTCAAATTGGTGGCAGTAGCAGCGAAGTGAATAATCCACGTGCTAAACACAAGCGTCGAAGTTATTCCAAAGTGATTATGGAAGTCCTCCTCCCTCGGATAAAATCCCATCAATTGAAGTTGCTGAAGGACAATAAGTATTTATTTAATTTTTTTATAACTTCTAAGATGCTAATTATATGACTTGTTGATTTTTATTGTAAATGGATGCAGCATACTAAATCCTACAACTACTAGGACAATGTCAGCTATCATGCGGATACATTGGCCCGTTGGATGTTTCACATATCGCGATGCTATTTTAAATAGGCTATGAAAATTCAAAGAGACCGTCTTGAAGGAGTTTCGCGTAATTTTTTTCCATATCTTAAATTTTCTCATTTTTTTCAATTAATTGATGTATATCTTACCATCGTAATAGACATACTACAAGCACAAAGACGAAGTAAGTGAAAGCCAGTGCAACAAAGATGTCATCATTCATGTTGAAAATCGGATGCGAGGGATAAAAAGCGAGGCAAAAAAAGAAGCTTTCGAAAGAGCTGCAAAATAGAAGACCTCTATCTATGACCAAAGACCAGAATACTTTGCAAAAGAAGTTTGGAACTCACTGTGTGGTCATTTTTTAGGACAAAAACATGGTTCCAAATCTGATATTAACAGGAATAATCGGCGAAAGAAAGTCATGGTACATTGTACTGGTTCTACATCACACGCAAAAAGTAAAAAGGTACACTTCCATATTTTACATATTTTCTTAAATGATTTACTTGATAACTTGTTGGTTAATCTCAATCTTATGATAACTTGTTTCGCACTTTGCAGACACACATGATATAACTGTTCTTTTTTTGTAATGACTTAGGTTGATACTGTTTGAAACTCGTGTAGGACCTTGCTGAGAAGATAGGCCAATGTCCTACGCGTTTAGAGCTTTTTGAGGCAGTCTATAACCACAAAGGCACTCAAACCTTTACTTCTGATAAAGCAAGAGCAATTGCAGTGAGTTTTTTTTTATTTTATATTTTTCCTTTAATTACAAGCTTTATTTGTTTATCCAGTGTACTGCCTTTTGTTTTTAGTTTCATAATATTATCCAATATGTTATTTTGGGGACTCTTTGCTAGTTTATGAGTTTTTGATCAAATGCTATTTTTAAACCATGAATTTAGTCAAAATGGTTCTAAATTCTAAAACATATTCATTAGCTTGGAGTTTGCATCCCATTTTATTGTGACAATAGTAAGCTCATTTACTTTTGGCAGGACCGATATAAAAAGATTTTAGATGAGCGTCTACCAACATTAGAAGAACAAGAAAACGTACCTCTTGAGTGGTGGATTGAGGCTGCAGGACCAATTAAAAAGAATTGAATTCTTGGTGAGCCACGCATTCCAGTGAATGAGTTATTAACAGGTTCTCATGTTGAAACTCTTGGATAAAAAATACCAACTCAATCAACTTGTGGTGGGTGTCTTTCGGATTATCTATTTTTCAAAGTTATGAATGAAACCTTGCGAAGTGCTCGCACGAATGCATTGTTCAAAGAAGTTGCAGTCTCTAGTGAACAAGTACAGAGTTTGGCCGAAGATGTAGTTTCTAGGGGATGTATTTCAAACCCAGCAGATGGTTCTTTGAAAGAAAACAAAGAAGAAGTTATCCGCCTCGTGATAACTACATTGGAGAGTGTATACTCAACGATCCACAATTCTCTTAAGGTAATTTTCTTACTTTTACTTCATGTCCATGAAATGCAGTGACTGGAAAACTTCTATTTATTATGTTTATAATAATTTCTTATTATATCTTTTAGGAAAGGAAAAAAGATGGTCAAGAAAATGAAGCAAGTTCTGCCGAAGATGTTGGCCCTGCAATAGATTAGCAAATTCGGATCATTTATAGATTATTATTGCTTTAATATTTTCTGTCTTGTTATTCTCTAAAAACACAAATCATTTATTTTAATTGATGAATATAATGCTTCTTTTACACAACACTATTGTATTGTATTCAATTAATTTATAAATAAAATCATTTTATGGAATTAAATGATAAATATGGCTGTAATTAAATTTCATGTTGATTTTAAATAACAACAATAACAAAAAAAATTCTATTTTGGAAATTGTGAAATACAACATAATCGACCGAAAAGTTGTGGTAAATAATATAATAGATCCGTAGGAATTGTGAAAAGGTTATAATAGTAATAGCGTCTTCTAAATAGTATAATCAACAACTTACAAAACCTACGACATGTTTGTCGACTCTATATTTATCTAAATTTTTAGAAATTAATAAAGGCAACGGAAAATTGTTGCAAATATTCTTAGAAATTCGTAACAAATATAAAAGGGTATAAAGGTAAATGCATCTTATAAATACTTTATCTACAATTTTAATACCAATGAATTTATCATTAGTTTTGATTAATTTTTTAAACTGTTTTAAATCGACTTAAGCAACAGAAATTTCTATTGAGAAAATCGTAAAACCAACCTGAAAATTCACAGTGTCTTAGTTCGACAGATTTGTGAACAAGCAGTTGCTGCAGCACACTCTTGTTCACTCAGAAATTGTCTCAGCAAGCAATAAACAAGGCACAAGTTTGTTCACCCAGTTCGGCCGACTGTCTACGTCTGGGGAGGACTATTCACCAGTCCTCAATCCACTAACTCGAAGGTCTCCACGTACACACGGTTACAACTCACGCAACCTATGCTACTCAACCTTGTGTGGATCACTCAACACAATCAGAACAAGCTCTGACTTGTGCCTGCACACCCTCTACAATATGTCAATCTAGAATAGCTACAGACTTCTCAAGACTCAGCCTATTCTAAATTACACTTGACACAGCAGGGTTGCTATAGCAACTGCTGTAACATACAGCTGAAGCACAATTTGTCCGCGTCGCTCCAAAGCCTTCCGCCGAGCCGGTCGAACAATTCCACGAGCGCTGCACACTCTGGAATACTCCCCCTCACTCAGTGACCACCTGCCACTAGCGAGTACTGCCGCACGACACTCGACCGAGCCAACAACTCGTCAGTTCTTCCGCGGCTTCCCTTGATCAACCAACAAGCTCAGCAGCTATGAATTGGGTTCCAGATCAAGCTCGAATCAGACTCTGCAAGTCCTGATTCCCTTCTGTCACAATCACCTCAGCTCTGCGCTCACGCTCTGCTCTCGGGTGATGATCGAAGAATTCGTCCGTCGCACACCAAAGATTGGTCTCTCTGAAATCTGTGTATACACTTGTGTATCCCTCTGCTTCGATCAACCATTCTGCTCTGAACCCTTTCTCTTAAATAGTGCACCAGCTTTAAGCAATGTCCAGGTTTAGGCAATGTCCTAACAAGAACAATTATCTCCTAAAATCTAGGAGATTAGATTTGATCTTTATCTTCAATGCAAATCTCCTTCTCTGACTAGTAAACCTCACTGGAAAATACTCCACAGTATTTTAGAAATTCTTCAGAGGCAATCCATAGAGTTTCCAGCCCTTCTGGACAAGCCCAGGTTGCTGCTGCTTCTTGGACGGTTGAAACAGCCAGTTGAACAAGCTCCTGCTGCAGCATCCCCTGCTAGTTCACTTCTGCTGGCCTGCTTAAATACTTGAGCTGCAGCAACCCCTTGTTCACTTGTGCTGGTTTTGTCAAACACTGACATACTTGCACCATCAATCTCCCCCTTGGCATTTTGACAAAACCTTAGAACATATGCACTCTCCCATGAACCAGAAAAAACTCTGAATACTCTAAAAGGAAAGATCCAACAATAGAGAGTAAGTAGTAAATAGGTGTGGCCACACTCGGCCATAGCACAACCACGCAGGGTCAGCAAAACAAATAAAAAAAGTTCATCAGTAGCAGCAGTAGCATCTTCTCTCCCCCTTTTTGTCATAGATGCTCAAGGGGCTTGCTCCTCATCTGCCGGGAACTCCAGGTCTTTGAGGAGGCTTCTGATCTGTCCACGCCTAGCATCCCTTCGTTTGGCTTCTGCTTCAAGAATGACCAGCTCCGATCTGAGATGGCTCACAATTCTGGCGTGGAGGGCTGATTGTATTGTTGCAGCAGGGGGAAGAACATCCTCCAGGGGAGCTGGAGCTGAAGCTGAATCACCTACCATGAGTAGATCCTCATATGCAATGTCCACTGCATGTTTTCCTTTGAACAACTTGTGATCAACAGTGAAGACCTGCAGTTCCTCAGAAAGTCCTTCAGAAATCTCACCAAGCTCCGGATGTTGAGAGACCATTATCCCATAGATGAGAGAGGGTAGCACAATGGGTTTGCTGGAGGAAGCGCTGCCGGCATGAGTAGCCAGCTGGGCAAACATCACACTGCCCAGGCTGATGCACCTCCTTTTCCCAATGGAGTAGAGAAGGTTAGCAAAGGATTTGCTAACCTTCCCTCTGTGAGAGCTGGGGATCCAGTTTCTGATGCCCAGATGATATAGCAAGGCATTCTTGGAGGTCAGTTCAGCAGCACTCAGATTGGGACCTCCCCAGGACAGGCACACTCCCCCTGTCAGAACCTTGGCCAGCATCTCTGGCTGAACATCAGTGGGAGCTCTGGCATTCTCATGGATCCCAAGGAATTCATCAATTCGTTCAGGGGTAATAGAAACTGACTTACCCCGTACCCAACTTCTACCATACTCATCTGCTCCTTCCTCTCCAAACTTCTCCTCCATATTTATAATAAATTCCCTAACCAGAGCTATATTGAATCTGAATGGAAAGGTTAGGGACTTGAGCAGGTTTACCTCTGTGAGAAGCTGAATGATTGCTGCTGACCTGTACTTGTCTAGGTCCAGCCTCTTCTCTGACACAATATGCTTCCGCTCAACAGCACTCCAGGATTGAGAAGCACTCCGATTCCTGAACCAAATACCTCCCACGGTGGTTGCAGTTGTGTCTACCAATGCAGGTCCTCTCACAGACGGTTCACCAGGAGCACCAATATTTTCTTCACTTGATTCTTCTTCTTCACTACTGGAGACTGGGACTAGGATAGAAGCTTTTCCTTTGTCGGCTGGAGGAGGAGGATGTGCTGCAGCAGGTTCTTGTTCAGAAGACTCGGCTCCTGTTTCCTCCCCTTCACCCACAATGCCAGGGGACATAACAAGAGTTCTGCACCCTTCTTCTGCAGAACCTGCTACAGCATCCGCTGTAGCACGTTCTTCTTCAGAGACATCCTCAGCCACAGTCCCTTCAGATAGCACAGCGGTACTGGAGACAGGTTCTCCGTCGCGTACCAGGCGCCTCCTTTTCTGCGATGTTCCTTTGTGCGGGGAGGGCTCGCTGTGCGACACAGGGAGAGGTGTTGATTCCCACACCACCACATCCAGTTGCTGTGCAGGGGCTTCATTGCGCGACTTGGTCCGTCTTTCAGACCTGCCTTGACGGTCTGCTGCCAGATTCTTCTTCAACCCGCGCGTCTTCACCATTGTAGCTAGATTGCAGACAGTTTAAGGAGCGTACAGAGGATGATCGGCAACGATTTTTGGGAAGCACCTTGCACCTTGTCTATGCCCTAGAAATTGATTTACCCGTTATCTTCCTTTCCATTTTGAAGTTGTTAGATCACGTGCCTCACACGTGCCTTCTCCCATCATTAGCAACCAAAACATGTGAACAAGCTTATTCTTGGCCAGGTTGCTACAGCACATGCGAGCTAGTTCACCTGCTTAGTTTAGACAAACAGCTTTGCTCGAAGGATCCTTAAGAGGTTCTGATGGAGATTTCTTCACCCACACCTGAGATACGCCATAGTTTCTCCTTTTCTGACCCTCCAGCCTCCTGTCTCTTCGTTTGTCATGTTTGGGTTTCCATACCTGTAAAGCCTGTGGTTTTCCCTTGTCTTTAGCGATCCAGTGCCCTTGTGCAGCAGTCTTAGCAATCCTCCTCTGCGATTCTTTCCAGCAGGGAGTTTTTCTTGAAGCTACATGATACGTAGTCTTGATGCAGCATGTGTTGGTTCTGGGTTTTGCTCCCCCTTTTTCAACTGAGGAGGTTTTGTGCAGCTGCTTCAGATTGGAGGTAATCTTCTGATTCCCAGCACTTGTACAAGAGCCCCGTTTATTCTGAACTTTTAGCTTTGTTGTAGAAAAATGATGTGCCCGGTGCTGCAGCACCCTCTTGTTCACATGCCTAGTTCCATCTTTCTCTGTATGTTTTGAAGGGTCATCTGAATTGTTCTTTTCATCTATCTCAGCATCCGAGGCTTTTATGAAAACTGTCTCTCTAGAGCTTTCTTCACCAGTATATCCAAGCCCTGTTCTTCCTTTTCTAAGTCTTTGGTAAGACAGAATTTGGTCCAGGATATTATTCTGCGGATCAGCTGTCTTGGCTGTTGCTGGAGAGGATCCAACAGAGATCTGTCTTCCAGAGTCTTCCCTCTTCAGAATGGTAACTTGATTATTGGATGAGAGGAGACATTTCCTTCGTTCTTCTTCCAAGAGATTGACTCTGTCAGTCAATGCTTGATTGGTCTGAAGAACTGCCTCACACTGCTCGAGAATCTTCCTCAGATAGTCAACAAGGTTGTCAGATGGATCATCTTCATCTTCACTCTCGGATACTTCAATCCCATAGTGAAATTCTTCCTTCTTTAGTTCTTTGAGGTTGAAATCTGATACACTGGTTAGCACAACACAGTTTTCTTCATCACTTTCATCAGAGTCACTCCATTTTGCTGTCATGGACTTACTGTTCTTTTTCTTTGACATTTGAGGGGTTTGCTTGGACAGTCAGCCTCAATGTGTCCATACCCTTCACAGTTCCAGCATTGAACTCCCCTTTTCATTTCTTTCTTCTCATCTTCATCCTGAGCTGGTTCCTTTCCTTTCCTTTTGTTTTCACCACCTCTTCTGAATTGCTTTCTTGAGGAAGAGCTTTTCCCATTTCTTGAGTCCATGTTCTTCAGGAGCTTTCCAAGATTCTTGACAAGCATACTCAGCTGATCATCTGGAACTGTCTTCTTGGCTTCTGTTTCAGCTCTCAGTCCAACATTCTTGTCCTTGGGAGTGGTGTCTTCTTTAGCCAGTTTCATCTCAAATTGTTTGAGAGACCCCATCAATTCTTCCAACCTCATGAATCTGACATTTTGAGCTTCTTCAATGGCTGTCACTTTCATGTCAAATTTTGTGGGCAGCGATCTGAGAACCTTCCTGATCAGCTTCTCTTCAGGGATAGGTTCACCAAGGGCATGAGCTTCATTTGCAAGATCACAGAGTTTGGCATTAAACTCAGTGACAGTCCCTTCTTCCAGCATTCTCAGATTTTCAAACTGTGTGGCAATGATCTGCAGTCCCGACAGCTTCACTCTATCAGTTCCTTCATGTGCAGTTTGCAGAATTTCCCACGCTTGTTTAGCCATGTCGCAGTTTGATATCAACCTGAAGTTGTTAGCATCCACTGCAGCAAAAATTGCATTCAGAGCCTTTGAATTACCAGTTGCTGCAGCACCTTCTTCAGCAGTCCATTGCTCTTCAGGTTTTATCCTTGTCACTCCTTGCTCATCCATGGTGATTGGGGGGGACCACTGGATTACGACAGCTCTCCATGTCTTCTCATCAATAGCCTTGAGAAAGGCTTTCATTCTCGCTTTCCAATATCCATAGTTGCTCTCTTCCAACAATGGCGGTCTGCTTGTGCTCTGTCCTTCCTTCATTGTCTTGGCTTCTTCAGAGACACTGTAGGATCTTTTACTCTGTGTGTTGAGCTCCCGCTCTGATACCAATTGAAAATTCACAGTGTCTTAGTTCGACAGATTTGTGAACAAGCAGTTGCTGTAGCACACTCTTGTTCACTCAGAAATTGTCTCAGCAAGCAATAAACAAGGCACAAGTTTGTTCACCCAGTTCGGCCGACTGCCTACGTCTGGGGAGGACTATTCACCAGTCCTTAATCCACTAACTCGAAGGTCTCCACGTACACACGGTTACAACTCACGCAACCTATGCTACTCAACCTTGTGTGGATCACTCAACACAATCAGAACAAGCTCTGACTTGTGCCTGCACACCCTCTACAATATGTCAATCTAGAATAGCTACAGACTTCTCAAGACTCAGCCTATTCTAAATTACACTTGACACAGCAGGGTTGCTGTAGCAACTGCTGTAACACACAGCTGAAGCACAATTTGTCCGCGTCGCTCCAAAGCCTTCCGCCGAGCCGATCGAACAATTCCACGAGCGCTGCACACTCTGGAATACTCCCCCTCACTCAGTGACCACCTGCCACTAGCGAGTACTGCCGCACGACACTCGACCGAGCCAACAACTCGTCAGTTCTTCCGCGGCTTCCCTTGATCAACCAACAAGCTCAGCAGCTATGAATTGGGTTCCAGATCAAGCTCGAATCAGACTCTGCAAGTCCTGATTCCCTTCTGTCACAATCACCTCAGCTCTGCGCTCACGCTCTGCTCTCGGGTGATGATCGAAGAATTCGTCCGTCGCACACCAAAGATTGCTCTCTCTGAAATCTGTGTATACACTTGTGTATCCCTCTGCTTCGATCAACCATTCTGCTCTGAACCCTTTCTCTTAAATAGTGCACCAGCTTTAAGCAATGTCCAGGTTTAGGCAATGTCCTAACAAGAACAATTATCTCCTAAAATCTAGGAGATTAGATTTGATCTTTATCTTCAATGCAAATCTCCTTCTCTGACTAGTAAACCTCACTGGAAAATACTCCACAGTATTTTAGAAATTCTTCAGAGGCAATCCATAGAGTTTCCAGCCCTTCTGGACAAGCCCAGGTTGCTGCTGCTTCTTGGACGGTTGAAACAACCAGTTGAACAAGCTCCTGCTGCAGCATCCCCTGCTAGTTCACTTCTGCTGGCCTGCTTAAATACTTGAGCTGCAGCAACCCCTTGTTCACTTGTGCTGGTTTTGTCAAACACTGCCATACTTGCACCATCACAACCGATTTCACAAAATCTACGCAACTATAATCTACAACATACCAACGGAAATATCTGTTGCTTATAGCAGTATTTCCAACCGATACATGCCAAAATCAACGGAAATAGTTATTGATATTAGCTGTTTTTCTTGTAGTGGTAGTCAAACTGGGTGACCAAAGTGCTTATGTGCTTTATTTTTTGGTCTTTGCTATATTATTTCGCAATCGTCGCAATCAGTTGCTATAGCATCCTGATTGTCTCAGACACCAGTGACACATCAATTTCAAAATCTATGTTGAATGTCACATGATCACTGAGGTTCATAATGATGTTGTTTAAATTAAGAACTTCATTGTGAATCATGGTTGAGATGTGGGATGTGATGATTGAGAAGGTCAAGAAGGTTATCTTTAATGTTTAGGTATGGCATGCCTTGACAAATCTGCACAAGATTTTGCTTCAGCAATCTCTGAATATATGAAGCTGGAACCCTATCTTAAGAATGGGCGAGATACAACAACCAAGCACCAGAGTCTGCTTAAGTACTCCGTGATGACCTATAGCTAGAACAGAATATCCGATCGACTTGATGATGCACGAAGAGGCTCCGGCAAGGTGCGGCAGGCATTGCGGAAATTTAGGGTGTCATGCAAACGTCATCAAGAGTCAAGCAAACGAAAACACAAGGATGAAAAAAATAAGGATCCTAAAGTCCGTTTTAGGCAATGGAATCTTCAACAACTTTGCAAGAATCTAGCTGAAGATTCTAATAATGATGGTAACGAGGTTTCCGTCACTGGTGATCTGAGAAGCTACAAGAGGAAGGCTTGAGGCAGCTTCGGAGAGAGAGAGCTCACATCGAGAGATACCTGATGTGGTGCGCAGAGAAGTGTTGCTGCCTAATAGTGACAGTGTGTCATTGATTGGGGGTGGGCAATGACTGAGTTTGCAGAACTCAGTGTCCGACTGTTTGACAGAAGACCTAGAATAGTTCGTGTACTACGCATTTTAATAGAATATGATAGGTCTGTGAGTCAGGTCCGTGGCTATTTATTACAGGAAGTGTGTAGGTAGCACGAAGAGAGTCTGTGAGATCAGACTGCTAGCTAGTCTAGGGAGTTAGACTGAGCGGAAGATTTTGACTAGAGGAGAAGTAGAGGTGTGAGTCCTTTGTCCTTTGAACCACATATAGTGAAGTCTTGAGGATCGGAGAGTGATCCTCCCCAGACGTAGATAAGTTTCCGAACTGGGTAAACAAACTGACTATGTCGTTCTTATTCGTCAGTAGAATAATTTCCGCAAGAAGAGGCAGAGAGTGCTACAACAGAAGCTGTATCTTCAGAGGCAGAAACTCGTGATCAGCAGCGTAGGAAAATTTCATATAAGCATGGGCACATTGATGAGTTTGAAATATCCACCTCTTATGATGTGGTTTATAATATACTTGTAGCTCGTTGGCCTAAAAGTATCACACCCCTTCATTGCTTAGCTTATTCTTTAAATCTCATGTAATGAGTTTATACTAAAGTTAATAAATTCAACATGCTACATTTATTTGATAAATATTTGACACTTGTATTTTCTGTATATGTATTATAATCATGAATGACTTGCAGAAGATGCTACTAGAGTACATCCACATAGGGATGCTGAGATTTCTATGGAATGAAGAAACGGGTTTAAAGGACTTTTTCCAAGTCAAGATGATTACAGCTATGTTATGAACGAATATGCTATTTTTTCTCTTAGAGGAGAGCATTTTGGTGATCCAGATGCTATTCAAATGAGGTGCACAATGGATCTAAGAAATTAGTGGCCTAACCTTGGAGCTACAACGCCTTTCCTCAAAAATTAATTATTCGCTTACTTTGACAACCTACTTCTTTGTTATGTTGTGAAAGAAATTGGAGCACCTATTCTTTCATTCATTCTTTGAAGAGGTATAAGTTGAATCCAAATAACCTTTGCCTTTTATCAAGAAACAAGCTAGAATATCTTGATAACTAAAATGTGGGATGTTGGTGGTGATGCTGATGTATATGTATCTTTAAAGGATATTGATATTCTTCGATTTGTGGATCTTTCCCTTGCTGAGCCGGAGATGAAGAGTGGTTTTTGAAGATAATCATGAAGACATAGCATGAATTTTTACTCTTTTTGTTGTTTTGTTTATTTTTGAATTATGAATGTATTTTTTCAATGCCGATGCAGCAGGAAACTCGGCTGCATTCTTTGTTTTAGTTGAAAAAAGTGCGGCTAGCTAAGATATCATGCTCCATTGCATCATGGACACTGTTGCAGGGTATAGGGACACTGCAACTGTGAGCAGGACATACACAGCACGGCAATAGTATGGAGTGCTTGATAAGCGGATAAATGACCTTACATTTGTCCGTATTTTCAATTTACTTCTTGTATGTTCCGTTATTTTATAAAGTCATTTGATATTTTTTTTGTCCATTTCAGGGTGAAAATGCATAATACATGATATAAAGTGGTCCGAAGAAAATCTGGTTGAATTCCGATCGATCGAGAGCAAAAACGAGCAAAATTGAGCAAAGGGCAAAAGTGAGTCGGCCACCCTTGGTAGAATGACCTGTTCCTCTTAAAATGCTTTCTTAGCACGTGATGCTTATCCGATCGAGGCGTGCTATAGCTTGTTGGAAAGCTAATTCAAAGGGCTACAACTTTGTAGTTTACATCAAGATATAAGTCTAATGTTTACAGGGTCAAAAAGATGAGATTCTAGCACTGCAAAAGCGATTCGCCCGGATCAGTTTGGCTCTACAAGGGTTTGACCGAATCAATTGAAAGTTTGACCGAATTAAAAGTGATTCGGCCAGCCATGAAACAGCACTGAGGTATTGATTCGGCCGAATCAACTCAAGGCCTGCCAGAATCACTTGATTCGGGGAGAGTTCGCTGAAGATCAAATCTGAGCAGATTGACCTGTTCATCATCGAAGGCTTGTCGAGCGCGCGATTTGTATCCGTTTGAGGCCTTCTATAGCTTTTTGGAAAGATAATTCAAAGATATACAACTTTGTACTGTACGTCAAGACGCGATTCGAAGGTTTAAAGGGTCAAACAAGTAATTTGCTAACGCTGCAGAAGTGATTCGCCCAATGCTTGGGCGAATCAAAAGTGATTCTGCCAAGGAGAAGGATTTCATCTCATGGACCAAGATTGACCGAATCAAATAAAGGTTGACTGAATAAAAAAGTGATCGGCCAAGAGAAAGTGATTCGTCCAGCTCAAAACAGCACTGAGATAGTGATTCGCCGGAATCACCTGCAGAGTGATCTGTTCACCTTCGAAGGCTTGCCGAGCGCATTTTTCCTATCCTATTGGGGCGTGCTATAGCTTGTTGGAAAGATAATGCAAAGGGCTACAACTTTATAGTTTATATCAAGACGTAATTCGAATGTTTAAAGGGTCAAAAAGGCAAGAATCTAGCACTGCAGAGTTGATTCGGGCACTGCGGGTGATTTGGTAATTTCCAGAAACAGTATAAATAGAAGAAGAGGAGAAAAATCAAGGTGTGCCTAGGGTTCCTCTCATGGGACGAAGCCCTAATTAGAGAACATGAAGAATTGTCAAGAATTCAGAGAAGACATCATCAATTGAAGACTCTACATCAACCCTTTACTCATTCTCTAAACCCTACTACTCTACTTTCTTTAGTTTTTCTTGGTAAACTATTTCATTATGTTTTGTTTCAAACTCACCATGAGTGACACATGAGTGATTAGTCTTTTAGCAGTTGGGGCTCTTATGGATCCCTTCGGTTTGATTGTAATGCAAGACTTGTCTTTTTATCTATATGAATGAAGTTCGGTTGAAAATTCTCTTGCTTTCTCTTCAAATCAATTTTGTGCACACCAAGTGTTTGACGAAATACCTAAGTGAGTATGAATTGATAGAACGCCTAGGGATGGAACGAGAGTTGAACTTAGGTTGTTTAGAAGATTGAACATGATTATTTTAGGTTGCGTGTGTGCGCGAGAGTGACATACGCATTCCACTAGGCTAAGTTTTGAGCGAGAATTTAGAATGTGTGATACCTTAGCCTAGAACCATCATTCGAATTTACTCATGATTTAGACAAGTTTTGTGTTGCTAATCGCATGACCTAGGGGTGAAGTAGGATTCCGACTACGCTTTCTCTATTATTTTCTCTTAGATCATATTTCATCTTGTCTTTAGTATTCACTGGAGATACCTCGCATAGAGGAAAAATCCCCCCCCCCCCCTTATTTAGTAGACTTGCATTAGGCATTACTAGCTAGCTTTAGACTAATCTAGGCTTTTTCCTTGGGTTCGACTCGAGGTCACTCGGATATATATTATTTGAACACCGTGATTGGACTAGTATTCATACTACCGCTACAACCACAGCGTTTCAAAATGGCGCCGTTGCCGGGGATTAGCCATTAGACTAGTTTGCTAGTTAGTATTGTTTTAGTTAGTTTACTACTTTTTTTTTTCCTTTTTTTTGGTTATCGTGATTGCGTGTTTGCGTACTATTCTTGCTTACTTTAATGTAAGTTCACACTTATTGATGCTTTCTCTGATTGCTTGGTAGGTGTTTGAATGAAAATCAAAGCACGCATGAGAAAGGCATAAGAACAAGCATCCACATCAACGGAGCATAAATTGCCAGATTTTGATACTCCACCTCAAATTCGCGTTGATCAAACACCAACAGAAATTATGGATCAACCGGACCCGAGGAGAGAAGGAAATGCCGCTCTTCCGCAAGAGGAAGATGAGAGACCGATTGGAGCTTGGAGACTTCAAGCTCGATGATTCCACTTGATTCTCATACTATCAACGCATGCCACTTGAGAAGGGATTCTCGCAAAGGACTTTTCAAGTGTGTTTCTTATGAAGAAGGGAATCGGCTACGTCTTAACCAAGACGTTAAACTAGGCTGGTGAGTATTTGTGTTTTGCTTCTACTTGTTGGTAGTATAGAATTGTTTTGGACTTAGTGTTGCGCCGTGCGCCAAACGTTCGATTAGTGGTTTTTTTTTTTTGTGCTCTCTAATTACCCCTTTGGTTTGATTATCTATATGTAGCAGTTTTGAAGTGTGGGGTAATTCGATGATGTTTAGGTTGCTACTATGTTTATCATGACTTGTGTTGGTATTCTTGTTACTTATTTTGTTCGAAACCTTTTTCAAGCACTATAATACATTAGTTCATGACTTTTGATTTACACGTGAATGCCTAAGTAAACTCATCGTTTGAATCGTCGCGCATTTGTTTTCCATTCTTTCGCCTAACTATATGTTTCACATTGGTTTATCTCTAATAGCTAGCTGTTTCAATTTGAGAATTCAGGTGTTGCGCTAATATTTTTCTTGAGTTTCAGATCTATCGTAACCGATTGGAGCATCATTCACGGATGTGAGCGGCAGCACATTTGGCTACCTCCACACGAGAGAAGTTCTTTCGAAACTCTCTTTACTTCTTTTACTTTCTATTGCTTAGGGATTAAGCAAATTTTTAAGTGTGGGGTGTTTTGCGCTTGGGCTTTTATTTGCTTAACAACATGATTCTATGCTACACATTTATTTTGTGCGCATTATACTCACATGATTGCTTTCATCCTAGCTTTAAATATTGATCACACGAAGTAATGTCTACTAAGCAATTAAGTAGTATCATTTATAAAAAAATTTGGAATGAGTTGTGCTTTGAATTCATGAATCGTATCTTTTAGTCGATCGACATTCTTTGTGATGATTTTATTCACATGATTCAGTGTTTTGACTAGCTTAGTTCGATTTATTTTTGAGCTCTTTCCGTGCATGAAGAATGAAGTTAAGTCTAGCGAGCACAAAAATAAAATAAAAATAGTTTTCATATAAAAACCACATACTTATTCTTGTTTGCTTTTAGGTGACTTTAGCATTCCTATTTAGCATTTGCATTTGTTTAGCTCACACTTCATGCTCCATTATATCTCACTTAGGCACATTGTCAAGTATTAAGGCACAAGAAAGAAAAAATTATATTTTTAAGGTTTTACAAATGCCGAGGATTAGGAAGGTAAGTTCCCCCTTGAAAGCTTTTGTATAAACACAAAAATATTATTTGTTTGTTTATTGGGTCAAGGAAAAGTTGTACAAATGCCGAGGGTTAGGAAGGTAAGTTCCCCCTTGAAAGCATTTGTATAAACACAAGAAAAATATTAAACACACTTAATTCTTGACTTTGTGCCTATTTCGCAAATTCTTTCGCATGTGTGTGAGTAAGGCATTTGCATTTCGCTTTTAGGAAGTATCTAAGGTATGACCCTTGTAATTTAATACTTGAGCATCGAGATTTGTACGAGTGAATTTTAAAATTTTCAATGTCGAACTCCTCTTCCCTTACGGATTATGATGTATAGTCTAAAACTTGGGAATGAGTTTGTTGTCATGAGCTTATGGATTTGCCCTTAGCAAGCATGTGTGATTGACTGGACATATTTTTTGTGTAAGCGACGCTTTTCTTCATACTTCTTGCATAGTAAATTGAGCGATAACTTGAATTTGACGAATGCTAGTCTTGATATCGATTCTATGAATATTTGTTGTCACAATAAAGTGAATGATCCTTAGAGTTTGCCTGAAGTGAATGATTTGCACAACTTTATTATTATGTGGGCTGATAAAGAACTACTTGCTTTGCAAACTATATATGGATTTTGAACTCCTATGGATGATTGTGAGTAGGATTTGTGAGTATTCCTTTTCTGAAAACTCTCACGAGACTATAACTCGTCCACTAGGGTAGCCTAAGGGTTTAAAGGCTTCATGCATAAGCTCAATGCATCTGTGATTCCTACGACAGTGAGTTAGGAGTAGATTTAAATTTCTTTGTTTAGTTATTCTTAGGTTATGTTACATGAGTAGGGGATGGATGTGTTATATGTGCGTAAGTTTTGCTACATGCTTTGATATTGTCATATATGATTTGGCATCTTACTATCCGCTTGACTTGTGCATATACTTATTCGGGACGAACAAGACTTAAGTGTGGGGTGTTTTGATAAGCAGATAAATGACCTTACATTTGTCCGTATTTTCACTTTACTTCTTGTTTGTTCCGTTATTTTATAAAGTCATTTGATGTTTTCTTTGTCCATTTCAGGGTGAAAATGCGTACTACATGATATAAAGTGGTCCGAAGAAAATCTGGTTGAATTCCGATCGATCGAGAGCAAAAACGAGCAAAATTGAGCAAAAGGCAAAAGTGAGTCGGCCACCCCTGGTAGAATGACCTGTTCCTCTTAAAATGCTTTCCTAGCACGTGATGCTTATCCGATCGAAGCGTGCTATAGCTTGTTGGAAAGCTAATTCAAAGGGCTACAACTTTGTAGTTTACATCAAGACATAAGTCTAATGTTTAGAGGGTCAAAAAGGCGAGATTCTAGCACTGCAAAAGCGATTCGCCCGGATCAGTTTGGCTCTACAAGGGTTTGACCGAATCAATTGAAGGTTTGACCGAATTAAAAGTGATTCGGCCAGCCATGAAACAGCACTGAGGTATTGATTCGGCCGCAACTCAAGGCCTGCCCGAATCACTTGATTCGGGGAGAGTTCGCCTGAAGATCAAATCTGAGCAGATTGACCTGTTCATCATCGAAGGCTTGTCGATGGCGCGATTCTTATCCGTTTGAGGCCTTCCATAGCTTTTTGGAAAGCTAATTCAAAGCTTTACAACTTTTTAGTTTACGTCAAGACGTGATTTGAAAGTTTAAAGGGTCAAACAAGTAATTGTCTAACGCTGCAGAAGTGATTCGCCCAAGCAGTGGGCGAATCAAAAGTGATTCGGCCAAGGAGAAGGATTTCATCTCATGGACCAAGGTTTGACCGAATCAAATAAAGGTTGACCGAATCAAAAAGTGATTCGGCCAGTAAAAGTGATTCGCCCAGCTCAAAACGACACTGAAATAGTGATTCGCCCGAATCACCTGCAGAGTGACCTATTCAATCCGATTGGGGCGTGCTATAGCTTGTTGGAAAGATAATGCAAAGGGCTACAACTTTGTAGTTTCCATCAAGACGTAATTCGAATGTTTAAAGGGTCAAAAAGGCAAGAATCTAGCACTGCAAAGTTGATTCGGGCACTACGGGTGATTTGGTAATTTCCAGAAATAGTATAAATAAAAGAAGAGGAGAAAAATCAAGGTGTGCCTAGGGTTTCTCTCGTGGGACGAAGCCCTAATTGGAGAACATGAAGAATTGTCAAGAATTCGGAGAAGACATCATCAATTGAAGACTTTACATCAACCCTTTACTCATTCTCTAAACCCTACTACTCTACTTTCTTTAGTTTGTCTTGTTGAACTATTTCATTATGTTTTGTTTCAAACTCACCATGAATGACACATGAGTGATTAGTCTTTTAGCAGTTGGGGCTCTTATGGATCCCTTAGGTTTGATTGTAATGCAAGACTTGTCTTTTTATCTATATGAATGAAGTTTGGTTGAAAATTCTCTTGCTTTCTCTTCATATCAATTTTGTGCACACCAAGTGTTTGACGAAATACCTAAGTGAGTATGAATTGATAGAACGCCTAGGGATGGAACGAGAGTTGAACTTAAGTTGTTTAGAAGATTGAGCATGATTATTTTAGGTTGCGTGTGTGCGCGAGAGTGACATACGCATTCCACTAGGCTATGTTTTGAGCGACTTTAGTTAACTATCAATAGACCGAGAGGTTGAGATTAAAAGACTTTAGTTCACGCGGTTCAATAGAGCGAGAGTTTGAGAACCGTACAATTTAGGTATTATTCTCATTCTAGAGAAGGAGCGAGAGTTGAACTAGTATCCACTAAAGATACCTCGCATAGAGGAAAAATCCCCTTTTTATTTAGTAGACTTGCATTAGGCATTACTAGCTAGCTTCACTGCTATTTATGTTTCTTCAATGCCAAACAGACTTTTCATGCCGATCAATGACATTAAATATGCCTTGTAGGTTGCAGGAAAGTGTGTTTCTTAGTCTCAGAGTGCACTAGGTTAGACGCTGCTTGTATTTTCTCTTCAATTGATGGAAGCAGCCTTAAAGCTTCATGGCATACATGCGCTGCAGGTGAGGCAGGGCAGTCTTCTTTGGGAAGCACAGATACTAGTTTCAAAAGTAAATTGTGAACGGTCTCAGCAGCTGCACTCAGGCCAAACAATGCTTCTCTACATTGAGTGATCACTTCTTGTGCGTCCAATGTGTTGGGAAAACACTCTAACATGTTTAATTGATTCAAGTGTTCCGCATTTGGTAACTTCTCAGCCTTAGTCATCAAATCGTGTTCCTGCAAAGGAAATCAACCGAAACTGTAGTCAGACTAAAATTCCCTATGAGAAATTTACAACCTCCAGACTTGTATACCTAGCAAGACAAAGTGTCAGCATACTTGTGTTTATGTTCCCCTTTTCTATCATGATAAATTGATAATAAATAGTGCATCTAAACAAACAAATAAATAGATAACAGAAAACCATATTTAAGAATGCATACTTTTTCAGGTAAGGCTAGCCGGGTATTTTTAACAGTGCTATCAGAGGAAAACTTCTCCAATAATACACGAGTAACGGCCTTTTCATTTGAAACTTCATCCCGTGAACTTAAAATTGACTTGTAGCCTTTAACATGACTTCGTCGAACAGTAAATCGTGAGGAGTACCTTTTTAAGACTGAGGATTGTTTTTCCACCTAAAATGAGTCCCAAAGAATAGTCAGGATCATACATATGCTTCTGGTTCAACAAATATAATACAATTAATCACATTACATAGGGAAAATCTCCTAAAAAGTGGACTTCAGACAGCAACATACAGATCCAAAGTCAAATCGACTTACAAGCAAAAGCAGTATCATTATCACCCAACTCAACATACAAAAATCAAGAAATGTGAGACAATATACTAATTTTCATATGTGGACCTTACTAACAAGATTACCTCATTTACATCAGAAAATTTAGTGCTCCAAAATGTGTTGTATGTGGCACTAAAAAACATAGCGAAATGAAAGCATACACTCAGAACATGATCACATATAACCAATAACTATTCACCATATTTCTGGAGTCCATACTGCGTATAGAATTTACACTAACCAACAATATGAACCATGAAAAGATTTGACATGAAAAGTACTCGATATGAGCTCTAAGAAGTTAACAGTGAAAATTGTAAAGACATCAAACTGAAAACTGCTGACCTTCCGTACAGCCGACAAATTACTGAAGTGTTGTTCAAACAATCTATTTTGGTGATGCTCCGCTTCAAAAGCTGATTGCACCTTGTTTCCGTTAGCAGAAGGTGTCATCCTCTCTACCGTAGTATTAAGGGTACCATGATGTTGATCTTTGCACACAGGGCTGTTGAAAAAGTCTCTGTACTTAACATCATTAAACGAATTCGCATTCCCATTGAGACAGTCCTTTGATAAATGTTGATTGTCTTCTCTTGAATCGGATGCGATTTGTACTAAAAGTCATGACAAAAATAAAACAGTTTCAGAAAGCTTTAAAAAAAGCATCTCCATACCATGGTGTGTACAGCTTAATCAGCCGAAAGAAATTGTATAAATAAAGAACATCAAGGTATTTTCTTACCCAAATTGATTGAGGATAGTGGCATATTTGAGCTATTACGGTTGCTAATTTCAGGAGAAACTAGATCCAAGCAAACAGTGTGGATCGTTTGCCAACGCTTCTTTGAGAAGCTGCTCAAGGTAATAAGAAAATGAACATATAATGTCAAATTGTTTGTTTTATTTATTTACTTTTTACTTTTGAGTTCACAAAGCTTCAGCAAAATACATTGATTACATACACAACAACCCTAGAAAAGTAATGGTAAACAACTCATATCTAGAAGTCTGTGAAGTACAAAAACATATATTATTCTTACCTTACATCTTCTTCGGGGTTTATATAGAATCGGCTTCGGCTGTCGCAGGTATCATTACTAGATGCACTATTATTAATTCTCTTAATATCTTCAAGAGAAAGATCATGATCTGTTTCTACTTCATGTCGTAGAGAAGCATTGACTTGATCATGGCTAGCCAAAGGAGTATTGTACACATATGCACACTATTTTGAAAGGAGTAGGCAAAGAGTCGTCAAATCAGATTGAGTGTATAGTATTGCAACACTTGTTAAATCTGAAGAGGCAAATAAAATTATATTACCTGTGACGAGATGGTTTCAGTAACACATGGTATAGTTTTTGAGCTCACTACTTCCTTCTGGGCCCATTTTGGAAGTCTTGAAATGCTGAATCTAAATGCAGATGACTCGTGACAGCCTTTGGAATAGAAGAGCTTACTTTTACTGAAACAAGTGCTGTCTTCTAATGAGATAAAAGTATCCTGATTGATGTCATCATTTTCACTAACTAAAAATGCCTCTCGAGTCGATGGTTGGGCAACGTACAATGGGGACAGTGGACTAGAGTTTTCTTTCATGCGCTGCATCATCCTTTCAAACAAAGTTGCTGGTACTTTCCACACAAAGATACAACTATCACCGCCAACCTAAAGCAATAATCGAATACAGCATAGTCAAAACAATGCATGAATTCGAGAGCAGAGCAGAAAAAGTTGTTTCGACTGAAGAAGAGCGCGTTTACAAATTTTCAATGGCTGATATTGGTAGTTACTTTACACAATTAAAAGTAGAAAATACTCAACTGAGACAATGTGCTTGCAATCTGGCAAGAAGATAATCCCGGTTATAACTTCACTGTGACCCATTGCTTGTGCGACTAACTCTCCAGTGAGATAATCATATATGCATATCATCTTGTTAGAGTAGGAGCAAAGCAGGTAACTGCAGCTTGGGTCCATTGTCACCTGCAAGAAAACAATGATTAGAGAATAAATTTATGATTTCAAAAATATTGTTCTTACTTTACTAGCTAAGCAAAAGCCACTCACTTTTATTGGATCACCGAATTCTTCATTGCGCTTGAAAGAATGCACAAGTTCTCCTGTCGACAAGTCGAAAGTGCATATATTTGTATCCTACAGTTGCATCAAAATCAAATCCACGTCTCCAATTTTGGTAGTTAATAAAACTAATGAAAGTATATCTTTTGAATCATAATAAGTACAAGAAGTTGCACCTGTCCTACTGTCACTGCAAACTCCACCATAGGATCAACAAACATGTCGTATAAAGCTCCTAAACATGCCTTCTGGTGATGATGGCGCATAAGCTTACAACTAGTGTTTGTCATGTCAACATCATGGTATATAAGAGACCTATCATGAATGACCAGATGCAGACCACATAGTCAAGTATAAGGATGAGGGTGATCCAATGATATAAAATACCATAGCTATCTTACAACTCACCCATCAGCATCACCACTGATAATTCTACTGCCACTAGAAGCCAGTTGCACGACAGTCACAGGAGTAGAATGATCAATGCTCCCAATTACAACAAAATCTCTATTAAAAAGAGGACGTGTTAGTCGTTCAAGTTAAATTGACTTCAGAGCGATGCACTCGCACATAATGCAAACAAATAAAAGTTTAATTATAAGTAATTAAACCTTTCAACATCATAAAGACGGACAATTCCATCTCGGCCTCCTGAAGCAAGTAAATAGCTGCCTTTAATAATTTCGTTGGGCATACTGCTCTCCTGATAGAGTGAGCTAAAACTCACAGATAGAACCTCTGCACCATGTGCGTCCTGCCAGGATACCAATTGTTTAGTAATAGGGGCAGCCAACAATAACTTAGCCACCTCTTGTTTCACCAGCAAATGGTTTACCTGAATGCATACACATGTAGATGTATGAAGGTTACAGATAAGAAGGTTTCCCAGGATATTGCCTGCAGCTAGATACTTTCCATCTGCACTAACTGCCATTGACCGAAATCCTTCCTTGTTAACATCCGTCTCTACTGCTTCGCGTTCAAATATTCTAGAGCTTACTATAGTGGGAAACAATAACCGACAACAGAAAAAAAATAAGCACCCAAAGACTTTTATTATAAGTGTTCAAATGGACGAGAATGGAGTACATCAAAAAATGAAATACCTAGCATTGTAGTATTTATAGTTTCACACGTTAAATGAGAGTCTGTCCTGATTAGATCAGATAGGATGGATGGAAAGGTGAAGTCCCATATTCTTATGGTTCCATCCCCTGAGCAAGTAGCAAATGATATTCCACCAGAACAACCTTTGGCTGCACATGCTAATGATGCATTGTGCTTGTTTTCGCAAGACAAAGTCTTGATGTCCCATATGCATGCACTATGCGAAACAAGCACATAGCATCTGATTGGCTGGTGACATGATAGACACAAACAATTATCAAATAGACATCGTAGATCCATTTACAAAGACTTATCTAGTCCTGATGTAAGATTGTCACGGTATTATCACTAAATAGTAAATAGTTTCGCAAGACAAAGTCTTGATGTCCATACACATGCACTATGCGAAACAAGCACAGCATCTTATTGGCTGGTGACATGATAGACACAAACAATTATCAAATAGACATCGTAGATCCATTTACGAAGACTTATTTAATGCTGATGTAAGATAATCACCATATTATCACTAAATAGTAAATAGTATACTAATAAAGAGTGACTTGGAGATTCGACAAAAAATTAGAATGAATGCCAAAATCTTACATAAAATCACCTTGCATGCATCATGAACGTCCCAAACACACAGGCTGTGATCTCCATAAATCACCACTACAAAAAGAGTATATCGAGGTCAACCACTGTATATGACATATTACATTCATGGTAATCAAATGACATCACATTAATCCTTACCTAATTTATCAGAAGTTGAAAATTGACAAGCAATTGCATCAGGAAAATTGGATGCACACTGCGTGTCTGCATGGTTCATTTTTTCATGGCCAAGGATATCAATTCCATCATGTTTATTTTTATCTGATGAGTACAGTAGCTCCCCAACATATTCCAGTGTGTCAATAGTGAAGAGTTGTACTATTCCACTATTGCATGCACAAGCAATCATGGTTTTGGACGCTGACAATGCACAGCCTTTCTCAACCTGGAAAAAGGGAAATTATTTTATAACTTTTGAAATTCCACAAGGAAGAAGATCAATGGAAGGGTTCGGCCTCGTAAATTGTAGTGGCTTTGCAAAATTTAACATTGATTTGCTAGATGATAGATATGCATTTTTAAAGAAACTAATCATTTGTGTTATAAGCTCATGGGGTTGTTTACTTGTTTTACATTTGTGGAACATTCATTAGAGATTTTATCAATTGAAATGTGTAACCTTCATATTCTCCTTCTTTCTTGTAAACCTAATTATTGAGTATAAATAAGCTGAAAAAAGATTTTGGAGACAGGGGGCAAGTTTCAGATGGGTTTGAAATAGCCACTTAGAGTGGTATTTTACTAATCACTAATCCAAGATACACTTGGAAGTTATAATAATCAAAAGGCAATAATGGAACTATAAATAAGAAAAAAGTCAGTCAACAACTTATGTAGAAAATACACTTGTTGCACTGGGAATTAAGAGAGTGGCTTATCGAGGCTTTATAGAAATCTTGATGTTAATACACTTGATTGCAACTAAGTCTACTAAAAGAATGAAGCAAAAAAACTTAAGAATAAAGGTCATTTTCAAGCGAATTGGCCAGCATGAGTTTTGAAAATAATAAAGTAAGAAAAGTGCACCAAGTATAATGCAAATAATTACTGAATTCATAAGAGATGGAGTCGTGTACCTTTAAGTTCACTGACTTCTTAACTAAGAATCCAGGGCTTAGATGACATAAGAAACCTGATGAATTAATGAACTTATTTAAATGGCTAAAGACAAAAAAAAATCAGCAGGAATGAAATTCTCA
Organism: Umbilicus rupestris; assembly: GCA_963678935.1. NCBI lineage: Eukaryota > Viridiplantae > Streptophyta > Magnoliopsida > Saxifragales > Crassulaceae > Umbilicus > Umbilicus rupestris. The sequence continues at coordinate 4,153,864 of OY787617.1, forward strand.
GACTTATTCGAGATGAATGCTACCTGTATCAGTCAATGCAAAAATGGGAGATGGTACATTGGCTGTTTTTGCAGAATCATCAGCAGTCCAGGGAGGACATGCTATGGATACAAATGAACTTCCTTTCTGATTAGCAAAACAAGTGGGCTTTCCAAATAATAATGAACCCGCCCTAGAATTTAAGTTAGGCCTTGCAAACGACCTGATGCTACAAATTTTCAAATGATTATTTCCAGCAATGACTATAGATTTTGCATCTGACGTGAAGCTAACAGAAATAATGGCAAAAGACGATGAATTTGCTTTAATCTTTGCAATATGAGTCCCACTTTGCCAGTGCCAGAGGTAAATATAGCCATCACTTGCTGATCCAGCAGATACCAAGTGCTTCCCTAGATACAAGCGGAAGTGAGACATCTAATATGTACTCTGAAAACTTTAAAAAATGTATTTAGCCTTTGAAAAAAGAACTCACCATCAGGAGAAAAAGCAATGCTCACAACCCCATGTTGATGACCTTTCAGCTCTGATATAAAAGAAAGAGTTCCACAATCCCATACTAACACAGATGCCTGCTTACCAATCTGCAACAAAAACTGCATTTATGAATGCAACTACACCTGCATTATCCATTCGGTCTAAATAAATACAAATCATTTTAAGAGACCTCAACAGACACATCCCAACCCAGAAAACCCTAAATTGAATGATTACCTCCCCTGCCGCCGCATACCGCCCATCCTGCGAAATAGCGACGCAACTCAACCGCTTCGGAACTCTATGAGCAACCATGAGGTGCGACTGCGTTCCTAATTCCACATTATAAACCACAGCAACACATCCCGCCGTGTAAACGCACCTAGAGGTCCCGAAATTGGAAGCCAATCCGTTCCCATTCTTCACCGTCAGTCCGATAATCTCCTCCAAATTAAGCTGTAATTAGAATCAAATCAGCATCGAACATATTCGAAACGAATGAGAACCACGTATAAGTGTAACAAGGCTCGCCTTCGGGATTGAATCTGTTTTGTTGAGCTTGCGCCGTGGTTTCATCACGATTGAAATCCTTAGCTGCTCGATGTACAGCAAGAAGCTTCAGAAATCGTAGCTCTGTCCGATTAACCGGTGACTGTTTGCTGAAATTCGGCTACCGATTCAAAAGCCGGGAGAAGCACAAGCACAAAAACAGTGAATTGATAAATAAATGACAAAAATAAAAACAATGAGCCGTTGAGTGCGGCCACAATTCAAATTCAAAATAAAAAAATATGAACTAAAAATAAATGTTGAGTTGACTTCATTTAGCTAAAATACAAACAAATTACTTCGTGGTTTGACAAAAAAAAAAATTAGTGAAACCACTAGCAGTTTGTGTTAACTCATTACCGACTACGCTCACAGACTACTTCAGACCCATCCTCGCATCTAAACCCCTAAAATGACCCAATTTTCTCAATCAGTTGTCACTAGGGGAGTCAAGATTTTAAAAAATTTCGTAAAAATTAAAGAGCGATACTCTTGATAGAAAACGATAATAATTATAATTCAAAAACAAAAAGGTATCCTAGTATCAATTATCATGGTACATGAAATGTATCGACAAAGATACTAAGGAGTAAGTTTAAAATATTAACAAAAATTAAAAATACAAGCAAAAACATAAGCATTTAAAATATTAGTTACTAAGACAAGACAAAAACTCTTATTCTGTAGATTTTAAATTAACATCAATTCCACTTGTAATTCTTCTATTTATCGACATAAGTTGGGTTCTTATCCTCAACCCATGAAAATAGATTCCATATAAATTTTACTACAAATATTAGAAAAAGACCACTTAGAAACACATTGATAAAACTTATTAACATTAATTAGCATCTCACGAAAGCAGCATCTCCTATGAGACTTTACGCAAATAAAGGATCAAATTTATGATAACAATCAACAATATTCATGACAAGAGAGTGAGAGTGAGTTTTGCACAACATTAAAATTAACAAAAATTGAAGAAACTGTAAGTACCTTGATTCTTAACTTTTTAGTTGATGGTTTCATTTGATCAAGTTTATCAACACCTTAAAGTATCATTCGAACATCCCAAAAAAAAAAGGATTCTACTTTCTTATGATACAAACTAAGTCTGAGCAACTGGCCCGTGAGGTCCGCTTATATCTTGGGAAGCACTTGGTATCTGCAGACTGACAAAATAACAACAACAAAGAGCCCTCATATTAAATTCTCATTGATGATGTTGAGGATATGGAATCCCTTTGACAAAACTATTCAAGAGATTGCTGAAGCACTTCCTGAAGATCGTTGACTGGAGCACAATCTGAAGACTGACAAAATAACAACAATAGAGAGCTAGAGTATGCCTCAACAATCCCTGAAGATCTGAAGCTGAAACTATTTGAAGAATGGGTAAGAGATAGGTATGAAAAGACAGAGTCTGCTTCAGCACTCTGTGATGATCCAGAGTTAGAGCAGAATAGGCCGACGTTGCACGGTGAGGCTTCTACTTGATCCAGCTGGCATCGGGGAAGCTCAGCAAGGTATGCAGATGTCATCAAGAACTCAGCAATGGCCAGCACGTGCTCTAAAAAAGATAAAGATCCAAGATTCAAATTTGGCAACGGAATCTTCAACAAACTTGCTAGAATCTAGGAGAAGATTCTGATAATGATCCTTGCCGGTTTTTGGTATGCTGGAAAGCTTGAAAAGGGTGGAGAAGACGCAGAACAGATACACACAATCAGAGAGAAAACACAGAACGCAAAAGAAGAGCACACGGAGAGATTAACTCACAGTAGCAGGGTTTTATACACTGAGTTAAAGGCTTGTGTTGCGCAGAGGAATCAGAACTCGTGGAGTTTGATTCTGGACTAGTTCTGAGTTCAACTGGAGCGCTGCTCGTTGGAGGAACAGTCAGGAGCTCGGTGATCATCCACGGACAGGCAGTGTCGCGGGCTGAGGAGCAATGATCGAGGCTACCCAATATTAATAGAGTGTGTCATTGATTGGGGGAGCTAAGGCTGAGTTTGAAGAACTCAGAGGGTCCGACTTCTTGGCGGGAGAGCTTGGAGTATCGTGGACAGAAGATATAGCAACTCTGGTGAAGAGTGTGCTTAAGCATTTCGTGAGCTATACACTGTAATAGAATAGGCTGAGTTTGAGAGGTAGAACTGTAGCTATTTATTACTGAGAGTGTGTAGAGTACACGAAGAGAGTCTGTGAGATCAGACTGCTTGCTAGTCTAGAAGATTAGACTGAGCTTTAGATTTCGGCTAGGTGAGAAGAAGAGGTGTGAGTCCTTGTACTTCAAACTGTGATAGTGGAATCTTAAGGATCGGAGCATCCTCCCCAGACGTAGGCAAGTTGCCGAACTGGGTGAACAAACATATTGTGTCTTTCTTATTATTCAGTAGAGTAGGTCCGCAGAAATATACAGAGAGTGCTTAAGCAGAAGCTATATCTCGCTTCAGCAACGCAGCAAAAATTTCAATTGGTATCAAAGTCGTTCGCTCGACGTACAGAGCGTGATCCTGGGAAGCGTTGCTGTCAACAATGGCGCCTAGTCAAAAGTCAAACCAGCCACAGAAAGGATGTAAAAGAGTCACCAAGGAATATCTTGGTCAACACTATAGACAAATGATTGACAAATGTCTGAAAGTGGTGAAGCTAAATGAAGGGCTGATTGCCAGAGTGTCTGTACTAAATGACAAGAAAAAAAAAACTATTGAGTGATATCTCAAGGGTAAAATAACAGGCTAGTCAACTTGAAAGAAAATACGACAAAGCAATGGATGAAGTGCTCCTGCTCCGGAAGACAGCAAAATGGATCAATACAGGACCAAAGCTGTAAAGCATTCAGACGCTAGGTGAACAAGAAAAGATGATGTTGAAGCAAAAGCCTAGAAGGAAAAGCAAGAAGATGCTTCGGCAAACTGTTCAGCATTCATCTAGAACTCGGCATGACAAACGATGCCGCTATTTTTGTAATCAATCTAGCCACATCCAAAGGGACTGTCCCGCACTCAGCAAAAACTGAGAATCAGGAATGGACCATATCAATCAAGTATGCTTCAACTCAACAAAGTCCACGAAGAAAGGAAGCTGGTACTTCAACAGCGGATCTTCTGGACACATGACAGGAAACAGATCCTATTTCATTGAAGTTCAACCATGCAGAAACCAAGACGTGACATTTGGAAGTGGGTTGAAAGGGAGAGTCCTTGGGAAGGGAACTCTGAAAGTCCACGGACTGCCAAATCTCAAAAAACTTGTTGCTCGTAGAAGGACTTACAATGAATCTCATCAGCATCAGTCAACTATATGACGGTACTAATTTTGTAAAGTTCTCACAAAAATTATGTCAAGTGTTTGATGCAGAGGGAAGGTGCATTATGAAAGGTGCAAGGTCAGCCAACAACTGCTATTTACTAGAGAATGCTGAAGCAATCTCTGCATCATCCTGCCTGCTGACCAAAACTGAAGAAATAAATTTGTGGCATCAAAGACTGGGACATCTCAATCTGAGGACCTTAAAAAGACTTGTAACTGATCAATTAGTATGTGGTATACCTGTGATCAAGGGAGAGATAAACACAGTGTGTGAAGAATGCTAGATTAGAAAATAGACAAGGGTTCCTCATCCAAAAGTCATTACAATGAGCTCCACCAGACCGCTCTAGTTACTGCATATGGACCTTATGGGACCAATGGAGGTAGAAAGTTGTGGAAGAAAAAGATACGCTTTTGTATATGTGGATGATTACTCTCGCTACTCATGGATCGACTTTTTACATGAAAAGGCAGAAACTGTGAAAGTGGTAATGGCCTTACTAACACGGCTAGAGCAAGAAAAAGGCTTGAAAGTAGCTGCCATCCGAACTGATCATGGGAAAAAAAATTTTAAGAACGAAGCCATGAATGAATTCTGCAGAATTCGAGGGATCACCCACCAATACTCATCACCCATTACTCCACAACAAAATGGGATAGTGGAATAAAAGAACAAAACTATACAAAAGATCGCTTGATTTATGATCCATTTAAGAAAAGTTCCCCTAAAGTTATGGGTAGAAGCTATGAACACATCATGACATATCATTAACCGAGTGTCTATCAGAAGGGGTACAGACAAAACTTGCTATGAAGTACTTCCATACTTTTGGAAGTGAGTGCTACATTCTTAGAGACCGCGAGTACAGGACAAAACTTGATCCAAGAAGTGACTCGGGGACAGAGCATATCGAGTCTTCAACAGTAGAACTGGAACTGTGATTGAATCCATCAACGTTGTTGTGAATAACCTAGGAGAGGAGTGCAAACACTCTAAGGATAAAGAAGATTCTGACTCTGAAGACCAACATCAGTCTCAAATCAGAAGAACAGCTGAACAAGAAGCACCAGAGAATGCTTCAGCAGAACCTGACGATTCCGAGACTTCAGACGAGGAGTCAAGATCAGATGCTGATACACCAGTTGAGAACCCACCGACTACACCAAGCATTGCTAGACTTCCCTCTAGAAAAATCCAGAAAGATCATCCAACCACAAACATCATTGGCAGCCTGACCGAAGGAAGATGAACTCGAGGTACTTCTGAAATTCGCAGCGCCTCTGATAAACAGATTCGTGAACAAGCAGTTGCTACAGCACACTCTTGTTCACCCGGAAACTGTTTCAGCAAGAATGAACAAGGACAAATGTTTGTTCACTCAGTTCAGCCAATTGCCTACGTCTGGGGAGGACTATTCTCAGTCCTCAATCCACTAATCTCAAAGTTCTCCAAGTACACAAGGTTACAACTCCACGCAACCTACGCTACTCAACCTTAAGTCGATCCACGAACACAATTAGAACAGGCTCTGACTTGTGTCTACAACCTCTACTGATATCTATCTAGAATAGCTACTGTCTCCTCGAAACTCAGCCTATTCGAAACAATACTCAGATTCTGCAGGGTTGCTATAGCATATGCTATAGCACACAGCTGATGCACAAACTGTCTGCGTCGCTCCGAAGCCTTTCGCTGAGCCGTTCGAACGATTCCACGAGCGCTACACACTCTGGAATACACCCCCTCACTCAGTGACCTCCTGTCACTAGTGAGAACTGCCGTCCAGACACTTGACCGAGTCACTCACTCGTCAATTCTTCCGCGGCTACCCTTGATCAACCAACAAGCAGTCTCTGCTCTGAATTGGCTTCCGGATCAAGCTTGGATCAGACTATGCAAGTCCTGATCACCCTTTGCTTCAGTCACCTCAGCTCTGCGCTCATGCTCTGCTCTCGGTGATGATCAAAGATCTCTTCGCACACCAAAATTACTCTCTCAGTATTCTATGTGTGGTCTCGCTCTATGCGCTCTTCTTCGATCAACTTCATTGGTCTGAAGGGTCTTCTTTATATAGGAGCACCCACATCCATCATTATCAGGATTTAGCAATTTCCCTAGTAATATCAATATCTCCTAATTTTTAGGAGATTAGATTTGATTTGAGATTCAAATCTCCCACAATCAAATCTCCTTCTTCAACTAGGAATCGCCACTAGAATATTCTCTGCAGCAACTTAGAAACTCCTTTGATGCTCTTAGAAGGACTGCCAAGCCCTCTTTCCAAAGACCCAGGCTGCTGCTGCTCCAAGCTATAGCTTCCTCCAGCTATAGCTGCTCCTTGTTCACTGATCTTGTTCACGAAAGCTGGACTCCTGCTATAGCAGCATCTTGTTCACGTATGCTGGTTTTGTCAAACACTGCCATACTGCATCATCAACTTCCAACATTAATTTTTGTGATATGATTAACAACTCGTGTTTCCTGTCCAGCACTGATCCAAAGAATATCAAAGAGGCCCTAGAGGATGAGCACTGGATAGCTGCCACGCAGGCCATGCAGAAAGAGCTCGGTGAGTTCGAAAGAAACAAGGTATGGGATCAAGTTACTCGGCGAAATAATTTGAATGTTATTGGGACCAAATGGATTTATAAAGACAAGTCTGATGAGAAGAGCAATATTACAAGAAACATGGCCAGATTAGTAGCCCAAGGGTACATACAGATGGAAGGAGTAGATTTTTTGATGAGACCTTTGCTTCTGTTGCTCGCATGGAAGCAATCAGACTTCTTCTTGCGCTGGCCTGTCACCTGAAGTTCAAACTGTACCAAATGGATGTCTAAAGTGCATTCTTGAATGGGATTTTGACAAAAGAAGTCTATGTAGCTCAACCCAAAGGTTTTGAGGATCCTCATTATCCAAACCATGTCTACAAGTTAAAGAAGGCTCTCTACGCCTTGAAGCAAGCACCCAGAGCTTGGTATGAAAGATTGACAGAGTTTCTAATTAAGCACGGATATGATCGAGGAGGGGTGGACAAGACTCTTTTTGTGCGCAAAACAAGGTCATATTTGACATTTGCACAAATATATGTGGATGATATAGTATTTGAGTCAAGTTCGCAGAGGATGGTGAAGCAGTTTGTGGAGCAAATGGAAAGGGAGTTTCAAATGAGCATGGTTGGAGATTTAACCTATTTTCTGGGACTGCAAATCTTACAAAAAGACGATGGCATTTTTATCTCACAAAGCAAGTATGGGAAAATTTTGGTAAAAAAGTTTGGGATGGACACGGCCAGTCACAAACGCTCTCTTGCTGCAACCTACACTAAAGCCATCAAAGATGAAGTTGGAATTGTTGTGGATTAGACATTGTACCAAAGCATGATGGAAGCCTTCTTTATCTCACTCCTAGCCGACCTGATATATCTTTCGCAGTAGGAGTTGGGCTAGATATCAATCCTTCCCAAATGTGAGTAATATGCAGCTTGTAAAAAGAATCATCAGATATGTTGGAGGGACAAAAAACTATGGGCTATGGTATGCAAGGGACACGAGTGTAGAACTTGTTGGATACTGCGATGCTGACTGGGCAGGTTGCGCAGAAGACTGGAAGAGTACATTTGGTGGATGTTTCTTTCTTGGAAACAATCTGGTATCCTAGTTCAGCAAGAAGCAGAACAGTATCTATCTATCTACTGCTGAAGCTGAGTATATTGCTGCTGGAAGCTGTTGTGCGCAGTTGTTATGGATGAAACAAATGCTGAGTGAATATAGGATCCAACAGGGCACCATGACTATTTACTGCGACAATATGAGTGTTATTAGCATTAGCAAGAATCCGGTGCAGCACTCTCGTACTAAACACATTGACATCAGACACCATTTCATCAGAGACTTGGTAGAGACTCAGACTATTGTCCTCAAGCATGTAGCTACTGAGAAGCAGCTAGCTGACATTTTCACAAAGCCTTTGGATGGAGCTAGGTTCGAAGAACTCAGAGCAGCCTTGGGTGTGTGTGTAGTTCCTGAATGAGCTGACAGCATCCCCTTTCATTTGTGACAAAAAAGGGGAGAGGAATGTAATAGGTAGAGCAATGAACTAGTATAGGTAGAATTGTGTCAGGGATCTTTTACAGAGGAATGTAATACGTAGAGCAATTAACTAGTATAGGTATAATTGTGTCAGGGATCTTTTACTTCTGTAGTTGTGTTTAGTTTTGTAAAAAATTTAAGGGGGAGATTGTTGAGGATATGACATCCTTGACAAAACTGCTCAAGACACTGCTGAAGCACTCCCTGAAGATCGGTGGCTGGAGTACAATCTGAAGACTCACAAAACAATAACAACAACAACAAAGAGCCAGAGTATGCCTCAGCAATCCCTGAAGATCTGAAGCAGAGACACTATTTGAATAATGGGCAAGAGATATGTATGAAGAGACAGAGTCTGCTTCAGCACTCTGTGATGATCCAGAGCTAGAGTAGAATAGGCGGCATTGCACAGTGAGGCTGCGGATTGATCCAGCTGGCATCGAGGAAGCTCAGTGAGGTATGTAGATGTCATCAAGAGCTCAACAATCGCCAGCACGTGCTCTAAAAAAAGATAAAGATCCAAGAGTTCAAATTTGTCAACGGAATCTTCAATAAACTTGTTAGAATCTAGGAGAAAATTCTAATAATGATCCTTGTCGATTTCTGGTGTGTTGGAAAGCTTGAAAAGGGTGGAGAAGACGTTTAACAGATACACACAATCAGAGAGAAAACACATAGCGCAAAAGAAGAGCACACGGAGAGATTAACTCATGGTAGCATGGTTTTATACACGTGTTGTGCACAAAATAGATATGAAGAGAAAGCATGAGAATTTTCAACCAAACTTCATTCATATAGATAAAAAGACAAGTCTTGCATTACAATCAAACCTAAGGGATCCATGAGGATCCCAACTACAATGGGACTACTCACTCATGGTGAGTTTGAAACAAAACATGATATATAATTGAAATTGTTCACCAATTGGATGCAAAAAAGTAGTGGTTGAGTAGAGGGTTGATGTAGATTCTTCAATTGCGTAAGTCTTCCTCCAATCCTTGACAATTCTTCAAGTTCTCCCGGGGAATTCGTCTAGGATTTTTGTTCTCGGAAGAGTCCCTTCTAATTTTACATCTCATTCTATTTATAACCTTTGAAGATTTCCAAAATTTATCCGCAGTGCCCGAATCACTTGATTAAGACAAGGCTTAATGAACTGATTCGGACAGAGTGTCCGAATCATTTACTCAAAGCTGTTTCGGGCTGGCCGAATCACTTTCTGATTCGGTCAACCCTTATTTGATTCGGTCAAATATCCTTATGGAGGTAAGATGATTCGGGAACCTCCTTGGCGAATCACTTGATTCGCCCGAATCGTATACTCAGTGGAGTTTTGATTGGGCGAATCGATTTTTTCTGGCCGAATTACTTTCTGATTCGGTCAAACTCCATTTAATTCGGTCAAGATCCTTATAGAGCTAAACTGATTTGGGCAGCTCGCTTCTTCCGTGGCCGAATCACTTTTTGATTCGGTCAACCTCATATGTGATTCGGTCAAACCAGTCAAGTTCTCCCCGAGTCAAGTTGATTCATGTAGCTGAGGGTGATTCGGCCAAGCTGGTGGGCGAATCACTTTTTTATTCGGCCGAATCACTTTTGCAGCTTCCTCAATCTTGCTGTTTTTGATCTTGATCGAGCGGAAATCATCCAGATTTTCTTCAGGCCACTTCATTTCGTGTAATACGCATTTTTAACCTGCAGTGGGCAAAGAATACATCAAACGACTTCATAAATTAAGGGAACAAACAAGAAGTAAGGGGAAAATACGGACAGTTATAAGGTTATTTGTCCGCTTATCAAAACACCCCACACTTAAGGCTTGTTCGACCCGAACAAGTATATGCGTAAGTCAAGCGGAGAGTAAGATGCTAAATCATATATGACAATATCAAAGCACGTAGCAAATCTTACGCACATAAACACATCCAACCCCTACTCACGTAACATAACATAAAACTAACTAAACAAAGAAAACTAATCTACTCCTAACTCACTGTCGTACGAATCACGGATGCATTTAGCGCATGCATTAAGCCTTTAAACCCTTAGGCTACCCTAGTGGACGAGTTATAGTCTCGTGAGAGTTTTCAGAATAGGAATACTCACAAATCCTACTCGCAATCATCCATAAGAGTTAAAAATCCAAATATAGTTTGCTAAGCAAATAGTTTTTTATATCAGCCCAAATAATAATGGAGTTGTGCAAATCGTTCACTTCGCGGAAACTCTAAGGATCGTTCACTTCATTGTGACAATAACTATTCATAGAATCGATATCAAAACTAGCATTCGTCAAATTCAAATTACCGCTCAATTTCCTATGCAAGTACTATGAAGAAAAGCGTCGCTTACACAAAAATTTTGTCGAGTCAATCACATATGCTTGCTAAGGGCAAGTCCATATGCTCATGACAACAAACTCATTCTCAAGTTTTAGACTTTACGTCATAATCCATAAGAGAAGAGGAGTTTTGACATTAAAAATTTTAGAATTCATCGTACTAATCTTGATGATTGAGTAATAAATTATGAGGGTCATACCTTAGACATTTCCTAAAAGCGAAATGTAAATGCCCTACTCACACACATGTGAAAGAACTTGCGGAATAGGCACAAATTCAAGAATTAAGTGTGTTTATTATTTTTTTGTCGTTTATACAAATGCTTTCAAGGGGGAACTTGTCTTCCTAACCCTCGGCATTTGTAAAACTTTTTCTTGACCAAAAAAACAAAAAAATAATATTTTTGTGTTTATACAAATGCTTTCAAGGGGGAACTTACTTTCCTAACCCTCGGCATTTGTAAAACCTTAAAAATATAATTTTCTTTTCTTGCGCCAAATATTTTTTTCGCAAACACTTCAAAACACCCCTCACTGAATACTTGACAATGTGCCTAAGTGATATATGATGGAGCATGAAGTGTGAGCTAAAACAAATTCAAAGGCTAAATAGGAATGCTAAAGTTACCTAAAAGCAAACAAGAGCAAGCACAAGGTTTTATATGAAAACTTTTTTTTTTGTGCTTGCTAAACTTAACTTCATTTTTCATGCACGGGAAGAGCTTAAAAATAAATCAAACTAAGCTAGTCAAAATACCAAATCACGTAAATAAAATCATCACAAAGAATGTCAATCAACTTAAAGATACGATTCATGAATTCAAAGCACAACTCATTCCAAAACATATTTTTAAATGATACTACTTAATTGGTTAACAAACGTTACTTCGTGTGATCAATACCTAAAGTTAGGATGACGGCAATCATGCGAGTATAATGTGCTCAAAGTAAATGTTGTATCATGTTGTTAAGAAAATAATATCAAAAGCGCAAAACACCCCACACTTAAAAGTTTGCTTAGTCTCTAGGCAATATAAAGAATAAAGAATAGTAAAGAGAAGATTGCGAAAGAACTTCTTTCGTGTGGAGGTAGCCAAATGCACATCCGCCTGTGTCCGTGAATGATGCTCTAGGCAGTGGAAATAGATCTGAAACTCAAGGAAAAGATTAGCGCAACACCTGAATTCCTAGGTTTAAACAGCTAGCTATGAAAGATATATATCAATGTGAAACATATAGCTAGGCATGAGATTGGAAACAAATGCGCGACAATTCATACGATGATTTCACTTAGATATGCCCATGTGCATCAAAAGTAATGAATTAGTGTATTATAGTGCTTGAAAAAGGTTTCGAACAAATACAAATAAGTTGCAGAAATTTCCAAAGTCTGAGAAAAGTGCTGCTCAAAACTGACAGAATCACAATTGATTCGGGAAGGTAAAATATTTGATTCGCCACACCCTAGTCGAATCAGTTCAGTTCGGATAATATGTGCTTGCCCGAATCAAAAATTGATTCGGACAAGGCAAAACAATGTGATTCGGCCAGGGTGTCTGAATCAAATGAGCTTAGATAGCATGGTTCCCCGAATCACAGGTGATTTGGGCAAGGCAAATAAAGTGATTCGCCCGAATCAAACCATCCTCAAAAATTTGCTAAGGAAAAACCTACCGAATAAAAGAAACATACAAGTACGAAACCATCTGTCATGCAAAAAATATCGCGGCGAAGCGCGTCAAAGTACAAATGGACTAGTCAAGCAAAGCACATAGCAATAAAAGCACACCAAGTCATGACAAACATAAAAGTAACCTAAACATCATTCCTACGCTTCGTGCGCCTCTCAAGGACTAAGTCTTCACTTTCTTCAGTGGCTATCCCCTCGTCTACATGCTGCTCTCCACTGCCTACCCTGGTAGCTCCCTCACAATTACCTTGATCAACTCTACCATCAACCATGGCTGAAATGGAGTCATCGCTCGCAGCAGCAGGTGGCATAGTCGGCTGAGGAGGTGGCTGGGAAAATGGTGCTGGAGGTGGTGGAATGTCTGCAATGCTCAAATGTGCTGCCATACGCACCATCACACCTCCTTGCCATGCGATAAAATCGTGGACAGGGGTGGATAATACCTCGTGGGAGCGGATGAGCGTCGTGTGAGAATCTGAAAGTGAGTCCAAACATGAGCTCATCAGTCTTAGGTCCTCGTGTGCAAGTGGCTCGGCCTCAACGAGAGGAGGGGCAATGAGGATGGTCTAAATTCTGGAATGGCTTGGGAAGCGTGGGCAGAGGCAGATTCTTTTCTCTTATTCGCTATCCGTTGCTCTAACTGCTTCGGCACTTCCTTACGAACAATCCACTCACGCGTCTTCAGGTCTATCATGTGCGTCTTTCGAAGACCTTCCATGTCGAGTACCTTCTTGGGCAGAGGCGTGCCTCGGTCCAAAGTGAAGCCCAAGTGCTTCGCGAGAAGCGTAATAAATGATCCCCCACCTAAGGCACGCCCCTTGTATTGGGGATTCTGATAAGACTCGAACTGGAGTGTCAAAGCGTGGACAATGCAAACCAGCCGGCCAGAACGAATTTGAAGCAGAAGGTCTATATCTGCTTTGTTCACATACCGGCCACCATCCTTGCGGATGTGAATGGAAGCCGCAATAAAACGGTGAATCAGCCGCCAAACCGGAGATTGAATCATTGACGTTGGCTGAGGAGGTGCGAAGAAAATGTTCTGCCCGGTAATTTCCTTCTAGAACTTGTACCGTTCACTTTCCCTGAATGTCGTGTATTCTCCAATTTGTGCGCACCCAAATGCCTTTCTGATATCAATGGCTGGCATGTCAAAGGTCTGGCCGCCCAAACGGAAGTTCCAAAAGAGCACAAAGCACTCCCTCTTGCCTTTGCAATGTGAATCATATTGACCATCTTCCCAAGTCGCTGAAAATGATGCCATAAATTCCTTAACCAGCCTCGGGTAAGTACCCGGATCACTCATCAAGATATAGTGAAGATCACTAACATGTAGATAATGACAGATTTCATCAAAGCTTTTGAGTTCATGTAGTGTGGGACGATCCGTAAGTGGGAGCTAGTACCTCATAGCTATTGTGCTGTGCCAAAAGGGCCTTCATCTGAGCATCGGTAGCCTGAATTTCTCCACTAAAAGGAAAGGGGGTCCTTGCCCTTTCTGTGCTCGCACGTGGCATGATAGTTAAGCTGGTTCGTGCTTGAGATGATTCTCCCACGGGTCTGAATTCCTCGGAGGATGATGATGTGGAGGCACTGACTGGAGATGGCGGGGGGGAGGGGGGGTGGGGAGGAGCGGAAGACAATGCCGCCAGCAGCTCGCCTCGGCTTTGGCTTTCTTTTGGCTGGGGCTTTAGGTTTAGTAAGTCCCTTCGCTTTCTGAGCCGCGGACAGTTTCTTGGTGGGCGACTGTTTTGGTTTCCCAGCCGTGTTTGAATTGGTGCGAGCCATGGAAGCAGGGCAGGTAGAGAGTGAGTCAGCCGGATTAGAGCTGAGTCATGCAGGGACGAAGCGGCTGGAGCGATTGATGAGGACGAAGCGGGGAGCGTGGAGCTAGGTCGGACGAAGTCTGTGTTTTAGGGTTCGTTCGGGAGGGTAGTGTTGAAGATGGAGGGTTAGGTAGGAGGGACGGACGCTGTCGAAGGACGGGGTCGGACGAAGTGGGAGAGGGAGAGGGTTTAGGGTTCGCGGTCGGGAGAAAGTGAGGTAGAAAAACAAAGTGATTCGGTGAATAAGCCCGAATAAAAGTGATTCGGGGTGGGTGAGTGAAGGGTTATTGCCTGAATCAAAAGTGATTTGGCCGAATCATTTACTCAGTGCTGGGATGAACAATATCAAGCTGTCTGAATTAAAAATGATTCGGAAACTCTTGTCCGAATCGATTCTGGCTAGCTACTTTGTCCGAATCAAAAGTGATTCCGGGTGGCTAAAGATGATTCGCCCGAATCATTTACTCACTGCTGTCTTGAAAAGTTTCAGGCTGCACGAATCAACTGATTCAAGCAAGTCAGAAAGTGATTCGAGCGAATCAACTGATGTGTGTTAACAGCCACTCTACATAAAATTCTTCAAAAAAATGCACCAGATTTTTCAATCACTTAAGTATCCCTAATACTCACTCAAAATACCCCACACTTAAATATTTCTACACATATAATCAAACCAAAAGGGGAAATTCGAGAGCACTCAAACACAAAATCCCTAAACAAGTCAATACTACCAACAAGCAGAAGCAAAAACACAAATACTCACCAACCTAGTTTAACGTCTTGCCTAAGACGTAGCCGATCCCCTTCTTCATAAGAAACACACTTGAGAAGTCCTTTGCGAGGATCCTTCTCAAGTGGCATGCAATAATATCGGGGTTAGGTAGAATCGTCAAGCTTGAAGTCTCCAAGCTCCAAGCTTTGCTCGTATCCATGGTACGCTTTAATTCGATGCCCATTTACTTTGAAAGTTTCACCTTCTTTGTTCATTAATTTGAAATGACCATCTTTGTACACTTTTTCGACCTTGAAAGGCCCCAACCACCTTGATTTCAGCTTTCCTGGGAATAGTCTAAGTCTGGAATTAAAAAATAAGACGCTGTCCCCCTTCGAGAAAGTTCTCCTCTGAATTTTCTTGTCGTGCCACAGCTTGGTCTTCTCCTTATAAATTGTGGCATTTTCATACGTGTCAAGTCTGATTTCATCTAGCTCATGAAGCCGGAGTAGTCTCTTCTCCCCTGCTGATTTCAAGTCAAAATTCAGCTTCTTTACGGCCCACATGGCTTTATATTCAAGTTCCACGAGGAGATGGCAAGGTTTCCCGTACACGAGTCTATAAGGGGACAAACCGATTGGTATCTTAAATGCCGTTCGGTAAGCCCATAATGCTTCATCAATCTTTGATGACCAATCCTTACTAGAACTACTGACTGTTTTCTCCAATATTGCCCTTGATCTCGCGATAAGAGACTTCCACTTAGCCGTTGGTCTGAGGGTGATACGGCGTCACTATCTTGTGGTAGACACTATATTTTCGGAGCAATGCCTCGAACTGTTTTTCTTTAAAGTGCGATCCATTATCGCTGATCACTGTTCTTGGCACACCGAACCTTGGAAATATTATTTTGGTGAAAAGTTTCTTTACTACATTAGTATCACAAGAAGGAGCAGCGACGGCTTCCACCCATTTGGAGACATAATCGACGGCAACCAAAATATATTTGTTCCCATTTGATGATGGGAACGGCCCCATAAAGTTTATACCCCAAACATCAAATATTTCAACCTCAAGGATTCCCTTCTGCGGCATCTCGTCACGCTTAGAAATATTTCCCGTACGTTGGCATGCGTCACAAGACTTCACAAATTCATACGCGTCCTTAGACAACGTAGGCCAATAAAAACCGCATTGTAGGACCTTCACGACTGTTTTGGAGCTAGAACCATGTCCACCATGTGTGGAAGAGTGGCAGAACCGCAAAATACCCTTCTGATCATCCTCCGCGATACATGACCGATATAAACCGTCAGCGCATAACCTATAAAGAAATGGTTCATCCTAATAATAATGATTCACGTCATGGAGGAATTTCTTCCTTTGATATGATTTGCCCCATCGGGTAAAATACCACAAGCAAGAAAATTTACAAAATCAGGATACCAGGGAGCTTGCGTCGTCTCAATGCTCAGTAAATATTCGCCAATAAATGAGTCTTCAATCGGCACATTCTTGGCACCATCACCACTGATTTGCTCAAGCCTCGATAGGTGATCCGCGACCACATTTTACACCCCTTTCTTATGCTTAATTTCAACATCGAATTCTTGTAATAGGAGAATCCATCGAATTAGTCTAGGCTTCGACTCCTTCTTTGCCATAAGATATTTGATCGCTGCATGGTCCGTGTAGACAATTGTTTTAGACCCGATCAAGTATTATCTGAATTTCTCGAAGGCATAAACGATAGCAAGCATTTCTTTTTCTGTGGTCGAGTAATTTTCTTGTGTAGAGTCAAGGGCTTTACTCACATAATAAATCACGAGCAGACGCTTGTCGACCCTTTGACCCAATACCACTCCAATAGCGCTATCGCTAGCGTCACACATCAGCTCAAATGGAATCTCCCAATTCGGTGGTTGAATTATCGAGCGGACACCAAAGTTGTCTTTAGCGTTTGAAACGCTTGATGGCACGGTTCATCGAAATTGAACTCTACCTCATTACATAATAGATTTGTAAGAGGTTTAGCAATTTTCGAGAAGTCCTTGATGAACCTCCTATAAAATCCAGCGTGCCTGAGGAAACTCCTTATTCCCTTCGCGTCTCTTGGTGCTAGCAGCTTCTCAATAACGTTGATTTTGGCTCTATCGACCTCAATTCCTCTTTTTGATACAAGGTGTCCTAACACAATGCCTTCCTTCTCCATAAAGTGGCATTTCTCCCAATTTAGTACTAGGTCCATTTCAATACACCTAGCCAACACACGAGACAAATTTGTGAGACAATCATCGAATGAGTAACCATGCACAGAAAAATTGTCCATAAATACTTCCATAGAGTTCTCCAAAATTTCAGCAAAAATGTACATCAGACAACGTCGAAAAGTTTCTGGTGCATTACAAAGACCAAAGGGCATCCTCCTATATGCAAATGTGTTGTAAGGGTAAGTAAATGTGGTCTTTTCTTGGTCATCGGGGTGGATAGGAATTTGAAAGAAGCCACTATATCCATCAAGAAAATAAAAATATTCATGTCTCGCTAGACGTTCTAACATTTGATCTATAAAAGGAATGGGAAAGTGATCTTTCTTAGTGGCTTAATTTAACTTCCTATAGTCTACGCACATTCTCCACCCCATGACCGTACGCGTAGGTATCAACTCATTCTTCTCATTTCTAACCACGGTGAGCCCACCCTTTTTAGGCACCACATGAATTGGGCTCACCCACTCAGAATCTGAGACAGCATAAATAATACCTGCGTTGCGCAACTTCGTGACTTCCTTCAATGCAACTTCT
Source organism: Umbilicus rupestris (assembly GCA_963678935.1). Taxonomy (NCBI): domain Eukaryota; kingdom Viridiplantae; phylum Streptophyta; class Magnoliopsida; order Saxifragales; family Crassulaceae; genus Umbilicus; species Umbilicus rupestris. The sequence continues at coordinate 4,171,670 of OY787617.1, forward strand.
CCTAACTTAGGATTTAAACGCCTAAGGAACTCACGATTGGGCTTCGCATTATCTTCTAAACGAATTCTATGCATGCATACATCGGGGTTAATCCCCTTCAAATCATCAATGGAGTGCCCAATGGAACTTTTATATTCATGCAACACATTCATCAATTTAGAAGTCTCAACATCTTTCAAAGAAGCTTCTACAATAACAGGTAAAGACTCGTTGGGTCCCAAGAATTCATACCTTAGATTCGGTGGAAGAGGTTTCAACCCCTCACCGAATTCCTTACCTTTTGGCGCATCATTAATTCCTTTCGCGCCATCATCAAAATTAGCCGGGTCCAAGTCAATTTCCCTTAGAGAGGTGAATGATGAGCTATTTTCGTCTCGTGTAAGCAGCTCTGAAATTTCACAGTGTCCTGGTTCAAACAGATATTGTGAACAAGCAGTTGCTGCAGCACACTCTTGTTCACTTAAATATTGTCACAGCAAGCAATGAACAAGGCACAGGTTTGTTCACCCAGTTCGGCCAATCTGCCTACGTCTGGGGAGGACTATTCTCCAGTCCTCAATCCACTCAACCAAAGGTTCCAAGTACACACGGTTACAACTCACGCAACCTATGCTACTCAACCTCGTGTGGACCACTCAACACAATCAGAACAAGCTCTGATTTGTGTCTGCACACCCTCTACAATATGTCAATCTAGAATAGCTACAATCCTCTCAAAGAACTCAGCCTATTCTAAATTACACTACTCAGCAGGGTTGCTGCAGCAACAGCTGTAACACACAGCTGAAGCACAAATGTCCGCGTCGCTCCAAGGCCTTCCACCGAGCCGATCGAACGATCCCACGAGTGCTGCACACTCTGGAATACTCCCCCTCACTCAGTGACCACCTGCCACTAGTGAGTACTGCCGCACGACACTAGACCGAGCCTTCCACCCGTCAGTTCTTCCGCGGCTTCCCTTGATCAACCAACAAGCTCGGCAGCTCTGAATTGGCTTCCAGATCAAGCTTGAATCAGACTCTGCAAGTCCTGATTCCCTTCTGCTGTAATCACCACAGCTCTGCGCTCACGCTCTGCTCTCGGGTGATGATCGAAGAATTCGTCCGTCGCACACCAAAGATTGCTCTCTCTGAAATCTGTGTATGCACTCGTGTATCCCTCAGCTTCGATCAACCTCTTCAGCCCTGAACACCTTCTGCTTAAATAGCAGCACCACTTTAAGCAATTTCCAGGATTAGGCAATTGACCCAACAAGATCAATTATCTCCTAAAATCTAGGAGATTAGATTTGATTATTAACTCCAATGCAAATCTCCTTCTCTGACTAGTAAACCGAGCTGGAATATGCTCTTCAGCACTTTAGAAAATCTTCAGATGCTCTGCATAGGGTTTCCAGCCCTTCCGAACAAGCCCAGACAACTGCTGCTTCTTGGACAGTTGAAACAGCCTGTTGAACAAGCTCCTGCTGTAGCATCCCCTGCTGCAGCTGCTGCTAGTTCACTTCTGCTTGGCTTGCTTGTTTATTTGAGCTATAGCAGCTCCTTGTTCACTTATGCTGATTTTGTCAAACACTGCCATACTTGCATCATCAATCTCCCCCTTGGCATTTTGACAAAACCTTAGTGTTGGAATCGTGGCTTTCTAAACTTCGCGTTTGTCCAATATTTAAATTGAATGGACAATCAATAGAATAGCAGAAAAGTGAAGAACACAAGTCTTTTAAAGTGGTTCGGTTATTATTGCAAATAACCTACTCCACTCCTCAAGTAACCACTTGAGGCTTTTCTTTTTTAACGATGGCTTTTCAATAGGATCTGCCAAAGAACCTGTACAATGGTTTTCAGTGGGCTAAACCAGAAACCCCTTTGTTTTCAGATCAACAAAGAAACTCACAACTTTGCTTTTGCAGGCTAAGCAACAACCTTGACGGTGTAGATTCTTTGTTGTGGGAACACGTCTCTTTCTGCACAAGAGTTGGATTCAACTGATGAATCTGTGCAGAGTACTTCAAAGCTTCAGAGTATATGGCAGCGGGAAACTTTGCTTTGAAGGAGAAGGGAACTCTCGGGAAAGATTGAAAGTAGAGAATCTGCGAGAGTTGAGTTTGCTTTTTATGCGCTTGTATGGATTTCAAGAGTAAAGAGAAAAAGTGTTTTTCTTCTCAAGATTGTAAGGTATAGATATAGGAGAAGAGATGAATGGTTGTGTCGGTTTGTAATTTGAATTCAACAACCGCTTGCACCTTTTAACTTCAAAAGGATAAGCTTTGATTCAAATAACAAAACTGTCCTGAACTGTCAAGAAACTGCTAAGTGTGGAAACTGTTTAACTGACATGTAGCCTACATATGATAGTTACATGTAGTCCACATGCAATACCAGACAACTGAATTTGTCCAAGTATATGAACTATCACTGTGATGTAGTCTACATACAGATTTCCATATGAAGTCTCCATTAGCACAAGCAGTTAACAATGTAACTTTATGTAGCCTACATCTGGATTCAGTATGTAGTCGACATTGCTAATGAGATTCCAGTTTCAACAAGATTACTTAATATCGTTTCAATATTGTTAATCATTGTTATCATCAAAACTAATGCAGGATAGAGATGAAACAATCTCCCCCTTTTTGATGATGACAACCATATAGCATGATTAATCAGTATTGAAATAATCTCCCCCTTTGTCAAAATCAAAAAGAATCAAACTCCCCCTGAATTAAAGCGGGGATATATGCTAAGTAACTTGACCATAGGAAGATTAAAAGTTCATTAGGGCGTGGAATGGAACATCACGACCAAGGGACAGACGCTTTTCTTGTGAAAACGAAAGAACAGAATGACAGAATTTTAGTAGAGTGAAGAAGAGTGACTTTAGTCCGAATCACTGATTTCCACATTGGAAGAGGAAGTACTACTGGGGGCACGCTTCGTGGAACGCTGACTGGAATGCTTACTAGACATGGGCTCTTCTGTGAATCTACTTGCAGAGGCTCGGTGGGTTTTTGGATTGGAAGTTCTATCCATAGGTATACCACCAACAGACACAGGAGGAATCTTTTCTTTGCCTTGGGACTTAAGGATTTTAGTGATAAGATCCTTACTGTGGTCCAAAAGGGCATAGATGGATAAAAAGTTGTTATTAACGGCTTTGTCCAACGTCTTAAGAGACCTTTGATATGTGTCCAGCTTCTGCATCAAGTCCTCCTCAAAGCCCTTGACCCTTCGCTTCTCCAAATCGATCTCATTCCTTAGAATTTGATGGAGCTCAGCGAAGTCATCATACTGCTTGAACAGGATAGTATAAAACTTATCCAGTTCTGCCTTTACCAAGGCCAGTATAGAGGCTGTGGAGGGAGATGATGAGGTAGAGCCACCAGCAGGAGAATTCTTCTGAGATTCCAAAAGGAGGGTCTTGAGTTCCTTGTTCTCAGCTTCGATCCTATCAAGCCTTTCCAACAAAGGTTGAAGATCTACTTGTGAAGATGAGCTAGCAGTCTGAGGAATCGGAGGAGGCCTGGAATCATTGCTGACTTGGATTACCAGATCAGTATAAGATCTCTCCATGTCCCGGAGCATATCCATAACAGGAGCAAGATCAACTGCATTAGACGAGTGTTGTAACCCTAAAGTCCCATAATCAGAGGACTTAGGCAACTGTCCAGAGGCAGCCTTGCTCTTGAAGATAGCTGAGCATGGGACCAGATCAATCACAGGGGCTGGTATGGGGACACCTTCCAGATACTTGGATGTTTTGGCAGACTTGTCATTGAAGTAACAGTCCACTTCATCACAGAATTGCCATCCAGTGTTGATGAAGTTGTCATAGCCATACGCAGATGTAGGCACCATAGGCCGTTCTCCAGACAAGGGAACTCCAAACTTTTCAAAGAAGATAGTGAACACATTACCAAATGGTAGATCAGTGTTTCTTTGTTTCTGACCCATGACCTTGGGTTCCGCCCAAATTTTAATAATCAACCGATACATGACATACGGAAGATCGATTAACTGTTCATCCCCTTGAATGATCTTAGCCGCAACCAACAGATTATAGTATGGTTCAAACTGCAACCGACCACCTCGAGGAAGGAAATTGTACATTAATATGTGAAGTACTAACCTTCCTAGCATAGGGGGCCTGGATAGAGTAATCCGTTCGCCGCCAAGATCCAAGCCGTCCATGACAACCTTTAGCGCCTCAGATGGAGACATGGAGGTTTCAGGGTCCCATTCATTGACTGGATCATCCCCTGATCATTGACCCTCAAGTTTGCAAAGAAGATTCGAACCAAATCTTGGTAACAGTTGCGAGGATTAGCAACAATAGAGTTCCAAGAGCGAAACTTCCCTTTCAAATTGAGTGTTGGGAACGAGTCCAGGTCGTAGGCGTATCCATGTTGGACTTGACGATCTTTGAACTTGTGGTTGAAGAGCTGAAGGTGAGTAGTGCTGAGGAAGTTGTCAGGATGAATTGAAGATTCTTCCTCATCAACTCTCGCTTTCTTGGACCCACTAGAAAGGATTTCCTTTCCAGGGCGCTTCTGAGCATGACGAGGAGGCTCAATCTCCACAGGTTCTTCAACTCTGCCGGAATGATCCTCCTGAGGCAAATGCGTCGCCTTAGTCTGACGACTGGCGCCGCGAATCTTTCCTGACCTAGATCCCTTTTGAGTCATTGTGTGATGAAGGGAGTAAGGGTGAGGAATGAGAGTCCTTTTAAAAGGAAGTGAAAGGAGGTTGCAGGGAGTTTAGAGGCGGTTTAGCAGAGAGTGGGCCAAGGAGGTTTGAGCAAGAAAGTAGTGGGAAGTTAAGATGTAACTTGATCTGATTTTATCCCACTAATTTCTAACCGTTTGACCACCCCATTTTTAACCGTTGGAGGCTGTCAGAGTGACAGTTGAATGCCAGTAACATTTCCAATCGTTGGACAGGTTGTGGGCTTCATCAAATATTCCGAATGAAGTCTACATTGTAACTATAGAGTATAGGAAATTGATCATAAGTTACCTTTAGACTTCTTCAAGATCAACCATTCCAAGTTCTCTTCGTAAGAATGAAAATCTGTCTTTATCAAGAGGCTTAGTAAAGATGTCAGCAAGTTGTTTTTCAGTACAAACAAACTTGACACATATATCTCCTTTCGCAACATGATCTCTAAGGAAATGATGCCTTAGATCAATGTGCTTAGTTCTTGAATGAAGAACAGGATTTTCTGAAATACTTATTGCACTTGTGTTATCACAAAATATAGGAATTTGTGAATAACATAGCCCAACATCTTTTAATGTCTGTTTCATCCAAAGGACTTGGGCGCACGCACTAGCTGCTGAAACATACTCAGCTTCAGCAGTTGACAAAGCAACTGAATTTTGTTTCTTGTTGTTCAATGATACTAAGGATGATCCTAAGAAAAAGCAGTTCCCACTTGTACTTTTTCTATCAACCTTGTATCCAGCAAAATCAGCATCTGAATATGCTATTAGATCAATAGTTGATCCTTTTGGATACCATATACCAAGAGATGGGGTATATCTTAGATATCCAAGAATTCTCTTTAGAGCACGCATGTGTGATTGCTTAGGATCAGATTGATATCTAGCACACAAGCATACGCTAAACATAATGTCTGGTCTAGATGAGGTAAGGTATAGTAGACTCCCGATAATACTTCGATAAAGTTTGATGTCTACTGATGCACCTTCTTCATCTTTACAAAGACTTATGCTAGTGCTCATAGGAGTAGGATATGTCTTTTGACTATCCTTGTCAAATTTTCTAAGTAACTCTTTAGTATACTTAGTTTGACTCAATAGAATGCCTTCTTCAATTTGTTTAACTTGAAGTCCTAGGAAGAAATTCAATTCTCCCATAGAAGACATCTCAAATTCCTCTTGCATGAGTTTCTCAAATTCAGCGCACAATTTCAAGATTGTAGCACCAAAAATGATGTCGTCCACATAAATTTGGACTATGATCATTTCTTTACCATCATGTTTGGTAAATAGAGTATGATCAATTGCTCCTCTTTTGTAACCTTTCTTAAGAAGAAAAGTTGTCAATCTTTCATACCATGCTCTAGGAGCTTGTTTTAGACCATAAAGAGCTTTCTTTAGTCTATAAACATATTCAGGATAACTAGGATCCTCAAATCCAGGAGGCTGTTTAACATAGACTTCTTCCTTAATGACTCCATTTAGGAAGGCACTTTTGACATCCATTTGATAGAGTTTCATATTCATATGACTTGCCAAGGCACATATCATACGAATAGATTCAAGTCTAGCAACAGGAGCATAAGTTTCATCATAGTCTATGCCTTCTTGTTGATTGTAGCCTTGTGCTACTAATCTAGCCTTATTTCTTATAACATCTCCATCTTCATTTAACTTGTTCCTAAATACCCACTTTGTACCCACAATAGGATAATTAATGGGAGGAGGAACAAGTTCCCATACATTATTTCGGACAAATTGATCCAATTCTTCTTGCATGGCCAATATCCAATCAGGATGTGGTTCTGCTTCTTTGAAGTTCTTTGGTTCAATGTTTGAGATGAAGGCTGTCCATTGACATGTTTCATCAAGGACATTCCTTCTTGTCCTTACAGGAAGGTCTGCTGGACCAATGATCTGCTCCATAGGGTGATCACGGTGTTCCTTCCAAACTTTTGGGAGATTTATACCATCATCAACAACATGATTGTCATCAAGTGTCGAAGGTGTAGTGCAGGGTGTCAAACCTTCATCATTTCCATCTTTTGGAAGACCAATGATGGATTCATCAAAAGCGACATGCATAGATTGTTCCACTTTAAATGTTCTCAGGTTATAAACTCTATAAGCCTTAGAATTTGTGGAATAACCTATGAAGATACCTTCATCACTTTTAGAATCAAATTTTCCAAGATGATCCTTTTCATTTAAGATGAAGCATCTTGCTCCAAAAACTTTAAAATAGGAAATTCTAGGTTTCTTCCCATGATATAGTTCATATGGAGTCTTTTGTAGATGATTTCTAAGATGTACTCGGTTGATAATATAACATGAGGTGTTCACAGCCTCAGCCCATAAATATTTAGGCAAGTTATTTCCGAGAATCATACATCTTGTCATCTCTTGAAGAGTTCGATTTTTCCTTTCCACCACTCCATTTTGTTGTGGTGTTCTAGGATTAGAAAAGTGATGTTGAATTCCTTTTTCTTTACAGAATTCTTCAAACACTTCACTATTGAACTCTCCACCTTGGTCACTTCTTATTTTGATGATTTTATCATTCTTTTCATTGCATACAAGATTATAGAACTCCTTGAAACATTCCAAGGCTTCATTCTTATGTGCAAGAAAATATACCCAAGTATATCTAGAATAATCATCAACAAGAACGAAAGCATAGGATTTTCCACTTATACTTTTGACATCCACTGGTCCAAACAGGTCCATGTGGATTAAGTCAAGTGGCTTAGACGTGGTTATGTCTTTCTTGCTTTTAAAGGAGGTTTTGTGTTGTTTACCCTTCTGGCATGGACCACACAATCCTTCCTTTTTGAAATTTGTCTCAGGAAGTCCTCTCACTAACTTATTCTTTTGGAGGAACTTCAGGAGATCATAGTTGACATGACCAAGACGCTTATGCCACAATTGACATGTGCTTTCGGTAGTGGCTGATAGGCATACATTGGATGAGGATATGTTCATATCTAATTTATAAACATTTCCTATCCGTAACCCTTCAATGGTTTGTCCTTTAACTGAATCATGAATAATACAGTTATTAGGAGTGAAGGTTACTTTGTATCCTTTGTCACATAGCTGGCTAACACTAATGAGATTATGCTTTAGATGAGAGACTAACAGCACATCCTCAATTAGTAATGAATTTTCACCAGTTATGTTACCAATCCCAATGATCTTTCCTTTCTTATCATTACCAAAAGATACGGTCCCACCATTGTAGGACTTGAAAGATGAAAACATGGTTTTATCCCATGTCATATGGCGTGAACATCCACTGTCCAAATACCAGCTTTTGGTATTGACATCCTGCAATAGGTGAGGAGATGCATTTAAGGAGCCCTAACTAATATGGGTTCTCTTGACTTTATAAGAATGTCTGGTAGGTATTCTTTAGGAATCCATACCCTATGTATCCTAGGTGTGATCTTAGAAGCATGTCTAGAGTGTGACATCCTAGAGGAGTTTCTTATTTTATTGACAGGCTTCCTCCTTTTCCTAACATGTGGCCTACATAAGTTATTCTCATGTTGCCTACATGTATCAGTGATGCGTGATTTGTGCAGACTTTGCTTTCGTCCATTCCTGACATGTAGCCTGCATGAACGAGTGGCATGTTGCCTACATGCAGCATTGTTATGACGTTTATGCAAAGTTTGACTTGGCCTGTCTATCACATGGAGGTTACATGCGTGATCATTTTGTTTCCTACATGTATTGTGAATCTTATGACAGGTATAATCTGATTGCCTACGTCTACGTGGGCTAATCTGATTGTACTTGGATCGATCATTTATATGAGTCTTACTGATCCTTTGTCTAGTATCAATAGTTGTTGATACACGGGTTTTCTCAACTTGATGACCTGATTCCTTAGCTATTTTAGGAATAGTATGGTGAACAGAGGTTTGTTCAGGAAGTTGTTCTCTTGTGTCAGTAGATCTTACAAACTTAATGGGAGTGATATTTCCACCCTTTTTGATGGAGTGATCATAGCCAATCCCATGTTTGTTGTCGACAGATCGTTGGACATCCAAGAGATCATTTAAATCACAAGTACCTTTGTTAAGATTTGAAATTGTATCTTTCAATTTCGTATTTTCTTTAACAAGGGTACTTTTCTCACTACGGAGTGATTTTACTTCCTCATACAATTCCTTGTATCTATAATATAAATTAAAATATGCATTGGATGCTTCATCAAATGAGAAATTTGAGGGATCATTACTTACTTGATCGTCTTTATTTGCCATAAGACATAGGTTTACTTCATCCGTTGAAGTTGCTTCTTCATCTTCACTTGATTCATCCCAAGTGGTGACTTTGAAAGATTTTTCTCCTTTTTCAAAGTTCTTCTTCTTTAAAGTGCATGTACTTTTATAATGACCCTTTTTACCACAGTTGTGACATACAACTTGTGATGGATCAGTTTTCTTTCCTGATCTCTTTCTCAGGAATTGCTTGAATTGTCTAGTGATTAATGCGATATCATCATCATCATCATCACTGTCAAATTCTATCTTTTCGGATTTGAATGCTATTGTCTTTGGTTTGATAGGTTCTGGTTCAAAACCTTCCAAATCAATCTCATGAGTCAAAAGTGATCCAAGTAGATCCTGTAGACTTAACACATTCAGATCTTTACTCTCAACGATGGCAGTAACTTTTGGTTGCCATGTTCTAGGGAGACTTCGCAAAACCTTTCTGACTTTTTCATGGTTTGCGTAGGTCTTCCCGAGAGATTGAAGAGAGTTGGTAATGGATGTAAATCTTGTGAACATGCTTGTTATGTTCTCATCCTTTTCCATCTTGAAGAGTTCATATGCTCTTACAAGTCTGTCAATTTTCTGCTGCTTAACTTGAGAGGTTCCTTCATGGATGACTTCTAAGTTTTCCCATATCTCCTTTGCGTTTTCACAAGTTAGAATACGCTGGAGTTCAACATCACAGAGTGCACAAAAGAGTATTGTCTTAGCCTTGGCATTCAAGGTAAGTTTTCTTTTGTCATCCTCAGTGAGTTCGGAATCTTTCTTAGGTCTCCAATTTGGTTCCTCCTTTGTACCAGCATCTTTGACGGGAGCAAAAGGACCTTGTTTTATTACTTTCCATAGATCTACGTCTATGCTCTGGAAATACACTTCCATACGTGTTTTCCATAAGGAGTAATTGTCTCCATTAAAGAATGGAGGTCTGGATATTGAAAGTCCTTCTACTGGATTAGCGAAGTTTGCCATAGCGAGTGATTCACCGTTTTGAAGCAAAACCAAAGTGAATCAACCTGCTCTGATACCAATTGTTGGAATCGTGGCTTTCTAAACTTCGCGTTTGTCCAATATTTAAATTGAATGGACAATCAATAGAATAGCAGAAAAGTAAAGAACACAAGTCTTTTAAAGTGGTTCGGTTATTATTGCAAATAACCTACTCCACTCCTCAAGTAACCACTTGAGGCTTTTCTTATTAACGATGACTTTTCAATAGGATCTGCCAAAGAACCTGTACAATGGTTTTCAGTGGGCTAAACCAGAAACCCCTTTGTTTTCAGATCAACAAAGAAACTCACAACTTTGCTTTTGCAGGCTAAGCAACAACCTTGACGGTGTAGATTCTTTGTTGTGGGAACACGTCTCTTTCTGCACAAGAGTTGGATTCAACTGATGAATCTGTGCAGAGTACTTCAAAGCTTCAGAGTATATGGCAGCGGGAAACTTTGCTTTGAAGGAGAAGGGAACTCTCGGGAAAGATTGAAAGTAGAGAATCTGCGAGAGTTGAGTTTGCTTTTTATGCGCTTGTATGGATTTCAAGAGTAAAGAGAAAAAGTGTTTTTCTTCTCAAGATTGTAAGGTATAGATATAGGAGAAGAGATGAATGGTTGTGTCGGTTTGTAATTTGAATTCAACAACCGCTTGCACCTTTTAACTTCAAAAGGATAAGCTTTGATTCAAATAACAAAACTGTCCTGAACTGTCAAGAAACTGCTAAGTGTGGAAACTGTTTAACTGACATGTAGCCTACATATGATAGTTACATGTAGTCCACATGCAATACCAGACAACTGAATTTGTCCAAGTATATGAACTATCACTGTGATGTAGTCTACATACAGATTTCCATATGAAGTCTCCATTAGCACAAGCAGTTCACAATGTAACTTTATGTAGCCTACATCTGGATTCAGTATGTAGTCGACATTGCTAATGAGATTCCAGTTTCAACAAGATTACTTAATATCGTTTCAATATTGTTAATCATTGTTATCATCAAAACTAATGCAGGATAGAGATGAAACACTTAGAGCATATGCACTCTCCCGTGAACCAGAAAAATACTCTAAATAAAAAAATGGAGAGTCAGTAGGTGAGGCCACAAATGGCCATAGCATGACCTCGCAGGGTCAGAAAAAAAAATGTTCATCATCAGTAGCAGTTCAGCAAAACAAAAACATCTTCTCTCCCCCTTTTTGTCATAGATGCTCAAGGGGCCTGCTCCTCATCCTCCGGGAACTCCAAGTCTCTGATTAGACTCGTAATCTGGCCACGCCTGGCATCCCTCCGTTTGGCTTCAGCATCAAGAATGAGCAGCTCAGACCTGAGATGGCTCACAATTCTGGCACGAAGAGCTGGCTGAATTGTTGCAGCAGGGGGAAGAGGTTCTTCCAGGGAAGCTGATGCTGAAGAGCCAACTAGAAGAGGATCCTCATATGGAAAATCCACTGCATGCTTTCCTTTGAATAACTTGTGGTCTACTGTGAAGACCTGCAGCTCTTCAGATAAGCCTTCAGAAATTTCTCCAAGTTCCGGATGCTGTGAGACCATCATCCCATAGATGAGGGAGGGAAGCACAATGGGCTTGCTGGAGGAAGCACTCCCGGCATGAATGGCCAACTGAGGAAACATAACACTGCCCAGGCTGATTCTCCTCTTCTTCCCAATAGAGTAGAGAAGGTTAGCAAAGTCTCTGCTAACCTTCCCCCTGTGAGAGCTAGGGATCCAGTTTCTGATGCCCAGATGATACAGCAGGGCATTCTTGGAAGATAGCTCAGCAGCACTGAGGTTTGGACCGCCCCAAGACAGGCACACTCCCCCTGTCAGAACTTTAGCCAATATCTCTGGCTGAACAATTGTGGGAGCTCTGGCATTCTCATGGATCCCAAGAAATGCATCAATTTTTTCAGGGGTAATAACCACTGTCTTACCCCTTACCCAACTTTTCCCAAACTCATCCGCTCCTTCTTCTCCAAATTTCTCTTCCATATTCACAATAAATTCCCTAACCAGAGCTATGTTGAATCTAAATGGAAAGGTTAGGGACTTGAGAAGGTTTACCTCTGAGAGAAGCTGGATCATAGCTGCTGATTTGTACTTGTCCTGGACCAGCCTCTTTTCAGCCACAATATGCTTCCTCTCGACAGCATTCCAGGATTGGGAAGCACTCCTGTTCCTGAACCATGTACCTCCCACTGTGAGAGCTGACAAGTCTGCCACTGGAGGTCCTCTTTCAGAAGGTCCACCACGAGAATCTTCTTCTTCTTCACTGGATGTATCTTCACTGCTGGAGACTGAGATGAGGATAGGAGCTTTTCCTTTGTCTGAAGGAGGAAGAGGATGTGCTGCAGCAGGTTCTTGTTCAGGGGACTCAGCAACTGTTTCCTCCCCTTCACCCACAATGCCTGGGGACATAACCAGTGATCTGCACCTTTCTTCTGTAGAACCTGCTACAGCACCCTCTGTAGCATGTTCTTCTTCAGCGACTTCCTCAGCCACAGCTTCTTCAGATAGCACAGGGTTACTGGATACAGGTTCTCCGTCACAAACCAGATGCCTCTTTTTCTGCGAAGTTCCTTCAGAAGGTGAGGGCTCGCTGTGCGACACAGGGAGAGGTGCTGGTTCCCACACCACCACATCCAGGCGCTGAGCAGGACCTTCATTGCGTGCCTTGGTCCTTCTTTCAGACCTACCCTGCCTGTCTGCTGCCAGATTCTTCTTCAAACCACGGGTCTTCACCATTGTTGCAGGGTTGTAGAAGGATTGAGAAACGCACAGTGAATGATCGGGAACAATTTCGAGAAGCGCCTTTCACCTTGAGTTTGCCCTAGAAATTGATTTACCCGTTATTTCCTGAATTTGATATATCCGTTATTTTCCTTTCCATTTGAAGCTTGTTAACACACGTGCCTCACATGTGCCTTCTCCCATCTTTAGCGACCAAAGCATGTGAACAAGCTTATTCTTGACCCAGTTGCTATAGCACATGAGAGCTGGTTCACCTATTTAGTTCAGACTGCAGCTTTGCTAGGAGGATTCTTAAGGACTTCTGGTAGAGATTTCTTCACCCATACCTGAGAAACAACAGAGTTTTTCTTCTTCTGATCTCCCAGCCCCCAATCTCTTCGTTTGTCAAGTTTGGGTCTCCATATCTGTAGAACCTGTGGTTTTCCCTTGTCTTTAGCAGTCCAGTGTCCTTGAGCAGCAATTCTCTTCTGTGATTCTTCCCAGCAAGGAGCTTTTTGTGAATCAGCATGAAACAGGGTCTTTATGCAGCATGTATTGGTTCTGAATTTTGCTCCCCCTTTTTCAACTGAGAAGGTGCTGTACTGCTGTTTCAGATTTGAGTTGATCTTCTGATTCCCAACACTTGTACTAGAACTCCGTTTAATCTGAACCTTTTGCTTTGTTTTAGAAAAAAGATGTGCCCGGTGCTGCAGCATCCCCTTGTTCACATGTCTGGTTCCATCTTTGTCTGCAGTTTTTGGGGAGTCTGCTGAATTTCTCATTTTATCTTTCACAGCACTCGAGGCTTTAACAAAAACCGTCCCTCTCGAGCTTTCGTCACCAGTATACCCCAGTCCCATTCTTCCTTTACCAAATCTTTGGAAAGACAAGATCTCGTCCAAGATATTTTTCTGGGAAATATCTGTCTTGGCTGTTGCTGATGAATCACTAATATCTGTAACCTGTCTTCCAATGTCTTCCCTTTTCAGAATGGTAACTTGACTGTTGAAAGAGAGAGGACATTTCCTTCGTTCTTCTTCCAAGAGATTGACTCTGTCAGTCAATGCTTGATTTGTCTGAAGGACTGCTTCACACTGTTTGAGTATCTTCTCCAGATAGTTAACAAGACTGCCAGATAAGTCCTCCTCATCTTCACTGGCAGATGAGTCACCCTCATCTTCACTTTCAGATACTTCAATCCCATAGTGGATTTTATCCTTCTTTATCTCCTTGAGGTTGAAATCAGATATACTGGTCAGCACAACACATTTTTCTTCATCACTTTCCTCAGAGTCACTCCATTTTACTGTCATGGACTTACTGTTCTTTTTCTCTGAGCTCTTGAGGGGTTTGCTTGGACAGTCAGCCTCAATGTGTCCATACCCTTCACAATTCCAGCATTGAACACCCTTTTTCATCTCTTTCCTCTCATCTTCATTCTGAGCAGATTCTTTCCCTTTCCTCTTATTTTCTCCACCTCTTCTGAATTTTCGTGAGGATGAGCTTTGTCCAGTTCTTGAGTCCATGTTTTTCAGAAGTTTTCCAAGGTTCTTGACAATCATACTCAGCTGATCCTCTGGAACTGTCTGCTTGGTTTCTGTTTCAGCTTTCAATCCAACATTCTTGTCCTTAGGAGTGGTGTCTCCTTTAACCAGCTTCATCTCAAATTGTTTGAGAGACCCCATCAGCTCTTCCAACTTCATGAATCTGACATTTTGAGCTTCTTCAATGGCTGTCACTTTCATGTCAAATTTTGTGGGCAGTGATCTGAGAACCTTTCTGATGAGTTTTTCTTCAGGGATGGGTTCACCAAGGGCATGAGCTTCATTTACAAGATCACAGAGTTTAGCATTAAACTCAGTGACTGTTTCTTCATCCAGCATCCTCAGATTCTCAAATTGTGTGGCAATAATCTGGAGTCTTGACAGCTTCACTCTATCAGTTCCTTCATGGGCAGTTTGCAGAATTTTCCATGCTTGCTTGGCCATGTCACAATTTGATATCAACCTGAAATTGTTAGCATCCACTGCAGCAAAAATTGGGTTCAAAGCCTTTGAATTACCAGTTGCTGCAGCACCTTCTTCAGCAGTCCATTGCTCTTCAGGTTTTATTCTTGTCACTCCTTGCTCATCCATGGTGATTGGGGAAGACCACTGAACCACAACAGCTCTCCATGTCTTCTCGTCAATAGCCCTGAGAAAGGCTTTCATTCTAGCTTTCCAATATCCATAATTGCTCTCTTCCAATAATGGAGGTCTGCTTGTGCTCTGTCCTTCCTTCGTTGTCTTGGCTTCTTCAGAGACACTGTAGGATCTTTTAACTCTGTGTGTCGAGTTCCTGCTTTGATACCCAATTGAAATTTCACAGTGTCCTGGTTCAAACAGATGTTGTGAACAAGCAGTTGCTGCAGCACACTCTTGTTCACTTAAATATTGTCACAACAAGCAATGAACAAGGCACAGGTTTGTTCACCCAGTTCGGCCAATCTGCCTACGTCTGGGGAGGACTATTCTCCAGTCCTCAATCCACTCAACCAAAGGTTCCAAGTACACACGGTTACAACTCACGCAACCTATGCTACTCAACCTCGTGTGGACCACTCAACACAATCAGAACAAGCTCTGATTTGTGTCTGCACACCCTCTACAATATGTCAATCTAGAATAGCTACAATCCTCTCAAAGAACTCAGCCTATTCTAAATTACACTACTCAGCAGGGTTGCTGCAGCAACAGCTGTAACACACAGCTGAAGCACAAATGTCCGCGTCGCTCCAAGGCCTTCCACCGAGCCGATCGAACGATCCCACGAGTGCTGCACACTCTGGAATACTCCCCCTCACTCAGTGACCACCTGCCACTAGTGAGTACTGCCGCACGACACTAGACCGAGCCTTCCACCCGTCAGTTCTTCCGCGGCTTCCCTTGATCAACCAACAAGCTCGGCAGCTCTGAATTGGCTTCCAGATCAAGCTTGAATCAGACTCTGCAAGTCCTGATTCCCTTCTGCTGTAATCACCACAGCTCTGCGCTCACGCTCTGCTCTCGGGTGATGATCGAAGAATTCGTCCGTCGCACACCAAAGATTGCTCTCTCTGAAATCTGTGTATGCACTCGTGTATCCCTCAGCTTCGATCAACCTCTTCAGCCCTGAACACCTGCTTATTAAATAGCAGCACCACTTTAAGCAATTTCCAGGATCAGGCAATTGACCCAACAAGATCAATTATCTCCTAAAATCTAGGAGATTAGATTTGATTATTAACTCCAATGCAAATCTCCTTCTCTGACTAGTAAACCGAGCTGGAATATGCTCTCCAGCAATTTAGAAAATCTTCAGATGCTCTGCATAGGGTTTCCAACCCTTCCGAACAAGCCCAGACAGCTGCTGCTTCTTGGACAGTTGAAACAGCCTGTTGAACAAGCTCCTGCTGTAGCATCCCCTGCTGCAGCTGCTGCTAGTTCACTTCTGCTTGGCTTGCTTGTTTATTTGAGCTATAGCAGCTCCTTGTTCACTTATGCTGGTTTTGTCAAACACTGCCATACTTGCATCATCAAGCTCATATTCAAAGCTCGTTAGTTCACCATGAGAATCATTATACGCATCATACGATTCAACCAAGTGACAATCCACAGAATTGATAGGTGTCCTAAGCATGCTTTTCAAATCGAATTTGATAGTTTCACTTCCAAAATTTAATTCGATTGTACCTTTTCCGCAATCTATAATAGCCTTAACCGTGTTAAAAAATGGTCTACCTAAGATTATGGGAATTTCCTTATCTTCATCCATGTCTAACACGTAAAAATCAACCGGAACATAGAATTGCCCAACCTTAATGGGAACGTCTTCTAGGATACCCTTAGATGCCCGAGAAGAACGATCCGCTAATCTCAAATTAACGTGGTTAGAGTCAATTCCCCTATAACTAGCTTACTGAAAAGCGAATAAGGGATTAAATAAATGCTAGCACCTAAATCACACAATGCACTAGCTATGCGAATTTCTCCAATAGAAATAGGAATAAAAAATGACCCATGATCGCTAAGATTTCTAGGCATAGCACGCTGAATTATCGCACTACAATTTGCGTCTAAAGCCACATGGTCTAAATCATGCATTTCCCTTCTATGAGACATAATATCTTTCAAAAATTTAATATAGGTAGGCATTTGAGTGAGTACCTCCGTAAATGGCAAAGTCACCTGCAGCTTTTTCAGCATCTTCGCGAAGCGCTTGAAATGCGCATCCTCCTCTTCTTTTTCAGCCTTTGAGGAAAGGGAATCGGCAGCACATAAGGTGCGGGCTCCTGCGGCTTTTCCTTCTCCCATACATCACTTGAATTCTGCGGCAAAGACCCTTCTTCTACAACACCATCTACTGCCTTCCCTACCTTGGCCTTTGGTTGCGGCTCCTCTAGAACCCTCCCACTTTTGAGCGTAATTGCGTTAATAGTCTAGGAGGCGTTCACATCAGGTTGCGAGGGCAGCTGCCCTTGATATTTAGAAGACGAACCAGCTTGCTGCTCAATCTGTGTTTCGAGCATTTTGTTGTGCGCTTGCAATTGATCCAACCTTTGAAGAATAAGCTGGTTTTCTTTTTGCTTCTATGCTTGAGTCGCGGCCAACTGGGCAACAATGGAAATCAGGGACGGCTCCTCGTTGGTTTGTTTATCTTCATGCCTTTGGTGCGTTCCCTGATTTTGATGACTGAAATTGTTTGGTCTTTGATAATTACTCCTCGGCTGATATGTGTTGGAGGGGGCCCCTTGATTCTGACTTCTCGGCACAAACCCTGGCGGTGCTGGTTTGGGTTCTATATTCAGCGGCGGTCTTCTTGGGAAATTTGGATCTTCATGGAATCTCACATGGGTTGGAAGGTTCCTTGGCTGATAACCGCTAGCTTGCGGTGGCGCATATTCTCTCCCTTGATTTCTGACCAAGTAGTTAATATCCTCATACTCGTCCGCGTGCTTTGCGGTGCACGAGTCATCATTATCCGCCGAGCTAGAACAGATACCGCAAACTTGCTGGTTTTCTCTCTTTTTGTTGAGGTTTAAATTTCCAATTGAAGCTGCCAAAGAATTCACCGTCTTTTGCTAGGGAATTGAAATCTTCTTTCCTCACGGCTTTGGAGGTATGCTCCTTCCCTTTCTTTTTTAGATGGTTCCTTTCTCCACCCCATTGATGTGAGTTCCGCGCGATTTTGTCAATAATCTTAAAACCATCGGAGGCTCTCAAATCCATCATTGCCCCTCCGCTCACTTGGTCCATATGGTTTCTTGCGTCTTGATCCATTCCATCATAGAAGCTTTGCAATAGCTGCCATTTGCTGAACCCATGATGCGGACAATCTCTTTGTAACTCTTTGAAACGCTCATAGGCCTCGTGAAAGCTCTCGTCATCTTGTTGTGTGAATTGGCAAATTTTATCCCGGATTTTCTTAGTCTTTGCCGGCGGGAAGAATTGAATAAGGAAAGCTTGGGCGAGTTCTTCCCAAGTGCGGAAAGTATTCGGCTCGTGACTCATTAACCAATCCTTGGCTTTTCTGCTTAACGAGAATGGAAACACCTTCATGTATATGGCCTCCGGTCTGATCCACTGCACTTTGTAAGTGCGACATAATTCTGTAAATTGTGCTAAATGCGCATTAGGGTTTCCATACCCTTCAAATTGATTCGCGGCTACCATGTGGAAAAGCGCCGACTTTATTTCGAATTCCTTATCGTCACCCTCTTCCAAATAAATGGGTGATCCGTAATGTCCAATGGTTGGGGAAATGTGAAATTTCACAGTGTCTTAGTTTGACAGATTTTGTGAACAAGCAGTTGCTGCAGCACACTCTTGTTCACTCGAAAAATTGTCTCAGCAAACAATGAACAAGGCACAGGTTTGTTCACCCAGTTCGGCCAATCTGCCTACGTTTGGGGAGGACTATTCTCCAGTCCTCAATCCACTAACTCGAAGGTTCCCATGTACACACGGTTACAACTCACGCAACCTATGCTACTCACCCTTGTGTGAATCACTCGACACAATCAGAACAAGCTCTGACTTGTGTCTGCACACCCTCTGCAATATGTCAATCTAGAATAGCTACAGACTTCTCAAGACTCAGCCTATTCTAAACTACAACTACTCAGCAGGGTTGCTGTAGCAACTGCTGTACCACACAGCTGAAGCACAAATGTCCGCGTCGCTCCAAGGCCTTCTGCCCAGCCGTTCGAACAGTTCCACGAGCGCTGCACACTCTGGAATACTCCCCCTCACTCAGTGACCACCTGCCACTAACGAGTACTGCCGCACGACACTCGACCGAGCCTTCCACCCGTCAGTTCTTCCGCGGCTGCCCTTGATCAACCAACAAGCTCCACAGCTCTGAATTGGCTTCCAGATCAAGCTCGAACCAGACTTTGCAAGTCCTGATTCTCTTCTGCTATAATCACCACAGCTCTGCGCTCACGCTCTGCTCTCGGGTGATGATCGAAGAATTTGTCCGTCGCACACCAAAGATTGTCCTCTCTGAAATCTGTGTATGCACTCGTGTATCGCTCAGCTTCGATCCCCTCTCTACCCTGAACACCTCTTGCTTAAATAGCAGCACCACTTTAAGCAATGTCCAGGTTTAGGTAATGTCCCAACAAGATCAATTATCTCCTAAAATCTAGGAGATTAGATTTGATATTTATCTTCAATGCAAATCTCCTTCTCTGACTAGTAAACCTCTCTGGAATATACTCCACAGCATATTAGAAATACTTCAGATGCTCTCCGAAGTGATTCCAGCCCTTCAAGACACGCCCAGGTTGCTGCTGCTTCTCGGACAGATGAACCAGCCAGTTGAACAAGCTCCTGCTGCAGCATCCCCTGCTGCAGCTGCTGCTAGTTCACTTCTGCTGGCCTGCTTAATAACTTGAGCTGCAGCAACTCCTTGTTCACTTGTGCTGGTTTTGTCAAACACTGCCATTCTAACATCATCACAATGTATTCCCCAACCGATCTCTCATAGTCCTCTTGCGGACGAGCAGCATTCCCTATCCTCCTCGAGTTCGGTTGATCTGCAATTCTTGCTGGTGGTTGGTCCATATTCTCCATTATTTGATGATCAACTTGAGTTTGAGGAAGGGGGTATCAAAATTTGGTGTTGACGTGGAAGCTTGTTCGTGTGCCTTTTTCGTGCGCGATCGAGTTTGCATTCAAACACCTACGAAGCTATCGAAGAAAGCGTTAGTAAGTGTGAACTTCAATTAAAGTAGGCAAGAATAGCACACAAACACGAAATAACGATCCACAAAGTAAAGAAAAAAATAAAGTAGACTAACTAAAGCAAAACTAAAATGCAAACTAGTCTAATGGCTAATCCCCGGCAACGGCGCCATTTTGAAATGTTGTGGTTATTGTGGTAGTAAAAATACTAGTCCAATCAAGGTGTTCAAACAATATTTATAATCTGAGTGACCTCGAGTCGAACCAAGAGAAAAGCCCAGATTAGTCTAAAGATAGCTAGTAATGCCTAATGCAAGTCTACTAAATAAAAAGGAGGTTTTTCCTCTAAGTGATTTCTAGTGAATACTAGTGATCTCTAGTGAAGTAATAAAGAAAGCATAGTCAGAATCCTACTTCACCCCTAGATCATGCGATTAGCAATACAAAACTTATCTAAATCATGAGTAAATTCGAGTGATGGCTCTAGGCTAAGGTATCACACATTCTAAATTCAACTCTCGCTACTTCTCTAGAATGGAAACAATACCTAAATAGTACGGTTCTCAAACTCTCGCTCTATTGAACCGCGTTTAACAAAAGTCTCCTAATCTCAACCTCTCGGTCTATTGATAGTCAACTAAAGTCGCTCAATACTTAGCCTAGTGGAATGCGTATGTCACTTTCGCACACAAACGCAACCTAAAATTAACATGCTCAATCTTCTAAACAACCTAGGTTCAACTCTCATTCCATCCGTAGGTGTTCTACCAATTCGTACTCATTCATGCGTTTCGTCAAACACTTGGTATGCACAAAATTGATATGAAGAGAAAGCATGAGAATTTTCAACCAAACTTCATTCATATAGATAAAAAGACAAGTCTTGCATTACAATCAAACCTAAGGGATCCATGAGGATCCCAACTACAATGGGACTACTCACTCATGGTGAGTTTGAAACAAAACATGATATATAATTGAAATTGTTCACCAATTGGATGCAAAGAAGTAGTGGTTGAGTAGAGGGTTGATGTAGATTCTTCAATTGCGTAAGTCTTCCTCCAATCCTTGACAATTCTTCAAGTTCTCCCAGAGAATTCGTCTAGGGTTTTCGTTCTCGGAAGAGTCCCTTCTAATTTTACATCTCATTCTATTTATACCCTTTGAAGATTTCCAAAATTTACCTGCAATGCCCGAATCACTTGATTCGGACAAGGCTTAATGAACTGATTCGGATAGTGTCCGAATCATTTACTCAGAGCTGTTTCGAGCTGGCCGAATCACTTTTCCTTGGCCGAATCACTTTCTGATTCGATCAACCCTTATTTGATTCGGTCAAATATCCTTATGGAGCTAAGATGATTCGGCCACCTCCTGGGCGAATCACTTGATTCGCTCGAATCATATATTCAGTGGGGTTTCTGCTTGGGCGAATCGATTTCTTCTGGCCTAATTACTTTTTGATTTGGTCAAACTCCATTTGATTTGGTCAAGATCCTTGTAGAGCTAAACTGATTTGGGCAGCTCGCTTCTTCTGTGGCCAAATCACTTTTTGATTCGGTCAACCTCATATGTGATTCGGTCAAACCAGTCAAGTTCTCCCCGAGTCAAGTTGATTCGTGTAACTGAGAGTGATTCGGCCAAGCTGGTGGGCGAATCACTTTTTGATTCGGTTGAATCACTTTTGCAGCTTCCCCAATCTTGCTGTTTTTGATCTCGATCGATCGGAAATCATCTTGATTTTCTTCGGGTCACTTATATCGTGTAATACACATTTTTAATCTGAAATGGAAAAAGAAAATATCAAACGACTTTATAAATTAAGAGAACAAACAAGAAGTAAGGGAAAAAATACGGACAAATATAAAGTTATTTATCCGCTTATCATATAAATAATAAGCAATTTTTTGGGTCTATAGAAGTGCGACGTGGCAAGCAAAAGCCACTAAGTTATATTTGGTACCTTTTTTTTGTTCGATCAGCTGAAAGGAAAGCTTAGTTGACGTCGTGCTTGTGTCAGCAAAATCATTCACGCGATAGGGAAGTAGAGGAAAAGGAACGCGCTGTAGTTGGGCGATTGGGTTGTGGAGACGCGCACCGAGGGGCTTTATGTAAGCCAGATGTCGGGCGCACCACGTGCATCCCCGCTTGTGAGCTCACTTGCATTTGGTCGTTGCCAATGGGCATGAGATGAATGGCTGCGATATTTCAAATCAATTTATGCGTTTAGATATTTAAGTATTCATGATCGATGACACGTACTCTAACTCATAGTATAACAATAGGACAGAAAATCGATTCCACTAGGAACCCATTCCAATGAAGCTCCCTTAAGAATGAAATAAAAATATTAAGGATTTGAATGTGAGTTGTGAAACAAGACAAAAAGATTTCAAATAAATGACGAATATCGATTGTTTGAGCAATTGATTATGATTTATATTTATCAAAATACACTAAGCATGTAATTTCGTATCTCTCAAAATACTCTGGCTAAGATAATATAACATCGTACATACATATTTCGACAAATGTAATATTTAGTCTAATTATTACTACTTGTCATTACGCCGGAATTGAATGACATAATCTAGCAATGCAGCACCATGAAAATAAGCACACAAAGCTAATGTAGGATAATAGAAGTTGACATTAAGGATATATTCTTTTTTACTTATAAAGTACTTATATAAGTACATATAAATAAATATCAGTAAATATAAGTACATATCAATAAATTACTATTCATCATCTCTTCCCTACCATCATCACAACATCATACCGACAATACCACAACACCACCACCCCAATCGTAACACCGCAACAGTGGCACCACCATTACCACAATGAAAATAATAATTTATATACTTAAATATATTTAACTTAACTTAACTTATTTACTGAAAATTTGTGTGCAAAAGAACATGACCTAAATATAAATAAATATAAATACACATAAGTAAATATTAGTAATAGTGGAACAGTAATAGACACATGGTAATATATGGGTTTTGAATCTTTTGATCAAAAAGCCAGAAAACGATCTTATGGATGTACCTAATTGGATGGTCTCATTTGAGCATATATATAGGAGCACTCAATGAGGTCCCTCTCTTTTTGTAGATATGTGAGTCCATTTTGTGCTCATTGGATCAAAAAATCCAACAGTCCACAATATATCATATGTCCACTGTTATTCCAATTCTAAATGAAATAGAAAGATCATTTGAGCCTTTATGCGTTAATATTTTTCTAACCCCTATGTCACTATTAAAGTATGTTGGATTCTGAGGTTTTGATGTAACGATGTGTTAGTTTCTTTAATGATCCAACGATGTGTTAGTTTCTTTAATGATCTCTCTTGCATCATGTATTTTACTATTCACCATATTATTTCTATCAATATTTTAATTCATTTTAACACAACTAAATTATTTATAGTGATGTACTTAATGTAGTTTAGGGTTTTAGAAAATTTGAGCATAATATGTAGTAATTCCCTTTAGATTTTAAAAAGATTTCAATTAATATGTAGCAATGCATAGAGCAGTGCACTTTATTAATTTGCATTATCAGTGTACTCTTTAAAAAACTAATATTAAAGTGTATTAGATTCATAACATAAAGTTTATAGATTTGACCAGATTGTGCATATTATCTATATATTATTCTTTGATGCCAAAAAGATACGCATTTGAAATGACTCACATATTGTCTATGTGAGTCATTTGATTAAATGGAGGGACAAATCAGTATAAGTGTAATTTCATACACTCCCTCCTATCAACTCACACCAAAAATGTAACTGTAGCAAAATCTATTTAATTGGGTTTTGATAATGTTCATTTTGAAACCCTTTAAAATCTCAGAAGTACATATTGGTTTGTTTATTTAAACAACAATGCGCTTAGTTGTGAATAATTATGTTTACTATTTATTTAATTATATTGATAGTAATGCTCATTGTTTAATAATTTACTTTGTTTATTGGATAACATACGATCTATGCACTTAATATTTTTAGCAAAGGTTCAGTGGGTAATATGCAATCAATGCAGTTGTATTTTTATGGTCAAAAGTTCATTGACATTATGCTTTGGTATGTATATAAAATTATTATGATACGCATTGAATTTTGAAGGGAGACAGATAAGAAGTGCATCACAAAGCATAATTTTCTGATGGCAAGTGCTTCACAAAACAAGTTAGTAGTTTATCATTTAAATTGTAGTCATGCATTGACAATTGTTAAGATATAAAAATTAATATTAACACATGTAGTTGAATCAATTTGACTCGAGTAAAATTAGGAATTAGTGGGTTAGTGGCTTAAGTATTGTTTCCTTATTGTTTGGATTTTTGTTTTGTATTCCGGCAATATAAGCCGTATTTACCGTGGAATAAACAATAAAAGGTTTCCACTAATTTCTTCTTCTAGTTCTAACAAGTGGTATCAAAGCTTGTTGTTTAATTGAATTTCCGCATTTCAGCGGCAATAGTTGCTAGGACTAATACGGGTAAGATCATCAATTGAGTACCCCAAAGCCTTCTTATACTTCCTAAGAACATGTAACAACTTAGAAGTCTCATCCCCATTCAAAGCAGAATTCACAATCATCGGATACGCTGAATTTTCATCAAGGAATTCATACCTTAGGCTTGCCGGTAGAGCTTTGAGCTCTACCTTGCAAGACTCCTTACCTTCTTGGACCGTCTTCGAGATCTTGCTCCCCTTATCCTCATCCGTGCTGCCTTCTCTCAAATCAATAGCCCTCATGCTATGCTCATTCGTATCTTCAAAACTCAGAAGGTTAGATGAAGATAAAACACAATGATCTATCAAATCACATGAGCTAATACGATTGCAATCAAATGATGAGCATGGTGTCTTGCATGACTTTTCTAGACTAAATGCAATCTCTTCTTCACCAATATGCAACACAAGTGAGCCATGTCTAACATCAATCACGGCTCCAGCGGTAGCTAGAAATGGTCTACCTAAAATGATCGGTACGTCCTTATCCTCCTCCATCTCTAAAACAATAAAGTCAATGGGAATGTAGAAATTCCCTACTCTAATGGGAACGTCTTCAAGAACTCCTTTAGGAAATCTTGAAGAGCGATCCGCCAATCTCAAACAAATAGATGTAGGAGTAAGTTCACCAAGATCTAGCTTTTTGCAAAGTGAATAAGGCATAAGAGAAATGCTAGCTCCTAGATCACACAGTGCACGCTCGATGATAACATTACCAATATTGATAGGGATGGCAAAACTACCCGGATCTCCTAACTTCTTAGGTAATGCATTTTGAACTACGGCACTACATATCTCATTCAATGCAACAGTTTCATGCACATCAATCCTACGCTTTTGAGAAATGATATCTTTTAAAAACTTTGCGTAAGTAGGGACTTGGGAGATTACCTCCGTGAAGGGCAGCGTTACCTGATGCTTTGTTAGCATATCCGAGAACCTCTTGAAGTGAGCTTCCTTGTTGCTCTTAGCTAGTCGCTGTGGAAATGGCACTTTAGGCTTATATACCGGTACCTCGACAGCTACATCTCTCTCAACCGGTGTGGGTTCAACCTCTTCTACATCATGTTCTTCAGCTGTATCCTTCTCCTTCTCTGATTTCTCATCCAAGACCGCCCTTGGCTTGGAGGCACGCGTTCTAGCGTTAGCGGGGTCTATCACTATACCAGTTCTTGTAGTGAATGGTGCTACATGATTCATTATTACCCATGTCCGGCTTTGAAGGGAGCTTACCATGTGATCTTGATGAAGAGGCTGCCTGTTGTGCAATTTGTGTTTCCAAATGTTTGTTGTGAATAGCAAGTTCATCGATTCTTGCATTCAACTTCTCTTGACCCGCGACAAGTTAAGCAAGGATGGCCTCCATGGTGGGGTTAGAGCTGCTCGAAGAAGCCTGAGGCGGTGCTTGTGCTTGTGCTTGGTGCCCTTGAGAAGGTTGTTTTTGATAGTTGTTCGAGTATTGCACCGGTCCTTGGCTTCTACTATAGTTTCCTTGTCCCTGCTGATTGTTCCGAGCAAAATTTTGATTTCCTTGATTTGTTTCAAATCTCTGGTTGCTTTGGTACTGTCTAGGTTGAAATCCAGGAGGGGTGGGTTCTTGGGTTTTGTAGGAGAAGTTCGGATGGTTTCGATTGCTAGGATGATATGCGGGATTCGCACTTGATCCATAAGCACCTACATTTTGTCTACCCATGAAGTTAACATCCTCGTTGTTGATTCCACCTTCAAGGGGCATTGTGAGTGGACAATAGGTTGAATCATGGTCTAGTGATGCGCAAATCTCACACCCTCCTGCTGACGAAGAACTACCGATCTGATTCGGATTAAAGTTACCAATAGTAGTGATCAAGGCATCAAACTTCTTTGATAACGCTCCAATAGCGTCATTTGTGTCCACAACATAGGTTGACTGAGTGTTGGAGTGTTTCCGTGGGTTGCATCTCTCACTTGTCCATCTATGAGCATTGCTGGACATCTTCTCAATAATTCTTTCACCACCCTCCGGTGTGTGATCCATAAGAGATCCTCCAGCTCCTTGATCCACAGTAGCTCGCACATCATAATCCAACCCATTATAAAATGATTGAACGACAAGCCACTTGGCCAGACCATAATGTGGGCAAGCTCTCAACAGACCCTTGAAGCGTTCCCAAGCTTCATACAAAGTCTCACCCTGCTTTTGCCCAAAGTTGCTAATGTTGGTTCTATATTGAGCCTCCCTGGTGGAAAATACTGAGTCAAGAATGCCCGTGCCAAGTCATCCCAAGTACTAAAAGTTCCGGGATTATGGCTCCACAACCATTCCTTTGCTTTTCCCACTAGTGAGAACGGGAAAACTCTGAGACAAACTGCATCTCTAGAAACTCCATTGATCCTGAATGTATTCACAGCTGAAGAAATGAATTCAAGTTGGCGCTTGGGTTTTCATTCGGAAGTCCCGAGAAAGGCGAGTTGGAAGCCAAGGCCAGCAGCGCCGGTTTGATGTCATAATTGTTGGCGGTCACTGCTGGGTATGTGATTGGTGATTGCAATGTTGTCATGGTTGGGAATGTGTAATCCCTCATGGCTCTTGGCTCTCCCTATACCTCTCGTCGCTGATATTGACCTTGATCAGGTAAGTCCAGCATCCTTGGAATAAGTTCTTCTCGAGGAGGATCATTTGCGTTGTTCCTTTGTGGTTCCATTTCTGGTGTCTTATTCTCCCTAGGCATGACGGCTTTCTTTGATTTACTCTTGCTACTAGTTGCTGCAAGGGGCGTTGAGTGACTCAAATCTGGATTTTTTTTCTTGTTGATTCCGCTCTAAAACCAGGTTGGCATCCAAATAATAGAGAACCCTGAAATGTATCACAAACAAAAACACCCGTGAAAGCACAAGTGGGATAGGGAAAATAAAAGTACTAGAATTTAAAATGAGTAGTCTAAACAATTCGCTAAATTTAATCTAATGACAAGCTAACTCGTTACTCCCCGGCAACGGCGCCATTTTGACGTGTAGTATTTTTGTACTCCAAATTCAGTGAATATGAAGTTCCAATGCAGGTCAAAAATAATTTATAAACCGAAGTATTTCGGGTCGTCCAAGGAGTAAACTAAGCTTATGCACTACGCAAAATCTAATTTTGTTTAGCTAACTCGATCTGTGCATTGATTTTCTGTAATGATTTGGATTAAAACAGGCAAGCTAAGGTTAAATTGTCAAACTTCGAGAAGATTCCAAGGTTGATTTCACTTGCCTAGTGTTTTCTAATGAAGTGACAAAGATGAATGGATGATTGAAGACTATAGAGGTTATGAATAGATCAATCTTCTAAACTAACTTTTGCTCAATTTCGATTATCAATCTATTACGGAAGTCGAATCTCAATCTCTCAATATATTGATTCTCTAACTTCCTCCACTAATCACAAACCGTCGTTATTATGATAAGTAAAAGAATTCGGATTAAGCATACATAACCTCTAACTTATCTCTTTACGCTACTTTTGTATGTCAATAAGATCAAAGCCGATTTTACTCTCGTCCTTCCTAAGTATGTATCTCTCAATAACGTACTTAAGTTAAAACGGAATTCATGCTGGCATTCTTTCAAACATCTAGCATGCATAACTTGACATACTTGAGTAAAACCGTAATCCATCAATCATCCACCTAAACTTTCATTTAGAACATCATCACAATACTTCAAACACACTAGACAAGATTCATCAAACCTTGGAATTAGGGAGATTACTCACAATACATGGAAAATGATTTCATTGCTTTCATAGATAAAGAACGAGTCACAAATCCGATTCTCTAATGAAAATAATAGATTACAACCATGCACTCGAGTAATCATGGATCGAAACACCTCTTTTCTTCCTCCTTTTCTTCTCTCCTTCGTGCCCCTTTTTTCGCCTCCCAGCTCGTCTCTCGCGTCCAATCTACCCTCCTTTCTCCTTCCGATTCCCTTCAAATTCTATGAAAATAAGCTGAGCTGTCCGTATCGGTCGTATCAATACGGTCGATACGACCGATACGATCATATCTACTCGCTACGGTCAATACAACTTCAGCTGTGAAATCGAACAATCGGCACGGTCGATACGACCGTGCCGAACGTACAAATACGGGCAGTACGGGCTTGGGCAATTTGACATATTCCTCGACTCTTTTGCATGCAGTTGCCTCTAACTTTACTCCCCATGGCGCCTGAGCAGATTGGCCCTGAAACAAGAAGGAGAGAGTGCATAATGGTCATAATATTCTAAAAATGAACGAAAACAACCAATAAACACAAGCGAGAATCGGTCAGGAATCCAACCGATCAAGAGTTCAAAGAAGGAAGCTGGTATTTTGATAGTGGTTGTTCGGGACACATGACTGGAGAAAGATCCTTCCTGAAAAACATTCAGCCTTACAGAGAATACAATGTAACATTTGGCAACGGGCTAAAAGGGAGAGTTCTTAGAAAAGGAACACTAGATGTACTCGGGTTGCCCAAACTGAAAAATGTGATTCTCATGGACGGATTAAAAGCAAATCTCATCAGCATAAGTCAGTTATGTGAAGGTACACACTTTGTATAGTTTACGTAGAAATTATGCCAAGTAATTGATGTAGGGGGAAAGTGCTTGATGAAAGGAATGAGGTCTGCCAACAATTGTTATTTGCAAGAGGATGCTGCAGTAACCTCTGTATCAACCTGTCTAATGTCAAATCCGAAGAGATAAACTTATGGCAAAAACGGATGGGACACCTGAACTTGAGAACCCTAAGAAAGCTTTTTGCAGATTAACTAATCCTAGGAATTCCCGATTGAAATTCGCAGTTGTTATAGATTGTGTACAAGCAGTTGTTATAGCACACTCTTATGCCGACGGATCTTTTGTAGCAAGATAAAACAATGAACATCTATTTGTTCACCCAGTTCGGCCAAGTGCCTACCTCTTGGAAAAACTGAACCTCAGTCTTTCAATTCACTAGTCTCAAGGTCTGTTGTACAACACGGTTCGACTCCACGCAGCCTATGCTACTGAACCTTAGCTAGTCGATCACACACAATCAGAACACGCTCTGACTTGTGTTTCGCACACACCTACTCACTTGAACCGATTCAGAATAGTTGTACCTTTGATCCCGTAGATTCAGCCTATTCTAATTAGTACAACGTGATCGTAGGTTTGCTATAGCACCCGCTGTAGCAACTAGCTGGTGCAGGTTTTGTCCGCGTCGCTCCAAAGCTTTCCGTCGAGCCGATCGAACTCTTCCACGAGCGCTGCACACTCTGGAATGCTCCCCCTCACTCAGTGATCATTTTTCACTAGCGAGACCAGGCCTTCTGCAGATTGTCCGAGTTCCTCCACTCGACAATTCCCCTGCGGCCTGTGTTGATCAACCAACAAGCCCGTCCGACTCTGAATTGGTTTCTATGATCAAGCTCTGATCAGACTCTGCAAGTCTCAATCAGCCCCTGCTTCAGCCACTCAGCTCTGCGCGCACGCTCTGCTCTTGTTTGTGATCCAATCTCTCCGCTATAGCAGTCTGAATATATCTCTCGGTATATTGCTTTATCTTTGTGCTTGGATTCTGCCTTGGATGGATGGATGGATCGCTGCTATGCCCAACCTTCTTTAAATAGGAACTTCATGCTCCATCAATATCAAATTTAGGAAGTTCCTAAAAGATCTCAACAAGAGCCTTATCTCCTACTTTTTAGGAATTTGATTTCCAAGTTAAATCTTCAAGCTTGTGGCATGGAATCTTCATTGAGGATATTTGGAAGCCTCCCGTTGCACTGCTACGTCATAGCTGGGCAGATTCCTCTTCGGTCAAAAACTGTTGCTCTGCTGCTACAGCTTCTGCTGCAGCAAGTGCTTGTACACTAAGCTTGTTCACTATGGCTGGTTTTACACCCGCTGCTGTCTTAACACGGGTAGCTGTATCATCTTGCTTTCAATCTTCACGATACTCTACCAACCTGTTGTGATGCTGGCAGCAACCCTCCGTACGTTCTTTGGACTACTCCAAGTTGATCGGCATGCTATTGACTCTGGGAATCTTCTCAATTGCATTTAGAAAGCTTCCGTTGCTCTTCTCTTCAATTCTGGGCAGCTTGTTCTTCACATGGAAATTTGCTATTTAGGATGCTACAGCTCTCTGCTGTAGCAACTCGTTGTGCACTCTGCTTGTTCACTCTGAAACGCTCTGCACTAGCTGCTGTCTTCACATGCTTGCTGTAGCAGACTCTTGTGCACCTTGTAGAAGTTTGTCAATGATACCACATATCTTAACACCGATGTCAGATGTGAGGCAAACTCGATTTGTGGCGAATGTCAAATCGGCAAGCAAAGAAGGGTTTCTCATCCAAAAAATTTAGAGATTAGCACCACAATACCTCTCCAACTACTGCACATGGATCTGAAGGGCCTTATGAAAGTTGAAAGCTGTGGAAGAAAAAGGTATGCATTTGTATGTGTCGATGACTTCACTCGGTATTCCTGGATTGACTTTCTAAGAGAGAAATCGGAAGCAGTAAAGATTGTAATCAACCTGGTTAATCAACCGGAACAAGAAAGGGGTATAAGAGTGGCCTCCATAAGAAGTGACCATGGGAGGGAGTTTGAGAATGAGGCTAT
Source organism: Umbilicus rupestris (assembly GCA_963678935.1). Classification (NCBI taxonomy): domain Eukaryota; kingdom Viridiplantae; phylum Streptophyta; class Magnoliopsida; order Saxifragales; family Crassulaceae; genus Umbilicus; species Umbilicus rupestris. The sequence goes on from OY787617.1 coordinate 4,202,754, forward strand.
GGACAAGTTCTACCGTGATAGAGGTATCACCCATCAATATTCATCTCCCATCACTCCACAACAGCATGACATAGTGGAACGCAAAAACAGAACCATAAAGGAGATGGCCTGAGTCATGATACATGCCAAGAAGATCCTTATACGCTTTTGGGTAGAGGCTATGAACACAACATGCTACATCATCAACAGAGTATCCATCAGAAAAGGAACAAACCAGACATGTTATGAACTTTGGAGACAGAAGAAGCCCAGGGTAAAACATTTTCACATCTTTGGAAGTGAATGTTATATCCTAAGAGACCGTGAGTATCGGAAGAAGCTAGACGCGAAGAGTGACACAGGAATATGTCTGGGTTATTTCATGAACAGCAAGGCGTACCAAGCCTACAATCAACGGACAAAGACCGTTCAAGAATCCATAAATGTTACTTTCAAGGATACAATTGAAGATGAAGGAGATCCACCGATTGTTGAAAGTGATGAAGGTTCTAAAATAGATGATCAAAATCAGCATCAACCTCAGAGAGCATAAGCAGTTGATCCAGAAGCTGTATCAGAGGATGCTATAGCAAATTCTTACGATCAAACAAATACAGTGGACAACTCAGAACCAAGTACCGAAATCTTCCCTGAAGAGTCTCCTATTTCTCCTGAACCAGCTCAAACACCTCCGAAGAAAATCCAGAAGGATCATCCTCTAACCAATGTCATCGGTGATCCCACTGAAGGGAGACGAACACGAGGTACCTCTCACACCAGTTTATGTGATATGATCAGTAACTCTTTCTTTCTATCCAAAGTTGAACCAAAGAAGAACTCGCTGAATTATGAATTATGGGACTTGGTGCCGCGACCCGCAGGGGTGAACATCATTGGAACAAAATGGATATACAAAAACAAGACTATGAGAAAGGACACATTACAAGGAACAAAGCCAAACTGGTAGCTCAAGGATACACTCAGATTGAAGGAGTGGACTTTGATGAGACCTTTGCCTCAGTAGCCTGAATGGAAGCTATTAGATTACTGCTTGCCCTTATCTGCCATTTAAAGTTGAAATTGTATCAAATGGATGTGAAGAGCGCCTTCTTGAATAGAGTCTTATATGAGGAAGTTTATGTAGCTCAGCCCAAAGGTTTTGAAGACCCTCATCATCCAAATTACGTGTTCACGCTAAAGAAATATCTCTATGGATTAAAGAAAGCTCCCAAAGCTTGGTATGAGAGGCTGACCATATTTCTAACCGAGCACGGGTATGATCGTGGAGGAGTTGATAAGACAATCTTCGTCCACAGAAAAAAGATAGATTTTGTTATAGTTCAGATATATGTAGATGACATTGTGTTTGGTTCCGGATTCCAGAAGATGGTGAGGCAATTTGTGGATCATATGCCAACCGAATTCCAAATGATCATGGTTGGTGAGCTAACTTACTTCCTTGGTTTACAAGTCTATCAAAAGGAGGATGGTATCTTTATATCCCAGAGCAAATATGGTTAGAATTTGGTGAAGAAGTTTGGCATGGACAATGCAAGCCACAAAAGAATACCTGCTGCCACCCATTCAAAGGCAACCAAAGATGAAACAAGAGCTGCAGTTGATCAAACGTTGTACAGAAGCATGATTGGGAGCCTACTCTACTTAACTGCCAGCAGACCAGAAATATCCTATGCAGACCAAGCCTGTCCAAAAGAAAGCCATCTTCTACAGGTCAAAAGAATCAGTAGTGTTAAATCCTAGTGCGTCATGGATATATATATTGGAATGTTTTTGGCAAACTGTACAAAACCAACAACGCTGCAAAAGAGGGTAAGACAGTGCCAGCTTAGACAGGCGCGTGCAATTGGATCAATCAACATCGATGCAAATATTTCGTAGCCAAGTAAAGCAAAGAAGTATTTTGGGTGATATTCTGATGACAGTATTCATAAGATCCTGCAGATCCGGAAGATTGGATTCTAATTCTGAATTAGAAAAATATGATCAAGATATCCTAGTGCGAACAGTCATAGTGCGATACAGAACTATGACTGTACAGCTAAGAATTCTGTCTATGAATTCTGAAACAGCTAATACAGAATAGTGGAACAGTCATAGTGGGATAGACGTACGAATTTCAATTGGTATCAAAGCGAGACACTCGCTGCACAGAGTGTGATTCAGGGGCTGTAACCAAGCTATTCAAAATGAGTACGAGAGAAGGACAAAACATCTTCCGACCTCCGCTCCTAGACGGTTCAAACTATCCCTATTGGAAGACTTGCATGAGGGTGTTCATCAAGTCCATCGATGATCGTGCATGGAAATCCATAATCTCCAAATATGATGCACCATTGATCATGAATACAGATGGTGTGGATTATCCTAAGCTGGAAAATCAATGGACGGCGGATGAGGATCGAACTGCTGCAACAAACGCCAAGGCACTCAATGCTATCTTCAATGTTGTTGAACCAAATATCTTTATATTGATCTCAACCTTTGAAGCACCACAAGATGCATGGGACGTTCTAGAAACAACCTTCGAAGGAATTGACAAAGTAAAATAATCTTGGATGCAGATGATCACTACCAGATTTGAAAATCTGAAGATGAAGGATGAAGAATTAATAATTGAATTCAATACCAAATTGATGGACATTGCCAACGAAGCTCATGCGCTTGGAGAGCCGACTGGTAATGAAAAACTTGTCAGAAAAGTCTTGCGAGCGCTTCCACAGAAATATGCAATAAAGTAACAGCCATTGAGGATATCTCATCCTTGACAAAACTGCTCCAGAGACTGCTGAAATACTCTCTGAAGATTGGTGGCTAGAGCATAATCTGAAGACTGACAAAACAACAACAACAAATAACTAGAGCCTGCCTCAGCAACCCTGAAAGATTTGAAGCTGAGACATTATCTGAAGAATGGACAAGAGACAGCGTTGAAGAGACAGAGTCTGTTTCAGCACTCTGTGATGATCCAGAGCTAGAGCAGAATAGGCTGGCGTTGCACGGTGAGGCTGCAGCTTGATCCAGCTGAAATCGGGGAAGCTCAGAGAGGTATGCACGGTGAGGCTACAGCTTGATCCAGTTCGAAATAATATGCTTTATGTTCTACCTCCACCGGCAGATGGCACGCCTTGCCATAGACAAGTCTGAATGGCGAGGTCCAGATAGGCATTTTGTAGGCAGTACGATATGCCCATAATGCCTCATCTAGACGTGTGGAACATTCTTTCTTAGATGGCTTAACCATCTTCTTCAACATCAACTTGATTTCTCGGTTAGATATCTCTGCTTTTCCATTAGTCTGTGGATGGCAGGCGGTAGAAACTTGATGATGTATAGGCCTGTTCTTTTGCACTATAATTTTGAGTACTTAAGTGAAGATAAGTTAAGTTAAGTTAAATTAAGTTAAGTTAAATTAAGTTAAGTTAAGTTAAGTTAAGTACCTTCACGAATGCGTACATAACATCTTTCATCACCACCACTATTCATCACCATCATCACTATTCATCACTACCACCACTATTCATCACCGCCACCACTATTCACCACCACCATCAATATTCATCACTCCACTACTATTCACCACCGCCACCACTATTCATCACCACCACCACTATTCACTAAGAGGTTGTGGTGGTGGCGGCGGTGGTGGGTTATGTGGTGGTGATGGTGGTGGTGGTGGTGGGTTGTTGTGGTGGCGGCGGTGATGGCGGTGGTGGGTTGTGGTGGTGATGGTGGTGGTGGGTTATTTTTGTGATGGTGGTGTTGGGTTGTCGTGGTGGTGGTGGTGGGTTGTGGGGGTGGTGGGTTGTTGCGATGGTGGTGGTGGTGTTGTGATGGTGGTGGATTTGGTGGTGGTGGGTTGTGGTGTTGGTGGTGGGTGATGGTGTTGGTGGTTGTTGTGTTGGGTTGATGGTGGTGGTGGGTTGTGGTGGTGATGGTGGGGGTGGTAGGTTGTGGTGGGTTATGGTGGTGGCGGTGGTGGGTTATGTGGTGGTGGTGGGTTGTGGTGATTAATAGTAATTTAAATACTTAAGTTAACTTAAGTGACCTTAACTTAAGTAGACTTAAGGTCACTTAAGTTAAATTAAGTTAAGTTAAGCACTTAAGTAACTAACTTAAGGTCAAAAAAACAGACTAGTACTCCAAAATGTTTGAACACTGCAGCCACGGGCTTATTGCAGATATGAGATCCTTGATTGCTTATCACGGCCTTTGGAACTCCGTACCTACAAAAGATGTTAGTACGTAAGAAATGTACAACAGGATTGCCATCATCCTCTCTAGTGGCCTTAGCTTATACCCATTTAGATAGATAATCAACAGCAAGCAAGATGTATTGATACCTATTAGAGGTACGAAAAGATCTCATAAAGTCTATACCCCAAATGTCAAACACTTCATCAAAAATTATAGGCGTTTGTAGCATTTTATTCCTAGCAGATATATTCCCTACACGCTGCCATTTATTCTATGCATCCTTAAACACATGAGGCTAAAAGAATCCACTATCCATAATTTTTCTAGCAGTCCTACAAGGTCCAAAATGGCCTCCACAAGCATGATCATGACATAAACTAAGTACAGAATCTATGTCATCATCAGGGACACATCTCCTAAGAATTTGATCGGCTCTAATTTTCCATAAGAAAGGATCATCCCAAATATATTAGCATGCATCATGCTTTAGTTTTATGCGTTGAGGTCTATAGTAGAAATGTGGGAACGTACCTCCTACCAGGTAATTCACTATGTGAGCGTACCATGGTACTTTTACCTGCACGGAGTAGAGATGCTCATCGGGGAATGTCTATGTGATGGCTATCGGTTCCTCCTTTGTGATAATTCTGCTCAGGTGATCAGCCACTGTGTTTTCCATTCTCTTCTTGTCTTTTATTCCCCGATCGAACTCTTGGAGTAGTAAGATCCATCTTATTAAGAGCGGTTTAGACTCCTTTGACATCAAGTACCTAATTACTGCATGATCAGAATATACAATAACTTTAGCACCAAGCAAATAGGGACGAAACTTCTCTAACGCAAACACTACTGCTAAGAGCTCTTTCTCCATAGTGGAGTAGTTCTTCTGGGCCACGTCTAAGGTCCTTGACGCGTAGTGGATCACCACTGGTTTCTGCTCCTTTCTTTGTCCAAGGACGGCCCCTACAGCGTAGTCGCTTGCATCACACATGATTTTGAAGGGCTGCATCCAATCTGGTGCTTGGATGATCGGTGCACTAGTCAATGCGTGTGTAAGCTCGTCGAATGCCTCCTTGCATTTATCTGAAAACTCAAAAGGTACATCTTTTTGCAAGAGGTTAGTTAAGGGCAGCGCCTTCTTAGAAAAATCCTTAATAAAGCGGCGATATAAACAGGCATGCCCAAGAAATGACTTAATATCACACACGTTCAAAGGGTAGGAAGACTAAGAATTAAGTCTATTTTGCCTTATCTACCTTAATCCCTTCTTATGACACTATATGTCCTAGCACAACACCATGCGTGAGCATGAAATGCCATTTTTCATAATTCAATACAAGGTTCAACGACACACATCTCTCTAGAACCTTGTTCAAGTTCTCTAAACATGCATCAAATGTGTCACCATGCACAGTGAAATCATCCATGAACACCTCAATGAAACTACCTAACATGTCAGAAAAGATACTAGTCACCAACCTTTGAAAGGTTTTAGGTGCATTGCATAAACTAAATGGCACGCGCCTAAATACAAATGTACCAAAAGGACATGTAAAAGTAGCTTTCTCTTGATCTTCAGGAGCTATAAGGATTTGATTATATCCCGAGAAACCATCAAGAAAGCAGAAAAATGGCTTACATGCCTGTCTATCCAACATTTGATCAATGAAAGGAAGGGGGAAGTGATCCTTACGAGTGAATGCATTCAACTTCCTATAGTCGATGCACATCCTCCATCCATTCTGAATGCTCTTTGTCACCATTTCACCAGCTTCATTTTTCTTCCACTGTTATGCCGGTCTTCTTCGGAACCACGTGTACTGGACTCACCTACTGACAATCTGAAATTGGAAAAATGACGTTAGCATCTAATAATTTCTGAACTCCTTTTCTTACCACTTCCATCATTATCAGGTTGAGTCGACGTTGCGGTTCTATCGATGGTTTAGCTTCATCTGCCAGCAAGATTCTGTGCATGCATACTGTCGAACTAACCCCTCTAATTTCGCCGAGTGTCCATCCAATTTCTTGTCTATTGTCCTTTAGGACTTGGACCAACTTGCGCTCTTGTTCCAGCTCCAGCCCCTTCCTGATAATCACCGGTAATGTGTTGTCCTTTCCCAAGAAAGCGTACTTCAAGTGCTCCGATAATGGTTTCAACTCTATGATGGGGCTTGCACAAAAGAGGACAACGAAATGTTAGTCTTATACAAACTGAGTTCATTAACTTCATACTGAGTGTCAACAGGCGTGACACTTCCAATTGTTCAAGTGCTATCTGGACTAACTCCCTAAGCTCATAGGATTCATCTGGTTTGAACACTAATTTTCCAGCTCAATCTCGAGTCCATCATCTTTGTAGGACGGGTTAACCTCACCCATAATGTCATCCACGACGTCAATAGCATTTACCGTGTTGTGCTCCGGTGCTTCATTGCCTTGAAGATGTCAAACTCCACTATCTCGTCTTCGACTCGCATGGTCAACATGCCCGTGTTGCAATCAATCTTCATCCTCGTGGTCTTTAGAAAAGGACGTCCTAACAGTATTGGTGGGTTATCGGCTAAGTCTCCACCATCCATTTTCAGGACGTAGAAGTTTGCTGGGCTCTCCTACCGACTCTAGTACATCTTTGATAATACTCTCAAGTTGCTTACATGATCTATCTGCCAATTGAATAGTTAGTCCAGGAGGTTTAAAAGGTCCAACACATAAGCATGAGTAAATTGAATGCGATAATATGTTAATAGAAGCTCCTAAGTCCAGCATAAAATTGTTAATGCGAATGCTACCAATTGTACAATGAATGGAAAACACACCTGGGTCTCCGTATTTTCTAGGCACTGATCTTTGAATAATAGCGGCTACGTTCGTATTAAGGCTTACCTTTTCCGGTTGTGATGACCGACGATGGTTGGTGCACAATTCTTGTGAAACTTGGCGTAGCGCGGAATTCGTTTGATGGCCTCCAACAGCGGAATGTTGATTTCTACCTTGCTGAATAAGTCCCATACTTTTTGATCTAACTCTTACCTCTTAGGGGTTTTGACCTGAATAGGAAAATGGCAGAGGTGGATTTGTACTTTACATACAAATTTCAGATTTAGATGATGTCGAGTTTAAAGGAGTTGCTAAGTCTTTAGTAGGCTCGACTTGAACTTCCGTTACTTTCTCCTCAACGGGTCCTGCCCTCCGGATCACCTTCCCGTGCCTTAGGGTCATTGCGCTCACATTCCGCTTCGGGTTTTGAATCATTTGTAAAGTCAGCTTGCCCTTGTCACTCTTCATTTCATACACTGTGGCAGCTAGCTGTGACATTTGGTTCGTTAGGTCGGCTATGGCTCCATCAGTCTTGGGCATGGTTCCTTTGGATTGTACTCTCTAAGTCTTTGAGTGACTCTTCCCATGACTTATTAGTAGTCTGACCAGCTTGATTGAAGTTTCTTCTTGGTTACTGACTGTTCTGATTGTTGTACCTCTCTTGTTGCTGACTCTTCAGTAGGCTCGACAAAGCAGAAGATTCCGAGCCGAAGAAGAGGCTACAACAAACTCTGGAACCAGAAGCTGGTACTTACAATGAAGAGTGAAAAAACAAAAGAGGTAGAAAAGGCTATAGAAATCCAGTGACAACTGGAGCTGGTGCAGATGATCTGAAGAGATTAAGACAAGTACCAGAAGAGGTTATAGCATCCCCTGAAGATGCTAGGCTAAAGCTAAAGAGAGTATCCTTGTAGCAGATCAATATGGAGGTGCACGGAGGGTGTCCGGGAGATTACTGCCGGAGTGGCAACAGGCAGAGGAAGTCCCAGATGATTAGAGAATCTTAAGCAGTGCACGGATGAATGCAACAAAATAAGGTTTCTAAGTACAGTTTTAGGAAACCGAATCTCAACAACCTTCCAGGAATCCAAGGGAAGATTCGGAAGGTGGAATTATCCTTTGGGGAAAAAGTTGTTGAGTTGTTGAACCTACATATGCAAATGCAGAGACCGAAGCAGCACATCGATCAATTGAATAAAACACACACTAAGCAGAGATCAGAGTGCGCGAAAGTAGAGAGTGTTGGTGTGCAAGTTGTATGAGAGCAGAAGAGTAATTTGGACTAGAGTAGTCTGATTACGATATTGATTCGAGGGAGTCGACTAGAGCGAAGTCTCGTTGAATGACCGAACGGTTGACAGTCACGGAGTGAAGCTTGCGGGGACTATCGCAACGCGCTCATTGGTAGTGACGGAAGGTCATTGATTAAGGGGGAGCAGCGCAGAGTGTCCGACTACTTTGCAAGGAGTGCTTGGAGAAGTCGAGGATAGTAGCGATAATAACTTGGCTAAAGAAGTTGTTGTAGCATAATCTAGGTATACTTTGTAATAGGATAGGCTGAGAGTTGTAAAACTGCTAGCTATCTATTAAAATTTATTTGTGCTCTTTAGGTTTAGCCGAACCAAAGCGTCATCAACAGAGCGAAAAAAGTTGTTGAAGCAAACCGTGGGGAGTCGTCTACAGTATCGCAGTGCCAATTTCATGGTTCATGTAATTGCTGCATCCCGTGGTATCTGTTCATCATGCAAAATGAAATAATCAAAAGTTAAGATCATTCTCATGGGGAGAAACGCATCAGAGGGAGCTCGATTATTATTGGAGATCAGCCGGAAGTTGAGCTCACTCGAAGATGATCATAGGCTTTTCCATTATTGTACAAGCAGGCTGTGAAAGCATCTCGTTGAAGTGCTGGTGTTCTTGGGAGGAGAACTTTCGATATGTGGGAGGCAGATCGAGGTGGACTAGAGAGGGATCTCAGTGTGAGGGAGTCAGACACATTCACTGTGGTTCAACGACACAGCTGTAATAGAGGGAGTTTTGTTACGTAAAACCTATTATACTTGATAGTGAAGTGCTTTCCACCTGAGGTTTAGAGAAATCCCCTGATTAGGCTCGTGGAGCTAAACAAGGTGACCATATATTGTATCCTTTACATTTCATCGTACCACTTGTGTAGTTACTAACAACTATCGAAACACTATTTGTTTGAGTATTCTGAAACAGCTAACACAGTACACTGCAACAGTTACAATGGGATAGCCATACGAATTTCAATTGGTATCAGAGCAGGACACTTGATGTACAGAGTGTGACTCAGAGGCTTTAACCACGCTATCCAAGATGAGTACGAAAGAAGGACAAAGCATCTTCCGTCCTCCGCTTCTTGATTGTTCGAACTATCCCTACTAGAATACTCGCATGAGAGCTTTCATCAAATCAATCGTTATCAAACATGGAAAGTTGTGATCTCCAAGTATGATCCTCCAATGGTCATTAACCCAGATGGTGTAACCTATTCTAAACTAGAAAATTAGTGGACTGCTGATGAGGACCAAAGTTCAGCGACAAACGCAAAAGCACTCAATGGGATCTTTAATGTTGTCGAACTAGACATCTTCAGGTTAATCTCAACTTATGAAGCTGCTTAAGATGCATGGAACATCCTCGAAATAGCATTCTAAGGAACTGACAAGGTGAAGTAGACTTGGATGCAGATGATCACTACCAGATTTAAAAATCTGAAAATGAAGGATGATGAATCAATAATAGAAAATAACGCCAAATTAATGGACATTGCTAATGAAGCTCATGCACTTGGAGAACCAATCAGTAAAGAGAAACTAGTCAGAAAGTTTTGCGTTCTCTTTCCTAGAAATAATCAATGAAGGTAAACACCATTGAGGAAGCTCAGGATATAAAAGTAATGAGACTTGACATACTGATGGGATCCCTCCGAACATTTGAAATGAAGTTGAGTTCTGAGGTGTCTCAGAAAAACATTCCAGGGGTTGCACTCAGAAGTGAGATATATGAAACTACCGAAGATGAGGAAGAAATGTATGAACAAATGGTTCTACTAACAAAGAACTTCGGCAGGTTTATGAGGAGACAGAGTTTGCTTTAGCCTGGCGTTGCACGGTGGGGCTCTGTCATGATCCATATGGCATCAGGGAAGCTCAAAGAGTTATGCAGACGTCATCAAGAGCTTAGCAAGCTCTAGTACGTGGTCAAAGAAGATTCTGATAATAATCCTTAGCGCTTTTGGTGAACTGGTGGGCTCAAAAAGAAGGCTGGACGCAACTCCTATACACACATGATCAGAGAGCGACACAAAGAGAGCACAGAGCGAACACAGAGATCAACCACGATAGCAGGGATTATACATTAAGTTAGAACTGGTGTTGGGTGCCGAAGGAATCAGAACTCATGGAGTTTGATTCAGGATTGATCCGGAGTTCAACTGGACCACTGCTCGTTGAAGGATTAACGAAGCTCGGTGATTAGCAGCGGACAGGCATTGTTGCGAGCTGCGGAGCATTGATTGAGGCTACCCACTAGTGACGGAGTGTGTCATTGATTGAGGGGGAGCTAAGTCTGATTTGAAGAACTCAGAGTGTCCGACTGCTTGGCGGGAGAACTTGAAGAGTCATTGACTGAAGATACAGCAACTCTGGTGAAGAGTGTGCTGAAGCATTCTATGAGCTACCCACTGTAGTACAATAGGCTAAGTCTGGAGTCAGGTTTGTAGCTATCTTATTACTAAGAGTGTGTAGGTTTTTGAAAAGAGTCTGTGTGATCAGACTGCTAGCTAGTCTAGGAGATTAGATTAAGCACTAGATTTCGGCTAGGTGAAAAGATGTGTGAGTCCTTTGTACTTTGAATTGAGATAATGGAATCTCGAGGTTCGGTGTATCCTCCCTAGACGTAGGCAAGTTATTGAACTGGGTGAACAAACACTGTGTCTTTCTTATTCTGTCAGTAGAGTAATTCTGCAGAAAGATATAGAGAGTGCTTAAGCAGAAGCTATAACTCCAGAGGTTATAACTCCGCATCAGCAACGCTGCAGAATTTCACGGAGAAATAAAAAGCATTGTACGAAAGGTGGGGGAGAGGCAGTGAAGTCAAACTCTAAACTGAGCAAGCTAGTTGTGAGCTTGAAAGCGAAGAAATACGAATTGTTAGAATTAGTGAAGCTAGTTGTGTGCCTGAAAGCTAAGAAATATGAACTGTCAGAATTAGTGAAGAGTACGCAAACAGAACTTGAAAAGGAAAAACTTGATCATTTTAATATTATGTCAGAACTATTACGAGTTAGAAAGTACATCAACATGATGAATAACAGCACGAAGACACTTGACATCAGTTTAGCTGCTCAACATATGAGTATCAGGAGACGACTTATAAGTCTGTGTTTGTTAAAGCTAAAAATCTTAATCACAGTAACAATGTACATTCCAGTCACAGGTCTGACACGATCTGGAAAAAGACAAGCGTATCTGTTATTACTGCAATATTCAAGGTAACATCCAGAGAAAGTGCTCTAGGTTCCTTGCAAAGTATCATCAACAACGATCCATGCCTCCTCCAAAGAATTACAAACCTTGGTCGCACTATTTCCATGTCGTATATAGTTCATCTTCCCACCTTGAAAAGGATTGGTGGTACTTTGACAGTGGTTGTTCAGCTCACATGATCGGAGAAGCCAGCTATCTGACCAATGTAAAGAACCTGAATGGGAAATTTGTTACATTTGGTGATGGTGCAAAAGGAAAGGTTATCGGTAAAGATACCTTGTCCGTACAGGGCATGCCTCTGATCGAGAAGGTGCTTCTAGTGGAAGGTCTTTAGGCTAATCTTCTGAGCATTAGCCAACTATGTGATGGAAATTTGAAATGATATCTGCTATTTACTGAGTTCTAACACAGAGCCTGTTAAAGCTCACCGTTTTCTGTCTAAGCAAGATGAATTGATTCTGGGGCACAAATGACTGGGTCACCTGAATCTCAAGGCACTGAGAAAGATATCTAAACACCGGTTAGTGCAAGGAATACCTGAGATAAAGGGTAAGACATATGTTAAGTGTGGAGATTACAAAATCGGAAAACAAACAAGATCAGTTCATCCAAGAACCGATTAGATTCATATAACCATGATCCTCAAACTGTTACACATGGACTTGATGGGTTCTAAGTAGGAGGAAAGCCTTGGGGGTAAGAGCTATGTACAAGTTTGTGTTGATGATTTTTCTCTTTTCACCTGGACTGTGTTTCTCAGACATAAATCATATACTGTTGAAGCCGTGATTCACCTAATTCTGAGACTACAGCGTCAGAAGGACACGTCTCTAATTGCCATTAGAAGTGATCATGGAAAGGAGTTTGAGAACAATGACATGGAGGAATTCTGTCTCGAGCAGGGCATATTTCATCAATTCTCATCACCCATAATGCTTGGCAGAATGGAGTTGTTGAAAGGAAAAATCGTACACTTCAAGAAATGATGCATGTCATGCTCCATGCTAAGGACTTGTCTCTAACATTTTGGGCTGAAGAAATTAACACTGCTTGTTACACCCTCAACAGAGTCCTAATTCGCCCTGAAACTCAGAAAACATGTTATGAAATTTGAAAAGGGAAGAAGCCGTCAGTCAAGTACTTTCATGTGTTCGGAAGTATATGTTATGTGTATGAGGATCGAGATTACAAGAGGAAGCTTGACCCCCGTAGTAGTGAAGGAATATTTCTGGGTTATTCCACCAACAGTCGAGCATATCGTGTCTACATCAAGAAATCCCAAACTATTGTGGAATCGATAAATATGGTTATTCAAGACTCACATTGTTTGATTAGAACTGATGAAGATGAAATGTCCATATTGATGTAGGAATCGGCAGATCCACTCAGTTGGAATAGATAGATGTTTCAGAGTCTCTCCCAGTTAATCAGAATTTCAATAATAATTCAGAATCTGGGCCAGATCCTATTCTAGCCCCTCAACCACCGTAGCGCATTCTGCGAAATCATCTGATGACCAACACTATTGAGGATCCGCAGGCACCCCGAGTAACCCATGGTAAATCAATTGATTTTGCTGAAATGATAAGTGGGTCATGCTTCCTATCATCCGCTGAACCAAAAAACATCAACGAGGTTATACTGGAAGAACATTGGGTCAGTGTTATGCAAGATGAACTCACAAGGTTTGCCAGAAACGATGTTTGAACACGTATACCAAGACCAGCTGAAGCAAACATCATAGGTACTAAGTGGATATTCAAAAACAAATCAGATCAGAGTGGGAACATCACCCGTAACAATGCTCGGCTGGTGGCATAGTACACTCAGATTGAAGGAGTAGACTTTGATGAAACATTTGCTCCGGTTCTCTAACTTGAGGCAATAAGACTGCTGCTAGCACTTGCTTGTCACCTCAAATTCAAACTGTTTCAGATGGATGTGAAAAGCGCATTCCTCAATGCCAAATTGATGAATGAAGATGTGTATGTTGCTGAGCTTAAAGGGTTTAAAGACCCACCTCTCCCCGATCATGTGTTTCGTCTCAAAAAGGCTGAAAATTCACAGTGTCTTAGTTCGACAGATTTGTGAACAAGCAGTTGCTGCAGCACACTCTTGTTCACTCAGAAATTGTCTCAGCAAGCAATGAACAAGGCACAAGTTTGTTCACCCAGTTCGGCCGACTGCCTACGTCTGGGGAGGACTATTCACCAGTCCTCAATCCACTAACTCGAAGGTCTCCACGTACACACGGTTACAACTCACGCAACCTATGCTACTCAACCTTGTGTGGATCACTCAGCACAATCAGAACAAGCTCTGACTTGTGCCTACACACCCTCTACAATATGTCAATCCAAAATAGCTACAGACTTATCAAGACTCAGCCTATTCTAAATTACACTTGACACAGCAGGGTTGCTGTAGCAACTGCTGTAACACACAGCTGAAGCACAATTTGTCCGCGTCGCTCCAAAGCCTTCCGCCGAGCCGATCGAACAATTCCACGAGCGCTGCACACTCTGGAATACACCCCCTCACTCAGTGACCACCTGCCACTAGCGAGTACTGCCGCACGACACTCGACCGAGCCAACAACTCTCAGTTCTTCCACGGCTTCCCTTGATCAACCAACAAGCTCAGCAGCTCTGAATTGGCTTCCAGATCAAGCTCGAATCAGACTGTGCAAGTCCTGATTCCCTTCTGCCACAATCACCTCAGCTCTGCGCTCACGCTCTGCTCTCGGGTGATGATCGAAGAATTCGTCCGTCGCACACCAAAGATTGCTCTCTCTGAATTCTGTGTATGCACTCGTGTATCCCTCAGCTTCGATCAACAATTCTGCTCTGAACCCTTTCTCTTAAATAGTGCACCAGCTTTAAGCAATGTCCAGGTTTAGGCAATGTCCTAACAAGAACAATTATCTCCTAAAATCTAGAAGATTAGATTTGATCTTTATCTTCAATGCAAATCTCCTTCTCTGACTAGTAAACCTCACTGGAAAATACTCCACAGTATTTTAGAAATTCTTCAGAGGCAATCCATAGAGTTTCCAGCCCTTCTGGACAAGCCCAGGTTGCTGCTGCTTCTTGGACGGTTGAAACAGCCAGTTGAACAAGCTCATGTTGCAGCATCCCCTGCTAGTTCACTTCTGCTGGCCTGCTTAAATACTTGAGCTGCAGCAACCCCTTGTTCACTTGTGTTGGTTTTGTCAAACACTGCCATACTTGCACCATCAAAGGCCTTGTACGAATTAAGACAGGCGTACAGAGCATGGTATACTATGTTTCTCATTTAACATGGTTATGTGCGAGGGGGAGTAGACTATACCCTTTTTTTGAAACACATTCAGAAGGAATTCATCATTGTGCAAATCTATGTGGATGACATAGTCTTTGGATCTCGCTCATAGAAATTGGTGGATTAGTTTGTTGAACAGATGCAGAGTGAATTTCATATGAGTATGGTGGGTGAGTAGGTCTACTTTCTCGGTCTGCAAGTGTCTCAGAAATAAGATGGAATCTTTGTGACACAGAGCAAGTATGCAAGAACTTGGTGAAGAAGTTCGAGTTGGAAAATGCCAGTCATAAGCACACTCCGGCTGCTACACACGTGAAAATCACAAAAGATGAATCTAGAGTCAGCGTGAAACAAACTCTAAGCAAGATTAGCAGCCTACTATATCTCACTGCCAGTCGACCCGACATTTTCTATGTTGTTGGAGTATGTGCAAATCCCAAAGACAGTCACTTGGCAAGTGTGAAATGGATAATCAGATATGTGAGTGGTATAGTGAACTATGGTCTCTAGTACACCATGGATAGCTGGGTACTGTGATGCTGATTGGGCAGGCTGCGTAGAAGATTGAAAAAGCACTTCATGAGGATGTAACTTGGTGTCATGGTTCAACAAGAAATAAAGCAGCATCTCACTATCCACTGCTGAGGCAGAATACATTGTCATAGGAAGCTGTTGCGCCCAGATGATCTGGATGAAATAGTTGCTGGAAGAGTACGGTTTGAAACAGGAGGAGATTACTCTATTATGTGACAACATGAGTGCAATCAACATTTCCAAAAATCCTGTTCATCATTCCAGAACCAAACACATCGACATCAAGCATCATTTCATTCAGGAGTTGGTTGAACTAAAGATCATCACTCTGAAACATGTATCCACCGATAAACAGTTAACAGATATTTTCAAAAAACTTTTAACAATGCTAAGTTTGAAACACTTAGACTCGCCTTGGGTCTATGTTGTCGACCCTTAATTAGGTTCGGGAAGGCTTGACAGTTCTCAAACAATGCGTAAGAAACTGTTGAACTGGTTAAACATCTAGAGGCAGAGATTCTGATTTATATCCCTCATGTTGGGTGAAGCAGTGTCTGAGGCAGAGCATGTGTGTTAGGTCATGAATGATGTGGCATATATGAAATCAGCAAATATGTTGTTGGTGATCCGAGAGTGTGTTGGGGTTTCTAATTTTGAAACTTGAATTTTGATTTCCTAATTAGCACATATATTTCTACAGAACATCCAGATGACACCTCTAAGTGAATTGAAACCCTAACTCTGAAAAACTTAAATCTTGAAATCATGGTGGCCTCCAAGAAATCCTCCGCCAGTGCTAAGAATGTTAAAGCCGACACCACCCTCCCGTAGGCACTAGCAAGGTCGACTAGAGCAGCCGAGTCAAGAAAGAAGGGAGAATATGTGACAACACATCGTATGGTGTTGCAAACTTAAATTTATAAAGACATACTACACTAGCAAGTGGTAAGTAGGGTCGTACCCAAGAGAGAGCAATTAGTCTAGAATCATATTCTTGAAGTCGTAACGAATAGGGGGTTGTTCTCAAGAAGTGTTTAGAGTTTATCAAATCCATAAAATTTAGTTTAGGGAATGCACTCCAACTAGTAATCATCGACCAAGTATGCATCAACTAGTGAAAGACTATTCTCGAGTTCCACCTACTCTTAACCGTTAGGTTCTTGAATAGATTTAACAATGATTAGACTAACAACACCAAACTAGTTCTACCGCTGGCTTCACTACCATGGCAAAGCAATCCAGCATCATGCAATTGAATCCAAATCATGTGTTTCGAACGAAGAGTAGAAATTCACTAAATCAAATCATGAATATATAGATCTCAAACTGAGCGTTGCAATGCAAATCCCTAAACCGAGCAGGTTTAGTTACTACTACAATCCATCAAATTTAATGAAAATACTGAGTTTAGAGAATAAGAAATCTGTCACAAAGGTTGTAGGCGCTGACAGGCAAGTTCCATCAGGGCTCTTCTAATGATCCTTCTTCCGTTGTCACTCCGCTGATCAATTGATGGAGAGAAGCTGCCCTTGTCCCCTTTATACAGTAGTTGTCCAGCCCATTTTCCTTGAGTAACGGTCGCTCTTTAATGATCCTCTTTAAGGGGGATCTTGAAGGCTCTGGCCCCTTGACTCTCCTTGAGTAACATCCCCATCTTTATGTGTGTATTCAGTGTTGGTGGACTGCATTTCATCCTAAAACAGCAGCTTGAATGAATCCTATGTTTGTCAAGATGCTTCTCTATGCTTTTGAGGGTCATTGACTCTTCAAGCCCACTTTCATTTGGTCCATGAATTGCACCATTGGCTGGCCCGATCTGCCCCTCATTAACAATTGAACCAAGAAACTATTTGGTTCAATCAAAACCACCTGAATAGTTCCCTTCTCTCTTGCTCTCGACAATTTTTTTGCTCATTTCATTCCCTAATGATCGAGTGAGGCCTAGAATGCTCCAATTGAGCAATAAAACTCCAAAGCGATCCCGATACACCTGCTATGCGAAACACTACAAAGAGGTAATTTGTCACACGCAAAATGCAACTAAACAATGGGAATAAATAACTTGATGGAGCTTAGAAATACGCTCCATCAATATGCAGTCGACTCTCAAGCTCCGATCAAAATCCAAGTGCCAAAAACTAGTAGAGGTAAGAAGAAGCCCTCAGATAAGCCTCAAGTTCTGAAGTCGGCAGTAGTTGAGCCTGAATCCACCTCAAAGGTAAGCCAATAAGGCAGAGGACGTTGTGATAGAGAAGGAGGTTGGAGTTGTTGTTGTTGGGAGCAAATCTGGGCAAGATCCAGTGGCTGCAGTTTCTAGTAGTCAGGGAGAGTTACCTGCCGAGAGGACTGAGACGACAGAAGGTGAAGTTGGTCAAAAAGTATCTGGTAGACAAGATTAAAGTATGTGACGACTGTCAGTCAGAAGAAGGGTCGGGCCTCGAGATTAACCAAGTTGCTTGCTCAGAAGGCTAGGAAAAAAGAGAAGGAAGCAAAAGTTGGGTTGGTGCAAGGTTCAAAGGATGCGTTGGCAGTAGAGAGTAAGGATCTTGTTACTGAGATGGTTTTTGGTGTGAATCTGTGTCTATCACTGTGGCAGATAAACAGAATGGGGAAGTGATGGAGTCATATGTTGCAGCCCAACTTTCTGAGAGATAAAGGGGAAAGGATGTAGTGACTGACAGTGGAGCAAGAAAGAAAAAGAGTGCGCCCACTGAGACAGGGGGAGCGGCGTCAAAAGAGAAGGGCAATGATTGATTCCAGGAAGTCGATGAAGGAACCACCTCCTTAGAAATATGGATCTACTCAGAGTGGAGAGTATCTGACAAAGGTTGTCACGGTGTCGAGAGTATGGTTCTACAACAGTGAGGTTTTGCCAAGAAGTGGAAGATTGTTCAGGAGAGAAGAGTTGTCCAGGAGGGTTTTTGTTGAGAAAAATTTTGAGGTCCCTGAGGTTGTCAAGGCCATTGAGGAGGCCGGGCTGATGAAGTCCTTAAAGCAGCCGTAGCAGTATGCCGAACAACTTGTTCCTGAGCTAGTAGGTAATCTTACTAAGGAGTTCAGAACTAAGGGCAACATGAACTATGGTGCAGTTCTGTTGAGAGGACAGCAAATCTTGATTACCCCTTGAGCTATCAATGAATTCTTTGGCATTACTCCAGCAGAGTTCGTGCCAGATGTAAGGGATTAGGGAGCTCTAGCAGTGGAGCTTAGAAATGGAAGAATGAAATCATAGCAAAAGAGCTCTATTGAGTCAGGCCATTTGACAACCAAGTATGCTATTCTGCATGGGATATGTATCAGGAACTGGATACCAATACTACACATGATAACAATCAGCAAACCCATTGCAGCATTCATTTTCCATGTGGCTCAAGGACTTAGGATAATTTGGGATAGACCTCATAAATGTGCCGATTGGTTGTCCCTCAATGGTGTTTGAGATGATGGTATATAGTGTCCTGCATTGAGTGACACACTGATGGTAATGTCTCATGCTCCTGCACCCCTCAGCACTGACTACAAGCTGTTCTTTGGGAAACATCAAGTGGATGTCACTGTTCTAGTCTCCGTTCAGCAAGCACTGGTGAGGCTTAAGGAACTATAGGGTGGGGCAGCTGTGTCAAAAAAGTATGTGTCTGCATCCTCTAGCTCGAAGATAATAGAGAGGCTTGACAAGCAGCTGGTAATGCTTGAAGCCATGACATCTCAGATTGCTGCGGCAAAGTGAGAGGTAAAGATGATGCTAAGGGATCTCAAGTATCTGTTGAAGGAGGAAGAAGCTGAGGAAGGATCTGACTATGATGATGAATCAGACATGTGATGTAGAAGATGCAAAGACACCCATGCCTAGTTAATGTTTCTGTTTTCTTGTTGTTTTTCTAACTATCGTTTTCTTGTCTTCGTTGGTCATATATACCCTTGCCACAAAAGGGGGAGTAATTTCTTGGGTCACAATTGCTATCATAGAGTTACTTAGTCTTGTGATAATACAGAAGTTTGGCCAAAAAATGCCAAGGGGGAGATAGTAGTCATGTGTCCCATGGATGTATGTGGCATGTTTTTGGCAAACGATGTCTGTATCAGTCAAGTGTCTGTAACCTGTAAAAGTTGTGTCAAAGCAGATCAACAAGGTTCACAAGACTAAGGAAGCTCAAGCCTGAATCAAAGGGTGAGCCAGAGTTAGCTTGAACAGAGGCGCGCGCAATCAGTTTTTAGAAATAGTCACTCAGCAGTGATGTTTCGTTCGGATTTCCTAAAATGGCTTCAAGGAGATCTCGAGGCGGCTAGGGTTTGGATGATTATCTAAACCTAAAATTTCGAAATTCTATTAACGGGAGAACGAGAAGTTTTAGGAAGGGATGATTATCTAAACCTAAGATTCCGGGATTCTATCAACGGGAGAATGAGAAGTCTTAGGAAGGGATGATTATCTACAATCTAAGATAATCATTTGTTGCCTAAAGAGGCAAGCAACCGGTTCATATAATTTGCAAAAAGAAATAATCCAAAGTTAAGATCATTCTCGATGAGAGAAACGCATCAGAGGAAGCTCGATTATTATTGGAGATCGATCGGAAGTTGAGCTCACTCGAAGTTGAACATTGACTGTGCCATTGTTGTACGAACAGACTGTGAAAGCATCTCGTTGAAGTGCTGGTGTTCTCAGGAGGAGAACTTACGATCTGTGGAAGCCAGATCGAGGTGGACTAGAGAGGGATCTTAGTTTGAGGGAGTCAGACGCATTCACTTTGGTGCAACGACATAGGTGTAATAGAGAGAGTCTTGTTACGTAAGACCTATTGTGCTTGATCATTTGCTAGTGAAGTGCTTTCCACCTGGGGTTCAGAGAAACCCCCCTGATTAGGCTCATGGAGTTGAACAGGGTGACCATATCTTGTGTCCCTTACATTTCTTTGTACCACTTGTGTAGTTACTAACAACTATTGAAACACTATCTGTTTGAGTATTGTGAAACAGCTAACACAGGGCACTGGAGCAATCGCGGTGGGACAGACATACAAATTTCATGGACTTAGACAGTGGTGCGACGGAACACTTTACATATGAAGCTGCATTGTTGAGTGGCATTTATAAGCTGCATAAATCTTATATGATTACTCTTCCTAATGGTTATATTGCTCATGTTGTGGAAGCTGGTTTTTATACATTGGCAACAGGATTGAAGTTCAATGATGTATTAATCGTGCCTGAGTTCAAATATAAACTGATTTCTATGGGCAAATTGATTTCAGACTTATCATGGTGTGTTGTATTTTCTGGTAACACTTGTGTTGTTTAGGATCATGCCCAGAAGACGATCTGCAGGATTGTTAATAATGGCCACGAATTATACTGCATCATGGGACTTTTGGATGGTCAAGTAAGGCTTTGCACCTATGTTAACCGTTGCTACACCAGATGTTCGGCACAAAACATTAGGACATTTACTAATAAATAAGGTGATGAAACTCAACCCAAGCAGCTCTGCTACAATAGTATTTTCTATATCACATTTTCATTGTACAATTTATCCAACTACGAAACAAACTAGATTGCCCTTTGTTTTGAGCAAGCATAAGACAAACAATATTTTTGAATTGATTCATGGAAATTTTTGGGGACCATTTAATACTCATTCTATAAACGGTGCTTATTACTTTCTTACGCTAGTTGATCATTGTTCGAGAATTACATTGACCTATTAGATGAAACAGAAATCTAAAGTAACAGAGTTAATCAAAAATTTCTTTGGCTATGCTTCTAATCAATTTTCTAAGAGTATTAAGACCTTTAAGAACGGACAATGGGGGTGACATCCTTAATCAGTGTTTGAAGAATTTCGGGGTGTGTTCATCAAAGAACTTGTGTTTACGCACCGTAATGGCGTCGTTGAGCGGAAGCATAGGCATCTTCTTGAAGTTACTCGATCCTTAAGGGTACAAGCTACCTTGTCGAAGGTATTTTGGGGTGAATGTATACTAGCAACCACTCACATTATCAACTGGTTACCGACAAGAGCTCTTGGTAACAAGACTCCTTATATTTGGGGACCCTCCATCACTAAATCATTTACGTAGCTTTGGGTGTTTATGCTACGTCCGAACTCTTCTCACTTGCGTGATAAGTTTGATCTTAGGGCATTAGCTTGTATCTTTATGGGTACTCCCTTGAGCAGAAGTGATATAAAGTGTTTAATCTAAATGATCATACAATTACTACAAGTCGGGTTGTCATCTTGTATGAGGATATATATTCATATGTTGATGAGAAGCATGTACCATCCTTTAATAATTACAGTTTGCCTGTTCCTTTGCAAGTTCAATCATATTGCATTATTGACCTTGATCAACTGTAGAGACAACTTCAAAATCCCCTATTTGGCAAAATGACTATGTCTGCAATCATAGTTCAACATGGAAGTCTCCTCATGACATCAACAAGTTCCTAAACAACAACAACTCTTCTGAAAAAGCATTCATGCTTCCTTGTTGCTTCAGACAACATAAGAGAACCACGTTCATATTATCAAGCCAAAAAATGACCCTAAGTGGATTCAAACTATCCAAGCCCAAGTTGATGCCTTTGAAGCTAATCATACTTGGATCATCAATGATCTTCTCAAACATATAACTGTTGTTGATCGTCATTGTGTCAATAAAATCAAGCTCCGATCCGACGGGTCTATTTAGCCGTAAAAGCTTGCCTTGTAGCCAAAGACTTCACTCAAGTCGAGAGGCTTGATTATCACCACTCTTTCGCCCCGATTGCCAAGATGACAACAATTTGATACCTCTTAGCAGTGGCTATAGCAAGGCAATAGCCTTTATTTCAATTTGACGTCAACAATGCATTTCTTCATGGATACCTCGATGAAGAGGTTTATATGAAATTTCCTTCTGACTTCTATACTAAGGCAGAAACACATGGAAAAAGTGTCACCTTTTACGGAGTTTATACGGCCTGAAACAGGCCTCTCGTCAATGGTTCGCTAGATTTACCGAGCCATCATTCGTTTTGGTCTTCGGCAGAGCATGAACGACTATTCATTATTCACTTGGCACACGAGCAAAGACATGGTGATCCTTCTTGCCTACGTTGACGATGTTATCCTCACGGGTAATTCAGTTGATATGATCAACACTATTAAGCAGTCATTGACAAGCAATTTATGACCAAGGATCTCGGCCAGCTTAAATTTTTTCTTGGTCTTGAGGTAGCCTGTTCCTCATCTAGGATCTTTTGGCATCAGCGAAAATACACCATGGAATTGCTTAGTGATAATCATTTTATTGATTACAAACCAGCTACCACCCCCATTGTTGCGATGCATCTCTTAAGCATCTCTACAACTCCATTGCTTTCTAATCTGCAGCCTTATCAATAATTTATTGGCCGGCTCATTTATCTTATAATTATGCGTTCGGATATCTCTTGCGCAGTTCATATTTTGAGCCAATTCATACATGCTCCGACCACACACCACTCCAGGCTGCGCATTTAGTCCTTCATTATATCAAAGTTGCACCAGCTCAAGGACTGCTCTTGTCGTCTAACTCCCGACTAGATTTGGTGGCATACTGTGATGCCGATTGGGCATCTTGTCCATTGTCTCAAAAATCTGCCAGTGGCTATTGTGTTATGCTTGGTCAACCTCTCATATCTTGGAAAACTAAAAAGCAAGACTCTCGTGGCACGTTCCTCGGCTGAGTCCGAGTATTGTTCGCTGACTTCGGCTTGTTCCGAATTAATATGGGTTGTTCGTCTGTTGGCAGACATGAATATTATTGTTCCTCAACCCATTACCTTGTATTATGATAACATGACCGCTCTTCATTGTGCGCAATCCAATTTTCCCCTAACGGACAAAGCATATTGAGTTAGATTCTCACTTTCTCCGACATCATATATCTTTTTGTTTTCTTGATGCTAAGCAGGTCGCGTCGAAACAACAACCTGTTGATCTCCTTACCAAGCCTTTTGCTGCCGGTCAATGCTCCTAGCTACTTTCCAAGTTTTTACACGCTCCAACTTAAGGAGGGGTATTAGGGGCTATTTTGTATTCTTGAATAGTTATGGAGTTCGAGAGGGTGTTGTGGTCTTTTGTATATAAGTAGGATTTTATACTATTTTTTCTATTCAATTTTTAGATAAGAGATCAGAAAGTCGAATCGACTCTTTTTCATCTTGATGCGCCTCTCCCAATTCTTCATTTGAAAAGTGACACTAGCATTTTAGCAAAATATTTACAACAAACGTATCTGAAAGCAATGCTATGCAATATTTTCATCTTCACACATCGTTAAATAGGTAATCAAATATTGAATCCTCATTCTCCCAAGATGAATAGAAATTCATGAATATTATTTAATCTCCTTAGTAAATATAACATTTGCATCAAAATTTATCATTTTTTGGACATTCAACCATTTGTCATGGGTTTAGCGACTACTAAAGTGCAACCTTTCATCCAATAACAAGGACTCACCAGCCAGCGATCATCCACAAAATTGTTGAAATCTGTAGAATCTATAGTTCATGCCATCTATACCTTAACACAATTTAAAATAATTACACTTGCCCAAGGCATCTATTCTCGTTTTCGCGTCTTGTGCTTAAAATGTGTCATATATACCTTCATTATTGCTCTATATATGAACTGCACATGAATCGTAACTTCTTCCGTCAAAATTTTATTTTAATATAAACTACACATAAAAATATAATTCATTGTCAATGAGGGCGTGATTTATTCGCAAAAGAGACGTCAAACATTCAGAGCAGGAGGTTTGGATAAAATAGAAAAAAAATAATTCATTTAAATTAATTTATTTTTTTAAATTTAAAATCCCTTCATACCAATTTTTGGCATGGAGGGAGAAGGAACGCCCTTTAAGATTTCAAAAGAACATAGCGTTAGAGAGAGATCATGAAGTAAAAGTAAAAGAATTCATCAGAAACCGGAGGAGGGCATTTTCGTTAATTTGATGTCTCTATCTGGAAGCCTAAGAAGTATCGACATTTGAGCAAAATACCAAAACATGGCGATTTCCACAATGCTCCACTGCCTGCTTCATATCCCTCCGCATTTCCCCTCGCTTCACTCAGCGCCGATCGCTTTCTTTTGATCCCCCGATTAATCTATTTCTCCAGCAGGTATTATGGTCGTTAGAGTTGCAATACATTAGTTGTTCAATCTTCGATGCATGTCAGCTTCATCAAATAAATTTTAATTATAATTGTCTCACTACAATGGATTTGTTGTTTTTTGTGTTGATTATGCTAGTGCTTGTTGGCGTTCAGATGTATTCGGAGTGTGGATTCAGATTCTATGATTTAGTTTTTGCTGCGAGTTTCTGGTGGTCACACTGCCTGTAATTCCATAGTGTAGAAAGGGCAACGCTGTTTGATGGGGATGGAAGAAATTTTGTTGATTGGAATGTGATTGTGAGTTTTTTGTCTATAGCTGTAAAGATTTGAAGTGTTTTTGTTTTACAATGTTTAGTAGCTTCTATTTATACATTTAATATTTAATATACTAATGTGTGTGTTTGAAGTGCTTGTGCAGAGTAATTTGTGGGGACAAGTTGCATAGTTGAAAAATGTCCGCTACTCCTCATGGTCTGGTGGCACTAGGGGGAAACTCGGCCTCTGATAACTTTCATAGTTTAAGTAAAGGTGTCAGTAGAGTTCCTTTGAAATGTTTAGGTAAATCAACATTAGGATGCAAGGGAAGGAGAAATGTGATATTGGGGGCAAAGATAGTTAGAAAGGGCAAGACACACGAATACCCATGGCCTGATGATGCAAGTCCAAATGTCAAGGGTGGAGTATTATATCATCTATCCCATTTCAAACCTTTGAATGAGAAACCGAAGCCTGTTACTTTGGAATTTGAGAAGCCACTCGTGAGCCTTCAGAAGAAGATTAACGATGTATGCTATTCAGGCCAACATCACTTGAGTTTTTGCTTCAAAAAGAGTGAATAGTAATTTCTTAAGGATTTATGAAAACTTGAATTTGAATGTGGTGTAGGTGCAGAAAATGGCTACTGAAACTGGGCTAGATTTCAGTGATCAAATTATCTCTTTAGAGAACAAGTATCACCAGGTTTGATGATTTATCCCTGTCATTGTATTTCACGATTTCATGGGGAGTTGATAAGTGCCAAGCTTGAAATGAAGCTTTAGTTACAACTATTATTTTTTGCAGGCATTGAAGGATCTATACACGCACCTAACCCCCATCCAGCGGGTGAATATTGCTAGGCATCCTAACAGGCCTACATTTCTTGATCATGTTTTTAATATCACTGAGAAGGTTTGTGGATAGCTCGTTTCTATGTTTCTTCTTTTCCGATGTCTTAATACAGTTGTGAGTTCGGTGTCACGTGACTGTCGTTACTGAATAAACTTCTTGTAATCTCTGCTGCGTGTTTATTATAAGTTTGTGGAACTTCATGGAGATAGATGTGGTTATGATGATCCGGCCATTGTCACTGGTATTGGGACGATAGATGGACGAAGGTACATGTTCATGGGACACCAAAAGGGTAGAAATACAAAAGAGAATATTCAGCGCAATTTTGGGATGCCTACTCCTCATGGGTATGTTTTCATGTATACTTCATATGCAAACTGTTTGAAGAAATGATGGAATGACACTGACATTGTCAATTAACTTATAGTTACAGAAAAGCTCTGCGAATGATGTATTATGCTGATCACCATGGCTTCCCTATCATTACTTTTATCGACACGCCGGGAGCATTTGCAGACCTTAAATCTGAGGAGCTAGGACAGGTATGTGGTTTCTTGAGTCTTTTAAAAAATATTTCAATTTCCAATATAGCTCATTGATTCATTTCTTACATAAAAATGCAGGGAGAAGCAATAGCTAAAAACTTGAGGACCATGTTTGGTCTCAAAGTGCCAATTCTTTCTATAGTCATGGGAGAAGGAGGCTCAGGTGGTGCTTTGGCAATTGGATGTGCCAACAAGTTGCTTATGCTTGAAAATGCCGTCTTTTTATGTTGCTAGGTAATGGTGAATTCATATCTCTTTTTGCCACTACATTTAGTGCTTTGCTATTTGGTTGGGTCTTGGAAAAACCTGCTTTCCTCTTTCAGCTTTACATATTTTATATAAGTGAAAGATAAACTGGGTCACATCGTTAGACTCAAATATTTCCTTTTAATTTTTTGGATTTCAGTTTGTAGCAAATCTAATCTCAAACATATCTCCCGCGCACATTTTCCAAGAACTTTTGTTTCAGACCCTCAAACAGCCCATAAACATAACCCAGTTGCTTGTAATCTAGGATGATGATGCAGCATGCTCTTCGTCAGTTATTTTAGGGGCATCATGCACGAGGGCTAACTTGTTTTTATGTGTACATATAGTCCCGAGGCATGTGCAGCAATCTTATGGAAGAGTGCGAAAGCTTCTCCAAAGGTTTGTAGATTTGTTCCTAACGTTAAAAATACGCTATTGCTCAGTAATTGTATTGTGTCCTCTGCAGGCAGTGGAGAAGCTGAAGATAACTGCTGGCGAACTGTGCAAGCTACAAATTACAGATGGTATCATCCCTGTAAGTAAAAGCTCTCACCAAAAAACTCTATTGTTTGTTCTTACAAAATACTAAACACCTTATTTTCACAAGAAAAAAAGAATAGAATTTGCAGGCATTATTTTGGTCACTGCTACTTTATCCCTGAATGCTCTTTTCACTAATTATCACCATTTTTCAAAAAATTTCATTCCCTCATTAGGGTTCTGTGGGTTTCCATAATAAGAAAGTTGCATTTTCTTCTCTTGGAAAATGCTACCTTAAAAGGCTACCCTAAATTCCTGGTGATTTGACGGCCAACTAAGTTTTCATGGCAACTTTTGCATCATTGACATCTACCTTACCCACTTGTCAATATATATTTATTAATGAAGTTTGTATATACTTGTTTAACCTGCAGGAGCCACTCGGTGGTGCTCATGCAGATTCAGCTTGGACTTCCCAGCAAATTAAGAAAGCTATAAATGAAACAATGGATGTGAGTGCAAGTAGCCACATTTCAATTTGATATACAAATTGCCTACAAATTACCTAGAATCTAGAAATATCTTGTTATATATGTAGGAACTTCGGAAAATGGATACCGAAGAGCTCCTAAAGCATCGGATGCTGAAATTCCGAAAGATTGGTGGGTTTCAAGAAGGCATTCCTATAGATCCGAAAAGAAAAATCAACATGAAAAAGAAGGAAAATCCAATTGTGAGTAGTCCTTCAAACGACGAGTTGGAAGACGAGGTTGAAAAACTGAAAGAGCAAATATTGAATGCGAAGGGGTCCTCCACGGAGCAATCAGACTCAGCTTTGACCAATATGATTGACAAACTACAGAGGGAAGTGGACATTGAATACTCCAAAGCAGTGAAAGCTATTGGGTTCCACGACAAACTCAGTGATGCTAAGGGAAGAATATGTGGAAGCAAAACATTTGCAAGACCAACCAATGCTTCCATCTTTAAATAATAAAATTGAAAAGCTCAGGGAAGAACTAAACCAGAGCTTGCCTAACGCTCCTAATTTTTCTGCTCTAAAGTATAAGCTTGATTTGTTGAAGGGAATATATGAAGCTGAGAGTCTCTCTGAGAAGGAGAAGAAGGCAGCATCACTGAAGCAGAAAGTCAATGAAAAAATTAAAGTAGCTGTGGACATACAGAACCTGAAGGACAATATTGAAGCTTTGAAGGCTGATGTTGAGAATTCTGGGGTTTCCAGCTTTGAGGACTTGGATGATGATCTGAAAGATAAGATCATTAAGACTAAAAATGATATTGAGAATGAGCTGGCCACTGGTCTCAAGTCCTTGAATCTGGATGTTGAGTTTGTTAAGTCAACATTAAAAGGCCTTGACAGTAAGCCTGCGCTCGCGTATATTAAACACAAGGTATATGAACTAACGGAGGAAATTACTGCAAAGATTGAAGACATTGCCAGCTCTGCTGATGTCAGGAACAAAATTGAACTGCTAAAAATGGAAAATGCCAAAGCTGGGAGGTCACATAGTTTAGAGGCAAGAAAGAAGGTAGGGGCTCTTCAGCAACAAATTAAACAGCACCTTCTAGAGTCTGTAAACTCATCAGAGCTGAAACAAAAGCATGATAACATGAAGGCAGATATTTATGAGGTGCTGGGATATGCAGAAGGATCAAATGGAAGTTTGAACTACCAATATCCAGAAGACATTACTAGTTTGGTGGTCTAAATGCCATAAATGTAAGTTCATCCTTGGTAATTTTGAACACACTAGATATTTGCTTTTGGATAATACTGGTTACCGTCTGTTGTTGTTATATTGGTACAGTCTCCGTCTCCGTCTCTGGTAACAAGGATAAGAGTGATGTCAGTGCTGCCTGCCTTCTTTTTTCGTATAAACTGACTGTGGTCTATGTCCGCAGGTACCTCAAAATAAACTCCGGATAGTGTAGTAGCCTCCCTCACAAACCAGTCGAGATCATCACATCAACTTTTCATTGGTTCCTAATCTTTGGTAGATCTGTTGTCACCTATTGACGAGAAAATACAACTGCATGGGACGAGAAAATTTTTCACATAGCGGAGACATACTGTCCCTCAATGTTTGCGATTCAGCCTTTTGCATTTGGCTAGTATGCTACCCATCTTGCTTCATTTTTATTTAAGGCTTTTGATATGGTAGCTGTGTTGAACTATCAAAGAAATCCAATTTGATCAGAATTGGTCGCCTGAAACGGAAGGATTTTTTGTGTGTATTATTGGAGAAGAAGGAGATTTTTTATGGCAGTTAAGTCTGTTAACAGACTTTCTCCAATTTACAAACAATTCCTCAGACTATTACACAAATACAGACCCAACCTGAAACTATTTACAATTAAAACCTCGAAGCCTAAATACATAATCCCCCCACCAACGCTAAATGAGGTCTTCGAAGAGAACTGCAACAACAGTGGGGGGCGGCGAGCTCAGTCTGGCTCGTTGGTCCCATGAAGGAATGCATTGTTAATATCAAGTTGAAAAACTGGCCAATCTTTTGAAACTGCCACAGCTAAATATGTTCTGACTGTTGTCATTTTTACTACTGGTGCAAACGTTTCTCTGTAGTCCAGTCCTTCCATTTGATTATATCCCTTAGCCACCAAGCGAGCTTTGTATCTTTCAATTGATCCATCTGAATTTCTTTTTATCTTGTAAACCCATTTGCAGCCGATAAAAGTCTTCCCTTTTGGTAAATCAGTGATGATCCATGTATTATTTTCTTGGAGAGCTTGTACTTCTGCCTGCATAGCATTATTACAGTTTGCATTTTTTCTTGCTTGAGAATAGCTGGTGAGTTCAGTCTCCGATAATATTTGTAAAAAGCAATATGTTGGAACTGGGATGAGCAGCCTGAATAGTCCAAGAAGGCTGAGATAGGATATGGAGTACTTTTCTTTGAAACTTTATTGCAGACATAGTCTTGTAATCTGACCGTAGGTCTGGATATCCTTTCAGATCTTCTTGTGGGTCTGACATCTGTAGGTTCAACTGCAGTAGCAGGAAGATGAATGACAACAGTAGTTTGATGGGGATAATCATCTTCACTGTCTATTGTGCCAGTATTGCATATAGGAATAGGAGCTCAAGCTGCCTCAGGCTGTAAATCTTTGTCTGCATAGGGAAAAATATCTTCCAGAAAAATAACATCTCTACTAACTTTGATAGAGTGTGAAGCAAGATCAAATAGATTGTACCCTTTTTGACCATACAGATAGCCAATGAAAATGCAAGGATAAGCTCTAGGATCAAATTTATCCTTGTGTGGCAGGATATTTGTTGAATAACATAGACAACCAAAGGTTCTGAGATGAGTATAGTCTGGTACCTTTGTGTGAAGCATTTCCAATGGAGATTTATTATCCATAGTAACTGATGGGACTCTGTTTATGATGTAGTCCCCAAAAGCAATCTGGTACTTTGGACTGAAAATTGAGAGCACGCGCAACTGCAAGTAAGTGCCTGTGTTTTCTCTCAACCCTTCCATTTTGCTGAGGTGTGTAAGCACAAGATTTGTAATACTCCATTCTGTAAAAGAAACAAAGATAATTTTGTTGTCAAGAATTATGTGTCATTATCTGTTCTGAGTATCTTGATTGTCTTTCCAATTGAGTTTGCACCATAGTCAAAAACTGAATAAGATGATCTGTTGTCTGACTTTTGCTAGGCATAAGGAATAACTAGGTAGTTCTTGATTTGTCTTCTACAACTGTAAGAAAATACCTTTGCCTGCTAGTGTAGGAGTCTTGTAAGGGCCCCATATGTCTGCATGAATAACATCAAATAGCTCTTTGCTTATTGATTCGGAAACAGGAAACGACAATCTTGTTTGTTTAGTTAGGGAACAAATGTCATACGTGAAGGTGTCATTTTTACAGTCTAGTACATGAATGTATTTATTGAGACTTTCTGAAATCTTCCTAGCTGGAACATGGCCAAGTCTTTTGTGCCAAAGTATCAGCTGCTCTTTATTTTCTTTGGTGACAAAATATCTAGCATTATTTCCCTTGATCTGGTATAAGCCTTGAACTGCGTTACCAATCTGGATTGTAGTCAACTTGGCTTGGTCCTGAATGTAGCAACTGTTCTCAGTAAAAATCACTGAACATTTTGTATTCCTCAGTAATTTTGATATGCTGAGAAGATTGAATTTAATTCCTGGCACAAGCAGAACATCGAAATGCTTAATATCCTTATTTAAGACATAAGTTCCTGTGTGACTGACCTGAACTTCTTCACCATTAGGCATTAGGACACTGTAAGGAGTATCTAGCTTTTTCAAGTCTTTTAATATATGTCTATGAGAGGTTATATGATCAGTAGAGCCACTGTCAATAATCCAATCATAAGTACAAATATTAATAGAGGGTAGGCAAGATATACCTGCTATGTGCTCATTATTGTTGTTAGCAGATGCATTGAGGAAGCTCATCAATTTATTCAGCTGATCTTGATTCATGGTTACTGAACTGAGTTGAACTTGGTTTGCAGAGGCAGATGTACCACAGAAGGAGAAGTAGGGGAATCAGAGGTGCTGATCACATTGTTGGCAGATCTGTTTCTATTGTTGCCATTACTGTTGTTGCCAGACTTGTTATTGTTCTTTCTACTCTTATAATTAGCTGGATACGCAATCAACTTGTAGCACATTTCTTTTGTATGACCTTCTTTTTGGCAATAAGAGCAAAACAGATTCTTTCTATTGTTACTTTGAGCAGAATCACCAGGTTTTGATACAGGTTTATTTGCTTGTGAATAAAGTGCAGAAATCTCAGTGTTGACAGGTTTAGAAACGCCTTTTCCTACTTCATCTTCAAGCACCATGTTGTAAACCTCATCAATGCTTGGCATAGGTTTCATGGCCAAGATATAAGTGCGAACTTGGGAATGAGTATCATTCAAACCCATTAAAAACTGCATGATGTTGTACTCGGCATTTCTTTTCTCCATACATTTGGTTGCTTTACAATTGAAGCCAAGATCACAACTATGGAATTCTTGTAAAGCTTCCTGTTCAGCCCACAAATGTAGCAACTTGCCATGATATTCAGCTATACTTAAGTCGCCTTGAGCCAAAGCACTGATTTCTT
Organism: Umbilicus rupestris; assembly: GCA_963678935.1. NCBI lineage: Eukaryota > Viridiplantae > Streptophyta > Magnoliopsida > Saxifragales > Crassulaceae > Umbilicus > Umbilicus rupestris. The sequence continues at coordinate 4,234,774 of OY787617.1, forward strand.
TACGCAAGGAGTAGAGTCTCGGCCAGATGGAGCCACCAAATCTGCTCTGCAGAACCTGCCAAGCGTGGATACAATCTTTGGAGTGGATGATGGAAGATCCTATCTTCTTCGATACATAATTCAAGATCCAAGTATGAATAGCAACGTTGCATCTCTCCCAGCATGCAAGTTTTATAAGGATCAGATGGTTTGGGGAAATCTCCACGCACAAACCCTAACTTCAACTTGAAACCTAATGCCATTTCCATGGATTTCTTCCAAGTGACGAAGTTGTTGATACCGGATAATGGCTCAGTAACCAAGGACGTGGTGACATTTTCATTACTGCTAACATGAAGCCGATCATCGGCATGACGATCGGAGCGGGTGCTAGTCGGAATTTCAGCCATCGGAAATCAACGATCGAGCAAAACTTTTTACAAAAATTGAGATCGGAAATGGGTGAGATGAACCTAAACTGATACCATGTAGAAAGCAATAGGCGAACACAATCAAAGAAAATCAATTTGATCAGAATTGGTCGCCTGAGCGGAAGGATTTTCTGTGTGTATTATTGGAGAAGAAGGAGAATCTGCCTTTTTATGGCAGTTAAGTTTGTTAATAGACTTTCTCCAATTTACAAACAAGTCCTCAGACTATTACACAAATACAGACCCAACCTGAAACTATTTACAATTAAAACCTCGAAGCCTAACTACATAATCCCCCAAATGCTAAATAAGGTCTTCGAAGAGAATTACAACGACAGTGGGGACGGCGAGCTCAGACTGGCTCGTTGGTCCCAATAAAGACAAGAACGCGAGTCATTACTGGTCGGAGTTGCAAGAAACAAAATGGGTGTATTGACAGACACCAATTACAGACATTAGACAAATGCAAATATAAGAAATTCCATTAGGAAATATTTTCCATTCCCTGATTTAGTGTCTTGTTGTAAAAGTATATATATAGCTGAAGCACAAAGCAATAACACAAATTTGATTCTCAAAAGCTATCTTCCAAATTCACATGGTATCAGGGCCGATTCGGATCTGACCTAAAAATCCAATTTTTTTTTCTTCTTCTCTCTTCGAGAGCACTACCGCCGCTGACGTCCGCCTGTATCGTCGCCGAAAAAGCAATCGTTTCTGAATATGACAACCGAAACGAACACACCAGTCTTACCAGTGAACACCCCGTCCTATGGTGTTCCATTTAACTCACCTTTTTACCTACATCCTTCAGATCATCCGGGACTTAAAATCTGCCCTGTTGATCTCAAAGAAGACAATTATGAAGAATGGTCTTCTTCGATGCTGAATTCCTTGAAGGCCAAGCGCAAAATCGGCTTCCTTACTGGCGCCATTGAGCAACCTAAAGATACAGATTCACTGATTGACGATTGGCATATGGTTAATTCTATGCTTGTTGGTTGGATAGTTCAATCCATTGATGGGCCGTTGCGTTCATCTATTACCTACTTTCCCACAGTGAAAGAGCTTTGGGACGATCTGAAAGAAAGGTTTTCTGTCGAAAACGGGCCTCGAAAATTGCAATTGCGCCATGCCTTTGCTTCTTGGCGTCAAGATGGAAAACCAGTCTCCGACTATTAAAATCACCTAAAACAATTATGGGACGAGCTTTATACGTACGTTCCTCCAAAACGCTGCACTTGTACCGGCTGTCAATGCAACATCACGGCAGCCATCATACAGGAATGCGAAGAAGAGAAAACACACCAGTTTCTAATTGGGATTGATGATGACGTTTTTAGTTCGATGAGATCCAACATCCTGGCTCAGGAAACACTGCCCCCTCTCAGCCGTGTTTATTCTCTGGCAATTCAGGAAGAACGCCTTAAGACTGTGGTACACGCTCGCTCTGTACCCCCTGCTAATCACGCATTCGCCGCGCGCAGGTATATTTCTGGCCAGAAAAAAAATAATAAAATGGACAAATCTGCATTACAATGCAATCACTGTCATAGAACAGGCCATGATTCTACTACCTGCTTCAAAATTCATGGATATCCCGAATGGATGAAGGAAGGCCTGGCAGCACGAAAACAGAATCAAAATTCGGCTTCAACAGGAACGAATTCCAAGCCCACAACAGGTTCTGTGCACGCAGCTCAAACAGCCATACCCGGCACTGCACTGGCCGCCGCAGTCCTGACCGAGGCTGACCGCCAGAATGTCTCTCCGGCACTGAATTCAGATCAGTGGGCAGCGGTGATGGCGTTATATAATTCAATTACACCGGTTGCGGCACCGTCTGGTAAGTCTGTTTCTTGGATTTTAGATATTGGAGCTTCTTTTCATATGACAGGAGATAAATCGCTTCTGGACGCCATCACTTCGATAAGGCCAGTTCCAATTGTTCTTCCCAATGGGAAAATTGCAGCAGCTCGTTTTTCAGGAACATTGCGGATTGGATCAGTAACATTAAACAATATTCTGTTTATTCCAGATTTGACCTGCAATTTGCTATCTTTATATGAACTGGCACGTGATCTACGTTTACAGATTCTAATGACTGATAGTGTTGTCATACTACAGCAACTCCGTTCGAAGACAGTGATTGGCGTGGGTAAGCCACATGGGGGGGTCTATTGGCTACAGACTTTTGCACCGGCAGCACATGTATCCGTTGCACAATCTACAGCTGAATCCGCTCGTCTGTGGCATCATCGTCTGGGTCATCCTTCCGCGGATATTTTATCCTCCATTTCAGCATTTAATCTTGGGGATTCTGCATTGACTAAGATAAGCCCTTGCGATATTTGTTTCAAGTCCAAACAGACTCGTTTATCTTTTCCGATTAGTCATAATAAAGCTGGTAATTTATTTGAACTTGTACACTGTGATGTCTGGGGTCCCTACACTACGCAATCATCTTTTGGAGGCAGTTATTTTCTGACTATTGTGGACGATTTCTCACGAAATGTCTGGGTTCGATTATTTCGAACAAAAACAAAAGTGCCAAAACTTTTTCAGGATTTTCTTGCTATGGTTGAATGTCAATATCGTCTGAGGGTCTGTCGCGTTCGGGCCGACAATGGCACGGAATTCCAGCCCCTCCGATCTCATTTTGTCGAACAAGGAATAATGTTTGAAACTTCTTGCGTTGCCACACCCCAACAAAATGGACCCTTCGAACCCAAACACCGGCATCTCCTAAACGTGGCAAGATCTCTTCTTTTTACGTCACATCTACCTTTGAGTTTTTGGGGTGAGAGCATTTACACTGCTGCGTATTTAATAAATCGGACGCCCACACCACTACTACAAGGAAAAACGCCCTACGAGATACTCAATGGGCAGGTGCCAACGTATAATGACCTCAGAGTTTTTGGATGCGGCTCAGAATCCAAAAACAAAAGACAAATTCGCATCTCGAAGTCGAAAATGCGTTTTCATTGGGTACCCACAAGGCAAAAAGGGATGGCTGCTTCATGACCTTGAAACCCAAAATCAATTCTCCAGCCGCGATGTGTTATTCTATGAAGAGATTTTTCCGTATTCAGAACCAACAAAACCCAATTCCCCAACCACCGCTGAGCAATTACCCAAGTCCACAACAATCTTTGATGGCGTCATCCCTACGGTTGTCCCTCCCACCACACATTTACCTACTGCTGCTACTTAAGACACGGGAAGCACTGATCTGGGAACGCACATAGACCAACCGGAGACGGTGTTACCGTCATCAGATTCAGGGGGAGTTCAACCAATCCCAGAATCAGCTCCTCTGCCCACCGAAAATGCTGTGCAGACCACCCAAACAAACGCAGAGGAAATTACGTCTGGACGCCCTGTGCGGCAACGACACCGACCGGCATACATGGACGATTATCACTGCAATTTGACTCGCCAATATAATGATCCACATGCTTCATCTTCTTCGTCTCCTGCGTCTGGAATTCGATTTCCAATCACTAATTATGTATCTTGCGCCAGGTTCTCAGACGCACACACGGGATTTCTGGCCGCAATTACTGCTGGCACTGAGCCCACTACATACAAACAAGCCTCTGCTCATGCTCACTGGTGCACTGCTATGAAAAACGAATTGGACGCTCTACAAACCAACAACACATGGCGTCTGATGCCTTTACCAATGGGAAAAACGGCCATTGGTTCAAAATGGGTTTACCGAATCAAATACAAATCCGATGGCAACGTCGAGAGGTATAAAGCATGTTTAGTGATTCTCGGCAATCAATAGATCGAGGGTGTCGATTTCAATGAAATTTTTGCACCCGTCGCACGAATGGCAACGGTACGCGTTTTTCTTGCCGTGGCTGCGATTAAAAACTGGGAACTCCATCAAATGGACGTCCATAATGCTTTCTTACACGGCGACCTTCACGAAGAGGTATACATGACTCCGCCTCAAGGACTACCGGACGTACCACACGGACATGTTTGCCGTCTGCAAAAGTCTCTATATGGCCTACGACAGGCACCAAGAAATTGGTTCTCAAAATTGGCTACGTCTCTTCGAATTTATGGGTTCAACCAAAGCAAGGCAGACTACTCTCTTTTCTCATACACCAAAGGAGAGGTACATGTGCATGTTTTAATTTATGTTGATGACCTTATTGTCGCAGGAAATGATTCGGCAACAATTGCAAAATTCAAGAATTATTTGGGCTCTTGCTTTCAAATGAAGGACTTGGGCTATCTCAGATATTTTCTCGGAATCGAAATAGCACGTAATACCACGGGACTATTTCGCAGCCAAAGAAAGTACACACTGGATATTCTTTCGGAAGCGGGATTACTAGCGGCCAAGCCGTCTGATTTTCCGATGGAACAAAACCGTCGTTTGGCTCAAACAACCTCTGCGGACTACACGGATCCAGAACAATACAAACGACTAATTGGGAGACTCATTTATCTGACAATTACAAGGCCGGAAATATCATACTCCGTCCACACACTATCTCAATTCATGCAAAACCCGAAACAAGATCATTGGACAGCCGCAGTTCGTCTCCTACACTATTTAAAAGGGAGTCCGGGAAAAGGTTTGTTCCTTTCGGCAGCCAGCACACTCCAACTGACAGCATTCTACGATTCTGATTGGGCAACATGCCCCACAACGCGCCGCTCAATTACGGGATTCTTCGTTCAGCTAGGGACAACGCCGATTACTTGGAAAACAAAGAAACAACACACGGTGTCTCGATCTTCTGCAGAAGCCGAATACCGGTCAATGGCTTCGGTCACCTGTGAATTACTTTGGTTGAAATCGCTCTTATTATCTCTTGGTGTTCACCATACAGGGCCAATGACCGTGTTCTGTGACAGTCAAGCGGCCATACACATCACAGCAAACCCGGTATTCCACGAGCGAACGAAGCATATAGAAATCGATTGCCACATGGTTCGAGACAATATTCAAAACGGGAATATATCAACAAGACATATCACTACAACACAACAACCAGCAGACCTGTTCACAAAAGCGCTTGGTAAAACTCAGTTTATCTATTGGGCAAGTTGGGCATGCTCGATCCACACGCTCCAACTTGAGGGGGAGTATTGACAGACGCCAATTACGGACATTAGACAAATGCAAATATAGGAAATTCCGTTAGGACATATTTTCCATTCCCTGATTTAGTGTCTTGTTGTAAAAGTAGATATTGTTAAGGTATGTGGCATCATTGACAAACTCCTACAAAGTGCACTAGAGCCTGCTACAGCAAGTATGGAAAGAAAACAGCTGATGAAGAGCATTCCAGAGTGAGCAAGCTCAGTAAGTCGCGCTCCAGATGAAGACATTAAGTGGCGCTCCAGATGAAGACATTAAGTGGCGCCTGAGCTTAATGTCTTCACCAGGCGCGCCACCTAATGTTGCCTTGGGGCGCTCAGAAAACTGGAAGAGAACATGAAGACATCAGCTTGTGCAATCTGGGCAGAGTGACTATCTTAGTGCTCAAGCAGTGGAGTAAGCAAGTGCTATAGCAATCTCTGGAGCAGAAGTTCAGCAGCAGAAGTATCGCACACCTTCAGACAGCATGTGCTACAGCAGATGCTGGAGCTAAAATGCTGTAGCAGATATTCAAAGCTTTCTCGGAGATTGCGAAGGGCTTCCGGAAAGAGATGAATATTCAGGAGAATATTTCTGGAGTGTCTCTCAAGAACAAGGGCAGATTTGTTGAGTGAAGATTTGATTGGAAAATCAAAACTCCTATAAATTAGGAGATATGATCTTGTAGAGATCTTGGAGGATCTTCCTTAAAATTGATGGGATTATTTCCTAATGCATTTAGGAAATTCCAGCAGCAGCAAACAACACCAGCACAAGTGAACAAGGAGCTGCTACAGCACAAGTGAACAAGCAGACCAGCACAAGTGAAGCAGCAGCTGCAGCAGGGGATGCTATAGCAGGAGCTTGTTCAAGTGGCTGCATCATCTGACCGAGAAGCAGCAGCGTCCTGGGCTTGTCTAGAAGGGCTGAGAACTCTATGGAGATCATCAGAAGAATTTCTAAAATGCTGTGGAGAATTTTCCAGTGAGGTTTCCTAGTCAGAGAAGGAGATTTGTATTGAAGATAAAAATCTAATCTAATCTCCTAGATTTTAGGAGATAATTGTTCCTTTTGGGACATTGCTTAAACCTGGACATTGCTTAAAGCTGGTGCTGCTATTTAAGCGAGAGGTGTTCAGAGCTGAGAGGTTGATCGAAGCTGAGGGATACACGAGTGCATACACGGAGTTCAGAGAAAACATTCTTGGTGTGCGACGGACGAATTTTTCGATCATCACCCGAGAGCAGAGCGTGAGCGCAAAGCTGTGGTGATAGAAGCTGAAGGGAATCAGGACTTGCAGAGTCTGATTCGAGCTTGATCTGGAAGCCAATTCAGAGCTTGGTCCTTGTTGGTTGATCAAGGACAGCCGCGGAAGAACTGACGGGTGGTTGGCTCGGTCAAGTGTCGTGCGGCAGTACTCGCTAGTGACAGTTGGTCACTGAGTGAGGGGGAGTATTCCAGAGTGTGCAGCGCTCGTGGAATCGTTCGATCGGCTCGGCAGAAGGCCTTGGAGCGACGCGGACATTTGTGCTTCAGCTGTGTGTTACAGCAGTTGCTACAGCAACCCTGCTGAGTTGAGTGTAGTTTAGAATAGGCTAAGTCTTGAGAAGTCTGTAGCTATTCTAGATTGACATTTGTAGAGGGTGTGCAGACACAAGTCAGAGTCTGTTCTGATTGTGTCAAGTGATCCACACAAAGGTTGAGTAGCATAGGTTGCGTGGAGTTGTAACCGTGTGTACTTGGAGACCTTTGAGTTTAGTGGATTGAGGACTGGAGAATAGTCCTCCCCAGACGTAGGCAGTTGGCCGAACTGGGTGAACAAACTTTGTCTTATTCATTATTTGCTGAGACAATTTCCGAGTGAACAAGAGTGTGCTGCAGCAACTGCTTGTTCACAAGTCTGCCTAATTGAGACACTGTGAAATTTCAATTGGTATCAGAGCGGGAGCTCGACACACAGAGTAAAAGATCCTACAGTGTCTCTGAAGTAGCCACGGCAATGAAGGAAGGACAGAGCACAAGCAGACCTCCATTGTTGGAAGAAAGCAACTATGGATATTGGAATGCGGGAATGAAGGTCTTCTTAAAGATGATGGATGAGAAGACTTGGAGAGCAGTAGTGTCTGGATGGTCACACCCTCTGATCATCGACGACAAAGGAGTTGCACTGGAGAAACCAGAGGAGACATGGACAGCTGAAGAGGAAGCTGTAGCAACCAGTAACTCAAGAGCCTTGAACGCAATATTTGCCGCTGTTGACGCAAATAATTTCAGGCTGATCTCTGAATGTGAAGTTGCCAAGCAAGCATGGGAGATTCTTCAGATGGCTCATGAAAAGAACAAGATCGTTGCTGCAAATTGGAGAGACGAAGACAGTGAGGAAAAATCTGACCAAATTAGCAATGTTGCTTTGATGATTGGAACTGATATGAAGAGCACCGTTTCAACAAAGCCAGAAATTGTTCATGGTGTTGAGGAGTCAGACAGTGGTGATGATGAGGAAATCACTGAGGAGTCCATTGCCAAAAACTTTACCCTGTTGCACGAAGAGTGTCTGCGAGTCATGGAGATCAACAAAGGATTGACTGCCAAAGTTTCAGACCTGCAAGAAAAACAAGAGGAGCTGCTGAAGATGATCACTTCTCTTACGGATCAGGTTGCCCATCAAGAAGAGATGTTTGCTGCAGAGAAGGAAGAGCTCAACCACTACCGGAAGGCTACAAAGATGCTTAACAGTGGAACAAGCACTCTTGAAGATATTCTAGCACGCCAAAGACATGGAGGAGGCTACTCTGGTCTTGGATACACTGGAGAAGAAGGTGCTGAAAGTACTGTATTCATCAAAGCTACGGAGCTAGAAGATGCTGAGATTGCAGTGGAGAAACCGGTCCTGTCCCAGAAACCAGTTCAGAAGAATGTGCATAGAAGGGTGAACAAGAAGCTGCTACAGCAACCATTGTATCAACAACCTGTAGCAAAAAAGAAACCCAGGTGCAAAAGTCACAGATGTTATTTCTATGATCGAGAGGGACACATTCAGAGAAGATGCCCGATCCTAAACAAGTATTGGAGACCTCAGAAATCGCCTACAGACGGACAACGCCAGATGAAGCCAAGGATCAGGCGTGGCACGTAGGTGATCTCCAGCTCATCAAAGCCGATGGACTGTCACTGTCCAGTTGTGCACGAAAACATCAGATATGTTGGAGGGACAACGAAAATGAGGATCAAGAAGGATGCTGGCACAGAGAGGATGAGACACCGAAACAATGCCGGAAGGAAAGAAAGAGTTGCTGGTCACAACAAAACTCGGAAGCAGCATGTTCGAAAACCAGTACAAGTATGGGTGGAGAAGCAGCCACCTGATATTCCCCCAAAGCCAACCAAAGAAGCACATGTTGACACATTGGAATGCCCTCTCCTGTGGATGGAGAAGAGGCGTTGGCATACTCGCTGAGTTTAGCTGGTATCCCCCTCTATCATTTGTGACAAAAAAGGGGAGAAGAGGAGAAGAGGAGAAGGGGAGAAGAAGAGAAGAGGTGCTCTTATAAATGATGCTCAGGTTTTGTCAAAAATGCCAAGGGGGAGAGTGTTAAGGTAATGGCATCCTTAACAAAACATGCGCAAGAAGCTGCTACAACATCCCCTGAAGATTGAAGCTGAGGAAGCTGCAAAAGAAGAAGTTCAAAGATGAGAGGAGGATTGCCTAAGATTAGAAGGGTTCTTGGATTTTGTCAAAATGCCAAGGGGGAGATTGTTAAGGTATGTGGCATCATTGACAAACTCCTACAAAGTGCACTAGAGCCTGCTACAGCAAGTATGGAAAGAAAACAGCTGATGAAGAGCATTCCAGAGTGAGCAAGCTCAGTAAGTCGCGCTCCAGATGAAGACATTAAGTGGCGCCTGAGCTTAATGTCTTCACCAGGCGCGCCACCTAATGTTGCCTTGGGGCGCTCAGAAAACTGGAAGAGATCATGAAGACATCAGCTTGTGCAATCTGGGCAGAGTGACTATCTCAATGCTCAAGCAGTGGAGTAAGCAAGTGCTATAGCAATCTCTGGAGCAGAAGTTCAGCAGCAGAAGTATCGCACACCTTCAGACAGCATGTGCTACAGCAGATGCTGGAGCTAAAATGCTGTAGCAGATATTCAAAGCTTTCTCGGAGATTGCGAAGGGCTTCCGGAAAGAGATGAATATTCAGGAGAATATTTCTGGAGTGTCTCTCAAGAACAAGGGCAGATTTGTTGAGTGAAGATTTGATTGGAAAATCAAAACTCCTATAAATTAGGAGATATGATCTTGTAGAGATCTTGGAGGATCTTCCTTAAAATTGATGGGATTATTTTCTAATGCATTTAGGAAATTCCAGCAGCAGCAAACAACACCAGCACAAGTGAACAAGGAGCTGCTACAGCACAAGTGAAGGAGCAGCTGCAGCAGGGGATGCTATAGCAGGAGCTTGTTCAAGTGGCTGCATCATCTGACCGAGAAGCAGCAGCGTCCTGGGCTTGTCTAGAAGGGCTGAGAACTCTATGGAGATCATCAGAAGAATTTCTAAAATGCTGTGGAGAATTTTCCAGTGAGGTTTCCTAGTCAGAGAAGGAGATTTGTATTGAAGATAAAAATCAAATCTAATCTCCTAGATTTTAGGAGATAATTGTTCCTTTTGGGACATTGCTTAAACCTGGACATTGCTTAAAGCTGGTGCTGCTATTTAAGCGAGAGGTGTTCAGAGCTGAGAGGTTGATCGAAGCTGAGGGATACACGAGTGCATACACGGAGTTCAGAGAAAACATTCTTGGTGTGCGACGGACGAATTCTTCGATCATCACCCGAGAGCAGAGCGTGAGCGCAGAGCTGTGGTGATAGAAGCTGAAGGGAATCAGGACTTGCAGAGTCTGATTCGAGCTTGATCTGGAAGCCAATTCAGAGCTTGATCCTTGTTGGTTGATCAAGGATAGCCGCGGAAGAACTGACGGGTGGTTGGCTCGGTCAAGTGTCGTGCGGCAGTACTCGCTAGTGACAGGTGGTCACTGAGACTGAGTGAGGGGGAGTATTCCAGAGTGTGCAGCGCTCGTGGAATCGTTCGATCGGCTCGGCAGAAGGCCTTGGAGCGACGCGGACATTTGTGCTTCAGCTGTGTGTTACAGCAGTTGCTACAGCAACCCTGCTGAGTTGAGTGTAGTTTAGAATAGGCTAAGTCTTGAGAAGTCTGTAACTATTCTAGATTGACATTTGTAGAGGGTGTGCAGACACAAGTCAGAGTCTGTTCTGATTGTGTCAAGTGATCCACACAAAGGTTGAGTAGCATAGGTTGCGTGGAGTTGTAACCGTGTGTACTTGGAGACCTTTGAGTTTAGTGGATTGAGGACTGGAGAATAGTCCTCCCCAGACGTAGGCAGTTGGCCGAACTGGGTGAACAAACTTTGTCTTGTTCATTGTTTGCTGAGACAATTTCCGAGTGAACAAGAGTGTGCTGCAGCAACTGCTTGTTCACAAGTCTGCCTAATTGAGACACTATGAAATTTCAAATATATAGCTGAAGCACAAAGCAATAACACAGATTTGATTCTAAAAAGCTATCTTCCAAATTCCCAGGGTGCCTGAGAAGTCAGCCCAGTTCAACCTCATAGACAAATAACAGTTACAGGAGCTTCAGAACTCACTTTAAGGAGATGAACTTGTCCTCCACAGCCACACACCTAAACCAAAGGGCACTGGCTTCTCAACAGGGCAATGTCTGCAAAGAAGTTACTAAATGCCGTGCAGCACAGTTAGGAAGGATTCTCAACTATTCAATCAGAAAAGGAAAGTACCCTTTTCCTTATACAACAAGTTGGTGAAAGTTATGATCAAATATATCTACTAGACAAAGAAAGCAACGCTTTCTCTAGGTCCATGACAAGGAAACTAACCCCAGACGAGCATAGATTGAAGCTCAATCACAGAATGCAGCCGGATCAAAATGCATTTGCAGGTACTGTACTTGCAAAAAAATCATTTTGGTGCAAATTCCCATTCAACTATTCACCAACCATCAAAAACTAAATACATAAATGCAGCACACCCTTTTGCATTGTGAGAGGGCAGAACATAATATCTGCACTGAGCTAAACTTAAGGGACATGGATACACAAAATGAAGAGCTGCAAATTGCAACCAGCAGATAGACGTATTTCTTTCAAACCAATAGTACAACTATACAAATACGCGTGCCGATGCAACCAAAATCCAACTGAATGGCAAATGAGAGAGTTCTAAAGAAGAATCAGAAGACCTGCAGCACTGGTCTCTTCCCCAGCCTCTTGATCTCTCTATCCATTTGGCCAGTAAGCATCAATCCAAACATCTTGAGATCACACAAGAAGGACCAAAATGGATGCCCAAACGAAGCTGGAAAATTACCCTCGACGAAAAAATGGCTGTACCAGGCAAAGCCATACCCGAACAAAGGCACAAAAAGCAAAAACCACCAGCTGACTATCAAAGCACAAACGAGCAAAACTGTACCAGTAAGGGTCCCTGCAAAGTGCCAGCGTCTGGTAGACAACTTGGAGTGCTGAGTCACATAAAAAGACCAGAATTCTTCCATGCTCCTAAAGTTCATAACTTTATTACACCAGCAGTGCCTTGTTTGAAACAAACCCCCCAATTTAGAATATTGATACGGACACAACCCCAATTTAGAATGAGGCTTTCAAAACCTATAAAATGACCCCAAAAGACAATCCTTTCAATCTTTGATCAATATTATGCCTAAAAGCAATGATAAACAATCACTGAACATGAAAAATGAAAGTATCCAATAAGCTTGATTCCAATACCCAACTAAGAAGCTGGCTCAAAATTCTCAGTTCCGGAGATACTGATTCCTCCACCAACAGCTGCAAGCTTCTTGTTCCCAGCTCCAATCAACCAATAAACTAACGATTTGGTGTTATATTGCCAGCCAGGAAAGTGAAGGCGGATGGTAGATGTCTGTCTGTCAGTCTCCGAGCAAAACTGAGTCAGAAGTAGGCTTTGTGTCTCTTCTGCAACAACTTCAGACTGAGACCGATCTGATTCCTGCGTTGTAGTTGTAGTTAATCCTGCTGTTGATAAATGGTATTTAAAATGGAAAAAAGTTGATGCAAAACTGGAGAAGGAATTGGAGATCCTGAAGAAGAGTAAGCAGATTGATTAGAGTCGAAGGTATTGCAGCTCTTCTCTCAATCCACATCCAACACATATATAATGTTAAAACCCAAAAGCAAAGATCATAAACGATATTTAAGAATGTATAATAATTTTTCTTCAGATAATATAACAGATAAAGCAATAATAAATTCTCTATATCTCTTATATCTTAGTTTTTTTGTTTTAAGGATATTGAAATAAATTTCAAATATTTAAAAATATTAAAAGATGTTATCATCAGAAATTGTTTAGTTATATCCAAACTAAAAATATCTTTATTCCAAATTTCTATCAAATTTCTTGGACATAACATTGACAAAGGAGAAATTATTCCAATTAACCGAAGCATTGAATTTATAAATAAATTTTCCGATATAATAAAAGATAAGACTCAATTACAAAGATTTTTAGAGAGTTTGAATTATATTTCAGCCTATTATACAGATGTTGCGAAAGATTCGGCAATCTTGTACGATGGACTTAAAAAGAATCCTAGCCCTTGGACAGACCATCGTACTGAGGTTGTTAAAATGATTAAAAATACAGGTAAGACTTTAACTTGCTTGATGCTTTCAAACTCATATTGGGAAAAAATTATTGAGACTGATGCTTCTGATACTGGTCACAGATGTATTTTGACACATGTCAACCCTGACACGAAACAAGAATATCTTGTTAGATTCAATTCATGCAAGTGAAATGATGCCTAGAGGAATTATGGTACGGTGGTAAAAGATATTTTATTTATGGTTAAAAGCGTTTTGAAATTTCAATATGATAACAATCAGAAATTTATAATTAAGACAGATTGCAAAGCGACACAATTTATGTTCCAAAAGGACTTTAAACATGATGTTTCGAATCACTTGCTCGTTGGCAGACTCATTTGGCTCCTTTTGACATTGCAATTATATACAAGAAAGGAGAAGATAATTGTCTTCCTGATTTTCTTACTAAGGAATACATTCAATATTAATTCATAATATGTCTTTCTTTGACTCTTCTCCAAGAATGTCCCGACAGGAATATTTTCCTCTTCTTATAAAGGAGGAAGTATATATTCTTCCTCACGAGGAGGAAGAGGTAGAGGAAGACGGCCAGATATTCTGGCTCAACATGGCAAGTAGAAGCAAATTACTGCAGACTTGTTCCATGACAAGGAGTTATAGGAATTTCTAGCTTATAAAAAGCATTTTCTTCCTCGGGCCAAGCACCTCTTGAGCAAAATGCTCCCTCTTATGCCTCGATTACAGGCAACGAAGAAAATGAATCTAGTAACACTGGATTCCTCTTATGTGATGAACAAAAGATTATAATTTTTCTTGAAGAAAAGGATGCTAGATGGCTAGATGAGTTATGGCGCCTTATGACAAAATATTTGGAGGAAGAATTCTCCCCTGCCAGGATGTATGAATCCAGAAGCTATTATGAGAATATGCTCATCAACAATAGCCATGAAGTTCAACATTTCTCTAGTGGTCAAACAAAAGTTTATAACTTCTATAAGATTAATATCAAAAGAGTTCTATCTCTTAATGACTAGGGATTCTCTCCTCTTAAGACAGGAATTCAGCTTTGCATCGAATAAGCCACCCATCATATATAATTACTTGACTATCTGGATGTATGAGAACCAGAGGTATAAATATTTTTGATTTATTAAAGTTTGTTCTGAAGTGTTTAGGACAGAGATAACTGTCCGGTTTGTCAAATTGTGGCAGTTCTTCGGAACTAAGGAAGATATTCTTCCTAAAGACTTCAAGAACAATTTGGTTCATTGGGAGAAGATTTCTCTTAAAATAAAAGAAAAATTGAAGAAAAAAAGTCTGATAAGGTATGACATCCATAACAAAACTACACAAGATTCTGCTTCAGCAATCCCTGAAGATTTGAAGCTGGAGCACAATCTGAAGAATGGGCGAGATACAGCAACCAAGCACAAGGATCTATTACAACACTTTGTGGACCACAAAAGCTGAGGCATACTGGGGAAAAATGCAAAAGACAGATTCTGCTACAGCAACCCGTAATGATTTGAAGCTAAAGCAGAACAGCCGAGAAGCTTGAAGATGCACGGAGAAAGTCCAAAGAGGTGTTGCCATTGTCTTAGAGGCTAACAATTTCAGGTTGATCTCCAACTGTGACACAGCCAAACAAGCATGGGAGATCCTTGAAACAGCTCATAAGGAAACATACAAAGTGAAGATCTCTAGAATACAAATGATCACCTCAAGATTTGAAACCCTGAAGATGCTGGAAAAAGAGACCATCTCTGAATGAGTCCCATGCTCTTGGAGAATCAATTCATTAGGAGAAGCTGGTAAGAAAGCTTCTCATATATCCCCCTCGAAGTTTGATATGAAGGTGACTGCCATAGATGAAGTTCAAGATGTCAAGAACCTGAGAAACCTTCCTATGCAGGTCAATCATCCAGGGGTAGAAACAGAAGAGGAGAAAATTCCCGAAGACGAAATAAGGATGCTGATTAAAGCACTAAGGAAAGCAAAGACAAATAGAAGGGGATCCAATGCTGGGAGTGCGAAGGATATGGCCACAGGCAGAGTGAATGCCCAAGCTACCTAAAGAAAAGCAACAAGTCCCTGACTGCAAACTGAAGTGATGAAGACAATGAGGATGATGTTGATCAAAAAAGGAAATCTTGCCTTGACTACTGTACTTAATTATGTTAACCTAGATCCAATAAACTCAGACATTGTTTATGGGATCGTTGAAACTGACAACATCGATGACGAAGATCTTTCAGAAGATTCAATTGCTAGATATTTCAAACTAATACAAGAAAAGTGTTGGAGGTGATTGAAGTCAACAAAGACCTGATGTCCAAGATTTCTGGACTGGAATAAGATCGAGACAAGCTCCAGAGCATCATTGCTTCTCTGTCCAAAGAACAACAATCTCATGATGCTGAGACAGGTGAAGAAGACTGTCAACAAAAAAGCTGTGTCAGATGAGGCAACACAAAGACATCCATTTTGGATGAAATCCTGGCCTACCAAAGGTATGAAGGTGGAATTGAAGAACTTGGGTACACAAGAGAAGCAAGCTTAGGTGTGACCACATTTGTCAAAGCTACGAATTCTGAAAAAATGGAAACAAGTGTTCGGAAGAGCCCAGTCACAGGAGGTCAACATGCTCAGAAAAAGGTGCAAAAGAAAACGAACAAGAGAATGCTGCAGCAACCTCTTGATCAAACACCTGCTAGAAAGCCCAAAAACAAAGAAGGAGAGATGTTATTTCTGTGATCAGACAGGACATTACCAGAGACACTGTCTAATTCTAAACAAATACTGGAAGCCTCGAAGAGCACAGAGTACCAGACGAGTCGGAACAAAAGTAAGAAATCTTCCGTTCACCCATGAATACTGTAGTTCAAAGATGCTGGTGAACCAGGGATTTCGTATTACTTCGCAAGAAATCTTCAGTAATATTGGAGGGTCAACCAATCAGAGACGAAGGCATAGATAGAAATGAAGCACTGACTGCTCAACTACAGTCGTAAAAAAGGGCAAAACACCAGGGAAGAGCAATTGTCAAAAGCGTTGGACGGAGGTGAGAAAGAACACTACTGTGGAAAAACATCCCCTCAATGTCCCCTCTGAAGCAGGAGCCAAGGAATAGAATCATGAGCCAAAGATTATTTCTCCAGAAAAGATAGCTGAACAAAGTGTTGAAGCACTCCCTAATGACTCAAAGCTGTAACTTTTGAACGTTGTCGCCAGAGATGGGCATGCACTCAGAGTCGACACGTGTTTGTTTGTTTAAAACAAAAAGGGGGAAGGAGAAGAAAAAAGAAGAAAGGGGGAGATCCGAGTTAACTGTTTTTTGACCTAGGGCTTGCAATCAACTTCGGCGTCATCCTCCAGCGACCTTCATTCCCCCAAACGCAACTACAATGGACCTAACAAGACGCTGCAAGACGGACAGCAGCAGGAGAGGCACTCGAAAGCGAAAGAGAAGTGGAGTGCCCTTGAGCAAATCCCCAGCAACCGAGAGGAGCTCCGCGCCTTGCACTAGAGAACCAGAGGATGTTCCCCGTCTAATCTGGACCCCAAAAACCGACCTATCCGAGACAGGACCTTCAACAACAGTGAGGGAGCTCATTGTGTCAACAGAGGGTCGTGAAACACTCTTAACCACCAACAAGAGTCACAAACTAAGTGACCAAGAGAATGCTTCAACAGATGCTGGATCTAGCTTAGACTATGAAGAAGCCTCACACGAGCTCAAAACCAAGAAGGCCTTGGATAGGCAGGTTGCAGTGATTCCCACTCCTTTGTCAGAAAGAGAGACATCGGCTGCCGGCAGCAGCGAAGAGAAGACGACTGAAGAAGTTGAACAAGCTCCCTCCACAGAACCAGTGAGCAAAGGGAAGGAGCCTCTGGTGGTTATCTCGTCCACTGATCAAGAAACAGAATCAGAAGACTCTGCATCAGATGACTTCAGGGTGGCACCAATTCTTCGACCAGAGCCATCCACAACGAGATCTGCACATTCTCCAACAAGACCAAGCGAGTCAGGGGTTAACCATCAAGGCATATGGTTCAGGAACAAGAAAATTGTCGGATCGTGGGATGTGATTAACTGCAGAACAGTTGTACCATAAAAGATACTGGGGATTGGAAGGTACCGAGTGTGCTGAAGCATTCCGTGTACTGCTGGTGGCACGTCGTTGTGTGCGCCAAAATTAAATTTATAATCTTCTACTATGCTAGCAAGCAGTAAGCATTAACCAGGTCGAACCCAAAGAGAGCAATTGCAACTGCTAATTGTCACAAAAGGAGGGGTTTGCAAGAAGATTGTTGTTTCTAAATATCAGAAAAAAATTAGCTCAGGGATATGCATTGCAATTGGTAATCATCAATTGAACATACATCAACTAGTAAAACTGCTGTTCTAGGTTAACAATCCTGCTAAGGCAATGTCGACTCCAATGTTCTACCTACTCTTAACCGCTAAGTTCTCAAATAAGTTAACAATTACTCGATTAACAATACCAAATTAGTTATACCGCTAGGCTTTTCTAATAGGGCGGTCAATCTAGTATCATGCAATAAATATCAATTAAGTTTCACCGCTAGGCTCTGCTAACTTGATAATCGGAGCATGCAATTCATACGAAGAACAGTAATTCACTAAATCAAATTATAAAACATAAGTATCTCAAACCGTACATTGCAATACAAATCCCCAAATTAAATTAGGGTTTAGCTACTACAATTCATCTAGTAATAAGGAAAAACTGAGTTTAAAAAATATGAAAATGCTACGCTCTATTCATTGCACTGTTCCCCGACCGATCTTCGCGTCAATCCGACTTGCGTCTCTGGTCTTTGGTTTTTCCCCAGCAAGAGGCTGCTATCTTCGATTAGTCAAAAGGCAGTAACGGCCGTCAAAAGCTCCCAGGGTTTTTTCTCTCTCCTTCTTTTTATACTTTTGAATTTGGGTAGGGCTGACCTTCTCTTGCACGAATCACATTTTTTTCGTGCAAGGTTTGGCAAGTGATTCGTGCAAGCTTGCACGAATCAAAGTCTCAGTAAGTTTCGTTGGGCAAATCACATTTGATTCGGGCTAGCTCCATAGTTGATTCGTGCAGTCCTGGGAGAATCAAAGTTTGTTCCGAAGCTGAGCGAATCACTTTTGATTCGTGCAAGGCTTGGGCTAATCAAAGACTCAGTAGGTTTTGAACTGGGCGACTCACCTTTGTTTGGGCAAATCACTTCTGACTCGCGCACTGGTTAGACGGATCACCTCTGCTGCGTTAATATTCTTGCCCGAAACTTCTTCTCGCTATCAAGCCTTTGCTACCTAGCATGCCCAAGTGATTGAATGAGGACTAGAATGTTCCAAATGCGCAATAAAGTTCCAAAGCGGTCTTGATACACCTGCGATGCAAAACACTACAAAGAAGTAATCTATCACACGCAAAATGCAATTAAACAATGGGAATAAACAACTCAATGGATTGTATAAATACGCTCCATCAACTGCATGTTGTAATAGGGTAAGCTAAGTCTGAGTGTCAGGTCTGCAGCTACTTTACTGGAAGTGTGTAGGTAGCACGAAGAGAGTCTATCTGATCAGACTGCTAGCTAGTCTAGGAGGTTAGACTGAGCAAAAGATTTCAGCTAGGTGAGAAGTAGAGGTTAGAGTCATTTGTACTTTAAACCGTGAGAGTGAAATCTCGAGGATCAGAGTGTGGTCCTCCCCAGACGTAGGCAAGTTGTCGAACTAGGTTAACAAATTATTTGTGTCTTTCTTATTTGTCAGAAGAATAATTTCCGCAGGAAGATACAGAGAGTGCTATAACAGAAGCTATAACTCTAGAAACTGTAATTCGAGATCAGCAACGTAGTCGAATTTCAGACAAGGGATTATATTATCTCTTATTCTTTGTGGAACTCTTGATTCCCTAGATTTGGAAATGTGCGCCAATATTTGGCTATACCCAATGTTACGGATATGGTATCTGTGACAAATCAGAAGAAACCGAGCGGAAGAAGATGCTACAGCATCCTGTGGTACCAGGAGCTGGTACATATAAATAAAGACTGACAAAATAAACGAGCCAGAAGAAGCTATAACATCTTGTGTCTAATGAAGCTAGTGCATATAATCAGAAGGGATCAAAGACAAGAACCAGAAGAAGCTATAGCGTCCCATGAAAATTCAAGGTTAAAGCATCAAGAGAGTATCCTTGTACCCGATCAAACTTGAGGATCTCGGAGGACGGTGTAGCAACAGTCAGAGAGAGTCCCAGCTGATCAGAGATCTTCGGTAAGAGGCTCAGATGAAGGCAAACAAGATTTGTTTTCAAAAATCCGATTTAGAAAATAGAATCTAAACAAACTTCTAGAAATCCTGGGGAGGATTTGGATGGTGGCATTATCTTTTGGGACTGAAGTTTCCAAGTTGCTAAGGTGCTGAAGCTATATATGCAGGCAGAGACCGAATCAACAAAATCGAATCAAGAACACACACAGAGAAAAAAGATCAGAGTTCGTAGAAGCAGAGAGTGCTGGAGCGTTGATTGTGTGAGAGCAGAAGAGTGATCAGGACTAAAGAAGTCTGATCCTACACTAATTTGAGGGAGTCAACTAAATGACAGACAGACCGATTGTGTGAAAGACAGAAGCGGAGTGTGACTTACGCAGGGTGTCTGAGCGTGGTCTTGGATAGTGACGGGAGGTCATTAATCAAGGGGGAGCAGCACAGAGTGTCTGATTGAATCGGTAGAAGGAGCGTCAGCAACTTGGCGGAAGAAGTTGCTGCAGCATCATCTAGGTATACTTTGTAATAGGATAGGCTGAGAATTGTAAAACTAGTAGCTATATATTATTAAAAGTAGATTACCCTGCATAGCTAATCCGTGTGATCAGATTGAGCGCAGATTCCAACTAGGTTAGAAGTAGAGGTTGTTCTAGCATAGGCTGAGAACGGGATCTTTTGTACTTTAACCAGGAATAGTGGAATCTTGAAGACTGAGAGAAGTCCTCCCCACACGTAGGCTGTTGCAGAACTTGGTGAACAAATCTGGTTGTGTATTTCAGATTTGGTCAAAGCGTCAGCAACTTAGCGGAAGAAGTTTCTGAAGCAACTTGTGGTTTCTCGTCAACAGTAACATAGTGTCAATTCCAATTGGTATCAGAGCAAGTCGCTCGACACACTGAGTGAGGTCCGAGAAGGCATGGCTATCTACCTTGGGCGACAGGATGAGAAGACAAAGCTCAAGTATATCATTACTATCCAAAAGGAGGAGTCAAGACAGTGATAATGATAGCAGGGATGAAGAGAAAATCACTGAAGAATCCATTGCTAGTCACTACACGTGGATGGTTGACAAGTGTATTGAAGTAGTAGAAATGAACTAGGGGCTGATCGCAAAAATACCAAAAACTTGTTGATGAAAAGGAAGAACTTCTGAAGATCATCTCATCCATGACAAAACAGACTGAAAAATGAGAGGCACAACACGCTGAGCTTATGAACGAAGTGAGTTTGTACAGAAAAATAGTCAGAACAAATAATCTGGAAGAAGTCCTAGCTCATCAAAGACCTGGAAATAACAATTCTAGCCTCGGTTACACTAAAGAAGGAGGCATTGGGGTAACAAAGTTTTTCAGAACAGAGAACCAGTAAGTTCTGAAGAGGAAGAGGATGGTACAACAACCTCTTCCGCTCCAAGGTCGATTTTCACAAAATAAGCGCATATGTTATTATTGGAATCAACCTGGTCACATCCAACATGTACTGGAGATTAGAGGGCTAAAAGGGAGAGTTATTGATAGTGGATGTTCGGGACACATGACTGAAAAAAGATCCTTCCTGACAAACATTCAGCCTTGCAGAGAACAGAATGTAACATTTGGCAACGGGCTAAAAAGAAGAGTTCTTGGGAAAGGGACACTAGACGTACTCGGGTTGCCCAAACTGAAAAATGTGATGCTCGTGGATGGATTAAAGCAAATCTCATCAGCATAAGTCGGTTATGTGAAGGTACACACTTTGTAAAGTTTATTGAGAAATTATGCCAAGTATTTGATGCCGGGGGAAAGTGCTTGATGAAAGGAATGAGGTCTGCCAACAATTTCTATTTGCTAGAGGATGCTGCAGCAACCTCTGTATCCAGTGGCGGCTCCAGGGGGTGCCCCCCCTAAAATTTTACAAAAAAAAAGTATTTTTTTAATAAATATTAATAAATCCGTACAATTTTTTTGGTTTTTGTGCCACAGATTCATTTCTTTGGTTTTTGTCAACAGGTAGGATGATGAAGAGGTTATTTTAGCATTCTCTAGTAAATAGCAGTTGTTGGCTGACCTTGACCCCTTCATTATGCATCTTCCCTTTGCATCAAACACTTGACATAATTTTTGTGAGAAATTTACAAAGTGAGTACTGTCACATAGCTGACTAATGCTGATGAGATTGTCGTTAGTCCTTCCACGAGCATCACGTTTTTGAGTTTGGGCAGCCCGTGAACTTTTAGTGCTCCCTTACCAAGGACTCTTCCTATCAACCCATTTCCAAATGTCACGTCTTGTTCTTTGCATGGTTGAATATCTGTTAAATAAGATTTGTTTACCTGTCATGTGTCCAGAAGATCCACTGTCGAAATACCAATTTCCCTTTATTAAGGATTTTGTTGAATTGAAACACACATGATTGAAATGATCAATTCCTGATTTCCAGTTCATATTGAGTGCGGGACAGTATCTTCGGATGACCAAATTGATTGTAATTATAACATCATCGTTTGTCCTGTCGAATTCTGGGTAAGTGCTATACAGTTTGCTGAAGCATCTTCTTGCTTTTTCTTCTAGATTTTTCCTTCAGAACCATTTTTTCTTGTTCATTTCATACTTGAGATAACACTCAGAAGTATCTTTTTCTCGTCGTTTAGTGCAGACACTTTGACAATCAACGTCTCATTTACCTTCACTACTTTCAGACACTTGTCGATCATTTGTCTATAGTGTTGAGCCAAATACTCCTTGGTAACTCTGTTGCTACAGTTATTCCCTTCATGTGGCTGGTTTAAACTCTGTCTGTTGTTCATAGAATTCAGCAACGATTTCCAGGATCACACTCTGTATGTTGAGAGAACCGCTCTAATACCAATTAAAATTTTGTTGCGTTGCTGATGCGGAGTTATAGCTTCTGCTTAAGCACTCTCTATATCTTTCTGCATAATTACTTTCTTAAGAATAAGAAAGACACAGTGCGTTTGTTCACCCAGTTCAGCAACTTGCCTACGTCTGGGGAAGATGTTCTGATCCTCAAGATTTCACTATCTTAGTTCGAAGTACAAGGACTCACACCTCTACTCCTCACCTAGCCGAAATCTAATACTCAGTCTAATCACCTAGACTAGCTAATAATCTTAACTCACAGATTCTCTTCGTGCAGCCTACACACTCTCGGTAATAAATAGCTACAACTCTGACTCTCAGACTTAGCTTATTTTATTACAATACGTAGCTCACGGAATGCTTCAGCACACTCTTCACCAAAATTGTTGTATCTTCAGTCGACGAAACTTCAAGTTCTCCAGCCAAATAGTCGAACACTCCGAGTTCTTCAAACTCAAGCTCTACTCTACGGCTTGTGTTAGTTGCTCATCTACACGTACTTTTCAATAAATATGCATGGGTCTCCGAAGTGCTTCATATTTCTGGCATCCTCTCGATGAGAGCAGAAACGCAATATGAAAGATAGATTGAGCGAGAAGTGGGGAAAAGATTGAGCGAGAAGTGGGGAACTAGTTATTTTCTTGTTATTCTTATTGCCTATTTCCCTTAATTATATACTACCCCCAGTGTAGAATTAACACGTACGTCACAATGCATCACACCTTACATACTGCATGAGGCCACGTGAGGGGTGGATCTTCTGGCGCGCTCCCATTCCTAAGTTCTGGTGGACTCGCGTACTGCTAACATTGCCGCCTCATAAAACGTGTATAAGTCTGTAATAATAATATCTTATTGTACGTGTCTATGCAAGTTATTCAAAACCCATTTCACGGAACTTGCCATATTAATCACTCTAATTTTATGTAAGCTGAGAAAATACTGGTTCCAAAAGCTTATTCTCCTCGGGAGATTGTTAGGCCCTCGAGGGGCACCAGCCCAAGACATGATTGGGAAGGCTCTAAATTGTCGACTTAACCCTAATTTTATCTTTAAAAAAATCCAACTCTACATAAATTAAATTAAACGTTCAAAAAATTAAAATTGTTAGGTCAAATTTTTTGAATATCTTATGGATTACTCAATCCCGGTGTATTAAGGGCCCATAAAATTTAAATTTTATTTATAAAAAAAAATTAATGAAAAAATCTTATAAAGATTAGTAATAAAACTTGAAATTAATTGTACGGACATATAAAAGAAAGTTTTTTTTCTTTTTGCCTAGGACCCGAGCTGCCGTGTACGTAATTATAAGTTTGCATGAGAATTGGGTTTTTGGACCTTTCCATATTTATTCTTGAGGTAGATGGTCCTAGTGTATGTTCTTTAGAAAACACTTAAAGAGCTTTGAATTGTTATGGATGTTACAGAGTTAGTAAACTGGTAGTTTTAAAAGGAATGGTTGTGCTTCTTCCTTATCAAGTACTTGCCACATGTTTATCTTGCATCATAAACCATCATATAGTTCATTAGAAACATCTAGCATCTCAATTACTGCTACATACGTCTACTTACATCAACATCATCTCTATTGGTGGGCTCTGGACAGTTTTAAACCCACCAAACTATGACATGTTGTAATTTGTCCGTAACAAACATTTGCTTATGCGTTGCCCTTTGATTGACATTATTTCGGTTTAGATAAAACATGTTCAGATTTTTGTGTTGGCCTTAGATTAACATTATTTCGATTTTGACAAAACATGTTTAGATTTTTGTGTTGCCTTTTCATCTCTCTGCTGCTTGTCCTTTATTTTTTTCAATCTCTGTGATGGATATGAGATCTCCAAATTTGAAATTGGTTAACATTTTTCACCACCACTAACTATACAATGCTAAATCTGAGTACCAAGTTCACTGAGTATTAAAGATGTTGATGTTTTTTGATGTAATGCTATGTCCTTTATATGTCTAACTTGTTGCCCTTGTTGTGTTTTGATGATCTGTTGTTAGATCAAGAATGGCGATGTCGATGATGTTGCAGCTAAAAGACATAGTTCCAGCAGCACAGAACAACATCAACACCAAATTCATTCTACTAGAGAAAGCAATACCTGCACTAGAAGGCCGGAACAAGACATGAGACTGCTGCAGTCCACTTGTTGCTATGGGGAGAGGAGTGGGAGGCATTGACATCATTGGTTTGAGCAATGGGATATTCTCCTTTCACAGGAGCTATCTCGTGGCAAGGCTGAGAAGGTTGGAGAGTTCACCATGCTTTTCGTGGAGGCGCCCAATATGAGTGGATCCCTGATCCGAATTACAAGGAAAAATATGCCCATCCTGTCTACCCATTCACGCATTTTCCCACCCATGATGTAAAACTTTCTCTCATTCTTCTGCGGCAATGCTAAGTTGTAATGAAGCTGGAACTTACAGGTATAACCCTGCCTGCATTAAGGGCACTTTGCAAGCCTCTGTAGCACCCTGATGGGACTTGCGCATGTTCTACGACACTATGTATGAACTCATCTAAAGTAACAGTAACACAACACAGCACAGCCGAATTGACACGTTTCGGTTAAAACATTATTAGCTACACAGGAATCTAAAGAAAAGAAGCGAATGAAATATATGGAGATGTCGATAAGGGAGCGCTCTAAGGGTTAAAGTGGTTACAACACTCAACTTTAGGAAAATTAAGTTAGTATAAACCAAATTCAAGGGAAGTGTTATTGACATTAATACCTTACCACATCAATAATAAGTAATAGCTGAGAAGCGTTGTTAACAACATTATTTAAAAATGACGTGCATTTTTCTAACTAAATGCAAAAATAGATAGATTGGGACGCATTTTTTAAAAGTAGGATAACTTTACAAAAATTTTAATTTGTAGGTAAGTAAGCCTTCTCATAAATGTGCAGGAGAAGGTAGCAATGTGAAGAGGTGGATGGATAAAAACACACAAGACAACCCAAAACAATAGAAGCTGATGAGAAGTGTAGAAGGAAAAAAAAAACGAAATGAAACTAGGGTTTCCATAGATGTAAACAGAATGGTTTACATAATACAGAAAGTAAGAATATATAGGAAACAACGACAATAAAAAATTACGAAACTATTCCTAATCAAGAATATCAGCAATATACTTAGACTGAGATAAAAGATAGCCTCGTGGAAAGTATGCTACTTTTATGCCCAGGAAGTATCGTAGAGATTCCAATCTTTCATTTCGAATTCCCGAGCCAAATGTTGTTTTAGCTCCAAATTTCCGCCAACATCATCTTCTGTGATAATCATATCATCAACATAGAAAGAAATTAATGTACGATCAGAATGAGTACAACTGAAAAAGTGTTGAATCATGAGGACTGGGACGGAAGCCGAGAAAAGAAATCACAATTGAAAACTTTTCAAACCAGACCAACAACTTATGCTAAGAGCTAAGAATCAATCCTAACCATAAGATCATAAGATCTTGTGGTTGACATAATTCTAGAATTTAAACTATTATTAATTCCAAAAAATCTAACTCCTTCCCAAACAATTTCGTCACTAATTTAGTATCCTCTAGCGGCATTTGACTCCAACTACTTCAGTCGTTTCTCTAACTACTTCTTTAATTCCTGATCAACAATAGCCAACAACACCAACGCTGCTCTCAATCTGCAGGACGGTCACCTCTGGCCGACGCCCCTCCGACCCGATCCTTCAGATCTGCTTACTACAGCCATGATGTCATTCTCCTCAACTATTCACCTCATGTTGCAACAACAACTCATCGACACCAGACCCCGTAATAAGGAGAGTGGTATGTAGTTTATATCCAATGAGGGGACTTCTCGAGGAGGGTGGGCTGGACGAGTTTATACTGGGTTTGGGCTAATATGCAGTTAACAAGCAACAACAGTAGGCTAACTGGGTCTTTTACACCATTTCTGGGTTTGGTTTTTGAAGAATTCTGTCAAGTGTAAACATATTTAGTTAATTTTTGTTACATTCATCGTATTACAACGTATGTTCATCGAACTATAACATATGTTCATCATTGTTGATGTATTTTTATATCAGTAACCCGATGAACTTTGACATTATTGTAATGAATCGGTGATGAACATTAAATATATAGTGATGAAGAAAGTCAAAAATAGTAATGAAAATTGTTCTTAAATTTTATTTTCTTCTTAAATAGGTTCTTACCCAAACCTGACCCTATATATATAAGCGCTAAAATAAGGTCACTCCAATAAGGTACATCCCTAATGTTTTATCCTAGACTTGGGAACATAAAATCAAACAATCCACATATTGTCATGTGTCCATTACTATTTCAATTATTAGTTGAACTTCCAATTTGAAATAAATTAGAAAGGACATTTGAGTATTTGCACATTCATCTTTTCCCAATCACATGTTATTATTCACACACGTCCTTTTCTTTAATATCTCTCTTCATCATGTGTCTCACTATTAATAATATTATTTCAATCAACTTTCAATTCATTTTAACACAATCCAATTATTTATAGCAATGCACTTTAGAATTTCATAAGATTTGAGCATAGTATTTTGGCACTTAATGCATTTTAGAAAATGCACTTAAATATGTAGATTTTAAAGGATTTGGACAATGCCTTTAATATTTGCTACTAATGTCGCAATCTGCTAATTTATTTGAGCATATATCTTAATCATGTGTCTCACCAAAAGTGTTCCACAACATCTTCACGTTCGTTTCAGTTAGACTCTTAACCTTGGAGAGGTGTTGAGGATATTTAATCTTCCATTATATTTCATAGATTATCCTTATAAGAGGAGATTATTATTCTTTTGTATCCATCATTTCCGTTCAATACATATTGTGCACAAGATTGCACAAATCACAGCTGTCCATCTCGCTCCTCCCTCCTCCAAGTCAAAAACCCTAACGTCCCATTTTTACAACCTCACTATAAATACCCTACTTCATTTTCCTCAATAATTACCCTCGTCTCTCTCTCTTTCACTCCCATCTCGATTCAAATCTCTCCGTCTCCTCCTCCTCTCTCAAGGTCCTCTGCGCCACCACCACCATGCGTGAGATCCTCCACATTCAAGGCGGCCAGTGCGGCAACCAGATAGGATCCAAGTTCTGGGAGGTCGTCTGCGCTGAGCACGGCATCGACGCCTCCGGGAAGTACTATGGCGATTCCGAGCTGCAGCTGGAGAGAGTGAATGTCTACTACAATGAGGCAAGTGGTGGGAGGTTTGTGCCGCGGGCTGTGCTCATGGATCTGGAGCCGGGGACTATGGACAGCATCAGATCTGGACCTTATGGCCAGATCTTCAGGCCTGACAACTTCGTCTTTGGCCAGTCCGGTGCTGGAAACAATTGGGCCAAGGGACACTATACTGAGGGGGCGGAGCTCATTGATTCGGTTTTGGATGTTGTCAGGAAGGAGGCGGAGAACTGTGATGCGTTGCAAGGTGTTCTGAACTCCTTGATTTGGTGTTTTGCTTCCTTGTCCTGCTAGTCATGCTTCGTTTTGTATGATTTTTTTATTGCTTAGATCATACTCTTTTCAAGGATATGATCAGTGTTGGTGCTGGAGTGCTCTGATCCGTTTTGCGTTTGTAATCATCTACTCATGGTTGCTTTTGCATTTGGATCTTTTCATTTTTATTTTAGTAATTTGTTTAATTCACTAGGAATATCAAGATTAGATCTGTTCCAAGCGTTTCCATATTGTAGTATTCTTAAGGTGCTAGTTGCCAGAATATTAAAGTTCTGTTCAGGTGCTATTTGACTATTCTGGTGTCTCAACCCAAAAATTAGACAGAGATTGTAGACATTTTTAGTCAGATCATTGTGTTTATGAACAGACTGTTGTAAGTTCTGGTTTTTTAGTGTCAAATTTGAACAGTTGGGCTGCTGTGTTATACTTCTCTGCCCAGTGTAGTTTGTTAGAATCTTTTTAAGATTCATTTGATTTATTATGCTGAGTTTTGGTTCTTTGATTTGCCTCTTTTAGGTTTCCAGGTATGCCATTCACTTGGAGGTGGTACTGGATCAGGCATGGGTACACTCTTGATATCCAAGATTAGGGAAGAGTATCCAGATAGGATGATGATGACTTTCTCTGTGTTCCCATCCCCCAAGGTCTCTGATACTGTTGTTGAGCCCTACAATGCCACCTTGTCAGTTCACCAGCTTGTGGAAAACGCAGATGAGTGTATGGTGCTTGACAATGAGGCTCTTTATGATATCTGCTTCCGTACCTTGAAGCTTACCACTCCTAGCTGTAAGCACACCTTTATCTTTGCAAACTTAATATTTTAGAAATATTTGAAGTTTTACTCTGTATGTAGATGCTCAGTTAGAGAAACCATGTTGTTGGAAATATCCTTCATGACATTGTAACTGTTTCAGTTCATTTTTTATTTCCTCTGTATTTAATTATTTCTCTTTGTCAAAATTAATATGTTTGACTGTGTAGTCTTATTATACAACGAACTTTTTTTTCTGGTAGAAGGTCTATTCTATCAAGCAGGCATCTTTGAACTAATGAGGTTGTTCATAACCACCCACTAGTTGTGCAATTCTTACATTTTATAGAGCGTTGGTGTTTTTGTCACCTTGGAAAACACCAGTTTGTCTATCAATCATTGCCCAAATATTTATATTCTTTTGTGATGCATACAAAAAATGGAGCTATTAGAAAATAAGATATTAGCCAGCACTCTATTACAGTATAATGCAGTTCCACCAAAGTATTTAAGTTTTGATTTTACAAGTCAAAAGAATTATTAACTTTTTTCCTTGACTGTATTCATTGACAGTATTCTATTCTATTGTTTTATTTCAGTTGGTGATTTGAACCATTTGATTTCTGCTACGATGTCTGGAGTTACCTGTTGTCTACGGTTCCCCGGCCAGCTGAACTCTGATTTAAGAAAGCTTGCTGTTAACCTCATCCCCTTCCCGCGACTCCATTTCTTCATGGTTGGTTTTGCACCTCTGACCTCTCGTGGATCCCAGCAGTACAGTTCCCTCACTGTCCCTGAGCTCACTCAACAGATGTGGGATGCAAAGAACATGATGTGCGCTGCTGACCCACGCCATGGCCGATACTTAACCGCATCAGCAATGTTCAGAGGGAAAATGAGCACTAAAGAAGTTGATGAGCAGATGATCAACGTGCAGAACAAGAACTCTTCATACTTTGTTGAGTGGATCCCAAACAATGTGAAGTCTACGGTCTGCGACATTCCTCCAACTGGACTTAAAATGGCATCCACATTCATTGGGAACTCAACTTCTATCCAGGAGATGTTCAGGAGGGTGAGTGAGCAGTTCACTGCTATGTTTAGGAGGAAGGCTTTCCTGCATTGGTACACTGGGGAAGGCATGGATGAGATGGAGTTTACTGAGGCAGAGAGTAACATGAATGATTTGGTTTCTGAATACCAACAATACCAGGATGCTACAGCTGATGAAGAGTATTACGAGGATGAGGAGGAAGAACATGATGAGTAAGGCGGTCCAGGCATACAAGAAGAAGATATGCTTCATGTGCGTATTTAGATTTCAATTTGGAAGGGAATGTTTTATTTGGTGTGCGCGTCTAGTGGTATCAAGTATGTCAGTTCGAAGACAATGTTATTATGATTCTGGCTCAACTGCATTTTCATAAATTCTCTGACGTGTGCAGATTGGTGTCATGAAGTTGCTGAAGAAAACTCTGCATTTTAATTTTTCTGTTCTTTCCAGCTTAGCTGATGAGAGCATATATACTAGACACAAGCCCCCCTAAGTTGTAAAACTAACTAAAAGACTCCAAACATAAAATACAAGGCAAACAGGGCACATATGCCCAAGTGTCGCTGCCTCCCTCTCCTTATCAGGTGTAATTTGAGTTCCTACCGTATGATTTGTGACAGAATAGGAGGGAGGCCTCGAGCTGAAAACTCACTTTAAACCAGTAAACTTCTGTGGTGATATTTAATTTGTGAAAATAATATTCCAGTAATTGAAACATTTGTAAAATATATTTTTTTTAAAAAAAAATTTTATTTATTTTTCCTATTCTATCCCTAAACCCCACCAGAGTCCCTGTTCTGATTCCATCATGAATCGAACCCTGGTCGCTGAGAGATTTGACGTCCTTTTTACCACTAGACCACGCCCTGATGGACATTTGTAAAATATTGATTCGGCAGACGCACATACCTTGCTCTATTCGGCAAACGTACCATTGATGGATGCCCTTTCAATATCCATCACAAGAGCTTCTTCTTCCAAGTAGCTTTTGTATATTCTCATCTCTCTCTCTCTCTATCACTGACATTCACTCTTCAATGGCAGCCGCAACCAACATCGCATTTGCGCTCTTCTTTGCTTATTCTCTCCTATTCCAAGCTTCTATAGGGTACAAACTGAATTTCTCCATCATGTAAATTTCTCGTGCCCAACGATCAGCTTTTCCCTGTGCAGCGGAAATTACATGCGGAACTTTGCTCAAGGACAGATGTGCATTTGCGGTGGCACACATGCGTCCTGGAAACCGCAGGTTCACTGAGTATCAATGCAAGACGTCCGAGTTCAAGGCTGATGAGAAGTTGGCAGGATCTTCCATGCGTGTGGAGTTGAACGCAAGAGCGTTGGGATCACTTCTGATTCTCTGCTCCAACCTACGTTCCTTGACAAGCTTTGCTCGCCTGAATTGTGCCAACATTGTTGATCTCCACTTCAGTTTGGTAGCTAGCTACAACCCTACATTTAATGATTTAAGACGAAAAAGACGAGCAGAGAAAATGTTGGTGTTTTATTTTTGTTAATACAAAAGCAGAGACATATATATATTTATACATGAGGTTGATCAATTTTGATCCAAAAATAAAGCAACATGACAGATTATAGGCTAAGTAGATGCCCATGCATATCACCTAAAACAGAAAAAAAAAAATGACATCACTCATTAATACGAGTGATGATTTGGTCAGAGATTCTTTCACTCCCCCTCAAGTTGGCGGTGAAGGTTACAAACGTCCAACTTGCCAAAAAGAAAATAGAAGCATGTTGCGCCTAGTGCCTTCGTAAAAAGGTCCGCAACTTGATTTTCTGTTGAAATTTTACACGGAAGAATGTCTCTAGATTCAACACGTTCTCAAACGAAATAAAAATCTATCTCAACATGTTTTGTTCTTTCGTGAAATACGGGATTGTTTTCAATGTGAAGAGCCGCTTGATTATCGCATAAGAGAGGAGTGGGTGAAGTTTGAGTAGCTTCAATATTTTGCAATAACCAACGAAGCCAAAGAATTTCACTCACAGTGGTAGCCATTGCTCTATATTCTACCTCAACTGAAGAGCGAGATGCAACAAATTGTTTCTTTGTGCGCCATGAAATTGGGGCCCCTCCTAAGGTAATGAAATATCCAGTACACGAACGTCTAGTCATATTGCATCCACCCCAATCTGCATCACAATAGGCTTTAAGTTAAAAATCAATATTTGCAGGAAGAAATAGACCTTGGCTAGCTGTGAACTTGAGGTATCTAATTATACGGATGGCTGCCTCCATATGTGTT
Organism: Umbilicus rupestris; assembly: GCA_963678935.1. NCBI lineage: Eukaryota > Viridiplantae > Streptophyta > Magnoliopsida > Saxifragales > Crassulaceae > Umbilicus > Umbilicus rupestris. The sequence goes on from OY787617.1 coordinate 4,266,690, forward strand.
TGGCAGGGAATTGAAATGAATTGGCTCAAAATTTTTATTGAAAATTGAATATCTGGGCGAGTGACTGTTAAATAGAGAAGCCGCCCAATTAACCTTCGATAGGAGGTCATCAACAAGGAGGCTATCTTCATCATTAATTAATTTTAGATTTTTGCTGCATCAAGAATTCACTTGAATGACCTCCTTGAAGACCACTTTTATCCAGAATGTCGAGTGTATATTTTTTTTTGGCTAAATACTATACCATCTTTGGAGCGAGCAACTTCTATACCAAGAAAATACTTCAATGGGCCTAAGTCTTTGATGCTAAAAATTCTGTTCAAATATTCTTTCACATCAGCAATTTTTTTGTCATCATTTAAAACAAGAATGACGTCATCGACATATATAAGAGCTGCTACATAAATGTTTCTCCCCCTGAAGATAAATAGGGAGTGGTCTACTAGAGATTGAAAAAACCCAAATTTAATCAAGGCTCGAGTGAATTTATGATACCAGTTTCTCGAAGCTTGTCGTAAGTCGTATAATGACTTATCTAACTTGCAAACTCGAGTCTCTCTCCATCCTTTACAAACCTCTGTGGAATTTTCATATAAACATCTTCTAATAAATCACCGTGGAGGAAGGCATTGTTGACGTCTAATTGATGCATTTTCCAATTTTTCTTGGCTGCCACAGCTATAAGACTTCGCATAGTGACAAGTTCGGCGACTGGCGCAAAGGTCTCATGAAAATCTATGCCTTCAATTTGTGTGAAACCTTTCGCTACCAACCGCGCTTTGTAAAGCTCAATTTCACCATTTGGCTTGTATTTAATTTTATACACCCATTTTGACTCAATGGCTCTCTTTCCGTGCGGTAATGGCTGTAAAGTCCAAGTACCATTATCTTTTAATGCTTGGATCTCCCTTTTCATCGCTTCCCGCCAGTGCTCATGTTTTACTGTATGATAAAAATGTTTAGGCTCATCACGTGAAGTGATGACCGCAAGAAAGGCCTTGTGAGTAGAAGAAAATTTATCGTAGGAGATAAAATGTGATAGAGGATATATCTTTGAGGTTCCCGAATTGGCAATGGGTTGCGAATGGTCAATAGATCGTTGTATGTTTATTTCATAATCTTGGAGGTGCTTTGGTTGTTGTTTGACTCGATCCCCTTTTCGTAAACCATCAACAACTACTTCTCTATTTTATTGAATGTTGATTTTCCTGATCATTACTTTTGGAAACATCAAGCACATTCTGATTGGTTATAATCTCAGTGTTTGAATTAGCTATTATCTCAGTGCCATTGGAGATTGATTCAGGCACGTCACATGTACTTACTTCAACCCAAAAGTCAACATCAGGGTCTTCTCTCCAATTCTCATTTGCATCATCAGCCACTGTTGCATTTTTGAAAGGAAATATGTGTTCAAAAAATTGAAGTCTCGCGAGATGTAAATTTGTTTTATTTCTAAATCAAAAACTCGATAACCCTTTTGTATGAGGATATCCAATAAATAAACAACGCCTTCCCCTCCAATCAAACTTGTCTCGACCCTTTCGATTATCCTTGGCTTACACTAAACAACCGAAAACTCTAAGATGATCATAACATGACTGTTTGTTGAATAATATTTCATATGGTGTCTTTCCTTTGAGTACACGAAATGGTAATCGATTGTTGATGTAAGCAGCGGTTAAAACACACTCTCCCCAAAAATCGACAATAAGTCTGCTTTCGAAGCGCAATGCCCTTGCTACCTCTAAAATGTGTCGATGCTTTCTCTCCACTACCCCATTTTGTTGAGGTGTGTCCGTGCAAGATGTCTCAAGCGAAATTCCATTTTTGTGATAATAGTTTAGCATGCTCCTGCACTAAAATTCAATTTCGTTATCGGTCCATATCTTCTTAACAGTTGTTGAAAATTGATTACTAACCATATTGCAAAACGCTATCATAAATTCCTTCACTTCAGATTATGTCTCATAAGAAATATCCAAACTCCTCTACTAAAATCATCGACAATGGATAAAAAGTAATGAGCTCCAAAAAATGAAGGTGTACGATAACTGCCCCAAATATCACAATGTATGAGTTCAAAACAAGAGGAAGTTTGTATGGAGCTCTTTGGAAAAGGCAGCCTTGTCATCTTAGCCCTCAGACAAGAAGCACAATGCTCTTTATTCTTTGTAAAATAATATTTAGAATGATCAAGGTTCCTCCGATTGCCTTATACCATCTCTCCTTTTGACCACGGTTCTAAATAATAAAGACCATCGCGTTGCCTACCCACTCCAATCAGGTTCCTCGAAGGTAAGTCCTGTAATACACAAAAATTCGGGAAGAAAGTGAGAACACAGTTAAAATCCCTTGTCATGCAGCTGACCGAAAGTAAATTACACTTAAATTCAGGAATGTTCAAAACTCGAGTAAGCTTTAACCCATTTGGTCAGACTTAAACACAGTTAAGATTAGACTGTTTGCTAGTCTAGGAGATTAGTCTGAGCTTTAAATTTTGGCTAGGTGAGAAGTAGAGGTGTGAGTCCTTATACTTCGAATTGTGATAGTGGAATCTTGAGGATCGGATCATCCTCCCCAGACGTAGGCAAGTTGCCGAACTGGGTGAACAAATACTGTGTCTTTTTATTCTGACAGTAGCGTAATTCTGCAGAAAGATACAGAGAGTGCTTAAGCAGAAGCTATATCCCTGCATCAACAACAAAGTACAATTTCAATTGGTATTAGAGCCGTTCGCACAACATATAGAGTTGGATCCGAGAGAGTATTGCTGATACATATGGGCTCCATGAAAGAAGGACAAAGCACCAGCCGGCCGCCATTGCTCGAGGGAGTCAACTATGGGTACTAGAAGGCTCGAATGAAGGCTTTCATCAAAGCCATTGATGAAAGGGCTTGGAGGGCTGTCATATCAGAATTGTCCCCCCCAATGACCGTCGACAATGCAGGAATAACCCACAAGCAGCCTGAAAACAAGTGGACTGACAATGAGGTAGCCGCAGCATCAGGAAATTCTAAGGCTTTTAATGCTATATTTGTTGCTGTGGATGCTAACAATTTCAGGTTGATCTCCAACTGTGGCACCTCCAAACAAGCCTGGGAAATTCTTGAAACTGCTCATGAGGGGACATACAAGGTAAAGATTCCTTGTGATATTCCCTTTTTCTCCTTGAATAATAAGAAGCTCCTTGTTCCTCTCCAAGAAGAATGCTGATCACTGCTACAGCACCTGATTGAGCACTGGGCATGTTCACTTGTGCTGGTTTTGTCAATCGAATGCCATAATGCATTATCAATCTCCTCCTTGGCATTTTTGACAAAACCCTTTATTTCTCCTGTTCGAGAGGTGACGCAGGCCCACCTCTCATTATCTCCCTCTTTTTGTTACAAATGGACAAAGGGGGAAACTGTATCCGCCTAGGAGGAAAAGACGCAGAGACCCAGAGAGGATCTCAAAGCTTCGAATCTGGCTGCATCCAGAGGTTTGGTGAAGATGTCAGCAAGCTGTTTGTCTGTCCCTATATGCTAAAGGGCGATGGTTTTCTTTTCAACCAGATCTCGGATGAGTGATGCCTTATGAAATTTCAAGTGTCTCTACTTATGCAGATTTGTGAACTAGCAGTTGCTGCAGCACACTCTTGTTCACTAAAATGCAGGCACAGCAGACAATGAATAAGACACAGATTTGTTCACCCAGTTCGGCCAATCTGCCTACGTCTGGGGAGGACTATTCTCCAGTCTTCAATCCACTCAACCAAAGGTTCAAAGCACACTCGGTTACAACGCACGCAACCTATGCTACTTTAACCCCGTGTGGACTACTCAACACAATCAGAACAAGCTCTGATTTGTGTCAGCACACCCTCTACAATATGTCAGTCTAGAATAGCTACAATCCTCTCAAAGAACTCAGCCTATTCTATACTACACTACTCAGCAGGGTTGCTGCAGCAACAGCTGTAACACCAGCTGAAGCACTCTGTCCGCGTCGCTCCAAGGCCTCCTGCCGAGCTGATCGAACCACTCCAAGAGCGCTGCACACTCTGAGTAACTCCCCCTCACTCAGTGACCACCTGCCACTAGTGAGTTCTTCCGCACGAACCTCGACCGAGCCTTCCACCCGTCAGTTCTCCCGCGGCTGCCTTTGATCAACCAACAAGCTCCACAGCTCTAAATTGGCTTCCAGATCAAAGCACGAATCAGTCTCTGCAAGACCTGATTCTCTTCTGCAATACGCACCACAGCTCTGCGCTCAACGCTCTGCCCGTGTGTGTTGATCGAAGAACAACTCTCGTAGCACACCCAGAAAAATCCTCACTCTGAATTCTGTGTCTACTCTCGTGTATCACTCAGCTTCGATCACCATCTACAGCCCTCAAACCTTCTGCTTAAATACCCTCACCACTTTAAGCAATTTCCAGGTTTAGGCCATAGTCCCACAAGATCAATTATCTCCTAAAATCTAGGAGATTAGATTTGATTAATATCTTCAATGCAAATCTCCCACTCTGACTAGCAAACCTTGCTGGAATATGCTCAACGGTATTTTAGAAATTCTTCTAAGCACTTTCACAAAGCTGCTATACCTTCAAAATGCACCCAGCACAAAACTGCTACTCGGACAGTTGAACCAGCACCTGCTGCAGCATCCCCTGCTGCATCTGCTGCTGGTTTACTTCTGCTGGACTGCTTGATTGTTTGAGCTGCAGCAGCCCCTTGTTCACATATGCTGGTTTTGTCAAATCTGCCACACTTGTATTATCAATCTCCCCCTTGGCATTTTGACAAAACCACTTCATAACTCCACTTCTCAGCCTGCTCTTTCTTCTCCCCCTTTTTGGAACAAATGACGAGGGGGTTTTTCTGCTGAGAGCACTTATGACGGCAATACACAGAGCCCTAGAGAGGCCCTCAGGTCTTCAAACCGAGCTGCATCCAGAGCTTTGGTGAAGATATCAGCAAGTTGTTTGGCAGACACAACATGCTGGAGCGAGATGACTTTCTGTTCAACAAGGTCACGGATGAAGTGATGACGAATGTCAATGTGCTTGGTTCTACTGTGCTGGACAGGGTTCTTGGATATGCTGATGGCACTCATATTGTCACAGTAGAGAGTCATGGCATCTTGAGCAACCCCATACTCACTCAGCATTTGCTTCATCCACAACATTTGTGCACAGCAGCTCCCAGCAGCAATGTACTCAGCCTCGGCAGTGGATAGAGAGATGCTATTCTGTTTTCTGCTGAACCAAGAGACCAGGTTATTCCCCAAGAAGAAACATCCTCCCGAGGTGCTCTTCCTGTCTTCTGAGCACCCTGCCTAGTCTGCATCACTGTATCCGACCAGATTAGCCTTTGTGTCTTTAGTATACCATAGGCCATAACCCACAGTTCCCCCGACATACCGAATAATGCGCTTGACCAACTGCATATGGCTGTCTCTTGGGCTGGCTTGGAATCTGGCACAGACTCCTACCGCATAGGAAATGTCAGGACGGCTGGCAGTCAGGTAAAGAAGGCTCCCAATCATGCTTCTGTAGACAGTCTGACTTACTTCCAAACCTTGCTCATCTTTAATGGCTTTCACATGAGTAGCAGCAGGAGTACGCTTGTGACTTGCTGAATCTAGCTGGAATTTCTTCACAAGAGACTTGCTGTAATTGCTTTGAGCAATAAAGATCCCATCCCTTTTCTGAGTAATCTCTAAACCAAGAAAGTATGAAAGTTCTCCTACCATGCTCATTTGAAATTCTTGTTGCATGTGATTCACAAACTGCTTCACCAGGTGCTGGGACTTTGATCCAAAGACAATATCATCCACATATATTTGAGCAATGATCACATCAGACTGAGTTCGTTTGACAAACAAGGTTTTGTCAGCTCCCCCTCGGTTGTAGCCATGATCTTCCAGGAAAACTGTCAACCGCTCATACCATGCCCGAGGAGCCTGTTTAAGTCCATATAAGGCTTTCTTCAGTTTATACACCTGCTCTGGATGATGAGGATCTTCAAAACCTTTTGGTTGAGCGACATAAACTTCTTCAGAGAGGTCTCCATTCAAGAATGCACTTTTAACATCCATTTGATATAATTTGAATCCCAGGCAGCAAGACATTGCAAGCAGCAGTCTGACACTCTCAATAAAAAGGGACAGAAAGAGAAATCAACATCTTTATAAATGTTATAACTCAATAGACGATTGATTCAAAATGACACTTTACCAATGGCAAAAAAATGTCATGGGCTTAGGTTTGTAGATACATTTAAATGTTCTTACCATGAGAAGCTTGCCAAATGTACGCACATATTCTATTTTCGGGAATGAGAGTGAATAAAACTCTTCAAACAGCTGATCGGTTTTTAAATTTTGTGAGCGGCTTTATGGGCTTGACAAAATTTGGCCCATGGTCGCTGCAAGGTTTGATAAATTTTAGCAGACTCGGTCTAGTGTTTAGATTAGGCTTTTTCTTGATTAATTCCGGCTTTTTTCGGCCCGGGCCACCTTAGCCCAGCCTGTTGGAGAGGCCTAAAAGTAAAGTTACAAGGATTTTAATAACTTTCTATATATGCGTCTTGAAGTCTCTCGACTATTTATCTGATATAGATAGAATTTCTTATTGATCTTAAATTAATTCTTGATTTTAGAATAATCAAAATATGTGTGCTCATTTAATAAAATTTGAATTTAGTAAATGTCGTAATATTTACAAACATGTCTTCTCTTATAGAGTAAGTAAATAGAATATCATCAAATAAACATGTATACATTTTCTAGTTCTCAAAGTATACATTTTCTAGTACTCAAAAATGTATGATTAGAAATGTCTCGTCTTCTAAAGATTCAAATTCAATTAAAGGTGTGGATTTGGAGAAAAGGAAATTCATATTCTATGGGATGAAGTTTTGAATCTCACGTTTTTTGATAATATTAAGTTTAGGAGAGATATTTGTTAAGGCATTATCATTGAAGCGAAATTTGTTTATCTAATTTTGGTTTGATTGATTAAGTTTTCATGTATGATTAAGGATATCACTTGAGCAACCATAAGATTTTTCTCCAATTAAATTTTTAAATATTTTTAATTTGAGAAACTCAATAACCTCAAGAACACATAACTGATGGAATAAATCATATATGATCTTATGTATGCTTTCGGTTGATGATATTCGAGTTTATAGTGTAATCACCTCATTTAGTTATGAGATGGATGCAATTATGGTTGTGTATACCACAATTTAGTAGGAGGAAGATATTGTTTATTTATATAATAAAATTTATGGTAAATACATCAATAATGAAGACGTGCATTGTCCTATTTGGCATGTGTGTTCAGAAGTTGCATACATAATTCACAAGTTGTACATATATTTTTAATCAGTTCATGATTGAATTAATATTTAGAAAATTTATAAATAAAACATGCTCAAATATTGGATGTTGTGTCGGTTGGAGATTACTCATTTTACTAACTCCAACATATGATGCCTAATAAGAGTATTATGAGGCGTCAATTAACTAATGTTGTTAATGTTTGTTGTCACTATGATATATTCGATTTCATATTATGAAAGACCACTTCAGTTATTGTGTGACAAATTTGATTACATCATATTCTATTCCCAACTAGAGATGGTTAATGTGAACAAACATTGATATCAAGTTCTTTGTTGTTAGATAAAAAATGCAGAGTAGACAATAACCCATAGAGTATATCATGACAAACTCCATTGCAGATCTTCTTAAAAAGGTATTATCACCCCAAGTTAACCTACGTCACACATCATTAGTTCTATCAGACATTTAAACCTCATAATTAAGTTTTGTAGAGCAATAAATTTAATTTCTTATCGATATTGGGTGAATACAATTTGTATTGGTTTGATACTGGTCACGCCTCTTGATTGAATATCCATTTTCATGTTTAAATATGAAATACACTAGAGCCCTTGTAAGCAACTCACGTTCTCTCTTGAGTACATTGTTGAAAAACATTCTGACACATTTAGTGTCACAGAACCACATTGCCTACCTCTCCCGTCATATGCCAATGTTCATTTCTCACCATTGCGAGCACCCAACCATCATAAAACATTCGACAATGTCATATAATAATGTCTCTCATTCTCTAAAAACATTTTAAATTTCTTCTTTGGATTTAAATAAGCTAATTTTACAGTAAAATATTTATACACATTAGACATTGTCGTATAATAATGTCCGTAATTCTCTAAAAACGTTTTGAATCTTTTGATGTAGCAGAAGCCCGTGAATTCGCAAGCAAAAAATTCACAAAACAAGAACATTAATCCACCAAAAATATAGAGAATCTCTAATAATTTTATTGATTCTGAAACTCTGCTGCGTTGCTGATGCGGAGTTATAGCTTCTGCTTAAGCACTCTCTGTTTCTTTCTGCGGAATTACTCCACCGACAAAATAAGAAAGACACATTTCGGCAATTTGCCTCCGTCTGGGGAGGATGCTCTGATCCTCAAGATTCCACTATCTCAGTTTGAAATACAAGGACTCACACCTCTACTTCTCACCTAGCCAAAATTCTCCTAGACTAGCTAGCAATTTGAACTCATAGATTCTCTTCGTGCAGCCTACACACTCTCAGTAATAAATAGCTACAGTACTGCCTCTCAGACTTAGCCTATTCTATTACAATGTGTAACTCACGGAATGCTTAAGCACACTCTTCACCAGAGTTGCTGTCTCTTCAATCAATGACATTCCAAGCTCTCGCGCCATGTAGTCGGACACTCTGAGTTCTTCAAAATCAGCCTCAGCTCCCCCTTAATCAGTGACTTACTTAGTCACTATTGGGTAGCCTCGATCACTGCACCGTAGCCCGCGACAATGCCTGTCCGCGTCTGATCACCGAGTTTCGACTGTCCCTTTTACGAGCAGCTCTCTAGTTGAACTCAGAACCAGTCCAGAATCAAACTCCACGAGTTATGATTCCCTCTGCACCACACACGTCTTCAACTCAGTAAATAGAACCCTGCTACCGTAAGTTGAAATCTGTGAACTCTCTATGTGCGCTCGAGTTGCTCTCTGTGATCGTGTTCTCACCTTCTGTGTTGCTGCCCCGCCTTCCTTTTAAAGCTCTCCAACATGCCAAAAATGCCAAGGAGCATTATCAGAATCTTCTCATAGATTCTTTCTAGTAAGGTTGTTGAAGATTCTGTTGCCAAATTTGAACACTTGGATCATTATCTTCTTAGTCCATGTTTTGGCGTTTGCTGAGCTCTTGATGACGTCTGCATACCTCTCTAAACTTCCCCAATGCCAGCCGTACCACACCGGAGCCTTACCGTGCAACACCAGAATTCTACTCTAGCTCTGGATCATCACGGAGTGCTGAAACAGACTCTGTCTCTTCAAAGTTGTCTCTCGCCCACTCTTGAAGTAGTGACTCAGCTTCAGATCTTCAGGGAGTGCTTCAGCAGTCTCAATCTCTTTGTTGTTGTTGTTGTTTTGTCAGTCTTCAGATTGTGTTCCGACCACCAAACTCCAAGGAGTGCTTCAGCAGTCTCTTGAGCAGTTTTGTCAAGGATGCCATATCCCCAACAGATCCAATGATGATCTTCTAAAGTAAACTTGATCATATTTATACGAAATACAAAAACTAGATTAGGAAACCAAATAGAAGATAATTAACAAAAACGGAAAATAATCTAAAACTAAATCGAAGATTGCCAAATTAGGGAAATTTCCTGAGAATCATAAAAACTGCGATTTAACCCCCGAAATGAAGCCGAATGGCAGAAAAACATCACACATCACGAGCAAAGTTGGTGGTTTGCGGTCAGAAGGCGGTTTCGTTTCCTACCACCCAACTTTCCCGACAATCGATTATGATCTTCAAATTTCGTCGCTAATGCCTCTATATCATTGGATTTAAATAAGCTACTTTAACAGTAAAATGTTTATACTCATTAGACATTGTCTTTTAATAATATTTGTAATTCTCTAAAAACATTTTGGATTACTTCTTTTGATTTAAATAAACAACTTTTACAGTAAAATGTTTATACACCTGCTTCTTCAATTTTATCATGAAGTTGTCTGCACACTGTGTAATAAATACATGTGTACTGATCCGATCGGAAAGGTCGATCCGAGCCGTTATAAGTATAGATTGTCCTAACTATCTTTTGTCATCACCATTTCCTAGTCATTACAACATAGGATTCATCTAAAAAACCATGGTATGTTGGTGACAAGATAGTTGGTAAGCTTACTTATTTAGTAATCACAAACACCTCTCACAATCGATACGGAATAAATTGGGATGTTACAACATGATAGTATGCTTTTGGTAGCGCCCAGTCATATATTTCCGTTGCATTCTAAATGTCAATATGCAAGTCATAAACCAGCTTTAATTATCATTGTTCTCGCTCTTTACCCACGTATAAGACAGAGGAACAACCTGATTATGTGCATTTAAGTTCATAGCAATCAACAAAGGCCCTTTACATTTTCCATGTTAATGAGTATCATCAAAACAAAGTAGGGGACGAGATTGAGTGAAAGCTTGAATTGTCGGCAAAATGCCGTAAACAGTCGATGAGCTGTTGATTTGGATAAAAGCAGATTACATTCAAGGTTTGCCACTTAAATGTCAAGTAGGCTATCACTAGACACTTGCCATCCTCTAACCGTGGCATTTCAGAAAGAAAAAAACTCAATTTGATTCCACCAGTTGTTCCAGATCACCGACATGTGTACTTTTGGAAATGTGCAAGGGAAAACCATTCAATGTGCAATGCATGACGACACATTGCGTTTCCTTATTGGATAAGCATCATGGAAAAGGGTGGCCATCACCATTTTTGTCCTAAAGTTAAACTTCCAAGAAGCTTCCTTATTTTACCGCACCGCATTCCTAATTTACCCACTGTAAAAATATTACTTCAATTCAAAGCAAACAAACATTGCAAGCAACGCAAAATGAAGCCTTCTTCTTTCATAAAAGAAAATTCCCACATCATAATCAACAAGAGACCAAACGCAAGAAAATGGTGAAGGACAGGAAGATAGGGGTGGCCTTGGATTTCTCGAAGAGCAGCAAGACAGCTCTGAAATGGGCTATCGACAATTTGATTGATGATCTTGACACCCTTTTCATCATCCATGTCAAGTCTCACTTCTCCGATGAATCCAGGACCTCCCTCTGGTCTGCCACCGGCTCCCGTAAGTCCCTTTCTCCTCTGCCTCGATCCAATCTCCACTCCTGACCCTTCACTGAATTTCTTGTTTGTGTCATAGCTTTGATTCCGCTGGGGGAGTTCAGGGAGCCAGAAGTGATGAACAAGTATGGGGTGAAGACTGACATTGAAGTGCTGGATATGCTGGACACTGTTTCTAGGCAGAAAGAGGTGCGCTGTTACTTGATTTTTTTTGAATCTGATTGCATGTTTTAATTGAGGGTTTGTGGAATTAAAATCATGCAGGTGACAGTGGTGACTAAATTGTACTGGGGAGATGCTAGGGAGAAGCTTTGTGAGGCTGTTGAAGATCTGAAGCTGGATTCTTTGGTGATGGGCAGCAGAGGCCTCAGCGCTATCCAGAGGTAATCTAATTCGTGTATGCCATGATCTATGCAACTTTTTTGTTGAAACTGATTGACCCACAAAACTTGAATTTGATTGCAAAGTTGCCAACTTTTGGTTGAAAATGATAGACCCGTTTTGTTACCATCTATGCTTTGTTAACATAATTATATAAAGTTGGAAACTTTAGATTTGGTTAAAGGAATGGTTGCTCTGACGAAGTTGGGAACAATACAGGATCATTCTGGGGAGTGTGACGAACCACGTCATGTCCCTTGCGAGCTGCCCTGTTACCATAGTGAAGGATGACAACTTTCACAAGAACTGATTCAAAGCACTTGAAATGTTATTTTATTTGTAACTACAAAATGCTGGCTCTACTTCACAGTGGGCTGAACTTTGGGATGATTTTTATTTTGAGTGAAAACTTTGTCTTTTGAGGCTAAATATGGCCGCTGCCTATTTATGTCATTTGGTTGGTGATGGTGCATTTGGGCCCCTCTTCTTGTTCAATATTTTATTGCTTTGGGTACTCCTACTCGTGCATATGCAACTCCTACATCATTCTATTTATTTGGGATATCTGTGACAAGAAAATTGCTTAGATTATGTAATGGGAGAGAAGTAAGTCTGTCAACCAAGCTTAATATCTTCTTCAAGTGACACTAACATTTTCAATATAACATCAACTCCATCAAAGCAGTTTGAAAACCAGACAGACCAAAAAGAGATGGAACCACCATTTATTCAATCATTCATTTGTAGCACAATTGGGTCCCATGGCTCGGCCGCCTCAAGCACGCGCGTCTAGGCTTGCTTCCAAGGAAGGCACCGCAGGTTAGAGCAATAAGCCATGGACCAAGTAGTCGTACATGAGCCATCTGGGTCGTCGCAGCACTTGCATATAACCCCCAGAGTTCCCAGAAACCCCATGTAATGCCTCTGTCGATCTGCGTATGAGGATAAGAATGAAACAGACAAGACAGAACAGATCAAATCTAATGTGGGACGTTTTTCTTACCGTTTTGGGATTGGGATGATGATATGGGCCTGGTGGCCTGCTGGGAAAAAGAAGATGCAGCGAGCAAGAGCAAACAGAGCAGCAGGGAAGGATTGAATGAGCTCATGGTTTGGGTCTGAACTGTAAAGTAGTTGAGAAGCTCCCCACCTCACCTTTGATTTATTCTATCTCTGTCTCTCGAAATATATAGTGGAGTGCAGTTTAATTTAATTAATACCTTAATAATCGCTCAACTGATTGTTCTAGAAGAAGAGTTGGACAGTTCACTTTCGAGTTTTCTTAATAAGCGTGTTTTAAAATTGATCAAGCTGGCAGGAAGCTTCTGCTCACCAGGAAAATTTTGCCAAATTTCTTTCTGTGTGCAAACCTAGCTATTCTGATTGACCAAGGCGGAAGATCGAGCTTCCTCTGGATTATTTAACACATCTAGAACGACCGACTTCATAAAGTGAGAGTGACATCAGAAGCGAATCAATCCAACATCCACAAGATGAATACAAAACTAGTCTAGTCGTAGGAATCAAGAAACAAACCACTTGATTGTATCAGCTTACACAATACAAGTGGTTGTACTTGCAACATAAACTAAGCTTCTCAATAGCCGGCTCGACCCCACCTGCATCGCACTCCGTTTGGATTCCAAGCACCTCTCGGCCAACAGACGCTATAACCCGTTGTAGAACAACAAATATACTCCTTCTGCATATGAGCAACAAACTGCTTCATCTGCTCGGATCAGAACTAAAGACAACGTCATCACATATATTTGAACTATAACAAAACCTGACCTTGTTCTTCGGATGAATAGAGTCTTATCCACCCCTCTACCATCACAGCCGTGTTCTGTCAGAAATAAGGTCAGCTTCTCATACTAGCCTCTCGGTGCTTGCTTTACCCCATAAATGGCATTTTTCAGTTTGTATACATGAGTGTGATGATGGGGCCTTCAAATCCCGTAGGGCTGGGCCACATACAGTTCCTTAGACAGTATACCATTCAGGAAGGCGCTCTTGACGTCCATTTGAAACAGCTTAAACTTCAGATGACAGGCAAGCGCTAGGAGTAATCTGATTGTTTCTAGCCGAGCTACTGGGCGAAGGTTTCATCAAAGTCAACTCCTTCGATTTGCCTTGAGTTACTAGTCTGGCCTTGTTTCTTGTGATGTTTCCTTTCTAATCAGACTTGTTTTTGTATATCCACTTCGTTTCAATGATGTTCACTCCTGCTGGTCGAGTTACCAAGTCCCAAACATCGTTCCGATCAAACTCACCGAGTTCCTCTTGCATTGCAGCTATCCAGAACTCATCTCTCAGAGCCTCTTTGATGTTCTTTGGTTCATTGCTGGAAAGAAAGCATGAGTTGCTAATCATCTCACATAGATGGCTTAAGTTCGTCTCCCTTCGGTGAGATCACCAATGACATTGGTCAGAGGATGATTTCTTCAAATCTTCTTTGGTGGTAAGCGTGCTGGACACAGCGTGCTCGGGGGTTCTTTGGCGGATACTTTCGTGTAATGCTCCGGCTCATCTTCTTCCACAAAGTGATCAAGGGATTCTGTTGTCGCATCCTCTAGTACTTCTTCTTGATCAACATTGTTTAATTCGTGAAGACGGTAATGATTGCGTTCTCCCGGCTCAGAATCTTCATCATCATCATCACTCTTTGGGCCTTCCGCTTATGTATCTTTGACGGTTACATTGATGGATTTGATCGCAGTTCCTATTCGTTTGTTGTAGACTCGATATGCTCTGCTATTGTAAAGTATCCAAAAAATATACATGTATCACTTTTCGGGTTGAGTTTCTTCTGATACTCGCGGTCTCTTAGAGTATAACATTTGCTCCCGAAGATGTGAAAGTATTTGACAGTCGATTTCTTCTACCTCTAGAGCTCATAGCATGTCTTGTCAGTCCCTTTCCTAATAGACACTCGGTTAATGATGTAACAAGCAGTATTCATTGCCTCAGCTCAAAATCGTAGCGGAATCTCCTTTGCATGAATCATGACTCGAGCCATCTTCTGAATGATCCTGTTCTTGCGCTCCACTACTCCATTCTGCTGAGGTGTAATAGGGGATGAGTATTGATAAGTAATATTGCGGCCTTGGCAGAACTCGTCCATAGCTTTGTTTTCGAGCTTCTTTCCATGATCACTTCTTATGGTAGCCACTTTCAACTCTTTCTCTTGGTCGAGCCAAGTAGCTAGGGTCACCACCATCTTCACTGCTTCTGACTTCTCTCGTAAAAAATCAATTCAGGAATAGCGAGTGAAGTCATCAACACATACGAAGGCGTATATTTTTCTACCGCAGCTTTCAACTTCCATTGGTCCCATCAAATCCATGTGTAACAGTTGGAGATGTCTGACCGTGCTGATTTGTTTAACCTTTGGATGAGGGACCCTGTTCTGTATTCCGATTTGGCATTCCCCACAAACTGTGTTCAGCTCTCCTTTGATCTCAGGGATTCCTCAGACTAGTCTGAAGCAAGCCTTTTGAGGGTTCTCAGGTTGAGATGTCCCATCCTCTTATGTTATAAATTTATCTCTTCTGTATTGGTCATCAGACATGTGGATACAGAGGTTGCTGTAGCATCCTCTAGTAAATAACAATTATTTACAGACCTTGTACCCTTCATTATGCATCTCCCATCTGCATCAAATACTTGAAAGATCTTTTGAGCAAAATTCACGAAGTGCGTACCGTCACATAACTGGCTTATGCTGATGAGGTTTGGTCTTAGTCCATCCACGAGCATCACTTTTTTTTAGTCTGGGCAGACCATGTACGTCTAATGTCTCTTTGCCGAGAACTTTACCTTTCAGTCCATTCCCAAACATTATGTTCTATTCTTTGTAGGGCTGAACATTTGTTAAGAAGATTCAATTCCCATTCATGTGTCCCGAGCATCCACTGTCGAAGTACCAGCTGCCTTCCTTCATTGACTTCGATGAGCTGTAGGACACATAAGCATATTGTCTTCTTCTTGTCTTATATCTCCGATGGCTGTCCTAAGATCGTCTTTGTGGCCTACAATACTTGTTCGGAATAGGACAGATGCGTTGGATGTGACCAATCTGATCGTAGAAGTAACACCTGCGCTTGTGATCGCGCGTCGTTGTACGCGTCAAATTAATCCTTCCTTCTCCACTTAGTATAGTTGCTAAGTCAGGGTCGATCCCACAAGGAGCATGCAGACTCATCTTCGCTAGCAACCTACAACTTACGAAATTGGGGGTTGTGAGTGATTAAGTTGCGCACTCATCAGCTTCTGTAGCATGGCTTTCATCTCCTTTATTTCAGCACTGGAATCCACCTGATGCACAGCGCGCGCACGACTGTTCTCGAGCATCAATTGATGCCTCACCTGTCCAGCAGAATCCTCTATCATCTGCCATACATCCTCAGGGTACGTGTTACATATGTCACCGCCTGCGCATGCATTCAACAATCTAAGTTCCATCGGTTGTAGCCCGTTCAGAAAATTCTCTATCAGCACATTTTGGGGCAGGCCATGATTATAGCAGTTGGCTTCCAGCTCCCTGAAACGCTCATAGTACTCTGATAGTGACTCTCCTACGCCCTGCCTAGGCGTGGCCAATTCCCTCCTGAGTAGCGCGATCTTAGCTGCGGGGTAGAACTTATCCAAGAACTTCTTCTGGAGTTGCTCCCATGTGTGAATAGATCCTGCTGGTAAGCTCATCAGCCAATGCCTGGCTGTATCACACAATGAAAAAGGGAACGCCTTCAGCTTCAGCGCTTCTTCACACTCCCCATCGGTCTTCATGTTCTCGCAGATAACTAGGAATTCACGCACATGCTTGACCGGGTTCTCGTTGTTCATCCCATGAAACTTAGGCATATGATGAATGAATGAGCTCCGTAGTTCAAAATGCCCATTGGGTGGAAGTACTATGCACCAAGGTTGGTTGACTGTGATTGGAGCCGACATCTCGCGCACTGTTCTGCGTCGCACGATCTATTGCGCGGGTTGTGCATTATACACTGCTTCAGCAGCCATCCGAGCATCAACTTCGCGCTGTACTTCCTCTCTGAATCGGGCTGCGCGGTTATCTGCCCTTGCATTGTTAGGTCCCTCTGGGGTTCTGTCCCCTAAGTTATCACCGATGACACTATTATTCTCCATGCCCTGTTCTAAACTTAAAGAAAACGAAATTAAAAGACAACTAGGTTGCTGCCCTGTCAGTGCACAACTATAATCTGCGCAGCGCAACCGTTTCAAGGTTGGGCAGGTTAATGTTGATTGCGTACTGTAAGAAACACCAACGAAAAATAAAAAAAAGAAATAACTAACTGCTGTAAAAGAAAACTTGAACTAGTTAAAACTTATCTGTGTTGCTCCCCGGCAACGGCGCCAAAATTTGATCGCGCGTCGTTGTACGCGTCAAATTAATCCTTCCTTCTCCACTTAGTACAGCGGCTAAGTCAGGGTCGATCCCACAAGGAGCGTGCAGACTCGTCTTCGCTAGCAACCTACAACTTACGAAATTGGAGGCTGTGAGTGATTGGGTTGCGCAGGTGCGTGAATGAACAGTAGTGAAAGCAGAATTGCACTATACGTGCGCAGGCAGTAGATATTAAGTACTATAACTATGAAAAGTATCGGTAAAGACAATCCTCTATGAATGTATCCCTTATCATCGATTCTAAACATCTATAGTGCAGTTCTACTTAAGTTAGCGTCCGATCAAGGCTTCCTAACGTGCGCGCATGTTCTGATCAAAGTCCATGAGCTATTAATTCTTGAAACTAATCTAAGCAACTACGAATCCTATCACACTAGTAGCCGATTATCCTAGTGTGTTACTCCTAGTTGTCACCGTCAAGTTATCAACTAGTTTAACATACAATAACGAGCAGTTAGAATAAGATTGCGGTTCAAGGCTTCTCTTATTCGCACAGCTAATTATCACCCATGTGCATAGAATTAATATAAGTAGACGAACTAAGCATTAAACACAAGTCTCAAAGGAAATACTTCATAGAATCATGCCCAACCGATACAAGGTGTTTAGCTAGACATGCTAGAAGCAAACATCATAGAAATAATGAATAAAACTAAAGCAGCCAAGGAAAAGTAGCAAGCCGGCGCAGGTGGTTCGCGCAGAATCTCGACGGCACGCTTTCTTGAGCTCGCGTGTCTCTGTTGCTATATGTCTCTCTCTCTCTCTATCCTCTTCCAAACCCTAGCTTCCCTCCTCTTTATATACTGGTCTTGAAGCCCAAGGAATGCTTAGATTTGGCCTGTGAGATACTTAGCTACTTCCCAAATCTAGGAGATTTTGTAGGGATAATGATGATCAAAATTTAGAAACGCTGCTATCCTGCGCATGGCTCGTTGCGCACATTGATTGCGCTACTCGCTTTGTGCAGTCGGTTTGCGCACTGCAGTCTGAATCAGCTCTCCTATCTCCTTTTGCGCTGCTAGCTCCGCAGGTCGTGCATTGCGCTCTTTAAAAGCGCCCGTTAGCGCGCATCTGACTTATGCTCCTGTTTCATCCTGAAATACAAAAATATCGAAAACCAGTAATCTTGTATACAAAATAATACAAACAAGCACAATGTTAAGATCTAAAAAGCGCATATAACTAGGCTCTATCAACTTGTTCTATGGAGTTCTACTTGAGTGTTGCAAAGGTTGCTGTAGCATCCCCTGTATCTTTCTTCTGGGAGTTTTCGTCCGAGTCAGTTTTTGCTATTTGGCTGGCATCCTTTCTCTACACTACAAGTTCACGTTCTTCTAGCTTCTAAGCTTTGACAAACGTTATCATACCAGTGCCTGCTTCGCCCGTGTAGCCAAGTCCTGAATTTCCACCTCCATATCTTTGTTAAGATAAGAAATCATCGGGGCTGCTTGATCCACTGTTGAGCATCTTGGTAGTTTTTCTGTGCAGACTGACTTCTTCCATCACTGCAACATACTTTGTCTCACGTTGGTCTGCCTGGTCTGTCATGGAAGTGATGGCCTTCAGTAATTCCTCTTGTTCGTTTTCCAGTCCGGATATTTTTGAAAACAATCCATTGTTGATCTCAATGATCCTGTTCTTGCGCTCCACTACTCCATTCTGCTGAGGTGTAATAGGGGATGAGTATTGATAAGTAATATTGCGGCCTTGGCAGAACTCGTCCATAGCTTTGTTTTCGAGCTTCTTTCCATGATCACTTCTTATGGTAGCCACTTTCAACTCTTTCTCTTGGTCGAGCCAAGTAGCTAGGGTCACCACCATCTTCACTGCTTCTGACTTCTCTCGTAAAAAATCAATTCAGGAATAGCGAGTGAAGTCATCAACACATACGAAGGCGTATATTTTTCTACCGCAGCTTTCAACTTCCATTGGTCCCATCAAATCCATGTGTAACAGTTGGAGATGTCTGACCGTGCTGATTTGTTTAACCTTTGGATGAGGGACCCTGTTCTGTATTCCGATTTGGCATTCCCCACAAACTGTGTTCAGCTCTCCTTTGATCTCAGGGATTCCTCAGACTAGTCTGAAGCAAGCCTTTTGAGGGTTCTCAGGTTGAGATGTCCCATCCTTTTATGTTATAAATTTATCTCTTCTGTATTGGTCATCAGACATGTGGATACAGAGGTTGCTGTAGCATCCTCTAGTAAATAATAATTATTTACAGACCTTGTACCCTTCATTATGCATCTCCCATCTGCATCAAATACTTGAAAGATCTTTTGAGCAAAATTCACGAAGTGCGTACCGTCACATAACTGGCTTATGCTGATGAGGTTTGGTCTTAGTCCATCCACGAGCATCACTTTTTTTTAGTCTGGGCAGACCATGTACGTCTAATGTCTCTTTGCCGAGAACTTTACCTTTTAGTCCATTCCCAAACATTATGTTCTATTCTTTGTAGGGCTGAACATTTGTTAAGAAGATTCAATTCCCATTCATGTGTCCCGAGCATCCACTGTCGAAGTACCAGCTGCCTTCCTTCATTGACTTCGATGAGCTGTAGGACACATAAGCATATTGTCTTCTTCTTGTCTTATATCTCCGATGGCTGTCCTAGGATCGTCTTTGTGGCCTACAATACTTGTTCGGAATAGGACAGATGCGTTGGATGTGATCAATTTGATCGTAGAAGTAACACCTGCGCTTGTGATCGCGCGTCGTTGTACGCGTCAAATTTATCCTTCCTTCTCCACTTAGTACAGTTGCTAAGTCAGGGTCGATCCCACAAGGAGCATGCAGACTCATCTTCGCTAGCAACCTACAACTTACGAAATTGGGGGTTGTGAGTGATTAAGTTGCGCACTCATCAGCTTCTGTAGCATGGCTTTCATCTCCTTTATTTCAGCACTGGAATCCACCTGATGCACAACGCGCGCACGACTGTTCTCGAGCATCAATTGATGCCTCACCTGTCCAGCAGAATCCTCTATCATCTGCCATACATCCTCAGGGTACGTGTTACATATGTCACCGCCTGCGCATGCATTCAACAATCTAAGTTCCATCGGTTGTAGCCCGTTCAGGAAATTCTCTATCAGCACATTTTGGGGCAGGCCATGATTATAGCAGTTGGCTTCCAGCTCCCTGAAACGCTCATAGTACTCTGATAGTGACTCTCCTACGCCCTGCCTAGGCGTGGCCAATTCCCTCTTGAGTAGCGCGATCTTAGCTGCGGGGTAGAACTTATCCAAGAACTTCTTCTAGAGCTGCTCCCATGTGTGAATAGATCCTCTGGTAAGCTCATCAGCCAATGCCTGGCTGTATCACACAATGAAAAAGGGAACGCCTTCAGCTTCAGCGCTTCTTCACACTCCCCATCGGTCTTCATGTTCTCGCAGATAACTAGGAATTCACGCACATGCTTGACCGGGTTCTCGTTGTTCATCCCATGAAACTTAGGCATATGATGAATGAATGAGCTCCGTAGTTTAAAATGCCCATTGGGTGGAAGTACTATGCACCAAGGTTGGTTGACTGTGATTGGAGCCGACATCTCGCGCACTGTTCTGCGTCGCACGATCTGTTGCGCGGGTTGTGCATTATACACTGCTTCAGCAGCCATCCGAGCATCAACTTCGCGCTGTACTTCCTCTCTGAATCGGGCTGCGCGGTTATCTGCCCTTGCATTGTTAGGTCCCTCTGGGGTTCTGTCCCCTAAGTTATCACCGATGACACTATTATTCTCCATGCCCTGTTCTAAACTTAAAGAAAACGAAATTAAAAGACAACTAGGTTGCTGCCCTGTCAGTGCACAACTATAATCTGCGCAGCGCAACCGTTTCAAGGTTGGGCAGGTTAATGTTGATTGCGTACTGTAAGAAACACCAACGAAAAATAAAAAAAAGAAATAACTAACTGCTGTAAAAGAAAACTTGAACTAGTTAAAACTTATCTGTGTTGCTCCCCGGCAACGGCGCCAAAATTTGATCGCGCGTCGTTGTACGCGTCAAATTAATCCTTCCTTCTCCACTTAGTACAGCGGCTAAGTCAGGGTCGATCCCACAAGGAGCTTGCAGACTCGTCTTCGCTAGCAACCTACAACTTACGAAATTGGGGGCTGTGAGTGATTGGGTTGCGCAGGTGCGTGAATGAACAGTAGTGAAAGCAGAATTGCACTATACGTGCGCAGGCAGTAGATATTAAGTACTATAACTATGAAAAGTATCGGTAAAGACAATCCTCTATGAATGTATCCCTTATCATCGATTCTAAACATCTATAGTGCAGTTCTACTTAAGTTAGCGTCCGATCAAGGCTTCCTAACGTGCGCGCATGTTCTGATCAAAGTCCATGAGCTATTAATTCTTGAAACTAGTCTAAGCAACTACGAATCCTATCACAATAGTAGCCGATTATCCTAGTGTGTTACTCCTAGTTGTCACCGTCAAGTTATCAACTAGTTTAACATACAATAACGAGCAGTTAGAATAAGATTGCGGTTCAAGGCTTCTCTTATTCGCACAGCTAATTATCACCCATGTGCATAGAATTAATATAAGTAGACGAACTAAGCATTAAACACAAGTCTCAAAGGAAATACTTCATAGAATCATGCCCAACCGATACAAGGTGTTTAGCTAGACATGCTAGAAGCAAACATCATAGAAATAATGAATAAAACTAAAGCAGCCAAGGAAAAGTAGCAAGCCGGCGCAGGTGGTTCGCGCAGAATCTCGACGGCAGGCTTTCTTGACCTCGTGTGTCTCTGTTGCTATATGTCTCTCTCTCTGTCTCTCTATCCTCTTCCAAACCCTAGCTTCCCTCCTCTTTATATACTGGTCTTGAAGCCCAAGGAATGCTTAGATTTGGCCCGTGAGAATCTTAGCTACTTCCCAAATCTAGGAGATTTTGTAGGGATAATGATGATCAAAATTTAGAAACGCTGCTATCCTGCGCATGGCTCGCTGCGCACATTGATTGCGCTACTCGCTTTGCGCAGTCGGTTTGCGCACTGCAGTCTGAATCAGCTCTCCTATCTCCTTTTGCGCTGCTAGCTCCGCAGGTCGTGCATTGCGCTCTTTAAAAGCGCCCGTTAGCGCGCATCTGACTTATGCTCCTGTTTCATCCTGAAATACAAAAATATCGAAAACCAGTAATCTTGTATACAAAATAATACAAACAAGCACAGTGTTAAGATCTAAAAAGCGCATATAACTAAGCTCTATCAACTTGTTCTATGGAGTTCTACTTGAGTGTTGCAAAGGTTGCTGTAGCATCCCCTGTATCTTTCTTCTGGGAGTTTTCGTCCGAGTCAGTTTTTGCTATTTGGCTGGCATCCTTTCTCTACACTACAAGTTCACGTTCTTCTAGCTTCTAAGCTTTGACAAACGTTATCATACCAGTGCCTGCTTCGCCCGTGTAGCCAAGTCCTGAATTTCCACCTCCATATCTTTGTTAAGATAAGAAATCATCGGGGCTGCTTGATCCACTGTTGAGCATCTTGGTAGTTTTTCTGTGCAGACTGACTTCTTCCATCACTGCAACATACTTTGTCTCACGTTGGTCTGCCTGGTCTGTCATGGAAGTGATGGTCTTCAGTAATTCCTCTCGTTCGTTTTCCAGTCCGGATATTTTTGAAAACAATCCATTGTTGATCTCAATGACTTGCAGCCATTTCTCGTGCAATAGGGAGAAGTTTCTTTCAATGGACTCCTCAGTGATTTCCTCATCAGCACCGTTGTCTGACTGTACAACACCATAACTAATATCTGACTTTATTGATCTGGTTTTCTCTAGATTTGTTATAGTGGTTAGAGCAGCATTGCTCTTTTATTCAGAGTCATCTTCACTTTCTTCGTTGCTCCAATTTACAACAAAGGATTTGTTGTTCTTCTTCACTATCTGTGGCCAAAGCCTTCACACTCCTAACACTGCATTCCTTTCTGTTTGTTCTTCCTCTTCTCTCTAATTTGATCAACATTCTTGTTTCTTCTTTGGGAGTTTTCTCCTCTTATAGATTGATTTCTTCCACCTGATTGCTGACCTGTAACGAGGGTTTTTGATCCAATTTCGTCACGAACTTACCAAAGTTTTTGCAAGCAGTGCTAGTTTCTGCATTCTGTCTTCTGGTGCAGCTTCCTTCTCATTTGTCTCAGCTTTTAGTCCGATGTTCTTCTCATGAGATGGTGTAGCATCCTCTATCAGCTTCATCTCAAATTGTTTCAGGGGACCCATTCAGAGCTTCTAGCCTCATCCTCCTGATGTCTTGTGCTTCTTCAATGACGGTGACCTTCATATCATACTTTGAAGTCAAGGATATGAGAACTTTTCTCACCAGTTTCTCTTCCTGTATTGGTTCTTTGAGAGCATAGGCTTCATTCGGTAAGTCACATAGCTTTGCGTTGAACTCAGTGATGGTTTCTCCTTCCAACATCTTCAAGCTTCAACCTTGAGGTGATCATCTAAATTTTCGAGATCTTCACCTTGTCTGTTCCTTCATGTGTCTCCAGGATGTCCCATGCTTGTTTTGTGATGTGGCAGTTTGAGATCAGGCTGAAATTGTTGGCATCGATAGCAACAAATATTGCATTAAGGGCCTTGGAGTTGTCGGATGTTGTAGCTTCTTCTTCTAAATGATGTCGGACTTCTTCCGAGCAACTCCCGTGTTGTCGATGGCTAGTGGATGCAACCCATCTGATCCAAGCTTATTTATCTATTGCCTTCAGGAAAGCCTTGCGGGCTTTCCAGTACCCGTAGTTTCTTCCTTCGAGAAGCGATGGTATGCTTGCGTTCTGTCCTTCCTTCATGTTCGCCGTAATACTAAGCAATGCTTGCCCGGATCTCACTCGTGTCGAGTGATCGGTTTTGATACCAATTGAAATTTCGACGCGCTGCTGGTGACTTGTATCAACAGGTTGCTATAGCAACCTCTGGGTCACTTTGCAAAATTTCTTTGCTTCGGTCGAACCTGATGAACGCACAAGCTTTGGTTACCTAGTTCGGCAACTGTCTACGTCTGGGGAGGACATCTCTCGGTCCTCAAGATTTCAATATTTTGGTTCAAGTACAAAAGATTTCAAAATCAGCCAATGCTGGTTTAACCTCTACTTCTAACCTAGTCGAAATCAGTGCTCAATCTGATCACACAGATTAGCTACACAGTCTCATTCCATAGAGTTGCTCACATTGTCTACACTCCAGTAATAGATAGCTACAGTTCACAGACTCAGCTTATTCTAAAACAATGTGTAACAAGAAGATGATATAGCAACTTAATCTGCCAAGTTGCTGTAACTTCTGCCCATGACTCTCCAAGCACTCCCTGCTGAGCAGTCGGATGTCCGCGAGTTCTCATGACTCTGGCGATGCTCCCCCTTGATCAATGACCTCCTTTTAATATCTAGGAACTCTTGTTTGATCTCCTACAGTCCGCGAAAACTCCTCCTCGTGACTATACTTCAAAGAAAGTACTTAATCTTTCAACGAGACTACGCTCCAGTTGAAGTTCTTAGATCAAGCTTAGATCATACTCCTATAATCGTGATCTTCTCTCAGCTCATGCACCTACAACTCTTCGCTCTAGCGTTTAGCTCCTGCTCTTTGCTTATGCATAAGTATCCGTGGTTGTGTGTGTGTGTGTGTGCTGCACTTCCACATATAGCCGCATCAATGAACAAACATAAAAATCCTAATTCCCTTAGGATTCGCAGATCTTTCCAACCAACATTGGACATTAGATCTTCTCCTAGATTCTTGCAAGTTATTGAGAATTGATTTCCTAAAACCAATTTGGAACCTTATCTTCTTCAATCTCTTTCGATCGCTTGATGAAGACTTTTGATCAACTGGGAGACTCCCTAACTTGTTGGCACGCCGCCAGCAACCCTTCATACGCTCTCCATGTTGCTCCATGTTGATCGGCTACTTTGCTCTAGCTTTGAATCCCCATGGTATGCTATAGCAACTTCTAGCGGTTGGTTGACAGCTTTCGAAACTTGCTCCAGCTTCTGTTGCAACGGATTGCTATAACATCTTCTTATGGTTTGTTTTTTGTCAACTCCACAACATACTCCAGCTTCTAATTCCGTAGGATGCAGTAACAACTTCTTGCGGTTGTTTTGTTTTGTCAAGGATGCCATAATCTTAACAAACTGAGCAGAGATTTAGCTAGGTCATTATTAGAGGTTGTCCTAGCAGATGTTGAGAGCTGGTACATGTGTTCTTTAACCAATAATAGTGGAATCTTGAGACTGAAGAGAAGTCCCCCTAGATGTTGGCTGTAGCCGAACTGGGTGACTGATGGAGCGTATTTATACGATCCATCGAGTTGTTTATTCCCATTGTTTAGTTGCATTTTGCGTGTGATAAATTACTTCTTTGTAGTGTTTCGCATCGCAGGTATATCAAAACCGCTTTTGATCTTTATCGCATATTTGAGCATTCTAAGCCTCGCTCTATCACTCGAGAATGCAAGGGAGTAGCGAGAAGAAGTTTCAGGAGAATTCCAATTGTTCGAGGGTGGAAACGAGAAAGAATATCAAGTTGTGAGAGTGATTCGCCTAAGCCTTTCAAGAATCACTTTGGTGCTGCACGAATCAATATTGATTTGCAAAGCTTTGGAACACACTGCTAGTTTGATTCGCCGAGACGAGTGCACGAGTCAGGAGTGATTCGACCAGCCTGAATTAAGTCACTCAAGCCTGCACCAATCAAATGTGATGCAGCATGAATCAAAAGTGGTTCGCCCAGCTCAAATCCTACTGAGACTTTGATTCGCCCAAGCCTGCCCGAATCACCTTTGGTGCATCCAGAATCAAATGTGATTCGCCCAACTCCGGACCACACTGTGACATTGATTCGCCCAACCCTGGGCGAATCACTTGCTGAGCTAGCACGAATCAATATTTGATTCGGTCAACTCGGTCAGCCCGGCTCAAATCGAAAGGTATAAATTAAAAGAGCTTCTTCCGAACAAAAAAACCCTAATCGAAGCTAGCCGCCCAGACCGCAGACCAGAGCTTGGTGACGATAAATCAGCAGCAACATTATGGAAGTTTTAGTATTTTCTGAACTCTTTACTTTCATTTTTATTGGATGGATTGTAGTAGATAAACCCTAATTCAGTTTAGGGATTTGAATTGCAACGTACGGTTTGAAATGCTTATGTTTCATAATTCGATTTGGTGAATTACTGTTCTTCGTATGAATTGTATGCTCTGATTATCAAGTTAGCATAGCCTAGCAGTGAAACTGAATTGATATCTATTACGTGATACTAGGATTAACTACCCTATTAGCGAAGCCTAGCGGTAGAACCTCATTGGTGTTGTTAGTCAAGTAATTGTTAACCTATTAGAGAACTTAGCGGTTACGAGTAGATAGAACATTGGAATCGGCATTACCTTAGGAGGATTGTTAGACTAGAACAGTACTTTTACTAGTTGATGCGTGTATAATCAATGATTACCAGTTGGAATGCATATCCCTGAACTGATTCTTTCTGAATTTGATAAACAACAATCTTCTTGCAAACCCCCTTTTTTGTGACAATTGTTAGTAGAACTTTATAACTAATTGCCTTCTTTGGGTTCGACCCTACTTACCGCTTGCTAGTTAGGGCCTATTTTTTAGAGCTGAACTTATACTTACTGAACTTAACTTAACTGAATTTAACTTAACTTAAGTACTTTTACAAACATATTTTTAACTTTAAGTATCTCGGAAGTAAACAAGTATATGGTGGTTGGGGTGGTGATGGTGGTGTGGTGGGTTGGGGGGTGGTGGTGGTGTGGAGTTGGTTGGGGCGGTGGTGGTGTGGTGTGGTTGGGGTGATGGTGGTGGTGGTGGTGTGGTTGGGATAGTGGGTTGGGGTGGTGGTGGTGGTGTGGTGGGTTGAGGTGGTGGTGGGTTGGGGTGGTGATGATGGTGGGTTTACTTTTAAAAAACATGTTCATTTTCAGTACTTAACTTAACTGAATTTAACTTAACTTAACATAACTTAAATATTGAAAATTTAAGTTCTAAAGAACAGGGCTTTAGTAAGTCATTATAAATATAATTTTGGCGCACACAATGACGTGCCATCGATGACCAAAGTGCTTGCGTGCTTTACACTTTGGTCTTAGCTATATTATTCTGCAATCATCACAATCAGTTACTATAACATCCTTATTGTCCCAGACACCAGCAACTCATCGATTTAAGATACTATTTTGTAAAATATTAGTTATGTAAGCTTCTGAAGGAAGTTAAAAAGATGTTCAAAATTTAGATCGAATTTGAAATTCGTATATCTGTCCCACTGTGACTGTTCTACTGATATGTTTTAGCTGTTTCACAGTACTCAAACAAATAGTGTTTCGATAGTTGTTAGTAACAACACAAACGGTATGATGAAATGTGAAGGACACAAAATATGGTCACCCTATTCAGCTCCACAAGCCTACTGGGGGGGGGGGGGGGGTTTCTCTGAACCCTTGTTGGAAAGCATTTCACTATCAATTGGTCAAGTATAATAGATCTTACGTAACATGACTCCGTCTGTTACCGCTATGTAGTGGCACCACCGTGAGTGCGTCTGCCTCCCACAGATCGTACGTTCTCCTCTCGAGAACTCCGGCACTTCAATGAGGTGCTTCTCACCCAATCTATTCAAATAGCAATCTGACCATCCTGTGATCAACTGATAATGAGCTCAAATTCTTACCGATCTCCAATAATAATTGAGCTCCTTCTAAGCGTTTCTTCACCCTCTAATTTGCTTGTCCAATTGTGTTCTACTTGCCTATTGTTGGCTCCTCGGGATGTAGCAATTAGACAAATCGGATTCTTGCTTACTTTAGGCAACGATATATCCTCTTTAGGCAACGAATGATTATATTTACATTGTAGATAATCCTCCCATCCTAAAATATCATAGCTGCCTCGAGATCTTATTGAAGCCATTTTAGGAAACCCGAACAACACAATCACTGCTGAGTGACTGTTTCTAAAAACTGATTGCGAGCGGCTCTTTCAAGCTAACTCTGGTTCACCCTCTGATTCAAGCTTGAACTTCTATAGTCTTATGAACCTTGTTGGTATGCTTTGATGCCCCTGTTACATCTTACAGACACTTGACTGATACAGACTTCGTTTGCCAAAAATATGCCACACACATCCGTGGGACACATAGACTTAACTATTTCCCCCTTTGCATTTTTTGGAGAAACTTCTTTACTTTCACAAGTCCATTTAAAAAAACTAAGTAACTCTACGATAGCAATTGTGACGCAAGAAATTACTCCCCCTCTTTGTCAACAAAAGTGGCAAGGGTATACAAGACCAACCAAATCTGGAAAAAGATAGCTAGTAGAGTTAAAACAAAAAAGCAGAGACATTACCTAGGCAGGGGTGTCTTCGCATCCTCTGCATCACATATATGATTCATGATGAGAGTCAGATCCTCAATGGCCTTGACAGCCTCAGAGACTTCAAAAAAATCTCTCCTGAACAACTCTCCTCTCCTGAACAATCTTCCACTTCTTGGCAACATCACTGTTGTAGAACCATACCCCTTATACAGTGATAGCTTTTGTCAGAGGCTCTCCACTCTGAGTTGAACCATATTTCTAAGAGGGTGGTCCCTTCACCGATTCCCTGGCACCAAGCTTGCCCTTCTTCTTTGACATCGCTCCCCCTGTCTTAGTGGCCGCACTCTTCTTCTTTCTTGCTCCACTGTCTGAGTCAGAGAATTCATTATCAGATTTGGGCAGCCCTTCGACCTCCTTAATCAAGTTGAGAGTTCTTGAGATAACACCAGTCACTACATCCTTTCCCCTTTTTTCTTAGACAGTCGTACTGCAACAGAAGACTCCATCAATTCCTCATTCTGTTTTATCTATCACAACGACAGACTCAGATTCAATGGTTTAGGGAGGAGAGCTGACTGGAATAGCCTCAGTGTCAACCATCTCCCGAGTATCAGGAGCTCTTCTTGGTCAAAAACACTCCTTCCATTGAGCCTTCCTCTGCCTCAGCAACTGGAGTAGGCACCTAACTATCTCAACAAAAGGATCCTTAATCTCTCCTGACAACGCATCATTTGAACCTTGCACCAACCCAAATTTTGCTTCCTTCTCCTTCTTTCCAGCCTTCTGGGCAAACAACTTGGAAAATCTCGAGGCCTGACCCTTCTTTTGATCGATAATCGTCACATATTTACTTCTTTGAAACAGGTCTGGGTCACTTGTCTACCAGAGACCTTTTGACCAACTTCGCCTTCTGTCTCTCAGTCATCTCAGTCCTCTCGGCAGGCAACTCCTCCTGACTGCCAGAACCTGCAGCCACTTGATCTTCCCAGATTTGCTCTCATTAGCAACAACTCCAACCTCCTTCTCTATCACAAAACCCTTTGCCTTATCGGCCTCCACAACAGGCACAACCACAGAAGGATCAACATGAGAGCTCACCTTCAAAGTGTGATCTGGTTCAACTGCTGCAGACTACGGAACTGGAGGCTTATCCGAGGGCTTCTTCTTTCCTCTCCCCCTTTTGGCACTTGGAGCTTTCACCTGGATGCTCTACGAATATATAGGAGCAAATTAGAAAATCAAAATTCATATTTCAAAAAGTTAGATACCCCAATAGACTATCCCGATCACCAACAGATTATTTGCTAATTTCTACTTTACAATAAATCTGGAACATACCTGCCATGTCATTCATGACCTAACATACATGCTCTGCCTCAGACTCTGCTTCATCCAACAAGAGAGACAGACATCAGTATCTCTGCCTCTAGATGGTTAACTAGTTCTACAGTTCCTTAAGCATTGTTTGAGAACTTGTCAAGCCTTTCTGAACCTGACTAAGTGTCAACAACACATAGACCCAAGACGAGTCTAAGTGTTTCAAACTAAGCATTGTTGAAGGCTTTTGTGAAAAATGTCTGCTAACTGTTTATCAGTGGATACATGTTTGATAGAGCCTATTTATACACACTATTTAGATCCTAACCCTAAGCTTGTTTGCATTATTTTGTGTACAAGATTACTGGTTTCCGGTATTTTTGTATTTCAGGGCAAAACGAGGGCTTAAGTTGGATACGCGCTAACAGGCAGCGTTTAAGGATCGCATCACACGGCCTGCGGAGCTAGCAGCGCAAACAGATAAGAGGTGGCAGAGTCGACTACGGTGCGCAGACCGATTGCGCTAACCAAGGTGCAGTGCGCCATGCGCAGAATAGTGGTGTTTCCAAATCTTGACACCATCAGATTTGGAAGTTACCAAGGTTGGGCCTCTTGAGCAGTATATAAAGAAAGGAAGGCTAGGGTTTGAAGACACACACATCAGAGACACAGCACGACACACAGAGAAACACAAGGGAGCGGCAGAACAGAAAAACACACGAGCCTACTGCGAGGACCTGCGCTAGCCGACTGCGCCAGCCGAGACACAGCAACCTGCACGCACCTCCTTGTTACTGTTTTCTTGGATACTTTAGATATTATTTACTGTTTCTATGATGTTTACTACTAGCATGTCTAGCTAAACGCTTGGTATCGGTTGGGCATGATTCTATGAGTATTTCCTTTGAGACTTGTGCTTAATGCATAGTTTGTTTGCTTGTATTACTTCTGTGCACACGGTTGACAGCTAGTTGCATGAGTAGGGGAAGCCTTGAACCGAAATCTTACTCTTGTTACTTGTTTGTTATATGTTAAACTAGTTGAATAGCTTGACGGTGACAACTAGGAGTAACGCGCTAGGATAATTAGTTGCTACTGTGACAGGATTCGTAGCTGCTTAGACTAGTCTTAAGAATTAACAGCTCATGAACTTTGATCGGAACATGCGCACATGTTAGGAAGCCTTGATCGGACACTAACATCAGTAAACCAAAATATAGACGTTTAGAGTCGATGATAAGGAATATATTCATAGAGGATTGTCTGCGCCGATACTTTTCATAGTCATAGTACTTAATCTCTACTGCCTGCGCACGTCTAGTGCAATTCCTGCGTTAACTATTGTTTATTCGCGCACTTGCGCAACCCAATCACTCACACCCCCCAGTTTTCGTAAGTGCAGGTTACTAGTTAAAGCTAATCTACTTGCTCCTTGTGGAATCGACCCTGACTTAGCCGCTATACTAAGTGGAGAAGGAAGAAATTAATTTGACGCGCACAACGACGCGCTATCAATGTTTCAGAGTGATGATCTTCTGTTCAACCAACTCACAAATGAAGTGATGCTTGATGTCAATGTGTTTGGTTCTGCAATGCTAAACATGATTTTTTGAAATGTTGATTGCACTCAAGTTGTCACATAATAGAGTCATCTCCCCCTGTTTTAAACCATACTCTTCCAGCATCTGTTTCATCCAGATCATCTGGGCGCAATAGCTTCCCATGACAATGTATTCCGCCTTAATAGCGGGCAGTGAGACGGTTCTTTGTTTCCTATTGAACCATGACACCGAGTTGTTTCCTAGGAAGAAACATCCTCCTGAAAGTGCTTTTACGATCTTCTACGCTACCTGCCCAATCAGCATCACAGTACCTAACTAAGTGAGGGCTGGTATCCTTGGTGTACCAGAGGCCTTAGTTTACTGTAGCACCCACATATCTGATTATCTGTTTCACACTTGTCAAGTGACTTTCTTTTGGGTTTGCCTAGTACCTAGAACATACTCCAATAACATAACAAATGTCGGGTCGGCTGGCTGTGAGATATAGCTGCCAATCATGATCTGGTACAGAGTTTGTTCCACGCTGACAACAAATTCATCTTTTGTGATTTTTACGTGTGTAGCGGCAGAAGTGTGCTTATGACTGGCATTTTCTAACCCAAACTTCTTCACCAAGTTCCTGGCATACTTGCTCTGTGTCACAAATATTCCATCTGATTTCAGAGACACTTGCACATCAAAAAAGTAGACCAGCTCTCCCAACATACTCATCTGGAATTCACTCTGCATGTGTTCAACAAACTGATCCACCAACCTCTGTGAGCGAGATCCAAAGACTATGTCATCCACATATATTTGCGCAATGATGAATTCCTTCTGAACGTGCTTCACAAAAAGGGTCTTGTCTACTCCCCCTCTTACATAACCATGTTGAACGAGAAACACCGTGAGACATTCTACCATATTCTGGGCGTCTGTTTTATCCGTACAAGGCCTTTTGAGACGATACACATGATTAGGGAGATGTGGGTCTTCAAACCCTTTCAGCTGGCAACGTACACTTCTTCATTCAGCCATTCGTTGAGGAATGCACTTTTCACATCCATCTGAAACAGTTTGAATTTCAGGTGACAAGCAAGTGCTAGCAGCAGCCTTATTACCTCAAGTCGGGAAAACTGGAGCAAATGTTTCATTAAAGTCTATTCTTTCAATTTGAGTGTACCCTTGCGCCACCAGCCAGGGTTTGCTACGGGTGATGTTCCTCTTCTCACCAGATTTGTTTTTGAATATCCACTTAGTGCCGATGATATTTTCTTCAGCAGGCCTTGGCACAAGTGTCCAGATATCGTTTCTAGCAAACTCTGTGAGTTCGTCTTGCAGAGCATTGACCCAATATTCATCCAGCATCACTCTCTGATGTTTTTTGGTTCAACGATGATAGGAAGCATGAACCACTTAGCATTTCAGCAAAATCAATTGTCTTACCACATGTTACTTGGTTGCTTGCAAATCCCTAATAATGTTGGTCATCAGATGGTTTCGCACAATATGCTGAGATGGTTGAGGGACTAGAACAAGGTCTGGTCCAGAATCTGACGCATTATCAAACTTCTGATTACTGGGAGAGTTTCTGGAACATCTGTCTATTCCACCTTAGTGGATCTGCTGGTTCCCGCATGTGTACATACATAGTCATCTGCATCAGTTCTGATCGAATAGTCTGAGTCTTGAATAGCCACATTTATCAATTCCACAATAGTTTGTGATTTCTTGATGTATAAGCGATACGCTCAACTATTGATAGAATAACCTGAATATTGCTTCACTTGTTGTGAGAGTCAAGCTTCCTCTTGTATTCTCAATCCTCATATACATAGCATACACTTCCGAACACATGAAAGTACTTGACTGAAGGCTTCTTCCCTTTCCAAATTTCATAACAGGTTTTCTGAGTTCCAGGGCTAATCAAGACTCTGTTGAGGGTGTAAGAGGCAGTGTTGATGGCTTCACCTCAAAAAGTTAGAGACAAGTCTTTAGCATGGAGCATGACACATCATTTCCGAAAGCGTAAGATTCTTCCATTCAACAAATCTGTTATTGTTATGCCATTTGTGAAAAAGTGGAAGCAGCCGAGCGGAAGAAGAGGCGACAGCATCTTGTGTTACCAGAAGCTGGTACATGCAAATGAAGACTGATAAAACAAAAGAGCCAGAAGAAGCTATAGCATCCTTTGACAATTGGAGCCGGTACAGATGATCATAAGGGTTCAAGAAAAGAACCAGGATAGGCTATAGCATCCCCTGACGTTTCAAGGCTAACACATCAAGAGAGTTTCTTTGTTGCCGATCAATCTGGAGGAGCTCGGAGGAGGTCCGAGTGATTGCTGCTGTAGTAGCAACAGTCAGAGCGGAGTCCCAACTTATCAGAGTTCTTCGGCAGGAGGCTTGGATGAAGGCAAGTAAGATTTGTTTCTAAATTATATTTTAGGAAACAAAATTACAGCATCTTCTAGGAATCTAGAGGAGGATTCGAATCTCAACAATCTTCCAGGGATCCAGGGGAGTATTCGGAAGGTAGCATTATCTGTTGGGACTGAAGGTGCTGGAGCGTTGATTATTTGAGAGCTGAAGAGTGATTAGGACTGGAGTAGTTTGATCCTATCTTGATTCGAGGGAGTCGATTGGAGCGAAGCCTCGTTGACAGATCGAATGGTTGACAGTTGCGGAGTGCAGCTTGCGCAGACTGTCCCAGCATACTCCTTGATAGTGGCGGGAGGTCATTGATTATGGGGGAGCAGCGCAGAGTGTCCGACTACTCAGCAGAGGAGTGCTTGAAGAAGTCGTGGACTGAAGCATCGGCAACTTGGCCGAAGAAGTTGTTGCAACATCATATGGGTATACTTTGTAATAGGATAGGCTGAGAGTTGCTGCAGCATCATATGTGCACAAACCCGGTTGACTTCTTTGGGGGCACATAAGGTCCCTTGGATGATTCTCCGATCTGAGTAGGAGGGGGCAATTGGGAGTCGGCTGATTCTGAATTAGACTCTTCAGTGGTTGAATCAATCTCGATGGTCTCCTTTTCCTTGATCACAGCCTCCTCAGAGGCACTCTCTTCTTCTTCTTCTTCTTCAGTACTGCTTTCCTCCTCGGACTGGTACTCCTTAGGGGAAGAACTGGGCATCTTTGTAAGTTTTTTGTCTGCACCCTTCTTAGACCGAGCTTCATGAGAAGCTACAACATCTTCTTCTTCCGCTTGGCTTCCGCTTTCTTCTTCCGAAACCAGTTCTTCCTCAGCTTTCACAGAGGGGTGCTCACCAAATTCATCCGCCCTTCTCTTTGTGGCTCTTCCTCTAACACAGTCGGCTTCCACGTGAGCAGCGGGACCTCCACGGGTTCCCTTATTTGAATGTGGGCAAGCTGCCGCTCGGACCCTTTTGACACAGACTTATGAGCATGGACTTCCTTTCTCTTCCTCGACCCAGTGCTTGAGCTTGCCTTAGTGGTCTTTCCGCCTCTGGTGCGTACCATTGTTGTTGTTCGTCGGTTGAGAATGTCGTCGTAGATCATCGTTGATTTTGAGCAGTCGAATACAAGCCCTAGAAATCCGTTATCCCCTTTTTCTTTTGAATTTCTCTGGACACGTGACAGCTATATTCATTCGTCGAGTGCTTCCCCTTTGCACAGTCAGCTCCAAGCAACAGAAATTGCTGCAGCAACTTCAATCTGTTTTCTCTGGGACCTTTTCTTCTGAGTGTTGTTGCACGAACTGGCTTTCCTTCAAGTCTGATGCACCCTCTTCTGGCAATGATTCCTCAGTTTCATCCAACACCCCAATCTTTTGTCTCCATTGGTTCTGAGCAATAGCATATACTTTGTGATGGATATCTTTGCCATTTTTGACATTTGTCTTTCGTTCTTTCTTCCTCCACCAACCTTGTTTACTTTTCCTTTGTGTTCTGGCCTTCCAGGGTCTTTTCTTTATCTTTTCCACTAGCACAACAGTCTTTGTCCAAAGTAACATGTGAACATCAGTAGTTTCCTTGCGAATCATTCTTCCTTTTTGATCACTCACCAAGGTCCTGATCAGTTTTCGGCAATGAAGACTGTTAGATTGACAGTTTTCGTTACCTCCTCTGTGCCTCCGGTGGGATAGTCTGTGAGGCTCCTAGAACTTGTTTAGACCATGGCAATTCCGTTGAATATGCCCATGTTGATTGCAGAAGTAACACATGCGTTTATTCAAAGAAGTTTTACCTAGGAGCGGAAGAAGTCGCTGCAGCAACATTTGGTTCTTTCTTCTGGTCTTTTTCTTCTCAACTTGTTTTTTTTGCTCGGTGGGAGCCTCATTCCTTTGTAATTCTGGAACAACCCCCTCTGCATCCGTAGCTTTGATAAAGGTAGTAACTTCAAATCCACGTTCTCATGTGTATCTAAGAACGACTTTACCACCCCATATCTTTGGTAGGACAAGATCTTATCTAAGATAGTTGATCTGTAATTGTCCCTCTTTTGTGTATTACTGTACAGACTGTCCTTTTCATGCTC
This sequence comes from Umbilicus rupestris, assembly GCA_963678935.1. Classification (NCBI taxonomy): domain Eukaryota; kingdom Viridiplantae; phylum Streptophyta; class Magnoliopsida; order Saxifragales; family Crassulaceae; genus Umbilicus; species Umbilicus rupestris. The sequence goes on from OY787617.1 coordinate 4,302,420, forward strand.
ATCTTCTATCTCCAGTTTCTTGGTCTTATTTGAAAGAAGGACAATAGCGTTTTGGAGTTCATTTCTTTCTTTCTCACAGAGACTAGCTTGGCCTGCAGCTCCTTGTTGATCTCCACCTTGTTCAACCATTCTTCGTGCAACAAGGCAAAGTCCTTTTCCAGTGAATTATCTAAGAATTCTTCATTGTCACTGCTGTCTGATTCAACAATCCCATAGACAATTTCAGAATTCATCAAATCAGAATGTTCAATGGCAGATACAGTAGTGAAGGCAAATTGCTTTTCTCCTCAGATTCTTCTTCGCTGTCCTCATCACTCCAGTTGTCAGTCAGAGACTTGTTGTTCTTCTTTTGAAAGCTGTGGCATTCTGCCTCCCTTTGACCGTATCCTTCACATTCCTAGCATTGAATTCCTTTTTCTCTGTCATTCTTCTCCTCTTCACTCTATTCTGTATTTCGGTTTCTCCTTTGGGAATTTCCTCTTCTCATGAACTGATTTTTTCCACCAGATCTTTGTCTTGCAGATGAAGAAGTTTGCTCTATCTTTTTGAAGATCTTGCTGAAGTTATTTGCAGACCCAGTTGTTGTCCCAACTCCTCTGTCGAGTCTACTTTTTCCTTGGTTTCCGCCTTCAGCCCAACATTCTTCCTAGAGGTATGTGTATAATCTTATGTCCTCCTCATCTCAAACTGCCTTAAGGATCCAATCAAGGCCTCCAGCATCATGTTTCTGATGTTCTGTGCTTCCTCGATGGTTGTGACCTTCATATCAAATTTTGATGTTAGTGATCTGAGGACTTTTCTGACCAGCTTCTCTACTGATATGGGTTCTCCAAGGGCATATGCTTCGTTGGACGGGTCACACAGACGGGCATTGAATTTAGTAATGGACTCTTCCTCCAGCATCTTCAGGTTCTCAAACCTCGAGGTGATCATCTGCACTCTTGAACTTTTTCCTTTCTTAGTTCCCTCGTGAGCTGTCTTAAGAATATCCCACGTCTGTTTTGCTCCTTCGCAGTTGGATATCAACCTAAAATTGTTTGCATCGACAGCAACAAAAATAGCATTTAAATCTTTGGAGTTACCAGATGCTATAGCTTCCTCTTCCGCCATCCACTTGTCTTCTGTCTTCTTGTGAGTAACTCCCTGGGTGTCAATGGTTAGTGGAGGTGACCATCCAGCAATCACGGATCTCCAGGCCTTCTCATCAATAGCTTTTATGAAGGCTTTCATCCGTACTTTCTAATAACCATAGTTGCCTCCCTCGAGCAGTGGTGGTCGGCTGGTGCTCTGTCCTTCTTTCATCTTGGCGATCTGCAGTGCCTTCTCAGACCTCACTCAGTGTGTCGAGCGACCGGCTTTGATACCAATTCAAATTGGCACTATGAAACTATAAGCGAAACCCCGCGATTTGCTTCAGCAACTTCTACCACTAAGTTGCTGATGCTTTGCTTCAGCCAAAAATGAGAAGCACAAACAGAATTATTTACCCAGTTCGGCATCAGCCTGCGTCTGGGGAGGACTACTCTCGGTTCTCGAGAGTTCACTATCTCCTTTAGAGTACATTGGTTTCCAACAACTCAGCCACGTTAGTCTAAACACTACTCCTAACCCAATTGAAGTCTCCGCATGATCTCTCTACACAGACTAGCCTACACTATCAAATATACCATGTATTACGCGAGAGATTGTCCAAATAAGAAGCAGGAAGCATCTAGTTCTGCTAGCATGGTCTAAACTGGTGATACTCGAAGGGGATCTTCTTTGTGCTTCATCTAGCAAGTGAATAGAAGCTTGGATCATCAATCCTGAATGTTCATACCACATGATGTCGCACCAAGAGTGTTTTACCACATACAAGTTAGGTAATTTTGTATTCATTTTCTTAGGTGATGACAAATCATGTCCCATCACAAGAAATGAACAAGTCAAGATTACAACAGATGATGGTGGCCTGGGAATACTATGTGATATTAGACATGTTCTAGACTTGAGAAGAATATAATTTTCCTGGTTACTCTAGTGGCAAATGGCTTTGTATTCAAGTTTGATGGATATTATGAAGGTATCCAAAGATGCAATGACAATGATGATCACAAGGAGGACTGCAGGCAACATCTACAAGTTGTTGGAAAGTACGATTGTAACTGATGCCGCATCAGTTGAGTCTGATACTTATGCAGTGAGATTGTGACACATGCGTCTAGATCATCTTAGTGAGGCGGATTTGTGCGAGTGTTGTATACTTGAAAAACAATATTGTATGTGCTTCCAAACCACAATGCACAAAATAAGGGCCCTTGATTATAAACATTTTGATGTATAAGGGCCTAAGAGAGAAGAATCCATTGAAGACTCCAGATATTTTTTGACGTTTAAGGATGATTTTTTTCTCTTAAGATGTGAGTGTATTTCTTGCATAATTTTTGTGTTTAGATCAAGTACTTGTATTTCAGCTAAAGGAATAAACTATATGGATTTGAACTTTCATAATTTTTGTACAGAACACGATATTCATGGATACTTTTCAATTGAAAAGACACCACAATAGAACAATTTAAGAGAGAGGACAAACAGAACTCTAACTGAAAGGGAGAGATTTCATCGATTGATTACTGGATTGTCTAAGGGCTTCGGGCTAAGGCCATTAACATAGTGTGCTATCTTATTAACAGATCACCATGAGTTTCTTTAGATGGAAAGTTTGCAGAAGAAACTTGGACATGTTAGCCTATTGATCTTGCAAAACTTAAGATTTTGGATGTCTATTTTTAAGCATATACCCAGTGAAGCTTGATCCAAAATCAAAGAAGTGTCTTCATTGGTTACATGAAAGGTTTGAAGGGGTTTGAGCTATGTGAATTGGTTGCAAGGAAGATGGTGATCAGTAGAGACGTTGTGTTTGATGAGCAATCCATGTTGAAGTAGGCGGTTGGAGGAGATGTGTCAATTTCCGAAGGAAAATATTCTAACAATGAAGCGGTTCAAGGTGATGTGAAGTCATCTCCAGTGCACAATGTGGACGACATATAGGTGAAACACAAGATTATTCTCTTAAATGTTGTATAATGCGTCATATCACGCCACCTAAAAATTTTGGCTATGAAGATTTGACATTGTATGCACTTGTCACCAACTCTAGAGACCCGTCTACTTTTCGAGAGTGTGAAGGTATGTGGCATCATTGACAAACTCCTACAAAGTGAACTAGAGCTTGCTACAGCAAGTATGGAAAGAAAACAGCTGATGAAGAACATTCCAGAGTGAGCAAACTCAGTAAGTGGCGCTCCAGATGAAGACATTAAGTAGCGCTCCAGATGAAGACATTAAGTGGCTAATGTCTTCACAAGGCGCGCGACTTAATGTTGCCTTGGGGCGCTCGAAAATCTGAAAGAGATCATGAAGACATCAGCTTGTGCAATCTAGGCAGAGTGACTATCTCAGTACTCAAGTGGAGTAAGCAAGTGCAATAGCAACCTCTGGAGCAGAAGTTCAGCAGCAGAAGTATTGCACACCTTCAGACAGCTTGTGCTACAGCAGATGCTGCAGCACAAATGCTGTAGCAGAAATTTAGCTTTCTCGAAGATTGCATTCAAACAACAAATCAGTGGACCGAAGGGCTTCCGGAAAGAGCTGAATATTCAGGAGAATATTTCTGGAGTGTCTCTCAAGAACAAGGGCAGATTTGTTGAAGTGAAGATATGATCTTGTAGAGATCTTGGAGGATCTTCCTTAGAATTGATGGGATTGTTTCCTAATGCATTTAGGAAATTCCAGCAGCAGCAAACAGCTACAGCAAAGGTGAACAAGGAGTTGTTGCAGCTCAAACAATCAAGCTGGCAGCAGAAGTAAACCAGCAGCAGATGCAGCAGGGGATGCTGCAGCAGGTGCTGGTTCAAGTGCTGGTTCAACTGTCCGAGTAGCAGTTTTGTGCTGGGTGCGTTTTGAAGGTATGGCAGCTTTGTGAAAGCTCTTAGAAGAATTTCTAAAATACTAAAGAGCATATTCCAGCAAGGTTTACTTGTCAGAGAAGGAGATTTGCATTGGAGTTGTGATCAAATCTAATCTCCTAGATTTTAGGAGATAATTGATCTTGTGGATCAATGGCCTAAACCTGGAAACTGCTTAAAGTGGTGTGCGTATTTAAGCAGAAGGTTCGAGGGCTGAAGAGGGTGATCGAAGCTGAGTGATACACGAGAGTAGACACTGATTTCAGAGAGAGGATTTTTCTGGGTGTGCTACGAGAGTTGTTCTTCGATCAACACACACGGGCAGAGCGTTGAGCGCAGAGCTGTGGTGCGTATTGCAGAAGAGAATCAGGTCTTGCAGAGACTGATTCGTGCTTTGATCTGGAAGCCAATTTAGAGCTGTGGAGCTTGTTGGTTGATCAAAGGCAGCCGCGGGAGAACTGACGGGTGGAAGGCTCGGTCGAGGTTCGTGCGGAAGAACTCACTAGTGGCAGGTGGTCACTGAGTGAGGGGGAGTTACTCAGAGTGTGCAGCGCTCTTGGAGTGGTTCGATCGGCTCGGTAGAAGGCCTTGGAGCGACGCGGACAGTGTGCTTCAGCTGTGTGTTACAGCTGTTGCTGCAGCAACCCTGCTGAGTAGTGTAGTATAGAATAGGCTGAGTTCTTTGAGAGGATTGTAGCTATTCTAGACTGACATATTGTAGAGGGTGTGCTGACACAAATCAGAGCTTGTTCTGATTGTGTTGAGTAGTCCACATGGGGTTAAAGTAGCATAGGTTGCGTGCGTTGTAACCGAGTGTGCTTTGAACCTTTGGTTGAGTGGATTGAGGACTGGAGAATAGTCCTCCCCAGACGTAGGCAGATTGGCCGAACTGGGTGAACAAATCTGTGTCCTATTCATTGTCTGCTGTGCCTGCATTTAAGTGAACAAGAGTGTGCTGCAGCAACTGCTAGTTCACAAATCTGCTGGATTGAGACACTGTGAAATTTCAATTGGTATCAGAGCGGGAACTCGACACACAGAGTTAAAAAGATCCTACAGTGTCTCTGAAGAAGCCAAGACAATGAAGGAAGGACAGAGCACAAGTAGACCTCCACTATTGGAAGAGAGCAATTATGGATGTTGGAAGGCGGGAATGAAGGTCTTCCTAAAGACGATGGATGAGGAGACGTGGAGAGCAGTAGTGTCTGGATGGTCACACCCACTGATCATCGACGACAAAGGAGTTGCACTGGAGAAACCAGAGGAGACATGGACAGCTGAAGAAGAAGCTGTAGCAACCAGTAACTCAAGAGCCTTGAACGCGATTTTTGCCGCTGTTGACGCAAATAATTTCGGGCTGATCTCTGACTGTGAAGTTGCCATGCAAGCATGGGAGATCCTCCAGTCGGCTCATGAAAGGAACAAAACTCCTGCTGCAAATTGGAGAGACGAAGACAGTGAAGAAAAATCTGACCAAATTAGCAATGTTGCTTTGATGTTTGAAACTGATATGGAGAGCATCGTTTCAACAAAGCCAGAAAGTGTTGATTGTGTTGATGAGTCAGACAGTAGTGATGATGAAGAAATCACTGAGGAGTCCATTGCAAGAAACTTTACCCTGTTGCACGAAGAGTGGCTGCAAGTCATGGAGGTCAACAAAGGATTGACGGCTAAAGTTTCAGATCTGCAAGAAAAACAAGAGGAGTTGCTGAATATGATCACTGCTCTTACGGATCAGGTTGCCCAGCAAGAAGAGAAGTTTGCTGCAGAGAAGGAAGAGCTCAACCTCTACCGGAAGACTACAAAGATGCTTAATAGTGGAACAAGCACTCTTGAAGATATTCTAGCACGCCAAAGATATGGAGGTGGCTACTCAGGTCTTGGATACACTGGAGAAGTAGGTGCTGAAAGTACTATATTCATCAAAGCTACGGAGCTAGAAGATGCAGCTCCTGTAGCGGAAATGAACAAGTCAAGATTACAACAGATGATGGTGGCCTAGGAATACTATGTGATATTAGACATGTTCTAGACTTGAGAAGAATATAATTTTCCTGGTTACTCTAGTGGCAAATGGCTTTGTATTCAAGTTTGATGGATATTATGAAGGTATCCAAAGATGCAATGACAATGATGATCACAAGGAGGACTGCAGGCAACATCTACAAGTTGTTGGAAAGTACGATTGTAACTGATGTCGCATCAGTTGAGTCTGATACTTATGCAGTGAGATTGTGACACATGTGTCTAGATCATCTTAGTGAGGCGGATTTGTGCGAGTGTTGTATACTTGAAAAACAATATTGTATGTGCTTCCAAACCACAATGCACAAAATAAGGGCCCTTGATTATAAACATTTTGATGTATAAGGGCCTAAGAGAGAAGAATCCATTGAAGGCTCCAGATATTTTTTGACGTTTAAGGATGATTTTTTTCTCTTAAGATGTGAGTGTATTTCTTGCATAATTTTTGTGTTTAGATCAAGTACTTGTATTTCAGCTAAAGGAATAAACTATATGGATTTGAACTTTCATAATTTTTGTACAGAACACGATATTCATGGATACTTTTCAATTGAAAAGACACCACAATAGAACAATTTAAGAGAGAGGACAAACAGAACTCTAACTGAAAGGGAGAGATTTCATCGATTGATTACTGGATTGTCTAAGGGCTTCGGGCTAAGGCCATTAACATAGTGTGCTATCTTATTAACAGATCACCATGAGTTTCTTTAGATGGAAAGTTTGCAGAAGAAACTTGGACATGTTAGCCTATTGATCTTGCAAAACTTAAGATTCTGGATGTCTATTTTTAAGCATATACCCAGTGAAGCTTGATCCAAAATCAAAGAAGTGTCTTCATTGGTTACATGAAAGGTTTGAAGGGGTTTGAGCTATGTGAATTTGTTGCAAGGAAGATGGTGATCAGTAGAGACGTTGTGTTTGATGAGCAATCCATGTTGAAGTAGGCGGTTGGAGGAGATGTGTCAATTTCCGAAGGAAAATATTCTAACAATGAAGCGGTTCAAGGTGATGTGAAGTCATCTCCAGTGCACAATGTGGACGACATATAGGTGAAACACAAGATTATTCTCTTAAATGTTGTATAATGCGTCATATCACGCCACCTAAAAATTTTGGCTATGAAGATTTGACATTGTATGCACTTGTCACCAACTCTAGAGACCCGTCTACTTTTCGAGAGGATACGGATAGGATACGAATAGTTAAGAGATAGATAAATGGATGGGTGCCATGGTGGAGTCCTTGAAGAAGAATTATGATAATGCAAATGGCATTTGACAAAACCTGCCAGAGTGTACAAGCTCAGTGAACAAGTAGTTGCAACGGGAGCTGTAGCTACAGCTTAGGCGCAAAGAGAAATCTGTTCAGATATGAAGTAGCTATGCAACGGGAGGCTTCCAAATACTCTCAGAATATCCTCAATGAAGATTCCGTGCCAAATCTTGAAGATTTGATTGGGAAATCAAATCTCCTACAAAGTAGAAGATATGATCTTGTTGAGATCTTTTAAGAACTTCCAAAAGTTGGTATTGATGGGGCACGGAATTTCTATTTAGAGAAGACTGGGCAGGGCAACAATCATCAATCAAAGAGAGAATCCAAGCACCTGAGATTGCAGAGAAAGATCAGAGAGTAGTGCGGAGAATTGGATCACCACCCGAAGAGCAGAGCGTGAGCGCAGAGCTGAGTGGTTAGAGCAGAGACTGATCGAAGACTTGTAGAGTCTGGTCAGTGCTTGATCGAAGAAGGCCAATTCAGAGCAGGACGTGCTTGTTGGTTGATCAAGGGAGGAGGCATGAGAGTTGTCGAGTGGATTTCCAACTCAGAAAATCTACTGAAGGCCTATTCTCGCTAGTGACAGGCGGTCACTGAGTGAGGGGGAGCATCCCGCAGTGAGGATCACTCACAGAGTTCGAATAGCTCAGCGGAAGGCTTTAGAGCGACACGAACAGAACCTACACAAGGGTGTGCTATAGCAACCTATGGAGACATTATTTTAATTTGAATAGGCTAAGTCTGTGGGATCAGAGGAGTAGCTATTCTGAATTAATTTGATGTGTAGGTGTATGAGACACAAATCAGAGGGTGTTCTGATTGTTTGTGTGTACTACTAGTTGAGGTTGGGTAGCATAGGTTGGCTGTGAGCCGAATCTGTGTTGTACGGAGCACCTTGAAGACTAGTGGATTGGGGACTGGAGTATAGTCCTCCCCAGACGTAGGCAGTTGGCCGAACTGGGTGAACAAATCACCTATGATTATTTTTCTTTGCTGCACAGGATTCGACTGTACAAGAGGTTGCTATAGCAACTGCTTGTACTCAATCAGTAACTCAGAGGCGCTACGAATTTCAAATTAGACTTGGGAAATTGTTCAACTTGATAAGATAAAAGGGCTGCCAATTGTAAGTGAGTCTACAAAAGAAAGCCAATAAAAATAGAAAATGAATCGAAAAGGTTCAAGTCTCATCTGGTAACAAAGGGATACAACAGAAGGGATTGACTACTATGTGATTTTCTCTCCGATAGTAAAACATTCTTTTCTCATAGCAATGTTGGCCTTGCTAGCTAGTCTAAACATGCATAGAGCAAATGGATGTGAAGACAGCTTTTCTTCACGATAGTCTGGATGAGCAAATTTACTTGAAGCAACTAGAGAGTTTTAGTGATACGAGACATGTTAGGCTAGTTTGTAAATTCAAAATGTCCCTTGCATGGCTTGAAGCAATCACTAAGGTAGTGGTACACGTCCTTTGATTCCCACATGAAATAGATTGGCTACAAAAGGTGCGAGTATGATTGTTGTGTTTATACTAGGAGCCTTGATGATGTTTCATGTATTTTTCTGTTACTTTATGTGGATGACATATTGATTGTTGCTAATAAATTATTGCGCTGAAAGTCATGTTAGGAAAGGGGTTTGAAATGAAAGATTTGAGTGATGCTAAGAAGAAGCTTACGATGTAGATTCACAGAGATAAGAGTGTAAGAAAATTGTGGCTCCCTCAGAAAAGCTATGTTGAAAGACATATTCGATATGAGCAGTTCGAAGCTTGTAAGTACACTATTGGTGAGTCATTTTAACAATGCTTTGGGAAAATGCCCAAAGAGAAATGTCGAGGCAGAATATATGTCAAAGGTCCCTTATGTCAATAATGTTGGTTGCTTAATGTATGTCGTCTGAACTAGACTAGATTTGGCACATATTGTAAATCAAGTGTGTAAGTTTATGTTAAAACTGGGTAAGCATCTTAGGGAAGAAGTCAAGTAAATTTTTAGCTATTCAGTTGTTTGATATATTGATTCATACTATGCAGTGATGTTGATAAATGGAGGTCTACTACAACAGTGTATGTCTTTATTCTTTCCAATGGACGTATAGTTGGAAATCAACAATCAAGTACTTATTTAAGTACATATAAGTAAATATAAGTACATATCAATAAATATCAGTAAATATAAGTACATATAAGTAAATATAAGTATATATAAGTACATATAAGTAAATATAATTATTCATCATCTCTTTCATCAACAACCCACCACCACTATTCATCACCACCACCATAACAACAACACCACCACCACCACCACAACCACTACTATTCATCATCTCTTTCATCAACAACCCACCACCACTATTCATCACCACCACCATAACAACAACACCACCACCACAACCACTACTAATCATCATCTCTTTCATCAACACACCACCACTCTTATTCATCACCACCACCACCATAACAGCACCATCACCACTACTATTCATCATCTCTTTCATCAACACACCACCACCCTTATTCATCATCACCACCACCACTATTCATCATCTCTTTCATCAACACATCACCACTATTCATCATCTTTTTCATCAACACACCACCACAACCACTATTTATCATCTCTTTCATTATTTTAAGTTAAGTAACTTAAATTAAATTAAGTTAAATTTTTATTTTTTATTAGTGGTGTGTTATTTTTGTGTTGGTGGATTGTTGTGATTTTGAAAGTGTCATGGTAATGGTGATAGTAGTCAGTGGCGGATCGAGAGAGTCGAGGGGAGTCACAAAATAAGATTGTATGGATTTATTAATATTTATCTAAAAGTAATTAAATAATAATTTTTTATAAAATATTTGGGGGGGGGGGGGGGGGGGCACTGGTGGTAGTGGTGTGGTGGAACTGATATTGTGGTGGTGGTGGTGGTGTTGTGATAATGGTGGTGGTAGTGGAGTGGTGGTGTTGTTGGTGGAGTTAAGTTAAGTTAAATCAAGTTAAATTAAAAGTCAAATCAAGTTAAGTTTAGTTTACTTAAATTAAGTCAAGTTAAGTTAAGCTAATCTTATATAAGTTAAGTTAGATTTTTTTTATTGGTGGTGTGTGTTTTTGTGATGATGGTGACTATAAGTAAATATAAGTACATATAAGTAAATATCAGTAAATATAAGTACATATAAATAAATATAAGTAAATATAAGTAAAGCAATAAGTTTAAGTACAAAATATAAGTCCAAAAGAACACACCCTAATTGTGTCAACAACTAAAGCTAATTACATGGCAATAGCCAAGGCTGCGAACGAGGCTTTATACCTGTTGGGTTGAGGGAATGAGTTGGATGTAGAGCAAGGTGGAGTTCTATCGCATTTCGATAGTCAAAGTGTCATTCACTTGGCAATGAACCAAATTTATCATGTCACAAAGCATATTAATGTGAGAAAATAAGATCACGGTTTTACTCATCTCTAGACAGAAACTACTAGAGAATATTCATATTTTAAATATTACAGTTGATATGTTAACAAAAGAAGTCATCGGTGACAAGTTAACGCAATGATTGGACTTGTTACATGTTTCTCATTATTGAGCATGAGGGGTCCCTAGCTGACGAGATGTGATCATGGTACATCGAATTTTCACAGGACTGGATATTAGTCAAAGTGAAGATTGTTGAGAATGAAAGTTATGCGTCTGTTCGACTTGGGCTGTTCAGGATCACTAGTTAACTGTTTCAGAAAGCTTTAGCAGATTTTGTTTTGGTGATAGTTAGTTCGAGACAGAAACCGCATGTAGAACAGTAAACGACACAGGATATGTTTACCCTGTTTGGCTCACCATGCCTACTCAAGGGGGTTGCTCTAAACCCCAAGTGAGAATCACTTCACAAACATAAGATCAATTACAATAGTTCTTTAAGTAACTAATCCCCGATCGTTACCACTATGCAACTGACTTGATGTGAGTGCGTCTGACTCCCTCAAATGGAGATTCACCTCTTCTCACCTCGATTTGCCTCCCGCAAATCGGTAATTCTCTTCCCGAGAATATCAGCACTGTACCACAGTCTGTTCAACGATTTCTGGTACTTACTGCGATCAACCTTCTAGCTCGGCGGCTGGATTCTGACTTTGTCTGAAGTTGATCGCCGATCTGCAGCTCTCGTTCACTCTCCCGTTCTGATCTCAGTTCGTTTCTATCAGGGATGGTGCTCTGCAATTTACGATCTCATCACATATATAGATTAGATACGCTTTTTCATTTTTAGAAAGCATGATAATCTTTGATCGAGCTTTCCTAATCCAAAACCAGATCCAATCTTTGAAGCACCTAATTTGATATTCTAGGCTCAGAATCTGGTTGAGAATATCCTCGGAATATCTGCAAAATATATCATTGATGACGCACTTCATTTGCAGATCTTGATTGATATTATTGCAGCGTCTGTCTGAACAACTACTGTCTCACATTCGGTTCCAGCCGAGGTCTTTGCCTTGTTTGTCAAAAACTATGTCATTCATGATCCATGAACTACTTGGATCAACATTCTCCCCCTTGGCATTTTTTTGACAAAACTAGCTCCCGAATGAATTCGCTCGCAATAATACTCCCCCTTTTTATAAACAAAAGATGACAAGGCAATATACAAGACCAATCAAAACTATACAGCAACATTACCTAGCCAGGGGTGTCTTCGCATCATCAGAGTCAGATCCTCAATAGCTTCGACAACCTTAGGAACTTCAATACATTCCCTTGAACAACTCTCGTCTCTGAACAGTCTTCCACTTCTATCAACCTCACTGTTGCAGAATAATGTTCCTGATACTGTGACAGCCTTTGTCAAAGACACTCCACTTAGATTTCTGATAAGGTGGAAACTTCTCGGATTTCCTTGCACCAATCTTGCTCTTCTTCGTGACACTGCTCCCCCTGTCTCAGTGGCTGCACTCTTCTTTTTCTTTGTTTAGACAGTAGTGCTGACCAGAGGACTCCAGCATTGCCTCATCCTGATTATCTGTCTCAGCAGCTCATCATCTGTCTCTTTGTCTGCTCCACCGGAGACTGTCTCAGCAACAAGTCTTTACTCTCCTTGACAGCGCATCCTTTAAATCTTTCTTCAACCCAAATTCTGCTTCCTTTATCTGAAATTCGCAGGGCCTCTTGACAGACAGATTTGTGAACAAGCAGCTGCTGCAGCACACTCTTGTTCACTCGGAAATTGTCTTAGCAAACAATGAACAAGACAGAAGTTTGTTCACCCAGTTCGGCCAACTGCCTACGTCTGGGGAGGACTATTCTCCAGTCCTCAATCCACTAACCACAGAGGTCTCCAAGTACACTCGGTTACAACTCCACGCAACCTATGCTACTCAACCTTGTGTGGATCACTCGACACAATCAGAACAGGCTCTGACTTGTGTCTGCACACCCTCTATAAAATGTCAATCTAGAATAGCTACTGTCTCCCCGAAACTCAGCCTATTCTAAACTACACTCAACTCTGCAGGGTTGCTGTAGCAACTGCTGTAGCACACAGCTGATGCACAATTGTCCGCGTCGCTCCAAAGCCTTCTGCCGAGCCGATCGAACGATTCCACGAGCGCTGCACACTCTGGAATACTCCCCCTCACTCAGTGACCTCCTGCCACTAGCGAGAATCACCGCTTAGACACTAGACCGAGCCACTCACCCGTCAGTCCTTCCGCGGCTGCCCTTGATCAACCAACAAGCACCACTGCTCTGAATTGGCTTTCCAGATCAAGCTTGGATCAGACTACGCAAGTCCTGATCTCCTTCTGCTTCTGTCACCACAGCTCTGCGCTCACGCTCTGCCTTCGGGTGATGATCGAAGAACTCGTCCGTCGCACACCAAAATTCCTCTCTCTGAACTCTGCGCATGCACTCGTGTATCCCTCTACTTCGATCAACCTTTCTGCTCTCAACCCCTCTCTCTTAAATAGCAGCACCAGCTTTAAGCAAGACTAGAATTTAGCAATGTCCCAAAAAGAACAATTATCTCCAAATTTTTAGGAGATTAGATTTGTTTTTGATCTTCAACACAACACTCCTTTTCTAGCTAGGAATCCACTGGAATATTCTCCGCAGCACTTTAAAATATTCTTCTGGTGTTCTCCGCAGAGCTGCCAGGCCTTCTAGCCAAGCCCAGGTTGCTGCTGCTTCTCGGACAGATGTTGCAGCAACTTGAACAAGCTCCTGCTATAGCATCCCCTGCTGTAGCTGCTCCTTGTTCACTTGTGCTGTAGCTGCTCCTTGTTCACTAGTGTTGTAGCTGCTCCTTGTTCACTAGTGCTGGTTTTGTCAAACACTGCCATACTACATCATCATTATCTTCTCATCAGCTTTCTGAGCAAGCAGCTTAGCTAGTCTTTTTCCAACAGACTTCAAACAATTTTTTCTTTGAAATAAGTCTGTTCCACACTTGTTTGCTAGAGACATTTTGACCAACTTCGCCTTCTGTCGCTAATCGTCTCAGTCCTCTCGGCAGGCCACTCCCCCTGATAGTCAGAACCTTTGATACAAGCTCTGTTCAGCTGCTGCAGACTTTTGAACAGGAGCTGGCACCTGGATGCTCTGCGAATATATATAAGGGAAAATTAGGAATTCAAAACACAAATATCAAAGAACTAGAAATCTCATTCAGAATCTCAGATCTTGCTGATTTCTTCTTTCCAAAGGATCTAGAAAATAATTGCCCCGTCATGTATGACTTGTCACACATCGCCTCGGACTCTGTTTCACCCACTCTATTAGAAAAACACAAGAACTTCTCCTCCTGAATTCTTTAGCCAGTTCAACAGTTCCTTACGCATTATTCCAGAACTGGCCAAGCCTTCCTGAACCTGATTATGCGTCGACAGCACATAGACCCAAGACGAGTCTAAGTGTTTCAAACTGAGCATTGTTCAAGGCCTTAGTGAGAATATCTACTGGCTGTTTATTAGTCGATACATGTTTCAGAGTCATCTCCCCCTATTTCAAACCATACTCTTCTTGCATCTGTTTCATCCAAATCATATGGGCGCAATAGCTTCCTGTAGCTGTATATTCCTCTTGAGCGCCCATCAGGGCGTGGTCTAGTGGCAAAGGAGACGTCAAACATCTCAGCGACTAGGGTTATATTCCTGATGGGGCCAGAGCAGGGACTCTAGTGGGGGGTTTTGGGGTAGAATAGGAAAAATAATTAAAAAAAAAATTCCTTCTGAGCAGAACAGGGTCTGTTCCTGAGATAGGCTAAACTTCCGATCATGCTCTTGTACAGGGTCTGTTCCACGCTAACTCTAGAATAAATGTGCTTATGACTTGCATTTTCCAACCCGAACTTCTTCACCAAGTTTTTGGCATCCTTGTGAACGTGCTTCACCCATAGAGTCTTGTATTCTCCCCTTCGCACATAGCCATGTTGAACGAGAAATATCCTGAGACGTTCAAACCATGCGTTGGGCGCTTGTTTTAATCTGTAGAAGACCTTTTGGAGACGGTACATGTGATCCCTTCTAATGGCCATAAGAGTAGTGTCTTTCTCACGTTGCAGTCTCAGAATCAAGAGAATCACAGCTCGAATAGTGTCTGATTTCTATCTTGTCTGTTTTCCTATCTTGCATTCACCACACATAGCATCAGTTTTTCCTGTCAGTTCAGGTATTCCTCGCACCAGTCCAAGTTTAGGTATCTGCCTCATTGCCTTGACATATAAGTGTCCCAGCCTCTTGTGCCACAGAATCAGTTCATCCTGCTGAGACAGAAAACAGCGAGCTGTGACAGGCTCTGTGTCAGAATTCAACAGATAACAGTTATTTGATGAACGAACTCCTCTCAAAACATACTTCCCTTCACTGCTGATGACCTGGCATGAATCTTTAGTGAATTGCACATTTAGCTTTACATCACACAGCTGACTTATACTCAGCAAGTTCGCTTGAAGGCCTTCCACAAGGACCACTTTGTCAATTGAGGGCATCTCTTGAACAGATAATGTACCTTGACCAATGACCTTTTGTTTTGCCCATCACCAAATGTAACAAATCTCCCATCCAGGTTCTGTACATCGGTCAGATAGCTGGCTTCTCCCGTCATGTGGGCTGAACAGCCACTGTCAAAGTACCACCGGTCCTTCGCAAGGTGAGAATATGAGTTGTATGCGACGTAGCAATGGTTGTCATGAATTTTTGAGAGAGGCACGGATCTTCTCAAGCGATATTTTGCAAGAAATGTGGGGCACTTTCTCTGGATGTGGCCTTGAGCTTTGCAAAAGTAGCAGACACGCTTATCCTCTGTCCAACGCTTATTAAATCTGTGACTGGGATGAACATTGTTAGCACAGTTAGAATTTTTAGCTTGAACAAACACTGTCTTACCATTTGTCTTTTGATACTCATAGCCCAAATCAGGACTTCCGTTATTCGAAACCCTAGAACACTGATGCACACTTCCATGAAATAGTAAATACTCTAAACGAAAAAAAAAGGAATTCAACAAGAGAGTAAGAGGTGGCCACACTCGGCCTTAGCACGACCACGCAGGGTCAACCAAAAAAAATTCATCAGTTCATCAGTAGCAGCATTTTACTCTCCCCCTTTTTGGCACAGATGCTCAAGGGGCCTGCTCTTCATCCGCCGGGAACTCCAGGTCTCTGGGCAGACTTCTGATCTGGCCGCGCCTAGTATCCCTCCTTTTTGCTTCGGCTTCAAGAGTGAGCAGCTCAGATCTGAGATGACTCACAATTCTGGCACGGAGAGCTGATTGAATCGTCGCGGTAGGGGGAAGGGATTCCTCCAGAGGAGCTGGGGCTGAAGCACCAACCAAGAGCGGATCCTCATAGGCAATGTCCACTGCATGTTTCCCTTTAAATAGTTTGTGGTCTACTGTGAAGACCTGCAGCTCCTCGGATAAACCTTCAGAAATCTCACCAAGCTCCGGATGCTGTGAGACCATCATCCCATAGATGAGGAGGGTAGCACGATGGGCTTGCTGGAGGAAGCACTGCCAGCATGAGTAGCCAGCTGGGGAAACATCACACTGGCCAGACTGATTTTCCTCCTTTTCCCAATAGAGTATAGAAGGTTAGCAAAGGCTCTGCTAACCTTTCCTCTGTGTGAGCTGGGAATCCAGTTTCTAATGCCCAAATGATACAGCAGGGCATTTTTAGAGGTGAGTTCAGCAGCATTAAGATTTGGGCCACCCCAAGACAGGCAAACTCCTCCTGTCAGAACCTTAGCCAGCATCTCTGGCTGGACATCCGTGGGCGCTCTGGCATTTTCATGGATCTCAAGAAACTCATCGATTTTTTCAGGGGTGACAAGAACTGTCTTACCCCGCACCCAACTCTTTCCAAACTCATCTCCTCCTTCCTCACCAAATTTTTCTTCCATGTTCACAATAAATTCCCTAACAAGAGCTATATTGAATCTGAATGGGTAAGTCAGGGATTGTAGAAGGTTTACCTCAGTGAGAAGCTGGATAATGGCGGCTGATTTGTACTTGTCCAGGTCCAGCCTCTTTTCTGACACAATGTGCTTTCTCTCAACAGCGCTCCATGACTGGGAGGCATTCCTATTTCTGAACCAAATCCCCTACTGTGATTGCAGTTGTGTCTGTCAATGCGTGTCCTCTCTCAGATGATTCACCAGCAGTGCCTTCATCTTCTTTACTGGATTCCTCTTCTTCGCTGCTGGAAACAGGAATGGGGATTGGAGCTTTTCCTTTGTCTGAGGGTGGAGGAGGATGTGCTGCAGCAGGTTCTTGTTCAGATGACTCAGCTTCTATCTCCTCCCCTTCACCTACTATGCCAGGGGACAAGACAAGGGTTTTGCACCTCTCTTGTGCAGGACCTGCTACAGCATCCTCTGTAGCTTGTTCTTCTCCTGAGACATCTTCAAGCACAGCTTCTTCAGACATCACTGCTGCACTGGCTACAAGCTCCCCGTTACGGACAAGACGCCTTCTTTTCTGCGGGGTTCCTTCTTGTGGAGAAGGATCGCTGTGCGACACAGGGAGAGGTGCGGGCTCCCACACCACCACGTCTAAATGCTGAGCAGGCGCTTCATTACGCGACTTAGACCTCCTTTCAGACCTGCCTTGTCGATCTGCTGCCAGGTTCTTCTTCAAACCGCGAGTCTTCACCATTGTTGCGGGTTTGTAGAGGATTGGAGGAGCACACGGTGAGGATGATCAGCAACAAATTTGGGGAAGCGCCTTCAACTTGTCTTTGCCCTAGAAATTGATTTACCCGTTATTTTCCTTTTCAATTTGAAGCTTCTGGATCACGTGCCACACATGTACCTTCTCCCAGCTTTAGCAACCAAAATACGTGAACAAGCTTATTCTGACCAGGTTGCTATAGCAGACGCGAGCTAGTTCTCCTACTCATTCCGGATGACCGCTTTGTTTGGCGGATCCTCGTGAGGTTCTGATGATGATTTCTTCACCCATACCTTGGTTTGTCTAAAGTTTCTCCTCTTCCGACCCTCAAGACTCCTGTCTCTTCCTTTGTCATATTTGGGTTTCCACACCTGTATTACCTGTGGCTTTCTCCTGTCTTTAGCTTTCCAGTGCCCTGGTGTAGCAATCTTAGAGATCCTCCTCCGCGATTCTTTCCAGTAATAAGCATTTCCCAAAATTACTGGGCAAGGAGTCTTTATGCAGCATGTGTTGGCTCTGGATTTCATTCCCCATTTTCCAGCTAAGGAGGTTCTCTGCTGCCGCTTCAGGTTGGAGGATATCTTCTGATTCCCAATACTTGTGCAGGAACTCTTTTTATTCGGAGTCTCTGGCTTTGTTTTAGAAGGATGATGCGCCAGGTGCTGCAGCATCCTCTTGTTCACGTGTCTAGTTCCATCTTTCCCTGCAGATTTTGGAGAATCATCTGTATAATTCTTTTCATCTATCATAGCATCCGAGGCTTTAATGAAAACTGTTCCTCTAGAACTTTCTTCACCAGTATGTCCAAGCCCCGTTCTCCCTTTTCCAAGTCTTTGATAAGACAAAATTTCATCCAAGATATTTTTCTGAGAATCAGCTGCCTTGGCTGTTGCTGGTGAGAAACCAATGTCAGTGACTTGGCTTCCTGTGTCTTCCCTTTTCAGAATGGTAACTTGACTGTTGGATGAGAAGAGAAATTTCCTTCGTTCTTCTTCCAGAAGCTTGACTCTGTCAGTCAATGCTTGATTCGTCTGAAGGGCTGCCTCACACTGTTTGAGAATCTTCCCCAGATAGTCAATAAGACTGCCAGATGAGTCCTCTTCATCTTCACTTTCGGATACTTCAATCTCATAGTGAAATTCATCCTTCTTTAGCTCTTTGAGGTTGAAATCTGACACACTGGTTAGCACAACACAGTTTTCTTCATCACTTTCCTCAGAGTCACTCCATTTTGCTGTCAGGGACTTGTTGTTCTTTTTCTCTGAGTTTTTGAGGGGTTTGCTCGGACAGTCAGCCTCAATATGTCCATACCCTTCACAGTTCCAGCATTGGACCCCCTTTTTCATTTCTTTCTTCTCATCTTCATTCTGAGCAGGTTCCTTCCCTTTCCTTTTATTTTCTCCACCTCTTCTGAATTTTTTTCGTGAGGATGAGCTTTGCCCAGTTCTTGAGTACAAGTTCTTTAGGAGCTTTCCAAGGTTCTTGACTAGCATACTCAGCTGATCATCTGGAACTGGCTTCTTAGCTTCTGTTTCAGCCTTCAGTCCAATATTCTTGTCCTTAGGTGTGAGATCTTCTTTAACCAGTTTCATCTCAAATTGTTTGAGGGATCCCATCAACTCTTCCAGCCTCATGAATCTGACATTTTGAGTTTCTTCAATGGCCGCCACTTTCATGTCAAATCTTGTGGGCAGCGATCTGAGGACCTTCCTGATCAGCTTCTCTTCAGGAATAGGTTCACCAAGAGCATGGGCTTCATTTGCCAGATCACAAAGTTTTGCATTAAACTCAGTGATAGTCTCCTCTTCCAGCATTCTCAGATTCTCAAATTGTGTGGCAATAATCTGTAATCTTGACAGCTTTACTCTATCAGTTCCTTCATGTGCAGTTTGCAGAATTTCCCACGCTTGTTTGGCCATGTCACAATTTGATATCAGCCTGAAATTGTTAGCATCAACTGCAGCAAAAATCGCATTCAGGGCCTTTGAATTACCAGTTGCTGCAGCTCCCTCTTCAGCAGTCCATTGTTCTTCAGGCTTTATCCGTGTGACTCCCTGTTCATCCATGGTGATTGGGGGAGACCACTGGACCACGATAGCTCTCCAGGTCTTCTCATCGATGGCCTTGAGAAAGGCTTTCATCCTAGCCTTCCAATATCCATAGTTGCTTTCTTCCAACAACGGAGGTCTGCTTGTGCTCTGTCCTTCCTTCATTGTCTTGGCTTCTTCAGAGACACTGTAGGATCTTTTACTCTGTGTGTTGAGCTCCTGCCTCTGATACCAATTGAAATTCGCAGGGCCTCTTGACAGACAGATTTGTGAACAAGCAGCTGCTGCAGCACACTCTTGTTCACTCGGAAATTGTCTTAGCAAACAATGAACAAGACAGAAGTTTGTTCACCCAGTTCGGCCAACTGCCTACGTCTGGGGAGGACTATTCTCCAGTCCTCAATCCACTAACCACAGAGGTCTCCAAGTACACTCGGTTACAACTCCACGCAACCTATGCTACTCAACCTTGTGTGGATCACTCGACACAATCAGAACAGGCTCTGACTTGTGTCTGCACACCCTCTATAAAATGTCAATCTAGAATAGCTACTGTCTCCCCGAAACTCAGCCTATTCTAAACTACACTCAACTCTGCAGGGTTGCTGTAGCAACTGCTGTAGCACACAGCTGATGCACAATTGTCCGCGTCGCTCCAAAGCCTTCTGCCGAGCCGATCGAACGATTCCACGAGCGCTGCACACTCTGGAATACTCCCCCTCACTCAGTGACCTCCTGCCACTAGCGAGAATCACCGCTTAGACACTAGACCGAGCCACTCACCCGTCAGTCCTTCCGCGGCTGCCCTTGATCAACCAACAAGCACCACTGCTCTGAATTGGCTTTCCAGATCAAGCTTGGATCAGACTACACAAGTCCTGATCTCCTTCTGCTTCTGTCACCACAGCTCTGCGCTCACGCTCTGCCTTCGGGTGATGATCGAAGAACTCGTCCGTCGCACACCAAAATTCCTCTCTCTGAACTCTGCGCATGCACTCGTGTATCCCTCTACTTCGATCAACCTTTCTGCTCTCAACCCCTCTCTCTTAAATAGCAGCACCAGCTTTAAGCAAGACTAGAATTTAGCAATGTCCCAAAAAGAACAATTATCTCCAAATTTTTAGGAGATTAGATTTGTTTTTGATCTTCAACACAACACTCCTTTTCTAGCTAGGAATCCACTGGAATATTCTCCGCAGCACTTTAAAATATTCTTCTGGTGTTCTCCGCAGAGCTGCCAGGCCTTCTAGCCAAGCCCAGGTTGCTGCTGCTTCTCGGACAGATGTTGCAGCAACTTGAACAAGCTCCTGCTATAGCATCCCCTGCTGTAGCTGCTCCTTGTTCACTTGTGCTGTAGCTGCTCCTTGTTCACTAGTGTTGTAGCTGCTCCTTGTTCACTAGTGCTGGTTTTGTCAAACACTGCCATACTACATCATCATTATCTTCTCATCAGCTTTCTGAGCAAGCAGCTTAGCTAGTCTTTTTCCAACAGACTTCAAACAATTTTTTCTTTGAAATAAGTCTGTTCCACACTTGTTTGCTAGAGACATTTTGACCAACTTCGCCTTCTGTCACTAATCGTCTCAGTCCTCTCGGCAGGCCACTCCCCCTGATAGTCAGAACCTTTGATACAGGCTCTGTTCAGCTGCTGCAGACTTTTGAACAGGAGCTGGCACCTGGATGCTCTGCGAATATATATAAGGGAAAATTAGGAATTCAAAACACAAATATCAAAGAACTAGAAATCTCATTCAGAATCTCAGATCTTGCTGATTTCTTCTTTCCAAAGGATCTAGAAAATAATTGCCCCGTCATGTATGACTTGTCACACATCGCCTCGGACTCTGTTTCACCCACTCTATTAGAAAAACACAAGAACTTCTCCCCCGGAATTCTTTAGCCAGTTCAACAGTTCCTTACGCATTATTCCAGAACTGGCCAAGCCTTCCTGAACCTGATTATGCGTCGACAGCACATAGACCCAAGACGAGTCTAAGTGTTTCAAACTGAGCATTGTTCAAGGCCTTAGTGAGAATATCTACTGGCTGTTTATTAGTCGATACATGTTTCAGAGTCATCTCCCCCTGTTTCAAATCATACTCTTCTTGCATCTGTTTCATCCAAATCATATGGGCGCAATAGCTTCCTGTAGCTGTATATTCCTCTTGAGCGCCCATCAGGGCGTGGTCTAGTGGCAAAGGAGACGTCAAACATCTCAGCGACTAGGGTTATATTCCTGATGGGGCCAGAGCAGGGACTCTAGTGGGGGGTTTTGGGGTAGAATAGGAAAAATAATAATAATAAAAATATTCCTTCTGAGCAGAACAGGGTCTGTTCCTGAGATAGGCTAAACTTCCGATCATGCTCTTGTACAGGGTCTGTTCCACGCTAACTCTAGAATAATGTGCTTATGACTTGCATTTTCCAACCCGAACTTCTTCACCAAGTTTTTGGCATCCTTGTGAACGTGCTTCACCCATAGAGTCTTGTATTCTCCCCCTCGCACATAGCCATGTTGAACGAGAAATATCTTGAGACGTTCAAACCATGCTTTGGGCGCTTGTTTTAATCTGTACAAGACCTTTTGGAGACGGTACATGTGATCCCTTCTAATGGCCATAAGAGTAGTGTCTTTCTCACGTTGCAGTCTCAGAATCAAGAGAATCACAGCTCGAATAGTGTCTGATTTCTATCTTGTCTGTTTTCCTATCTTGCATTCACCACACATAGCATCAGTTTTTCCTGTCAGTTCAGGTATTCCTCGCACCAGTCCAAGTTTAGGTATCTGCCTCATTGCCTTGACATACAAGTGTCCCAGCCTCTTGTGCCACAGAATCAGTTCATCCTGCTGAGACAGAAAACAGCGAGCTGTGACAGGCTCTGTGTCAGAATTCAACAGATAACAGTTATTTGATGAACGAACTCCTCTCAAAACATACTTCCCTTCACCGCTGATGACCTGGCATGAATCTTTAGTGAATTGCACATTTAGCTTTACATCACACAGCTGACTTATACTCAGCAAGTTCGCTTGAAGGCCTTCCACAAGGACCACTTTGTCAATTGAGGGCATCTCTTGAACAGATAATGTACCTTGACCAATGACCTTTTGTTTTGCCCATCACCAAATGTAACAAATCTCCCATCCAGGTTCTGTACATCGGTCAGATAGCTGGCTTCTCCCGTCATGTGGGCTGAACAGCCACTGTCAAAGTACCACCGGTCCTTCCCAAGGTGAGAATATGAGTTGTATGCGACGTAGCAATGGTTGTCATGAATTTTTGAGAGAGGCACGGATCTTCTCAAGCAATATTTTGCAAGAAATGTGGGGCACTTTCTCTGGATGTGGCCTTGAGCTTTGCAAAAGTAGCAGACACGCTTATCCTCTGTCCAACGCTTATTAAATCTGTGACTGGGATGAACATTGTTAGCACAGTTAGAATTTTTAGCTTGAACAAACACTGTCTTACCATTTGTCTTTTGATACTCATAGCCCAAATCAGGACTTCCGTTATTCGAACGCTGAGCACCCAAAATAGAATCAAACTTATTCGTCCCATTGTTCAACATACTGACATACTTTTTTTATCCTTGTCAGCTCTGTCATAGCTTCTGAGTGTTCCAGCTTTTCCTTGTCAAGTGCTATAAGCAATCTTTTAGCTGTTTCAGACAGCTCATATTTCTCGGCCTTTATGCTTACCACTTGCTTGCACAGTTTGACATTAGCTTTTACTGCTTCCTCCCATTGTTCATACAAGGCCGTGTACTTTTCAGCAAATGTTTCATTTGTGATCTCTATGTCACTATCACTATCGCAGCAACTGTCTAATTCTGATTCAATGCTGGTAACCTCTGTCACGATTGTAAGAGCCAGATAATTTGATTATTCCTCCTCTGTTTCAGACTCCTCTGTCTCAGTAACATCCCATCCATCCAAAACAGCCCTTTTCTGTTTCTTAAGAGTATTGGCACATTTTGTTTGGATGTGTCCAAAGCCTTCACATTCTCAACATTGAATTCCTTTGTCTTTTTCTCCCTTTAGAGCTTCAGAGGTTTTCACTTTTCTAAACTTCCCATCTGGTCGATTTCTGATGTCTATTCCAGATTTGTTGAACTGTCGTTGGTTCAGCTTTCTTAAGAATCTGCCAAAGTTTTTTGCAAGTAAGGCCATCTGTTCAGACATCTCTCCCTCATCTTCAACCGATTCTAATGCTTCACTTTTGAGAGCAATTCCCCTAGATTTCTTTTCAGGAAGTTCGGATATCAACTTCATCTCAAAAGTCCGTAGAGATCCCATCAGGATGTCAAGCCTCATTCCCTTTACGTCCTAGGCTTCCTCAATAGCCGTAACCTTCATTGCATATTTAGGTGGCAATGACCTCAAAACTTTTCTGACAAGCTTCTCATTGTTGATCGGCTCTCCAAGTGCATGGGCTTCGTTGGCAATATCCATCAACTTTGCATTGAATTCAGTTATCGTCTCTTCCTCCTTCATTTTCAGGTTCTCAAACCTGGTAGTAACCATCTGTAACCGAGACTGTTTCACCTTGTCCGTCCCTTCAAAGGCTGTCTCGAGTGTATCCCATGCTTCTTTTGCTGCTTCACAGGTGAAAATGTCCGGTTTGACTGCGTTGAAGATCGCATTGAGACCTTTAGCATTAGTTGCAGCCGCTTTATCCTCATTAACTGTCCATTGACTTTCCGACTTAGGATAGGTAACTCCATCTTTGTCTACAACTATTGGCGAATCATACTTGAAGATTACTGATTTCCATGCTCGATCATCTATCGATTTGATAAAGGCCCTCATGCGCGTCTTCCAGTATGGGTAGTTTGACCCATCAAGGAGTGGAGGCCGAGTAATGTTCTGTCCTTCTCGTGTACTCATCTTGAACAGCTCAGTTCCGGTCCCTGAAACACACTCTGTACAGCGAGTGTCCCGCTCTGATACCAATTGAAAGTTATGAATCTATTCGACTCGGGCTGTTCAAGATCACTAGTTAACTGTTTCAGAAAGCTTTAGCAGATTTCGTTTCGGTGATAGTTAGTTCGAGACAGAAACAGTATGCAGAACAGTAAACGACATAGGATATGTTTACCCTGTTCGGCTCACCAAGCCTACTCAGGGGGGTTGCTATGAACCCCAAGTGAGAATCACTTCACAAATATAAGATCAATTACAATAGTTCTTTAAGTAACTAATCCCTGACCGTTACCACTATGCAACTGACTTGATGTGAGTGCGTCTGACTCCCTCAGACGGAGATCCACCTCTTCTCACCTCGATTTGCCTCCCGCAAATCGGTAATTCTCTTTCAGACAATATCAGCACTGTACCGCAGTCTATTCAACGATTTATGGTGCTTACTGCTATCAACCTTCTAGCTCGGCAGCTGGATTCTGACTTTGTCTAAAGTTGATCGCCGATCTGCAGCTCTCGTCCACTCTCCCGTTCTGATCTCAGTTCGTGCCTATCAGGGATGGTGCTCTGCAATTTACGATCTCATCACATATATAGATTAGATACGCTTTTTCATTTTTAGAAAGCATGATAATCTTTGATGGAGCTTTCCTAATCCAGAACCGGATCCAATCTTTGGAGCACCTAATCTGATATTCTAGGCCCAGAATTTGGTTGAGAATATCCTCGGAATATCTGCAAAATATATCCTTGATGACACACTTCATTTGCAGATCTTGATTGATATTATTGCAGCGCCTGTCTGAACAGCTACTGTCTCACATTCTATTCCAGCGGAGGTCTTTGCCTTGTTTGTCAAAAACTATGCCATTCATGATCCATGAACTACTTGGATCAACAGAGAAGACTCATATGCGTAAATAGGGGTGCGATGTCGTACCAGCTGTTAATACATCCATACCAGAGAATTGATAAGAAAAAGATTGCCCTTTGTTTGGAATACAAGTCTAATTGTGTTTGTGCTTTTACAAAGTGTAAACTTAGTGACTTGGATATTTGGAATTCTATATTTAGAGGAAGATGTACAATTAGTGACAAAATATATTCGTCTGCTTTAACCAAATCTCAGTGCACTGCTCAAAAGATGAAATGTTTTGAAGTAGATCACATGTTTGGTGCCAAAAATGATGGGTCTGGAGCGAATGAAGACTCTCATCGTACACTTAGACACTATGCCTTTTCGGAGGAACCAGGAAGTACGTCTCCTCTAAACACTTCTAGTTCAAAAAAAATATATGTGTGGTTCTAGTTTAAGAATGAGTGATGACTTTAGTAAAGCATTTGATATCTTGAAGATGGCCGA
Source organism: Umbilicus rupestris (assembly GCA_963678935.1). Lineage (NCBI taxonomy): Eukaryota > Viridiplantae > Streptophyta > Magnoliopsida > Saxifragales > Crassulaceae > Umbilicus > Umbilicus rupestris. The sequence continues at coordinate 4,328,163 of OY787617.1, forward strand.
ATCCCAAGAAACTCATGAAAGGAAGTTATATTGTGCAAGTAAAAGTATGGAATAAGTGAAATTTTGTGGCCTTGATTTGCAAGGACGAGCCATCTATTATCTTATGAAAAATAAGGTGCACAAAATGTTTTTGGAGTTTCAAACTGACACCGAGAAATGGGCATGTATTGTTGACTTCAACTGTCGTTAATTTGACATATTAATTATGTTTGCTAATTTGACATTATAGATTATGTTTTGAAACAATATTTATAGAATGAATGAAGACATGATCGGTCATTATAAAAGGGCTGCACTTGATAAGTTAAGAAGTTTAATATCTAAACTTAAGACAGAAGGCTTACGATTTGGAGGTGAGTCTGGGAGCGAGTACATGCACAGGTTGATAACTATACATCCACGACTTTTTCAGGAGAAATTGAGACTAAGAAAGGAACAATTCACTTGGTCGGTTTTCATAATGGTATCACAACAACTATTGAGTGACGGTAAATTTATTAGTGTTACCGAAAAAGTTAGCATGTGGTTATATATTTTAGCTAAGGGAGTTTCATATCAGGATGTAACTGATACATTCAAACATTCATCGTCAACTATTCATAGTTACTTCATGAAGGTGTTGAATGCCCTGAAAGAATTATCATTTGTTATCATAAGACCCGATACATTTGTGGGAGAAGTACCTCAGAAAATACTTTGTACCACCTTGTGTTCACCTTATTTAAAGGTAACTAGCATGTCAACAATTTCTATATATATTATCTTTTTTATTTTATTTTAGTATTTATTCTGTTTATTATGTTTAGGATTGTAGTAGAGCTTTAGATGGCATTCATATCTAAGCAAGTTTAAGAAACGATTAAGGTAATCAATATCGAGGTCGCAAAGGAATCAAAACATGGAATGTTCTTGCTTGTTGCTCGTTCGATATGATTTTCACCTATGTCCATGTCGGATGAGAAGGAAGTATTCATGATCAAACTTTCTGAATAGACTCAATAACTCGACCTAATATATTATTTTCTACATCCACCTCAAGGTAACATTTAAACTTAACATTTTATTTTTTTATCTTTAAATTGAAATGATACTAGTAATCTCATGTTTTATATATAGGGAAATATTATTTGGTTGATTCTGGATATCTAAATAGAATTGGATTTTGGCACCTTATAAAGACAAAGAAATTTGTTATCATATGTCAGTATTTCACCATGGTGATAACCTCTTGGAATTTTTATGAGAAATTCAAATACTGGCATTCAGCTTTACATACCATCATTGAAATATCATTTGGTGTCTTTAAGAATACAAAGAAGATACTTAAAGTCATGCCTCAAGGGTCAGATCTACGCCAAATTGACATCATTTTAGCAACATTTACGTTTGCACAACTTCATTCGAAAGCATAGATTTTCGATCCTCATTTTATCTAATGAGTTGGTGGAAGGAATTTAGGATTCTAACTTTGTTGAGGTATGACATCCTTGACAAAGCAGCACAAGAAGGTGCTACAGCACTCCCTGAAGATTAAAGCTAGAGCACAATCTGAAGACTGACAAAACAACAACAAAGTACATCGAAAGTACAAGAAAGTGCTACAGCACTCTGTGGACCACAAATGCTGAGGCAACCTGGCAAAAGACAAACGACACAATTTGCTATAGCAACTCGTGTTGATTTGAAGCTAGAGCAGAATTACCGAGTGTCTTGAAGATGCACATAGAGTGTTCAGAGAGGTGCTGCCAGTATCGCAGAGGTTCAAGAAGCTTTGCAAAAGTCATCAAGTGATCAGTAGAAGTCATCACGTGGCCTGAAGAGATCCAGAAAGATAAGGTTTCTCACTGGTGGATTGTGCAAAAGCTGGGTCTCTCACAATTTGGGAGCTGCTGATCTAACTACCAAGTATTCTGTCCTCTACTCCTTCGTTGTAAGGAATTGGATGCCCAACTCACACAAGGGAAAGGTGAGCAAAGCAATGGGCCAGCTGTTGTTCAACATTAGGCAAAAAAAATAAGTCAACTTGGGTCAGATTATCTTCCATCAAATCGCTGCTCATGCTAACAATCCGAAATCCAACTTGAGCTTTGGATTCCCTTCCCTGATATACGAGATCATGATCAGCTAGCACAAGGAGTTGGAAGTTATCTCTGAAGGCTTATCTGAAGCTCCTCAGCTTTTCATACTGAATCACGTGTTCAAAGGCAGACATATAGTGGATGTGACAGAGCGAGAACCAGCCCTGGAACCAGCTCAGGAAGATCCAGAGAATACTGAAGAACTCCCTGATGCTCAAGCCCAGGCTCTAGATGCTACTCTGTGAGCTAGGATGATCAGCCACCTCAAGTCTGGGCTCGCTTATCTAACAACGGAGGCCAAGAAGAACACCATGCGAAGAACGCAGATCACAAGCCTCCTCCGTGAGTTGGAGTACCTAGAAGCTAGCAGCTCAGGCCTAGCAGCTCTTGAATCTTAGAAGCCCCTGTCATTGTGACAAAAATGGGGAGAAGATTGTAATAGCTGAACACTGACATGCTCCCAAAACTTTTTAGAATGTTGAGGTTTAGTTTTGAGGAACTCTAAACTTAATTGTAATATTTAGAAGCAGTTACCTAGCATAGATAGCAAGTTATTATGCCAGGTAGTACTAGTATTACTGTAGTTTTATCAAAATGTCAAGGGAGAGATTGCTGAGGTATGACATCCTTGACAAAACAGCACAAGAAGGTGCTACAGCACTCCCTGAAGATTAAATCTGGAGCACAATCTGAAGACTGACAAAACAGCAACAAAGTACAACGACAAGCACAAGAAAGTGCTACAGCACTCTGTGGTCCGCAAAAGCTGAGGCAACTAAACAAAAGACAAACGACAGAATTTGCTATAGCACCCCGTGTTGATTTGAAGCCTAGACCAGAATTGCCGAGTGTCTTGAAGAGGCACAGAGAGTGTCGAGAGGTACTGCCAGTGTCGCAGAGGTTCAAGGAGCTTTGCAAACATCATCAAGTGTTCAGTAGAAGTCATCACGCGGCCAGAAGAGATCCAGAAAGATAAGGTTTCTAAATTACAATTTAGGAAACCAGATCTCAACAACTCCGCAAGAATCTGAGAGAAGATTCAAAAGATGATGTGCTGCACTACGAATCCTAAGGTATCTAGGGTTTCCGTCGATGATCATTAATGACGCTATAAGAGCAATGCAAGATAGAAGAATGAGATAGAAAATTAACCGAAGTAGAGAATACACACAACGAGAGTTAATAGCATAAGGCTAAAGTGACAGAGTTGTGTTGAGCGGAGAGGAGATCAGAACTCGCAGAGTTTGATCTTGTATTGATCCACAGAACTTAACTAGAGCACGGCTAGTTGAAGGATCAATCAGTTGCTTTGGAGAACGGCTGCGGACAGGTGGTGTCGCAGGCTGTTGGAGAGCTGAACGTCTCTACTTGATACTGACCAGTGGGCATTGATTAAGAGGGAGTAGATTCTGAGTTGGAGGAACTTAGTGAGAGTCCGATGTCTTAGCAACTAGAGAAGTTATTGACAGAAGTTATAGCAATTTTGGTATAGAGATTGCTATAACATACCGTCTACTACGCATTGTAATAGGCTAAGCTAAGTCTGTGCTTCAGGTTTGTAGCTGTTCTTTACTGGAGTGTGTAGGTAGTACTAAGCGAGTCTGTGGGATCAAGCTGCGAGCTAATCTGGGTGATCAGATTGAGCTAAGGTTTTGACTAGATTAGAAGTAGAGGTTGAAACTAGAGCGACGAGGTTGTGGGTCCATTTTATTTTCTCTTATTCTTCGGCATTACCTGTTTCGTGTAACCCTATTTCGGCGGATGGAAAAGGGGCCGACGAGGTTGTGGGACAACGAGTTGTTCGAATTCAGGCCATCCTTGTTGAGATGTCTAGGTTGGATAACCCACAGCTGAAGTTGTTGCTTTTGCGGGTGTGCGTTGGCTTACCGAAGATGATGTACAATTTGAGGAGTTCGCCACCTAGATGGATTAAGGGGTCGATTCATTCTTTTGATACAACGATACATCAGTGTCTAGTGCATATCTGGAACACGGATTTCAAGGTGGAGTAGAGGAGGTTGGTGGGGTTGTCTCTTAAGTTCTCGGGGCTACGTATTCCGGTAGGGAACGAGGTAGCCCTTTCAGCTACTATGGCTTCCTTGGTGCAGGCAGGAGGTTTGTAGGAGATGCTTACTAGGGAGTCATTCTCTTTGTCAAGGTGTGAAGTCTTGCTTAGAGAATGTGTTGAGAAATGGCATCATTGACAAAACTGCACAAGAAACTGCTACAACACTTCCTGAAGATTTGCAGGTGGAGCACAATCTGAAGCCTGACAAAACTGAAAAAAGACACATCAACCAACCACAAGAATCTGCTATAGTTACTCGTGGTGATTTGAAGCTACAGCATAATGACCGATCATCTTGAAGCTGCACGAAGAGAGTCCAGCGAGATGTCGCCGGTATCACAAGAGCTCAGGGAGAGGTGCAAACGTCATCAAGTGATCTGCAGTTGCCATCACGCGGTCATAGGAACTCAAAAGATAAGGATTCTAAATTCTGATTTAGGAAACAAAATCTTCAACAACTTTGCAAGAATCCAGGAGAAGATTCCTACCGTCCAAGAATTGGATTTCTAAAAAGCTGTGATTGATAAATCTATAAGAAGAGCGTAGATGCAGATCAATCACACACCTAAAATCAATCAAAGTAGAGAACACACAACTAGAGAATCGCAGAAGACAGAGATACAGAGTTGTGTCGTGTGCCGAGGAGATCATTACTTGTTGAGTTTGGTCTAGTTTTGATCCGCAGAATGCAAATGGAGCGTGGCTTGTTGAAGGATTACACAGTAACTTCGGAGAATGGCTGCAAGCAAGTTGTGTTGCACGCTGTTGGAGAGTTGATCCCTGCAACCCGATATTGACAAACAGTCATTGATCGCGGGGGAGCAAGGTCTGACTTTTGCAGAACTCAGGGTGTGTGCAACTGTTTGGCAAAGAGTGCTAGAATAGTTGTCGACTGAATTTATAGCAACTCTGGTACAAAGTGTGCTACAGCATTCCGTCTACTAAGAGGATAGGCTAAGTCTGAGCTTTAGATTTGTAGTTGTTCTTTACTGGAAATGTGTAGGTAGCACAAAGCGAGTCTATGAGATCAGATTGCGAGCTAATATGTGTGATTAGATTGAGCTGAGGTGGAGTTAGGTTAGAAGTAGTGGTTAAACTAGAGCGTGGCTTAGTTTTGGAATCCATTGTACTCTAACAGATATAGTGAAGCCTTGAGGATCGGAGTATCCTCACTATATGTAGGCAAGTTGCCGAACTGGATTAACAATTGTTGAGCGTCTTTCAGATTTGGCCAGATAAAGCTTATTCCGTAGAGTGATACAGAGAGTGCTATAAAAAAGCATAACTCATCACCAGCAACGCGCATTGAATTTCAGAATAAAATTTGAGGTTTCGATCTACCTCTCCAATTGGTTTGGAGGAGCTGAGGTCGAAAACTAAACTATAGCAGTGGCTTACAGAGTTGGCCGCAGAAGTCATCAAGGAAGAGATCAAAGGGTGGGGAGGGCCCAAGTAAAGACTATTGTGAATGCAGTCTCTATGTCCAGCAGCGGTATTTGGACCACAGCGATACCTACGCCTTTCTTTGGGCTTTGTATGAATCCGGTGGCGTATTATTTGGCCCTCAAGTACCGTACCGGTCATAATGTGTTTACAGTTTCTCGCACTTATGAGGTCTGTAGAGGGTTGCACACTTCTGATGCGGCCAGTGACCATGCTCTCATTGTCCGGGGAGAGGGATGAGGATTCGGAGGCATATTGCAGTGAGAGACGCTTTATTCACTTTTTTTAGAGAGGCTAATTTGGGGCATAGGCTGGAGGTGGCTGGTTTTCTTGTTAAGGGAGAGAAGCCAGCAGACATTTTGGTGCCGGCGTGGGATGGATGTAGAGATCTCGGTGTTGATGTGTCCATTATCGCTCCCTTTGTGAGGGGAGGGCGTGGCTGAAGTCAGGGAAGGCAACTCGAAGGGAAGAGGAGAGGAAGATCTCTAAATACGATGATGGTTGTTCATCTAATGGGCTTATGAGGATTTAGAGTGAGAGCACATCAGCTAATCAGGACCGTGGCGGCAAGATGGGCTGAGGCCAAGGGTTTGGAACCACTGGCAGCTCTCTCTATCTTGAAGCAGAAGTTATCATTTGTCACGCAGAAGGCTCCAGCAGACGTTTCTTATTGAGGAATGATTACATTTAGCTTCCATGGCAGAGGTGATAGATATCAACTATTTAGCGACCTCCCATTTGTAATTGTCTCATATTGAACTATAAAAATTAATTATATTTACGGTTGATTGTGCACTTAAGAAACCACAACAACATACCGTTATCACTGGGAAACCACGGCTGGTAACATGTAATGTCACGGGCCCCACATAAGCTCAATTCATTTATTTGGTCAGCATACCTTAGCTGTAGACTCTAGATGTGACATATTTGGAATTATTTTAAAAAATATGAGACTTTGGATAAGTGTCAATCGGGAAAAAATTTCTGAGCTTTACAAATAGGTGAATTTTGACTCTTAACCGAGCTAGTGAAGTTCTGATAATCGTCATCCATGGATAGATGTGGCGGCTGATCTCGGCTCTAGCTAGCCTCCAAGGTCGATTCCCAAGTTGGAGCTCCCAAGCTGTCGTGGCCTCTTCCGCCTCGATGACCTCTGACTAAGGTATGCAAACTCAATGTATAAAGGACTTAATTTTTATTCGTCAAATGATGACAAATTCAAAAGAAAACAACCAGAGTTAAAGTAAGAAAGGAAGGAATGAAGGACAAATTCTTAAATTGAAGCGATGCTTGGATGCTTTTCATAAGTGTCAGACATCGCTTGGATAGTGAGGCGACGTGTGAACCCTGCACGCTCCTTTTAGCACCTTTGTGCCTCTTTTTGGTCCTTTATGCTCGTTTGTATGTTTTGGTCCTCAAATCCATCTTTAGGTGTAAATGACATTCAAAAACGAACCAAAATCCATAAAAAAAAAAAATGAAGCTTAAAAATGTAAAGAAATACACTGATTACATATCCAAACAAAAAAAATCATAAATGTGTGACTTTGCCTTGAGACGTGGAGTGTAGAAGAGTACATATACAAAGCGACCCCATTTATAGATATGTAATACAGTCAACACTTATGGTTTGTTCCTTATGACTGATTTTTATATGTAAATATTTTACTTGCTTTATTCAACATACTTAAATACTAAATACATACATATTACCACCCACGGCCGCCAGCGTCCACCACCTACTAACACACGGCCAACAGCCTACTAATCCATTATCAGCGACCGCCTATTAACCCATCCACTGTTGAGTTATAAGAATGAATATATATACTTTCAATATATCCACTCACCACTTCTCCAATATCAAAGAAAAGCAAATTATTAACTTTTTTAAATTCAAAGTAACTTATTTATTGAAATTATAAGTGATAAATAAGAAAACCTTATTCTCTCACTCTAACCATTGGTTCACATTGTTGTGTTTTGGTGTCATGTAATTAGTTATGCAAGGAACTACACCAGGCGAATAAACGCGAGGTATACTCTTAACTGTGTTGAGCCATACGTATATAATAATATAACCATTGCCAATTTGCCATCAAGGCCATCCAAGCTGGTCAAATTTCTTTTCATTCCCATGATACAGAATTAATTTTGAATACGAGATGCGGTGGTGATGACAAGGTCAGCCAATATAATAGATTAAAAAAATGTGGAGGCTACCTCTTATAGGAAAGCACCAGTGGTCTAGTGGTAGAATAGTACCCTGCCACGGTACAGACCCGGGTTCGATTCCCGGCTGGTGCAGTTTTATTTTTATTCGTTTGTCGTTTATGGTGTTGGTCAAGTAAGATGCATCTTGCAATCTCATTCAATATATAAAAGTGTCATCAATAGGAACTTGTTGAGAAGCCAGGAGATGCGCAACAGATTAGGTCAACCGCACCGCCTTAGCAGATCCCATTCAACTTGCTTTCTTTCAGTTGTTCATAAGCTGGCCAGCAAACCCATGATTACCTTAATCAAATCAAATCAAATCACAGCCGCGCATACACTCACTGACAGCTGAACCATATAAATATATATATATATATATATATACCAAGTTGGTCTCTCTTTTCTTTCCCAACCTCCAGGAAATTTCTTATGTTCCCTGCATCCTCGGCATTTCACTTCATTAACTCATCATGCGATGAGTTGGTCTGTGACATGTTCTTCCCATGTTTAGTTAATTGCTCATCTTAATTGGCATGTTCTTGTTCATTCATAAGTCGTCCAGTCCAGTCGAGAGTGAGATAAAATACAATACAATACAAGCTGGAGCTGCTATGTTGAAAGTTTAATCACTAATCTGTCATGATAGAAGAGGCAGTATTAATATTCTTGCTCCCTCCCTCGTGTACCAGCTGTAGTATTTGAGACGACTGTCTCTGTCGCTGATGCTTACGCACGTGCATGCTCCTACCGTTTCCCCAACTCAATAGACAAAAACAAATCAGAATACAAAGCATCAAACATGTGAAAGAAAGTCTTCTCCTAAATGTGTATATATATATATATGCCTCTTGTGTCCCAACAGTCTACCGCCAGTTCAAAATCAGCCATTGGATCGACTACACAAAATGGGCACAAGTATTCTTCTCTGCCTAGTCTTAGCAGAGTTATGTATATCATCGTCACAAGCCATGTCTGGTGGTGACTCTAATGTACACAGGAAATTTGGAGGCATCAGATCATTAGACGAAGCGTTTGAGCCAGCAGAGGTAGATGTGGAAGGTCAAGTTGGGGAGCTGAAAGCCAGCCACTCCAAAAAGCACAGCCGTGGCGTTGATCCGTCAATAGCGGGGGGTGGAGTGATCCTTGGGGGTTTAGGCACCACTTTCTTGCTGGCTATTTTCTGTTACATTCGAGCTACTAGAAGAAAAGCCAATGCCAAAACCCTCTCCTATAGCGCCTCATCAGTACATTCATATCATTGTTGAATTTCAGCTGGCCCGGATATCAATGCTTCTTCCGCACTATGGATATCCAGTTACTGTCACATTTGCCAGTTGATCCAACTATAAGAATATATTCGTAGCTCAAACATGCCTCTTTCGTCGCCTCCGCATATACTCTCGTCGTCCTCTTCAGGTCGGTCGATTTCATTCAGTTTTGTGTTTATGGAGTTTTAGGATTGTTGTCGGATATATTTGTTTATAAAAAAAAAAAAAAAACTGAAATTATAGTGCACACTACATACCTCTCAATGGGAAACATCATGGTCAAGTGCACGGAGCCCTTAAGTAACACTTTTTCCAGAAGATTATAACACATAGCAAGTATGTTGCATTTCATTTTTATGCACTTTAAAGGTGACAAATTATAAGGCATAACCATAATAGGTCAAGTGGTGTGAGAAAGACTTAAAGCTCCAAATGAGTTGAATCTATCCGTTGTTAATCCAAGATGCACATTCCGAATCTCCCTAACAAATTCAAGAAATTCTCCATCAAAATCTTGACACTCTCCCCCATCAGTGGGATACCTAATACCACCTCTATAACAAGCCTTTCTCTATTCCACCACATCTTCTTTGCTATGGTTGAAGATATATGCCTCTCAGACTTAGCCTATTCTATTACAATGTGTAACTCACGGAATGCTTAAGCACACTCTTCATCAGAGTTGTTATATCTTTAGTTAACGACACTCCAAGCTCTCTCGCCAAGTAGTCGGACACTCTGAGTTCTTCAAACTCAGCCTCAACTCCCCCTCAATCAATGACTCACTCAGTCACTATTGGGTAGCCTCGATCACAGCTCCGCAGCCCGCGACAATGCCTGTCCGCGGCTGATCACCGAGCTTTTGACTGTTCCTTCAACGAGTAGCGCTCCAGTTGAACTCCGAACTAGTCCAGAATCAAACTCCACGAGTTCTGATTCCCTCAACACCACACGCCTCTTCAACTCAGTATATAGAACCCTGCTATCATAAGTTGATCTCTGTGTGTGCTCGGGTTGCTCTCTCTGATTGTGTTCTGTGTGTTGCGTCCCTGCCTTCCTTTTACAAGCTCTCCATCATCCCAAAAACGCCAAGGATCATTATCAGTATCTTCTCTTAGATTCTGGCAAGTGTGTTGAAGATTCTATTGCCAAATTTAGACTCTTGGATCTTTATCTTCTTAGACCACGTGCTGACAATTGCTGAGCTCTTGATGACGTCTGCATACCTCTCCGAGCTTCCCCGATGCCAGCCGGAGCCTCATCGTGCAACACCAGGATTCTGCTCTAGCTCTGGATCATCAACGAGTGCTGAAGCAGACTCTGTCTCTTCATAGCTGACACTTGCCCATTCTTCAAATAGAGTCTCAGCTTTAGATATTCAGGGATTGCTGAAGCAAACTCTGGCTCTTTGTTGTTGTTGTTTTGTTAGTCTTCAGATTGTGAGCCAGCCACCGATCTGCAGAGAGTGCTTCAGCAGTGTCTTGAGCAATTTTGTCAAGAATGCCATATCCTCAATAGAAAGCCTCATTGAGAATCTCCATCTTGAGATTTATGCAAACATCACAACTTATATTGCAAGACATGTTATCTTGACTCTTCTCCATAATATATTATCGTCTTAGCATGTATATCGAAGGACCGCTGCGAACTTCACTGTGTGATATTAAAGTAGTGTACTCCCGCATCATATCATTTTGAATCAAATATGCATACAATTCGTCCAAAGTGACCTTTGCATGGTGCAACCTACAATGTCTTCAAGGACACAAATGAGTAGTTTTGTCTGACAAAGTCTATAAAGTTATTTATCCCTTCAAAATACCGAATGTCCTATCTTTCCAACTCCACTAAACTCTTGTCCATGATTTCTTGTATCATAATTGCTAAGTATTTTCCAAGTCAACACATTTTGTTAAGCAACCTGCTAACTAGCTTGAAGTAAGATCAAATAGGTTGTTAAGGGTTTTGTTAGACTTATAAGTGAATAAAATCCAAAAATGCAAATAAGCTTGATTAAGTCAAATGAAAATCAGCCCTTACCTCGAAGCTTGGAAGAGACACCTCAATCTTTCTTTTTGCTAGATAGAGTGGATCAAGAGATTACTCATTTCAGCCTAAGGTGTAGGTTTTTGGTGTGTTGTAAGCCTTCATCGGTGCTTTGTTCGTTCCCCAACTCAAAACCGTCTCCTATGTACGTGAAATTAGCCAAATATGAATTTTTTAGTTGTTCTGGCCGTACTTAGCATGTTGGTGCTCATTAAACTTCGTACATCTTATGCTGTACGGTTTGAATACGTATGTTGCGTAAGTAACTATGGTTGGCCAGCATTCATAAATGCACATATACTATTCATTTTTGAATTTGGGCACGTGATTTGAAATTGATCGATGTATATGTGGCGATCAACTTTCAACGCTATAAATTCGCTTTAGAAATGTCGCATAGGTATTTCTTACCGACACACTTTGGATGTCGCTTTAGATGACATTACATAACAAACGTATCGCGACGTGCTTTGGTTGTCGCATAAGAAAATGTACGCTAAGTGAGTATATGCGACATAACATTAAATATTTGTCGTTTAATCGTACTTATGCGACAAAATGCAAAAAACTATTGCGATAGTTATAGAATGGTGTAATGGTAGTGATTAGTCTGTCTATGTTGCTCTCGGATGATATTGATTATGGCTTACAAATAATGTTCGAACTTGGCGAAGGCGTTTCACAAGTATTTTGATAACAGAGAAATCAAAATACTTGTGTAATTTGATAACAGACAATTACAAGTATTTTGTAATTGTCTCATATTGAATTATAAAAATTAATATATATTTCTTTATCGATTGCATGTAGAGATGGAAGTGGGTCAAGCCACGGGTCGAGGTGAGTCAAAATTTCATAACCCAAGCGAGTTAGGGCTGGGTTAAAAAAACGAGCTGGCCCACGAGGTGGGTCAAGTAAAAAAACCTGAACCCAGCCAGACCCACGGGTTATAAGTCAGCTCGCCACGAGCGAACTAGGTAGAGCTGGGTCGGGCTGACCCACGAGTTGGACCCAGGAATTGAGCCCACGGGTTGTACTCACGAATTGAGCTCACGGATTGGACCCACGAGTTTAGGGCTAATGTACAAGGGTTTAGGGGTTTGGATTATAGGGTTTCGGATTTAAGGAACTTGTACTTGTACATATATTTTTTATCTAAATTATATTTAGAAGATAGCAGTAAAATACTTGTGAGTATGGCGGCACGTCATTGTGTGCGCCAAATTTATATTTATAATCTCCTGTTAATCCTTAGCAAGCGGTAAGTAGGGTCGAACCCACGAGAGAGCAATCAATGATAAAGTTCTACGAAATATTGTCACACTAAAAAGGGGGGTTGCGAGAAGAATGTTTGTTGTTTTCAAATTCAGAGAAAAGTCAGCTCAGGGGTATGCATTGCAACGAGTAATCATCGATTGTAACATGTATCAACTAGTAAACTACTGTTCCTAGTCTAACAATCATGTTAGAATAATGTCGACTCTAGTGTTCTACCTACTCTCAACCGCTAAGTTCTCGAGTAGGTTTAACAATTACTCGATTAACAACACCGATTAGGTTATACCACTAGGCTTAGCTAATAGGGAAGTCAATCCAATATCACGCGATAGATATCAACTCGGTTTCACTGTTAGGCTATGCTAACTTGATAATCAGAGCATGCAAAGCAAAAGAAGAACAGTACATTACTAATCGAATTACGAAACATAAGTATCTCAAACCATGAATCGCAATACAAAATCCCCAAACTAAAAGTTGAGTTTAGCTACTATGATCCATCTAAAGCAATAATGAAAATAAACTGAGTTTAGAAATAATACTGAAACTGAAAGAAGTAACTCCGGTGATGAATACTGAAACTATGTAACTTCTAAATCATGCAGGCTTCTAAATCATGCTTGGGCCATGGGCCCAATGCTCACGTCATCAAATGTTGTCCGCTCCGGAAGAAGACATTAGCAGCGCGCCCAATGCAAACATTAGCCGCGCGCTCGATGAAGACATTAAGGCACATAAAGTGTTCTTCCGGCGTGGTACTCACTGAGATACACATTTCCTTCAACTTCAATTTCTGCATCGACTCTCTAGAAATGCCATAAATCTTGAAAGCGGTCTTGATACACCTGCGATGCGAAACACTAACAAGAAGTAATCCATCACATGCAAAATGCAATTAAACAATGGAAATAAACAACTCGATGGATCGTATAAATACGCTCCATCAAAGTACAGAAAAATTATTCTTTTAATTTTAATTAGAAACCCACTCATCTATTAATTGGGAGCCAAACATCCTGGTTAGAGGGAAGTACATACCGATGGCCAAAGCCTGACACAAAGTTTAAGTGTCTAAACTGAACTTTATAACGTTCAATCTTACAATAGCCTAACACCAATTGACTACAAAACATGCTAAAAAAGATAATGATATATTATTCTAATTCATCTCCAGTTTCATAATCCAAATTTGCTTTACTGTCTTGTTCTCTTCGTTCGGCAGCAAGCCAATCTTTTAGGTAAATGCACATTTTAATTGAAGTATCATTCAACCGTGATCTTTTGTCATCCAATACCCTTGTACCTGCAGAAAAACAAGCCTCGGACGCCACAGTTGACATCGAAGCGGTTAGTAGGTCCCTAGCCATAGCAGATAGTATAGGTCAAGTATGACCGTTTACCTTCCACCACGCCAACAAATATAGTTTTGGGTCTGTTGAAGGCTCAGATCGAGACAAATAAAATTGAAGCTCATTGTAATTTGAACTCCCGCGTTTGATTGATAGGAGGTACTACACTCACCTGTGGCTTGCCTTTTATATGCTTATCATTGATACAATGCAAAATCTTCCTCACAAACGAAAGACACATTAGTTGTATCTTGTTGTGAGGATGAACCACAATCAGAACCTACTTTTGAAAATAAAAATCATATAATTCAAATAAAGCATCATAAATTTGTTGTTTAATACCTAGGATCCATACAAGAGGCTAAGCAACCAATCAAGGGAATATTCTCCCAATATTTTTTAAATTTTGCTTCCATGGGAGTGCAAATGTCAACATAAAAGTCTGAACTCTGATAGAGCCTATTTATACGCATTATTTAGATCATAACCCTATGCTTGTTTGCATTATTTTGTGTACAAGATTACTGGTTTCCAGTGTTTTTGTATTTCAGGGCAAAACGAGGGCCTAAGCCGGATACGCGCTAACAGGCAGCGTTTAGGACGCACAGCACACAGCCTGCGGAGCTAGCGGCGCAAACAGAAGAAATGGCGAGACATAGCAGAGTTGCGCCGACCAATGCGCTAAGCAGTACGCCGTGCGCCAGGCGCAGAGTCCAGTATTTCCTAATCCTGACATGACCAGATTTGGAAGTTGGCAAGGATGGACCTCTCGAGCAGTATATAAAGGGGAGGAAGTCTAGGGTTTGAGAGAGGATCAATCAATCAAGAGACACACAGAAAGGCAACATCCCACATCAGAGGGCCACGAGAGAGCGAGAGAGCGGCAAACTGGAAAACACACGGACTTGTTGAGAGGACCAGCCGACTGCGCCAGCCGAGAGACATACTGCACGCACTGTTTGCTACTTGTTTTCTCAGATACATTAGACCTTATTTTACTATTCTATGATGTTTATCACTAGCATGTCTAGCTAAACGCTTAGTATCGGTTGGACATGAATCTATGAGTATTTCCTTTGAGACTTGCGCTTAATGCATAGCTTGCTTGCTTATATTAATTCTGTGCACATTACTGGCAGCTTGTTGCATGAGTAGGGGAAGCCTTGAACCGCAATCTTACTCTTGTCGCTTGTTGTTGTCTGTTAAACTAGTTGAATATTCTGACGGTGCCAACTAGGAGTAACGCGCTAGGATAGGCAATTACTACCTTGATCGGATCCGTAGTTGTTTAGGTCTAGTGCAAGAATTAATAGCACATGAACTTTGATCGGAACATGCGCACATGTTAGGAAGTCTTGACCGGACACTAACTTAAGTAAAATCAAGCTATAGACATTTAGAGTCGATGATAAGGAATGCACTCATAGAGGATTGTCTGCGCCGATACTTCTCATAGTCATAGTATTTAATCTCTACTGCCTGCGCACATCTGGTGCATTTCCCTGCGTTTTACAACTGTTTACTTGCGCACTGCGCAATCCAATCACTCACGCCCCCAATCTTCGTAAGTGTAGGTCACTGGCTAGAACTGAACTACTTGCTCCCTGTGGAGATCGACCCTTACTTAACCGCTGTACTAGTGGAAGAGGAAGGAATTAATTTGATGCGCACAACGACGCGCGATCAAATTTTGGCGCCATTGCCGGGGAGCAACACAGCTAAGTTCTAGTTAGTTTACGTTTTTCCCTTTTAGTAACTAGTTATTTCAGTTTGTTTTGTTTTCGTTGTTGTTTCTGACAGCGCGCAATCACCATTAGCCTGCGCAACCTTGAAACAGTTGCGCTGCGCAGATTCTAGTTGCGCACTGACAGACGCAGCAGCATTAGTTATCTTTTAACTTCATTTTTCTTTAAGATTCAGAGTAGGTCATGGAGGATAACAGTGTCGTAGGAGACAATTTGGGGGACAGAACCCCAGAGGAAGCAAGAGCACATAACCGCGCAGCCCTATTCAGAGAGGAAGTGCAGCGCGAGGTTGAAGCAAGGAGGGCCGCTGAAGTGTATCATGCGCCACCCGTGCAACAGGCCGCGCGACGCAGAACAGTGCGCGAGATGTCAGCCCCTATCACTGTTAACCAGCCATGGTGCATCGTGCTTCCACCAGGCGGTCATTTTGAGCTAAGAAGCTCGCTCATTCATCACATGCCCAAGTTTCACGGGATGCACAATGAAAATCCAGTCAAGCATGTGCGAGAATTCCTAGTCATTTGCGAGAACATGAAGACCGAAGGAGAAAGCGATGAAGCGCTGAAAATGAAGGCATTCCCATTTTCACTATGTGATACAGCCAGACATTGGTTTATGAACTTACCTGCAGGATCCATTCACACATGGGAGCAGCTGCAGAAGAAATTCCTGGACAAATTCTATCCCGCAGCAAAGATCGCGCTACTCAGAAGAGAGCTGGCCGCGCCAAGGCAGAGCGCAGGGGAGTCACTGTCAGAATATTACGAGCGTTTCAGGGAGCTAGAGGCCAACTGCTACAATCATGGCCTACCCCAGAATGTGTTGATAGAGAACTTCCTAAATGGATTGCTGCCCATGGAGCTGAGATTATTGAACGCATGCGCAGGAGGCGACATTTGCAACATGTACCCAGAGGACGCGTGGCAGCTGATAGAAGACTCTGCTGGTCAGGTACGACATCAGCTAACACTTGAAAATAGTGGTACTCGTTCTGTGCATCAGGTAGAAACAAGCGCTGAGATCAAGGAAATGAAGGCCATGCTGCAGAAGTTGATGAGCGCGCAGAGCGCACAACCAGTTGCGCCAAAGGTATGTGAATTTTGCAGGTCTACCGAGCACAAGACTGATGAATGTCCCATGCTATTTGAGGAATCTGGAGATGTCAATGCTCTCGGAGGATGGGACAAAAGAGGGCCACCGAGGCAGAATCAGCCGCGCTTTGGACTGGCAGCAAATGGATTCAGATGGAAGGAGGAGAACAATTTCCAGAGGCAGTCCACAGATCAACGCGCGCCACAGCAGACCCAACAAGCTGCGCCTTACAATCCACCGCATCGCCGCACTGACGCACCAGTACATAACAACCAGCAACCGAGGCGATCCTTGGAAGATATCGTGGGGCAGCTAGCAGACACAGTGCGCAAAAATGACGAGAAATATGACAAGAGGTTCGAGTCCATTGAAAAGCAGCTATCACAGATCGCAACCACGGTATATGAGCTGAAAAAGAGCGATGGCAACCTGCCTTCGCAAGTGATTCAGAACCCCAAAGGAGGAGTCAATGCAGTAACACTGAGGACTGGGCGCACAATAGGAACAGAGCAGACCGCGAAGGCGCCCGCGCCACCAGCTGCGCAAGTCCCAGAATCGACAGAGCAGAATGCGCAACCCGAGCAGAACGCGCAACCCGAGCAGAACGCGCAACCTGAAGTGCCAGCCACAAGCCAGCAGGGCGAAGCGCCAGGTATAACAGAATTAAAAGACAAGGGCACGAATCGTACTAATATACCTGCACCTTTCCCTGTGCAGGCACCCTTGGCTAGGAAGGAAGCGCAGGACAAAGAACTATACGAGTTATTCAGTAAGGTGGAAATCAACATTCCCCTTATTGAAGCAGTTCGGCAGATCCCAAGGTACGCCAAGTTTTTGAAGGAGCTGTGCACAAACAAGCGACGAAAAGGCGAATGCGCACAAGTAATGTTAAATGCGCAAGCCTCAGCGATCGTGCAACATAAGGTACCACCTAAGTGCCGAGACCCAGGTACATTCACTATCCCATGCACTCTAGGTAAAACCACGGTAAGCAACTGCATGATTGATTTAGGCGCATCCATTAATTTGTTACCTTATTCTCTATATGCGACATTGCGCCTTGGACCACTAAAGCCTGTAGGTCTCACCATTCAGCTAGCGGATCGATCGTGCAAACAACCTGCAGGCATGATAGAGGATGTTCTTGTGCGAGTAGGAGAGCTGGTGTTCCCAGCAGATTTTTATGTGCTAGAAATGGAGGGCGAATCGAGCACCAGCAGTGCGCAAATCCTACTAGGCAAACCTTTCCTTATGACCGCGCGCACAAAGATAGACGTGTGGAGGGGCACGCTCTCCATGGAAGTGGATGGCGAAGAAATCCATTTCAACATATTCAAAGGAATGCAGCACCCACATGATGACGCCACAGTGCACGCAATGGACAACTTGGATGATTTAGTCACAGATGCGCAATGCGCAAGCGCAACAGTAGGACCAGAGCCACTGGCACAAGCAGAGTTGGAGGAGCAGGAAGACGAGCCGAGCAGTGCTGAACCAGAATCCACACAGGTACATGATATAGTTCATATTTGCACCGCTACTAAAATCTTGCCCTCCATTGAACAGGCACCCAAGGTCGAGCTGAAGCAACTCCCAGAACACCTCAAATTCATTTTCCTGGGAAGTGAGGACACCCTGCCAGTGATCATCAAGAAAGGATTAGAAGTGGAGCAGGAAGTGCGTTTACAGCAGGTGCTGCGCAAGAACCAGCGCGCCATAGGATGGACACTTGCTGATTTGCGCGGAGTGAGCCCAGATGTATGCATGCATAGAATACTATTGGAAGATGGTGCCAAACCATCCAGGGAGGCTCAGCGCAGATTGAATCCGAATATGATGGAGGTAGTGCAGAAGGAGATTTTAAAGTTGCTTGACGCAGGAGTCATCTACCCCATCTCGGACAGCAAATGGGTCAGTCCAGTGCACGTTGTGCCTAAGAAGGGAGGAATCACAGTGGAAGAAAATGCGCAGGGCGAGCTTGTTCCCAAGCGCATACAGACTGGATGGCGCATGTGCATCGACTACAGGAAGCTTAACGCAGTTACGCGCAAGGACCATTTCCCGCTACCTTTCATGGACCAGATGCTGGACAGATTAGCAGGTAAGCCCTATTTTTGTTTCTTGGACGGATATTCAGGGTATAATCAGATACCCATAGCTGCGGAGGATCAGGAGAAGACCACGTTCACTTGCCCGTTCGGTACGTTTGCGTTTCGGCGCATGTCATTTGGGCTGTGCAACGCGCCAGGTACGTTCCAACGCTTAGTCATGAGCATTTTCTCTGATATGATTGGTATATGCATCGAAGTGTTCATGGATGATTTTACTGTATATGGAGGTACCTTTGATACATGCTTGACTCATCTAGATAAAGTCTTAGCGCGCTGCATATCTAAGAACCTAGTGCTTAATTATGAAAAATGTCATTTCATGTTAACACATGGTGTAGTACTAGGACATATCATCTCAGAGGAGGGGATCAAGGTAGATAAAGCTAAGATAGACCTTATTTCTAATATACCTTATGCCACTAACGTGCGCGATGTGAAGTCTTTCTTAGGACATGCTGGGTTTTACAGGCGTTTTATAAAAGACTTCTCTAAAATTTGCATACCCCTGTCTAACCTCTTGCAAAAGGATGTGTGCTTCGACTTTACTGATGAGTGCAGGGCCGCATTTGATAAGCTGAAGGAAGCGCTGACCAGTGCGCCAGTGATGCGCGCACCAGACTGGAACCTGCCATTTGAATTAATGTGCGACGCAAGTGATTATGCAGTAGGTGCAGTCTTAGGGCAGCGAGTGGACAAGAAGCCGCACGCCATTTACTATGCATCGCGCACACTGGACGCTGCGCAGAGGAATTACACCACCACGGAGAAGGAGCTTCTGGCAATTGTGTTTGCGCTTGAGAAGTTCCGTGCATATGTTCTAGGCGCCAGGGTCATCGTATACACAGATCACGCAGCCATCCGCTACCTAATGTCCAAGAAGGAGACTAAGCCGCGCCTGATGCGCTGGGTGCTCCTACTTCAGGAATTCGACTTAGAGATCAAAGACAAGAAGGGCACGGAGAATACAGTTGCTGACCACCTGAGCAGGATCGTGAAAGAGGAGGAGCCAGGGCAGATCACGGAGACATTCCCTGACGAGCATCTGATGGTGCTGACAGGTAAGGTACCATGGTATGCGCACATTGCGAATTACCTGGTCACAGGTACGTTTCCTCCGCATTTCAATAAAACCCAGTGCATGAGATTAAAACATGAGTCCAAACATTATATTTGGGATGATCCATATATGCTTAGAATAGGACCTGATCAGATATTGAGGCGCTGCGTGCCTGACCATGAAATTAACTCTGTCTTGCTGTTTTGTCATGCGCACGCCTGTGGAGGACACTTTGGTCCCAAGCGCACAAGCAGAAAGGTCCTGGATTGCGGATTTTATTGGCCGCACCTGTTCCGAGACGCATATGATCACTGCAGGAATTCTGATAGGTGCCAGCGCACAGGAGGCATATCAGCGCGCAATGAGATGCCGCAGACGCCGATTCTAGTGGACGAAGTATTTGATGTATGGGGCATTGACTTCATGGGGCCATTTCCTCCATCTGCCGGATACGAGTACATATTAGTGGCAGTGGACTATGTCTCCAAATGGGTCGAAGCTAAGGCCACGCGGAAGGATGATGGTAAGACGGTTGCTGAGTTTCTGAAAACTAATATCTTTTGCAGGTACGGGGTGCCTAAGGCAGTCATCAGCGACCAGGGAACGCACTTTTGCAACAGGATTGTGGCGCAAGTTTTCAAGCATTATGGAGTGCGCCACAAGACGTCCACTGCCTATCATCCTCAGACAAATGGACAGGCTGAGGTTTCCAACAGAGAGATCAAGCGCATCCTAGAAAAGACTGTCAGACCTTCGCGCAAAGATTGGAGCCAGCGCCTGGACGATGCGCTGTGGGCATACCGCACCGCGCATAAGACACCCATCGGGACTTCACCATTCCGGTTGGTCTACGGAAAAGCATGCTACCTGCCAGTGGAGCTAGAGCACAAAGCATATTGGGCCTTACGCATTTGCAACCTGAACCTAGACGAGGCCGGAAAGGAGCGCGCATTTGAGCTCAGCTAATTAGAAGAGCTGCGCCTGGATGCCTATGAGGGACTGCGCGATTACAAGGAGCGGACAAAGACGTTTCATGACAAGCATATCCTCAGACGCTCTTTCACACCAGGAGACCAGGTATTATTGTTCTCATCACGCCTGAAGCTCATGCCTGGAAAGCTGCGCAGCAAATGGACAGGACCGTACACAGTCACCAAGGTTTTCCCCTACGGAATAATCGAGTTAGAAAACGAGCACCGGCATCGTTTTCAGGTGAATGGGCAGAGAGTCAAACGGTATCTCGGGGAACCTTGGGATGGTGCAACGCGCGACATTGAGTTGGCAGAACCAGAAATAACAGATGCGCCAGCTGACGCGCCAGAGGCACCACCGGATGCACCAGAGGGAGGACTGGAGACTATTGCTCACATTTCTTCTTCCTCTTCATCCACCCTCGTTACTGCAGATTTCTCACATATTATCCATGCTGACTTCCCTTTTTATTCTTTGTGCAGGATCAAGGAGAACACAGCGCCTGCACAAGCGCAGGATCACTTAGGAGCAAGTGTGGGGGGGGGGGGGGGGTCGCTGACACACATTTTGGCGCGTAACGAGGTACAGTCGAGCCAACGACGTTAAACAAAGGCACTTGTCGGGAGGTAACCCGATATGTTTTTCTTTTTTATGTTCTTTATTTTGCTTGCATGCGTGTGCGCATCCTCCGTGCGCTTGAGCTTGAGTCGTGGGGACACGTCTCTATTTAAGTGTGGGGGGGGGGGGGAGCGTTACACTTATAGTTCACGTTTTTTTTGAGCTTTTTAGTATAGCTTAGTTTTATTGAAGGAAACAGTAGCAGTAGTGCGCTGTGTGCGGGTTACGCGCACTGATCAGCTTGTTTGCGCTATCCATATTGCGCCGTGCGCTATCAACTGTTTTTAGTATATTTTTCGTTTTTTTCTGCTCCTGTTAGTTGGGATATACAGGGGATGTGGAGTTGTCAGAAACGCTCCAGAGAGGCGGTTAGTCGCTCGCGCTTCAGAGGAGAGGTATATGGTCGAGAGCGCGAGTGGAGGCCAGTGCTTCGCGACCTTCGGAACAAGAAGTGCGCTCGGTCACGCAGATGCCGAAGGCGAAACACCCAAAGCGTGGCGAGGTGGGAAAACAGACCACCTTCCCTCTGGAAGTCGAGCTAAGGAAGGCGGGCGCGGGTGTAAACGCGTGCGCCGACCTGCGCAGAGAGACCAAGGAGGGAGAGCGGGGCGGTGTTCGATAGCTGTTATCCGGAGGCTGAGACTGGAACCGTTCTGGGAAGATAGGAACCATAGACAAAGCTGTACGAAAGAAAAATACCAGCAGATGATACGCGCCACAAAAGAATCAGCGTGTGCACTGATAAGCACCAGCGTGCGCAAGTTCACAAAAGGAAAAAAATCATCATCAAAAAGGCTTGAGTTCCCAGGAAGTGCGCGGAAGAATCACGCATCGGAAGAAGCTTGCGCTGTTAACCATATACCCATCCTCGGAGCAAGAGCTGACAACCTGGAGCCTAGGAAGAGCTATCTCCCAGCCATCCGAAATGATTTTTTCATCCCAGCTGAGAGGTAATGAATTTCGAAAATATTATACTTGAAACTGTTGAGAGCAGATGTGCGCAGGTGGTAGAGCAGCGCTAGGTGTTCAACAGCGCAGACCGCGCCAGAGTACAAGACTGTGCGCTAGACTCCAGAGAGGTAATGGTATCCGTGCTTGAGTGCTTGTTCGAGGACGAACAAAGGGCAAGTGTGGGGGGTTTGATAGAGCCTATTTATACGCATTATTTAGATCATAACCCTATGCTTGTTTGCATTATTTTGTGTACAAGATTACTGGTTTCCAGTATTTTTGTATTTCAGGGCAAAACGAGGGCCTAAGCCGGATACGCGCTAACAGGCAGCGTTTAGGACGCACAGCACACAGCCTGCGGAGCTAGCGGCGCAAACAAAAGAAATGGCGAGACATAGCAGAGTTGCGCCGACCAATGCGCTAAGCAGTACGCCGTGCGCCAGGCGCAGAGTCCAGTATTTCCTAATCCTAACATGACCAGATTTGGAAGTTGCCAAGGATGGACCTCTCGAGCAGTATATAAAGGGGAGGAAGTCTAGGGTTTGAGAGAGGATCAATCAATCAAGAGACACACAGAAAGGCAACACCCCACATCAGAGGGCCACGAGAGAGCGAGAGAGCGGCAAACTGGAAAACACACGGACTTGTTGAGAGGACTTGCGCCAGCCGACTGCGCCAGCCGAGAGACATACTGCACGCACTGTTTGCTACTTGTTTTCTCAGATACATTAGACCTTATTTTACTATTCTATGATGTTTATCACTAGCATGTCTAGCTAAACGCTTAGTATCGGTTGGACATGAATCTATGAGTATTTCCTTTGAGACTTGCGCTTAATGCATAGCTTGCTTGCTTATATTAATTCTGTGCACATTACTGGCAGCTTGTTGCATGAGTAGGGGAAGCCTTGAACCGCAATCTTACTCTTGTCGCTTGTTGTTGTCTGTTAAACTAGTTGAATATCCTGACGGTGCCAACTAGGAGTAACGCGCTAGGATAGGCAATTACTACCTTGATCGGATCCGTAGTTGTTTAGGTCTAGTGCAAGAATTAATAGCACATGAACTTTGATCGGAACATGCGCACATGTTAGGAAGCCTTGACCGGACACTAACTTAAGTAAAATCAAGCTATAGACATTTAGAGTCGATGATAAGGAATGCACTCATAGAGGATTGTCTGCGCCGATACTTCTCATAGTCATAGTATTTAATCTCTACTGCCTGCGCACATCTGGTGCATTTCCCTGCGTTTTACAACTGTTTACTTGCGCACTGCGCAACCCAATCACTCACGCCCCCAATCTTCGTAAGTGTAGGTCACTGGCTAGAACTGAACTACTTGCTCCCTGTGGAGATCGACCCTTACTTAACCGCTGTACTAGTGGAAGAGGAAGGAATTAATTTGACGCGCACAACGACGCGCGATCAAACTCCTATGTTTTTGAGAACATGTAGATATGGTAAATAATTGATGTAATAAAAAAGGAGAAGTGGAAAAATAAGTACCACCCAATTTGTTAATAGTGAAATTTCACAGTGTCTCAATCCGGCAGATTTGTGAACAAGCAGTTGCTGCAGCACACTCTTGTTCACAAGAATTAATCTCAGCAAGCAACAAACAATGCACAAGTTTGTTCACCCAGTTCGGCCAATCTGCCTACGTCTGGGGAGGACTATTCTCCAGTCCTCAATCCACTCAACCAAAGGTTCCAAGTACACTAGGTTACAACGCACGCAACCTATGCTACTCAACCTCTTGTTGACTACTCAGCACAATCAGAACAAGCTCTGATTTGTGCCAGCACACCCTCTACAATATGTCAGTCTAGAATAGCTACAATCCTCTCAAAGAACTCAGCCTATTCTATTCTACACTACTCAGCAGGGTTGCTGCAGCAACAGCTGTAACACCAGCTGAAGCACTCTGTCCGCGTCGCTCCAAGGCCTCCTGCCGAGCCGATCGAACCACTCCAAGAGCGCTGCACACTCTGAGTAACTCCCCCTCACTCAGTGACCACCTGCCACTAGTGAGTTCTTCCGCACGAACCTCGACCGAGCCTTCCACCCGTCGGCTCTCCCGCGGCTGCCTTTGATCAACCAACAAGCTCCACAGCTCTGAATTGGCTTCCAGATCAATGCACGAATCAGTCTTTGCAAGACCTGATTCTCTTCTGCAATGCACACCACAGCTCTGCGCTCAACGCTCTGCCCGTGTGTGTTTGATCGAAGAACAACGTCCGTAGCACCCAGAAAATCCTCTCTCTGAAATCTGTGTCTACTCTCGTGTATCACTCAGCTTCGATCACCCTCTTCAGCCCTCAAACCTTCTGCTTAAATACCCACACCACTTTAAGCAATTTCCAGGTTTAGGCAATTGACCCACAAGATCAATTATCTCCTAAAATCTAGGAGATTAGATTTGATTAATATCTTCAATGCAAATCTCTTTCTCTGACTAGCAAACCTTGCTGGAATATGCTCAACGGTATTTTAGAAATTCTTCTAAGCACTTTCACAAAGCTGCCATACCTTCAAAACGCACCCAGCACAAAACTGCTACTCGGACAGTTGAACCAGCACTTGAACCAGCACCTGCTGCAGCATCCCCTGCTGCATCTGCTGCTGGTTTACTTCTGCTGCCAGCTTGATTGTTTGAGCTGCAACAACTCCTTGTTCACCTTTGCTGTAGCTGTCTGCTGCTGCTGGAATTTCCTAAATGCATTAGGAAACAATCCCATCAATTCTAAGGAAGATCCTCCAAGATCTCTACAAGATCATATCTTCACTTCAACAAATCTGCCCTTGTTCTTGAGAGACACTCCAGAAATATTCTCCTGAATATTCAGCTCTTTCCGAAAGCCCTTCGGTCCACTGATTTATTGTTTGAATGCAATCTCCGAGAAAGCTGAATTTATGCTACAGCATTTGTGCTGCAGCATCTGCTGTAGCACAAGCTGTCTGAAGGTGTGCAATACTTCTGCTACTGAACTTCTGCTGCTCTTCATCAGCTATTTTCTTTCCATACTTGCTGTAGCAAGCTCTAGTTCACTTTGTAGGAGTTTGTCAATGATGCCACATACCATCACAATCTCCCCCTTGGCATTTTGACAAAATCCAAGAACCCTTCTAATCTTAGGCAATCCTCCTCTCATCTTTGAACTTCTTCTTTTGCAGCTTCTTCAGCTTCAATCTTCAGGGGATGTTGTAGCAACTTCTTGCACTTGTTTTGTCAAGGATGCCATTACCTTAACAATCTCCCCCTTGGCATTTTTGACAAAACAAAACCTGAGCATCATCTATAAGAGCAACTCTTCTCTTCTTCTCCCCTTCTCCTCTTCTCCTCTTCTCCCCCTTTTTGTCACAAATGATAGAGGGGGATACCAGCTAAACTCAGCGAGTATGCCAATGCCTCTTCTCCATCCACAGGAGAGGGCATTCCAATGTGTCAACATGTGCTTCTTTGGTTGGCTTTGGGGGAATATCAGGTGGCTGCTTCTCCACCCATACTTTTACTGGTTTTCGAACATGCTTCTTCCGAGTTTTGTTGTGACCAGCAACTCTTTCTTTCCTTCCGGCATTGTTTCGGTGTCTCATCCTCTCTGTGCCAGCATCCTTCTTGATCCTCATTTTCGTTGTCCCTCCAACATATCTGATGTTTTCGTGCACAACTAGACAATGACAGTCCATCGGCTTTGATGAGCTGGAGGTCACTCGCCTGCCACGCCTGATCCTTGGCTTCATCTGGCGTTGTCCGTCTGTAGGCAATTTCTGAGGTCTCCAATACTTGTTCAGGATCGGGCATCTTTTCTGAATGTGTCCCTCTCGATCACAGAAATAACATCTGCGACTTTTGCACCTGGGTTTCTTTTCTGCTACAGATTGTTGATACAACGGTTGCTGTAGCAGCTTCTTGTTCACCCTTCTATGCACCTTTTTCTGAACTGGTTTCTGCGACAGGACCGGTTCTTCCACGGCAATCTCAGCATCTTCTGGCTCCGTAGCTTTGATGAATACAGTTGTTTCAGCACCTTCTTCTCCAGTGTATCCAAGACCTGAGTAGCCTCCTCCATATCTTTGGCGAGCTAGAATATCTTCAAGAGTGCTTGTTCCACTGTTAAGCATCTTTGTAGTCTTCCGGTAGAGGTTGAGCTCTTCCTTCTCTGCAGCAAACTTCTCTTCTTGCTGGGCAACCTGATCCGTAAGAGAAGTGATCATCTTCAGCAGCTCCTCTTGTCTTTCTTGCAGATCTGAAACTTTAGCCGTCAATCCTTTGTTGACCTCCATGACTTGCATCCACTCTTCGTGCAACAGGGTAAAGTTTCTTGCAATGGACTCCTCAGTGATTTCCTCATCATCACTACTGTCTGACTCATCAACACAATCAACACTTTCTGGTTTTGTTGAAGCGGTGCTCTTCATATCAGTTTCAAACATCAAAGCAACATTGCTAATTTGGTCAGATTTTTCTTCACTGTCTTCGTCTCTCCTATTTGCAACAGGAGTTTGTTCCTTTCATGAGCCGACTGGAGGATCTCCCATGCTTGCTTGGCAACTTCACAGTCAGAGATCAGCCTGAAATTATTTGCGTCAACAGCGGCAAATATCGCGTTCAAGGCTCTTGAGTTACTAGTTGCTACAGCTTCTTCTTCAGCTGTCCATGTCTCCTCTGGTTTCTCCAGTGCAACTCCTTTGTCGTCGATGATCAGTGGGTGTGACCATCCAGACACTACTGCTCTCCAAGTCTTCTCATCCATCGTCTTTAGGAAGACCTTCATTCCCGCCTTCCAACATCCATAATTGCTCTCTTCCAATAATGGAGGTCTGCTTGTGCTCTGTCCTTCCTTCATTGTCTTGGCTTCTTCAGAGACACTG
Source organism: Umbilicus rupestris (assembly GCA_963678935.1). Classification (NCBI taxonomy): domain Eukaryota; kingdom Viridiplantae; phylum Streptophyta; class Magnoliopsida; order Saxifragales; family Crassulaceae; genus Umbilicus; species Umbilicus rupestris. The sequence continues at coordinate 4,355,334 of OY787617.1, forward strand.
TAGGATCTTTTTAACTCTGTGTGTCGAGTTCCCGCTCTGATACCAATTGAAATTTCACAGTGTCTCAATCCGGCAGATTTGTGAACAAGCAGTTGCTGCAGCACACTCTTGTTCACAAGAATTAATCTCAGCAAGCAACAAACAATGCACAAGTTTGTTCACCCAGTTCGGCCAATCTGCCTACGTCTGGGGAGGACTATTCTCCAGTCCTCAATCCACTCAACCAAAGGTTCCAAGTACACTAGGTTACAACGCACGCAACCTATGCTACTCAACCTCTTGTTGACTACTCAGCACAATCAGAACAAGCTCTGATTTGTGCCAGCACACCCTCTACAATATGTCAGTCTAGAATAGCTACAATCCTCTCAAAGAACTCAGCCTATTCTATTCTACACTACTCAGCAGGGTTGCTGCAGCAACAGCTGTAACACCAGCTGAAGCACTCTGTCCGCGTCGCTCCAAGGCCTCCTGCCGAGCCGATCGAACCACTCCAAGAGCGCTGCACACTCTGAGTAACTCCCCCTCACTCAGTGACCACCTGCCACTAGTGAGTTCTTCCGCACGAACCTCGACCGAGCCTTCCACCCGTCGGCTCTCCCGCGGCTGCCTTTGATCAACCAACAAGCTCCACAGCTCTGAATTGGCTTCCAGATCAATGCACGAATCAGTCTTTGCAAGACCTGATTCTCTTCTGCAATGCACACCACAGCTCTGCGCTCAACGCTCTGCCCGTGTGTGTTTGATCGAAGAACAACGTCCGTAGCACCCAGAAAATCCTCTCTCTGAAATCTGTGTCTACTCTCGTGTATCACTCAGCTTCGATCACCCTCTTCAGCCCTCAAACCTTCTGCTTAAATACCCACACCACTTTAAGCAATTTCCAGGTTTAGGCAATTGACCCACAAGATCAATTATCTCCTAAAATCTAGGAGATTAGATTTGATTAATATCTTCAATGCAAATCTCTTTCTCTGACTAGCAAACCTTGCTGGAATATGCTCAACGGTATTTTAGAAATTCTTCTAAGCACTTTCACAAAGCTGCCATACCTTCAAAACGCACCCAGCACAAAACTGCTACTCGGACAGTTGAACCAGCACTTGAACCAGCACCTGCTGCAGCATCCCCTGCTGCATCTGCTGCTGGTTTACTTCTGCTGCCAGCTTGATTGTTTGAGCTGCAACAACTCCTTGTTCACCTTTGCTGTAGCTGTCTGCTGCTGCTGGAATTTCCTAAATGCATTAGGAAACAATCCCATCAATTCTAAGGAAGATCCTCCAAGATCTCTACAAGATCATATCTTCACTTCAACAAATCTGCCCTTGTTCTTGAGAGACACTCCAGAAATATTCTCCTGAATATTCAGCTCTTTCCGAAAGCCCTTCGGTCCACTGATTTATTGTTTGAATGCAATCTCCGAGAAAGCTGAATTTATGCTACAGCATTTGTGCTGCAGCATCTGCTGTAGCACAAGCTGTCTGAAGGTGTGCAATACTTCTGCTACTGAACTTCTGCTGCTCTTCATCAGCTATTTTCTTTCCATACTTGCTGTAGCAAGCTCTAGTTCACTTTGTAGGAGTTTGTCAATGATGCCACATACCATCACAATCTCCCCCTTGGCATTTTGACAAAATCCAAGAACCCTTCTAATCTTAGGCAATCCTCCTCTCATCTTTGAACTTCTTCTTTTGCAGCTTCTTCAGCTTCAATCTTCAGGGGATGTTGTAGCAACTTCTTGCACTTGTTTTGTCAAGGATGCCATTACCTTAACAATCTCCCCCTTGGCATTTTTGACAAAACAAAACCTGAGCATCATCTATAAGAGCAACTCTTCTCTTCTTCTCCCCTTCTCCTCTTCTCCTCTTCTCCCCCTTTTTGTCACAAATGATAGAGGGGGATACCAGCTAAACTCAGCGAGTATGCCAATGCCTCTTCTCCATCCACAGGAGAGGGCATTCCAATGTGTCAACATGTGCTTCTTTGGTTGGCTTTGGGGGAATATCAGGTGGCTGCTTCTCCACCCATACTTTTACTGGTTTTCGAACATGCTTCTTCCGAGTTTTGTTGTGACCAGCAACTCTTTCTTTCCTTCCGGCATTGTTTCGGTGTCTCATCCTCTCTGTGCCAGCATCCTTCTTGATCCTCATTTTCGTTGTCCCTCCAACATATCTGATGTTTTCGTGCACAACTAGACAATGACAGTCCATCGGCTTTGATGAGCTGGAGGTCACTCGCCTGCCACGCCTGATCCTTGGCTTCATCTGGCGTTGTCCGTCTGTAGGCAATTTCTGAGGTCTCCAATACTTGTTCAGGATCGGGCATCTTTTCTGAATGTGTCCCTCTCGATCACAGAAATAACATCTGCGACTTTTGCACCTGGGTTTCTTTTCTGCTACAGATTGTTGATACAACGGTTGCTGTAGCAGCTTCTTGTTCACCCTTCTATGCACCTTTTTCTGAACTGGTTTCTGCGACAGGACCGGTTCTTCCACGGCAATCTCAGCATCTTCTGGCTCCGTAGCTTTGATGAATACAGTTGTTTCAGCACCTTCTTCTCCAGTGTATCCAAGACCTGAGTAGCCTCCTCCATATCTTTGGCGAGCTAGAATATCTTCAAGAGTGCTTGTTCCACTGTTAAGCATCTTTGTAGTCTTCCGGTAGAGGTTGAGCTCTTCCTTCTCTGCAGCAAACTTCTCTTCTTGCTGGGCAACCTGATCCGTAAGAGAAGTGATCATCTTCAGCAGCTCCTCTTGTCTTTCTTGCAGATCTGAAACTTTAGCCGTCAATCCTTTGTTGACCTCCATGACTTGCATCCACTCTTCGTGCAACAGGGTAAAGTTTCTTGCAATGGACTCCTCAGTGATTTCCTCATCATCACTACTGTCTGACTCATCAACACAATCAACACTTTCTGGTTTTGTTGAAGCGGTGCTCTTCATATCAGTTTCAAACATCAAAGCAACATTGCTAATTTGGTCAGATTTTTCTTCACTGTCTTCGTCTCTCCTATTTGCAACAGGAGTTTGTTCCTTTCATGAGCCGACTGGAGGATCTCCCATGCTTGCTTGGCAACTTCACAGTCAGAGATCAGCCTGAAATTATTTGCGTCAACAGCGGCAAATATCGCGTTCAAGGCTCTTGAGTTACTAGTTGCTACAGCTTCTTCTTCAGCTGTCCATGTCTCCTCTGGTTTCTCCAGTGCAACTCCTTTGTCGTCGATGATCAGTGGGTGTGACCATCCAGACACTACTGCTCTCCAAGTCTTCTCATCCATCGTCTTTAGGAAGACCTTCATTCCCGCCTTCCAACATCCATAATTGCTCTCTTCCAATAATGGAGGTCTGCTTGTGCTCTGTCCTTCCTTCATTGTCTTGGCTTCTTCAGAGACACTGTAGGATCTTTTTAACTCTGTGTGTCGAGTTCCCGCTCTGATACCAATTGAAATTTCACAGTGTCTCAATCCGGCAGATTTGTGAACAAGCAGTTGCTGCAGCACACTCTTGTTCACAAGAATTAATCTCAGCAAGCAACAAACAATGCACAAGTTTGTTCACCCAGTTCGGCCAATCTGCCTACGTCTGGGGAGGACTATTCTCCAGTCCTCAATCCACTCAACCAAAGGTTCCAAGTACACTAGGTTACAACGCACGCAACCTATGCTACTCAACCTCTTGTTGACTACTCAGCACAATCAGAACAAGCTCTGATTTGTGCCAGCACACCCTCTACAATATGTCAGTCTAGAATAGCTACAATCCTCTCAAAGAACTCAGCCTATTCTATTCTACACTACTCAGCAGGGTTGCTGCAGCAACAGCTGTAACACCAGCTGAAGCACTCTGTCCGCGTCGCTCCAAGGCCTCCTGCCGAGCCGATCGAACCACTCCAAGAGCGCTGCACACTCTGAGTAACTCCCCCTCACTCAGTGACCACCTGCCACTAGTGAGTTCTTCCGCACGAACCTCGACCGAGCCTTCCACCCGTCGGCTCTCCCGCGGCTGCCTTTGATCAACCAACAAGCTCCACAGCTCTGAATTGGCTTCCAGATCAATGCACGAATCAGTCTTTGCAAGACCTGATTCTCTTCTGCAATGCACACCACAGCTCTGCGCTCAACGCTCTGCCCGTGTGTGTTTGATCGAAGAACAACGTCCGTAGCACCCAGAAAATCCTCTCTCTGAAATCTGTGTCTACTCTCGTGTATCACTCAGCTTCGATCACCCTCTTCAGCCCTCAAACCTTCTGCTTAAATACCCACACCACTTTAAGCAATTTCCAGGTTTAGGCAATTGACCCACAAGATCAATTATCTCCTAAAATCTAGGAGATTAGATTTGATTAATATCTTCAATGCAAATCTCTTTCTCTGACTAGCAAACCTTGCTGGAATATGCTCAACGGTATTTTAGAAATTCTTCTAAGCACTTTCACAAAGCTGCCATACCTTCAAAACGCACCCAGCACAAAACTGCTACTCGGACAGTTGAACCAGCACTTGAACCAGCACCTGCTGCAGCATCCCCTGCTGCATCTGCTGCTGGTTTACTTCTGCTGCCAGCTTGATTGTTTGAGCTGCAACAACTCCTTGTTCACCTTTGCTGTAGCTGTCTGCTGCTGCTGGAATTTCCTAAATGCATTAGGAAACAATCCCATCAATTCTAAGGAAGATCCTCCAAGATCTCTACAAGATCATATCTTCACTTCAACAAATCTGCCCTTGTTCTTGAGAGACACTCCAGAAATATTCTCCTGAATATTCAGCTCTTTCCGAAAGCCCTTCGGTCCACTGATTTATTGTTTGAATGCAATCTCCGAGAAAGCTGAATTTATGCTACAGCATTTGTGCTGCAGCATCTGCTGTAGCACAAGCTGTCTGAAGGTGTGCAATACTTCTGCTACTGAACTTCTGCTGCTCTTCATCAGCTATTTTCTTTCCATACTTGCTGTAGCAAGCTCTAGTTCACTTTGTAGGAGTTTGTCAATGATGCCACATACCATCACAATCTCCCCCTTGGCATTTTGACAAAATCCAAGAACCCTTCTAATCTTAGGCAATCCTCCTCTCATCTTTGAACTTCTTCTTTTGCAGCTTCTTCAGCTTCAATCTTCAGGGGATGTTGTAGCAACTTCTTGCACTTGTTTTGTCAAGGATGCCATTACCTTAACAATCTCCCCCTTGGCATTTTTGACAAAACAAAACCTGAGCATCATCTATAAGAGCAACTCTTCTCTTCTTCTCCCCTTCTCCTCTTCTCCTCTTCTCCCCCTTTTTGTCACAAATGATAGAGGGGGATACCAGCTAAACTCAGCGAGTATGCCAATGCCTCTTCTCCATCCACAGGAGAGGGCATTCCAATGTGTCAACATGTGCTTCTTTGGTTGGCTTTGGGGGAATATCAGGTGGCTGCTTCTCCACCCATACTTTTACTGGTTTTCGAACATGCTTCTTCCGAGTTTTGTTGTGACCAGCAACTCTTTCTTTCCTTCCGGCATTGTTTCGGTGTCTCATCCTCTCTGTGCCAGCATCCTTCTTGATCCTCATTTTCGTTGTCCCTCCAACATATCTGATGTTTTCGTGCACAACTAGACAATGACAGTCCATCGGCTTTGATGAGCTGGAGGTCACTCGCCTGCCACGCCTGATCCTTGGCTTCATCTGGCGTTGTCCGTCTGTAGGCAATTTCTGAGGTCTCCAATACTTGTTCAGGATCGGGCATCTTTTCTGAATGTGTCCCTCTCGATCACAGAAATAACATCTGCGACTTTTGCACCTGGGTTTCTTTTCTGCTACAGATTGTTGATACAACGGTTGCTGTAGCAGCTTCTTGTTCACCCTTCTATGCACCTTTTTCTGAACTGGTTTCTGCGACAGGACCGGTTCTTCCACGGCAATCTCAGCATCTTCTGGCTCCGTAGCTTTGATGAATACAGTTGTTTCAGCACCTTCTTCTCCAGTGTATCCAAGACCTGAGTAGCCTCCTCCATATCTTTGGCGAGCTAGAATATCTTCAAGAGTGCTTGTTCCACTGTTAAGCATCTTTGTAGTCTTCCGGTAGAGGTTGAGCTCTTCCTTCTCTGCAGCAAACTTCTCTTCTTGCTGGGCAACCTGATCCGTAAGAGAAGTGATCATCTTCAGCAGCTCCTCTTGTCTTTCTTGCAGATCTGAAACTTTAGCCGTCAATCCTTTGTTGACCTCCATGACTTGCATCCACTCTTCGTGCAACAGGGTAAAGTTTCTTGCAATGGACTCCTCAGTGATTTCCTCATCATCACTACTGTCTGACTCATCAACACAATCAACACTTTCTGGTTTTGTTGAAGCGGTGCTCTTCATATCAGTTTCAAACATCAAAGCAACATTGCTAATTTGGTCAGATTTTTCTTCACTGTCTTCGTCTCTCCTATTTGCAACAGGAGTTTGTTCCTTTCATGAGCCGACTGGAGGATCTCCCATGCTTGCTTGGCAACTTCACAGTCAGAGATCAGCCTGAAATTATTTGCGTCAACAGCGGCAAATATCGCGTTCAAGGCTCTTGAGTTACTAGTTGCTACAGCTTCTTCTTCAGCTGTCCATGTCTCCTCTGGTTTCTCCAGTGCAACTCCTTTGTCGTCGATGATCAGTGGGTGTGACCATCCAGACACTACTGCTCTCCAAGTCTTCTCATCCATCGTCTTTAGGAAGACCTTCATTCCCGCCTTCCAACATCCATAATTGCTCTCTTCCAATAATGGAGGTCTGCTTGTGCTCTGTCCTTCCTTCATTGTCTTGGCTTCTTCAGAGACACTGTAGGATCTTTTTAACTCTGTGTGTCGAGTTCCCGCTCTGATACCAATTGAAATTTCACAGTGTCTCAATCCGGCAGATTTGTGAACAAGCAGTTGCTGCAGCACACTCTTGTTCACAAGAATTAATCTCAGCAAGCAACAAACAATGCACAAGTTTGTTCACCCAGTTCGGCCAATCTGCCTACGTCTGGGGAGGACTATTCTCCAGTCCTCAATCCACTCAACCAAAGGTTCCAAGTACACTAGGTTACAACGCACGCAACCTATGCTACTCAACCTCTTGTTGACTACTCAGCACAATCAGAACAAGCTCTGATTTGTGCCAGCACACCCTCTACAATATGTCAGTCTAGAATAGCTACAATCCTCTCAAAGAACTCAGCCTATTCTATTCTACACTACTCAGCAGGGTTGCTGCAGCAACAGCTGTAACACCAGCTGAAGCACTCTGTCCGCGTCGCTCCAAGGCCTCCTGCCGAGCCGATCGAACCACTCCAAGAGCGCTGCACACTCTGAGTAACTCCCCCTCACTCAGTGACCACCTGCCACTAGTGAGTTCTTCCGCACGAACCTCGACCGAGCCTTCCACCCGTCGGCTCTCCCGCGGCTGCCTTTGATCAACCAACAAGCTCCACAGCTCTGAATTGGCTTCCAGATCAATGCACGAATCAGTCTTTGCAAGACCTGATTCTCTTCTGCAATGCACACCACAGCTCTGCGCTCAACGCTCTGCCCGTGTGTGTTTGATCGAAGAACAACGTCCGTAGCACCCAGAAAATCCTCTCTCTGAAATCTGTGTCTACTCTCGTGTATCACTCAGCTTCGATCACCCTCTTCAGCCCTCAAACCTTCTGCTTAAATACCCACACCACTTTAAGCAATTTCCAGGTTTAGGCAATTGACCCACAAGATCAATTATCTCCTAAAATCTAGGAGATTAGATTTGATTAATATCTTCAATGCAAATCTCTTTCTCTGACTAGCAAACCTTGCTGGAATATGCTCAACGGTATTTTAGAAATTCTTCTAAGCACTTTCACAAAGCTGCCATACCTTCAAAACGCACCCAGCACAAAACTGCTACTCGGACAGTTGAACCAGCACTTGAACCAGCACCTGCTGCAGCATCCCCTGCTGCATCTGCTGCTGGTTTACTTCTGCTGCCAGCTTGATTGTTTGAGCTGCAACAACTCCTTGTTCACCTTTGCTGTAGCTGTCTGCTGCTGCTGGAATTTCCTAAATGCATTAGGAAACAATCCCATCAATTCTAAGGAAGATCCTCCAAGATCTCTACAAGATCATATCTTCACTTCAACAAATCTGCCCTTGTTCTTGAGAGACACTCCAGAAATATTCTCCTGAATATTCAGCTCTTTCCGAAAGCCCTTCGGTCCACTGATTTATTGTTTGAATGCAATCTCCGAGAAAGCTGAATTTATGCTACAGCATTTGTGCTGCAGCATCTGCTGTAGCACAAGCTGTCTGAAGGTGTGCAATACTTCTGCTACTGAACTTCTGCTGCTCTTCATCAGCTATTTTCTTTCCATACTTGCTGTAGCAAGCTCTAGTTCACTTTGTAGGAGTTTGTCAATGATGCCACATACCATCACAATCTCCCCCTTGGCATTTTGACAAAATCCAAGAACCCTTCTAATCTTAGGCAATCCTCCTCTCATCTTTGAACTTCTTCTTTTGCAGCTTCTTCAGCTTCAATCTTCAGGGGATGTTGTAGCAACTTCTTGCACTTGTTTTGTCAAGGATGCCATTACCTTAACAATCTCCCCCTTGGCATTTTTGACAAAACAAAACCTGAGCATCATCTATAAGAGCAACTCTTCTCTTCTTCTCCCCTTCTCCTCTTCTCCTCTTCTCCCCCTTTTTGTCACAAATGATAGAGGGGGATACCAGCTAAACTCAGCGAGTATGCCAATGCCTCTTCTCCATCCACAGGAGAGGGCATTCCAATGTGTCAACATGTGCTTCTTTGGTTGGCTTTGGGGGAATATCAGGTGGCTGCTTCTCCACCCATACTTTTACTGGTTTTCGAACATGCTTCTTCCGAGTTTTGTTGTGACCAGCAACTCTTTCTTTCCTTCCGGCATTGTTTCGGTGTCTCATCCTCTCTGTGCCAGCATCCTTCTTGATCCTCATTTTCGTTGTCCCTCCAACATATCTGATGTTTTCGTGCACAACTAGACAATGACAGTCCATCGGCTTTGATGAGCTGGAGGTCACTCGCCTGCCACGCCTGATCCTTGGCTTCATCTGGCGTTGTCCGTCTGTAGGCAATTTCTGAGGTCTCCAATACTTGTTCAGGATCGGGCATCTTTTCTGAATGTGTCCCTCTCGATCACAGAAATAACATCTGCGACTTTTGCACCTGGGTTTCTTTTCTGCTACAGATTGTTGATACAACGGTTGCTGTAGCAGCTTCTTGTTCACCCTTCTATGCACCTTTTTCTGAACTGGTTTCTGCGACAGGACCGGTTCTTCCACGGCAATCTCAGCATCTTCTGGCTCCGTAGCTTTGATGAATACAGTTGTTTCAGCACCTTCTTCTCCAGTGTATCCAAGACCTGAGTAGCCTCCTCCATATCTTTGGCGAGCTAGAATATCTTCAAGAGTGCTTGTTCCACTGTTAAGCATCTTTGTAGTCTTCCGGTAGAGGTTGAGCTCTTCCTTCTCTGCAGCAAACTTCTCTTCTTGCTGGGCAACCTGATCCGTAAGAGAAGTGATCATCTTCAGCAGCTCCTCTTGTCTTTCTTGCAGATCTGAAACTTTAGCCGTCAATCCTTTGTTGACCTCCATGACTTGCATCCACTCTTCGTGCAACAGGGTAAAGTTTCTTGCAATGGACTCCTCAGTGATTTCCTCATCATCACTACTGTCTGACTCATCAACACAATCAACACTTTCTGGTTTTGTTGAAGCGGTGCTCTTCATATCAGTTTCAAACATCAAAGCAACATTGCTAATTTGGTCAGATTTTTCTTCACTGTCTTCGTCTCTCCTATTTGCAACAGGAGTTTGTTCCTTTCATGAGCCGACTGGAGGATCTCCCATGCTTGCTTGGCAACTTCACAGTCAGAGATCAGCCTGAAATTATTTGCGTCAACAGCGGCAAATATCGCGTTCAAGGCTCTTGAGTTACTAGTTGCTACAGCTTCTTCTTCAGCTGTCCATGTCTCCTCTGGTTTCTCCAGTGCAACTCCTTTGTCGTCGATGATCAGTGGGTGTGACCATCCAGACACTACTGCTCTCCAAGTCTTCTCATCCATCGTCTTTAGGAAGACCTTCATTCCCGCCTTCCAACATCCATAATTGCTCTCTTCCAATAATGGAGGTCTGCTTGTGCTCTGTCCTTCCTTCATTGTCTTGGCTTCTTCAGAGACACTGTAGGATCTTTTTAACTCTGTGTGTCGAGTTCCCGCTCTGATACCAATTGAAATTTCACAGTGTCTCAATCCGGCAGATTTGTGAACAAGCAGTTGCTGCAGCACACTCTTGTTCACAAGAATTAATCTCAGCAAGCAACAAACAATGCACAAGTTTGTTCACCCAGTTCGGCCAATCTGCCTACGTCTGGGGAGGACTATTCTCCAGTCCTCAATCCACTCAACCAAAGGTTCCAAGTACACTAGGTTACAACGCACGCAACCTATGCTACTCAACCTCTTGTTGACTACTCAGCACAATCAGAACAAGCTCTGATTTGTGCCAGCACACCCTCTACAATATGTCAGTCTAGAATAGCTACAATCCTCTCAAAGAACTCAGCCTATTCTATTCTACACTACTCAGCAGGGTTGCTGCAGCAACAGCTGTAACACCAGCTGAAGCACTCTGTCCGCGTCGCTCCAAGGCCTCCTGCCGAGCCGATCGAACCACTCCAAGAGCGCTGCACACTCTGAGTAACTCCCCCTCACTCAGTGACCACCTGCCACTAGTGAGTTCTTCCGCACGAACCTCGACCGAGCCTTCCACCCGTCGGCTCTCCCGCGGCTGCCTTTGATCAACCAACAAGCTCCACAGCTCTGAATTGGCTTCCAGATCAATGCACGAATCAGTCTTTGCAAGACCTGATTCTCTTCTGCAATGCACACCACAGCTCTGCGCTCAACGCTCTGCCCGTGTGTGTTTGATCGAAGAACAACGTCCGTAGCACCCAGAAAATCCTCTCTCTGAAATCTGTGTCTACTCTCGTGTATCACTCAGCTTCGATCACCCTCTTCAGCCCTCAAACCTTCTGCTTAAATACCCACACCACTTTAAGCAATTTCCAGGTTTAGGCAATTGACCCACAAGATCAATTATCTCCTAAAATCTAGGAGATTAGATTTGATTAATATCTTCAATGCAAATCTCTTTCTCTGACTAGCAAACCTTGCTGGAATATGCTCAACGGTATTTTAGAAATTCTTCTAAGCACTTTCACAAAGCTGCCATACCTTCAAAACGCACCCAGCACAAAACTGCTACTCGGACAGTTGAACCAGCACTTGAACCAGCACCTGCTGCAGCATCCCCTGCTGCATCTGCTGCTGGTTTACTTCTGCTGCCAGCTTGATTGTTTGAGCTGCAACAACTCCTTGTTCACCTTTGCTGTAGCTGTCTGCTGCTGCTGGAATTTCCTAAATGCATTAGGAAACAATCCCATCAATTCTAAGGAAGATCCTCCAAGATCTCTACAAGATCATATCTTCACTTCAACAAATCTGCCCTTGTTCTTGAGAGACACTCCAGAAATATTCTCCTGAATATTCAGCTCTTTCCGAAAGCCCTTCGGTCCACTGATTTATTGTTTGAATGCAATCTCCGAGAAAGCTGAATTTATGCTACAGCATTTGTGCTGCAGCATCTGCTGTAGCACAAGCTGTCTGAAGGTGTGCAATACTTCTGCTACTGAACTTCTGCTGCTCTTCATCAGCTATTTTCTTTCCATACTTGCTGTAGCAAGCTCTAGTTCACTTTGTAGGAGTTTGTCAATGATGCCACATACCATCACAATCTCCCCCTTGGCATTTTGACAAAATCCAAGAACCCTTCTAATCTTAGGCAATCCTCCTCTCATCTTTGAACTTCTTCTTTTGCAGCTTCTTCAGCTTCAATCTTCAGGGGATGTTGTAGCAACTTCTTGCACTTGTTTTGTCAAGGATGCCATTACCTTAACAATCTCCCCCTTGGCATTTTTGACAAAACAAAACCTGAGCATCATCTATAAGAGCAACTCTTCTCTTCTTCTCCCCTTCTCCTCTTCTCCTCTTCTCCCCCTTTTTGTCACAAATGATAGAGGGGGATACCAGCTAAACTCAGCGAGTATGCCAATGCCTCTTCTCCATCCACAGGAGAGGGCATTCCAATGTGTCAACATGTGCTTCTTTGGTTGGCTTTGGGGGAATATCAGGTGGCTGCTTCTCCACCCATACTTTTACTGGTTTTCGAACATGCTTCTTCCGAGTTTTGTTGTGACCAGCAACTCTTTCTTTCCTTCCGGCATTGTTTCGGTGTCTCATCCTCTCTGTGCCAGCATCCTTCTTGATCCTCATTTTCGTTGTCCCTCCAACATATCTGATGTTTTCGTGCACAACTAGACAATGACAGTCCATCGGCTTTGATGAGCTGGAGGTCACTCGCCTGCCACGCCTGATCCTTGGCTTCATCTGGCGTTGTCCGTCTGTAGGCAATTTCTGAGGTCTCCAATACTTGTTCAGGATCGGGCATCTTTTCTGAATGTGTCCCTCTCGATCACAGAAATAACATCTGCGACTTTTGCACCTGGGTTTCTTTTCTGCTACAGATTGTTGATACAACGGTTGCTGTAGCAGCTTCTTGTTCACCCTTCTATGCACCTTTTTCTGAACTGGTTTCTGCGACAGGACCGGTTCTTCCACGGCAATCTCAGCATCTTCTGGCTCCGTAGCTTTGATGAATACAGTTGTTTCAGCACCTTCTTCTCCAGTGTATCCAAGACCTGAGTAGCCTCCTCCATATCTTTGGCGAGCTAGAATATCTTCAAGAGTGCTTGTTCCACTGTTAAGCATCTTTGTAGTCTTCCGGTAGAGGTTGAGCTCTTCCTTCTCTGCAGCAAACTTCTCTTCTTGCTGGGCAACCTGATCCGTAAGAGAAGTGATCATCTTCAGCAGCTCCTCTTGTCTTTCTTGCAGATCTGAAACTTTAGCCGTCAATCCTTTGTTGACCTCCATGACTTGCATCCACTCTTCGTGCAACAGGGTAAAGTTTCTTGCAATGGACTCCTCAGTGATTTCCTCATCATCACTACTGTCTGACTCATCAACACAATCAACACTTTCTGGTTTTGTTGAAGCGGTGCTCTTCATATCAGTTTCAAACATCAAAGCAACATTGCTAATTTGGTCAGATTTTTCTTCACTGTCTTCGTCTCTCCTATTTGCAACAGGAGTTTGTTCCTTTCATGAGCCGACTGGAGGATCTCCCATGCTTGCTTGGCAACTTCACAGTCAGAGATCAGCCTGAAATTATTTGCGTCAACAGCGGCAAATATCGCGTTCAAGGCTCTTGAGTTACTAGTTGCTACAGCTTCTTCTTCAGCTGTCCATGTCTCCTCTGGTTTCTCCAGTGCAACTCCTTTGTCGTCGATGATCAGTGGGTGTGACCATCCAGACACTACTGCTCTCCAAGTCTTCTCATCCATCGTCTTTAGGAAGACCTTCATTCCCGCCTTCCAACATCCATAATTGCTCTCTTCCAATAATGGAGGTCTGCTTGTGCTCTGTCCTTCCTTCATTGTCTTGGCTTCTTCAGAGACACTGTAGGATCTTTTTAACTCTGTGTGTCGAGTTCCCGCTCTGATACCAATTGAAATTTCACAGTGTCTCAATCCGGCAGATTTGTGAACAAGCAGTTGCTGCAGCACACTCTTGTTCACAAGAATTAATCTCAGCAAGCAACAAACAATGCACAAGTTTGTTCACCCAGTTCGGCCAATCTGCCTACGTCTGGGGAGGACTATTCTCCAGTCCTCAATCCACTCAACCAAAGGTTCCAAGTACACTAGGTTACAACGCACGCAACCTATGCTACTCAACCTCTTGTTGACTACTCAGCACAATCAGAACAAGCTCTGATTTGTGCCAGCACACCCTCTACAATATGTCAGTCTAGAATAGCTACAATCCTCTCAAAGAACTCAGCCTATTCTATTCTACACTACTCAGCAGGGTTGCTGCAGCAACAGCTGTAACACCAGCTGAAGCACTCTGTCCGCGTCGCTCCAAGGCCTCCTGCCGAGCCGATCGAACCACTCCAAGAGCGCTGCACACTCTGAGTAACTCCCCCTCACTCAGTGACCACCTGCCACTAGTGAGTTCTTCCGCACGAACCTCGACCGAGCCTTCCACCCGTCGGCTCTCCCGCGGCTGCCTTTGATCAACCAACAAGCTCCACAGCTCTGAATTGGCTTCCAGATCAATGCACGAATCAGTCTTTGCAAGACCTGATTCTCTTCTGCAATGCACACCACAGCTCTGCGCTCAACGCTCTGCCCGTGTGTGTTTGATCGAAGAACAACGTCCGTAGCACCCAGAAAATCCTCTCTCTGAAATCTGTGTCTACTCTCGTGTATCACTCAGCTTCGATCACCCTCTTCAGCCCTCAAACCTTCTGCTTAAATACCCACACCACTTTAAGCAATTTCCAGGTTTAGGCAATTGACCCACAAGATCAATTATCTCCTAAAATCTAGGAGATTAGATTTGATTAATATCTTCAATGCAAATCTCTTTCTCTGACTAGCAAACCTTGCTGGAATATGCTCAACGGTATTTTAGAAATTCTTCTAAGCACTTTCACAAAGCTGCCATACCTTCAAAACGCACCCAGCACAAAACTGCTACTCGGACAGTTGAACCAGCACTTGAACCAGCACCTGCTGCAGCATCCCCTGCTGCATCTGCTGCTGGTTTACTTCTGCTGCCAGCTTGATTGTTTGAGCTGCAACAACTCCTTGTTCACCTTTGCTGTAGCTGTCTGCTGCTGCTGGAATTTCCTAAATGCATTAGGAAACAATCCCATCAATTCTAAGGAAGATCCTCCAAGATCTCTACAAGATCATATCTTCACTTCAACAAATCTGCCCTTGTTCTTGAGAGACACTCCAGAAATATTCTCCTGAATATTCAGCTCTTTCCGAAAGCCCTTCGGTCCACTGATTTATTGTTTGAATGCAATCTCCGAGAAAGCTGAATTTATGCTACAGCATTTGTGCTGCAGCATCTGCTGTAGCACAAGCTGTCTGAAGGTGTGCAATACTTCTGCTACTGAACTTCTGCTGCTCTTCATCAGCTATTTTCTTTCCATACTTGCTGTAGCAAGCTCTAGTTCACTTTGTAGGAGTTTGTCAATGATGCCACATACCATCACAAATAGCAACATAAAAAACTTTTAAATATGAAAAATCAATTCGGCCTTATGCCAATCTTCTTCATCAATTAAATTTTGATAGTTTCTTTCATTCCAAAAGCTTGTAATAACATCTTTATAAAGCATACAACATTTAAGCATAACTCGTGTCGAATTCCATCTAGTGATCACATCTAGAGAAAATTATTTATACTGCAATTTATCAAATTTATAAAAATCTTTAAATTCTTGCTTACGATGACCATTAGATTGAATATATTTAAATGCACCTCTAATTTTCTCTATGTGTGACTTGATAATTTCTAAGCCGTATTGCACACACAAATTCCATATGTGCTATAAGAAGTTCCGTATATGATGCTCCATAGGTTTAAACATAAGAATTCTTTTTTGCGTCATCCAATCAATATCAATCCAATGACCAATTAAACAAATATATCCATATCCAAAAGGAGAAGTACGTTAGGGAAATCATACATTTCATATCTAAAAACATAGTAATTAGCGTTTGTTTTTAAGGTTAAATGTACGAAAAGCATCTTCTCGAATAGTTTTTCTTGAAACCCCCTTAAAATATGGTTGTAAATATTTTTTAATAAAACTAATAAACTTAGGATCATCACTCATTGAAAAAGGTTGTACGGCCTCTATTATATATTTAGCTAGACCAATACGAGCTTTAGCTTCTGAATAACGTCATATTGATCCCGGTTGTTCACAAGGTTGTGCACTACCAGTTCCGACGAACTCACCAACTAAAGTAGTTTTATTGGAATCAATAACCCGATTCGGATGCGTTTTACCAATATGTCTTCAAAACGTACCTGTACCTCCTCCCACTGAAATTTTATACTCTTGTACATATTTTTTACATTTGACAAATCTTACATTATCCTTCCAAATGATTTCAAAATAAACCTAAACAGAAGATTTATACATGTTTTCATTTCTTCTAGATGTAGAGGACTAGAGGTGGATGATGGTGTCACGGTGTGAGTATTCAATAATGAGTTTGGAGCTTCATCCATCCTCGGACACTATCCGAACGTTCATTGTTTTCCACTTCATTCTCATCATTGGAAAAAAGATATTCAAAATTATAGAGATTAAAATTTTCCATGGTAAACAAATGCAACAAATACAACAACAATTAATATCTAGCAAAATAGAAAAATACCGAAATGAAAATTTGAGAAGCCCATTGGCCGTTGCTTGCAAAATTGACACTTGAGCACTTGAGAAGAATAGAGGTTTTAGGGGGTTGTTGGTGTGTAAAATATGATATAAGGATGAGGTGTTTATAGAATTTCGAGTTCGTGGGTTGAGCTAGTGGGTCGAACCCGTGGGTAGGGCAAGCTGGGTCAGAGCTGGCTTGGGTAGAACCCGGTTGACTCGAAAATTTTTTTGACGGACCTAGCTCGACCCTTGAGCTGTAACCCAGCCCACTCGACTCACGAATTGATATGTTTGGGCCGAACTGGGTCGGCCAGCCCACAACCCACCCGAATTGGCCCACGGATTACCCGACCCAATTCCATCTCTAATTGCATGGTAGCAAAACACATGAGAGATTACCTATGATGGCCCGAAAAATATCAAAAGCTTCATCAATAATTTTCATTTTCATGAAACACGAGAGCTGACTATCCCAAATCTTCCCTGTACCATCATCTATTTATTTTGGATTAAGATTATGTGTATTGAAATACAATCATAATAGAATGTAGTTTTGTTTTGGGGTTTAACAATAGGTTTGTTATGAAAAAATATTGTTTAAATATAAGAAGATAATATTTAATTTATGTGTATAAATAAAAAGTTAAGGCGTCCATTTTAGCATAAATATGATATTGGGCTTCTTTCACGCATCCTGCGTAACCTTTCAACTCTATTTTCAATGGGCAGTTTCTCTTAAACCATTTCAGAAATGGCGTTCAGTTCTTTGCTCCGCAGGGCTTCGGTTCCCTCCGCTTTACCACTGGCGATTCGACGAGCGGTGCCTCCCGAATTCTCCGGCAGTTCCATCTCTATCCACGCCGCCTTATGCTACCGAGATGACGGCGGTGTTAAGTGCCGTGGAAGCAGCTTTCATCTCTCTTCTTTCCGTTTCTTCAGCTCAGCTGGTTCAGTGGCCTCTAAGAAGCTGGATACTTATGAAAATATGATGCAGATCATCAACGGTGAGATTCAGTTTGCTACGAAAGAGATTCGTGACTTGGGTGAGTTCCTTGAGATGCGTACACTTCAATAAGATTGGCATTGTGATTGCCTTTTGATGTTAATTTCTTGAATTATTTTAGTAAAAAAATTTGATCTGTGGTGAGGTGAAGGTGCTGAATGTTTTTGTTGATCATGTATTATGTTAAACTATCTTCAGCAGGGGAGAAGCCATTTGGGTTTCCTTTTATAATCCAAGATACTCCGGGAACGAAAACTGTGTCACTGAAGCGGAAATTCCAAAATGAACTCATCACTGTCATAGTTGATTTGCCAAATGGTGAGAAAGGAGGCGATGGCCGAGGCCAGGTTTGCATTCCGTTGGCTGTAACCATTGAGAAAGGTATCAGCTTGCAGTTGGAGTTTGGTATCACTGCTTGTCCAGATGAGATTGTAGTTGAGTACATGGTAATTAAGAGTCCGGATATCTCTGACCATGGAGTTCCATATGAAGGCCGGGACTTCAGGTACGCAGCTCGATGACAAAGTTTTTTAATGTACTCAGATCTTATTTTGTTGTTTGGGAGGGTGTATTGAAACTTTGCTGGATATAAAATCAATGGCTGAGAAAATTTTGTAAATGTAGGGATTTGGAAGAAAACATGCAGAAGGCTGTATTCGAGTACCTTGCTGTCCGAGGGATTGAACCCAATGTAACGTGCCTCTTGATTGCATACATGATGACTAAAGGGGGCGAAGAATATGTGCAATGGCTAAAGAACCTCCGACAGTTCTGTCATTAGGTGACGATTTTATGTCTTGTGAACTGAAGAAGCTTTGATGGCTAGTACTCCTCCCACAAATGTGTGGCCATGTTAACTTGATTTTAATCGTTGGGCTATAGACAAGCAATATGTATTGTAGAAAAATTATGATAGTATTATAAATTGCGAGAAATTTGAATGGGAAATATACAAGACAGGTTGCAGTGATGATTTGAAAAGTGGTGCTAAAAACTCATTGGATTAATAGAGAGAAATTATGTATTGTAAAATCAATTAAACCGTAAAACTGAAAACGAAATTGTCAAAGCTCGTTGTACGATCTTCTTAAAGGAGTATTTATCTATATTGACATTCACTTTTCTCTTCCCCGTGAAGACACACTTCGCACCAAGTATTTTACTTCTTGGATGAAGATCAAACTAATTCTCATGTATGATTTTGAATGATAGAATCAATTTTACTCATTATGGGTTCTTCACATAAAGAACCATCTGCGTACTTTGTAGCCTCTCTTTTATTTTTAAGGTTCATTCTCGAGCATATAGGTTAGCAAATCCTAACCAAATAATTGTATCCTACCTTGCTTTCTTTTTCTAGGTTCTTCCGATTCTATCTCTTTTTTAGATTCTTTATCATGTTTTAGATTGCATAATAGAATGTTTGCGTAAATCGGGAATTTTAATTCATGCACAATGAATCTACATACATTACTATTTTATACATAACCAATCTTAAGTATTAATCTAAAAGTTTTACAGATTTAAATAATTGATAAGGAAACTTCTCTTCATTGTTTCAAAAAAATAATTTATAATAAGATAACTCCTCCCCCATTTCTTTTGTTAATCTTGAACATAACATCATTGCAGTATTTCCCTCCTCATAAAACCATAATGATTTGATAAATATAATATAAATTTGGTAATTAAATCAAACTGTCAAAATGATAATAAGAGTCCTCGATGCTCGTTAAACGATCTTCTTAAGCAATATTTCTCTCCCGATGAATGATGTACAATATAAAAGAAAGAAGAACAATGGACCACATGTTCAACTTCATTCATACTAAACTTTTGCCTTAATTGCCTTCACTATACAGAGAACAAGGCATGCCGACTTGAACGAAAGTAGGGAACTAGAGGGCTTGTCTAATGAGTGGAAACACTTTTCTTTTTATAATGAACCTGAGTCTAACTGATGGAGCGAATTTCTATGATCCACTAAGTTGTTTATTTTCATTGTTTAGTTGCATTTTGCTGTGATAAATTACTTCTTTGTAGTGTTTCGCATCGCAGGTGTATCAAGACCGCTTTAGAGCTTTATTGCATATTTGGAGCATTCTAGGCCTCACTCAATCAGTAGGGAATGCAAAGGAGCAAGGACTTGATCGCGAGAGCATCGACAGAGCCAAAATGCCACCTGAGGTCGTACCACTCATACTGGTCGTACAGGTCGTACCGATAAGGGCGATACGGGCGGTACGGACGAGCCATGAGATCGTTGAACGAGCTGAGGTCGTATGGGTCGTAATGGTCGCACAAATCCGAATCCCAAGGCCCACATCCATCAGTCTAGGGTTTGCATCGATTTAAATAAAGAACACTGAGAGGGAATTCAACAACAAAACAAGTTGAACAACTGAAACAAGTAAAATAAACAAATCGTCGGAGGATGAGAATTCGAGACATAATTCGGATTGACACGAAGATCGATCGGTGAACAGTGCGCGGTAATTTTCATATTCTTTGAAATCAGTATTTTCATTATTGTTAGACGGATTGTACTAGTAGATAAAAACCCTAACTTAGTTTGGGGATTTACATTGCAACGTACGGTTTGAGATCTTATGTTTCTTGATTCAATTGAGTGAATTACTGTTCTTCGTATGAATTGCATGCCTTGATCATCAAGTTAGCATAGCCTAGCGGTGAAACTGAATTGATATCTATTGCATGATACTGGATCGACTGCCCTATTAGCAAAGCCTAGCAGTAGAACCTAATTGGTATTGTTAGTCAAGTAATCGTTAACCTATTCGAGAACTTAGCGCTTAAGAGAAGGTAGAACAGTGGAGTCGACACTATCTTAGCAGGATTGTTAGACTAGAACAATAGTTTTACTAGTTGATGCATGTTCGATCGATGATTACAAGTTGCAATGCATATCCCTGAACTGATTCTTTCTGAATTTGATAAAAAACATTCTTTCTGAGAAAAATCCTTTTCGTCAATTATTAGTAGAACTCTAAGACTAATTTCTCTCTTTGGGTTCGATCCTACTTGCCACTTGCTAGTATAGTAGATCATTATAAATATAAATTTAACGCACACAACGACGTGCCGTCACTAACGTAATTGCCTAAATTCTTAAGCCATATGATCATACTTACGCACTTAAAAGTTGGTTATTACCATGATCAAAATGAATGTTAGGAAGGCCATTTGACTTCCTAACTGCTTCCACACATATGGCCAAAACGCTCTGAATTCCAAATCCTTCAAGTGTGCACACTTACGGCATTCTCACCCAAAAACATCTTGATCTTCTATTCGGTTAAAATCAAATACAAATTGAGTAAAAAAAGGGCTGACCATTGGCAGCTCAATCAATCATTCGTGTTCCGTACGAACATGCCTACACCTAGTTCATAATTATAAATAAATATATCTCTCACCCTAGTCCTTGGCAATGGGCCGGGCCGGCCCGATTCATCATAAACCCTGGCCCGTTCGGACTTAAAAAAATTTGCCCGATGTATATATCGGGCCGGGCCAACTAATAAATAATCGGCCCGATTTGCATTGGGCCGGGCCGGGCTTAACCCGGCCCACGCCAACATTTCCCAAAAAAAATTAAAACATATGTTTTAAAATTTTAATGTGTTTCAGACCACTTTACAGACTCAAGTCATTTAGACCTACTTCCTAACCTCATCCCAACATTACAGATCTGAGTAATTTTTTTTTACAATCTGCTAGCCTATTACAACATATTACAACTTGACACAAAAGAACAAAAAAGTTATCAATCTGCTGAGCATGACTGCACATAAAAAAGCTATTTTTGGTGAAGATTAAGTGGAGAGGGTTGAGGCGAAGTGGATCTATATGCAGGAAATCTGTTGGCATTTATGGTCCCTGTCATCACAAACAACATCAAAAATACACTAACATTTTAACTAAATTACATCAGGTTCTATGAATAGAACCACAAAAAGCTAACCTATTACATTGTAATATCACTGGCTCTACAAACAGAACCACAAAAAGCTAATCTATTACAAATTTACATTGTAATAAAGCAGGTTCCACAAACAGAACCACAAAAAATGATGATGATCATAACATTATAACAGGTAGAGTAGGTAGCTAGTAGCCACAAAATCATAACAAAATGTGCGAATTAGTAGCTAGTACCACAAAATGTGCAAATTAGAAGCTATGCAATTCAAATATTCCACAAAAAATGTAACTAGTACCACAAAATGTGCGAATCAGAAGCTAGTTCAAAATGTTGCACAAAAAAGTAGCTAGTTACAAAGTTAAGTGCAAATCAGTAACTAGTACCACTCATAACAACCTGTTTCAGCTGCTAATTATCTCTAATCATGTTATTAACAGGCACAAAAAATGTCCTAATCAGTAGCTAGGCTAACAAAAAGCAAACAGTAGCTGGACATTACAAAAAAGCTGCACTCACAGGTTGCACAAAATCTGTTTCAGCAACATTAACATTAACATCCAAATTATCATGCAAATCATCATCTTCTAATAACCAATCTGGCCTACTAGCCCTAACATTCATTAACTCTTCAGCAGCAGCTTCCTCTGCTGATGCATCTTGTTTCCTAGATTTAGACAACGACCAGTCCTTCAACCAAATTAATGATTCAATAGTGGTAGGACTAAGTGAAGCCCTTTTCTCAAACACAACCCTGCCTCCAGCAGAGAAAGCAGTCCTGAAGCTACTGTGGAGGCAGGGACACTTAATAAAGCTCTAGCCATGACAGATAACACGGGATACATACTGCTATTTGCATTCCACCAAGCCAAAATATTAAAATTACTATTTTCATCAACATCTAAGGTCTCAAGCTCTAAATAAATTTGCAAGTCAGTAGATGCATCGCTACTACTTACTCTAGCTCTTTTTAATTTAGCCATAGAAGCTGAAGCAACAATAGGAATATTGACATCAATAGGTTGAGATTCAACAGCAGTAGAGGGAATAAGAACAGAATGATCAACACTCATTGAAGAGGAAGCAGCAAGTAATTTCAACTTAAAAATGTCATATAGTTCATGTAAAACTGACTTAACATATGCAACTTTCATTTCTATGTCTAACGGATCCAGATCATACAAACTCAGCCAAGTCTCAATTGCTAAAACCTTAAAACGAGGATCCATAAGAGTTGCCAAACAAAAAATAATAGGAAACTCAGCCCAATATTTATTAAATTTTAATTTCATGACAGCTAAAACAGATTTGAAAGCATCAAGAGGCTCGTAAGCTTTAAAAGTGGCATAAATGTCAACTAAGCTATTTATCACTTTATTAGAAGTGGGAGAATAAACACCGCTGCAAACTTTAGTAGTTGAACTAAAAATTGACAAAAAATTCATGCACAACAAAGCAAGAAGCCAATCATGCTCAGTTGGAACAATTACAGAATAATTTCTAGACTCATTAACCTTTTGACAATATCTATGCATAGCAGTTTTATATTTAATAGCAACTTTTAAAAGATCATAAGTACTATTCCACCTATGTGGCACATCATTATCAATGTTACGCCTACTTAAGCCCAACTCAGAACAAGATTTAATCCACAACTCATGCCTTTTAATAGATGAATTCATTGATCTAACAATTACAGTGATCTTCTCTATGCTAGGTGACAATATAGCAAGTCTATCGTGAACAATCAGATTTAATATATGACATGTGCATCTAACATGAAGAAGTTGTTTTGAAATATTTGTAAGCATGAGATGACCAGCAAGTTGTGCAACAAGAACATCATTACTAGATGCATTATCTAAAGTTAAAGTAAACACTTTATCATGCAATTGCCAAGCTATCAATTCTTCATACACATGCCTAGCCAAACTGTCACCTGTATGAGGATATTCAACCATTTTAAATGATAAAATTCTTTTCTGCATGTTCCAATCATCATCTATCCAATGTGCAGTTAGACTCATATATCCCATTTTTGCCTAGATGTCCACATATCAGATGTGAAACATATATTACCCTTAAATGATTTAAAGTAGGCAATCAAATCCGATTTGCATGCATTAAACATTTTCATAACATCTCGTTTACATGTATAACTAGAAAACTTCTTAAACTGAGGTGCTAACCCCCTTTGAACCATGCCTACAAAATCATGAGTATCAACAAACGTGAAAGGCAATTCTGCTCTAATAATAAACTCCACTATTTCAGACCTGGCTCTATCATTATCAAACTGAAAATTAGATACAATCCCACCCTTATCTTTTGCAAGCAACATATGATTTCTAACATTAGTTCCAACCGCAGCAGCAGATAAATGTGTTTTAACATGCCTAGACAAATGAGAAGTACCAGAATTACCGGAGCACACAAGCTTCACATTACATATACTGCATTTAGCCTTCTGAATTTTTTTCCCATTTAATAATTCCTCTTTCAAGTTTAACAAAATAGTTCCAAACATTAGAAGTGGTTTTACTTGTAAAGGTTGGTGTGTTACTAGGAACTGAAGAAGATGTAACATTACTGGACTCGGGTCTTTCATCATTACTCGAAGAAAATGTTTCCATATTTAACAGAAAATAGTAACAAGCATTTACCAAACAACAAACATCATCTAATGAACATGCAAACTCAAAACAGCCAACAACATAACATAAAGAGGGAAATTAAAAAGCTACTGATATAAATCTAATTATCCAAGCAGCCTTAAACACACACAGTTAAGTGCAAGTTAACGGCAATAAACATTACCTCAATAACTTACCAGTTAAGTGCAGTGCACATTACCATTAAATACCTTAATAACAAGCACAAACACCTCAGCTAAGTACAGCTCACAGCCTAACACTATTAAAATTACACCTACAAAAGTATAACAAACAATTAGAAACTTTATTATTATAATATTCTGATATTTGCACCTCAAAATCTCAATATCAACTCATAAAAAGGAATTCAGTGAGCACTGTTAGGATATCATTTAGCATGTTAATTTCATTTGAGATTTTGAGACTTGAAGGCAAAAAAAATGATCAAATCAGGAGATAGCAGATAGCACCAAAAAAAATATTAGCAGATAACAATGATCAAAACAATAATTAGCAGATAACACAAAAAAATATTTCGTGCACAAAAAACTAACTTTGTGGAGATAGCAGATAGCAACAAATTTAATTATGTGGACTTGGGGGCTGGGGCATGGTTTCCATGATCAACACACGTGGGCTTATCCCAATCAGATGATGCAACAAGGCTTATCCCAATCAGAGATGCAATTCAATGGGAAAAGAATAACGCGGAGATAGCACTTAGCAGATAGCAGATACGAAAAATGAGTGAATAATTTAACAGAAAAAAATAATCATGTAAAGCAAAGTGAGTGAAGATGACTATACTTGATAGCAGATAGAGTTTGACAGTTCAAACTTCACCAACAATTGATGAAACACCATTTATCCCAGCTCCCCGTCAACTAAGTACCTCCACAAAAACAAACATTCAGTAAAAATTACAAGAAAGAACAAAACTTCAGTACAAAACTATAAATCGACTACTTACCATTGTAGATCCAGAGAGAGCCGTAGACGCAGCACGGACGCACGGTGCCAGATGGACTGCTCGCTGGTTCGTGGCTTCGGCGACCGCTCTGTCACAAATTTGGATCAAACGGATTGCGACAGCTCGCTGGTGAAAGCTCCGAAGAGTGACGCGCATAGATTGAGGGCTTTGGCTGAGGGTGTTTTGCGGCAGCGGAAGAAATGAAGAGAAGAGTGAGCGGCTGTTTCTCACATTAGGGTTTCACAAACCAAAATCGCAAAATAATTATTTTCTCGGGCCGGATCGTCGGGCTTGGTTCGGGCCGGGCCGACGGACCGGTTCGGACTTAGTTTATTTGAGTCCGGCCCTTTCTAATCGGGCTGGGCTTCGAGCGGGCCTTCGTACGGGTCGGGCCGGATTTTAGGCCCGCGTGCCTGTTGCTGAAGGCTATCTCAAAGAATAGGCAATATGGGATGAGACATTCAACTTCATTTTATACTCCAAATGGTTCAGTGTTTGATTCTCAATAGATTCACAACTTCCATTATTTTGAATATTCTTTGAGTATCCATATCTCAATTATTTTAGCTTTGATTTTGGCGTATAAATAATTGGTTCTAAAACTTAGAACGAATTTAAATTTGATTATTTCCATTCACTTTGGGATGTGGAATACTCTCAAATTTTGGTCATCCCATGGTGTTTTACCACCATTTTCTTTACACGCAAATTCACTTTATTATTATAATCGATATAGCTGAAATTCATCATAAAAATTAACCATAAACATGCTAAATTGCTTTTGGTACGTTCTTTGTTCGAATAGTCTTTTATGATTTTTTTTCTCTTATGATTTTTTTGTTGATCTTTCTGATTTTTTCTTCTTTTGCTCATGACAAGGTTTGGAATTGATTTCTTCACTCATGTATCAAAGCATCTTTTGCACCTTAGTAACAATAAAATTTCAAGTGTTTCATTTGTTACATAACTTCATTCCATGGCACAAAATCAATAAAAATAGGTTTGGGGTGAATACAAAGTTAGTGTGTAAGAAGTCATTTTATCAAATCAGTTGATCCTTAGCTAGCAAATTTGTTGGGACAAATGCAACAATGCGGTTCTATCTTGGATTATTAAGT
This sequence comes from Umbilicus rupestris, assembly GCA_963678935.1. NCBI lineage: Eukaryota > Viridiplantae > Streptophyta > Magnoliopsida > Saxifragales > Crassulaceae > Umbilicus > Umbilicus rupestris. The sequence continues at coordinate 4,381,387 of OY787617.1, forward strand.
CCGTTTCTAAGGAGATAGAAACGTCTTTGATTCATTCAAAGCATTGCATGCAAGCTTCGTAAAATTTGCAGATTAAATTTACAACTTTTATGGGTTACAACTTTTAATGGGTTTGAGTGAAGTGAATGGCCAAATTAGGCACTCAAACTCCTGCCTATCATTGATCAAGTAATGTGATTTTACAAGATGAAATTTAGAAGGTATCCGATTGGTTATTATTCGCTTCATTCGATGATGAATTTCGTTCCTCTCCCGAACTTTTCATTGTGTTTTTACCACTCTACTCTCATTCAGGTCAAATTATATTAAATCGAGGCTTTGTAGTCCGTTTGGAGCAAAATAAGGCAAAACACAAAGATTCAGATGAATACAGACCAAGTCTAGGCAGATTGACCTATTTGTTATCAAAGGCTTGCCGAACACATGATTCTTATCCGATTGAAGCGTGCTATAATTTGTTGGAAAGCTACCTTGAAGGGCTATAACATGTAGTTTACATCAAGAATTAATTTGAAGGTTTAAATGGTCAAAATTGTAAGCAAAGTCAGAACCAAAGTGCTGAGTGAACAGTAGCCCGGTTCAGATCTGAACCGCCTGTTTGGTTTTGAACCGGCCAAAAATGCAAAAATTCGTGACCCACTGAGCAAGCCCGGTTCACCCATTGAACCGACGGTTTAGACACTGAATCGCCGGTTCAAGTCTAACCGGCCAAAACTTCGTGACCTACTGAGATGGCCTGGTTTGACCCTGAACCGGTCCGAAATTGATTTCTAAAATCGGCCCAATTGATTTTGGTATATATAAAAACCTAGAACCCAGAAAAAAGAATTCCGAACTTGGGCAAGATTAGACCTAATTCTTGAAGAGAAGAAAAACGGCTCAAGACTTCAAGAAGATTAAAGATCGGAGATTCGGCTTCATAGTGAAGGATTATTCTTTACTTTACGTTTCTTCTTCTTTAATTATCTTTTATACATGTATTCTTGTTTTATCACCATGATTAGTGAGTAATCGTTTCGTTCTGGGATCTTACGGATTCCATGCTTGTACTTAACAATTCATGCGATGTTAATAAAACCTTTCGATTATGTTAATAGAGTTCTTTACCGTTCCTGCATGTCTGACATTGATTGAGATGCTTTCTTGTTAGAACGAAATTAGTTTAAGTACCAAAAAGATGATTGGGTGTGAGGTAATTAACCGGATTGAGTAGAGTTGATATCGAAACATGGTAGCTATATTGTTAGTATATGAATCGATAAGAAAGTTGACATCTTTTGTCTGGAAACCCTAGGCTTACTAAATCGAAATTGTTGATAATCTGTGATTGGGCGGCGTTCAACAGTGTAGATTAATTCAGGCAATGATCCGTGACTGAGCTGCTTGTCTGATTTTATTAGGTTATTTCCATAACTCCATAGTACGATTGAATTGTTAGAATTATTGCATGGGTGAAGTTTGATTCCAGAATATTGATTTTATTTGCATAATCTTGTTCTTGCGTCAGAATCACTTAATTAGGTCATTAGAACATTTTCATTATTAGAATAGCTAAACGAAGGCACTATCATGCATAGTATACACACGTATTTGCTTCTTGGATAGACCCTTGGCTTACCAAGGTTTATAAATAGTTTTTGACTGCAACTTGACCCTTAAAATATACATTGACAACTATAAAAGGATTAAAAATATGCCTGCCTGTATCAGAAGATCTATGTCATAGTTGAGATCTTTTCTTTTTATTTTTAGAAATTTTTGAATGGTGAAAGATCGAACTATAATGACAAAGGGCCTACAATATACTTCGATAGCAAGAATGTGAAAATCTTATAATGTGTTAATGGTCAGTTGCAAGGATGCACTTAAAGAAACTTGAAATAACATCTATGGATATCCTCTTGAATAAGTTCTGTAAGACTTCTAATTCACAGAAATAAAATAAATTTCCTACTAATAAATGTGTGTAATTCTCAAAGGATAGATCATCATCCACATCAAAAGAGAAACCAATTCAACTAAGCAATGTGCAAGTGACATAAGAACAACCAAGCAAACTTCTTAACATGTTGATATCGGTATTCACACATAGCAGATATTAGCTGTGTTTCTTCTAAAGTTATAGATTCAATTATTTCGAGAAAAATTTTTAGACTTGCCCCCTTTCCCCAACTATGTTTTTGATTTGCCCTAACTCCACAAAATATTTTTGATTTATCCTATTTTTTAACCGGCCGGTCTTAATAAAACCGGCTGGTTAGTTTTTTGCATGCGGCCGGTCTTCCTAGAACCGGCTGGTTAAGAAAACTAACCGGCCGCTCTTAATAAGACCGGCCGGTTAAAAAATAACCGAACTGTTGCGTTTTAGTTTAGATTTTGGACCGGCCGGTATTGTGATAGACCGGATGGTTTGTAATTTAAAGTGGCCGGTCTTAATCCCTCGGCGGCTTCCTTCTCCTCTTCTGCTCCGCGTCTCTCTCCCTCCACTAACTTTGTGGAGATAGCAGATAGCAACAAATTTAATTATGTGGACTTGTTGGGGGCTGGGGCATGGTTTCCATGATCAACACACGTGGGCTTATCCCAATCAGATGATGCAACAAGGCTTATCCCAATCAGAGATGCAATTCAATGGGAAAAGAATAACGCGGAGATAGCACTTAGCAGATAGCAGATACGAAAAATGAGTGAATAATTTAACAGAAAAAAATAATCATGTAAAGCAAAGTGAGTGAAGATGACTATACTTGATAGCAGATAGAGTTTGACAGTTCAAACTTCACCAACAATTGATGAAACACCATTTATCCCAGCTCCCCGTCAACTAAGTACCTCCACAAAAACAAACATTCAGTAAAAATTACAAGAAAGAACAAAACTTCAGTACAAAACTATAAATCGACTACTTACCATTGTAGATCCAGAGAGAGCCGTAGACGCAGCACGGACGCACGGTGCCAGATGGACTGCTCGCTGGTTCGTGGCTTCGGCGACCGCTCTGTCACAAATTTGGATCAAACGGATTGCGACAGCTCGCTGGTGAAAGCTCCGAAGAGTGACGCGCATAGATTGAGGGCTTTGGCTGAGGGTGTTTTGCGGCAGCGGAAGAAATGAAGAGAAGAGTGAGCGGCTGTTTCTCACATTAGGGTTTCACAAACCAAAATCGCAAAATAATTATTTTCTCGGGCCGGATCGTCGGGCTTGGTTCGGGCCGGGCCGACGGACCGGTTCGGACTTAGTTTATTTGAGTCCGGCCCTTTCTAATCGGGCTGGGCTTCGAGCGGGCCTTCGTACGGGTCGGGCCGGATTTTAGGCCCGCGTGCCTGTTGCTGAAGGCTATCTCAAAGAATAGGCAATATGGGATGAGACATTCAACTTCATTTTATACTCCAAATGGTTCAGTGTTTGATTCTCAATAGATTCACAACTTCCATTATTTTGAATATTCTTTGAGTATCCATATCTCAATTATTTTAGCTTTGATTTTGGCGTATAAATAATTGGTTCTAAAACTTAGAACGAATTTAAATTTGATTATTTCCATTCACTTTGGGATGTGGAATACTCTCAAATTTTGGTCATCCCATGGTGTTTTACCACCATTTTCTTTACACGCAAATTCACTTTATTATTATAATCGATATAGCTGAAATTCATCATAAAAATTAACCATAAACATGCTAAATTGCTTTTGGTACGTTCTTTGTTCGAATAGTCTTTTATGATTTTTTTTCTCTTATGATTTTTTTGTTGATCTTTCTGATTTTTTCTTCTTTTGCTCATGACAAGGTTTGGAATTGATTTCTTCACTCATGTATCAAAGCATCTTTTGCACCTTAGTAACAATAAAATTTCAAGTGTTTCATTTGTTACATAACTTCATTCCATGGCACAAAATCAATAAAAATAGGTTTGGGGTGAATACAAAGTTAGTGTGTAAGAAGTCATTTTATCAAATCAGTTGATCCTTAGCTAGCAAATTTGTTGGGACAAATGCAACAATGCGGTTCTATCTTGGATTATTAAGTCCGTTTCTAAGGAGATAGAAACGTCTTTGATTCATTCAAAGCATTGCATGCAAGCTTCGTAAAATTTGCAGATTAAATTTACAACTTTTATGGGTTACAACTTTTAATGGGTTTGAGTGAAGTGAATGGCCAAATTAGGCACTCAAACTCCTGCCTATCATTGATCAAGTAATGTGATTTTACAAGATGAAATTTAGAAGGTATCCGATTGGTTATTATTCGCTTCATTCGATGATGAATTTCGTTCCTCTCCCGAACTTTTCATTGTGTTTTTACCACTCTACTCTCATTCAGGTCAAATTATATTAAATCGAGGCTTTGTAGTCCGTTTGGAGCAAAATAAGGCAAAACACAAAGATTCAGATGAATACAGACCAAGTCTAGGCAGATTGACCTATTTGTTATCAAAGGCTTGCCGAACACATGATTCTTATCCGATTGAAGCGTGCTATAATTTGTTGGAAAGCTACCTTGAAGGGCTATAACATGTAGTTTACATCAAGAATTAATTTGAAGGTTTAAATGGTCAAAATTGTAAGCAAAGTCAGAACCAAAGTGCTGAGTGAACAGTAGCCCGGTTCAGATCTGAACCGCCTGTTTGGTTTTGAACCGGCCAAAAATGCAAAAATTCGTGACCCACTGAGCAAGCCCGGTTCACCCATTGAACCGACGGTTTAGACACTGAATCGCCGGTTCAAGTCTAACCGGCCAAAACTTCGTGACCTACTGAGATGGCCTGGTTTGACCCTGAACCGGTCCGAAATTGATTTCTAAAATCGGCCCAATTGATTTTGGTATATATAAAAACCTAGAACCCAGAAAAAAGAATTCCGAACTTGGGCAAGATTAGACCTAATTCTTGAAGAGAAGAAAAACGGCTCAAGACTTCAAGAAGATTAAAGATCGGAGATTCGGCTTCATAGTGAAGGATTATTCTTTACTTTACGTTTCTTCTTCTTTAATTATCTTTTATACATGTATTCTTGTTTTATCACCATGATTAGTGAGTAATCGTTTCGTTCTGGGATCTTACGGATTCCATGCTTGTACTTAACAATTCATGCGATGTTAATAAAACCTTTCGATTATGTTAATAGAGTTCTTTACCGTTCCTGCATGTCTGACATTGATTGAGATGCTTTCTTGTTAGAACGAAATTAGTTTAAGTACCAAAAAGATGATTGGGTGTGAGGTAATTAACCGGATTGAGTAGAGTTGATATCGAAACATGGTAGCTATATTGTTAGTATATGAATCGATAAGAAAGTTGACATCTTTTGTCTGGAAACCCTAGGCTTACTAAATCGAAATTGTTGATAATCTGTGATTGGGCGGCGTTCAACAGTGTAGATTAATTCAGGCAATGATCCGTGACTGAGCTGCTTGTCTGATTTTATTAGGTTATTTCCATAACTCCATAGTACGATTGAATTGTTAGAATTATTGCATGGGTGAAGTTTGATTCCAGAATATTGATTTTATTTGCATAATCTTGTTCTTGCGTCAGAATCACTTAATTAGGTCATTAGAACATTTTCATTATTAGAATAGCTAAACGAAGGCACTATCATGCATAGTATACACACGTATTTGCTTCTTGGATAGACCCTTGGCTTACCAAGGTTTATAAATAGTTTTTGACTGCAACTTGACCCTTAAAATATACATTGACAACTATAAAAGGATTAAAAATATGCCTGCCTGTATCAGAAGATCTATGTCATAGTTGAGATCTTTTCTTTTTATTTTTAGAAATTTTTGAATGGTGAAAGATCGAACTATAATGACAAAGGGCCTACAATATACTTCGATAGCAAGAATGTGAAAATCTTATAATGTGTTAATGGTCAGTTGCAAGGATGCACTTAAAGAAACTTGAAATAACATCTATGGATATCCTCTTGAATAAGTTCTGTAAGACTTCTAATTCACAGAAATAAAATAAATTTCCTACTAATAAATGTGTGTAATTCTCAAAGGATAGATCATCATCCACATCAAAAGAGAAACCAATTCAACTAAGCAATGTGCAAGTGACATAAGAACAACCAAGCAAACTTCTTAACATGTTGATATCGGTATTCACACATAGCAGATATTAGCTGTGTTTCTTCTAAAGTTATAGATTCAATTATTTCGAGAAAAATTTTTAGACTTGCCCCCTTTCCCCAACTATGTTTTTGATTTGCCCTAACTCCACAAAATATTTTTGATTTATCCTATTTTTTAACCGGCCGGTCTTAATAAAACCGGCTGGTTAGTTTTTTGCATGCGGCCGGTCTTCCTAGAACCGGCTGGTTAAGAAAACTAACCGGCCGCTCTTAATAAGACCGGCCGGTTAAAAAATAACCGAACTGTTGCGTTTTAGTTTAGATTTTGGACCGGCCGGTATTGTGATAGACCGGATGGTTTGTAATTTAAAGTGGCCGGTCTTAATCCCTCGGCGGCTTCCTTCTCCTCTTCTGCTCCGCGTCTCTCTCCCTCCCCCCCCCCCCACCCCCCCAAGCTCCTGCAGAAGACCGAGAATCGACTGTCCAGCATTCGCAGGTTGTTCTTGCATCTCCAGCAGCCCAATCATCAAATTTGGAGGTAAGTAGTGGGGTGTATTTTTGTGAAAGGATTTTAGGGTTTAAGTTCGAATTGGGCAGGCGCGGTGGTGGTCGGTTTAGGGTTAATCGGTTGTGTTTGGTTGGCTGGGGTCGGGTTAGGGTTTTGGCCGGATCGAGTATTCCCTGTGTTGCAGATTGAGGCGAATTGGCAATTGAGGGTGCAGTGCAGAAATAGAGATTGTGGTGGTCGGTGGTGGTTGGTTCCGTGACTAGGATTAAGTGTAGATTAGGTAGAAATGCAGATTATGTGTATTTGGAGAAATGCAAATCATGGTATTACGATTCATATTTGGTGAATTGTGTATTTGATTAGGTTATATATGTTATACATGTTGTATGGTTAGGTTAATTTATTTTGGTGAAAAGTTGCATGCAGATTGTGGTGAAATGTTGTATGATTAGGTTATATATGTTATATATGGTATCCGATTCATATTTGGTGATATGTGGATTTGATTAGGTTATGTATGTTTTATATGTTGTGTTTTAGGTTATATATGTTATATATGTTGAATGATTAGGTTAATTGTTTTAGGATATATATGTTGTATGATTAGGGAGAAATGCAGATTATGTGTAGATTAGGTTATTTTTGTTAATGTGGATTTGATTATAATTTAGGATTCATATTTGGTGAAATGTGGATTTGATTAGGTTATGTATGTTATATATGTTGTATGATTAGGAAGAAATGCAGATTATGTTTTATGGGGACATTTCGAATTTGTTAATTATACATATTGGACAGATGGATATAGACGACATTGACCAGCCTGGACCCATCGACCGTTCGATCCTTACACAACAACGAACACATCGATCGGAAGAAGTTTGGAACGATCGGGTTAGTAATCATAATTCACAAGATGAATTTCTTCAATTATGTAATTATTTTCGTGATTCATTGCAGGGTGGTAAAGTTGTAAAGATGATACATCGAAGGATGTGGGAGATGGACCATCGTATTTTGCCGTACATAGTCCGAGCTGGATTTCTACCATGGATGCAAGCCTAAAATATGGAGGTCGATTGGGCATTGCTTACAGCGTTGGTTGAATGGTGGAGGCAGGAGAGCCACACATTCCACCTAAGCACCGTAGAGGCTACTATTACCCTCCAGGATGTGGGACTTCTTACTGGGCTGCCCATTGAAGGCAATGTGGTTACGAGTAACATGGACAAAGACTGGAAGGAATTAAGTATACAGTCATTGGGGGCATACCCGGAGTGTCCGAGGTCGCCTTCATTAGCCAAGAGGAGATGGTTTGTCGAAAACATGAGTCGGATACCTGTTGACGCATCGGAGGAAGTAGTGAAGATGCATGCCAGAGCATACATCTTGTGCATGATAGGGTCATCCCTGATGCCGGATCTATCAGGGGACAGGATTTCCCTTCACTACCTTCCACTCCTTGCAAACCTCGACACAATTAGCTCATACAGTTGGGGGAGCGCAGTGCTTGTGTATTTGTACAGACAGATGTGCAGCGCGGCACGCGAAGGGCACAAACAAATGGGAGGTTGCTTAATTTTATTGCATATGTGGAGCTGGGAAAGAATCCCCATAGGTCGTCCTAGAGGATTTAGTCAGCCTTTGCAGCCGGGGTATGCGGACATGGATCCATAAGCGAGGAGCGTGGTCGTACACGTAAGTGCAAGTGATTATGTTAAACATATGTTTAACTACTTATTATGTTGATTTAAATTATCTCCTGTTTGATGCGCAGGAAATGGTACGGGCCGAAGTCTTATATAGAGACACCACATGGCTCGTTGATTTTTTATCGGGACCAGTTGGACCGAATGAGCCATGGTGATTTTTGTTGGACTCCTTACGATGAAGAGGTATTACCATTGCTTAATCCAAATTGTGTTGCAAGCCGTTTGAGTTGGCGGTCAGAGGTACCATTGGTCTGCTTTAATATAGTAGAGTGGTATCATCCATCAAGAGTGATGCGTCAATTTCGTATGAGGCAAGACATTCCTCTAGAACCACAGGCAGCGACCGACCCAAAACACATGGTGACAAGGGCGAAAAGAAAAGACTGGGCAATAAAAATGAATCAAAATATCGACATGTGGATTGCTCGGTCAGAGCACGTTGTCACTGGGGTAAATTCTGACGTGTCTGAGGAGCCTGACCATGAGTATCAGACCTGGTACTCAACCATTACTCGATGGTTCATTCAGCCAAGAGCCGACCATTCACAACCATATAGGCCTAATGCACCGGAGCGTACAAGCACTGTAAGTAACAATAACATATTTATATATACTTCATAATACACTTATTGTGCATGATATAAACATGTTGTAAAATGGGTCCGGACATTGGTGCTTCACGCTAGGACAGCGGCAGAAATGTTTGTTCACCCTATGTGTCATGAGGACCACAGTTGAGTTCCCACCGCATATTCCATTCCTCGTACGACGAGCTTGTAAGGCTCGGGGAGCCTGATGCGATTGGTATAGACCCCGCATCCATTCAATTCGAATATGAAGGTAGACATTAACGACTCCATACCTTATGGTTTATTTCGATGTATTTAATGACCCACGTGGAGACATCCGCAGCTCACATCGACGGACATGATGATGATGTGACACCTCTTTGCTCGCAGCGTGGAAAGGGTTCGAGCCAGCAAGCGCCATCTCCTCGTAGATATAAAAAGCCGGTCCGGAATAGGAGGTCTCCAGATCGTTTATCTTATAGTAGATTCAAATGATGATCTTGTACGACTTAAATTTTGATTTGCCTTATCACACTTATGACGTGCATATTACAAGTCTTCAAACACTTTATCATACTTCACATATGCATTGCAAGAATATGAACAATTCAAACACTTTATCACACTTTATCATACTTCACATTACAAGCTGCAAATTAACGAACACACGTCTGCAAATACTTATTACGCTCCCTTCTTATATCAAGCTTGTCTGGATGGACATGATCTTCTGTTATGCCCTGTTACATGACAAAGACCGCATTTATGCCCACGTGTCTATCCTTGGCTGCTGGATTCCCTAAGGTCCATCCCGTTATGTTTCGCCTCGATGGTTAGCGTCCAACTTTATCTCGTCTGAAGGCGGGGGCTGGGACGTGTGTTATCCGGTCGATTTGAGGCCAATGTTGTTCGTCTGGAATAACATAAAAGGGGGAGGCCCAGGTCACATTGTACGCGCCTATCGTATATTGGTGATTGATGAATCCATGGTATGATATATTCTGACTTTTACACACTGCCATGACGTGAGAACATGGATAATGGAATGCTTCCCATTTTCCACAAGCGCACGTACCCTCTTCTAGTATAACCGCATGTCTGTGATGTTTCCGGAATGTTGTCACTTGGAATACACCTCTAGCTCTGTCAAACACCTGTACTCAGTGGTAATGTGCTTTATCCATAATCTCTAGTAACTTCAGCTCTATTTTAGGTAATAAACTTCATGCCGCATTCTGATACTCATCTCGCCGCTTTCAAAAGTATGTGTTACACTGCATGAAAGTAAACTGGATAAGAGCACATATTGGAAGATCTCGACAACCCTTTAGAATATTGTTAAAACATTCACTAACATTGGTCGTCATCGATCCCCATCGACTGCCACCGTCATCATAAGCTAATGACCACTTTGAAAACGGAATGCCATCTAACCATTCCCAAACCCTTGGTCTATCACGCAGCAAGACACGCAGTTCATCGTACTTTTTGTCAAACTTGATCTTCTGCCGCTGATGAGCAATGTGACCGAGTTTCTTCTTCAAACTGCGGTCGTTCACTTTGATGTTGAAGTTACTCTGAAGATGTTTGATACATACCCTATGATGAGCCCGAGGAGCTGACCAATCTGGATCTTGCATCGCCGCAATGATGACTTTGTGTCTATCAGAAATGATGCACAACCCATCACGGTCTGTTACGCCCTCACGTATGCACTGCATAAATCATTTCCAACTGGAATTGTTTTCGCTCTCAACCAAAGCGAAGGCAACAGGCAAAATATGGTTGTTTGCGTCAAGGCTTACGGCGACAAGTAATTTACCATCATACTTCCCGTAAAGATGAGTACCATCAACGCATAGCACGGGACGACAATGTTGAAAACCTTCAATTGTTGGACCAAAAGTCCAAAATACACAATGTACGATCATCTGACCACTCTGCTCGTCCACATATCAAACCCATTTAACCACCGTGCCAGGATTTGTGTCCTGCAATGCGTCCATGAATCCAGACAATCTTCCAAATGATTCATACCAATCCCCGAATAGATTTTTGAGAGCCTGTTGCCTTGCCTGCCAAGCCTGCAAATACTTAATTTCATATCCATAATCTTTGAATATTCTGACTCTTATTTCCCCAGAAGATAATCTCAACCTTTCATTAATGACATCGCCAATATCGATTGCTATAAAATGGCGGGTTAGGTGCACATTTGAGCTTCTCATTTGATCGTGAACACAAGTATGATCCCCTCTGTATTTACGAAACTCCCAGTATGAATAATTTTTTTTCATTGCAATCCATATCCGCCAAGGACAATTCTTCTCACCTTCTCGACAATGAAGTACCAAGAATCGTGGTTCTGATTCCTTCTTCAAATATTCGACATGGTTCAGTATGAAAACTTCTGGACGGCGTAAATTGCTTCAGCTTTGCAACTAAATGTTGCTCCGACACCAAGTGCCGGCATACCTCCATAGTTATCACCCAAATATTCATCAATAGGGTTATGAGCGACCCAGGCCGATATATCACTGAATGCGGGAATATCCCATACACGTTGTTGTTCGGGAACCGAAAAAACCCCCTCTGCGTCTAATTCTTCAAGGTGCTCCATTTCTTCTCGGTCATACTCGTCTATCATGGGCATTTCAAGTGTCGCATAGCTAGACATAACCATTGGATCTGAATCCATATCACCCTTATATGTTACCTTTCCTGAGAAATTAGATAGATAATTTCACTTCTCCAAATAACATCAACGTAAAAATTAACAAATCACCAATTTAATGTGCACTCTCTTCAAATCATCGATAATATACTCATACACTTTCAGATCCAGTGCATCAGGCACACATTTACATGCAATTCTGTTCACACATCAAATTATCACATATAGAGAACAAACACACCATACATACACTAATTTCGAACAATCTTTACCTGCAGTCACCTTACACACCAGTTGCAGCTTCAACCCACGGCCATAGAGGATGTCGGCAGGGAGGAAGAAGTGTGGAAAGAAGGAATAGGAAAAAGGAGAGGAGGAAGAGAAGAAACTGGCCGCCTGTTTCTTATCAACAAGCGGCCGGTCTTATTAAGACCGACCGCTTAATAATCAGACCGGCCGCGTAAAAGACCGGCCGGTCTAAAAAACGAAACTAAAATCTTAATTTCGTAACCGGCCGGATTTTCAACCGGCCGCCTTTCATAAGACCGGCCGCTTGGAAAAAATCAAACAAAAAAGGTTTTTAAATAGTAGGGCAAACGAAAAATAACTTTGAGGAAAGGGGGCAAATCTAAAAAATTTTCTTATTTCAATCATTGATAAAGGAGCTACTAATAATATAACACTTCACTTTTATCTTCTGTATAATGCCACAAAGGTGAGGATTCCTAGCAAGGTATAAATGTCTACTGGAGAGTGAAATTGCAGTGCCTTCGTTTGCTGAGAGTGTACTAGCAGATTGTTATAGCAACCTCTTGTACCACTGTGTGGAAATAAGCCTGTACAACGAATGAAATAGAGCACATACGAATTTCGTCACCCAATTCGGCCAACTGCCTACGTCAGGGGAGGACTTCTCAGGGGTCCTCTACGATTCACTAGCCTCAGTTTCTAGTACAACGATTCAGTTCAGCCAACGCTCGAACAATCTCTAATTCTAACCAAGCTACGATGAATCAGGGCCGGATCTAAACACCTTAGACCAGCCTGCACTGCCTGTGGAATATAAGCGAGGTTTGGAAAGTTTTCTTTAGAAGATATCAAGAGTCGTTTCTAGAAGTTTAGAGAATAATACTAAATTTAGTATTATTGGCAGTATAAGTAGAGTATGGATGCATCTTCTTTTACACAACAAGTTAAGAGCAATAAAACAGTTCCCTTCTAAAGAGTTTTCTCTTCTTTAGTGCTTTGACCCTGCAGAGGTTTGAAACCTACAATTGGTATCTAGAGCCAAGGACTTTTGAAGATGGTGAAGATCGGAGGAAACGTTGAGGGGACCACTGAAGGGAAAGATATGCCGCTTGTTGAAAGGAACAATTCCCTCCAGGTCTCAGGTTCCATCTCCCTTCAATATCCCATGCTTTCTCGCAATAACTATGCATCTTGGGCCATCAAGATGAAAGTCTACATGGAAGCGCAAGGCGTATGGGACGCCGTTGAATCAGCGACGAGGAAGGCCGTTGACAATCAAATTGATAAGATGGCGTTGGCGGCTATTTATCAAGGCATTCCAGAAGACGTATTGTTGACGATTGTGGAGAAGACGACAGCTAAAGATGCTTGGGAGACATTGAAGACCATGTATCTCGGGGCTAACCGTGTGAGGAATGCAAGAATCAAACCTTTAAAACGGAATTTGAATTGTTTTAGATGAAGGAAACAGAGACGATTGATGATTTCTAGATAAAGCTAATTACTATTGTCAGCAAGGTACGTTCCCTCGGTGACAAGCTGGAGGAACCGCATGTTGTGCGCAAGTTTCTTCGAGCTATGCCGAGAAAGTTTCTGCAAGTTGTGTCCACTATTGAGCAGTTTGGCGATATAGACAACATGTCTCTTGAGGAAGTCGTAGGGAGACTTAAGACTCATGAAGAACGCATCGATGCTCTAAGTGAAAGCAATGCGACACATTTGTTGCTCACTGAGGAGGAGTGGACAGCGAAGATGAAGAAAGGAAATAATTCAGATTGGAAATCCAACACTAACAAAAACAGTCATGGGCGCGGACGTAGACGCGGACGTGGTTGTGGTTGTGGTTGTGGAAGGAATGAAGGTGGGAGATCAAGTAACAACTCTCATCAAGGAACTGAAATCGGACGTAGTACATCCAGTGGGTGCGACAAGAGCAAAGTGCGATGCTACAACTGTGACAACTATGGTCATTATGCTGCTGAGTGTAGTAAGCCACGCCGAAAGAATGAGGAAGCAAATCTCACATATATAAATGAAGATGAACCAGCCCTCTTGATGGTTGTCCATGAGGAGGAAACGCATAAGATGGTGCTACTTAATGAAGGGAACAGTTTACCAACAATGAAAGAAAACAATGTTGAGTCAAGCATTTGGTATCTTGACAATGGTGCGAGTAATCAGATGACCGGTATAAAGGACAAGTTTCATGAACTTGATGAGAAAGTCAGTGGGCAAGTAAGGTTTGGTGATGGTTCCTTGGTAAGGATTGAAGGGAAAGGATCTATCATTTTCAAGTGTAAGAATGGTGATCAGAGATTACTCCCTGAAGTTTATTACATTCCAAACCTACAGAGTAATATTTTAAGTCTTGGCCAACTAGCAGAAGAAGGGAACCGAGTGGTGATACAAGGGAACCTTCTGTGGGTACATGACAAGGAAGGAAAACTGTTGCTCAGGGTAGAGCGCTCATGCAATCGCTTGTACAAAGTGTCCCTCCAAACTAGTAAAGCTGTCTGTTTGGCAGCAGGCTTGGTTGTGGCACGCTCGGCTAGGACATCTCAACTTTCATTCTCTAAAAACATTAGCGGAGAAAGTACATGTGATGGGGGTTCCGAAAATAGAGCATCCGACACAAATTTGTGATTGTTGTATGGCTGCCAAGCAAACTCGATCACCTTTTCCAGCAAAAGCTACATATCATGCGAATGAGCCACTTCGACTCGTACACACAGACCTTTGTGGTCCTATCTCACCCGAAACAAGTGCCGGTAACAAATATTTCATGCTTTTCATTGATGATTTTAGTCGAATAACGTGGTTTTTTATTTTGAAAAGCAAAAGCGAAGCGCCGAATGCATACAAGAAATTCAAGGGATTGGTGGAGAATCAAAGTGAGCATCAACTTGAGGTTTTGAGAACTGACCGGGGAGGAGAATTTACTTCTCATCAGTTCTCAACAATGTGCAGTGATGATGGTGTCACTAGGCACTTTACTGCCCTTTACACCCCACAACAATATGGGGTAGTCGAGAGAAAAAATAGGACGGTAATGGAGATGGCCGAAGCTTGCTCAAGTTTATGTCGCTGCCAGGAAGTCTTTGGGGGGAAGCCGTTCGTCATGTTGTGTACATTTTAAATCGAATACCAATTTGAACTCTTGATAACATGACTCCGTATGAGAGCATATGAGAGTTTTTGGTTGTGTTGGCCATGTTAAAACATCAATTGTTCCTACAAAGAAGCTTGATGATCGAAGTAAGCTTATGATTCATCTCGGCGTCGAAGAGGGCTCCAAAGCTTATCGAATGTATGACGCCATCACAGGGAAAGTACATGTGATCAGGGATGTTCGCTTTGAGGAAGAGAGAAAATGGGATTGGGACGAGAATGCGAGCCAAAGTGATTAAGCTTGGTTTACATTCAGAGTTGATGACATTAATACTACTCAAAACATCAACCCAACACAAGGAGAATGTGTCACAGTACCAATAGCAAAGCCACCTGACCATGCACCAAGCCTTGATATGGAAGTGCCAAGAAAGTTCAAGACTATACAAGAACTTTATGATGAAACGGAAGAGATGTTCTTGGAACCTAAGGAGCTTCTCTTGCTAAGTGGTGAAGAGCCCACCACATATAATGAAGCTGCTGGTAACAAAGAATGGGAAGAGGCAATGCAGCAAGAAATCCAAGCCATAGAGAAAAATAAGACATGGCATTTGACGGAGTTGCCACCAGGACATAAGGCTATAGGTGTGAAATGGGTTTACAAGTTGAAAAGAGATCATATGGAAATATTGTCAAGTACAAAGCAAGACTCGTCGCAAAAGGCTATATGCAGAAGAAGGGAATTGACTTTGAAGAAGCATTTGCTCCGGTGACAAGAATGGAAATTGTAAGGCTGCTGCTCGCTCTAGCTGCACAAAGAGGATGGTTATTACATCATCTTGACGTCAAAACAGCCTTCTTGAACGGAATATAGGAAGAAGAGGTTTATGTGTCCCAACCGGAAGGCTTTGTAAAAAAGGGACGTGCGCATATGGTGTATAGACTAAACAAAGCCTTGTATGGTTTACGGCAAGCTCCAAGGGCGTGGAATATTCGTCTTAATCAGACTATGAAAGACCTCGGTTTCACTTGATGTCCCCAAGAGCAAGCAGTGTATAAGAGGATTGAAGGAGGAAATACGCTGATAGTAGGAGTATATGTCGATGACTTGATCGTGACCGGAGGTGACCCATATGAAATTAATGTTGTCAAGTAACAAATGATGGAGAAGTTCGAAATGAGTGACTTAGGGTTGCTGTCTCATTACCTTGGTGTTGAAGTGAAACAAAAGAAAGGGCGTATAAGTTTGAGACAAAGCTCATATGCAAGGAAAATCCTCAAGCAAGCTGGAATGAATGAGTGCAACTCGTCCAAGTATCCAATGGAACCAAAACTGAAGCTTGAGAAAGATAAAGATGGAGTTGATGTGAACCCAACAGAATTTAGAAGTATTGTTGGAAGCTTGAGGTACTTACTCCACACACATCCTGACCTTTCTTACTCAGTTGGCATCGTGAGTAGATACATGGAAAAGCCGAAGAGATCGCATCTGTCCGCAATCAAGCAAATCTTAAGGTACATCAAAGGAACACTCGGTTTCGGTTTAGTTTATTCAAGTGGTCAGCAAGAAAAGTTAATTGGATTCAGTGATAGTGATCTTGCGGGAGTAGACGATAGAAAGAGCACAAGTTGAGTTATGTTTTATTTTTCGGAAAAAATCAAAAAAGAAGAAACAGTTGCCTTATCGTCATGTGAAGCCGAGTTCTTGGCTGCCACTGATGCAGCGCGTCAAGGCATTTGGTTGAAGAACTTGCTCAGTGAGTTAACAAGTGAAGACCCCAAACCTTTCAAGCTTTATGTGGACAACAAACCGGCTATTGCGTTGTTGAAGAACCCGGCATTCCACGGAAGAAGCAAGCATATTGACAAAAAGTTTCACTACATTCGAGAATGTGTGGAGAAGGGATACACTACTGTTGAGCATGTGTGTAGAGCAACGAGCGGATATACTCACCAAAGCACTCGGAAGAGTCAAATTTCAAGAAATGCGCGAGCTACTTAGAGTTAAAGACACAGGGGAATGAAATCTTGATTAAGGGAGAGAATGTGGAATATAATCGAGATTTGGAAAGTTTTCCTTAGAAGATATCAAGAGTCGTTTCTAGAAGTTTAGAGAATAATACTAAATTTAGTATTATTGACAGTATAAGTAGAGTATGCATGCATCTTCTTTTACACAGCAAGTTAAGAGCAATAAAATAGTTCCCTTCTAAGAGTTTTCTCTTCTTTAGTGCTTTGATCCTGAAGAGGTTTGAAACCCACACTACTTACTACTCACTCGACTTAATACAATAGCTAATCTGCTCTCAGACCTAGCCTATCCGAATTAAGACAGCAATTACCGTAGGTTGCTAAAGCACACTCTTGTGCCATATAGCTTGTGCCGATTCTGTCCGCGTCACTTCAAGCCTTTCGCTGAGCCGATCGGACTATTTCGCGAGCGCTGCACACTGCGGAATACTCCCCCTTCCTCTGTGACCACCTGTCACTGATGAGGTAGAGTCTTCTGCCGTCGTTCGAGTTCCTCAGGCACTCACGGCACTCCCTCGACTCTCCTTGATCAATCAGCGACTCTCCTGCTCCAACTGATCTTCTCCGATCAAGCACTGATTAGACTCTACAAGTCTCGATCAGTCTCTGATTTTCAATCAGTCCTACTCTGCGCACACGCGCTGCTCAATGAGTGATGGATCCAATCTCTCCACTCTACTCAATTCTCTGCTCAGCGCTTGGACAGATTCTCCATTGGATCCCTCTGCTCTCTGCCGAGGCTTAATTATATACACCGAGCTCCGCAGTTCCAAAAGCATCATTATCTTCAAGTTGGTTTCCCCTCCTATTTTGTCGGATACTTGATAAGGACACTTACTTTCCAAAAGCTTCATGATCTTCAAGCTGGTTTGTTGAATACGATCTTGATCCAGGGAGTATTCTAATTTGCATTTGGATCTTGATCCAGGCTGGGCCTCAAACACAGCTGTTGATCAAAGCTCTGTCTCCCGATTCTTTTATCGTATGAGCTCTGTTCCTTCACGAAAGTTGTAAGTGCTTCTTTCCTCTTCGCGGCGGCATTGGATTTGCATCAAACAAATTCCATATGAGAAATTTATGGCCTTTTGAAGTTCTGCTCTTTTCTGCCCATATTCGCTCGAATTCGGCTTAGCTCCTCAAATACACCTACAATAATAAACCACAACAACGCAACATCATATTGCACATAAATGTGTATAAAGGCGCGAGATAATTATCATCCATGGGCATATACATACGCCTTATCAATCAGCAAGTCTCTTGCTCCAACTGATCTTCTCCGATCAAGCACTGATCGAGATCAGTCTCTGCTTCACAATCACTTCTGCTCTGCGCACACGCTCTGCTCAATGAGTGATGATCAATCTCCGCTCTGCTCAATTCTCCGTTCTGCACTCTTTGCTCTACTCAATTGATTAACAGGATGTATTCTTGGATTGATTGATCGTCTGTTGCTCTGCCGAGTCTTCTTTTTATAGCGACCTTGCCGTCCCCATCGAAAACAGAATTGGAAGTACTCGTTAGAGATAAGGACACCCACCTTCCAAAACATCATTATCTTATGGCCGACAACATTATCTTGTAGCTGACTTGTTGCGGCAGGTAGGCGCTTCTGGGAATATTCTGAGCTGAATTTAGAAAGCTCCTGATGCTCTTCTATTCAATTCTAGGCAGCTTGGTCTTCTTGCGGCTCAAGATGCTACAGCTCTTCTACTACACAGACTGTTGTAGCAACCCCTTGTGCACTTCAGTTTGTTCACTCTTGAGGATTTTGTCAATAAAATATCATTACCTTAACAATCTCCCCCTTGGCATTATTAACACGAACCAAGGACTCTTCTGATCTGAAGCTATCCCAAGCTTATCTTCATACTCCTTCTATGGCAGCTTTGTTAGTTTCTTCTTACAATCTCTTTCGAATGCTTGATGAAGACTTCTGATTAACTGTGATGAAGTGGGAAACTTCCTGACTTGTTGCGACGCCGGTAGCAATCATCCGGACACTCTCTGTGCAGCTCCATGTTGATCGGTTACTCTGCTATAGCTTTGAGTCTTCATGGTATGCTATAGCATCTTCTGGTAGTTTTCTTCAGGCAGCTTGCTTCAGCTTCTGTTGCCACGGGAAGCTGTAGCATCTTCTTGTGCCTGTTTTGTCAAGGAAGTCATAACCTTAACAGAGAGAAAACATTGGTTACATACACCGTAAATTGCATTTTAAATTATTATAATATATGTTCTTATGTTCAAGTTTAACTTGTTATGAGTAAGCAAGTTAATGTTATTTCTCTAATTTAATGTTATTTCTTTGTACCCATGTAACCAAATTAGTAAACTTGAGAGTGGAAATTCAATTTATTGATAACAAATAAGGGGCTGGTGAGCTTGTTATAGTCTTTATCAGAATAACTTTCCTGATTTAAGTTCATGTTT
Source organism: Umbilicus rupestris (assembly GCA_963678935.1). NCBI lineage: Eukaryota > Viridiplantae > Streptophyta > Magnoliopsida > Saxifragales > Crassulaceae > Umbilicus > Umbilicus rupestris. Next base: position 4,400,747 of record OY787617.1, read on the forward strand.
GCTTGATATAAGTGCTCCAGATGATCAAGATAATAAGATGTCCAAGATTTGGCATTGTAAATGTGACTGTCTTCTAAAAAACACCGTCATATCTTAATTGAGATTAACTATTCCTAAAATATTTAATGACATATGTTCGATATCATGCTGACATTTTTGGCATTGATTACTAGAATACATCATCAAGAATTAATACATGGTGGCATTTGGGGCCATTTCGAGTACAACAATTATAAATCTAAATATTTCTCGGTGGATAATTTCTTTTAAGGCTTACATGGACTTTGCCTATGAAAACTATGGTTGATATTGCTGGTGTCATTATTAAACATAGTGTCTACTTAATTTAGGAAGTGCTTAAAGGTTGTTAAGGTAATGGCATCATTGATAAAACAATCCCAAGAAAATGCTAGAAGATGCTACAGCTTCCTGTTGAAGTTAGAAGCTGAAGCATGTCACTGGAATTGACAAAACAAAACAACAGCGAGAAGATGTTATAGCAACCCATGTACAATAGAAGCTGGAGCAAGTTTTGCAAGCTGTCTGAGGCCTGCAAACATCTACTAGGGGGATGCATATCGTGAAGACTCGGAGCTGAAGCAAAAGGCGGTCAACCTGGAGCTGCTCGGAGAGTGTCCGGAGAGCAGTTGCCGGCGTTGCAACGTGTCCGGGAGTCGCCTAGACAGCCGAGATTAATCAGGAGTCCTTAATCTACGCTTGATCAAGAAAACTCAACTGAAGCGCTGGCTCGTTGATAGATCAAGTACAAGCTTGAAGCAGAGTTGCAAAGAGGAGCTGTCGCAAACTATTGAAGATCAAAGCCGAGTTCCCTGATACTGACTGGAGGTCATTGATCGAGGGGGAGCAATTGCTAGAGTTTGGAGTACTCGTGGAAGTCCGACGTCACAGCAGAGAATGCGTGTCGAGTCGTGGATAGAAGCTACAACAGCTTGACCTGTAAGTTGCTATAGCATCCTGTTACACATTGTAATAGTATAGGCTAAGTCTGTGAGTTCAGGTCTGTAGCTATCTATTGCTGAAAGTGTGTAGACAGTAGAGTCTAGTCTGTGTGATCAGACTGAGCGTGGATTCAAGCTAGGTTAAAAGTAACGGTTGGACTAGCGTAGGCTGAGTTATGGAATCCTTGTACTAGAAACCGAGCTTAGTGGAATCTTGAGGACTCATGAGAAGTCCTCCCCAGATGTAGGCAGTTGCCAACTGGGTGAACAAAGTGTCTTTCAGGTTCGGCTGAAGTTAAGGCAATTCCGCAAAGTGACCCAGAGGTTGCTATAGCAACCTGCTGATTCAAGTGACGAACAACGCTGGTAATATCAAGGGTACTTAGAACCGACAATGATACTAAGCTAATCGTTAATGTTCTTATTAGTTTTCTTAAGAAAAAATGATGCTTGCAAATAATCACACATCCCAACATAGTGGTGTGATTGAAAGAAAGCATAGACATTTACTTCAAGTTGTAAAAGCTTTCAAGAATAACTCATAAGTTTGAGATAATTTTTTGGATGAGTGTGCTTTGACTGATATTGATATAATAAATAGACTTTGTACACCTATTTTAACAAGTAAAACTCCATTTGAGGTTTTGTTTGAAGCTCCTCCATATTTTAGCCACATAAAAGCAATTGGATGCCTTTACTATTCATCCATAATTTGATTATAAAGCTTATGCATGGATATCCATATGGACAAAAGAGGTACAAACTCTTCCTCTTCATACTTATATTATTTTAATCAGTCGATATGTTTATTTATTTTTCGTGAAGAATTATTCCCTTTTATCTGAGACCATCATTTCATTTTTGTACTACCTCTGACATTTTTGATGAGCATGTGCCATTTATGCATGTCAAAGAAGACAATGTAGTTACTGATGAGGTCTCTACTTCATCATCTCCTTCACAAAGGACTTCCATGCCTTGAGTTCTTCTCAGAAATTATGTTTATATCCCCATTCTCCAATTACAAAGGCTATGTTGTCAACTTTTTGCTAAGCAAGTCAGTTCCGATATTGATCATAAATCATACGCACAAGCCAATAAAGAGTCCAATTGGGTTTTGTAAAGCTCTCCAAACTGAAGAATCTACAAGAGAATCATACATGGGTTATACAAACTTGCCCTTGGTAATAATGCAGCTAACTACAAACTGGTGTACAAAGTTGCATGTCTGTCACAGTGATGTCTTTTAGTTGCTGAAAGTTTTGGTCAACAGAATGACCTTGACTTTCACTATTGCAGACAACCCACGCATTGGTCAGCGCTTAAATATAGTTCATGGCACCGCTTACGATAAAGTCATCGTATATACTGTTTTCTAATGTTGATGACGCTTCAAAAAAGTATTGTAGTAGGAACATACGATGACGCTAAGTGTTGCCTATAATAAGAACAACAACGCTTCACATAAACAAAAAAAGTATTGTATAATACCTCACATAAAACGATATACAAATGACTAAGAGAGGTTTCGTGGTCTTGTGTTACACAAAATGGTTTCGATTATAATTGGTTTTAAATGTTTTTATATTTATTTTTCTTTAGTAAAAATATAATTAAAATCATTAAAAAAAACAACAAATGACAAGCGAACCCATGCATCAATAACTGATCCACAGAATCCAAATAGTAGGGAGAAAGGTGTTTGCCCTTATAACACTTTGCATGGTTAAGAATCTAAGTGTGAACAAAAACCAGGTGGTCGAAACATATTTATGTACCTGACCTTTGTTGCGTACGGCATTGTTGATGAAACAGCCAAATACACTGGGACGATCTATCCTAATTTAAACTACAAAGGATACATATTATATACCACCATTGTGATGAAAATTTGTCGAATTTACCCTCTTTTAATTCAAATTTACTCATCAACTTTCTCATTTTTAGTTTCCAAAATGTCATATTTTTAGATTATAGGTGCTTTTCACAAATGTACTTTTAGCCTAAAAGCGTTGTTCGTACCGTAAAGGAAGAAGAAGCGTTGTCAGAGATAGCGCTTTTAACTTAAAGCGCTATCCTGAACAGCACTTGATCATGTTATCGCCACATGAGCGCTGATTAGGCTAAAGGCGTCGTTCAAAACAACGCTTTAAGCTTCTATACTAAAGAGGTGCATTTTGAAAACTAAATTGAGAAAGTGAGATAACTTTGATATTAAATTAAAGAAAAATGACAAATTGGAAAAATATTCCATTTTATGCATAGTTTTGAACCTTAAAGACATTGTGCAGAGCACTGATCATCTGAAATTCTCTTTCCACGCCCTTATTTCAGGTTGATCATTCCTGGTTTGGGAGAGCGCACAGGATGAACAAGGTGAAGTATTCACTATACAGTGAGGCCCTGATGACCCTAAAATGTCTGAGCCTTGGTGACCCTAAAATACTCATATAAACATCGAATTGCATAATTTAATAGCTGCACTTTTCTTTATGCGCCTTTCTTCAAGTTTTCATATTCATCAACAATGATTTGGTGTGGTTGCTGCAAGACTTTCATAGTATGGATAAAAAAACTAGCGTTTTTTGAAACACTGAATTACAGAGGGCGCAGCATACCATAACACTTGAAGAAAATTCTGCCAACTAACTATTTCCAAATAATACCACAAGTTTTCTTGTATTAAATACTTGAATCTGCTTATGATCTGCAAAGTGTTGAATCCTTACCTGCATGCAATGTTGTTCTGCAAAATGTCTTAAACAAATTACACCACTAGATGATTTACAATCCCATAAATTCTAGACACTGAAGATGACATCAGAATCCATTTTATAGTCGCTCGTCTGTAATATGCAAATACCCCATAATGTAAACAGCCATTCCTACACAAACAGATAAAGCTAACATTACTGAATTTCAAGTCGATTTCGGCCACTTAACAGAACTGTCACCGAAACGGAAGGCAATATCTATTTGTACGATATATAATTTTCATGATGACCATCATATCTGCAAGTCATAAATAGATAACACAATGCCTAGTGCATCCGTAGCATTTTGAAAGCGAGCGAGCAGAAGTATACTAATAGAGATTGCAATTGAGGAAAGCTGTCCCATTTCATGTGCACAAAAGTCTTGGCTTGGGGATAGATACTATTTCTCAAGCCTGCTGGCTGGCATCATCTCAACAGGTGTTACTTGTCAACTATGGTCTTCTTTTTTATACTTAACAAAGTAATATAACACTTGTTCACTCTGCCACTTTCAACAAGTATCTTCCTGTTGGAGTAATGGGTATAGAGACAGCCACTCAGTGCACCTGTCATGTAAAGCAGCCTCCAGTTTACAAAGTTGTATGGTCCACTACAAATAAAACATTGGCTTAGCTAATTTTGAAACCAACAAAAAGCGTGGAACACGACATGTCATCACCAATAATATTGAATACTCAAACTAAATGACTAGCCTATACACGAGCTAATGGCAGACAGGCAAAATTTATGACCATGGAATTGATCGGGGAATACATTTTTAGAATGCTAGTCTACTGTGCCTATGCAGAATCCCTAACCAATCATTCATTTGTTTACTCTTTTAAGTCTATACTAAGACTGAAAGTCACCCACTCGAAGGATACTTATACGATGGGTAGGGATGCACAGACACCTAATAACTTGTCGAGATGTTTGCTAGAAGCATCTTCAGAGTTTCGTACGTCATGAACACAATGCCTACACCAGGTACAACTTTATAATACTCTGGCAGGATTCCTCTATACATTCCACGTAGGCCCTCACACCGGACTATTTGAGCAAATGTGCCAAATAAGCCACTTTGGTAAATTCTGGCACGACCACATGCCCCTTCCAATTGCATCCTTCGCCTTACCAGATCTAGAGGAAATGTGGCTGGGGAAAAAGAGGGAACCCAGGTAAATGGTAGAAAAGTTTCAAGACAAGTAAAAACTCATCAGCACAATGTCACGTATAAAGAATGGAGATAAAGTACGTAAAAAATACCATGAGATACTGCTTGCTTGCTCTTAGGACAATATTCATAATTCAAAAAAAAAAAATATATATATATATATATATGTGCGACACCCAGGTCGCACCAGAATATAGTTTTCATAGCACGCATGATGGCTTCCACATTTCATGTTTAAAATGCGCTTGATATTGTAATTATAGCTACTATTATAGAACAAGAGATAAATTCAGATGGATGGGAGAACAGGTAATTTCAAGAAAAGCAATGAAAGACGCTTCAAATAAATGGGCATCATACACATTTTGACAAAGCGTAACTCGGGAAAACACATTGTGGTCGACAGGAAGCTTCAAGATTCAAAGACGTAAAACACTAACCTGTTGATGATGCAATTCCTGATAGACTACCACAAGCGAGACTGACCATAACATTCGAGTCATTTGGCCTAGTGTCAAAACCTCAAAGTTTATTATCGAATATTTTAGTGAACACTATGCAACTCAACAATTTATCAGGAAAAAGATACAATACCTGTGAGCAAGCCACTTAGATCTCAATGTCTCATAGACAGAAAAGCTTATTGCTATACTCGGACCAACACCCTGTGAATTTTAAGGGCATTTTGATTTGTGGTTATTCATCATGAGTTCACATAAAATAAAAATTATTTACCAGTAATGTTGCTCCAAGTCCTTTATATAAGCCCAAAATGCCTTCTTCTTTGCATATGGTCTGGAATGCATGAGCAATACCCTTGTAGTATATTACATTTCTCTGTATAATGGAAAACTAAGGTGTGATTAGAATGAAATTGAAAATGCAAGAAGTTCCTCAAACAGAGAACGTGGTATCATCACCAAATGCTTCAAAATAAGCACTGAAAAAGTTACATAAATGAGAGACAAAATGCAGCCTCTAATTTTAATCAAGATAAGAACTTCAACAACCCAAAGCATTTTTCATATGGTAAAATGCACAAACCCTAAGGTATTTACCATAAATTTCTAGAACATATATGAAAAGCATGCTAAGCTATATATTTTACCAAACAAGTTCCAAAAAACTGTCTGAAATGCTGCATATTAAAATATTATGGTACCTGAGCAGCAAGCCGTGTCCTGATCAGGTCCAATGGATATGTGGCAGTTGCAGCCGTTATTCCAGCCAACCCACCACCTACAAAATGCACAGACATATTTGCAGCTGTGCTTCCCTTATAGTTCTCCAAGAAGGGAATTGATAGAAAAAACTGAAACCAACGAGTGGCAAGTGAAACACGTAAGACAGCATGATGAGAATCCATGAAAATGAGATAATTGCAGATAGTGCATACAAAAAATAGATATTAAACTAACATTTTTGTAGCGTTCGTAGGCATAAAAGTTGACAGAAGTATATGGGAGTCGATGAGCAATAGTAACTAAATTTCCTTTCCAAAATGCTCGAAACCCTTCTTCATGAATGATTCTAGATGCTTCCCGCCATATGCAAGCTTTGTGCAGTATTGTACCATCAGAGTGCATACCTTGAACCTGCAGAAGAGCACAGCAGATTAAACAATGTGTTGGACCCTTGAGTTTTGATAATGACAAACACTCAACTAATAAATAATCACTAAGTGTACAGGTGAAAATACCAAAAGGACGACTGAGTTCCGTTTTAAGGAATGCTAATGAAGGAGTATAGACAGCGTAACCAAAAAACAAGGCGAGATACAAGTCGGGAAAGAATCCATCAGATATTTGATTACCCTTCAGGGATAGTCGAATACTTCCAATATAGTATGAGATATACACTAAATCTCCCAGATTATCTCTTCTATAAATAAAGAAAACAAATAAGTTTTGATTCTTTATTTAATTAAGAGATATCTGATTGGAATTCGGATTAAGGCTGATTAGGGAATCTGAAGATGGCATACCAATCAGGTGCATTAATCCAAGATACTCGGAAGATCATGTGCTGACTTTTTAAGTAACCAAGGCTAAGGTTGCGAAATAGAGTAGCAAAACGGTGAAGCATGACGTGACTAAGTTCAGACAAGAAGAGAGGATTGTTTGACAAGCAGTGGTTTTACTCATTGCTTTTGGGCATTGAGGTTTCCACTATAAATTGTGAGTGTTCGCATCTTGTTTTAAGTTTTTCATTTCCGCTGCAATTACTGAATCTTTCATTACATTATCACTCGAATAACTTATCCGAAATATTAAAACTGCAATACTTCTCGGGTAACCAAAACTGAGTTACTCAGGAAGGAACGCTAGCTAACGATCCAACGAAAAGAAACATCAAAAGCACAGAAGCGAGTAAGCATTACAGCTAGAATGCAACAAACTTGGCATGAATAGTAGTTGTTTCATAATTAAAATACAAGTGCAAACTACAGATCAACGGGGCCTATACTACAATTAGTAGAAAAAGAGCAAGGATATGTAATAAACCTGAACCACGTGTATAATAATTCAGTACTAATAAACATAAAAGCACTATATGAGTCACTCACTTCTCTTAAACCCTTAATTAAACACATTAACCCCGTCTCCCCATAAAAAGCTCGCAATTGGAAGTAAATTAAACAGAAACCTGAAAGAGAATAGTCAACCGAGCAAGTGGCGCAGTACAGGTCTTGCTAAACGCGCCGGCAATACCACCGGCTAGAAGCTGATTCACTGTACCAATCTGGGACTGCTGCTGCTGGGTCTTCGGCTGGTGCTGCAGGAACTTTCTAGCACCGCCCTCGACCTGAGCTGAATTGACGTTTAAACCCATCTGCTTTCCATCGACCATTAAAGCTTTGACTCGAGCTTCCATATGCATATTCTGCGGCCGAATCTGAAGTCAAGCTCGGATCTTTCGGGTTGAGAATGATCCGGGTACGAGGAGATTTTTGTTTTCCGAGGAGAAGGGGAAAACCCTAATTGATGGGCTACCGAGGAGTTTGGTTAGTGTGGGCAAAGAAAAAGATCTTTAAGGAAAGGAAGCGTCTTTCGCACATGTATGTAACTCAACCCTCGAATATTGTTGAAAATTTACATTTTTGTATAGTTATAAAAGTTATTTTTTTCTATTCTTTCAAAAAATATTACGTATTTATATTATTTTTAATAAATCAATAAATAGATGAGTGAGATCATACATTGAGAGTATAAAAGTGAAATGTTTTAAATTACAGAAAATATAATAATTTTTATAATTATGGCAAAGTAACAAAATTTCAATATTATTGAGATTTTTGTTTATGCATCTTATACTTGGGTTTTTAATTCGGGGATGATATCAACCGGATTTATATATTTATTATTTGATAACATGGCAGCTACTATTCTATTTTTGTAATATAATTTACCAAATCAATTTGGAATATTTTTTTAAATATGCCAATTTTTTGGTAAGTTATTATTATTATTATTATACGATTCTTATAGAAAATATTGATCATCCGAGCTCTACGTCGATGTAGGCTTGTTTACAAACCGAACCACGATAAAAACTTGTGTGTTCTTGCACTGATTTATTGCTTAAATTGACTTAGGAATCAGCAGGGAAAGAACTCAGGTAGCTTGTATTGTTCTAGATTAAGTATAGGAAAGTTATTGCAGTGGTATCATAGCCATTTTGCTCGGAATCTTAATGTAATACGATCCAGTTCTTGATCAATAATAGTGTTGGGGCCCTTAGCTGTTCCACCTCCTCATACATGTTTCAACTATTGCGGATTCCTGACCACATTCTTGAATGTTAAGCTTGTCAAGTCTGATCGAATAAATAAGGCTCTCTCTGACTTTGCCTGTTCTTGGTTTCATTGGCAGTGCATGTGAGGATGGCTACAAGGCTGGAGATTATATCTTTTGATGGAAAATAAGAGTTTGGAGTATGAAGCATGAAGCATGAAGCATGAAGCATGAAGCATGAAGCATGAAGGCCCTGCTCATCCATTACAAGGTGCTCATAGCATTAAAAGCCAGAGCTGAAAAGTGGAGTAAGGAGAATAAAAAGAAAAAGGCTGAGATAGGAGAGGAGGCTTCTAACCTCCTCATCTTGAACCTTGCAGACTCTGTTATGTGAAAGTTTAGTGCATGGATTTCTCCCTTACAGCTCTGGCATAAACTAGAATTCTCGTTTGTAAATAGATTAGCACCTAACTTGGCATATCTTAAGGCATCAATATTTGCATATAAAATGGATATGACTAAGACAATCAATGAGAATCTTGATGAGTTCTTGAAATTGACTTTGATGCTAAAAGATATTGATTATGAACTAGATAACACCAGCTTGATAATGATTTTGATGAATTCAATATCTGAAAATTATCAAGTGGTTAAAGATGCTTTTCAATATTCTGGAACTATTCCTAGTTATGATTTATATTGTACAACTTTGAGAACTAGGGAGTTAGAGTTGAAGCATGCTAAAAATAAGTCTGGTGCAAATTTGTTTGTTAAGAACAAAGCTGGTTCTAGTCAGTTTAGTAAACCTATGTTTACTAGGAATGACAGTAAGGATAAAGGCAACAAGAGGAAATATAATAAAGACCAAAGTGAGACTAGAAAATGATACCACTGTGGAAAAATTAGACACATACTGAAAAACTATTTTAAGTGCCAAGAAAAAAGTAAAAATGGAAACAATCAAGAAATCATGAATGCTAGCTCATCTAATCTTGCTTGTGAGTCTTATGAAGTTCTGAGTGTGACTGAAAATGAATGTGTGCGTAATTGGATATTGGACTCTGGTTGTTCTTTTCATATGTGCCCCCATACAACATGATTTAATGATTGTTCTGATGTGTTTAACGAAAAAGTTTACATGAGGGACACTAATTAATGTGATGTTAAGGGGATTGGGTCAGTCAATCAGTTTTTGCATGACAGTAGAACTGTTACATTGACAAATGTCAGATATGTGCTTGGATTGAGAAGGAACTTGATTTCTCTAGGTACATTTGATGATTTGGGATGTGTATGTGTTGCTGAAAATGACCTGTTACATGTTTATAGAAATGATAAGATTGTTTTGACTGGTATTAAACATAATGACTTGTATGTCTTTGTTATGGGTTATGGCATCCATTGACAAAACGTCTACAAGTTGTTCTGGCAGGATGCTACAACAACCTGTGAAGAGAGTAGTTGGAGCATCTTGAAGACAGTCAACCGAGGACTTCCGCCAATTGCCCTGAGTCTAGGTTTAATGTTCGGAGAAAGTTTTAGGAATTTCCCATAGCAACAGATTGCCCAAATCAACTCACAAAGCTTAAGTTAAAGATAAGGTTCCAAAAATGTTTTTAGAAAGAAGTTTGTTAGAATCATATCTCAACAAACTCATATGATCTAGAAATTGATCGGGACTGCCAAAAAGAGTTTAGAAAGAGTTCTAGATTGCTAAAATCATTATCCCCATGACCTACAAGTATATAAGGGAGCATCGCCCGCAAGGGAAAAAATGCACAACTCACACGCATAAGCAAGAGCAAGAGCTAGAAGCTAGAAGCTAGAAGCTAGAGCACATAGATAGAGAGTTGTGAGTGCATGAGTTGAGAGCGATCACTACTAGCAGAGTCTGATCCACGCTTGGTCATTAAAGTTCCACTGGAGCGAAGTTTCATTGAAAGATCAAGTACAAGCTTTTGAAGAATCGTCATGGGTGAATCTGTCAAGGACGATTTGAGTGCAAAGAAAAGTTCCCGGCAGTTGACACGAGATCACTGATCAAGGGGGAGCATCACCATAGCCAGGAGAACTCTTGAAGGTCCGTCTGCTCAGCCGGAAGAGCTTGGAGATTCGCGGACATCTGCTACTGGAGCAACTTGATATAATAAGTTGTTATAGCATCTTGTCATAGCACTTTATTATAAAATAGGCTAAGTCTATGTAGTTAGAGTTGTGGCATTTTGCTACATTATGTGTGAATAGTGATAGTGTCCGCTAGTCTGTGTGATCAGACTAAGCAAATATTCAAGCTAGGTTAGAAGTAAAGGTTGGTCAAGCATAGGCTGAGATATGGTATCCTTATAATGTAACCGTGTATAGTTGAATCTTGAGGACTGGGGACAAGTCCTCCCCAGACGTCGTGGCCGAACTGGTTAACCAAATTGTTTGAGTCTTTCAGGTTCGTCCGGCGTAAGCTAATTCGGTAAGTGTCGCAGAAGGTTGCTATAAAAACTTGTTGGTTCAAGACACTCGCAAACTTGTAGCCATTTTGTCAATGGATTCCATATACCATAACACATTCTAAGGTATAGAACTGTCAGATCAACCCCTCAACACATTAGTGTTGCTGAGAGAATGACTAGAACTCTTTTTTAGAAAATTAGGGGCCTTTTGATCACTACTGGTCTCCCCAAAGTTTTTTGGGGAGAGGCCCTGTATACTGCTATACCTATTAAATTAATAGGAGCCTTTCTAGAACTCTAAACTTTAAATGTCCTGTTGAATTGTGGTCTATCAGAAAACGTAGCCTAGATAATCTAAGGATCTTTGAGATAGGAATTCTAGGGGGTAAAAATCATTATAAGTAGGGATGTGTTATTTGATTAAAATAATTTCTCTTATAAGGATAAACCTGAACTAGGTACCCTCTGAGAATTTAGAGCTAAGGTTTGGTGGAGCTCTAATTGTGGTGGAGCTTAGTGCTCCTGAAAATGTTTCCGCTGATCCTACTATCCCTTTAACTGATAATGAACCTGTTGAGGTTAATTACGAAGACCAGGGTGCTGCTAATCATGCTGATTAGTAGCTTGTGCATGTTGAATTTAATGATACCCCTTCACATGAGGCTCTGGTAGATTGTCAGTTAACTAGGAATAGAACTAGGAGAGAGATCAGACCCCCCCCCCCTCTAGATACTCTAGTGCGTAGTTAATGTTTACTGCCCTCTTAGCTACAGACGAAATTAATAACAGTGAGCTAGATAAGTTTTAGAAGCTATCAGCTCTAAAGATAAAATTAAATGAGTTGAAGCTATGAATGAGAAAATGAGCTCACTTAGAGTTAATAATACATGGGCTTTGATAGAAAACCCCACAGATAAGAAAATGGTAGAGTGTAGGTGGCTATATAAGATTAAAGAGGGGGTAAACGAGAGGGATCTTCCTAGGTTCAAGGCCAGATTAGTGGCCAAGGGATATACTCAGAGAGAGGGCATTGATTTTACTGAAGTTTTTTCACCCGTAGTGAAGTTTAAGGACTATCAAAATTACGTTGTCACTTGTTGCATGCTTAAACCTTGAATTAGAACAGCTAGATGTTAAAATTATTTTTTGCATGGTGAGCTAGAAGAGAGAACTTATATGAGGTAGCCTGAGGGATATGTTGATAGAAATTTTTTTGATCATGCATGTTTACTTACAAAAATCATTATATGAGTTAAAACAAAGTCCTAGACAATGGTATAAAAAGTTTGACTCTTTTGTGCTTAGTATTGATTTTGTTAGAAGTAAATATGACAACTACTTCTATTTCTCTTCATTGAATGATGATCCTGTCTATTTGTTGGTGTATGTGGATGACATGCTGCTGATTAGTAAATCTGTTGCTAAATTAAAAAGGTTGAAGTCTGATCTGAACTCTATGTTTGATATGAAAGACTTAGGAAATGCTTAAAAGGATTTTAGGAATGATGATAGAGAGGGACAAACCTAATAGATGGCTTAAAATTCATCAGAAACCTTACTTGAAAAAAAAAAGTGTTTCTAACTTTGCTAATCTAAACTATAGGACAGTTTTTGTCCCTCTTGCACTTCATTTTATTTTAAGTAAGCAACAATGTCCTAAGTCTAGATCAGAACTTTTGAGCATGCAAAACATACCTTATGCAAATGCCAAGGAGGATATTGTTAAATCCTGGTGCCCCATGGATATATGTATGACATGTTTTTTGGCAAACGGTAAAAACCAACAAGGCTGCAATAGAAGGTAAGACAGTGCCAGCTTAGACAGACGCGTGCAGTTGGATCAATCAATATTGACGCAAATATTACTTTGCTGAAGTTTTCCTAAAGTTAAGCAAAGAATATACAGACAATATTCTGGGCGATATTCTGTTGATGATATTTATAAGATCTTGTGGATACGGGAGATTGGGTTGCTCAATTAAGGAAGTATGATCATCGATCTTCGTTTCCTAAAATAAACTCATGTATCCAATCTATTTAAGTTGAGAAGATCGGGAAATGAAGTGCACTGCGAATACAGATTACCAAGAAAAAAACTCAGAACGTAGGGGCAATAGAGCAGCGATCATCATCAGAGATTGATTAGCAATTGAGCTTAAGAGAGGTTAATCGCAAGGTATTCAGGTTGAAGGTTGAACAGACTGTGTTACAGTGCTAGTGTTCTCGGGAAGAGAACTTCCGAACTGTGGGAGGCACATCAAGGTGGACAAGAGAGGGATCTCAGTTTGGGGGAGTCAGAAGCACTCACTGTGAGTCAATTACATTGGGATAACCAAGGGAGTTGTATTACTTAAGATCTATTGTATTTGATCATTCGAATAGTGAAGTGCTTTCCACTTGTGGTTTGAGAAACCCCCCCTGAGTAGGCTCGTGGAGCTGAGTAGGGTAAACATATCGTGTGTCCTTCCCATTTCATCGTACCATTTATGTTGTGACTAACAACTATCGAAACTCGATCTATTCGAGAATTCAGAAATAGCTAATACAGAATAGTGGAACAATCATATTGCGACAGACGTGCGAATGTCAAGATCTATCATGTATGCTATGATTAGTACTAGGCCTGATTTATCATATGATGTATCATTGTTAAGTCGATACATGTCTAATCCTGGTTTGGATCATTGGAATGCTCTTAAATGGGTCATTGACTATGTTCTCTGAGCGTTGGTTTATGCTATGCTGCTAGTTCTTTGAGCATTGATTGGATATGTTGACTCTGACTTTGTTGGTGACAAAGACTCAAGAAAATCCACTACTGCTTATTATTTTAGGCTTGGAAATAATTGCATTTCATGGAAATCTCAGTTGCAGTCTATTGTTGCAACTGAGTCTGATATATTGCACTGTGTGATGCTTGCAAAAAATCTGTTTGGTTGATTGGCATTTTATCTGAAGCTGAATTATGTAAAAGTGTACTTGTAATTTTTTCTGACAGTCAATCTGACATGCATCTAAGTAAAATCCTATTTATCATGAAAGAACCAAACATGTAGATGTTAGGTTTCATTTCATTAGGGACTTAGTTGTTAATGAGAAAGTTGATTTGTTAAAAGTTAAACTTTAGAAAATCCTACTAATATGGGTACTAAAATTGGCTCAAACAATAAGTTCAATTGCTTGGATCTCTTGTTTATTGAGTGACTTTGCAAGTACTTGAGCAATGAAGATGTCTCTAAAATGATGCACTTGGTTTGGGTAGGAGGGTATTAGAATTTAGGTGGAGAGTTATTGTAAATACTAATTGCTTTAAGTTAAATTTAGTTAAACGCTGAGTTTGGCTTTGTAAAATCTGGTCCATTGATCTCATTGGGAGTTGATCTAATGGTGGAGATGTTGCTTATAAAAGGAACCAGACTGATGAGGGTTAGGGCACTTTCCTTGATATTTCTCTTTCGATCGAGAAGTTCGCTCAAGAGGCAGATTCTTGAAGCTCGTCTTTCAGAGTATGGTGTACAGAGATTGAAGCTGTGAGAGAGAGGGAGTGAAGGTTGTTGAAGCCCAAAGAGAAGGCTACTTATCAGTACTGCAGATCGACTAGTTGCCGAGGATTCAAACACTTGTAGATTATGGCACCTACGGCTGTGCCTGAAGATTGGCCAGTGAATCAAGTTTGTAAGTCGTAGTATAGGTCTTTATTTGAGTAGTTTAGCCGAGACGACAATGTGTGAGTATTGTTGGCTTGTTTGTAAGACTTATACCTGATTTTAGTGCATCGTATGTGAGCCTCAAAGCTCAACATGGATGTAGGCTTGTTTACAAGCCGAACCAAGATAAAAGTCTTGTGTGTTCTTACACTGATTTGTTGCTTAAATTGACTTGGGAATCAGTAGGGAAAGAACTCAGGTAGCTTGTATTGTTCTAGATTAAGCATAGGAAAGTTACTACACATAGAAACAGTGGGCATAGTTTGCAAGAACCGCGTCGAGCAATCAATCGCCTTCCTGGGAATAGAATAGCTTGAATCAATACAAACGATCATCATTGACTTCTCGTAACCGACCAAAGAACTCGGCCCCTTTGCCACATTATAGGAGCTTAGTTCCTAAAATGCTATGATTTTGAAGTAGTTTCCCTAAAAGCCACTTTTTTACCAAACCGTTAGCGATTTATGGGTATTTTTAAGTTTAAATACTGACTAGACGATGATTTGGCGGTGATATTTACATAAATTTACAAACCGCTACTGCAAGTAGCGGTTTGTTGTGAAATCGAAGTATAGAATACTGAGGGTTTGAACAAGCACAAGTCATGAATACGAGTAGCATTTTGACAAAAAATAGGTCAAATCGCTATTCATAGTAGCGGTTTGTAAATTTATGTACATGTCAACGCCAAATCATCGCTCAGTCAGCATTTAAATTTAAATTTATGTACTAGGAGTAGCGATTTGGTAAAAAAAATGACATTTTGAAAATAACTTTAAAATCATGGCATTTTAGAAACTAAGTTCCCAAAATGTGGCATTGAAAAAAAAATTCCGCTTTGCATTGCTCCCTCTCCTATTGTTGGAGCAACATCTATTGGTCGTGCTTCATGATGTTGAGTGGGATAAACCGGAGAAGATTTGCTAGGATTCTAGATAGAGAGGGATGCGAAAGAAGAAAATATCAAGCTAAAGCAATAACACAACACTTCAAAAGTAGAAATTTCAAATAATTAAGTTTTTTTTTTATTTTGAATTCTTGACAATTTTTTACTATTTTTTGATTTGGACATACCTTTGTAGGCTGATCAGGTCGATAGTCTATTCATAGTGATTCATTAAAAAAATAGTATAAGCATAATGTTTTCAAAACTTAACTTATCAAATAAATAATATAAGTGTAATGTTTTCAAAATGGATTAAAAAATAATAATAATAAACTTATCTAATAATGTCGAATTTGAAAATTTTGTTTCACAACCTTTTTTTTTATAAAAGAAAATGACGATCACCAATTTATTTGAATAAACCAATTAAACTGAATTTGTTTTGTTTCAATTCGGATTTTGGGGTTCGAATTTCCAAGTGATATGAAGTAAGGGGTGCTATTTGTATATACATTGAACGTTAAGGATGCTATTCAAATTTGTTTAGTGTTGTTCGCTTTAGAGAGAGAAGAGGAGAAGAGAGCTGAGAAAGTGAGAAATCGAAGTGGCGTGTTGATTTGAATCGGAGAAGAAGAAGAAGAGATGGGTGGAGGAATGGAAGCCAACAAGAATAAATTCATCGAAGATTGGGGATCCGCCAGGGAGAATCTGGAGCACAATTTCCGATGGACTCGTCGCAACTTCGCTCTCATTGGAATCTTCGGCATCGCCCTTCCCGTCCTCGTTTACAAGGGCATCGTCCGAGAATTCGTGAGTCTTTCCACCCTCTCACTACTTCTTTTTTTTTTTTTAAACCAATCGCCTATCTTTGGTATTCGCGATCCATTTGTGGTGTGCCCTACTTTGGCTTCTATTATATGCTGAAGGAATGGTTTTTTGTGCTGAGGGTGGAATCTTGAACTGTACATAAGGGAAAACTGAAAATGTGGGCTTATCATATCATATTTGAGTTTTTGTTGAACATTAATGTGAATCTTGGAAGGGAAAAATGGAATGAGGGCAATGTAGAAGATATAGTTTTTATCTTATGAAGTCTATCGTAGCTGGAAATGAACCTAATTGATGATTTGCAAGGTTCTTTGTTGAAAATTTGGGAATCTCTTGCTTGCGTTCTCATTGGGTAATTTGAAGTCTGCATAGCTATTCGTTCACTGGTAGCCACTAGGAGAATCTTTTGTGGTGGAGTATCTTGAATTTATTTAGCTTTAGATCCATTTATTAGATATTACTCTCTAGAAAGTTTAGTATTGGATTATTTCATCATGGTAGTGCAGTAAGGCAATGGGGTCTTTTATTATGTGATTACTGGGTTTTCGTTGTGACTAGGTGTTAGCAACGAATGACCCCAATACATTAATAAATGTTAAATGGGGATTTGGAATGAGATATCCGTTTAGTACTTCTAGAACAAACTCCTTTTGCAGTATGAGTTCTCTGGCTATTTTCCACTGTAGATGAAGATATGAAAGAGGCCATAGACTGATGAATGACTATTCTTGTTCTTTAATCTTGATCAAGATATGCATGAACTTTAGGTTCTATCTCAAAATAATATTTACAAAATATATATTTATTTTGATACTTAGGGACAAATTAATAAGCTAATTCTGTTTGGTAAACTTGGTTTTGTCAAGAAATAAAAACAGGATGTCTTAACATTGGCTTATTTCTGGTTGCCCTTGTGATGAATGTTTTCGTTAATGTTGCTGACAATGAAGTTCTTATCTGCGCCATAACCACTGTGCTTATTGCTGCAGCATATGCAAGATGAGGACAATGGGAGGCCATATAGGAAGTTCATTTGATTCCTTGTGATGCCGTCCACCTAATAAGGCACAACACGGTGAGACCTGCTTTTACATTAACCTTAAATTAAATTAAAATCTTATACTATACTCCCTGTTGAGCTTTAAATTAAAATCTGACCACAAATTGTGAAGTGAACAAAATACAACTTTGCATAACTATGATGTTTCATTGCTCGATGTTTTTCGAGTTTCGTGGTCAGAAGAAAGGCTTGTTATTTACGCCTTTATCCATAATCTTCTAATAAGTTGTGGTTTTTGTCCGAAGAAGTTATCAGCTCACTGCACTCTGTGCATGGTATGGTTCTTGATGCAACACATTGTGCGCCATTTTCATTTCTTGGTAAATAGGTAAAATCAAATAAATCCTTACTATTTATAGTTTATCCGTGTTTATGAAACAAAAAGCTCTCTTTGAATGCTATGATGCCTATAGATAATGGAGAAGAAGGATTACTAGTTGTGTGTATACGAAATACATATCAGACACGGACAGTTAATTGAAAATAAGTCAGTGAACTGTAAATGATAATTAGGAAATATCATGATCTGGATCAGAACTCTATTTCTTAATCAGAAACTCCACTCCTGTGAGAACTCAAGACTGATTGGAAACTTGTATATGAACACTCCATTGATATGTTATTGAGGGGAGTCATTCATCAATGCTTAATGCGAGTTTGCGAGCTCAGTGTGATTGGTTGTATAGTATTTGTGCGCGGCAATGCTTGCTTTCTCCATTGACTGAAATCCGTTGCTGAGAGACTGATAAAAAGCATCTGATGATGCTGTTGCAACAACAGGCAACCCCAGTCCAACTGTCATAACTTCATGGATACAGGTTTTCGAATACAGTATAGCATTTATTACATTCCAGTTCCACATTGTGAGCATCCAGCAGGCTTCTACTCACTTATTGATTTGTACTAATGTCGACGCTCAACCACCATAATTTATGTCAGTTGAAGACGCACAGGAAAACAATGGTCCCAACAAATTTGCTGAAACAGTTCAACTTCCAGTTGTCAGGGATCTGATCCGGGGGTGCAAAATAGAATAGGTGGTGATACATTGACAGTGAAAAACTTGTGTGCTAACATCCTAGACCAACCCATATCAATGTCAGATTTGTACAAAATTACCTGGCCGCAGAATTTTTCTGTCCCACTCGGATGCATATGGGTGAAATTCCCTTCAAGCAACTGAGCATAATGCAATTTGGCTGCTGCATCTCCTGTTTAAATTCTGACAATGCATATTTTGCAACTCTTCTGAGATTTTCTTTAAGACAATCTTATCTCTGATATCTTAATTCAATTTGTTTGGTGGTATGTATATTAATTTCTATAACTCAATTTGAAATACGAGCTGAGGATATTTTAGTCTTTTGAAACGGTTATATTTAGTTTGCTTCTGAGGGAGAGAGCTTATCAAAACGTTACTCAAGTGATTCATGAGAGACTGGAAAATAACATGAGAAATTTATCCATTGATAAAAAGAGATCGAACTCTTTTCCACCAGATTGGCATCTGTTACTTGCACAGAATAAACCAGTTATCTCTTGTTGAACATCTGTATGGTAAGTCCACACCATAAATTAGTAGCCAACTAACCAATTCTGGGAGCTTGGACAACTTTCCCAGCACCATCCACATATAACCGGACTCGGTTGGTGCGGAAATCTGTTGGATCGTGGTTAGTGTTCCGTAGCAAGTAATACAAGGGTTTTGTTCCTTGCCAGGTAATAAAGCAGCGGAAAGTAAATTATGCAGAAAGTAAAGGACTTGCTCAGGAATTTAGAGTGGAAACTCCGGTATCTTAAGAGATACCCGAGAGAAAAACCACTATCTTCTAGCAAGCTAGAAGGATTTCGAAATACTCTTGTATTTTAGGTGTCTTTATCGGTTACACTTGAAATTATACCACAGGCAACCAGACACTCCAGTTCATTGTTTGTTGGGGTATTCTCCAAGAGGCAGCCGCACCACAAGTAGCACTTCCCTTTTGACACAGACTACAGAGCCGTCTTCAGTTCCCTCTAGAGTAGCAAGCTTCTCTTTTCTCAACTTCATGGCGGTGTTCTTCCGAGCCTTAGCTGTTACGCTGATGGGTGTCAAGGACCTTTTCCGATTCGCTCCTGGGTCGAAAGCTCTGCCTTCTCCTTTATCTCGTTCTCCTTGGAAAAAGCCCTAGATTTGCTCAACCGCAAATCCCTGATTTGTTGGGCAACAAATCCCAGATTTACCTTCCAAATTCGGAATAGTGGATATCCATTAGTAAGAAAAGGAAGATAAGAAAGGCCGGTAGGGCGGTGGTGGTAGATATCACGAAGTGCGACTCTGAAGTTGGTACGGAGTTGAGTATTTTAGATAAACAAGCCCGTAGAATCCTCTGGAACATGCCTGGCAAAAGCCAGATCCTTGAGGACACCTCCTCACATCCCCTTTAGTTCCATTTTCACTTTCACGTGTGAAGCATATAGCAATCTCAATATCTTTCTCGAAATTGGACGCAAGAACAGAGTTCGAGACGGGATCCATCCGCATCGTCTAAATTGCTTATATAAAGTCAAAGCATTTCCGCGCACGCACCATTCTTTATTTACAATATTTATGGTGGAGATCCCAGTAGACGAAGGTGAGAGCCCAACGGATTCTATTCCCCGTGGCCCTTTCTATATCCCGCACAGTAAAGTAAAAACAAGACGTCTTTCCATGAGCAGAGCGGAATAGCTCACTGGTCTAAGGCTCTTGCACCGAGAAAGAGCTTCAAATCTTAAAAGCTTCCTCAGCATCAAGCAAGATCAAATATAGCCGGTTTTAGCTCTTGTTCTTGCTCTCGAAATGGGGGTCTCGGCAGGAAGAGTCAAAGTGACCTCTTTTCATCTGGAATCTAAGAATAGGGTATAACCACGTGGTACGACACCGGCATCGTTAATAGGCGCCTACATGCATGGTTTCGAAACGGATGCTTGTAGAAAGTGATCGATCGAATCTATCTTTGAATGCCAGCCAGGTGTGTGACTGTTTAGTCAGGCAATATGGAAGGAGCTTGTAGGTGCGGGCGACACTACAATCACATTAGCGAGTTCCGCTCTCGCAATTGGTAATCTTTTTGCTTTATTCTCGATTTCAGTGTCAATGAATTCGTATTTCACACAATTCTTATCTTCTGTTGAAGGGGAGTCCTTGTCAAGGAGAGGTTTTGTGAAGAGAGGGGGAGGGTACAGAGATAAGAGAGAGCTCGAACAGAGCGAACGGTTCATGTAGCAAGCTATGAGAGAAGAGTATTAGGTTCTTGGTGGCTTGGCACCTGTTCCTAAACTTGCGCACTAAGAGTCAAGTAGTGAGGGAGCGTAGCTAGGGCTAGTACCAAGAGTGATGGTATTGACTCTGTAGATTTGGTTCATTCAATCTCATGTTTCCGAGTCCCTGTCCATGAATGATCAATCCTAAACAGATAGACTCGAGATCGTTCCTTTTCTGTTATTAAAGGAAGAACTCAAAGGGAAGAACTACTCATGATTGGGCTACGCCCACCCACTTCTTCGTTCAAGTTCCATGCCATGTCCGGTTCTAGAATGAGTGATCACTACTAACTTCACAGATAGAATAGCTTACGCCCTTTCTCTGGATAGGCATTCCCAGTCCACTCATCATAGGGGATTGAGCTCCACGTACACCTTCTTATTAAGTTTACCGTTTTCCGGAGTAATCATTCATGACTTGAAAGAGATATCCTCCTTCGGCTCCTTCTTTAGAAAGGCAGAAGGCCCTTTTCCCCTCTATCCGAATAGTAAAAAGCAAACAAGAGGCACAGGAACTACAAGCTCGGAGGCAACGACACCTTTCAAGCACACCTACCCGGAAAACCTAAAAAGTAAAATGCAGCAGCTTATGGCGTGACTTCCTTCCGACGCATCTTCCCCTTGATCATTATCAACAGTTATTTCAAGAAAGAAGAATAGTAAAAGAACCGAACTCGAGTTTAGTAACTCTACTTTATTATATATTATATAAGTCCTATATCTATACAAGTGGAATCGGATATTCCTGTGTTTCACTTACCTTATTTATTCCAACTACAGCAACAACATCGGCTTCCCTACTAAACTAATAGTTGCTCCCCTACTAAAATAATTGGTAAGGAACAGGCATTCTTCGCGCCAACAGCCTGAAACCGATGCTTCGGAGCACTTGCCCGACGCCTTCCATCAATAATGGGAGGATTTCCTACGTTCAGATAGGCCCCCCAGAAGTAGTAGCGTCAAGGCCAGTAAAACCAATCATTCGACAAGGCCTTAGTAACCTATATGTATGGCGGAGGCAAAGAAGCAGTTGAATCCCGTTTCCATCTCCTCCAGGTCACATAAGAGAAGCAAGTAAGGCAGCTCAGTGAGCAGGGAAAGCAGCTCTGGTAAGCGCAGGTCAGCCGATCTTCTTGTGTTTGACTTTCTTATTCCACCCCCGGAAACTCATAAGTAAGGTACATGACGCCCGGGATAGATCGATTAGTGGTTTCCACGGGGTCGTTACTCGACAAGAACGCTTTTTAGAATTGTAGTTGACTTTGTAGTTCCCCTTTCTGCGGTTTACTTCCCGTCCCCCTAGCCAGGTAACACTCGCTCATAGCAACCGGAACAAACAACAACACCAACATCAGTAACTAATGTCCCTTAGAGGAACCACTGATCACACGAGAAAGACACGTATTCCTAAGTCAGATAAGCTACCTTATTAAGCCTTCTAAAGACTTTAAATTTCATAAGAGAAACAGAGCGTCATTAGGTGACGGGTTGTCTCATAAGGGACTGATCAACGGTTGTTTTCGAAACTAGCATCCACTAAAGAGCCTGACTTGACTTTAAACCTGTCGTTTTCAATAGATCTAGGACTAAGCTAAAGTGTTCCGAGTAACCGACGAGCCACGTGCCATCAACATTATGCCCACGATAAGACCAATGCGTTGGTCTGGGAATTGTAGGCCGGCTTACTAACGTTTGGTGAAGAGTACCGCCTAGATCTATTAAAACAAGTTGGGGAGGAATAATTCAATAGTTAATACATAAATAGAAAATTACTAGGTTTCAGCCATAGGGAGATGGAAAATTCTTTTTTTTTTTTCCGGCTACTTGGTGAAAAGGGGGGCTATATGCCCGTACCATCAAACCTTCCATAGAAAACTGAATAATCAGGCTTTTGACCCTATTGAGCGTCTTACTAGAGTTTCTTATATATCAAGCGGATCTTATAACCATCCTATGGTACCACACCCGGCTTGCTAAACGTCTATTATAAGACGAATTCCACCAATCACTTATAGATGAGGATCAATTGACCCTTAGAAACGAAACTTCCATATCTGTTAGGAACAACTAAAGCAAACCTATCAACTACTTGAACAACAACGCTACAAAAACAGCATCCCCCTCTAAAGCTTATATAGTTGGATAGGTTACACAAGGAAGACCAATAGACCGACTTTCCATCTCCGGCATGTAACCTAAAACCTATGGCTAAGGAACCGCATTTCTATCCTATCAGGCTTCTTACTCGCATACCACCTTTCTTTTTTCTTTGTTAATCCAATATACCGCCTTGGGCAGGTTATTCCCATATGTGGGATCTTTTACAGTAAGAGATGGAAAGTTAAAAATTCTGCCTTATTCCATGAGATCTAGAAGCACTTCTGCAACTTTATCTCTCTCCATTGGGGTTTCCCTAGCGCTTTTTTATTTAACTTCTTTCAAAGGGGATGAAGACCTTCCTTAGAAGTTGTCGCTCGATCGAAAGGATATAACACATACGAAACCTTAGCTTCGCTGACTTTCTGAGGTATAACCTTCGCCACGACATTAGTGGCTTAGCTCTTCGCGCTTCCCACAGGCTTTTAAATAGAGAGAGTAAGGGGGCGGTACGGAAGATTGGTCCGCTCTCCTTATTCCATTCGTCCATCCCTCTTCACGAACTTGTACAATCGATGCCACAGAGAAGCCTCTATTATATAAGAAATAAGGAAACGGGCGACGATTTGGCACCAGATATCGGGAGGTGTGGAAAGAGCAGCTGTGAGAAGCGGAAAAACCACCAAAAAATGACGATTGTTCGCGAAGCTTTCCACGGAAAGACCCCTTGGTTCTGGCAAACGGATCACAATTACGGGTACCTGGGAGCATACCGATGGAATGAACGAAATACGAACAATTAACATAATATAGTCATAGATCTTAGGTTGTAACTTGATCATGAACGAATTTGTTGATGTTTCACCCACTAAGTATGGAAAGTGCCAAACATTGGGAACTACCCGTGGAGGAGTTAGGAACAGGAACAAGCAGAAGCGAGAACCACTTAAATGGAGGAATCGATTGTATTTCGTCCTTTGCTCCCCCATAGCAACTGGGGATCAAAAAGCACCAAATTTGATGACTTATTAAGGGAAAGACGAAGTAGAGCATGCTATTGAAGACGAAGCAATATATGTCGGGAAGGCCTCCGTTAATTGTGTACGAACAAAATACGAGTCCAAAGGCAGGGTAAGAAAGGGTTTAGCTAATGGAGATATTAACTCTACCGGGAACCAGTAACGTGTAAACCATGTTAAACCAAGACCGATCAATACACGAACGGAACGAATTCGCACTTCTCCTAGAAGAGTTTCCGGTGCAAAATGAAATTCATAGGATATATTTTAGTAATTCAAAGGAGAAAGAAAAATTTCCATCTCTATAAAATTCCCAAGCAAGCGTATCTTCAGCAAGATGGAGAGGCAAGATAAGATTATTAATATTAGTAGCAATGGCTGGAAAACCATAATTTTAAAGTGATGGAAGACACCATTTTTGATCCTTAATAACTTTGTCAACCAATGCTTGAAGGTTCAGCTCCAGATTTGATCAGCCAAGATGATTGAGAATCGGCTGACTCAACCAGCGAGCACACCAGAAATGTGTACGTCTTCCGTCCCCATCTGAAATGTTGAAAAATAAAAGGAAGAGCTTAACCAGACTTCAAGGAAGGCTACGCACCTGGGGCTTGGTTGGCCACTCCTATTAATAAGGTTTCCTCTCTTTCAATCAAATGTAAAAGAAGGGCTCTCCCCTCTTCGCTACCTTTGAGGCGGAAGCTACCCTAAGCCCTACAGTTCCTTCCTTTTATTTTCTTTCAATGGCTGCTAGTTGAAATGTCAGCTCTCTTGCTTTCTCTTCGCCGGGTGAGGATCCTAAATAAATTTATATTTAGCATGGACTTCCTAATTAGAAGACCTACCGATAACAAGGGATTTGGTAGCTGCGGTTATTGAAAAGAGCTCCTCTTCCGCTAAAACCGTATCCCCTATATAAGCCGAAATGTACCTTTCGTCCTAAGACTCTCGGCTAACTGCTTACTAGATGGACTTCCTCTTAGCTACCTAATAGCTACAAGAGCCCTACCTATTTAAAGGCTATTAAGGCCCTGTTCTTTAGCCATAAAATTTTCAGCACTTAAGTTAAGTTAAGCTAAGTTCAGTTAAGTTAAGTTAAGTTAAGTTAAGTTAAGGTAAGTTAAGTTAAGTTAAGGTAAGTTAAGTTAAGTTAAGTTAAGTACTACCCATCACCCCAACCCACTATCACACCCCACCACCACCACTCCAACCTACCACCACCACCACCACCCAAACCCACCACCACCACCACCCAAACCCACCACCCCAACCACACCACCACCACCACCACCCCCACCCCCACCACCAACACCCCAACCCACCACCACCAACCCACCACCCCAACCACACCACCACCATCACAACCACACCAACACCATCCCCCACCCCCACCACCAACACCCCAAGCCACCACCACCAAGCCACCACCCCAACCACACCACCACCATCACCACCACCACCCCAACCACACCACCCCCACACCACCACCCCAACCACACCACCACCCCAACCACACTACCACCACCACCCCAACAACACCACCACACTACCACCACCCCAACCCATCACCACCCCCATCACCAGCACCACCAACACCCCCCACCACCACCAACCCACCACCACAACCCCAACCCAGCACCACCAACACCCCCACCACCACAACCCCAACTATACCACCACCACCATAAAAATATGTTTGTAAAAGTACTTAAGTTAAGTTAAATTAAGTTAAGGTAAGTTCAGTTAAGTTAAGTTAAATTCAGTTAAGTTAAGGTAAGTTAAGTTAAGGTAAGGTAAGTTAAGTTAAGTTAAGGTAAGTTAAGTTAAGTTAAGTTAAGTTAAGCATAAGTTAAGGTCTAAAGAACAGACCCTAAGTAGCTGCTTTTAGGAAACCGATATGCTACCAGAAGAGAAGACAGTCAGTAAAGATAGTTAGCCATCAAGTAGTGAAAGAAAGACAGACTAAGACTTGCTTTCCTTTGCTATAAGAACAACTAAAGCAAACCTATCAACTACTGTCCAAACCAATGCTTAGTCCTCACTTCGTGATACTACTTATATTATAGGGCATCGGTAGCTCATCTAAGAGGTGGGCTATGGTTACATCCCTAAGCGCGGGAGAGAAGAAGACAGGTTTAGTAGCCTCTTAGAATGGTAAAATACCCGGTATCTGCCCATAAGTAAAAGGTTGGCTTTGCCTCCTATTATGGGACTCCCTTTGTTCTGCCCCCTTAAATATTGTTAGAGAGTGAACGAGGAGAAGTCGTTCAAGTCTTTCACGATGGCTAACTGTCTTTACCGAGTACCTTTCTCATCTAACCTCTGACCCTCCTAATGCGTTGATATCCCTGCCTTTGCATCTTCTTGTTAAAGAGGTACTCCGCCTATGTTCCATCAGTTGCTAAGAAAGAAGCATTAAATGCACCATCCGGTAAACCTAACTTTCCGGCTGACTCCTAGGAAAGGTACAGATTTAGTGAGTCAAGAGACCTGAAAGGCGTACTAGGGCACTATGTAACTCTAATCTCCGGTTGACTGTAACAACAGACCCCGTAGGCTTTTTTATATTCTATTAGCCTGAGTCAAGAGAACTCTCTCTTTCCGATCTGAGTCACTGAGCGGCTGTAACGTCAGGCAAACTTTTCTGTCCTGCTTCTACGCGGAAAGCTGTCTTCTTATTCAAATTAGGCACAAGCTTACTTTCTTCGATTGGAGACAACGTAATAAATCCTCGTTAATTAAGGAAATGAATTCATAAAGGCTTACATCCCAGCTACAGCTACAGCAAGAACAAGAACCCCAACTGCACCGATGCAGGAACTCCAACATCTGGATTCCCTCTCGGCCCCAGTCCTTGAATCAAGCGAAGGTCTTTTTAGTTAGTGGAAGAGGCTCAGAGTTCTGGCTTCTCCTCGTATCGATCTGTCACTGGGCGCTGTCAGCCCCCATCTTTCTCTATCGTAAACTCGTGTTCGCGGACATAGATTGATGATTGCAAATCGAGGGCCTCTAGCGGGCTTTATACTTTGCAATTTATGCCTTTTATTATAAGTGCCTAGGTAAGAGAAGACGGATGAGCATAACACCCTTTGAGAAAGAAAGGAAGGTTACACTCCCGTCTACTTGGAGACCAACCGACCGAAATAGTTCACTCACTCTCTTTCGAGTTTGCCAATGCATTAGGAATTAAACAAGCTCGAAACTGCTATCTCCAATCATACAGAAATGCCACACAGTAAATAAGACTTCTGAAAGACTGGGAAATAGTACGAAATATGTGAGGCAGGGATGATAGTCACTTAGATGTCTTATCGGCTAACGTTCATGCACAGATAGGTCTAAGCCTTTCACGTTCTGCTTTGTTAAAGCACTTATGGAAAAGCCAGAGGTGGGCTCCTAAGCAAAGTCTTCCCTGGAGATGGGGAAGTGAACTCATCTGCTGATCGAGGGACGCATAGGAAGTGTCACGAGTGGAAAGCGGGTTGTTACAGTAGGGAAAGAGTCTGCTAAAGGTTGACTACCCCGTGGTTGCTATGAAGTAAGCGCCACGGGAGCTCACCCAGCGTAAAACCTCTTACGGACACACCGGCAAACCCTCCGGCTATCTCCTACCGAAAGGCCCAATCGAAGCATCTTTTTTTTTTTTGGTCATCTTGAGCTGTCCTCGAGTCAGATACAATATAGCCATCATCTGTTTGATCATTTTGGTGTCCATAAACTGTGTCGCATTCCTGCCTATCTTAGTCACACGATCAGCTGCCTAGCTTTCTCTTGTCTGAGCCTTTCGGAGGAGAATAATGTCCTCCGACTTCCCAAGGCAGTTCAAAAGTGTATACAACATGACACCCTCCAACTGCCTATTTTCTGCCCCTCTGACAAGGTTCCAGATGATGGCTATATTGTATCTGACTCGAGGACAGCTCAAGATGACTCCTCTTTACACAGAAATCCCAATAATCTGGTTTCCAGCTTTAGAGATGACATGTTATTATAGGTTTTTCTTTATGGGTTTGATGGGAAGACCCAAGCTGCCTAACCTTTTGAAGGTTTTTCTGCCTGGTAAGCTGATAATTGCTCCAGTGCTGGCTGCTGTCAGCCGGTTTTTGTTGGCTGCCCTTTCTTATGCCTTATTTTTTGAGCTGTCTCTACTCGATTTTTTGAGCTCTTGTTATTCGGGTGGTTTTGATAGCTTGGTTTCTGGTTCTTCTTGTATTGGCCATGGCTCAGGCTTCAAAGGCTTTTATTTCAGCTTCTCCTCTTTTTCTCCAGGCTTTGCAATTGTCTGTGCTTTTATATTGCTCCTACAAACGTTGGGGATGCCCAAATTTGGTTTATTTCCTCTTCCTCTTTTAATTGGCTGCCTATGGTTATTCCCTTGGCAGCCCCATTTTTGTATAAGCCATGGCTCAAGCTTTTTGAGCCTTATACTTAACAAATTTGCTGGTATCGCCCAGCTTTAAAAAAAAAAAAAATCAAAGCATCTTTTTACTTCGACAGTTGCTGAAAAGTTGGTGTCGATTCCAATAGTTGCTAAGCAGGAAGCATTAAATGCAGGGATCTGTCGAACTCTCGATTACCTTTTCTCCACTTTTGTTAGAACCTCTGAAAGCGGTTATGGCAATGAATGAAACGATACTGATTCCAAGGCTTCTCTTCCTAATAGCTGATAGAAAAGCCTTTGTCCTCAGGTTGATCTAAAGTACCTCTAGCCAAAGAAGAAGTAGCTTCAAGTGAAGCTGGTAGGATTCTTTAAGAGAATAGGGATAAGTAGGCTCCTAGCTATCGAACTATTATAACAGGCGATATGCTAGGCTCTATCAGCCGAAGTAACAAAGTATGCCTAGGGGGGTAGTGAACCCGTTGTGAGTAGTCTTTGCCTAGGTAAGATCAGAAAGAGGGCTTTGCCGAAGGAACGAACAGCGGCGGAGCTTGGGAAGAGTTGATCTACTTTCTTTCGCACTACTTGGTGAAATAGGTTCTTTTAAAATCAATTTCGAACCATCTGCTAGAGGTTGTA